>CM073587.1:34231378-36731378 GCA_037074715.1 Magnolia kwangsiensis | reverse complement strand
TCCTAACCCTCCAACCTTCATCAACCTCCATCAAAGAGAGAGCCAAGGAGTTTGGCATTCCATAGAACCAAGAAGATCCAATGGTGGGTGTTTTACAGGCTTAGATTTTATTTTTGATGATGGGCCAAGTGGGGCCTACCAATTGATGGTACGGATCTCACTTTGGACCCTATGTGTGGCCAATGGCCCACCATGATTCATATGATCATCCTATGATGGGGCCATTCTCCATGGACCCCATCATGATATTTATTTTTCTAGTGTGAAAGGGTCATCTAGACCTTGTATTTTGGTGGAAAAGGGATCTTCACTGTTGATTTTGATTGGTGGGCCCACATGTAATGGGACCGACTTGATGTATGTTTGTAATGCATGGAAGGGAGGCCTCATAGTGGCGAAGCCCTCCATCACTCTCTCTCTCTCTCTCTCTCTCTCTCTCTCTCTCTCTCTCTCTCTCTCCTCCCCCCCCCCCCCCCCCCCATCTCTCTCTTTTCCTTGATTTTATGGTCCACTTATGATGTATGTATTTTATCCATATTGAGCACCAAGTGAACCAAACCCGGGCCCAAGTTGCAGCAACCTTGCTGCCAGTTTGGGTAGGCCCTATTGAAAGGAAAACACAAATATCAGTTTGGCCTAATAGTGGGCCATGTGTGCGTGGACCCCACTTGATGCATGTGATCATCTAGGCCGTCCATCTGCAGCATGCTGCTGGACTGCTGTCTAGTAGCTGTAGGATGCTTAGACGCTGCCTATTTTTTTAAATAATAATAATAATATATATATATATATATATATATAATACTATGGTGGGCCCCATGTGGGACCCACCTGATGGGAAGTTGATTGGATAGTGTACTTTACATTAGCTATATAGCCAATGTATTAACATCAGCAGGTTTTGTGGGTGCCACATGATGCACGTATTTCATCCTACGCCATCCGTGTATGGATGTGAGGCCCACCAAGGTGACGTGCTGCTTCCAGCACGTGGGACCTAAACTTCATATATTTGTTGTATCCTCACTATCCATCTGGGATGGTAGGATCCACCCAGATTTATGTATCTTATCCTCACCGTCTAGCTAGGACGGCGGGCCTTCCAATGATGTATGTTTTGATCCACGCCATCCACCATCCAGCAAGGGACGGTGGGACCCACTGATGTAGGGGTTTTATCCTGACCATCCATCCGTGTGGACCCCATGTGAGGTATATGTTATATCCAAACCATCTATTTGTGGGGCCCCATGTGAGGATTTCGTTCGACATTAAAGTCATCCATCAGGGTATCCAAAAGCTAGAAAACACCCTGTGACAGTCACGTGAGAACTAGTTAGTGGAAAACCACATTTTCAGCATAACTAATACCCTATGTTAACCACTAAAAAAGATTATCAGGACCAACTGATCGATAGAATCATGACATGTGAACCAAAAATAGCCCATAGGAGTACGTAACGGCACACCTAGGGCTCAACATCAACCCAAAATGGGCCAGGACCCCTGTATAGTGTCCCCAATACAAATGAACGGAGTAGATTGTGAAAATAACATTACAGTGGACCTCTACGTGATGCATGTGCACTGAGAGTGCTCGTGCACAAGGTGCACTAGAAGTAGGGACCCGGTCAGACTAGCTCTAATCGAGCACCTTTCAAAAACCCAGGTTCTTGCATCCTCCTGCCTTCCCTCTGTTTGAACCGACCTACTTCAAATGTACAAGTGGGCCACCACGACCACTTTCCAAGCATTCCAAACCGTTCAAATTCTTTATGGGACCCACATGAACAAAATGGTATAGCCGTTTGATCACTCCTAAACGGATGAAGGAGATTGAATGCCACCGTCCAATCCATGCCAAAAACCACCCGACCCGAGCCTATGAAAATAAAACCGACTTCCTCTTTAAGAAGAACGAATCTCAGCCGTCCACCGGGGAAATAATCCCAGCCGTTCCCATTCTTTCACTCCCTCTATAAAATGGGCATTTTAGCCCTAGAATTCGCTAGAGAAAAGAAGAGAGAGAGAGAGAGAGAGAGAGAGAGAGTAAGAGAAAGAAAAACAGAGAGCCGTTCTCTCCTCCACAGGTGACCATTTCTCCTTCCATTTTCTTCTTTCTGTTTTAGTTAGGATGAGGCCATGGTGATGGTTGTAATAGGAGGAAGGATGATCAATCAATGCCAATGCTTTCGGATAGAAAATGGACCGTTAAAACTACTATATTGTTAAAACTGTCGAGCCTCTATTTTAAAACTGGGACTGACCAAACGATGGATGTGTCTCAGGAAAACATCAGGCCTAAAGGTTACCCATAGATGGGATGAAAACCAAGCCAAGTTCATGTCTCTGTTTGAAACTGAAACCAAGCCAATCAGTGACCCGTTTTGAGACAAACCGGCCAGGCATTAGGACCCTGTTTTAAGCAGGATCTAGGCCAAATGATGGCCTCGAATCTAAGCTTAAACCCAGGACAAATAAGACCAATACAGTAATTCTTTAGGCAGGATGTTGCAGCCCTGTTTCAGTTCGAGTCCAAGCCTGACAACGGCTGTGATATGGACTGAGATATCAGCTGATAAGGGACCCTGTTTGGGACTAAAGCTGAGTAAACCTACGGTTCCATTTAAGTCTGAAATCAGAACTAGAACAAGGCCAAGAAACAAGTCTGTTTGGAGCTAAAATTAGACGGTTTGACGGGCCATCAAAGGCCCTATTTTGGGATTTGTTTAGACTGAAAATGGACGCTGATGGGAGCTCTCAGATGGCCCTTAATCAGCTTCAGTCCGGCCTTAAGGATTGGCCGAGGATTGAGCTGTGAGTGGGTCCTAAACCGGACCTAAATCCAGCTGTAGATGGGTCTAAAAATAGCTCCATGTAAAAGAAGTGGCTGTTCACATGAAACAATGGTGGGCTGCGCCATTCTTGGGCCCTGTACAAATGCAGGTGGGCCTCACCTAGACGTCAGTGCCCTGTCTATGAGCCTTGTACTGACCGTAGGCCCCACTAAATAATGGTAGGTTGCTTTAGTGCCAGGCCACCATGGGCCATTTAAGTTTGGACGGTCCATCAGGGATATTATATCTAGAAAAAGGTCCTAGGCCGGACGTCCAGATCTGGGTAGTTTTCTTTTGTTTATTTCTTTCTTTATCTTATATATTTATATGTATATATATACATATGTATAAGAATAAATACCTGATAGTATACATTGATACATGGTGGGCCCCACATGGGACCCACCTATGAAGTGAAATAGTGGTGCATGGATGCACTAGGATGTTGATGCAGAGAGTACTTTTATATTTACAACTGAACACTCACCTGCCAATCAGTCCACGTAACTTCTTATAAAATTTTGAGATCTCATCATACGTGATGAGTCTAGAAAATCTAAATGGTCCACATGGAGCAGAACCCCAGGAAACCCACTGGTTCCAATTTTTACTTTGAACCAAAACTTCGATGGGCCATGATTAATGCAAACGGTTTCTTCCCTTGAAATTGAATTTATCTTTGCTATGGCCCACTGGAATCTTAGGTCAGGGTAAGAATTCACCCCCTAAGGTTTCTTAGGATTCCACATCTTATGGACCGTTCGAATTCGACACCCATGTCACATGTGTGAAGGTGCACACGTGTTTAGATGCATAGGTGAGCATGCCTCGTGTATTCATATCTGTAGGGTGAGTCCTACACGGGTGGAACCCACTTGTCTGCACGCTGGATGTAGACCGTCCAGGGTATGAACGTGGTGTGCCTGGACACACATCCACTCCATCCACCTAGAGCTCGTGTGATGCATGTACATACCGTATGTTACAAATATAATATACATGCTAGATATACTACATGATGCACCCATAATGTATATAATGTATGCATGTAAACCGTATGAAGAAAATGTTATATACATGATGTGTACATGGATACACTCTGTGTTATATGCATAATAAATATAGTGTGCCAGCTCATCCATATGGCGGTGGACCATGTATGGGGGTCCTATCATGATATAAATGTTAATCTGCATGGTCCGTGCAATGGACCCCACCAACTAAATAACTGTATATTGAGCCCACTCGTTAGAACAAGTATTGTTGGGCATGGGTTCCTCTTAAATGAGCACCAAACCATCATGATTTGGGCCATTTGACCAACCATGACATCCTAAAAATCTTAGAACTTGTTAGCTAATGCAAGGGATTTCTCTAAGAATCTGTTCAAGTGACATAGAGACACTAGCTTCTCGAGAGAGCCCACACCAAAGGATACCCTACAACATATCTGGTGATGATTCTTTCCCCTTAATCTTTCCACCCTTAACTAGACCAGAAATAGTAGCTTTATTAGTGTAAATGGCTAGCTAGACTAATGATAACTGTATGTAAAAATAAATTGTATCTACTTGATTTATCTGTTTAACATGCTTACTATTGTTTAGATTCTTGATCTCTTTGAACTGTCTAAAGTGAATAATCTAGTCATTTACGTCATGTAAATTTAGTTGTTGTATATTGATTGAAATACATGTGTCATTCCTTATTTCTCTTTCATATCATAATATATGTTGTTATGACACACATACTGCTAAAAATATCTCCATAGGAAAGTCCTAGTGAGGAGAGTCCGTGCTTGGGTGTAACTAGATTCGTTGTGACATAATAGGCCCCTGACATGGAGGTTTTGGTTGTGGTGCTTGACTATAGGGTTTACCATCCATGTGTGGTTTCACCTAACTGACTTAGGATGGACTCCATAACCCTTCCAAATACCGTTTTTTACTCATTTTTGAATCATTCATGCCAACATGTTTAAATCGTCACTTTTGGTAATTTCAACATTTCACTTCTAGTCAGCATTGGTGGTGGCCCCTTTATGTTGAATTGATTGACCACATGTTAGTGGGTGCTACACACACTCTAAGACGGTAGTCTCATAGGCCGGGAATGGTGGTAATGAGACACTATGCCCGAGCCGTCAGCCTACGCTGGGCCACAAGCTCCCTGTAGTGACCGTGAGCTTATTTAAATTGGCTAAGTGTAATTGGATTAATAATGGACTGGCTAATCATGCATACATCGCACAGACCAGTATCTATTGCTATTGTACGTAATGTACGTGTCATTCTGACTGGATGATGTGTCCCGGGTTCGATGTTCCGACTGGATGATGTTTCCTAAGTTCGATGATTGCATGGGCAGCGGTCCACTGTCCATACGGATGAGCATTCTCGGGGCGTGAACACATTCCATACATCCACGCATTTAATAAGACTGCATCTAATATGTTTTGGATTATCTGTATGTCTTTTATGTTATTTCTTATTTAGGGCGGTGGTGTGTAATCTTAGCAGGAGATCACACTAAGTTGGCTAGTCATCCATCAAATATATAACCGTACAGGTAACATAGGTGGCCCTGATGACGTTCACATTCATATTGGTGTGGAGTAGGCTATGGTTGATAAAGGTGCATGATTATATTTGCTAAGGGTTGCTACAGGATTTTACAGCTCAAGATTGTTACAAATTTACTTTGTTCCACATGTAATGTTATTTCATTTTGTATTCATAAGAATGGAGATATTGGTTTGTATAAGTCATTATGGAAAACCATTTGTATATTCTAAATGAAATTTAAAATTTTCTTTTTTTCTTACTTGTCCATTCTAAGCTCACCTGCATACTCTGATGAAAGATAAAAGAAAATTATATATCAACTTTGACCATCCTTTAAGGTTAACACTCGAGTTTTTGGGAAACGAGTCATGCACTCGGGTCCTGAAAAGTTGGGGTGTTACAGCCCAGCAGCCAACAACTATTGTGTTAACGTCAGCAAGTTCTATGGGACCCACGCAGTTGGTAGCCGCTGTTTGACGTTAGTTGAAATTATGGTAAGACCGCTTTAGTAGTAGTAGGAATCGGTCAAAGTGTCTTAGAGGGGGTGAATAGGACTTTATAAAATTTATGCCAATTTAAAATCCTATTATCCTAATCTTGATCTATCATGCAACATTCAAGATATACTCAAGTTAACTCTAATGGCTTCCAAGCCAAGTAGAGGATCCAAGCATATGACTACTAAATATTAAGCAGAGTTAATAATTAGTCTATGATAGATGATGTGTATGAGTGTGTGTGGGATGTGATTCTTATTAGTTATAGATATTCAAATAATCATGCTTTATACAAACATTCAAGATAAGTAGAATGAAAAGAGTATGTAAGCAACAATCCCAAACACAGCCATGTATAGTGGTTCGGCTATGTGCCAACTCCACTCCCGGCGGAAGCACTCAACCCTTTGAAATAGCGGTGAAGACCGCTTTAGTCGAAGTAGGAATATGTCAATATGTCCTAGAGGGGGGTGAATAGGATTTTTTAAAGTTTTTATGTTTTATTTAAAATCCTATTACACTAATCCAAACAATAAGCTCATATTAGGATTACTCAAAAGTAACTCTACTGGCTTCCAAGCTCGGTAGAGGATCCAATTACAAACTATTTAAAAAGTGAACAATATGCAAATTAGTTTATGATGGATATGACTGTGTATGTGTGTAAAGTGTGATCTCAGATATTCAGATATGAAAATATTAAAGTAAATCACACAAATAAAAGAATAGCAATCTCAAACACAGTCATTTTTACAGTGGTTTAACTACTTGTCTACTCCACTACCGGTAACTGCGCTCAACCCTTGAGTGTACCGAATTTCACTAAGGAGGTTTCACAATGGTTCACCTCAAACCAAAGGTTTTAAATCAGGTTCACCTTCAACCTTTACAACCTACACCTAGGCTAACTGTTTATGTTCCCTGAGCAAGGGTCAACACATAACACCCAATTTTAGGCACACTAGCCAAGGATCCACACAAGGAACCTCATTGTTTATGCTCTCACGAGCAAGGGTCAACAAAATGCACCCACTTTTAGGCACACTATTTAAGGATCTCCCACAAGACCCTAACTGTTTATGCTCTCCACAGAGCAAGGGTCAACACAACGCACCCACTACGTACACTCCTGCCGGAGGCCTCCTAAAGGACTTGTAAGGGGTGAGAAACACCTTAGACCCAATCCTACAAAGGAATGGTCACAAGGGTCCTCTAGACTCTATATACTTATAGATAAGTGGATGAGTCCCATTCAACATGTTGTCGAAGATCTCCTTCTTTGTTGACAAAAAATCTTCTACTTCGTTACTCCGCAGCACAGACGATGTACCAATATACGACGTCAGGTTAGGTCAAGGTTATGATGGAATCCTACTCTCAAATATTTTCCTATAAAGGAGATAGAGTGATTCTAGTTATTTATGTATTCAAGGCATCACAGCTTAATGATTTGCCATTAAGGTTGTAGCTAGAGGATTCTTGAATGTTGAAGTTCATTCCCCAATCCACTCTATTGAATTCAATGATGAGGGTGGATTAGAGGATGAACTCCCATGAGAGAAAGAGCTTTGGGTATATGATCTAAGGTAAAACACTCAAAAACACTCTCTTCATTATCTGCCAGCAATAATAGACAAGTTCTATTTATATAGGCAAAAGGTTCCAACAGATATAAAATAATCACATTTATGACAGAGTTCGATATCATCAAGCGGGATTGATATCATCGAGCATATACTCTCGATAGCATCGACGGTCCGCTCGATGACACTAACTCAAAAATCATATGCTTTTGAAACCTATTGCCAGTTGGTCGAGGGAATCAAAACACGTGTCAATGTCATCAGATTTCGAAGTCCGATTTCATTGATTGGAGGTTTGATTCCTGGACATTTGAAAATGAGAGAGACTTGCTTTAACATATTTCAAGTTTACAAGAATGATCGAGGGACCTCCAATATCATCAGAATTTAAATGTCGATGATATCGATAGCTGTGTCGAGGCCTCGATAAATCCAAAGGATTTTCATTTAAGCTTGCTAGAAAGTTTCTACCTTGTTCGATTCCATTGATACTATATCGATATCATCGATATTTGAATATTGATTCTATCGAGTGACCATCGATCATAGATAAATTATCCTGAAATATTTTACTGGAAATCTTTGTGCTCATGACTGATATGATTGAAAGATTTTCGATGTCATCGAGATTTGAACATCGATGTTATTGAGGAGGGCTTCGATATATCGATGCATATATGATATTCTTCAGAAAAAATAGGGCCACCGAAGATTTGCCTGTCGATATTATCGAGTCACCTTCAATAGACTCAAGATTCAAATATCGATGATATCGATAGGTATATCAATACATTGATAAATTAGTCAAGAGATATATGTGGTTGTTGGACACTTTTGTCCTCATTCCGATGTTATCAATTTGTTATCAAGGACATCGACAGTGCAGGTCGATCATATCAAGATGTGTATCGATAAATTCGATAAAGCAAGAAAACTTAAAGATTTTCTGATTTTGAAAAAGTTTTCTTAACTTAAAAACCCTATGATGTTCTAACTTGTTCTAAGGGTTTAAGTACCTGGTGTTTTGGGACATGGGTTGTGAGGCTTAAATTTACCTGTGGCGAGCTTGTACACATCCGATTGGGGCAGACACTTTGAATTGATCTTCTTATGAGGCTCTGTAGTTTAACTGACTCAACACTCTTTCTAATTGACAAACCAGGGCACTTTCAATCTCCCCCTTTGTCAATTACCTGACAAAATACCAAAACAACCTAGACCAGCATCTCAACAAACACATCCTAAATTGTGTATACATGTAATTTACAAAATTGTACATTGTCTAATGAAACCGTGCACACAAATCTGTATAACTGCTCCCCCTAACTGCAAACTCGCCCTTGCTTGGTGCAGCTGCTCCCCCTGACTCCTGCAACACCATACTCAAGAAGATATACATTTCTTGACGGGGTGTTTGAGTCATTCTCTCCCTTTTTGTTAGTCATTGACAAAGGATAAATATGGCAGTTGATATTGATTGATGTGTGAAGTATTTAGGAGAACCAACATTCAGTAAGCATACATAGAGTGAAGATAGATGGATAATAAGTAAACCAGTGATCTAAAACATCTCATATGTGAATCATATGTATGCAAGGGATATCAAGAAAGGTAGTGAGAAATAAGCAAAACATTAAATGCATTATATACCTTTTGCAATAGAAGCACATACCATACATACTCAGAGAAAAAAAGTAATCAAATATATATATACATATATATATATATATATATATATATATATATATATATATATATATATATATATATATATATATATGACAGCAAATAACTATGATTAATACCCGGTAATATTCAAAATAACCAAAACAAATCATATACTGCCCCAAGATTTTTCAGTAAAGCACGTAGTCAGTTCAAATTACACAAAATAGACATGCTTGGTAATCCAACCGTAACTGTACGTCTTAACATGAGCTTAATGTCCTCGAGGATTACTATGTGTAAGTAAGTCCACCACTTGCTGAGTGGTTTGCTGGAGGACGTCGACTTTCTCTTCAATTGTGGTGAGGCGCATTTCACAGTTGTACAGGCGTTTCTCCATTCCTACCATCCCGTTCAGTAGATGTCATTCTAGATGATGAGACTGGCAGTTTGTGAATGACTCCGTGCTGACCATCAACGTGTGATTGGACCCTCCATGTGTAGGCCGAATTGATGGTTGAGCATATTGGACAGCCCGCGGCATGGGAATGCTATGCTTGGAAGAGACGAAGAGGGACACAATTGTTGGGCCTCTTTAGCGACATTACTGTCAAACTATGCTTCAGGATACACAATGTCAGATGTGGCAGAAAGCCCCGCATGATGGGCGAGTTTGCATATGAGTACAGGAAAGGGTAGTGTCTCCCTATGATTGTCTTGGATTATACGAATGACTTGATTGAGGAGAAGAGTCTGCAGACACACTTGATTTTCTTGATATAAATCATAAAGCACATTGATCACAAATGGAGGAAGATACCTTTGACATTAGGGATATACATTAGACCCAAAAATGCTATGAAGAATTTTGAAAGTGGGTCCAAGATATTTGATGTAAAGCAAATTTTCATCATTTCTTGGAACAGTGCCTTGACATAATGCATGAGTTATTTCTCCCCACACACCGAAACTGTTGAGATTCTTGTTAGTCACTGGAATTTAAGTGACATCAAGATCTAGAAGATGAGCCAAAGTGATCGGAGTGATGAATTTTGAGTAATGTGCTAGTTCAACTCGAATGCCAGGGGGATCATCACTAATGATATGACAGTGTGTCGAGGCATAAAAAAATGTTTCATTGCATTGGTTAGAAAATTTCAGCTCCAGGGGTATTTTAGGTATTTTGGAAAATTTTCATGTCCAGGGTTATTTTAGGTATTTTGGTAAAATTTCATGTCCAGAGGTATTTTAGGTATTTTGGAAAAATTTCATGTCCAGGGGTATTTTAGGTATTTTGTGAAAATTTCATGTCCGGGGGTATTTTAGGTATTTTAGTAAAATTTCATGTCCGGGGTTATTTTAGGTATTTTAGAAAAATTTCATGTCCAGGGGTATTTTAGGTATTTTGGTAAAAATCCACGTTCAAGGTATTTTAGGTATTTTGGTAAAATTTCATGTCCAAGGGTAGTTTAGGTATTTCAGTAAAAAAAATATTGCAAAGGGTATTTTAATAATAAAGTGTAACGCCCTAAAAATTGGGGGTCGAGCAGAAACTTAGCTCCCGAGTTCCAACGCATCACTTATGCAACATAGATAATGATGATTGAATGTTGTTCAAATTAGTGCAGTAAACATGAGGAGGATTAGACCAAAACAGCATATCATACTCCAGAGACAGTTCAATTTTGCAAGCGGAAGACTGTGATAAATATATAAAATGTATAATTTATTGTAATTCTCCAGAGTGTGAACATGTTACTAGGTTAATTATATACATGTATACTCTAAAAATGAAAAAAAATGAATATACATGGGTGCTTAAATAAAATGCAAAATACCAAGTGTATTGGCATCTAATCAGTAACCCTGTAATCCCGTCGATCAGAACCTGCATATAGGAGAAATCCTCCTCAACATCATAAAGTTCGGCTCTACTTCGCAAGCATTGCCATTATCTGAAACTAAAACAGGGACTGGTTGGTGTTTCAAACACCGTCTCGTAACGTGGGAGTGAGTGATCAACTGAGTGGAACTATACAGCAAAGGTTAACATGTTATCAATTCAATCAAGCAATAATGATAAAGCAGTACAATCAGACATGTCCTAGATACTCTTGTTAATGCAAGAATGATATGAGGGAATGATGCATGCCCTCAGCACAATCTCCCTCTGCGATATTCATCTTATGGTCGCACATGTCAGTCACTTCCTCAGTGCTCTACACCAACGACAACAGCACATGCAGTGCAATGTTATGAGCATGATTATCTAGGATTGGAAAGCTAAGGCACCTCCCTTATATCAATTCCCAAACAATGATCCATTCTAGGGTCGTCAGTCCTAGGAAATCTCAGACGATGTTATGGTTCTAGATCGCTATAAAGGGCTCATCACCAATCAATCCAGGTCTAGTTTCATCCTAAATACTACAATAAGGCTCGTCGCCCATATGCAGTGTTAGGATATACTCGAGGTCACTACAGAGGGCTCGTCACCAATTAATGTAGGCCGACAGCACGAATATAGTGTCCCATACCACCATAATCGGCTCACGAGAGTAGGGTGCTCACTGGTCACTGCGGGGAGGCTCGTTGCCCCAGCGTAGGCTAACATCTCAACCACGGTGTCCCATACCACCATGTCCAGCTCATGAGTCTTAGGGGATCGCGGTACTAAGGTTAAAGGGAGTTTCACTAGTGAGTTCAGTGCCTTACATTCAAACAGGAGCGTCCATACATGGTGAACATACATCGGGTCAATCGGGTTAGTTGATAAGCTTAACTAAGCCAAGCGCACGTTGAGTTAATCGACATGGAATGCATAAGCACTCCGTGTGGCCTAACCACTGTCGAACCTCCCAAGTACGACTTGGATTCGTCGGACTTATCCTGTATGGCGTAACTAACCTCAACCACCAGTTCAAGGCTGTTACTGATTACTTGGACTATATCATAGCCCCAAACACATTCAAATACAACATGATGTCCTATGAGATGGTCAAAACAGCAATGAATCAATATTACAAATCATACAATCAAATGAACATGTTCTGAAGTGCATTGTAAACATGAATTTACACACATTCAATTAATAATCAAGCAAACATCAGAATAAGTTATACATGGAGGAAATCATATACATCATTGATGTAGTTGAGAATTATAACTCAACCCACATACAAGTACATCTTACCAACTACTTACTCATTTAGACACTTTTACAAACACTTAGTCTACACATTACATCATACATATTGTGTATTAATTAGCATACGTATTAGGGTAAATCCTTTTGTTAAAGGGTTGTCGCCCATACAACAATCATGTATTGTAACATCCCGAAAATCGGGGGGTCGAGCAAAAACCCAACTCCCGAGTTCCAAAATGTTATTTATGCAACATAGATATGTATGATTGAATGTTGTCTGTGATAATGTATTAAACATGAGTGAGATTAAGCTAAAACAGCATATCACGCTCCAGAGACAGTTAAATTTACAAGCGGAAGACTGTGATAGTATGTATAACATATATAATCTGTTGTATGTCTCTAGAGTGTGAACATGTTACCGGGTTATATACATACATGTATACTTCAAAAGTAAATAAAAGAATATACATGAGTGCTCTAAAAATATAAAATGACAAGTGTCAAGGCATCTAATCAACCTCCCTGTAATCCCGTCGATCAGAACACACATAAAGGAGGGATCCTCCTCATCATCATCAAGTCCAGCTCTGCCTCGCAGGCCGCGCCATCATCTGCAATCACAAAAAGGTCTGGTGGGTGTCCAGGAACACCGTCCCGTAACGTGGGAGTGAGTAGCTAACTCAGTGGAATAATAGACAAGGATTAACATGTTCTCAAATCAATCACGCGATAATAGTAAAGTAATAAATCAAACAATCCTAATACTGTTGTTAATGCAATTATGACATGACGTGATGTATGCCCTCACCGACGATCACCCTCATGAGGCAACATCTTACGACCGCGGCATGCCACACTCCCTAGAGTGCTCCACATCTTCCAGGCACATGCAATGCTATGGTGATATGAATTCCAAGTTGTTATTAGTCCATTCAAACAGCAGGATTGGGAAACTAAGGTACTTCCCTTGTATCAATCCCAACACAGATCCTGTCTAGGGTCGTCATTCCTAGTAATCTCATACGATGTATATTTCATAGGTCACTGCAAGGGCTGTCAGGGCTGTTGCTCGCACTCGTTGCACCGCTCCCCCATCACCTTATCAATACAGGCCTACCGTACTCTACTGCAACGGAAGGGTCGTCGCCTCCCGTGGACTCAGAATACGCTCGCGGTCACTACAAAGGGCTCGTCGCCTGATCAGTGTAGGCCGACAGCTAGAATATAGTGTCTCATACCACCATAATCTGCTCACGAGTCTAGGTGCTCACTGGTCACTACGGGGAGGTTTGTGGCCCCAGCGTAGGCCGACAGCTCGACCACGGTGTCCCATACCACCATGCCCGGCTCATGAGTCTTTATGGATCAAGGTACCATGGTTAACAGGATTTACAATGGTAAGTTCAGTACCCTAGGTTCAAGCAGTTATGACTCATGCAGGGTGAACATACAACGGCCAGTCGGGTTACTTGACGGGCTCGACTAGCACGAGCGCATCGCAAGTCGAACGACATGAAGTGCGTAAAACACTTCGCGTGGCCTAACCACTACCGCCAACTCCAACACGACTCGCGTTCATCGACACGTCCTTCGTGGCCAAGATAAGCTAACCATGAATTCTTTCGGTTACTGACTGCCTGGACTAGGCATAGTCCCAAACAATCATAGAATCACATCAGCAGTTGTGTAAGGGTAATGGAAATGAAATGCAACCATGTGAGCATGTTAACACATGTTATTACATACAACTTAAGCAAGTCTTCAAACACATGCCTTTCATACATATAATGAAATTATACATATCGCCAACATATAGGAAATCATCACCATCAGCGTATTAATTGAGAATTCAATCTCCAACTAAGTCATAAGAAAATCATCAAGCACATGTTATAACATACCACTTAAATGAATCATTAAGCACATGCATTTCATACATATAATGAAATCGTACATATGGCTAACATGTAGGAAATCATTCACATTAACATATTCATTGAGAAATCAATCTCAAACTAATCCATAACAACATTTAAGCCAATACATACTAATACAAGCATTTATACAAACACTTGCACTACACACTTAAGTCTACATATAGTATGTCGATCCGACGTGCGCATTTAGGCGAATCTCTTCGCCAAACTAATTATGCACGCATTCCTAACTTCCTAATGCGACAACAAACCATGTCAATCACATCAGCAAAATATGAATGTAAACTGTACTTCCTACAAATGACTAAAATGCCCTAAATCTCATATTCTTCATTAATTTACGAAACAGGAAACGGAGAGCATGTTGTACATGTCAAACGGCGATGCCGTCAATAATCTACTATTAAACGACATTGAAAGCTTTGGAAACAGTCAATCAAAGCGTCTAAAATCCACACCTTTTCCCTTTTAGGGGTGAGAGTTCGAACGGAGCGTATACGTTTCGTCTACGGCGAATAGAGAACCTAATTTACGAGTTATATCAGTTTACATACTATGGAACGGAACGAATGCCAAATTAGCAACTTTTAGGGCTATTTTTTACCTGAAAACGTGGAGGAATCACCGGGAAAGTGCTTGGATCGCGTGGCTTAAACACGTGTAGCAGGTAGCACCAGAAGCAGGAAATTCTCTCCCACCTCTCTCACAATCTCTCACCTTTTCTCTCCCTCAATCTAGGGCTTTTCCCAAATTCGGATGGGAGAGATATGAGAGGGTTTCAACCCCTTTTATAAGCTTAAAAATGTCCGGAATAGGCTCGGGAACAAAGTTCACTTGATGCTTAACCAAAGCGGGGCTGTTTCGGTCCAAAAGATGATTTCTGGTGGTCCCCTGGTCGAATGCGATCGGACTTAAGCTCATGCGTACCAGATATAGCACGTATTAAGTTTTCAGTCCGGCAGGGTTCGCAGATCGCACGTGGCGGACCAGTTTCAGTTCAGCGGTCACCGCACGTAGATCAGGGCTGGAAGTCTCATAATAATAAATAGAAATTTTTCCTGATCCGAGGGTGTAATCTGGATGAATTCTGACGGTCAGAATGCTTAATACTGACGTGTCAAGTCGTGTGCCAGATTTGAATTTGAAATTCCAATTCTATCCCTATTCGCAGTCTCTTCAGTCCGAGCTCAATGAAATAGTCTGTGATTATCGGTTTGACTTGATTTTCGAAATGATTGTCAAGTCCAGCTGGACGGTTCTAACGGTCTAAGATAGGAAGTAACGGACTTTCGACGCGCGGTCTAAATCCAATACAAGAATTCAAAGTGGTCCAGAGAACAAACCGGCTTAGAGTTTGATCCGAGGTTATAAAGTATTATAGAGTCATTGGTTCTACTCGATTTGGGTCTTGTAGAATGTATTTAAAGTGATCAGGGACTATTTCCCAGCTACTCCAGCGTTGCGCTAGCTAACTTACGCTAAATTTCTATAGGAATTAATCCTAAGTGGTTTCTTTGGCTATAAAATTGGGTTCTGAGCGATTTTCCAGGTGTTTTAGTTGACCCATTGCCTAAGGACGTCAAATCCCAGATTGGCCAAAATCCGGGGTGTTACATGTATCCATGACAGTTTGTCATGGCGAGCACGAATACAAGGTCTATACTCATTTAGTCATTTTCACAAATACTTAGGCTACACATACTACATACATATCATATGTTGGTATATCATGTATTTGGGCTAAACCTTTAGCCCAGGAGTTGTTACACATACATCTAGCATACATAGACGAGAGTTAATCATGAAAAACTCAAATTCATATTCCATACATATATGGGCTATTCTACAAATACATGGAATACAGTATATTCAACATAGTTCACATATAACTGAAAGGCGAAATGGCCATCGCAATTTGCATGTAAAATAGCATCCACGTCAGTAATAAATCCTTATCTAACATTGAAAGTCTTGAAAACCATAACCAAAATATATATAGTCCGTACCTTAAACCAAAAAATGTGTAATAGATATGATTCAGACGATAAATCTTCGTCAATAGTGGATAGGCAACCTAAGGCACGAAATAAGTTAGCTAGAACTTCACTTCAACTATCCTAAGCTTCAAAACAAGTTAGGGTTTGATTAACTTACTCAAGAACGAAATCAGAATCGCCGGAATAATGATTCAGATACGTAGGATCGATGCATAGAAGGGCTGGGAAGAATCCAAAGAAGAAACAACAGGTTCTCTCTTACTTTCTCTCTCTTTTCTCTCTCTTGAAGTGGCTAGGGTTTAGAATTTGTATGGGATTTGAGAATGAGGGTTTAAGGCCTTTTTATAAGCCTAAAATCGACGAAAATAGCCCTAAGGCCAAGGTATACTTAGGTTATAACCAAATCGGGCTCTTTCTGATCCAACGGAACAATTCTGGAGGTCCTCTTATCAAATGCGATCGGACTTAAGCTCACTAGTATTGGATCTTAAGCAAGTTAAATTTTCAGTCCGATCGGGTTTTCAGATCGTCCGTGGCGGAATAGTTTCAATTCAATGGTCACCGAAACTCGATTAGGGCCTCAAGTGCTTTGACATGTATGGGCCACCTTCCCTGATCCGAGGGTGAATTTGGGTCAGATTCTAACGGTCAAAATGCTTATAAAAGGCACGCAAGCGACACGACTCAGATTACTTAAATTCATATTTAATTTTATAAAAATCTTCACTCTCTCACACTCTTCACTCCGGACTCAAGAAAATCGTCTCTGGACATCCTTTAGTCTTAATTTTTGAGGTGATATTCAAGTCCAACTAGGCGGTCATAACTGTCTAAGTTCATCGTTATCGGACTTTCGACGTGGGGTCCAGGTCTGATATGAAGTTTTAAAGTACTCCCGAGAGCAACTGGGTTTAGAGTTGGATCCTAGATTTCTACGTAACGTAGCATTAACAATCTTACTCATTTTGGGTCTTTTAGTTCATATTTAAAGTGGTTCAAGCTAATTCTACTGAGTATTCAGTTTAGTACTTAACCAAATTCTACCCTAATTATGGCAGAATACGGTCCTAGGGCCATTCTATGCCTCATTTTTGGCACTTATAGTTATTATATTATTTTAATTATTTTTATACTTGTTCATCATCAAGTTTAACTAGTCTCTACCAAATTTCATGAGATTTCGTGTTGTAGAAAAATTTTAAAAATTCCAGAAGCAGCAGCTGTCCAACAAGTGATTTTTGGATAGTTGTTATAATGACCTACGTTAAACTATATTAAATATTTTATTATATTTTTTACATATTTTTATATAAAACTATACTCATTTAAATTCAATATAGTTTTTAAATTACCTAAATCAGAGTTATAACGAGGGAGATATGATTTTTCAAAATAAAAAAAAAAATGTGCTAAAAAAATACAGAAACGGGCTGCCTAATCCGCCGTACGGACGAGGCCTTGCCAAACCGGCGAGCCCCTCACCGGTCACTAGAATTTTTGGCGAGGGCTCACCCTAGGGGCAAGGTCCTCCCCCCCCCCCCCCCCCCCCCCCGGGATGCCAAAAACATGTGGGACCCACCTCGGGTCCCCTTGAATTGAGCCATTTGGGCCCACGAGTCCGTTGAGGCATTTATCAGGTCTCATTTGCAAACTGGAATGAGTTATGTGACATACAATATATGATTTTGGGGTAGGAGAAGCTAATCTATCCAAATAACCTATCTAAATTATGAGATTCTAAAAATTAAATAGTCAAAATCCCATTTTATTTATTTATGTACCATTTATACTAAGTTTTAGTTTAAGTATAGTTCTTCACCATTTAAACTTCAGGATTTATGTCTAATATGAAAGTACTTTGAGAAATTTGAAGAATGAGGGGGTGAAAGGTGAGATTTCGAAGAAAATGGGTTAAAAATCGATTTTTAGACTTTGGGATTAATTTTTGAGAGTGTTATGGTTGACCCATTGCCTAAGGACATCTAACTCTATATAGGCAAAAATCTAGGGTGTTACATAAAGAGTGCACATGTGTCATTTTAATGGAAAGAGGTTGTACACCACCATTTAAGAGAGAGCTTGGTGGACACCATTGATTAAGGAAGGAAGATGATCATTATGTGAACAGAAAAGTGGTCGTGACCACCACTTTGTAAGAGTGGTGGGGCCTATAAATACCCCTCCCCTATTTCATCTAGAAGGGGGAGATCAGTTGATCAGTTGGTGGGCCAGGAAGAAAGTAGAGAGAAATAGAGTAGAAAGAGAGAGAGAGAGAGAGCTTTGTGCGTAGGGGGTACTGTGCGGCGCACAAAGTAGTTCCCGCACAAAGTGCCTTCAGCACAGAGTTCCTGCACAAAGAGCCTTCCGCACAGAGCCTTACGCACGAAGCTTTTGCACAAAGTCATCTTTAACAAAGCTTTTGCCCAACAGAGAAAGAAAGCCATTTTTTCCTCCTGATGTATTGCTGATGATGCCCATTATAACTGTCTGTTGATAGGTCCACACTGTCTACCGTCTCCCTCTGAGGATTTCGACCATAAATGACTAGTTTTGATCATCTAATGATGTGGCCCACTGAGGAAATCAAGCTAAAACAGCATCTGAACAGTCCACTTGCGATCGTTGCCATGATCATGTGAATGATTAGAGTCACAAAAGATCAGCATCACCTCGATGGGTTTTTCTCCCTCTACCTGATGAACGCTTCAGATCAATCTCTTACTGCATGATTGTGGCCCATAATGCACGGATGGAGCCTCTGTTACGAACAGAGTCGACACACGTCGACGCTGTGATGGCTGGTGTCCCACTGATTGATATTAGGCAGAAAATCCACTTCATCCATTAGATTTAGGATGAAAAACCATGAGGAATGGGGTGCTTTCGGAGTCAAATTAGGGTGGCCCGCGAGGTTATCTACTCCGCCGTTCATTATGTGATTAACGGTTAAGATTTTACAAAGACCTACATGGTGTCAAAAGGATGCCTAGGAAAGGTTAATGCTCCCCTCTAGAGACAAGTGAACGGTTCTGATCATCGAACGAGATGATGAGCAACCCCCACTACTCAAAAGCGATGGCCACGGTGAAGACGCTGTGACATTTTCAAATTTGGGAAGAAAGAGTCGGTCAGCGTTTGCTGACCAACTTTTGAAAATTCCGTGCACGTCAGGTGCACTTGTACACCATATATATGCAATATACATGTAAGGTCTATGGTGGTGGTGTTTGTGAGAAATCTGCTCCGCTCATCCGCATTGGCAGCTCATTTGACTTGGGACTGAATCTGAAGTGTATCTAGATGATAGGCGGGCTCCAATTCATGATTTTAGGGGCTAATTTATTAGTTTGGTTATTTTTACAGGGATTTAGGAGCTAAAATTTGATGTGGATGGTTAATTTGTCGTTTTAATGCTGCAAATAAGGTTTCGAGCTAAACAGACAGTGGAAACCCCATGATAGTACATTCTAGGGGACTTTTTAGGCCCATTTAACATGATTGGCCCGATTTGTTTGGGTCCTGACCACACTTCAACAGGATGCTTCGTATTTCAAGGAAGAATGACCAGAATGATGTTCTATATTTCAAGGAAAGATGACTGGAATGATGCTCGGGACTGATCTCGACGGTCAGATCAGAGGACTAGAATGATGCTTAGAACTGATCTCGATGGTCAGATCGCAGGATTCAAGCTTGTACAAACCCCATTTCCTGGAAGACTAGTTGATCAAATTAACATTCCTCCTAAGTTTTAGGAGATAACTGAAACAAGTGTCGGAATGCTGCCGAAATTTTTATCAGACTATCTTCTCTTTCATTCATTATATTTCATTAATTGTACTTTGCTTTCAGAATCAAGGGGATCAGAGGATGTAAATGAACTCAGATAAATTTGATGAATGTTCTCTCATTGAATTCTTTGTTATCATTGAATAAATTCTCCAAATGGAATGCATTAGTTTCCTTGTCGAAACAAAATGGCGACTCTGCTGGGGATATATTATTCGATGGTAACTTAGCAAACATTCAGAGAACATTTGTCACTTTTTGGCATCTGTATAGATGCCAAAATGGTGACTCTCAACGGGAACATCCTCCCCTTCAACTTTAAAAATAAAGTATGATTTTATTTACTAAACTAACTAACACTCTATTCTGAATGAAAGATATACCGCAACGATCTTTCTCCTGACTAATGTAGTTGTCCACTTCACATCCAATAGACTTCCACCAAAAAGTGTCAGAGAAGATCAAGTCAGTTTCAATTAAAGACAAATAATGTCAGAATGATGACAGTTTTCAAAGAGAGCTAGCTTCTTGTACGAGAACGATTCAAACATCAGTTAGTCAGTACATGTCTAAGGAAGAGGAGTAAGTCTTCTCTTTTCTTATAAACAAGTTCTCATTTGAAGAATGGGCTGCCTTGGTCTGGCAGTTCTTTCGTAGCATCCTTGTGAATATGATGGTAGAGTTCCTTCCATGGCTTTCTTCCTCTATTTCACTTGATGAGCATCAAGATATGTTGAAATACTTGTGCAAGATAGTCCTAGATGAAAATCTTCTTCAAAAGGTCATATTCACCTAGATGGAAAGGAAAAATACTACCAATGTCATTAAAAGTTCTGAAGATGATCCTTGACTACAGTATTGTGTGGATCCCACACATGGCCAGTTAATAAATCGAACAGAGAATTGGCAGTGCACTTGTGAATCTTCCAAGATTAAAAAAAGAAACATTTAGAGTCAGCAATTGATTCAATTATATTTTAACCAATTGATGAAATATTGTATTGGCATGATGCTATAAAAAGAGAGTTGAATGATATAGCTGACTAGGCAAGAAAGGTACAACTTGCGGGAGATTTCTCTGATCTATCAACTTTTAATGAGAGGTAACAATTTATTGCCGAAGTATGCATCTTCCACAGCATGGTTGAGGATACAGTTATATTCCTAGTAGTAGATGGGGAATTATTGTTTGCTCAGGAGCATGTTGAAGAAGAAAGCCAAATCGACAATTTTAGATACTTGATAGAAAGCATTCAGAGTGTTGGAGCCTATTCAAATTTAGTTGATTCTTATGCAAAGTTGTGCTCACATGCTGACCAAATAATGGGCATCATACCGAAGCACTTCTATGGCAAGGAAGTTGAGGTTCTTCCTCTTACTCATGAGCATTTCGGTCCTACAAAACAGTGAGAGCTTCTATATGAAAGCTTGTGTGTGATGCCACTAAAATTGGTAGAACGCGTCTTGCCATGGCTGGTTGAATCACTTAGTGAAGAAGAAGCGAGGTTTTTTCTTCAAAATAAGAACTTAGCAGCTCCAGCATATGATGCCACACTAGTTACACTTTTCTCTAGCTGGGCACGCAAGAGTCATGTCCGGGATGTTTCCAAATCGGGAAGGTTCATATGTTTATCTTCGAGTGCAATCAGTGACCGTCCGTCTTTTCGTCTGGGAAATGGACAATGGCTCTTCCAAAATTGAGCATGCATGCCAAGGATTCATGTGTATGGAGGTTTGAAAGATGAAATATAGTGATATCTAAAAAAAAAGAGAGGTGTTTGATCTTCTTTTACAAGGGGTATCATTCTACCAAGTATGGTTAAGGGTCGGTTATGCGCAATACTACGAAACATAGTTTTACCTCACTAATTCAGTTCATCCTCCTTGGTGGCATCAACGATGCAGTTTTCATTTTCTCTTTTAATATTAGGATATTCGAAGTACACAGGAACATGGAAAATTTGCTAGTGAATATTAATTGGCCTTCATTAGATGAGCATGTTGCTGATGAAGTTTTTATCTTCTAACAATGACCACCATTAACAATAGTGAACCCTAAGGAAAGCATGTAGATGAGAAGTTAGTTTGACTGAATTAGATGTTGCTCACCAACAAGTAGATGGATCAATTACGGTCAATAGAGACTCTGAGGACATCATCACAACTTTCATATGAATAAGCTATTTCGAGAGTCTTAAGGGAACAACAACAGATATTGTCGAAAAAAGAAAAGCAAAATGAAGGGTTGTCAAAAGAGTAAAAGATTGGATCTTCCAATGAAGAGAACATGAGTGATTCTACAAATAAGTAAGAAGAGGAGTTTGGATAATTCAAGGACTAAAGGAGACATACAGTTAAAGAAGGACGGTATACTACTTATGCGGAATCAATCGCTAGTTGCACGAGCAATCAAATTGCCATGGTTAAAGTATTTAGAGGAAATGAAGCAAAGAAGAAAAGAATATTTTGCTGGAAATGACCAACAATAGTAAAACTATCATATATGAAATAAAAGAGAAAGTAATGACATATGGTCCCGATTGAAGATATTTACTCTATGGAAGGACAGGCAAGAAGAAATTAAGACAAGTATATTTATAATGGGGACAAATTTTCATCAATATATTTGCTAATTCAGTAAAATATATCATTCCTGAATATCGAGAAGAATTGTTACGTTTTGACTAAGAAAGTTTACGGCATTTTAACTTAGAAGATTTACGACGTAATTATTCAGGGGGCAGACAAAGGCATACAAAATATGTTATCCTTGAAGATAAACTATAGTTTTGATGTTTCCAAATCAGGGGCAAGATAAGAAAAGTTTCAGAATGCCAAAATCTCAGAATCCCAAATGAGGTAGTAGTTGATTTCCTGAGATAATAATTGTCTATATCAATTTTTACAAGTTAAAATTGGGGTAAAAGTAAGCACTGATGGTACCAAGCACTGAGATAGCAAACATTGATGATTTCTATCAAGCATTGACGATTGTCACCAAAAATTCAAGGAGTAAAAGGATTGTGAAAGACAAGGTCATGTACTCTCCCTTGGGCGAATGAATAAAAGTGTAAATTTTCAATTGACTTTAAATTTCAGGAGAAATTCAAGAGATACAATTGAAGAAGAAAGAAAAGTGAATGGCTTGAAGAATAGATTACAGAAGACGGTTGATAAAAGAAAAATTGTTAAGATGTATGACATAAAAAAATAAGAGTACATAGGCTTGACTAGTTCGAGACTAGGGGCAAAGCTAATCTTGGGAAAAAAATATGAGGGGATGTCGAGCCATGTTGTAACATTGTGATTTTGATTACGAAGATTCCCAGAGCAATGCTTCCTAATCAAAAGGGGGCAAGACAGGTGAGTAAAAGCTATGAAATATGTTTCTCACCATAAAATATATTTCTTTTGTGTATTTGAATGAAAGACAGGCTTTTAAACATATCAGGTCATTGTCAAATGCTAAGCGTTGATGATCGCCGCTAAGCATTGACGATCGCTATCAAGTGTTGATGATCGTCACCAAGCATTGATGATCCACCAAGCGTTGACGAATGTCGTCAAGTGGCTAAACACTAAAAATTACTGTCAAGCATTGATGATTGTCAACAACGCCAAAGATTTCCATCAGAATCGCCAGGTACCGATGATTATCGCTCGGATTGGCAACTATTGCCGTCATCAATCACTTATCAAAATTGTTATCATCACCAAGCTGATCCACTATTTCAAATATAATATAAATATTCTCAGAACATTATTAGCAGCGGTGAAATATCAATTATTAATCTGAGATGTCAATTATTGATCTGAAATATCAATCATTGATCATCATGTGGCAGTGGAATAAACTATATAGCGAACCACACATAAAATTGATAATAGTAACGGTTGCTTATTATTCAAGGCAGCCTAGGCAAGCCTAAATGGTCAATTATGCGTAAAACGTATCAAGATTACCAATCGGGCAGCGGCGAGAAGCCAGTGGCCCTAAAAAGCCCGTGAAGGCCATTGTACTCATACCCATGCAGGCTGCGGATGAAGCTAGCGACCAAAAGCCTAAAAGGCTAAAAAGTCCTCAATGGCTAGCCACGCGTAACCCCCATGCCATCTGTATAGCTTCAGGCAGCATCACAGGGAACGAAGAAAAATGCCCTCTCGTGAATGGGCCCGACCTTATAGGCAAAGAAAAAGTAGGCTGCAGTGTGAGCTCTTTGGACCATGTCCATAGATAGGACAACCATGCTTTAGACCTCCCAGATCTATGGCTCGATTTCAGTAATAACTCATGAGGAAGGGCTTAAACCTACTCATTGATGGACTGGCGGCCCTGTATTTGGTACCCCAAAGGTAGCCTTGTGAGCCCCATGAACTCTAGAGAGTTACTGCGGCCAACCCTATGCGTAAATTCCTGGCACTGAGAAGTCCAGTGAACTCTTAAGAGTTAGAAAGACCATCACGTGAGAGCCGACTCCTGCATGAGTCTAAGAAACTGCTTGCTCCAACTACTCAAGAGCTTAAACTATGTATTGCTCCAACTACTCAGGAGCCTAAACTGTGTGTGTAGGTATCTGTCCAGTAGTGTTAGTCTAGTAGTGTCAGTCCAGTTCAGTCGAGTCTGGTCGAGTCAAGTTTAGTTCAAGTTAGTCTAGTTTAGTCAAATATGGTCAGTCAAGAGTATAGTATCTCCATTGCTCAAAAGCATAAACTATGCATAGCATTTAAAATGCTGCAGATACATATTTCACTTTAGAGATGCTTAAATATGAAAAGTATAAACTATGCATAACATTCAAAATGATGTAGATACCTATTTTACTCTGGATATACTCAAATGTGCAATTGCCTGATAAAATCTTAAACATTGATTAGATAACATGCAAAAATGCGTTTCTTTTGAATCAGGTTCAAATTATAAAGATAGCGAATATCTTCAAGATATTGACAATTATCTACTCAAAGGTTCAAGTCTTCAAGGTCAATTGGTATATTGATAAAAGTTGTAAGGTCTTTTCATTTCTCACCTTCTTGATGAATAGAGAAATATTATCACACAAGATTCTCAAAAGGGGGCAGAGAGTAAACTAGTGAAGGATTATCATTCTCCCGAACAATATAAGGATTCAGATATATTCTTTGGATTCACTAAAGGAGCAGTAATGATTATCTATTCTTCAGGAGTATCAGTAGGCTTTACTTTGAAAATATTATCTTTTAAAAGAAATCTTTATGGGACATTGATCAGGAAAGGGGGCAGGATCTATGTATTCAAAGTAATCTATGCCTTGGTCTTTCTAATAATTTCTTATATATGGCAAAAGAATTCATATGATGAGAATCATAAGTAATGATATCGCGAGACTTCAAGTACCAGATTTGATGAAGATAAGGAACAAATAAGATCATCATTAGTAAATTCTATGACTTTCAGAA
This sequence comes from Magnolia kwangsiensis, assembly GCA_037074715.1. Taxonomy (NCBI): domain Eukaryota; kingdom Viridiplantae; phylum Streptophyta; class Magnoliopsida; order Magnoliales; family Magnoliaceae; genus Magnolia; species Magnolia kwangsiensis. Next base: position 36,705,922 of record CM073587.1, on the reverse strand, counting down.
AGTTATTAAATGGAAATTGAAAGAAGTTTTATTTATTTTTCAAGATCAGCAAAGGTTAGCAAAGGTCTAAGGAAAAGCCTATGTCAGGAGCATGAGCTAGAAATAACTCAGTAAAAAAAAAAGATTCGATGATTGAACTTTTAGAGCTGAACATGACATTCTCGAAAGTGTAATATAATGAGCAAAGAATATAATGCGAAGCACAATTACAGAACGAATATCTCAATCAACCTAAAAGAGAGAAGAAGCTTTCAATATATTTTAAAATTATCAATGCTTCATGAAGCTAAATTGAAAAATTACAATGTATTGAGATACTAATTTCAATTAATTTGGAAGGAAAGACTATCATTCGAAAGCTTGGATTATGCAGATCATGAATAAAGGAAACAATTAAAAAAGCTATTATTGTAGGAGTAACATTAAAGAACAACTCTCTAGACATGAAATTAAAGAAAAAAGTCACTAGAGTTGACCAAAGAGACCGTTGCAGTGCAACGGTGTTGAAAGACAGTTCTCTGATCAAATTGCTCAGAGATAAAGTCGCCACAGCTGTTACAGTAGTAAGTTTCGATGAAAAGAGAATTTCATCTTCTCTAGTAAAACATCTGCTCAACAATGCTAGCAGGGGGCATTTGAATGCGATTATTCAAATCTTCCATTTGAGCGCGTTCGTTCACGTCTTCCAATCGTACACGATCATTCGATCTTCTGGTCAAGTATGACCATCCAGTCTTCCATGCAAGTATGACCATCCAGTTTTCCATGTAAGTATGATCATTTAGTTGCAATTCATTTAAGATTCTTCAGGCGGAGGAAGATCAATCCTCCATTTAATTTCAGGAATCAATCAAAGAAGGATCGAGGGGACATCTGTTGAGGCATAAAAAAATGTTTCATTGCATTGGTTAGAAAATTCTAGCTCCAGGGGTATTTTAGGTATTTTGGAAAAATTTCATGTCTAGGTGTATTTTAGGTATTTTAGTAAAATTCCATGTCTAGGGGTATTTTAGGTATTTTGGAAAAATTTCATGTCTGGTGTGTATTTTAGGTATTTTGGAAAAATTTCATGTCCGAGGATATTTTAGGTATTTTGGTAAAATTTCATGTCCTGGGGTATTTTAGGTATTTTGAGAAAATTTCATGTCCAGGGGTATTTTAGGTATTTTGGTACTAATCCACGCCCAAGGGTATTTTAGGTATTTTGGTAAAATTCCATGTCCAAGTGTAGTTTAGGTATTTCTGTAAAAAAGCATTGAAAATGGTATTTTGGTAATAAAGGGTGCACATGTGTCATTTTAATGGAAAGAGTTTATACACCACCATTTAAGGGAGAGCTTGGTGGACACCGTTGATTATGGAAGGAAGATGATCATTATGTGAACAGAAAAGTGGTGGTGATCACCACTTTGTAAGAGTGGTTGAGCTTATAAATACCCCTCCCCTCTTTCATCTGGAAGGGGGAGATCAGTTGATCAGGTGGTGGGCTAGGAAGAAAGTAGAGAGAGAGAAAGTAGAAAGAGAGAGAGCTTTGTGTGCAGGGGGTACCGTGCGGTGCACAAAACAATTCCCGCACAAAGTGCCTACCGTACAGAGTTCCCGCACAAAGTGCCTTCCGCATAGAGTTCCCACACAAAGAGCCTTCCGCACGAAGCTTTTGCACAAAGCCGTCTTTAACAAAGCTTTTGCACAACAGAGAAAGAAAGCCATTTTTCCTCCTGTTGTATTGCTGATGATGCCCATTATAACTGTCTGTTGACAGATCCACACCGTCTTCTATCTCCCTCTCAGGATTTCGACTGTAAATGACTAGTTTTGATCATTCAATGATGTGGCCCACTGAGGAAATTAAGCTAAAACACATCTGAAAGGTCCACTTGCAATCGTTGCCATGATCATGTGAATGATCGGAGTCACAAAAGATCAGCATCACCTCGATGGGTTTTTCTCCCTCTACCTGATGGACACTTTCGATCAATCTCTTACTGCATGATCGTGGCCCATAATGCATGGACGGAGCCTTTTTACGAACAGAGTCGACGCACGTCGACGCTGTGATGGCTGGTACTGATTGATATCAGGCAGAAAATCCACTCCGTCCATTGGATTTAGGATGAAAAACCATGAGGAATGGGGTGTTTTCAGAGTCAAATCAGGGTGGTCTGTGAGGTTATCTACTCCGCCTTTCATTCCGTGATTAACGGTTAAGATTTTACAAAGACCTGCATGGTGTCAAAAGGACACCTAGGCAAGGTTAATGCTCCCCTCTAGAGACAAGTGAACGGTTCTGATCATCGAACCAGATGATGAGCAACCCCCACTACTCAAAACTGATGGCCACGGTGAAGACGTTGTGCCGTTTTCAAATTTGGGAAGAAAGAGTCGATCAGCGCCTACTGGCCTACTTTTGGAAATTCCATGCATGTTAGGTGCATTTGTACACCCTATACATGCAATATACATGTGAGGTCAATGGTGGTGGTGTTTGTGAGAAATCTGCTCCGTTCATCCGCATTGGCAGCTCATTTGATGCGTTGGGACCGAATCTGAAGTGTATCCAGATGATAGGCGGGCCCCAAATCATGATTTCCGGGGCTGATTTGTTAGTTTGGTCATTTCTATAGGGATTCAGGAGCTGATATTTGACGTGGACGGTTAATTTGTGGTTTAAGGCTGCACATAAGGTTTCGAGCCGAACAGACGGTGGAAACCCCATGATCTTACATTCTAGGGGACTTTTTAGGCCCATTTAACATAATTGGCCTGACTTGTTTGGGTCCTGGCCACATTTCAATGGGCTGCCTCGTATTTCAAGGAAGAATGACCAGAAGGATATTCTATTTTTCAAGAAAGGATGACTGGAATGATGCTCAAAACTGATCTCGACGGTCAGATCAGAGGACTGGAATGATGCTCAGAACTGATCTCGACGGTCAGATCAGAGGATTCAAGCTTGCACAAGCCTCGTTTCCTGGAAGATTGGTTGATCAAATCAACATTCCTCCTAAGTATTAGGATATGACTGAAACAAGTGTCAGAATCCTGTAGAAATTTTTATCAGACTATCTTCTCTTTCATTCATTACATTGCATTAATTGTACTTTGCTTTTAGAATCAAGGGGTTCAGAGGATGTAAATGAACTCAGATAAATGTGATGAATGTTCTCTCATTGAATTCGTTGTTATCATTGAATAAATTTCCCAAATGGATGCATTTGTTTCCTTGTCGAAACATAGTGATTGAAGAATTCTTGGATCACCCCCAGTTAATACGATCCTCCAAGATTGAGGATGTTTTGCCAAACTATTACTTCTAAAAGTAGGTCCACTCCAAAAGGCTCAATGATACTATTGAGCACTAGACGTTCAACAATGAGGAATGGACATCCTTCCACTAGAATAGGTTGATGCCTACTGGATTCTGATTACATGATCTTTGATTGTAAAGAGTGAAGAGATTTACCTTTCCCTTTAATCATGATTTTTCAGTGTTTAAACCAGGTAAAAGGAAGAAGAAGCAACTAGAGAAGGGAGGGGATATGAGAACTTGAAATCGATTACACCCTTGTTCTTATAGTAGCATTGTCGATCAAATCGATCCACCATCGATGACATCGATCTCACACTCATAATGACATTAAAGACTGTGCTAATGACCATCAGGAACATGCCAATATCTAGTGGATTCAGTCTAACAGTTGGGAAGGATCGTTGGTTATTACCTTGCATTCTCGAGATTCTTCGATTTCATTGATGTTGAATATCGATATCATCGAACTGTAAATTTTGATGGTATCGACAAGGTTTAGATATCATCAAGAATGTTATAGTCTGGCATCCCAAAACTAACATGGTTAATACATAAGATTTAGACTTGTGGGTAAACTTAACCATGAATGTCCCAGTATGAAGACTTACCTATGTGGATCAAGGTCACTGGGATATTTTCAATAAGTGCGTACTCCAATGGATTTTTGAAGATCACTGAAAATATTTGTATCAAGAGGTTTAGTGAGGATATCTGCGAGTTGCTTTTCTGTGGAAACATAATCCAATGTAATAATCTTGTCTTTAACAAGTTATCGGATAAAGTGATGACGGATGTCAATGTGCTTGGTTCGAGAGTGTTGGACAAGATTCTTTGAAATGTTGATCGCACTTGTGTTATCACAGAATAGACTCATTGCGGATTGTTCGATTACGTAGTCCAACAACATCTATTTCATCCAAAGGAGTTATGCACAAAAACTTCCTGTAGAAATGTATTCAGCCTTAGCAGTGGATAATGATATTAATTTTTACTTCTTGCTCTGCTAAGAGACCAGATAATTTCCAACATGAAAACATCCGTCACTTGTTGATTTTTGATCATCCAAATTTCTAGCCCAATCTGCGTCTGAGTAGCCTGTAATAATGGTGGATGTTTCAAATGAATACTATAGACCAAAGGTGGTAGTGCTTGCTACATATTTGATAATCCTTTTAACAACCGTTAGGTGGGATTCCTTAGGATCTGCCTAATATTGAGCACACACTCCCACATTAAAGGATATATCTGGATAACTAGCTATGAGGTATAATAGGCTTCTGATCATACTCTGATAGAGATGTTGATCCACACTTTTGCCGTTAGCATCTTTGGAAAGTTTAGGTGTGGTACTCATAGGCATGTGATAAGTGTATCCAGACTCAAGCCCAAATCTTTTTACCAAGTCTTTTGCATACTTAGTCTGATTTATGAAAATTCCATCATTTAGTTGCTTGACTTGTAATCTTAAAAAGAAGTTTAATTCACCGACCATACTCATTTCAAATTCTGATTTCATGAGATTGGTGAATTTGTATGCAGCATCTCCACATGTTGACCCAAACACTATATCATCCACATAAATTTGTGTAATAAGCAATGAGTTCTTTGTTTTCTGGGTAAATAGTGTCTTATCTACACTTCCTCTACAGAATTCATAGTCTAAAAGAAATTTTGTTAATCGTTCATACTAAGTACGTGGTGCTTATTTGAGACCATATAGAGCTTTGTCCAGACGATAAACATGATTGGGGTGCTTAAGGTCTGAAAATCCTTTTGGTTGTTCTACATAAACTTCTTCAGCAAGATCCCCATTAAGAAAAGCACTCTTAACGTCCATTTGAAACAGTTTAAACTTGAATGCGCATGCAATGGACATAAGAATTCTAATAGACTCAAGACGAGCGACAGGGGCAAATGTCTCATCAAAATCATTCCCTTCTATCTGTGAGTACCCTTGAGCAACTGGTCTTGCTTTGTTTTTTATCACATTTCCTAACTCGTCGAATTTATTCTTGAAGACCCATTTGGTTCCAATGACATTTGTATCAAATTGGTCTCTGAACCAATTTCAATACCTCATTTCTTTGGAATTGTTGAAGTTCTTGTTGCATAGCATTTATCCAGTGTTCATCTTGAAGAGCTTCTACAATATTATTAGGTTCAATCTTTGAGGTAAAGTAGAAATGACTATAGATATTTTCCATCTTCCATCTAGTTTTCACACCGTCATTAGGATCTCCAATAATTTGCTCTCGAGGATGATCCTTTATGATGGGTATGTCAGATGATGGTTGGGGTTCAATGGATGATGAAGATTTGTTGTCAGGTTTTTCTAGTTTGCATGAATCTACATCATCTTCTAATTCATTTACCGGAGTATCTTCTTCATGAGGATGATCATCGATTACCAGATTGACAGACTCTTAAATAGTGAGAGTTATTAGGTTGTACACTCTATAAGCACGACTATTCATGGCATACCCTAGAAAGATACCTTCATCACTTTTAGACTCAAATTTTTCAAGGTAATCTTTGTCTCTTAAGATATAGTATTTACTACCAAACACCTGAAAATATTTCACATTAGGTAGTTTTCCATACCACAATTCATATGAAATTTTTGTAATGTCCTGAAAAAATCTGTACAAAGACCCGAGTACCACCTCAGGCAGAAATCACTAAGGACTAAATCCTTTAAAAATTAAATAAGAATTAACTAGCACTAAACTAGATTACCTGTGAAATTAACACTAATCACTTTAAATATGATTTGCAAGACCCAAAACTTATAAGATCATCAACGCTACGTTACCCTAAAACCTAGGATCAATCTCTAAACCCAGTTGCTCTCGGGAGCATCTGAAAACTCCGTATCGGACCTGGACTAAACATTGAAAGTCTGATAGTGATGAAATTAGATGAACATGACCGTCTTATTGGACTTGACGACCACCTCAGAAATTAGGTCCAAATGGTATCCCATGACGATTTACTTGAGCCCGAAGCGAAGTGTGTGAGAAAGGTGAATATTTTTAGAAATAAATCCGAATTTAAGTAATCTGAGTTGTGTCGCTTGCGGGCTAAATTTAAGGATTAAGACCGTCAGAATCTACCCAATTACACCCTCAGATTAGGAAAAATGTCCCACACATGTCAGTACACTTGTGGACCCGATCGAATACCCGTGACCGTCGAACTGAAACTGGTCCGCCACGGGCAATCTATAAATCCGATCGAACTGAAAACTTAACTTGACCTGGATCCAATATCAGGGAGCTTAAGTTTGACCGCATTCAGTAAAGGGGCCTCCAGAAGTGCTCTGTTGGATCGGAACAGATCCGATTTGGACATAACTTAAGTATACCATGGTCATGAGGCCATTTCCATCAATTTTGGGCCTATATAAGGGTCTTAAACCCTCTCTCTCTCTCTCTTGCCATTCGATTTTGATAAGAACCCTAGGAGAGAGAAGAGAAGAAAGAGAAGAAAAGAGAGAGAAAGTGTGAGAGAGAGTTGAAGTATTCCTGGGATTATTCTCTGCTGCTCCACGTGCCTAATCCCTTCATTTGTATCTCTATTCCAATATTTCCAACAACGTACTTGGATAAGAAAACCTAACCCTAATTTTTTTTAGGGTTTCATATAGCGTAAGTGATGAAATAACTAACCTAACTCATGCTATAGGTTACCAATTCACCGTTGACAAAGGCTAGGTGTCTAAAACGAATCTGTTACGTGTTTACCGGCATAAGGTGCGGACTATATACATTTAGGTTATGGTTTTCAAGACTTTCAATGTCAGTTAATGATTTATTACTGATGTGGGTGCCATTTCACATGCCAAACGTGACGTTTGTTTCGCTTTTCGAATATGTATGAATTATGTCAAGTATAGTGTATTTTATGTATTTGTTGAAATAACTGAATACGTATGGAATTTGGATTTTTGGTTGACATGATTATTTTTCATGCGTATATGTTTGTTGCATTGGCGATAACTCCTCGATGAAAGGGTTTTCCCTAATACATAATAAAACCAACATACGTCATGTATGCTGGAATGTGTAGTCTAAGTGTTTGTAAAAATGTCTGAATGAGGTGGTAGTTAGTAAATTGAGATTTATAGGGAAGTTGAGATATAATTCCCAACTACCTTAGCTATGTGTATGATTTCTTCCATGTACTGTATAGTATTCATGTTTAACTGTGTGTATGATTTTCTCCATGTACTGTATATTCATGTTTCCATAGTATGCTCAAATGGTTATAGGATGGACTTATTTATTCATTACGACTTTGACAATCTCATATGCTTGTTGTAATTGAACATGGTTGGGACTATATTATAGTCTAGGCAATCGGCAACAGGCCTCGAATTGGTGGCTAAGGTTGTTTTCACCACACAGGATGTGTTCGATGAATCCAAGCCGTACTTGGGATGTCGGCAGTGGTTAGGCCACATGGAGTGCTTTCGCACTTCATGTCGATCAACTCAACGTGCGCTCGTACTAGTCGAGCTCGTCAAGTAACTCGATTGGCCCGATGTATATTCACCATGTATGGACACTACTGCTCAAACCTAAGGTACCAAACTCACCAGTGGAAACCCTGTTAACCTTGGTACCTCGATCCGCTAAGACTCATGAGCCAGACATGGTGGTATGGGACACCGTGGTCAAGCTGTTGGCCTACGCTGGGGTGATGAGCTTCCTCGTAGTGACTAGTGAGCAATCCAAACTTGTGAGCCGAATACGGTGGTCTGGGACATTGTATTCAAGTTGTTGGCCTACACTGATTAGGTGACGAGCCCTTTGTAGTGACCTCAAGCATACTCTGAGACTGCGATGAGGCGATGAGCCTTTCTGTAGCAATGAGAGTATAAGCTAGGCCTGCATTGAGGTGACGAGCCCTTTGTAGTGACCTAGAACCATAACATCGTATGAGATTTACTAGGACTGACGACCCCATAATGGATCATTGTTTGAGAAATGATATAAGGGAGGTACCTTAGTTTCCTAATCCTACTGTATGAAAAGGACTAATAAGAACTTGGTAATCATGTTCATGCACTGCATTGCATATGCCATTTGGCGTTGGGCAGAGCACTGAGGAAGTGACTGACATGCGCGACTGTGAGATGAAGATCGTAGAGGGAGTGCAGGCGAGGGCATGCATCATTACTACATCTCATTCTTACATTAATCAGAGTACTTAGGACTTGCTTGTTGTACTGCTTTATCATTACTGCTTGACTGAATTGATAACATGTTAACCTTTGCTGTATAGCTCCATTGAGTTGATCACTCACTCCCGCATTCTGGGATGGTGTTTAAACACCAACCAAACTCTGTCTTAGTTGCAGATGACAATGCGACCCATGAGGCGGAGCCATACTACGAGGATGATGAGGAGGCATTCTCCTACATGCAGTATTTAGGCGGGTTCATGTGAACCGTGTCCTGATCGACGGGGATTCAGGGTTATACTTATAGTGGACTATCACGTTCTTTTGACATTTTGTATCTTGACACAATACTTGTAATTATTGACCTGACAACGCATACATACTCTGGGGACCTATAAAGGTTTATATATTCATTTCAGTCTTCCGCTTGCATATTTCAACTGTCCCTGGATTATGTTTTACTGATTTGGCTTCATCTAATTCATGTTTTATGCATTAATATAGACAATATACATCCATCATAAAAAATGTTGCATAAGTGATGTTTTGGAACTCGGGAGCTGAGTTTTGCTCGACCTCCGATTTTCAGGGTGTTACAGTTTTGTTCGAGACTGCTCTAAGATATACTCTATTAATGATGTAGCAGGTGGTATTGACAGCTTTTGCCCAGAAACTTTTTATCATATCTTTTCCATTTAGTATAACTGACCCAATTTCTTGTAATACTCGATTCTTCCTTTCAACGACTCCATTTTGTTGTGGGGTTTTTGGGGCTGAGAATTCATGAAAAATTCCTTTCTCATTGCAATATTTTTCAAAAATTTTTATTTTTAAATTCCCCACCATGATCCCTTCTAATGCGATTGATGCAATTTTCTTTTTCATTTTGAAGTCATTTTACCAAAATTATAAATTCTTCAAAGGCATCTAATTTCTCTCGAAGGAATGCGACCTAAGTAAATCTGGTTTTGTCATCTACTACCACCAGGAAGTATCTTTTCTTGCCATGGCTTTCCACTTCATAGGGCCAACCAGTTCCATATGCAGCAAATCCAAGGGTTTTGTTGTTTTTATGGTGGTTGTCTTTTTGTGGCCGACTTTTATTTGTTTTCCTTTTAGACATTCTCCATAAATAATTTTTTCTTCTTTTCTAATCTTGGGAAGACCTTTAACCAAAATTTTTGAACTCTGCTTAGCTAAATTTCGGTAGTGAACATTCCTAACCTTTGGTGCCATAATTTGGATTCATTCTTTATAGCCATATTACATTTTGTGGATAACACACTCTCATTTGTACTCTCAATAATATAACAGTTATCATTAGTACGTAAACCTTTTATGAGAGATTTTCCTGTATGATCTAAAATTCTACACACATTTTTTGAAAAAGTGACTAGATGCTCTTTATCACATATTTGAGAGATACTAAGGAGATTATGTTTCAGACCTTCTACACAAAGAACATGTTTAATTTTTGGAAGGCCTGGTACAACTATTATTCCTTGTCCAATAATTTTGGCAGAGTTGCCATCTCTAAATGTGACTAATCCTCCATTAAAGTCTGAATATTCACAAAAGTGAGTTTAATCACCAGTCATGTGTCTAGAGCATCCACTATCAAGGTAACATTTTGAACTATTGCCAACTTTCATAGTAGTATAGATTACTAGGCAATTGTTCCGATTTGTTACACCTTCTGAGACATTGTTGGGTATGATTCCGACTTTAGTTAAGATCACTCTTTAGGTGGTGAAGACTGCTTTAGTTGAAGTAGGAATATGCCAAGATATCCTAGAGGGGGGTGAATAGGATTTTTTAAAGTTTTTATGGTTTATTTAAAATCCTATTACACTAATCCTGACAACAAGCATATATTAAGATTTCTCAAAAGCAACTCTACTGGCTTCCAAGCCCGATAGAGGATCCAATCAAAAACTATTTAAGAAGTGAATAATATGCAAACTAGTTTATGATGGATATGACTGTGTATGTGTGTGAGGTGTGATCTCAGATATTCAGATATAAAAATATTAAAGTAAATCCCACAAACAAAAGAATAGCAATCTCAAACATAGTCATTTTTATAGTGGTTCGACTACTTGTCTACTCCACTCTCGGTAACCACACTCAACCCTTGAGTGTACTGGATTTCATTAAGGAGGTTTCACAATGGTTCACCTCAAACCTAAGGTTTTAAATTAGGTTCACCTTCAACCTTTACAACCTACACCTAAGCTGACTGTTTATGCTCCCTGAGCAAGGGTCAACACATAGGACCCAGTTTTAGGCACACTGGCCAAGGATCCACACAAGGAACCACACTTTTTGTGCTCTCACGAGCAAGGGTTAACACAACACACCCACTTTTAGGCACACTGGCCAAGGATCTTCCAAAAGACCCTAATTGTTTATACTCTCCACAGAGCAAGGGTTAACATAACGCACCCACTACGTACACTCCTGCCAGAGGCCTCTTAGAGGACTTGCAAGGGGTGAGAAACACTTTAGACTCAATCCTATAAAGGAATCATCACAAGGGTCCTCTGGACTCTAGATACTTACAGATAAGTGGATGAGTCCCATTCAGCACATTGTTGAAGATCTCCTTCTTTGTTGATGAAGAATCTTCTGCTTCCTTGATCTGCAACACAAATGATGTACCAATATATGGTGTCGGGTAGGGTCAAGGTTATGATGGAATCCTACTCTCAAATATTTTCCTATAAAGGAGATAGAGTGATTTAAGTCATCTATGCATTCAAGGTATCTCAGCTTAATGATTTGTCATTAAGGTAGTAGCTGGAGGATCCTTAAATGCGGAAGTTCATTCCCTAATCCACTCTATTGAATATCAATGATGAGGGTGGATTGGAGGATGAACTCCCATGAGAGAAAGGGCTTTAGGTATATGATCTAAGGTAAAACACTCAAAAGCCCTCTCTTCTTTCTCTACCAGCAATAATAGACAAGTTCTCTTTATATAGGAAAAAGGTTCCAACGTATATAAAACAATTACATTTATGACAGAGTTCGATATCATCGAGCAAGATCGATATCATCGAGCGTATACTCCCGATACCGTCGACGATCCGCTCAATGACACAAACTCAAATGTCATATGCTTTTAAAAACTATTGCTAGCTGGTCTAGGGAATTGAAACAGATATCGATGTCATCGAATTTCGAACTCCAATTTCATTGATGTGAGGTTCGATTCCTCGACATTTGAAAATGAAAGCGACTTGCTTTGAAATATTTCAAGTTTACAAGAATGATAATGTCGATGATATCGAAAGTTGTGTCGAGGCATCAATAAATCTAAAGAATTTTCATTTAAGCTCGCTGGAAAGTTTCTATCCTTGTTCAATGTCATCAAGATCATACCGATATTATCGATATTTGAATATCAATTCTATCAAGTGACCCTCTATCATAGATAAACTATCCTAAAATATTTTGCTGAAAATCTTTGCGCCCATGACCGATATCATCGAAAGCTTTCCGATGTCATCGAGATTTGAACATCGATTGTATCGAGGAGGGCTTTGATATATCAATCCATATATGATATTCTTAAGAAAAAAATAGGGGCACCGGAGATATACCTGTCGATATTATCGAGTCACCTTCGATGAACTCGAGATTCAAATATCAATGATATTAATAGGTATATCAATACATCGATAAATCAGTCCAGAGATATATGTGGTTGTTAGACACTTTTGTCCTCATTTTGATGGAATCAATTTATCTTCGAGGACATCGATAGCGCAGGTCGATCATATCGAAATGTGTATCGATAAAATCAACAAAGAACAAAAACTTAGAGATTTTCTGATTTTGAAAAAGTTTTCTTAACTTAAAAACCCTATGATGTTCTAACTTGTTTTAAGGATTTAAGTACTTGGTGTTTTTAGACACGGGATATGAGGCTTACATTTACCTGTGGCAAGCTTGCACACATCCAGTTCAGGCAAACTCTTTGAATTGATCTTCCTATGAGGCTCTGCAGTCTGACTGACTCAACACTCACGCTAATTGACAAACCAGGGCACTTTCACCCTTGAGTGTACCAGATTTCACTAATAGAGGTTTCAAATCAGGTTCACCTCAAACCTTTACAACCTATACAGGGTTGACTCTATGACCTACACAAGGTACCTAAACATGCCTCCACGAGACACAAGTTTATGCCCTACACAAGAGCAAAGGTCAACACGAAACAACTAAGTTTATGCCCTACACAAGAGCAAGGGTCAACACATAACACCCAACATTTTACACCACATAGGTCAAGAACCTATACAAGGACCTAAGTTTATGTTGTACATAAGAGTAAGGGTCAACACACAACACCCAACATTTTAGACTACATAGGTCAAGGACTTACACAAGGACCTAACTTTATGCCCTACACAAGAGCAAGGGTCAACACATAGCACCTAACATTTTAGACCACACATGTCAAGGACCTACACAAGGACCTAAGTTTATGCCCTATACAAGATCAAGGGTCAACACACAGTACCCAACATTTTAGACCACATAGGTCAAGGACCTACACAAGGACCTAAGTTTATGTCCTACACAAGAGCAAGGGTCAACACACAACACCCAACGATTTAGACCACACAGGTCAAGGACCTACACAAGGACCTAAGTTTATGCCCTGTACAAGAGCAATGGTCAACACACAACACCTAAACGTACTCTCCCGTCGGAGGCCTCCTATGAGGGCTTGAAGGGGTGAGATGCACCTGTGACCCAATCTTATACAAGGAATGATCAACAGGGTCTCTAGACTCTAATGACTTATAGATAAGTAGATGAGCCTCATTAAGCACGTTGATGAAGATCTCCTCCTTTGATGATGAAGACTCTTCAGCTCCCTTGATCCGCAACACTTGATGGTGCTCCAATAGATGCGACGGGTTGGGTCAAGGTTATGTTGGAATCCACTCTAATAAATATTTTCCTATTTTAGAGACAGAGTGATTCCAAGATTTCAAGCATTCAAGGTATCCCAGCTCAATGATTTTTTATTAAGATGGTAGCTGGATGATCCTTGAATGAGAGAGTTCATTCACCAATCCACTCTGTTAAATATCAATGGTGAGGGTGGATTAGGGAATGAACTCCCATAAGAAAAAGGGATTAGGGTAGGTGATATGTAATTACTCTCTTAAAGCTCTCTCTATGATCTGTTGGATTCAGGTTTCATATGACTAAGCGTATCTCCTTAGGGAGCACCTGTGTTGTTTGTAAAGAAGAAGGACGGATCGCTGCGATTGTGTATTGATTATCGCAAACTAAATCACATCACCGTCAAGAACAAGTATCCTCTACCCAAGATAGATGACCTATTCGACCACTTGAAAGGGGCATAATATTTCTCAAAAATTGACCTGCAGTTTGGGTACAATCAGTTGCGCATCAGAAATGAAGAAGTGTAGAAAATAACATTCAGAACCAGTTTTGGGCACTACGAGTTCCTCGTGATGCCATTTGGGCTTACAAATGCACCAACCATGTTCATGGACCTCAAGAACTGGGTGTTTCGGCCGTATCTGTACTGATTCATCATCGTGTTTATAGATGACATTTTAATATACTTAAAGAGTCAGAAGGATCACGAAGAACACCTGTGAGCAGTCTTCAATACTCTTAGGAAGAATCAGTTGTTTGGACAATACCGAAAATGCGACTTCTGGAAAGAAGAAGTCAAAATTCTGAGACACGTGGTGTCCAAGGATGAAATTTCCTTAAATGTTGCCAAGGTATCTGTAGTACAAGACTAGGAGCAACCTGGCCCCGTTACCGAAGTGATGAGTTTCCTCAGACTTTCTGGCTACTATCGCAGATTTATTAAAGATTTTTCCAAGATAGCCAGAGCGTTGTCTCAACTTAATTGGAAAGATCTTAAGTTTGCCTGGAATGAGAAAGTAGAATCAGCCTTTCAGTAATTAAAGGATAAGCTAAAGTCCATACCCGTGCTAGTATTGCCAGAGCAAGGGGCCAAATATACTATATACACTGACGCCTCTCATGTTGCTTTGAGTTGTGTACTTATGCAAAAGGATAGAGTGATTGCCTATGCATTGCGACAGTTGAGGAAACAAGAAGAAAACTACCCCACTCATGACCTGGAATTGGCAGCAGTCATCTTCGTATTAAAGCTTTGGAGACATTACCTCTATGGAGAGGAGTTCAAGCTCTTTTACAACCACTAGAGCCTCAAGTACATTTTCATGCAGAGAGACCTGAACATGAGACAACGACGTTGGATGGAAACCTTGAAAGACTTCAAGTTTGAGGTCTCCTACCATCCTGGCAAGGCCAACCTTTGGGCCGATGCGTTGAGCCGTAAGAAAATAATAGAATTTGTGACTCCATTAATGATAGAAGAGTAGAATATGGTAGAGTTTGTGTGAGACTTCGAACAGAAGCTTACAGTAGAGGAGCCTTTCCAGAGCGTCACACACATCCATATACAACCACTTATTGATGATCGAATCATTGTGGCTCAGAAAGAAGATGAACTGTTGGTGAAAATGAGAGAGCGAGCAAGTGACAACGAAGAATCTGAATGGAGAGCTAGCTCGGACAGAGGTTTATGATATCGTGGCCACCTATGCATCTCGAATCTCCCTGACTTGAGAAGGGAAGTCCTAGAAGCCGCTTACAATTCAAGGATGGTGATGCATCCGAGCAGTACAAAGATGAATAGAGATATGAACCATTCGTACTAGTGGGATAACATGAAGGCCCACATCGCAAACTTCGTGTCCCGTTGTCTCACGTGCAAGCAGGTTAAGGCCGAACATCGCCAACCCCCTGGATTACTTCAGCCCATGCCCATAGCTGAATGGAAATAAGATTTTATATCTATGGATTTCATTTCTAGGTTATTGAAAATGAAAAAGAGGCATGACTCCATTTGGGTGATTGTGTACTGATTGATGGCATCGGCTCATTTCCTCCTGATTAGAGTTTCAAACTCAGAAGATGATTTAGCCAAGCTGTACATCAAGGAGATTGTACGACTGCATGGAGTTCCTATGGAGATTGTGTTGGATCGAGACACGTGATTCACGTCTATTTTCTGGACTCAAATCTAAGAAGCAATGGGAGTGCAACTGAAGTTCAGTACCATGTTCCACCCACAGACTGATGGGCAAACAGAACGGGTAAATAGATATTAGAAGATATGTTACGAGCATGTGTGCTTGATTTCAAGGACAGTTGGGATAACTCTCTCCCCTATGCCGAGTTTTCTTATAATAACAGCTTCTAAGCAAAGCATTGGCATGACTTCTTATGAAGCCTTGTGTGGGTGCCCATGTCGATCTTCACATTGTTGGACAGAAGTTGGCGAGAAGAGCTTAGTTGGTCCAAACTTGGTATAGGTGACCTCAGAGAAGATTGATATTATCAGGCGTTGACTTCTTACAACCCACAGTAAATAGAAGAGTTACCCCAATACCAGAAGACGACAACTGGATATTGAAGTTGGGGACCATATATTCCTTAAGGTTTCCCAATGAAGGGAGTCCTTCGATTTGGCAAGAAGGGAAAACACACGCCACAATTTATTAGTTGGTTCTAGATTCTAGACCAAGTGGGTGTGGTGGCATACCGCCTTACTTTTTCCACACCACTCGCAGGCGTGCACAATATGTTCCACGTATCAATGTTGAAGAAATATGTTCTTGACCCTTCCCATATTATTAAATGGGAGCAAGTACAGCTGAGTGAAGATGCTACCCATGTGTTGCGACCAAAACGTGTTCTAGATAGGAAGGAATAGGTGTTACGTAGCAAAGTTAGCTCACTCATGAAAGTATTGTGGACACACTATACTGAGGAATAGGCTATTTGGGAAATAAAAGTCGAAGTCTATAAGAACTACCCTTAGATCCTCGAGGAGTATGAAAAGGTACTAATTTCAGGGATAATTTTTCTTTAAGGGGGGTAGATTGTAACGTCTTAGAAAAATTCGTACAAAGACCCGAGTACTACCTCAGGTAAAAATCCCTAAGGACCGTATTTTGTAGAAATTTAGGTGAAAATCAATTAAGTACGCACTGAATTAATCGGTGGACTTAACTTTAACAACTATTTATATAAATGGCAAGACCCAAAACCATCAAAATCGCTAACTCAACACTACTTGAGAACTTAGGAGAAATCCCACGAGCCTGTCGCTCTCAGGAATATATTGAAACTCCTTATCAGTCCTGGACTGTACATCAAAAGTCTGATGACCGCGAAACTATAGGGTTATGACCGTCTTATTGGGCTTGACAACCATCGCGAGAATCGAGCCCAAATAGTATCCAGAAATGCACAACTTGAGCCCTAAGTGTGTGAGAAACGCGAATATCTTTAGAAAATGAAATGAAACTTAAGTAAATTAGGCCATTCACTCATGCATGAAATTGAAGATTTTGAACCGTCAGTTTCTGACCAAACTCTAATCATGGGAAAAGGAAATTTCCTTACTCATATCCGTATACTTGCGACCCTGATTGAGCAAGTTCGATCGTTGATTTGATATAGGTCCACCACGGTCGATCGACCTATCCAATCACATCGAAATCACATCTTGGCATAGATCCATTGTCAGGGAACTTACACTGTGACATATGAGAGTAGTGGGCTTCCCTATGAACCCCGTTTGCTAAAAACAAGCACCCTTTGGATAGAAACTAAGTATACCATGGACTTAGGGCCATTTACATCAGTTCTGGGCCTATATAAAGCCCTTAAACCACCCCATTTCTATTCCATACGAATTTGCTCCAAACCCTAGGAGAAGAAGAGAGAAAAGAAGAGAAAAGAGTGAGGAGAGAAGTGAAAGGTTGGGACACTGTTATAGTGTTTCTTTCCCATAACTACATGCACTGAATTGCCTTTCCATCTAGCTAACCGATCTATTTCAGTTACGATTTGGGTAAGAAATCCTAACCCTAATCTTGATTTAGAAATCCAGATTGAGTAATCAATCAACTAGCTAACCTATTTCATGGTTTAGATACCCGTTGTTCTGTATTCAGGAACGTTAGTGTTTGAACCGAGTCCGAATCGAGTATTCCGATGGAAGGTGTGGATTATAAACATTTAGTTATGGTTTTCAATACTTTCAATGTCAGCTAATGATTTATGTCTAACTTGATTGTTTTCATATTGTTTTAGATACGACGTATTCAATATACTATACATGTGTAAACTATGTTGAACACAAGATGCATCCTATGTGTTTGTTGAAATGTTTGAATGAACATAAAATTATGATTTGTGCTTGCCATGACTCTTAATCTAGGATACATGTTTGTCAGATGCATGATGATCTCTTTGTATAAGGAATTGTCATAATATATTTCGTAACTAATCTAGTCTATGTATTTGGTAAAGTGTAACTTAAATGTTTGATAAAATGTCCGAATGAGAAAATGTTAATGATTTGTATTTTTTAAGTGTATTAAGATAGGATTCTCTACTACTTTAATCATATGTATAGTTTCCTTCATGTGACCTTACTTTCGACTACGTGATTTATGGATGAAATGCAAATGTTTGGTAACATGTTCAATGTGTTTGATGCATCGCTTAAATGAGGAATTCACTTAAATTGTTTGTTAAATGATGATATGATTATCACATGTATTTACATGCTACATCTGAGTAAGATTGGGACTATAATGTAGTTCATGAAATCGATAACACTTCCTGTCTGGGTGGCTGAATTAGTCTCGCCACACTAGGTAACTCGATGAATCCGAGTCGCACGACAATTGTCGATAGTGGTTAAGCCACAAGGGGTACTTATGCACTTCATGTCGATTAAGTCAACGTGTGCTCGTACCAATCGAACTTACCAAACAAATCGATTAATCTATTGTGTGTTTACCATGTATGAACATCACTACTTGAATCTAAGGTACTACTTACTATTGTAAAAGCCCATTTTCAACCATGGTACCACGATCCGCTAAGACTCATGAGTCGGGCATGGTGGTATGGGATACCATGGTCGAGCTATTGACTTACGTTGGGGTGACGAGCCTCCCTATAGTGACCAGTGAGTAACCTAGACTCATGAGCTAGGCGTAGTGGTATGGGACATCGTGTTCGAGCATCGGCCTACATTGAGGTGATGAGCCTCTCCGTAGTGACCATGAGTATAAACTATTGAATTTACCTATTGACTACTTTCCATTAGGGGTGATGCCCTACAACTTGCTTATCATATGTGATTAACTAGGATTGATGACCCTAGATGGATCCTTCATTTGGGTCAATGATGTAAAAGGGAGGTACCTTAGCTTCCCAAATCTATTGTATGAATAAGCTTAATTAAGTACTTCGCTAACACGACCATGCACCGCATTGCATGTGCTTTGGCAAGGAAGTTGCACTCTAGGGAGGTTATCATGCACGAACTTGGTTGTCGGAGTCGCTTGTGAGGGACCTTCGTACGAGGGCATGCATCATTACTGTATACCATCCTTGCATTAACAAGAGTAGTTAGGATATGATTGTTGTACTGTTTTATCATTACTGCTTGATTAACTTGATAACATGTTAACCTTTACCTTATAGTTCTACTAAGTTGATCACTCACTCCCACTCTGGGACGGTGTTTTAAAACAGCAACCAGACTCTGTTGTAGATGCAGATGATGATGAAGTCTATGTGGTTGAGTTGGACTTCATAGATGAGGAAGAGGAATTCTCCTATGTTCAACTATCAGGAGGGTCTATGTAGACCTCGTGCAGATTCGACAGGATTACAGGGTCACATGGATTAGTTGGACACCTACATTTTGATATTTTGTATATTTTGAAATAAACCTTGTATATATTAAACCATATTACATCATCATACTCTGGAGGCTATGAATCGTTTACTTATTTCAATACATATGTTTCAGTCTTTCGCTTGTTAAATTTAATTATATCTGGAGTATGATATGATGTTTTAGTATAATCCCACTCATGTTTAATACATTGATAAGGGTAACATTTAAACATCATTATCCATGTTGCATAATTGATGTGTTGGATCTCGGGAGTTGAGCTTTACTCGGCCCTCCAATTCTGGGGCGTTAAAAGTTGGTATCAAGCATGAGTTGGATTAAACTGGACCTAGATTATAGGTAACACGATACACTCTGACTTAGGAAGGGGGTGATGGAATTTATAAATAATCATAGGATCTCAAAGTTTCACCGACAGGTAAGATTGACCATTGTAGTGTAGGCCATATGCGTCCTAGATCATGAGAAATGATCTCGGACCCTTTTAGGCCATCAATCGATGAGTTTGGACTATAATTTGGTGAATCCCAGCATTGAAACAAGCCTAAAGGCACGAATATGCACGTGTTGAATGAAGAAAGTGGACTATGCGGGCCTAGGGGCCCAAACCATGAATTTGAGTGGGACCCAGGGGGTCCCTCGCATGTATTCGACACCCCGGGAGGGGGTGGCCACTGCCTCAAGGCGGCGCCACCACCAGACACCCTAAGGGGGCGTGGTAGCACCGCTTAGGCAGTGGCGCACTACCCACCTCCACAGCGGGGCGGTGGCGCACCATCGTTCGATGGACTGTGTGGGCCTCACCATGTGTGAGACCACTTATTTAACCTCCATTTTGCCTCCTTTACTCATTCCATCTTATTTCAAACCCTTTAAACCCTACAAAAGCCCATTTTCTCTCTCAAATCCCCATTCCATACACTCAAAGCTACATTTTCTTCTACATTTCGCACCCATCTTCCGTCATTCTCTCAAAACTACCCCTATGGTTGGGGTGAGAGTCATTGCAGCTGCTGGAACCTTCATAGAAGCCACTAAGCTATGTAAGGGTTGCCTGATAGACTTAGGGGGTAGGGTGTTGTATATTGACCTGATTGTCACCACAATATATCATTACGATATCATCCTTGGCATGGATTGACTCACCGAAATGAAGGCAAAGATCAACTATGATCCCAGATTGGTGACAGCCCATGGACCCGAGTTTTCCTGAATTATTTTAGAAACTTACTTTTTAATTCTAGGTTTAGAACTTTCCTAATTATTTTTTAGAAACTTTATAATTTATGTTTTTAGAAACTAGTTTACTTTCCTAATTTGTTTTTAGAGCTTTCTAATTTTAGAATTTTATTTTTAGTATTTTTCCTGTATTTTTTTTTTTTTAAGAAACTAACATTGTTTTTTTGTTTTGTAGGATCCTTAGATAGAACTTTCTAATCTGGTAACTTCTTTCTAACTTCTTTCCTCTACTTACTTTCTATATTGTTGTAAGATTTTTCTTTTATTCTTTCTTTGGATTAGATTTAGAGTTAGGGTTCCACCATGCAAGTGTAGGTACGTCAGTATGCAGAGATAGATAAGAGATATGGGGGAGGGATGTATGATGATCATAATAGAAATTAACCCATGTCTCAAATTTTTTCTAAAAACATCATCGAGAACCGATCAGAATATAATGCTCCATCGGTTAAGAAGTCCTTACGTGATCATATGCGGGAGAACAATCACACCCCACGGATTAATAAAACAGTACGTGGGTGTTGGGGTTATCATAACAATGGGAGTGGGAATTATTATCACCCATCAGACAAGAAGAAAACAATTCGTGATTATATTATGGGTAATAATATGTATCAACAACTATTAGATTCACCCACCTATGATCCGTATGATTATGCTTGGTAGAAACATCAAAATTGGGAAGATGAACCAACAACTTGTTATAATGATTATTATCTTGGGTCCTCTATCTTTGAAATCAAACCAGAATCGATCCAAGAGTAGTCACTTCAGATGACTCACTCTTCTGCAGACATGAGAAAATTATTAGAAAAGCTTGAACCATGCCTTGATATGCTAATGGAGGCTAGTTCACCCCAGCCTCAACCCAATCCAATTCTTCATTCCCAACTCCCTACTTATGATCAGTGGAAATATCAAGATTTGGAAGTTGAACCAATAATGCATTATAACAACAATTCTCTTGGGTCCTATACCTCTGAATCCAATAAGAAACAATCCAAGAGAATTTAGAGCTCAGCCAGAAAAATACACTTTAAAGACTGTAAGAACTTATAAACGATATTCAACAGTGGAGTTCACGTGATGCAATTATGGAGAATAATGAAATTGAAAATGTAGAGTTGGATTGTACTAATGAGCATACGGTTCAATTTTCCAAAGAGTTAATCTTGATGATGGTCCAAAGGAATAATTAAGAGACGTTGTTAGTTTTCAAATATAATGATATTAACAGCATTCACTCACATGACACGCCTGATTTCAATGATGAGGAAGAGGTTAGTTTATTCGAACCTCAACCTGATTTAAGAATAAAATGTATGCAAAGAAATCCCATCTCAAGTGTGTACTGAACTGAATTGAAAGATGATGAGTATTGGGATGACGATCATGAATGTGCAGCCCAAATTCCCCTGGAATCAATCTCAAGTTTAGTGCAGGTCAGTGATCAAGAAGTATACGAAGTGATCGGTCATAATGATCTACTCCACTCATCCGACATATCTGATTTTATTGTGGAGGATGAGCCCCCTTTTTAACTGACACTTCTAACTCATGTGAGACATGTTTAGACCACTCCCTTGAATTGAATGATGACATGATTTGGGAGATGGATGAGTCGCTCGATATGACTCTGAAATTTGGAACCACCCAGTTAAGGCCACCATCTGAGTTGTCAACCCTTGATAATATAATGCCTTTACTCAGTGGTATCTATGAACAAAGTCTTCACATCAATTCTTCAGCTATTGATTTTTAAACTATTTGTGCAGGGCAAGAGTAAGAGAGCATGTGTCTATCCATTTTCAAAGATAATGGAATCCTTGGGTAGATCATCACAAACTTCAATGGGGAGAATGAGTCACTCTCAGCTAAATTTCCTAACTCTTTAGATGATTTCTTGGCACACTTTGCAGATTCAAACGAACCTATGATAAAAGAAAGTGGATGCCTCACTAGACAATACCTCGGTAGTTGTCATTGACCGAGAGAGCCCTTATTCTGAAGCCCCTTCTTCCCGAGATCCTAAATGTTTACAATAAAGGGAGGAGGAGCTGGAAATTTAGCCGGAGTCTAAAACTTTGGAATGTGTCGAGAATACATCACTTTCTGAGAATTTTTTTTTGAATTTCATCTATGTGTAGTCTCTAATTCACCATGAGATACTAACTCTGAAACTTTTTCTGTCATAGGTGAATCTTATATACTTTGGACACCTCAGGAGATTAAAAGGAAACCTTATGCTGAGGTACATAAGTTTCTCTGAAAATTCATGCTCTAAAGCATCCAAGCCTAATGCAAAAAGGGCGTTTGGATGATCTTGTTGATAAACTTACTGAGAAATTTATGAAGATATTGGCCAGAGGAGGAACCTTGCGGCATGACTGAGTACCTTTTCTCCTTCTTTCCTAGTTTAGGATTAGTTTATTGCTTTCATTTATGTCTAGGATAATCGAATTTATGCTGTTAGGATAGTTCAATTTTTGTTGGTTTAACTTTTGTGCTGACCCACTTTCACACTGAGATCTCTTTCGAAAATTCGTTCAGTTTCCTCATCAGGTACTATCTTTCCATCACTTCTCCTTATTTTCATCGTCTCATGTGCATTGCATGCTTATATCTTTTACATTGAGGATAATGTAGATTTTAGGTTGGGGATGGACGATTAGATTACCTAATCAGTGTTTTCTCGGTCTTGACAAAAAATTGTGTAAATTTTTTCAAATTATTTTGAAAAATTTTATGAATTTGAGTGATTTCGAAGGATATTCTTGATTTAAGAAATATAAGATACGTAATGTTGGTGATTTATGACTCTTCGATTCAATTATCTGTTAGATTTCAAAGTTAAGTTTGAATTATTAATCAATGATTAGAAGTTTTTAAACATTGATTGAGTCATGACTTGTCACGCCTCAAACTCGGAAACCAGGCTCACAAAATTCCTGATCGCCGAATCTGGCACCGACAGCCTTCGTAGAACCCCATTCTCAGCTCCCAGCTCCCATTCGCCAGGTTCCGATCCTTGGATGCTATGAGGAGGATTTTCAACATCAATTTCATTCGTGATAAGCATAACCAAAGGCACAACCCATAAAAAAAAACTCCATTACATTTCCACTATGATCAAAAACTTTGCAAGTACAATGAGCATAAAAGGAAATACAATGATGATAAACCAAAAGCTCTAAGATAATCTACCACGCTCCTGCCTCAACGCTGCTGTGAGCCAACGTCACCTGCATACAACGGTCGTGCATAAGCTTATAGAAAGCTTAGAGGGTGGTGAGAGTGTATGCGCAAGGTAGTAATATGAACATGCAATATCAGAGAAATGCGGAATATGCAGAAGAATCCATGAAAACCATTAGCCGTACCAAAGTTATACGATGTAAGACATGAATGATATCGGCTATCCCAAGGCCATGCGATGTGAAATGCAACTCAAGCATACAAATCCTCATCTATGTCCACACATCAATATAGCTCAAATTTGAGATATCACCGAGGTCTAGTATACTCTAAACCAGATCGTCGTCTCATCACGCGCAATAAGATAAGTGCAAGAGACCTCACTATCCATCTGCCAATATCGAGCTCAACTCATCGATAGCGGACCCATTCCTCGAGCTGGTCAGACTCAGCCTAGCATTACCCCCTACACTCGGGTGGGTAAGGCTACACCCCCTTCCAACCGACCACGACACAGTGGAGAGCGCAACCATCTGGTAATCGGCACTCAACGCTCATCTACCCACTCGGTCTACACGTTGGAGCAACCTCTTGGTACCATAAGGATTTAGGGACTTTCACCTAGGGATATCTATAGCACCCCATGTAGAACAAGATTTCTAGTATCTAATCCTACCAACCATGATACATCTGTGGAAGCTACGGCCCCGATGTTGCTAGGGCGTATAGTAACCATATCACACAATGTGAAATGCATGAATCACGCTATCCAGTCATGCAGTAAATCCTGTGCATATAGTGCTCTCATGTAGGACAATACCGCCTAACTAGGAGCCCATAAATAACCTGCCTAAAGGCATATACTATGATCAGTCACCTCTCATATCAAGCATACATATGATGCGTATGAATTATGATCATGAGACTATACTAAACATGTAATGAAATATCCATACAATGTAGGTGACCTAGACGGCCGACACGCAACAAGTACTGCCTATCAATGGGCCCTATGGAGAGTCATAATGTGGACATCCAACCAACATTAGACTCGCAATGTGGAAGTCAAACCAACATTGCTCCCAAGGCGCGATCATTACATAATCCGTGTTGGGGTCACACATTGCAATGGACCTTAGGTACATCCCATTGGGCCTTAAATATATCAAATGGGCCACATTCAATGGGCCTTATATTCATCAAGTGGAACACACCACTGGGCCGCACTAATGGGCCTTAAGTGCAATTCCCATTGGGCCTTAAATATATTAAATGGGCCACATCCTATGGGCCTTATATTCATGAAGTGGGCCACATCCATGGGTCGCACCAATAGGCCTTAAGTGAATTGCAATGGGTCATAACTCGTGGGCCTTAGAATGCATCAATGGTTCTCGACCCATGGACCTTATACATATCAAATGGGCCTACTCCCATGGGCTTTAAAATACATCAAATGGGTCCAATCTCATGGACCTTGGAATACATCAAATGGGTCCACTCCCATGGGCCTTAAAAACATTAAATGGGCCTCGACCCATGGGCCTTACATCCACATCAAAGTGGGCCCCAATGAATTACTAAACTACATTAAGATGGGCCTCAAAACAGGCCAAGGTGGGGTCCACTTGGACTATGGATTTGACTCATCTTAGCCTCAATTTATTAGTTTTTAAAATGGATAGACGGTTTGAATTCAACACATGTATCACGGTGGGGGGTCCACATGAGCTAACGACCTGACTCATTCTTTAGCTCATGTGTGAGCTTTTAAAATGGATGGACGGACAGTATGCAACATATGCATCATGGTGGGTCCCATATAAATGGACAACATGGAGTGTAACATCCCAAAAATCGGGGGTCGGGTAGAAACCCAACTCCCGAGTTCCAGAACGTCACTTATGTAACAAAGATAATGATAAATGCATGTTGTCTGTAGAATGGCATTAAACAAGATTGAGACTAAGCCAAAACAGCATATCATACTCCAGAGACAGTTAAATTAGCAAGTGAAAGACTGTGATAAATACATAAAATATATAATTGATTGTAAGTCTCCAAACTGTGAACATGTTACCAGGTTAATTAAATACATGTATACTCTAAAAATGGAAAGAAAGAATATACATCAGTGCTCCAAAAATATAAAATGGCAAGTGTCAAGGCGTCTAATCAACCTCTCTGTAATCCCGTCGATCAAAACACGGAGGAGAAGTCCTCCTCAGCATCATACAAGTCCAGCTCCACTTCACAAGCAGCGCCATCATCTGCAATTACAACTGGGTCTGGTGGGTGTCTGAAAACACCGTCCTGTAACGTGGGAGTGAGTAGCTAACTCAGTGGAATAATAGAGCAAAGATTAGCATGTTATCAAATCAATCACGCGTTAATAGTAAAGCAAACAATCAAACATTCCTAGATACTGTTGTTAATGCATACATGAAATGACATGATGGATGCCCTCACCGACATACTCCCTCATGTGGCACCATCTGCGTCCGCTGCATGCTTTCTTCCCGCAGTGCTCCACATCTTCCAGGCACATACAATGCAATATGGATAATGATTACCAAGTTGTTATTAGTCCTTTTCATACAGCAGGATTAGAAAACTAAGGTACCTTCCTTATATCAATCCGAACACAGATCCTGTCTAGGGTCGTCACTCCTAGAAATCTCATACGATGTTATATTTGTAGGTCGCTGTAAGGGCTGTCAGGGCTGTTGCTCGCACTCGTTGCACCGCTCCCCCATCACCTTATCAATACAGGCCTAATGTACTCTTGTCGCTACGGAAGGGTCGTCGCCTCCCGTAGACTCAGAATACGCTCGCGGTCACTACAAAGGGCTCGTCCCCTGATCAGTGTATGCCGATAGCAAGAATATAGTGTCTCATACCACCATAATCTGCTCACGAGTCATAGGTGCTCACTGGTCACTACGGGGAGGTTTGTGGCCCTAGCGTAGGCTAACAGCTTGACCACGGTGTCCCATACCACCATGCCCGGCTCATGAGTCTTTATGGATTAAGCTGTCATGGTTGACAGGATTTTCAATGGTAAGTTCAGTACCTTAGGTTCAAGCAGTTATGACTCATACAAGGTGAACATACAATGGACAGTCGGGTTATTTGACGGGCTCAACTAGTATGAGCGCATCTCAAGCTGAATGACATGAAGTGCATAAAATACTTCGTGTGGCTTAACCACTGCCGCCAACCCAAAACACGACTCACGTTCATCGACGCGTCCTTCGTGACGAATAGAAGCCAACCACGAATTCAATCCATTACCGACTGCCTGGACTAGTGCATAGCCCCAAACATTTGTAAACAACGTCAAGGATCATCTGAGAGTAATAGAAATAAAATACAACAATACAAGCATGTTGACAACATGTTATAACATACAATGGAAAAAAATCCACCAACACATATATTCCATACATATGATGAAATCAATTCATATAGCGAATGTGGTGGAAATCATATGCATCAGCATGTTAATTGAGAATTCAATCTCAAAACTAATCTACAACACCATTTACTCAATACATACTAATACAAACATTTATACAAACACTTAGTCTACACACTTTAGTCTACATAGCGTATGTCGACCAAAATGTGCATTGGGGCGAATCTCTTCGCCAAATAGATCATGCACGCATAACCAGTATCATAACATGACAAATAAACATGACAATCATTTTTACAAAATACGGACGTATACAGTATTTTCTATAAATACCCAAAATACCCTAAATCTTATATTCTCCGTACGTTTACGAATTGGAAAACGGACATATGTTCTACATGTCAAATGGTGTTCTCATCGATAATCTACTATTAAATGACATTGAAAGCTTTGAAATCAGTCAATCTAAGCGTTTAAAATCCGCACCTTTTGCCGTAGAAGTGTAACGAATCGAACAGGAAGCTAATGCTTCGTCAACGGCGTAAATGCGACCTGATGCACAAGTACATAAGCTACTTTGCCATTTGAATCAAAGGAATCCCTAAAACAGTAAGTGGTTAGGATTTTCTTACCTAGAACGGAGTTAGAATCACCATAAGGGTGATGCAGAAGCGGCAGCTATGGAAAATGGAGCAGCGGGGAAGACTCTCAGGAGAGAGCTCCAAATCTCCCTCCCTTTCTCTCTCTTTTCTCTCTTCTCTCCCCAAATTCGTATGGGATGAAAGAGCAAGGGTTTAAGCCCTTTTTATAAGCCCAAACATGACCAAAATAGACTTGGGGCCAAGGTATACTTATTTTATAACCAAAGTGGGCTTGTTCTGATCCAACGGAGCATTTCTGGAGGTCCTGTGACTGAATGCGGTCGAACTTAAGCTCTCTAACATTGGATCTAGGTCAGGCAGAGTTTTCAATCCGATCGGATTTTCAGATCGACCATTGCGGACCAGTTTCAGTTCAACGGTTATGGGAACTCAATCGGAGCTACAAGTACTATGACATGTAAGGAAAATTTTTCCTGATTCGAGGGAGAAATTTGATTGAATTCTGACGGTCAGAACGCTTAGAAACAGCGCACAAGCGAACGTGCCAGATTTCATAAATTATATTTATTTCTCACACTCTTCACTCTGGACTCAAGGAAATCGTCGTGGGACATCATCTGGACTTGATTTTTGAGGTGATTGTCAAGTCCAACTAGGCAGTCATATTCGCCTAAGTCTGGGGTAATCAGACTTTCGACGTGCGGTCCAGAGCCGATACAAAGTTTCAAGGTGCTTCCAAGGGCAATCGGGAATAGAGATTGATCCTAGGTTTTGCAGTATTGTAGCGTCACCTATCCTATACGTTTTGACTCTTGCAGATCGTATTGAAAGTGATTGGTGAGAATTTCATAGGCCATCTAGTGCAGTGCTAGTTGATTCTTGTTGGATTTCTAAAGGAAGTAGCCTTTATTGGTTTTTTTTTGAGATGAGATTTGGAGGGTGGAGCGAGGGTGTTTGGAAATGGAAGAAGGAAGAGTTTGGAGGGGTGATTTTTACCAAAAATTAGGTGTTTTGGTGAGAAAGGAGAGCTTGGAGGGTCACTTTGTGAAGGAAGTACCTGATCGGGGAGGTTTTAACGGACGACCCACATACCATGGGGCTACCCTAGACCCCAAACACCTCCAGCCTGAAGCCCGGACCCAACCGAGGAATTTGACCGGCAATGCATCGCGGAATCGGCGATGACATCGCCGATGAAAATCATCTTCGGTGAGGCCGGCCATATGGGATGGGTTCCCCCTGCCCCCTAGGTCCTAAAAATATGTGGGGCCCACGTTGGATCATTGTGGATTAGCGTGGGTGGGCCCACGACTCCATTCGAGGTATTTCGGGGCTAGTTTGTAAACCGAAATGAATTTCTATGGCATATAGCATATGATTTTGGGGTAGGAGACGCTAATCTATCCAACTAACCTATCTATATTGTTAGATTCCAAAAGGTTAAGGGTCGAAACCCATTTACTCATTTATTTACTATTCATGATAATTTTTAGCTTCGATATTATTCTTCATCATTAATACTCTAGGGTTGGTGTTCTTTACTATTTAAACTTGAGGAGTCATGTTTAATATGAAAGTACTTAGAGAAATTTGAAGAATGAGGTGGTGAAAGGTGAGTTTTGAAGGAAATGGGTTGAAAAGTGATTTCTTTGGCTTCGGGATTGAGCTCTGAAAGTGTTATGGTTGACCCATTGCCTAAGGACGTCTAACTCAAAGTTGGCAAAAATTCGGGGTATTACATGAAGAGAGAGAGCACATGCGGCATAGGGGTCCCACGTCCAACCCTGGACGGTGTAATGCCAACACATGCACCATGGTGGAGTCCACCGTCCCTGGTGGACGGTGTGAATAAATTACATACATCATAGTGGGTCCCACGTAGGGCCCACTGTAATATTTATTTTCCATCCAATCCTTCCACACGGTCACAGAGACCTGGACGAAGAGGAAAAATAAATTTCATATTACTCTAAAACTCCAGTGGACCAAAAAATGGTTTTCAATGGTAGAAATCCAATCACACTATTTCCTGCAGTGTGGGCCACCTGAGCATTGGATGGGGCTTATTTTTGGAGGGGGCCTGCTTCAGGGAGGGGCCCGCCATATGAACGGCGTGGATATTACATATACATCATGGTGGGGACCACGACAGTAGCCGTGGGATGCTGCCCTCCCGCCCACTGCACGCAGAAACATGTTGGTGCTGCTGATGTGTCAGAGGCAGCAGGCGCTGCCTCTGATGCAAGTTTTTGTTTTTTTTTCTTTTCTTGAGAAAAATCACATGTAGTGGGCTTCTTGAAAATCTGCTCCGCCCAATAAATTCTAGGGCTCAAAACATGCTGAACAAGTCCAATGTACGGCATTTTTGGAGTGAAGATGCAGCAAGGTGGGTCCTAATAGCTTTGAATGGTAAGGAATACAATTTTATATGGTATGGCCCACCTGATTAACAGATCAACCTCATTTTTCGGCTCAATGCCTAAAATGAGTTGGTAAAAGGGATGAACGGCATGGCTCAAACACATATATCAAGGTGGGGCCTACATGAGCTGGCCACAAAAAAACTTTTTTTTTCTTTCACTACTGACGTGAGCATACCCACATAAGTACACATGCCCCATGCTACCCACCCCACAGGGATCCATACCAGGACCCCAGCGTTGAAACGGGGGTATCTTTCACTTGGTCGGCCACTTGAGCTATGGATCAAGGTGTAGGGCCCCACATGCACACCTGGGTGGGCCACATCCTGGATGAGGATGGACGGTTGGGATATCATGTAAACATCATGATGTGTCCCATATGGATGGGATCCACCGATAGATGACTTGGATGCAAACATCATGGTGGGCCACACATCTTATCATCATCACAACCATACAAGAGGAAAAGATAGAGGAAAAAAAAGAAAAGAGAGATCGGATGGTGGTGGAGGGACCCCGCCACTATGGGCCCTCCATGATCACAATACAGACATAAAAAAAAGTCCCATCACAAGTGGACCTTGTAATAGCAAAACAATGGTTGATCACCCACCTTAGATCTTTTCTTCTTGGCTCCAATGGCTTCTTTGCTCCTAAGCTTCAATCCTAATGGAGAAGATGAGGTTTGGATGGTTAAGATGGGAGATGATGGGGTAGGAAAGTGGGCCACCTTTGTTGCTTGGGAAGGCTTGGAGAGCTCATACATATGGGGTTTTTCTTGCTTGGAATTGGGTTTGAAAATGAGAGAGAGAGAGAGAGAGAGAGAGAGAGAGAGAGAGACTTGTAAAGGAAGAGAGAGAGAGTGATAGGTGATGGATGTGGTGAGTGATGGGTGTGTAAGAGATTCTTGACTTTGGTGGCCTTTTGTGCAAGAAAAACATGGGCTTGTAAGACCTTTTTTTACTTTTGTGGTTGCTTGGGTATGGGTGAAAGGTGATGTGTACTTGACATGTACTTGACCTGTGATGTGATAAGATTTGATTGATTGATGGGATTGATTTAATAAGTCGTAGAGATTCTCTTAGGTTTCATAACGCGTAGCGTTTTTCTCGCACCGAACGTTGGGCCACATCTCCTGACTAGGGTATCACCTCGGCGTGCAAGTCGCAGCTTCGGAACCGCAGCGATGGCGCGGTCGCTATTGTAATGGTCTTAGGTTGAGTCGACTCGGGTTGATGGCGTATCAATCAAGGTCACGCGCAAATATCGATTAAGGGTCGAAGGTTGCCAGAATTCGACCGATAAGACCACGGAAGTCTATGAAATGGTATGGTCTAGGATACGGGTCTTACATGATTACACATCACATCTAGCTTACACATTAAGGTGTCCATTGATATTGAATTGCTAACTTGGTGATTACTAAGCATGAAAGGAACCAGTCTGGGGAATTTGTCCATCATGTTAAAAAAAAGAAGACAATACCCAGCTAAAAAACAGTTGTCATCGAAAATGACTACCTATTAAAGATCTTTAAAAAGGTTGACATAGCATAAAGCCTTTGATGAAAAAATTAAAAGCTGGAAGAATAAAAAGGTTGAACTATAAGGCAAGTTTCGATTTAGGTTTGGTTATCCAGAATACTCATTTTTATCAATGTTATCATGAAAATTGAGAATTGGACCTTTAATTATGATAAGTTGAGGTTACACTATACACCCATAGAACTCAATGTTTAGAATTTTTCTAATTGATGGACTAATACTTTGTACTTGGCCATGAAGTTTACCGTGCGCTTGAGTTTAGGAGAAGGAAATGCCCAACATTGATGTATCTTGGAATTCTATTATCTAGATTGCTTTTCAAAAAACTACTCGAGTTTATAAGAATTGTCATGTAATTCTCAAATTATTTTTTGCATACTTTGCTCAAGACTAGCAAAATGCTGGTTGGGGATTGTGTGAAGGGTCAAATATTGTATATTAGACCCCAATTATCACTTGGTTTTATGAACATGCTAATGCTTAACGCTCTATTTTAATCATGTTTGTGTTACAAGGTGAATTTAGGAGCTTGGACTGAAAAGAGTACTAAAAGCACGGATTTGATGCTCACAAATCACCAAGGTAAGGGACGGATCTTAGGAGACTAAGATTGAAGAATTCACACACCAAAGATCTGAGAAAATGAAGTGATTGAAGATAAAGAGGTCTGAAAATCATCATGAATGCAAGATCACAAGGTTCCCACCATCCGTTTGGCATAAAATTTTATATTTGGCCTGAGGATCATAGAGTAACCATGCACATAAAATTTTAGCCCTCAGATCTTTGTGGAAGTGGTCCAATAGAAAGATCAGCCATAAATCAGCGATTGGGACCCACCTGATCTCTAGATATACTTCAAATTTGGGCTCCACCCCTTAAATTAGATGGAAAACGTAATGATTGGTGTCGATCTCACGCAGACATCACTATGGGCTCCACATAAGCATTATGCGCACATCAGAGTGGTGCACCCACGCCACACCATAACGTCAAGGCAGTCAAAGCTGCCTTCACCCGACTTCCAACTATTCACACAGGGAGCGGATGTGCGTCCGTTGTGATGTGTGAAGGCCCACCACCTTGGACCATTTCGATGATCTAAGCCATCCATTCAAAATAGACAATGAGGCCGACCAAACCTATGGTGATCATGTGCACCCATGCACTTGATCACAAGAAGGCCACATTCAAACGTAGGATGAACGACAGGAAGAAAGATCCCATGGACCGCACCAAACCCGAGCAAAAAGGACCATTCCCGACTGAAATTCTGAGAGGAATCCAATGGACGGTGTAGATTTCTCTGTTAACGCTAATGGGCCCACCAAGCAACTTAACGAAGGAACATACGTAAGGGGACTTCCAGATGTGCTCGGCCTTTCCAGGATGTTTTGGCCCACCACCGTGGATCAGATGGCCAATTTGGACCATCCACAAGCTAACAAAGGGAGTTTTGAACACCCACGATGGAGAAAAATCAGATTTTGGGACAATTAGCATCCCAAAACTCATTCCAAACGCAAGACGGTCTTTGTGTTTCCATTGCGAAGGAAGTTTCCAAAAACTCCTCGCTGCGTAAACAACACTTACGCATGTAACCGCCTTTTGTGCGTAAAGACCCCAGCTGACCTACATTTTTTCTATAAAAGGAGAGAGAGATCGTGGAGGGAATCATCCTGGGATGTGAGATGTGAAGAGTAAAGAGAGAGAGAAAGAGAGAGAGAGAGAGAGAGAGAGAGAGAGAGAGAGAGAGAGAGAGAGAGCTGTGGATGGCCGGCCATTAATAGAGTTTTCTTCTTCTTCTCCTTTCATTATTTTTATATGCTTTTGTTTAGAGATTTTTGGTTAATCATGTCGATGATGGGCTAAACCTCTTAGCTAGGGCTAAAAGGTGAAGCTTGTAGTGTGATGGGACTTTTTATGGCTTTGATTCATGTTTAAATTAAACTACCTTTGTTTCTAGGTTGATTATAAGGAATTCTTTTAGTTTTTAATGGTTTGTTGTGACTTAAATTACAATGGATCTACGATAGCTTTGAGCATGTTCTTTTCATTATAGAGATTATGAACTTGAGAACCCTGTTGTTCACCATCATCCCTTGGGCATGGTTGGATGATGGAATCCTTCCTAATGTTCATAATTCTCTCAGATTGGTTGTGGATTAGGACATTCTGTTGTTTGCTTTGTCTCATGGGCATGGTTTAGTGATGGAGTCACTTCTAGTTCTCATACCTCTCGTCCATTGAGAATTAGATCAAAGGAAGTTTAGATTTGATTTTTAATGATATATTTTTCAATTGGATGAAGATGGGACTCTAATTCTAGTTGTGTTTATGAATCAAGCATAGATCTCCCTAATCTCTACAAATGGATCCTTGGAAACCTTAGTTTCCCACCTTTAAATTTTATAAGTTTTAGTTAAATAGTTTACAATTATGCTCTTAAATTTTTCAGCTTTAGATTACATCTTCTTCTAGTTCTAGTTCTAGTTACTTTCAGAATACGTATAAGGTTCAGTCCTTGTGGATTTAACCTCAGTCTTACCGAGATTATTACCACATCGTGACCCTACAATGGGGTTGTGAACATTTGGATGCGGTGGTGGACACATTAATTCCATATCGTGCGCAACTGCTACCCGTTGGATCAGCTGTATAGATACCTCCTCCCACGATAAGAAATTATAGGCCAGAGCAAGGCTTGGTCATATCATCGAAAGAGACCATGCTGTTATTCCTGGTCAGGTTTGTCTGAAATTTTCTTAGAGGAACCCATGTGACAGATAAAGCTCGTTAATACTTTAGAAGGATGGATAACTTGTGGGGCTTCTTTAGACCTTATAAGACAATCAGAGAGAAAGTCTGCCACAACTGTCTCTCTGAACCAGCGAAAAATTCTTGAAGTTCCAACCATCACTTTATATACTCCTACTTAAGGATTAAGGGAAGACATTAGGGATAAAACTATTACCATGACATCTCTTGTGACAGGGTTGATCTGTTCTTCTCTGAGAACTCATTCTAAAATAAAATCTATTTCACCCCAAGTACAAGCTTCTCCCAGGAATGTCAAATCTTCTCCTGTTGAGGTGGATCTTCCATCCAAGGGTAAGCAGGATACTTTCTGAGGAGAGCTTTCCTAGCTATTCTGGAGAAACTGAAGCCAGTAAAACATCTTCTAGCGGAAGATTCACTGAAGAGGGTGAAATTGGAGTTGACCATTAAGGTGAGGATGAAGAGGTAGACATTGGTGAAGAAGGTGGAATTGGGGATGCTCCAATTACAGAAAATTAGTGGGAAATCCAGGATGCTCCTTCAACAATTGTTCGAATAGACACTCCCATTGAAGAAGAGTAACTTGACTACAGGGATCTTAGTTGTTCTCCGGCTACGAACATTTTTATATCTTTCGATGCTCTGTATTCTCCTTCACCCATACCTATTACTGATATGTTTTAACAAGACCCTGTAGACCTTCTCGGTATTGCAAAAGTTTCATCGTTGAGAGAAGCTGGAATTTCTACACCAGAAGCGCAGTTAGCGATAGAGGCACTACTTTCTCCTTGTAGCATAGAAATGAATCAAGATGTTTCAGACATTCCATTGATTGCTGAGGAAAATAGAGTCGTTGCTTAGCAAATTCATGTTGAAAGGATGACAATTGCATGTCTTGCTGTTCTTCAACCAATCGCTCGCGATCTCCAATTTCCTTCTGATCCCATCGACGTGGTGACGCCGACGACTTTGGATTCAAGTACTGGAGCTAGGGAGTTATCTTTTAACATTGCAGTTACTGCCATAAATATTCTCCAATCAATGGAGATACAGGTCTCAACATCACCAGTTATTTCATAGCCTGCCCCTCAGAGATGGTATATATTTTCTTCTTAAGTATCTTCTTATTCATCTTTGTTCCTTATATTTTATTATTGCTACATCATTCTCTCTTTCTTTTTATTGCAGCTATACCTTCTTTTAGTGGTTTAGCAAGTTCAAATTCAATAAGTACAATATCAGACAAGCTTTCTTTAGACAAAGTTCCTCCTTATATGCTTGCCTTGATTAAAAATGCTCTCTTTGCCACTATGTGCATGTTCAAGGATCTTGAATGGTGGCCTTTTCTTAATAGTGCATTAGCCAATCTTAATTACACAGTAAGGGTATTGAACATAAATATTCTTCCTTTGCACGACTCTCTGACTCATTTTTGTGCTTCACTGAATCATTTGGAATCGGCACGCAATGTAGTCATCCATTCGGAGATTTTAGAGCATCAGAGAGAATTGACATCCCTCAAGGAGAAGGTTTCTTGAACTGCAACCATCATTTCCAGTTATAATGATGAATATAAATCTCTTCAAGAATGACTAAAGGCTTCCGGTCAGAATAAGAAAATCATCAAAGATCAAATAGCCTTTCTGAAAGAACAAATCACCCAGGATGTGATTTCGACACGATTGGATAGGTCAATTGGCCGTGGAGGACCCGTGTTAGATCAACGGTCATGCTTACTCTATTAGGGCCACAAGTACACAAATTGTGCAGCGAAATTTCCCCTTTCAATGGGTGAAGTTTGGTTAGAAACTTATGGTCTAAAATCCTCAATTTCTCGCGTAAGAGAATGACCAAATTTACTTAAGTTTCATTTCATTTTCTAAAGATATTGGCGTTTCTGACACACTTTACTCAGGGCTCAAGTTATGCATTTCTGGACATAGTCTGGGCTCGATTCCTATGATGGTTGTCAAGCTCAGTAGGACCGAAATAATCCTATAATTTTGTGGTCATTGTAATTTTGACGTGCGGTCTAGATATGATACGGAGTTTTAATGTATTCCCGAGAGCGACAGGCTCTTGGGATTTCCCCTAAGTTTTTAAGTAGTGTTCAGTTAGCAATTTTGATGGTTTTGAGTCTTACCATTTGTGTAAATGGTGGCTCGAGCTAAATCCATAGATTAATTTAGTTTAGTACTTAATTATTTCTCACCTAAATTTTTACAGAATACAATCCTTAGGGATTTCTGCCTGAGGTGGTACTCGGGTCTTTGTACGAATTTTTCAGAGGTATTACAATCTAACTCCCTTAAAGAAAATTTTCATCCTCAAAATTAGTACCTTTTCATACTTCTCGAGGATCTAAGGGTAGTTCTTATGGACTTCGACTTCCATTTCTTAAGTAGCCTCTTCCTCAGTGTGGTGAGTCCACAATACCTTCACGAACGATATCACTTTGCTGCGTAACACTTATTCCTTCCTATCAAGAACACGTGTTGGTCGCAATACATAGGTGAACTCTTCACTTAACTGTAATTGCTCCCATTTGATAATGTGAATAGGGTCAGGAACATATTTCTTCAACATTGGTACATGAAATACATTGTGCACACCTGTGAGTGGTGTGGGAAAATCAAAGCGGTATGCTACCACACCTACTCAGTTTAGTATCTGAAATGGACCAATAAATCATGGCATAAGTTTCTCTTTCTTGCCAAAACGAAGGACTCCCTTCATTGGAAAAACTTTAAGGAATACATGATCTCCAACTTTAAATTTTAACTGTCGCCGTCTTATATCGACGTAACTCTTCTGTCTACTCTGGGCTGCAAGAAGTCGACGCCTGATAATATCGATCTTCTCTGAGGTTGCCTGTACCAAATCTGGGCTAACCAAATCTTCTTGCCAACTTCTACCCAACAATGTGGTGCTTGACATGGGCGCCTATACAAGGCTTCATAAGGAGTCATGTCAATGCTTGCTTGGAAGTTGTTGTTATAAGCAAACTCGGCATAGGAGAGACAGTCATCCCAACTGTCATTGAAATCAAGCACACATGCTCGTAACATGTCTTCAAGTATCTGATTTACCCATTCCGTCTACCCATCAATCTATAGGTGGAACACAATACTGAACTTCAGTTTCACTCCCATTGCTTCTTGGATTCGAGTCCAAAAAATAGACGTGAATTGTGTGTCTCGGTTTGACACAATTTCTATAGAAATTCCATGGAATCGTACTATCTCTTTAATGTACAACTTAGCCAGGTCATTAACCGAATTAGAAACTTTAATCGAGAGAAAATGGGTCAATTTCATCAATTGGTCCACAATCACCCAAATGGAGTCATGCCCCTTTCTCATCTTGGGTAATTCGAAAATGAAATCCATGGATATGAAAACCCATTTCCATTCAGCTATGGGCATGGGCTAAAGTAAACCAGGGGATCGATGATGTTCGGCCTTGACCTGCTGGCACGTGAGACAACGGGACATGAAGTCTACTATCTGAGCCTTCATGTTATCCCACCAGTATGAATGCTTCATCTCTCGATACATCTTCGTACTGCCCAGATGCATCACCATCTTGGAATTGTAAGCGGCTTCTAGGACTTCCTTTCTCAAGTCATGGAGATTTAGAATGCATAGGCGGCCATGATATCATAAACCTCCATCCTAGCCAAGTCTCCATTTGGATTCTTCACTATCACTTGCTCGCTCTTTCATTTTCACCAATAGTTCATCCTCTTTCCATGCCACAATGATTCAGTCATCAATAAGTGGTTGTACATGGATGTTTGCAATGCTCTCGAATGACTCCTCGACAGTAAGGTTTTGTTCAAAGTCTCGCATGAATTCTACCATATTCCACTCTTTTATCATCAACGGAGCTACAAATTCTATTATTGAGCCAATGCATCGACCACAAGGTTGGCCTTCCTAGGATGGTAGGAGACCTCAAACTTGAAGTCTTTCAAGGTCTCCATCCAACGTCGTTGCATCATATTCAGGTCTCTCTGTGTAAAAATGCAGTTGAGGTTCTTATGGTTGTAAAAGAGCTCAAACTCCTCTCCATAGAGGTAATGCCTATAGAGCTTTAATGGAAAGATGAGTTTTGACAATTTCAGGTCGTGCGTGGGGTAGCTTTCTTCATGTTTCCTCAATTGTTGCGAGGCATAGGCAATCACCTTATCCTTCTGTATAAGTATAAATCCCAAACCAACACGAGAGGTATTGGTGTATATAGTATATTTGACCCCTTGCTCTGGCAATACGAGCACATGTTTAATTCCTGAAAGGTTACTTCTGCTTTCTCGTTCCAAGCAAACTTAAGATCTTTTCAAGTGAGTTGAGATAACGGTCTGCCTATCTTAGAAAAATATTTAATGAATCAATGATAGTAGCCGACAAGTTCGAGGAAACTCCTCACTTCCATA
Organism: Magnolia kwangsiensis; assembly: GCA_037074715.1. NCBI lineage: Eukaryota > Viridiplantae > Streptophyta > Magnoliopsida > Magnoliales > Magnoliaceae > Magnolia > Magnolia kwangsiensis. Next base: position 36,666,974 of record CM073587.1, on the reverse strand, counting down.
ACTGAGCCGAGATGCTCGCAGTCCTGTACTGCGGCCACATTAGCAAGGTCCATGGCAATTCCTTCCTTGGAAACCACTTCTCCCAGAAAATTGACTTCTTCCTTCCAAAAATTACATTTCTGGTACTGAGAAAATAACTGATTCTGCCTGAGAGTATTAAGAACTGCTCACAGGTATTCTTCGTGATCCTTTTGACTCTTGGAGTATATCAAAATTTCATTTATAAACGCGATGACGAATTGGTACAAATATGGCCGAAACGCTCGGTTCATGAGATCCATGAATACGACCAGTGCTTTTGTAAGTCTAAATGGCATCACGAGGAATTCGTAGTGCCCGAAGCTGGTTCTGAAAGCTGTTTTCTACACGTCTTCATTCCTGACGTGCAATTGATGGTACCCGGACTGTAGGTTGATTTTGAGAAATATTGTGCTCCCTTGAACTGATTAAACATATCATTTATCCTGGGCAGTAGATACTTGTTCTTCATCCTAACATGATTCAACCTACAATAATCTATACATAACCGTAGTGATTCATCCTTCTTCTTCACCAACAACATAGGAGCTCCCCAAGGATACGCTAGGCCGTATAAAACCTGCATCCAACAGATCATCTATTTGCTTCCTTAATTCTTCCATTTCACATAGAGGCATGCAGTATGTCAGTAAAGAAATAGGAATTGCATCTGGCACAAGGTCTATAGTAAAGTCAATCTCACACTGAGGAGGTAGTCTAGGGATCATTCTGAATACGTCCGTGAAATCTTGGACTACTGACGTGTCCCCAAGGGTCAGACTATCATAATTCTCTAGCAGGGAAGTATAATAACTGATGCGATAGGGCCAACTGACCTGAACAGGGAAAGTGAAGGTTGTGCCCTCGGGTCCATGGGCTGTCAACAATCTAGTATCGTAATCGATCTCTGCATTCATTTTGGTGAGCCAATCCATGCCGAGGATGAAGGGTGGTGATAATCAGGTCAATACACACCACCATGCTCCCTGAGTCTATTAACAACCCTTACAAAGCTTAGTGGCATCTATAAAGGTTCCTACTGTCGCAATGACTCTCACCCCAACCATAGGGGTAGTGTTAAGCCCTAAGCGCTTGGCTGAAGAGTATGATATTATCAAAATAGTGGATCCAGTGTCCACCAACAGAAACACAGATGTACCTTGAATGTGATCAGTGACTTCAAAGGATAATGGTACTGCAGTTGCTGACTCAGATGCTTCAGCTGCAAGTGCATGTACATGAGCTTATTATGGACGATTTGCTTATGCTGTCATAAGCTATTGAGGCAGCCTATTTTGAGGTACGGGCGGTTGGTAGAATGGTTGTGCTAGTGGTACAGATCGTAGAAGTGGAGCTGCTATAACACATGGTGGCTGTCGGTTGATCTTCTGAGGTGGCGTGAAACCGCTGTCCTTCATCTTGGTAAAACATAAGGGGTCAGTGTGTCCCCCTTTGTTGTAATAAGTACACCAACAACCAGTTTTTCGCTGCTGGTTTGGAGGAGCCATGAGCCTGGGAGGCGAGTTCATACGTGGCCTCTTACCAAGGATTGGCCGGTTCTGTAATTCGGGCCGAGGCCTCGGGCCCATTAGCAGAAGTGTTCGAGACAGTCTCTCACCATCCTTCTCAGCTTGCAGGGACATGTTCACTAGTTCAACATAATTGGGAATGCTAGCTCAATACATCTTAGTGCGGATATCTAGCCGTAGACCCTTTGATAACTGCCACATTCTCATCGGCTCATGCGCTAGGATCAATGGAGCATATTTGGCCAGCTCCATGAAGTGGTTCTCGTATTCAGCCACTGTTATCCCCCCTTATTGAAGGTGGAGGAATTCACCCTCCTTTTCATTACAGTAAGTGAGGGGAAAGTAGTTTTCATGGAAATGAGTTTCGAATGCATCCCACGTCCACATATAGCCTATGGGAATGGTTCGTAGGATGTTATCCCACCAAAGACTAGCCTCCTTCTCAAACATATAAGTAATAAGCTCCACTTACTCTGCCTCAATACAGTACAATGGCTTCAACATCTTGGAGATGCAATCTAGCTAGTATTCAGCCTCCTCAGGCCTGTGAGTCCCTACAAAAGTAGGAGGGTGAAAACGCTCAAATAAGATACTTGTATTTATTTGTAACACCCTGAATTTTTACTAACCTAGATTTAGACGTCCTTAGGTAATGGGTCAATCCTAACACCTGATTAACTTCTCAAAACTCAATCCAAAAGTCTCAAATCCCTATTTCCTTCGAAAATCTCACCTTTCACTACTTTATCCTTCAAAAGTTTCTAAGAGCTTTCATATTAGACACAAATCTTAAAGTTTAGGTGATGTTGATCAATACTTAAACTAAAAAGTACTATGAATAGTAAATAAAAAAAATAGTTTTTAACCATTAACCTTTTGTAATCTCACGAAATAAGTAGGCTATTTGGATAGATCATTTTCTCGTACCCTAAAATCATATATTGTATATCAAATAACTCATCCCAGGTTCTAAAATACGCCCATTTCAAATATCAAATGGTGAAATCACCCCAAATAGGTCAGCAAGCGGTGAGGGGATCACCGGTTCGGCAAGGCCTTGCTGATTACCGGGCTTAGCCGGGCCGCAGTTCATCGGCTGGCCCATTTTCGGCCACATTTTCTATGATTTTAGTTCAACTTTGAAAAATCATATCTCCTTCGTTATAACTCTGATTTAGGTGATTCAAAAGCTAGATTGAAGCTAAATGAGTTTAGTTTCATATAAAAATAAGTAAAAAATATAATAAAATATTTAGTATAGTTAAAAATGGGTCATTGTGACAACTATCTGGAAAGTATAGTTTTGGACAGCTGCTGCTTCTGGAATTTTTAAAATTTTTATACAACTTGAAATCCCATAAAATTTGGTGGAGATAGAGTAAAATTGATGATAAACCACCAAAAAAATAATAAAAATAATATGATAACTAAAAGTGCCCAAAATGGGGCATAGAATGGCCCTAGGACCGTATTCTGCCCTATTAGGGTAGAATTTGGTTAAGTACCAAACTGAATACTCAGTAGAATTAACTTGGATCACTTTAAATATAAACTACAAGACCCAAAATTAGTAGGACTGTTATCGCTACATTACCTAAAAATTTAGAATCCATCACTAAACCCGGTTGCTCTCGGGAGCACACCGAAACTTTGTATTGGATCTAGACTGCACGTCAAAGGTCCGATATTTATAATCTTAGACGAATATGATCGCTTAGTTGGACTTGACAATCACCTCAAAAATCAAGTCCAAATGATGTCCTGAGACGATTTCCTTGCGTTCGGAGTGAAGAGAGTGAGAAAACGAAGATTTTTAAGAAATTAAATATAATTTAAGTAATCTGGCACGCATCACTTGCACGACATTTTCTAAGCATTCTTACCCTCAGAATCTGATCCAAATTTATCCTCGGATCAGGGAACATTTCCCACTCAGGTCAGTATACTTGGAATCCTCGATCGAGTCTCAGTGACTGCGGAACTGAAACTGGTCCACCACGTGCGATCTGGGAACACTATCAGAATGAAAACTTAATGTGATCAGGATCCAATACCCATGAGCTTAATTCCGACCGCATTTGGTCAGGGAACCTCCAGAAATGCTCTTTTGGATCGGGAAAGACCCGATTTGGCTATAACCCAAGTATACCTTGACTTAAGTCTGTTTTGGTTATGCTTGGGCTTATAAAAGGGCTTTAAACCCTTAGCGTTCTAACCCATACGAATTTGGGAAAAACCCTAGGAGAGAAGAGAGAAAAGAGACAGAAAGTGGGGGAGAAGTTGGAGCTTTATCTTAGGATTCTTCCCTGCGGCTCCACGTGCCAAAGCCACCTACCTGCATCGTTATTTCGGTGACTCTAGTTTCGTTCTAGGTAAGAAAACCCTAACCCTAACCTGATTTGAAGCTTAGACTAGCTATAGAAGAGTTCTAGCTAACCTGTTTCTTTCCATAGGTAGCGTATCTGCCATTGACGAAGACACATCATCTGAATCTTAACAAATACGCATTTCTAGTTTAAGGTGCAGATTTTAGATGCTTAGATTACCTGTTTTCAAAGCTTTCAATGCCGTTTAATGGTAGATTGCTGATAAGGATGCTGTTTAACATGTAGAACATGCTGTCCGTTTTTCATTTCGAATACGTACGAGGAATATGAGATTTTGAGTATTTTAGATATTTGTAGGAAATACTGTATACGTACGTATTTTACTGATATGATTGCCATGAGTATTTACCGTGTACCTATACTAGTTATACGTGTATGATCTGTTTGGCGAAGAGATTCGTCCTAATGCACATATTGGCCGACATATGTTATGTAGACTAATGTATGTAGACTAAGTGTTTGTTGAAATGCCTAAATCAATATGATTTATGCCTGCCATATGTTTTGAATGTAAGAACATGATTGTTGTGTATAAGACATTTCCTTGATATAAGGATCTGTCATATTATATGTTGTAATCAACATACGTCAAGTACGTTGGAGTTGAGTAGTCTAAGTGTTTGTATAAATGTATGTATTAGTAAGTATTGAGTAAGTGGTGTTGTAGATTAGCGTTGAGATTGGATTCTCAAATAATTTGATGATGTATATGATTTCCTCTATGCTTGTTGTATTTTAATTGATTTCCTTATGTGTGAAGTACTTGTGTATGGTTAAATTGCCTATGTTGTATCTTATAACATGTTGCTAACATGCTTGGATTACTTGTTATTTCAATTCTGTTTATCTCATATGATTACTGATTCACATCTTTACGCTTGGGGCTATACTCTAGTCCAGGTAGTCGGTAACAGTTTAGAATTCATGTTTAGATTCTATTCGCCACGAAGGATGTGTATGACGAACCCGAGTCGTACTAGAGTCGTCGGCAGTGGTTAGGCCACACGTAGTGCCCGATTGATCATTGTATGTTCACCTTGTATTCGTCATAACTGTTTGAACCTAGGGTACTGAACTTACCAGTGAAAACCCTGATAACCGTGGTACCTTGATCCACTAAGACTCATGAGTCGGGCATGGTGGTATGGGACACCGTGGTCAAGCTGTCGGCCTACGCTGGGGCCACAAACCTCCCCGTAGTGACAAGTGAGCAACCCAGACTCGTGAGCTGATTATGGTGGTATGAGACACTATATTCTTGTTGTCGGCCTACACTGATAAGGTGATGGGGGAGCGATGCAACGAGTGCGAGCAACAGCCCGTTGTAGTGACCTCGAGCGTACTCTGAGTTTACGTGAGGCGACGACCCTTCCGTAGTAACAAGAGTACAACTAGGCCTGTATTAATAAGGTGATGGGGGAGCGGAGCAACGAGTGCGTGCAACAGCCCTGATTGCCCTTGCAGCGACCTAGAAATATATCATCGTATGAGAATACTAGGAGTGATGACCCTAGACAGGATCCTTATTGGGAATGATATAAGGGAAATACCCTACTTTTTCAATCCTACTGTATGAAAAGGACTAATAACAACTTGGTAATCATATTCATATCGTACTGCATGTGCCTGGATGATGTGGAGCACTGAGGGAAGAAAGCATGCCGCGGATGTAAGATGGTATCGCATGAGGGAGTATGTCGGTGAGGGCATCCATCATGTCATTTCATGCTTGCATAATCACAGTATTTAGGAATGTTTGAATTACTTGCTTTATCATTATCACTTGATTGATTTGATAACATGCTAATCTATGCTCTATGATTCCACTGAGTTATCTACTCACTCCCACGTTACGGGACGGTGTTGCGCACACCAACCAGTCCCTATTCTAATTTCAGATGATGGCGATCTTGCAAAGCAGAGCAGGACTTGATGATGATGAGGAGGATCCCTCCTATATGCAGGTTTGATCGACGAGGTTACAGGGTTACTGATTAGATGCCAATACACTTGGTATTTTACCTTTTATTTACACACCTATGTATATTCTTTTCTTTCTATTTTGGAGTATACATATATTTAGTTAACCTGGTAACATGTTCACACTCTGGAGACTTACAATCATTTATATATTTTATATATCTATCACATTCTTCCACTTGCTAATTTAATTGTCTCTAGAGTATGATATGTTATTTTGGTTTAGTCCCAATCTTGTTTAATATCATTCTAAAGACAACATGCATTCATCATTATCTATGTTGCATAAGTGACGTTTTGGAACTCGGGAGTTGAGTTTTTACTCGACCCCCGATTTTTGAAATATTACAGATGGTATCAGAGCATGATTTGGATTAAACCGGACCTGGGTTATGGTAACACAACGCACACTGACGCACTCTGACTTAGGAAGAGGGCGATGGAATCTAGAAACCACATTAGAATCCTAAGTTTCACCGACGGCCGAGATTAACTACCGAAGAATAGCCCATGTGTAACCGAGACCATGTAAGATGATCTCACATCCCCACTTCTTTTCACTTAAGCTTCCGTCTTCTTCTACATCTCACACCCATCCACCACCATTACCAAAAAAAAAAAAAAACTACTCTGTATAACTCTCCACCTTCCTTATACCCCCCCTTATGTGGGCATAAAACCTACACTTTTATGTCCTATAACCTTCACAACCTCCAAATGATGGGACATTTAGGGCCCGTTCGACCAACTGCATTAGGTAAGATTAGGGCAAATGAAATTGTAAAAGGAACAATAGATGCATGTGTAAGGTATTGCCCCTAGATTAGGTGTATCCTATGATTTCTAATACCATGTTCAGAATGTATGCAATTAGAAGTAAATCCCGGGATCTTAGGATTTGGATATCCCATCTCCTACTTCCCAACACAAGACTTATTTTTCAAAGTCTATGAATCGATTTTAATCCCATCCCACCCACCTTCCAAACATGTCATTTCGAATCCCGCGGTGGGATTAGCAACGAAACCCATTGAATACAACTTAGAGTTTTAGACTTAAAGTTGGACTTGTAGACTTTAAGGATTTGGTGGTGTAGAAAATTCTATAAATTAATAACATACACCTTAGGACCTTTTTAGCTGGTATGAGCACATGTGTAGTGTTCGAGTGCAATTAGATTGAGGTTCGGGAAACTCAAATTCAACTAGACAACTTTGACCCTAAGTGATAAAAAAAATTCGTTGTATTAGGAAGGGTATGAAATCATTTAGTGTATAAACATAGGTTTTAGGTTACAACTAGTGGATCACTGCTACTCCTAAGTTAAGACTAGGCTACTAGTTATACTAAGGAATGTAAAAGACTGATTATTCTAAGATAATTGGCAAATAGACTTAGTTAGTTAGCTTGATTAAGTTAGAGTGAAACCTCGTTCCTTTGTTGAATTCCCTTAATACTTATAAACCACTTTAGTAACTCTTTGACTTAGAAACTCCTCACGCTCAGAGGACACTTATAAATCCCTCAGAATTAATGTTAGGTCAAAACAACGCACCCCCTAGAATTACCTTCCCAAGGACTTAGTACAACTGGGGACACGGAGTAGAGAAACTATATATAAGCAAAGTATTCGCGGTTTGAATCAAATTCTTAATTTTAGTGGTTACCAATAAATCCAATGCTCTGATCAAGTAGAAGATCGGCATCGACTCGGATTAAGAACTGATACAATGAATTTTCTGTCCTAATTAGACAGAAGGTCAATGTATCCGGCTCAGACCTACTACGCAACTTTTCTTCCGTGTTGGCCCGACCACTTACAACCAAAAGTTTGTTAATTCACCCTTGGAAAGTGTTAAGAACTTATAGCCAATAGGGTATAGGTATCTTGCCACAAACTCGCACCCGTCCCTAGAATTAACCACAACACCCAAGAGAGGTCCTAAATTATGCCTTGTTCCGACACACGGATCAGGACATAGATCCTTGAGCCTTTAGAAAAGAATTTTTTTTTTTTAAGGGGGGTAGAACATTATGAACCCAAATCTAGTTAGGTTAGCTAATACAACCGTTAGATCAGAGTGATGTAGCGGAAGCGTGGTTGGCCCCTTCCCCATTGACCCAGGATCGAAAGAAACTGGTCCAGGTTAGACGAAAAGATAGAAACCCTTAACTCCCACTATGGATATAAATTAAGACGAGGACTCTTTATACCAAGACCCAAATAGAAAATTTGAACCTTGCAGTGATGGGCATTCTCTAAGCTTTTAGAGTGATTAGACTATGGAGTTATTGAATTATACAACTGCGAAGCATTCGCGGCTTGACCCAATTCTCAATCCTGGGTGACTACCAATGGACTCACTGCCTTGACCGAGCAGAAGACCAAAATCTACCAGGACTAGGAAGGGATACGATGAGCCTTCTACCCTAGTCAGGTAGGTGATCAAAGTATCGGGATCAAGCCCATTACAACCGTCTCTCCATATTGGTCGACCATTGAAAACATATATCTTACTCTAAGTAGATGGGAATTGTCGTCAAGTTTCTAAATAGATAAAGAAATAAATTGTAGCAAACCATCAGGGTATAAGCAAGAAATAAAGAGTACGTTTTTAAGAGAATAGACTAAAATGTGCCAGACTATCATAGATAGATACACCCTACCACGCATATAAAATTGAATCAGTAAAGCTTAGGCGAAAGGAATAATAGAATCTGTACTCATTACCCTTAGCCAATTTCGGGGACGAAATTATTTTTAAGGGGGGTAGATTGTAAAACTCCAAATTTTTACCAACCAAGATTTAAACGCCCTTAGGCAATGAGTCAATCATAACACCTGATTAACTTCTCAAAACTCAATCCAAAAGTCTCAAATCCCTATTTCCTTCGAAAATCTCACCTTTCACTACTTTATCCTTCAAAAGTTTCTAAGAGCTTTCATATTAGACACAAATCTTAAAGTTTAGGTGATGTTGATCAATACTTAAACTAAAAAGTACCATGAATAGTAAATAAATAAATAAATAAATAAATAGGGTTTTTAACCATCAATATTTTGTAATCTCATGAAATAAGTAGGCTATTTGGATAGATCAGCTTCTCCTACCCCAAAATCATATATTGCATGTCAAATAAATCATCTCAAGTTCTAAAATACGCCCATTTCAAATATCAGACGGTGAAATCACCCCAAACAGGTCAGCAAACGGCGAGGGGATCACCGGTTCGGCGAGGGGATCGCCGGTTTGGCGAGGCCTCGCCGATTACGGGGCTTGGACGGGCCGCAGTTCATCGACTAGCCCATTTTCGGCCACATTTTCTATGATTTTAGTTTAACTTTGAAAAATCATATCTCCTTCGTTATAACTCCGATTTAAGTGATTTAAAAGCTAGATTGAAGATAAATGAGTCTAATTTCATATAAAAATAATTAAAAAATATAATAAAATATTTAGTTTAGTTAAAAATGGGTCATTGTGACAATTGTCCGGAAAGCATAGTTTTGGACAGCTGCTGCTTCTGAAATTTTTAGAATTTTTATATAACTTGAAATATCATGAAATTTGGTAGAGATAGGATAAACTAGATGATGAACCACCAAAAAAATAATAAAAATAATATGATAACTAAAAGTGACCAAAATGGGGCATAGAATGGCCCTAGGACCGTATTCTACCTTATTAGGGTAGAATTTGGTTAAGTACCAAACTGAATACTCAGTAGAATTAACTTGGATCACTTTAAATATAAACTACAAGACTCAAAATTAGTAAGATTGTTAATGCTACATTACCTAAAAATCTAGAATCCATCACTAAACCCGGTTGCTCTCGGGAGCACACCGAAACTTTATATTAGATCTAGACCACACGTCGAAGGTCTGATATTTATAATCTTGGACGAATATGACCGCCTAGTTAGACTTGACAATCACCTCAAAAATTAAGTTCAGATGATGTCTTGAGACGATTTCCTTATATTCAAACTGAAGAGAGTGAGAAAATGAATATTTTTAAGAAATTAAATATAATTTAAGTAATCTGGCATGCGTCACTTGCACGACATTTTCTAAGCGTTCTGACCGTCGGAATCTGATCCAAATTTACCCTCGGATCAGGGAACATTTCCCACTCAGGTCAGTATACTTGGAATCCTCAATCGAGTCTCAGTGACCACTGAACTGGAACTGGTCTGCCACGTGCGATCTGGGAACACTATCGGAACGAAAACTTAATGTGATCAGGATCCAATACCCATGAGCTTAAGTCCGACCGCATTTGCTCAGAGGACCTCCAGAAATGCTCTTTCGGATCGGGAAAGACCCGATTTGGCTATAACTCAAGTATACCTTGACTTAAAGTCTGTTTTGGTTATGGTTGGGCTTATAAAAGGGCCTTAAACCCTTAGCCTTCTAACCCATACGAATTTGGGAAAAACTCTAGGAGAGAAGAGAGAAAAGAGAGAAAAAGTGGAGGAGAAGTTGGAGCTTTCTCCTAGGATTCTTCCCTACTGCTCCACGTGCCAAAGCCACCTACCTGCATCGTTATTCCGGCGACTCTGGTTTTGTTCTAGGTAAGAAAACCCTAACCCTAACCTGATTTGAAGCTTAGACTAGCTATAGAAGAGTTCTAGCTAACCTGTTTCTTGCCATAGGTAGCGTATCTGCCGTTGACGAAGAAACATCGTCTGAATCTTAACGAATACGCATTTCTGGTTTAAGGTGCGGATTTTAGACACTTAGATTACCTATTTTCAAAGCATTCAATATCGTTTAATGGTAGATTGCTGATAAGGATGCTATTTGACATGTAGAATATGCTGTCCATTTTTCATTTCGAATACGTACGAGGAATATGAGATTTAGGGTATTTTAGGTATTTGTAGGAAATACTGTATATGTACGTATTTTGCTGCTATGATTACCATGAGTATTTACCGTGTACCTATACTAGTTATACGTGTATGATCTGTTTGGCGAAGCGATTCACCCTAATGCACATATTGGCCAACATATGCTATGTAGACTAATGCGTGTAGACTAAGTGTTTGTTGAAATGCCTAAATCAATATGATTTATGCCTGCCATATGTTTTGAATGTAAGAACATAATTGTTGTGTATAAGACATCTCCTTGATATAAGGATCTGTCATATTATATGTTGTAATCAACATATGTCAAGTACGTTGGAGTTGAGTAGTCTAAGTGATTGTATAAATATATGTATTAGTAAGTATTGAGTAAATGGTGTTGTAGATTAGCGTTGAGACTGGATTCTCAACTAATTTGATGATGTATATGATTTCCTCTATGCTTGTTGTATTTCAATTGATTTCCTTATGTGTGAAGTACTTGTGTATGGTTAAATTGCCTATGTTGTATCTTATAACATGTTGCTAACATGATTGGATTACTTGTTATTTCAATTCTATTTATCTCATATGATTACTGATTCACATCTTTGCGCTTGGGGCTATACTCTAGTCCAGGAATTCGGTAACAGTTTAGAATTCGTGGTTGGATTCTATTCGCAACGAAGGATGTGTATGATGAACCCGAGTCATACTAGAGTCGTCGGTAGTAGTTAGGCCACACGTAGTGCTTGTGCACTTCATGTCGGTCGATTCAACGTGCGCTCACGCTAGTCGGACTTATCAAGTAACCGGATTGATTATTGTATGTTCACCTTGTATTCGTCATACTGCTTGAACCTAGGGTACTAAACTTACCAGTGAAAACCCTGATAACCATGGTACCTTAATCCACTAAGACTCATGAGCCAGGCACGGTGGTATGGGACACCGTGGTCGAGCTGTCGGCCTACGCTGGGGCCACAAACCTCCCCGTAGTGACCAGTGAGCAACCCAGACTCATGAGCAGATTATGGTGGTATGTGACACTATATTTTTGTTGTTAGCCTACACTGATAAGGTGATGGGGGAGCGGTGCAATGAGTGCGAGCAACAGCCCTGACAGCCCTTTGTAGTGATCTCGAGCATACTCTAAGTCTACGTGAGGTGAGGACCCTTCCGTAGCAACAAGAGTACAACTAGGCCTGTATTGATAAGGTGATGGGGGAGCTGAGCAACGAGTGCGTGCAACAGCCCTGACAGCCCTTGCAGCGACCTAGAAATGTATCATCATATGAGAATACTAGGAGTAACGACCCTAGACAGGATCCTTGTTAGGAATGATATAAGGGAAGTACCCTAGTTTCCCAATCCTGCTGTATGAAAAGGACTAATAACAACTCGGTAATCATATTCATATCGCACTGCATGTTTCTGGAAGATGTGGAGCACTGAGGGAAGAAAGAATGTCGCGGACGTAAGATGGTATCGTATGAGGGAGTATGTCGGTGAGGGCATCCATCATATCATTTCATCCTTACATTAATCACAGTATTTAAGAATGTTTGAATTGCTTACTTTATCATTATCGCTTGATTGATTTGATAACATGCTAATCTTTACTCTATGATTCCACTGAGTTAGCTACTCACTCCCACGTTATGGGACGGTGTTGCGCACACCAACCAGTCCCTATTCTAATTTCAGATGATGACGATGCTTGCGAAGCAGAGCCGGACTTGATGATGAGGAGGAGGATCCCTTCTATATGCAGGTTTGATCGACGGGGTTACAGAGTTACTGATTAGATGCCAATACACTTGGTATTTTACCTTTTATTTCTACACCCATGTATATTCTTTTCTTTGTATTTTAGAGTATACATGTATTTAGTTAACCTGGTAACATGTTCACACTCTGGAGACTTACAATCATTTATATATTTTATATATCTATCACATTCTTCCGCTTGCTAATTTAATTGTCTCTGGAGTATGATATGCTGTTTTGGCTTAATCCCAATCTTGTTTAATTCCATTCTACAGATAACATGCATTCATGATTATCTATGTTGCATAAGTGACGTTTTGGAACTCGAGAGTTGAGTTTTTACTCGACCCCCAATTTTTGGGATGTTACATCATTGTTCCAGTGGGCTGCATGGGTGGCATAGGAGAGACTACATCCTTATTTTGGGCAATAGGCTCCATAATTGTAGCCAAAACTTATTGTTGTTGTTGCATTAGGAGCATCATCTGCTCCAACATATCAGAAGGATAGGCCACCTGAGGCACGTGGGGCGTCAATGTAGATGCACAGTTCTATCCCAGAATCGGTGGTGCACTAGGTGTTGGCCCATTAGTGGGGCTAGTGATTGGTTGTGAATCTGACATTGTCTCAATATTCGGGCCTAAACTGGGGTCTGTATGGCTATCGCTCAGGGGAGGTTCCCCGTCAATCGATCCGCCAAGTGGGAGACGTGCTGTATTCCGAGTGGTTTTAGGAGGCATTCCCTATATATAACATAGGGTGCAACATGTGTAAGATTAGGATGATATCACCCATTTTTTCCAAACATTCTATACATTTCAAATCAAAAGAAGCTTCATGCATTTCATTTAACCAAAATTTGTCACAATACATGAGATGTAGTATTACATGAATTATGACAGAGAATGTATGTGAGCTAATTTAATAAAAAGCTTTAACACTAACTACTCTAACATCCAACTAAGCCAAGTAAGGCTATTACAAAGAAAAACAAGAAAAGAACTATAACACATGATTAGTCCTCCGACTCTGCTAAAGGTGGACCCTTATCCTACATACAGCACAGGAGGGCCTTTAAGGTACGAGACATTCTCTTAGATTTCTATTTCAGATAGGCCTGATTCTCTTCAACCTTTTGCTTTAACCGGGCCTAATTTTCTTCAATCTTAGCCATGCGAGCTTCTAAGGCGGTCCGATCATGGAGGTCTTCATGTGTAGTAGGAGGTCCCCCATCTGAGTCCTGGGCCTCCTCTTCTTCTCCCTGCTCTTCCTCCTCACTGCTTTCCTCTTCACTACCTTCCTCACCATTTCCTTCCTCATCCTCACTGCCTTCTTTCTCTTCACTTCCTTCCTCATCTTCACTACCTTCTTTGTCTTCACTCTCTTCTTCTATTTCATCCCCGTACTCATCGAGTCCATCTTGGCATTGTCCAGGGACAATTCCCATGTTGTTGAGTGTAGTCTCGCTGATGAAGTGGATCAGCGCAAGATTATCCATATGAAGTCTGAAACCAAAGTTGTGGGAAATCTTGCAAATAAGCCAGATGAATGGGAGGGATGCGTCCCCCCGAGTAGTTCGCGCGGTCCTAATTGACTGAGATAAGGCGAGAGTAGGCAGGCATACTTTTTCCCCTTATCCAACTTTGTACAAGAAGTCCACCATGAAGCGAGTGCATTCTACGTGGTTACTTCACCCAGGATACACGTTATATATACATATGTGGTGGAGTAGGCGGAAGTCTGCCCTCATGCATATCGATGCGAGGCTATTTCTCGCCTCCAATGAGCCAGTCAACTGCAAAGAAAACTTGTGCGACAATCTTTCTCTTGTCCACTAGTGAGACGAGTTGCACTAGCTTGCACCACACCACATTCAATTCCCATAATACGAGCCATCACATCCCTATTGACTATGGCTTCCTACCTCCCCAAAAGGATAGTGAACTGAAGAGGCTCCCATATTGAGTTCCATATGTGGGCATAGAAGGCTCGTACGATGCCTTCACTTATATGAGCCTTCCCTTCAAACATGGGACACCACCCAATCTCTAAAAGAAGGTCAATAACTAGATACAACCCAAATAGTTTCTCATCAACATGAGTTTCAAATACAACTTTGCGGTCACAGAACTTACCAAGTTCGGCACTCGTCTGTTGAGACCTCTCTAATGTGACACGAGGATCGAGGTCCCGTTTCCATCTTCACTCTCGATCGACACTTGCGCTAGTCTCGACACCCGCCTTCTTCCTCGAGCGGCTTGGATGACTAGGCCAGGAATCATTCGAGGCCTCTCTCTTCTTTCCCTCAAGGGAAAGAAGCATTGTGTAAGACCCGTATCTTAGCCCGTACCATTCCATATGCCTCCGTGGTCCTCCCGGTTGAATTTTGGTGACCCGCGATTTGCTATAGACATTTACGCCTGATCCCAAGTCATATCCCATATTTCTGTGTCGGCTCAACTCAAGACTTGTACCCTGACGACCGCACCATCGTAGCGGTTCCGATGCCGCATATCACGCACTGAGACGATACCCAGGCCAAGAGATGTGGGCCCGTGTTCAGTTTGAGGAAAACACTGCGTGTTACAATCCCAAGAGAATCTCTACAACACATCACATCAATCAATCAAAGTACAACCTATCACTCCATGTCATCCCCAAGTACAACTACCCTCCCCAAAAGTCAACACTCTTCTTACACAAGTACACATCCATCACTCACCCATCACACCCCATCACTCACCTATCCCTCTCTCTCTTACACCTCTCTCTCTCATTCCCCAAGCAACTCCAATGTCCAAGCCTTTCAAGAGAGGTAGGTGTGGCCCACTCCCTACCCCCTCAATCCTCACCATCCAACCCTTAGATCATCATCTCCACCATTGAAGGAGCTTCTTGGGAGCCTTGGAGCACTAGGGAGGAAGAAGAAAGAAAGGTGGGTGATTTTTTTATGTGATTTTGTTGATTAGAGGGCTCACATATGGTGGGACCCATCTTGATGTATGTATAGTTCATAGAGGGACCCATAGTGGTGGGGTCCCTCCGCTGCTCACGTTCCTCCATCTCTCTCTCTCTCTCATAATCTATGGCCCACCTTGATGCGATCTAGGCCTTCTGCTGGTGGTGAAACCCACCATACTGCTTGTCCAGCGGATAGGCCTGCTGCCCATCCATCTGGACAGGTCTAAATGAAGAGAAAACATAAATATTGACTTGATCTAAGATTGTGAGGCCCACGCTAGTGGACCCCACTATGATGTATGGGTTTTATCCCCCACTATTCAGCTTCAACGGCCCAGATCTCAGTAGGTTGTGGGCTGTACTGCAGCAGCAACACCATCCCTTGCTGACCATCTGAACGAGGAAAAACATAAATATCAGCCTCATTCCAAGCTGCAGGTGGGTCCCACACGTGTGGACCCACCTTATGCATGTAGTAGATCTGGACCGTCCATCAGTGGGATGGCCAGCAGCTGGAAGTTACTGTTGTGCAACGTCACCAACTCTGTGGGAACCCACCGTTGATGTATGTGGTGTTATCCACCTTGCCCTCTTATGTGGCCCACCCCACACGTGTGGGTGAGACCCACCTTGATCCATGTGTCGTGCCAAGAGCCCCACCGTCCAGAGAAATCTGGATGGTGCTAAGGGCCACCTTAATGTATCTATATTTGCATCGTCCATTGCTGGACGGTGCTAAGGGCCACCGTAATGTATCTATATCTGCACCATCCATTGCTGGACGGTGCTATGCAAGGGCCACCGTGATGTGTCCTATTCACACCATCCATCCAGGTGGTGGGTCCCATGCAGTATGCAGTAACTGCTGCTCCATGTTAGCAAGGCCTGTGGGACCCTCTTGAGGTATGTGTTTCATCCAAACCATCCATTTAAGTATGGTGGACCAGTAGCCCAATTAGGTGGGTGTAATCATGAGGTATATATTATATCAAAACTGTCTGTTCATATGCTGGACAGTGGGACCCAGCCACATGTGTGAGATCCTCACCGTCCAGCTGGGTCGTGGACCCCACCAGATACATGTATTCTATGCATGCACCATCCATGCAAGGTGCATGGGACCTCACCCTGATGTATGCTTTATCTACACCGTCCGTCCCCACCCACGTGGCCCCGCTTTGAAGCTGCATGCATTTAATCTGCACCGTCCAGTGCAAATGCCTGGATGGTGAAGATCCAATTGATGAATGTCCCTTATCTTCACCGTCTCATGCCTTGATGGTGTTGATTTACTAGAAATGAATGAATGGTGCTGTGGTACCCACCATTTATTATTATATATATATTTTGTACATTAAAGTGGGCCCTACGTGGTGGAGTGGAAGGGGATTGGCTTGTTTATCTCACAACAGCTATTCAGCTAGTGTGAATGATGTCACCAAGTTCTGTGGGACCCACCTGAGGTATGGGATCCACGTTGACGTATGGGTTGCATTTCCACCGTCCAGTTGGGATGGTGGATGCACTTGATGTATGATTCTGTCCTCTGTCCATCTGTGGATGATGGGACCCACCAGAGGTACATTTTATATCCCTACTGTCCACCTGTTTGGACTTCGGTAGCTACGGGCCCTACCATGTGATATGTGTTCTATTTGAGCCATCCACCTGCTGGACGAGCAGCATAGCTATTGTACTAATGTCAGCAGTTGGGTGGGCCCTGATCATAAGGGATGTGTTATATCCCAACCGTTCATCTGGGGACCCCACCATGCAGCTGTTGTCTTCATGTCAGAAGGTTCTTTGGGTCCCACATCGATGTATATGTTGTATACATACCATCCAAGTAGGACGGTAGGATCCACCATCATATATGTATTTTACCTACACCTGGAACGGTGCTGACCCCAACCATGATGTATGTATTTCTCCAAGTTGTCCAACCATATGGGACGTGGGCCCCACGTAATGTGTGTGTTTGATCCAGATCGTCCATCTGATGGGGCCCATTTGGAGTGTGTAGGGCCACCTCAATCTGATTTGTACAAGGCCCAATGTGATGTATATGAGGCCTGTTGGTGTGGCCTATATGATGTCGCCCATCGGGATTGTATATGGCCCACCATGATTCGGGGAACTATGACGCATATGGCCCACCGTGATGCAGTCCCTTGTGATGTATATAGTCTCATAGTGTTATATATGTAGCCCTTGTATGAGGCCCGTGGAAGCGGCCCACCTGTTGGGTATTAGGCCCATGGTTGTGGCCTATTGTGATGCATTCGAGGCCCATTGATGTAGCCCACTTGATGTGTATGAGACCCATTAATGGGACCCATTGATGTAGCCCTCTTGATGTGTATAAGGCCCATGTGTGGGGCTTACCTATTGTGTAATTGAGGCCCATGGGTCGTGGCCCATTGTAATGTATACTCGACTCATACGTCGTGGCCCATTGAGATGTGTTTTCGACCCATTTAGTGAGGCTATTGTGATATATATACTTGCTCATATGATGAGTGTAACACCCTGAAAATTGGGGGTCGTGTATAAACTCAACTCCCGAGTTCCAGACCGTCACTTATGCAACAAAAATGATTATGATTCAAGGTTGTCTGATTTAAAGCATTCACATGAGTAAAAGTATACCAAAACTGCAATTTATACTTCAGATCCAGTGATAAAAGTAAGCGAAAGACTAAATAATGTATATATCACTGTATGGAAAAACAAAGTAAATCTCATCTGTCTCCAAAGTATGACTACATCTCTGAGTCTCATATACATATACATGAACAAAAATATAATGTTCAAAATAGTCCCACTGAAGTCCCATCGATCCAGATCGCCTACGGGAAGCCATCGTGATACTGCATGTACGAGAACTCGTCCTGGTCCTCGTCGATGTCTGGCTCCACCTCCTGGATCTCAGCCTCACCTGCATCTACAACAGGGTTTGGTGGGTGTTGCAAACACCATCCCGTAACGTGGGAGTGAGTGATCAACTCAGTGGAATCATAGAGTAAGGATTAGCATGTTCACAATTCAATCATGCGATAATAGTAAAGCAGTAAATCAGACAATCCTAATACTGTTGTTAATGCAAGATGACATGACGTGATGTATGCCCTCACTGACGATCTCCCTAATACAACAACATCTTACGACCGTGGCATGCCACACTCCCTAGAGTGCTCCACATCTTCCAGGCACATACAATGCTATGGTGATATGATTTCCAAGTTGTTATTAGTCCATTCAAACAGCAGGATTGGGAAACTAAGGTACTTCCCTTGTATCAATCCCAACACAGATCCTGTCTAGGGTCGTCACTCCTAGTAATATCATACGATGTATATTTCGTAGGTCACTGCAAGGGCTGCCAGGGCTGTTGCTCGCACTCTTTGCACTGCTCCTCCATCACCTTATCAATACAGGCCTACCGTACTCTACTGCAACGGAAGGGTCGTCGCCTCCTGTGGACTCAGAATACGCTCGCGATCACTACAAAGGACTCGTCGCCTGATCAGTGTAGGCCGACAGCTAGAATATAGTGTCCCATACCACCATAATCTGTTCATGAGTCTAGGTGCTCACTGGTCACTACGGGGAGGTTTGTGGCCCCAGCGTAGGCCGACAGCTCGACCACGGTGTCCCATACCACCATGCCCGGCTCATGAGTCTTCGTGGATCAAGGTACCATGGTTAACAGGGTTTTCAATGGTAAGTTCAGTACCCTAGGTTCAAGCAGCTATGACTCATACAAGGTGAACATACATCGGCCAGTCCGGTTACTTGACGGGCTCGACTAGCGCGATCGCATCTCAAGTCGAACGATATGAAGTGCATAAAACACTTCACGTGGCCTAACCACTGCCGCCAACTCCAAACACGAATCACGTTCATCGACGCGTCGTTCGTGGCTATGACCAGTCAGCCACGAATTCGCTCAGTTACCGACTGCCTGGACTAAGTCTAGTCCCAAACATTTATGGAATCACATCGGCAGTTTATGTAAGAGTATTGGACTTGAAATACAATCATGTGAGCATGTTAACACATGTTATAACATTCATCTTACGCAAATCTTCAACACATACATTCCATGCATTGTAATGAAATCGTGCATAAAGTCAACATGTAGGAAACTATTTAGGTCAGCATATTAATTGAGAAATCAATCTCAAACTATCTCATAACATCATTTAATTCAATACATACTAATACAAGCATTTATACAAACACATACACTACACACTTAAGTCTACATATAGTATGTCGACCCAAAGTGCGCAATTAGGCGGATCTCTTCGCCAAACTATTTATGCAAGCATTCCTAACTCCCTAATGCGACAACAAACCATGTCAATCACGTCAGCAAAATATGAGTATAAACCGTACTTCCTACAAACGACTAAAATGCCCTAAATCTCATATTCTTCGTTAATTTACGAAACAGGAAACGGAGAGCATGTTGTACATGTCAAACAGCGATGCCGTCGATAATCTACTATTAAACAACATTGAAAGCGTTGTAAACCATCAATCAAAGCATCTAAAATCCTCACCTTATGTCTTACGGATGCGTAATTTTGAACGGAGCGTGTACGCTTCGTCTACGGCAGTAGGAGAACCTATTTTACAAGTTACGTTAGCTAACACACTGTGAATCTAAGTAAACCCTAAATCAGAAAGTTCTAGGGTTGTTTTATACCTGAAAGAACGGAGAAATCACCTGCCAGATGATTGGGAAGAGTTGTTGAAGCACTAGCAGTCGGTGGCTCGGAGACGGGAAAAATCCCTTCCACTCTCTCTCTCAAACTCTCTCTCCTTTTCTCTCTCCTAAAGCTAGGGTTTGCAATTTTCAGATGGGAGAGAGGAATGAGGGTTTCAACCCCATTTATAAGCTTAGAAATGCCAGAAACAGGCTCCGGAACGAAGTTTACTTGGTGCCTATCCATTTCGGGGCTGTTTCGGTCCGAAAGTTGCTTTCTGGTGGTCCCTTGGTCGATTGCGATCGGACTTAAGCTCATGCGCACCAGATATAGCACGTATTAAGTTTGCAGTCTGGTAGGGTTCGCAGATCGCACGTGGCGGACCAGTTTCAGTTCAGCGGTCACCGCACGTAGATCAGGGCTGAAAGTCTCATGATATAAAATAAAAATTTTTCCTGATCCGAGGGTGTAATCTGGATGAATTCTGACGGTCAGAACGCTTAATACTGTCGTGTCAAGTCGTGTGCCAGATTTGAATTTGAAATTCCAATTCTGTCCCTATTCGCGGTTTCTTCAGTCCGAGCTCAATGAAACAGTCTGTGATTATCGGTTTGACTTGATTTTTGAAATGATTGTCAAGTCCAGCTGGGCGGTTCTAACGGTCTAAGATTGGAAGTATCGGACTTTCGACGCGCGGTCTAAATCCAATACAAGAATTCAAAGTGGTCCAGAGAACAAACCCGCTTAGAGTTTGATCCGAGGTTATAGAGTATTATAGAGTTGTTTTTTCTACTCGATTTGGGTCTTGTAGAACATATTTAAAGTGATCAGCGACTATTTCCCAGCTACTCTAGCGTTGCGCTAGCTAACTTGCGCTTAATTCCCATGGAAATTAATTCTACGCGATTTCGGGTCGAGTTGGTGCTCGGGCCCAAGTATGGATTTTTCACGGGCGTTATAATGAGGCCCATTAAGATGTATTTCTGGCCCATATGATGTGGCCCATAGCAATGTGCTGTAACATCCCGAAAATCGAGGGTTGGGTAAAAACCCAACTCCCGAGTTTCAAAACGTCACTTATGCAACATAGATAATGATGAATGCATGTTGTCTTTAGAATGGCATTAAACAAGATTGAGACTAAGCCAAAACAATATATCATACTCCAGAGACAGTTAAATTAGCAAGCGGAAGAATGTGATAAATACATAAAATATATAATTGATTGTAAGTCTCCAGAGTGTGAACATGTTACCAGGCTAAACATATACATGTATACTCCAAAAATGAGCAAAAAGAATATACATGGGTGTGTAAATAAAAGGTAAAATACCAAGTGTATTGGCATCTAATCAGTAATCTTGTAAACCTGTCAATCAGAACCAGCATATAGGAGGGATCCTCCTCATCATCATGAAGTCTGGCTCTGCTTCGCAAGCATTGTCACTATCTGAAACTAAAATAGAGACTAGTTGGTGTGCGCAACACCGTCCCGCAACGTGGGAGTGAGTAGCTAACTCAGTGGAATCATAGAGCAAAGATTAACATGTTATCAAATCAATCAAGCGATAATGGTAAAGCAAGCAATCAAACATTCCTAAATACTGTGATTAATGCAAGCATGAAATGACATGATGGATGCCCTCACCGACATACTCCCTCATGCGACACCATCTTATGTCCGCAGCATGCTTTCTTCCCTCAGTGCTCCACATCTTCCAGGCACATGCAGTGTGATATGAATATAATTACCAAGTTGTTATTAGTCCTTTTCATACAGCAGGATTGAGAAACTAGGGTACTTCCCTTATATCATTCCCAATAAGGATCCTATCTAGGGTCGTCACTCCTAGTAATCTCATGCGATGATATATTTCTAGGTCGCTGCAAGGGCTGTCAGGGTTGTTGCACGCACTCGTTGCCCCACTCCCCCATCACCTTATCAATACAGGCCAAGTTTATATCCTTAAGACTGCATCAGAACTCGTCGCCCCCATGTGGTGTTAGGATAAACTCAAGGTCACTACAAAGGGCTGCCAAGGTTGTTGCTCGCACTCGTTGCTCCACTCTCCCATTACCTTATCAATGTAGGCCGACAACAAGAATATAGTGTCCCATACCACCATAATCTGCTCAGAGAGTAGGGTGCTCACTGGTCACTACGGGGAGGTTTGTGGCCACAGCGTAGGCCGACAGCTCAACCACGGTGTCCCATACCACCATGCCCGGCTCATGAGTCTTACTGGATCAAGGTACCATGGTTATCAGGGTTAACACTGGTAAGTTCAGTACCGTAGGTTCAAGCAGTTATGACCAATACAAGGTGAACATACAATGGTCAGTTGGGTTACTTGATGAGTCCGACTAGCACGAGCGCACGTTGAATCGATCGACATGAAGTGCACAAGCACTTCGTGTGGCCTAACCACTGCCGGCGACTCTAGTACGACTCGGGTTCGTCATACACATCCTTCGTAGCAAATAGGATCCAACCACGAATTCTAAACTGTTACCGACTGCCTGGACTAGAGTATAGCCCCAAGCACTTGTAATCTAAATCATTGATCATGTGTGAGTGACAGAAATGAAACACAAACTGTCCAAGCATGTTAACAACATGTTATAACATACAACATAAGCAATTCAACCAAACACAAGCATTTCATATATATAAGGAAATCAATTCAATATAACAAACATGGAGGAAATCATGTACATCGTCATATTAGTTGAGAATCCAATCTCAACACTAAACTACAACAACATTTACTCAATACTTATACAAAACTTTAGAAAAACAGTTAATCTACACACATTAGCCTATATAGCGTATGTCGGCCAATAATGTGCATAACGGCGAATCTCTTCGCCAAACAGATCATACACGCATAACTAACATAGGTACGTGAAAAATACTCATGGCAATCATATCGGCAAAATACGTACGTATACAGTATTTCCTACAAATATCTAAAATACCCTAAATCTCATATTCTTCGTACGTATTCGAAATAAAAAACAGAAAGGATGTTCTACATGTCAAACAACATCCTTATCAGCAATCTACCATTAAACGACATTGAAAGCTTTGAAAACAGGTAATCTAAGCGTCTAAAATCTACACATTTCACCATAGAAGTGCATCGATTCGAATAGAAAGTCTACGCTTCGTCAACGCCTGTATGACGACCTAAACCTCAAGATAAATTAGCTACTTTGCTAATTGTATCGATGGAATCCCTAAAACAGCTTGAGGTTAGGGTTTTCTTACCTAAAACGGTGTTGGAATCGCCAAAATAGTGATGCAGGTGGAAGGATTTGGCACGTGGAGCAGTAGGGAAGAATCCCAGGGGAAAGCTCAACTTCTCCCTCACTTTCTCTCTCTTTTCTCTCATCTCTCCTAGGGTTTTCCCCAAATTCGTATGGGTTAGAAGGCTAAGGGTTTAAGCTCCTTATATAGGCCTAGAATTGCCGAAAATAGGCTTGGGGCCAAGGTATACTTATTTTATAACCAAAGCGGGCTTGTTCTGAGCCAACGGAGCATTTCTGGAGGTCCCCTGACTGAATACGGTCGGACTTAAGCTCATGGATATTGGATCCTGATCAAATTAAGTTTTCAGTCTGACAGTGTTCCCATATCGCACGTGGCGGACCAGTTTCAGTTCAGCGATCACTGAGACTCGATCGAGGATTCCAAGTACACTGACCTGAGTGGAAAATGTTCCCTGATCCGAGGGTGTATTTGGGTCAGATTCCGACGGTCAGAACGCTTAAAAAATGTTGCGCAAGCGACATGTGCCAGATTTATTTAAATTATATTTAATTTCTAAATAAATTCACTTTTCTCACACTCTTCACTCCGGACGCAAGGAAATGGTCTCAGGACATCGTATGGACTTGATTTTCAAAATGATTGTCAAGTCCAACTATGCGGTCATAATGGTTTGAGATTGTAGATATCGGACTTTCGACGCACGGTCTAGATCCAATAAAAAGTTTTAAAGGGTTCCTGAGAGTAAACGGGTTTAGAGTTTGATCCTAGGTTTTAGGATAATGTAGCGTCAATGATTCTATAGGTTTTGGATCTTACAGATCGCATTTAAAGTGGTTTGAGCTAATTCTACTGATTGTTTAGTTCAATACTTAACCAAATTCTGACCTAATTATGACAGAATAAGTCCCTAGGAAGTTCTACGCCCTTTCCTGACATTTTTAATTAGTATATTATTTTAATTATTTTTCTAGTAGCTCATCATCAAGTCTAATTCATCTCCACCAAATTTCATGATATTTCATATTGTAAAAAAATTCTAAAAATTCTAGAAGCAGCAGCTGTCCAAAACTATACTTTCTGGATAGTTGTCACAATGACCCATTTTTTAACTATACTAAACATTTTATTATATTTTTTACTTATTTTTATATGAAACTAGACTTATTTATCTTCAATCTGATTTTGAATCACCTAAATCGGATTTATAACGAGGGAGATATAATGTTTCAAAGTTAAACTAAAATCACAGAAAATGTGGCCGAAAATGGGTCAGCCGATGAACTGCGGCCCGGCTAAGCCCGGTAATCGGCGAGCCCCTCGCCACTCGCTGACCTGTTTCGGGTGATTTCGCCATCTGATATTTGAAATGGGTGTCTTTTAGAATTTGAGATGAGTTATTTGACATGCAATATATGATTTTGGGGTAGGAGAAGCTGATCTATCCAAATAGCATACTTATTTCATGAGATTCAAAAAGTTTAATTGTTAAAAACCCCTTTAATTTATTTATTTACTATTTATAGTACTTTTTAGTTTAAGTATTGATCAACAACACCTAAACTTTAATATTTGTGTCTAATATGAAAGCTCTTAGAAACTTTTAAAGGATAAAGTAGTGAAAGGTGAGATTTTCAAAGGAAATAGGGACTTGAGACTTTTGGATTGAGTTTTGAGAAGTTAATCAGGTATTAGGATTGACCCATTGCCTAAGGACGTCTAAATTCAGGTTGGAAAAAATCTAGGGTATTACAATCTATCCCCCTTAAAAATAATTTCGTCCCCGAAATTGGATAAGGGTAGTTAGTAAAGATTTCATTATTTTCTTTGCCTAGGCTTCATTGATTTTAAGTTCATGGGCATTGTGGGGTGTATACTATCAATGTTATTCTGGTTCATTTTACTCTACCCCCCTTAAAAACTTATTTCTTTATCTCTTGCTTATACCCTAACGTTTTGCTACAAGTTATTTCTTTATCTATTTGGAGTCTTGACGGTGATTCTCACCTATTTAAAGTAAGATATTCGTTTTCAATAGTCGACCAACACGGAGAGACAGTTGTAATGGGCTTGATCCCGACACATCGATCATCCACCTGACCAGGGTAGAAGGCTCATTGTATCCCTTCCTAGTCCTGGTAGATCCTGGTCTTTTTCTCGGTCAAAGCAGTGAGTCCGTTGGTAGTCGCCCAGGATTGAGAATTGGATCAAGCCGCGAATGCTTCGCAGTTATATAATTCAGTAACTCCGTAGTCCGATCACTCTAAAAGCTTAGGGAATGCCCATCACTGCAAGGTTCAAATTTTCTATTTGGGTCTTGGTCTAAAGAGTCCTCGTCTTAATTTATATCCATAGTGGGAGTTGAGGGTTTCTATCTTTTCGTCTAACCTAGACTAGTTTCTTTCGATCCTAGGCCAGTGGGGAAGGGGCCAACCATGCTTCCGTTGCGTCACTCTGATCTAACGGTTGTTTTAGCTAACCTAACTAGATTTGGGATCATAATGTTCTACTCCCCTTAAAAATTATTTCTACTCTAAAGGCTAAAGGATCTATGTCCTGATCCGTATGTCAGAACAAGTATTAATTTAGGACCTCTCTTGGGTGTTGTGGTTAATTCCAAGGACAGGTGTGAGTTTGTGGCAAGATACCTATACCCTAATGGCTATAAGTTCTTAACACTTTCCAAGGGTGAATTAACAAACTTTTGGTTGTAAGTGGTCGGGCCAACATGGAAGAAAAGTTACGTAGTGGGTCTGAGCTGGATACATTGACTTTCTTTCTAATTAGGACAGAAAATTCATTGTATCAGTTCTTAATCCGAGTCGATGCCGATCTTTTGCTTGATCAGAGCATTGGATTTATTGGTAACCACTAGGATAAAGAATTCGATTCAAACCGCGAATACTTCGCTTATATATAGTTTTTCTACTTCGTGTCCCCGGTTGTACTAAGTCCTTGGGAAGGTAATTCTAGGGGGTGCGTTGGTTTGACCTAACATTAATTATAAGGGATTTATAAGTGTCCTCTGAGCGTGAGGAGTTTCTAAGTCAAAGATTTACTAAAGTGGTCTATAAGTATTAAGGGGATTCAACAAAGGAACGAGATCTCACTCTAACTTAATCAAGCTAACTAAGTCTATTTACCAATTATCTTAGCATAATCAGTCTTTTACATTCCTTTGTATAACTAGTAGCCTAGTCTTAACTTAGGAGTAGCAGTGATCCACTAGTTGTAACCTAAAACCTATGTTTATACACTAAATGATTTCATACCCTTCCTAATACAAGGAATTTGTTTTATCACTTAGGGTCAAAGTTGTCTAGTTGAATTTGAGTTTCCTGGACCTCAATCTAATTGCACTCGAACACTACACATGTGCTCATACCAGCTAAAAAGGTCCTAAGGTTCATGTTATTAATTTATAGAATTTCCTACACCACCAAATCCTTAAAGTCTACGAGTCCAACTTTAAGTCTAAAACTCTAAGTTGTATTTAATGGGTTTCATTGCTAATCCCACCACAGGATTCGAAATGACATGTTTGGAAGGTGGGTGGGATGGTATTAAAATTGATTCATAGACTTTGAAAAATGAGTCTTGTGTTGGGAAGTAGGAGATAGGATTTCCAAATTCCAAGATCCCGGGATTTACTTCTAATTGCATACATTCTGAACATGGTGTTATGGGAAATCCGAGCTCATGGTACAACATTTCCCCAAGCGCCCTTCCGAGCCGAGGCATGATCTATCCGACCTGTTTCGGGATGTGACCCATCCGAGCAGACGATACGGTTGGTGCGCGACTCAGAATCATACTTCGATCAGATGACCTCCGACGCCTTAACCACACCGCTTATTGAAGTTAGCCCTGCCAACTATGGTGGAACCAACTGAGCCGACCAGGCGGATCGGACTGGTGGTATCCTTAGATGATCTGAGCAGAGCAGACCTTCCGATGTGCATATCCCACTCGCTCAATATGGAAACTGCCATATCGAGACGTGGCCGGTGACTTCGCTCGCAGGTGCGTACGATCCACCAGATACGCTGCGCAATCAGTAGATTGCAGGCAACATCTCCATGATCCTAGAATCCCTCTGATCGTGCCGAGATTATCATACTCAGACCGCTTCACAGGAAAGTATAAATAGCATGCATCATCACTTCTACAGGTACGCGAAATCTAGCTCTCCTCTACTCTCTACCCAGACCCTGATTTCCTTGTCCTGACTTAGGCATCGGAGGGTCCCCCGGCTTAGCCAGGGTCACCTTTGCCTGTTTTCCTAGTGCAGGTTTCAGGGATAATATGTGGTGGACGATGTAGAGGGAGGGCCGACAGGATTTTGTCATCAACATTTTTTAGCGCCGTCTGTGGGAACCTGAAACTAGAAGTCAAGTTCTCATTT
Organism: Magnolia kwangsiensis; assembly: GCA_037074715.1. Lineage (NCBI taxonomy): Eukaryota > Viridiplantae > Streptophyta > Magnoliopsida > Magnoliales > Magnoliaceae > Magnolia > Magnolia kwangsiensis. The sequence continues at coordinate 36,639,084 of CM073587.1, read as the reverse complement.
TTCGAAGCAATGGTGAAGAAGAAGAAAGTTGTAGTGGTGCAGCCGCAACCTAATGAGCAGACTCGGTCATCATCATCGCTTCATGCCGAGTCCGCACCAGGGCCTTCCCAGCGTTCACGTAATCGGTCGAGCAAGTATCGCGACATGCAGAACGAGATCCAGGCCCTGCACGACGAGATAAATCGAATGAAATAGAGAGAGCCAGAGCCACGCCCTGCTTAAGAACAACCCGTCCTCGAGCCAGTAGGGCTGTTCATGGAAACTCGTTCCGTACCGAGGAGTGTGAGGCCCGAAGCCCCCCAACACTCTAGGTACCGCATTCGGGTCAAAATCTTCTTGCGGCCGTGCTGAGGTATCCGCATAGAACCCCACTACTCGGGCTCCGATGACCGTTCATTCAGCAACATCTGCCCTACTGCCCTCAGACCTCCGTCATCAGCTGGAACGAAGGAGAGAGAGAGGAACGCCGGAGGTCAAACATGCACCAGAGGTCATCGTTGAAAATAAGGATCCCTGGGAAGAGCGCTTTGCGGAACTGAAGGATAAGTTCCTGATATTGGAGAAAAAGCAGGAACAATCGACAGTTCCAACCACGATCCAGGCGATGATGGAAGAGATCGAGCCTCCCTTCACCCCGGCCATCATGGCTGAAGTGATGCCGTAGAGGTTTCGGATGCCTCCCGTCATCCAGTATTCAGGATCTGGGGACCCATCCGAACACTTGGAGTCCTACAGATCATGGATGCAGATCCAGACTGCAACAGATGCGATGATGTGTAGAGGGTTCTCTGTCACCCTCACCGGATCTGCTCGGATTTGGTATCGCCAGCTGAAACCAAATTTTGTAGGCTCATTCGTTGAACTGAGTCGACTATTCCTTACGCAATTCATAAGCGGTAAGAGAAGTCGGAAGCCCAACACCCACCTGCTCACCATTAAGCAGGCCTCAAAGGAGTCGTTGAAGGATTACGTCGCCCGCTTCAACGAAGAAGCATTGCATGTCGAGGACTACGATGATAAGATGACCCTCGCTGCCATTTTGAGCGGACTGAAAGAAGGAAAGTTTGCCTTCTCCATCAGAAAGAATCCATCGAAGACACTAGCAGACTTCATGGCGAAAGCTCAGAAGTATACTAACGCAAAGGAGTTCACCAACTCCCAAAAGGGCACACAGGTGTCTGACTCGATGAATAAGGAGAAGAGACCTCAGAACGAAGACTCCCAGCCGGCTGGCAAAGGGACGGATGACCGCGCTTCTCGCGATCATCGTCTGAGCCGTAGGCCGGAAGGGAAATTTCGATCCTACACTCCGCTCAATACGTCCGCCGAGCAGATCCTGCTAGACATCTGAGGGGACAGGCTACTCAATTGGCCAGTTTGTATGAGGGATGATCCAGAACACAGGGACAAGCAGAAATTCTCCCGCTTCCACCAAGACCATGGTCACAACACGGACAACTGTGTGGATCTGAAAGACGAGATTGAGTCCCTCATCTGCAAAGGACATCTACGTCATTACACCAAAAAGGAGAAATCCGCTCATAGAAAAGAACAGCGGTAAGAGCAGTCGAACAACCTCCCAAAGGAGCCCGTTGAAATTCGCACCATCTTCGGGGGTTCAGCTAGGGGAGGGGATTCGAACAGGGCACGGAAAGCCCATTCCCGGAGCTCCGAGTCGGAACACCACATTCACCTGGCGAAATGTCCCAGCAAGGAACTCCGGGTCGCTCCGTGCAGCCTGACCTTCACAGAAGATGATGCACGTGGGATCCAACATCCGCACGAAGACGCACTAGTGGTTACTATGACCATAGCCAATCACAAAGTGTACTGCATCTTGGTCGACACCGGGAGTTCGGCTGACGTCATGTATTCCGAGGCGTTCGAGAAGATAAAAATTTCATGGTCCAGGCTCCGACCTATGAAGACTCCCTTGCACGGCTTTGCCGGAGAGAGAGTCATCTCCAAAGGAGCCATCTCCCTCCCAGTAACAGGGGGAGAAGGGCAACATCAAGTCACACTTTTGGTTAACTTTTTAGTTGTCAATGTTCCATCAGTCCACAACGTAATTCTGGGCCGACCCTCCCTCAATGCGATGAGGACGGTCGTCTCAACTTATCATCTGATGATGAAGTTCCCAGCTGAAGGTGGGATTGGTTATCTCCGAGGTGACCAACGTGAGGCCCGGAGGTGTTATGCGATAGTCGTAAGGAAAGGGGCCGCCAAACGCTCGTAGTGGACGCCTTGGACCCTCAGGGATCGACAGAAGAAAGCTCCTTAGTCGAAGATCTGATAAGAGTGTCGCTCGATGAATCAGATCCGAGAAAAACTGTTCAGCTCGGATCATCACTGAATCTCGAGTGGAGGAACGAGTTATTGGCCTTCTTGAGGCAAAACCGAGACGTCTTCGCATGGTCACATGCAGATATGCCGGGGATCTCACCCGATGTGCTAGTCCACAGGCTGAACGTGGACCCAGATCACCAGCCAGTTATGCAAAAAAGAAGGCCGTTCGATGCCGAACGATATGAAGCCATTGCCGAGGACGTCTCCGTCCTGCTCAATGCGGGCTTCATAAAAGAAGTATACTACGCTGACTGGATAGCAAATGCTGTGCTCGTCAGGAAGTCAAACGGGAAGTGACGGGTCTGCGTAGACTATTCTGATCTAAATAAGGCGTGTCCCAAAGACAGCTTCCCATTACCTCGGATTGACCAACTGGTAGATAGCACGGCCGGACACGAGTTACTCTCATTTTTAGACGCTTACTCCGGGTACAACCAGATCACCATGCATCTCCCAAATAGGCAGAAGACCACCTTTGTCACGGACAGGAGACTCTACTGTTACAGGGTCATGCCATTTGGCCTGAAAAATGCTGGGGCAACGTATTAGAGACTGGTGAATCAGATGTTCGCCAAACAGATCGGACATACCATGGAGGTGTATGTGGACGACATGATGGTGAAGAGTATCAAAGCCTCCGACCACCTTGTTGATCTCGAGAAATATTCAACATCCTCCGTGAATACCAAATGAAGCTTAACCCTGCCAAGTGCATGTTCGGGGTTAATTCAGGGAAGTACTTGAGCTTTCAAGTCAGCCAGCTAGGTATCGAGGCCAACCCAAACAAGATCAAAGCCCTCCTGGACATGAACTCGCCTCGGACTCTCAAGGAAATACAGTGTATCACGGGAAGAGTCGCAGCCCTTGGACGCTTCATATCTAAGGCTATAGATAAATGTCTTCCTGTCTTCCAGCAGATGAAGGGCCACAAGAGGGTAGAGTGGACGCAGGAATGCGAGCAAGCTTTCCAGCAATTAAAACAGTACTTGGGTTCATCGCCTCTATTGACCAAGCCTGAAGAAGGGGAACCTTTGTTCCTCTATCTCACCGTCTCGGCCTCAGCTGTCAGTTCAGCTCTGATCAGAGAAGTCGGAGGTAAGCAGTACCTCGTCTATTATGTAAGCAAAGCTATGGTACCAGCTGAAACAAGGTACCAGTCTTTGGAGAAACTGGCGCTCTGCCTCGTCGTCTTAGCCAGAAGGCTGCGGCCATATTTCCAATCCCACTCCATAGTTGTGCTAACATACTCTCCCCTGAGGCAGATCCTCCAGAGACTCGAAGTGTCAAGTCGGATGACCAAATGGGCCGTAGAACTCGGAGAGTTTGATATTCAATTCCAACCCAGGACAGCACTCAAGGGTCAAGTCGTATCCAACTTTATTGCCGAATTCACAACTCTGGATGAAGAGCAAGTTAGAAAGGAAGTTGAAATGACACTATCTGTCCCATTGAGTGATCAAAAGGCAGCGTCGGATCTGGGGTGGGTCCTTTATGTTGATGGATCTTCCAACAATAAAGGAGCAGGAGCCAGTGTCATCCTGGTTGCACCTGATTCAGTGACAATCCAGTATGTAATCAGGCTCGAATTCAAAGCTTCAAACAACGAGGCTGAGTACGAAGCGTTGTTACCTGGGCTCAGGCTAGCAACAAGCCTAGGTGTTCAGACTTTGTAAGTCCGCTGTGACTCACAGCTGGTAGTGAGTCACATCTCCTCGAAGTATGAAGCTAAGGAAACCAGAATGATCGCCTACCTTGAGGAAGTGAGGAAATTGATTGGGAAGTTTTGGAGTTGAACCATCCGGTAGATCCCCAGAGCCGAGAACTCATGGGCTAATGCCCTAGCGAGGTTCACCTCGGCCTCCGAGGGGAAGGTCCCATGTTTCGTTCCGATCGAGTTCATTGAACACCCAAGCATTAGCCAGTCAGAGAAAGTTAACCCCGTCCAGTCCATTCCTAGTTGGATGGACCCGATTTTCAATTATCTATCAACCGGTGAGGCCCCCTCGGACAAATTAGAGGCGAGGCGCTTAGGGTCCGAGCGGCGCGGTACACCATATTGGACGGAGTGCTGTACAAGAAGGGGCATTCTCAGCCTTACCTTAGATGTCTCCTACCGGATGAAGCCGACTACGTGATTTGGGAGATTCATGAGGGAATCTGCGAAAACCATTCTGGCAGTCGCGCCTTGGCCATGAAGATACTTCGTCAAGGGTATTTCTGGTCAACCCTTAAGCAAGACTCCAAGGATTTTGTTCAGAAGTGCGACAAGTGTCAGCATTTTGCTGCTGTGCCGAGGCAACCGGTAGAAGAAATGACCTCCATGAGTGGGCCATGGCCGTTCGCTCAATGGGGGATCGACATCATCGGTCCTTTGCCCACTGGGAGTGGACAGGTCAAGTTCGCTATAGTCGCGGTCGACTACTTCACCAAGTGGGCCGAGGCCGAGTCAGTCGCAAAGATCACCGAGCAGAAAGTAATTGATTTTGTGTGGAAAAATATCATCTGCTGGTTCGGGATTCCGAGAACCATCATTTCTGATAACGGCCGCCAATTCAACAATGATAAGTTTCACAGTATGTGTCAAGGGCTTGACATTATGAACGCCTACTCATCGCCTTGGCACCCACAGTCGAACGGACAGGTAGAGGCGGTCAACAAGATCATCAAACATCATCTTAAGACGAGGCTGGAAAAAGTAAAAGAAAATTGGACCGAAGAGCTCCCCTTCGTCCTCTGGCTTACATGACTACAGCCCAGACTTCGTCGGGCGAAACCCTATTTTCGTTGTCCTATGGCTCGGAGGTAATGGTGCCAGTAGAAATCGGACTCCCTACGGCGCGAGTTAGGGCCTTTGAAGAAAGTCAGAACTCCGATCAGATGACGACTAATCTGGATTTGCTCGAAGAACTCAGAGAAATTTTCAAGCTAAGAATAGCGGCTCGGCACCAGCAGGTAGCGCGCTTCTACAATTCCAAAGTCAAAGTCAGGCGCTTCTAACCAAGGGACTTAGTCCTCCGACGGGTTTTTCAGAACACGGCCGAGCCAGGGGTAGGAGTGCTCTGACACAATTGGGAAGGTCTATATCGTGTGGTTAGATCTGCCAAACCGAGCTCGTACCACCTGGAAGACCTCGAAGGCCGTCATCTCCCTTCATCCTTGGAAAGTCGAGCATTTGAAGATCTACTACCCGTGAGGAACTAGCCTTTAAGGCTCATAATAAAATGTATGCCTCCGAGCGACTAGCCTTTAAGGCTCTTAATAAAAGATCAATTCTACCTTTGAATGCTTGTCTGATTGCCCTATCTGCACAAGCACGAATTAAATGGTCCGATCCTTCAAGGGATCAGAACCCTACCTCACGAAAGATCGACAAGGCATCCCTTACAAGGGAAAAAGCCTAATAATGACCCAACCCTCTGGTTAAGTGTTCAGCTCGGTATATAACAAAATAAATGCGACGAGCCGAGCATCTTAAGATAGCGGACCCAACTAAAACTTGGGCCGAGGAGGCTCGGAGAACCGACCCTGAGAACTAACTAAACGGCAGCGGACTAAACCCATAAAGAAACCAGCTCGACATCTCACAAACAAATTGACAATGTAAAAAGAATGTTTTTCATTGAATTCCCTCGGAGGGGCAAAAGTGCATGGTTGAAAGTACATTGATAGTTTTAAAAAAAAAAAAAAAATGATAGTGTCTTCAGGCCGAAGGAGGAGCCTGGGCGTCAGGAGCTGGATCCGAGCGGACGACTTTGGCCGGGGCATCTTCGGAGTCATCGGGCAGGAGAGAATCAAGGTCAAGGTTTAGGTATAAACCCAGGACTGCCTCGAGGCAAGCGTCGAAGCCACGATTGTAGAATGTTGCAGTTTTAGCGTCCCTCTCCTTGGAAGTCTTGAAGCTTTCGACAGCAACAACAACCGCTGCGGCCAAAGAAGCCTCGTCCTTCGCTCGCTGGGCTTCCACGGCCTGATTCACAGCTCGTGTCCGTTCTTCAGTCGCCACGGCCTTGGCGCTGTTCCGAGCTTCTCCGAGCCGAGCGGTCTTCATGGCCAAAGAATTCGTGTGGGCCCTGGCACGGGTCAGCTCACCTGTCGCTGCATTGCCACCCTTCTTAAAATTATCTGCCTTGTCCTGCAGCTGTAGCTCCCTGGCCTCCAAGCCAATGACGACTCCTTGCAGTCGCCTAACCTTGGCCCTCTCGCCTGTGAGCTGTTGGTGTAGGCTGGTCTGCTCAGCCTTCATGGCCGCTGCCTATGCCTATAGGGCCTCCAACTCTGCCTCCTTCTCCTTGTGCTCCCGCACTCTCTGCCAAATAGAGAGCAGCATCAGGACGGCCTAAACAGAAAGAAAAGATCAGAATCTACAGTATGTTTAACGACATGAAAGAAAAAAAAGTCTTCTAGGAGACATACCATGTAGCACACGAAGGAGAAGTCGTTCAAGAAGCCGCCCTCCGACCGCTCAAGAGTCTGGGCGATATCCTCCTCCTTAGCATGCTTGGCAGCCCACGGAGCCAAGCAAGTCATGTGATAATCGGGCTCAAACCTCTCACTGCTTGTGCCAGCCTGGGCCGAAGCCTCAGCCCCCTCAGCCCCTACCCTACTGTAGGCCGAGTTTTGACCCTCGGCGCGGACCTCCCCCCCGACCTCATGGGGGGGAGGGGGGGGGGAAGCGCATTGTCATCTATTTTATTGGCCTCCTCCCATTCGGAGGAGGAGGGCACAGCGATGGGGGCCTCAGGGACCACGACAGACACCTCCACTGTGGGAAAAACGGCGGCGACGAGGGATCGAGGAGCAACAGTGCTCGACAAGACAGGGGTGCAGACCACAGTCATCTAGACGAGCCCTGGCGAAAGACATACCACCGGGTGCAGGACTACTGGTGGAGCAGCAGCAGTGCTTGGGCGCCTCGGGGTCGACTGTACGGAGGAAGTACCGGTGGGGCTCGGTGCTGGGGCTGCTGAAGATGTTACAGCGGAAGATTCCCCCACGTAAGGGGGAGCCAGCTTCTTCAGAATAATTTTCACTCGGGGGGCTTCTTTGAGCAACTCCACAGCCGTCAGAGCCGCTTTCCTCTTCCTAGCCCCGGACGCTTCGGCCATGCCTGCGAAAAAAAAATAAAATTTCATGTCAACTACTAAATAACCAAAAGAAAGCTCATCGAAAAGGTCAAGGCAACTTACTAAGGGATGAGAGCAGAGGCCAGGATTTGCAGAGCCCAAACCAGTGGAGGTTGGTTGTAGTGATCAGATCGGCCCAAGAGTGAAGCGACTCAGACCGTGCCCTGGCCTTTACAACCTAATTTTTCTGGTCCGATTCGAGGAGCGGCAGCCCCTTTTGGAAAGCTGCAAAAGGAGAAGGAAATGTTACTTCGACTGAAGTGAAAATCAAAGCAACAACTCGAATATGAAATAAAGTCCTACCTGGTTTGGTAAAATGGGTCGGAACCCGGGCAGTTGGGGTCCTAAGCTCATCCGTCGATGCCTCCCAATCACCCGTCGCCCAGAACCACTTATTTTTTCAGTCTTTGTTAGAAGACGGCAGGTGCATTACTAACCCCGACCCTTTGCTCCCCCGAGTCACGAAATAGTACCATGGGTCGTTGCTATCATGCTTAACCATGTACAGGCCCAACAGCTCCTCTGGGGTCAGCTCTGGGTTCCCAACTTGCTTCCAAATTATGTAGGCTGAGATCATCACCCTCCATGCATTCGGAACGAACTTTTCAGGGGCCAATCCAAGGTAGGTCGCTACCTTCCGGATGAAGGGATGTAGTGGTAGTCAGACCCCGCACTGCAGCGTGCATAGGAAGATGGCCACTTCTCCCTTAGATGGGGTGCCAACAACGTCCAAGGGACCGAGAGCCTTTATCTGAACGGAGCTTGGGATTTGGAACTCCGAGTGAATCCACTCCATTTGGGATTCTGACATGACAGAACCCCGGGGACTACCTCTGTGGTACGTAGACTCGCAGCCATCTCAGTGGCGGTAGCGATCTCAACTCGGTGGGGTCGAGAGACTGTCTTCTTATTGGGCTGCTTGGTCTTAAAAGCCAATGTTTTTAGCTACCGTCGGAAATCGCCTCTTCGGTATGCTCTTATGAAACAGAACGTAAAATGGTATGCGAAGGTCTAGGGCGCCCTTATATAGGCTGCGAAGGATTTCCGCATTGATGGCAAACCTTAATGGCAGCAGTCGAATTGGCACGAGCCGATCTCTGAGCACACATGGCAACATCGCATTGGATGCATACTGAACCGTCGGTACGGCACCTGACATCGGGCAGTGCGCCTTGATACGTGAAGCAATGCCACAGCAGTCGAAGCCATTATGGGCACATCTTCTCAGGTCTACGTGGCAGCTTCTCACAGGCTGAGAAGGGATACGGGATCATAACCGTTGCCACGCGTTAACCAAAGCGACAAGCAAGCGCGCGATTCGATATCTGCTATCATTACGATGAGGGTGAAAGATTTCCTGCCTAAGTACTCTCCGAGCTCGCGAGCAAGCTCGAAGAGTAGGGGGCTTCTGTTATGGAAAATCCGAGCTCACGGTACATCACTGCCCCAAGCGCCCGTTCGAGCCGAGGCATAATCCATCCGACCTGTTTCGGGACGTGACCTATCCGAGAAGATGATACGGTTGGTGCACGACTCAGAATCATACTCTGATCGGATGACCTCCGACGCCTTAACCACACCGCTTATTGAAGTCAGTCCTGCCAACTATGGTGGAACCAACTGAGCCGACCAGGCAGATCGGACTGGTGCTATCCTTAGATAATTCGAGCCGAGCAGACCTTCCGACGTGCATATCCCACTTGCTCAATATGGAAACTGCCATATCGAGACGTGGCCGGTGACTTCGCTCGCAGGTGCGTACGATCCACCAGATACGCTGCGCAATCAGTAGATTGCGAGCAATATCTCCATGATCCTAAAATCTCTCTGATCGTGTTGAGATTATCGGACTCAGACCGCTTCACAGGCAAGTATAAATAGCATGCATCATCACTTCTACAGGTACGCGAAATCTAGCTCTCCTCTACTCTCTACTCAAACCCTAATTCCCTTGTCCTGACTTAGGCATCGGAGGGTTCCCCGGGATAGCCAAGGTCACCTTTGCCTGTTTTCTTAGTGCAGGTTCCAGGGATAATACGTGGTGGACGATGTAGAGGGAGGGTCGACCGGATTTTGGCATCAACACATGGTATTAGAAATCATGGGATACATCTAATCTAGGGGCAATACCTTACACATGCATCTATTGTTCCTTTTACAATTCCATCCGCCCTAATCTTACCTAATGCAGTTGGTCGAACGGGCCCTAAATGTCCCATCATTTGGAGGTTTTGAAGGTTATGGGACACAAAAGTGTAGGTTTTATGCCCACAGGAGGGGTGGTATAAGGAAGATGGAGAGTTATACAGAGAAGTTTTTTTTTTTTTGGGTAATGGTGGTGGATGGGTGTAAGGTGTAGAAGAAGACGGAAGCTTGAGTGAAAAGAAGTGGGGATGTGAGATCATCTTACATGGTCTTGGTTACACATGGGCTATTCTTCGGTAGTTAATCTCGCCCGTCGGTGAAACTTGGGATTTTAATGTGGTTTCTAGATTCCATCGCCCCCTTCCTAAGTCAGAGTGCGTCAGAGTGCGTCAGTGTGCGTTGTGTAACCATAACCCAGGTCTGGTTTAATCCAAATCATGCTCTGATACCATCTGTAACATCCCAAAAATTGGGGGTCGGGTAGAAACCCAACTCCCGAGTTCCAAAATGTCACTTATACAACATAGATAATGATGAATGCATGTTGTCTGTAGAATGGCATTAAACAAGATAGAGACTAAGCCAAAACAACATATCATACTCCAGAGACAGTTAAATTAGCAAGCGGAAGAATGTGATAAATACATAAAATATATAATTGATTGTAAATCTCCAGAGTGTGAACATGTTACCAGGTTAAACATATACATGTATACTCCAAAGATGAGGAAAAAGAATATACATAGGTGTGTAAATAAAAGGTAAAATACCAAGTGTATTGGCATTTAATCAGTAATCCTGTAAACCCGTCAATCAGAAGCTGCATATAGGAGGGATCCTCATCATCATCATCAAGTCCGGCTCTGCTTCGCAAGCATCGCCACCATCTGAAACTAAAATAGGGACTGGTTGGTGTGCGCAACACCGTCCCGCAACGTCGGAGTGAGTAGCTAACTCAGTGGAATCATAGAGCAAAGATTAACATGTTATCAAATCAATCAAGCGATAATGGTAAAGCAAGCAATCAAACATTCCTAAATACTATGATTAATGCAAGGATGAAATGACATGATGGATGCCCTCACCGACATACTCCCTCATGCGACACCATCTTACGTCCGTGGCATGCTTTCTTCCCTCAGTGATCGACATCTTCCAGGCACATGCAGTGCGATATGAATATAATTACTGAGTTGTTATTAGTCCTTTTCATACAGCAGGATTGGGAAACTAGGGTACTTCCCTTATATCATTCCCAACAAGGATCCTGTCTAGGGTCATCACTCCTAGTAATCTCATGCGATGATATATTTCTAGGTCACTGCAAGGGCTGTCAGGGCTGTTGCACGCACTCATTGCTCCACTCGCCCATCACCTTATCAATACAGGCCAAGTTTATATCCCTAAGACTGCATCAGAACTCGTCACCCCCATGCGGTGTCAGGATAAACTCAAGGTCACTATAAAGGGCTGCCAAGGCTGTTGCTCGCACTCGTTGCTCCACTCCCCCATCACCTTATCAATGTAGGCCGACAACAAGAATATAGTGTCCCATACCACCATAATCTGCTCAGAGTAGGGTGCTCATTGGTCACTACGGGGAGGTTTGTGGCCCCAGCGTAGGCCGATAGCCCAACCACGGTGTCCCATACCACCATACCCGGCTCATGAGTCTTAGTGGATCGGGGTACCAAGGTTATCAAGGGTTCTACTAGTAAGTTCAGTACCCTAGGTTCAAGCAGTTATGACTCATACAAGATGAACAATCAACGGTCAGTCGGGTTGCTTGACGAGCTCAACTAGTATGAGCGCATTTCGAGCTGAGCGACATGAAGTGCATAAAACACTTCATATGGCCTAACCACTGCCGCCAAGCCAAAACACGACTCGCGTTCATCGACGCGTCCTTCGTGGCAATTTGAAACCAACCACAAATTCAATCCATTACCGACTACCTAGACCAGATCATAGCCCCAAGCATTTATGTATCAACATCAGTAAGCATATGTGAGTAACAGAAAAGAATATAAACAATACAAGCATGTTGACACATGTTATATCATACTACGTAAGCAAATCAACTAACACATGCATTCCATATATGTAATGAAATCAATTCATATAGCGAACGTGGTGGAAATCATATGCATCAGCATGTTAATTGAGAATTCAATCTCAAAACTAATTCACAATACCATTTACTCAATACATACTAATACAAACATTTATACAAACACTTAGTCTACACACTTTAGTCTACATAGCGTATGTCGACCCAAAGTGGGCATTAGGGCGAATCTCTTCGCCAAACAGATCATGCACGCATTCCTAGTATCCTAACACGACAAATAACCATGGCAAACATTTCAGCAAAATATGGACGTAAATAGTATTTCCTACAAATGACTAAAATATCCTAAATCTCATATTTTCCATACGCAGTCGAAATGGAAAACGGACAGCATGTTCTACATGTTAAACGGCGTGCTCGTCGATAATCTACTATGAAACGACATTGAAAGCTTTGAAATCAGTCAATCAAAGCGTCTAAAATCCGCACCTTAAACCAGAAATTATGAAACGGAGTTGATTCAGACGATAAGTCTTCGTCAATGGCGGGTATGCTACCTATGACATGAAACAGGTTAGCTATACCAACACTACAACTATTCTAAGCTTCAAATCAGGTTAGGGTTAGGATTTCTTACCTAAGAATGGAGCTGAAAACACTGGAATGGCGGTGCAGAAGCGGCGGCTATGAAACATGGAGCAGCAGGAAAGAATCCCAGGAGAGAGCTCCAAATCTCCCTCCCTTTCTCTCTTCTCTCTCCAAATTCGTATGGAATGAAAGAGCAAGGGTTTAAGCCCTTTTTATAAGTCCAAAAGTGATGAAAATAGACTTGGGGCCAAGGTATACTTCTTTTATGTCCAAATACGGACTGTTCCATCTCAACGGAGCATTTCTGGAGGTCCCCTGGCCGAATGTGGTCGGACTTAAGCTCATGGATACTGGATCCTTCTCACATCAAGTTTTCAGTCTGGTAGTGTTCCCAGATCGCACGTGGTGGACCAGTTTCAATTCGACGGCTACCGGTACTCGATCAGGGCCACAAGTGCATTGACATGTAAGGGCCACCTATCCTGATCTGAGGGTAAAATTTGATCGAATTCTGATGATCAGAATGCTTAAAAAATGTCGTGCAAGCGACACGTGCCAGATTTCCAAAATTATATTAATTTCTAACATTTCTCACACTCTTCACTCTTGACTCAAGGAAATCGTCGTGGGACATCATCTGGACTTGATTTTTGAGGTGATTGTCAAGTCCAACTAGGCGGTCAGGATTGTCTAAGTTCGGGGTAATCGGACTTCCGACGTGCGGTCCAGAGCCGATACAAAGTTTTAAGGTACTCTCGAGAGCAATCGGGAATAGAATTTGATCTTAGGTTTTACGGTATTGTAGCATCACCTATCCTATACGTTTTGACTCTAGCAGATCGTATTGAAAGTGATTAATGAGAATTTCACAGGTCATCTAGTGCAGCGCTAGTTGATTCTCGTTGGATTTCTAAAGGAAGTAGCCTTTATTGATTTTTGTTTGAGATGAGATTTGAAGGGTGGAGCGAGGGTGTTTGAAAACGGAAGAAGGAAGAGTTTGAAGGGATGGTTTTTGCCAAAAATCAAATGTTTTGGTGAGAAAGGAGAGCTTGGAGGGTCACTTTGTGAAGGAAGTACCTGATCGGGGTGGTTTTAAGGGACGACCCACACCTAGAGGAGGTGCCCTAGCCATGTAAGGGCTCGGCCCGAAGATCAGCCTGAGTGGGGCCCACCGAACAGCGAACCCTCGCCGAACCGACGAGGTCCTCATGGATCAAACTGCAAATTGGTGATACTGGCCACATGGGGCGTGGTCCCCCTGCCCTAGGGACCTCAAATATATGTGGAACCTTCCCTGGTTCATTGTATTTGGGCTTGGATTGGCCCAAGACTCCATTTGGGGCGTTTCGGGTCCAGTTTGTAAATCAGAATGAATTTCTATGACGCATAGCATATGATTTTGGGGTAGGAGACACTAATCTATCCAACTAACCTATCTATTTTGTTAGATTCTAAAAGGCTAAGGGTTGAAACCTATTTTACCCATTTATTTACTATTCACAGTAATTTTTAGCTTTGGTACTGTTTTTCATCATTAATATCCTAGGGTTGGTGTTCTTTACTATTTAAACTTGAGGAATCGTGTCTAATATGAAAGTACTTGGAGAAATTTGAAGAATGAGATGGTGAAAGATAAGTTTTGAAGGAAATAGGTTGAAGAGTGATTTCTTTGGCTTTAGGATTGAGCTCTGAAAGTGATAAGGTTGACCCATTGCCTAAGGACGTCTAACCCCAGCTTGGCAAAAATCTAGGGTGTTACATATTGGATCCTGATCACATTAAGTTTTCAGTCCGACAGTGTTCTCAGATCGCACGTGGCGAACCAGTTTCAGTTCAGCGGTCACTGAGACTCGATCGAGGATTCCAAGTACACTGACCTGAGTGAGAATGTTCCCTGATCCGAGGGTGTATTTGGGTCAGATTCCGACGGTCAGAACGCTTAAAAAATGTCGCACAAGTGACATGTGCCACATTTATTTAAATTGTATTTAATTTCTAAATAAATTCACTTTTCTCACACTCTTCACTCCGGACGTAAGAAAATGGTCTCAGGACATCGTATGGACTTGATTTTTGAAATGATTGTCAAGTCCAATTAAGCGGTCATAATGGTCTGAGATTGTAGATATCGGACTTTTGACGCGCGGTATAGATCCAATACAAAGTTTCAAAGGGTTCCTGAGAGCAAACGGGTTTAGAGTTTGATCCTATGTTTTAGGGTAATGTAGCGTCAATGATTTTATAGGTTTTGGGTCTTACAGATCATATTTAAAGTTGTTTAAGCTAATTCTACTAATTGTTTAGTTCAGTACTTAACCAAATTCCGACCTAATTATGACAGAATAAGTCCCTAGGAAGTTTTACGCCCTTTCCTGACATTTTTAATTAGTATATTATTTTAATTATTTTTTTAATAGTTCATTATCAAGTCTAATTCATCTCCACCAAATTTCATGATATTGCATGTTGTAGAAAAATTTTAAAAATTCTAGAAGCAGCAGTTGTCCAAAACTATACTTTCTGGATAGTTGTCACAACGACCCATTTTTTAACTATACTAAATATTTTTTTTTATATTTTTCACTTATTTTTATATGAAACTAGACTTATTTATCTTCAATATGGCTTTTGAATCACCTAAATCGGAGTTATAACGAGGGAGATATAATGTTTCAAAGTTGAAACAAAATCACAGAAAATGTGGCCGAAAACGGGCCTGCCAATGAATTGCAGCCCGGCCAAGCCCGGTAATCGGCGAGCCCTCACCGCTCGCTGACCTATTTGGGGTGATTTCACCATCTGATATTTGAAATGGGTGTATTTTAGAACTTGGGATGAGTTATTTGACATGCAATATATGATTTTGGGGTAGGAGAAGCTGATCTATCCAAATAGCCTACTTATTTCATGAGATTCAAAAAGGTTAATGGTTAAAAACTTATTTTATTTATTTATTTACTATTCATAGTACTTTTTAGTTTAAGTATTGATCAACATCACCTAAACTTTAATATTTGTGTCTAATATGAAAGCTCTTAAAACTTTTGAAGGATAAAGTAGTGAAATGTGAGATTTTTGAAGGAAATATGGATCTGAGACTTTTGGATTGAGTTTTGAGAAGTTAATCAGGTGTTAGGATTGACCCATTGCCTAAGGACGTTTAAATCCAGGTTGGCAAAAATTTGGGGTATTACATGTGCATTAGGCCCATGTGATGCGACCCACTTGATTTATGAGACCATTGTGTGAGGCCATGGGTCCACTATATGTTTGGCCCTATGTGGGCCACTCGTTGGGAGAAATATTGATTAAATGTCCACATTGTGACCTTCCCTTAGGCCTTAAATGATCAATTATTGATTAGAGATCGGGGCCGATTATCATAACCGATTGTCGATTAGCGATCGAGGCCTATTATCATGACCGATTGCCGATTAGCGATCGGGGCCGATTATCATGACCGATTGACGATTAGCGATCGAGGCCGATTATCAAGACCAATTGTCGATTAGCAATAGAGGCCGATTATCATGACTAATTATCGATTAGCAATCGAGGCCAATTAGCATGACTGATTAGCAATCGAGGCCGATTATCATGATCGATTACCGATTAGCTATCAAGGTCGATTATCCTGACCGATTGTCATTCTGAGTGACGTGACCGATTATGATGGCCGATTGCCGATTATCGATCAAGGTCGATTACCGATTCTGATGGTCGATTACCGTTCTGATTTGTCGTGGCCAATTGACGATTATCGATCAAGGCCGATTACCGATTTTGATTTGTCATGATCGATTGCTGATTTTGATTGTCGGGGCCCAATGGGATGTACATGCAACCCATATTGAGGCCCGACGTGATGTGTATTCAACCCATGTCTAAGGCCCAATGTGATGTATATTGAGGCCTAGGTGTTGAGGCCCATTGTGATGCATTTGAGGGCCAGGTGAAAGAGCCCATTATGATGTAAGTTAGGCCCATGAACAGGGCCCACTTGTTGTATACATGTAACGCTTGAGTAAGACCCATTGTGTTGTATATTTGGCCCTTGTGTGAGGTCATGAGTCCACTATATGTTAGGATCTATGTGGGTCACCCCTTGGGGGCAATGTTGGTTAAATGTCCACATTGTCGAGGTCGATTGTCGATGTTGATTGATGATGCCGGTTATGGATACTGATTATAAGTCTGTGATAGTATAGCATCATGATACATGCCCACAGGCATAATCTACATGTTTGTTATGAGATGTGATTGACCATTGCATATGCCATAGGGCAGGTTGTTCATAGAGCTCCCTTATAGACATAGTTGACCCACATGAGCGCACGGTATGCGTAGGATTGATGCATGATCGGATTGTGTGACTCATGCATCTCGTATTTGTGTGACATGACCACCATACGCCCTAACGACATTAGGGTCATTTCGTGGATGGCCAGATAGGACACCAAAAATCTATTCTACATGGGGTGTTATAGATATCCCTGGGTGAAAGTTCCTAAACCCTCTTGGTTCCAGAGGTTACTCCAATATCTAGACTAAGTGGATGCATGAGGGCATGAGGGCCATATACCGTTAGGTCGTGTCTCCCACTGTGTCGTGGTCGGTTGGAAGGGGGTACGACCTTACCTGCCCGAGAGGAGGGGGCAATGCTAGGCTAAGTTTGACCAGCTCGAGGAATGGGTCCGCTATCGACAAGCCGACCCCGATATTGGCAGGTGAATAGTGAGGTCTCTTCCACTCACCTTGTTGCGCGCGATGGGGTGACAACCTGGTTTGGAGTGTAATAGACCCCGGTGATGATCCTAGAGAGGAATCGTACTGATATGTGGAGTATTGAGTGGGAGTTGCATACTCATGCATTCATTTCATTCACTATCCACTCGGGTTGGTGGTGCGCAACTAATTGTTGTGTACCTTCGTTATGGCATGGATTTCGGTTGGGCACGCGACTAACCTGAGATCAGGAGTTTACCACGTTGAGTTTGACTATCCAAATTTAGGTATGGGACTGGTTTCGATAGAAGTCCCTTATGGTGGACCCTGTAGCCAGCGATACTACGTACTATCATCCCAACTCCACACTCCAGCATGGTCATTTCATTCGTATCACATATTACATTATATCCGCAGGCATATGACATTTTGGGTTGCTATGTTTCTACACTTATATAGCCTAGATAGACTTAGCCAAACTTGTATATTGCATTACATCCAGGACATCTGATATTTGGGTCTTTATGACTCCTTAGTGCGTAGCTATTCTATATTGCGTATTCTGATATTGATTGACTTATGAGCTTATCCATACTTCCGCTTACTCTGTTATCGTGTGATTTATGACCTTGTCAGTATTTCTGTTTACTCTAATAATTCATGATCTTATTAGTATTTTTGCTTATTCAGATATTGTATGATCTATGGGTTACTAGTATTCCCGGTATTGTATGAATATGGCGTTGTATTGAATACTTGGCACTTACCTTGTGCACACACTTTCACCACTCACTAAGCTTTTTATAAGCTTATGCACAATAGATGCGTGCAGGTGGCGTTAGGTTGCAGCAGCGTTGAGCTTGGAGTATGCAGCGGACCTTTGGAGCTTTAATTTTTGATATATGTATTTCCCTTTCAGCATTGTATTCAAATGATTATATTAGTGGATATGTGATGATGATGTTTCCTTTATGATTCGGGTATACTTGTGGTTATGCTTCTTATGAGATAAATGTACGTTGAAAAATCCTCCTTGTATGACCCTAGGATCGGAACCTGGCGTATGAACGTTGGGAGCCGAGAATGGGGTACTACGGAGGCTGTCGGCACCGGGTTCGGAAATTAGGATTCCTGTGAATCCGATTTTTGGGTTTAGGACGTGACACGTTGAGATGGAGAAAATGACAGTAACTAGCTCAAAGAGAGCTATGGAGTTGGAAAAACTTGAGAATGAAGTGGATTTGAGGAGATTAGAAGTATAAGACACAAAAAGAGGATTTTTGTGCCCAAATACGTGGAAATAAGGAAGATGGGGAGTTGTAAGAGATAGTTTTAGAGGAATGATGGTGAAAGGGTGTAAAATGTAGAAGTTTTGAAAGATGAGAGTGAATGGAAGTGGGGATTTGAGAGAGAAAGACTTTTTAGAGGGTTTGGGGTGTTGGAGGGGTGAAAATAGGGTGAAATGTGCATGGGAGGGGAAGGAGAGGGCTTAGTGGGTGGTCCCACACGTGGGAGGGCCCCACATGGACAGTCGGTTAGCGGGGTACCGCCGCGCCCCACTGTGTAGGCGGGCAGTGTGTCGCCACCTAGGCGGTGCCGTCGTACCCCCCTGGGGTGTCCGGGGGTGGCTCCACCTTGGGCGGTGGGCATGCCCTCCTAGGGTGTCGAATGCATGCAGGGGACCCCCTAGGTCCCACTGAATTTTACGGTTTGGGCCCTTATGCTCGTAAGATGCACTTTCTCGGTCCCACAAGTATGTATTTATGCTTTTTGGCTTATTTTAAGTTTGGGATTCACTGAATTATAGTTCAAACCCGTCGATTGATGGCTTAAAAGGGACTGAAATCAATTCAGATGATCTTAAACGTTTATGGGCCACATTATAATAGTCAATCTCACTCGTCGGCAAAACTTCGGAATCCTACGATCATTTCTAAATTTCATCGCCCCCCTCCTAAGTCAGAGTGCGTAAGAATGCATCATGTTACCTATCACCCTGATTTAGTTTAATCCAAATCATGCTCTAATGCCAACTTGTAATGCCCTGAATTTCAAGGGTCGAGCAAAGCTCTACTCTCGAGATTCAGCACATCACTTATGCAATATGGATAATGATGTTTAGATGTTGTCCATACCAATGCATTAAACATGAGTAGGATTATACTAAAACAAGATGTCATACTCTAAAGATAATGTACTTTAGTAAATGGAAGTCTAACGTATATGTATTAAAATAAGTAAGAAGTTCTCAATCTCCAGAGTATGATAATGTAACAGGGTTTAATATATACAAAATTTGTTGCAAAATAGACAAAATGGGAAAATGTAAGATGTTCAACTAGAAAAGTATCCTTGAATCCCGGTGAAGCAGCTCTAGGTCTACATAGACCCACCTGAAAGCTGACAGTATCAGAACTCCTCCACCTCGTCCATGAAATTTTACTCCGTTGCGTAGACCTCATCATCATCTGCATTTAAACCAGTGTCTGGTTGGTGTTTTAAAACACCGTCTCAGAGTGGGAGTGAGTGATCAACTCAGTGGTACTATAAGGCAAAGGTTAACATATTATTAATTCAATCAAGCAGTAATAATAAAGAAGCATAACAATCATTTTTTAGCTACTCTTGTTAATACAGGAATGGAGTCCAAGTAATGATACAGGCCATCACATCAAAAGCTCCCTCAACAAGCGATGTCGACACCATATCGCATATGACAACACTACCTCCTGTGCAACTTCCACACCTTTAGGGCCTATTTGATTTTTGAGGTAATAGGTAATTACCTAGTAAATGTGTAATAGTTACTTACTAGGGAATTACCACATCGTTTGTTGCACCTACGTTGACAGCTTAGCTTTTAGGTGTTAAAATCGAGGATGGCTGCCAAATAAATATAGGACCCACTGTGATGTACGTGATGTATCAACATCATTCATCTTATACATTAGCCTCATTTAGGCCATGAACCCAAAAAATGTAGCAGATTCGAAGCTCTAGTGGACCACACCACAAAAAATAATAGAAATTGAATGCTTGCCATATAAAAATTTATGTGGCCCTCAGAAGTTTTAGATGAAGCTGATATTTGTGTTTACCCCTTATTAATGTTTTTATGACCTCATGAACAGGTTAGATGACAAATAAACATTAATGTGGGACCAATAAAAAAAATAACATTTAATGGCAGACGTTTAAGGGCATTGTTTCCTATGGTATGGGCCACTTAAGCATTGCATTTGTCTCAATTTTGGACTAAGGCCATAAAATCCTCTAATAAAATAAATGGACGGTGTGGATATGTCATGCACATCACAGTGGGGTCCACAAATATAAGTCAACTTTTTTGGACCAATTTTCGAGATGAAAATGCATTTGAAATTTCAAATAGGGGAAAAGGTAATAATGAACTTTTCAAGGGTAGGTCCCTCTTCCCTCAAAATCAAACAGGCCCTTAAAGCACGTCCTAACTAATGCAGTGCTATGCATGGTCATGTTAACCCAGTAATTAATTAAGTTTATTTATATAACAGATTTGAGAAGCTAGGGTACCTCCCTTTATATCATTGACCCGAACTGAAAGATCCATCTAGGTTCGTCACTCATAGTCAAGCACATAAGATAGGAAAGTTGTGGGGTCATCACTCTTAATGGAAAGTAGTGGATAGGCAAGTTCATAATTTTGTGCTCACGGACACTACAGGGTGGCTAATCACCTCGGCGTAGGCCGACAGCTCGAACACGGTATCCCATATCATCATGCTCAGCTCACGAGTCTGATTTTGCTCACTGGTCATTACGGGGTGGTTGATCACCTCGGCGTAGGCCGACAGCTCAAACAAGATATCCCATACCACCATGCTCGGCTCATGAGTCTTGGTAGATCATAGTATCATGGTTAAGGCAGGCCTTTACATTGGAGGGGGTACCTTAGATTCAGGCAGTGGTGTCCGTACATTGTAAACACATAACAAGCCAATCAGTTTATTAGAAAAGTTCAATTGGTACGAGCACATGCCGACTGAATCGACATGGAGTGCATAAGCACCCCTCATGGCCTAACCATTGTCGATAATTGTCATGCGACCCAGATTCATTGATATATCTGAGGTGGCGAGATTAATTCAAACACCTGAATGGGGACTGTTATCGCTTGCCTGGACAGCAGTGTATCCCTAATCCTACTAGATGTAACAAGTAAACATGTGACAATAATTCCAACATTTGGCAATCAGTCCAAACAAATCTCTCATTTGAGCATTTCATCAAACATATTGAACATGTCACCAACACTTGTATTTTATCCATAAATTGCATAGTGGCAAATATGAATACATGGAAGAAACTATACATATGATTAAGGTAATTGAGAATCCTATCTTAATGCACTGGATAAATACACTTCATCAACATTTTCTCATTCAGACATTTTATCAAACACCTAAGTTACACTTCACCAAATACATAGACTAGATTAGTTACGACATATATTATGACAATTCCTTACACAAGGAGATCATCATGCATACAATTAACATGAATCCTAGATTAACAGTCATGGTAAGCACAAATCACAATTGCATGTTCATTCAAACATTTCAACAAACACATGGGATGCGTCTTGTATTCAACATAGTTTAAACATGTATAATATATCAAAAATGTCGTATCTAAGACAATATAGCAGCAATCAAGTCAGATATAAATTATTAGCTGACATTGAAAGCATTGAAAACCATAACTTGAATGTTTATAGTCCGCACCTTCCGTCGAAATACTTGATTCGGACTCAGTTCAAACACTAAGTTCCTGAAAATAGAACAATAGGTACCTAAACTATGAAATAGGTTAGATAGTTTATTGATTACTCATCTAAATTTCTAAATCAAGATTAGGGTTAGGATTTCTTACCCAAATCATAACCGAAAACGATGGTGTAGCAAAGTGGGGAGGTGAATCCGTACGTGAAGTAGTGGGAGAGAACCACTGCAGCAATCTCCAAAGTTCCCTTCTCTCCTTACTCCTTTCTCTTCTTTTCTCTATTCTCTCTGCTAGTGTTAGAGAAATTCGTATGGAATAGAAATGAGGTAGTTTAAGGGCTTTATATAGGCCCAAAATTGATGTAAATGGCCCTAAGGCCATGATATACTTAGTTTCTATCCAAAGGGAGACTATTTCTGATGAACGGGGCTCATCAGGAGGTCCATTACTCACCTACATCACAGGGTAAGTTCCCTGACAATGGATCTATGCCAGGATGTGATTTTGACACGATTGGATAAGCCGATCGACCGTGGAGGACCCGTGTCAAATCAACGGTCATGCTTACTCAATCGGGGCCACAAGTACACAGATTCATGCAGCGAAATTTCCCCTTTCAATGGGTGAAGTTTGGTCAGAAACTAACGGTCTGAAATCCTTAATTTCACGCGTAAGCAAATGGCCCAATTTACTTAAGTTTCATTTCATTTTCTAAAGATATTGGCATTTCTCACACACTTTACTCAGGGCTCAAGTTATGCATTTCTAAGCATATTCTGGGCTCGATTCCCGCAACAGTTGTCAAGCCCAGTAGGACTGACATAATCCTATAGTTTTTCACTCATCAGACTTTTGACTTGCGGTCTAGGTCCGATATGGAGTTTCAATGTATTCCCGAGAGCGACAGGCTCATGGGATTTCCCCTAGGTTTTTAAGTAGTGTCGAGTTAGCGATTTTGATGGTTTTGGGTCTTGCCATTTGTGTAAATGGTGGCTTGAGCTAAATCCACCGATTAATTTAGTTTAGTACTTCATTAATTCACGCCTAAATTTCTACAGAATATGGTCCTTAGGGATTTCTGCCTGAGGTGGTACTTGGGTCTTTATACAGATTTTTCTGAGGTGTTACAAAGTTAATATTTGTATAACTGAGTTTAAAAATCTGAGATAGCCAAGAATGAAGAAACTGTTATTTTCTTGGAGAGAGAGCTGGCTGATGCACCTAATCAAGCTAAAATTATCCTTGAAGCTGAATTGACAAGTGTTGCTACTCAAGTTCAGTTAAGGTAAGATTTGCAAAGATACATGATAGCTTTAGGTGTCTCAGATGATTTGTAACAATTTTGATTTTGATCATGTATTTCAACTTGATATAAAATTAAAATTTCAATGTTTCTTCTTCAGAGTGATCTTTAAATTATAATCATGATAGAGCATGTTCCTTTTAGGAATATAACGAAATGAAGAAATACATATGTTAGACTTTGATTCATTGGTTTAAGATTTATGATCGCATTCTTGATAAGATATGCAATTTGTAATGTAATGAGGCAACAACACATCTTATTGTTAGTATCACCTATGTGGTATTCATTTTGATGGGTGGAACTAATTTGTAGTTTAGTTAATTCTAAAGGTATCACACACAGTTTAAGCTCTCAAGTAGTTGGAGTCATCACAATTTTTTAAGATCTTAAGTAGTTGGAGACGAGGGGCTTATGCAAATGGTCTTTGTAACTCTTCCGAGTTCATTGAACCACTACAGCTGGAGAGTTCGTAGACCACGATCTATCAGAGGGGCCGAGTGAAGCTACCAGGGTAGTGAACTTGGTAGATTTACGTGTAGGGTTGGCCGTAGTAACTCTCTAAAATTCACGTGGTGCACAAAGCTACCTATGGGGTACAAAATCTAAGGCCTCTAATCCATCGATGAGGGGGTAGCTCATCTAGAGGTCAACCCTTCACTATGATTTTCTACTAAAATCGAGTTAGGAACCTAGGGGGTCTTACGCATGGTTAACCTATCTATGGACAAGACAGAGCATACACTGCGGTTCACTTTTTCTTTTTCTTCACCTATATGATTTGACCCATTCGAGAGGGCCTTTTCTCTCATCTTCCCTCATGGTGCTAATAGAAGCTATACATATGATATTGGTCTCATACATGGTTGGACTCATGGGCGCTCTCCGCTACCCGCATGGGTCTAAGAATGTGATTGCCTTCATGAGCTTTTTAGGGCCACTGGTTTTTCACTGTTCCCCGTTTAATATTTGGTAAATTACTAATATGATAGGTCTTATTCATGGTTGGCTTTTGTGGGCTATCACCGCTACTATAAATGATATATTGTCATCGCTGATAATGTAGGGCTTATGCGTGGTTGGCCTGTTTATGTGCTCACCATTGCTGTAGGTGATAAATCGCCATTACTATAATATAGGGCTTATGCGTGGTTGACCTATTTAGGCGCTCACCATTGTCATAGGTGATGAATGATAATATTTGTAATTAGAGCAGTATATCAACTTGGCGATAATATATCAGTTTGGTGATGATTGATGATGATATCAATTGTTGATTCAGGAGAGATTTCCTTCGAAGAATAATAGTGATATGCTTGCTAAATTGTCTTTTTATTCATATATGGATAAGAATACATGGCTTGCCACTTGTTAAGGCTTTTTCATTATTCTATTTATCTTGTCCCCTTTTGATTAGGATTTTCCTGATAATCTTCACAATCAAAACCTCCTCAATCTTCAAGGATAATATTTTTTTAATGAAGCGAGCATTGATGGTATTTCGATACCCTGTCCATTCTGATCTACGACTTGATAGGCTTTATTCAAGTATACCTCAATTATTACATATGAACCATCCCATTTAGGGTTGAAATTGCCCTCAGTTCTGTGAGTTACCACGATGAGTCTTTTCAACATCAATACCATATCTCCTTTCATAAAAGAACGATGCTTAACTTTCTTATTGAAAGAGGCGGATATTCATGCCTGATATAGTTCTAATCGCAGTTGTGTCGTTAACCATTTTTCATCAAGCATATCCAACTCCATCAGCCTTATCTTGGCATTTTCATCGTCTGTGATTCATTCATGTACCACTAATCTAAATGACACAACTTGTGCCTTGATAGAGATGACAACTTCAACACCATAGACTAGTGAATACGACGTATTTGTAGTCGCGGTCTGATGAGTAGTTCGATAAGCCCACAGAGATTCTTACAATTTTTCATCCCAATCACGTTTATTACCCATGATGATTTTCTTCAATATCTTGACTATCATCTTATTGAAGGCTTCTGCCAATCCATTGGTCGGGGGATAATAAGGACTTGAGAATGAATGTCGAATACTGAATTTCTTGCATAATTTCTCCATGCCCCTATTTTTGAAAGGTGTACCATTATCGAAAATGATTTTATTTGGAATCCTGTGACGTTATACGATTTCATGGTGAATAAAATTCACAACATCTTTCTATTTAACATTGCGCAGTGCAATTGCTTCAGTCCACTAGGAAAAATAATCTATTACCGCCAAAATATATTGTCGTCCTTTGGATGAAGGAGGATAATAGGGACGATGACATCTAATCCCCAGGTAGGAAAGGGCCAGGAAGTTATTGACCGATGGAAATCTTCAGGATGAACATGTATGATATCGCCATCCACTTGACATTCCTGACATCACTTTGCGTAAGCTATTACTTCTTTGAACATGGAAGGCCAATAATATCCCATACGATGTATGCGATGAAATAAATTTCAACTAGCTTAATGGGCTCCACGTTCCCCTAAATGGGCTTCTTGTAATATGCGGCTTGCTTCTTCCATATCCAAGCATTGTAACATCACTTCATTTAAGACTTCTTGTACAATGCTTCATTATAAATAATGAATCTTTTCTATCTCTGTTTGATCTGTAACTTCTGTGATGAATTATAAGGCATGTATCCTAGACTATACCGTTCCTTGGACTCCTGCAATCCTCCCCATTGAATTTCGGCAACTCGTGACATGTATATGGCATTTTCGTCGAGCCTAAGTCGCATCCCGAAGATTTGAGTTGACTCGACTCAAAACTTATACCCTAGCAACTGCGCCTTCACCGCGGTTCCAATGTCGTGTCTTGCGCACTGATACGATACCCAGGCTAAGAGTTGTGAGCCCAAGTTTATCTCATAGAAACACCACCCGTTGCGAATCCTGAGAGAATCTCTCCCATCCATCACATTAATCAATCAAGTAAGTCAAGTACAACCCATACCTAGCCCATCCCTCTCTTACCAACAAGGCATGACACCCATCTCTCTCTCACCCAAAAGTCAACACAACCCATACCTCTCATATCATTCTTCTTACACACCCATCCCTCTCTCCTTACATCTCCCATCCTTTATGCCATCTCATTCCATTCTCTTCCATTTTTTCTAGCAACCAAGAGTGAAAAAGACTAAGGAGAGCCAAGTGTGGCCCACTTCCTTACCCCAAATCTCTCAACATAGCCCTTCAATCTTCATCATCCTCCATTAAAGTTGAAGCCAAGGAGCTTAGCATTTAAAGGAGACAAGAAGAAGTGGAATTAGTGGGTGTTTATAGGACTAGATTTATGATTGTGATGATGGGCTGAGTGGGGCCTACCGATTGATGGTATGGACCTCATTTTGGACCCTAGGTGTGGCTGATGGCCCTTCATGATTCATATATGAATTTCATAATGGGGCCATTCTCCATGGACCCCATCATGATGTTTAATTTGATTTCCATTTCAAGAAGGCCATCTAGACCTTGTATTTGTTGGTGGGAAAAGGATTTTCAGGATGGATTTGATGATTTGAGGGCCCATATTTAGCAAGACCCAATTGATGTATGTATTGTAATTGCTAGAGGAGCTTATAGTGGCAGAGCTCCTCCTTTACACATCTCTCTCTCTCTCTCTCTCTCTCTCTCTCTCTCTCTCTCTCTCTCTCTCTCTCTCTCTCTCTCTTTCTCTCCTTTTCCCTGTTATGGACCCCACTGTGATGTGTGGGTTTTATCTCCACCATCCTTATGGTGGGGTCACCCCAGTCTTGGGCCTAAGGACCGACCAGGACCAACTAACAGGCTGTTGTCCAGCAGGCCTGAACGTTGAGGCCTGGGCGCTGACAGTAAAAAAATAATAATATAATATAATATATTATATATAACTAGTGGACCACACGTGGGACCCACCTGATGTGGAAGCATATTGTTGGTGTACCTTACAGTAGCTGTATAGCTGCTGTATTGACATCAGTAAGTTCTATGGGTCTGATCATGAGGTATGTGTTATATCTACACCGTCCACCTAGCTGGATGGTGGGACCCACGTACACGTGTGGAGTCTAACACTGTCCAGCAGGGATGGTGGGACCCCACCGTGATGCATGTGTCTTATATCCACATCGTCCAGTCGTCTGGACAGTGGGGACCCCCACGTGATGCATGTATCTTATATCCACACCATCCAATGGTCTGGACAGTGGGGACCACCACAATGTATATGTTTTGTACTCACGCCATTCATTTTCTAGGACTGCGACCCCCATGATGTATGTGTTTTACATCCACGTCGTCCATATGTTTTATATCTACGTCATCTATCCATCTGGACATGACCCACCTGATGTATGGATTTCATCCACACCATCTAGTAGGGATGGTGGGACCCCCTGCTGTGCGTGCATCATCCATCATGTGGGACGGTGCTGGACGCACCTTAATGTATGTGTTTCATCTCCACACCACCCACATGTGTTATATTTAGGCCGTCCCTCCATAATATATGTGTTATATTCAGGTCGTCCATCCATGTGGCCCACCGTGATGAGGCCCATCTTGATGTATAGGAGGCCCATACAATGTGGCCCACTTGATGTATATGAGGCCCATGCAATGAGGCCCACTTGATGTATATGAGGCCCATGCGATGAGCCCACTTGCTGTATATGAGGCCCATGTGATGTAGCCCATTTGATGTACATGAGGCCAATGTGATGAGGTCCATTTCGATGTATATGAGACTCGTGTGTAAGACCCATTATGATGTATATGAGACCCATTATATGCGTGAGGCCCATTGTATATGTGAGGCCCAATTATGAATATGAAAGGTCCATGAGACGAGGCCCATTGTGATTGTATAAGGCCCATTGTATGAGTGAGGCCCATTATGTGTGTGAGACACACCATGATGTACGTGTTATATACACACTGTTTATCCATTCATAGGCTGTGGGCCCCACCGCCTTATGCATGCCCATCATGTATAAGTGATGGGCATGCGCGGTCCATCCATTTCCTAGATAATTGGAGGGCTGAGAGCCCCATTATGATTTCGATTCCGATCCCAAATGGACCGCATTATGATTTCTATTCCGATCCATTTCCTAGATAATTGGAGGGACGAGAGTCCCATTATATATGTGTGTGTGTGTGTGCGTGCATGCGTGCGTGCGTGCGTGCGTGTGTGCGTGTGTGTGTATGTGTGTGTGAGAGAGAGTACATCATTACCGTAGATCATGCTTAACATAATCTCATGAGTCTTGCCCATGCACACCATATGTATTGTCGAGCTTGGGCCCCATTGATATATATATATATATATATATATATATATATATATGTGTGTGTGTGTGTGTGTGTGTGTGTGTGTGTGTGTGTGTGTGTGTGTGCGCGCGCGCGCGTGTGTGTGTGTACATCATTACCGTAGATCATGCTTAATATAACCTCATGAGTCTTGCCCATGCACACCATATGTATTGTAGAGCTTAGGCCCCATTGATAATGATGCTTTCCACCATACCCCGTAGAACTGCCCCAAGCTTTGACGCCCTCCTCGTGATTTGTATCAGGCCTTTTATAGCAATGTGACCCACCTAGATTCATGTTTTACCTAATTTTAGTGACCATACCCAAGGCTCACTTAGGAGTTGAGAGGGCTACACAATCCGTTAGGACACATAATCCTAGATGTATGGATCCCATCAAAGCCCACCATATATTCATATCGAGCCCCCATAGGAAAACCTAATTATTACATGATAGAGGGAGGTGAGGAAGCCCATTTATTATACTTAAGCTCATCCTCTTAACTCACCTTGTTGTATACCTGCTGTAAGGCCCGTATCCTAGACTGTATCATTTCATAGACTTCCTCGATTCTCCCCATCAAATTTCGACAACCTGCGACCTGTAATCGGTGTTTGCATGTGACCTTAAGTTGCATCCTTTATATTGAGTCGACTCGACCAGAGACTTGTACCCTAGCAACCGCACCCTCATCACAGTTCCAACGTCACGTCTTGCGCATCGATGCGATACCCAGGCCAGGAGTTGTGGGCTCACATTTATTTCGAGGGAAACACCACGCGTTGCGAATCTTGAGAGAATCTCTACCAAACATCAAAGTAATCAATCAATCTTAAGTCAAGTACAACCACTACACAACCCATCCCTCTCCCATTTCCAAAGTCAACTCTCTCTTTCTCTGCCCATCCCTTTCTTACACTCACCCATCACCCATTACTCACTCTTACATCTCCTCTCTCTCTCTCTCTCTCTCTCTCTCTCTCTCTCTCTTTCTCTCTCTTTCTCAAGTCCATCTCCCAAGCAACTCAAGGAGATGAAACGTCTAAGCATTTCAAGGGCGAAGGAGAAGCCAAGTGTGGCCCACTTTCTACCCCCAAAACCCTCATCTCAACCCTTTAACCTTCATCATCTACCATCAAAGAAGAAGGCAAGGAGTTTAGGTTGTCATGGATCTAAGAAGAAGAGTAAACAGTGGGTGTTTATATGTTTAGATTGTGATTTTTGTGATGGACCAAGTGGGGCTCATTGATTAATGGTGCATATCCTATTTGACACCCCTTTGATGTATGTTTTGTAACCTACAGGAGCCCATAGTGGCGGAGCCCCTCCATCACACGATTCTCTCTCTCTCTCTCTCTCTCTCTCTCTCTCTCTCTCTCTCTCTCTCTCTCTCTTCCTTATTGCGATCCACCTTGATGAATGGAGTAGATCCACACAGTCTATCAGTGGTAGCTACCTTGTTGTCCAGTTGCTGGATGGTTTTGGGCAGGCCAAAATGAAGAGAAAAACACAAAGATCAGTTGACGTTGAGTAGATGGGCCACACTTGCACTGCGTCCACCAGATGTATGGGTCTCATCCATGCCAACCGTTCATCTGGACGATGGCCATCAGGCCTAGACGCTATTCATTAAATAAATAAATAAATATAATAATAGTAATAATAATAATAATATATTATGTATGTATATATGTTATATATATAATATAATATATATGGTGGGTCCCACATGGGACCCACTCCTTGGAAAGTAGATTGGCTGGTGCGTCTCACACCAGCTATATAGTTGCTAGTGACGTCACCAAGTTTCGTGGGACCTACCTATGTGTGGATTTTATCCACACCGTCCATCCATCTGGACGGGACCCACCTGATGTGTGGATGGAATCCACGCCGTCTATCCATTTGAATGGAGCCCACCATGATATATGTGTGCATCCACACCGTCCAGACAGTTGGGACAGTGGAACCACATGGTATATGTGTTATATTAACCGTCCATCCAGCAGCAATATAATTGCTGGATTGACCGTCTATAAGGTTGACCACACTGCATAATCAGTGAGGGATTAACGTCTGTCATTGGAATCCATTCGGGTCACAGAAGTTTTGATCAATATGAAATTTGTTTTCCTCCTAATTCAAGTCTTTGTGACCTTATGAACAGATTGGATGGAAATAAATGCAATGGTGGGCCCTGGCCCTTAGGAATTGTTTAACAGTGAAAATCATTATCTCTGCTGCTAGATGTAGTATGGTCCAGATGATCTTTCGATATTATTCATTTTTTTGGGATGTGTGAGGCCCATATAGGTCCACTTGATGTATATGAGGCCCATTGATACGGCCCACATGATGCGAACCACTTGACATATATGAGGCCCACCAGTGAGGCCCAATGTAACGTATATAATGCCCATGAGTGAGGCCCATTGTGATTATATGAGGCCCGTTGTAATTGTATAAGGCTCATTATGATTGTATAAGGCCCATTGTGATTGTATGCGGCCCATTGAGATTGTATGTGGCCTATTATGATTGTATGAGGCCCATTGTGATGTATATTAGGCCCATGTGAGAGGCCCATTGTGATGTATATGAGGCCCATGTAATGCGGTCCATTGTGATGTGTATTAAGCCCATGAGATGAAGCCCATTGTGATGTATATGAGACCCATGCGATGTGGCCCACTTGATGTATAGGAGGCCCATACAATGCGGCCCACTTGATGTAATGCAGTTGGCATATGAGGCCCACTGTGATGTGCTTGTGGCCTTGGATGAGACCCGATGTGATGAATGAGAGGCCCATATGATGAGGCCCAATGTATTGTATACGTGGCCCATATGCGAGGTCCGATGTGATGTATTTGAGGCCCATTTGATGAGGCCCATGTGAGGTATTTGTGGCCTATTTGGCAAGGCTAATATGATGTATGTGAGGCCCAACGTGATGTATTTGTGACAAATTTATTGAGGCCCGATGTGATGTATATGTGGCCCTTGAGTGAGGCCCATTGTGATGAATATTAGACCCTTGTGTGAGGCCATGGACCCACTATATGTTTGGCCCTATGAGGGCCACTCCTTGGGAGCAATGTTGGTTGAATGTTCACATTGATGGACGATGATGGTTAAATGTCCACATTGTGACCTTCCCTTAGGCCTTGTTAGGCCAATTATTGATGCCGATTATGAGTATGTGATAGCATAACATCATGATACATGCCCATAAGCATTATCTACATGCATGATATGAGATGTGGTTGATCATTGCATAGACCATTGGGCAGGTTGTTATAAGACTCCCTGATAAACGAAGTTGCCCCACATGAGCGCGTGCTATGCGCAGATTTGATGAATGACTAGATGGTATGCCTCATGCATCTCGCATTTTGTGATATGACCACCATACGCCCTAACGACATCAGGGTTGTGGCCTCCATGGGCATGTTATGGATGGCCAGATGGACACCAAAAATGTTTGGTTCGAGCATCTGGGCATGTTGGATGTCCATAAGTGAAAGTCTCTAAAACATCATGGTTAGGAGACATTCCAACATCTAGATTGAGTGGATATACATGAGTGCCCGAGTGCCAAATACCAGTAAGTCGTGTCTCCCATTATGTCGTGGTCGGTTGGAAAGGAGTGTGACCTTATCCGCCTGAGTGAGGGAGCTATAAGTTAGGTTGAGTTTGACCAGATCCCATATGGGTCCGCTATCAATGAGCCGAATAGGCATTGGTATACTGCTATCAGGCGGGTAGTAAGGTCTTTTTCACTTGCATGGCTATGCGGCTAGGGAGGTAGTAGCCAGTGTGGAGTGTACGAGACCCCGATAATGATCCCATAGATGTATGGTACTGATATGTGGACTTACTGATAAAGAGTTGCGTACTCAGGATTATACTCATTCATTCATTCATTCACTACCCACTCGGGCTGGTGGTGCATAACTAATTGTTATGTGTACCTTCGTAATGGTTAGGATTTCAGCTGGGGAGAGCAACCAACCTGAGATCAGGAGTTTACTGCATTGAGTCTGGCTATTTAAATTTAGGTATGAGACTAGTTTGGATAGAAGTCCCTTGTGATGGACCCCATAGCTTGCGATACTACGTACTATCATCCCGATTTCACACTCCAGCTTAGTCATTTCATTCGCACCGTATATTGTATTACATCCATGGCATATGACATTTTGGGTTGCTATGTTTCTACATTTATATGGCCTAGATGAGGTTGACGATATTCGTGGATTTGTAATGATTTACATATTGTATTGCATCCTCATTATATAATATTTGGCTTATTATGTCTCTGCATTGCATAGTTGATCTTCATTGCTTCCTCAGTATATGATATTGCCTTATTATGCTTTTACATCGCATAGCCTGGATAAGGCTTATGGTATTTATGGACTTACCAACATGTTTCCATATTACTCTGATATTGGATTCTAAGCACTCTTTCCTTGCAGACACACTTTCACCACCCTCTAAGCTTTCTATAGCTTATGCACAAAAGATGCGTGCAGGTGGCGTTAGGTTGTAGCAGCGTTGAGCTTGGAGTGTGCAAATGTCTTCTGGAGCTTTGATTTTTGATATATGTATTTTCCTTTTAGCATTGTATTTAACTGTTTATATTAGTGGATATATGATGATGATGTTTCCTTTGTGATTTGGGTAAATTTGTGTTTAGGCTTCTTATGAAACAAATTTACACTGAAAATCCTCCTTGTAGGATCCCAGGATTGGAATCTGGAGTATAGGCGCTAGGAGCTGGGAATGGGGTACTACGGAGGCTGTCGGCACAGGATTCGGTTATCGAGAATTCTTTGAGCCCATTTTCTGAGTTTGGTGTGTGATACCCGCTTGACTCACCCCGTGAGATGTGTCCTACCTTTGTAATCAGTTGCTAGGATATCGATGTCATGTATGTATCGTGCACACCGTCCATTTACCTTTTTGAACGAGTGTAAGGCCCATCCTTAAAGTTAGTGTGCCACTTAAGCCATCCAATGTTTCCAGGAGATTGCATCATCACCCCTTGCTGTAGATGGGAGGATATGTGGTATCAGATTTGGTATATCCATTGTTGAAGTTTATCTTGATTCATGGGTTAGATTCACCATCCTTTCTATGGACCCCGCCTTAGGATATATGATGTATTAGTGCCTTGAGAAGGTTAGGATAGTCTAACATGGGTCATACCATATAGACTGCTTCATGCCTAGTGGGGCATATAGTTCTTCTCATACTCTTTTTATGTGATATACTGGTTAGGGCCATTTCTTGTCTCCTACATCTAATAATCATGTTAGTGTACTTAGTCTACTAGGACACACTGAGAACATGCTTAGTATTACATTATGATACATGCCCATACGCATCATTTGTATGACTGTTATGAGGAATAATTGATCATAGCATATGCCATTGAGCTGAGGTGTTCAGGGGACTCCTTGTGAGATGGAGTTGCCCCACATGATCATGCAGGTTTGATGCATGACTAGATGTTATTACTCATGCATCTCGCATTTTGTGTGACATGATCACTTTGCTCCCCAGCGACATCAGGGCTATGGCCTCCACATGCATATCATGGATGGCCAGATGGGAGACCGTAAATATTTGGGACTCAGCATATAAACACGTTCGATATCCATGGGTGAAAGCCCCTAAACCCCTATGGCCATGGGATGCTCCATCGTCTAAACTAAGTGGATACATGAGCCCCTGAGTGTTGAATACCAGTAGGCAGCGTCTCCCACTGTGTCGTGGTCGGTTATGAAGGAGGTGTGGCCTTATTCGCTTGAGTGAGGGGGTTATAAGCTAGGCTGAGTTTGACCAACTCGCAAATGGTTCTACTATTAACGAGCCAGGTAGGTATTGGCAAACTACTGGCCAAGTAGGTTGAGGTCTTTTCCTCTCGCTGGGTTGTGCGGCTAGGGAGGCGGTAGCCAGTGTGGAGTGTATTAGACCCCGATGATGATCCTAGAGATGTATGGTACTGATATCGTGATGCCCCATATCTATCGCACACATGGACGGACGCTTATATGGGTGGGGCATAAGGGCCTAGGCGAGTTACCAGTGGTTGGAAGGCTACTGTGTATGCAGTGGGGGCGGAACCTTATCCCACATCAAAAGTGTTGTGGTGGTTATATGTGGACTTACTGAGCAGGGGTTGCATACTCATCATTTGACTCATTCATTCATTCATTCACTATCCATTCGGGTTGGTGGTGCACAACCAAATCATTATGTGTACCTTCACAATGGCCAGGATTTCAGTTGGGTGCGCGACTAACCTGAGATCAGGAGTTTATCACATTGAGCCGGCTATCCAAATTTAGGTATGAGACTGGTTTAGATAGAAGTCCCTTGTGATGGACTCGACAGCTTGCAATACTACGTACTATCATCTCAACTTCACACTCCAGTTTGGTCATTTCTTTCACACCGCATATTGTATTGATCCTCAGCACATAGCATTTGGTTTACTATGATTCTTTATTACCTAGCCTGAATAAGGTTAATGTATTAAGGACTAGCCAGGATCTACATATTGTATTACATCCGCGACATATGGCATTTAGGTTGACATGTTTCTACATTTATGTTCTAGATGAGGTTGATGGTATTCGTGGCTCGTCAAGAATTGCATATTGTATTGCATCCTCGACATCTGATGTTTGACTCACTATAACTCCGCATTGCATAACTGATCTGCATTGCATACTCTGATATTGAATGATTTATAGACTTGCCAGTATTTGCTGGTGGTAATACTATATGCTTGGCACATACTTTGCGCGCACACGTAACCTAGCTTCATAGTAAGATTATGCACAATTGTTGCATGCAGGTGACATTAGGTCGTAGTAGCATTGAGGCAGGAGCTTGTGGAAGATCGTTTTTGAGATTTTATTATTTATGTATTCCCCTTTCAGCATTGTATTCTAATATTCATATTAGTGGATATATGGTGATGATGTTGTTCTTGTGATTTGGGTATACTTGTGGTTATGCTTCTTTATAAAAAAAATTCACACAAAAAATCCTCCTTGTAGGATTCCAGGATCGGAATCTGTCGTATGGACGCTGGGAGCTGAGAATGGGGTACTACGATGGCTGTCAGCACCAGATTCGGCGATCGGGAATTTTGTGAGCCCAGTTCCTGAGTTTGAGGCGTGACACGAATCCTCTGGAAGAATGTTGTATTCGAGATAATCAATATAGGGTTGGTGCCAATCATTTTCAGTAATCTCTAGACAGTATACTGGTAGTGCTTCAAGATTTTCATTTAAGAGTTCTAGTGATGACAGAAACCTCCATTCTTCGATCGTTACTTGGAGAGGACTTCGATCAGAGCAGGATAAAGCTGCAACTAAGTTGGCTAAAGCATCTGTCCTTGCATTCTTGCATCGCAGTATATGCTTAATTTCAACATTATAAAACCCTTCTAATACTATTGCGCTCATCGACAATAGGGTAACAGTTTTTGTTTCCTTATTTCAAACTCTGTTGTTAATTGATTTATCACCAGTTTAGAGTCCCCAAATATTTCAAGGCTTTTATCTTCATATCTTATGCAATTTCCATTCCTATGAGGAGGCCATTGTATTCGGCCTTATTACCGGTACATGCAGTACCCAATGTGAAGGAATACATCAACATATCACCTTGAGGGCTGATAAATATTACTCCTGTTCCTGCTCCTGAAATCTTGGAAGTACCATCAAAATACATTTGCCATGAACTAGGCAATTCAATCAACAACACTTGTTGTAACGCCCTGAAATTCGGGGGTCGAGCATAACTCAGCTCCCAAGTTCCAAAACATCACTTATGCAACATAATTAATGATGGATGTATGTTGTCTGTATTAGTGCATAAAACATGAAGTAGATTAAGCCAAATCAGCAGACATAATTCAGGGATAGCGAGAAAATGCGAGCGGAAGTCTTAAATACATACATAAGCTAAAAACAATCCCTAAAATATGTGTGCACTGCCTGGAAAATAAGTACAATTTGTGTCTCAAAATACAAGTATCAAACTGTGTATAATCAATAAAATCATATCCCCAAATCCCCGCCATTCAAGACAAGGCTCAGATGAACCCGCCTGAGAACTGCATAAATGAGAACGCCTCCTAGTCCTCGTCGAACTCTGGCTTCGCCTCGCAGACATCGCCGTCACCTACAACTAAGTCAGAGTCTGGTTGGTGTTTAAGAACCTTCCCAGAACATGAGAGTGAGTGATCAACTCAGTGGAATTATATAGTAAAGGTTAACATGTTATCAATTCAATTAAGTAGTAATGATAAAATAATACAATCAAACATGACCTAGATACTCTTGTTAATGCAAGAATGATATGAGGGGATGATGCATGCCCTCACCACAATCTCCCTCTACGATCTTCATCTTACAGTCGCACATGTTAGTCACTTCCTCAGTGCTCTACACCAACACCAACAGCACATGCAGTGCAATGATATGAGCATGATTACCAAGTTTTTATTAGTCTTTTTTCATACAACAGGATTGGGAAGCTAAGACACCTCCCTTATATCACTTCCCAAACAATGATCCATTCTAAGGTTGTCAGTCCTAGGAAATCTCATACGATAACACTATTCTAGATCGCTGTAAAGGGCTCGTCACCAATCAATACAGGTCTAGTTATATCCTAGATACTACAATAAGGCTCGTCGCCCCATATGTAGTGTCAGGATATACTCGAGGTCACTACAGAGGGTTCGTCACCAATCAATGTAAGCTGACAGCACGAATATAGTGTCCCATACCACCATAATTGGCTCACGAGAGTAGGGTTCTTACTGGTCACTACGGGGAGGCTCGTCGCCCCAGTGTAGGCTGACAGCTCGACCACAGTGTCCCATACCACCATGTCTAGCTCATGAGTCTTAGGGGATCACGGTACCAAGGTTAACGGGATCTTTACTAGTGAGTTTGGTGCCTTAGATTCAAACAGTAGCGACCAAATATGGTGAACATACATCGGCCAATCGGGTTAGTTGATAGGCTCAACTAGGCCAAGCGCACATTGAGTTGATCGACATGGAATGCATAAGCACTCCGTGTGGCCTAACCACTGTCAAACATCCCAAGCACGACTCGGATTCGTTGAACACGTCCTGCATGGCGAAAACAACCTCAACCACCAGTTTAGGGATGGGTACCGATTTCCTAGACTGTAGTATAGTCTTAATCACGTACAAGCTCAATAACAGGCATTTGATTCATATCCTACATTCATATGAACATGTGATGAAACATAACTTGAACATAAATACAGTACATGGAGGAAATCATACACACAGTTAACATGAATAAGTTAGGCTACATAGTTCATGGAGGAAATTATTCACACAGGTAAGCTGATTGAGATTCATATCTCGATACCCTCAAAATCATACTTTAACCAAATACTAACTCATTTAGGCATTTTTACAAACACTTAGACTACACTATTCAATATACATCACGTATGTCGACCACATTACATATTAGGGAAAATCCTTTCACCTAAGAGTTGCCGCATATATATCAATCACATATCTACGACAAATAATCATGGCAATCATAACACCAAATTCCAAATGTATATGGGTATTCTAACATATGCATGAAATATTCGATTTATAACATAGGTTATACATATGCGTAAATCAAAACGGATAGCACATTTAGCATGTGAATTAGCATCCACAACAAAAATAAATCATTATCTAACATTGAAAGTCTTGAAAACCATAACCTAAACGTATATAATCTGCACCTTAAACCAGAAAAGGCGAAATGGATATGATTCAGACGATAAGTCTTCGTCAACGGCGGATACGCTACCTAAAGTATCAAACAGGTTAGCTATAACTTCACTACAACTATTTTAAGCTTCAAAACAGGTTAGGGTTTGACTAACTTACCCAAGAACGGAATCAGAATCGCCGAAATAACGATTCAGATATGCAGGATCGGTACGTAGAAGTGTTGGGAAGAATCTCACGAAGAAACAACATGTTCTCTCTTACTTTCTCTCTCTTTTCTCTCTTTTGAATTGGCTAGGGTTAGAAATTCGTATGAGATTTGGGAATGAGGGTTTAAGGACTTTTTATAAGCCTAAAATCGATGGAAATAGCCCTAAGGCCAAGGTATACTTAGGTTATAACCAAATCAGGCTCTTTCTGATCCAACGGAACACTTCGGGAGGTCTTCTTATCAAATGCGGTCGGACTTAAGCTCACTAGTATTGGATCTTAAGCAAGTTAAGTTTTCAGTCCGATCGAGTTTCCAGATCATCCGTGGAGGACCAGTTTCAATTCAACGGTCACCGAAACTCGATCAGGGCCTCAAGTGCTTTGATATGAAAGGGCCACCTTCCCTGATCCGAGGGTAAATTTGGGGCAAAAACCAATGGTCAGAACGCTTAGAAATAACGCACAAGCGCACAACCCAGATTACTTAAAATCTTATTTAATTTCTTAAAAATCTACGCTTTCTCACACTCTTCACTCCAGACTCAAGGAAATGGTCTCAGGACATCGTTTGAGCTTAATTTTCGAGGTGATAGTCAAGTCCAACTATGCGGTCATAATTGTCTAAGTTCATTGCTATCAGACTTTCGACGTGCGGTCCAGGTCCGATACGAAGTTTTTGAATGCTTCCAAGAGCAACTGTGTTTAGAGTTGGATCCTTAGATTTCAGGGTAATATAGCGTTAGCAGTTCTATAGGTTTTGGGTCTTACAGATCGCATTAAAAGTGATTGGTGCTAATTTCATAAGTAATCTGTTTTAGTGCTAGTTAATACACGTTAAATTTCTAAAGAATTTGGTTATAAATGATTTCTGCTAGAGGTGGTACTCGGGTCTAAGTATGAATTTTTCTAAGACGTTACAATCTACCCCCCTAAAGAAAAAATTTCATCCTCAAAATTCGTACCTTCTCATACTCCTCGAGGATTGGGGGTAATTCTTCCTGACCTTAGCTTCAGTCTCCCAAGTAGCTTCTTCTTCACTATGATGCGTCCACAGCACCTTCACAAGTGGGAAACCTTGCTATGCAGTACTTGCTCCTTCCTATCCAATATACGCGTCGGTCTCAGTTCATAAGTGACATCCTCTCTCAACTGCACCTGTTCTCATCTGATAATATGCAAAGGATCAGGAACGTACTTCTTTAACATGGACACATGGAAAACATTATGCACGCCTGCGAGTGGTGTGGGCAAAGCAAGGCGATACGTTACTGCCCCCACTCGATCAAGTATCTGAAATGGTCCAATAAATCTAGGTGTGAGCTTCCCTTTCTTACCAAACCGAAGAACTCCTCGCATAGGGGAAACCTTAAGGAATACATGGTCCCCAACATC
Organism: Magnolia kwangsiensis; assembly: GCA_037074715.1. Classification (NCBI taxonomy): domain Eukaryota; kingdom Viridiplantae; phylum Streptophyta; class Magnoliopsida; order Magnoliales; family Magnoliaceae; genus Magnolia; species Magnolia kwangsiensis. The sequence goes on along the minus strand of CM073587.1, from coordinate 36,599,291 downwards.
AAACTCAAGAAGTCGCCATCTTGTATCGGCGTAACTCTTCTGCCTGCTCTGTGCTGAGAGCAGTCGACGTCTAATAATGTCAATTTTCTCTGAAGTCGCCTGAACTAACTCTGGGCCAATCAGAGTCTTCTCGCCCACTTCTGCCCCAACAATGCGGTGCTCTACACGGGCGACCATACAGTGCCTCATAGGGAGCCATACCAATACTCACCTGAAAACTGTTGTTATATGCGAACTCTGCATAAGGAAGACAATCATCCCAACTGTCCCTAAAATCCAACACACAAGCCCGCAAGATATCTTCTAAAATCTGATTCACACGCTCCGTATGCCCGTCTGTCCGCGGATGGAACATGGTACTGAACTTCAGCTTCACACCCATCGCTTCCTGGATACGAGTCCAGAAGATAGATGTGAATTGTGTCTTGATCTGACACGATCTCCAAGGAAACTCCATGCAGACGTACAATCTCCTTGATATACAACCTAGCCAACTCGTTTGCAGAATTCATAACTCTAATCAGCAGGAAATGAGCTGACTTCGTCAACCTATCAACGATCACCCAAATAGAGTCATGTCCCTTCCTTGTATTCGGTAGTCCAGAAATAAAATCCATGGAAATAAAATTTCACTTCCATTTAGCTATGGGCATGGGCTGAAGCAATCCAGGAGGTCGGTGATGTTCTGCCTTAACCTGCTGACACGTGAGACAATGGGATACGAACTCAACAATGTGAACCTTCATATTATCCTACCAGTACGATCTTTTCATGTTTTGATACATCTTCGTGCTACCTGGATGATCGCAAGCCTCAAACTATGGGCTGACTCGAGAACCTCTCGTCTCAAATCAGGCATGTCTAGAATGCACAGGCGGCCTCGATAATGCAAGCCCTTATCCGTACCAATATTCCACTCAGAGTCCTCATCTGTACCAACCCACTCCTTTATCTTCACCAGAAGCTCATTGTCTGCCTGAGCCTCGATAATCTGGCCATCTACAAGTGGCTGTACATGAACATGTGTAACGACTTCATACAGCTCTTCTACCATGAGTTTCTGCTCAAAGTCTCGCATGAACTCCACCATATCCCATTCTGCAATCATAAGCAGAGCCGTAAATTTTAGTCTTCTTGCAGCTCAACGCATCTGTCATAAGGTTTGCCTTGCCCGGATGGTAGGAAACCTCGAACTTAAAGTCTTTCAAGGTTTCTATCCATCGGCGCTGTCTCATATTCAAGTCTCGCAATGAGAATATACATCTAAGGCTCTTATGGTCGCAAAAGAGCTCGAATTCCTCTCCGTAGAGGTAATGTCTCCAAAGCTTTAATATGAAAATGACAGCTGCCAACTCTAGGTCGTGTGTAGGGTAATTCTCCTCGTGCTTCCTTAACTGTCTCGAGGTATACACAATCACCCTGTCCTTCTGTATCAGGACACAACCCAGACCAACGCGAGACGTGTCAGTACATATTGTATACTTAACCCCTTACTCTGAAAATACTAGCACAGGGGTAGACATCAACTTGTCCTTCTGCTCTTGAAAAGCTGCTTCGGCCTTCTCATTCCAGGCAAACTTCAAGTCTTTCTGTGTCAACTGAGACAACAGTCTGGCAATCTTGGAAAAGTCTCGAAAGAATCGTCGATAGTAACCTGCCATACCTAGAAAAGTCCTCACCTCAGTAACTGAACCAGGTTGCTTCCAATCCTGAACTGCAGTAACCTTAGCGAGGTCTACAACAATACCTTCCTTGAACACCACATGTCCCAGGAACTTAACTTCTTCCTTCCAGAAGTCACATTTCTTATACTGCGTGAACAACTGGTTCTCCCTAAGAGTATTCAATATCGCTCTCAGGTGCTCCTCGTGCTCTTCCCGACTCGTGGAGTGTATCAAAATGTCATCGATAAAGACAATGATAAATCAAAACAGAAATGGCTAAAACACTTTGTTCATCAGATCCATGAACACGACCGGAGCATTCGTGAGTCCAAAAGATATCACAAGGAACTCATAATGATCAAAACTGGTCCTAAACGCAGTCTTCTGCATGTCCTCATCCCTAACGCATAATTGATGATACCCAGACTGCAAATCTATCTTTGAAAAATAACGTGCCCCCTTCAGCTGACCAAACAGATCATCAATCCTGGGCAAGGGATACTTATTCTTCACTGTCACCTAATTCAGCCTGCGATAATCAATACACAATCTCAGGGAACCGTCTTTCTTCTTCACAAACAAGACAGGCGCTCCCCAAGGTGACACACTCGGTCGAATAAAACCTGCCTCTAACAATACATCAATCTGACTCCTCAGTTCCTCCATCTCACATGGAGGCATACGATACGTCGACAAGGAAATAGGTGTCGCACCGGGCACAAGATTGATAGTGAATCAATCTCGCACCGAGGAGGAAGCCCTAGAATCTTCTCAAACACATCAGGGAAATCACGAACCAATGGCATAACTCCTAACGCAGGAACATCAGAACTCTCTAATAAGGAAGCGTAGCTACTAATACGACAGGACCAACTGACCTGAACTGGAAATGAAAAGACTGTGCCCTCAGGTCCATAGGCTGTCACAACTCTAGCCTCGCAATCAATCTCTACCCTCATCTTCGTGAGCCAATCCATCCCAAATATAACATCATAGTGACACAGTGGGGTGACAATCAGGTCGACGACCACTGTCCTACTACCCAAATCTATCGAGTAAGACTCACAGGTCCGAGTAATATCTGAAGTAGTCCCTATAGATATCGTGAGTCTCACTCCCTTCGCAGGAGCCGTAACCAAACCTAGCCGCTTGACCGTAGCGTAAGAAATGATTGAAATAGTGGACCCAGTGTCCACCAATAAGAAGATAGGCATACCTAAGATGTGAGCAGGAACCTCAAAAGACGTCGGTGCTGACTCTGCCTCAGGCGCCTCAATTATGAGCTCATGAACTCGAGCCTGTTGTGGGTGATGTGGTGACGGTACAACGGACCATTATGGCGGCCTGAAACGAGGTGTTGGAGGTTTGAAGGAAGGATGAGCTGGTGTTGATCGAAGGGGTGGTGCAGAAATAGTATAAGACATTGGACGGTCGATCCTCTGAGGCGGTGAGAAACCACTATCTCGCATCCTGAAAAAATAAGACACCTCAGCATGGCCAGGCTTCTTACAATAGTTGCACCACACAGCAGGATGCCTCACATGGGCAGAAGGTGCCACAAACCCCGGCGATGAATCAATACGAGGCCTCTTACTGAGAAAAGGCCTACTCGAGAAATCAGGTCGCGGCTTGGGAACCATAGGTGCACGCATGAGGGATAACTTATCCCCGTCCTGCTCTGCTCGCAAGGACATGCTCACCAACTCTACATAGGAAGAGATGCTCGCACAACACATCTTTGATCGAATCTTGGGCTACAAACCTTCAGAAAAATGTCACATCCTCAATGGCTGATCACCCAGAATCAAAGGAGCATACCTGCCCAGCTCCATAAACCAGTTCTCATACTCTGTCACCGACATTCCTCCCTGGCGAAGGCGAAGGAACTCACTCTCCTTCTCGTGTCGGTAAGTGATCGAAAAATACTTCTCATGAAAGAGAGCCTCAAACGCCGCCCACGTCCAAACAAATCCCTCCACAATTGTACGGAGAATGCTATCCCACCATAAGCTAGCCTCCTTCTCAAACATGAAGGTGACAAGTTCAACCTACTCCACCTCAGAATAGTGTAGAGGTTTCAGCATCTTTGAGATACGGTCGATCCAATATTCAGCCTCCTCGGGTCTGTGAGTACCCGAAAATGTAGGAGGCCTCAAGCGCTGAAATCACTCGAATGAGTCGCTCGCAGTAGTATTCCCAATAGGGTGTGGAGGTGAGGTAGGTGGAGTCACCCCCATCGACTGAGCAAAGATACTAGCCATGGAGGATAAAAATTATTGTTGCTGCTACTGTATCTGCTGCTACTGTTGCATCAATAACATCATCTTCTCTAACCTATCAGGAGGCGGAGCAGACTGTGATGTAGAAGGTGTCGACGTAAATGCACGATTCTGCTCAAGAACTGCAGGTATGACAGGAGGCACCACCGAAGGTATCACAGGAGGTGGCCTAGCAGCAGGACCAGAAGCCGAATGAGAACCCGACACGTGATCAGAACGAGATGGACCCAAATGGGGGCCCATATAATTATCGCTCAGGGCAAGGACAAGGACCCCGTCAAGCGAATCTCCCAGAGAGAGACGGGCTGAAGATCTCGAGCCCTTAGGTGGCAAACCCTACACATAATAGAGGGTAATAACCAATAAGATTAGGCATTCACACAGTCCATCCACAGCATTAACCTCACAAGCCAAAGAAACAACTTGCATTTCATTAACAAAATTATCACAATACATGATGTGTACCATTACATGAATCATGACGGAGAAAGCATGCGAGGAGAACAACTAATCTTCAAACACTAAATAACTACCAAACCACTACATAACTACCAAATCACACACAAGAACAAGTAAAAAAAAGTAAACAATAACTACATAAAGGACTATTCTTCAGAATCTGGTGATGGAGGAGGGGCACCCTTATCCTGCAGACAACACAAGATCATCTTCAAAGTGCGTGTTACTTCCTAAACTTGTGCTTCACGTAGCCATGCAAATCCATAATGTCCTGTCGAAGAGTGGCTTGGCCCTCCTCAATCCTAACCAAATGGGCTTCTCTATCAGCCTTACCAGGATCATGCTCCTGAGTCATAGGAGGAGGAATCTCATCGGTATCATGAGCCTCCTCTTCTTCTTCGTCCTGCTCTTCTTCCTCTCCTATCTTTGGTCCACCTTCTTCATTACTTTCCTCTTCTTCACTCTTAGACTCATCCTCGCTCTCCTCAAGGAGGGCTTGTCGCTGTCGAGGCCTGATCTCCATCTAATTGCAAGTAGTCTCAGAAATGTAATGAACTAGCGCCGGCATCTCCACCCCAAGCTTGTAGCCAAACTCAAGTACAATCCTGCATATTAGTCGACCGAACGGGAGAGATTCAATCCTTCTATTTGAGGTGAATTCCTGATGTAGGCACACAAAGCTTCTCTCCCTTCCCCACCTGATACAAGAAATCCACCATCAGGCACGTGCACTCACTATGGTTGCTCTACCTTGGATAAACATTGAACATAAAAATGTGGTGAAGTAAACGGAAGTCGTCTCCCATATCCGTCGCTAAGAGGCTTCTGTTAGGCTGCCATTCAACCAGACGACCACAAAGGAACCATGTGCGGTGATCCCTCTCACATGCACTATTCAGATTCTTCTCACTCGCATGAACTTCGCCAAGTGGTACCTTCAGAAGCTAAGATATGAAACCAACATCAATAGTAGCCTCCCGATCTCTACCAACTAGGATTCTAAACTGCAAGGGCTCCAGCGTCGGCTCTCGGATGTGGGCATAAAAAGCTTAAACAATACCCACATTAGCATGATGCTCACCTTCAAATAACGGACCCTAACTAGCTTCAACTAGGCGCTCGAACAACAGAAATTCTCCAAACAGCTGCTCATCAACATGAGCTTCAAACAGGACCTTGTGAGCTTCAAAAATACTATGGGATAACTCCGCCAATAGGGATCTTCCTAGTGGAGCATAGGGATTTAGATCCTGCTTCGTCTGTAATTCATGAGTGGTGCTTGAACTAGCAGCGGCACCCCTCGGTCTTCTAGAACGGGTTGGGCGACTAGGCCCGACTTCATCAACGGGGGCTTGCTTCCTCCCCATAAAAGAAAGGATGGAGCAAATGGAGAATAAGGCCACAACAAACTTCATGAAAGTCATGGAAAAGTGAAGAAAATGAAAGAAAGGGATGAGCTAAATGGGTCTCCACGGATCTGAGCCTCAAAGAGGTTGTAAAGGCTTAAATGAAGGGAATAATGAGGAAGGAAAATGAGAAATAGGATGGGTAATGGGTTTGCACAAATTTGAGACTTAAATGGGGGATTTAGGAGCTCAAAATGAAGGAAACGAGAGGGTTAGGTGATGGATATGGCTGAGCACGATAGAAGGATGTAGGGCCTAAAGAAAAATGGAAGAAAGAAGGGTTGAAAGGGTGATTTGAGAGAGATATGGGCTGTTTCGAAGAAAAAGGAGAGCTCGGGGGTGGATTTTGTGATGGAATTATGCATTTGGAAGGGTTTTAATTGAAGGACCACAGACCAGTAGGGTCCACAAGTCCCCTAACACGGTCGACCCGAAGGCCTGACCCAGCTGAGCCCGCCGGTCGACGAGGCCTCACCGAACCGGTGAGGGCCTCGTCACTCTCTGGACCTCCCGGTGAGGGCTCACCCCACAGGTGAGGTCCTCCCCCCCCCCCCTTGGGTCCAAATTGATATGGGTCCCACCCTGGGTCCCTCTAAAATAGCCCCGATTGGGCCCTTACCTCTATTTGACTCGTTTCGGGTCGATTCGAAATAAAACTAATACACATTGATATTTACCGATTTCTACCAGCTGAAATGGATTGGAACACGGTCTACACCCATCAATTGATGGTCTAGAAGTGGTTTGGGTCATCGTGTGTGATCGGGAGTGTGCATGGACTCGATCTCGGTGATCATTTTCAGTAAACTTTCACCAACAATAAAAATGGGAGTCCTAAACCTGTTTCTAAATTATTCTCGCACCCTCCTACGCTATAGTGGCATCAACATGCTTCGTGTGACCATAACCCAGGTTAGTTTAATCCAAATCAGGCTCTGATACCAACTTATAACACCATGAAATTCGAGGGTCAAGCATAACTCAGCTCCCAAGTTCCAAAACATCACTTATGCAACATAATTAATGATGGACGTATGTTGTCTGTATTAGTGCATAAAACATGAAGTAGATTAAGCCAAATCAGTAGACATAATTTAGGGATAGAGATAAAATCAAGCGAAAGTCTTGAATACTTACATAAGCCAAAAACAATCTCCAAAATATGCATGCACTGCCTGGAAAATCAACACAATTTGTGTCTCAAAATACAAGTATCAAACTGTGTATAATCAATACAATCATAACCCAAAATCCTCGCCAGTCAGGACAAAGCTCAGATGAACCCTCCTAAGAACTGCATAAATGAGAATGCCTCCTCGTCCTCGTCAAACTCTGGCTCCATCTCGTAGGCATCACCATCACCTACAGCTAAGTCAGAGTCTAGTTGGTGTTTAAGCACCATCCCAGAACGTGGGAGTGAGTGATCAACTTAATGAAATTATACAGTAAAGGTTAACATGTTATCAATTCAATCAAGCAGTAATGATAAAGCAGTACAATCAAACATGACCTAGATACTCTTATTAATACAAGAATGATATGAGGGGATGATGCATGCCCTCACCACAATCTCCCTCTGCGATCTTCATCTTACGGTTGTTGTCATGCCCCAAACTCAGAAACGGGGCTCACAAAATTTTCGATCACCGAATCTGGCGCCGACAACCTCCCTAGAACCCCGTTCTCGGTTCCCAGCTCCCATTCACCAGGTTCCGATCCTGGGATGCTACGAGGAGGATTTTCAAGGTCAGTTTGAATCGTGATAAGCATAACCAAAGGCATAACCCACAAACAACAACCAAGAACTCCATTACATTTCCACTATGATCAAAAACTTTACAAGTACAATGAGCATAAAGGAAAATACAATGGTAAGGAACAAAAAACTTCAAAATGATCTGCAAGTGCTCCTGCCTCAGCACTGCTGCGCCCTAACATCACCTGCACACAATGGTCGTGCATAAGCTTATAGAAAGCTTAGAGGGTGGTGAAAGTGTGTGGGCAAGGTAGTAATTTGATCATACAATATCAGAGTAATACGAAATATACAGATGGATCCATAATATCATGAGCCGTACCAAGGCTATGCGGTGTAAGATGCAAGTCAAGCATACAATCCTCATCTAAGTCCACATATCAATATAGCTCAACTCTGGGATATCACCGGGGTCTAGTACACTCTAAACCAGATCGTCGCCTCATCGCGCGCAATAAGGTAAGTAGAAGAGACCTCACTATCTGTCTGCCAATATCGGGCTCGACTCATCGATAGCGGATCCATTCCTCGAGCTGGTCAAACTCAGCCTAGCATTGCCCCCTACACTTGGGCGGGTAAGGCCGCACCCCTTTCCAACCGACCACGACACAGTGGAGAGCTTAACCATCTGGTATCGACACTCAACGCTCATCTACTCACTCGGTCTAGACGTTGGAGCAACCTCTTGATACCATAAGGGTTTAGGGACTTTCACCCAGGGATATCTATAGTACCCCATGTAGAACAAGATTTTTGATATCTAATCCTGCTAACCACGATGCGTCTGTGGAGGCTACGACCAGAATATCGCTAGGGCGTACAGTAACCATATCACACGATGCGAGATGCATGAATCACACTATCCAATCATGCAACACATCCTTGCACGTAACGTGTGCTCATGTAGGGCAACACCGCCTAATCGGGAGCCTATCAACAACCTGCCCGAAGGCATATGCTATGATCAGTCACCTCTCATATCAAGCATACATATGGTGCGTATGATTATGAGTCATGGAACTATACTAAACATGTTATAATGAAATGAACTACCCTTACCATGCAGATGGGCCTGGACAGCCTATACACAATAAGTACGGGCCTAACAATGGGCCCCAGGGAGAGTCGTAATGCGGACATTTAACCAACATTAAACTCGTAACGTGGACTTCAAACCAACATTACTCCCGAGGCGCTGTCGTCATGAACATCATTACATAATCCGTGTTGGGATCACACATTGCAATGGACCTTAGGTACTTCCCATTGGGCCTTAAATACATCAAATGGGTGTAACACCCCGGATTTTGGCCAATCTGGGATTTGACGTCCTTAGGCAATGGGTCAACTAAAACACCTGAAAAATCGCTCAGAATCCAATTTCATAGCCAAAGAAACCACTTAGGATTAATTCCTATGGAAATTTAGCGTAAGTTAGCTAGCGCAACGCTGGAGTAGCTGGGAAACAGTCCCTGATCACTTTAAATACGTTCTACAAGACCCAAATTGAGTAGAACGTATGACTCCATAATACTCTATAACCTCGGATCAAACTCTAAGCGGGTTTGTTCTCTGGACCACTTTGAATTCTTGTATTGGATTTAGACCGCGCGTCGAAAGTCCGTTACTTCCTATCTTAGACCGTTAGAACCGCCCAGCTGGACTTGACAATCATTTCGAAAATCAAGTGAAACCGATAATCACAGACTATTTCATTGAGCCCGGACTGAAGAGACCGCGAATAGGGACAGAATTGGAATTTTAAATTCAAATCTGGCACACGACTTGACACGTCAGTATTAAGCATTCTGACCGTCAGAATTCATCCAGATTACACCCTCGGATCAGGAAAAATTTCTATTTATTATCATGAGACTTTCAGCCCTGATCTACGTGCGGTGACCGCTGAACTGAAACTGGTCCGCCACGTGCGATCTGTGAACCCTGCTAGACTGAAAACTTAATATGTGCTATATCTGGTACGCATGAGCTTAAGTCCGATCGCATTTGACCAGGGGACCACCAGAAAGCATCTTTTGGACCGAAACAGCCCCGATTTGGTTACCCCTCAAGTGAAACTTGTTCCCGAGCCTATTTCGGGCAAGTTTGGGCTTATAAAAGGGCTTGAAACCCTCACTCCTCTCTCCCATCCGAATTTACAAAAACCCTAGATTGGGAGAGAGAAAAGGTGAGAGTTTGTGAGAGAAGGTGGGAGAGCTTTTCCTGCTACTGCTGCACGTGCTTAAGCGGCGTATTCCAATCACTTTGCCGGTGATTTCTCCGCATTTGCAGGTAAGAAAATGCCCTAGAAAGTTGCTGATTTAATGCATCTTTAGTTCTATAGTTTGTTAGTTGATAAATCTCGTAAATCAGGTTCCTTAGTCGCCGTAGACGAAGCGTGTACGCTCTGTTCGAATCACTTCACCTATAAGGGAAAAGGCACGGATTTTAGACGCTTTGATTGACTGTTTCCAAAGCTTTCAATGTCGTTTAATAGTAGATTCTCGACGGCAACGCCGTTTGACACGTACAACATGCTGTCCGTTTCCTGTTTCGTAAATCAACGAAGAATATGAGATTTAGGGCATTTTAGTCATTTGTAGGAAGTACTGTTTTCATTCATAGTTTGCTGATGTGATTGACATGAATTGTTGTCGCATTAGAATGTTAGGAATGCGTGCATAATTAGTTTGGCGAAGAGATTCGTCTAAATGCGCATTTCGGGTCGACACACTATATGTAGACTCAAGTGTGTAGTGTAAGTGTTTGTATAAATGCTTGTATTAGTATGTATTGAATTAAATGGTGTTATGAATTAATTTGAGATTGATTTCTCAATTAATATGCTGATGTAAATGATTTCCTACATGTTAGCCGTATGTACGATTTCATTATATGTATGAAATGCATATGTTTGATGTTGCACTTAAGTGGTATGCTATAACATGTACTTGATGATTTCATTATGGTTTAGTTGAGATTGAATTCTCAATTAATAGGCCAATGGAGAGGATTTCCTATATGTTGGCGATATGCATAATTTAATTATATGTGTGAAAGACATGTGTAGGATGATTTACTTAAGTTGTACGTTATAACAGGTGTTAACATGCTCACATGGTTGTATTTCATTTCCATTACTCTTACATGAATGCTGACATGATTCCATGATTGTTTGGGACTATACTTAGTCCAGGCAGTCGGTAACCGAGCGAATTCGTGGTTAGTTTATCTTCACCACGAACGACGCGTAGATGAACGCGAGCCGTGTTCTGGAGTTGGCGGCAGTGGTTAGGCCACACGAAGTGTTTTACGCACTTCATGTCGTCAACTTGAGATGCGATCGCGCTAGTCGAGCCCGTCAAGTAACCCGACTGGCCATTGTATGTTCACCCTGCATGAGTCATAACTGCTTGAACCTAGGGTACTGAACTTACCATTGTAAACCCTGTTAACCATGGTACCTTGATCCATAAAGACTCATGAGCCGGGCATGGTGGTATGGGACACCATGGTTGAGCTGTCGGCCTACGCTGGGGCCACAAACCTCCCCGTAGTGACCAGTGAGTACCTAGACTCGTGAGCAGATTATGGTGGTATGGGATACTATATTCTAGCTGTCGGCCTACACTGATCAGGCGACGAGTCCTTTGTAGTGACCGCGAGCGTATTCTGAGTCTACGGGAGGCGACGACCCTTCAGTAGCAGTAGTGTACAGTAGGCCTGTATTGATAAGGTGATGGGGGAGCGGAGCAACGAGTGCGTGCAACAGCCCTGGCAGCCCTTGCAGCGACCTACAAAATATACATCGTATGAGATTACTAGGAGTGACGACCCTAGACAGGATCTGTGTTGGGATTGATACAAGGTAAGTACCTTAGTTTCCCAATCCTACTGTTTGAATGGACTAATAATAACTCGAAAATCATATCACCATAGCATTGCATGTGCCTGGAAGATGTGGAGCACTCTAGGGAGTGTGGCATGCCGCGGTCGTAAGATGTTGCTGCATGAGGGTGATCGTCGGTGAGGGCATACATCACGTCATGTCATAATTGCATTAACAACAGTATTAGGAATGTTTGATTTATTGCTTTACTATTATCGCGTGATTGATTTAAGAACATGTTAATCCTTGCTCTATTATTCCACTGAGTTAGCTACTCACTCCCACGTTACGGGACGGTGTTCCTAGACACCCACCAGACCTTTTTGTGATTGCAGATGATGGCGCGGCCTGTGAGGTGGAGCTGGATTTGATGATGAGGAGGAGGATTCCTCCTATATGCGTGTTCTGATTGACGGGATTACAGGGAGGTTGATTAGATACTTTGACACTTGTCATTTTATATTTTTAGCGCACTCATGTATATTCGTTTTGTCTACTTTTGGAGTATACATGTATGTATATAACCTGGTAACATGTTCACACTCTGGAGACATACAACAGTTTATATATGTTATACATACTATTACAGACTTCCGCTGGTTAATTTAACTGTCTCTGGAGTATGATATGCTGTTCTGGCTTAATCTCACTCATGTTTAATACATTATCACCGACAACATTCAATCATACATATCTATGTTGCATAAATAACATTTTGGAACTCGGGAGTTGGGTTTTTGCTCGACCACCCGATTTTCGGGATGTTACAGATGGTATCAGAGCATGATTTGGATTAAACCCTGCCTGGGTTATGGTCACGCGACGCACGCAGTCGCTTCCTTTGACTTAGGTGGGTGCGAGAAGGGTCTAGAAACACTTCTAGGATCCCAGGTTCGCCAATAGGCGAAGTCTATTCATTTCAATCGCGTGATCGAGTCCGTATCGCATCTAGGGTCGCGTAGAGCAACCCGAATAGCTCCTAGGTTGTAGGTAAGTGGGTTGAGCTGTTCTTTGAACAATTCTAAACCTGTTAATGTGAATCCTTGGGCCGTGGGACAACCACGACCCCTGTATTCAATCGCCAGGGCTTAAAAACCCCGTTTCACCGAAAATCTTCAAAATTCTTCCTCTCACCACCCCAATATTCAATTATTTCTTATCCATTTCATGTTAGGAATCAATCCTAATATGAAAATAACATAAAATCCTACTTTCACAAAATTTTACAGTGAATAGTAAAATTTTATGAAAAATGGCCATAAGGCCATTCTAAATTCACTTTCTTTAGAAACTAATGGGATAGATGGATGTACTAGATCCTTATACCCCAAAATCATATGCTGCATGATAGGGTTTTCTATTCGGAATTGAAGATTGACCCCAAAAATCCTCGAATGGATGTTACAAATATTTTGGCCTCCCTAGGGCAATCTACAATGAACGAAAGTGTGAATCATACCTTTTTGGAATCCCTAGGGCAAGGGGAACCCATCCCATATGGCCTCAGTGGCCAGTTTGCAACTTCACTGGCGATGTCATCGCCGGTTCGGCGATGCATCGCCGGTCAAACTCTTCGAATGGATCTGATCTTTGGGCTGGAGGAGTTTGGGGGCTAGGGTAGTCTCCTGGTATGTGGTCCGTACCTTGAAACTCCCTAAAAGATGTACTTCCTTAACAAAAGTCCCCTTCCCTAGCCCCATTTTCATTTTCTTGCTACCCTAACCCAAAACCGTGGTTCCAAACCACCCCTAGATCCATTCCCTGCCAAAAACGACCACCCTCCATCGTTCTTTTGAAGTTGGCAGCCCTCCCTCTTGAAGGTTTCGTCCGTTGGAGCTCCTAAAACCCCCAAATCGAGCTGAATTCGTGAGGTGCTCCATTCCCCTTTTTCATTTTCATTTCTTTCTGAAAATACATCCTAGGGGAGCTTGAAGCATCCCTCTACAACGTCTAGATTTCTTTCTGTCCATTTGGGCAACCATTTCCCTGCATTTCCTCCTCCTTCCATGGCTATTGTTAAGGCTGTTTCAGCCTTTTCCTCCCTTTCCATCGTCCTCTCTCTCATGTCCCTTTTATTTGATCCTCAGACTCGTGGAAACCTTCTTACCCATCCCATTTCTCCACGTTATTCGCTTGTTTGATTACTGTTTTGAAATTTCTGTGTTTTGTGTTGTTAGGTAGAAAATGTGTTTGTGTTATGGTTTGAGCTTAATATAGCTAAAAATTGTTGAATGGAGTGCATGCCGTTCATTTTTTTGTTAGGTATTGTCCCTAGATTGGGAGTATTGTAACTCCCGAGATTCAGCCTACAAATTAATTTTTATCCCAACCCACCCTCCTACAAAGCATGCCACTCCCGATCCCAACATGGGATTAGGAATGTAGTTTCGTTTCATAGACCCTTGGCGTTTTGGACCTAGTGTTAGCACTCCTAGATTTGAAGGATCTGACGACATAAGAAATCCAATTCCAATTAGACAAATCTTGACCCTAAGCAATAGAAGAATTTCCTGTAGTAGAAATGGAATGGAAAGCCATTTACCGTATAATCTTAGGCTTTGGATTATAACTACTGAGTTACAGACTAGGCTACTAGTTGTCTTAGGCAGTGTAAGGCCTATATATGCTAAGGGATAGTAGGTTAGATTTGGTTGGAATGGGACTTCCTTCCTTCGATAAATCCCCTTATGACTTATAGACTTCTGTTGTTACCCATAGGAAGGAACCATACGCTCTTAGGGAACATTTATAACTCCCTCAGATTGAACTTAGAATGTACTAGCACACCCCTTAGAATTGCCTTCCCCAAGGACTTATTGCATTCGGGAATGCGGAATAAAGGAACTACATGTAAGCAATGTATTCGCGGTTTGAATCGACTTCTTAATCCTAGTGGTTACCAATAAATCCAATGCTCTGATCAAGCAGAGGATCGGCGTCGACTCGGATTAAGAACTGATACAACGCATTTTCTGTCCTGATTAGACAGAAGGTTCAACGTATCCGTCTTAGACCCACTATACAACCTTTCTTCTATGATGGCCCAACCATCTACAACTAAACAGGATCACATTGTCTTTGGGAAATGGCGAGGACTTAAAGCCAGTAGAGAATTAGACATCTTGCCACCAACTCATACCTGCCCCTGAATTCAATCATAATAGAGATTAGGCTCATCTCTATGATCATAGGTACTAATGCTATAGAACGCATCATTAGCAAGGAAGACCACATAGAGAAAAGCTGTTTCCATTTTAGGTTAGGGATAGCCCCTAAGTTGCGCCTCGTTCCGATATACGGATCGATGCAAATATTCTTCAACCTTAAGTAAAACCAAGTTTTAAGGGGGGTAGAACGTATTTGAGTCCAATCCAGTTAGGTTAGTCAACGCTACCGTTTGATCAGAATGGCGCAGCGGAAGAGTGGTTGGCCTCTTTCCCACTGGCCCAAGATCGAAACCTTTGAGTTCGGATATACATACGATTAGGTTATTAAATAGGATTTGAACCTTCCTTAGAGAAAGTACTCCTTGCCCTTTGCCAATGTCGGGGACGACATTGTGTTTTAAGGGGGGTAGATTGTAACACCCCGGATTTTGGCCAATCTGGGATTTGACGTCCTTAGGCAATGGGTCAACTAAAACACCTGAAAAATCGCTCAGAACCCAATTTCATAGCCAAAGAAACCACTTAGGATTAATTCCTATGGAAATTTAGCGTAAGTTAGCTAGCGCAACGCTGGAGTAGCTGGGAAACAGTCCCTGATCACTTTAAATACGTTCTACAAGACCCAAATCGAGTAGAACGTATGACTCCATAATACTCTATAACCTCAGATCAAACTCTAAGCGGGTTTGTTCTCTGGACCACTTTGAATTCTTGTATTGGATTTAGACCGCGCGTCGAAAGTCCGTTACTTCCTATCTTAGACCGTTAGAACCGCCCAGCTGGACTTGACAATCATTTCGAAAATTAAGTCAAACAGATAATCACAGACTATTTCATTGAGCCCGGACTGAAGAGACCGCGAATAGGGACAGAATTGGAATTTCAAATTCAAATCTGGCACACGACTTGACACGTCAGTATTAAGCGTTCTGACCATCAGAATTCATCCAGATTACACCCTCGGATCAGGAAAAATTTCTATTTGTTATCATGAGACTTTCAGCCCTGATCTACGTGCGGTGACCGCTGAACTGAAACTGGTCCGCCACGTGCGATCTGCGAACCCTGCTAGACTGAAAACTTAATACGTGCTATATCTGGTACGCATGAGCTTAAGTCCGATCGCATTCGACCAGGGGACTACCAGAAAGCATCTTTTGGACCGAAACAGCCCCGATTTGGTTACCCCTCAAGTGAAACTTGTTCCCGAGCCTATTTCGGGCAAGTTTGGGCTTATAAAAGGGCTTGAAACCCTCACTCCTCTCTCCCATCCGAATTTGCAAAAACCCTAGATTGGGAGAGAGAAAAGGTGAGAGTTTGTGAGAGAAGGTGGGAGAGCTTTTCCTGCTGCTGCTGCACGTGCTTAAGCGGCGTATTCCAATCACTTTGTCGGTGATTTCTCCGCATTTGCAGGTAAGAAAATGCCCTAGAAAGTTGCTGATTTAATGCATCTTTAGTTCTATAGTTTGTTAGTTGATAAATCTCGTAAATCAGGTTCCTTAGTCGCCGTAGACGAAGCGTGTACGCTCTGTTCGAATCACTTCACCTATAAGGGAAAAGGTGCGGATTTTAGACGCTTTGATTGACTGTTTCCAAAGCTTTCAATGTCGTTTAATAGTAGATTCTCGACGGCAACCCCGTTTGACACGTACAACATGCTGTCCGTTTCCTGTTTCGTAAATCAATGAAGAATATGAGATTTAGGGCATTTTAGTCATTTGTAGGAAGTACTGTTTTCATTCATAGTTTGCTGATGTGATTGACATGAATTGTTGTCGCATTAGAATGTTAGGAATGCGTGCATAATTAGTTTGGCGAAGAGATTCGCCTAAATGCGCATTTCGGGTCGACATACTATATGTAGACTCAAGTGTGTAGTGTAAGTGTTTGTATAAATGCTTGTATTAGTATGTATTGAATTAAATGGTGTTATGAATTAATTTGAGATTGATTTCTCAATTAATATGCTGATGTAAATGATTTCCTACATGTTAGCCGTATGTACGATTTCATTATATGTATGAAATGCATATGTTTGATGTTGCACTTAAGTGGTATGCTATAACATGTACTTGATGATTTCATTATGGTTTAGTTGAGATTGAATTCTCAATTAATAGGCTAATGGAGAGGATTTCCTATATGTTGGCGATATGCATAATTTCATTATACGTGTGAAAGACATGTGTAGGATGATTTACTTAAGTTGTACGTTATAACAGGTGTTAACATGCTCACATGGTTGTATTTCATTTTCATTACTCTTATATGAATGCTGACATGATTCCATGATTGTTTGGGACTATACTTAGTCCAGGCAGTCGGTAACCGAGCGAATTTGTGGTTAGTTTATCTTCGCCACGAACGACGCGTAGATGAACGCGAGCCGTGTTCTGGAGTTGGCGGCAGTGGTTAGGCCACACGAAGTGTTTTACGCACTTCATGTCGTCAACTTGAGATGCGATCGCGCTAGTCGAGCCCGTCAAGTAACCCGACTGGCCATTGTATGTTCACCCTGCATGAGTCATAACTGCTTGAACCTAGGGTATTGAACTTACCATTGTAAACCCTGTTAACCATGGTACCTTGATCCATAAAGACTCATGAGCCGGGCATGGTGGTATGGGACACCGTGGTCGAGCTGTCGGCCTACGCTGGGGCCACAAACCTCCCTGTAGTGACCAGTGAGCACCTAGACTCGTGAGCAGATTATGGTGGTATGGGACACTATATTCTAGCTGTCGGCCTACACTAATCAGGCGACGAGTCCTTTGTAGTAACCGCGAGCGTATTCTGAGTCTACGGGAGGCGACGACCCTTCAGTAGCAGTAGAGTACAGTAGGCCTATATTGATAAGGTGATGGGGGAGCAGAGCAACGAGTGCGTGCAACAGCCCTGGCAGCCCTTGCAGCGACCTACAAAATATACATCGTATGAGATTACTAGGAGTGACGACCCTAGACAGGATCTGTGTTGGGATTGATACAAGGTAAGTACCTTAGTTTCCCAATCCTACTGTTTGAATGGACTAATAATAACTCAAAAATCATATCACCATAGCATTGCATGTGCCTGGAAGATGTGGAGCACTCTAGGGAGTGTGGCATGCCGCGGTCGTAAGATGTTGTCGCATGAGGGTGATCGTCGGTGAGGGCATACATCACGTCATGTCATAATTGCATTAACAACAGTATTAGGAATGTTTGATTTATTGCTTTACTATTATCGCGTGATTGATTTGAGAACATGTTAATCCTTGCTCTATTATTCCACTGAGTTAGCTACTCACTCCCACGTTACGGGACGGTATTCCTGGACACCCACCAGACCTTTTTGTGATTGCAGATGATGGCGCGGCCTGTGAGGCGGAGCTGGATTTGATGATGATGAGGAGGATTCCTCCTATATGCGTGTTCTGATTGACGGGATTACAGGGAGGTTGATTAGATACTTTGACACTTGTCATTTTATATTTTTAGCGCACTCATGTATATTCGTTTTGTCTACTTTTGGAGTATACATGTATGTATATAACCTGGTAACATGTTCACACTCTGGAGACATACAACAGTTTATATATGGTATACATACTATTACAGACTTCCGCTGGTTAATTTAACTGTCTCTGGAGTATGATATGCTGTTCTGGCTTAATCTCACTCATGTTTAATACATTATCACCGACAACATTCAATCATACATATCTATGTTGTATAAATAACATTTTGGAACTCGGGAGTTGGGTTTTTGCTCGACCCCCCGATTTTCGGGATGTTACAATGGGCCATGTCGTATGGACCTTTTATTCATCAAGTGAGCCACATAAATGGACCACACCAATGAGCCTTATGTGCATTGCAATGGGTCAGAACCCGTGGGCCTTAGATCGCATCAAATGGGCCTAATCTCATGGGCCTTATATATAACAAATGGGCCATACCAATTGGGCCCCATATGTACATCAAATGGCCTTAACCCATAGGCCTAAGAATACTTCTAAATGGGTCCAGTCCCATAGGCCTTAAGATACGACAAATGGTCCTAATCCCATGGGCCCAAAGGCCCACTGAAATGTTTATTTTCTATTCAAAATGGTAAAGGGCCCACTATAATGTTTATTTGCCATCCAAAATGGCAGAGGGCCCACTGTAATATTTATTTGCCATCCAAAATTACAGAGGGCCCACTGTAATGTTTATTTGCCATCCAAATGACAAAGGGCCCACTGGAATGTTTGTTTGCCATCCAAAATTGCAAGGGGGCCCATTGTAATGTTTGTTTGCCATTCGTCCAGCGTGTGGGCCAGGGGAGCCCACTACAATTTTTATTCGTCAACCGGCCAGGGGGGTGGCGTGGAGAAAAGACATGCATAGGTGGGCTCCACCGTCCAGCGTACGGTGGAGGCAAAGAAAATGCATCACTGTGGGCCCCACGTGGGGCCCACCTAAATGTTTTTTTATCGTCCAACCTGTTTACCAGGCCACACGGCAGGGTAGGGGACCCATCGTGATATCTATTTACTGTCCAACCTGATTCACAGCTACGTGGACCAAGGGATGGGGGTGGGGCCCACTGTAATGTTAAAATTTCCATCCAAACCGTTCAGGAGGTCACACGGACCTGAAGGAAGGGAAAACACAAGTTTCATCTTGATCCAGAACTTTTGGGGCCCAAAAAAAAAATATTTTAAAGGTAGAGGTTCAATTCCACTGTTTCTTATGGTGTGGGCCAACTGATCAGTGGACGGGGTCAAAAATTGGAGGGGGCCCACTGCTGGGAGTGGCCCACCTCATGGACGGTGTGGACATAAAATATACATCATGGTGGGGCTCACGGCAGCAGCCGTGGGATGCTGCTTGACCGCCTGCTGCACGCAGCAACACGCTGCTGCTGCAGCTCTGACAGAGAGGCAGAGGCTCTGCCTCATGCATTTTTTAAAAAAAAAACTAAAAACCCATTTTCTTAGGGTTTTTCTTATCTGAGGCCCGCAACGAGTAGATCCGCTCTGCCCATTGTGTTCAATGGCTCGAGGCCGTCCCAATGAGTCTAATATAGGATATTTTATATGTTTAGAAAATAAAATAAAATAGAAAAATGATCTTTGAATGGTGATGATGTAAACTCCAACGCTATGGCACACCAGATCTTCCAATCAACCCCAACTCTTGGTTCAACGCCTAAAATGAGATGGTAAGAGGATGAGCGACCTGGATTGAATACATACATCAAGGTGGGTCCTATACAAGTGGTCCACCCAAAATAAAAATTCCCTTTTCTTTCTTTCTTCCTTTTTTTTTCTTCCAGTGTCCAGGGAATGTCCAGCGTCCCTGAACCATATCACGTACATTGGGGTGGGCCTTGTTGAGGTAGGCCACCACTGATGGATGATGTGGGTACAACATATAAGGTGGGCCCCACTTGAAGAAAACTTGGACAAAATAAATACTTAAAGATGGGGTCCATTCAAGTGGGCCACACAAACACAATATGATCTAAACAAAGAAAATGAAGTAGAGAGAGAGAGAGAGACAGAGGGTGGGACACGCTTGTGATGGAGGGCTCCGCCACTATGAGCCCTCCCTTGTAAGATATCATACAATAAAATGGGTCCTTCTACACATGAAACTAACAAAAATCGGATTCAATGATGGAGATCCTTTCTCCACCAATATGGACAGTCTAGATGACCTTTAAATGTAATGAAATAAACATCATGATGAGGTCCATGGAGAATGGCCCCATCATGGATGATCATGATGATCAAAGTGGTCCATCGACCACAACTTAGGATCCCAAGTGAGATCCAAACCATTGATTGGTTGGCCTCACTTGGCCCATCTCAAAAACATGAAAAACTAGTATTAACTAGCACCCACCGTCCGATCTTCTTGCTCCTATGGGCTCCTTAGCTCCTTAGCTTTAACTTCAATGGATGAGATGAGGAATGAATGGCTAGGATGGGAGATGATGGGGTAGGAAAGTGGGCCACCTTAGAGTTTTGGAAAACTTGGAGAACTCTCCTACGTATGGGATTTTCTTGCTTGGGAGATTTGAAAATGAGAAAGAGAGAAGGAGTTGTAAAGGGAGAGAGAGAGAGAGAGAGAGAGGAGAGAGAGAGAGAGAGAGAGAGAGAGAGAGAGAGTGATGGGTGATGGATGTAGTGAGTGATGGGTGTGTAAAAAATCCTTGACTTTTGTGGCCTTTTGTGTAAGAAAAGCATGGGCTTATAAGAGAACTTTTGACTTTTGAGGTTGCTTGAGAATGGGTGAAAGGTGATGTGTACTTGACATGTACTTAACATGTGATGGATTGATTGATGGGATTGATGTGACATCTCATAGAGATTCTCTTGGGTTTCGCAACGCGGCGTTTTCCTCGCACTAAACATTGGCCCACATCTCTTGACCAGGGTATCGCCTCGGCGCGCAAGTCACGGCATCGGAACCGCAGCGATGGCGCGGTCGCTATGGTAATGGTCTTGGGTTGAGTCGATGCAAGTTGACGGTATATGAATCAGGGTCGCGCATGAATATCGATTAAGGGTCGAAGGTTGCCAAAATTCGACCGGTAAGACTGCGGAAGTTTACAGAATGGTACGGACTAAGATACGGGTCTTACATTTGTGCATTTCAGTCACTTCCTCAATGCTCTGCACCAACACTAACAGCACATGCAGTGCAATGATATGAGCATAATTACCAAGTTCTTATTAATCCTTTTCATACAACAGGATTGGGAAGCTAAGACACCTCTCTTATATCCTTCCCAAATAATGATCCATTATAGGGTCGTCAGTCCTAGGAAATCTCATATGATAGCACTGTTCTAGATCGCTGTAAAGGGCTCGTCACCAATCAATACAGGTCTAGTTATATCCTAGATACTACAATAAGGCTCGTCGCCCATATGCAGTGTCAGGATATACTCAAGGTCACTACAAAGGGCTCATCACCAATCAATGTAGACCGACAACACGAATATAGTGTCCCATACCACCATAATCGACTCACGAGAGTAGGGTGCTCACTGGTCACTGCGGTGGGTCTCGTTGTCCCAGCGTAGGTCAACAGCTCGACCACGGTGTCCCATACCATCATGTCCGGCTCATGAGTCTTAGGGGATCACGGTACCAAGGTTAACGAGATCTTCACTAGTGAGTTCGGTGCCTTAGATTCAAATAGTAGCGACCAAACATGGTGAACATACATCGGTCAATTAGGTTAGTTGATAGGCTCAACTAGGCCAAGTGCACGTTGAGTTGATCGACATGGAATGCATAAGCACTCTATGTAGCCTCACTACTGTCAAACATCTCAAGCACAACTAGGATTCGTTGAACACATCCTGCGTTGTGAAAATAACCTCAACCACCAGTTTAGGGATGATTACCGATTACTTGGACTGTAGTATAGTCCCAATCACGTACAAGCTCAATAACAGGCATTTGATTCATATCCTACATTCACATTCACATGTGGTGAAATATAACTTGAACATAAAAATAGTACATGGAGGAAATCATACACACAGTTAACATGAATAAGTTAGGCTAAAAAGTTCATGGAGGAAATTATACACAGGTAAGGTGATTAAGATTCATATCTCAATACCCTCAAAATCATACTTTTACCAAATACTAACTCATTCAAGAATTTTTACAAACACTTAGACTACACTATTCAATATACATCACGTATGTCGACCACATTACATATTAGGGCAAATCCTTTCACCTAAGAGTTGCCGCAGACATATCAATCACATATCTACGACAAATAATCATGGCAATCATAACACCAATTTCTATATGTATACGGGTATTCTAACATATACATGAAATACTCGATTTATAACATAGGTTATACGTATGCGTAAATCAAAATGGATAGCACATTTAGCATGTGAATTAACGTCCATAATAAGAATAAATCATTATCTAACATTAAAAGCCTTGAAAACCATAACCTAAACATATATAGTCCGCACCTTAAACTAGAAAAGGTGAAATGGATATCATTCATACGATAAGTCTTCGTCAACGACGGATACGCTACCTAAAGTATGAAACAGGTTAGCTATAACTTCATTACAACTATTCTAAGCTTCAAAACAGGTTAGGGTTTGACTAACTTACCCAAGAACGAAATCAGAATCATCGAAATAATGATTCAGATACGCAGGATCGATACGTAGAAGAGCTGGGAAGAATCCCACGGAGAAACAACATGTTCTCTCTTACTTTCTCTCTCTTTTCTCTCTCTTGAATTGACTAGGGTTGGAAATTCGTATGGGATTTGGGAATTAGGGTTTAAGGCCTTTTTATAAGCCTAAAATCGATGAAAATAGCCCTAAGGCCAAGGTATACTTAGGTTATAACCAAATCAGGTTCGTTCTGATCCAACGGAACACTTCTGGAGGTCCTCTTATCAAATGCGGTCGGACTTAAGCTCACTAGTATTGGATCTTAAGCAAGTTAAGTTTTCAGTCCGATCCGGTTTCTAGATCATCCGTGGCAGACCAGTTTCAATTCAACGGTCACCGAAACTTGATCAGGACCTCAAGTGCTTTAACATGAAAGGGCCACCTTCCCTGATCCGAGGGTAAATTTGGGGCAAAAATCAATGGTCAGAATGCTTAGAAATAACACGCAAGCGACATGACCCAGATTACTTAAAATCTTATTTAATTTCTTAAAAATCTACACTTTCTCACTCTCTTCACTCCAAACTCAAGGAAATGGTCTCAGGACATCGTTTGGGTTTGATTTTTGAGGTGATAGTCAAGTCCAACTAGGCGGTCATAATTGTCTAAGTTCATCGCTATCAGACTTTCGACGTGCGGTACAGGTCCAATACGAAGTTTCTGAATGCTCCCGAGAGTAAGTGGGTTTAGAGTTGGATCCTAGATTTCAGGGTAATATAGCGTTAGCAGTTCTACAGGTTTTGGGTCTTCCAGATCGCATTAAAAGTGATTGGTGCTAATTTTATAAGTAAGCTAGTTTAGCGCTAGTTAATACACGTTAAATTTCTAAAGAATTTGGTTATAAATGATTTCTACTAGAGGTGGTACTCGGGTCTAAGTACGGATTTTTCTAAGATGTTACACTTGTTCATCTGGTAGTTCATCAGAGATTATTTTATTATCTGAGACAGGATGAGCTGCCAAGAAATCTACAACCATTTTTCCTTTCACTGCTTTTTCTGGTTCATAAGAGATTGTATACTCCAAGAGGAGTAACATCCACTTAGCTAGTCTTCAAGACAACATTGGCCTTATAATTAAGAACTTTATGGGATTGACTTACGAGATCAATATTATATCATGGGAAAGACGGTAATGCCTCAACTTCTGTACCGCAAATACTAAAGCCAAACATATTTTCTCGATGCAAGAGTAATTACACTCTACACCTATCAAGGTTCGACTTAGGTAATAGAGAGCAGTTTCTTTCTTTTGTTCACTTGCTTGGGCTAGTAAAGCCCCAGGGAATTTTTAGCCACTGATATATATATATATATATATATATATATATATATATATATATATATATATATATATATATAAAATTAGAGGTTTGCCTTTTATAGGAGTTACTAATACTGGAGGTTGCTTCAATAACTCTTTAATAGAGTCAAATGCATTCTGACATGTCTAGTCCCATATGAATTATGTTCCTTTCTTCATCAGATGAGAAAATGATTGGTACCTTTCAGCTAAGTTAAAGATAAAGCGTCAAATATATGCCAATTTTTCTTGTAAGCTTTTTAGTTCTTTTAATGTCTTCGGCAGTGGCATATGTTAAATAGCCATGATTTTTCCTAGATCGATTTCGATTCCTCTGTGCCTGATGACAAAGCTAAAGAATTTACCTGATGATACACTGAAGGCACATTTTTCTAGATTCATTTTTAATTATTTTTTCTGAGCCGACAAAAAATTAAATACAAATGTTCACAATGTTCTTCATGATTTCCTAACCTGACTACCAAGTCATCAACATAACATTCCACATTTATGCATCATGTCCTGAAATATATTCTGCATCGCCATTTGATATGTAGTGCCGGTGTTTTTGAGACCGAAAGGCATGACTTTATAACAATAAATTCCAAGAGAAGTTCTGAACATTGTTGCTTCTTCATCTTCAGGTGCCATTCTTATTTAATTATACCTGGCGTATCCATCCATAAAAGTCATGATGACATATTTTGTTGTGTTGTCAATTAATTGTTTTGTTATAAGTAACGGAGAGTCATCTTTCGGGCATTCCTCATTTAAATCTCTTAAATCAATGCATACTCTGATTTGTCTACTTTTCTTTTTCACCGGAACCATATTGGATATCCACTTAGGATATTTGACTTCCCTTATGAAAACGAGTTTAATCAGCTTGTTCACCTCTTATTTTATTAAAGGAATCAAATCTGGGTGGAATTGCCTTTGGGCTTATTTGATTGGTTTCTTATCTTTAGAAATGTTCAGTCGATGCATTGCCAATGATGATTCTAAGCCTGACATCTCTACATATGTCCAAGCAAACACATCCCTATTTTCTTTCAAAATTTTAATATATTGATTAGCTTCCTGTTCGTGTAAACTGACATTTATGTATGTATGTCACGATTCTTCTTTTTCTCCTAGATTTACCTCTCGCAGAGTGTCGACCGTTGGCTGCCCCCCGTCTTCTATCTGTTTTGCATCTATTTTGAGATTCTTAATTATTTTAGGATTTATCTCTTGACTGGTCACTGGATCGGTAGTGATCATATTTACTTGTGCGTGAGAAGATGATACTCCCAGTCCATGAAATTTCTCTGGTTTCCCTTCATTCGCAACAATCAGGATTTGTATACCTTTTCTGTTATTTAACCCGGTCAGTTCTTCACAATCAAAACCCATATTTTACAAAATTTTCCTGCTGATTGGACTATATTTCTTCAGATCTTTTGCCGTCAACCTGTCGTGATTCATCTTATCATTAGTATCCACTTCTGCTCATTTTTTTGGAGTGACATAGAATTCAATCGGCTCAAGATTCTTTGAGTTAGGCTTGACATGAAACCGTTTTGGCATGATGGAAAATGACCTATTTCTTTCAGCATGCGGTATCAGCACTGTATAATTCCACTGCAGAATCTCTAACTGTTTCGATGAGAATAATGTTAAAGGGGGCTGCACATGCCATCTTAAATGTTTCTAAATGAAATAAAATTTCTTTTTCTTGTCTACTTTCCCAAATAATTCCATTTTCACAACTTTGTTTTCTATTGCCTGTGATCGATTGTCTTCTATTGATACGCCTCCATCATCTCGTTTCTTGTCTTCTATCGCGAATCTATCATAATAGATTGCATCCGCGATAAAGGATTATGCCTCTATATACAGTTTCGTGTCAGCCATCACTTTATACTGAATTTTATTCCTACAATATTTGAAGCATTGATGTAGAGTAGATGGTATGAAACCATATTGATGCATCCATGGCCTTCCCAGGAGGAGGTTTTATGTCGTCATCGCATTAATAACATAACATACGACATTTTTAGTCAATTCTCTTATTTCTAATGTCAATGTAATTTTTCCCAATGCTCGTTGTTCATCCTGATTGAAGCCCTGAATCAACATTCCACTAGGATGCAAATGAGAACGACAGTATCTGAGCTCATTAATACCTTCAATGGTAATAAATTCACTGCAAAACCATTATCTAGCATTATTCGCTTGACTTGCTTATCGTGAATATGGCCGATAATCATCAACAACATATTATGTTCTTTATTGCATATTAGATCATCATCAGAGAAGGTAACAATAGACATGCAATCAATTTCTTTCGTTGTTTGGGGCACATCTAGCCTTCCTAATTTTATACTTTCCATTTCAATGAGTAATGCCTCTCTGATACTATTATCAGACAGAACTTGAATCAATGTCTGTCTAAAGTCCTTTGACAGTCGTAACGCATCATATATGCTTAAGCGAGTAGGGATGCCCTTCAGATGACTCATGACATCATAGGTTACTCTTTTAACTTTATTCTTCCCTTCCTTTTCGTTATTGGATAGTGTTCAGATGCTTCTCCTTGCATTATTTCAGGCCTCTGATTCCGAAGGGGACTTGTTATCTTTCTTCCTGAGCGCAACGCGATTACCGTTGCCTTACATGTATCTATCAACGATATCATGGTTGATTCATCACAAGTCTTAATAGTAATTGTATTGCAACTTTCTCTCATCTTTCTTTGATAGTATTCTTGTGGCATCCATTGTTCGTGTTTGCTTTCTTCATATTTGGTCCTCTCATGTGCAATGTCTCGGACAAACAACATATTCACAACTGCTTTTCTATTTATTTCTTTCTATTTTTCCTATTATGATATCACCTCTATTTATTATTCTCTGTAATATTTTTCAGTGTGAAGCAATTTTCTGTCAGGTGTCCTAGCAAATGATGATAATGGCAGTAATTATTTTCTTTCATCTTCTCAACTTCCTCAGGGCATTTTGACTGAGAGAATTCGATCGTTCTGGCAGCCAGTAATTGGTTCATCATGGGGATGATGTCTTCTATTTCAAATGCGTATCCTTCATGAAAATTATACGGTTGAGGTCATTTATCGTTTACTTAGCCTTTAAAACGATTTGAATCTTCTCTTCTTTCCATTCTTCGTCTGTCATGAGGGACATCCCTTTTCTTTTGTCGATCAAAAACATTTTCTATTAACCTACTTAGTCCTCTTTGACTTATTTCATTCTGAAATGCGAGAATTCTCTTGGTCATCATTTCAAGTGCATGGGCTTTCATGGCGAGTCATGAAAATTCTATATGTTAGCACTCGTTAAGCCGAACACGATTCCTATTTCCATTGAATTCAAGCACATTTTTACTTGTTCTTTATCTTCAGGCAATTGTCTACATGATGCCCCCAGAGTCTTCCTCAAAACAATAAAATTTTCTACCAGTTCATTTTCTCTTTGTCGTACAAAAGCTAAATAGATGATGCTAACATCTCAATCGAACGAGAAGAAATTTTCCATGAAAGTGTCCTGCATTTGTTCCCAAGTATGTATAGATTTTGGGGTTAAATTAGAGTACCATCGGAATGCTTTCCTTGTTAAAGAAGACCCAAACAGTCGCAAGCAATATTGTTGAACCATGAAAAAGTTACCCATAGTTGTGATAAAATGTATGAGGTGCTCTTCCAGAGATCCATCTCCATTAAATTTATGAAAGTCCAGATATTTAAAATTTACAAGGAATGGTACGTATTCTACTTCTCGAGGGTATGGTGTTATGAATCGGAATCTTCTTGGGTGTTCTCGGTCTCTTTTAGTTCTGACGACCTTTGTTATTACTTGTCATATCTCATCTTGTGCTATTGCTCTTGTTGCGGGAGCCGATTCGTGCGACCCTGCTCTTGGTGGTTGTGAGCTTTTTGGCTATTGTTCGTGACCATTTACTGCAATCATCAGAAGAGGAGCCATGACTTGGGCTACATTATGAGCAAGAGTAGTCAGTGCTTCTTGAAGGGTTATGCATTTCTCCATTAAAGCTATTTGAGCACGAGCCATTCTGGCTAAGTGTTCATCCATAAATAGTAATGGATTCTGGCTCATATCTGCCATACATACATTGACTTCCTAACTCCCTAATTGTGTTGTTACTGGAGTAGGGCAAGGGTATGTTGTCATGGGAGGACTTGATGGGAGAGAACTTCTATTGGATCCTTTGTCACTTTCATAGGATCTTGACGATCTTGGTACAACAACTTGTTGAGACATCATTTGCAACAGTGTGGTGAATTTTGGAGAAAATGATACATTTTTCATGGGCTACTTACCTTTCTCCTTTCTGGTCCATTGAATTGCTGCGACAGAGAGGGCCGAAAAGTTTTGCAAAGTGAAAGAGCTAGAAGATCTTCCAAGGTATAGTGGAGGTGGAGCGAGTGCGAGGTTCCGCTTCGTAGCATTAAGCGTAATCGGTCCCTTGATCATCTGTAATGGAGTTGGATTGATGGCTGCACGAGATTGAATCCTTGATTTCTTTGGAGACACTATGATCCATTCTTTATCATTGTCTTGGGTTATCGGTGATACAGAAATCACTCTTGTCATTGCTCGTAGTGCACTATTTACAGTTGGAACTAACTAGTTCTTTTGATTCAGGGATCTACCATGAGCATACTCAATGACGAAACCGTTCGTGTGAAGTAGAAAATTATTTTATTGAATGACGCGACCATCGCTATCGAGTAAAAGTTACAATCTCTGTGAAAGACAATAACATATTAATAATATGGATTTAAATAGATTTACTTTACTTTGAAGATGAAGGGGAGGATGTTCATGTTAAGAGTAGCCATTTTGGCGTCAGTATGACGCCAAACAATGATAAAAGTTCTCTAAATAATTTATGAGTTAATATTGAATAAAATTTTCCCTAGTGGAGTTACTATTTTGTTTCGATAAGAAACGAATGTATTTCGATAGGGAATTATTATTCAATAATAATAAAGAAAAGATGAGAGAACAATCATTATGAAATATTTTATTGATACTAGAATTCATTTACATTCTCGTATTTCTCTTGATTCCAAAATAAAGCATACGATTATAAAACACAATAATCAAATCTGTTCAAATATCAATTTCGACAGTATTTTGATTCATAATATGATCTTCCCAATGCAAAAGTTACTATGTGGAAATGATGTCTCCTTGTCAATCAAGTTGATCCTTCAGAAGTTATTTTTCCCTTTGAATCAATTAGACTTTTGGAAGAATTATGAAGATACAAATCATGAATATGAAGTCATTGCACGTGTAACACCCTTGTTGTGCACAACACAATGAACTTTAGGTCCACCATTGCGTAGCTCCCTTATTAAGCGCAACGAAATATGTATCCTCTAATACCTGTGAACTTCTTCAGAGAATTTCTTTCTCCTGCTGGCTTTCGGAGTTTGTGTATGTTGCAAATGAAGAGAAAGGAGGGGTATTTTAGGCAACCACACGTGTGAACCTTAAATTCCATGCAATAGCTCCGCACAATGGACCATCATTAGCTCATGTTGCGTGATCATATTTTTCCATTGTGCCCCACACAATGGACTATTATCAACATCCTGTTGTGCTCTGTGCAACCAAACAACATTGGTTCTCATTTTCCCATTTTTTAAAAAATTTATGCTCCAACACCCATGTCAAACTAATGATACCGCAAAGCATAATCCATGTCCAACGCAATGAAATCTTATATAAGCATCTCGGTGAAGCTACCAATAGCTATGGGACCAGAACAGGTCGGCTCCGCGAGTGCTGATTAAGGCACATATAGAACCCCGATAAGATGACTGAACAGTCACTTGCATAGATACCATCTGTAGGTATCAGGATTGGAAAATCGGTGATGCTGACAAGACGTCTCAAAACCACCTCCACCGACAAGGTCGAGAACATGTAAAGACGAGCATACAACGTCATTCAAAACTGCGCAACGGTCAGAAATCATCAGTCGATCAAGTAGACAAAGAAGAAGACAACAGTCAGAGAACAACGTTTTCATCATTTTGGGTGAGGCCGCCGATATCGGCCCATTATTTTTACCCTATTCGACAAGATCCTGTTTTGGTCAGATTTGTGTGGATTACACATGTATGAGGTTAACGGTCAAAAGATTGCAATAAGAATGTACGACCAAATTTCGGGAGATTGCTATCATGTGCCTTGCACATGTAAATAATCATTAAGGCGTGATCGAGTTCAAGTAACCAAACAATTAGTTAGTTAGTGGTCGAGTTATTACGAATGTTGAACATGGGTCAAAGATTCAAGAAATGCTAGATCGTGAGAAGAATCTGGAAGTAGAATGAGGGTAGAGACGGTTATAGTAACCGTCAGATCATGAGAAGGATCTAGAATGGCTAGTGAAATTGTAGTATAACCACTATAGTGGAAGTATGGAATTGGTCAAAGTGTCCTAGAGGGGGGTGAATAGGACTTTTCTTAAATTCTAATCTTACTATTATGTAACGTTTACCAATTTAAACTTAGTTCTATAAGATCATCAAAGAATCATTCACATTCATGTTTTAAGGCATTAAAGAGATTAAGTTTAGTAAAACATGAATACATCACATTTACACATATTAATCAATCAAATCAAGAATGCAAGAAACATCACAAACATGGTGGTATATAGTGGTTCAGTTATGGGACTACTCTACTCACAGTTGACTCACTCCACCCTAAAGTGTGCCGGATTAACTATGTGATGGTTTTAAATTAGGTTAACCATAAACCTTCATAACCTACACAAGGTATTGTCTACACAAGACACATATATCCTACATAAGGAATTGCCTACCCAAGGCAACCATAGATGTCTACACAAGACAATCAATCATACATACACAAGGTACTATAGATCCTACACAGGAACTCTATACGTATTCTCCTGTTGAAGGCCTACAAAAGGTCTTAATGTGTTTGTGAAACACAACCTGAAAACAAGTCCTACACGAGGAAGGATCTTCAGATTCTATGGACTCTAATGACTTACTTGTAAGTAGGTGAACCCCATTATCACATGATGAAGATGATCTCCCTTAATGACAAAAAATCTTCAACTCCCTTGAACCGCAACACTGTAGATGCTCCCAATACAAGTTGTCATAGTTGGGTCAAGGTTTTAGGGGAATCTACTCTTTAAAGAATATTGATCCTTAAGCGACAAAAGTAATTCCATGGTATTAGGCATTCAAGAGATTCTAACACAATGATTTTCCATTAAGTAAGTTGCTGGACGATCCTTGAATGATGAAGTTCATTCCCCAATTTAATTTATTGAATATTCAATGATTGCATTTAAGAAAGGATTGAAGGATGAACTCCCATGAGAAAAAGGTTATGATGGTAGGTGAGCAATTATTCTCTCAGAGCTCACTATTTTTCTCTCAGAGTCTCTCTGCATTCGATGTCATTGAATTAGGTTTGATGTCATCGAAGTCCACCTTCAATGTGATCGAGTGACAGTTCGATGACATGGGATTTTCATTAAAAAATGTTTAAAGCTTGTTGGACACTTTCTTATCTTTATTCGATGTCATCGACTGTGATTCAATGTCATCAAAATTTGAATTTCGATGTCATCGAATCTAGTTCGATTCTTCAAAATTTTAAGTGATTTTTCTCCAAAGTTCACTGGATATTTTCTTATCTTTATTCAATATCATCATAATTTGAATTTTGACGTCATCCAATCGAGTTCAATTCCTTGAATTTTTAAGTGATCTTCCTTTAGAGTTTGTTGGACATAAGTTGCTCAATTTTTTATGTCATCGAGCTACATTTGATGTCATTGAACGTTTGTTTGATTCATCAAATTTTCAAGTGATTTTCAGTTTGAGCTCACTGGACGCCTGATGACATTTATTTGATGTTATCGAGTCATGTTCGATGACTCAAAATTTTGGTCCAAAATGTTATGTGGTTACTGGACCTCCCAAGTCACTTATTCGATGTCATCAAGTCACATTCGATGTCATTGAGTAGTGTTCGATGACTCAAAGAAGGTAGAAAACTTAACAGCATTTTCATATAATTTTCAACTTAGTTTTCTATTACCTAATCTATAAAAAATATATTCCTTA
This sequence comes from Magnolia kwangsiensis, assembly GCA_037074715.1. Taxonomy (NCBI): domain Eukaryota; kingdom Viridiplantae; phylum Streptophyta; class Magnoliopsida; order Magnoliales; family Magnoliaceae; genus Magnolia; species Magnolia kwangsiensis. The sequence continues at coordinate 36,567,021 of CM073587.1, read as the reverse complement.
TTAGTTTTTGAATAGATTAGAGTGTTTTTTTTTAATGGGGATTATCTACCTGAGGTGTTTTGGTCATGGGATGTGAGGTTTAATTTACCTTTGAAGATCTTAATCCATCCACTTTGTTGAGTCTGCATCTTGTAGTTCTTTCATATGGGGCTCACTGAACTGACTGACTTAACCTTCACATTAATTAACAAACAAGGGAACTTTCAGCTGGATATATAAAAGAGGATTTCAACAGGAAAGATCGTCTCACCCCAACCCAAACAAATTAAGAAATCAATTATCTTCAGTTATCTTTCAACTATCCTGTCAAATTTACATTCCATAGTGTAATCGTAGCTTTTGTCAAGTAATTCCTTTTCCTTAGGGTAATCATTTACTTATTGTGTTTACTTGCCTTCTTTAGCGTAATCCGTAGCATAAATATAGTAGTCGATAGCTAGAATCTGAGTACTCTTTTGTAGTCAATTTTCAATTATCACTTTCCATTCCACTCTTTATGCATTAAGAAAGTCCTTTTGTAGGGAAGGCAAGGAGAAGCCCATCATCAGAGGATGAACCCCACCCTCTAACTATCACCTGATCCATTACACTTTGAGTTAGTGACTGAATAGGTGACCGATCTCCTTAGACTTCGGTCATACCTAGTGTCTGCCTACTTTGACGCTCAGGGTCATTGTTGTTCAATTTGAATTGGAACCGCAATCCTAATTCTGGCACACCCAGGCACCTGTCACCTATGCTAGAAAGAGGAACATAAAAATAACGGCAAACAATTTTATTGCACTCCCGGTGGGACGCTAGTATAAGTCATTAATTCGATCATTACTGGAATGAAATGGAGGGGTGGCATAATTGTCGAGAACGAACCTGTAATGCTAATCGCACCACCCCTAGTGGATGATGTGTAGGTTCAAGCACCTCCAAGTGAAATTAATTTAAATTTTAATCCAACTGAAAACCAAGCAAGGTCGTCGACGGCTCGCCCTATTCTTCTAGATAAAGTATCAATGGTATTAGGGATGTGCATACAAGCATCCAGTTAGTGTAGGAAAATGTAAGAATTTAAGTGGAACAACTCCATTAACAGGCTGAGAGTACTAACCGTTATATGGCCAGTCAGACTGAGGCCATGCAATGATTGTTAGCTGATGTGACGGAGCTAACACAGCCTATGCAGAAAAATAATGGTTGTTTAATTGGTAATGATGTCCCTTTCTCATCGACACCATCATTGCAACATAATATGCCACCTCCTCCTCAAGAGGTGAGAATTCCCTCGACTCCTACAGAGGTCAGGCGACCGGAGCAGGAAGCTAAAAATTATGACAATATAAATCAAGGACTACTGTAAAGCCTGTGTCCTAGTACCATTCCATTCCTTAGGATTCCGCGATCCTCTCCGTAGAATTTCGGCGACCCATGACCTGTTGATAGAATTTGTGGGTGACCTTAAGTCGCATCCTGTAGACCCGAGTTGGCTCAACCCGAGACCTGTGCCATTATGACTACACCATCACTACAGTTCCAATGCGGTGTCTTATGCGCCAATACGATGCCTAGATTAGGAAATATGGCCCACGCATTATCTAAGCCATGGACCGCGCGTTGCGGGACCATATATTCCGAATAAAGTGCATTCCCTAGAAAGTCATCATGAGGATGGTGTCATCCTAGGATACCTAGCCTTGGGTGACATCAACCTTCCCCATCCCATGGTTGCTAGTAATAATTGCTAGGCATGCCATGCTTCTTACACATGCAATCATCATCCTACATAGTCATCATGACCCTCATTTACATCCCTCTCTCCCTATCATCTTCCTCTTGCTAGCAAGGAAGCTTGGGACGTCCATGAGAGCCTAACCATTCTAGCCCTCTTTCACCCTAAAACCCACCCGATCCAACAGTCCATAACCCATCTCCACCATTGAAAGACCTCCATTGAAGCTTGAGAACCTAAGGGTAGAAGAAGGAGAAGAAGAGGAGAGGTGGGTTCCTCCTAAGAGTAGTTTCTTTTCATTTCTTGCATAAACCTTGATTTCTTCTAGTATGGGGCAAGTAGGACCCGCTAATCACGGTGAGGATCCTATCTTGACCCCTAAGTGTGGCCAATGGCCCACCTTATCTTGTATGCATATGCCATGATGGGGCCATTATCCATGGACCCCTTCATGATATTTTGCTTGATCCATAGCATCGAGGGGTCATCTAAACCCTTGATTTTATGGTGGTGATGGTATCCCCACCTTAGATTGCTCATGTAAGGGCCCATGCTGGGATGGACCTTTTTGATATATGGATTGGATCATTTTAAGGGGTTCATAGTGACGGAGCCCCTCCTTTAGCCATCCTCTCTCTCTCTCTCTCTCTCTCTCTCTCTCTCTCTCTCTCTCTCTCTCTCTCTCTCTCTCTCCCTGATGTGTGTCCCACCTGATGTGTCCATGACAACCAAACCGTCCAGCAACAAGGACGTCCCTGCTACCCATCTGCTGGACGTCCAAGCCCATATTGCTGGCCGTTGGGCCTGCATGGGTTGGACGACCATATAAGCCTGATTAATGGATGATATGGATGGTGGCTTGGGTCTGGATGTGTGTGACCCATCCAGGAGGGCCTTACCTTAATGAATATGATGTACATCCACCCATCCAGCAACGTGTGGGCTACATTAGGCAGCAACATGTTACTATCCAATTTTCTGGCCCACATTGCTGGACATCTGGATGGGGCAAAACCATGTATACCAGCTTGATTTTCTCACTGTAGTGTGGTGGTCCATTAGTGTGTGGACCGCACCTTAATGTATAATTGTATCCATAACATCCAGCCTTAGTGGGACACCCCTGGGGTGGGCCTAAGAGGCTTGGCTGGTCCAACAGTTGGGACCGTCCAACAACTTGTATAAAGGGAAAACCATAAATATCAACTTGATCTTTGGGTTGGTGAGCCACTCATGTGGACCCCACCTTACTATACATTTGTGGGTGCATATCATCCACCCATTTTCCATGATTAGGCAGGCCCTAGGCCTGTTCCAGAGGCAGATCCAAATAGGGCTAACAACTTGCCGGCCAGCCATGAAGTATGTGTTTTATCCCCTTGATGTATGTGTTTTGTTTTCTCCATTTACCCCCATTTGTGGCCCACCTACTGAGGCCCAAATCAGATGTATGTATAACAACCAGGCTATCCATCAGAGGGATGCCACCTGCCAGGGCAGCAGCCCAGCGTCCAGTAAGGGCTGGTTGTCTATCGCCTCAGGCTCACCTTGAGTGTATTTTTAGGCCAGCCGTTTAGGCCCTTTGGATTGTCTAGCTATGTTGGGCGCTGCTGGATTGGTTGTCCAGTAGCAAGCTCACCATGATATATGTGTTATATTCATGCCTTCCCTTTGGGGGGGGGGGGGGGGGGGGGGGGGGGCACTGTAACATGTATGGGCCATCATGGAGTATTTATTTTATCCAAATAGCCTACTTGCTGGACCCCAGCAGGCCCAAAAAGTAGGTGGGCTGGATGTCTAGCAAGGCCCCAAAATTGCTGCATATAGTTGTATGTCTTGAAGTTGTGAGGCCCACCAGATTAAAGGTGTTATGTATACGCACCATACATTTATTTTTCTAAGATTATGGGCCCATTTAATGCCTTGTGAGGCTTATATTTCTTCTGATTAAAGTAGAACCATGCTGTCCAGATTTTTGGACATCTAGCAGGTCCAGATGGGCTGGACGTCCAGCCTTAGAGCTCTCTTTGATGCATGTGTTGCCCATCAATTGTGTTAGGCCTCGTGGGCTGTTTGTAAGCCCACTATGATGTATGTGATTGTATCTATGTTGCCCATCCAATTTGCTAAAATTTGTACTGACCTATAAGGTCCATAATGATATATGTGATGTGCACCTAACCAAACTATTTTCTAGGGCATATGGGCTGCCCATGAGGTCCACCATGATGCATGTATTGTATGTTTCTTTGACCATTGTATTTTTGGGCTATACGCTGTCCCAAGTAGCCCACCTTAATGTATGTGGACCATGGGCTATTTCTTGAGGCCGTCATGATGTGTGAAATGATATGTATGTTGCCCATTCTTTTCCCTAGGTAGTATACGGGCCATGGGCCCTATTATAAGTTAGATTTCATGGTGGGCCACACTCTAGGAGACAATAGTGGTTAAATGTCCACGTTATGAACCTCCCTAAGGCCCATTGTTAGGCCCATTCTCATCTATTTGGCCCCCCATAAGTGTTACCTATTTAGCCTTAATTGGCTAACCCAAACCGTTAGGCCTTCAATATTGTCGATGCTTCCATCATGCCTTGTAGATTTTTGAAGTCATTAAGCCCATTTTGTGCTTATTGGGCCCCTTAGGAAGCCTAATTTAGTATGTGATGGAGTGGGTGAGGAAGCCCACTCCTTATTTTTAGGCCCATTCTTAATATGAGTAGAACATCTAGGGTCATCCTTAATATGAGGAGAGTACATCATCACCCCTTACTATAGATGGAAGAATATGTGATATCAGATTAGGCATATCCACTGTTGATGTTATGGATTAGATCTGCTATCCTTCTATGGACCTCGCCATGTATATAGGCCGATTATTTATTTATAGCCATGCTAGTATACTTTATCTAGTAAGACTCACTAAGTATGTGTTAGCAGAACATGATAATACATGCCCATATGCATCGTTTGCATGCTTGTTATGAGGAGTGATTGATCATGACATATGTCATTGGGCCGGTTGTTTTTGGGACTCCCTGAGAGATGGAATTACCCCACATGAGTGCATGATATGCGTGGAATTGATGCATGACTAGATAGTATGGTTCATACATCTCACATTTGTGTGACATGATTACTGTACGCCCTAGTGACATCAGGACCGTAGGCTCTACAAGAATATTGTTGATGGAAGAATTGAACACCCAAAATGTTTTGGTTCTTGTACATGGGGCACTATGGATATCCCTGGGTAAAAGTCCCTAAACCCTTATGATACCAGGAGGATGCTTCAACGTCGAGATTGAGTAGATACATGAGCACTCGTGTGCCAATGCCAAGAGGTCGCGTCTCCCACTGTGTCGTGGTCGGTTGGAAGGGGGTGTGACCTTACCCGCCCAGAGAGAAGGGGGTATAGCTAGGTTGAATTTGACTAACTCGAGGAGTAGGTCCTCTATCGATGTGTCAGATAGGTATTGACAAACTATTGGTTAGGCAAAAACTGAGGTCTTTTACACTCACATTGGACTGTGTACCTAGGGGAGGGGTAGTCAATATGTAGTGCACTAGACCCTGGTGATTGTCTAGAGAGGAACTGTACTGATATATGATGTTCCAGAGGTGAACTGTACTAATACATGGATCTAGCTGAGGATTGGTATGCTTGTGTTGAATCTTACATATGACATTTGGCTATGTAGGCCTTACATCGTATAGCCTTGGTATGGCTGATAGCATTCATGGACTTACCAGCATTTTCCCATTCATGGACTTACCAACATTTTTGCATTACTCTGATGTATATATGTAAGCTTAGCACATATATTGTGCACACATTTACACCACCCTCTAAGCTTTCGATAAGCTTATGCATGACCATTGCGCGTAGGTGACATTAGGAGCAGTCGAGCTGAGCTAGGAGCGTGCGGCTGAGCTTCTAGAGTTTTGATATCTATCTTGTATTTCCCTTCTACATTGTACTCTAAACATTTTGATTGTAGTGGATATGTGATGATGTTATTGTTTGTGGTTTATGTTTATAATTATGCTTCATCTAAAAAAATCATGTTGAAAATCCTCCTTGTAGGATCCCATGATCAAAATCTGGTATATGGGTGCCGAGAGCCGAGAATGGGGTACTACTGAGGCTGTCGGCACCAGATTTGGTGATCAGGAATTTTGTGAGCCCGGTTTTTAAATTTGGGGCATGACGAAAGTTGGTATAGAGCATAACTTGGGAATAACTAAGGACAACATCACATATCTGCTATGAACGCACAATGGTTAAGTCCCCGAGAACGATAACCTAACGACCTTTTTATAATTCTCTAATGTGTGTGCCTTCGAGAGCTTTCAAGGCTGATAGGCCCCTTGTTCCTTCTTGTAGGACATGTTACCTCGCCTGAGATTTTCGTTCCCCCACTTGAGGTTCCCATTCCTCTACCCCAAGACTTATTCACCCCCGTTTAATACTAGCGCAGCACCGACCTTATTCTTGAGTGCTGACTAGTTATAACAAATGTTCTAGGCTGTGACTGCTGCCCTCCAGGGGTAGGGCAGGCAATCTGCTGAGACGTCCAACCAGTTCAGTGTGGGGAGCACTGGTACTATTCGTTAGGAAGAAGGATGGTTCGTTAAGGATTTGCGTTGATTACTACAAGCCCAAAAAGGTTACGATCAAGACTAAGTACCCACTTCCAATGATCAATAATTTGTTTGATTAGCTGCAGGGTGCATAGTTTTTTTCAAAGATGAACCAACGGTCCAGTTTAAAAATGCCCTGATTTGTTAATTAGCGTGAGGGTTGAGTCGATAAGTCAAGTTAAAATTGCAGTGAAGACCGCTTTAGTTGAAGTAGGAATATGCCAATATGTCCTAGAGAGGGGTGAATAAGAATTTTTAAAGCTTTTACAGTTTATTTAAAAATCCTATTTCACAAATCCTATCAATATGCAGTTATAAGAATTACTCAAAAATAACTCTACTGGCTTCCAAGCCAGGTAAAGGATCTAATCACAAACTTTTCAAGAAATAACAATATGTAACCTAGTTTATGATGGACACGACTATGTATATGTGTAAGGTGTGATCTCAGATATATACATATGAAAGTATTGAAGTAAATCACACACACAAAAGAATAGCAATCACAAACACAATAATTTTTATAGTGGTTCAACTACTTGTCTACTCCACTCCCGGTAAACGTACTCAACCTTCAAGTGTACCGGTATTTTACTAAGTAGGTTTCATAGTGGTTCACCTCAAATTTAAGGTTTTAAATCAGGTTCACCTTCAACCTTTACAACCTACACTGAGGCTAACAGCTTATGCTCTCACGAGCAAGGGTCAACACATCGCACCCACTTTTAGGCACACTAGCCAAAGATCTTCCATAAAACCCTACCGGAGGTTTTACGCGGTTTACCTCAAACCCGAGGTTTCACTCGATTCACCTCAAACCTAAGGTTTTGACTGGTTCACCTTCAACCAGATGTTTATGCTCTCCATAGAGTAAGGGTCCACACAACGCAACCACCACATAAACTCTTGCCAGAGGCCTCCTAGAGGACTTGCAAGTGTGAGAAACACCTTAGACCCAATCCTATAAAGGAATGATCAAAGGGTTCTCTGGACTCTAGATACTTATAAATAAGTGGATGAGTTCCATTTAGCATGTTGACGAAGATCTCCTCCTTGTTGATGAAGAGTCTTCTACTTCCTTAATCTGCAACTCAAATGATGTACCAATATATGACTATGGGTTGGGTCATGGTTATGATAGAATCATACTCTCTAAATGTTTTCTTATTAAGAAGATAGAGTGATTCTAATCATCTATGCATTCAAGGCATCCCAACTTAATGATTTACCATTAAGGTATTAGTTGGAGGATCCTTGAATGCGGAAGTTCATTCCCCAATCTACTCTATTAAATATCAATGATGAGGATGGATTAGAGGATGAATTCCCTTGAGAGAAAGGGATTTGGATAAATGATCTAAGGTTAAACACTCAAAAGCACTCTCTTCTTTCTCTGCCAGCAATAATAGACAAGCTCTCTTTATATAGACAAAAGGTTCCAACGGATATAAAATGGTCACATTTATGACAAAGTTTGATATCATCGAGTAGGGTTGATATCATCGAGCTTATACTCTCGATTGTATCAATGGTCCGCTCGATGACACAAACTTAATGTTATATGCTTTTGAAAACCTCTTGCCAGTTGGTCGAAGGAATCGAGACTCGTATCGATGCCATCAAATTTTGAACTCTAATATTATCGATACGAGGATCGATTCCTCGACATTTGAGAAATGAGAGAGACTTGCTTGATATTTTTTAGGTCATCAGATATGATCAAGGGATACTCGATATCATCAGAATTTGAATGTCCATGATATTGAAGGTCGTGTCAATACATCGATAAATCTAAGGATTTTATCAATAAGCTTGTTGGACAGTTTGTGTCCATTTTTGATGCAATCGATCCAGCCACAATATCATCAATATTTGAATATCGATTCTATCGAGTGACCCCCGATCAGAATTGAAAACCACCTGAAAAATGTTGCTGGACAACTTCGCGCTCATGACCAATATCATCGAGAGCCTTCCGATATCATCGAGATTTGAACTCCAATGGTATCGAGGATGACTTTGATATATTGAAGCATATATGAATTTCTTAAGTAAAAATAGGGACGCCGAAGATTTGTCTGTTGATATTATCGAGTCACCTCCGATTGACTCAAGATTCAAATATCGATGATATCGATACATCGATAATTCTGTCCAGATATGTATGTGGTTGCTGGACACTTTTGTCCTTATTCTGATAGGATCAATTTGTTATCGAGGACATCGACAGCGCAGGTCGATCATATCGAGACGTTCATCGATAAGATCGACAAAGCAAGAAAACTTAGAGATTTTCTATTTTTTGAAAAAGTTTCCTCACTTAAAAACCTTATGATATTCTAACTTGTTTTAAGGGTTTTATTCACCTGATGTTTTGGGACATGGGATGTGAGGCTTAGATTTACGTATGGCGATCTTCCACACATCCAGTTGAGGTAGATGGTTGAATTGATCTTCCTATGAGGCTCTGCAGTCTGACTGACCCAACACTCATGTTAATTGACAAACAAGTGCACTTGCAAGGGCACTTTCAATCTCCCCCTTTATCAATTACATAACAAAAAATATCCAAAACACCCTAGAATAGTATTTAGACAAATGCATCATAAATTGTGTGTACATGCATTTTACACAATTTTACAATTTCTAGAGAACCCATGTACACAACCTAGTATCTGCTCCTCCTAACTACAAACTCCCCCTCGCTTGGTGTAGCTGCTCCACCTAACACTTGCAACACCATTCAAGAAGATATACCATATTTCATTCGGGGTGTTTGAACTGTTCTCCCCCTTTTTTTCAGTCATTGATAAAGATAGCATTATAACAGATATTGACTAAAGTTTTTAAAGACATGTGGGAGAACCAACAGATATAGATATATAAAGATTAGATCAGTTTAAAGCATACATCATTTTTCAGACAGTATGGATGCAGATCAGATCAAATAGAGCAATGATAGAGGTAAATAAAATAAATGAAAATCACATGCACTCTATATCAAACAATAAATATCAGAAACTAGATAAACCAGGGGATCAAAAAACATAATTATGGCAATAAGAAGGATCCGAATTATGATCAGCCATATTTAGAAAATATCCAAACCACATACTACCATAGACAGTTGTAGATTAACAGTTATCCCATAAAAAAAAAACATCAAGACCATGTATAGGTACCCAAAAGTAACCATTTGTATTAGCCCAACTGTGGGCATATACAACCAACCAAGAAAAAAAATAACTATTCAAGTTAGAGAGCTATCACATACACCCATGAGAGCGTAGAATATCCAAAAAGATACTAATGTTCATACGTGAAAATAGGAGTGAGGTGTGTATGATAGCATTCAACGACTAACACTATGGAGCCGAGTAAGATGGCGTCGTGTCATCCAGAAGGCAATTCATCAGATCAACCAGTTGTTGGATAGTCTGCTGTACTCCTTGGACTATTCATTCCAAGACAGTAAGCCTCTCTTGCACGGAGTGGACGTCCTTCTGAATTGCGCCAATCTTGTCCAACTTGAATCGTTTGGCATACTTAAGTGTTGACGTTGACGGTGCTGGATTGGGTCCAGGGGGTTCATCTTTGGCCATTTCAGTCCCTTCCATGGGAGAGCCACTTTCACCTCCATCTTCTTCTGCTTGAATATCTTCCTCTGGGTCTTCAAGGTACTTGTGAAACCTCAAGTCCATTTTACGAATGTTGCTTTTGTTAAAAACTTGGAGAGGATGTATCAGATCAGTGGTTGTTGGGAAGCCAATGGCGTTGCATACCATGTTTTTTATCCAAGGATATGGCAGATGAAGGTCCCTGGATGTATGAATGGCATTCACCAACCGATAGACAAGCAGGGTAGGAAGACAGATCTTTGTCCCTTTGGTGATTGAGTACACTAGCATGGTTAACCCATGAGATCGGACCGGTTGGTACTTCTGGGATATATATTTGTGGTGAAGATATCGTGCAAGACCCAAAATCTTAGTTCCATGTATCTGGATTTCAACGCATTCCCTTGATACCAAGGGATGTCCTTACCATGACAAAGGTACTTAGTTACCATGGATCAAATGTTAGCATTTTCAAGGTCCATATGAGGGAGTCCCTCTAGGACCATGGTCAGTCCGAGGATATTAGTCATTGTAGTAGGCATGATCATCACATCATCTCCATCCAGAGAGACCATGAAAGAAGGAATATCAAACATAGGTGAGTGAAATGTGGCAAGGAAGATGCATGTTCGTTCGAGTTAGCATGGTCCACCGAAATCTAGAACGGGTAACCAATCCATTGCAGCAAACATGGATTCCAGATTGTATAGTTTTAGACAATCCTTGTCTACCTTTCTCTTATGGATGAGCTTTCTACCCATGTATTTTGGTGTATGTGAAGTTACTTCAGCCGGAGGAGGTGCCGGTGGTTCAGATTGGGACCCGCCATGTGGGGTTTGTCGAGATCTTTGACAGGTGCGGGTCCTATATTCGAGAGCTCTTGCCTTTTCTTTTAAGGCAAGAGTCTTTCGTCGAGAGACTCTGAATGACTCCCCAGGACCCGACACTACTTCTTTGTCCTTACCCATACTGACAAATTTGGGAAGAATGGATAAAATCCCCATTTTAAAGAAACTAAAAATACCCGACCAAAAGGTAGATAGAATTTGGACTGGAAGTAATAGAAGGATAATACCAGTTTTTAAGGCGACTCCGGGACCCACCGATGATCTTGCGGCTGAGGGTTTGAGCAGAGAAGAGAAAACAAAGAGTCTTTTTCAGAGAAGAAACTTGTTCTGCTCGACCACCTTTTATCCGAAGGCAGTCTTTGATATCATCGACCAGTGTTTCGATGATATTGATATAACTCCTCCTATGTTATCGAGACTATCATCAATAACATCCTTACTCATGTGCCTTTTCAAGTCCTGAAGAGATATCGATGATATTGACTGTTTATCGATTTGATCGAAAATGCCCATAACAATCATAACGAAGCTAAGTATTTTCAATATTTAGCATTCAAACATCTCTTCATGTATACTTTAATATTTCTATGAGTCAATAGTACACATATCAAAATAATGTACAATCACTGTACACACCAAAATTATAAACATTAAAATGTTTATGTGCAAAAATTGAGGTTAGGAACCTCAAATATATCATTTAGAGCTCAACAAAAATTTTTTTACATCATTTCACCAAATATCCATATCTAGATGCATAACCTGGACTTGTTTTTCTATGCTTGACATTTCAGGGTACAGAGTTCAGTTTTTCTTTTACTATCCATTTTGAGACGGAATTCTTTACTGTGGTAGATTTTGTTTTTATATTTATCTCACCCACTTGATCTAGTGATTCCTTCATTATGTCTTTCGTTTTAGGTGGTGATGGATGAGTGTTTTTCCTAGATGGATTTTTGACATTTTGTATTTCTCCAGCTGGTTTAAATTTACACATGTGATTTTGACCGGAGTCATATGAAGTCTTTCTAGGAGTTAAGCATTCAAACTTATAATGACCCAAATCACCACACAAATGACAAACTGGAAAAGTTCTCATATTGCTACCTGAAGTAGTAGATCTTTCAGTGGTTGGGGCAACATTTCCAGTTTTCCTTTTAGTTTTATCGTACCCTATACCACTCTTGTCTCTTCCTTATTTTCCCATCCCTAACAATTTTTCTAGCTTTTCACCACTCTAAGAGAATTTGTAGTTTATTTCAGCAAATTTTTTGGATTTCTCTAAGTCAAAATAGGGTGTGTGATTTTCATTCTTGAGTTACTCATTTTCATCTTTTAACAATTCAACTTGTTTCATAAGCTTTGATGATTCCATTTCTAGGGATGGATTGGCTTTTTCTAACTTATCATTGTGTGAGTGTATCGATGTAAATCATTGATTAAATGAGTATTAATTTCCAAGTTTTTGTCCAAGTCTTTTTGCAGCAATTCCTTCAAGTTTTCAGACATTCCAAGTCTTTTAAATGTGGATGCTATGAATATAGAGTTGATTATAAGCATCTTGCAGTTTATCTTTTTTTATTTCTTCTTCTTCTCCAGTTTCTTCATTATCAGATGGAAATGATTCAGTGGCTTGTTGTTCCTAGCTTTCAGATTCTGTGAGAATGATTGGAGTAGTGGAGACCATAAAAATTTTTAATGATTCTGATCTCCATCGCTCTCTGAGTCACTAGATTCTGAATTTGACTCTTTTGTATCATTCCATGTGACAGTCATTGCCTTGCCCTTAGTTTTTCTGTTTGAGCATTCAATTGATAGGTGTCCATACTCTTGCCAGACATAACATTGTGGTTCTTTGGTCCTTTTACCACATTTGCCTGTGGAAGATTTTGTGTTCACCTTTCTTTCTCTAGAAAGATGGCTACGATTCTTCTGAAAGAATTTTTGAATCTTTGTGCTAGCAAAGCCACTTCCTCATCTTCATCTTCCTTTACACTTCCACTATCCTCATGTTTTATCTTCTTTGAAGTTTTTAGGACAGTTGTTTAAGATTTTTGGGTTTGTTTGAAGTGTAGTTCGAAAGTTTGTAGGGAACCTACCAGTTCTTCTACTTTCATCTCGACTATGTTCCTACACTCCTCAATTGTTGTAACCTTGAGATTAAATTGTTCCGGTAGGGATCTTTAGAATTTTCCTACAAATTTTTAGTACCGAAACTTTTTCTCCCAATCCACCCATGGAGTTACAAATGATATTCAACTTGGTGAAAAACTCCATAAACGTCTCATGCTCTTCCATTCTGAGACTTTTAAACTGTGAAGTCAGGAGTTGGATTTTGGACCTCTTCACAGTACTTGTGCCTTCATGGGTTATTTCCAATAGATCTCATGCTTCCTTAGATCTCCCACACACACTTATTTGATTGAATATATCCCGGGACACAGCACAGTAGATGGCATTCATAGCTTTTACTTCAGCATTCTGTTTTTCTTTATCGAACATTGTCTACTGTTCTTTGAATTTGGGTTTTGCGATGGTTGTGCCACTATCAAGTACAATTTGTTCAGATGGTGGCACATATCCACTTTCAACTATATCCCAGACATCATGATCCAAATATCTTAGAAAGTAGTGCATTCTAGTCATCCAGTATGCGTAATTTGAGCCATCAAATAGTGGAGGCCTAGTGACTGATGAGCCCTCTCCTTTGGCCATATTCCAAACTTCAGTCAAGATCACTCTCTAGGCGGTGAAGCCCTTAAAGAGAGACCCGCTCTGATACCAATTGAAATTATGGTGAAGACCGCTTTAGTTGAAGTAGGAATATGCCAATATGTCCTAGAGGGGGGTGAATAGGAAATTTTAAAGTTTTTACAGTTTATTTAAAAATCCTATTTCACTAATCCTATCAATATGCAGTTATCAAGATTGCTAAAAAAAAACTCTACTTGCCTCTAACCTTAATAGAGGATCCAATCACAAACTATTCAAGAAATAACAATATGTAACTTAGTTTATGATGGACATGACTGTGTATGTATGTAAGATGTGATCTCAGATATATAGATATGAAAGTATTGAAGTAAATCACACACATAAAAGAATAGCAATCGCAAACACAGTCATTTTCATAGTGGTTCGACTACTTGTCTACTCCACTCCCGGTAACTGCACTCAACCCTTGAGTGTACCGCTATTTCACTAAGGAGGTTTCATAGTGGTTTACCTCAAACATAAGGTTTTAAATCAGGTTCACCTTCAACCTTTATAACCTACACTGAGGCTGACTATTTATGCTCTCACGAGCAAGGGTCAACACATCGCACCTACTTTTAGGCATATTGGCCAAAGATCTTCCATAGGACCCTACCGGAGGTTTTATGTGGTTCACCTCAAACTTGAGGTTTCACTCGGTTCACCTCAAACCTAAGGTTTTGACTGGTTCACCTTCAACTAGATGTTTATTCTCTCCATAGAGCAAGGGTCCACATAACACACCCACCACGTACACTCCCACCAGAGACCTCCTAGAGGACTTGCAAGGGTGAGAAATACCTTAGACCCAATCCTACAATGGAATGATCAAAGGGTCCTCTGGACTCTAGATACTTACAAATAAGTGGATGAGTCCCATTCAGCACCTTGAAAAAGATCTCCTCCTTATTGATGAAAAGTCTTTTGCTTCCTTGATTCGTAACTAAAATGATCTACCAATATATGACTACGAGTTGGGTCAAGGTTATGATGGAATCCTACTCTCTAAATATTTTCCTATTAGGAAGATAGAGCGATTCCAATTATCTATGTATTCAAGGCATCCCAACTTAATGATTTGCCATTAAGGTAGTAGGTGGAGGATCCTTGAATGTGGAAGTTCATTCCCCAATCTACTTTATTGAATATCAATGATGAGGGTGGATTGGAGGATAAACTCCCTCCAGAGAAAGGGCTTTGGGTAAATGATCTAAGGTTAAACACTCAAAAGAACTCTCTTCTTTCTCTGTCAACAACAATAGACAAGCTCTCTTTATATAGGCAAAAGGTTCCAATGGATATAAAACGGTTACATTTATGACAGAGTTTGATATCATCGAGTAGGGTCGATATCATCGAGCGTATACTCTTGATTGTATCGATGGTCCGCTCGATGACATAAACTCAATGTCATACATTTTTGAAAACCTCTTGCTAGCTGGTCGAGGGAATCGAGACTCGTATCGATGCCAACAGATTTTGAACTCCGATATTATTGATACGAGGATCGATTCCTCGACATTTCAAAAATGAGAGAGACATGCTTGATATTTTTCAGGTCATCAAATATGATCGAGGGATACTCGATATCATCAGAATTTGAATGTCGATGATATCGAAGGTCATGTCGATGCATCGATAAATCGAATGATTTTATCAGTGAGCTTGCTGGACAGTTTGTGTCCATTTTCGATACAATCGATCTGGCCTCGATATCATCGATATTTGAATATCGATTCTATCGAGTGACCTTCGATCAGAATTGAAAACCACTTGAAAAATGTTGCTGGATAACTTCGCGCCCATGACCGATATCATCGAGAGCCTTCCGATATCATCGAGATTTGAACTCCGATGATATCGAGGATGGCTTCGATATATGGAAGCATATATAAATTTTTTAAGTAAAAATAGGGGCGCCAACGATCTGCCTATCGATATTATCAAGTCACCTCCAATTGACTCAAGATTCAAATATCGATGATATTGATAAGTATATCGATACATCGATAATTTCGTCCAAATATATATGTGGTTGTAGACACTTTTGTCCTCATTTTGATATGATCAATTTATTATCGAGGACATCGACAGCACTGGTCAATCATATCGAGACGTTCATCGATAAGATCAACAAAGCAAGAAAACTTAGAGATTTTCTATTTTTTGAAAAAGTTTTCTCACTTAAAAATCCTATGATGTTCTAACTTGTTTTAAGGGTTTTATTCACCTAGTGTTTTGGGACATGGGATGTGAGGTTTAGATTTACCTATGGCGAGCTTCCACACATCCGGTTAAGGCAGACGCTTGAATTGATCTTCCTATGAGGCTTTGCAGTCTGATCAACCCAACACTCACGTTAATTGACAAACCAGGGCACTTGCAAGGGCACTTTCACAAGTGAGCCCCATATGAAGAACGTTTAACCCAGTACCTCAATTGGATGTGTACTTTGAGCTCATCAAAGGTAAACTAAGTCTCACATCCCATGTCCTAAAACACTTAGGCATATAATACCTTAAATGCCTTAGAACAACTCAGGAATTAAAAGTCTGAAAACTTAAGTTTTACACAGATTTTTTTTCTAAGTGTTTCAGTTGAACTTGATGATATCGAGTCTGTGTCAATGTCATTGAACTCTCATTATCGATGATATCAGACCGTACTCAATGACATCGAATTAGGCCTTTTTGTGTTCAACAACCATAAAGTAATTTGGACCAAATATTCGATGAATCGAACGTACTCTCGATAACATCAAACATCGTTATCGATGACATCAAGGACAGATTGATGATATCAAAGGACTTAGAACATTGTCTAGCAAATCTTCTTGAAAAATATTCTTCTTGGAAAATATTCTGACATTCCTCGAGGAATCAAACGAGCTTCAATGTCATCGCAATTCAAACTTTAATAACATCGAGAAGGGTTTAATGATATCGAATCTGGACAAATTTGCTTTCAGTAAGCTTAATAATTAAATCTGTGAATCGAGATAGCCTCAATCTCATTGATATTCGAACTCCGATGTCATCGAGGAAGTCTCGATGAAATTGAAATAAAGACAAAAGTGTCCAGCGAGCTTTTATAGAAAATCATCCAAAAAGATCGAGGAATTGAATTGGGACTCGATAATATCAGAATTTGTATTTCAATAAAATTGAATTAGGATCGACGACATCGATTCCTTCCTTTAAAAGTCCAGCAAGCTTTAAGTAATGTCATGTCGAGGAATTAAACAGCGATTCAATGACATCGAAGTTCTAATTTTGATGATATCAAATATGTTTTGATGACATCAATCTTCTATAAAAAAAAGTTCCCGGAATGTGTTTTTAGTTGAGTTTGTATCATTGAACCGATACTCGATGCCATTGAAAGTATATGTTCAATAATATCAAATTTGGTTCGATGACATCGAACTCAGTCAATTACTGAAAATTTATTTCTATTGGGACATTTTACCTTTATAAAGAGAGCTTGTTTTCGGTTTCTGTATTGAGAAAAAGAGAGAGAGCTTTGAGAAAATACTTGCATATCACCTACCTTAAGCCCTTTTCTCATGGGAGTTCATCCGTCAATCCACCTTCTTTACAAATATTCAATAGAGTGGATGTTACGTCCCAAACTTGGAAATCGGATTCACAAGAATCCTAATCGTTGAACCCGGTGCCGACAGCCTCCGTGGTACTCCATTCTCAGCTCCCAGCATCCATATGCCAAAGTCTGATCTTGGAATCCTACAAGGAGGATTTTCAACATACTTTTGTCTCGTAATAAGCATAACCACAAGTTTACCCAAATTACAAAGGCAATATCATCATCATATATCCACTAATATAAACATTTGAATACAATACTGAAAGGGAAATACAATGTTAAAAATCAAAGCTCCAAAAGACGGCTGCATGCTCCATGCTCAACGCTACAGCAACCTAATGCAACCTGCATGCATCTATCATGCATAAGCTTATAGAAAGCTTAGAGGGTGGTGTAAGTGTGTGTGATGCATGTGCCAAGTATACAATAAAGCTCATAAATCATACATCATCGGGATAAGCGAAAATACTGACAAGATCTTGAATCATACGATATCAGAGTAAGCAGAAATTGATGGTCTGTTGTGACTGAAATTACAATGGGTCTGCAATGCCTTTGAATATTTCCTTCCCTTTTATATTTATGACGTCAGGAAGCACTGTTGTTCACCATAGTCTCCTGGGCATGGTTGGATGTCAGTACCCTTCCTAACCTTCATACATGTGATTGGTTGGTAATTAGTTTAATTCTGTTGTTTTCCATAGTCTCTTGGGCATGGTTTGGTGATGGAATCCATTCTAATTCATATACCTTTCATCTCTTTGAAACTATATCAACGGCAGTTCAGTAATTTTCATGGTTTTTTATGACAGGCATAAGATACCCCTGATCTCTACAAGTGGATCCTCTGAATCCCTAGTGTCCTTTCCTCTGAATTTTCTTAAGTTTTAGATTAATTGTTCCACCATTATTCTATAATTGTTATTTGGTTTAGATTTAATCTTAGCCTAGTTCTAGTTCTACTTAGTTTCATAATACGTACAAGTTTCAGTCCCTCGGGATTCGACCTCGGTCTCACTGAGTTATTACTACATCACAACCCTGCACTTGGGGAGTGAACATTCACATGCAAATGAGGTGCCCAATTTCTCTCTCTCTCTCTACTGCTGCTGGAAATGGGGTTTGAGAGAGAGAGAGGGCAGCCTTTTATATGCCTAAGGTTATTTCATTAAACCTTAATGTTTTGGGTAATTTCGCAAATAGCCAAATGGGGCCCATTTTGGGTTATTGGAGCTGCTCGGATGGACCCCTAGCCCATCTGACACATGAGATAGGTGCCTCATGGCCTAATGAAGGGTTGGACGAAGTTTGATCGTAAACGGATGCGAGATTTTGCTACAGCGGGATGATTTGCGATCAACGATCACCGTTCCACTATCAATGGGTAGATTTTGTAGGCGTGAGCCTAGAATTATTTTCAACTTTCTGTGTGAATTTAGAAGAGATCCAATGGTTGGAATGCCCTGATTTGCATACTTAAGCAGCAGGGTTATTTGGATAAATTTTAGAATTTTATCACTTTTAGCCAGGTGACTTGCAGTTTACAAGTGCCAGTAGGGCAGCGCTGTTTTATGATTTCTGGATATTTTCGGGGCCTGACGTCCGCGTGGGACCACAAGCCCAGTGAGCCCAAAGGTCTGACAATGTTTCAGGATTTTTTTGGACCTTCCTCGGGCGATACACGGCCCATACGGATAGTCACCGAATAAAAAGGGGTTGCCTGGCTCTGCGGCCCGTGCTCGACCTGAGCATGACTTGGTTTAATCTCATTAGTGGTTAAGTTTGTCATTAATTAGTCCATAGTAGGCTCACACGTGCGACTGAATTATACGATCTTGGCTCGGCCCGAACGTGCGCCTCAGGACACTGTTCCCTTTTTTGGACAGGGTGTTGTAGATTACCTTAAGAGTCCAATGGATAAAAGAAAAAAATGGTAAGGCACTACTCGTAAGTTCACCTACTTCTCAGCGAAAGCACAGGAAAATTGAATGAGACTCCCTTATTCGTAAGCCCTATCACATCAATATATTCCCATCCCACTCCAACTACGGCTTCATCAGGAAGCGGGGAAGCCGTATTACACATGGTCGGAACAAATCAGGAAACTATACTGACTATAGAGGACTGTATGAATGAAATGGCACAAGTATAGAGAACAATGATGGAAGAGTGTAGAAATCTCAGAAAAGCTTTAACAACTCTTGCACACAACGTAGCCCAGATGGCAGCTCCTCCAATGATGGGCACTATGAATGGACAAGAACACCAACCCGAGGGATTTCAGCCACTGGGGCCAGGATCACTCAGATCTGCTCCAGTAGTGAGAACCATAACTCAAGAGGAAGTATGACAAGTTGTTGAAGAAGCTATCAGAATAAAAAGAGAACGTGAGAATGTTGGCTGATTCAGATATAAAACATCATATCTAAGGGAAATGGAAGACGTCCCCTTTCGAGTTAACTTCAAGCATCCAGACCTTCAGAAGTTTAATGGGGACAGATTGTCAAAGGAACATTTGATGTACTTCATCACCAGTATGGGAAATTCCTCTACGATACCACAATATTGCCTACGATTCTTCAGATCTTCTCTAACAAGTAAGGTATTCTGATGGTATTTTAGTTTGGGTTCAGGATCGATACGCACTTGGGAATAAATACAGGAAGCTTTTATGTCAAATTTCTTCTCATTAGAATGCAACGTTAGCATTACAGAGTTAGCTTCTGTACGGCAGAGAGAAGGGGAACTTGTGTAGAAATTCATAGATAGATGGAAAACATTAGGAGCCTCTTGCAGATAGTTGCTAGAAGAAAAAGAGCAGGTTAAGATGTGTTTAAACTTCATGGAAATGAGAATCACATTTGGGCTTACCAGCGCCGATATTAAGACTTTCCATGATCTAGCTACCAAAGCCCACGCTTTGGAGCTGATGACCCAGAAAATGCCAGCGTTTCACTATGAAACAGCCAGGAGAGGACTTAATTGGTTGATCGTAAAAACTGTGTACCATGAGAAAGGAAGTCAGGAGACAAGAGATTCAGGAGAAAAAAGGACAGAACGGAAGGAAAAATTAAGCCATCCTAGAAGTAGATTCAGCGAAAAAAGGCCAGATCACTTAATTTTAACAAAGGGTTCGTATTTGACAGAGAAGATGTTGTTCCCATGATGAACCAACTATTGAAAGCCAGTACGATAGAATTACCTGCATCCAAGTTCCCCAAAGATGCAGTAAGAATAAGAGAAAGGGATTTCTTCCGCTATCATCGTTTGGTGGGGCATCCGACAGAAAATTGTTACACATTAAAATGCATAATACAAAGAATGATAAACAGGGGTGAAATAGTGATTGGAAAAGAAAAGGAATGAGATGCAAAGGTGACAGTGAATGTATTGATAGTTCGAAAAAGTATTCATGAAAGTGCAGGGAAAGAAAATCGTAAGATGATAGGAAAGGCCACGGTAATCACACTATGGTCAGGGAAAACGATGGCAACCCCAAGGAAACAAGTTGGATTCACAAGAACAGAGGTCATCAAAAATCAACATGACAGTGATAAAAAAAGAAGAAAAGAATGAGGCGACAAAGGTGATTTATAATGTAGTAAATCACTTGAAATGCATACCGGCTCGGTTAAGCCTTTATGATGCACTAAAGTTATCAGAGGACTTTTGTCAATGTGTGATTCAGGCGCTATTCACCTGGAACGAGAGGACTACATGTCAGTAGTTATCAATGTCAAAGAAATGTTTCTTATGGAAATGGAAAATGAAGATCGCAAAGAACGAGAGGACTACATGTCAGTAGTTTCCTTCTCTGATGATGATCTAGCCTATGATACAAGGCACAATAGGCCACTAATGATAGTGGGCCACATCTACGATAGGGAAGTTAAGTGGATTATGCTTGACAATGGGTCTACGGTAAATCTTTTACCACTAATGATGTTGAATAAATTGGGCTATTGTCGTTATGATCTGCGACCTAGTGGAATGATGATACATTTCTTTAATTAAGATGGGCAGCGTGCGCTTGGTAAAATAACAATAACATTGAAAAAAGTATAATTAACTACTAATGTTATTTGCCATGTAATTAATGCAGTCATGACATGCAATCTTCTTTTGGGAAGACCATGGATACATCAGTACGACATTATACCTTCTACCCTACATTAATGTTTAAATGAAATACAGTATAAAGTAATGGTCGATGCGAAGCCATATACAGAAGCCAGAGCCTTCTTTGTAGATGCCAATTATTACAACAGATTTGCCAAAGAAGAAGAGAGAAAGAGTGATGAAAACAAAGCACTGAAAAATGTTCATGCGAAAGTTATGAAAGAGGAATTTGAAAAGGCAAGATTGTTTAGAATTTCATAAGTAAAGAAGAAGTTTTATTTTGTGTCGAAACATCTGAGATAACCAGGACAGCCGCTGTTAGCATTATTATTGCCTAAACAATTGAAAATTTTATAGTTGAATTAAACAGTACCATTGTCATATGCTGAAGAAAATAAGCCATTTTCGACTGTTCTGGAAAGATATCTTGTCGAAGCTAGTACGTAGTATCCGGAGCTGATTGAATTTTACGCCCCTTCAGAAACAAAGATAGAAGAAAAAGTTGAGAATAATGTATATCATAGAAAGTTGACGTCTCATGATCTTAAGAGATATAGTTCGGCGAGTAGGAAAATCATGAAAAATATGGGTTTTGATTACGAAGAACCTAGTGGCTTGAATCATGGAAAAGGAATTCAGATCCCTGTCTAGTTGGTCAGAAGATACGAGGAAAATTTAAAGGATTGGGGGCAGAGTCTTCAGTAAATATGGTCACAGTCGATCAGCTATTAGAAATAGATCCTAAATAGCCAAGCACCCTAAGATAGCTCCGAAGCAAATAGAAGACGAATGACAACCGACAATAGATAGTTTGCGAGAAATAAATTTGAGCACAAAAGAAGAGATAAGAAACACATTCATAAGCGTTGGTCTTCTTGAGTAAGAAGCCAAAAAATATGTCCAACTCCTAAAAGAAAATAAAGATTTTTTCGCCTGGACATGTGCGGAAATGCTGGGTTTGGAACCCTCAGTACCAATGCATCAATTAATATTTCTAAAGACAAAAGGCCAATTAAGCAAGCACAAAGACGTTGTCACCCGGACTTGGTTCCTTTGATAGAAGAAGAAGTGAACAAGCTGATAAAAGTTGGATTTATTAGAGAGGTAAAATATCCTAAGTGGATATCAAGCGTTATCCCAGTAAAGAAGAAAAATGGACAAATTAAAGTGTGTGTTGATTTCAGAGACCTGAATGAAGCTTGCCCAAAAGTGGATTTTCCTCTCCCAATAACTGAATTGTTGATTAATGGTATGACACAATATGCTATAATGTCCTTCATGGATGGCTATGCTGGTTATAATCAGATTATAATGGCTCCTTAAGACAAAGAAGCAACAATGTTCAGAACTTCGCTAGGAATTTACTACTACAAGGTTATGTCATTCAGTCTTAAGAATGCTGAGGCGACGTATTAGAGGGCAATGAAAAATATTTTTTAAGATATGATGCACAAGCATGTTGAGTGTTATGTAGATGATCTGGTGGTTAGGTCAGGTAATCATCAGGAACATCATGAGCATCTGACATCAGTCTTTCGTCGGCTCAGAAAGAAGCAGCTAAAGATGAACCCAACCAAATGTGCTTTCGGATTGTCATCAGGAAAATTTCTCAATTTTGTCATCAGGCAAAGGGGTATCGAGATTGATCCAGGGAAAGTTAAGGCCATTTAAGACTTGCCGCCTCTAAAAATATTGAAGGAATTGAAAAGCTTGTAAGGAAAACTGGCATATATTTACCATTTTATTTCAAATCTGGCAGGGAGATGTCAGCCGTTTTCTCATTTGATGAAGAAAGGAACAGAGTTCGTATGGGACAAAGCCTGTCAGAACATGTTCGATTCAATAAAGGAACTGTTAAGACAGCCTCCAGTATTGATAGCTCCTATAAAGGGTAAGCCACTTATCTTGTACATATCTACGGCTGAGAATACGCTTGGAGCCTTATTAGCGCAGGTAAATGAAGATAGAAAAGAAACAACTCTTTATTATCTGAGTGAAACTCTGATAGGCGCATAATGCAATTATTCTCTCATTAAGAAAGAATGCCTGACATTGATATTTGTGGTACAAAAATTGAGACATTATTGCCTCTCTCACGATATAATTTTAATCTTAAAGACAGATCCAATAAAGTTTCTAATGACAAGGCTGATGTCATCGGAAAGATTGGTCAAATGGATGCTATAACTTTCAGAATATAAGATTACTTATGAGCCAGGGAAAGCAGTGAAGGGACAAGCAATGGTGGATTTCTTGGCAACGCATCCCGTAATAGAAAGTCAAACCATTAACGACGATTTTCCCGATGAAAAGGTTATGATGGCTGAGTCATAAAATCTATGGCAGATGTATTTTGATGGTGCTTCTCGAGCATCAGGAGCATGCGCAGGAGTAATATTCATTACTCCTCAGGGTGATTTTTTATCATATTCTTTCGCATTGGGTACTGCATGCACAAACAATGAAGCCAAATATCGAGCTCTCATCATTGGAATGGAAATTGCCCAAGAAATGAAGATAAAGACGCCACAGATTTCTAGAGATCCTAAGTTGATTATAAATCAACTGACGACTGAGTTTGAAATAAGAAAGCAAGAGCTCTTGTCGTATTGTTGAAAAGCACATCAGTTACTGAAGCAATTCTACCATGTCGAAATCAAGCATGTACTATGATCTGAAAATGTGAAGGCAGACGCTTTAGCTAGTCTGGCAGCAGCCTTGTCTTATCCAAATAGATGTCCTCTTCAAGTAACTATAGAGGAAAGAAGATTCTTGCCCTAGTCAGAAGTTATTAACGAAGTCACAGTAAATGCTTGATTGGTGCCAGCCTTTTGTAGATTTGAGTTAATCTACAAAAGGCTGGCACCAATCATTTATTGTCACTTCCAAACATGATTGGTGCCAGTCTTTCGTAGATTACCTCAAATATGATATCTTGCCAGAAGATCTAGCATAAAAATAGTAAATCAAGCAGAGATCAAGCAGGTTCATCATATGTAGTGAAGTACTATACAGAAAATCTTACAATGGGATGCTGTTGTGTTGTCTAGATGAACAAAAAGTGGGTCAGATGTTACGAGAATCTCACTTTGGGAATATGGGGCAGATCAAGATGGCTAAAATTTATTTCATCAGATACATTGAATGTGGTATTACTGGCCTACAATGTTTAAAGATGTAATAGATTACATGAAGCGATGCCACGAGTGTCAACTTCACGGAGATGTCATACATATGCCCCCTAAAGATCTCCATCAAATAGTTACTTCTTGGCCTTTCTTCGCTTGGGGACTCGATGTCATTGGCCCCTAAATTCCTGTTCATCTAAAGGAAAATAATATATTTTGGCAGCAATGGACTATTTCTCCAAGTGGACAGAAGCAATCGCATTGCACAATGTCAAAGAAAAATATGTGGTCAATTTCATCCAACACGCGATTATATATCGCCACGGCATCCCGAAGAAAATCGTTATTGATAATGGTACTCCTTTTAAGAATAGAGGCATGGAAAAGCTGTGTTAGAAATTCAGTATTCACCACTCATTTTCAACACTTTACTATCCACTAGCTAATGGATTAGCAGAGGCATTCAATAAGACGATAGTGAAGATACTGAAGAAGACAATGATATGAAACAAACGTAATTGGGATGAGAAGTTGCAAGAAACATTGTGGACATATAGGACTACCCACATGACAAAAACAAGAGCTACGCTATATTCATTGGTTTATAGCGTGGAGGTGGTTATCCCAATTGAAACACAAGTTGCTGCACTCAGAGTTGCAATGCATCAGTCAATTATAGATGATGAAAATGCAAAAATAAGGCTGGAAGAACTAGACCTGCTTGATGAGAAATGCCTGGTAGCTCAGTAACGATTATAGTTGTATCAGGCAAGAATATCAGTTTCCTTTGATAAACGAGTCAAGTATCGCTCTTTCAAGAAAGGGAACATGGTGCTAATGTTAAAAAGACCAATAGTGATGACCCGTAAAACATGGGGTAAATTTGAGCCTAAATGGGATGGGCCATATATAATAAAAGAAGTATATTCCAATGGATCATATAGAGTTATAGATCAATACGGACAGGGTATCAGTATATCGGTCAATGTATGCTTCATCAAGAAGTATCGTCCCTAAAGATAGTCACAATTTTGATCCAGAAGATTATCAGCATAATGTTTCTATATCAAAAGGGGGCAAGGCCAAGTGAAGTCATGTTCATATATTCCTTTTCAGATAATTGAATAAAGAAGGAATTCAAGCATATCGTCAAAGATTACATATCATTGATTTCTTAAAAAGAGAGTAACCATTGTTGTCATCATCGAACGAGCTTTGATAAACCTCATTGAAGTTAGTATCATCCCAAAATCGATATATTATTATGAGCATAGTGTGAATATCATCAAACACATTATCAACAATAGTGATATATCAATCAAAACATCTATTACTATAACGACAACGATGATAACTTATCACCATTTAAGGCAGCCTAGCCAAGCCTATACTGCCAACTACGCATAAGGCCTATCACCATTATTATTCAGTCAACAGTGAGAAGTCAGTGGCCCTAAAAGTCCCACCTAGGCCATCATATGCATACCTATGCTAGCAGTGGATGGAGTTAGTGACTGAAAGCCCTAAAAGGCCAAAAAGTCCTTAATGGCCAGTCACGCATAACACCAATGTCATCTGTATAGCTTTCCGATAGCATCACGGGGAATGGATGAAATTGCCCTCCCGTGAATGGGTCTAACCTTACAGATGAAGAAAATGCAAGTTGCCATGTGCGCTCTTTGGCCGTTGTTCATAGATAGGCCAACCATGCATAAGACCCCCCAGATCCTTGGCTTGATTTCGGTAGTAACTCATGAGGAAGGGTTCAAACCTACTCACCGATGGACTGGTAGCCTTAGATTTGATACCCCAAAGGTCGCCTTATGCACCCCATGAACTCTAGAAAGTTGCTGCAGCCAACCCTGTGCGTAAATCCAACCGAGTTCACGGCCCCGGTAGCTTCACTGGGCCCCTCTGATGGATTGCAATATGTGAACTCACTAGGCTATGAAAAGTTCTGTGAACTCGAGAGAGTTATAGAGACTAATCACATGAGACCCGACTCCACTACTCAAGAGTATAAAAAACTGCGTTGCTCCACTACTCAAGAGCTTAAACTATGTGTGATTATCTGACTAAATTGAAATCTAGTGCCGCCTACCAAAACAAAAATCTTATAAGTAATCCCATACTAACAATCATAATATATTAATATTGTTATTTCAACACTTCTTTAAATGTTATGATTAGAAAATTGCATAAATGAACATGCTTGAAATGAATCATGGTTTGGAAATTTATGAAGAGGCAAACTATCTCAAAATATCACTATGTCTTCATTCATATATGTTGAAAATTAAAAGAAGCTGCATGTTCTAAAAAAATAATAAATAATAATAATAATAATAATAAAATTCTTTACAACTCATCTGTGATTCCTAATATTCTCAGATATTTCTACAAATCTTCCTTCAACCGAATTTGAGTTGCTATGTGTTTTGACTTTTCTTCGAGAATAATTTTTGGTTGATCTGGAATTTTAGCTAACTTGTTCTCCAAAGATATGGTTATCTCTTCATTTTTTATTAATTCAGATTTCTCCGCATTGGCAAACTGAATACTAATTCGTATCATCTCTTCGATCTCCTTCATAGTTGATTCTTCCGTATGGTCTTTCAACTCCAGTTACAAGAATTCCTCCTTCAGGAGAGCTATGCGATTTTGAATAGTTGTCCGGTTGTCAGCACAAGCCCTCAACTATTCCTGAAGAGTTGACTGCTCTTGATTGAACTCAGAAATAGTAGAAGTGAGGAGGGAAGCCTTCTCTTTGTAAAGGGCTAGTTATTTTCCATATTTTGATATCTTAGGAGCAATAATGACATTTTTTGTTGATGCCAAATAAATTATTGAATTATGAAATTTGAGAAGAGAATCGCGTAGGATAGAAATATTGATCTTTGTCATTCTTACAGTGCTTTCCAGGATTTTAATAGCAATATCCAAATCCGACCACTGCTCGGGATCTTTATAAATGTGAACTATCGCTGACATAGAATTCCTCATCAAAATCAGTTTATGTGTAGGAACCTTCTCAAAAGATAATAGACCAGACACAATAGTTAAGGAGTCAGAGCTTGCTGCACCGCTATGAGGAGGAGTTCATATAATATAAAGAGAAAAAGAAATTAGAATAATGAGAACAAGGCTAGAGGATGCAAAAATTCTGATAAAGCAAATGATATATGTATGTATGTATGTATGTATGTATGTATATATATACCTGCTGTAGGAGTATGGGCAACAGGAGGTTGAATTTCCTCAACAGAAGAAGGGACGGATCCTAACAATCAGCAAAGGAAGGCACTCTGGCCTCTGTGCTCGAATCCCTAGTAGTTTGAGTTGGTAGATCAGTGGTCTCTACTAGAAAAATGGTTCCACGAGTTACTGCCTTCGGTGTTACCAAATGAGCCAAAGGGACCCTCAGTGAAAACACTGGTGCAGCTAGAGGAGGATCCGCAGGGGGAGTATCACCTATCCTAATATTGACAATATGAGCACCTGAAATAAAAATATAACAATAATAATGAGATAACTGTTACAATATATATATAAGATTGTAAAAAAAAAAAAAGAGAGAGAGAGAAAATTCCTTACTTGGTGAATATCCATATTCTCCGTAATCTAGAGGTTCATCTTCCTCTTCCTCTATCACTGCAGGGGTCTTCGCAGGGATGTTGGTATCAGGAAGAGCTTCAGAGGTTAACGAAAGATGTTCTTTGTTAATAAAAGTACCTTCTGCAACGACATCTTCCTTAACATCGATGTCAACCTCTCCCTCCTCAAAGTCATCATTTTCATCATGTTCACCATCTTCATACTCAGCAGAATTGGTGCCTTCAGATGAAGAGGCTGAACTTGCATCCTCTGAGCCTTCTTTATCTACTTCTTCAATCACAACCTGCTTACCTTTCGAGGGAGAGGCCCGGCTACCTCCTGACTGAGAATCTTTATTAATTGGGACCGAAGAAGCTAGAGAAGTCCATCTACCCCCTTCTTGAGGAGAAGGGGGAGAAGCTTGAGAGAGTGTTCGAGACCTTGTGTAACACCTTGAAAATCGAGGGTCATGTATAAACCCAACTCCCGAGTTCCAGACCGTCACTTATGCAACAAAAATGTTTATGATTCAATGTTGTCTGAGTTAAAGCATTCACATGAGTAAAATTATACCAAAACTGCAATTCATACTCCAGATTCAGTGATAAAAGCAAGTGAAAGACTAAAGGATATACATATCACTGTATGGAAAATAAAATAGATCTCAACTGTCTCCAAAGTATGAATACATCTCTGAGTCTCATATACATGTAAATAAACAGGATCAAAATGTCAAAAATAGTCCCACTAAGAAGTCCCGCCAATCCAAGCCACCTAAGCAAAGCCGTCGTGGTACTGCATATATGAGAATTCGTCCTGGTCCTCATCATAATTCGGCTCTGCCTCCTGAATCGCTGCCTCACCTGCATCTAAGACAGAGTCTGGTGGGTGTTACAAACACCATCCCGTAACGTGGGAGTGAGTAGCTAACTCAGTGGAATAATAGAGCAAAGATTAACATGTTCTTAAATCAATCATGCGATAATAGTAAAGCAGTAAATCAAACATTCCTAATACTATTGTTAATGCAATATGACGTGACATGATGGATGCCCTCACCGACGATCTCCCTCATACGGCATCATCTTACGCCCTAGGCATGCTTTCTTCCCACAGTGCTCCACATCTTCCAGGCACATGCAATGTGATGGTGATATGATTACCGAGTTATTATTAGTCCATTCATACAGCAGGATTGAGAAACTAAGGTACTTCCCTTATATCAATCCCAACACAGATCCTGTCTAGGATCGTCACTCCTAGTAATCTCATACGATGTATATTTTGTAGGTCGCTGCAAGGGCTTCTAGGGCTGTTGCTCGCATTCGTTGCACCGCTCCCCCATCACCTTATCAATACAGGATAGTGCTCTTATTACTACGGAAGGGTCGTCGCCTCCCGTAGACTCAGAATACGCTCGCGGTCACTACAAAGGGCTCGTCACCTGATCGGTGTAGGCCGACAACAAGAATATAGTATCCCATACCACCATAATCTGATCACGAGTCATAGGTGCTCACTAGTCACTACGGGGAGGTTTGTGGCCCCAACGTAGGCCGACAGCTCGACCACGGTGTCCCATACTACCATGCCCGGCTCATGAGTCTTTATGGATCAAGGTACCATGGTTAATAGGGTTTACAATGGTAAGTTCAATACCCTAATTCAAGCAGTTATGACTCATACAAGGTAAAAATACAATGGCCAGTCGGGTTACTTGACGGGCTCGACTAATATGAGCGCATCTCAAGCTGAGCGACATGAAGTGCATAAAACACTTCGCGTGGCCTAACCACTGCCGCCAACTCCAAAACACGACTCGCATTCATCGACGCGTCGTTCGTGGCAAAGATAAGCCAACCACGAATTTACTCGGTTACCGACTGCCTGGACTAGGTATAGTCCCAAACATTTATGAATCCACATCAGCAATCATATAAGAATAATGGAAATGAAATACAACAATGTGAGAAAGTTAACACATGTTATAACATACAACTTAAGTAAATCATCTAACACATGCATTTCATACATATAATGAAATCATGCATATAGCCAACATGTAGGAAATCATTTACATCAGCATATTATTTAAGAATTCAATGTCAAACTAATTCATAACACCATTTAATTCAATACATACTAATACAAAAATTTATACAAACACTTAGTCTATACACTTAAGTCAACATATAGTATGTCGACTCAAAGTGCACATTTGGGCGAATCTCTTCGCCAAACTGATTATGCACGCATTCCTAATATCCTAATGCGACAAAGAGCCATGTCAATCATATCAGAAAAATATGGATGAAAACAGTATTTCCTACAAATGACTAAAATGCCCTAAATCTCATATTTTTCATCTGCTTACGAAACAGGAAACGGACAGCATGTTGTACATGTCAAACGGCGTTGCCATCGATAATCTACTATTAAACGACATTGAAAGCGTTGAAATCAGCCAATCAAACCATCTAGAATCTGCACCTTTTCCCTAGAGGTGAACCGATTCGAACGGAGCGTATACGCTTCGTCTACGGTGAACAGGCTGCCTATTTCACAAGATGTATAAGTTACTTTGCTAAGAAATCTACAGAACCTCAAATCAGCAAGTATTTAGGGTGTTTCCTTACCTACAAATGCGACAGAATCACCAGAAAAGTGATTGAGGTGCATTGCTTAAGCACGTGCAACAGGTAGTGCAAGCAGCAGGAAGATCTCTCCCACTCTCTCTCTCACAATCTCACACTTTCTGTCACACCAGCTAGGGTTTCTAGCAAATTCGGATGGGTGAGAGAAGTGAGGGTTTAAGGCCCTTTTATAACCTAAAACATTCCCAAAACATACTTGGGAACAATGTTTACTTGATGCCTAACCAAATCGGGGCTGTTTCGGTCCAAAAAGATATTTCAGGAGGTCCTCTGGCCGAACGCGATCGGACTTAAGCTCATGTATGTCGGATGTCGTTCACATCCCATTTTCAGACCAGCAGTGTTCATAGATCGCACGTGGTGGTCCAGTTTCAGTTCAGCGGTCATCGCACATATATCAGGTCTACAAGTCTCATGATATGAAAGAGAAATTTTTTTTAATCTGAGGGTGTAATTTGGCTGAATTCTGACGGTCAGAACGCTTAATAATAACGTGCCAAGTCGTGTGCCAGATTTGAATTTTAAAATTCCAAATCTAACCCTATTCTCACCCTCTTCACTCCAGGCTCAATGAAATAGCCTCTGAATGTCAGTTGGACTTGATTTTCGAAATGATTGTCAAGTCCAGCTAGGCGTTTATAACTGTCTAAGATTGTAGGTATCGGACTTTCGACGCGTGGTCTAGATCCAATACAAAGTTTCAAAGGGGTCCTGAGAACAAACGGTTTAGAGTTTGATCCGAGGTTTCAGAGTATTATAGTGTCATTGGTTCTACTCATTTTGGGCTTCTAGAACGTATTTAAAGCGATCAGGGATGATTTCACAACTACTCTAGCGTTGCGCTAGCTAACTTACGCTTATTTCCTAAAGGAATTAATCCTACGCGATTTCTGGTCGAGTTGGTACTCGAGTCCAAGTACGGATTTTTTCAGGACGTTACAATCTACCCCCCTTAACAAAAATTTCATCCTCGAAATTTATACCTTTTCGTACTCCTTGAGAAGCTGTGGGTAGTTCTTTCTGATCTCGGCTTCTGTTTCCCAGGTAGCCTCTTTCTCAGAGTGATGAGTACATAATACCTTCACAAGGGGATTCACCTTGCTACCCAATACCTGCTCCTTCCTATCTAGGATACGCGTCGGTCGCAGGATATATGTAACATCCTCTCCTAACTACACCTGCTCCCATCCGATGATATGGGAAGGATTAGAAACGTATTTCTTCAGCATAGAAACATGAAATATGTTATTGTAACATCCCGAAAATCGGGGGGTCGAGCAAAAACCCAACTCCCGAGTTCCAGCATGTTATTTATGCAACATAGATATGTATGATTGAATGTTGTCGGTGATAATGTATTAAACATGAGTGAGATTAAGCCAGAACAGCATATCATACTCCAGAGACGGTTAAATTAACAAGCGGAAGACTGTGATAGTATGTATAACATATATAAACTGTTGTATGCCTCCAGAGTGTAGATATGTTACCAGGTTATATACATACATGTATACTCCAAAAGTAGACAAAACGAATATACATGAGTGCGCTAAAAATATAAAATGACAAGTGTCAAAGTATCTAATCAACCTCCCTGTAATCCCGTCAATCAGAACACGCATAAAGGAGGGATCCTCCTCATCATCATCAAGTCCAGCTCCGCCTCATAGGCCGCGCCATCATCTACAATCACAAAAGGGTCTGGTGGGTGTCCAGGAACACCGTCCCGTAACGTGGGAGTGAGTAGCTAACTCAGTGGAATAATAGAGCAAGGATAAACATGTTCTCAAATCAATCATGCGATAATAGTAAAACAATAAATCAAACAATCCTAACACTGTTGTTAATGCAATTATGACATGACGTGATGTATGCCCTCACCGACGATCACCCTCATGCGGCAACATCTTACGACCGCGGCATGCCACACTCCCTAGAGTGCTCCACATCTTCCAGGCACATGCAATGCTATGGTGATATGATTTCCAAGTTGTTATTAGTCCATTCAAACAGCAGGATTGGGAAACTAAGGTACTTCCCTTGTATCAATCCCAACACAGATCCTGTCTAGGGTCGTCACTCCTAGTAATCTCATACGATGTATATTTCGTAGGTCACTGCAAGGGCTGCCAGGGCTGTTGCTCGCACTCGTTGCACCGCTCCCCCATCACCTTATCAATACAGGCCTACCGTACTCTACTGCAACGGAAGGGTCGTCGCCTCCCGTGGACTCAGAATACGCTCGCGGTCACTACAAAGGGCTCGTCGCCTGATCAGTGTA
This sequence comes from Magnolia kwangsiensis, assembly GCA_037074715.1. NCBI lineage: Eukaryota > Viridiplantae > Streptophyta > Magnoliopsida > Magnoliales > Magnoliaceae > Magnolia > Magnolia kwangsiensis. The sequence continues at coordinate 36,534,057 of CM073587.1, read as the reverse complement.
GGCCGACAGCTAGAATATAGTGTCCCATACCACCATAATCTACTCACGAGTCTAGGTGCTCATTGGTCACTACGGGGAGGTTTGTGGCCCCAGCGTAGGCCGACAGCTCGACCACGGTGTCCCATACCACCATGCCCGGCTCATGAGTCTTCGTGGATCAAGGTACCATGGTTAACAGGGTTTACAATGGTAAGTTCAGTACCCTAGGTTCAAGCAGATATGACTCATGCAGGGTGAACATACAACGGCCAGTCGGGTTACTTGACGGGCTCGACTAGCACGAGCGCATCGCAAGTCGAACGACATGAAGTGCGTAAAACACTTCGCGTGGCCTAACCACTGCCGCCAACTCTAAACACGACTCGTGTTCATCGACACGTCGTTCGTGGCAAAGATAAGCTAACCACAATATTTCTTGGTTACCGACTGCCTGGACTAGGCATAGTCCCAAACAATCATAGAATCACATCAGCAGTTGTGTAAGGGTAATGGAAATGAAATACAACCATGAGAGCATGTTAACACATGTTATTACATACAACTTAAGCAAATCATCGTACACATGTCCTTCACACATATAATGAAATTAAGCATGTCGCCAACATATAGGAAATCCTCTCCATCAACATATTAATTGAGAATTCAATCTCAAAGTAACTCATAAGGAAATCATCAAGCACATGTTATAACATACAGCTTAAGCGAATCGTCAAGCACATGCATTTCATTCATATCATGAAATCATGCATATGGCTAACATGTAGGAAACCATTCACACCAGCATATTAATTGAGGAATCAATCTCAAACTAATTCATAACACCATTTAATTCAATACATACTAATACAAGCATTTATACAAACACATACACTACACACTTAAGTCTACATATAGTATGTCGACCCGAAGTGCGCATTTAGGCGAATCTCTTCGCCAAACTAATTATGCATGTATTCCTAACATCCTAATGCGACAACATATCATGTCAATCACATCAGCAAAATATGAATGAAATCTATACTTCCTACAAATGACTAAAATGCCCTAAATCTCATATTCTTTGTTAGTTTACGAAACAGGAAACGGACAGCATGTTGTACATGTCAAACGGCGTTGCCGTCAAGAATCTACTATTAAACGACATTGAAAGCTTTGGAAACAGTCAATCAAAGCGTCTAAAATCCGCACCTTGTCTCTTATGGATGTGTAAATTCGAACGGAGCGTATACGCTTCGTCTACGGCGAATAGAGGACCTAATACACAAGTTCCATTAGCTACTTCGCTAGGAAACGAAAGGAACCTCAAATCAGCAACTTCTAGGGTATTTTCTTACCTGAAAACGTGGAGGAATCGCCGGGAAAGTGCTTGGATCGCGTGGCTTAAACACGTGTAGCAGGTAGCACCAGCAGCAGAAAATTCTCTCCCACCTCTCTCACAATCTCTCACCTTTTCTCTCCCTCAATCTAAGGCTTTTTCCAAATTCGGATGGGAGAGATATGAGAGGGTTTCAACCCCTTTTATAAGCCCAAAAATGCCCAAAATAGGCTCAGGAACAAAGTTCACTTAGTGCCTATCCAATTCGGGGCTGTTTCGGTCCAAAACATGCTTTCTGGTGGTCCCCTGGTCGATTGCGATCGGACTTAAGCTCATGCGTACCAGATCTAGCACGTATTAAGTTTTTAGTCCGGCAGGGTTCGCAGATCGCGCGTGGCGGACCAGTTTCAGTTCAGCGGTCACCGCACGTAGATCAGGGCTGAAAGTCTCATGATATAAAATAGAAATTTTTCCTGATCCAAGGGTGTAATCTGGCTGAATTCTGATGGTCAGAACGCTTAATACTGACGCGTCAAGTCGTGTGCCAGATTTGAATTTGAAATTCCAATTCTGTCCCTATTCGCACTCTCTTCGGTCCGGGCTCAATGAAATGGCCTGTGATTATCGGTTTGACTTGATTTTCGAAATGAGTGTCAAGTCCAGCTAGGCGGTTCTAACGGTCTAAGATAGGAGGTATCGGACTTTCGACGCGCGGTCTAGATCCAATACAAAATTTCAAAGTGGTCCAGAGAACAAACCAGCTTAGAGTTTGATCTAAGGTTATAGAGAGTTATAGGGTCATTGGTTCCACTCACTTTGAGTCTTGTAGAACGTATTTAAAGTGGTCCAAGTTAATTCTACTGAGTGTTCAGTTTGGTACTCAACCAAATTCTACCCTAATTATGGCAGAATACGGTCCTAGGGCCATTCTATCCCCCATTTTGGGAACTTCTAGGTATCATATTATTTTTATTATTTTTCTAAGGGTTCATCATCAAGTTTACCCTAACTCCTCCAAATTTCATAAGATTTTGAGTTGTAGAAAAATTCTAAAAATTCCAGAAGCAGCAGCTGTCCAACAAGTGATTATCGGATAGTTTCTCACAATGACCTACTTTAAACTATATTAAATATTTTATTATATTTTTCACATATTTTTATATAAAACTAGACTCATTTATCTTCAATCTGGTTTTTGAATCACCTAAATCGGAGTTATAACGAAGGAGATATGATTTTTCCAAGTCTGAAGAAATGCGCAGGAAAAAAGGTACATAAACTCGCTGTACGGACGAGTTCGGCGATGCATCGCCAAACCGGCGATGGCATCGCCGACCACTGACCTGTTTGGGGTGGTTTCTCCGTCTGATATTTGAAATGGGTGTATTTTAGAACCTGAGATGAGTTATTTGATATGCAATATATGATTTTGGGGTAGGTGAAGCTGATCTATCCAATTAGTCTACTTATTTAGTGAGACTTCAAAAGGTTAATGGCTAAAAACCCTTTTTATTTATTTATTTACTATTCATAGTACTTTTTAGCTTAAGTATTGATCAACATCACCTAAACTTTAAGATTTGAGTCTAATGTGAGAGCTCTTAGAAAATTTTGAAGGATAAAGTAGTAAAAGGTGAGATTTTCGAAGGAAATAGGGATTTGAGACTTTTGGATTGAGTTTTGAGAAGTTAATCAAGTGTTAGGATAGACTCATTGCCTAAGGACGTCTAATCCGATGTTGGCAAAAATTCGGGGTGTTACAGTTATGAACGCTCGCGAGAGGCGTGGGTAAAGCCAAACGGTATGCCACTACTCCCACACGATCGTGGATCTGGAATGGACCAATGAATCGCGGTGCCAGCTTCCCCTTCTTCCCGAACCGAAGGACTCCCTTCATAGGGAAAACTCGTAAAAATACATGATCCCCAACCGTGAACTTTAGCGGTCGCCGTCTCGTATCATCATAACTCTTCTATCTGCTCTGCGTTGTGAGAAGTCGACGTCTAATAATATCAATCTTTTCTGACGTCGCCTGCACTAACTCTGGGCCAATCAATCTACGCTCACCGACCTCTGCCCAGCAATGCGGTGCTCGACAAGGTCTCCCATACAACGCCTCGTAAGGTGCCATACCGATACTCGCCTGGAAACTGTTGTTGTATGCGAACTCCGCATATGCAAGACAGTCATCCCAACTGTCCTTGAAGTCCAATGCGCAAGTTCGCAACATGTCCTCTAAGATCTGGTTCACCCGCTCTGTCTGTCCGTCTATCTGTGGGTGGAAGGCAGTACTGAACTTCAAATTTACACCCATAGCCTCCTGAATATGAGTCCAAAAAATAGAAGTGAACCGCGTGTCTCTGTCCGACACGATCTCCAACGGAACTCCATGCAGACGCACGATCTCTCTGATATATAGTCTAGCCAGCTCGTCTGCAAAGTTCGTGACTCTGATCGGTAGGAAGTGCACCGACTTCGTTAGATGATCGACGATCACCCATATGGAATCATATCCCTTCCTCATCTTCGGCAGCCCTGAAACGAAATCCATGGAAATGAAGTCCCACTTCCATTCTGCGATCGGCATAGGCTGAAGAAGTCCAGGTGGTCGGCGATGCTCTGCCTTCACCTGCTGGCAAGTAAGACAACGGGACACGAACTCTGCTATATGGGTCTTCATACCTTCCCACCAATAGGTCCTCTTCACGTCGCGATACATCTTCGTACTGCCTGGATGTATCGCGAGTCTGGTACAATGCGCAGCCTCGAGAATCTCTCGTCTCAAGTCAGGGATATCTGGGACGCATAGGCGGCCACGATAACGTAAGCCCCCATCCGTGCCAACTCGCCACTCGGCGTCTGCATCATCACTAGCCTGCTCTCGAAGCTCAATCAGACGCGCATCATCCCTCTGCGCCTCGATGACCCAGTTATCGATCTGAGATCGCTCCTTCACATGTGCGATGAACTCATACGGCTCCTCTACAGTGAGTTTCTGCTCAAAGTCTCGCAAAAACTCAACCATATCCCACTCAGAAACCATCAGCGGAGCCGCAAACTCTATTGCCTTCTTGCGGCTCAACGCGTCAGCCACAAGGTTCGCCTTCCCCGGATGGTAAGAGACTTCGAACTTGAAGTCCTTCAAAGTATCCATCCATCGCTGCTGCCTCATATTCAAGTCTCATTGCGTGAATATGTACTTGAGGCTCTTGTGGTCGCAAAAGAGCTCGAACTCCTCTCCATAGAGGTAATGTCTCCAGAGCCTCAGTGCGAATATGACGGCTGCCAACTCCAGGTCGTGTGTAGGGTAATTCTCCTCGTGCTTCCTTAATTGTCTCGAGGCATACGAAATTACCTTATCCTTCTGCATAAGGACACAACCCAGACTAATGCTAGATGCATCAGTGTATATAGTGTATCTAACCCCTTGCTCTGGCAATACTAGCACAGGGGTGGATGTAAGTTTGTCCTTCAGTTCCTTGAAAACTGACTCCGCCTTGTCATTTCAGGCGAACTTCACGTCCTTCCGTGTCAATTGAGATAAAGGTCTCGCGATCTTCGAAAAATCTCGAATGAAACGTCGATAATAGCCAGTGAGACCCAAGAAACTCCTCACCTCAGTGACAGAACCAGGCTGCTCCCAGTCCTGAACTGCAGCTACCTTAGACAGGTCAATTGCCATCCCATCCTTGGTCACCACGTGTCCCAGGAACTTCACTTCCTGCTTCCAGAAGTCGCACTTATTGTACTGTGCGAACAACTGATGCTGTCTGAGTGTATCCAGGACCAAGCGTAAGTACTCCTCATGCTCCTCTCGACTCCTAGAGTATACCAAAATGTCGTCAATGAATACAACGACGAATCGATAAAGGAAAGGCCGAAATATCCGGTTCATCAGATCCATGAACACGGCTGGTGCGTTCGTGAGACCGAATGATATCACAAGGAACTCGTAGTGGCCAAAGCTGGTCCTGAATGCTGTCTTCTACACGTCCTCATTCCTGACGCACAACTGATGATATCCTGACTGAAGATCAATCTTCGAGAAGTAATGCACTCCTCTCAACTGATCAAACAAGTCATCGATCCTGGGTAAAGGGTACTTATTCTTCACCGCGATCCGGTTCAGTCTGCGATAATCAATACACAATTGCATCGAACCATCCTTCTTCCTTACAAATAGGACTGGTGCTCCCCAAGGAGACACACTGGGTCAAATAAGGCCAAGCTCCAACAGACCATCAATCTACGTCCTTAACTCCTCCATCTCACACGGTGCCATGCGATACGTCGGCAGTGATACGGGCGCAGAACCAGGCACCAGATCGATAGTGAAATCAATCTCTCGTCGAGGTGGTAAACCAGGGATCTTCCTGAACAGATCTCCAAAATCACAAACGACTAGCGTATGCTCAAGCATCGGGGCATCCGCGTCCCGAAGTAAAGAAGCTTAGCTAAGTATGCGGAAGGAGAGATTTACCCAAACTGAAAATGTAAAAGGCATGCCCTCTAGCTCGTACACCGTCACCATACGAGTCTCGCAGTCAATCTCGGCCCTCCCAGCAGTCAACCAGTCCATGCCAAGAATGACATCGAGATAAACAAGAGAGGGGTCGACGATAAGATCAAGAGTCATCATCCTGCCTCCCAGATCCACCAAGCAACCCTCACACATCAGAGTGGCATCAGAAAAATCTCCATGAGCTGAAAGGACTCGCACTCCATCCATACGAATGGTCGGTAGTCCAAGACGCCTGACTATGGAATGCGATACCAAAGAAAGTGTGGATCCAGTATCCACCATCACAAGTATAGGAGTACCTCTGATATGGGCAGTGACCTCAAAGGCCGAATGCTGAGAAGTCTCTACCTCAGCTGCCTCATCTGTCAAGGCATGCACCCGCACCTGTTGTGGCCGGTTCAACCGCTGTATCATGGGCCGTAGAGGCGGCCTGAACTGAGATATGGGAGGTCTGAAGGAAGGGTGCGCATGAGCCAACCTAAAGGCGGTGCTGATATAGCCTGTGGGTGTATACGGTCGATCTTCTGCGGCGACGAAAACCCACTATCCCGCATCCAAGCGAAACAACTCTGTGCTAAATGGTCCGATCTCCCACAATAAGTACATGATAAATTGGGACGCCGCATCGGGAGTACTGGCGCTATAGCCCTAGGAGGAGGGTCGACGCGACGCCTCTTGCCCGCAAAGGGCCTGTCCTGCAACTCTGGTCATGGCCTAGGAGCAATAGGGCCACGAGATCGCGTAAGTCGATCCACATCCTGCTCTGCCTGCATGGACATGTGAATCAGCTCTACGTAGGAGGGAATGCTCACGCAACACATCTTCGACCGAATATTTGGTCGCAAACCCTCAGAAAAGCACTGTATGTGCATCTGCTCATCTGCCAGTATAGTCAGGACGTATCTGCCCAACTCAGTGAACCGATGCTCATACTCAGTCACCGTCATGCCTCCCTGTCTGAGGCGCAGAAACTCGTTCTCCCGGTCATGCATATATGTCTGAGAATAGTATTTCTCATGGAAGCGAAACTCGAACGCTGCCCAGGTCCAGATGTAATCAGCGGCAACTGTCCACAACACACTATCCCACCATAAGCTGGCCTTCCGCTCAAATAAGAACGTAGCCAACTCAACCTGCTCGGACTCCGAGCAATGCAACATCCGTGATACCTTCGACACACGGTTGAACCAATACTAGGCCTCTTCGGGTCTATGAGAACCCGTAAAAGTATGAGGCCACAAGCGATGGAATCGCTCGAGTAGGCCCCGTGTATCATCAGCAGACCCATAGGATAAGCAGGCGGTGCAGGATGAGCAATGCCCTCATTCTGAGCATAAGTACCAGCATCCTCAGCTGGATGTACAGGTGGTGCAGGTGGAGTCACACTCCCACCCTGGGCTAGAGCCCCCACAATAGTAGTTAGGAGATGCTGCTGCTTCTGCATCATGACCATCATCTGCTCAAATCTATCTAGAGATGGAGTAGGCTGTGGCATGTACTGCATCGAAGAAGATGCACGGTACTGCTCTCTGACGGGCGGTGTGAAAGGCGGTGGTCCAACTGCAGGACCAGTAGGAGGTTGAGACTCACGTGCTGTCTTAGGAATCGGGCCCACAGCAGGGTCCCTATGAGCACCAGACTGGAGGGGAACCTGATCCATAGGCTCACCCAATGTAAGCCGAGCTGTGCTCCGTGTAGCCTTAGGCGGCATTCCCTATATTCAAAATAGGGTGCAACCTTGTCAGTCTCAATAGCACAAACACACCGCAATCATTCACATAAAGAGTCAAAGGCATTCCATGCATTTCATTTAATCAAAATTGTCACAATACAAGGGATATCTTCTTACAGGCATCATGACAAGAAGTACATGGGAACTAAGACAGTTAAAGCTACAACAGCAACATAAGTAAACTACTAGCCTTAACAGGCTTACATAACATAAAGCAGAAAACGACTAACTACTACCAACAACATATAAAATCTCATCGCTAATCTGAGTCGGGTGATGGAGGAGGAGTACCCTTATCCTGCAAGAAGCACTTGATCGCCTTCAAGGTGCGAGTCACCTTACCGAATTTTCTCTTCATAACGGCCTTGGTATCCTCGACCTCAGCTCGAAGTTCCTGAACTTCCTTTCGTAAGGTGACCTGGCTCTCCTCAATTCGGGTAATGTGAGCATCACTAGTAGCCTGAGTAGAAGGAGGAGGGCTCTCATCAGTATCCTGAGCCTCCTCTTCTTCCTCTTCCTGGGCTTCTTCCTCTACTTCTGCCCTAGGTTCTCCTTCGCTTGGATACTCTTCGCCATCAAAATCGCCCTCGCTATCCTCATCAAGCTGAGTCTCACGGTACTGAGACCCGATCTTCATCTTAACCATGGTAGACTCATCAATGCAGTGAATCGTAACTGGCAACTTCGGTCCAAGTCTGTAAGCAAACTCAAGCGTGATCTTGCATATAAGTCGGCCAAAAGGAAGCGACTCAGACGTTCTTCTTGATTTCTCTATGAGGATAATCTGTCGCAACACGAAAGTGGCCATACACACATTTTCTCCCTGGGCCACCTGATACAAGAAATTGACCATAAGGCGTGTACATTCAACGCGATTTGTCGACCTGGGATACACATTGAACGTGTAAATGTGGTGCAGCAGGCGCAAATCATCAGACATATGAGTTGCCTTGAGGCTATTGTTAGGCTGCCATGGAACCAGACTACCGCATAGGAACCTGGTAGGTGATCTCGCTCATGCCTACTCCTCAAATTCTTTGCACTGGGATGAACATCACCAAGGGGTACGTTCAGAAGTCACGCTATCAACCGAACATCGATCGTAGCCATCCGGTCTCTACCAAAGGGAATCTTGAACTGCAATGGCTCCAATGTAGGATTTTGGATACGAGCGTAGAAGGCACGAACGGTGCTCACATTAGCACGAGAACAGGCTTCAAAGAGCGGACCCCAATGCGCCGCTTCAATGCGCTCAAACAATAGGAATTCACCGAAGAGTCGCCCTTCCACGTGCACCTCAAACAACACCTTACGGTTAGTATAATCACCGTGAGGCATCTCTGCTAACAACACTCACCCAATTTGAGCATGGGGATCCAAATCCCGCTTTGTATGAAACTCCCGGGCTGTGCTTGGACTTGCAATGGCGCTTGAGCTAGCGGCGTCACCCCTCGGTCTTCTTGATTGTGCAGGGCGACTAGGCCCAACCTCATCCACTACGGTCTTTCTCTTTCCCATCAAAGAGAGGATGGTGGAGAAAGAGAAAAGAGCCAAAATGGCTTCAACAAAAGCCATGCAAAATGTGAGAAATGTAGAGAAATGCCTGTCCAAACAGATTGAAGAAAATCTAGGCGTTGTAGAGGGATGCTTCAAGCTCCCTAGGGCTAAATTTTTAAAAAGAAAAGAGAAGAATAAAGGGGAATGGAGCTCCACCTGATTTCAGCCACAAATGGAGGTTGTAGGAGCTCCAACGGATGAGATTTGCAAGAGGAGGAGTTGCAAACAGTAATGAAGGGATGAAATGGGTTCAGTTTTAGTAGGAAATGGGATTGGGAGAGGTTTGGGCCAGCGATTTGAGATGGGGCAGCAAGAAAAATGTGAAAGGAGCTTGGGAGGGGGCTGTTTGTGGAGGTACCCTTTCTAAGGGGTTTCGACAGACGGGCACTGTATGGGAGGGGTGCCCTACCCTAAAAATACCTTGCGCCCAAATTTTAGCCCAAACAGGGCCCACCGTACGGCGATGCATCGTCGGATCAGCGATGGCATCGCCGGCTATCTCCAAATTCGGCTGGTATGGCCTAGTGGGCTGGGTCCCCCCTGCCCTATGGACTCCAAATAAGTATGGGCCCCACCACAGATCATTATATTTTGACCTAGGGAGGCCCAAACTTCCATTCGGGGCTTTTCGGGACCAGTTTGTAAACTAGAATAAATTTACCCATCATATTGCATATGATTTTGAGTTAGGAGGAGCTAATACAACATCTAGACCATTAGTTGCTAAAGATTACAAATTTAGAATGGCCAAATGGCCAGTTTTTGTGTATTTTTACTATTCATTGGAAAAATTTTCCTAAGTATGATTTTATATCATTTTCACATTAGGATCAATGCCTAACATGAAAATTCAGAGAAAAAATTGAAGAATGGGGTGGTGAGAGGGAGGATTTTGAAGGAATTGGGTGAAACGGGGTTTTTAAGCCCTAGCGATTTAAAGTAAGGGTTGTGGTTGCCCCACAGCCCAAGGATTCATATTTCTGAGTTTAGAACCTTTCAGGGAACGTCTCAACCCACCTACTTACAACCTAGGATCTACTTAAGTCACTTCACGCGACCCTAGATGCGTTACGGACTCGATCAAACGATCGATACGAATAGACTTCGCCTATTGGTGAAACTGCGATCCTATAAGTGTTTCTAGATTCTTTCCGCACCCACCTAAGTCAAAGGTGCGACAGCGTACATCGCGTGACCATAACCCAGGCCCGGTATAATCTCATTCATGCTCTGATACCAACTTGTAACACCCTGAAAATCGGGGGTCGTGTATAAACCCGACTCCCGAGTTCCAGACCGTCACTTATGCAAAAAAATGTTTATGATTCAATGTTGTCTGAGTTAAAGTATTCACATGAGTAAAATTATACCAAAATTGCAATTCATACTCCAGATTCATTGATAAAAGCAAGCGGAAGACTAAAGGATATACATATCACTATATGGAAAATAAAATAGATCTCAACTGTCTCCAAAGTATGAATACATATCTGAGTCTCATATACATGTAAATAAACAGGATCAAAATGTCAAAAATAGTCCCACTGAGAAGTCCTGCCAATCTAGGCCACCTAAGCAAAGCCGTCGTGGTACTGCATATATGAGAACTCGTTCTGGTCCTCATCATAATCCGGCTCAGTTTCCTGAATCGCTACCTCACCTGCATCTAAGACAGGGTTTGGTGGGTGTTGTAAACACCATCCCATAATATGGGAGTGAGTAGCTAACTCAGTGGAATAATAGAGCAAAGATTAACATGTTCTCAAATCAATCATGTGATAATAGTAAAGCAGTAAATCAAACATTCCTAATACTATTGTTAATGCAATATGACGTGACATGATGGATGCCCTCATCGACGATCTCCCTCATATGACACAATCTTACGCTCGCAGCATGCTTTCTTCCCACAGTGCTCCACATCTTCCAGGCACATGCAATGTGATGGTGATATGATTACCGAGTTATTATTAGTCCATTCATACAGCAGGATTGGAAAACTAAGGTACTTTCCTTATATCAATGCCAACACAGATCCTGTCTGGGGTCGTCACTCCTAGTAATCTCATACGATGTATATTTTGTAGGTCGCTGCAAGGGCTGCCAGGGCTGTTACTCACACTCGTTGCACCGCTCCCCCATCACCTTATCAATACAGGCCTACTGTACTCTCATTGCTACGGAAGGTTCGTCACCTCCCGTAGATTCAGAATAAGTTCGCGGTCACTACAAAGGGCTCGTCGCCTGATCAGTGTAGGCCGACAACAAGAATATAGTATCCCATATGACCATAATCTGCTCACGAGTCATAGGTGCTCACTGGTCACTACGGGGAGGTTTGTGGCCCCAACATAGGTCGACAACTCGACCACGGTGTCCCATACTACCATGCCCGGCTCATGAGTCTTTATGGATCAAGGTACCATGGTTAATAGGGTTTATAATGGTAAGTTCAGTACCCTAGGTTCAAGCAGTTATGACTCATACAAGGTGAACATACAATGGCCAGTCGGGTTACTTGACAAGCTCGATTAGTACGAGCGCTTCTCAAGCTGAGTGACATGAAGTGCATAAAACACTTCGCGTGGCCTAACCACTGCCGCCAACTCTAAAACACGATGCGTCGTTCGTGGTAAAGATAAGCCAACCACGAATTTACTCTGTTACCGACTGCCTGGACTAGGTATAGTCCCAAACATTTATGAATCCACATCAGTAATCATATAAGAGTAATGGAAATGAAATACAATAATGTGAGCAAGTTAACACATGTTATAACATACAACTTAAGTAAATCATCTAACACATGCATTTCATACATATAATGAAATCATGCATATAGCCAACATGTAGGAAATCATTTACATCAGTATATTATTTGAGAATTCAATCTCAAACTAATTCATAACACCATTTAATTCAATACATACTAATACAAACATTTATACAAACACTTAGTCTACACAATTAAGTCTACATATAGTATGTTGACTCAAAGTGCGCATTTGGGCGAATCTCTTCGCCAAACTGATTATGCACGCATTCCTAATATCCTAATGCGACAAAGATCCATGTCAATCATATCAGCAAAATATGGATGAAAACAGTATTTCCTACAAATGACTAAAATGCCCTAAATCTCATATTTTTCGTCTGCTTACGAAACAGGAAACGGACAGCATGTTGTACATGTCAAACGGCGTTGCCGTCGATAATCTACTATTAAACGACATTGAAGGCGTTGAAATCAGCCAATCAAAGCGTCTAGAATCCGTACCTTTTCCCTAGAGGTGAACCGATTCGAACGGAGTGTATACGCTTCGTCTACGACGAACGGGCTACCTATTTCACAAGATGTATAAGTTACTTTGCTAAGAAATCGACGGAATCTCAAATCAGTAAGTATTTAGGGTGTTTCCTTACCTAGAAATATGGCAGAATCACCGGGAAAGTGATTGAGGTGCGTTGCTTAAGCACGTACAACAGGTAGTGCAAGCAGCAGGAAGATCTCTCCCACTCTCTCTCACAATCTCTCACTTTTTCTCTCACACCAGCTAGGGTTTCTAGCAAATTTAGATGGGTGAGAGAAGTGAGGGTTTAAGGCCCTTTTATAACCTAAAACATTCCCAAAACAGACTTGGGAACAATGTTTACTTGATGCCTAACCAAATCGGGACTGTTTCGGTCCAAAAAAACATTTCGGGAGATCCCCTGGCCGAACGCGATCGGACTTAAGCTCATGCACGTCGGATGTCGCTCACATCCCATTTTCAGACCAGTATTGTTCATATATCGCACGTGGCAGTCCAGTTTCAATTCACCGGTCATCGCACGTAGATCAGGTCTACAAGTCTCATGATATGAAAGAGAAATTTTTCCTGATCCGAGGGTGTAATTTGGCTGAATTCTGACGGTCAGAACGCTTAATAATAACGTGCCAAGTTGTGTGCCAGATTTGAATTTCAAAATTCCAAATCTAACCCTATTCTCACCCTCTTCACTCCAGGCTCAATGAAATAGCCTCTGAATGTCGGTTGGACTTGATTTTTGAAATGATTGTCAAGTCCAGCTAGGCGGTTATAACGGTCTAAGATTGTACGTATCGGACTTTCGACGCGCGGTCTAGATCCAATATAAAGTTTCAAAGGGGTCCTGAGAACAAACCGGTTTAGAGTTTGATCCGAGGTTTCAAAGTATTATAGTGTCATTGGTTCTACTCGTTTTGGGTCTTGAAGAACGTATTTAAAGCGATCAGGGATGATTTCACAGCTACTCTAGCATTGCGCTAGTTAACTTACGCTTATTTTCTAAAGGAATTAATCCTACGCGATTTCTGGTCGAGTTGGTACTCGAGTCTAAGTACGGATTTTTCCAGGGCGTTACACCTTGTCATCAGAGAAGTTGGACTAGGGTGAGAAGTTCGAGGAGTAGAAGGAGTCGGTGGATCTTGAGGTTCCACAACATTTTCTTGAGTCGGAGAAGAAGCTTCTATTACCTCTTCAATCACTCTCCCAGAACAATCCCATGGGACCTTCTCAAAGTCCCTGATGACCCCATAAGCTATCCACCCTTCTAAAGTGTTAGAAGGTTTTTGTTCACTAAAGGGATCATCCACTGATATCTTAACATAGAGATGACCGGTAGATGGGGCATGACTTGTTTCTGGTATGAAGCCTATCCCTTCCTCGAACATACGGCCTCCGAGCCTTGGCAACAAAATCCAAATGGGTTCAGTCACAGGTGAGCATTTATTTTCCAAATATGACTGATGAAACCACCATCTCATGTGGCTGTATGAGGCACGAGGGATGCGATTGCAGCTTGGGATAATGAAAGAAGATTCGACTTAGCTGCCTAAAAGTTGTTTCCATACTATAGCCCAATTATAATGGCTTGTCCCATAACTCTACATTCATCTGTTCACCAGCCCGCAATCCTTTGGAATGGTTTGGTCAAAACTAAATTGACAAGAAAAATGGCTCGGGTAGTATGGCTCCCTCCAAAACTCTACTCTATCTCTCAAAGGGAGACTGCAGGATCAGATCGATAAGTAAAATGCCCTCTCCCCTGGGGTAAGTGATCCAGTGTCTATGTTATCTATATCGTCTGTGTAGCGATACAAGAAGAAATGGAAGTAGTTGATGTTATCATCAGAAGAAATTGCATCAATGACCCAATCGTAAGATCTTTTCACCATAGCTCTCTTCTAGAAAAATCATAGTGGAATATAGGAGGGGTGAATATAAGCCTTATCAGAAACTTCAAAAGTCCATGGAAAGTATATACCATGACAGCTAGTGAAGTAATGCTAAGGAGTGCAAGTGGAAGAAGAGCCGACGGAAGGACTTTTGACATATGAGGCAATCTATCTAAAAGCCCTATAAATTGAGCATAGGAATGGAGGAGCAAGAGAATATTTGAACCCTTTAGCCATTGCGCTGGCAACAACAAACATCGTAGGGTGAATAACATATTCCTACTTCGAGCTGGGTAGGACCACTACACTTAGCCAATACACAAGAAACGCCGCAAGTTCCCCGTTAAGAGTATACTCTGGACGTTCTTTTATATTTTCGTGAAGATCCTCCAATTATCGTGAATGACTGCCACTAAACCTGAGAAGAGAAGAAAAGATAAATAATAAGAAGTGTGTATTTGGATACAATAAGAAATTGATATTCTACAAGAAAAAGAAATTACCGGAAGCTCTGATGAAGTGCGCGAGCCATCGTAAGGGGGAAATCTTATGAATGTTTAGGACTTTGGACATCTCCTTAAAAAGTCCAGCAATCATTTTTGAGATAGAAGTAATGCGGCCTGGTGAGGAGATATAAGCCAGTTCTTCATTAGTTGGCACAAACTCATCATAGAATTTCCCAGTTATTGGAAGACTAGAGATTCGATGAAGATCCTAGAGCGTGATACTCATCCGGCCTTAGGAAGATGGAAGGAGTTGGTTGAGGGACGCCAATAATTAAGGAAGCCTTTCAGAATAGTGGGCTCCTTGTAAAAATGTTGTGATGTAGCTTCTAACACATTATAAAGATCAATCTTGCCAAGATTTTCGAATGCTTGGCTAAAATTGTTGCTGCCCATCTAGGATAGTAGTCGTAAGAAGTCAGGAGGCCTCTCATCCTGAATTCTTCCGAACTCCAGATCAATTGACATTCTCTAAAACATTGTTGAAGCGTCTCGTAAAAATGAGTCGGGAATAGATTATGCGGATTATGAGAAGGGGTGAGGAAGATCATCTGGTGAACATTGCCAATCCGTTGCCTTGGCTTCTTCAGTAGAAAGATACCTTCTAAAATTCTGGGTTCCCTCAATGACCAGGACTTTGTGAAGGCCAGTTGCTCCCCGTCCATTTGATCTAATAGTTCGCAGTTGAGGATAGACTGATGGTGGTGAAGGCTCACTCGGATCACTACCATGCCTTGCTTATAAGGGTTATTAAATTTCATAATACCCTCGATCACCCAAATCGACTCCCAGGAGTTCTAGAGTTTCTTTTTATTGTGTTCTCTGATTTTCTCCTGGAACTCTTCAGTTTTGTTGCGATGGATTTTCTTCGACCTAGATGGTGGGGGAGTGTCTTCTCTCAAGGGTGGCTTCTGACTCATCATCGAAAAATGAGTTCTTGTCTTTAGCCACTCATCCCATTCATAATCTCGATCATGTCTTGGTGGTCGTTCGATCTCACCCATAGAGATCGCCCTATGAATAGGAGAGGGCAGTGTGGCTATCCGATCGGCAAAGTTAAAGGTAGGGAGAACTAGCTCCTTTATATAAGCAGGCACTTACTGGTGATTTTGAAATGTTTGCATGATGGTTGGGTAGGAGATGGTGATGGTTCAATAGCTTGGGAAGATGGAGGATTTGGCAATTCTTGGTAGGAAGGTTGTGCAGTGGAAGGTTCAATGAGACAGAAAGTCCTCTTGGTGCGGGCCATGGTAAAGAGGTTCAAGTTCCAGGCAAAATTTTGAAAAAACTAAGTCTAGAAAGTTTTGCAGAGAAGTTCATTGTGTGGGTCGTACAAATGAAGTCAATTGCACGGAGTTGCACAATGCCTTAGTGCCTTGCGCAAAAAGAAAGTCTGTTGCACGGGTCATGCAGATGAAATCGATCATGTGGGGAAACACCGAAAAAGCAGGGCTTCACTAAAAGGAAATGAAAGTGAGGAATGAAGGGAGAATTCCTATATTTATAGGGAATATGGCCTGGGTACAGTGCTTAGGTGCCCGTTGCATGGGTCGCGCAAGCGATTGTAGGATGTAAGAATCTGTGATTGATCCTGATTCTTTGATTATGAAGAACAAAGAAAGGATCAAGGGGACATCTGTTGGGGCATAAAAAGAAGAAGAAAGATTGGAAAGAAAGAAATTAGAAGAAAAGTGAAAAGAACGAGAAAGAGAAGAAGATTAAGTGTCATGTTAAAGGTTTTGCATGGACCGTGCAATCGAACATTAGTTGTGTGGGTCGTACAAATGATTGGAGTTGTTGTGCGGGTTGCGTAAAAGGGTTCAAAGGTAACTTGCTATAGATGATTGAATCAGATGAAAGGAGGGCCCCCATGGCATAAAGATTGAGGGGTCACACGTGTGAAGGCCTATAAATACCCCATTCCCCCACTCATTTGGGAGTTAGAATATTTTTGAAGAAGATCAGAGCTCCAGTAGATTTTAAAGGTAGGAGAATGCTCAAGAGACAAGGCAAACAATAGCAATTTACCAAACCCATAACCAATCATAAGAGATTTTTGAAAGTTAGGGAGGATTCTATCACCCTACCATGCCCACAAGACGATGATGAATAACAAGATTTCCTAATTTCACAATCTCAATTCAGGAAAAGAAGATATCTTAAGCTATCGCAGATCTATTGTAATTTGAGTCACAACAAACCAATAAAAGCTAAAAATATTCTTTCATAATCAAACTAGAATCCAAGAGAGTTCAACAACACATGAATCAAAACAAAGAAAACATCCCAATCACGCTACAAGCTTCACCTCTTAGCCCTAGCTAAAAGGTTTAGCTAACTATAGATATGACTGAACTAAAAACTCTTAAACAAAATAAAAATACCAACGAAAGAGAAAGAAAAAGAACTCCTGGACGGCAGCTCCACCTTTTTTCTCCACTCCTCAAACCATAAAAGATGCTTAGGGATGCCTTAGGGACCCCTATTTATAGTTTTAGGCCTTAGACTTTCGCACTGAATTGAAAATTTTTGAAAACTGCTTCAAATTTCTATACTTTGTGTGCTGGCTGCATACCTAGGACTAGTCGAGGACATCCCTCAATTGGTCGAGGGTCACCTTCGACTAGTCGAGGATGACGGAATTTTTGAGTATTTAGTCGCTGGAGTTCAAGTAAAGACACCTTCGACTGGTCGAGGAGAGCCCAGGATTGGTCGTGCATAGCCAGGACTGGTCGAGCCGAGGCCAAGACTAGTCAAGCGTACGTAGGACTAGTTGAGTCAGATCTAGGACTGATCGAAGATGGCCGAATTTCACTTCAAAACTCCGATTTTCTTCAATCTTGACTTAATTTTCTTAGATCTTCAGTATGTGCATTCTTTATTCTTGGTTTCATCAAATCTATTCTTGGCCTTCATGATTCTTAAGCGTTAAATCCATATTTTTAACATCCTTTTCAATCCACACTCTTAAATTCACCTTGTAACACAAGCATGATTAAAATAGAACTTTAAGCATTACCATGTTCATAAAACTAAGTAATAATTGGTGTTTAATATACAATATTTGACCCTCAACATTCACTCACATGACATACTTAGTTTTAATGATGAGGGAGAGGTTAGTTTATTCAAACCTCAAATCAATTTAGAAATAAAATGTGAGGAAATCGATCCTATCCTAAGTGTATACTGCACTAAATTGGAAGATGATGAGTATTAGGATGATGATCATGAATGTTTAGCCCAAATTCCACTATAATCAATCTCCAGTTTGGCCCATATCAATGATCAATAGGTTCAGGAAGTTGTTGACTATAGTGATCTACCCCACCTATCTGACATGACCTATTTAAATGTGGAGGATGAACCACTTTCAACTAACCCTTTCAACTTTTGTGAGATATGTTTAGACCACTCCCCTGATTTAACTTATAATATGGTTAGGAAGATGGATGAGTTGCCCGATAGGACTCTGGAATTTGAGGCCACCCAGTCGAGATCACCATCTGAACCGCTAATTTTTGACAATTCAATGCCTCTTCTGAGTAGTATCAATGAACAAAGTCTTCACATCAATGCTTTGTCTACTGACCCTCAATCTGTCTGTGTAGGGTAAGAACAAGAGAGCATGCATCCATCCACTCTCAAAGACGATGGAATTCTTGGGCATATCATCACAAACTTCAATGTGGAAAATGAGCCATTCTCAGTTGAATTCCCAACTCTTTGGATGATTGTTTAGCACACTTTGCAGATTCAAACGATCCTATGATAAAATAAATAGTATATGCCTTGCAAGACAACATCTTGATAGTTGTTACTGACCGATAGAACCTTTAGTCTGAAGCCCCTCCTTCACCAGATAATGAATATTTACCATTAAAGGAGGGAGAGCTGAAAATTGAACCGAAGTCTAAAACTTGGGAATGTGTTGAGACTACATCATCTACTGAGAATTTTTCTAAATTTCATTTACTTGTAGTCTCTGATTCACCATGGAGTACTAACATTAAAACTTTTTCTATCATAGGTGAATCATATATACTTTGGATACCTCATGCGATTCAATAACAATTTTTTGATGAGGTCAATAAATTTCTTTGGGAATTCATGCTCCAGGGCATCCAAGCCTATTGAAAAAAGGACTTTTGGATGATCTTGTTGAGAAACTTACTAAGAAATTTATTAAGGTATTGGTCGGAGGAGGAACCTTGTGGCATGACTAAGTAGTTTTTCTCTTGCTTTCCTAGTTTAGGATTAATTTATTGCTTGGATATTATATCTAGGATAGTCGGCTTTATGCTATTTAGGATAGTTTGCTTTCTGTTTGTTTTAGAATAGTTTGCTTATTGTCTATTTGAGTCTTTTGTGTTAACCCATCTTCACACTAAGATCATTAGAAACACTTCAAAAATTCCTTCTCCAAGTACCACCTTTCCATCACTTCTCCTTTACGTTCATTGTCTCATGTGCATTGCATGCATATATCTTTTACATTAATGACAATGTAGATTTTAGGTTGGGGGTGTGGATTAGGCTAACTAATCAGTGTTTTCTTAGTCTTTAAGAAAAAATTGTGAAAATTGTGAAAATTTAAAAATTTGAGTGATTTTGATTGTTCATCCGTGATTTAGAAATATAAGATACTTCATTTTGGTGATTTATGACTCTTGAATTCTAGTCACTTGATAGACTTGAAAATTAAGATCGAGTATTAATCCATGATTAGAAGTTTTAAACATTGGTTAGGTCATGATTTCACATGTCACATCTAGCTTTCACACTAAAGCTTAGTCAACATTGAAATGTTAACTTGGTGATTATTAAGTGTGGAAGGAACTAACCTAGGGATTTTTTCCATCATGTTCAATTGAAAACAAAACAATATACCCAACTAAAAAATAGTTGTCGTCGAAAACGGCTACCCATTAAAGATCTTTAAAAAGGTTGACATAGCGTGAAAGCTATCGATGGAAAAATTAAAAGATGGAAGAATAAAAAGTTAAACTGTAAGGCAAGTTTTGGTTGTCTTGAATGCTATTTTGATTATCAACGTTATCATGAAAATAGAGAATTGAACCTTTTATTGAGAAAAGTCTAAGCTTCATTATACACTCATGGAACTCAATGTTTAGAATTGTTCTAATTGGAGGATTAATACCTTGAACTTGATTGTGAAAATTACTAAGTGTTGGATTTTAGGAGAAAGTAATGCTCAACATTGTTGTATTTTATAATTTTATTATCTAGATTATTTTTAAAAATCACTTGGGTTTATAGAAATTATCTTATGTCTTGAAATATTTTTCGCATACTTTACTCGAGACTAGCAAAATGCTGGTTGGAGATTGTGTTGAGGGTCAAATATTGAGTATTGGACACTATTTATTACTTGGTTTTATGAACATGATAATGCTTAATATTCTATTTTAATCATGTTTGTGTTACAAGGTGAATTTAAGAGATTGGATTGAAAAGGATGTTAAAAGCATGGATTTAACGCTCAAGAATCACCAAAGCTAAGAATGGATCTGTTGAAACTAAGAATGAAGAATACACACACCAAAGATCTAAGAAAATCAAGTCAAGAATGATGAAAATTGGAGTTTTGAAGTGAATTTACGTAATCCTCGACTAGTCTTGGCTCTGGCTCGATTAATCTTGCGTACGCTCAACCAGTCCTAGACTCTGCTCGACCAATCCTAGCTCAACCGGTCGAAGGTGCTCGACTCAAACTCCAGCGAGTAAAATAGCCAATTTTTTTATCCTGCTCGACCAATTGAGGGCTTCTCACAACCGGTCGAGGACGGTCGATGACCAGTCGAGGGTTACGTAATTTTTGCGCGGATTGCGTAAATTTGAGATGGTTTCCAAAAATTTTTACTCGGTGCGAAAGGTTAAGGCCTAAAACTATAAATAAGGGTTCTTAGGGTATCCCTAAGAATCTTATAGGGTTTGAATAGTGGACCAAAAGGGTGGAGCCGCTGTCCAGGAGCTCTTCTTCTTCCTCTTTAGTTGGTCTTTTTGTTTTCTTTAAAAGTTCTTAGTTCAATCATGTCTATGGTTGGATAAACCTCTAAGCTAGGGCTAAGAGGTGAAGCTTGTAGTGTGATTGGGATGTTTTCTTTGTTTTGATTCATGTTTTATTGAACTCTCTTAGATTTTACTTTGATTATGAAGGAATATTTTTAGTTTTTAATAGTTTGTTATGACAAATTACAATAGATCTGTGATAGCTTGAGATATCTTCTGTTCTTGAATTAAGATTGTGAAATTAGGAGATCCTGTTATTCACCATCGTCCCTTGGGCTTGGTAGGATGATAAAATCCCCGTTAACCTTTACAATTCTCTTATGATTGGTAGATCCTGTTGTTTGCCTTGTCTACTAGGCATGGTTACGTGATGGAATCACTTCCAAATCCTCACAACTCTCATCTATTGATGATTAGATCCATGAGAAGTTTAGAGATCTAACAAATCTCTTCATCCTTAAATCAAGTAAGGTAGCATCCTGAGAACCTACAAGTGGATCCTTAGAAGCCCTAGTTTTCCACCGTTGAATTTTTTAAGTTTTTCATTATATCTCTCACTATTACTCTCTATACTTCCAAATTTAGGTTTACATCTTCTTTTAGTTCTAGTTCTAGTTACTTTCAGAAGACACAAGTTCGGTCCCTGTGGATTCAACCCCAGTCTTATCGAGATTATTACTGAAAGTGTCTTGGTTTGTCAATTAGCGTGAGTGTTGAGTCAACTAGACAGAGAAGCTCCATAGGAAGATCAATCAGTTGTCTACCCCAACCGAATGTGTGCCTGAACTCGCCATAGGTAAATCTAAGCCTCACATCCCATGTCCCAAAACACCAGGTAAATAAAATCCTTAAAATTAGTTAGAATAACATAGGGTTTTTGGGTTAGAATTTTTTTTACAAAATCAGAAAATCTCCAAGTTTTCTACCCTTGTCGATTTATCGATAACAGGTTCGATAAAATTGAGAAGTGGTGTTGTTGTACTCGATGATCAATCGATACTATTAAAATGAGGACTAAAGATGTCCAATAACCACATATTCATCTGGACGGAATTATCGATGTATCGATACCCCTATCGATATCATCAATATTTGAAACTCAAGTTTATCGAAGTAGACTCGATATAATTGATAGCACAGTATTTGTGTCACTATTTTTTATAAGAAAATCATATAGACCTTTGATATATCAATGTACCCCTTGATATCCTTGCAATTCAAAAATCGATGATATCGAAAGGCCATCGATGCTATCGGTCTTGGACACAGTTTTCCAGCAACATTTTTCAGGTGGTTTTTTCAGATCGAGGGTCACTCGATAGAATATATATTCAAATATCGATGATATCGAGACCGGATCGATTACATTGAGAAAGGACAAACCATCCAATAAGTTCACTGATAAAATTTTTTAGATTTATAGAAGCATCGACATGACCTTCAATATCATCGACATTCAAATTCTGATGATATCGAGTGTACCTTGATCATATCTTTTGACCTGAAAAATTTCAAAGCAAATCTCTCTCATTTTTCAAATGTCGAGGAATTGATCCTCATATCGATAATATCAAAGTTCAAAATCTAATGACATCAACGCATTTTTCGATTCCCTTGACCAGCTGGCAAAAAGTTTCTAAAGTGTATGACATTTAAGTTTGTGTCATCGAACGGCCAGTCGATGCAATCGAGAGTATACGCTTGATGATATTGACCCTGCACAATGATATCGAACTCTATCATAAATACGACTGTTTTATATCCGTTAGAATTTTTTGCCTATATATAGAGAGCTTGTCTTTAGTTACTGGTAGACAAAGTAGAGAGTGTTTTTGAGTGTTTAAACCTTAAATCATTTACCCAAAGCCCTTTCTCTCAAGGGAGTTCATCCTCCAATCCACCCTCATCATTGATATTTAATAGAGTGGATTGGGGAATGAACTTTCACATTCAAGGATCATCCAGCTACCACCTTATTGGAAAATCATTAAGCTAGGATGCCTTGAATGCATAGATGATTGGAATCACTCTATCTCCTTTATAGGAGAATATTTGAGAGTAGTATTCCATCATAACCTTGACCCAATCCGTCGCCATGCATTGATATATCTTCTGAGTTACAGTTCAAGGAAGTAGAAGACTCTTCATCAACAAAGGAAGAGATCTTCAGTAACAAGCAAAAAGGGACTCATCTGCTTATCTGTAAGTTATCAAAGTCCAGAGGACCCTTGTGATCATTAATTTATAGGATTAGGTCTAAGGTGTTTCTCACCCTTGCAAGTCCTCTAGGAGGCCTCTAGCAGGAGTGTACATGGTGGTTACCTTGTATTGACCCTTACCCTGTGGAGAGCATAAACAGTTCGGGGCTTATGGAAGATCCTTGGCCAGTGTACCTAAAAGTGAGTGCGTTGTGTTGACCCTTGCTCGTGAGAGTATAAATAATCAGCCTAGGTGTAAGTTGTAAAGGTTAAAGGTGAACCTGATTTAAAACCTTGGGTTTGGGGTGAACTGTGGGAAGCCTCCTTGGTGAAATCCGGTACACTCAAGGGATGAGTGCGGTTACCGGGAGTAGAGTAGACAAGTAGTCGAACCACTATAAAAATGACTGTGTTTAAGATTGCTATTCATTTATTTTTGTGATTTCCTTTAATATTTTTATATTTGATTATCTGAGATCATACCTCACACACACACAGAGTCATATCCATCATAAACTAGTTTGCATATTGTTCATATCTCAAATAGTTTGTGATTGGATACTCTACCGGGCTTTAAAGCCAATAGAGTTACTCTTGAGTAATCCTAATATATGCTTATTGTTAGGATTAGTGTGATAGGATTTTAAATTTTCATAAGATTATTAAAAATTCCTATTCACCCCCTCTAGGACATATTGGCATATTCCTAATTCAACTAAAGTGGTCTTTACCGCAATTTCAATTGACATCAGAGAAGGTCTCTCTTTAAGGGCTTCACCAGCTAGAGAGTGATCTTGACTGAAGTTAGGAATATGGCCAAAGGAGAGGGATCGTCGGTCTCTTGACCTCTAGTATTTGATGGATCAAATTATGCATACTGGAAGGCTAAAATGCACCACTTTCTGAGATCTTTGGATCATGATGTTTGGGATATAGTTGAAAGAAGATATGTGCCACCACTTGAACAGATAGTAGTCGAAAATGGCATAACTATCTCCAAACCAAAATCGAAAGAAAAATGGACAACATTCGATAAGGAAAATCAAACTGCAGAGGCTAAAGCCATGAATGCTATCTATTGTGCTATGTCCCAAGATATTTTGAGTTAAATCAGTATGTGTGGGACATCCAAGGAAGAATGAGATTTGTTGGAAATGACCCATGAAGGTACAAGCACTGTGAAGAGATCTGAACTACAACTCCTGACTTCACAGTTCGAGAGTCTCAGAATGGAAGATTATAAGACCTTTATGGAGTTTTATACAAAGTTAAATATCATTTGCAACTCCATGGGTGGATTAGGAGAAAAATTTTTAGTACCTAAAATCTGTAGGAAAATTCTAAGATCCTTACCGGAATAGTTCAATCCTAAGGTAACAACCATTGAAGAATGTAAGAACATAGACGAAATGAAAGTAGACGAACTGGTAGGTTCCCTACAAACATTTGAACTACACTTCAAACATTTGAACTACACTTCAAACAAACCCAAAAATCCAAAAATACTATCCTCAAAATTTCAAAGAAAATAACAAATGAGGACATCGAAAGTGAAAGAGAAGATGAAGATGAGGAAGTGTCTTTGTTGCCTCAACGATTTAGAAAGTTCTTTTAGAAAAATCGTGGTCGTCCACTTAAAGGAAGAAAGATGGACAACAGACCTTCTGCAGGTAAATTTGGTAAAAATACCAAAGAACCATAATGTTATGCTTATCAGAAGATTGGACATTTGTCTACTGAATGCCCAAACAGGAAAACTAAGGGCAAGGTAATGGCTGCCACATGGGATGATAAAGAAGATTCAAACTCAAAATCTATTGACTCAGAGAGCGATGGTGGCCAGAAATCCTTGAAAATTCTTATGGTCTCCACCACTCCAATCATTCCTAGTGAAGATGAGAACGAGAAAGAACCACAAGCCACTGAATCATTTCCATCAGATAATGAGGAAACTGAAGAGGAGGAAGAAGAAAAACAGGATAAACTATAGGATGCTTATAATCAACTCTATATTCATAACATCCACATCCTTAAAAGACTTGGAATATATGAAAATAAAAAGGATTTTCTACAAAAAGATCTAGATAAAACCTTTGAAATTAATACACATCTAATCAATGATTTACAACAATATCATTCAGATAATGATAAGTTGGAAAGAATCAATCTATCCCTAAAAATGGAATCATCAAAGCTTACTAAACAAGTTAAATTATTAAAAGTTGAAAATGAGCATCTCTAGAATGAAAATCACACACTTCGTTTTGACTTAGAGAAATCTAGGAAATTTGCTAAAATAAACTATAAATTTTCCCAGAGTGGTGAAAAGTTAGAAAAATTGTTAGGGATGGGAAGATGAAGAAAAGATAAGAGTGGCCTAGGGTATGATAAAACTAAAACGAGAACTAAAAATGCAGCACCAATATGTGAAAAATTAGCTGCTTCAGGTAGTAATATGAGAACAACTCCATTGTATCATTTATGTGGTGATTTGGGTCATTATAAGTTTGAATGCCTGACACTTAGAAGGACTTCACATAACTCTGGTCGAAATCATATAGATAAACACAATCCGACCAGAGACATACATATTGTCAAAAGTCCACCTAGGAGATTGGTTAAAAGAAATACTCATACATTACCACCTAGAATGAAAGACAGAATGAAGAAATCATTTGATCAAGTGAGTAAGATAAACATGAAAACTAAATTTACCACAGTAAAGAATTCTGTCTCAAAATGGATGGTGAAAGAAAAGTTGAATTGCCTGATAACTCACTTCATCATATATCCTAAAATATTAAAGCATGAAAGGACAAGTCCAGGTCATGCATCGAGATCTGGATATTTTTGTTGAAATGATGTAATTTTGCTAAGTTTTTAATGATATATATGAGGTTCCTCACCTCAATCCTCCTCCGATTAGGATAAATCTGGTTCTAGCTAAATATACGGGAAGGAAGCTTATACATGAAAGGAAGGTTAATAGGGAATTTTTAAAACCGTACAATCTGGAATCCCTATTTACTGCAATCGATTGGGTGCCCGTTCTTGACTTCGGCGGGCCCTGTCATCTTGAACGTACACGCAACTTTCTCACCGCTTGTGACTCGCTCATGTCGGATCCTCCTTCTATCATGGTCTCTCTTAATGATGACGATGTCCTGAATACTCCTGCTACAATGGCAAACATCCTCGGGCTGACAATGTCACCCATCAGTCTCCCTAAAATGGACCTTGAAACGTTAAAATTTGGTCCATGGTTACTAAATACCTCTGTCATGGTAGAGGCATTCCTTGGTGCCAAGTAAATGCATTGAAATCTAAGTTCATGGAACCTCGATTTCAGGTCTTGCATGGTATCTTTGCCACAAACATCTATCCTAGAAGTACCAATTGGTCCGATCTCACAGGGTTCATGACCATGATAGTGTATTCAATTGCAAATGGGATAAAAATTTGCCTCCCGACTTTGCTTGTGCATCAGTTGGTCTATGTCATTCATACATCCAGGGATCTTCACCTACCCTACCCTTGAATCATAAACATGGTGTGTAACGCCATCAGCTTCCCAACGACCAGAGATCTAGAACTTCCCCTCCAAGTCTTCAACAAAAATAACATTCGAAGGATGGACTTGAGGTTCCATAAGTATCCCGAGGATCCAGAGGAAGGCATTCATGAAGAAGAAGCAGGAGGTGAAGGAGATGCTCTCACTAAAGAGACTGAAATGGCTGGGGAAGAATCATCTGTGCCCCATCAAGCACCATCCACATCAGCGACCGAGCATGCAAAGAGGTTCAAGCTGCTTCAAGACAGAATTTGGGCGATACAGTGCAATGTCGCTCAACTGAAAGAGTCTGTGGATACACGACTTACTGTCTTAGAACGCATAGTCAATGGAGTGTAGCAGACCGTGCAACAATTGGTTGATCTACTCACTTGCAGGCGTGACGACACGACACCATCTTCCTCAGCTCCATAAGTACTGGTCTCTGGATGCTGTCACATACACTTCATTCCTATTACCACATATGAACATTAATATCTTTTTGGATGTTTTGCGCTCTCATGAGTGTATGTGATAACTCACTAACCTAAATAGTCTAAACAGGCTTCTTCTTTTTTTCCCATGGATGGGCTAAAAACTGATGGTTGAGTTTGGATGCCCATGAATGGGCTTGGTAATTTTGTTGGGATAACTGTTAATCTACTACCAAACTTGGGCAGTATATATATATATATATATATATATATATATATATATATATATATATATATATATGCTTTTGGATATTTGTGGATATGGCTGGGTATAATTCACATTTTTACTACCATGATTATGTTTTAAGATCCCCTGGTTTATCTAGACCATGTTATGTGGAATAAATGTGATATTTTTTATTCTATCTACTTATATCACTGCTATGTTTGGCCTGTTATGCATACATAGTCTCTGAAAATGATGTCTGATTAAATTATTTTGATCCTTATACATTTATCTTTTATATATGCGTGCTCTTTGAATATTAGTTCTCCCAAGATGTTTTAACTTAAGTCAATATCCATTGCTATACCTTTGCCAATGACTGATAAAAAGGGGGAGAACAATTCAAACATCCCACAAGGAAAATTGCATATCTACTTAAATTGTGATACAGGTGTTAAGGGGAGAAGCTGCATCAAGATAGGGGGAGAATGCTGTTAGGGGGAGAAGCTACTAACTTGTGCGTATAGTTTCACTAGAAATTGCAAAATTATGTAAATTACATATACAAACAATTTAGGATGTGTTTGTCTAAATGCTGTTCTAGGGTGTTTTGATTTTTTGTAACGTAACTGACAAAGGGGGAGATTGAAAGTGCCCTGGTTTGTCAATTAGCGTGAGTGTTGAGTCAACTAGACAGAGACGCTCCATAGGAAGATCAATCAGCTGTTCACCTCAACCGGATGTGTGCCCGAACTCGCCACAGGTAATCTAATTCTCACATCCCATGTCCCAAAACACCAGGTAAATAAAATCCTTAAAATCGGTTAGAATATCGTAGGATTTTTGGGTTAGAAAACTCTTTTACAAAATAATAAAATCTCTAAGTTTTCTACCCCTGTCAATTTATTGATAACAGGTTTGATAAAATTGAGAATTGCTATCGATGTCCTCGATGATCAATCGATACCATTGAAATGAGGACCAAAGATGTTCAACAACCACATATTCATCTGGACAAAATTATCGATGTATCGATACCCCTATCGATATCATCGATATTTGAAACTCGAGTTTATCAAAGTAGACTCGATATAATTGACGGCAGAGTATTTGTGTCCCTGTTTTTTTAAGAAAATATATAGACCTTCGATATTTCGATGTACCCCTCGATATCCTCAAAATTTAAAAACTGATGATATCGGAAGGCCATCAATGAGATTAGCCTTGGACAGTTTTTCAACAACATTTTTTAGGTGGTTTTTTCAGATTGAGGGTCACTCGATAGAATCGATATTCAAATATAGATGATATTGAGGCCGGATCGATTGCATCGAGAAATGACATAAACTGTCTAGTAAGCTCACTAATAAATTTTTTAGATTTATTGATGCATCGACATGACTTCGATATCATCAACATTCAAATTTCGATGATATCAAGTATACCTGAATCATATCTTTTGACCTGAAAATTTTCAAAGAAAGTATCTCTCATTTTTCAAATGTCGAGGAATCGATCCTCGTATAGATAATATCGGAGTTTAAAATCTGATGACATCGACACATTTTTCGATTTCCTCGACCAGCTAGTAAAAAGTTTCAAAAGTGTATGACATTTAAGTTTGTGTCATCGAGTGGTGTCACGCCCCAAACTCGGAAACCGGGCTCACAAAATTCCCGATCGCCGAATCCGGCGCCGATAGCCTCTGTAGAACCCCATTCTCGGCACCTAGCTCCCATTCTCCAGGTTCCGATCCTGGGATGCTACGAGGAGGATTTTTCAATTTCAGTTTGATTCGTAATAAGCATAACCAATGGCATAACCCACGAATAACAACCAAGAACTCCATTACATTTTCACTATGATCAAAAACTTTACAAGTATAATGAGCATAAAGGGAAATACAATAGTAAGAACAAAAACTCCAAAACGGTCTGCAACATGCTCCTGCCTCAGCGCTGCTGCGATCCAACGTCACCTGCACGCAACGGTCGTGCATAAGCTTACAGAAAGCTTAGAGGGTGGTGAAAGTGTGTGCGCAAGGTAGTAATATGAACATATAATATCAGAATAATGAGGAATATGTAGATGGAACCATAATATCATGAGCCGTACCAAGGCTATGCAATGCAAGACATGAATGGTATCGGCCATCCCAAGGCCATGCGATGTGCAATGCAACTCAAGCATACAGATCTTCATCTATATCCACACATCAATACAACTCAAATATGGGATATCACCGGGGTCTAGTACACTCTAAACTAGATTGCCGCCACATCGCGCGTAATAAGGTAAGTGGAAGAGACCACACTATCCGTCTGCCAATATCGGGCGCGACTCGTCGATAGCGGACCCATTCCTCGAGCTGGTCAGACTCAGCCTAGCATTGTCCCCTACTCACGGGCAGGTAAGGCTACACCCCCTTTCAACCGACCACGACATAGTGAAGAGCGTAATCGTCTGGTAATCGGCACTCAACGCTCATCTATCCACTCAGTCTAGATGTTAGAGCAACCTCTTGGTACCATAAGGGTTTAGGGATTTTCACCCAGGGATACCTATAGTACCCCATGTAGAATAAAATTTCTGGTATCCAATCCTGCCAACCATGATCTGTCTGTGGAGGCTACGGCCCCGATGTCGCTAGGGCATACAATAACCATGTCACATAAATGTGAAATGCATGAATCACGCTATCCAGTCATGCAACCAATCCTGCGCATATCGTGCGCTCATGTAGGGCAACACCGCCTAACCAGGAGCCCATAAACAACCTGCCCAAAGGCATATGCTATGATCAGACAATCCTTATATCAAGCATACATATGATGTGTATGATCATGAGTCATGAAACTATACTAAACATGTAAATGAGTGATGAATTGTTCATACAATGCGGATGGGCCTAGACGGCCTATACACAGCAAGTACGGCCCAGTAATGGGCCCTAAGGAGAGTCGTAATGTGAACATCCAACCAACATTACACTCGCAATATGGACGTCAAACCAACATTGCTCCCAAGGCACATTCTTTGTAAACATCGCTAGTTAGTCTGTATGGGAATTACACATTGCAATGGACCGTAAGTTCATTCCATTTGGCCTTACATATATATCAAATGGGCCATATCTTATGGGCCTTTTATTCATCAGATGGGCCACATAAATGGGTTACACCAATGGGTCTTATGTGCATTGCAATGGGTCAAAACCCGTGGGCCTTGGATTGCATCAAATGGGTTTAACTCATGGGTCTTAAAGGTAACGAATGGGCCACGCCAATTGAACCCCATAAGTACGCCAAATGGGCCCTAACCCTTAGGCCTTGCATGCATATCAAAGTGGGTCTCAACCCCTAGGCCTTTCATATATCAAATGGGCCTACTTCCATGGGCTTTAAAATTTCATCGAATGGGTCCAATTTCATAAGCCTTGGAATACATCAAAAGGGGCTAGTCCTATGGACTTGGAACACATTAAGTGGGCCTAAACCCATAGGCCTTATGTGTTTCAAGTGGGCCTAACCCATAGCCCCTTTTACCGTTCAAATGGGCCTAACCCATATGTGAGTGGCCCACCCAACCAAAAGCTGAGGCCTTAAAATGATCCCACCAGTGGATGGATGGTCTAGATGCATCACGTGCATCATGGTGGGTCCCACTGTCCAGTGGACAGTGCGAAAATGGCACACGTATCAAGGAGGGCTCCACTGTCCGCTGGACGGTGGAGGCATTACGGTGACAAGGTGGGCGCCACCGTCCACTGGACGGTGGACTACAACACATACAACATTGTGGGTCCCATGTGGGGCCCACTGTAATATTTAGATGCCATCCAACTCGTTCATAAGGTCACTCGGACCTGGATGAAGGGAAAACATAAATTTCAGCTTGATCCAATGCTTCTGTGGGCCCCAAACAAGATTTCAATGGTAGACTTTTAATTCCACTGTTTCAAGTGGTGTGGGCCACCTGAGTTTTGGATCGGTCCGAGATTTGGAGGGGGCCCACCTGATGATGGGACCCGCCTTATGAACAGATTCGATGACAAACAAGCATTACGGTGGGGTCCACGGATGGAGCCATGGGTCCCATGCTGGACGCCCGCCCGCCCTCACGACTGCACGCAGCAGCGTGCAGCGGCTGCTGTGTCAGGGTAGGCAAAGGGTATGCCTCTTTCAAAAAATGGGAAAAACCTTTTTTTCGATGGTTTTTCGCACGTGGGGCCCACTAAAATGAAATTTGCCCTGGCCATTGCGTTCAGTGGCCCGTAACAGTCGAAATGAGTCCGAAGTTTGAATTTTTTTGGGATTAAAAAATGAAATAAAACAGAAAAGGATCCTTGAATGGTAATGATACGTTCTTCGATGCTATGGCCCACCAGGTCTTCCAATCAGGCCAAAACTTCTACCCAACGACTAAAATACCGTAGGTAAGAGGATGGACGGCTTGGATTGTTTAAATACATCATGGTGGGGCCTAAGCAAGTGGGCCACCCAAATGCCACCTTTCTTATTTCCCTTTTCTTCTTTCTTTTGAAACGTCCAGCGACCCAGACACTGGACGGTTTTGTTTTTTGTTTTTTTTAATAGATAGTGGTGGGCCCTGATGAAGTGGGCCACCACTGATGGGTGACATGGTTACAACGTCTAAGGTGGGCCCCACTTGAATAAAAATGAATACCTCAAGGTGGGATCCATTCAAGTGGGCCACACAATCCTATTGCATAAAAATAAAATAAAATAAAATAAAATAAAAGAAATAAAAGAGAGGGAGAGACATGGAGAGTGGGACATGCTTGTGATGGAGGGACCCCGACACTATGGGCCCTCCCTTGCAATGAATCATACATCAAGTGGGTCATTTAGCATAAGGGACCATCAAAAATTAAAATCAACGGTGGGGATTCTTTCCCCACCAATATGGATGGTCTAGATGACCTTTCTAAATGAAATAAACATCATGATGGGGTCCATGGAGAATGGCCCCATCATGGAATGATCATGATGATCTAAGTGGGCCATAGGCCTTATCTTAGGGTCCCAAGTGAGATCCACACCATTGATCGGTGGGCCTCACTTGGTCCACCATAAAAATAAGAAAAACTACCCTATAGAGGCACCCACCGTCCGATCTTCTTGCTCCTAGAGGTTCCTTGGCACCTTAGCTTCAACTTCAATGGATGAGATGAGAAATGGAGGGTTGAGATGGGAGATGGTGGGGTAGGAAAGTGGGCCACTTGGAGTTTAGGGATGCTTGAAAATTTTCATACGTATGGAGTCTTAGAATTTTTTTTTTGTTGCTTGGAGATTTGAAATGAGAAAGAGAGGAGTTGTAAAGGGAGAGAGAGAGTGTGATGGATGGATGTGGTGAGTGATGGTTGTGTAAGAAAAGCTTGACTTTTGAGACTTTTGTTTAAGAGAGGTATGGGTGGTGAAGACTTTTGTGGCTTTTTGTGTAAGAGAGGTACGAGTTTGGGAGACTTTTATGGTTGCTTGGGAAAAGGGATGAAAGTGATGTGTACTTGACATGTGATGGCTTGATGGATTGATTGATTGATGAGATTGATGTGATTGATGTGACACATTGTAGAGATTCCCTTGGGTTTCGTAACGCGCGGCATTTTCTCACACCGAATGTTGGCCCACATCTCTTGACCAGGGTATCTCCTCGGCGCGCGAGTCACGGTATCGAAACCGCAACGACGGCGCGGTCGCTATGGTATTGGTCTCGGGTTGAGTCGACTCGGGTTGTCGGTATATGAACCAGGGTCGCGCATATCGGTTAAGGATTGAAGGTTGCCGGAATTTGACCGGTAAGACCGCGGAAGTCTATGGAACGGTACGGTTTAAGATATGGGTCTTACAAGCGGCCAGTCGATGCAATCGAGAGTATACGCTCGATGATATCAACCCCGCTCGATGATATCAAACTTTGTCATAAATGCGACCATTTTATATCTATTAGAACCTCTTTCCTCTATATAGAGAGCTTGTCTTTAGTTGCTAGTAGAGAAAGTAGAGAGTGTTTTTGAGTGTTTAAACCTTAAATCATTTACCCAAAGCCCTTTCTCTTAAGGAAGTTCATCCTCCAATCCACCCTCATCATTGATATTCAATAGAGTGGATTAGGGAATGAACTTCACCATTCAAGGATCCTCCAGCTACCACCTTAATGGAAAATCATTAAGCTGGGATGCCTTGAATGCATAGATGATTGGAATCACTCTATCTCCTTTATAAGAAAATATTTGAGAGTAGGATTCCATCATAACCTTGACCCAACCCATCGCCATGCATTGGTATATCTTTTGAGTTGTGGCTCAAAGAAGCAGAAGACTCTTCATCAATAAAGGAGGAGATCTTCAACAACGAGCAAAAAGGGACTCATCTGCTTATCTATACGTTATAAAAATCCAGAGGATCCTTGTGATCATTCTTGAAACACCTCTGTAGGATTGGGTCTAAGGTGTTTCACACCCTTGCAAGTCCTCTAGGTGGCCTTTAGTGGGAGTGTATGTGATGGGTACATTGTGTTGACCATTGCTCTATGGAGAGCATCAATAATTAGGGTCTTATGGAAGATCCTTGGCTAGTGTGCATAAAAGTGGGTGCGTTGTGTTGACCCTTACTCGTGAGGGCATAAACAGTCAGCCTAGGTGTAGGTTGTAAAGGTTAAAGGTGAACCTAATTTAAAACCTTTGGTTTGGGGTGAACTGTGGGAAACCTCCTTAGTGAAATTCGGTACACAAGGGATGAGTGCGGTTACCGGTAGTGGAGTATACAAGTAGTCGAACCATTATAAAAATGACTGTGTTTAAGATTACTATTCATTTATTTGTGTGATTTTCTTTAATATTTTCATATATGATTATCTGAGATCACACCTCACACACACATAGTCATATCCATCATAAACTAGTTTGCATATTTTTCATCTCCCAAATAGTTTGTGATTGGATCCTCTACCGAGCTTGGAAGCCAGTTGAGTTACTCTTGAGTAATCCTAATATATGCTTGTTGTTAAAATTAGTGTGATAGGATTTTAAATTGTCATAAGATTATTAAAAAGTCCTATTCACCCCCTCTAGGACATATTGTCATATTCCTACTTCAACTAAAGAAGCCTTTACCACAATTTCAATTACTACATCGCAACCCTACACTTGGGCTTGTGAACACCCATGACCCTTACACTAGCTAGAAAATAAATGGGTGGTATTCATATCATCTCATATATTATGGTGGGCACACACATCACACTTGTGCCTCACACAAGGGTCTCATACTTCACAATGGGCCTCATCCCATGGGTCTTATGTACATCACAATGGGCCTCATCACATAGGCCTCATATACATCACAATGAATAGAATACATAGCTCATGGTGGGCCTACATCTATCGAATGGAACCCACCATATAGACAGCAGGGATATACAACACATACATCATGGTGGATCCCACCGTCCCATGCACTGGACGGTGTGGACAACACACACGAGTGGGGGGGGGTCTCACCATACCAATCTAGATGGTGCAGATACAACACATATCATGGTGGTCCCACATCCAGGGACTGGACGGTGTGGGTAAAACATACATCGTGGTGGGTTCCTATGTTCAGGGACTAGACGACGTGAATAAAACACTTACATCATGTGGGGTACACATAGAGGGACTAGACGACATGGATAAAACAGACACATTGTAAGTGGTAGGTTATCTATCACCCTATATTGTCAAATTTTGTAGTGACAAACCACTTTGGAGTGATTGACTTGTTTAATAAATGAAAAGTTCACCTTCATACGAAGATGAGTTTCAAGTCATCTACTTCAACATAAGTGCTACTACAACTTCAAGTCCAAGTGCATATTTAACTGCAAGAACAAGATCAAGTTCTTGTACTAGACCAAGTGCAAGTGAGACTTCAAGTGTAAGTGTATTACAAGTTTCAAGTATGCAAGTTTAAGTTTCAAGTATACAAGTTCAAGTTTCAAGTATACAAGATCGAACTTTAAGTACTTCAAGTATACTATCTACTGAAGCGACTGAAGTTACAAGTTCAATGTTCACATTTAAGGTATATCCAAACCTATAAAGGTATATTATAAGACCCATATCTTAGTCTGTACCATTTCGTAGGCTTCCGTGGTCCTCCCGGTAGAATTCTGCCAACCCTCGACCTGCATCCAATATTTGTATGAGAATCTAAGCCAAGTCCTACATATCAAAGTTGGCTCGACCTGAAATTTGCACCTTAGTGATCGAGTCGTCACCGCAGTTTTAACGCCGTGGCTCGTGCACCAAACCGATACCCAGGCTAGGAGATGTGGTTCGCATTCATTCTGAAGAAATGTCGTGCGTTGCGAATTTCTAGGGAATCTCTACACATGTCCCATCAAATCAAGTCAAGTACACCACCTTACCCCAAGTACAACCAAGCCACTCCTTCTTTTCCTACAAGTCAACCATCTCGCTCCCCTCACCATCCCTGTTTTACACAATTTTTAACTAAGCCCATGCTTCCCCATCTCCTTTCCTTACACCCACCACTCCATCCATCCTTTAATCTATTATTTTTCTCCCTTTCTCTCATTTCTCAAAAATCTCCCAAGCAACCCAAATACTACACGTCCAAGCCCTCTCAAGCTCTCCCAAATCAACAAGTGTGGCCCACCCTCTCATCTCTCATCCTCACCATCAAAACTCCATCATCCACCATTAAAAGTTCAATATAGGAGTTAAGGAGGCTAAGGGATCAAGGAGTGCAAGAGGTGGGTGATCTACCGTTGATCTCAAAATTTGGGGCTACTTGTTGTGGGACCCACATGATGTATGCATTGTTTAAGGCAGGGCCCATTAGTGGCGGGGTCCCTCCCCTTTCACGTCTCTCTCTATTTATCATGATTGGAGTGGACCCCACAATTATGTGTTATGTATAACTGTCCATCTGACAGTGTGGCCCATTCTTTTGTCAGTGGGGTCCACACCATCCATTTTTAGGATGGTGGAGATCCACACGCTGACTACATGATATTTATATTATACTTATTTTATATAAATATTATATTATATTAATATATATATATATATATATATATATATATATATATATGTACATGTAGGGTGGGCCACGTCCATGTGGGACCCACCATGATGGCTTGTGTTGTATGAAGACCTGGCTAGGACGTGAAGTGTGAACTGAGGGGGTGGTATACTGACGTTCAAACCACCATGTACAAGTTGATTCCAAAACTTTTGGGTGGACCACTCATGCAGGTGCCACCTTGATGTATGAACATAATCCATGCCATTCACCTTGCTTCTCACTCCATTTTAGGCATTGAGCCGAAAAATGAAGTTAATCTGAGTATCCAGTGGGCAGAATCTTATAAAATGGTGATCTTTACCGTTAATATGCACTTAATGTTTCTATACACCAAAATACCTCAGATATTAGGCTTGTTTGGCTTGTCTTGAGCCATAGGAGAGAGTGAACGGAGTGGATTCACCTGATGCGGGCCCCACCTAGTAAAATCTATAGAAAAATAGATAAATAAATAATAATAATAATAACAACAAAATGATAGTAAGCCCACACGTTGCTGGATAGGTGGATGTACATCATATTCATTAAGGTAAGGCCCTCTTGGATGGGTCACACACATCCAGACCCAAGCCACCATCCATATCATCCATTCATCAGGCCTATATAGCTGTCCAACCCATGCAGGCCTAATAACCAACAATATGGGCTTGGACGTCCAGCAGATAGGCAGTAGGGATGTCCACGCTGCTAGACAGTTTGGATGTCATGGACACAGCAGGTGGGCCACACATCAGGGAGAAAGATGGTGTGTCATGCCCCAAACTCAAAAATCGGGCTCACAAAATTTCCGATTGTCAAATCCGGTACCGATAGCCTCCATAGTACCCCATTCTCGGCTCCCGGTACCCATATGCCAGATTCCTATTCAGGATTCTATAAGGAGGATTTTCCAATATACATTTATTACATAAGAAGCATAACTATAAGTTTACCCAAATCACAAAGGCAACATCATCATTACATATCCACTAATATAAACATTTAAATACAGTGTTGAAAGAGAAATACATATATCAAAAATTAAAGCTCTAGAAGACCGTTGTGTACCCCATGGTCAACGCTGCTGCAATCTAATGCCACTTGCACGCATCTATCGTGCATAAGCTTATAAAAATATTAGAGGGTGGTGTAAGTTTGTGCACAAGGTAAGTGTCAAGTATTCAATACAATGCCATAATCATACAATACTAAAAATGCTAGTAAGATCATGAATCATACGATATCAGAGTAAGCGGAATACAGATCATAATGAGTCAAATATCAGATGCTGAGGATGTAATACAATATACAAATCCTGACAAGCCACGAATACCATCAACCTCATCTAAGCCATATAAATGCAAAAACATAGTAACCCAAAATGTTAAATGTTGCGAATATAATGCAATATGCGGTGTGAAGGAAATGACTAAGCTGGAGTGAAGTCAGGATAATAGTACATAGTATCGCAGGCTATGGGGTCCATCACAAGGGACTTCTATCCAAACCAGTCCTATACCTAAATTTGGATAGCCAGACTTAATGTGGAGGTTAGTCACATGCCTCAATCGAAATCTTTGTCATTCCAAAGGTACACAACAATTAGTTACTCACCAATAGCCCGAGTGGATAGTGAATGAATGAGTATACAACTCCTACTCAATGAGTCCATGTATCAGTACTGTACATCTCTAGGATCATCACCAGGGTCTAGTACACTCCAAACCAAATTGTCACCCCATCGCGCACAACCAGGTGAGTAGAAGAGACCTCACTATCCACCTAGCCAGCAGTTAGCCAATAACTACTCAGCATGTCTATAACGGGCCCATTTATGAGTTAGTCAAACTCAGCCTAGTTGTGCCCACTATAAATCGGGCGAATAAGGCCACACCCCCTTCCAATCGACCATGACACAGTGGGAGACGCAGCCTACTAGTATTTGGCACTCGGGCACTCATGTAATCTACTTGGTCTAGACGTTGGAGCATCT
This sequence comes from Magnolia kwangsiensis, assembly GCA_037074715.1. Taxonomy (NCBI): domain Eukaryota; kingdom Viridiplantae; phylum Streptophyta; class Magnoliopsida; order Magnoliales; family Magnoliaceae; genus Magnolia; species Magnolia kwangsiensis. Next base: position 36,495,702 of record CM073587.1, on the reverse strand, counting down.
TCTGGTACCAAGATGGTTTAGGAATTTTCACCCAGGGCCATCTATGGCGGCCCCATGTTAGTAATAGATTTTTAGTGTCCCATCTGGCCATCCACGACATGACTGTGGAGGCTACAGCGCTGATGTCGCTAAGGTGTACAGTAATCACAACACATAATGCAAGATGCATGAATCATATAATCCAACCATGCATCAATCCTGCGCATACCGTGCCCTCATGTGAGATAATATCTGCCTATCAGGGAGTCTCATAACAACCTACCCAATGACATATGCAATGGTCAACCACATCTCATAACGAACATGAGATGATGCGTATGGGCATGTATCATGATATTATCTTGTCACATACTCATAATTTGTATTCGATGATATACTCATAATTGACATCGATAATTAGCCTCAACAATCGACCTTGACAATCGACCTTGATAGGCCTTGACAATCATAATCGACCTCAGCAATCAGAATTAGCCTCGACAATCAGAATCGGCCTCGACAATCGGAATCGGCCTCAACAATCAGAATTGGCCTCGACAATTGGAATTGGTAATCGGCCTAACAAAGGCCTAAGGGAAGGTCACAATGTGGACATTTAACCATCATCACTCATCAATGTGGACATTTAACTAATATTGATCCCAAGGAGTGGTCCTTATAGGGCCAGACATATAGTGAGCCCATGGCCTCACACAAGGGCCTAACATACATCACACTGGGCCATAAATACATCACATCGAGCCTCATCAATGGCCATAATTACATCATAACGGGCCCCATACAATCTGAATGGGCCACATACAATCAAAATGGACCACATACAATCACAATAGGCTACATACAAGTCTCAATGGGCCACCTACAATCACAATGGGCCACATACAATCATAATGGGCCATATACAATCACAATGGACTATATACAAGTCTCAATGGGCCACCTACAATCACAATGGGTCACATACAATCATAATGGGCCACGTACAATCTCAATGGGCCTTACACGAGGGTCTCATAAATCAAGCGGGCCGCATCGCATGGGCCTTATGTATCACATCGGGCCTTACCAAATGGGTTAGAAATACATCACAATGGGCCTCATCATACAAGTCGAAAATACATCACAATGATCCTCAACACATGGCTCAGAAATATATCACAATGGGCCGCACATATGGGCCTAATATACATCACCATGGGCCATGACCTATGGGCCCCAAATACATCACAATGGGCGTTACCAAATGGGCTAAAAATACATCACAATGGGCCTTACTAAATGGGCTGAAAATACATCACAAGGGCCCTTACCAAATGGACCACAATTGCATTCAGGTGGGCCTTAATGGATGGGCCACGAATACACCAAGATGGACCTCATGGATGGGCCACACCAATGGGCCTCAAGTGAGGGTTTGGATTACACTAAAAATCATTTTAATAGTTGCAGGTGTAACATGTGTATCATTGTACACTATCATTCAATGGGGCACATGGCTCACTAATGATGATCAACATTGTCCAAATGTTATCCATGTAAATCAACACTGTCCAAACATTATCCATGTAAATCAGCACTGTCCAAACATTGGACATGTAAATCATCATTGTCCAAACATTGTCCAGCGCCGTCCAGCATAATCTAGACGGTGTGGATGAAATAAATACATCATGGTGGTGTCCACACTGGTAAAAAAGGTGGACGGTTTAGGGATCACATACATCAAATGGGACACACATAACTTGTTGACGTCAACTGACCAGCTATATAGCTGGTGTGAGGTTCCCCGGCCAAACCGCATCCACCATCCATGGGTTGGACAGTGCAAATACAATGCATTAATCAAGGTGGGGTCCATGGACAGTTTGGACCCCACACACATCATCAAGTGGGCCCCACGTGCTGGAGGAATCATGAGCACCGTGGATACAAACCACATGCATCACGATGTGCTCCACCCAGCAACGTCCATGTGATGGACGGTATAAAAATAACATATGCATCATGGTGGAGTCCACACACGTGGCCCACCAATTAAATGGATGGTGTGGATTCACACCGTCAAGATGGACGGTTCAAATATAAAAGGCACACATTAAGGTGGGTCCCACCTCCACACGTGCAACATGTGTGGAGTGGGTCTCATGCTTACTGACGTCCTACACAACAACTATATAGCTGTATGCGGCAAATAGCCAATTCGTTTTCACATCAGGTGGCTCCCACATGGGGCCCAACATAATATAATATAATATTATTTATTATATTATAATATAATATTATACATTTCATTAGAAATGCTACAGCATCTAGGTGGATTCCCACCATCCCAACAGTGGACGGTGAGGATCATCCCATACAATACAATGAGCCACACCGTTAGATGGAGGGAGTAGATATAACACATATACTGGTGGGGTCCATCGCGTGGATCAAGTGGGCCATGCAATCATCATCATCATCAAGAACAAAAAGAAAGAGAGAGAGAGAGAGAGAGAGAGAAAGAGAGATGGTGTAGTGGAGGGACCCCGCCACTATGGGCCCCTCATATGATTACAACACATACATAAAATTAGGTCCCAGCAAAAGTGGGCCCTCAAATCATCAAAAATAAATGTTTATGAACACCCACCTTTGATCATGGACTTCTCCTTCCACCAATACATTCTAGAGCTCCTAGGGATGCATTTCAACGGTTGAGATGATCTTTGGAGGGTGGGATGAGATGTAGGAAGGTGGGCCACACTAGCTTCTCTCATGGAATCTTAGACGTGGGTTGCTTAGAGAATGAGGGAGAGAGAGATGAGAGAGAGAGGTTGTAAGAGAGAGGGATGGGTGAGTGATGGGGTGTGATGGGTGTACTTGGTTGTAAGAGAAAGTTAACTTTAGGGAGGGTGGTTGTACTTGACATGATTGATGTGATTTCTCTTGGATTTATAAATGCGTGGTGTTTTTCTCGAACTGAACGTGGCCCATATCTCTTGGCCTGGGTATCACCTCAGTGCGTAATATGCAGCATCAAAACTGTGGCGATGGTGCGATCGCTAGGGTACAAGACTCGGGTCGATCCGACTCTTGAATACGGGATACGACTCAGGGTCCTACGCAAACACCGGTTATAGATCGTGGATCATTGGAATTCGATTGGGAGGACCGCGGAAGCCTATGGAATGGTACAGGCTAGGATACGGGTCTTACATGGTGGGCCATTGGCCACACCTAGGGGTCAAGAAAGGATCCATCATTAGTGGGCCATCATGATGGGGTCCATGGAGAATGGCCCCATCATGGCATGTGCATGCAAGATAAGGTGGGCCATTGGCCACACCTACGGGTCAAGATACGATCCTCACCATGATTGGTGGATCCTACTTACCCCATACTAGAAGAAATTAAGATCTATGTAAGAAATGAAAAGAAACTAGTCTTTGGAGGCACACACCTCTCCTCTTTTTCTCCTTCTTCTACCCTTGGGTTCTCAAGCTTCAATGGAGGTCTTTCAATGGTGGAGATGGATTATGGACGGTTGGATTGGGTAGGTTTTAGGGTGAAAGAGGGCTGGAATGGTTGGGCTCTCGTGGACGTCCCAAGCTTCCTTGCTAGTAAGAATGAGGAAGATGATATGGAGAGAGGGATGTAAATGAGGGTCATGATGACTATGTAAGATGATGATTACATGTGTAAGAAGCATGACATGCCTAGCAATTATTGCTAGCAAGCATGCGATCGGGTAGGGTGATATCATCCTAGGCTAAGTAGCCTAGGATGACATCATCCTCATGATGACTTTCTAAAGAATGCACTTTATTAGGAAATCTATGGTCCCGCAACGTGCGGTCCATGGCCGAGATAATGCGCGAGGCATATCTCCTAATCTAGGTGCTGTATTGGGGCATGAGACGGGGTGTTGGAACCACGATGATGGCGCGGTCACAATGACATAGTCTCATGTTGAGCCGACTTTGGTTTACAGAATGTGACTTAAGGTCGCTCACAAACACTGTATATAGGTCGTGGGTCACCAGAATTCGGCGGAGAGGATCGTGGATCCAAAGGAATGGAATGGTACTATGATACAGGCCTTACATCTCTCCCCTCATAATAAAAATTTTGTTCTCAAAATTTACACTATCACATAGAACAAAAGGAAAGAGGAAACATGACATAAAATATATGTCAACATATAACACAAAGTACAATACAAGATACAATCAATTAAAGAGATGGGGATAGCGCTCTCGAATCTCAGCCTCGCGCTCCCAAGATACCTCATCAGCATGATGGTGACCCCACTACACCTTCATCAATGGAATAACCTTGGTCTGGAGGACCTGATCCTTCCGATCAAGGATACGAATTGCCTGCTCAATGTAGGAAGTGTCCTCACGAACCTCTAACGGCTGCTAATCAATGACAGGAATGGTGTCTGATCCACACTTCTAAGGTGGTAAGGCAATCCAATCAATTACATGGAAAACGTTATGGATGCCAGACAACTAAGGTGGTAAGGCAAGCCTATAGGCCACGATGCTAACACTCCTAGTGATCTCAAAAGCTTCAATAAATCTCGGGACAAGCTTGCCCTTCGCTCCAAATCGAACCACACCCTTCACGAGTGAGACCTTGAGATAAATATGATCCCCAACTCCAAACTCCAAGGGACGACACCGACGATCAACAAAACTCTTCTGCCAGCTCTAAGCTCTGCACATCCTTTGCCCGATGATATTGATGACCTCTGATGTCTGCTGCACAAGCTCGGGACTTAGGAGATAGTGCTTTCCAACCTCGATCTAACAACTGGGGGACCTACATGGTCTGCCATATAATGCCTTGAAGAGAACCATGCCAATGGTCGCCTGATAGCTATTATTATATGTGAACTTAGTTAGACGTAAATGCTCATCCCATCACCTAAGAAGTCAATCATAGAAGCCCAAAACATATCCTCCAGGATCTGGTTAAACCTCTTGGTCTACCCATCGGTCTTCGGATGATACGTGGTGCTGAGTTGCAAGGTAGACCCCATCGACTTTTGAAAGCTCCTCCAAAACTGAGATGTGAACTTCATTTCTCGATCAGAAATGATCGAAATTAGAACATAGTGCAGTCTCATGATCTCATCAATGAATAATCTAGTAAGCCGGTACAAAGGCCAAGTGGCATGAATCGTGAGAAAATGTGCCAACTTCATTATATGATCCACAATAACCCATATGGCATCATGACCATGCTAAGTCCTCAGAAAAACCATAATAAAATCGGTCGATACGTGTTCCCACTTCCATGTCGAGAAGCTTAATGGTTGCAATGAACCTGGGGGTCTCTAATGCTTGGTCTTGACACACTGCCACATGTCACACTCAGCCACAAAACTAGTGATCTAACACTTCTTACCTGCCCAAAAATACTGCCTCCTCATGTCGCGATACATCTTCGTTGAGCCAGGATGGATAGAAAACCTCGATCGATGTTCCTCGATCATAAGATCTTTGCATAACTTTGAAACATCCTAGACACATAATCGGTAAATGAAGTCCACCATCAGAACCAATCTGTCAATCTGACTCACTCTTAGATGTCTCCTCTGCTCGATAATCCTGTAATGACTCACCAGTCAGCTGAGTTTCGATCACCCTTACGACAAGAGAGGATTGAATCGACAAGCTTGATAGTTAAATGATAGTAGACTGCAGATTAAACTCAAAGTCATGCTTTGCTATATCCTTGAGCATCCTCCACTCATAGACCATCATATGTGCTATCAGGTCTTGTGGTTGATGGCTAAGAGCATCAGCCATCATGTACGCCATATCAGGGTGGTATTGAAGATCAAAATCATAGTCCTTCAGGAGTTCCATCTAACGTCTTTGCCTCATATTCAACTCAAACTGAGAGAAGAGATACTTCAAGCTCTTGTGGGCGAAGAAGAGCTTGAACTTGACCTTATAAAGTTAGTGTCTCTACACCTTTAGGATGAAGACAACTGTTGCTGGTTATAAGTCATACATGGGGTAGTTCAGCTCATGGACCTTGAGTTGGCGAGACGCGTAGGCTGGCTTCCCGTGCTGCATTAGGACAGCACCCAAACCAACATGCAAAGCATTGGTAAATACCATAAATCCTTCACTCTCGAGGGAAGAGTGAGGACAGGTGTAGACGTGCGGTGGTCCTTTAGCTCTATAAATGCTCACTCGAAGGCGTCACTCCACATAAACTCAGTACCCTTCTGGGTTAACCTAGTCAATCAGGTAGTAATATAGGAGAATCCCTCAATAAAGCGTTGATAGTAGCCCACCAAACCAAGGAAACTATGGATCTCAGACGCATTCGTGGGCTAGCCCCACTGACGTACTACATCAATCTTCGAGGGGTCCACTACGACACCCTCCCTCATAATCACGTGATCGAGAAACTTCACCTACTCTTGCCAGAACTTACACTTCTCTATATTTGCGTAAAGTCGATGGGCACGGAGGGTCTGCAAAGTAATCTATAAATGTTGCTCATTATCCTCCCGGGCCCTCAAATATATCAGAATGTCATCAATGAATACCACAATAAATTGATCGAGATAAGGACAGAAGACCTCGTTCATCAACTGTATGAACACGACGGGCGCATTGGTCAGTCCGAAGGACATGACCTAAACCTCAAAATAACCGTAGTGCATCCTGCAGGCCGTCTTCAAATTATCCTCCTCTCAGACCCGAATCTGATGATAATCATGAAATTGCGTTAAGACAGCTATAATAGAATTCGGAATAGGTCAAAGTGTCCTAAAGGGTGGTGAATAGGAATTTATAAACTTTTCTTGATAATTAAAATTTCTATTAACCCAATCTTGATCTGATGCAAAACTATCATGATATACTTACTTTAATGGCTTCCAAACCAAGTAGAGGATCCAACACAAGACTAAATATTTAAACAAGATTTAGCAATTTGTCTATGATGGATGAACAATGTGACAATGTGTGTGGGATGTGATTTTAGCAGCTCTAAACATTCATGTTATCATGTTTCATGTAATCATTCAAAGCAAAGATAATGAATGAACACACAAATATAAATCCCAAACACAGTCATTTGTAATGGTTCAACTATGTGTGTACTCCACTCCTGACGGATGCACTCAGTCCTTGAGTGTACCAGATTTCACTAATGGAGATCTTAAATCAAGTTTACCTCTAACCTTTACAAACAACATACGGTCGACTCTAGGACCTACACTAGGAACCTAGACATACCTACATAAGGCAAACGTTTATAACCTACACAAGAGCAAAGGTCCTACACAAATCACCTAGATTTTACGCTCTAACAAGATCAAAGGATCCATACAAGGAACCTCGGTTTTATGTCCTACACAAGAGTAAATGATCCACACAAGGAACCTAGCTTTTAGACCACATCGACTAAGGACTCACACAAGGAGCCTATTTTAAACCACACAAGCCAAGGACCGACACAAGGACCTTAGTTTTGACCACACAAGTCAAGGACCTACACAAAGACCCTAGTTTATGCCCTACATAAGAGAAAAGGGTGATCTTGACTGATGTTGGTAAATAGCCAAAGGAGAGGGCTCAGCTGTAACTAGACCTCCTGTATTTGATGGATCAAATTATGCGTATTGGAAGGCTAAAATGCATTACTTTCTGAGATCTTTGGATCATGATGTTTAGGCCATTGTTGAAAATGGATATGTGTCACCAACCAAACAAATAGTACTTGAAAATGGTACAACCATATCCAAACCAAAACCAAAAGAAAAATGGACAGCTTTCGATAAAGAAAAATAAATGACTGAAGCAAAAGCAATAAATGCGATTTACTGTGCTGTGTCCCAAGAAGTCTTCAATTAAATCAGTATGTGTGGAACAACTAAAAAAGCATGGGACTTATTGGAAACAACTCATGAGGGAACCGGTACAGTAAAAAGATCCAAGCTGCAACTCCTAACATCACAGTTTGAAAGTCTCTGAATGGAAGAGCATGAGACCTTCATGGATTTTTTCACAAAACTGAACATCATCTGCAACTCATGGGTGGATTAGGAGAAAAGGTCCCAATTCTAAAAATCGATAGGAAAATTCTGAGATCCTTATTGGAACGGTTCAACTCGAAAGTTATAACTATTGAAGAATGTAGAAACATGGATGAAATGAAAGTAGAAGAACTTGTAGGTTCCTTACAAATATTTGAACTACACTTCAAGCAAACTCCTAAACCTAAAAATACCGTCCTAAAAAATTCAAAGAACACTACAATTATGGAAGATGAAAGTGAAAGGGAAAATGAAGATGATGAAGTGGCTCTTTTGGCTCAACAGTTCAGAAAATTCTTCCATGAAAATCATGGTCGACCATTTAAAGGAAGATGGACAATAAAAATTTTACAGGTAAATCTAGTAAAAATTCCAAGGAACCACAATGCTACGCATACCAAAAGTTTGGACATCTATTATGAGGCTCGTATCCTAGACCGTACCATTCCGTAAATTCACACGATCCTCACGGTCGAATTCCGGGGACCCAAAATCCTGAGTCATGTCCCATATATTACAGTCGGTTCGACCTGAGACTTGTACCCTTGCAAACGCGTCGTCACCGCGATTTCGACGCCATGTCTCACGTGCCGAGGTGATACCCAGGCCAAGAGATGTGAACCCACGTTCAGTTTCAGGAAAACACCGCGTGTTGTAAATACCGAGGGAATCTCTACGATACATCACATCAATCCATCAATCAAATTTCAAGTACAACACCCATCTCCAAGTACAACCACCTTCCCAAAGTCAACTCTCTTACAATCAAGTATGCATCCATCACTCACCACCCATCTCTCACCCATCACAACCCATCACTCACCCATCCCTCTCTCTTACAACCTCTCTCTCTCATCTCGCTCTCATTCTCTTAAGCAACCTAAACACCCAATGTCCATGGCTTCTATGGAGAAGCTAGTGTGGCCCACCTCCCTACCTCCCATCTCTACCATCCAAGTTTTATCTCGATCATTGAAATGTATTCCATGGAGCTCTAGGATGCATCGGTGGAAGAAGAGGTCTAAGAAGACGATCGGTGGGTGATTTTGTGTAGATATTGACCTTTGGATTATAGTGGGACCTGTTTTGATGTATGTGTTGTAGATCCTTGAGGGGCCCATAGTGGCAGGGTCCCTCCACCATCCGATCTCTCTCTTCTCTTCTTCTTCTTCTTCTTCTTCTTCTTCTTCTCTCTCTCTCTCTCTCTCTCTCTCTCTCTCTCTCTCTCCCTTTCTCTCTCTTCTTTTTTATGTTGATGATGTTTATGGCCCACCTGATTGCATGTTAGGGGCCAGGTCGTCTAAAGCATGGACGTGGCCCACCTTGGTGTGAGATCCACATCGTCTATCAAACCTGGATGGTGAGACCCACAATTAATGTGTTTTCATCCAACCATCCATGTGAGGTCTGCCTTGATGGATCGTCCAGATCATGGACCCCATCATGATATATGTATTTTATCCATCCATCCATTTGTGGCCCCACTAGCTGCACGTGTGCTGCATCCACACCGTTCATCCATTTCAGGTGTGGGATGCAGCACCATAACAGCAGCAATGCTGCTGACCGTGAATGAAGAGAAAACGTAAATATCAGCTTAATCTAAAAGCCGGTGGGTCCCACATGTGTGGACCCACTAGATGCATGCATTCCTTCCATCCACCATCCAGCTATGGATGTTGGGAGCCAAGAATGGGGTACTACGGAGGCTGTCGGCACTTGATTCGATGATCAAAAATTTTGTGAGCCCGATTTTTGACTTTGGGGCGTGACATCTATTCACTAAATGCCCAAATAGGAAAACCAAAGGAAAGGTAATGGCAGCCACATGGGATGACACTGAAGAGTCAAATTCAGAATGTAGTGTCTCAGAGAGTGATGGAGACCAAAAATCCTTGAAAATTCTTACGGTCTCTACAGCCTCCAACATTCCCATAGAAACTGAGAAAACCAAAGAACCTCAAGCCACTGAATCATTTCCATCTGATGATGAGGAAACAAAGAAAGAAGAAGAAGAAAAGGATAAACTACAGGATGCCTATAATCAACTTTATATCTATAGCATCAACATCCTTAAAAGACTTGAGATAAATGAAAATAAAAATAAATTGCTGCAAATAGATCTAGACAAAACATTGGAAATCAATACACACTTGATTAATGATCTATAACAATACCACTCGAAAAATGATAGGCTCGAAAGAATCAATACTTTTCTCAAATCTAAATCTAAAAAACTGAACAAACAGATTGAACTATTGAAAGATAAAAACATGCATCTTCAGAATGAAAATCATACACTCATATTTGATGTAGAGAAATCCAGAAAATCTGTTGAACTGAATTATAAATTTTCCCAGAGTAGTGAAAAATTAGAAAAACTCTTAGGAATAGGAAGACCTGGGAAAGACAAGAGTGGATTAGGATATGACAAATTCAAATCAAAATCCAAAAATGCAGCACCAATGTTTGAGAAATCAACTACATCAAGAAGTAAAATAAAAACTACTTCTATCTGTCATTCATGTTGAGACTCTGGGCATTTCAAATTTGAATGTATTACTCCAAGGTGGACTCAATCTAATTCCAGTCCAAATCATACTGGTAAGTACAGACAAATTGGAAAATCAATACAGAATACTAAGAGTCCACTAAACAATATGGCAAAAGGAACACATCCATCTCCACCCAGAATGACCAAGAAAATGAAGGTGCTATTAAATCAAGTGGCTGAACTAAATCAGAAAACAAATGAATTTATGAAACAAGGAAACATGGTTCAGTTACCCAGCATGATCAATGAAGCAAAAATTACCACAATAAGAAATTCAGTCACAAAATGGGTAGTGAAAGAAAAGAAAAATTATCTTGTTATTCACTCAAATCATACAACAAGCAATTATACTGAATGGTACCTAGACAGCGGGTGCTCAAGGCATGTCATGGGTGATAAATCCCTTCTCTCAAATTATTCAAAACTTGATGATGGGATAGTCACTTATGGTGATGGAAGAAACACTGATGTAGTAGGGTGTGGAACCATAGAAGAATTAGAGTTGCTCAAAAATGAAAAGGCCTTTTGCATAAAAGGACTGGCTCACAATTTGATAAGCATCTCTCAAATATGTGACAACAAACATGTTGTTACTTTCGACAAACTAAAGTGCAAGATCTTGGACTTATCAAGAAAATTTGTTATGGAGGGTCTTCGCACCAGTGACCACTGTTATGTCTTAAAGGAAATAAAAAGTTTGATCCATATGCTTAGTAATAAATAAGCATGGAAAGATGTTCAAGCTATAGCATCTAAGTCTAGATGAATACATGAAAATGATGCATTTTTTATGATTATCATGATATATCCGAGGTTTCTATACCTCAAGAACTTTTTTGTGCATAAACATTACTGATGTTTATAATTTTGGATGGTACAACGTTTGTACAAATTTTGATGTGTATACAAACTAATATGAAAATATATTAAGTTATACATATATGAAAGAACATCGAAATACTGAAATGAATGCTATACACCTTCTCTTCGATAAGTTTTTCGATGAATCGTATGAATCCTCGATTAAATCGAACAAATATCAATATCATCGACACCTCTTCGGAATCAAAAGCGTCACATGTTCTAGAATGTTATCGAGGACCTCTTCGATAACATCGAATGGGGTATATCGATTTTATCAAAGAAAACTTCAATGCTATCAAAGGTCACCGCCCGATAAATAGAGGGCGAGTGGAAAAAATTCATTTTTGCTTCCTTTTCTCACTGCTCGATTTTTCTGGGGAGTTTCTTCTGTGTTTCTCATCTTTTGTCAACTATATTCCATCTAGGGTGACTTGAATCAGGTAGTCTCTTTCACATACTCTTAATTCTCAACATATACTTCATTATGTTTAGGCCTCTCTAGATTGATTGACAACCTTCAGTTGGAAATTTCTAGTTTGCCCTCATAATCTTCAGATTCCTTTTCTTTGACATTTCATTCTGAGTTATTCAAATGAGTAAGGATACAGGAAAGTCTCCTATCATCCATGAGTCATCCAGGTCCACCAGAATGAAATCCGTGGCCTCAAGAGAAAGAGGAAGGGCTCAGTCTCAATGATCCCCTGCACGCCCACGGAGCTCCTCTACTCAATAATTGTCTCATAGAGAACCTGTAGCTGCAGCATCTGCACTACCACACACTGTTGTGGGTCCTCCTCCACACATTCTTGAAAAGTACATAGGAAGGCACTTGGTCTATGAGCGTAGGATTGACAAGGAATGCATAAAACCGTACAATGTTAAAACTCTGTTAGAGGCAATTGACTAGCTACCTCTTCTTAATTTTGGGGATCCATGTCATGATGAGAGGACCTACCACTTTCTTGCATACTGTCATTCTTCAATACTAGATCCACCATCCATTGTTATCACAGTTGGAGATAATAATGTTGACATTACTACAGAATCCATTGCTAGCATTTTTGGTCTAACTTTGTCTCCAGTTGGCTTGTCTGACCTTGATCTTGAGAATCCAATCACTCGGTTTACAATTACGAAATTCCTGTGTCAGGATCGAGATATCTCATGGTACTAAGGGAATGCTTTGAAGGCAAAATATATGCATCCTCGATATTGAGTTTTGCACGGGATATTCTGCTCAAATGCTTACCCTCGTGGAACTAATTGCGTTAATGTTACCGGGTTCATGGTCATGGTTATATATTGTGTTGCCACTAGAGTTAAACTGTGTCTGCCTACCCTAATCCTTCACCAAATGGCTATTATCTTCCACCAGTCCAGAGAAGTTCTTTTGCCCTTTCCTCACATCATTCATGTGATATGCGATATAATCGGTATTCCTAGAATAGACAATCCTGAGTGTCCTCACAAGAATTTTAACCAGGTCAATATTCAAAAACTAGACCTTAAATTTCATGCCTATCCAAAAGAACAATCTGAGGAAGCTAATCATGAAAGTGGTGAGACAGGAGAAGGCGCAGTGCCACCTGGTGGAGATCCTCTAAAGCCACAACAAGTTCCATCTCCGAGTGGTTCGACTCAGACCCAACGCTTTAAGTTTCACCAAATAAGGTCGGGGCAACGCAGCGTGGATTGGCTCAAATAGAGGATAAGATGGAGAGACATGATGCACAGTTCTTTGCATTGGAGAAAATGGTGTAGCGTATAGCAGTCAGTGCAACAACTAGTTGATCTAATAACATGTCGACGAGACAATACAACACCATCTTCATCAGCTCCTCCACCATAGTATCGATAGTCTTCGTGTCATCACTGTAATGACTTAGATTTTTACCAAATTGGAGATAGACATCCTTAGGAAATAGGTCAATCATAATACCTTATTAACTTCTCAGAACTCAATCCCAAAGTCTCAATAGAAGCCGTAACTAATCCAGGGATGAAATTATTTTTAAGGGGGGTAAATTGTAATGTCCTGAATTTTTACTAACTTAGAGATAGATGTCCTTAGGAAATGGGTCGATCATAACACCTTATTAACTTCTCAGAACTCAATCCCAAAGTCTCAAATCTCCTTTTCAACCCATTTTCTTCAAAATCTCACCTTTCACCACCTTATTCTTCAAACTTTTCTAAGTACTTACATATTAGACATTAATCCTAAAGTTTAAGTGATGAAGAACAATACTTAAGCTAAAATTTATTATAAATAGTAAATAAATAAATAAAAATGGGTTTTTGAGCATTAACCTTATGGAATCTGATAAAATAAATAAGTTATTTGGATAGAGCAGCTTCTCCTATCCAAAATCATATATTGCACATCGAATAACCCATTCCAATTTACAAGATATGCTCATTTCAAAAATCATGGGGCAGAATCACCATCGAACGGTCCAACAGACCGCAATGCCATCGCACCTACCACGAGGCATAGCCGGTGCACCACACTTTGGTGGACCCTCGCTGCAGTTTTCTATAGTTTTTAACCAACTTCAAAAAGTCATATCCCCTTCAATATAACTCCAATTTAGGTGATTTAAAATTAAGATTGAATCTTGATAAGTTTAGTTTCATATAAAAATAAGTAACAAATATAATAAAAATTTTAATATAGTTAAATATAGGATTTTGTGACAACTATCTAAAAATTATTAGTTTGGACAACTGCTACTTCTAGAATTTTTAGAATTTTTCTACAAGATGAGATCTAATGAAATTTGGTAGAGATGAAGTAGACTTGATGATGAACTATTAAAAAAATAATTCAAATAATATACTAATTAAAAGTGTTAGAAAGGGACGTAGAACTGCCCTAGGACCTTATTCTGTTGCAATTAGAAACAATTTAGTTAAGTACTAAACTAAATAAGTGGTGGAATTAGCTTGAACCACTTTTTATACCAACTTTAAGACTTAAAACCATTAAAATTACTAACTCAACATTATTTAAAAACCTAGGAGCAATCTTAAAACCCAATTGCCCTTGGGAGCACATCAAAACTTTATATCAGACATGGACCACACGTCGAAAGTCCGATGACCACGAAACTATAAGGTTATAACCACCTTACTAGGCTTAACAACCATCACAGGTATCAAGCTCAAATAGTATTCAGAAACATACAACTTAAGTTTGGAGTGAAGTGTGTGAGGAACGCAAATATCTTTAGAAAATGAATACAAACTTAAGTAAATTGGACTATTCACTTTCGAGCGAAATTTAAGATTTCAGACCATCAGATTTTGACCCAAATACACCCTTGGATCAGGAAAATTTACCTACACATGTCAGTTTACTTGTGGCCCTGATCGAGTGACGATGACTGTTGAGCTGAAATAGGTCCTCCACGGTCGATCCACAAATCCAATTGGATCAAAATCATAACCTAGCCTAGATCCATTACCAGGGAAGTTATCTTACATTGTAGGTGAGTAATGAACCTCTAGATGTGTCCCATTTGCCCGAAACAGACACCCTTTGGCTATAACCTAAGTATACCATGGCCCTGGGGCCATTGACATCAGTTCCGGGCTTATAAATATCCCTTAAACCACCCCATTTCTATTTCATACGTTTATCTCCCAACCGTAGGAGAGAGAAGAGAGAAAAGGGGAGAAAGGAGTGGAGATCAAATGGAGGTCTTGAGAGTTTACTGTCGTGGTTCCTTCCTGTAACTCCACATGTTGAATCACCTTAACATCTACCCATACCGTCGAATCCAACTTCGATTTGGGTAATAAATCCTAACCCTAATCTTGTTTTAAGAATCCAACTAGAGGAACCAGTGAAATAACTAACCTATTTCATAATTTATGTAGCCATTGTGCTGTAGACAGTGACGTAGTGTACGAACCGAGTTCGTAATGAGCATACCGACGAAAGGTGAAAACTATAAATGTTTAAGTTATGATTTTCAAAGCTTTTAATGTCAGCAATGATTTATATCTAACTTGATTTCTACCATATAATCTCAGTTACGACATTTTTGATGAATTATACATGTATAAACTATGTTGAATATATTATATATTCCACATGTTTGTTGAAATGTTTGAATGAATGTGAAATCATGATTTGAGCTTGCCATGACTATTAATCTAGGATTCATGTTTGTTGTATGTATGACAATCCCCATGTGACAGGACTTGCCATAATATATGTCGTAACGAATTTAGTCTATGTATAATACAAAATGCATTCCATGTATTTGTTGAATTGCTTGAATGAATATGAAATGGTGAATTGTGCTTATCATGATTTCTAATATTATATCCATGTTTGTTATATGTTTTATAACTTATGTTGTGTAGGAAATAGCTACAGTTCATGTCATAACTAATCTAGTCTATGTATTTAGAAATGTGTAGTCTAAGTGTTTGATAATATGTCTGAATGAGAAATTGTCTGATGATTTGTATTTATTAAGGGTGTTGAGATAAGATTCTTGATTACCTTAACTATATGTATAATTTCCTTCATGTAACCTTAATTTCAATTACACAATTTATGGATGAATTCCAATGTTCAGTAACATGTTCAATATGTTTTGATTAAATGCTCAAATGAGTGTTGTACTTGGATTGTTTGTTAAATGCTTATATAATTATCACATGTATCCACATGCTGCATTTGAGTATGATTGGGACTACTACGTAGTCCAGGCACTCGATAACAATTCCTGTTTAGGTGACAGAATTAGTCTCACCACATTTGATACACTCAGTGAATCTAAGTCGTACGATGATTGTCGGCAGTGGTTAGGCCACGTTAAGTGCTTATGTGCTCCATGTCGATTAATTCAGCGTGCACTCATACCATCAAACTTATCTAACAAACTGATTTTCCTATTACGTATTCACCATGTATGGATGTTACTGCTTGAATCTAAGGTACCACTTATCAATTTAAAGTCCGTTTCAACTATTGTACCACAATCTACTAAGACTCATGAGCCGGGCATGGTGGTATGGGACACCGTGGTCGAGCTATCGGCCTATGCTAGGGTGACGAGCTTTCCCTTAGTGACCAGTGAGCAACCCAAACTCAGGAGCTGAATACGGTAGTGTGAGACACTGTATTTGAGCTGTCGGCTTACACAGGCGCAGCCTGACTACTGTCCCAGTGTGGGTTAGGGTGAAACATCTGATATGGAGCCCCTTCAAAAATAGCGCTCCAGTTGGCAGGGCGTTGGTGGAGTGACCTTTAGTATAATCAATTGAACTTTCCTATCCAGTGCTTTCATTGGGGGTGATGCCCTACAACTTGCCTATCATATGTGATTAACTAGGATTGACGACCCTAGATGGATCATTATTTGTGTAAATGATAAAAAGGGAGGTACCTTAGCTTTCCAAATCTGTTATATGAATAAGTCTAATTAAGAACTTGGCTAACACGATCATGCATCGAATTACATGTGCCTTTGGCAAGGAAGAGCACAATGGGAGTTTAACATGCATGACCATGAGATGGTGTCACTGAGGGAGTGCAGGTGAGGGCATGTATCATTACAACATATTATCCCTGCATTAATAAGAGTAGCTAGGATTGTTTGATGTATTGCTTTATCATTACTTCTTGACTAAATTGATAATATGTTAACTTTTGCTTTATAGTTCCACTGAATTAGCTACTCATTCTCACTTGGGATGGTGTTTTAAAATACCAACCAGACTTTATTGTAAATGCAGCTAATGGTAGAGTCTATGTAGCGAAAATGGACTTCATAGACAAGGAGGAGGAATTCCCCTATGTTCAGTAATCAGGAGGGTCTTCGTTGACCTTGTCTGTTTCGATGGGATTATAGGGTTACATGGATTAGTTGGACATGTATACTTTGATATTTTGTAAATTTTGGAACCATACATGTATATATATTCATCCTGGTAACATACTCATACTCTGGAGGTTGTGAAACACTTATATACTTTATATATCTATCTTAGTCTTTCGTTTGCCTAATTACATTAACTCTGGAGTATGATATGGTAATTTAGTATAATTCCACTCATGTTTAATGCACTAATATGGACAACATTTAAGCATCATTATCTATGTTGCATAAGTGATGCGTTGGATCTCGAGAGTTGAGCTTTGCTCAACCCCCAAAATTCAGGGCGTTATAAGTTAGTATCAAAGCACGATTTGAATTAAACTAGACTTGGGTCAGGGTAACACGATGCACATTGACGTACTTTGACTTAGGTGGGGGCGATTAAATGTAGAAACGAACATAGGATTCCAAGTTTCGCTGATGGGCGAAACTGATAGTCGAAAGGTAACCCATACGCGTATAAGATCATGTGAGATGATCCCAATTCCTTTCTAGACAGTCAATCGATGAATTTGGATGACAATTCAGCAAATCCTATGTTTGAAATAATCCAAAAGATGGGAATACGCATTCATTAGACTCCAAAACTGTCTCAAACGAACACGGGGGTCCAAACCACACAAAACGAGGGGAATCAGAGTGTCCCTCACATCTTTTCGGCACCCCAGGGAGAGAGCATCCACAGATGAAGCCATGCCTAGCCGCCCTACCTGTTCGAAGAAGCAGACAAGTGTCGAGGCCAGCGTCGAGCAAGAGCAAAGGACGAAGCGGGATCTCGATCCTCAGATTCCACTTAAAAGATCCATACCGTCGGGTATCAGACATGGTAAGTTTTGTGGCCATAAAGTTATATTCAAGGATCATGTGGATGAAAGGCTTTTTTGGTTGTACCCAGTAATGGACATGCTCCTGGAAAATGGATGGGGTCCCATATTCGAGGGAAATAACCATGCGAGTGAAGGAGCAGTGCGTGCCTTCTATGCTCATATACGGGACCCACTACTGGAGCCGCTACGGTTTACTATCCCTTTGGAAAGAGAGCAAGCCATAGTCAATGTTGACACGATAGCTCGTATTATGGGTATGGAGCGTGGACTTGTATATGCTAGTGAGGCAAACCTTGCCAGTGAATGAGAAAGGAATCGTCGCACCCGTTTCCTCTGTGGCCATCTTGAGTGGTGGAGGCGAGGAAATAGCCTTACATTGACCAAATTTATAAACGATTTCTACCTGCTACGCCATATATTCACGTATAATGAATACCCCAAGTGGAGTAACCGTACGGAATGCACTTGCCTTATGATGGATTTCTTATACCGAGCTGGTCAGGGAGACAAGCTATGCCTGCCTATATATGTCTTATCTCAAATTGTGGGTACTGCACGATCTGTATGGGGAGATGCCTCACTTCCCTTCTGTCAACATGTTTGTAAAATTGCCCGCCACTTCAGTTTCAGACTTCATATGGATGACATTGCCTCGATTCATATCATCGGTGATATTACGCTCAACAATTTGGGCATAAGCCCTAGGCAAAGATAAGCAAGGCTTGATGAGTATGGGGATGAGATAAAGGAAGAGGAAGGAAGTAATGAAGAGGAGGAGGAGGATGAAATAAAGGAAGGAAGTGTGGGGGAAGGCAGTGATGAAGAGGGAAGTGATGAGGAAGAGCAGGAAGAGGAAGAAGAGGAGGCCCAAGATGCAGATAGGGGGCCCTCCTCCTACTACACATGAGCACCACCGTGATCGGGCTGCCTTAGAAGTCCGCTTGGCTCAGATTAAGGAGAGCCAGGCCGCCCTGAAATAGGAGGTCAAGGAGACTCAGGCTGAATTGAAGCAAAGGCTTGAAGGGAATCAGGCCTATGGGAAATAGAAATTCAAGAGAATGTCCCGCACTCTGAAGGCCTTCCTGTTCTGTATGTAGGACAAGGGTGCTCCTCCTCCATCACCAGAGTCAGACGACTATTCATGTGTTATAGTCATCTTTGGGCTTTCTTTATTTTCTTACTTTCTATGTTATATCCTTAATAGGCTTAGTAGTATGGTAGAGTTGTTGGCATGTTTAGTGTTTAAAGCTTTGTTTAGATTAGCTCACATGCATCTTCTGTCATGATCCATGTAAGATTACATCTTATGTATTGTGACGATTTTGGTTAAATGAAATGCATGAAGGTCCTTTTGTTAGGGAATGTGTAGAATGCTTGACAAATTGAGTGTTATTATGCTAAATCTTACACGTGTTGCACCCTATAATGTGTATAGGGAATGCCTTTGAAAGTCACTCGAAATACAACACATCTTATACTTGGTAGATCGTTTAATGGGACATCTCCCCTAAGCGATAGCCACACAGACCCCAGCTTGGGCCCTGATAGTGACACTATGACAGATTCACAGCCAGCCACTGGCCCCACCAATGGGCCAACACCTATTACACCAACGGTTCCAGAGCAAAACCGTGCGTCCACCTTGAAGCCACGCATGCCTCAGGCGGCTTCTCCTCTTGATAGATTGGAGCAGATGATGCTCCTTATGCAGTAGTGGCAGAAGATTTGGACCACCATTGTAGGGGCCCTTGCCCAGAACATGAACGTGGCCCCACCTGTACCACCTGTGCACCCTGTTGGAAATATGAATGTCAGCAGTCTTTTTGAGTGATTCTAGCGCTTTCGACCTCCCACTTTTATGGGTACTCACAGACTCGAGGAAGCCGAGTACTGGCTTGAGCGCATCTCTAAGATGCTAAGTCGCTTCACTGCATTGAGGTAGAGTAGGTTGAGTTGGTTACATATATGTTCGAGAAGGAGGCTAGTCTATGGTCTGACAGTATCCTACGGACAGTTACTGCTGGATACATATGGACGTGGGATGCATTTGAGACCCGCTTCCATGAGAAGTATTTCCCCCTCACTTATCGAAATGAAAAGGAGAGTGAGTTTCTTTGCCTCTGACAAGGAGGAATGACCGTGTCAGAATATGAGAACAAATTCATGGAGCTAGCTAGATACGCCCCTTTGATCCTAACAGACGAGCCAATGAAAATGTGGCATTTTTCAGATAGGTTACGGCCCGATATTTGCACTAAGATGTGTTGTTCTATCATTCCCAATTACACCAAGCTAGACAACATGTCTCTACGAGCTAAACAAGATGGAGACAGAGTTTCTCAGACACGTATACCAATGGCCCCGAGGCCTCTGCCCAAATTACAGCACCGACAAGTCCTAGGTAAGAGGGAACATGTAGTCTCCCCTCCCAGGCCCATGGCTCCGCCGACCCAAAAGAGGCAAACGGGCCGTTAATGTACATATTGCAACAAAGGGGGACACACTGACCCCTTCTATTTTAATACGAAGAAAGACAACGGTTTCATATCACCTCAGAAGATTGACCGTCAGCCACCACGTGTTATTACGACTCCACCTCAACGACCTATGGCAACGCAACCAAATCGTCCTCAATAAGCACGTGTACATGGATTAGCCTCCAGAGCATCTGAGAAAGCAGCTGCAGCGCCCTTAGTCTCTGAAGTCACTGTCCACATACAAGGTACCAATGTCATAGTACACATTATCGATGAAAGGAAGACCAATGTATTGAGAGGTCATTTCCCATTTCCTGTCAAGGATGGGTCCTAAATTACACCTTGTTCCGACATACAGATCGGGACGTAGATTCTTGAGCCTTGAGAGTAAAAATAATTTTTAAGGGTGGTAGAAAAGTTATGAACTCAGTCGGGTTAAGTAGGTATACTTGTCTACCCACTCATAGGCATAATAGAAGCTTAGTGGGCTAATGGCCCACTGGCCCAAGATCGAAGGAAAGTGTCCAGGTTATACGTAAGGTTAGGTCACTAAATAGGATTTGAATCTTCATTCGAATGTCAATAATAAAGTCATTAAAGGAAAGCAATTAGGGTTCAAGTATTAAACTAGATTCATATTAATTAAAGAATAGGCCTAACAATGGGTACGAGCTGAATTACAATAGCCAAGGTCAGTGTATCCACAAATATGCTCCTTGAATACGAAATCAATAGAAGCCTTAACTAATTTCGGGGATGAAATTATTTTTAAGGGGGGTAGATTGTAACGTCCCAGATTTTTGCTAACTTAGAGATAGATGTCCTTAGGCAATGGGTCGATCATAACACCTTATTAACTTCTCAGAACTCAATCCCAAAGTCTCAAATCCCCTTTTCAACCCATTTCCTTCAAAATCTCAACTTTCACCACCTTGTTCTTTAAATTTTTTTAAGTACTTTCATATTAGACACTAATCCTAAAGTTTAAGTGATGAAGAAAAATACTTAAGCTAAAATATATTATAAATAGTAAATAAATAAATAAAATGGGTTTTTGACCATTGAGCTATGAAATCTGATAAAATAAATAGGTTATTTGGATAGAGCAGCTTCTCTTAACCCAAAATCATATATTTCACATTGAATAACTCATTTCGGTTTGTAAGATATGTTTGTTTCAAAAATCATGGGGCAGAATCACCACCGGACGGTCCAGCAGACTGCGATAACATCACACCTACCGCGAGGCATTGCCGGTGCACCACATTTTGGTGGACCCTCGCTGCAGTTTTTGACTAACTTCAAAAAGTCATATCTCCTTCAATATAACTTCGATTTAGGTGATTCAAAAGTAAGATTGAAGCTTGATAAGTCTAGTTTCATATAAAAATAAGTGAAAAATATAATAAAAACTTTAATATAATTAAATATATATTTTTTTGACAACTATCCAAAAATTATTACTTTGGACAACTGCTGCTTGTATAATTTTTAGAATTTTTCTACAATACGAGATTTAATGAAAATTAGTAGAGATGAAGTAGAATTGATGATGAACTATTAAAAAAATAATTAAAGTATATACTAATTAAAAGTTCCAGAAAGGGACGTGGAACTGTCCTAGGACCTTATTCTATTGTAATTAGGGCATAATTTAGTAAAGTACTAAACTAAATAAATAGTGAAATTAACTTGAACCACTTTCTGTACAAAATAAAAGACCTAAAATATTAAAATCACTAACTCAATATTACTTAAAACCCTAAGAGAAATCTCAAAACCCAGTTGCCCTCGGGAGCACATCGAAACTCTGTATCAGACCTGGACCGCGTGTCGAAAGTCCGATGACCGTAAAACTATAAGGTTATGACCACCTTACTAGGCTTGACAACCTTCTTAAGAATCAAGCACGAATAATATCCAAAAATGTACAACTTGAGTCTGGAGCAAAGTGTGAGAGGAATGTGAATATCTTTAAAAAATAAACTCAAACTTAAGTAAATTGGACCGTTCACTTACAGGTGAAATTTAAGGTTTCAGACCATCAGAATTTGACCTAACTTCACCCTTAGATTGGAAAAATTTTTCTACACATGTCAGTGTACTTGTGGCCCTGACTGAGTGACGATGATCGTTGAGCTGAAACAGGTCCTCCACGGTCGATCCATAAATCTGATCAGACCAAAATCATAACCTGGCCTAAATCCATTGCCAGAGAACTTACCCTATACCGTACATGAGCAATGGACCTCCATATGTGTCTCGTTTTCCTGAAACCGACACCCTTTGGCTATAACTTAAGTATACCATGGCCCTGGGACCGTTGACATCAGTTTTGGGCTTATAAATAGCCCTTAAACCACCCCATTTTTATTCCATACGATTTTCTCCAAACCCTAGGAGTGAGAAGAGAGAAAAGGGGAGAAAGGAGTGGAGATCGAAGGGAGGTCCTAAGAGTTTTCTATCGTGGTTCCTTCCTGCTACTCCACATATTGAATCGCCTCAACATCTACCCATACCGTCGAATCCAACTTCGATTTGGGTAAGAAATCCTAAACCTAATCTTGTTTTAGGAATTCAACAAAAGGAATCAGTAAAATAGCTAACCTATTTCATGATTTAGGTAGCCGTCGTGCTGTAGACGGTGACTTAGTGTACGAACCGAGTTCGTAATGAGCATACCGACGAAAGGTGTGGACTATAAATGTTTAGGTTATGGTTTTCAAAGCTTTCAATGTCAGCAATGATTTATATTTGACTTGATTGCTGCCATATGATCTTAGTTACGACGTTTTCGATGAATTATACATGTGTAAACTATGTTGAATATATTATGTATTCCACATGTTTGTTGAAATGTTTGAATGAATGTGAAATCATGATTTGAGCTTGCCATGATTGTTAATCTAGGATTCATGTTTGTTGTATGTATGACAATCCCCTTGTGACAGGACTTGCCATAATATAAGTCGTAACTAATTTAGTCTATGTATAATGCAAAATGCATTCTATGTGTATGCTGAAATGCTTGAATGAACATGAAATGGTGAATTGTGCTTGTCATGATTTCTAATCTTATATCCATATTTGTTATATGTTTTATAACTTATGTTGTGTAGAAAATTGCTACTGTTCATGTCGTAATTAATATAGTCTATGTATTTAGAAATGTATAGTCTAAGTGTTTGATAATATGTTTGAATGAGAAATTATCTGATGATTTATATTTATTAAGGGTGTTGAGATAGGATTCTCGATTATCTTAACTATATGTATAATTTCTTTCATGTAACCTTAATTTCAATTACGCAATTTATGGATGAATTGCAATGTTCGGTAACATGTTCAATATGTTTTGATTAAATACTCAAATGAGTGTTGTACTTGAATTGTTTGTTAAATGCTTATATAATTATCACATGTATCCATATGCTGCATTTGAGTATGATTGGGACTATTACGTAGTCCAGACAATCGGTAACAATTCTTATTTAGGTGGTAGGATTAGTCTTACCACATTTGATATGCCTAGTGAATTCAAGTCGTACGATGATTGTCGGCAATGGTTAGGCCACGTGGAGTGCTTATGTGCTCCATGTCGATTAATTCAGCGTGCGCTCGTACCAATCAAATTTATCTAACAAATCGATTTTCCTATTGCGTGTTTACCATGTATGGACGCTACTGCTTGAATCTACGGTACCACTTACCAATGTAAAGCCCATTTCAACTATTGTACCATGATCCACTAAGACTCATGAGCCAAGCATGGTGGTATTGGACACCGTGGTCGAGTTTTCGAGTTAAACTGGGGTGGCGAGCCTCCCCGTAGTCACCAGTGAGCTACACAAACTCGTAACTCGAATACGGTGGTATGAGACACCGTATTCGTGCTGTCATCCTACACCTACCCAGCCTAGCTGTGGTCCCAGCATGGGTTGGGGTAAACTGTCTGATTCGAAACCTTGGTAGGGCATTTGTAGAATGACCTCGAGTATAATCAATTGAACTTGCCTATCTAGTTCTTTCATTGGGGGTGATGCCCTACAACTTGCCTATCCTATGTGATTAACGAGGACTGAAGACCCTAGATGGATCATTGTTTGGGTAAATGATAAAAAGGGAGGTACTTTAGCTTCCTAAATCTTTTGTATGAATAAGTCTAATTAAGAACTTGGCTAACACCACCATGCACCGAATTCCATGTGCCTTTGGCGAGAAAGAGGACAGTGGGAGTTTAACATGCGCGACCGTGAGATGGTGTCGCTGAGGGAGTGTAGGCGAGGGCATAACCTTTGCTTTATAGTTTCACTTAGCTACTCATTCCCACCATCCTCCTACCTGGGATGGTATTTTAAAATACCAACCAGACTCTATTGTAGATGCAGGTAATGGTGGAGTCTATGCAGCGAAAATGGACTTCTTGAATGAGGAGGAAAAATTCTCCTACGTTCAACTATCAGACGGGTCTTCGTTAACCTTGTTCTGATTCGATGGGATTATAAGGTTACATGGATTAGTTAGACATTTATACTTTGATATTTTGTAAATTTTGAAACTATACTTGTATATATATTCATCCTGGTAACATACTCATACTTTGGAGGTTGTGAAACACTTATATACTTTATATATCTATCTTAGTCTTCCGCTTGCCTAATTACATTAACTCTGGAGTATGATATGTTGATTTAGTATAATCTCACTCATGTTTAATGCACTAATACAGACAACATTTAAGCATCATTATCTATGTTGCATAAGTGATGCGTTGGATCTTGAGAGTTGAGCTTTGCTCAACCTCGAAATTCAGGGCGTTACGGTCACATACACCAGAAACTCATTTCGACGTTTGGGCATGGATATCTTTCTTGTGTGCCCTGCAATCTTATGAGTGTATGTGATGGCCAATTAACATGAAAAGTCTAATGTTTTTTTTTGTACTTTATGGATATCCTCTCTGTATGAGGAAAAACTTGTATTTTTTTTTTGTTAGCCCATGGTTGGGCTAGATGTTTGGTTTTGATGGTTTGGGATGGATAATGAAATACTGCCAAACTTGGGAAGTTTTTATTTTGGATATTTTTTATGGCTATTTGATCATTTATATATCTTTACTGCCATGTCTCTCTATTCTCAATTATGCGTTAAATTCTGTGAAATGATGGTATAAACTGTGTTTGTCTTCTCCTGCATATCCCTTAACAATTGAGAATTAGTTTGTGATTTATGTCATTTAAAGCTATACTACTATTTTTTGTTAAAATCACAGCTCTCCTCTGATTATGCATTTTAGAGATTTATTTGTTATGAATTGGAATATCTGGATCTCTATTGATTCTCTCATACTCTTATGCATCAACTTCAGTCAACTAGTATTGTTATATTGCCCTTTTCTAATGACTTATAAAAAAGGGGGAGAACAAATCCCACCATGGAGGAAAATTGTGTGTATTTATTTATTAAATGGTGGTACAGGTGTTAGGGGGAGGAGCTGTAAGAAGCCAGGGGGAAAAACTACATACTTGTGTGCTTAAACTTGTAGTAGCATTGTAAAATTATGTAACGAGTTATGTACACACAATTTAGGGTGTTGGTCTAAATGTTGTTCTAGGACTTCAGGTGTTTTGTCACGTAATTGACAAAGGGGGAGATTGAAAGTGCCTTGGTTTGTCAATTAGTGTGAGTGTTGAGTCAGTAAGACAAGTGAGCTCTATAGAAAGATCATTCAAGCATCTGCCTCAACACGATGTGTACCCGAACTCGTATAAGGTAAACTTAGCCTCACATCCCATGTCCCAAAACACCAGGTATATAAAACCCTTAAAATGGATAGAACAACTTAGGGTTTAAGGTGAGAAAATAATTTTTTAAAATCAGGAAAATCTCTAAGTTTTCTGCCTTTGTCAATTTATTGATAAGTTGTTCGATGAAATCGAACTCTATTATCGATGTCCTCGAAACGCACTCGATATTATCGAATTGAGGACTTTAGATGTCCAACAAGCATAAAGAATCCTGGACTGAATTATTGATGAATCGATAGCATGTTTGATGACATCGACTCTTGAATATCGAGTTCATCGAGAATGCTCGATAAAATCAACATCTGGTCAGTTGTGTAGAGAAAAAAGTTAAGGAAAATCATGTAATTTTTGATATCTCGAAGAGATGCTCGATATCATCGAAATTCAAACCTTGATTATATCAAGTAACCTTTGATGATATCGGATTTGGACACAAATCTGACCAGTAAGATTTTAAGTAAATTCATTTAAGTATCAAGGATACCTCAAGGATATCGATATTTAAATATCGATCATATCGAGACCTTGTCGATGTCATTAAAATAGGACACAAACTGTCCAGTAAGCTTATAGGAAAATGCCTTGAAAAATATCAATGAATCGACACTGATATCGATATCATCAACATTCAAATTCAGATAATATCGAGGGATGCTTGATCATATCAATACCTATTAAGTTTCAAAGGCTAGTTTGCTGTCACATTTTTCAAATGTCGAGGAATCGAACCATGCTTCGATGACATCGGAGTTTGAAATCTGATGACATCGAAGAATGTTTGATTTTCTTGACCAGATGGTAAAAAGGTTCAAAAGCGTTTAACAGATTTAGTTCATGTCATCGAGAAAAAATTCGATGCTATCGAGAGTATACGCTCGATGATATCGAACTCTGTCAAAAATATAACTATTGTATTTCTGTTGGAACTTTTTACCTATTTAATGAGAGCTTGCTTGTAGTTAGTTTTAGAGAAAATAGATAGAGCTTTTGAGTGTTAAATCCAGATCATATACCTTAAGCCTTTTTCTCTCATGGGAGTTCATTCTCTAATCCACCCTCATCATGATATTCAATAGAGTGGATTGCGGAATGAACTTCAGCATTCAAGGATTCTTCAACTACTACCTTAGTGGCAAATCATTAAGCTGGGATACCTTGAATGCATAGATGATTGGAATCACTTTGTTTCTAAAATAGGAAAACTTTTAATAGAGTAGGATTCCAACATAACCTTGACCCAACCCGTTGTTATACATTGGAGCATCATTTGTGTTGCAGATCAAGGGAGCTAAAGATTCTTCATCATCAAAGGAGGAGA
The DNA here is from genome assembly GCA_037074715.1 of Magnolia kwangsiensis. Taxonomy (NCBI): domain Eukaryota; kingdom Viridiplantae; phylum Streptophyta; class Magnoliopsida; order Magnoliales; family Magnoliaceae; genus Magnolia; species Magnolia kwangsiensis. The sequence continues at coordinate 36,467,908 of CM073587.1, read as the reverse complement.
TCTTCATCAATGTGCTAAATGGAGCTCATCTGATTATTTGTAAGTCAGAGTCTAGAGACCCTGCTGATCATTCCTTTATGTAGGATTGGGTCAGAGGTGATTCTCACCCTTTTAAGTCCTCATAGGAGGCCTCCAATGAGAGAGTACATGGGGGTGTTGTGTTGACCCTTGCTCTGTGGAGAGCATAAACTTAGGTCCTTGACCTGTGTGGTCTAAAACCTAGGTGTTAGGTGTTGACCTTTGCTCTTGTGTTGGGTATAAACTGTTAAGTTCCTTGTGTGGATCCTTGGCCTGTGTGGCCTAAAATCTGGGTGATGTGTGTTGACCCTTACTCCTGTGTGGGGCATAAACTTGTGTCTCATGGAGACATGTTAGGTACCTTATATAGGTTGTACTGGTTTGAGGTAAACCTGATTTAAAACCTCCATTAGTGAGATCTGGTACACTCAAGGGTTGAGTGCGTCCGTCGAAAGCGGAGTAGACACGTAGTCGAACCACTTTAAAAATGACTGTGTTTGGGATTACTATTTACTTTACTACTTGTGTGAATTTTCTAAATTTCTCATAATGCATGTGTACATGATTACTTAGAACTAATTAGAATCACATCTCACACACAGTCACATCCATCATGAACTATGTTATACATCTTGTTTATGTTTTGAATAGTCTTATGATTGGATACTCTATTTGGCTTAGAAGCCATTAGAGTTACATTGAAGCAATCCTGTTATTTGCATATTAGTTTAGGATTGGGTTGATAGGTTTTAAATCCTCATAAAACTTTAAAAAGTCATATTCACCCCCCTCTAGGACACCTCGACATATTCCCACTTCGACTAAAGCAGTCATTACCACAATTTCACTTTATGTCCAAGTTCATCCTAAGTTGAAGGAAACACTGATAGCTGAGGCTCATAACTCCAAGCTAGCTATGCACCTTGAAAGTACCAAGATGTACCAGGACCTTAGGCGCAATTACTGGTGGGACAACATGAAGAAAGAGAAAACTAGTTTGTATCTCAGTGCCTTATGTGTGAGAAAATTAAGGCAGAGCATCATCGACTGCCAGGTCTCCTACAGCCCATGCCACTCGCTGAATGGAAATGCGACTACATTTTCATGGATTTCATTTTGGGTTTGCCTAAAACAAAGAAAGGGCATGATTTAATTTGGGTGATTGTGGACCGGTTGACTAAATTGGCTCACTTCCTCCCTAACTGAACTTCATACTCCGCGGACGACTTAGCTAGATTATATATCAAAGAGATAATTCGACTTCATGGTGTTCCTTTGGAAATTGTATTGGACTGAGACACACGATTTACTTCAATACAAGATGTCATGGGAGTCAAGTTGAAGTTCAGCACCGCTTTCCACCCTCAGACTGATGGACAGATAAAACGGGTGAATCGTGAAATTACAGTAAAGACCGCTTTAGTTGAAGTAGGAATATGCTAATATGTCCTAGAGGAGGGTGAATAAGACTTTTATAAAACTTTTATTCTTTATTTAAAATCCTATCACACTTGTCATAAGTAGATATGCATGAATCAGGATTTCTTCAAGATAACTCTAATGGCTTCCAAGCCAATTAGAGGATCCAATCACAAAACTGATTTAATGATAAACATGATACAATTTAGAGTTTATAATGGATGTAACTGTGTGTGAGGTGTGATCAAATATGAAAGCATTTAAAGAAATCACACAAGTAATCAAAGACAAATATCAATCACAAACACAGTCATTTCTATAGTGATACGACTACTTGTCTACTCTACTCTCGAAAAATGCACTCAACCCTTGAGTGTGTCGGATTTCACTAAGGAGGTTTCACATGGTTCACTTCAAACCCAATGTTTTAAATCAGGTTCACCTCTAACTAGTACAGCCTACACCTAGGCTGACAGTTTATGCTCCCACGAGCAAGGGTAAACACGTCAACACATAGCACCCCATTTTAGACACACTGGCTAAGGATCCACACAAGGAACCTCTCTTGTTTATGCTCTCATGAGCAAGGGTCAACACAATGCACCCACTTTTAGGCACACTGGCCAAGGATCTTCCACAAAATCCTAACTGTTTATGCTCTCCATAGAGCAAGGGTCAACACAACGCACCCACTATGTACACTCCTGTCGGAGGCCTCCTAGAGGACTTGTAAGGGGTGAGAAATACCTTAGACCCAATCCTACAAATGAATGATCACAAGGGTCCTCTGGACTCTAATAACTTACAGATAAGCAGATGAGTCCCTTTTAGCTCTTTGTCGAAGATCTCCTCCTTTATTGATGAAGAGTCTTCTGCTTCCTTGAACTGCAACTAAGATGTAGCAATGCATGGCGACGGGTTGGGTCAAGGTTATAATGGAATCCTACTCTATTGAAAGTTTTCCTATAAGGGAAATAGAGTGATTCCAATCATCTATGCATTCAAGGCATCCTAGCTTAATGATTTCCCATTAAGATGGTAGCTGGAGGATCCTTGAATGCGGAAGTTCATTCACCAATCCACTCTATTGAATGTCAATGATGAGGGCGGATTGGAGGATGAACTTCCATGAGAGAAAGGGCTTTGGGTATATGATCTAAGGTTAAACACTCAAAAGCACTCTCTTCTTTCTCTACCAACAACTAAAGACAAGTTCTCTATATATAAGAAAAAAGTTCCAATGAATATAAAATGTTCACATTTATGACAGAGTTCGATATCATCGAGCAGGGTTGATATCATTGAGCAGGGTTGATATCATCGAGCGTATACTCTCGATTGTATCAACTGGTCACTCGATGACACACTTAAATTCATACGCTTTTGAAACATTTTGCCAGCTGGTCGAGAAAATCGAAACCTGCGTCGATGTCATCAGATTTCGAACTCCAATTTTATCGACATAAGGATCGATTCCTCAACATTTAAAAATGAGAGAGACATTGCCTTTAAAATATTTTAGGTCAAGGATATGATCGAGGTACAGTTGATATCATCAGAATTTGAATGTCGATGATATTGATAGTCGTGTTGATGCATCGATAACTCCAAAGGATTTTCTAGTTAAGCTTGCTAGACAGTTTATGTCCATTCTTGATACAATCGACCTAGCCTCGATATCATCGATATTTAAATATTGATTCTATCGAGTGACCCTCGATCTAAGATAAAAACCACCTGAAAATATGCTGGTAAACTGAGTGTTCAGGACCGATATCATTGAAGGCCTTTTGATATCATCAGTTTTTGAATTCCATGGATATCGAGGAGTATTTCGATATATCGAAGGTCTTTATGATTTTCTTTAGAAAAACAGGGACGTAAACTCTTTTCTATTAATTTTATCGATTCAACTTCGGTAGACTCGAGTTTCAAATTTCGATGATATCGATAGGGCTATCGATACATCAATAATTTCGTCCAGAAGAATATATGGTTGCAGGACATCTTTTGTCCTCATTTCAATAGTATCAATTGAGCATCGAGGACATCGACAACACTTCTTGATTATATCGATCAATCTATCAATAAATCGACAGAGGTAAAAAACTTAGAGATTTTCTAAAATTTTGAAAAAGTTTTCTAACCCAAAAACCCTATGATATTTTAATCAATTTTAAGGATTTTAAGTACCTGGTGTTTTGGGACATGGGATGTGAGGCTTTAGATTTACCTGTGGCAAGTTCGGGCACACATCCAGTTGAGGCAGACGATTAATTAATCTTCTTATGGAGCTTCTTTGTCTAGCTGACTCAACACTCATGCTAATTGAAAAACCAGGGCACTTTCAAATCGAATACTAGAAGATATGTTGAGAGCATGTACATTGGATTTCTCAGACAGTTGGGATGAGTGTCTCCCTTATGCCAAGTTCACATACAACAACAGTTTCCAAGCTAACATCGGCATAACACCCTATAAAGCCTTATATGGGCGCCCATGTCGAGCTCCATAATGTTGGGCTGAAGTTGGCGAGAAAAGTTTGTTGGGACCTGAAATAGCACAGACAGCTACTGAAAAGATCAAAATTATCAGATGACGATTATTGATAGCCCAGAGCAGGTAGAAAAGTTATCTGGATACAAGGCGAAGAGATTTAGAGTTCAAAATAGGAGACCATGTATTTCTGAAAATTTTGCCAATGAAGGGAGTTCTACGTTTTGGTAAGAAGTGAAAACTTACCACATGATATATTGGCCCTTTTCAGATCTTGAATTGAATAGGACCGGTTGCGTATCATCTGGCTTTGCCTACTCCCCTCGCTGGAGTGCATAATGTATTTCACATCTCCATGCTCAAGAAGAACGTTTCAGATTTTTCACATATTATTCGGTGGGAACACATAGAACTCAAGGACAATGCCATGTATACCCTTAAGCCCACCATGATTTTGGACAAGAAGGAGCAAGTTTTGTGAAACAAGGTGATTCCTCTAGTGAAGGTATCATGGACGAACTATGGAGAAGAAGAAGCTACTTGGGAAATAGAAGCTGAAGTTCGCAAACACTATCCCAACCTTCTTAAGAAATACGAGCATGTACAAATTTCGAGGATAAATTTTTTTGTAAGGGGAGTTAGATTGTAACGCTCCGTCCAAAAAGGGAACGGTGTCCTGAGGCACATGTGCAATCCGATGCAGGATCAGATAATTCAGTCACATGTGTGGGCCTACTATGGATTAATTAATGACAAACTTAACCACTAATGAGATTAAATCAAGTTATGCTCGGGTCGAGCACGGGCCGTAGAGCTAGGTCGCCCCTATACATTCGGTGACTATCTGTACAGGTCGTATATCGCTCGAGGAAGGTCCAAAAAAATTCTGAAACTTTTTCAGACTTTGGGCTCGTGATGTTTCATTTAAACTAACCTGATTTAAATGATTTTAAACTCACAAGTATACGAATCAGGTGTAGATATGATACATATTACGAGATCGTTCCCAAGAGGACTGGTTGTCACAATTCAAATTTTATGATTCTTCTTAACTAATCCAACAAATAGTTTAACTAATTATTAAGTAAACTAACAAAAATCAATGGAAAATAACTGATAACAAGAAGGAAAATTCACTTAAGGAGAGCACTAGGACTTTTGAATCCACCCCTAATTATCACAACTCTTGTTTTACCTATTAATTCACCCTAATTCAGATTGATATAAATTTACTAAATAAAATACACTCTGTGTCCTTGGTCAGGCACACAGGATGTATAATTCCCTTAAAGCACAAGGATCACATCTTTCCATCCATGGTCAAGCATGAATACATGTAGATTCCTATCTCTTTCTCTATAGGAAAACCTGCTCATGGCCCGACACAAGCAATCCCAGAATAAGATTCCAAACAACATCCACATCTAGACTTTGGTTAAACTCATATATTAGAGAAGTATGGAGTTTTCATTTAAGCATAATAGAGAAAGAAATAAATCAATCAAAACCAGATAAAATCAACAAATAACAAGAGTCATTCAAATTAGGGGCTTCATCTCAGCTCTAGCTAAGAAATTAGAAACTCATGGGAAACAATGATTCAATTGGAAAGAATGGAAACATAAAGAAAAACATATCCCTTTCCAATCTCTCCCTTCTTTCTTCCTCTCTCTCTCTCTCTCTCTCTCTCTCTCTCTCTCTCTCTCTCTTTCTTTTCCAAACGTCTCCATAAGCTTGAATTAAATCCTAGCTACTTCCCCCCCTATTCTCATTTTTCTCCTCTTTTTTATAAGTAGGGAAGAGTCGATTGGAGGGAGAGTCGTTTCTGGCGTCAGTCTGGAGTCAGTGCAGAATAACTCTTTACGCACAACAGTCTACGAATTGAAAGTCGATGGAGTGCGTAAGTTCTGTTTACGCAATCAAGAAGATGGTCCAAAAACAACCCATTTTCATTGCCTTCTTCTCAAAGAAATAACGTACCTTGGGATATTTTGGGGTGGCCTACATGATGAACAGATCAGATCTTCCATCAGATCATGAACATGATCGTACAATATTCTCAAAATCAGTCGATTTTGGACACTCAAACAGGGCCTGCACAAGCCTTGCACAGTGGCGTTGGTGGGGCCCATTTTGGATGTTTTTTAGAGAAATCCATGTTGTCTGCCGAATTTCTCTAGAAATTTTGGTCGAGAATGGTCAGTTTTTAATGTCCATAGTGTAAGTGCTATGATTTCATATCCCTTTTGTTGTGTCAAAACCTGTATCTATGTATTGTATGTCTTGTGTTTTATGTTTGAAGTCTAGTCATTGCAATCAAGACATATTAAGACATCGCATTTTAAGACAAGATCTTAAATGAAGAAAGTTTTCAAGTCTTGGAAAAAGAAATCAAGAATAGAAGTTTTCAAGGTTGCATGTTCAAGATTTGATCAAGTTCAAGTTTACTAGAAGACTTTGTCAAGTCAAGATCAAGCTCATGAAGGCCTACTACAAGTTTTGTATATTCACAAGCTTCTCTTAAGGGTCATCTGAGAGAACAGACTTTCAATGTCCATCTCACTTTTAAGGTTTGTTTGACCTTAGATTGACCTTAGGATGGGTTTTACTGTAGGTCATTCTGGATACATAACTCATATACTTTATTATACTTGTTTGGAGTGTTCTAAGACCAGTCCTAGGGACTTCAAGATCAGTCCTAGCTTTACTACGACCAGTCTTAAGTTTTTCACGACCAGTCCTAGGTAGTTGAAGATTTTCGGATCTTTCTGGCTGTCCTACGACCAGTCCTATGAGTTCTACGACTCATCCTTCGACCAGTCGTAGCCCTACGATTCAAACTCGAGCAACCATTTTTGGGGCCCTACGACCGGTCGTAGGTGGCCCACGACCGGTCGTAGAACTGAAAATCTTATCCCGTAAAAATCTTTCAAAAATCTTTGATGCTACGACCAGTCTTAGGATCTTAAGACCAGTCATAGACGGGATTTTTCAAGCTATAAATAGAGCACGAACTTCAGAGTTTTAGCACTTCAAATTAATTCTATTCAAACATTCTTTAGGCTATTCTCTGAGATAAGTTTGTGTTTATTTTAAGCTACATTGTGCTTATTTAATATTCCTTTTGCTAGCTTTTTTTTATTTGATTTTGATCTACATTCCAATCTTATTAGAAAAGGAAAATTTCTGATATTCCTTCTTCTTGGATTCAAAATCAAATAGATCTAGCCCGTTTGATCTAAAATCAATTAGACTTAAAACCATTCTTAAAGTGAGTATTGGACTTTGAACGTCGAATCGAACTTCTACTCCGATTGGTTCTACCGGGCTTCTTCAAAAAGTGATTCAGGTATTTTACATGTTTTGTAATTTACTTTCTCTGGTTTTTGTTTGAGATTCGCCAGAAAAATCTCATTGTAGTGGTTACCTGAGGAGAGCCAGAAAACTCAGATTGTGGGGTTTTTGGATTGTGTAAGCCCGAGATCAAAGACATAATTGTGAAGGTTTTAGGTGAACCTGTGAAACCTATTTTGATAGTGCATACTAATATCCCCTGTGTGAGGATATTAGGAGTGGAGTAGCAATCTGTGTGGCTTTTGGATAACAGTTGGTGTACACACAGGAGAACCACTATATATCGTTGTGTTGTGGATGTGTTTCATTCTTTCATTCCTTTATTCATTCAGTTTTGTGGTTTGTGTTTGTGGATGAATGTTGTAATCACTTCAAGTAAGTGTGGATGAATGTTGTAATAACTTAGGATTTATTTTCCACAAGTTATTTTGATTTCATTACTTATTATTCCTCTTTGGTTTGTGATACTAAGGACGTTCTAAAAATAAGGTTGTCCTACCTTAAACCCCTGGTTTTTGGTGTAAGGTTGTCCTTAGAACTGATAAAGTTTCAATCTCTTTATTTTAGGCTATTGTGATTATTTTATATTCAGCATTGTGCTTTAAATCTTTTATTATTCCGCTGTTATTAGTTTTATTTGGCATTGCCCTATTCACCCTCCCCCCCCCCCCCCCCCCCCTCTAGGGCATATAGCCAGGCCCTTTCACATAGATGTGGCCCACTAAAGGGATCTTGCTCCAACGGCTGTGAATGAATTTCTTGTGATTGCTATGATTGGCATGTGTGCATGTATGGCTGAAAACATTCACAATGGTTCTGACCAGAACGAGCGCCTCTACATGATGGGACGGTTCAGATCGTTTTCATAGGCTATGATGGAGGCCCACTAACGATCCAACGGTACCCTTGTTTTATGCCAACGAAAATGGAAATTTCCATTTCTGGATATGGTCGGTCAAACCAACTTGGACCGAACGGGCTGGTCCGGTGCACATCGAGTGCCCCTATGCATGGTACACATACCATCTCAATTGGGGTCCACTGTGATGGTTTTACGAAATCCAATCCATCCATTCATTTTGTCTCCCCATTTAAGGGGTTGAGACCAAATTGGAAGTATATCCAGATCTCAGAGGGGCCTTAAATCACTTATATGTAATCTAAATTGTCCATTGGGCCACTTCCAGAGAGATCCAATGGCTGAAATTTGATATGTAAGGTTAATTTATGGTCCTCAGGCCATATCTGAAGTTTCAAGTCGAACGGATGGTCGAAACCCTGCGATCTTACATCTTGGACAACTTTTGGGCCCTCTTTAATGTGAATGGCTTGATTTCCTTAGATCTCTGGCATGTAAATTCATCAATCTTGGTCCCATAGGGTCTGTCTCTTTCTTTGGTGACTTTGAAGCATTAATTTCATGATTTTAGTATCCTTTTCCAGTCCAAGCTCCTAATTACACCCTACATCACAAACACGATTAAAATATGACATTAAGCATCATCATGTACATAAAATCAGGTAATAATTGGGGTCTAATATGCAATATTCGACCCTCATCAGTTTGCTAGGCTTCTAGTCCCACACGAATGCCAGGCCCCGAAAATACCCAGAAACCATCAAACAGTGCTGCCTTGCTGGCACTTACAAACTGCAAGTCGCCTAGCCAAAAGTGACAAAATTCTAAAATTTATCCAAATAACCCTACTGCTTGAGTATGAAAATTTGAGCCTTCCAGCTGTCGGATCTCTTCTAAATTCACATTGAATGTTGGAAATAATTCTAAGCCAGTGCTTACAAAATCTGGTCGTTGATCGTGGAACGGTGACAATTGATCGTGAATCAGGTTGCTGCGGCAAAATCCCACATCCGTTTGTGATCAAATCACCCAACCCTTCATCAGGACATGGGCCACCTATCCCATGTGTTAGATGGGCTAGGGGTCCATCAGAGCCGCTCCAATAATCCAAAATGGGCCCCATTTGGCTATTTGGGAAATTATTGAAAAGATTAAGGTTAAATGAAATAACCTTGGGCATGTAAAAGGCTGCCCTCTCTCTCTCTCAAACCCCATTTCCAGCAGTAGAGAGAGAGAGATTGGGGCACCTCACTTGCATGTAACCCCGATGGTCGAAATTCATAAATTCTGACATCCTCTCCCCTCCTCCGCCAGAAATCCTGATTATTCTTCGCTGTTGGAAGAGGAATTCCAACCCATCTAAGGTAATATGGGAATTCTTACTCTATTCTCATAATTTTTGCAACATACGTGTGATCTTTGTCCATCCAATGCAATGTAGGGCCCTGACACATCGAGCTTACAGACCTGGTGTTGCTAGGATCATCTCACCAATCTCCAGCTAAGTTTGGGTGAGGATCATTACCTTTAGGTAGTCGATGATCACGCCTAGTATAGGTTTAACGAATGTGATTGGTGAATTATTTGTGCATGTGGCTGAATTTTCCTTTTTAGGTATAACTAGGATGACAAATGAGAGATTTTTAAAATTTATGGGAAGGGAATTGACCCCAAACCCTTAAATAAATTAAATTTTTGATGTGCATGCTATGTTGGTTACAAATTTGTGAATTTCCCTAATTTGTTGATGGTTAATTGTGTTTCTTTTAGTTTGGTGTTAACTATGCCTACCATGATAATATGAATTTCTATAAATAGTTATTGAGCATTTGATTTCATGATTCCTTGAGTTTGTGATTGAGCATGCTTTGTTATGGACATGTAATGATGAAGAATTTTCGATTGGGTCGAGTCACTTGCCTGGATTTTAATGCATGGTTGAATCGTATGATGCATGATTACCTGTAGAGGATTTATTTTAGGTGCATTGCTACATGACTATCCATATAATTGTATAAGATGGAACATGTTGTGTAAAACCTGTAAATTAAATAGAAATTTGTGAATGTAGCTGCCCATGAATTGATTTCACTAAAATTATATCTATCTTATGTGAAATGTATGCATAGATGTTGTGTTCATGTTTATAAGGCATATTTCCCCTATGGATTGGCCGATTACCTGGAATTCCTTGGGCGGTCCTTGTTAGACCCGTCCTTGAGGGAATCTGGTCTGAATAGTTGAACCATAGGTTGTTGGCCATAGTTGGACTACGTGAGACTACGTTCTCAGGCTGATTAGTTATGGTTCAGCCTGTCAGGGCACATTGACTAATAGTCGACCATCCTTGTACATTAACCTTATTTAATCACGCTTGTATGAACTCGAAGTACCTTAAGATCAATACGCCCATTGTTAACTATGATTTATGGCCCACAAAATGTCTTGAGCCAGAGATGGTGGTATGGGATACTATGCCCGTGCTGTCGGCTTACACTAGGGTGACAAGCTTCCTCATAGTGTCCATTGAGTACTTAGACTCATGAGTTGAGAACGGTGGTATGGGACGCTGTAGCCTTACTTTTAACCTGTGTTGGGGTGATGACCTCCCTACATTAACCGTGAGTAGGACATTTAAGTCCCAATCTGTTTCGTCTATATTTATACTATTTGTTAGGATTGACGACTCTAAGATAGGGCTAAGGATTGCGAGAGTCACATATCCACAACCCTCAGCTGCACAATCGGGTTAGGGCAATAACTCCATTAGGGTATTCCATTTTCCCCAACCTGCTGGATGAATGAACTTAACTAATTAACCAGGCTAATATATTTCATGATATTGCATTATATTTGTGGTGATTATGCAATCGAGGTTGCTTTTGAGGGTGTGTTATTTTATTGTGAATGTTAGATGTCGTCGCTTGAGGGAGTGATGATTTTTCTTTTGTGAGGAGCATGTATCATATCATAATCATGCATTTGCATTAATAACAGTGTTTAGGATTCCATGCTGCTTGTTATTCATTAAATGTATCCTATGCATGATAATTCGTATGCCTATTACTAATGGTACCATTGAGTTGATCACTCACTCCCACTCTGGGACGGTGTTCTAAAACACTAACCAGAACCTGATATAGATGCAAGTACCTTGTTGCAGCATGCATTGGAGGATGTCAGTGCTAATGACGACAAGGAGCGAGCATATTACCAGGAGTTTGGCGAAACTTAATTATTAGCCAAGTGCATGTCGGTGGGACTGGGCCAGAGTCCAGATCATTTTGGGGTGTGATGAGCATATGAGATTGGATTCCTGAATGACTGTTGATTAAATTTATTAGGTTGTTATGACGAATATGGATTTACTATGGAGTTTTAAACGGTTAGTAACACTTGAAGCTTAATTATCTGATTAGTAATTAAACATGCTTAGCTTAATTCATCATTGCTTATTAATACCCGTTAACTGTATACATTGATGACTTATCATTGCACTTAGGAATTCAGGAGCCGAGTTGCTACTCGATCCCTAAATTTTGAAGCACTACATAATCAAAGCCGAGAAGTCACACGATGTTAACTGCGAAGCCATTTTCCTGGGATATATTGCAGGAGGGGAAAGTTTGGGATTCTTCTTAGTAGCATTCTGCATTATTAGTCACCTAACTCTTGGAGAAGGTAAGCTCGTTCTAGGACTTCTTGAATTTCGAACTTCATCCTTCTAGATTTCATGAAAATCCAGTCCTCATTACCTTCTAGTGCTTGAGGTGAAGCAGATACGACTCCAACCATTGTTCGACTTAAGTCATCTTTGCTTATGGGGGACTGAGTCTTACACCTCGGAGGCTGGTCTTGTGTGTATTCCACCATGAATTCGGTGTAGTGAAATAGAAGTTTACCTTTCTCATTGAGTTTTCCATTGATCGTAGTTCGCAATTTTATCTTTTTACCTTCAATATAAAGCATGAAATTGTAATTAGTATTTGAATGATAACGTAATATATCTGAGAGATGAAGGGGAGGATGTTCCCATTGAGAGTCACCATTTTGGCGTCAGAAAGACGCCAAACTACAATGAAAGTTTTATAACCTTTTCAATGTTAACATTAAATAAGATAGATCCCCAGTGGAGTCACCATTTTGTTTTAAACAAGAAATAAATGCATTCAATTTGAGAGATTATCTTATTCAAATATAATAGAGAGAGTGTATGAAGAACAATCGTTGTATTATTAAAATTGAGTTCACTTACATCCTCGAATATCCATTGACTCTAAGATAGATTATTTAAAATACAGAAATTGACAAAGTTCGAATGTTGAATTAGAATATCAAATTTAGTAGCATTTTGACTTGTTCTTTGATCATCTCTTTAAGAGGAATATTGTGTGGGTTTGATCATCTGATCTCCCTCTCTTGAGCTTATGTTCTTGTGCAAAAGGAGAACTTGGAGATGTTGAAAGCTAAGATCGACAATTTCGGCAGCATTACAGCTCTTAACTTTTATTAGCAGTATAACAGCTCTGTTGCGTGGGCCACATAACCAATATGGTTTGGGCGGACCCGCGCAAACCCTCACGTCCCTCTTCTCCTACATTTAAAATCTTCTGGAGCTCTGATCTTCTTCAAAAATCTTTCACCCCCACATGAGAGGGGGAGTGGGGTATTTATAAACCTTCACGCGTGTGAACCCTCGATCTTTGTGCCAAGGGAGCCCTCCTTTCATGTGATTCAATCATCTGTACCAAGTTACCTCTGAATCTTTTTGCGTGACTCACGCAACAACTCCAATCATTTGCGCAACCCACCCAAGCAATATTTGATTGTGTGGTCCGCGCAAAACCTTTAACATGGCACTTAATCTTCTTCTCTTTCTCATTCTTTTCAATTTTCTTCTAATTTCTTTCTTTCCAATCTTTCTTCTGCTTTTTATGCCCCAACAATGGGTGATAATATATATCAACAACCATCAGATTCTCCCACCTATGATCCGTATGACTATGATCAGTGAAAATATAAAAATTGGAAAGATGAACTAACAACATGTTATAATGATTATTCTCTTGGATCTCCTACCTATGAGATCCAACCAGAAACAATCCAAGAGGATTTATATCAGAGTTACATGAACTGTCTTGCAAAAATTAAAAAAACATTAGAAGCACTTGATTTGTGCATCGATAAGATCGTGGAGGCTCGTTCATCCTAGCCACAACTCAATCCAGAAACATAATATGAGGAGAGTGATCCTAACTCATTTGGGGAGAACTCTAAAATTGGAAATGAAGAATTAGATTGTGTTAATATAGTTTAATTTCCCAATGAGTCAATCTCAATGATGATCTAAAGGAATGATCAAGAGACGTGGGTGTCTTTTAAATATAATGATAATGACACACTTCACTCACATGACACACTTAGTTTCAATGATGAGGGAGAGGTTAGTTTATTCGAACCTCAACCCAATCTAGGAATAGAATGTGAGGAATATGATCCCATCCCAAGTGTGTATTGTACGTGTAATGTCTTGGAAAAATCCGTACAAAGACCCGAGTACCACCTCAGGCAGAAATCGCTAAGGACCAAATCCTTTAAAAAGTAGTCATGAATTAATTAAGTGTTAAACTAGATTATTTGTGAAGTTAGCATTAGTCACTTTAAACACGAACTGCAAGACCTAAAACTAGAAGAACCATTAACACTACATTACCCAGAAACTTAGGATCCATCTCAAAACCCAGTTCCTCTCGGGAGCATCATGAAACTCCATATCGGACCTGGACCATGCGTCAAAAGTTTGAGGTCTCCTACCATCTTGGCAAGGCCAACCTTGTGGCAGATGTGTTGAGTTGCAAGAAGGCGATAGTATTTACTATTGATGATTAAGGAATGAAATATAGTGGAGTTAATGCGTGGTTTTAAGCAGAAGCTCACGGTGGAGGAACCGTTTGAGAGCGTCCCACACGTTCGTGTGCGGCCACTTATCAATGATAGGATCATCGCGACTCAGAAAGATGATGAGCGATTAGTTGAGATGAGAGAGTAGGTGAGCGATAGTGAAGACTTAGAATGGAGAGTTGGTAAGATAGGGGCTTACGTTACCATGGCCGCCTATACGTCCAGAACCTCCCAGACTTAAGGGAGGAAGTTCTCGACGCTGCTCACAATTCAAAGCTGGTAATGCATCTTGACAGTACAAAGATGTATCGATACATGAAGTGCTCGTACTGGTGGGACAACATGAAGGCCCATATAGCAGAGTATGTGTCCCGTTGTCTCATGTGCTAGCAGGTCAAGGCAGAGCATCACCGACCTCCTAAACTGCTTCAGCCCATGCCCATAGCTGAGTGAAAATGGGATTTCATTTTTATGGATTTCATCTCAAGTCTACCAAAGACGAGGAAGGGACACAGCTCCATTTGGGTGATCATGGACCGGTTGATGAAATCGGCTCACTTTTTCTCTATCAGAGTTTCAAACTCTTTAGACAAGTTGGTTAGATTGTACATCAAGGAGATCGTATGTCTGCATGGAGTTCCACTGGAGATGGTGTCAGACCGAGACACGCGATTCACATCTATCTTCTGGACTCGTATCCAAGAAGCGATATGTGTGAAACTAAAGTTTAGTACAACGTTCCACCCACTGACCGATGGGCAGACAAAATGGGTAAATCAGGTGTTAGAAGATATGCTGCGAGCTTATGTGCTAGATTTCAAGGATAGTTGGGACAACTGTCTTCATTATGCAGAGTTCGTATATAACAACAGTTTTCAGGCGAGTATTGGCATGTCTCCCTATGAGGCCTTATATGAGCGTCCTTGCCGAGCGCCGCATTGCTGGGCAGAGGTTGGTGAGAAGAGCTTAATTGGCACAGAGTTAGTTCAGGCAACTACGAAGAAGATCAACATTATCAGGCGTTAACTTCTAGTATCACAGAGTAGACAGAAGCGCTACGCCGATATGAGGCGGGGATCGCTAGAGTTCGAGGTCGGGGACCATGTATTCCTTAGGGTTTTCCCTATGAAGGGAGTCCTTCGGTTTGGTAAGAAGGGAAAACTCACGCCGAGATTTATTAGCCCATTCCAGATACTAGATCGAGTGGGGGTGGTAGCATGCTTCCTAACTTTGCCCACACCACTCGTAGGCATGCACAGCGTAGTTCATGTGTCTATGCTAAAGAAATACGTTCCTGATCCTTCACACATTATCAGATGGGAGCAAGTGCAGTTGAGCAAGGATTCTACATATACACTGCGTCCGATGCGTATTCTGGATAGGAAGGAACAAGTGTTGTGCAGTAAGGTGATTCCACTTGTGAAGGTATTGTGGACGCATCATACTAAGGAGGAGGGTACATGGAAAACAGAAGTCGAGGTCTGAAAGAACTACCCAGTATAAAAAGGTACTAATTTTGAGGATAAAATTTTTCTTTAAGGGGTGTTGATTGTAAAGTCCCCAAAAAATCCATACAAAGACCCGAGTACCACCTCAGGCAGAAATCGCTAAGGACCAAATCCTTTAAAGAGTAATCATGAATTAAATAAGTGCTAAAATAGATTATTTATGAAGTTAACATTAGTCACTTTAAACACTAACTACAAGACCCAAAACTAGCAGAACCATTAATGCTACATTACCCTAAAACTTAGGATCCATCTCAAAACCTAGTTGCTCTCGGGAGCACCATGAAACTCCATATAAGACCTGGACCACGCGTCAAAAGTCAAATTACCCCAAAACTATATGGTTATGACTACCTTACTGGACTTAACAACCATCTCAGAAATCAAGTCTTAAAGGTACCCAGAAATGCACAACTTGGGCCCGGAGCAAAGCGTGTGAGAAACACGAATATCTTTAGGAAATGAACTGAAACTTAAGTGAATTGAGTCATTCTCTTGTAGGCCGAATCTAAGAATTTAGACCATTAGATTCTGACCCAATTACACCCTTGGATCAGGAAAAATGTCCAACACATGTCAGCGCACTTGTGGCCCTAATCGAGTGCTGGTGACCGTTGAACTGAAACTAGTCTGCCACAGTCAATCTGTAAACCTGATCAGATCGAAACCTTAGCCTGACCTAGATCTGATGTCAGGGAGCTTAAGTTTGACCGCATGTAGAAAAGGGACCTCCAAAATAGCTCCGTTAGACCGAAACAACTAACTATTGGCTATAACCTAAGTATACCATGGCCCTGAGGCCATTCCCATCAGTTCTGGGCCTATATAAGGGCCTTAAACCCTCCCTCTCCCATTCCATACGAATTTACAAAACCCTAGAGACAGAAGAGAGAAGAAAGAGAAGGAAAGAGAGAGAAAGTGTGAGAGAGTTGGAGTTGTTCTTGGGATTCGATCCCTGCCACTCCAGGTGCTTAACCACCATGTCTGTATCGCGATTCTGACTCTGTACTTAGTTAAGAAATCCTAACCCTAATCTATTTTAGAGATTTAAATAGAATAGAAGGCGCAGTAGTTAACCTATTTCATGTTATAGGTTGTCGCTGTATTGTAGACGAAGACTTAGTATTTAAACTGAGTTCGTTGCAAGTTTACCGGCGAAAGGTGCAGACTATAAATGTTTAGGTTATGGTTTTCAAGGCTTTCAATGCTAGTAATGATTTATGACTGGCTTGATTGCTATCACATGTTCTTAGTTATGAGGGTTTCCGTGTATTATGCATATATATAAACTATGTTGATTTATAATGCATTCCATGTGTTTGTTGAAATGTGTGAACAAGTATGGAATCATGATCTTATGCTTGCCATGTTTATTGACTGAGAATTCATGATTGTTGTATGTATGGTGAACCCTTGTAAAGGTATTTTCTATAATACCTATTATAACTACCTTACTACATGTATATGATATGTGTAGCTTAAGTGTTTAATAAAATGCCTGAATGTGAAAATGCTTGTTTAAATGCATGTAATGAGGGTGTTGAGATAGGATTCTCAATTCCCTTAACTGTGGTTATAGTATCCTTTATATAACATATCTTACTACTATGTGTTGTATGGGTGAAATGCCTATGTATGATAATATGTGTAGTATGTGTTTGTTAAATTGCTCAAGTAAGATTTAATCTGATTTCAGTTGTCACATGTTATTTTGATTACTGTATATGAATGTTATTATTTGAAATGTGATTGGGGCTACGATGTAGTCCAGGCAATTGGTAAATGTCTGTGAATGGTGGTTGAACTACTTAACCACGACGGACATGCCCAATGAATCTGAGTCGTATGCTGTTTGTCGGTAGTGGCTAGGCAACATGGAGTGCTTACGCGCTCCATGTCAATTGGCTAGACGTATGATCGTACCAATCGAGCTTGTCAAGCATCCCATTTGACCCGATGTAGGTTCACCAAGCATGGACGCTTCTGTTTGAATCTAAAGTACCAACTTACCAGTGCAAAACCCGTTTAACCTTGGTACCTCGATCCGCTAAGATTCATAAGTCGGGCATGGTGGTATGGGACACCGTGGTTGTACTATCGACCTACGCTGGGGTGACGAGCCTCCTCGTAGTGTCCAGTGAGTAACCCAGACTCGTGAACCGAATATGGTGGTATGGGACACTATGTTCGAGCTGTCGGCCTATGATCAGGTGTCATGCCCGTTGTGACCTCGAGTATATAGTAGAAGCTATGTTGAGGTGATGAGCCTTTCCGTAGTAAACTAAAGTATAAACTAGGCATATGGTGACGGTGACGAGCCTCTCCATAGTAACCTGGAAACCATCTATCGTATGTAACTACTAGGATTGATGACCCTAGATGGATCAATGTTTGGGTTAAGATATAAAGGGAGGTGCCTTAGCTTCCTAATCCTACTGTATAAATATGTTTAACTAAGAACTTGGCTAACACGACCATGCATCGCATTATACAGTACTTTGGCCAGGAAGTGCACAGAGGAAGGGGTGCATGCCGTGATCGTAAGATGTTGTCTTAAGAGGGAGTGTAGGCGAGGGCATGCATCATTAACACATACCATCACTACATTAATAAGAGTACTTAAGACCTTATTTTTGTACTCCTTTATCATTACTGCTTGACTGAATTGATAACATGTTAACCTTTGCTTTATAGTTTCACTGAGTTGATCATTCAATCCCACGTTCTGGGACGGTGTTTTAAACATCAACCAGACTCTGTCTTAGATACATATTTTGGCTCGACATATGAGGCCGAGCCAGACTTCTACGACAATGAGGAGTTCTCATATATGTAGTTTTCAAGCAAGTTTACGTAGGCTGCTCTGATCGATGGGATTACAGGGATATATGATTAGTTGGATAGTCACATTTTATCATTTTGTATTATTTTGAAACAAATATGTATTTATTCATCTCAGTAATGCCATCATACTCTGGAGGTTGGGAAACACATCTATGTATGTTATATATCTATCACAGTCTTCTGCTTATAAAATTTAACTGTCTCTGGAGTATGATATGTTGTCTGGTATAATCGCACTCATGTTTAAGGCACTAATACAGACGACATTTAATCATCATTATCTATGTTGCATAAGTGATGTGTTAGAACTTAGAAGTTGGGCTCTTGCTCAACCCCTGATTTTCAGGGCGTTATAGTACAAAATTAGAAAATAATGAGTATTGGGATGATGATATGGATGTTCAACCCTAATTTCCATGGAATCAATCTTAAGTTTGGTCCAGGTCAGTGATCAAGAAGTACATGAAATGATCGGTCATAAGAATCTACTCTACTCATCTTACATGTCCGATTTAAATGTGGAGGATAAGCCCCTTACAACTGACCCTTCTAACTATTGTGAGACATGTTTGGACTACTCCCTTGAATTGAATGATAATATGATTCGGGAGAGAGACGAGTTGCTCGGTATGACTTTGAAATTTTAAACCACCAAGTTGAGGCCACCATCTAAGCTATACACTTTTGACATTTCAATGCCTTTACTGAGTAGCTTTAATGAATGGAATGTTTACATCAGTGCTTCCCTTATTAATTTTCAATCTGTCTGTGCAGGGCAAGAGCAAGAGAGCATATGTCCATCCACTTTCAGAGACGATGAAATCCTTGGCCAGATCATCACAAGCTTCAATGTGGAAAATGAATCACTCTTAACTAAATTTCCTAACTCTTTAGACAATTTCTTGATACACTTAGTAGGTACAAATGACTCAATAATATAAGAAATAGTGGATGCCTTGCAAGACAATTTCTCGGTAGTTGTCATTGACCAAGAGAACCCTTATTATGAAACCCCTCATTCCCAAATCCTGAATGTTTACTATCACTTCGGAATGTATTGAGACTACATCATCCACTGAGAATTTTTTTGAATTCTATCTTCTTGTAGTCTTTGATTCACCATAGAGTACTAACATTGAAACTTTTTCATTCATAGGTGAATCATATATATTTTGGATACCTCAAGCGATTCAACAATAATTTTATGCTGAGGTCCATAATTTTCTCTTAAAATTCATGCTCTAAGACATCCAAGCCTATTACCAAAATGGCTTTTGGATAATCTTGTTGAGAAAATTACTTAGAAATTTATCAAGATATTAGCCGGAGGAGGAACCTTACGGCATGGCTGAGTAGTTTTTTCCTTGCTTTCCTAGTTTAGGATTAGTTTATTGCTTTTATTTTATATCTAAGATAGTCGGCTTTATGCTGTTTGGGATATTTTGCTTTCTATTTGTTTTAGGATAGTTTGCTTATTGTCTGTTTGAGTCTTTTGTGCTAACCCATCTTCACACTGAGATCATTAGAAACACCTCAAAATTCCTTCATCAGGTACTACCTTTCCATCACTTCTCCTTTACTTTCATTGTCTCCTATACATTGCATTCTTATATCTTTTATATTGAGGACAATGTAGATTTTAGGTTGGGGAGTGTAGATTAGGCAAGCTAATCAGTGTTTTCTTAGTCTTTGAGGCAAAAATTGTGAAAAAATTTCTAACAATTTTATAAATTTGAGTGATTTTGAAGTTCATCCATGATTTAGAAGTTTAAGATACTTAATGATGGTGATTTATAACTCTTAGATTCAGTTACTTGTTAGATTTCACAGTTAAGTTTGAATTATTAATTCATGATTAGAAGTTCTGCACATTGATCGAAGTCATGATTTCACATGTCACATTTAGCTTTCACACTAAAGCTTTAGTCAACAATGAATTGGTAATGTGGTGATTATTAAGCATGGAAGGAACCAACCTGGGGAATTTGTCCATCATGTTCAATGAGAAGAATTGGAAAAAAAAAACAAATATACCCAGCTAAAAAATAGTTGTCATCGAAAATGTTTACTTATTAAAGATCTTGAAAAAGGTTGACATAGCGTGAAAGTCATCAATGGAAAAATCAAAAGCTGGAAGAATGAAAAGATGAACTGTAAGAAAAGTTTTAGTTGGCCTAAATGCTATTTTGATTATCAATGTCATCATGAAAATGGAGAATTGAACCTTTTCTTATGAAAAGTCTACGCTTCATTATACACTCATGGAACTCAATGTTTAGAATTGTTCTAATTTGTGGATTAATACTTTGAACTAGATTGTGAAATTTACTGAGTGCTGGAGCTGAGGAGAAGGTGATGCTCAACATTGATGTATCTTAGAATTTTATTATCTAGATTGTTTTTCAAAAACCACTTGAGCTGGAATTGTCCTGTGGTTCTCAAAATATTTTCACATACTTTTCTCGGAATTAGCAAAATGCTGGTTGGGTATTGTGTTATGGGTCAAATATTTCATATTAGACCCCAAATATTACTTGGTTTTATGAACATGATAATGCTTAATGTTCTATTTTAACCATGTTTGTGTTGCAAGGTGAATTTAAGATCTTGGATTGAAAAGGATGTTGAAAGCATGGATTTAACACTCAAGAATCACCAAGGCCAAGAATGGATCTGATGAAACTAGGAATAAAGAATGCACGTACTAAAAATCTATGAAAATTAAGTCAAGAATGAAGAAAATCAGAGTTTTGAAGTGAAATTCGGCCATCTTCGACTAGTCTTGGATCCGGCTCGACTAGTCCAGTGTATGGTTGACCAATCCTGGCTACGCACAACCAGTCCTAGGCTCTGCTCGACCGGTCGAGGCTAGACCAGTTGAAGGTGTCTCGACTCAAACTCCAGCGACTAAATACTAAAAAATCCCGTCATCCTCGACCAATCGAAGGAAACCCTCGACTGGTTGAAGGTGACTCTCAACTAGTCGAGGGATGTCCTCGACCAGTCCTGGGTACACAGCCTACACACAAAGTGTGGAAATTTGAAGCGGTTTCTCAAAATTTCCAACTCGGTGCGAAAGTCTAAGGCTTAAAACTATAAATAGGGGTACCTAGGGCATCCCTATGCATTTTCTAGAGTTTGAGGAGTGGAGCAAAAGGGTGGAGCTACCGTACGAGAGTTCTTCTTCTTTCTCTTTAGTTGTTTTTTTTGTTTTGTTTAAGAGATTTTAGTTCAGTCATGTCTATGGTTGGCTAAACCTCTTAGATAGGGCTAAGAGGTGAAGCTTGTATCGTGATTAAGATGTTTGCTTTGTTTTGATTCTTATTTTCTTGAACTCTCTAGGATTCTAGTTTGATTATGAAGGAATATTTTTAATTTTAATGATTTATTGTGACTAAAATTACAATAGATCTGCGATAGCTTGAGATATCTTCTTTTCGTGAATTGAGATTGTGAAATTAGAAAATATTGTTGTTCACCATCGTCCCATGGGCATGGTAGGGTGATGGAATCCTCCCTAAATTTCACAATTCTCTTATGATTGGTTGTGGGTTTGGTAAATTATTGTTGTTTGCCTTATCTCCTGGGCATGGTTAGGTGACAAAATCACTTCCAAAACTTCACCTCTTTCATTCATTGATGATTAGATCCATGAGAAGTTCAAAGATTTGATAAATCTCTTCTTTCCAATTGGATAGGATAAGACTCTGATTCCAGTTGTATCCTCCAATCGTGCACGGTAGCTTCCTAATTGCTACAACTAGATCCTTAGCACCTTATGTCACGCCCTAAACTCGAAAACCTGGCTCACAAAATTTCTGATCGCCGAATCCGGCGCCGACAGCCTCCGCAGAACCCCATTCTTGGCTCCTAGCTCCCATTCGCCAGGTTCCGATCCTGGGATGCTACGAGGAGGATTTTCAACGTCAGTTTGATTCGTAATAAGCATAACCATTGGCATAACTCACAAACAACAACCAAGAACTCCATTACATTTCCACTATGATAAAAAACTTTACAAGTACAATGAGCATAAAGGAAAATATAATGGTAAAGAATAAAAACTCCAAAACGATCTGCAACGTGCTCCTGCCTCAGCGCTGCTGCGAACCAACGTCACTTGCACGCAACGGTCATGCATAAGCTTATAGAAAGCTTAGAGGGTGGTGAAAGTGTGTGCGTAAGGTAGTAATATGAACATGCAATGTCAGAGTAATGCGGAATATGCAGATGGATCCATAATATCATGAGTCGTACCAAGGCTATACGATGTAAGACATGAATGGTATCGGCCATCCCAAGGCCATGCGATGTACAATGCAACTCAAGCATACAGATCCTCATCTATGTCCAGACATCAATACAGCTCAAATATAGGATATCACCGGGGTCTTATACACTCTAAACCAGATTGCCGCCACATCGCGCGTAATAAAGTAAGTGGAAGAGACCTCACTATCCGTCTGCCAATATCGAGCGCGACTCGCCGATAGCGGACCCATTCCTCGAGCTGGTCAAACTCAGCCTAGCATTGTCCCCTGCTCTCGGGCGGGTAAGGCCCATTTGGGGTACATATGGGGTTCAATTGGTGTGACCCATTCATTACCTTTAAGACCCATGAGTTAAGCTCATTTGATGCAATCCAAGGTCCACGGGTTTCAACCCATTGCAATGCACATAAGACCCATTGGTGTGACCCATTTATGTGGCCCATCTGATGAATAAAAGGCCCATAAGATATGGCCCATTTGATATATATTTAAGGCCCAATGGGATGAACCTACGGTCCATTGTAATGTGTAATTCCCATACAGACTAACTAGCGATGTTTACAAAGATTATGCCTTGGGAGCAATGTTGGTTTGACGTCCACATTGCGAGTGTAATGTTGGTTAGATGTCCACATTACGACTCTCCTTAGGGCCCATTACTAGGCCGTACTTGCTGTGTATAGGCCATCTAGGCCCATTCGCGTTGTAAGAATGGTTCATCAATCATTTACATGTTTAGTATAGTTTCATGACTGATGATCATACGCATCATATGTATGCTTGATATGAGGATTTACTGATCATAGCATATGCCTTTGGGCAGGTTGTTTATGGGCTCCTGGTTAGGCGGTGTTGCCCTACATGAGCGCACGATATGTGCAGGATTTGTTGCATGACTGGATAGCGTGAATCATGCATTTTGCATTTGTGTGACATGGTTATTGTACGCCCTAGCGACATCAGGGTCGTAGCCTCCACAGACGCATCGTGGTTGGTAGGATTGGATACTGAAAATCTTGTTCTACATGGGGTGCTATAGATATCCCTGGGTGAAAGTCCCTAAACCCTTATGGTACCAAGAGGTTGCTCCAACGTCTAGACCGAGTGGGTAGATGACGCTGAGTGCCGATTACCAGTTGGTTGTGCTCTCCAATGTGTCGTAGTCGATTGGAAGGGGGTACGGCCTTACCCACCTGAGAGTAGGGGGCAATGCTAGGCTGAGTTTGACCAGCTCGAGGAATGGGTCAGCTATCGGCGAGTCGCGCCTGATATTAGCAGACGGATAGTGAGGTCTCTTCCACTTACCTTATTGCGCGTGATGTGGCGGCAATCTTGTTTAGAGTGTACTAGACCCTGGTTATATCCCATATTTGAGCTGTATTGACGTATGAACATAGATAAAGATCTGTATGCTTGAGTTGCATTACACATCGCATGGCCTTGGGATGACCGATACCATTCATGTCTTGTATCGCATAGCCTTGGTACGACTCATGAAATTATGGATCCATCTGCATATTCTGCATTACTCTGACATTGATTGTTTATATTACTACCTTGCGCACACACTTTCACCACCCTCTAAGCTTTCTATAAGCTTATGTACGACTGTTGCATGTAGGCGACGTTGGTTCGTAGCAGCGCTGAGGCAGGAGCACGTTGCAGATCGTTTTGGAGTTTTTGTTCTTTACCATTGTATTTCCCTTTATGCTCATTGTACTTGTAAAGTTTTTTATCATAGTGAAAATGCAATGGAGTTCTTGGTTGTTATTTGTGGGTTATGCCATTGGTTATGCTTATTACGAATTAAACTGATGGTGAAAATCCTCCTCGTAGCATCCCAGGATCGGAACCTAGCGAATGGGAGCTAGGAACCGAGAATGGGGTTCTACGGAGGCTGTCGGTGCCGGATTCGGTGATCAAGAATTTTATGAGCCGGTTTCTGAGTTTGGGGCGTGACAGAAGTTGGTATCAGAGCATAACTTGGGAATAACCGAGAATAACATTACATGCTACTATGAGTGTAGAATGGCTAAGTTCCAAAGTTCGGATAGCTTAGCGACCTTCCGTTACAGACCATTAACGTGCGTACCTTCGAGAGTTTTGAAGTTGATAGGCACCTTCGATCTTTCCTGTAGGACATGGTGCGTGGGAGAGTTACCCGATCGACTCCCGCAACACCACCTAAGGATCCCACTCCACCACCTAAGGCTCCAGCTTTACCACCTGTGCCTCCCATTCCACCCTCAGAGATCCCTGCTCCCTTCCCTGAGGATGACATTCCTTCACCTGAGGCAGATGCGGAGCCGACTGTGCCTATGAGTGCCTCTCAGTTACAGCAGATGTTACAGGCTGTGACAGCCGCACTTCAGGGACAGGGTAGGCACCCAGTTGTTTCACCAGCTCAGACAGAGCAGGAGCGCGCGAGCGCCTTACTTCGTGAGTTCAGACGGCTTGATCCCCCACATTTTCAGGGCAAGCCAGATCCGACTGCAGCAGAGAGATGGCGCTCCGATGTGGAGAAGATTTTCGATACCATGTCATGTACGACCAAGCAGCGAGTCCGGTTAGCAGTATTTCTCTTCTAGGGTGAGGCCGAGCATTGGTGGACCTCTATTACCCATGTTGCGGGACCTGAGTATGTCTGGACATGGGAAGACTTTATTGACCGATTCGAGGAGCAGTACTTCCCCGACCATATCCGTCGTCAGCGAGCTTTAGAGTTCGAGACTCTGGTGCAGGGAGACATGACTATGGCACAGTACGTGGCCCGTTTTGTGGCACTATCAAGATTTGCATCATATATGGTTGATGACGAGGGGCAAAAGGCCCACCGTTTTGAGCATGGCTTACGTTACGGCCTTCGAGGTCATGTTATTGGGCATGAGCTCCCTACTTTCCAAGCAGTGGTGCGGAGAGCTCAGATTTATGAGACTGAGTGGGCCGGTTCTCAGTCTGATCACGGTCAGAGGAGAGACCGGAAGAGGCAGGCTTCTTCCAGTGATTCCCAGCAGCGTCGACCACAGCAGCAGAGGCGCACAGGTCGCCCAGCCTTTCGAGCACCATCAGCACCAGCAGCACCTCCACCATCACCTCAGAGGCAATTCACTGACACTTGTTTTATGTTCGGTGCGATGGGACACCGTTCATGGGAGTGTCCTAGCCCCCAGCAGCAGCAGAGAGGTCCACAGCAGCGGAGGGCTCCTCAGCAGCCTCCACCGCAGCAGCAGAGACCCCCACAGCAGCAGTAACAGCAGCCCCCACCACCTAGGTCACCTCAGCATCAGCATCAGCACCAGCCTCAGAGGCCTCAGTAGCAGAGGCAGCAGTTTCGACCACCTCAGCGACCCCATCAACAACAGCAGCACGCTCAGAGGGGACAGACACCTCCCCATCCGGCTCAGGCTAGATTCTATGTGGCTCAACAGGATCCGCAGTCATCCGGAGGAGTCGTTGAGGGTATACTTCCAGTTTCTGCATGCATTGCACGAGGGCTATTTGATTCCTGTGCATCGCACTCTTTTGTGGCCCAGAGCTTCTGTCGATCGACTGGCTTAAAGTTGGAGTCTACTGGTGAGAGCCTATTAGTATCGACTTCCTTGGGGAGGACTGTGGTGTTGGGCCAATTTTTCTCATCTTACCCCGTTCTAGTTAGGGATACCTTTCTACCTGCCGATTTGTTTGTATTACCGATGTTTGAGTTCGACGTCATCCTGGGCATGGATTGGCTCACCGAGTACTATGCTATATTGGACTGCACCGCGAGGACCGTCACGTTCTGTATACCCGGCGTGTCACAGTTCCAGTTCGTTGCTGAGCCTAGAGGAGAGCGGTTGTCTTGTTTGATGTCCTGCACCTTAGAGGAGCCTGTTGCCGCTTGCATCGACCATTTTCCCATAGTATGCGATTTTCCCGATGTGTTTTAGGAGATTCTGGGATTACCACCTCATCGACTCACCGAGTTCCAGGTACCGCGCTTATTTCGAAGGCCCCGTATCATATGGCACCGTTGGAGTTACGGGAACTGCAGAAGCAGTTGGACGAGTTGCGTGAGTTAGGTTTTATCCGTCCGAGTAGTTCGCCG
The DNA here is from genome assembly GCA_037074715.1 of Magnolia kwangsiensis. Classification (NCBI taxonomy): domain Eukaryota; kingdom Viridiplantae; phylum Streptophyta; class Magnoliopsida; order Magnoliales; family Magnoliaceae; genus Magnolia; species Magnolia kwangsiensis. The sequence goes on along the minus strand of CM073587.1, from coordinate 36,441,154 downwards.
TGGGGAGCGCCGGTACTCTTCGTGAAGAAGAAGGATGGCTCGTTGAGGCTCTGCGTTGACTATCGCGAGCTCAACAAAGTCACGATCAAGAATAAGTACCCGCTCCCTAGGATTGATGACTTGTTCGATCAGTTGAAGGGTGCACAGTTCTTTTCGAAGATCGACCTGCGTTCCGGTTATCATCAGATTCGGGTCCGAGATGAGGACATTTCAAAGACGGCATTCAGGATGAGTTACGGTCATTTTGAGTTTCTGGTCATGTCCTTCGGACTGACCAATGCACCCGCAGTCTTCATGCAGCTGATGAACGAGGTCTTCTGCCCTTTTCTGGATCAGTTTGTTGTAGTCTTCATCAACGACATTCTGATCTACTCGAGGACCCGTGAGGAGCATGAGCAGCACTTGGAGATTACCTTGCAGACCCTCCGCGCACACCAGCTTTATGCGAAGCTGGAGAAGTGCAAGTTTTGGCAGGAAGAGGTGAAGTTCCTCGGTCACGTGGTGACGAGGGAGGGTGTCGCAGTGGATCCCTCGAAGGTCGAGGCAGTGCGTCTGTGGGGCCAGCCCACGACTACGACTGAGATCAGTAGTTTTCTTGGTTTGGCAGGCTATTACCGACGTTTCATTAAAGGTTTTTCTCGTATTGCAGCCCCGCTGACCAGGTTGACTCGGAAGGGCGCAGAGTTTATTTGGAGTGACGCCTGCGAGCGAGCATTTATGGAGTTGAAGGACCGTCTGACGTCCGCTCCTGTCCTCACTCTTCCCTCTGGGAGTAACGGATTTATTGTATTCACTGATGCCTAGCAAATCGGTTTGGGTGCTGTCCTGATGCAGCACAGGAGACTAGTGGCCTTTGCATCTCGTCAGCTCAAGGTCCATGAGCTGAACTATCCTACGCATGGCTTAGAGCTGGCTGCAGTTGTCTTTGCACTGAAGGTGTGGAGGCACTATCTTTATGGGGTCAGGTTCGAGCTCTTCTCTGACCACAAGAGCTTGAAGTACCTCTTCTCGCAGTCTGAGTTGAATATGAGATAGAGGCGCTGGATGGAGCTCCTGAAAGACTATGATTTTGATCTCCAGTACCACCCAGGTAAGGCCAATGTAACACCCCGGATTTTGGCCAATCTGAGATTTGACGTCCTTAGGCAATGGGTCAATTGAAACACCTGGAAAATTGCTTAGAACCCAATTCCATAGCCAAAGAAACCACTTAGAATCAATTCCTTTAGAAAATATGACTAAGTTAGCTAGTGCAACGTTAGAATAGCTGGGAAATGGTCCCTGATCGCTTTAAATACGTTCTACAAGGCCCAAAGCGAGTGGAACCAAGGGTGCTATAATGCTCTAAAGCCTCGGATCAAACTCTAAGCCGGTTTGTCCTCGGGACCTCCTTGAAACTTTGTATTGGATCTAGACCGCGCGTCGAAAGTCCGATACCTCCTATCTTAGACCGTTAGAACCGTCTAGCTGGACTTGACACTCATTCCGAAAATCAAGTCAAACCGATAATCACAGGCTATTTCATTGAGCCCGGACCGAAGAGAGTGTGAATAGGGACATAGTTGGAATTTCAAATTCAAATCTGGCACACAAATTTGACGCATCAGTATTAAGCATTCTGACCGTCAGAATACAGCCAAATTACACCCTTGGATCAGGAAAAATATCTATTATATATCACGAGACTTATAGGCCTGATCTTGGTGCGGTGACCGTTAAACTGAAACTGGGCCGCCACGTGCGATCTGGGAACCCAACCGGTCTGAAAACTGGATGTGTGCTAGATCCAGTATGCATGAGCTTAAGTCCGACCGCATTTGGCCTGGGGACCTCCAGAAATGCCCTTTTAGACCGAAACGGCCCCGATTTGGTTAGGCACTAAGTAAACATTGTTCCCAAGCCTATTTTGGGAATGTTTTAGGCTATAAAAGGGGTTGAAACCCTCACTCCTCTCTCCCATCCGAATTTGAGAGAAGCCCTAGCTTGGGAGAGAGAAAAAGAGTGAGAGATTGTGAGAGAGTGGGAGAGTTCTTCCTGCCACTTGTGCTACGTGTTGCACGTGCTTAAGCAACACTCCTCTACCACTTTCCCGGCGATTCCACCGCGATCCTAGGTAAGTAAAAACCCTAAATAGTTGTTGATTTGAGTTTCCCTTGTTTTCATAGCGATATAGCTTATGGATCTTGTGTATTAGGCTCCTTATTCGCCGTAGACGAAGCGTATACGCTCCGTTTCAATTTCCGAGTCTACAAGACATAAGGTGCGGATATTAGACGCTTTGATTGACTGTTTCCAACGCTTTCAATGTCGTTTAATAGTAGATTCTTGACGGCATCGCCGTTTGACATGTACAAAATGCTCTCCGTTTCCCGTTTCGTAAGCTAACGAAGAATATGAGATTTAGGGCATTTTAGTCATTTGTAGGAAGTACTGTTTACATTCATATTTTGCTGATGTGATTGACATGGTTTGTTGTCGCATTAGGAAGTTAGGAATGCGTGCATAATTAGTTTGGCGAAGAGATTCGCCTAGTTGCGCACTTTGGGTCGACATACTATTTGTAGACTTAAGTGTGTAGTGTATGTGTTTGTATAAATGCTTGTATTAGTATGTATTGAATTAAATGATGTTATTTGATAGTTTGTGATTGATTTTTCGATTATTATGCTGACCTAAATGATTTTCTACATGTTGACAAAAGGCATGATTTCATTACATGCATGGAATGTATGTGCTTGAGGATTTGCTTAAGTTGAATATGCATGGGAAGTATGCCTTGAAGATTTGCTTAAGTTGAATGTTATAACATGTGCTAACATGCTCACATGATGTATTTCAATTCCAATACCTTTTTATAGTGTTAATGTAATTCCATAGATGTGTGGGACTTGACTTAGTCCAGGCAGTCGGTAACCGAGCGAATTCGTGGCTGACTGGTCATAGCCACGAACGACGCGTCGATGAATGTGATTCGTGTTGAGAGTTGGCGGCAGTGGTTAGGCCACGCGAAGTATTTTACGCACTTCATGTCGTTCAATTCGAGATGCGATCGCGCTAGTCGAGCCCGTCAAGTAACCCGACTGGCCAATGTTTGTTCACCTTGTATGTATCATAACTGCTTGAACCTAGGGTACTGAACTTACCATTGTAAACCCTGTTAACCATGGTACCTTGATCCACGAAGACTCATGAGCCGGGCATGGTGGTATGGGACACCGTGGTCGAGCTGTCGGCCTACGCTGGGGCCACAAACCTCCCCGTAGTGACCAGTGAGCACCTATGACTCGTGAACAGATTATGGTGGTATGGGACACTATATTCTTGCTGTGGGCCTACACTGATAAGGTGATGGGGGAGCGGTGCAACGAGTGCGAGCAACAGCCCTGGCAGCCCTTTGTAGTGACCGCGAGCGTATTCTGAGTCTACGGGAGGCGACGACCCTTCCGTAGCAGTAGAGTACAGTAGGCCTGTATTGATAAGGTGATGGGGGAGCGGAGCAACGAGTGCGTGCAACAGCCCTGGCAGCCCTTGCAGCGACCTACAAAATATACATCGTATGAGATTACTAGGAGTGACGACCCTAGACAGGATCTGTGTTGGGATTGATACAAGGGAAGTACCTTAGTTTCCCAATCCTGCTGTTTGAATGGATTAATAACAACTTGGTAATCATATCACCATAGCATTGCATGTGCCTGGAAGATGTGGAGCACTCTAGGGAGTGTGGCATGCCGCGGTCGTAAGATGTTGCCGTATGAGGGTGATCGTCGGTGAGGGCATACATCACGTCATGTCATAAATGCATTAACAACAGTATTAGGATTGTTTGATTTACTGCTTTACTATTATCGCATGATTGATTTGATAACATGTTAATCTTTGCTCTATTATTCCACTGAGTTAGCTACTCACTCCCACGTTACGGGACGGTGTTCCTGGACACCCACCAGACCTTTTGTGATTGCAGATGATGGCGCGGCCTGCGAGGCGGAGCTGGACTTGATGATGAGGAGGAGGATCCCTCCTTTATGCATGTTCTGATCGACGGGATTACAGGGAGGTTGATTAGATACTTTGACATTTGTCATTTTATATTTTGTAGCGCACTCATGTATATTCGTTTCATCTACTTTTGGAGTATACATGTATGTATATAACCTGGTAACATGTTCACACTCTGGAGACATACAACAGTTTATATATGTTATACATACTATTACAGACTTCCGCTGGTTAATTTAACTGTCTCTGGAGTAGGATATGCTGTTCTGGCTTAATTTCACTCATGTTTAATACATTATCACAGACAACATTCAATCATACATATCTATGTTGCATAAATAACATTTTGGAACTCGGGAGTTGGGTTTTTGCTCGACCCCCCGATTTTCGGGATGTTACAGATGGTATCAGAGCATGATTTGGATTAAACCGGGCCTGGGTTATGGTCACGCGACGTACGCTGTCGCTTCCTTTGACTTAGGTGGGTGCGAGAAGGGTCTAGAAACACTTCTAGGATCCCAGGTTCGCCAATAGGCGAAGTCTATTCATTTCAATCGCGTGATCGAGTCCGTATCGCATCTAGGGTCGCGTAGAGCAACCCGAATAGCTCCTAGGTTGTAGGTAAGTGGGTTGAGCTGTTCTTTGAACAATTCTAAACCCGTTAATGTGAATCCTTGGGCCGTGGGACAACCACGACCCCTGTATTCAATCGCCAGGGCTTAAAAACCCCGTTTCACCGAAAATCTTCAAAATTCTTCCTCTCACCACCCCAATATTCAATTATTTCTTATCCATTTCATGTTAGGCATCAATACTAATGTGAAAATAACATAAAATCCTACTTTCACAAAATTTTACAGTGAATAGTAAAATTTCATGAAAAATAGCCATAAGGCCATTCTAACTTCACTTTCTTTAGCAACTAATGGTCTAGATGGATGTAATAGATCCTTCTACCCCAAAATCATATGCTGCATGATAGGGTTTTGTATTCGGGATTGAAGATTGTACCCGAAAATCCTCGAATGGATGTTAAAAATGTATTGGCCTCCCTAGGGCAATCTACAATGAACTAGAGTGTGCACCATACCTTTTTGGAATACCTAGGGCAAGAGGAATCCATCCCATATGGCCTCAGAGGCCAGTTTGCAACTTCACCGGCGATGCCATCGCCGGTTCGGCGATGCATCGCCGGTCAAACTTGTCGGATGGGCTTGATCTTTGGGCTGGAGGAGTTTGGGGGCTAGGGTAGTCCCCTGGTATGCGGTCCGTACCTTGAAACTCTCTAAAAGATGTACTTCCTTCACAAAAGTCCTCTTCCCTCGCCCCATTTTCGTTTTCTTGCTGCCCTAACCCAAAACCGTGGTTCCAAACCACCCCTAGATCCATTCCCTGCCAAAAACGACCACCCTCCATCATTCCTTTGAAGTTGGCAGCCCTCCCTCTTGAAGATTTCATCGTTTGGAGCTCTTACAATGCCCAAATCGAGCTGAAATCGTGAGGCGCTCCATTCCCCTTTTTCATTCTCTTTTGTTTCTGAAAATACATCCTAGGGGAGCTTGAAACATCCCTCTACAACGCCTAGATCTCCCTTTTCTAGTTTGGTTAGCCATTTCCTTGCATTTCCCCCATTTTTCATTGCTATTGTTAAGCTATTTTAGCCTTTTTCTCCTTTTCCACCATCCTCCTTCTCATGTCCCTTTTATTGGAGACTTTACCCTCTTTTTGGGTCTTAGAATCGTGCTAACCTCAAATCCCATTTCTCAACTTTCTCCGTGTGAGAAGTAGTGAAAATACTTGGCCGATAGAGCTCGAATGGGCAACAGACAGTACTGAACTTGATAGTATTCAAGAAGGTCAGTTGGGACCCTGGTAGAAGTCCTTTGGTAGAATTAGGCATCTATGTCGTTGCCCTTTTTCTTGTTTGATTACTGTTTGAAATTTCTAGGTTGTTTTGTTTTTAGGTAGAAAAATGTGTTTGTGTTGTGGTTTGGGCTTAATATAGCCAAAATTTGTTGAATGGAATGCATGTTGTTTCATTTCGTTATAAGATATTGTTTCTAGATTGGGAGTATTATAACTCCCTGAGATCCAGCCTACAAATTAATTTTTATCCCCACCCACCCTCCTACCAAGCATACCACTTCCAATCCTGCCATGGGACTAGGAATGCAGTTCCATTTAATACCACTAAGCGCTACCGGCCACATAGGCTCTAGGTGTTTTGGTTCTAGTGTTAGCACTCCTAGATTTGAAGGGTCTGACGACATAAGAAATCCAATTCCATTTAGACAATTTTGATCCTAAGCGATAGAGCAATTCCCTGTATTAGAGATGGTATGAAACCGTCTAGTGTATAGGCTTAGGTTTTGAATTATGGCGAATGAAATACAGACTAGCCTACTAGTTACCTTAAGTAGTGTACAGCCTGTATATGCTAAGGACTTGTAGGTTAGATTTGGTTGAAGTAGAACCTTATTCCTTCGACAGATCCCCTTATGACTTATAGACTTCTGTTGTTGCCCATAGGAAGGAACCATTCACTCTCAGGGAACATTTATAAATCCCTCAGATTGAACTTAGAATGGACTAGCACGCCCCTTAGAATTGCCATCCCCAAGGGTTTATTGCATTCGGGAACGCAGAGTAAAGGAACTGCATGTACGCGATGTATTCGCGGTTTGAATCGACTTCTTAATCCTAGTGGTTCCCAATAAATCCAATGCTCTGATCAAGCAGAAGATCGGCATCGACTCGGATTAAGAATTGATACAATAAATCTTCTGTTCTAGCTAGACAGAAAGTCTATGTATCCGGCTCAGACCTACTACATAACCTTTATTCTGTGATGGCCCAACCACCTACAACCAAACGGGATCACATTGCCTTTTGGGAAATGGCGAGGACTTAAAGCCAGTAGAGAATTAGGCATCTTGCCACCAACTCATACCTGCCCCTGACCTTAACCACAATAGATATTAGGCTCATCTCTATGATCATAGATACCAATGCCATAGAACGCATCATTAGCAAGGAAGACCATATAGAGAAAGGCTGTTTCCATTTTAGGTTAAGGATAGCCCCTAAGTTGCGCCTCGTTCCGATATACTGATCGATGCAAATATTCTTCAACCTTAAGTAAAACCAAGTTTTAAGGGGGGTAGAAGGAATTAAGTCTAATCCAGTTAGATTAGTTAACGCTACCGTTCGATCAAAGTGGCGCAGCGGAAGAGCGGTTGGCCTCTTTCCCACTGGCCCAGGATCGAAACATTTGAGTTAGGGTGTATGTACGATTAGGTTATTAAATAGGATTTGAACCTTCCTTAGAGAAAGTACTCCTTGTCCTTCGCCAATGTCGGGGACGACATTGTGTTTTAAGGGGGGTAGATTGTAACACCCCGGATTTTGGCCAATCTGAGATTTGACGTCCTTAGGCAATGGGTCAATTGAAACACCTGGAAAATTGCTTAGAACCCAATTCCATAGCCAAAGAAACCACTTAGAATCAATTCCTTTAGAAAATATGACTAAGTTAGCTAGTGCAACGTTAGAATAGCTGAGAAATGGTCCCTGATCGCTTTAAATACGTTCTACAAGGCCCAAAGCGAGTGGAACCAAGGGTGCTATAATGCTCTAAAGCCTCGGATCAAACTCTAAGCCGGTTTGTCCTCGGGACCTCCTTGAAACTTTGTATTGGATCTAGACCGCGCGTCGAAAGTCCGATACCTCCTATCTTAGACCGTTAGAACCGTCTAGCTGGACTTGACACTCATTCCGAAAATCAAGTCAAACCGATAATCACAGGCTATTTCATTGAGCCCGGACCGAAGAGAGTGTGAATAGGGACATAGTTGGAATTTCAAATTCAAATCTGGCACACAAATTTGACGCATCAGTATTAAGCATTCTGACCGTCAGAATACAGCCAAATTACACCCTTGGATCAGGAAAAATATCTATTATATATCACGAGACTTATAGGCCTGATCTTGGTGCGGTGACCGTTAAACTGAAACTGGGCCGCCACGTGCGATCTGGGAACCCAACCGGTCTGAAAACTGGATGTGTGCTAGATCCAGTATGCATGAGCTTAAGTCCGACCGCATTTGGCCTGGGGACCTCCAGAAATGCCCTTTTGGACCGAAACGGCCCCGATTTGGTTAGGCACCAAGTAAACATTGTTCCCAAGCCTATTTTGGGAATGTTTTAGGCTATAAAAGGGGTTGAAACCCTCACTCCTCTCTCCCATCCGAATTTGAGAGAAGCCCTAGCTTGGGAGAGAGAAAAAGAGTGAGAGATTGTGAGAGAGTGGGAGAGTTCTTCCTGCCACTTGTGCTACGTGTTGCACGTGCTTAAGCAACACTCCTCTACCACTTTCCCGGCGATTCCACCGCGATCCTAGGTAAGTAAAAACCCTAAATAGTTGTTGATTTGAGTTTCCCTTGTTTCCATAGCGATGTAGCTTATGGATCTTGTGTATTAGGCTCCTTATTCGCCGTAGACGAAGCGTATACGCTCCGTTTCAATTTCCGAGTCTACAAGACATAAGGTGCGGATATTAGACGCTTTGATTGACTGTTTCCAACGCTTTCAATGTCGTTTAATAGTAGATTCTTGACGGCATCGCCGTTTGACATGTACAAAATGCTCTCCGTTTCCCGTTTCGTAAGCTAACGAAGAATATGAGATTTAGGGCATTTTAGTCATTTGTAGGAAGTACTGTTTACATTCATATTTTGCTGATGTGATTGACATGGTTTGTTGTCGCATTAGGAAGTTAGGAATGCGTGCATAATTAGTTTGGCGAAGAGATTCGCCTAGTTGCGCACTTTGGGTCGACATACTATTTGTAGACTTAAGTGTGTAGTGTATGTGTTTGTATAAATGCTTGTATTAGTATGTATTGAATTAAATGATGTTATTTGATAGTTTGTGATTGATTTTTCGATTATTATGCTGACCTAAATGATTTTCTACATGTTGACAAAAGGCATGATTTCATTACATGCATGGAATGTATGTGCTTGAGGATTTGCTTAAGTTGAATATGCATGGGAAGTATGCCTTGAAGATTTGCTTAAGTTGAATGTTATAACATGTGCTAACATGCTCACATGATGTATTTCAATTCCAATACCTTTTTATAGTGTTAATGTAATTCCATAGATGTGTGGGACTTGACTTAGTCCAGGCAGTCGGTAACCGAGCGAATTCGTGGCTGACTGGTCATAGCCACGAACGACGCGTCGATGAATGTGATTCGTGTTGAGAGTTGGCGGCAGTGGTTAGGCCACGCGAAGTATTTTACGCACTTCATGTCGTTCAATTCGAGATGCGATCGCGCTAGTCGAGCCCGTCAAGTAACCCGACTGGCCAATGTTTGTTCACCTTGTATGTATCATAACTGCTTGAACCTAGGGTACTGAACTTACCATTGTAAACCCTGTTAACCATGGTACCTTGATCCACGAAGACTCATGAGCCGGGCATGGTGGTATGGGACACCGTGGTCGAGCTGTCGGCCTACGCTGGGGCCACAAACCTCCCCGTAGTGACCAGTGAGCACCTATGACTCGTGAACAGATTATGGTGGTATGGGACACTATATTCTTGCTGTGGGCCTACACTGATAAGGTGATGGGGGAGCGGTGCAACGAGTGCGAGCAACAGCCCTGGCAGCCCTTTGTAGTGACCGCGAGCGTATTCTGAGTCTACGGGAGGCGACGACCCTTCCGTAGCAGTAGAGTACAGTAGGCCTGTATTGATAAGGTGATGGGGGAGCGGAGCAACGAGTGCGTGCAACAGCCCTGGCAGCCCTTGCAGCGACCTACAAAATATACATCGTATGAGATTACTAGGAGTGACGACCCTAGACAGGATCTGTGTTGGGATTGATACAAGGGAAGTACCTTAGTTTCCCAATCCTGCTGTTTGAATGGATTAATAACAACTTGGTAATCATATCACCATAGCATTGCATGTGCCTGGAAGATGTGGAGCACTCTAGGGAGTGTGGCATGCCGCGGTCGTAAGATGTTGCCGTATGAGGGTGATCGTCGGTGAGGGCATACATCACGTCATGTCATAAATGCATTAACAACAGTATTAGGATTGTTTGATTTACTGCTTTACTATTATCGCATGATTGATTTGATAACATGTTAATCTTTGCTCTATTATTCCACTGAGTTAGCTACTCACTCCCACGTTACGGGACGGTGTTCCTGGACACCCACCAGACCTTTTGTGATTGCAGATGATGGCGCGGCCTGCGAGGCGGAGCTGGACTTGATGATGAGGAGGAGGATCCCTCCTTTATGCATGTTCTGATCGACGGGATTACAGGGAGGTTGATTAGATACTTTGACATTTGTCATTTTATATTTTGTAGCGCACTCATGTATATTCGTTTCATCTACTTTTGGAGTATACATGTATGTATATAACCTGGTAACATGTTCACACTCTGGAGACATACAACAGTTTATATATGTTATACATACTATTACAGACTTCCGCTGGTTAATTTAACTGTCTCTGGAGTAGGATATGCTGTTCTGGCTTAATTTCACTCATGTTTAATACATTATCACAGACAACATTCAATCATACATATCTATGTTGCATAAATAACATTTTGGAACTCGGGAGTTGGGTTTTTGCTCGACCCCCCGATTTTCGGGATGTTACAGCCAACGTGGTGGCAGATGCCCTCAGCCGTCAGCCACGAGGCCTAGTAGCGCATATGATGATCCAGGAGTGGCGGATGCTTGAGGATATTGCAGCGTATGACTTTGAGTTCGGCCTGCAGTCTTCCATCGTACAGTTATCGAGCTTGTCGATTCAACCCTCTCTTGTCGCTAGGGTGATCGAGGCTCAGTAGGCTGATGAGTCGTTGCAGAGTTATATGGCTGAGGCGGCATCTGAGGGTCAGGCAAATTGGCAGATTGGTACAGACGGTGGACTTCGTTTCAAAGGCCGATTATGTGTCCCAGATATTTCAGAGTTACGCAGAGATCTTATGACCGAGGCACATCGATCGCGATTTTCTATCCACCCGGGCTCGACAAAGATATACCGTGACATGAGGCGACAGTATTTTTGGGCGGGGATGAAGCGCCAGATCGCCAGTTTTGTGGCCGAGTGTGACACGTGCCAGCGTGTCAAGGCTGATCATCAGAGGCCTCCTAGTCTATTGCAGCCGTTGAGCGTCCCGATGTGGAAGTGGGAGTACGTGTCGACTGATTTCATTATGGGTTTGTCGAGGACTCAGAGCAGTCATGATGCCATTTGGGTTGTTGTGGATCGTCTGACGAAGTCGGCACATTTCCTTGCGATGCGTGTGACTTGGTCTATGGACCGGCTTGCGAGATTATTTATCGAGGAGATTGTGAGACTGCATGGCGTTCCAGTCTCGATCATTTCTGATCGAGACTAGAGGTTCACGTCTCAGTTTTGGAGGAGCTTTCAGCGAGTGATGGGGACTTATTTGTAGCTCAGCACCGCGTACCATCCGTAGACCGATGGCTAGACCGAGAGGGTTAATCAGATACTTGAGGATATGCTTCGGGCCTGCGCGATTGACTTTGAGAGTAACTGAGATGAGCATCTGCGATTGGCTGAGTTCGCGTACAATAACAGCTATCAGGCGACCATCGGTATGGCTCCTTTTGAGGCACTATATGGCAGACCATGCAGATCACCGAGTTGTTAGACTGAGGTTGGAGAGCGTCGTCTCCTAGGTCTCGAGCTTGTGCAGGAGACATCAGAGGCTATTGACATCATCAGGCAGAGGATGCGCACAGCTCAGAGCCGAAAAGTTTTGCTGATCGTCGGCATCGTCCCTTGGAGTTTGACGTAGGGGACCATGTGTATCTCATGGTCTCGCCCATGAAGGGCGTAGTTCGATTTAGAGCGAAGGGCAAGCTTGCCCCGAGATTCATAGGACCTTTTGAGATCACTGGGCGCGTTGGCGCTGTGGCCTATCGGCTTGCCTTGCCATCACAGTTGTCTGGCGTCCATGACGTTTTTCACATCTCCATGTTGAGGAAGTGTGGGTCAGACATAGTTCCCGTTATTGATTGGCAGCCGTTGGAGGTTCGTGAGGACGCTTCTTATATTGAGCAGCCAGTTCGTATCCTTGATCGGAAGGATCAGGTCCTCAGAACTAAGGTCATTCCATTGGTGAAGGTTTAGTGGGGTCACCATACTGTAGAGGAGGCTTCTTGGGAGCGTGAGGTCGAGATTCGAGAGCGTTATCCTCATCTCTTTGATGGTTGATCATATGATGTATTTTGTATGCTGTCTCTAGTTTCATGTAGTGATGTTATGTCTTTTCTTCTTCATGAGTTATTCCTACTTGCGATGATTGTGTAAATTTCGAGGATGAAATTTTTATAAGGAGGGGAGAGATGTAAGACCCATATCTTAGTCCGTACCATTCCATAGACTTCTGCGGTCTTACTGGTCGAATTCCAGCAACCTTCGACCCTTAACCGATATTGACGCGCGACCCTGATTCATATGCCGACAACCCGAGTCAACTCAACCCAAGACCAATACCATAGCGACCGCGCCGTCGTTGCGGTTCCGATGCCGCGACTCGTGCGCCGAGGCGATACCCTGGTCAAGAGTTGTAGACTAACGTTCGGCGTGAGAAAAATGCCACGCGTTGCGAAACCCAAGAGAATCTCTACGATGTGTCACATCAATCACATCAATCCCATCAATCAATTAATCCATCAATCCATCACATGTCAAGTACACATCACTTTCACCCCTTTTCCCAAGCAACCACAAAAGTCTTCCTAAACCATACCTTTCTTACACAAATGCTACAAAAGTCTTCCATGCCCATGCCTTTTCTTACACAAAAGGCCTCAAAAGTCAAAAAGCTCTTACACACCCATCACCACCACATCCATCCATCACTCTCTCTCTCTCCCTTTACAACTCTCTCTTTCTCTCTTTGTCATTTCAAATCTCCAAGCAACCAAAATCCCAAGCCCCATACGTATGAAATTTCTCCAAGTTTCCTAAGCTCCAAATGTGGCCCACTTTCCTACCCCACCATCTCCCATCTCAACCCTCCATTTCCCATCTCATCCATTGAAGTTGAAGCTAAGGTGTCAAGGAACCCCTAGGAGCAAGAAGATCGGACGGTGGGTGCCTCTATAGGGTAGTTTCTTTCTTATTTTTATGATGGGCCAAGTGAGGCCCACCGATCAATGGTGTGGATCTCACTTGGGACCCTAAGATGAGGCCGATGGCCCACTTGGATCATCATGATCATTCCATGATGGGGCCATTCTCTATGGACCCCATCATGATGTTTATTTCATTGCAAAAGGTCATCTAGACCGTCCATTTTGGTGGAGAGAGGATCTCCACCGTTGATTCTGGATCTTGGTGGTCCCATGTGTTGAGGGACCCTTTTGATTGTATGATTTGTTTTGAAGGGAGGGCTCATAATTTCGGGGTCCCTCCATCACAAGCATGTCCCACTCTCCATGTCTCTCTCCCTTTTATTTCTTTTTATTTTATTTTTATTTTATTTTATGTAATAGGTTTGTGTGGCCCACTTGAATGGACCCCACCTTGAGGTATTGTGTCCAAGTGTTCTTCAAGTGGGGCCCACCTTAAATGTTGTAACTACATCATCCATCTGTGGTGGCCCACTTCATCAGGGCCCACCATAACGTATTGTGAGGACTGAACCGTCCAGCGTCTGGGACGCTGGACATCCTTGCATGAAAAATAAAAAATAAAAAAAAGGAAAAAGAGACTTTTGGGGTGGTCCACTTGCTTAGGCCCCATCTTGATGTAAGTATGAAATCCACACTGTCCATCCCATTCTCCATCTAATTTTAGGCGTTGAGCCTAGAGTTGGGGTTGATTGGGAGATCTGGTGGGCCATAGCGTTGTGGGTTGCATCCCTACCTTTCAAAAGATCATTTTTTAATTTATTTTATTCTCTAAACATAGAAAATACTTTATATTAGACCCGTTGGATTGGTTGCGAGCTGAAGAACGTAATGGCTGGGGCAGATTTTTTTTAAGCGGGCCCCACGTGTGAAATACCCCGAAAAATTGGGTTTTTCCCAAAATTGCAAGAGGCATTGCCTCTCTGTTTCTGACAGGTGCTGCAGCAGCAGCAGCTGCGTGTGGGCGGGCAGGCGTCCAGCGGGGGACCCGTGGCTCCAGCCGTGGGCCCCACCATGATTTATATATTTGATCCACGCCGTTCATGAGGTGGGTTCCCTCCAAATTTCAGTTCAATCTAGAACTCAGGTGGCCCACACCACATGAAACAGTGTGAATTAAACTCTACCATTTGGAATTTTTTTTGGGGCCCACAGACGTTCCAGATCAGTCTGAAATTTGTGTTTTCACTCCATCTAGGTCTAAGTGACCTTATGAACGGGTTGGATGGCACCTAAACATTTCAGTGGGCCCCACATGGGACCCACAATGGTTTATGTATTCTAAGTCCACCGTCCAGGTGGACGGTGGCACCCACCTTAATGTATCTGTACTCCCACCGTCCAGCGGACGGTGGGGTCCTTTGAGAAATATGTGTTTGGTCCTCACTGTCCAGCGACAGTGGGACCTGTCATGATGCATGTGATGCATCCAGACCGTCCATCCACGTGGTGTGATCATTTTAAAGGCAAGGGTTGCTGATTGGGTGGGTCACTTGTGTATGGGTTAGGTCCATTTGATTTATAACAGGCCTATGAGCTAGGCCCATTTGAATTACAAAAGGCTTATGGGGTAGGCCCATTTGATTCATATAAGGCCTATGGACTTGGGCCCACTTGATTTGTAAAGCCTATGGGCTTAGGCTCACTTAATATTTAAGGCCTATGGGTTTAGGCCCACTTGATATGTTTCAAGTCCATGGGACTAGGCCCATTTGATATATCCCAAGGTCCAGGGGATTGGACCCATTTGATGTATTCCAAGGCCTATGAAATTGGACCCATTTGATGCATTTTTAAAGCCCATGGAAGTAGGCCCATTTGATATATGTAAGGTCTAGGGGTTTAGGCCCACTTTGATATGCATGCAAGGCCTAAGGGTTAAGGCCCATTTGGCATACATATGGGGTTCAATTGGTGTGACCCATTCGTTACCTTTAAGACCCATGAGTTAAGCTCATTTGATACAATCCAAGGCTCACGGGTTTCGACCCATTACAATGCACATAAGACCCATTGGTGTGACCCATTTATGTGGCCCATCTGATGAATAAAAGGCCCATAAGAAATGGCCCATTTGATATATATGTAAGGCCTAATGGGATGAACCTACAGTCCATTGCAATGTGTAATTCCTATACAGACTAACTAGTGATGTTTACAAAGATTGTGCCTTGGGAGCAATGTTGGTTTGACGTCCACATTGCGAGTGTAATGTTGGTTAGATGTCCACATTACGACTCTCCTTAGGGCCCATTACTAGGCCGTACTTGCTGTGTATAGGCCGTCTAGGCCCATCCGCGTTGTAAGAATGGTTCATCACTCATTTACATGTTTAGTATAGTTTCATGACTCATGATCATATGCATCATATGTATGCTTAATATGAGGATTGACTGATCATAGCATATGCCTTCAGGCAGGTTGTTTATGGGCTCCTGATTAGGCGGTGTTACCCTACATGAGTGCACGATACGAGCAGGATTTATTGCATGACTGGATAACGTGAATCATGCATTTCGCATTTGTGTGACATGGTTATTATACGCCCTAGCGACATCAGGGTCGTAGCCTCCACAGATGCATTGTGGTTGGCAGGATTGGATACCGAAAATCTTGTTCTACATGGGGTGCTATAGATATCCCTGGGTGAAAGTCCCTAAACCCTTATGGTACCAAGAGGTTGCTCCAACATCTAGATCGAGTGGGTAGATGAGCGCTAAGTGCCGATTACCAGTTGGTTGTTCTCTCCACTGTGTCGTGGTTGGTTGGAAGGGGGTGCGGCCTTACCCGCCCGAGAGTAGGGGGCAATGCTAGGTTGAGTTTGACTAGCTCGAGGAATGGGTCCGCTATCGGTGAGTCGCGACTGATATTAGCAGACGGATAGTGAGGTCTCTTCCACTTACCTTATTGCGCGCGATGTGGCGGCAATCTGGTTTAGAGTGTACTAGACCCCGGTGATATCCCATATTTGAGCTGTATTGACGTATGGACATAGATGAGGATCTGTATGCTTGAGTTGCATTACACATCGCATGGCCTTGGGATGGCCGATACCATTCATGTCTTGCATCGCATAGCCTTGGTACGACTCATGATATTATAGATCCATCTGCATATTTCGCATTACTCTGACATTGCATGTTCATATTATTACCTTGTGCACACACTTTCACCACCCTCTAAGCTTTCTATAAGCTTATGCACGACTGTTGCGTGTAGGTGACGTTGGTTGGTAGCAGTACTGAGGCAGGAGCACGTTGCAGATCATTTTGGAGTTTTTATTCTTTACCATTATATTTCCCTTTATGCTCATTGTACTTGTAAAGTTTTTGATCATAGTGGAAATGTAATGGAGTTCTTGGTTGTTGTTTGTGGGTTATGCCATTGGTTATGCTTATTACGAATCAAACTGACGTTGAAAATCCTCTTCGTAGCATCTCAGGATCGGAACCTGGCGAATGGGAGCTAGGAGCCGAGAATGGGGTTCTACGGAGGCTGTCGGCGCTGGATTCGGTGATCGGAAATTTTATGAGCCCGGTTTCCGAGTTTGGGGCGTGACACCTTAGTTCCTACCTTTAAATTCATTAGTTTTAATTACTTTAATCATAGTTACTCTATCAAATATTCTATATTTAGATTTTTCATCTTTTTCTAGTTCTAATTCTAGTTATTTTCAGAAGACACACAAGTTCAGTCCTTATGGATTAGACCTCGGTCTAATCGAGATTATTACTACATCACGACCCTACACTTGGGGTTGTGAATAGTGAAGTTTATCAATATTATTATATTTAAAAATTAATAGTGCCCTTGATCATTCTTTTGGACAGTCATCAAGATCGACTCTTCAAGAAATTGAACCATATGCTCATTAACGGAATCCAACTCCTCATTCCAAATTCTAGAGTTCTCCATAAATGAGTTAGGATCACTTTCCTCGCATTATGTTTCTAGATTGAGTTGTGGCTAGGACGAACGAGCCTCTATTAGCTTATCGATGCTCACTGCAAGCGCTTTTTTCTAATGCCAAAAAAATCGTACGTGCAATCCTGAAGTGATTCATCTTGAATCGTTTCTGATTGGGTTTCAAAGGTAGTGGACTAAAGAAAATTATCACTATGATGTATTGCTGGTTCATCTTCCCAATATTGATGTTTTCACTGATTATAGTCATACGGATCATAGGTGGGAGAATCTGATGGTTGTTATTACATATTATCACCCATAATATAATCTCTCATTATTTTTTTCCTATTTGATGGTTGATAATACTTTTCACTCCCATAATTCTGACAATCCCAACATTCATATACTATTTCCTTTATCCATGGAGTGTTATTCTCCCGCATATGATCACGTAAGGACTTTTTAACTAGTGGAGCATTATATTCCGGTCGGTTCTCAATGATGGTTTCAAAAAAGTTTTGAGACATAGGTTGATTTACATCATAATCATCATACATCCCTTCCCAATATTTCTTAGCTATCTCAGCATACTGACATTCCCACTCTTGCATGGTGAAACCCTAACTCTGAATCTAATCCTAAAAAAGAATAAAAGAAAAGTCCTGCAGCAGTAAGTAGAGGAGAAGTTAGAAGGAAGTTACGGATTTAGAAGGTTTTATGTTAGAATCTTGCAAAAGAAAACAAAACAAGTCAGTTTCTAAAAACAGAAATTCTAAAATTAGAAATTTTCTAAAAAAAAAATAGAAAGAGGTGTTAGTTTTTAAAAAGGAAAGTTTTTAAAAACAAAAAATATAAAGTTTTTAAAAAGAGAAAAATAAAGTTTCTACAATCAAATTAGGAAAGTTTCTAAAAATAGAAAACAAAACCTAATCCTAAAAATAAAAAAACCCTAATCTTAACCTAATTCTAAAACTAACTAATCTCAGAAAAATGCAACCGCCAACCCCTGGCAATAGCGCCAAAAACTTGTTCACAACCCCAAGTGTAAGGTAGCGGTGTAGTAATAATCTCAGTAAGATCGAGGTCAAATCCACAGGGACCGAACTTGTGTGTCTTCTGAAAGCAACTAGAACTAGAACTAGAAGAAGATGTAAACCTAAATCTGGAAGTATAGAGAGTAATTGTGAGAGATATAATGAAAAACTTAAGAAATTCAAAGGTGGGAAACTAGGGTTTCCAAGGATCCACTTGTATGTTCTCAGGATGCTACCTTGTTTGATTCAGGGATGAAGAGATTTGTCAGATCTCTAAACTTCTCATGGATCTAATCATCAATGGATGAGAGTTGTGAGGATTTGGAAGTGATTCCATCACCTAACCATGCCCAAGAGACAAGGAAAACAACAGGATCTACCAATCTCATAACCAATCATAAGAGAATTGTGAAGTCTAGGAGGGATTCCATCATCTTACCATGCCCAAGGGACGATGGTGAATAACAGGATCTCCTAAATTCACAATCTCAATTTAAGAAAAGAAAGTATCTCAAGCTATTGCAGATCTATTATAATTTGTCACAACAAACCATTAAAAACTAAAAATATACCTTTATAATCAAACTAGAATCCAAGAGAGTTCAACAAAACATGAATCAAAACAAAGAAAACATCCCAATCACACTACAAGCTTCACCTCTTTGCCCTAGCTAAGAGGTTTAGCCAACCATAGACAAGATTGAACTAAGAACTCTTAAACAAAACAAATAGACCAACTAAAGAGAAAGAAGAAGAACTCTCGAATGGAAGCTCCAACCTTTGCTCCACTCCTCATACCCTATAAGATGCTTAGGGATGCCCTAAGAACCCCTGTTTATAGTTTTAGGACTTAACCTTTTGCACCGAGTGAAAAATTTCAGAAACCGTCTCAAATTTACGCAATCCGTGCAAAAATTGCATAACCTTCGATTGGTCATGGGCCATCCTCGATCGGTCGTGGGATGTCCTCGACTAGTCGTGGGACGCCCTTGACTGGTTGAGTAGGACAAAAAAATGGCTATTTTAGTCACTGGAGTTAAAGTCGAGCACCTTCGACCGGTCAAGCTAGAACTAGTCGAGCAAAGTCTAGGACTGGTCGAGCGTACACAAGAATAGTCTAGCCAGAGCTAGGACTAGTCGAGATTATGAAAATTCACTTCAAAACTCCTATTTTCTTCATTGTTGACTTGATTTTCTTAGATCTTTGGTGTGTGCATTCTTCATTCTTGGTTTCATCAGATCCATTCTTGGCTTTGTTGATTCTTGAGCATTAAATCCATGCTTTTAACATCCTTTTCAATCCAAGCTCTTAAATTCACCTTGCAACACAAACATAATTAAAATAGAACATTAAGCATTATCATGTTCATAAAATGAAGTAATAAATAAGGTCTAATATGAAATATTTGACCCTCAACAATGGGCCCCATTTTAAGTTGAATTTCAAGATGGGTCGTACTCTAGGAGGCAATGGTGGTTAAATGTCTACATTGTAAACCTCCCTAGGCTCATTGTTAGGCCCATTCTTATCTTCCCTTATTGGGCTAACCCGAATCATTGGGTCCCCATTAGAATTAGTATGACCCATCTATCCATATTGGGCTAACCCCAAAATATTAGGCCCCCATTGATGCTATTAGGATATTCTAACCTTGAAGCCCATCTTGTGCTTACCGGGCCCCCATAGGAAGCCCAAGTTTACTATATGATAGGGTGGGTGAGGAAGCCCACTTAATGTACTTAAGCACATCTACTTGACTCCCTCTTGTTATATGATTCATCCCATGAGGTCCATCTTTGATGTGGTATGACATATAGATCGTCCATTATCTATGGGTGAGTACATCATCACCCCTTACCGTAGATGGATGAATATGTGGTATCAGATTTAGTATATCCACAATTTAGAATTGATCTTGATGTTTTCACGAGATCCGCTATTCTTTCATAGACCCCCCATCATGTGTTTGGATCAGTTATTGTTTATGTCTTATAATCATGCTAGTGTACCTAGTCTAGTAAGACACCTTGAGAATATGCTTAGTATAACATTCATGATACATGCTCATACACATCATTTGCATGCTTGTTATGAGGAGTGATTGATCATAACATGTTTCATTATTTTTGGGACTCCCTGAGAGACGGAGTTACTCCACATGAGCGCACGGTACATGCAAGATTAATGCATGACTAGATAGTCTGACTCATACATCTTGCATTCGTGTGTTATGATTACTGTATGCCTTAGCGACATCAGGGCTGTGGCCTCCATAAGCATATCATGGATGATAGGATTGGACATCAGAAATATTTTGGTTCTATTACATGGGGCACCATAGATGTCCTTGAATGAAAGTTCCAAAACCCTTAGGGTACCAATTAATTGCTTCAACGTCGAGACTGAGTGGATACATGAGTGTGCATGTGCCGAATACCAGGAGCTTGTGTCTCCCACTGTGTCATGGTCAGTTAAAAGGGGGTTGAGCCTTACCCGCTTGGAGAGAAGGGGGCAGAGCTAGGCTGAGTTTGACCAGCTCGAGGAATAAGTCCGTTATCGACGTGCCATATAAGTATTAGTAGACTATTGGCCAAGTAGATAGTGAAGTCTCTTATGCTCACTTGGACTGCCCGCCTGTGGGAGGGGTAGTTCCATTTAGAGTGCACTAGACCCCAGTGACTTCCAGAGAGTAACCGTACTGATATATGATGTTTTAGAGGTGAACTTACTGATGTTCCAGACGTGAACTGTACTGACATGTGGATCCAGTTAAGGACTGGTGTGCTTACGGTACATCTTGCATATGACATTTGGCTACGTAGACCTTGCATCGCATAACCTTGGTATGGCTAATACCATTTATGGACTTACCAGCATTTTCCCATTCATGGACTTGCCAGTACTTTCCACATTACGCTGATATACACACACACACGTATGCTTAGCACATATATTGCGTACACACTTACACCACCCTCTGAGCTTCTTATAAGCTTATGCATGACCATTGCATGGAGGTGATGCTAAGACGTAGCTGAGATAGAGCAGAAGCATGTGGCTAAGCTTATGGAGTTTTATTACCTATCTTGTGTTTCCCTTTATGCGTTGTACTCTAAAGTTTTTTATCATAGTGGATATGCGATGTGGTGATGTTATTTTTTGTAGGTTGTGCTTATGGTTATGCTTCTCATCTTTACAAAATTTGATTATGAAGATTTTCCTTATAGGATCCTAGGATCAAAATCCAGTATATGGGTGCTAGGAGCTGAGAATGGGGTACCACGGAGGCTATCGGCGTTGGATTCGACGATCGGGAATTTTGTGAGCTCAGTTTCCGAGTTTGGGGCGTGACATGACCGATAGCCGTATTGGAGATTGTCTCTACCTACTATGCGAGAAGGGACATGGAAGCGGCTTACACATGCAAATTTCCTCATGGTTCTGGAGAATATGACCAAGACACAGAAGCGTTGTTGCCAGAGAAATAAGGTGGCACTGAGAAGAAAAAAGAGAGAGAAGGAAACGAAGTTCATCTTGGACTGAAACCCAAGCTGCCACTCCCATTTTAGCGAGCTCCTTCGTCAGAGGAGCAGATAATAGTAAATGCGGTCGAAGCAATCATTTTGCATACTAAGCAAGAGAGTGGATTTATTCTCAAAAATTTCGAAGCATTGGGCAAATTTAAAGAAGAAGATGATACTTGTAACTTATTGAATTACTTTAATGAGGATTGCTTCTCAATAGAAGAATGGCTAGCCGGTGAATTCACAATCCTGTATACAAGCTAGAGGTTGTGGCTACCAATTCATCAACTGGCCCTACAAAAAACATAACCCCTAGTTAAACTGATGAAATGAAGTTTTATACATTAGGGGGCAAGGTTTTGGTAATAGTATTGTGTTTGGTTCACTGTTACCGATAATATTTCATTATAATATGGTGCTTACTTAGTCGTCCGATTTTTAAGCAAGAACCACTCAACCAAACACAATACCTGGTGATGTAGAAGAACATGTTGCTCTAGTTATCATTCAGTATGCTTCTTTCACTTATGATGAAGGGAAACAAGACAAGGTATCACACACTGATACGGTCACCGTGGCAACCGATGGAGGTACCGACAGTAATCATTGATAGACCCACTACTGATATGATGCAGCACCTTAAGCCATTATATATTTCAGCTCATTTAGACGGATGTCTCGTAACCAAAATTTTAGTAGACAATGGAGCTGCAGTGAACTTATTGTTAAAGAAAATGATGGCTAAATTAGGAAAGGCAGCAATTGATCTTGTTAAGGCCCAAACTCAAGAACCGAACTCACAAAATTCTCGGTTGTTAAATCCAGTGCTGACAGCCTCTGTAGTACCATATTCTCGGCTCCTAACTCCCATGCGCCCGGTTCAGATCCTAGGATCCTACAAGGAGGATTTTCAAGGTGAATATTTTTTTAAAGGAACATAAATACAAGTGTACCCAAGTCACAAAACATCATCACCACATATCCACTAGTATAATCTTTAAGTACAATACTGAAAGGAAAATACATGATATAAAAAAAAATCCAAAAAATCGGGCACATGCTCTTACCTCAATGTTACTACAGTCTAGGATAACCTACATGTAACGAACATGCATAAGCTTATTATGAAGCTTAGAAAATGCATACGTGTGTGCAGAATGCATGTGCCAAGCATACAAATGTTAGAGTAAGCGGAAACATGAAGGCTAAACTGGCAAGTCCATAAATACCATCAGCCTTATCCAGGCTATGCGATGTAAAGACATACTAGAACAAATGTCATATACTGAGGATGTAATGCAATATGCAAATCCTAATAAGTTCATAACTACCATCAGCCTTATACAGGCTATGCGATTGTTCACCACCCCAAGTATAAGGTCGCGATGTAGTAATAATCTCAGTAAGATCAAGGTTGAATCCACAGGGACTGAACCTTGTACGTAATTTAAAAGTAATTAGAACTAGAACTAGAAGAAGATGCAATCTGAATCTGAAGCAGTTAAGAGAATAACTATGAACTATTTAACTAAAACTTGTAAAATTCAAAGGTGAAAAATTAGGGGTTCCAAGGATCCACTTGTAGCAATCGGGAAGTTACCTTACATGATTCAAGGACACAACTGGAATTAAAGTCCTATCCTATCCAATTGGTAAGAAGAGATTTGTTAGATCGCTGAACTTCTCATGATCTAATCATCAAAGCATGAGAGTGGTGAAGATTTGGAAGTGATTCCATCACCAAACCATGCTCAAGAGACAAGGCAAACAATAGCAATCTACCAAACCCACAACCAATCATAAGAGAATTCTTAAAGTTAGGAAGGATTCCATCACCCTACCATGCCCAAGGGACGATGGTGAACAACAGGATTGCCTAATTTCATAATCTTAATTTAGGAATAAGAAAATATTCAAAGCAATCACAGATCCATTGTAATTTGAGTCACAACAAACCATTAAATACTAAAAATATTCCTTGAAAATCAAACTAAAATCCAAAAGAGTTCAATAAAACATGAATCAAAACAAAGCAAACAACCCAATTACGCTACAAGCTTGATCTATTAGCCCCAAATAAGAGATTTAAGCTATCATAATCATGATTAAACTAATCTCTTAACAATAATCATCAAAGAAGAAAACTAAAGAAGAAGGAAGAAAAAAAACTCAATGAAGATGGCCCATTCCATGACTCTCTCTCTCTCTCTCTCTCTCTCTCTCTCTCTCTCTCTCTCTCTTTGTTCTTCACATCTCCACATCCAGATGATCCGTCTTGCTCGTTCTCCTCTCCTTTTATATCCTACATAAGGCGGTGGTGTGGTTCATAGAGAACTATCACAGCAAAAAGGACTGTACAGTAAAATCATGCTCGACCCGCGTTTGGCACAAATAGTCGATCTGTTTTCAGGAACTGATCCATTCAACGTCCTTGGGGATGGTCGGTTGCCCCCTGGAAGTGGTTTGGATGGTTCGGATCACAGATCCTTTCGTGATCTTGATCGTAGAACAGCCCACGAAGGCTGGACGTCGGACATGAGTAATTGACGTAAGGGAGCTGTACTGGGATGCTCAGTGGGTCCCACAGTGATGTTTTCAAAGGAATCCACCTCATTCATTGAATTCTCCTTGAAAAACTAGTTAGGAATGGGTACTTTTTTTCAATTTTAGTGCAACCCAAGGGATCAAATCTTCCTGCCATTCATCTTGCGTCTGACGGTGATCTTTGTGTGTACACATGCATGGATGCATATGGGCTTCATGGTTACGGTCGGTGCTCCCCTCTAGACACAATGAATGGTTCAAATCATCCATTAGGACGATGGTGTGGGCCAACGATCATCACAACAGGATGTCAGTCCGCTACCTGCGTAAATAGGGAAGCACCGGTTGGGTCAAAGTCAGTTTAACCCGACCCGACATCCATTGTCGTGCGAGTGTATGACATTACGTGTGTGGGTATCATAGTGATGTTTTCCATAAATTTGTTCCATCCATCTTCTTTCTCATCTAATTTAAGGGGTTGAGACCAAAATTGAAGCATATACAAAGATCAAGTGGGCCCCAAATCGGTGATTTATTAGTTGATCTGTCCGTTAGACCACTTTCATAAAGATTTAACGGTTGAAATTTTACATGTATAATTACTTTAGGATCCTTAGGCTAAATATAAAGTTTCAACCCAAACGGATGGTGAGAACCCTGTGATCTTGCATTCAGGAAAATTTTCGGGCCTCTTTATCTTCAATCACTTAATTTTCTCAGATCTTTGACATGTGAATTCTTCAATCTCGGTCCCCTAAGATCTGTCCCTTATTTTGATGATTCTTGAGCATTAAATCCATGCCTTTAGTACTCTTTTCAGTCAAAGTTCTTGAATTCACCTTGTAACAAAAACATGATTAAAAATAACGTTAACCATTATCATGTTCGTAAAATCAGGTAATAGCTGGGTCTAATATGCAATATTTGACCCTCAATAGTGATGCAAAGACATACTAGGTCAAATTTCATATGCTAAGGATGCAATGCAATATGCAAATCCTGATGTCTAATCCACATCTCAGTACAATTCTCATATGGAATCATCGAGGTTTAGTACACTCTGACCCTGGCCTGCCGCTCCATCACGTGCATGACACAGTGAGTGGAAGAGACCTCACTATCCACCTTTTCAGTGGTATGTCAATCCCCACCCGGCTTGCCAATACCAGACCCATTTCACGAGCTGGTCAAACTCAACCTAGTATATAACCCCCTTCACCCAGGCGGGTAAGGTCACACTCCCTTCCAACCGACTACGACATAGTTGGAGACACAGCTTACTAGTATTTGGCATTCAGGCACTCATGTTATCGATTTTTTCATGATATTGGAGCATCCTTTTGGCCCATAGGGTTTAAGGATTTCACCCAGGGACATCCTACATGCCCTGTAAACGTAACCAGATTTCCAATGTCCATACTCAAGCTGGCAACCACGATAATCATGTGGTGGCCACGACCTTGATGTCACTAAGGAGTGAATGCAAATGCATCATGAAATTATGAATGTATGAGACCATCATCCAATTCATGTAACCATGTCATGTAAGTCATGCATACATGCAAGGTAGCCCCATCTCTTATGGGTCCTCTGGAAATGCCCAAAGTTGTAAAGTCATCAATGCGTCCTTGTCATGTATAGGAAAGACAAAAATCTTGAATTAGTCATCATCCAAGTCATGCACACATGATACGAATGAGATACGATAACATACAATCATAACCACTATGCATGAGGTGTGCAATACCATATCAAGCATAAAGCAAGGCTAAATCAATATAAAGCAATGTTAACTCGAATGTAAAAGCAATGCTACATTGAACATAAAATAGTGTTACATCAATACAAAGAAAGCACCATGTCAACATAAAGGAAGTGTTATAACAATCATGAGCACAGACATCGCATAAATCACTAAGCTAATACTACATAAATTATCAAGGAAGTATTGTACCAACACACATATAAAATATCGCACCACATGGAGATTCATCATTCATAACGGGTGAAACCTACTTGGAAACCAAGTTTATCGAGGCCCATAGGGCTATACTTAAGTGGTCTTTCAAGCTAATGGGTCCACTCAACAAGCTCGCATCTAAACAACCAAATCATATAACTGTCGACATCCAAACTAGGTAACAATTTGTAGGATCCACAAACAATCATAGTGGGCCCGAAATGGTCATCAAAGTGGGCCTTACAGCTATCCCTAAGTAAGGCCCAAGAGGGAATCTCATAACCAACCAAACACAGACCTACAATGGGCTTAATACATGCAATGTGTAGAACCCAAATGGTAGTTCAATGGTGGAAACACGATTGTTGAGGGTTAAATATTGTATATTAGACCCCATTTATTACTTAGTTTTATGAACATGATAATGCTTAATGTCTTATTTTAATCATGTTTATGTTGCAAGGTGAATTTAAAATCTTAGATTGAAAAGGGTGTTAAAAGAATGGATTTAACGCTCAAGAATCACCAAGCCAAAGGTTAGATCATAGAATATCAAAAAATGAAGAATTCACAAGCCAAAGATCTAAGAAAACCAAGTGAGAAATGAAGAGAATTGAAGACTTGAACTGAAGAAAATGGAACCTAAAAATCTTCCTGCTTCGACTAGTCTAAGCTCTCCTTTGACGAGTCGAAGCTCTTCCTCGACTAGTCGAAGATTCCTCGACTCGAACTCCAGCGATCAAAATCTTCTAAATTCTCATCATCCTTGACCATTTGAAGGTAACCCTCAACTAGTCGAAGGTGGCCTTCGACCAGTCGAAGGTTGTCCTCGAACAGTCTAAGGTTACATAGACAACACACAAATTGCAGAAATTTGAGGCGATTTTCAGATTTTTCTGACTCGGTGCAAAAGTTTGAGTTGTAAAACTATAAATAGGAGCCCATAAGATGTTCCTAAGCATCTTATAGGGTTTAAGGAATGGAACAAAAGGGTAGAGCCACAGTCCAGGAGTTTTCTTCTTCTTCCTTAGTTGATTTTTGTTTAAGAGTTCTTAGTTCAATCATGTTTATAGTTAGCTAAACCTCTTAGTTAGGGCTAAGAGGTGAAGCTTGTATCGTAATTGGGATGTTTGCTTTGTTTTAATTCATGTTTTGTTAAACTCTCTTAGATTCTAGTTTGATTATGAGGGAATATTTTTAGTTTTTAATGGTTCTTTGTGACAAATTACAATAGATCTGCGATGACTTGAAATATCTTCTTTTCCTAAATTGAGATTATGAAATTAGGAAATCCTATTGTTCACTGTCATCCCTTAGGCATGGTAAGATGATGGAATCCTTCATAACCTAAATAATTCTCTTATGATTGGTTGTGGGATTGGTAAATCATTTTATTTATTTTATCTCCTAGGCATGGTTAGGTGATGGAATCACTTCCAAATCCTCAAAACACTCATCCATTGATGATTAGATCTATGAGAAGTTCAGAGATCTCACAATTCTCTTCTTACCAATTGGATAGG
Source organism: Magnolia kwangsiensis (assembly GCA_037074715.1). Classification (NCBI taxonomy): domain Eukaryota; kingdom Viridiplantae; phylum Streptophyta; class Magnoliopsida; order Magnoliales; family Magnoliaceae; genus Magnolia; species Magnolia kwangsiensis. Next base: position 36,413,457 of record CM073587.1, on the reverse strand, counting down.
ATAGGACTCTGATTCCAGTTGTGTCCATGAATCATACAAGGTAGTGTCCCAATTGCTACAAGTGGATCCTTGGAACCCTAGTTATCTCCTTTAAATTTATAAGTTTTAATTACTTTAATCACAATTATTCTCTCAATTATTCCAGATTTAGGTTTACATCTTCTAGTTCTAGTTCTAGTTACTTTCAGAAGACACACAAGTTCAGTCCCTGTGGATTCGACCTCGGTCTTACTAAGATTATTACTACATCGTGACCCTACACTTGTTGTTGTGAACAATGACACAAACCATAGGGTTGGCCCACTACATATAAATCCAAGCAGGTCTAATGGGCAACCACAACATGAACAGTAAAGTAACCCATGTGTAGGCATCATTTATTCACTAAAGAGGACACATGATTAAGTTGGATTGTAAATAAAATCACTATGGGCTCCACAAATCTAATATGGATATGACTATGCGGGATCCACTCAAATCTACACCTAGTGGTCCTCACATGCTCCTACATAGGTGGGCATATAGTTGAAAGGCCCACTCATAGTGAGCCACATGGGCACATAAAGAGTCTAAGATGGGTGCCAGTCGTAGCCGCTAATTACAACTTAAGCATGCTCATAACAGCCTAAAAATGCGTGACATGTGAGGTTCATTGATAATCGTGGTGGGTCCCTTAAATAACACTAAGATGGGGAGTATAATGTCCTAAAGCCGAGCCCACAAGGCGGCTTATTAGAATCTTAAACATGCCTTATGGATGAGCTAACAATGAAAGAACGTGGTGGATGTAACATGCATAAACTAAGGTGGGGGCTTCCATGGGCCACGCCTATCATGGGTTTTCCAAGTGGATGGATAGCCCGACTACGCAATACATACACTAGTTCGGGGTCCACGGTGGGTCCCACTGTGTGGGTCACAATTTAACTTTATAGTGGTTCCTAGGAAGGTTCCAATGGAGACATCGATTGACAATCTTTTCTTTGGTGCGGCCTGCTTGAGGGTCTGATCGGCCTCATCTATGGGTTCATGACCAAAACTTATATTGAAAACTTATGTATGGTATGGATAAAATAGATACATCATGGCGGATCGTGGATAAAATACAGACATCACGGTGGGTCCTGGGAAGGTCTCAATGGTGGACACCATTGTCCCTCTCTTCCTTAAGGTGTGACCCACCTAAGATATGGATTGGCCTCATTTCTTGGCCCCATCCTAAAATGAATTGAAGGAACAGATGGGTGGCATGGATCAAACAGATACATCGGGGTGGCCCCACAAGATGAGCCCTGTTGGACAGTGTATGCAGTGTGCCCCCTTATGTGGCCCCCAAATGCCTTGAATTAAGCTAATGTGGTGTCTTCCCAACATCTTGACCACACTTGGCTAGGGTACAGGTCATGTATTTCCCGTGACACCATTAAATAGCATACAATCCACATCATGGACCACAAAAAGGTTACAACGGTGGATATCATTGTCCTCACCATTTCTAGTGGTGTGGCCAAGTCTCAATTTTTGCTACTATATGATACAACATTGGGGATCCCATGTGTGGGCCCCACTCCACACCCCAAGTGTCTGCCCACCCAAGACACTAACTGGAGGTCTCAATTTCCTTTATTATATATATGTGTGTGTGTGTGTGTGTGTGGTGTGTGTGTGTGTGTGTGTGTGTGTGTGTGTGTGTGTGTGTGTGTTTGGTTTTGGTCACACCATCAAAGTGGCCCCCCACAAGGATGATATACTCCGTTCACTGCGTAGGCCAGCTCGAGTGGAGCTCAATGGACCTACTAGGACTGGTTTGGACAAACATGGACCCCACACCGGGCCTCAGAAGGTTTCAACAGCAGGATTTTGTTTCCCTCTGTGCGGCCCACTATAGACTCGAATTTGCCTCATATTTCGGCTAATGGCCTAAAATGATTTGGAGAAGTCAGTGGATGGATCAAATTAGATGTATACATCAAGATGGGTCCCACATGTGAGATCAAAATTTTGCAAGAATGGTTCTTGCCCACGTGTATGGCATTCATTAAATTTTATTATTATTTTTATATTTGTTTTATATTTTGCGTACACTATTAAAGTGGGCCCCAAGTGGATGATCTAATTTGTCCATCATCTTGGTCAGCTCGAGTGGGGTCCAATAGACTTTGTTTTGGGCTGATTTAGATGATCAGGGACTCCACAATGGGCCCTAGAAGGTTTTAACAGATGGACACTATTCCCCTTAGTACAACCCACTCAAGACTCAGATCTGCCCCAAATTTAGGCCCATGGCCTAAAATTATCTAGAGGAGATGGTGGACGGTGTGGATTAAACACATACATTATGGTGGGGTCCACGAGTGGGGGCATCCCAAGGAGGCTTTCGCCCTCATGTCACTCGGCAATAATGTCCCAACAACACTTCTTTTTGTTTGTTTTTCTTTCTTACTTTATGTTTTATTTTTTGCTATCTGAGGTCCACAAGTGGATAATTCATTCGGTCCATTATGTTGTCCAGCTCTCTGTGGACCAAGGGAGTCCAATGTTGGAGAGGTTCCATCACATACACACACAATAGTAGGCCTTATAAAGTTCCAACAGCGGGACTTTGTTTCCCTTGGTGCAGTCCACTGGGGACTCGGATCTGTCTCATTTTTCAGCTCATAGCCTAAAATGATATGGAGAAGGTGGTGGATGGTGTGGATTAAATATATACATCAAGTTGGGGTCCATAAATGGGATGCCCCCACCCCACGTCCACATGGCTGACGTGAGGGGTTCTCCAAGTCCCACCATCAGCTGTGGTGTGGTCCACCCGATGGTTGGATCAGCTAGATTTTTAGTTTGAATGACTAACATGACCTGAGAGATAGATGGATGGCATGAATTTAAGAAATATATCAACTTGTGTCCCACGAATCGCTCCAAACTCCCATGTAAAGCCAGTAACGACGATGGGTAACCCAGTCCCTTAGTATTTGTGGTATGACCCACCTAGGATTCGGATTAGCTTCATTTTTTAGCTCAACAGATAAAATAAGAAGGGAAATCAGATGGATGATGTGGATTATATATATACATCATGATGGGGGCTACGACGGAAGCCCACACGATGGCTTTGGGAGGTAGACGGCGGCATAGTGTTTCTAGATGTTGTTGCGTCCAGTAACAACAGTGCCACTGTGTAAGTGCTATGTTGTAGATCTAGTACCCTATATTGTCAAATTTTGTAGTGCCAAACCACTTTGGAGTGATTGATTTTTTTTGATAGATGGAAAGTTCACCTTCATTCAAAGATGTGTTTCAAGTCATCTACATCAACATCAACATCAAGAGCTACAACAACTTCAAGTCAGTGTGCATGTTCAACTACTAGAACAAGTTCAAGTTCACCTAGTACAAGTATAACTTCAAGTCCAAATTCCTAAGTGCTCAAGGCTCAAGTTATAACGCCCCAGTTTTTGAAACCCGACTATCTGTCTCGTCCTCCAAAAACTTGAGTGTTAGTCTATAAAATTCAATGTAAATTTGAACCGCTTATCATTAATCAGAGTTAACAATAATGAAGTTAGAGTAAACCATGCATTGTATAAAAGTATTTCAAACACCATAATAAAAATCGAAATGTAGTGCCCATACAGGACTTATACAATCCCAAATAACAATGTTTATATAAGAGAAAATAGGAATCTATCAACTAGTGCTGGAGCTCAATATGGGCCGTAGGGACCTCGTCTAGCTCCTCAGCTACCCGATCTGCTCTAGCAACCAAGTGAACAACATCGGCTCACTCTACACCTGCATCAACTGTTACGGTTTAATAGCGTCAATGGCTATCGCAGTGAGGAGCACCCTCTAAGTTTTGTGCACTCATCATTCATAATCTAGCATAGATTGCAAGTAATAAGAATGAATATATTATGTAATTCATAATCTTAATCATATACTTAAAAATTTATCCAATCAACAGAGTCTTACCATAAGTCAAATGTAATAGCAATCGCAATATAAGGGAATGTGTTCAGATAGTCAAATAATTAATCATACGACTTTCTATTGCACCTGAAATCACATTATACGTGAACTTCACAAGATGGCTAGAAAATTGATAAGAGAAGTTCAGCTCCACCAAGAAATCATGGTACGACTGAACACCGTAAGATGAAGAGAGAATCAACATACAAACTCTTGACCATCCGAAAATCATATCGTACGTGAACACCGCAAGATGGCTAGAAAATTGATAAATGAACTTCAGCTCCACCTGAAAATCATGGTACGGCTGAACACTACAAGATGGATAGGAAACAACAAGGTATGCAAGCCACAAAAGGGCACTAATAGACCATCAAAGCCATGAGGGCAAATATATGATCCAAGCCACTTAGGGCAGATATGCGTTCCGAGCCATGTAAGGTAAAGTGGGATCCAAGCAATGCAAGGCAAATGTACGATTCAAGTCATGTAAGTCAAATATGAACCGCAAGATGGTGAGTTCACGACATGTTTCATTCATTACATCACTCAATCGTAAATGACAAACATGTAATTATTTAACAATGTACAACTGAAGATAGCATGTTATCACCAAATCATTTATGCATGTTATAATTAAAGAGATGTTCATTATTTACCACAAGAATCATGTAACGTCTCGAAAAAATCCGTACAAAGACAAGAGTACCACCTTTAATAAATTTACACGAGGACTGCATCCTATCGTATAATTTAGACAGAATTTAGTTAAGTACTAAACTAAATAATTGGTGGATTAATATTGGGCCACCATTTTCATAAATGGGAAGGCTAAAGCCATTACCAAATGTCATCTTAAGACTTACGAGGAATCCCAAGAGCCTGTTGCTCTCCAGAGTACATTGAAACCCCGTATCGGACCTAAACCGCACGTCGAGGATCTAATGATCGTGAAACTATAGGACTATATCCATCCTGCTGGGCTTGAAAATCATCATGAGAATCAAGCCCAAATAGTGTCCAGAAATGTACAACTTGAGCCATGAGTTAAGTGCGTGAGAAACGCGAATATCTTTAGAAAATGAACTGAAACTTAAGTGAATTGGGCCGTTCGTTCTCACATGAAATTAAGGATTTTAGACCGTTAGTTTGTTACCAACTTCATCCATGGGGAAAGGAAATTTCCTTGCACCTATCTGTATAACTGTGGCCCCGATTGAGTAAGTGTGACCATTAATCTGACGCAAGCTCTCCACAGTCGATCGGCTTATCCATTCGCACTGAAATCGTATCCTGGCATGGATCCACTATTAGGGATCGTACCCTAAGACATAAATGAGTTGTGGGCCTTCCTATGAGCCCTATTCGTCAGAAACAGCTGCCAAAGGGTATAAACTATGTATAAGGTGGCCCTGGGGCCATTTGTATCACTTCTGAGATTATAAATAGCCCTTATTTCTCTCCCTCACTCCCATATACGAATTTTACAAAAACCCTAAGGGAGAGAGAGGAGAAAAGAAGAGAAACAAGGAAAGAGGAGAGATTTTAGGAGATTGCTTCAGGAATCCTCTCCCACGAATTCATGCACCAAATCTCCACCCCGTTACACTACCTAACCTTTTTCGATTATGATTTTGGGTAAGAAATCCTAACCCTAATATCATTGTAGAAATCCGGGATAGTTTTTCATCAACCTATCTAACCTGTTTCATCATTTAGGTGCTTAATGTTCCATTTTCAGAAACGTAGAGTTTGGACCGAGTCCGAATCAAGTATTCCGACGAAAGGTGTGGATTATAAATTCTTAGGTTATGGTTTATCAATGCTTTCATGTCAACTAATGATTTATGTCTGACTTGATTGCTACTGTATTGTCTTAGATACGTCAATTTTTGTATGATATACTTCTATGAACTGTGAAAAGTAAAAGATGCATCCCATGTGTTTGTTGAAATGTTTGAATGAGCATTTGAAAATGATTTGTTCTTGCCATGATTATTGATCTAGGATTCATCATTGTCATATGCATGTTGATCCCTCTGTATAAGGAAATTGATAAAACATATGTTATAACTAACCTATCCTATGTGTTTGATGAATTGTCTGAATGAGAAATTGTTGATGATTTGTATTTACTACGAATATTAAGATAGGATTCTTTATTGTCGTATGGATATGTATAATTTTTTTTATGTAATCATGTTTTCCTTTACGTAATTAATTGATCAAATGCAAGCGTTTGGTAACATGATCAATGTGTTAGACGAAATGCTCAAGTGAGGAATCTACTTGGATTGTTTGTTAAATGTTGAGATGAATATCACATGTATTTATTAGCTGCATATGAGTAGGATTGGGGGCTACAATGTAGCCCAGGCAATCGATAATAGTCCTTATTCGGGTGGTCGAATTAGTCTCGTCACGTTGGGTATACTCGATGAATCCGGGTCGTACAATGATTGTCGATAGTGGTTAGAACATGAGGAGTGCTTATGCGCTCCATGTCGATTAAGTCAGCATGTGCCCGTACTAATCGAGCTTGCCTAACGAATCGATTGGCTTATAGTGTGTTTACCATGTATGAACACTACAGCTTGAATCTAAGGTACCCCTCATCATTGTAAAATCCCACTTTAACCATGGTAACACGATCCACTAAGACTCATGAGCCGAGCATGGTGGTATGGGTCACCGTGTTTGAGCTGTCGGCCTACACTAGGGGGAGGAACCTCCCCATAGTGACCAGTGACTGACTAAGACTCATGAATCGGGCAATGGTGGTATGAGACACCGTGTTCGAGCTATTGGCCTACGCTAAGGTGACGAGCCTCCCTGTAGTGACCGCAAGTATAAATTCTTATAACTTGCCTATCATATGTGTTTAATTAGGAGTGACGATCTTACAACTTACCTATCATATGTGTTAGACTAAGAGTGATAAACCTAGATGGATCCTTCGATTCATGTCAATGATATAAAGGGAGGTACCCTAGCTTCCCAAACTTGTTGTATGAATAAACTTAATTAATTATTTGGCTAACACGACCATGCATTGCACTACATTAGTTTGGATTACTTTAAAGACGATGAAGTTGCACCATTTTAAGGAAGTATTGTCATATGCGAAATAGGTTGTCGGAGTCGCTTGTGAGGGAGCTTCGATGCGAGGGCATACATCATTACTTGCACTCCATTAATGCATTAAAAAGAGTAGTTAGGAAGTGATTTTTATGATTGCTTTATCATTACTGCTTGATTGACTTGATAACTTGTTAACTTTTTCCTTATAGAACCACTGAATTGATCACTCACTCCCACTTTGGGACAGTGTTTTAAAACACCAACCAGACTCTGATTTAGATACATGTTCTAATGAAGTCTTTACAATGGAGCAAGACTTCTTTGATGAGGAGGAGGAATTCTCCTACTTTCAACTCTCGGGCGGGTCGATGTAGACCTCGTGCTGATACGCAGGGATCACTGGGATATCTGGGCTTGTTGGACACTTTACATTTCCATATTTTATTTATTTTGAAACAATTCGTGTATATATTGAACCTAGTTTCGTACTAATACTCTGGAGGTTTGTGAAACACCCACATGCTTAAATAGATATGTTTCAGACTTCTGTTTGCTTAATTTAATTATATCCAGAGTATGATATGCTGTTTTAGTATAATCCTACTCATGCTTAACTCATTAATATAGACTAAATCTGAATATCATCATCCATACTGCATAAGTGATGTTCTGAATCTCAGGAGTAGAACCTTTCTTGACCCTCAGAATTCAGGGCATTACAAATAAAGTGCTTTCTTGACCCTCAGAATTCAGGGCATTACAAATCAAGTGCACAACACATTATCATATTCACATAATAAGTTAAATAACAAAATCAACTTAGGAGATACTAAATGGAAAGGATTAAGGCATCATTTATGGTTAATGAATTAAGTGGGAAGCTCAAAGGGTGAGTCCTCACCTTAGAGAGTAGATTTATTTCTTACTTGGTTTAAGATTATTAAAGGACTTAAAATACTCGATGAACCTAGAATATCACATGTCAATGGTTAGGGTAGAATGGATTCAAATACCTATAAATAATTAAGGTTCCTAATGTGTATCTGGGTTAGATTTAAATTGGCACAACTAGACAAATTAAAGCATAATTTAAATCCAAGAAAATGTGTAACCTCAAATCCTAAATTAGCCACTAATTGGTTATAATGAACATTCTAGATGGTGTAGGGTTTGCTTACTAAAAATCTAAGTCAACTCGGATTTAGCCCGACTCGAAATGATCTATCCTTCCCAATGAAGATGATCTACACCAATGTCATTCACATACAACTAAGAACTGACTAAATATTTAATTACATTAAATTAGGGTTAATCATTGCAAGGAGCTAAGTTAACTCACCTTAACCTGGATCAACTCATTTGGGCTCGATGAGTTTCAATCGAGTTGACTCGTCGGCCACTAAACCCAAACTTCTTCTTTTTCTCTTTGGATTTTCTTCCTCCTCTTTCTTCTCCTATTCTTCTTGCTCTCTCTCTCTATCTCTCTCCCTTTTCCCTACTTCCCTTTCTCCTTCTTCCCTTTCTCCTTCTTTCTATTCTTCCTAGAATGTCTAGCAGTTCCCGTACTAAGCGTGACTCATGTACAACTCAGCCGAGTTGACTCGGCAGCCACCAAACTCAACTCCCTCTCTTTCTCTTATTTTTCTTCCTTTGTTTCTCTCTTCTTCCCCTGCTTCTTTTTTTTTCTTTTTACTGTCCAACAACCTGGACCAAAATTGAGGTCGAGTCGCGCTGACTCGAGTGAGATGGACTGGTGCAACAGTCACCAACCGATTCTCCTCTCCTTCTTGTTATCATTCTTCCTTCTCTATTTTTCCTTGTTAGAATCTCCAACTAGAGCTGGATTAGACCAACGCCTGAGTCACACTGGAATCAGCGATGAGCTGGACTTGTTCCAGTGGCTGGAGACAGCACCCTTTGATTCACATTGAAACAGGAGTGCAACAACACTCCTCTCTCATATTTCTCTTCCTGCTTCTTCCTTTTCTCTCCTCATCAACTGACAAGGATGGAGATTAGCTCAAACTCGGGCCCAACTCAAACAGACTGAGATCACCACTAGGTGTAGCATAGTGGCTCTAGTTGCAGCTGCTCCTCACTTCTTTCTCTACCTTCTTCTTCCTTCTTTTGTTTCTATCTTTCTTCTTCCCTTCTTTTTCGCTGAACTAGGCTTAGTGGCACAACAAGTTAAGCCTGAGTCTATGTGTCTGAATGCCGGAACTCAGTCAGATTCGGGAGATAGAGTGGCGAGGAAGAAAAAGTGACTCTAATGGTGGATTTGGATGTGGGCCATCTTCCTATGAAATGATGCTGCTGGAGAGTCTAGACCTTTCATGTGGAGCTAGTAGGGACAAGAAAACAAAGCTTCATGCTCATTTGAATGGTGGGTTCGAATGGAGGAGGCGGCAGCTGGTTTTCTAGGGTTTTTAGCAAAAGACCAGAGGAGAGACATTTTCCTTCCCATCTTATAAAAACCCTACCTCCCTCACGACCCGTAGATGGGTAAGGAGCATCCAGGATTCAATCTGCTCTAAATCGCCAAGTACAACAGCCGAAACTGAAACTGGCCACTGGTTTTACTCGAAAAAACTAAACCATGTAGTTAGAAATGAAGGGATGAAAATACCTAGGACAGATGGCTAGAATCGAGGGACAGGAGATCACACGGATCGTCGGTGTGAAAAGAGAACTAGATTTTTCATTATTTGAAAGAAGAGAAACACAACCAGCCCTCTTGCACTAGTGTTTGTGTAGCTCCACGTGGGAGGAAATGTGTGAAACTCTGGAGGTTCGGTCTGAATCCCCTGTCCTTCAAGATGGACGGTTCAGATCGACACTTCAAATCCTGATGGTGGCCCAATGACGAACGCATGGTGGCAACCCCTTTAAAACGGCATGGGAGGGAAAGCTAGAGAGAAATCTCCATTTTGAGAGACATCAAGTCAAACCTGATTGACTGGATTCTCAAGTCCACCATATGGCCGATGCATGCACAAGCATCAAGGGTAGGGCCCACAAAAATATTCATGATCAGATCCACACCATTCATCCTTTTTTTCGGCCCGTATTATGGCCCAGTCCAAGGAATGAAGCAGATCCATGATTTAGGTGGGCCAAACTTTGTGATTCGGGGTCCTTAATGGTAGGTTTTCATCACTCCGAAGGTTAGATTGCATCTGAATGGATTTATCAGTGGTTACATAGGTTTGTAGTTCATTTTAGAGAAAAATTCCATTTACTACTATGATCCATTGATCCTATATCTAAATTGAACGTATGATCGTGAGTTTAAATGGACAGATCGCCTCAACACAGATTGATAGTGGTCCACCAAGTTGTTTACACAAAATCTAGCTTGTCTATCAGCCCAAATAGATTAAGATGGGCCACTGATCTGACTATGAGGCAGATCCACAGTCCAAGTGGGCTTCATCAAGTGGTTTAATATTCCATCTAGCAATACCCGACAATCCAACGATCAGATCATTTCCCTTCTTAGTTTTTCAATGTCCACATTGATGGGATGATAGTACGTAGTATCGCACGCTATGGTGTCCACCACAAGGGACTTATATCCAAACCAATATCATACCTAAATTTGGATGGTAAGACTTAATATGGTAAACTCCTGATCTCAGGTTAGTCGTGCACCCCAACTAAAATCTTGGCCATTACGAAGGTACGTGTAATAAATAGTTACACACCACCAACCCGAGTGCATGGTGAATGAATGAATGAGTATGCAACTCCTGCTCAATAAGTCCACATCCGTACAGTTTCTCTCTGGGATCATCATAAGGGTCTACTACAGTCTAGATGCAAATTGTCACCCACTGACGCGTGACCATGCAAGTGGAAGAGAACTCACCATTCACCTGGCCAGTAATCAGCCAATATCAACCTTGCACGTCGATAGTGGACCCATTCGCGAATTGGTCAAACTTAGCCTAGCAATGCCCCTACCCTCGGGTGGGTAAGGCCACACCCCCTCCCAACCGACCATGACACAGTGGGAGACATGACCTCCTGGTATTCATCTCTCATGCCTTCATATATATCCACTCGGTCTCAACGTTGGGGCGTCTCCTGGCCACGGAGGTTTAGGGATTTTCACCCAAGGACATCTATGGCGCCCGTATGCTAGAACCAAACATTTTCGAAGGCTATGGCCCTGATATCGCTAGGGCGTACAGTAGTCACAACACACAATGCAAGATGCATGAGTCATACAATCCACTCATGCATTAATCTTACGCATACCATGCTCTCATACGAGATAACCTCAACTTATCAGGGAGTCTCATAACATCCTGCCCAATGACATATGTAATGGTCAACCACATATCATAAAAAACATGTAAATGATGCGTATGGGCATGTGTCATGACGTTATGTTGTCATATACTCAAATTAGTATTAATAATCGACCTAAACAATGTGGACATTTAACCAACATTGCCCCCAAGGAATGACTCACATAGGGCCTAACATATAGTGGACCTATGGCCTCACAAGAGGGCCAAAAATACAGCACCATAGGCCTCACTCAAGAGCTTAATATATATCATGATGGGCCTTTCACATGAGCCTAAAATACATCACAATGGGCTGTATCATATGGGCCTATATACATCAGATGGGCCACGTCCCATGTGCCTCAAATACATCACAATGAGCCACAACCCATGGGCCCCAAGCACATCGCAATGGACCTCTCACACGAGTTCATTATGCATCACATCTGTCATGCCCCAAACTCAAAAATTGGGCTCATAAAATTCTCGATCACTGAATCCGGCCCCGACAGCCTTCGTAGTACCCCATTCTTGGCTCCCGGCACCCATATACCAGTTCCGGCATGTCAATAGCGGACCCATTCACGAGCTGGTCAAACTCAGCCTAGTATTGCCCCCTACCCTCGGGAAAGTAAGGCTACACCCCTTTCCAACCTATCACGATACAGTGAGAGACGCGGCCTCCTGATATTCAGCCCTCGTGTGCTCATATATTCACTCGGTCTCAACGTTGGAGTCATCCTCTGGTACCATCGGGTTTAGGAATTTTCACCCAGGGACATCTATACCTCCCGTATACTAGGACCAAACATTTTCAGTATCCAACCCAGCCATCCACGATATATCTGTGGAGGCTATTTTCCTAATGTCACTAGGGCATACAGTAACTACAATCACACAATGCAAGTGTATGAGTCATACTACCAGTCATGCAACAGTCCTGCGCATACCATGCGCTCATGCAGGGCAACTCCGCTTATCAGGGAGCCCATAAACAGTTCGTCCGAAGGCATATGCTATGATCAGTCACTTCTCATATTAGTCATACATATGATGCGTATGATAATGAACCATGGATCTATACTAAACATGTATATAGAGATGGGCTCTGTGTATAACGGAGATGGGCCTAGACGGCCCACTTACTACAAGTATGGCCTATTAGTGGGCCTTAGGGAGATTGACAATGCAGACATTTAACCGACATCATCCTTACAATGTGGGCATCTAACCATCATTGTTCCCAAGGCATTACTTGCTATAAATATCATTAAATGCCATGGAGGGATCAGGCATTACAATGGACCTAGTTGCACTCAATTGGGCCTTAAGTACATCAATTGGGTAGTATCATATGGGCCTTACATTCATCAAGTAGATCACCTCAATGAGCCTCACCAATGGGCCTTAGGTACTTTGCAATGGGCCATCACCCATGGGCCTTAGAATGCATTAAAATGAGCCCAATCATATAAGCTTTATGTGTATCAAATGGGCCTAATCACATAGGCCTTATATATATCAGAATGGGCCCCAACAATGGGCCACAATACATCAAATAGGCCTCATAATGTGGGCCTATATATATCAAGGTAGGCCCCAACAACGGGCCTATAAACACATCAAAAAGGCCTACATACATGGGCCCATATATACCAAAGTGGGCCTCAACATTGGGCCTATATACATGCCAAGATGGGCCTAAATACATGGGCCCATAATTACCAAAGTGAGCCTCATGTGAGGCCTGCCATAATGTTTATTTTCCTATCAAATCCGTTGATAAGGTCACATGAATAGGGGGCTCACAATAATATTCATTTTCCATCCAACTCTTTGATCGGGGCATGGAGGGTCCACCATAATATTTATTTTCCATCCAACCTATTGATTGGGCCAAGGAGGGCCCACCATAATATTTATTTTCCATCTAACCTGTACATAAGGTCACGTGGACCAGGGTAGGGTCCCCTCTAATATTTATTTGTCATTCAAACTTGTTCATAGGGTCACATGTTTCTGTGCCCACCATAATGGACGACGTGGATATACAAATCGTACATCATGGTGGGCCATGCATACATCACAGTGGGGCCGTCTGATGGGGCCCACTGGAATGTTTATTTGCCAACCTATTCATAAGGTTACGTAGGAACAGGGGCCCACCGTAATGTTTATTATCCATTCAACCGATTCATGAGGCCATGGTCGGGGCCCACCACAAGGTGGTTCACCAATCTAGCCCATTCATTATGTGTGTCCCACCACAAGGTGTTTCAGCTGCATCCAAGTTTCAGGTAGGCCCCATCAAGTGATTTTATGTCTTAGGCATGTCTTCACATGATTTTAGATGGTATGGCCCATCTGAGATCCGTATACCGCTGATATTTGGCAGGGGGCCCACTGCCCTAAGGGGCTTCCTAATGGACAGCGTGGATGTTTGAAACGCATCACGTGGGGCCCACAGTTGGGGCCGTGAGCCCCAGCCAGTTCGTCCCCCTATGCTAGCCGCAGGCGCTGCCTGCGTTGTGTCAGTAGTAGCAGCAGTTGTTGTTGCTTGTATTTTTTTTTTTTGTTATTGACGTTAGTACACTCCCATGTGAGTACATGCACTCAAAGTTAGCCACCAGCACGTCCAGCTTCTAAGATAAACATATCATTATGGTGGGTCCCACATGAACGTGGCCCACTTGATCAATCCGGTGTTTGTGTTTTCTTTTGATCAAGCACGTCCAAACGGACGGCCATGTAGACCACTCGGTGGACGGCCTAGATAGAATGCATGCTTCATGGGGGGCCACACAAACATATTAGGTGGGCCATCAACAAGGAAAAGGGAAGAGAGAGATAGATAGAGAGATCGGCATAGTGGAGGGGCTCCGCCACTATGGGCCCCCCATATGACTACAACACATACATTAGATTGGGTCCCATCACAAGTGGGCCATCAACTTGAAAATCAACAGTAAATCCCCACCTCTAGGCCTCCTTCTTGCTCCCCTAGCCTTCATAACTCCTTGCCTATAAGTTTGATGGAGGTAGATGATCGATCAACGGTTGAGATGGGAGATGAGAGAGTAGGGAAAGTGGGCCACACTTGGCATTTGGGAGAGGGAGAGAGCTTGGTCGTGTGAAGCTCTTTTGCTTGGGATTTTTTTGAAGAATGAATGAGAGAGAGAGGGAAGTGATGGGTGAAAAGGTGATGGACTGATGTGGTGGTTGGGTGGAGTGATGGGTGAGGGGATGTAAGAGTTGACTTTGAGCTTTCTTGTGTAAGAGAAAGGTATGGGTTGTTGTACTTGACTTGATGTGTGATGTGTACTTAATTGATGGGATTGATTGATTGATTGATGGGACATGATGTTGAGATTCTCTCGAAGTTCGTAACGTGCGGTGTTTTCTTCAAAGTGAACGTGGGCCTACATCTACCCTGGGTATCGGGTCGATGCGCGAGTTGCGGCGTTAGAACCGCCGCGATGGCGCGGTCGCTAAGGTATAGGTTTCGGGTTGAGTCATCTCTGATATGCGGGACTCAGCTTAGGTTTGTGCATAAACATCGAATACAGGTTGAGGATTGTCGAATTTCGATCGGAAGGACCGCTGAGGCCAATGGAACGGTACGGATTAGGACACGGTTCTTACAAATCTCCCCTCCAAATAAAAATTTCATCCTTGAAATTTGCATAGTCATCGCAAGAAAACATAACTCATAATAGAAGGGAAAAATAAGGCATCGTTATATGAAATTGAAGACAGTATACAAGATACAATATATGATCAATCATCAAAGAGATGGGTATAACGCTCTCGAATCTCAGCCTAGCGTTCCCAAGATGCCTCATCAACAGAATGATGACCCCACTAAACTTTCACCAAGGGAATGACCTTAGTCCTGAGGACCTGCTCCTTCCGATCAAGGATACGAACTGGCTGCTCAATGTAAGAAGCATCCTCACGAACCTCTAACGGCTGCCAATCACTAATAGGAACTACGTCTGACCCACACTTCCTCAACATAGAGACGTGGAAAATGTTGTGGACGCCAGACAACTCAGATGGTAAGGCAAGCCGATAGGCCACAGTGCCAAACCGCTCAGTGATCACAAAAGGTCTTATAAATCTCGGGGCAAGCTTACCCTTCACTCCAAATCGAACCACGCCCTTCATGGGCGAGACCTTGAGATACACATGATCCCCTACAAAAAAACTCCAAAGGTCGACGTCGGCGATCAGAAAAACTCTTCTGCTAACTCTGAGTTGTGCGCATCCTCTGCCTGATGATATCAATAGCCTCGGATGTCTGCTGCACAAGCTCGGGACCTAGGAGACGTTGTTCCCCTACCTCGGTCCAACAACTCGAAGATCTGCACTGTTTGCCATACAATGCCTCAAAAGGAGCCATGTCAATGGTCGCCTGATAGCTGTTGTTGTATGTAAACTTGGCTAATCACAGATGCTCATCCCAACTACCCCCAAAATTGATCACGCAGGCCAGAAGCATATCCTTAAGTATCTGATTGACCCTCTCGGTTTGGCCATCGGTCTGTGGATGATACGAGGTACTGAGCTGCAGATAAGTGCCCATGGCTCTCTAAATGCTCCTCCAAAATTGAGACGTGAACCTCGGGTCTCAGTCAGAAATGATCGAGATGGAACTCCGTGCAGTCTCACTATCTCCTCAACAAATAGCCTGACAAGTAGGTCTGTATGCTAAGTCTCACGGATTGCAAGAAAATGTGCCGACTTCGTCAGACGGTCCACAACAACCCTGACAGCATCATGACCGCACCGAGTCCTCGACAAACCCATGATAAAATTGGTAGATACATGCTCCCACTTCCACATCGGGACGCTCAACGGCTGCAACAAACCAGGCGATCTCTGATGACGGGCCTTGACACACTGGCATGTGTCACACTCGACCACAAAACTGGTGATCTGGCGCTTCATCTCTGCCCAAAAATATTGTCTCCTCATATCGTGATACATCTTCGTCGAGCCAGGGTGGATAGAAAATCACGATCGATGTGCCTCAGTCATAAGATCTCTACGCAGCTCAGGAATATCCGGGACACATAATCGGCATCTGAAGCGAAGTCCACCATCAGAACCAATCTGTCAATTTGTCTAACTCTCAGATGCTGTCTTTGCTCGGTAATCCTATAACGACTCATCTGCCTGCTGAGCCTCGATCACCCTTGCAACAAGAGAGGGTTGAATCGACAAGCTCGATAGCTGAACGATAGAAGACTGCAAACTAAAATCGAAGTCGTACTCTGCTATATCCTCGAGCATCCTCCACTCCTGAATCATCATATGTGCCACCAGGCCTCGTGGTTGACGGCTGAGAGCATCTGCCACCACGTTCACCTTACCTGGGTGGTACTGAAGGTCAAAATCATAATCTTTCAAAAGCTCCATCTAGCATCTCTATCTTATGTTCAGCTCGGATTAAGAGAATAGATACTTCAAACTCTTGTGGTTAGAGAAGAGCTCGAACCTAACTCCAAGAGATAGTGCCTCCACACCTTCAGTGCGAAAACAATAGCTGCCAGCTCCAAATCATGCGTGGGGTAGTTCAGCTCATGGACCTTGAGCTGACGAGACGCGAAGGCTACAGGTCTGCCATGCTGCATCAAGATAACACCCAATCCAATACGTGATGCATCAGTAAATACCACAAATCCATCACTCCTAGAGGGAAGAGTGAGGACAGGAGCGGATGTTAAACGGTCCTTCAGCTCCACGAATGCCCTCTCACATGCATCAGTCCAAACAAAGTCTCCGCCCTTCTGAGTCAACCTGGTCAGCGGGGCAGCAATACGGAAAAAGCCCTCAATGAAATGTCGATAATATTCTCCTAAGCCAAGGAAACTATGGATCTCGGATGTAGTCGTGGGCTGGCCCCACTGATGCACTGCCTCAACCTTTGAGGGGTCCACTGCGACACCCTCCCTCATCACCACGTGATCAAGAAATCTCACCTCCTCCTGCTAGAACTCACACTTCTCCAGCTTCACATACAGCTGGTAGGCACGGAGGGTCTGCAATGCAATCTCCAAATGCTGCATATGGTCCTCCGGGTCCTCGAATATATCAAGATGTCGTCGATGAAGACCACCACAAACTGATCGAGATATGGATGGAAGACCTCGTTCATCAACTGCATGAAGACCACGGGTGCTTTGGTCAGTCCGAAAGACATGACCTGAAACTCAAAATGACCATAACGCGTCCTGAAAGCTGTCTTCGGGATGTCATCCTCTCGAACCCGAATCTGATGATAACCAGAATGTAGGTCAATCTTTAAAAAGAACTGTGCACCCTCCAACTGGTCAAGCAAATCATCTATCCTCGGGAGCAGGTACTTGTTCTTAATCGTGACCCAGTTGAGCTCGCAGTAGTCTACGCAGAGCCTCAACGAGCCATCCTTCTTCCTGACGAAGAGTACTAGTGCTCCCCAAGGTGAACTGCTTAGATGAATGAATCTCAACTTACGCAACTCGTCCAACTGTAGCTGCAACTCACGCAACTCCATCGGTGTCATACGGTACTGAGCCTTCGAGATAGGCGCGGTACCAGGCATGAGGTCAATCTGGAACTCAATATGTCAACGAGGTGGCAACCCTGAAATCTCTTGGAACACATCAGAGAAGTCACAGACAACTGACAACTAATCAATACAAGCGACAACAGGCTCCTCAACGGCACAGGACATCAAGCAAGATAACGGCTCTCCTCGGGGCTCTACAACGAACTGAAACTGTGGAAAGTCTGGTATACAGAATGTGACTGTCCTCGCGGAACAGTCTAAGATGGTGTAGTACTCAGCAAGCCAATCCATGCCCAAGATAACGTCAAAATTAGACATCGGCAACATGAACAAGTAAGCAGGCAAAAAGATGTCACCGACCAGAACAGGGCAAGACGAACAGAAACGGCCCAATACTGAGGTCTTCCCTAAGGTCGTCGATACGGTCAATCCCTTACTAGCAGACTCTGTCGGCAGTCCAGTCGATCAGCAGAAATCCTCAGACATGAATGAGTGCGAAGCACCGGAATCAAACAGTACATGCGTGATGCATGAAGAGACTAGAAGCATACCCTCTACGACTCCTCCGGATGACTGCGGGTCCTGCTGAGCCGCATAGAATCTAGACTGAGCTGGCCGAGGAGGTGCCTATCCTCTATGAGGTCCCTGGTGCTTGTGGTGCCTCTGTGGTGGCCTGTACTGCTGTCTCTGCTGCTGCTGGGGCCTCGGCGGCTGAGGTGGCTGTTGTTGCTGCTGATGGGGCTGCTGCTGCGCTGGAGGCTACTGATGAGGTCACTGCTACACCAGAGGCTGCTGATGAGGTCGCTGCTGCGCTGGAGGATACTGTGGCCCTCTCGACTGCTACAGATGAGGGCGTGGGCACTCAGACAGGCGGTGCCCTGTCCCGCCATATCTAAAATAAGCCTCTGTAAACGGCTGTTGGGGTAACGTTGGAGGTGCTGCTGGGGCTGCTGATGCTCTAGCAGGTGGGTGGCTCCTGTACCTCTTTGGTCGTCGACGCTGCTATGCACTATTGGAGGGGGCTGCCTCTTCTGACCCCTCCTCTGATCTCGGTCGGCCTGCATGTCGGTCCACTAAGTCTCATAAATCTGAGCACTCCGTACCACTGCTTGTAAAGTTGGAAGCTCATGCCTAATGACACGGCCTCGAAGACCGTAATGTAAGCCATTCTCGAAACGACGGGCCTTCCGCCCCTCATCATCAACCATATATGGCGCAAACCTCGATAGTGCCAAGAAACGGGCCGCGTACTGTGTTATGGTCATGTCCCCCTGCACCAGAGTCTTGAACTCCAATATTCTCTAAAGACGAATGTGGTCAGGGAAGTACTACTCCTCGAACCGATCAATAAAGTCCTCCCATGTCCATACATAATCAGGTCCTACTGTAACTCCCTGAAAATCAGGGGTCGTGTATAAACCCAACTCCCGAGTTCCAGACCGTCACTTATGCAACAAAAATGTTTATGATTCAATGTTGTCTGAGTTAAAGCATTCACATGAGTAAAAGTATACTAAAACTGCAATTCATACTCCAGATTCAGTGATAAAAGCAATCGGAAGACTAAAGGATATACATATCACTGTATGAAAAACAAAATAGATCTCAACTGTCTCCAAAGTATGAATACATCTCTGAGTCTCATATACATGTAAATAAACAGAATCAAAATGTCAAAAATAGTCCCACTGAGAAGTCCCGCCAATCCAGACCACCTAAGAAAAGCCGTTGTGGTACTGCATATATGAGAACTCGTCCTGATCCTCATCATAATCCGGCTCTGCCTCCTGAATCGCTGCCTCACCTGTATCTAAGACAGGGTCTGGTGGGTGTTGTAAACACCATCCCTTAACATGGGAGTGAGTAGCTAACTCAGTGGAATAATAGAGCAAATATTAATATGTTCTCAAATTATTCATGCGATAATAGTAAAGAAGTAAATCAAATATTCCTAATACTATTGTTAATGCAATATGACGTGACATGATGGATGCCCTCACCGACGATCTCCCTCATACGGTACCATCTTACGCCCGCGGCATGCTTTCTTTCAACAGTGTCTCACATCTTCCAGGCACATGCAATGTGATGGTGATATGATTACCGAGTTATTATTAGTCCATTCATACAGCAGGATTGGGAAACTAAGGTACTTCCCTTATATCAATCCTAAACAGATCCTGTCTAGGGTCGTCACTCCTAGTAATCTCATATGATGTATATTTTGTAGGTCACTGCAAGGGCTGTTTCTCGCAGTTGTTGCACCGCTCCCCCATCACCTTATCAATACAGGCCTACTGTACTCTCATTGCTACAGAAGGGTCGTCGCCTCCCGTAGACTCAGAATACACTCGCGGTCACTACAAAGGGCTCATCGCCTGATCAGTGTAGGCCGACATCAAGAATATAGCATCCCATACCACCATAATCTGCTCACGAGTCATAAGTGCTCACTAGTCACTACGGGGAGGTTTGTGGCCCCAGCGTAGGCCGACAGCTCGACCACGGTGTCCCATACCACCATGCCCGGCTCATGAATCTTTATGGATCAAGGTACCATAGATAATAGGGTTTACAATAGTAAGTTCAGTACCCTAGGTTCAAGCAGTTATGACTCATACAAGGTGAACATACAATGGCCAGTCGAATTACTTGATGGGATCAACTAGTACGAGCGCATCTCAAGCTGAGCCACATGAAGTACATAAAACACTTCGCG
This sequence comes from Magnolia kwangsiensis, assembly GCA_037074715.1. Classification (NCBI taxonomy): domain Eukaryota; kingdom Viridiplantae; phylum Streptophyta; class Magnoliopsida; order Magnoliales; family Magnoliaceae; genus Magnolia; species Magnolia kwangsiensis. Next base: position 36,392,840 of record CM073587.1, on the reverse strand, counting down.
TGGCCTAACCACTGCCGCCAACTCCAAAACACGACTCGGGTTCATCAACGCGTCGTTCGTGGCAAAGATAAGCCAACCACGAACTTATTCGATTACCGACTACCTGGACTAGGTATAGTCCCAAACATTTATGAATCCACATCAGCAATCATATAAGAGTAATGGAAATGAAATACAACAATGTGAGAAGGTTAACACATGTTATAACATACAACTTAAGTAAATCATCTAACACATGCATTTCATACATATAATAAAATCATGCATATAGCTAACATATAGAAAATCATTTACATCAGCATATTATTTGAGGATTCAATCTCAAACTAATTCATAACACCATTTAATTCAATACATACTAATACAAACATTTATACAAACACTTACTCTACACACTTAAGTCTACATATAGTATGTCGATTCAAAGTGCACATTTGGGCGAATCTCTTCGCCAAACTGATTATGCACGCATTCCTAATATCCTAATGTGACAAAGAGCCATGTCAATCATATCAGCAAAATTTGGATGAAAACAGTATTTCCTACAAATGACTAAAATGCCCTAAATCTCATATTTTTCATCTGCTTACGAAACAGGAAACGGACAGCATGTTGTACATGTCAAAAGGCGTTGTCGTTGATAATCTACTATTAAACGACATTGAAAGTGTTAAAATCAGCCAATCAAAGCATCTAGAATCCGTACCTTTTCCTTAGAGGTGAACCGATTCGAACGGAGCATATACGCTTCGTCTACGGCGAACCGGGAACCTAATACACAAGATCTGCAAGTTACTTTGCTAAGAAATCGACTGAATATCAAATCAGCAAGTATTTAGGGTGTTTCCTTACCTAAAAATGCAATGAAATCACCGAAAAAGCGATTGAGGTGCATTGCTTAAGCACGTGCAACAGATAGTGCAAGCAGAAGGAAGATCTCTCCCACTCTCTCTCACAATCTCTCACTTTTTCTCTCACACTAGCTAGGGTTTCTAGCAAATTCGGATGGGTGAGAGAAGTGAGGGTTTAAGGTCCTTTTATAAGCTAATTTCTTCCCAAATTAGGCTTGGAAACAATGTTTACTTGAGGTCTAACCAAATCGGGGTTGTTTCGGTCCAAAAAGATATTTCGGGAGGTCCCCTGGCCGAACGCGATCGGACTTAAGCTCATGCACGTCGGATGTCGCTCACGTCCCATTTTCAGACCAGTAGTGTTCGTAGATCGCACGTGGCGGTCCAGTTTCAATTCAGCGGTCATCGCACGTAAATCAGGTCTACAAGTCTCATGATATGAAAGAGAAATTTTTCCTGATCTGAGGGTGTAATTTGGCTGAATTCTGATGGTTAGAACACTTAATAATAACGCGCCAAGTCGTGTGCCAGATTTGAATTTTAAAATTTCAAATCTAACCCTATTCTCACTCTCTTCACTCCAGGCTCAATGAAATAGCCTCTGAATGTCGGTTGGACTTGATTTTTGAAATGATTGTCAAGTCCAGCTAGGCGGTTATAACGGTCTAAGATTGTAAGTATCGGACTTTCGACGCGCGGTCTAGATCCAATATAAAGTTTCAAAGAGGTCCTGAGAACAAACCGGTTTAGAGTTTGATCCGAGGTTTCAGAGTATTATAGTGTCATTGGTTCTACTCGTTTTAGGTCTTGTAGAACGTATTTAAAGCGATCAGGATGATTTCACAGCTACTCTAGCGTTGCGCTAGCTAACTTACGCTTATTTTCTAAAGGAATTAATCCTAAGCGATTTCTGGTCGAGTTGGTACTCGAGTCCAAGTATGGATTTTTTCGGGGCGTTACACCTACAACGTGGATAACAGAGGTCCACTAGTGCTCTGCCTCACCCTGAAGAAGGAGTACTACCAACCGGACTCGCTGCTCGGTCGTACATGACATAGTATAGAAGATCTTTTCCACATCGGAGTGCCACCTCTCAGTTGCTGTCGGGTCTGGCTCGCCCGGGAGACGCGGAGGATCGATCTATCGAAACTCTCGAAGTAAGGTGCCGGCATGCTCCTGCTCTACCTGAGCTAGTGAAACAACTGGGCGCCTGCCGTGTCCCTGTAGTGCGGGTGTCACAGCCTGTAATTTCTACTGTAACTGAGAGGCACTCACAGGTACAGTTGGCTACGCATCGATCTTAGGTGGAGGAATGTCATCCTCAGGCAGGGGAGCAGGGATCTTAGGCTGTGAAACGGGAGGTGAAGGTGGTAAAGCTGGAGCCTCAGGTGGTAGATCGGGGTGCCCTCGGGTCGCTTTCCTGGGTGGCATGTCCTATAGGAAAGAACGATAACTCTAATCAACCTTAAGAATCGCGCGTTGGGGAACTAAATCGTAAGGTTGAGCGCTTGGAACCTAATCGTCCTAAACTCATAGTAAACATGTGATGTTGTCCTCGGTTATTCCCAATTTATGCTTTGATACCAACTTCTATCACGCCCCAAACTCAAAAATCAGGCTCACAAAATTCTCAATCGCCAACAGCCTCCATAGTAACCAATTCTCGGCTCCCGGTACCCATATACCAGGTTCCGATCCTGGGATGCTACAAGGAGGATTTTAAGCATGATTTGATTCGTAATGAGCATAACCCATGAACAATAACCACAAGAACACCATCAGAAAATCCACTATGATCAAAAACTTTAGGTACAATGCGTAAGAAAGGAAAATACAAGATAGAGACAATAACAAAAACTCCAGAAGCTCGGCTGCACGCTCCAACGGTGGCGAGATTAAGGCTGTGTCCTGGCGTCACCTGCACGCATCAATCTTGCGTAAGCTTATAAAAAGCTTAGAGGGCGGTGTACGTGTGTGAGCAATACGAGCGTGCTTAGAATGCAAGGTCAGAATAATGCGGTAATGTGTTGATGAGTACATGAACGCAATCACCATACCAAGGCTATGCGGTGCAAGATATGAATGCGATCGGCCACATCCAGGCCTTGCGATGCAGAATGCAGGTCAAGCATGTCAATCCTCATCATATATCAGTACAGTTCTCATTCTGGATAATCACCGGGGTCTATTACACTCTAAATGGACTGCCGTTCTCCAAGCCGCACAGTCCAAGTGAGTGTAAGAAACCTCACTATCCTCCTAGTCAATAGTCTGTCAATGCCTATCCGGCATGTCGATAGCGGACCCATTCACGAGCTAGTTAAACTCAGCCTAGTATTGCCCCTACCCTCGGATGAGTAAGGCCACACCCCTTTTCAACCGATCACGACACAGTGGGAGCGCGACCTCCTGATATTCAGCCCTCGTGCGCTCATATATCCACTCGGTCTTGACGTTGGAGTCATCCTCTGGTACCATCGGGTTTAGGAATTTTCACTCAGGGACATCTATAGCATCCGTATGCTAAGACAAACATTTCAGGTATGCAACCCATCCATCCATGATGTATCTGTGGAGGTTATTGCCCTGATGTCGCTAGGGCATATAGTAACTACAATCACACAATGCAAGTGTATGAGTCATACTATCAGTCATGTAACAGTCCTGCGGGTACCATGCGCTCATGCAGGGTAACTCCGCCTATCAGGGAGCCCATAAACAGTTCGTCCGAAGGCATGCTATGATCAGTCACTTCTCATATCAGTCATACATATGATGCGTATGATAATGAACCATGGATCTATACTAAACATGTATATAGAGATGGGCTCTGTGTATAATGGAGATGGGCCTAGACAGCCTACTTACTACAAGTATGGCCTATTAGTGGGCCTTATGGAGGTTGACAATGCGGACATTTAACCGACATCATCCTAACAATATGAGCATCTAACCATCATTGTTCCCAAAGCATTACTTGCTATAAATATCATTATATGCCATGGAGGGATCACGCATTGCAATGGACCTAGTTGCACTCAATTGGGCCTTAAGTACATCAATTGGGCCATATCATATGGGCCTTACATTCATCAAGTGGATCACCTCAATGAGCCTCACCAATGGGCCTTACGTACTTTGCAATGGGCCATCACCCATGGGCCTTAGAATGCATTAAAATGAGCCCAATCATATAAGCTTTATGTGTATCAAATGGGCCTAATCACATAGGCCTTATATATATCAGAATGAGCCCCAACAATGGGCCACAAATACATCAAATAGGCCTCATAACGTGGGCCTATATATATCAAGGTAGGCCCCAACAACAGGCCTATAAACACATCAAGAAGGCCTACATACATGGGCCCATATATACCAAAGCGGGCCTCAACATTAGGCCTATATACATGCCAAGATGGGCCTAAATACATGGGCTCATAATTACCAAAGTGAGCCTCATGTGAGGCCTGCCATAATGTTTATTTTCCTATCAAATCCGTTAATAAGGTCACATGAATAGGGGGCTCACCATAATATTCATTTTCCATCCAGCTCTTTGATGGGGGCATGGAGGGCCCACCATAATATTTATTTTCCATCCAACCTATTGATTGGGCCAAGGAGGGCCCACCATAATATTTTTTATCCATAGGACTAGGGGCCCGCCATAATGTTTATTATCCATTCAACCGATTCATGAGGCCACAGTCAGGGCCCACCACAAGGTGGTTCACCAATCTAGCCCATTCATTATGTGTGTCCCACCACAAGGTGTTTCAGCTGCATCCAAATTTCAGGTAGGCCCCATCAAGTGATTTTATATGTCTTAGGCATGTCTTCACATGATTTTAGATGGTATGGCCCATCTGAGATCCGTATACCGCTGATATTTGGCAGGGGGCCCACTGCCCTAAGGGGCTTCCTAATGGACAGCGTGGATGTTTGAAACGCATCACGTGGGGCCCACAGATGGGGCCGTGAGCCCCAGCCAGTTCGTCCCCCCGCGCCAGCCACAAGCGCTGCCTGCGTCGTGTCAGTAGTAGCAGCAGTTGTTGCTGCTTGTATTTTTTTTTTTGTTATTGACGTTAGTACACTCCCATGTGAGTACATGCACTCAAAGTTAGCCACCAGCACGTCTAGCGTCTAAGGATGCTGGACGGTATAGATAAATATATCATTTTGGTGGGTCCCACATGAACGTGGCCCACTTGATCAATCCGGTGTTTGTGTTTTCTTTTGATCAAGCACGTCCAAACGGACGGCCATGTAGACCACTCGGTGGACGGCTTAGATAGAATGCATGCTTCATGGGGGGCCACACAAACATATTAGGTGGGCCATCAACAAGGAAAAGGGAAGAGAGAGATAGATAGAGAGATCGGCATAGTGGAGGGGCCCCGCCACTATGGGCCCCTCATATGACTACAACACATACATTAGATTGGGTCCCATCACAAGTGGGCCATCAACTTGAAAATCAATAGTAAATCCCCACCTCTAGGCCTCCTTCTTGCTCCCCTAGCCTTCATAGCTCCTTGTCTATAAGTTTGATGGAGGTAGATGATAGATCAACGGTTGAGATGGGAGATGAGAGAGTAGGGAAAGTGGGCCACACTTGGCATTTGGGAGAGGGAGAGAGCTTGGACGTGTGAAGCTCTTTTGCTTGGAATTTTTTTTAAAGAATGAATGAGGGAGAGAGGGAAGTGATGGGTGAAAAGGTGATGGAGTGATGTGGTGGTTGAGTGATGGGTGAAGGGATGTAAGAGTTGACTTTGAGCTTGCTTGTGGAAGAGAAAGGTATGTGTTGTTATACTTGACTTGATGCGTGATGTGTACTTGATTAATGGGATTGATTGATTGATTGATGGGATATATTGTTAAGATTCTCTCGAAGTTCGCAATGCGAGGTGTTTTCTTCGAATTGAACGTGGGCCTACATCTTCTACCCTGAGTAGCGGGTCGGTGCGGGAGTCGTGGCGTTAGAACCGCAGCGACGGCACGGTCGATAAGGTATAGGTTTCGAGTCGAGTCATCTCTGATATGCAGGACTCGGCTTAGGCTCACGCGTAAACGTCGAATACAGGTCAAGGATTGCCGAATTTTGACCAGAAGGACCGCGGAGGCCAACGGAATGGTGCGGACAATGACATGGGTCTTGTAACATCAAGGTGGGCCTCAATGGATGGTCATAAATACATCATATTGGACCTCATATACATTAAGTGGGCCACATCACATGGGTCACATATACATCACAATGAGCCTCTAACACAGGCATAATATACATCACAAAGAGCCACATCCCATGAGCCTTATATACATTACATTAGACCTCGATCGAACAGAATTGACCTCAACAATCAGAATCGGCCTCAACAATCGAAATTGGTCTCATTAAACAGAATTGGCCTCAATAATAGAATCAGCCTCGATAAACAGAATCATCCACGACCAAACAAAATCGGCCTCAATAATCAACTTCGACAATCTGACTCGGTCTCCACAATCGGAATCGAAATCGGCCTCGACAATTTGACTCGGCCTCTACAATCAGAATCGGAATTGGCCTCGATAATCGGAATCAGCCTCGACAAACGGAATCGGCCATGACCAAATGGAATCGGCATCAATAATCAGCTTCGACAATCTGACTCGGTCTCTGTAATCGGAATCAAAATTGGCCTCAACAATCGGAATAGGAATCGGCCTCGACAATCGGCACCAATGATCGATATTCGTCACTAATAATTGGCACCGACAATCAGCATTAATAATCAGCACAGATAATTAGCATCGATAATCGGCATTGATAATCAGTATGTAAATAAGACAGGGTCCATAGAAGAATAACTAATTAACCATAATATAAGGATTGGCCCTCAACTGGGGTATATCAAATCCAATTGTATGAAACCATCCATTTATGGTGAATGGAGCCCACTTATCTGGGTTAACCCATAAGAGAATTATGAGAATGAGCCTAACAAGGCCTAAGGGAAGATCACAATGTGGACATCCAACCATCATTGACCGTCAATGTGGACATTTAACCAACATTGCTCCCAAGGAGTGGCCTACATAGGGCCAAACATATAGTGGGCCCATGCCTCACATACAATCACGATGGGCCTCATTTATGTCACATTGAACTCATCATATGGGCCAACATACATCACATTGGGCCTTGTATATGCAATAGGTGGGCCTTGTACCTGGGCCTTAAATATATCATATGGGCCTCATCGCACGGGCCTCAATACTAGGCCTCATATATCAAGTGGGCCTCATTATATGGGCCTAACAATACAAACGGGTGGCCCCGCCCATAGGCCAAAATACATCTAATGGGCCTTGCCTATGGGCCACGAATACATCATAATGGGCCTCTCCATCTGGGCCGCAATTCCACCATAATGGACCCTATCCCGTGGGCCTCAAATATATATTACAGGTGGGCCTCAAGTATACATCACAGATGGGCCCTATCACGTGGTCAGGCAGTGTGGATGAATCATATCCATCAAGGTGAGACTGGCAGAAGGATGGCATGGCTAAAATACATACATCACGGTGGGCCATACATCCATCAAAATGGATAGATGGTGTGAATACAACACATTCATCAAGCCCGACCTCATACATTAGGGTGCGTCCACCTGATGTGATGGACGATGGGAATATAAAATACATGCAATCAAGGTGGTCCACGTACTGGACAACACTTGCATCAGGGTAGTCCACCATCCTTGATGAATGGTGCAAAAGAAAAATAGGTGGACGGCTTCGGTGTAAAATAGATGGATGTGAATGAAACACATATATCACTGTGGCCTTGAGCTGCTGCTGCACGAGCAGCACATTATCAAGGTAGGCCCCACATGTTGTGCATGAACATCACATTATCAAGGTGGGCCCCACGTGCTGTGCATGGACAACACATACAATGAATACAATAAGGTGGGTTCCACCTGTCTAGCACATGGAAGGTGTGGATATGCTGCACATTCCACACGTGGGACCTACAGAACTTGCTGACCCAATGCAACAACTATGTAGCTGGTGCGGTACACTAGCCATTTTGATCCTGGACGGTGTGGATGCAAGATTCACCATGGAGTTGCACATGATGGATGGTTGAAGTGGATGCCATGTACATCACGGTGAAACCCCACCGTCCTACCAATGGACGGTGTGGATACAAACCACATACATTAAGGTGGGCCCACCCTGCCAATGGATGGATGGTGTGGCTGTATAGTACACACATCTGGGTGCGCCCCTTTCCATAGAAAAACAGGTGGACGGTGCGTATATATCACATGCATCAGAGTGGGAGAAGTCCCACCGTCCCGAGGCAGATGGACGGACGGCGGATATAGAATACTTATATCAGGGTGGGTCCCATGCTACCAAAATATATGGACAGCATGGATAAAATGTTCACCACAGTGGTGCCCCACATCCACCGTCCAGATGATGGACGGTTTGGTTGGTTTACATACCATCAAGGTGGGTCCCATGCTCCATGGATGCAGCACACGTGCAGGGTGTGTGGCACGAATAAAACACTTATATCATGGTGTAGTCCCATTGTCCAGTAATGCAGACAGTGTAGACAAAGCACATAAATCATGATGTGGTCCACTGCACGGATGGTGCAGATAGAACCCATGCATCATGCCTGGCCCATAATAGAGATGGATGGTCAGGATATGATACCTATGATCAGAGACACAGACACGTGTGGAATCCACACGTGAATGGACAGTTTGGATATAACAATACCTCATGGTTGGACCCACCGTCCACATGGCTGGATGGTGTGGATCTCACGTCTTTGGCCCACCACATGAAAATAGATGGACTATATACAATGCATCTCTCTAGTGGGCCCACCTCCACACGTGCAGCATGTGTGGAGTGGTCCCACATAGGTAGTTAGAATATAATACATACCTCATGTCAGGCTTTAAAACAGAGCCGGTATAGCTGGTGGAGGTACTCTAGTGTCCATCCTCCTCCAATGTCCAAGTGGATTGTGTGGATGAACAGGCACCATGGTGGGTCCACACGTGTGAGACCCACCAAATGGACAACTGTTATACGTGCTTTCCAGATTGTCCAGTCCTATGATGGCCTGGATGAGGCATTGCATTAAGGTAGGCTCCATAGCATGGATGAATGTGGGCCACACATCAAGAGAGAGAGAGAGAAGGAGAAAGAGAGATCGGAGTAGTGGAGGGACCCCGCCACTATGGGCCCCTCATACAAATCATACATCAAGATGGGTCCCACCTCAAGTGGGCCCTCAAATAATTAAATCCAAGCAAAAATTATAAAGCTAATCCTAGAAAACACCACCTATGATCTTCTCCTCCTTCTTCCACCAAAGCATCCTATAGCTCCAATGGACGAACTTCAACCGTTGAGATGGACTTTGGATGGTGGGATTGGGTGGTAGGAAGGTGGGCCACACTAACTTCACCCCCATGGAAGCCATGGGCATTAGACACTCATGAGTGTTTTTTGAAAATGGAGCGAGAGAATGAGAGAGAGAGAGGGGTGACGGGAGAGGAGTGATGGGAGAGGGATGGATGGGTGTACTTGTGTATGGGAGAGAGTTGACTTTTTAGGGTTACTTTTATACTTGGGGATGGGATAGAGTAATGGGTGTACTTTGACAAGTGAAGTGATTGATGTGATAGATTCTCTAGGGATTGCAACACACGACATTTTTTCTTAAATTGAACCCAAGCCCACATCTCCTGGCCCCGGTATCGCCTCTGTGCGTAATATGCGGCGTTGGAACTGCGACGACGGTGCAGCCGCAATGATAAAAGTTTTGAGTCTAGCGAACTCTGATATAAGGGACACGACTCAGGATCGGGCACAAACACCGATAACAGAAGGCGAGTCACCGAAATTCAACTGGGAGGACCGTGGAGGCATATAGAATGGTATGGGATAGGATACGGTTCTCACAAAGTGGACCCACCCTGCTACATGAGAAACCCCAGCTAGCTATCTAGGGTCCAGACTCTTGGATGTTGGAAGAATCTTGTGATATATATAATATATATATATATATATATATATATATATATATATATATATGTGTGTGTGTGTGTGTGTGTGTGTGTGTGCATATTGGGGTGGGGCCACATCCATGTGGGAGCCCACCTTGCTGCATATATTCAAACCGTCCATTAATAATGTTGGGACCCACTAGTGTGGTTGTAATATCCACCGTCCATTCATCTGGACAGTTGTCACGCCCCAAACTCAGAAATCGGGCTCACAAAATTCCCGATCGCCAAATCCGGCGCCGACGGCCTCCGTAGTACCCCATTCTCGGCTCCCGGCACCCATTTACCAGGTTCCGATCCTGGGATGCTACAAGGAGGATTTCTAATATCTATTTGATTTATAATGAGCATAAAATAAGCATAACCCATGAACAATAACCATAAGAACACCACAAAATCCACTATGATCAAAAACTTTAAGTACAATGCATAGGAAAGAGAAATATAAAATAGTGACAATAACAAAAACTCCAGAAGCTCAGCTGCACGCTCCAACTATGGCGAGATTAAGGTTGCGTCCTGGCGTCAACTGCACACATCAATCGTGCATAAGCCTATAGAAAGCTTAGAAGGCGGTGTAAGTGTGTGCGCAATACGAGCGTGCTCAGAATGCAAGGTCAGAATAATGTTGTAATATGCTGATGAGTACATGAATGCAATCAACCGTACTAAGGCTATGCGGTGCAAGATATGAATGCGATCGGCCACATCCAGGCCATGCGATGCAGAATGCAAGTCAAGCATGTCAATCCTCATCATATATCAATGCAACTCCTTACTAGAGCATCAAGTCAGTACGGTTCTCAGTTTGGATAACCACCGGGGTCTAGTACACTCTACGCCAGCTTGACGTCCCTATCCGAATGCACAACTGGGAGAGCAGAAGAGAACTCACTATCCGCCTGCCAATATCGGGCCCGGCTCGTCGATAGCGGACCGATTCCTCAAGCTGGTCAAACTTAACCTAGAAGTTGCCCCCCTCACTCAGGCGGGTAAGGTCACACCCCTTTCCAACTGACCACGACACAGTGGGAGATGCGGCATACTGGTATACGGCCCTCGTGCGCTCATGTATCCACTCGGTCTCATCGTTGGAGTCATCCTCTGGTACCATCGGGTTTAGGAATTTTCACCCAGGGACATCTATGGCGCCCATATGCTAGAACCAAACATTTCTGGTATCCAATCCAGCCACCCACGATGCATTTGTGGAGGCTATGGCCCTGATGTCGCTAGGGCATACAATAATCACAATCATATAAATGTAAGTGCATGAGTCACACTACCAGTCATGCAACAGTCCTACGTGTACCATGCACTCATGTAGGGAAACTCCGCTTACCAGGGAGCTCATAAACAGTTAGCCCGAAGGCATATGCTATGATCAGTCACTTCTCATATCAATCAAACATATGATGCGTATGATAATGAATCATGAATCTATACTAAACATGTATATAGAGATGGGCTCTGCGTATAACTGAGATGGGCCGAAATAGCCTACTTACTATAAGTATGGGCCTATTAGTGGGCCATAGGGAGGGTGACAATGCGGACATTTAACTGACGTCATCCTTACAATGTGGGCATCTAACCATCATTGTTCCCAAGGCATTACTTACTATAAATAGTATTATATGTCATGGAGGGATCACGCATTGCAATGGACCTAGTTGCACCCAATTGGGCCTTAAGTACATCAATTGGGTCGTATCATATGGGCTTTACATTCATCAAATGGATCACCTCAATGATCCTCACCAATGGGCCTTAGGTCCTTTGCAATGAGTCGTAACCCATGGGCCTATGCATTAAAAATGAGCCCAATCACATGAGCTTTATGTACATCAAATGGGCCTAATCACATAAGCCTTATATATACCAAGGTGGGTCTCAACAATGGGCCACAAATACATCAAATGGGCCTATACACATGGGCCCATAAATAACAAAGTGGGCCTCGAATAAGATGGACAACATGGATATAGAATATATGGACAGAATCGATGAAATACAAGTATCATGGTGGGGTCGCTCTCATATCGGGGTGGCCACCGAAATGTTTATTTTCCACTCAACCCGTAATCGGTTCACACAGCCATGGAGCCTAAAAAAAATGTTTGGTTTCTATACAACCTGTTGATATGGTCACATGACCATGGGGCCCCATCATAATATTTATTTTCCATCCAATCTATTCATAAAGTCACATGGACCAAGGAAGCTCACCATAATATTTATTTTCCATCCAACCTATTCATAAGGTCAAGTGGACCATGGGTCCATTGAAAATGCTTATTTGTCATACAATCTATCCATAAGGTCACATGGATAGGGAGGGCCCACTGTAATATTTATTTTTCATCCAACCTTTTGATATGGTCAAGCAGTCAGAGGGCCCACTGTGATATTCATCTGACATCCAATCTATTTTAAAAAAATCACATGGACCTGGGAAAGCTGTGGTCCACTGGAATGTTTATTTTGACATCCAACCTGTTCATATGATCACGTGGGCCAGGGACCACCGTGATGTTCATTTGCCACCCAATCTATTTACAGGGCCACACAGTCAGGGGAGGGGCCCACCATGATATGCACTTGACATCCAATCTGTTAATAGGGTCGCACATACGTGGAGCCCTTTGTAATGTTTATTTATCATACAACATGGCCAGGGGCCCACCGTAATATTTATTGCCATCCAAACCTATTCATAACGTCACGTGCGCCAGAGGCCCACTGTGATGGACGGCGTGGACACAATACATACACTAGGTGGGGCCCACAGCCACGGAAGAACGCCTGCTGGGCGCTGGCACGTCCCCAGCAACAGCGTGGGCCCACCGCAATGTTTATTTTTCACCCAACCTGTTGATTGGGTCAGGGAGCCCACGGTGATGGGGTCCATGAATCCAGTCCATGCATTATGTGTGTCCCACCTGGCTGAAGGTTCAGACCAAGTTTCAGCCTCATCCAGATTTCAGGTAGGCCCCACCAAATGATTTTATATGTTTTAGGCATGTCTTCACATGATTTTAAGTGGTATGGCCCACCTGAGTTCCGTTTACGGCTGATTTTTGGGGACACCCCATAGGTAAAGGGGACCTATCAAATGTACGGTGTTGATGCTCCAAACGCATCACGTAGGGCCCACGGCTGGGGTCGTGAGCCCCCAGTTGGTCCGTCCGCCCGTCAGCGTCCAGTGCAGGACGTTCCTGCGGCCTGGCGTGTCAGCTATATTTTATTTTATTTTTTGAAATCAAATGTTTTTGTGGTTTTTCCTAGGTGGGGCCCACATCAAATGGATCCACACCGTTCATTGGATTTCATGCCTCAAGACAAACCATTTGAGTCTAATATGTAGTGTATTTGGTGAGTAAAGAAAGATATCCAGCGGGTTTCAATGGTAAACACGACTATTACTATGGTATGGCCCGCTTGATTTTTGGATCGGCCTCATCTTTTGGCTCAACGCCTAAATCTATCTAAGGAAGAGGATGGGTGGCTTGGATTAGGCATATGCATCAAGGTGGGGCCTGCATGAGTGGCCCCCCCATTTCCCTTTCTTTTTTTTTTAAAGGAACGTGCAGTGTTAACGTTGCTAGTCCAGCGTCCAGAGATGCTAGACGGCGTGCTAAAACAGGTTCAATATGGTGGGTCCGACAGGGACATGGCCCACCTGATGTATGTATACGTATATACACACATATATGTATACATGTATATATATATATATATATATATATATATATATATATATATATATATAATACAATGTACCATACAATTTAGGTCATCTCACCTAAAATGTGATGGGCCACCCATTTGATAGATGGAGTTGATTTAACACAACTTGGTGGGGCCCACCACATTCAAGGGAGAGAAAAGAGGGAGGTAAGGAGAGATATACGGTGAGATGGAGGGACCCCACCACTATGGGCCCCTCTCTACATTGGATACATCAATTTGGGTCCCACAACAAGTGGCCCTAAAAAAAACATGAATTAACGGTGGATCACCCACCTCTAAGCCTCCTCCTTGCTCCCCTAGCCTCCTTAGCTCCTTTGCTTGACTTTTAACAGTGGTAGATGATGGATCAACGGTTGAGATGAGAGATGAGAGAGTAGGGAAGGTGGGCCACACTTGGCATTTGGGAGAGGGAGAGAAAGCTTGGACGTGTGAAATTTTTTTGAGTTGCTTGGGAGTTGTTTGGAGAAAATGAGAGAGAAAGAGTGAAGTGATGGGATGATATGGGATAGGTGAGGTGTGATGGGTGATGGGTTTGGTGATGGATGAGGTGATGTGAAAGTTGACCTTGGGTTTGTTTGTGTAAGAGAAAGGTATGGGTTGATGTACTTAACTTGATGTATGATGTGTACTTGATTGATGGGACATCTCATAGAGATTCCCTCGTAATCCGCAATGTGCGGTGTTTCTTCAAATTAAACGCGAGCCTATATCTTCTACCCTGGGTATCGGGTCGGTGCGCGAGTCATGGCGTTAGAACAGCGGCGACGGCGCGGTCGCTAAGGTACAGGTTTCGGGTCGAGTTGACTCTGATATGAGGGACCGGAAGGACTGCAGAAGAATACGAAACAGTACGGTCTAGGATACGGGTCTTACAACGGTGGGGCCTTTTTAATGTATGTATTTCATTTCATCGTCCATCTAGTGGAAATCCACCTGATGTATGGGTCTTACCTGCACCGTCCAGTAGGATACCCACCTTGAGCTCTGTTTTGACCTAACTCTTTCATCTGTTTTGGTAGTAGGTGGGTCCCACCTTGATGTATTTACTCTATGTCTACTCCATCCAATTATCCAGATATGTGGGTACACTCCATGATGTATATTTTGATCCACACCGTCCAGAATGTCTGGACGGTGCTGAACCACCTTTGGATGGTGCTGCGGACTCCACCTCATGTATGTTTCATCCACACCGTCCAGATTGTGTTGGACGATGCTAGAAAATGTTTAGGCGGTGCTGATCATCATTAGGGTGCCATGTGCCCCTTAGAATGATTATGTATAGTGATATACATGTTGCACCTGCAACTATTGAAATGATTTTAGATGTAATCTAAGCACTCACTTGAAGCCCACTTTGATGAATCTTGTGGCCCATCTGTGAGGTCGACCTTGATTTAATGTATTGCATACACACCGTCCAATCCATGGACGGTGGATGCGGATTGATTAGAGTACCTCACACTAGTTTGATAGCTGAGGTATTGACATTAGAAAGTTTCATGGGGCCCACTTAATTTATGTGGTGTATTCTATGCCTCTCATCCATTTTACATTCATGACTGTCCATTTGTGCGGCCCACCGTGATGTATGTATTGTATATCTATGATCGTCCATTTGTGCAGCCCACTTGATGTACATGAGGCCCGTTAGTGCGGCCCAATAATGCGGCCCACTTGATGTATATTGGCCCATTGATGCGGCCCATATAATACAGCCCACTTTATGTATATTGGCCCATTGGTGCAGATCCATGTATTGCTGCCCATTGTGATATATTTGAGGCCCATGGGCAAGGCCCATTATGATGTATTCATGGCTTATGGGCAAGGTCCATTGTGATATGTATTAGGCCCATGATGCATGATTCATTTGATGTATTCGAGGCCCAGACATGAGGCCCATTTGATACATTTGAGACCCATGTGTAGGGCCCACATGTCATGTATTTGAGGCCCATGAGCAAGGCCCACCTGTTATGAATATGTGACCCTTGAGTAAGGCCCATCGTGTTGTATATTAGGCCTTTGTGTGAGGCCGTGGGTCCATTATATGTTTTGCTCTATGTGGCCACTGCTTGGGAGTGATGTTGGTTAAATGTCCACATTGATGGGCAATGATGGTTTAATGTCCACATTATGACCTTCCCTTAGGCCTTGTTCGGTCAATTATCGAGGGCGATTGTATAGGCCAATTTCGATTGTCGAGTCCGAGTATCGAGGTCGATTCCAATTGTCGATGCCGAGTATTGAGGCCGATTCCGATTGTCGAGGCCCAGTATCGAGGGTGATTCTGATTGTCCTGGTTGACTATATAAGCCGATTCTGATTGTCGAGGCCGAGTCCGATTTGTCAAGATAGATTGTATAGGCTGATTTTGATTGTCGAGGCCGAGTATCAAGGCTGATTTCGATTGTCGATGCCGATTATATAGGCCGATTCTGATTATCGAGGCCGAGTATCGAGGCCGATTCCAATTTATCGAGGTCAATTGTATAGGTCAATTTTGATTGTCGAGGCCAATTGTATAAGATGATTCTAATTGTCGAGGCCAATTTTAAATTATCGAGGCCGATTGTATAGGCTGATTTCGATTGTCGAGGCTGAGTATCGAGGCTGAGTATTGAGGCCGATTATAACGTATCAGAAAAATTTGTACAAAGACCCGAGTACCACCCCGGGAAGAAATCCTTAAGGACCGAATTCTGTAGAAATTAGACGAGAATTAATTAAGTGTTAAACTAAATAATCGCTGGATTTAGTAGAACCACTATTTATATGAACTGCAAGGCCTAAAACTATTAGAATCACTAACTTAACATTACCTAGAAACCTATAAGCAATCTCAAAACCCAGTTACTCTTGGCAACACATTGAAACTCTGTATCAGACTTGGACCTCGCATCGAAATTCTGATTACCTCGTAACTATAGGGATATGAATCCCTTATTAGGCTTGACAACCTTCGTGGGAATTGAGCTCGAATAATATCCGGAAACACATAACTTGAGCCTTGAGAGAAGTGTGTGAGAAATGTGAATATTTTTTTTTTAAAATGACTCAAACTTAAGTGAATTGGACCATTCGGTTATGGACAAAATTAAAGACTTCGGACCGTCAGATTCTGACTAAACTACACCCTTAGATTAGAAAAATTTCCCTACACAGGTTAGTATACTTGTGGCCCTGATCGAGTGACGATGACCGTTGAATTAATACGGGTCCTCCACGGTCGATCCATAAATTCAGTCAAATTGAAACCTAGATCTATGGTCAGGGAACTTACTCCATGACGTAGGTGAGTAATGGGCCTCCAGATGAGTCCTGTTTTCCCAAAACAAAACCCTTTGGCTATAACATAAGTATACCATGGACCTGGGGCCATTTGAACCAGTTTTGGGCCTATTTAAGGACCTTAAACCACCCCATTCCCATTCTATACGAATTTTCTCCAAACCCTAGGAGAGAGGAGAGAAAAGAAGAGAAAAGAGTGAGGAAAAGAGGAGTTTAGGAGATCGAGGCAGTGTTTCTCCCTTACGCCTAGACGCACTAGATCGCCTCTACATCTAGCTACACAAGTCGTTTCAACTCCAATTTGGGTAAGAAATCCTAACCCTAATTTCATTTTAGAAATCCAAATAGAGGAATCGATGGAATAGCTAACCTATTTCGTGATTTAGGTAGCCGTTTTGCAGTAGACGGGGACGTAGTGTACAAACCGAGTTCGTAGCAGGCGTACCGGTAGAAGGTGTGAACTATAAATGTTTAGGTTATGGTTTTTAAGGCTTTCAATGTTTGTCAATGATTTATGACCGACTTGATTGCTGCCATATGCACTTAGATACAATGCTTTCCATATATCACACACGTATGAACTATGTTAAATATATAACGCATTTCATGTGTTTGTTAAAATGTTTAAGTGAAATTGCTATTGTGATTTGTTCCTACCATGACTATTAATCTAGGTTATATGTTTGTTGTATGTAGGACAACTCCCTGGCAAAAGGATTTGCCATAATATATGCTTTAACTACTTTGGGTCATGTATGTAATAATGTGTAGGCTAAGTGTTTGATAAAATGTTTGAATGAGTAATTGTTTTATGACTTGCATTTACCAAGGGCGTTGAGATAGAATTTTGAACTTCCTTAGAGATGTGTGTAAATTCCTTCATGTAACTTTGATTTCAACTATGTGATTTATGCAGAAAATGCATATTTATAATAACATGTTCTATGTGTTGGATAGAATGCTCATATGGGATTTGTGTTTGAATTGTCTATTAAATGTTATCATGATTATCACATGTGACTATCTATTTCATATGAGTGTGATTGGGAGTACTACGTAGTCTAAGCAATCGGTAACAGTGTCCAATCGAGTGGTCGAACTAGCCTCGCCACCTTAGATACGTTTGACGAATTTGAGTCGTCCGATGATTGTCGACAGTGGTTAGGATACGTGGAGAGCTTATGTGCTCCATGTCGATTAATTTAGCATGCACTCGTACTAATCGCACTTGTCAAGTAACCCGATTGGCCTAATATGTGTTTACCATGTATGGACTCTACTGCTTGAATTTAAGGTACTACTTACCAATGTAAAACCCGTCTTAACCATGATTCCACGATCCACTAAGACTCATGAGCTGGGCATGGTGGTATGGGACACCGTGGTCGAGCTGTCGACCCACGCTGGGGTGGCAAGCCTCCCTGTAGTGACCAGTGAGCAACCCATATTCATAAACTGACTACAGTGGTATAGGAACCTGTATTCGAGTTGTCAGCCTATGCTAAGGTAATGAGCCTTCCCATAGTAGCCACGAGTATAAATAGGCCTATGCTGATGGTGACGAGCCTCTCTGAAGTGACCTCAAGTGTAAATTCATGAACTTACCTATCCACTATTTTTATCAGGGGTGATGCCCTGTAACTTACCTATCTATGTGACTAACCAGGATTGACGACCCTGGATGAATCCTTATTTAGGTAAATGATATAAAAGGAGGTACCTTAGCTTACCAAATCTGCTATATGAATAAACTTAATTAAGTATTGATTAACATGACCATGCACTGCATTGCATGTGCTTTGGCGAAGAAGCACATGTTTAGGGAGCTTTCCATATGCAATCGTGAGATGATGTCGCTGAGGGAGTGCAGACGAGGGCATGCATCATTATAACATACCATTCCTGCATTAATAGGAGTACTTAGGATATGATTGTTGTATTGCTTTATCATTACTGATTGATAAAATTGATAACATGTTGACCTTTACCGTATAATACCACTGAGTTGATCACTCACTCCCACTCTAGGACAGTGTTTTAAAATACCAACCAGACTCTGTTATAGATACAGTGATGATGGAGCCTATGCAACTGATATGGACTTCATGGATGAGGAGGAGGAATTCTCCTATGTTCAGCTATCAGGCGGGTCTTTGTAAACCATGTTCTGATTGAACGGGATTACAGGGTTACAGGTATTAGTTGGATAGTTACATTTTGATATTTTAGAACAAACACTTGTATATATTCATCTAGGAACAGATTCATACTCCGAATAGTGAAATACACTCATGTTATAATTCAAGTACTTAAGTCTTCCACTTGCTTAATTTAATTACACCTGGAGTATGATATGGACAACATTTAAACATCATTATCTATTTTGGATAAGTGATACATCGGATCTCGGGAGTTAAGTCTTTACTCAACCCTAGAAATTTGGGGCGTTACACCGATTCCGATTGTCGAGGCCGAGTATTGAGGCCGATTTCGATTGTTGAGGCCAATCGTATAGGCCGATTTTGATTATAGAGGCCGAGTATCGAGGCTGATTCTAATTTGTCGAGGCTGATTGTATAGGCCGATTCCAATTGTCGAGGTCAATTGTATAGGCCAATTCTGATTGTCGAGGCCGAGTATTGAGGCTGATTCTGATTTATCGAGGTCAATTATATAGGCCGATTCTAATTGTCGAGGCCAAGTATCAAGGTCGATTTTGATTTTTAAGGCCAATTGTATAGGCCGATTCCGATTTGTCGAGGCCTATTGTATAGTCCAATTCTAATTATCTAGGCCGATTGTATAGGCTGATTCCGATTATTGAGGCTGAATACCGAGGCTGATTCTGAATTATTGAGGTCGATTGTATAGGCCGATTCTGATTTGTCGAGGCCGATTCTGATTGTCGAGGCCAAGTATCGAGAACGATTCTGATTGTCGAGGCTGAGTATTGAGGTTGATTTCAATTGTCGAGGCTGATTGTATAGGCCGATTCTAATTGTCGAGGCCGAGTATCAAGGCTGATTACGATTGTCGAGGCCGATTCCGATTTGTCGAGGCCGATTCGGATTGTCGAGACCGAGTATCAAGGACGATTCCAATTATCGAGGCCGATTGTCAAGGCCGAGTATCAAGGCTGATTTCGATTTATCGAAGCTGATTGTATAGGCTGATTGTTGAGGCCGAGTATCGAGGTTGATTTCGATTTATCGAGGCTGACTGTATAGGCCGATTCCCATTGTCGAGCCCGAGTATCAAGGACGATTCCAATTGTCGAGGCCGATTTCGATTGTAGAGGCCGATTCTAATTATTAAGGATGAGTATTAAGGCCAATTTCGATTTATCGAGGCCAATTGTATAGGCCGATTTCAATTGTCGAGGTTGAGTATCGAGGCCAATTCCGATTGTCGAGGCCAATTGTATAGACTGATTTAGATTGCCAAGACATAGTATCGAGGCCAATTCTGAGTGTCAATTTTGATTATCGAGGTCGATTTCAATTGCTAAGGCCGATTTCGATTGTGATATATATGCAGCCCGTGTTTAAGGCCTAATGTGATGAATATGAGGTCTATGTGATGAGGCCCATTGTGATACATTTAAGGGCTAGGCGATGGAGTCCATTGTGATGTATATTAAGCCCATGTGAGAGGCCTATCGTGATGTATATTAAGCTCTTGAATGAGGCCCATGGTGTTGTATATTAGGTCCTTGTGTGAGGTCATGGGTCCATTATATGTTAGGCTCTATGTGGGTCATTCCTTGGGGGTAACGTTGGTTAATTGTCCACATTGTCAAGGCTGATTGTTGATGTCAGTTATTGATATCGATTATGAGTATGTGACAACATAACATCATGATATATGCCCATACACATCATCTGTATATTTATTATGTGATTTGATTGACCCTTGCATATGCCACAGTACAAATGGTTTATGAGACTCCCTGATAGGTGGAGTTATCCCACATGAGCGCACGGTATGCGCAGGATTGATGCATGATTGGATTACATGACTCATGCATCTTTCATTGTGTGATTGTGATTACTACATGCCCTAGCGACATCAGGGCTGTGACCTCCACAGGTTTGTCGTGGATGGCCAGATGGGACTCTAAAAATGTTTGGTTCGAGCATCTGGGCACTTTAGATGTCCGTGGGTGAAAGTCTCTAAACTTCCAAGGGTAGGAGATGCCCCAACGTCTAGACTGAGTGAATACATGAGCACCCAAGTGTCGAATACCAGTAGGCCGCGTCTCCCATTGAATCGTGGTCGGTTGGGAGGGAATGTGGCCTTATCCGGCTGAGTGAGGGGGCTATAAGCTAGGCTGAGTTTGACCAGCTTCTAAATGGGTCCGCTATCAACGAGTCATGTAGGCATTCATATACTATTGGCAGGCGGATAGTGAGGTTTTTCCCACTCGCTGGGCTACGCAGTCAGCTGGGGCGGTAGCCAGCTTGTAGTGTATTAGACCCCAGTGATGATCCCAGAAATGTACGGTGCTGATATGTGGACTTAATAACCAGGAGTTACTTACTCATTCATTCATTCACTATTCAATTAGGCTGGCGATGCGTAATTATTTATTACGTGTTGTAACATCCCGAAAATCGGGGGGGTCGAGCAAAAACCCAACTCCCGAGTTCCAAAATGTTATTTATGTAACATAGATATGTATGATTGAATGTTGTCTATGATAACGCATTAAACATGAGTGAGATTAAGCTAGAACAGCATATCATACTCCAAAGACAGTTAAATTAACAAGCGGAAGACTGTGATAGTATGTATAACATATATAAACTGTTGTATGCCTCCAGAGTGTGGATATGTTACCAGGTTATATACATACATGTATACTCCAAAAGTAGACAAAACGAATATACATGAGTGCGCTAAAAATATAAAATGACAAGTGTCAAAGTATCTAATCAACCTCCCTGTAATCCCGTCAATCAGAATACGCATAAAGGAGGGATCCTCCTCCTCATCATCAAGTTCGGCTCTGCGTCACAGGCCGCGCCATCATCTGCAATCACAAAAGGGTCTGGTGGGTGTCCAGGAACACCGTCCCGTAACGTGGGAGTGAGTAGCTAACTCAGTGGAATAATAGAGCAAAGATTAACATGTTATTAAATCAATCATGCGATAATAGTAAAGCAGTAATTTAAACATTCCTAATACTGTTGTTAATGCAATTATGACATGACGTGATGTATGCCCTCACCGACGATCACCCTCATGCGGCAACATCTTACGACCGTGGCATCCACACTCCCTAGAGTGCTCCACATCTTCCAGGCACATGCAATGCTATGGTGATATGAATTCCAAGTTGTTATTAGTCCATTCAAACAGCAGGATTGGGAAACTAAGGTACTTCCCTTATATCAATCCCAACACAGATCCTGTCTAGGGTCATCACTCCTAGTAATCTCATACGATGTATATTTCGTAGGTCGCTGCAAGGGATGCCAGGGCTGTTGCACGCACTCGTTGCTCCGCTCCCCCATCACCTTATCAATACAGTCCTACTGTACTCTACTGCTACTGAAGGGTCGTCGCCTCCCGTAGACTCAGAATACGCTCGCGGTCACTACAAAGGACTCGTCGCCTGATCAGTGTAGGCCGACAGCTAGAATATAGTGTCCCATACCATCATAATCTGCTCACGAGACTAGGTGCTCACTGGTCACTACGGGGAGGTTTATGGCCCCAGCGTAGGCCGACAGCTCGACCACGGTGTCCCATACCACCATGCCCGGCTCATGAGTCTTTATGGATCAAGGTACCATGGTTAACAGGGTTTACAATCGTAAGTTCAGTACCCTAGGTTCAAGCAGTTATGACTCATACAAGGTGAACATACAACAGCCAGTCGGGTTACTTGACGAGCTCGACTAGCACGAGCGCATCGCAAGTCGAACGACATGAAGTGCGTAAAACACTTCGCGTGGCCTAACCACTGCCGCCAACTCCAACACGACTCGCGTTCATCGACACGTCCTTCGTGGTCAAGATAAGCTAACCACGAATTCTTTCGGTTACCGACCGCCTGGACTAGGCATAGTCCCAAACAATCATAGAATCACATCAGCAGTTGTGTAAGGGTAATGGAAATGAAATGCAACCATGTGAGCATGTTAACACATGTCATTACATACAACTTAAGCAAGTCTTCAAACACATGCCTTTCATACATATAATGAAATTATACATATCGCCAACATATAGGAAATCATCACCATCAGCGTATTAATTGAGAATTCAATCTCCAACTAAGTCATAAGAAAATCATCAAGCACATGTTATAACATACCACTTAAATGAATCATTAAGCACATGCATTTCATATATATAATGAAATCGTACATATGGCTAACATGTAGGAAATCATTCACATCAACATATTCATTGAGAAATCAATCTCAAACTAATCCATAACACCATTTAAGCCAATACATACTAATACAAGCATTTATACAAACACTTACACTACAAACTTAAGTCCACATATAGTATGTCGATCCGACGTGCGCATTTAGGCGAATCTCTTCGCCAAACTAATTATGCACGCATTCCTAACTTCCTAATGCGACAACAAACCATGTCAATCACATCAGCAAAATATGAATGTAAACTGTACTTCCTACAAATGACTAAAATGCCCTAAATCTCATATTCTTCGTTAATTTACAAAACAGGAAACGGAGAGCATGTTGTACATGTCAAACGGCGTTGCCGTCAAGAATCTACTATTAAACGACATTGAAAGCTTTGGAAACAGTCAATCAAAGCGTCTAATATCCGCACCTTTTCCCTTTTAGGGATGAGAATTCGAACGAAGCGTATACGCTTCGTCTACGGCGAATAGAGAACCTAATTTACGAGTTATATCAGTTTACATGCTATGGAACAGAACGAATGCCAAATCAGCAACTTCTAGGGCTATTTCTTACCTGAAAATGTGGAGGAATCGCCAGGAAAGTGCTTGGATCGCGTGGCTTAAACACGTGTAGCAGGTAGCACCAGCAGCAGGAAATTCTCTCCCACCTCTCTCACAATCTCTCACCTTTTCTCTCCCTCAATCTAGGGCTTTTCCCAAATTCGGATGGGAGAGATATGAGAGGGTTTCAACCCCTTTTATAAGCTTAAAAATGCCCGGAATAGGCTCAGGAACAAAGTTCACTTGAGGGGTAACCAAATCGGGGCTGTTTCAGTCCAAAAGATGCTTTCTGGTGGTCCCCTGGTCAAATGCGATCGGACTTAAGCTCATGCGTACCAGATCTAGCACACATTAAGTTTTCAGTCCGACAAGGTTCGCAGATCGCACGTGGCGGACCAGTTTCAGTTCAGCGGTCACTGTACGTAGATCAGGACTGGAAGTCTCATAATAATAAATAGAAATTTTTCCTGATCCGAGGGTGTAATCTGGATGAATTCTGACAGTCAGAACACTTAATACTGACGTGTCAAGTCGTGTGCCAGATTTGAATTTGAAATTCCAATTCTGTCCCTATTCGCGGTCTCTTCAGTCCAGGCTCAATGAAATAGTCCGTGATTATCGGTTTGACTTGATTTTCGAAATGATTGTCAAGTCCAGCTGGGCAGATGTAACGGTCTAAGATAGGAAGTAACGGACTTTCGACGCGCGGTCTAAATCCAATACAAGAATTCAAAGTGGTCCAGAGAACAAACCCGCTTAGAGTTTGATCCGAGGTTATAGAGTATTATGGAGTCATACGTTCTACTCGATTTGGGTCTTGTAGAACGTATTTAAAGTGATCAGGGACTGTTTCCCAGCTACTCCAGTGTTGCGCTAGCTAACTTACGCTAAATTTCCATAGGAATTAATCCTAAGTGGTTTCTTTGGCTATGAAATTGGGTTCTGAGTGATTTTCCAGGTGTTTTAGTTGACCCATTGCCTAAGGACGTCAAATCCCAGATTGGCCAAAATTCGGGGTGTTACAATCTACCCCCCTTAAAACACAATGTCGTCCCCGACATTGGCAAAGAGCAAGGAGTACTTTCTCTAAGGAAGGTTCAAATCCTATTTAATAACCTAATCGTATGTATATCCGAACTCAAAGGTTTCGATCTTGGGCCAGTGGGAAAGAGGCCAACCACTCTTCCGCTGCGCCACTCTGATCAAACGGTAGCGTTGACTAACCTAACTGGATTGGACTCAATACATTCTACCCCTCTTAAAACTTAGTTTTACTTAAGGTTGAAGAATCTTAGCATCGATTCGTATATCAGAACGAGGCGCAACTTAGGAGCTATCCTTGACCTAAAATGGAAATAACCTTTCTCTACATGGTTTTCCTTGCTAATGATGCGTTCTATGGCATTAGTATCTATGGTGATAGAGACGAGCCTAAGCTCTATAGTGGTTGAGTTCAGGGGTAGGTATGAGTTGGTGGCAAGATGTCTAATTCTCTACTAGCTTTAAGTCCTCGCCATTTCCCAAAGACAATGTGATCCTGTTTGGTTGTAGGTGGTTGGGCCATCACAGAAGAAAGGTTGTGTAGTGGGTCTAAGCCGGATACGTTGAACCTTCTGTCTAATCAGGACAGAAAATGCGTTGTATCAGTTCTTAATCCGAGTCGACGCCGATCCTCTGCTTGATCAGAGCATTGGATTTATTGGTAACCACTAGGATTAAGAAGTCGATTCAAACCGCGAATACATCGCTTACATGTAGTTCCTTTATTCCGCATTCCCGGATGCAATAAGTCCTTAGGGAAGGCAATTCTAAGGGGTGTGCTAGTACATTCTAAGTTCAATCTGAGGGAGTTATAAATGTTCCCTGAGAGCGTATGGTTCCTTCCTATGGCTAACAACAGAAGTCTATAATTCATAAGGGAATCTACCGAAGGAAGGGAGTCTCATTCCAACCAAATCTAACCTATTAGCCCTTAGCATAGTTAGGCCTTACACTGCCTAAGACAACTAGTAGCCTAGTCTGTAACTCAGTAGTTATAATCCAAAGCCTAAGTTTATACATTAAATAGTTTCATACCATTTCTACTACAGGGAGTTGTTCTATCGCTTAGGGTCAAGATTGTCTAAATGGAATTGGATTTCTTATGTTGTCAGACCCTTCAAATCTAGGAGTTCTAACACTAGATCAAAAATGCCCAAAGGCCTATATGCCCAGTAGCATTAAGTTGTATTAAACGGAACCGCATTCCTAGTCCCATAGCGGGATCGGAAGAGGCATGCTTGGTAGGAGGGTGAGTTGGGATAAAAATTAATTTGCAGGCTGAATCCCGGGAGTTACCATACTCCCAACCTAGGGACAATACCTTACAGCGAAATGAAATGACATGCATTCCATTCCATAAATCTCGGCTACATTAAGCCCAAACCACAACACAAACATTCACATAACAAGCCGAAAAGCATCATGCATTTCATTAAACCAAAACTGTCATAATACAAGGGATATCTCCCTACAAGTATCATGATAAGAAGTACATGGGAGCTATGTCAGCCAGCTACTACAGCAACATAGGTAAACTACTAGCCTTATCAGGCTTACAAAATACAACTTAAAGCAGGAAATGACTAACTAAAACCCACGATACCTGGATCTAGATTACTAGTCCGAGTCGGGCGATGGAGGAAGAAATACAAGGAAATCGTTGCCCAAATGGATAGAACGAAATCTAGGCGTTGTAGAGGGATGCTTCAAGCTCCCCTAGGATGTATTTTCAGAAAGAAATGAAAATGAAAAAGGGGAATGGAGCACCTCATGAATTCAGCTCGATTTGGGGGTTTTAGGAGCTCCAACGGACGAAACCTTCAAGAGGGAGGGCTGCCAACTTCAAAGGAACAATGGAGGGTGGTCGTTTTTGGCAGGGAATGGATCTAGGGGTGGTTTGGAACCACGGTTTTGGGTTAGGGCAGCAAGAAAATGAAAATGGGGCTAGGGAAGGGGCTGTTTGTGAAGGATGTATCCAATTTAGGGGTTTTCAGCGGGTGGACCACACATGGGAGGGGTGTGTTACCCATTTTAGGGTGACCGCCCGAAGTACGGCCCAAATGGGGCCCACCGGTCGGCGATGCATCGCCGAACCGGCGATGGCATCGCCGGCCATCTTGCACGGTGGCCGGTGGGACCACATGGGTCTGGTCCCCCATGGTCCAGGGATCCCAAAAATGTTTGGTCCCCACCCTGGTTCATTATAGATTGCCCTATGGAGGCTAAAATATGCATTCAGGGCTTTCTGGGGCCACATCGCAATCCTGAATACCAAACCATATGATGCAGCATATGAATTTGGGATAGAAGGAGCCAGTACATCTATCTAGATCCTTAGTTGCTAAAGAAAGTGAATTTAGAATGGCCTTATGGCTATTTTTCATAAAATTTTACTATTCACTGTAAACTTTTGTCGAAGTATGATTTTGTATCATTTTTACACTAGGATCAATCCCTAATATGAAAAGAAGATGGAAGAATTGAAGAATGGAGTGGTGAGAGGAAGAATTTCGAAGATTTTAGGTAAAACGGGGTTTCTAAGCCCTGACGATTGAATACAGGAGTCGTGGTCATCCCACGGCCCAAGGATTCACTTTTACGGGTTTAAAATTGTTCAAGAACGTCTCAACCCGACTTCCTACGACCTAGGAGCTATTCGGGTTGCTTTACGCGACCCGAAATGCGTTACAGACTCGATCGCACGATCGAAATGAATAGTCTTCACCTATCGACGAATCTGAGATCCTAAAAGTGTTTCTAGACCCTTCTCGCACCCACCTAAATCAAAGGAAGTGACAGCGTACGTCGCGTGACCATAACCTAGGCCCGGTTTAATCCAAATCATGCTCTGATACCATCTGTAACATCCCAAAAATCGGGGGGGTCGAGCAAAAACCCAACTCCCGAGTTCCAAAATGTTATTTATGCAACATAGATATGTATGATTGAATGTTGTCTATGATAACGCATTAAATATGAGTGAGATTAAGCTAGAACAGCATATCATACTCCAGAGACAGTTAAATTAACAAGCGAAAGACTGTGAGAGTATTCATTGAGAAATCAATCTCAAACTAATCCATAACACCATTTAAGCCAATACATACTAATACAAGCATTTATACAAACACTTACACTACAAACTTAAGTCCACATATAGTATGTCGATCCGACGTGCGCATTTAGGCGAATCTCTTCGCCAAACTAATTATGCACGCATTCCTAACTTCCTAATGCGACAACAAACCATGTCAATCACATCAGCAAAATATGAATGTAAACTGTACTTCCTACAAATGACTAAAATGCCCTAAATCTCATATTCTTCGTTAATTTACAAAACAGGAAACGGAGAGCATGTTGTACATGTCAAACGGCGTTGCCGTCAAGAATCTACTATTAAACGACATTGAAAGCTTTGGAAACAGTCAATCAAAGCGTCTAATATCCGCACCTTTTCCCTTTTAGGGATGAGAATTCGAACGGAGCGTATACGCTTCGTCTACGGCGAATAGAGAACCTAATTTACGAGTTATATCAGTTTACATGCTATGGAACAGAACGAATGCCAAATCAGCAACTTCTAGGGCTATTTCTTACCTGAAAATGTGGAGGAATCGCCAGGAAAGTGCTTGGATCGCGTGGCTTAAACACGTGTAGCAGGTAGCACCAGCAGCAGGAAATTCTCTCCCACCTCTCTCACAATCTCTCACCTTTTCTCTCCCTCAATCTAGGGCTTTTCCCAAATTCGGATGGGAGAGATATGAGAGGGTTTCAACCCCTTTTATAAGCTTAAAAATGCCCGGAATAGGCTCGGGAACAAAGTTCACTTGAGGGGTAACCAAATCGGGGCTGTTTCAGTCCAAAAGATGCTTTCTGGTGGTCCCCTGGTCAAATGCGATCGGACTTAAGCTCATGCGTACCAGATCTAGCACACATTAAGTTTTCAGTCCGACAAGGTTCGCAGATCGCACGTGGCGGACCAGTTTCAGTTCAGCGGTCACTGTACGTAGATCAGGACTGGAAGTCTCATAATAATAAATAGAAATTTTTCCTGATCCGAGGGTGTAATCTGGATGAATTCTGACAGTCAGAACACTTAATACTGACGTGTCAAGTCGTGTGCCAGATTTGAATTTGAAATTCCAATTCTGTCCCTATTCGCGGTCTCTTCAGTCCAGGCTCAATGAAATAGTCCGTGATTATCGGTTTGACTTGATTTTCGAAATGATTGTCAAGTCCAGCTGGGCAGATGTAACGGTCTAAGATAGGAAGTAACGGACTTTCGACGCGCGGTCTAAATCCAATACAAGAATTCAAAGTGGTCCAGAGAACAAACCCGCTTAGAGTTTGATCCGAGGTTATAGAGTATTATGGAGTCATACGTTCTACTCGATTTGGGTCTTGTAGAACGTATTTAAAGTGATCAGGGACTGTTTCCCAGCTACTCCAGTGTTGCGCTAGCTAACTTACGCTAAATTTCCATAGGAATTAATCCTAAGTGGTTTCTTTGGCTATGAAATTGGGTTCTGAGTGATTTTCCAGGTGTTTTAGTTGACCCATTGCCTAAGGACGTCAAATCCCAGATTGGCCAAAATTCGGGGTGTTACACGTATACCTTCATAATGGCCAGGATTGAGGTTGGGGCGTGCGACTAACCTGTGATCAGGAGTTTACCACATTGAGTCTAACTATCCAAATTTAGGTATGGGACTGGTTTGGATAGAAGTCCCTTGTGATGGACCCTTTAGCGTGTGATACTACGTACTATCATCCCGAATTCTCTCCATCTTGTTCATTTCATTAGCACCACATATTGCATTGCATCCGCAACATTTAAAATTTTGGGTTGCCATGTTTTTGTATTGATATGGCCGTTAGTATTCATGCCTTGCATTACATAGCCTTGGTACGGTTGATGGCACTTATGGACTTATCAGAATCCGCTTACTCTGATATCATATGATTCATGATCTTGTCAGTATTTTTGCCTATTTCGATATTGTATGGTTTATAGCATTATATTGCATACTCGGCACTTATCTTGCGCACACACTTTCACCACCCACTAAGCTTTCTATAAGCTTATGCATGATAGATGTGTGCAGGTGGCATTAGGTTGTAGCAGCATCGAGCATGGAGCATGTAGCGGTCTTTCGGAGCTTTGACTTCGATTTATGTATTTTCCTTTTAACATTGTATTCAAATGTTTATATTAGTGGATATGTGATGATGATGTTGCCTTTGTGATTTGGGTATACTTGTGGTTATACTTATTACGAGTTAAATGTACATTGAAAAATTCTCCTTATAAGATCCCAAGATCGGAATCTGGTGTATGGACGCTGGGTGCCGAGAATGGGGTATTACGGAGGCTGTCGACACCAGATTCGACAATTGGGAATTTTGTGAGCCGGTTTTTGAGTTTGGGGTGTGACATTATATGTGGACTACTCTTCAGAAAAATGAGAGCAGTGCAAATGCCAAAGCTTTAAATGTAATCACTTGTGCACTATCACCAAATGAGTTCAAAAGAATTATATCTTGTGATAATGTAAAACAAGCCTAAGATATCCTAGAAATGACACACGATGGTATGACTATTGTCAAAAAGTTAAAAGTGCAGATCCTCACCACTAGGTTCGAGGAAATACGTATGGCAAAAAAGGAATCATTCATGGACTTCTATACGAAACTGAATGACATAATCAACTCAATGTGTGGTCTTAGAGATAGCATCCTAGAAAGCAAAGTTTGTGTAAAAATGCTGCGATCACTTCCTGAGAGATTCAATTCTAAGGTGATAGCCATTCAGGAACTGAGAGACACTGATAATATGAGGGTGGAAGAACTTGTTGGTTCACTTCAAACAAACGAGTTGAATTTCAAAGTTCCAAAAGGTAAGTCTATAGCCCTTAAATCATCCATACGTATTTCTTAAGATAGTAATAATTCAGATTGTGAAAACTCAGAGGATGATATGGCCTTATTAGCTAAAAAGTTTTATAATATTTTTAAAAGTAAAAAGAGAGTTTATTTTCAAAAACCCTTAGAGAAGAAAAATGGTAAAACTAAAAACTGAAAATCTGTAAAAGACAGTCAGTACTTCAATTTCCATGAATATGGGCATCTGGCAAATAAGTGTCCAATAAAGGCCAAGCCAAAGAGAAAAGGTATGTTAGCCACGTGGGATGAATCATCCTGCTTTGAAGCGTCTTCTGAGTTGGATGATTCAAAACCCGAAGCTACAAGTGAAGTCAAGGCCTTAATGATTCTAACTAGAGTCACTTCCACAGATAATTGTGATACATCTGAATATGAAAATCTGAGGAGTGACCTTGAAAATGAAGATGATCTTCAGGATGCCTACAATACTCTATATAGGGAGAGTTTTAAGATTGCTATCAAGCTTAAACTTTAAAAAGAAAAATTCCTAAAATCAAAAGAGGATTTTGAAAACTTAGTTTTAGAAAAGTCACATATTTCTGATTATTTTGAAAAAGTTAAATGTGACTTGAATTTCAAAACATCTGAACTTGAAAATTTAAGATCAAAGAATGAGAAACTAAAATTTTACGTTTCTTCCCTTTTGAGTTCAAAGGATACATGGAGGTATGCCCAGGGAGACCCTAAACTTGAAAAGTTACTAACCGCATCTAGAAAATGTGGAGATAGATCGGGTCTGGGCTATGATAAAAACATGCCTCTAAAAAATAAGAGTGTATCTCCTAGGTTTGTTAAAGGAGAATCCTCTAACTCAAAAGGAAAGGACTAGAATCAAAACAACTTTAAAAATCTAAAAAAATTTCAAGCGCCCGAAGTTAATACTAATAATATCATCTTTAGAAATTAAAATTATAACCCTTTAGGAGAAAAGATTGTGGACTTACTCAAGGAGCTTCTCAAATCTAACTAAAATGTGAGAGTTAATAATAATTATAAGCAAAAGAAAACCAACAGTGTTCCAAAACCCAAAATGATAATGAAATGGATCCCTAAGGTTACATGTCTGGTAGCCCACACCACCTTCAAGGCGTCGAGTCAATCAAAGTGGTACCCAGACATTGGTTGCTCTAGACACATGACAGGTGACAGATATTTGTTCACTAACTTCAATGAAATGACCGATGGCTCAGTCACATTTGGTGACGCAAGCAACTGCAAAATAATTGGCCAAAGTACGGTTCAACTTTTCAATCTTCCTCCTTTTGAAAATGTCTATTTGTAGAAGGTCTTAAGCACAATATTTTGAGTATTTCTTAAATCTGCGATAATAAGTATAGTGTTAAATTCACTAATCAAGGATGTGAGATCTTAAATGAGAAAGGTTGTGTGATAAAATTATCTTGTTACATGGTCCAAACTAATGAGACCGAGTTATGGCACAAACGCCTTGGACATGTAAACTACAGAAATTTATATAAACTGAGCAAGGTTGATCTAATAAGAGGTCTACCGAAATTAAAGAAAATAGATAAAATTTGTGGCAAATGTCAAATCAAAAAATAAACAAGGAGTAGTCATAAGAAAGTGAACTCCTTTACCACATCTAAACCCCTTGAACTCCTCCACATGGATCTTGTAGGACCAACTAGAACGGAGAGTCGAAGTGGAAAAAAATACTTTTTGGTAATTATGGATGATTTTACCAGATTTACATGGGTAGCTTTCATGAGAGAAAAGTCTAAAACTTTCGATGAAGTGAAAAAGATACTTAAGCATATCCAAACTGAAAAAGAAACAAATATTTCTAAGATCCCAAGTGACCATGGATCGAAGTTTTAAAATAGCAATTTTGAGAAGTTCTGTAGCGATCATGGAATAGCGCATGAGTTTTCTGCACCTAAGACACCTCAACAAATGGGTTGTTGAAAGGAAAAAACCGTGTGCTTCGAGAAATGGCTAATGTTATGTTGAATAACATGAAGTTTCTTAAAAATCTATGGGCTGAAGCTGTTAACATTGCATGCTATATAATAAACTAAGTTTATATCAAAAGATCAAAAGATAAAACAACTTATGAACTGTGGTTTAACAAGAAGCCCACAATTAAATACTTTCAAGTTTTTAGAAGTATTATATTTTGTGTGACTGTGAAAATTTAGGAAAGTTTGACACTAAAAGTGACGAAGGGATCTTCCTAGGGAATACTCTAAATATTAGAGCATTTCGACTTCTCAACAAGAAAACCGATGTCATTTAGGAGTGTAATGCCCTGAAAAAATCTGTACTTGGACTCGAGTACCAACTCGACCAGAAATTGCGTAGGATTAATTCCTTTGAAAAATATGTGTAAGTTAGCTAGCGCAACGCTAGAGTAGCTGGGAAATAGTCCCTGATCACTTTAAATATGTTCTACAAGACCCAAAGCGAGTAGAACTAATGACGTTATAATACTCTAAAACCTCGGATCAAACTCTAAGCCGGTTTGTTCTCAGGACCTCTTTGAAACTTTGTATTAGATCCAGACCGTGCGTCGAAAGTCCGATACCTACAATCTTAGACCGTTATAACCACCTAGTTGGACTTGACAATCATTTCGAAAATCAAGTCCAATCGACATTCAGAGGCTATTTCATTGAGCCTGGAGTGAAGAGAGTGAGAATAGGGTTAGATTTGGAATTTAAAATTCAAATCTGGCACACGACTTGATGCGTTATTATTAAGCGTTCTGACCGTCAGAATTTAGCCAAATTACACCCTTGGATCAGGAAAAATTTCTATTTCATATCACGAGACTTGTAGCCCTGATCTACGTGCGGTGACCGCTGAACTGAAAATGGACCGCCACGTGCGATCTACGAACACTACTGGTCTGAAAATGGGATGTGAGCGACATCCGACGTGCATGAACTTAAGTCCGATCGCGTTCGGCCAGGAGACCTCCAGAAATGTCTTTTTGGACTGAACCAACCCCAATTTGGTTAGGCATCAAGTGAACATTGTTCCCAAGCCTGTTTTGGGCAAGTTTTAGGTTATAAAAGGGGCTTAAACCCTCACTTCGCTCACCCATACGAATTTGCTAGAAACCCTAGCTGGTGTGAGAGAAAAGGTGAGAGATTGTGAGAGAGAGTGGGAGAGAATTTCCTGCTACTTGCACTACCTGTTGCACGTGCCTAAGCAACACACCTCAATCACTTTCCCGAAAATTTCACCGCGTATCTAGGTAAGAAAATACCCCAAACACTTGCTGATTTAAGGTTCCTTCAGTTCTTTAGGATGGTAGCTTATAGATCTTGTGTATTAGGTTCCCGGTTCACCGTAGACGAAGCGTACACGCTCCTTTCGAATCAATACGCTTCTAGGATAAAAGGTGCAGATTTTAAACGCTTTGATTGACTGTTTTCAACGCTTTCAATGTCGTTTAATAGTAGATTATCGACGAAAACACCGTTTGACATGTACAACATGCTGTCTATTTCCTGTTTCGTAAGCAGACGAAAAATATGAGATTTAGGGCATTTTAGTCATTTGTAGGAAATACTGTTTTCATCCATATTTTGTTGAGATGATTAACATGGCTTCTTGTCACATTAGGATATTAGGAATGCGTGCATAATCAGTTTGGCAAAGAGATTCGCCTGCGCATTTTGAGTCGACATACTATATGTAGACTTAAGTGTGTAGTCTAAGTGTTTGTATAAATGTTTGTATTAGTATGTATTGAATTAAATGGTGTTATGAATTAGTTTGAGATTGAATTCTCAAATGATATGCTGATGTAAATGATTTCCTACATGTTAGCTATATAAATGATTTCATTATATGCATGAAATGCATGTGTTAGATGATTTACTTAAGTTGTATGTTATAACATGTGTTAACTTGCTCATATTGTTGTATTTCATTTCCATTACTCTTACATGATTACTGATGTGAATTCATAAATATTTGGGACTATACCTAGTCCAGGCAGTCGGTAACTGAGTAAATTCGTGGTTGGCTTATCTTTGCCACGAACAACACGTCGATGAACGTGAGTCGTGTTTTGGAGTTGGCGGCACTGGTTAGACCACGAGAGGTGTTTTATGCACTTCATGTCATTCAACTTGAGATGTGCTCGTGCTAGTCGAGCCCGTCAAGTAACCCGACTGGCCATTATATGTTCACCCTGTATGAGTCATAACTTCTTGAACCTAGGGTACTGAACTTACCATTATAAACCTTATCAACCATGGTACCTTGATCCACAAAGACTCATGAGCCGGGAATGGTGGTATGGGACACCTTAGTCGAGCTGTCAGCCTACGCTGGGGCCATAAACCTCCCCGTAGTGACCAGTGAGCACCTATGACTCATGAGCAGATTATGGTGGTATAGGACACTATATTCTTGCTGTCGGCCTACACTGATCAGGCGACGAGTCCTTTGTAGTGACCATGAGCGTATTCTGAGTCTACGGGAGGCGACGACCCTTCCGTAGCGACGAGAGTACAAGTAGGCCTGTATTGATAAGGTGATGGGGGAGCGGTGCAACGAGTGCGAGCAACAGCCCTGACAGCCCTTGCAGCGACCTACAAATATAACATCGTATGAGATTACTAGGAGTAACGACCCTAGACAGGATCTGTGTTGGGATTGATATAAGGGAAGTACCTTAGTTTCCCAACATTGCTGTATGAAAAGGACTAATAATAACTCGGTAATCATATCAACATCACATTGCATGTGCCTGGAAGATGTGGAGCACTTAGCGGTACGCAAGCATGCCGCGGACGCAGATGGTGCCGTATGAGGGAGAATGTTGGTGAGGGCATGCATCATGTCATGTCATATTGCATTAACAACAGTATTAGAAATGTTTGATTTACTGCTTTACTATTATCGCATGATTGATTTGAGAACATGTTAATCTTTGCTCTATTATTCCACTGAGTTAGCTATTCACTCCCACGTTATGGGATGGTGTTTGCAACACCCACCAAACCCTGTCTTAGATGCAGGTGAGGCAGTGATTCAGGAGGCAGAGCCGGAGTATGATAAGGACCAGGACGAGTTCTCATATATGCAGTACCACGATGGCTTTGCTTAGGGGGCCTGAATTGGAGGGACTTCTCAGTGAGACTCTTTTTGGACACTTAACTTCTGTTTATTTACATGTATATGAGACTCAGAGATGTATTCATACTTTAGAGACAGTTGAGATCTATTTGTTTTCCATACAGTGATATGTATATCCTTTAGTCTTCCGCTTGCTTTTATCACTGAATCTAGAGTATGAATTGCAGTTTTGGTATACTTTTACTCATGTGAATGCTTTAACTCAAACAACATTGAATCATAATCATTTTTTTTGCATAAGTGACGGTCTGGAACTCGGGAGTTGGGTTTATACACGACCCCCGATTTTCAGGTTGTTACAAGGAGTCCATAAATGTGGTTATTGATGATCACCTGAATACACCAACTACTACTTCAGAAGATGATGAAGTCAATATTATAGAAAAACCTGACTCCTCATCTAGTCAAATCAACACTGAACTTTGATTAGTTAAAGACCATCCTACTAATTAGATTTAAGGTAACCCTCTCACTAGTGTGCGTACTAAAAAATAATTAGAAAACATATGTAATTATGTGTGTATTATTTCCCAAATTGAGCTGGCCAATGTAAAAGAAGCACTCACTGATGAAAAATGGATAGTTTCCATGCAAAATGAACTGAATCAATTCATTTGGAATGATGTATAGTATTTGGTTCCAAGACCATCTGATAAACATATCATTGGAACTAAGTGGATCTTTAAAAATAAATCTGATGAGTTAAGGAATATAATAAGAAACAAAGCAAGACTGGTTATACAAGGGTATACTTAGATAAAAGGAATCGATTATGATGAAACCTTTGCCCTAGTAGATCGTCTTAAATCCATTAGATTATACATATCCATTGCTTGTTTCAAGAAGTTTAAAATTTATCAAATGGATGTCAAAAGTGCTTTCTTGAATAGTGTACACGAAGAGGTTTATGTTGAACAACCTACAGGTTTTGAAGACCCCAAACACTCTGATCATGTGTATCACTTGAAAAAGGCACTCTATCATTTGAAACAAGCTCCTAGGGCATGGTACGAGAAACTGACTAAGTTTTTACTAATTCATGACTTTGATATGGGGAGTGTTGATAAAACTCTATTTGTTAAGAAAAATAATGAACACATATTTATAGTACAAATATATGTTGATGATATTATTTATGGCTCTACATGTTCTAACCTGTCTACTGAGTTTATAGAATTGATGAAATTCAAGTTCGAAATGAGCATGGTAGGAGAACTGAATTACTTCCTAGATCTATAAGTGAAAAAACTTAAAGATGGTATTTTCATTTCTCAAACCAAGTATGCCCTAAACTTGGTCAAGAAGTTTGAATTTGAGAGTGGAAAAAACTATGATATTCCTATGAGTACAACTCTTAAGCTTTTAAAAAATGCATCAGGTAAGAGTGTAAATTCTAGGTTGTATCGCAGTATGATTGGAAGTTTATTATATTTAACTGCAAGCTGACCTGATATAACATTTAGCGTAGGTATCTATGCTAGATATCAATCAGATCCTAATGAATCTCACCTGATTGCCGTCAAGAGAATTATTAGATATGTCGCAAGTTTGGTTAATTTATTCCTATGATATCCTCATGATCTAATGTTCAATTAGCCAGTTACTCGGATGCTGACTGGGCTGGGAATATAGATTATAAAAAATCCACTAGCGGTGGTTGCTTTTATGTTGGGAACGGTTTAGTTTCTTGGCATAGTAAGAAACAAAGTTTCATGTCTCTATCCATAGCTAAGGTTGAATATATTGTAGTCAGAATTGCTTGTACTCAGCTAGTGTGGATGCAAAGAATGTTAAATGACTACGGTATTGTGCAAGATACAATGATTCTGTATTGTGATAACTCTAGCGCAATCAATATTTCTAAGAATCCCATCCTGCATTGTCGTACCAAACATATTAACATTCGGTATCATTATATTCAGGAATTTGTAGAAGAAAAATTATTTCATTGGATTATGTGTAGACTAAAAATTAACTTGCAGACATATTTACTAAACCACTTGATAGAAATAGGTTTTCTAAATTAAAAATGGATATTGGTATGTGTAATTCTAACTGAGATTATCATGTTTACATGCTTATATTTTTCTGTAAATTATTTTTTGAATTAAATTGATAAAATATGAAATTTTTATGCTTCCACAACCGGTCGAGCACATACTCGACCAGTCATGGCACGGTCGGTCGAGCATGTACTCGACCGCTCATGGTGCCCAAGCGAAAACCCCTTTTTAGTGGGAAAAACTCTTTTTTCTCCAAATTTCTCATCTTCCTCACTCGCCCCTCCTCCAAACTCAATTTCCTTTTGAATTTTGGTTCTTTGAGTCTCACTTTGCTAGAATCTTGCTTTTATTTCATCTTTCCTTGTGGTTTATTAGGTCTTTTTGAGAAAAATATGTTGAGTTTGAAACCTTTGCTTTCTTTGTTGAATTTTCTTGTTTTATCTTGCTATGAAAGGCTGTCCAAAGAAAACTAGAGATTCTTCTTCTTAGACCACTCATGTTAGGGTGAGAACCTTACGGCCTCCTAGAGATCACCCTGAATATGTGCAGGATTTTCGTCAATGAGAGGTCATTGTTGAGTGGCCCATAAATGTAAATCATCTTGCTCAATTTCAGATTATTCCTCTCCTTGTTGCTGTAGGATGGGAAAACATTCTGAATTGGGGCGGACCAACATACCACTCCATAATGCAGGCCATGTTTGCTTGTATAAGTAATGTCTCGATTGAGGAATTAGCCTTCACAATCACATTTAGAGAAGATTTATACAAAGTAGATCGATTCATTATTGTTGACCTACTTAATGTTTATATTAATGACGATGGTATACCTATACCGCTTTCAGTCGAGAAAGTAACTGAATCGAAAAAATGTCTTTTGACTCACAAACTGTGCAACAAGGACTCGGAATGGAATTCAGAGAATGTGCTCCGGTTGCCCAAATACAGAGTTTTACATCGGATATTTATTTCCAATGTTTATCTCTGATCCAGAAACAAAGTCTGAGATGACCTGCCCCACCGTTGTGATATTGTCCCCTTTGGGGTCTCCCCCTCACGGCTTTAAAACACATCACAACAATTAAGGGAGAACCTCCACATATATCCAGGACTTTGAATGACTATCCAAGCGATGTGGGACAGAGTTCCGTCCACAGTCACTTGCAATAGTAGCTCACCCAGGCACCCAACCCCGCCCACATCACGCCTGCCCACATTAGAGCAGGGACTGGGGCATTACAAAGTCGAGTTGACAACTTTTATGGTTTGTATTCTTCATTCCGTAGTGTCTGGTAATCCTGTGAGTCTTTCCTCTTTAATTTTTTATATCATTATCCAATTTAGACTTCATCTGGGTCCAGGTTATATTCCTTTTGCTTATTTGATGACCACACTTACTTTGCACTGCAATGTGGTCATGCCACCTGGTGAAGCTCCTATTACGCTTCTCCCATTCAATAATTCAAACATTAATAAGATGAATTTAAAGCTTGCTCCTGGTCAATAGGATGGGGAAGTAGAGAAAGTTAGAGAGGAAGATGCGTTGCCCACTGACACTATGATGGATGACATTTTTTATGAATTAGAAGAAGATGTTCCTAATGCTAATCCTGATTTTCAGCCTTCTGACTTTGATGAGTGCCTTTGTGCCCTAGAGGAGAAAGTTGATGGATTGAAAATATCCCATGATAGTCAAATGAAGTATATGCGTAAGTATTTTAGACACATCGCAAAGGGATAACATCAGATTGATCCATCCATTCCACCTCCTTCTTCATCTGGTTCTGATTAGATTTCTTTATGTTTAATGTTGGACTTGTATTAATGCTTAACTTTACTCTCACTTGGTGAGTACCTTGACATTTGGACATGTATAATTGTGTGATGTTGATACTCTACAATTATATATTTTAAACTGTTAACGTTCACTCTCTTTCTCATACTCTTCACATATTTTTATAACCACAATCATATATTTCAATCATTTCTTCCTTTGTCATTTTGTGACAAAAAGGGGGAGAATTTGTGTATATGCTTTATTTATGTGTGATTGGCGGATGTAGAGAAATGGAAATGCATATCATGTGGCATGTATGTGGAAATTTTTTGGATATGTATATGTTAATACAGGTCTCTACAAGACTCTCTACTCAGCTTGA
Source organism: Magnolia kwangsiensis (assembly GCA_037074715.1). Lineage (NCBI taxonomy): Eukaryota > Viridiplantae > Streptophyta > Magnoliopsida > Magnoliales > Magnoliaceae > Magnolia > Magnolia kwangsiensis. The sequence continues at coordinate 36,352,641 of CM073587.1, read as the reverse complement.
GGGGGAGAGATTGAGGAGGAGTTTGTGAATGTTGGATTCGTCATGAAGAAGTTTTGAAACTTTGTGAATATGTGTATTATAATAGGTTAATCTTCTAAGTTGGTTTTGTCACACAAATTTGACAAAGGGGAGATTTTAAGTGCTATGTTTTAGATCTAGCACCTTGTGTTGTCAAATTTTGTAATGCCAAACCACTTTGGAGTGATTGACTTGTTTTGATAGGTGGAAAGTTCACCTTCATTCAAAGATGCATTTCAAGTCATCTACATCAACATTAAGAGCTACGGAAACTTCAAGTCAATGTGCATATTCAACTACTAGAACAAGTTCAAGTTCACCTAGTACGACTTCAAGTCCAAATGCCTAAGTACTTAAGGCTCAAGTACACAAGCTCAAGTTCAAGTATATGAGGTCAAGCTTCATGTTCTTCAAAGTTAACTATTTATCGAAGCGACTGATGTTACAAGTTCTATGTTCACATTTAAGGTATATGTGACCTTAGAAAGACCTTATGTTTAGGTCATTAATGTTGCATACTTAAATTGGGTCAATGTACTTATTTTAGGCTTTACTTCAACTAATCCTAGTCATTGTTCGACTAGTCTAGGCACTAGCTAGACCAGTTCAGGTTTTTTCTCGACCAATCCAGAAATTAACTCAAATTTTCAGATAGTCTGGTAGGTCTTTGACCAGTTGAGCACCTTGCTCAACCGGTCGTGGATACTAGCTCGACTAGTAGAGTCGGGTTCGTCTTAAACTCTAGTAAGGAGATTTTTACCCACTCGACCAGTCGAGCAGGACGCTCGACCAGTTGAGAGTCTGTTTTATCCAATCATGCCAGAAAATTTGAAAATTGGTTCTGCCAGGACGAATCGAGCTGAACCTTAGACCAGTCGAGGGAACCGAATTGTAACCTATAAATAAAGGACATTTCTCAGATTTTATCATCAATTCCAAACCAATTCAAGCCACCACTCTGAGAGATTAGTCCCCACTATTGTGAAGCTATTGTAAGGTATTTAAAATTATTTTATCTAGCATTTTGGTTTCTTGATCTCTTGTTATTCCATTCTACTTGATATAAAGGGGATTTTTCTTTAACCCTTTTTGAGATACAAGAAATTGAATCCAAGTTGTCAAAGGTTGGATTTAATTTAAAATACATCTAGACCTAGAACCCCTTCATTTGTGAGATTGAACATTGAACATCTTCATCTACAAAGAAGCAGTTCAACCGGTTACATCGAATAACATTCTCCAGATAAATCTCTATTTGTGGTTTTGACTGAGATCAGGCAGGAAAATCTCAGCGTGGGGTTTTTTTATTGTGTAAGGCTAATTGAAAAACACATCTATAAAGGTTTTAAGGTGAACCTTGGAAAACCTTCTTTCTTAGTGAAAGCTAATATCCCATGGGTGTGGATATTGGGAGTGGAGTAGGAGTGGCTGTTTGCGAACAGTTGGTGTACACACCGAACCACTATAATTCTCAGAGTTTGGCTGATGATGATGATGGTGGTGATGTATGTGATGTGGTGAATGTTGTAATCTATTTTATGCATTTATGGTGATTGTTGTAATAGCCAAATTTATTTCTTTTGCCTCGATATCGGTTTGAGTTTTTAATACTTTCTGAAGTTCTAGAAATCAGTTTATCCTACCATAAACCTTGGTTTTTGGTGTAAGGTTGTCCTTAGAATAACATTGGTATCAACCTCTCAAGACTTGTGCATTTGAGGTTGCTATTTGAGTTTATTTGCCTTTTTCACACTGCCCCTCTCCCTCTTTTGTGTTTTACGGGTGAGGTAGGGCCCACTTAGGAAATCCACTCCATCCATTTGAATGCCCAACTCATGACAGGGCCAAGAAGCTTTGGATCACATCAATGTTTGGTGTATTTTTACCATTCAAGTGTGCTTACACAATCAATTAGTTTAAATAGAAAATAAACTTCATGGTGGGCCACACAAGGTGGTCCACGCTATGATAGTGTGTGGGACATGCTCTCCAATAGCATGGACCACTTGTGAGTCCCACAACACCATGAGAGTAAGAGAAGAAAGGGAAAGGAAGGGAAAGAGATTTGGCCATCGGGGTGCCCCCCTCCAACTATGGGGACCACCACATACTCAATACATGATCAACTTGGGTCCCACCCTTGTGGACCTACCAAAATAGAAAAATCATAAAGATTATGAGGGTTTTGACCCTCCTATGCACTCACCTCAAAGAATGAATGGTTGGATCATCTCAGATCGGTGATCGGATCGCCCACCAAGCTCCTCTTTCACCCTAATATTCTTAAATCTCACTTTTCTCTTCACTTACTCTCTTGATCTCTCATAACCCTCTCAAGCTCTCTTTCTAATCTCTCCTAAATATTCTCTCTTTTCTCTTATTCTCTCTACTCTTTCTTTCTTTTCTCTCTTTCTCTCTTAATCTCTCCCTAATCTTTCTAATATTTTTTTCTCTCTCTTAATCCCTCTCTACTCTAGCTAGAAAATTCTAGAAATGAGAGGGAGTTAAGGAGTTTTTGTGGTAGAGATTTTAGGATAGGGAGGGAATAAGGGGAAGATCGAGGGATAAAATGGGGAGAAAAAGAATGAAAGAATGATGGCTAGCATAGGTAGGGGTATGGGTTGCATGAGAAAGGCATGGGCTTGTTTGACTAATGGGGAGAGAGTGACATGAATGATGGATGGGTTGATTGATGACTTAATTGATGGTTGAATTAATGGATTGATTGATTTGACAACATGAGAATTTGTGCAAGTGGGCCCGCGTGCTTGCGTAGCCCACATCGGATTGTGCTGAAATTGTAACTTCTAATCTATTGGTCGAAATAGGGCATGCCGCATGGCGGTGGAATCGTAGTACCTACACGGTCGCTAAGGTACAAGTCTTAGGGTATTGCGGTATAAAATTAGAGTAATGATCAAAATTCATAGATTCGGCCGACCGAAAATACACCGACATCAAAAATGAAATATACAGAGGGTTAATTAAGGTACGGGCCTTATAAATCTAATCCCTTCGAGGTAACGGTCAGTAATTTTGTTAGCCATGTTACAAACACACATGGTGTTCTATCGGTCGATCTTACAGTACGCACTAATCTAGCACCGTTCTTTGTGGTGGACACTTCGTCAAGTTATAACGTGTCACACCCCAAACTTGGAAACCAGGCTCACAAAATTTTTAATCATCGAATCCGGCACTAATAGCCTCTGTAGTATCCCATCCTCGGCTCTCGATACCTATATGTCAGATTCTGATCCTGGGATACTACAAGGAGGCTTTTCAATATAATTTTTTTAATAAAGGAGCATAATCACAAGCATAACCAAGTCACAGAAACATTGTCACCACATATCCACTAATAAAATTATTCAAATACAATGCTGAAAGGGAAATACATATATGAAACAAAATACTCCAAAGCTCTAACACAAGCTCATATCTCAATGCTGATGCAACTTGACCTCACCTGCACGTAATGGTCGTGCATAAGCTTATAAGAAGCTTAAAAGGTGGTGTATGTGTGTGCAATGCATGTGTCAAGCATATAAATATCAGAGTAAGCAAAAATACTGGTAAGTCCATGAATACCATCAGCCTTATCCACGCTATGTGATGCAAAGACATAATAAGCTAATGTCATATACTAATGAAGCAATGTAGATCGGTTAAGCAATGCGGAGACATAGTAAGCCAGATGTCATATACTGAGGATACAATGCAATATGCAAATCCTGACGACTCCACGAACATGTGGGATAAAGTTCTGCCTTCTTTATATGCACGGTAGCCTGCTAGCACAGCAACCTGCCAACCACTGGTAGCTCTCTTAGGCCCGCTAGGCCTTACGCACATCAGCATCCACCCATGTATGCCCGACCACATGTGACCACAGTGACGGAGCGTCATAATATGTCATATGCAGAGGATGTAATGCAGTATGCAATGTAAAAGAAATGGCTAAGCTGGAGTGTGTAGTCAAGATGATAGTACGTGGTATCGCAAGCTGTAGGATTCATCACAAGGGACTTCTATCCAAACCAGTCCTATACCTAAATTTGGATAGCTATACTTAATGTGGTAGACTCCTGATCTTAGGTTAGTCACACGCCCAACTAAAATCCTAGCCATTGTGAAGGTACACATAATGATTTGGTTGTGCACCACTAACCCAATTAAATAGTGAATGAATGAACCGAATGCTGAGTACGCAACTCCTACTCGGTAAGTCCACATATTAGTATCGTACATCTCTGGGATCATCACCGAGGTCTAATACACTCTACAATAGATTACGATTCCATTACGTACAACCAGGTGAGTGAAAGAGACCTCACTACCTGTCTAGCCAGTAGTCTACCAATATCTACCAACACATCAATAGCGGACTCATTACTAAACTGGTCAAACTCAACCTAGCTGAGCCCCCTTCACCCAGGCGGGTAAGGTCACACCCCCTTCCAACTGACCACAATCAGTGGGAGACGTCGCCTTCTGGTATTCGGCACTCGTGTGCTCATATTATCCACCCGATCTCGATGTTGGAGCATCCCCTGGCCACGAGGGTTTAAGGACTTTCACCCACAAACATTTAAAGTGCCTATATGCTAAATTCCAAACATTTTCGGTGTCTCATCTGACCATCCACGATAAGCCTGTGGATGTCACAGCCCTAATGTCGCTAGGGCGTAAAGTTATCATGTCATAGAAAACATGAGTCAAGCTATCCAGTCACGCATCAAACCAACGCATATTGCGCAATCATGTGGGGGTAACTCCGTCTCACAAGGAGTCCCATAAACATCTTAGCCTAATGACATATCCTATAATCAATCATCTCTCATAGCAGGCATACCAATGATGCCTATGAGCATGTATCATAATGTTATACTAAGCATGTTCTCATTGTGTTGATCATGTCACACAAAATGCGAGATGCATGAGTCATACCATCCAGTCACAAATCAAACCTGCGCATATTGCGCGATCATGTGGGGTCAACTCCTTGCAAGGAGTCCCATAAACATCTCAGCCCAATAGCATATGTTATAATCAATCATCCCTCATAATAGGCATACCAATGATGCGTATGAGAATGTATCATGATGTTCTACTAAGCATGTTTGGTCATCATGCATATATATATACATATATAATATCATCATCATTATCATGTGGATCATTTTCACTTCATGATTAACATAATCAATGTCATAAGTACTATAAATAATTACTCATGCATCATCAATGCATATGCTGTAATTCACCATCCATTAAATCATATCTATCATTTCAACCAACAACTCACAATCATCATTATCATGTTACCATACAAGTATTATCATCTCACCCATCACTAGGTGCATCCTACCTAGTGTGACTTCCACACTAGACTTGAACTACATGCAAGGCATGGGGTCGTATAGGTTAAGTGTGAGTACTGCTTGGTGAACCAATAGGCCAACCCAAGGGCATAAATGTCCAACCACAAAGCTTTCAATGGTGTGGATCTAATTCCATAACTAAGTGGGCCCCACACATTCCACCAACTAGAAATAATGCACAATCTCAAACATGAAGGATAACATGCTAACATCTTTCATGTCATATGTCATATTGGGTCCACTAGCCACATACACAATAAATCAAGAAAAAGCCCAATTATCCAGTTTATGCATTGTAAAATTGGTCTCTCTAAGCATGGTCTACTTGACTAGAGGTAGTATGAAAGACACATTGCCCAGTAGACAATGGGCCTGCCCAACAGGCTCAAAGAAGGTTACCATTATGGGTTTCTCATTCCCCAATGATTTCTCTTAGTGTTGGGCCCGATTGGGCCTTAAGTTTACATCATTTAGATGGGCCCAAGGCCACCTATATCTTAAGAGAACATTTAGACAGCAAGATCTATACACTAAATATTTTATAAGTTATATAACACCCATTTACAAACATGCCAGGTGGACCTCATTACATGAGAGGTAAGGCCCATACAAGATAACCCATACTAGATGGCCCACTTAAGGTTTTCAAGCCCAATAATGTCTGAGAGTTAATTTTTTTTAGATTTTAGATGTTGTATTAAATGCTTTGGGAAGGTGGTGGACCCCACTAACATGGCCCCACGTAAATTTTACGTCAAATAGATTTTTATGCAATGTATGATCATGTGGGATCCACATCTGGTGAAAGGAAGGATCCATCTGGTAGCTCTATGTATGGGATTTAAAAGGTATAAGGCGATCCTCATGGATTTGGTGTATACAATTTACGATGATGTCCAAAATATGGGTAGTTGAGGAAATGTATAGGAAACACAATGCAAAATTAGTTTTGGCCCAATCTTGAGTACATCCCATGGTCACAGGGGACCACCTTTCAGTGTCTCATTAGGTGCCCTTGATTGTACTATATATGTACTTAAAAAACTACAAGTTGGGACCAACTGGTTGTGCACACATAATATTTGGTATAGGGCCAAACATAGGTACTTAAATTTTCTGCACATAAATTTATGCCTGACCACATTTTGGGGTACACTCCTTGATCATATGGGGTCTGACTTAGCTCGAGTAAAATATTATTTATCTATTCATTAGTATAGGTTACAGGTTCCAAGTCGTGGCCTACTCATATATCCAGAGTGTGGTCCACTACAGAGGCCTAAAGTTGTTACAAAACAAAAATAATCAGACAATTTTTAGCAATGGGGTCTGTCACAACTTAGGCCCTAATTCCCAAACACTTAGGGATCATTCCTGAAAAAAAAGGTGGGACATCCCAGCTCACTTATATAAGGATTAAACATCCCCTAAAGTGGGACCCTTAACTACAGAGTGTGGAGCCCACTACAAGGTGTCAAAGAGGCCTACACGCAATACAATTAAGTACTTAGAAAATTTCATTAAATATAAAGTGCAAAGGAAATTAAATAGATCCAATGGCAAGTGGGACCTGCATTCTAGCAAAGCATAGATAAGAGACACACATAAATACACATGACTGTTTAGATTAAATGAACTAATAAAGCACATAAATCAAAAGTGGCCTTATCACCAAGTGGGTCCATAATAAGAGGATGAATGTTTTGGTCAACATACATACAACATACAAGTGGCACATGAAATGTCTTGATCAAATATCTATAATTAGATTCTATGTTGGAAAATTTGAGCCAATGGATGGTTTGGGAATATGTCATTTAGGCTATATATAGGTTTCCAACTATACAGAGCCTGGGATCCATCTGCACCATACAAAACAATTTAAGGTTTATCCTTACGAAAGTATCCGTCGGTTCAGAATTTTCTAAACTTTATCATGAAAGAATCTAATCATAGGGACCATACATCCATAACATCAAGTTTACTTGGCTGCTGTCTAGCGGCACATGCAGGATTCTGATTTGCCTAAAATGAACCCATCCTGCATGTGCCGCTGGACAGCAGCCAAGTAAACTTGATGTTAGGGATGATTGGACCGTTAGATGGCTACGGAATTTGGTCTAGAGTTAGTTCATATTGTGGTTCATTATTCCCAAGTTTTAACTCTGATCTTAACATGGTCAATTTTATATAATTTTTAAAACTTTCTATCCAGAGATTTTTTTTTTTTTTTAAGAAAGGATTACATGTGAAGGGTGTGGATATGATGTTCATCATGGTGGACCATACATCAGGAAATCAGGTAGGAAACCTTATTCCCACCACACAAATCAGGGCCTAAATGGCCTTAAATAAATATCACATCAATAAATATCATGATGGGATCCATGGAGAATGGCCCCATCATGGATAAATGTATGCAAATCATGATGGGCCATTGGCCACACCTAGGGTCAAAGATGGTATCCGTACCATTAATTGGTAGGTCCCACTTGTCCCATGTATGAAATGGAAAAAAATAACCTAAGAAGCACCCACCTCTCTTCTTCTTATTCCCTAAGATTCCAAAGCTCCTAAGATGCTTCTTTAATGGTGGATGATGGTGCTTCAATGGTTGGATTGGGTGGGATTTACTAAGAAGAGGGCTGGTGTGATGGGTTCTTTCTCTCCTTGCTTAGACATCCAAGGTTTCCTTGGGTTGCAAATGAGGAAGATGGGAGAGAATGGGAGGGAGAGAGAGAGGTATAGAGAAGTTATGGGGTGTAAGAGGTAATCATGGCATGGACAAGCTAGTCATCATTGCTTGTAAGGCATGGGGGCTAGGGTGATATCATCCTAGGCTAGGTAGGCTAGGATGATGTCATAGTCATGATGGCTAGTAGGGATTCTTCTCTACCTGGAATTTGTAGTCCTGAAACATGTAGTCTATGCCTGGGATTATGCGCGGGTCATAACGCGTAGTCTAGGTATCGCATTGGCACACGAGACACGGCATTAAAACCTCGGTGACGGTGCAGTTACAATGGTACAGGTTTCGGATCGATTCGACTCAGATCTATAGGATGCGACTTAAGATCGCTCGCAATCATTGTCTATAGGTCGCGAGTCGCCAGTATTCGATGGGAAGGATTGTGGGAGTCTAAGGAAAGATATGGTACTAGGGTACGAGCCTTACATAACGCCTTGTTAGGAAGAGATTGTATTCATTCTTTTGCATGTATTCCTTCTTCTCTTCACCATTTTTTCATATTTTGGAATCAAAATAGGGTCGAGCTCATATTGGCTGATAATAAGCCATTTTTAGACTCATCAAATGCTAATGAAGCTTATTACTATGGCAAAGAGATAATGCCCATCAGGTTCACTAGGATAAATAAATCTGGACGACAAACAAGTATTTTTGTAAAGAATAACCTGAGCAATATAATTCACACTATGGCGGTCCAGGAAAATGCAACCAAGCCGAAGGGTTTAATCCTTAGTTGGTTAGCTATAAGTTGCATCATTGAAGAGTTACCATGATTGTGACAACTAAAGGTGTGGTCTGCTTGACTGAGTTCACAGCCAGGATAACAAGGCTTAAAGAGAGCATGGAACAAAGAAATGAAGGAATTTTTATGAACTTGGCTGAATTGGACAAATCGGCGTAGTAAGATAGTTTTAATATGAAAGATTTACTGAAAGAGGTGGAAGAACATCGACTGCAGTTCCAAAACCCGCTGGATGAAGTAAACTAGGGACAGATTAGGATCTGAGGCCTACATTTATAAGAAACTTGTTACGACCGCCTGAGTGGGATAAAATAATAAAGTTGTTATAGGAATTCATAGACTATTTTGCATGGGATTATCATGACATGCTAGGGTTCGATAAGTCTTTGGATAAGCACGGGTTACCAACCAAAGAAGGATATTGGCCGCATAAGTAGACCCCTGAGAGAATGATGACTGATGTCATTCTCAAAGTCAAAGAAGAAATTGAACGACTTTTAAAAACCGCGTTTATTCAACCTATCAAATATGCAAAATGGATGTCAAATGTGGTCCCAGTGATAAAGAAGACCAGTAAGATAAGAGTGTGTATATTTCAGAAATTTAAATCTAGACACTTCCAAAGATTAATATCCTATGCTTATGGACAACTACTTAATTGATTGAGCTGCTGGACAGGGGATTGTGTCATTCTTGGATGGGTATTCAGAGTATAATTATATATATAGCCTTACATGACGTGCCTAAAACAACATTTAGGTGCTCGAGACACTTGAGTACTTACTATTAGGTGGTCATGCCTTTCGGTTTAAAAAACACTGGAGCAACATATCAAAGGGCAATGAATGCCATTTTTCATGATATGATTGGTCAATTTATGGAAGTCTACATTGATGATGTGGTAATTAAGTCGGTCGATGCAAAAGATCATTTGGTCCATTTGCGTAAATCTTTCGAGCAAATGCAGGCCCATAAGTTAAATATGAGCCCAATGAAGTGTGCTTTTGTGGTGTCACCCAGTAGCCTTTTGGGGTTCCTTGTACATTAGAGAGGAATAAAGCTTAGGCTGTGATCGATACAAAGACTCTAAGGAACAAGGCTGAGTTACAAAAGTTTTTAGGCCATCTTAATTTCTTATGGTGATTCATATTTAACTGTGCTGGTAAGACTAATGTCTTTTCTCCATTGTTGAAACTAAAGAGGGGAGCTGAATTTTTATGGGAAGAAGAACATCAACTGGCTTTTGATCAAATTAAGGAATACTTGACGAAGCCACTGGTGTTGATGCCTCTTATCAAAGGTCGGTCGCTAAGGCTATACATAGCCACATCTGCAGGATCGATCGGAGCCCTATTAGCACAGGATGACAATTCGTGAAAGGAGAGATCAATCTATTATCTAAGTCGAGTGTTGCTCGATGCAAAGACTTGATATTCGGCCATGAAAAAACTATGTTTGTCTTTATACTTCGCAACTACTAAGTTAAGACACTACTTGTTGGCTGAAAGGGTGAATGTAATCTCAATTACTGATCTAATCAAATACATGTTGAATCAGCTTATTTTAAGTAATTGAATTGGCAGATGGGTATTAACACTATTTGAATTTGATTTTCACTATGTACCGTAGAAGGTGGTAAAGGGAAAGGCCATAACAGAATTTCTGGTCAGCCATCTGTCAGACCTAGAGGAGCGTATTCTTCTCAATGTTATGAATGTGAATCTTGCACAAATTACGCCTTGAAAATTGATCTTTGATGAGTCGAGGATCCCCTGGTCATCTGGGGTCGTTATAGTTCTAATTGCTCCCAATGGGAATCAGAAAGAATATGCATTTCAGTTAGAATTTGAGTGTACTAATAATCAAGATGAGTATGAGCCTATGATAATCGACCTATAAATATTGTTAGAAATGTGGGTAAAAGATGTGGTGATCATCGAGGATTCTCAGCTAGTAATAAACTAGATGGTCAGTTCTTTCAAGTGAACTAGTCCATCATTATTACTATATTTTGCAGTGGCCATCCAATTATTAGAGAAATTCGATGACATCCAGTTAAAGCATGTTACTCGAAATTACAATACAAATGACAATGAGATTACACAATTGGTAGCAAGGTTGGAAGTTTTGAAGGGATCGGTCGGTCAGTCGATCACAATCTAAAAAGATCACTACCCTTGATTTTTTAGAGGGAAAGCATAGCAGATGTCTGTCTGATTGATGAGAAGAAAACAATTGGAGAGCTCCTCTTACAGGATACCTGTAGAGTCCTTAGACTAGGATTGATAGAAACACAAGAAGATCAACTATATATTATGTCATGATTGATGATGAATTGTATCATAAAGGGGCTGATGGAGTTCTACTTAGATGTCTATTAAAGAATGAAGCAATAAATGACATGGAAGAGGTCCATGAAGGTATTTGTGGGGCTCACCAAGAAAGAAGAAAAATGAAACTCATGCTTAAGTGTTATGGGTACTTTTAGCCTGGAATGATGACCGAATGTGTTTGGTACGCTAATGGTTGTGAGGCTTGTTAGAGAAATGGACTGGTTCAACACATACCTACAGTTGAATTGCATCCTGTTATAAAGCCTTGGCCATTTCGATGATGGGCGATCGACTTGATTGGACAGATTTACCCACTTTCGACTAAGATGGATTCGTTTGTTATTGTGGCGACCAACAATTACCAAATAGGTTGAACCAAGACTTATACATAAGGTCAGTCAGGAAGATATTATCAATTTCATAGAGACTAACATAATTCATCATTTTGGTATTCCTAAATCTATTACCATGGACAAAGGAGCAGCATTTATAGCTAAGGAAATAAAAGTTATGTGCAAGACCCGTATCTTGGTCCGTATCGTTCCGTAGACTTCCGCGGTCTTACCGGTCGAATTTCGGTAACCTTCGACTCTTAAATGATATCGACGCACGACCCTGGTTCATGTGCCGACAACCTGAGTCGACTCAACCCGAGACCAATACCATAGCGACCGCGCCGTCGTTGCGGTTTTAATGCCGCGACTCGTGCGCCAAGGCGATACCCTGATCAAGAGATGTGGGCCAACGTTCGGTGCGAGAAAACACTGAGCATTGCAAAAACCAAGGGAATCTCTACGATGTGTCACATCAATCACATCAATCCCATCAATCAATCAATCCATCAAGCCATCACAAGTCAAGTACACATCACTTTCATCCCTTTTCCCAAGCAACCACAAAAGTCTCCCAAAATCATACCTCTCTTACACAAAAAGCCACAAAAGTCAAGCTTTTCTTACACCTCCCATACTTCTCTTACACAAAAGCCTCAAAAGTCTAGTTTTTCTTACACAAACATCACTCACCACATCCATCCATCACTCTCTCTCTCCCTTTACATCACTCTCTCTCTTTCTCTCTTTCTCATTTCAAAATTTCCAAGCAATAAAAAATTCCAAGAGCCCATACGTATGGAATTCTCCCTCTCTTCCTAAACTCCAAGTGGCCCACCTCTTCATCCCAAGATCTCCCATCTCAACCCTCCATTCCTCATCTTAACCGTTGAAAACCAAGCTAAGGTGCCAAGGAACCTCTAGGAGCAAGATGATCGGACGGTGGGTGCTAGATCATTCTAGTTTTTCTTATTTTTATGATGTGCCAAGTGAGGCCCACCTATCAATGGTGTGGATCTCACTTGGGACCCTAAAATGTGGCCGATGGCCCATTTGGATCATCATGATCATTCCATGATGGGGCCATTCTCCATGGACCCCATCATGATGTTTATTTCATTTAGATAGGTCATCTAGACCGTCCATATCGGTGGGGAATGGATCTCCACCGTTGATTTACATTTTTGACGGTCCCATGTTCAAAGGGATCCATTTATTGTATGAATCATTGCAAGGGAGGGCCCATAATGTCGGGGTCCCTCCATCACTAGGCGTGTCCCACTCTCCATGTCTCTCTCTCTCTTTTATTTCTTTTCTTTTCTTTTATTTTATTTTATTTTATTTTACTTTATGCAATAGGATTGTGTGGCCCACTTGAATGGATCTCACCTGGAGGTATTTATTTTTATTCAAGTGGGGCCCACCTTAGACGTTGCTGCCATACCACCCATCAGTGGTGGCCCACTTCATCAAGGCCCACCATTATCAAAAAAAAATGATATAACCGTCCAGCGTCTGGGACACTGGACGTTTCAAAGAAAGGAGAAAAAGGGAAAAAAAGTAAAGGAGCTTTTGGATGGTCCCCTTGTGTAGGCCCCACCGTGATGTAGTTAAACAATCCAAGCCGTCCATCCTCTTACCTATGGTGTTTTAGCCGTTGGGTAGAAGTTTTGGCCTGATTGGAAGACCTGGTGGGCCATAGCATCGAAGAACGTACCACTACCATTCAAGGATCCATTTTCTTATTTTATTCATTTTCTATCATCAAAAAATTTGAACTCTGGACTCATTTCGACTGTTGCGGGCCACTGAACGCAATGGCCGGAGCGGACTTCATTTTAGCGGGCCCCACACGTGAAAAGCCTCGGGAAAACAGTTTTTCCCAAAAATTAGAAATTCAAGAGGCAGAGCCTTTGCCTCTGCCTCCTGTGTCAGCGAGCAGCGCCTGCACGCAGGCACGTGCAGGCCTTGTAACGGACGGACGTAGGGGGCCCATGGCCCTGCGTGTGGGCCCCAGCATAATGTTTATTTGTCATCCGACTTGCTCATGAGGTGGGCCACCCCAGTGGTGGGCCCCCCTCCAAAAATGAAACAGATCCAAAACTCAGGTGGCCCACACCACGTGAAACTGTGTGAATTGAATTTTACCATTGAAAAGTCTTTGTGGCCCACAGAAGTATTGGATCAAGCTGAAATTTATGTTTTCCCTTCATCCAGGTCCAAGTGACCTCGTGAACGGGTTAGATTTCAAATAAACATTACGGGGTGAGCCCCACATGGGACCCACAATTGATGCATGTGCCTCTAAGTCCACCGTCCAGTGGACGGTGGTGGACGGTGGCACCCACCGTTGAGTATATATACTCCCACCGTCCAGTGGACGGTGGGGCCCTTAGAACATATGTGTGGTCCTCACTGTCCAGCGACAGTGGGACCCACCATGATGCACGTGATGCATCCAGGCCATCCATCCCCTTGGTGGGCTCATTTTTAAAGCCTGATGCTATTGGATGGGTGGGCCACTCACATGGGTTAGGCCATTTGATTTGTAACAGGCCTATGGGCTAGGCCCATTTGAATTTCAAAAGGGATATAGGCTAGGCCCATTTGATTTACGAAATGCTTATGGGCTAGGCCCATTTGATTCATTTAAGGCCTAAGAACTTGGGCCCACTTGATATGTAAAGCTTATGGGCTTAGGCTCACTTGATATTTAAGGCCTACGGGTTTAGGCCCACTTGATATGTTTCAAGTCCCTGGGACTAGGCCCATTTGATGTACTTCAAGGCCATAAAATTGGACCCATTTGTTGTATTCTTAAAGCCCATGGAAGTGGACCCATTTGATATATTGTAAGGCCCATGGGACTAAACCCATTTGATTATAAAAAGGGTCCATGGGATTAGGCCCATTGGATTTAATTGAGCCCTATGAGTTAGGCCCATTTTATTTGATTAAGGCCTAGGAGTTTAGGCCCATTTGACTCATGTTAGGTCTATAGGTTGAGGCCCACTTGATCTACATGTGGGATCCCAATTGGTGTGGTCCATTGGTCACATACTAGACTCATGAGACTATGCTCATTTGATGCAATCCAAGGCCCACGGGTTTTGACCCATTGCAATGCACATAAGACCCATTGGTGTGGCCCATTTATGTGGCCCATCTGATGAATAAAAGGTCCATAGGATATGGCCCATTTGATATATATAGGAAAAGCCCAATGGGATGAACCTAAGGTCCATTGCAATGTGTAATCCCAATACCGATTATGTAGTGATGTTTAAAATGATCGTGCCTGGGAAGCAATGTTGGTTTGACGTCCACATTGTGAGTGTAATGCTAGTTGGATGTCCACATTACGACTCTCCTTAGGGCCATTGTTAGGCCCGTACTTATTGTGTATAGGCCGTCCAGGTCCATCTGCATTGTAAGATAGTTCATTTTATTATAGCATATTTAGTACAGTTTCATGACTCATGATCATATGCATCATATGTATGCTTGACGTGAGAATTGTCTGATCATAGCATTTGCCTTTGGGCAGGTTGTTTATGGGCTCCCGGTTAGGAGGTGTTGCCCTACATGAGAGCACGATATGCGCAGGATTTGTTGCATGATTGGATAGCGTGAATCATGCATTTTGCATTTGTGTGACATGGTTATTGTACGCCCTAGCGACATCAGGGCCGTAGCCTCCACAGACGCATCATGGTTGGCAGGATTGGATACTGAAAATCTTATTCTACATGGGGTACTATAGATATCCCTGGGTGAAAGTCTCTAAACCCTTATGGTACCAAGAGGTTGCTCCAACGTCTAGACCGAGTGGGTAGATGAGCGTTGAGTGCCGAATACCAGTTGGCTGTGCTCTCCACTGTGTCGTGGTCGGTTGGAAGGGGGTGCGGCCTTATCCACTCGAGAGTAGGGGACAATGCTAGGCTAAGTTTAACCAGCTCGAGGAATGGGTCTGCTATCGACGAGTCGCGCCCGATATTAGCAGACGGATAATGTGGTCTCTTCCACTTACCTTATTACGCGCGATGTGGCGGTAATCTGGTTTAGAGTGTACTAGACCCCGGTGATATTTCATATTTTGAGTTGTATTGATGTGTGGACATAGATGAGGATCTGTATGCTTGAGTTGCATTGCACATCGCATGGCCTTGGGATGGCTGATACCATTCATGTCTCGCATTGCATAGCCTTGGTACAGCTCATGGTATTATGGTTCTATCTGCATATTCCGCCTTATTTTGACATTGCATGTTCATATTACTACCTTGCGCACACACTTTCACCACCCTCTAAGCTTTCTATAAGCTTATGCACGACCGTTGCATGCAGGTGACGTTGGTTCGCAGCAGCGCTGAGGCAGGAGCACGTTGCTGAGCATTTTGGAGTTTTTGTTCTTTACCATTGTATTTCCCTTTATGCTCATTGTACTTGTAAAGTTTTTTATCATAGTGAAAATGTAATGGAGTTCTTGGTTGTTGTTTGTGGGTTATGCCTTTGGTTATGCTTATTACGAATCAAACTGACATTGAAAATCCTCCTCGTAGTATCCCAGGATCCGAACTTGGTGAATGGGAGCTAGGAGCCGAGAATGGGGTTCTATGGAGGCTGTCGGCGTCGGATTTGGCGATCGGGAATTTTGTGAGCCCGGTTTCCTAGTTTGGGGCGTGACATTATGGCCATGCGATATGGAATAAAAATTCTCCATTCAACTCCATATTACGCCCAGGCCAATGGTCAAGCTAAAGCTAGTAACAAGGTGATCAAAAATATTTTGGGGAAAATGATATGAAGAAATCCAAGGGAACGACACCTTAAACTATCTGAGGCTATATGGCCTATAGGATATCACCCCGAACTAGCATAGGGATCAATCCGTTTATGCTAACTTATGGGTATGAAGCGGTTTTACCATTGGAAGTTCTGATCCCATCCATGCAAGTTGCTCATCAATCATGGCTGAGTTCAGCCGAATTCACAGAGGCAATGTTGGCCAAGCTTGAAGGGATGGATGAGGTTCACGTTAAAGCTTTGAATTCTATCATGGCGAACAAGGCGACCGTAGCTTGCACATATAACAAAAGAGTTAAAGGAAAAGCTTTTAAGGAAGGAGACACAGTCTGGAAGATGATTCTTCTTATCGGTAAGAAAGACCAAGCATTAGGAAAATGGTCCCGTGCTTGGGATGGACCATATACCATCGAGCTAGTTTTAAGAGTCGGGGTGTATCTCCTTAAACATTTAGATGGTAATATTGCCCAACGCCTATTGTTAAGGCACAAAAAAAGAGAAAGAAAGACAACAAAAAGATCATTGTGCACAAATCATTGTGTGTAAAATGATCATTATGCAAAAAAGATCATTGCGCATAAATGATCAATGTGCATAAATGAGCATTGTGCGTAAAAAGATCATTGTGCGTAAAAGAGCATTGTGCGTAGATGATTGTTGTGCAGAAGGTGTCTGCACAAAGGGAACTGCATAATGGAATTTGCACAAAGGGAACCGTACAGTGGAGTCCGCACAAAGGGATCCGCACAGTGGAGTCCACAAGAAGGGATCTGCACAATGAAGTCTACACAAAGAGTTCGCACAAGGGAGTCCACACAAAGGAGTTCGTACAAGGAATGTCGCACAATGACTACGTGGCATGATCATATGTGCGAGGAGGCTATAAATATCCCTTGACCCCTCAGTAGGAGGTCATTAGCAACCAATCGAGGAGAAGAGGAATATTCTGAGAAGAAAGAGAGGTAGAGTCTGCATTCATTGTGCAGGAAAGGTGTTGTGCGGTGCACAACACTGTTAGCGCACAACGCTATTAGCGCACAAAAAAGACGGGTGCACAACACTACTGAGTGAACAATATCAGTGATCGCACAATAGGCCGAGTGCACAACAAGCCAAGTGCACAACAAGCTAGGAGCACAACAGGCTCAACAGGCCATGCGCACAACAGACTATGTGCACAACAAGCTATGCACACAGTAGGGAGTGCACATAATAGCCCAAGTGCATGATAATACTCAGCGTACAGCAGTGTTCAGTGCACAACAGTCTTCAATATATAGTTTTCAGCATAAATTTTTTTTAGTGCATGATGTCTTTATTTATTTTTTTATAGGTCATGAATATTCTATTTTGGAATCAAAGGAGAAAAGGATGTAAAAGAACTCAGAATGAATAAACGATGTGATTATCTTCTTTATTTTCTTTTGTTCATAATTAAGTGAATAAGATAATTTCCTAAATCAAATGCATTTGTTTCTTGTTTGAAACAAAATGGCGAATCTACTAGGGAATCTTTTCTCATATTCACTTGAATATTAACTTAAGAACTGTACAAGAGATAATCACAATTGTTTAGCGCCTATAAAGTGCCAAAATGGCAACTCTCGGAGGGAATATCCTATCTTTCATCTCCAAAATAGAATATAACTTGATTTAATTACTAATTTTTGTTGTTTTACAATATAGAGAGGATTCAAGAGAAAAGATATCGCAATTAACCAACTAATAGATGGAAATCATTCAGAAGAATACAATCTTCTATTTCACGGCGACGGGTTTCGTCATGGAGTATGCCGAAGAAGCAGTGTGAACTAAGCATGAAGAGCCACGGGCAACTGCTATAGTCAAACTGCTTCACCAATCGCATAGGAAGAAAGAGATGATTGGATCGTCATCACTCGCAGGAGGACAAGAACCCAAAATATCACTGTGATAGGAACGCATGCACCACTAAGAAGAGGCAAAGGACCGATAACGCAAAATATAGCTAGAAAACATCCTAAACTTTCTCCACCGGCAATCTACCCTATATAAGTGATGATTCCTCCAGTTGCATAAGATTATTTCCCTGCCTTGCCAGTTAAGAGCTCCTGATGGATAAGAGAGCAGAAAGGAAAGGCTTTACTAACATGTCTACTAGGATCCACATCACCTGTCCCGATGTCTTCCCGATCATCCGGTTACTCCAGAAATACACAAAGATCATATGAGTCTCCTTTTTTGACAACTCCTATAATATCAATACACTCCCATTTGGCATTGACTACTGCCTCATCAGGGAATGGAGAGTTTATTGTTTACATGGCCGCAACAAACCAAGGTTACAGAGGATCAAATCACTGAAATGGCAGAGGCACAAAAAGCACTAATGGAAGAATGCAGAAACCTCCGGGAGGCCTTGGGGACTCCTGTGCATAACGTAACCTAGATGGCGGCACCCAATGACTAATAACACAAATGAACGTGATCAACACCCTGAAGGATCACAGCTGTCGAGGATCGGGTCACACAGATTTATCCCCACGATGAGAGAGGTACAACAAGTTATCGAAGAACCAGTTAGGTCGGGAAGAGAACATGAGGGCACAATAAGATTCATATATCGAATGCCATACCTGAAAGAAGTAAAAGATATCCCATTTTTAAACAATTTCAAGCATCCTGATTTTCAGAAATTCAATGGGGATGGGTCACCGGAAGAAAAACTGATGCACTTCATCACTAGTATGGGGAATTTTTCCACAGTGCCCCAGTATTGCCTCCGATTATTTGGGTCTTCTTTGATGAATAAAGCATTCAAGTGGTATTCTAGCTTAACACCTGGGTTGATAAGAACATGGGAATAGATGCAAGACGCGTTCATGTCAAACTTCTTCTCATCAGAACATGATGTCAGTATCATAGAACTATCTTCAGTGTGACAGAGAGAGGGAGAGCCAGTGGAAAAATCTATAGACAGGTGGAAGACCCTGGGGGCTTCTTGAAGACAATTTCTAGAAGAGAAAGAATAGATGAAAATGTACCTAAACTCTATGGAAACCAGAGTAGCATTTGGTCTCACTAGTGCTAACATCAGAACCTTCCGCGACTTGGCTACAAAAGCGCATGCTCTAAAACTGATGACTCAGAAAATGCCAGCATTTAATAATGAAATGATTAGGATCTTAGAAGTCGATCACCAATGTAGTTGATCACAAAAAGAGAAGTTAGGATGCGAGAGAAGGGGCAAAAGGATAGAAAACAAAGAAGAGTCGAGTCGCCATAGAGGTAGGTTTTACGACAAAAGCCCTCGATCATTGAATTCCCACGAGGGTTTTGCGTTCGAAAAAGAAGACATACTCCCTATGATGAATCAGTTGTTAAAAGTCAGAACAATTGAACTGTCCTTGTCAAAATGTCCCGAAGAAGCATCTAAAATAAAGGAAAGAGACTTCTGTCATTATCACCGCATAGTAGGGCATCTGATAGAAAATTGTTATACACTGAAGTGTATTATACAAAGGATGATAAATAGGGGCAAGATAATAGTCGGGAAAGAGAAAGAAGAGCGACAGCAAACGTACTTACCATGCAAGAAGATTATCAGGGAAGGAAAAGGGTGGATGATGAGAAAATAACGGGAAAAGTTACAGTGACTACCTTGTGATCAGGGAAAAAGATGGCTAGCCCACTGAATTCAAGAAGTGAAAAAACAAAGATAGAAGCAGTCAAGAATCACGCCGACAAGAATAATAATGGTGAAAAAGAAAGGGGAAAGGAGACAAGAAAAGTGACTTATGACATTATAAGTCACTTGAAAGGCATTCTGGTTCGATTGAGTGTCTATGATGCTCTGAAATTGTCAGAAGATTACCAACAAAACCTGATTAAAGCCTTGTCTGATGAAGGTATAAGGGGAGTGTGGCTGACTGAGATGGAGAATGAGAAACGAGAAGATTGTACGCCATTTATCTACTTCTTCGATGATGACCTGGTTTGTGATGGGGAACATAATAGGTCATTAATGATAATGGGTCATATTCGTGGTAAACAAGTAAATCGAATAATGCTCGATAACGGGTCTACTGTAAACCTGTTGCCTTTGAAAATGCTGAATGAATTGGGTTATCGACGCTTGAACCTACGCCCTAGTGAAATGATGATACAAGGCTTTAATTAAGACGGACAGGGTGCACTTGATAAGATCACAATAACTCTAAAGATAGGAGAATTAATCACAAATGTTGTTTGCCACGTTATAAATACAGTGACTACATATAATCTCCTTCTGGGAAGACCATGGATGCCTCAGTATGGAATCATACTGTCTACCCTACACTAGTGTTTCAAATACTACAAAGACGGGGTGCAACACAAAGTATTAGCTGATGCAAGACTGTATACAGAAGATAAAGCTTTTTTCATGGATGCGAGTTATTATGATGCATTCGCTAGCAAAGAAGAAAAGGAGAATGATGAGAACAAAGTCCCAGAAAATGCTTGCATGGAAATAGTATAAGAAAAAGAAACGAAGTCGTCTATAACAGAGAAGGCAGAGAAGAAGTTATATTTTGTCCCAAAACTTCTGTGGCAGCCAGGATAATCACCATTAACATTAATATCACTATAACAATTGGAAATTCTATAGTCAAATTATACAGTACCACTCTCATATGCTTAGAGGAGTAGGTCATTTCCCCTTATTCCAAAAAGATTTCATGTTAAACCCAGTGCGAGATATCCGGAACCGATCGAATTCTATGCTCCCTCAAAAGCGAAGAAAGATGTAGTTGATAGTGGTGTGGGAAATGGAAGATTAACACCTAAAGAACGGGAAAGATATAGCACAACAAGTCGAAAAATCATGAAGAAAATGGGCTTTGATCATGAAGAACCTGTTGGTTTAATTATGGAAAAGTGTAACACCCTGAAATTCGGGGGTCAAGCATAACTCAGCTCTCGAGTTCCAAAACATCACTTATCCAACATCTTTGGTGATAGATGAATGTTGTCTATATTAGTGCAGTAAACATGAAATAGATTAAACCAAATCAGCAAATCATAGTCCAGGGACAATTTGAAAATGCAAGCGAAAGTCTAGAATACGTATATGAGCTAGTACAAGTCCCCAGAATACAAGTGCCCTGCCAAGTTAAAAGTACACATCTTATTTCAAATTACATATAATCAAATGTATTAGTCCAACAAAATGTATAACTCTTCTAAAAAGTGTAAATCCTAAAGCCCCGGTGATCCAGACTCGGCTCATGCGAACCCGCCCGAACACTGCATGAACGCGAATGCCTCCTCGTCCTTATCAAACTCTGGCTCTGCCTCACCGGCATCACCATCACCTGCAGCTAAGTCAGAGTTTGGTTGGTGTTTAAGGACTGTCCCAGAATGTGGGAGTGAGTGATAAACTTAGTGGAACTATACAACAAAGGCTAACATGTTATCAATTCAATCAAGAAGTAATGATAAAGCAGTACAATCAAACATGTCCTAATACTCTTGTTAATGCAAGAATGGTATGAGAAAATGATGCATGCCCTCACCACAAACTCCCTCTTGCGACATCATCTAACGATCGCAGCATGAATCACTACCACTGTGCTCTACACCAATGCCAACGGCACATGCAGTGCGATGTTATGAACATGATTACCAAGTTCTTATTAGTTCCTTTCATATAGCAAGATTAAGAAGCTAAGGTACCTCCCTTATATCAATACCCAAACAATGAGCCATTCTAGGGTTGTCAGTCCTAGGAAATCTCATACGATATTACTGTTCTAGGTCGCTGTAAAGGGCTCGTCATCAATCAATACAGGCCTAGTATACCTTAGTTACTACAAAAGGCTCGTCGCCTGTCTACAGTGTCAAGGTATGCTCGAGGTCACTGCAGAGGGCTCGTCACCAATCAGTGTAGGCCGACAGCATGAATATAGTGTCCCGTATCACCATAATCAGGTCACGAGTCAAGGTTGCTCACTGGTCACTACAGGGAGGCTCGTCACCCCTTTGTAGGTCGACAGCTCGATCACAGTGTCCCATACCACCATGTACGGCTCATGAGTCTTAGTGGATCATGGTACTAAGGTTAACGAGATTTCACTAGTGAGTTCGGTACCTTAGATTCAAACAGTAGTGTCCAAACATGGTGAACATGCATTGGTCAATCGGGTTAATTGACGAGCTCAACTAGGACAAGCGCACGTTTAGTCGATCGACATGGAATGCATAAGAACTCCATGTAGCCTAATCACTATCGAACATCTGAAGCACGACTCGCATTCGTCGAACACATCCTGCGTGGTGAAGGCAATCACAGCCACCAGATCGAGAACTGTTACCGATTACCTGGACTGTAATACAGTCCCAACTACGTATAATCTCAATAATAGATAATTAAATCAATTCCTACATTTATATGAGCATGTTGTGAAATATAACTTAAACATGGATACAGTACATGGAGGAAATCATACACTTAATTAAACAGTTCATGGAGGAAATCATACACCTAAATAAATAGTTCATGGAGGAAATCATACACTTAAATAAGGTAATTGAGATTCATACCTCAACACCCTTATAAATCACACTTTACTAAATACTAATTCATTCAGACATTTATACAAACACTTAGACTACATTATTCAACATACATCACGTATGTCGACCATATTACATATTTAGGCAAATCCTTTTGCCAAGGAGTTATCGCATACATAACAAGCATATATCAACGACAATTAATCATGACAATCATAGCATCAAATTCCTTATACATACAAACATTTCAACAAACACATGAAATACACTATTTGCAACATAGGTTATACATATACGTAAAAAAAACAGATAGCGCATTTGGCATATGTAATAGCATCCACGTCAATAAAAATCATTATCAGACATTGAAAGCCTTAAAAACCATAACCTAAACGTATATAGTCCGCACCTTAAACCAGAAAACGCGTAACGGATAAGATTCAGACGATAAGTCTTCGTCTACGGTGGATAGGCAACCTAAGACATGAAATAAGTTAGCTACATCAGCACTTAGACTATTCTAAGCTCCAAAACAGGCTAGGGTTTGATTGACTTATCCAAATATAGAATCAGAATCACCGAAAATAATGATTTAGATAAGTGAATTTGGTGTGTAGAAAAATTAGGAAGAATCCCAAGATGAAACACCAACTTCTCTCTCACTTTCTCTCTCTTATTTTGGCTAGGGTTTAGAATTCGTATGGAATATGTGAGAGAGGGTTTAAGACCCTTATATAGGCATAAAATTGACGAAAACAGTCCCATGGCCACGGTATACTTAGGTTATAACCAAATCGGGCTTATTCTGATCCAACAGAACGTTTCTCGAGGTCCTTTTACTAAATGCGATCAGACTTAAGCTCACTAATATTGGATCTTAAGCAAGTTAAGTTTTCAGTCCAATTGGGTTTTCAGATCGACCGCGGCTGACCAATTTTAATTCAGTGATCAACGAAACTCGATCAAGGCCACAAGTACTTAGTCATGTGTGGGCCATCTTTCCTGATCCGAGGATGAATTTGGATAAAAACCAACAGTCAGAACGCTTACAAATGGCGCGCAAGCAACACGACTCAGATTACTTAAATCCATATTTAATTTTTTAAAAATCTTCACTTCCTCACACTCTTCACTCCGGACTCAAGCAAATCGTCTCAGGACATCGTTTGGTCTTGATTTTCAAGGTGATAGTCAAGTCCAACTAGGCGGTCATAATTTTCTAAGTTCACCGCTATGAGACTTTTGACGTGCGGTTCAGGTCCGTTACGAAGTTTTCGAATGCTCCCGAGAGCAACTGAGTTTAGAGTTGGATCCTAAATTTCAGGGTAATGTAGCGTTAACAATTCTATAGGTTTTGGGTCTTACAGATCATATTTAAAGTTATTGGTGATAATTTCACAGGGAATCTAATTTAGGGCTAGATAAGTCACATTACATTTCTAAAGGATTTGGTTCTAAAGGATTTCTGCTAAAGGTGGTACTCGGGTCTTTGTACGGATTTTTTTAGGATGTTACAATCTACCCCCCTTAAAGAGAAATTTTATCCTCGAAATTTGTACCTTCTCATACTCCTCGAGGATCTGAGGGTAGTTCTTTCTGACCTCAACTTCAGTCTCCCAAGTTGTCTCTTCTTCGCTATGATGTGTCCACAGTACCTTAACAAGTAGGATAACCTTGCTATGCAATACCTGCTCCTTCTTATCCAAAATACACGTCGGTCGCAGTTCATACATGGCATCCTCGCTCAACTGCACCTGCTCCCAACTGATAATATGCGAAGGATCAGGAACGTACTTCTTCAACATGGACACTGTAACACCCCGAATTTTGGCCAACCTGGGATTAGACGTCCTTAGGCAATGGGTCAACTAAAACACCTGGAAAATCGCTCAGAACCCAATTCCATAGCCAAAGAAATCACTTAGTATTAATTCCTTTAGAAACTAAGCATAAGTTAGCTAGCGCAACCCTATAGTAGCTGGGAAATAGTCCCTGATCACTTTAAATACGTTCTACAAGACCCAAAACTTGTAGAATCCATGGTGCTATGATACTCTAAAACCTCAGATCAAACTCTAAACCGGTTTGTTCTCTGGACCTCTTTGAAACTTTATATTGGATCTAGACCACGCGTCGAAAGTCCGATACCTACAATCTTAAACCGTTAAAACCGCCTAGCTGGACTTGACAATCATTTCAAAAATTAAGTCCAACCGACATTCGCAGGCTATTTCATTGGGCCTGGACTGAAGAGAGTGAGAATAGGGTCAGATTTGGAATTTGAAATTCAAATCTGGCATACGACTTGACGCATCAGTATTAAGCATTCTGACCGTCAGAATTCAGCCAAATTACACCCTTGGATCAGGAAAATTTTTTATTTCATATCATGAGACTTGCAGACCTGATCTATGTGCGGTGACCGCTGAACTGAAACTGGACCGCCACGTGCGATCTACGAACACAGTTGGTCTGAAAATGGGATGTGAACGACATCCGACATGTATGAACTTAAGTCCGATCGCATTCGGCCAGGGGACCACCAAAAATATCTTTTTGGACCGAAACAGCCCCGATTTGGTTACCCCTCAAGTAAACATTGTTCCCAAGCCTGTTTTGGGCATGTTTGGGCTTATAAAAGGGCTTGAAACCCTCACTCCTCTCTCCCATCCGAATTCGGAAAAAGCCCTAGATTGAGTGAGAGAAAAGGTGAGAGATTGTGAGAGAGAGTGGGAGAGAATTTCCTGCTGCTGGTGCTACCTGCTACACGTGTTTAAGCCACGCAATCCAATCACTTTGCCGGTGATTTCTCTGCATTTCTAGGTAAGAAAATACCCTAAATAGTTGTTGATTTAAGGTTTCTTGGTTTTCATAGCATGGTAGCTGATGGATCTTGCGTATTAGGTTCCCAGTTCACCGTAGACGAAGCGTATATGCTCCGTTCGAATTGATACGCTTCTAGGAGAAAAGGTGTGGATTTTAGACGCTTTGATTGACTGTTTTCAACGCTTTCAATGTCGTTTAATAGTAGATTATCGACGGCAACGCCGTTTGACATGTACAACATGCTGTCCGTTTCCTGTTTCGTAAGCAGACGAAGAATATGAGATTTAGGGCATTTTAGTCATTTGTAGGAATTACTGTTTTCATCCATATTTTTCTGATGTGATTGACATGGATTCTTGTCGCATTTGGATATTAGGAATGCGTGCATAATTAGTTTGGCGAAGAGATTCTCCTAAATGCGCACTTTGAGTCGACATACTATATGTAGACTTAAGGGTGTAGTCTAAGTGTTTGTATAAATGTTTGTATTAGTATGTATTGAATTAAATGGTGTTATGAATTAGTTTGAGATTGAATTCTCAAATGATACGCTGATGTAAATGATTTCCTACATGTTGGCTATATGCATGATTTCATTATATGTATGAAATGCATGCGTTGGATGATTTACTTAAGTTGTATGTTATAACATGTGTTAACATGCTCACATGATTGTATGTCACTTTCATTACTTTTACATGATTGCTGATGTGAAATCATAAATGTTTGGGACTATACTTAGTCCAGACGGTCGGTAACTGAGTAAATTCGTGGTTGGCTTATCTTTGCCACGAATGACGTGTCGATGAACGCGAGTCGTGTTTTAGAGTTGGCGGCAATGGTTTGGCCACACAAGGTGTCTTATGCACTTCATGTCGTTCGACTTGAGATGCGCTCGTGCTAGTCGAGCCCGTCAAGTAACCCGACTGGCCGTTATATGTTCACCCTGTATGAGTCATAACTGCTTGAACCTAGGGTACTGAACTTACTATTGTAAACCCTGTCAACCATGGTACCTTGATCCACGAAGACTCATGAGCCGGGCATGGTGGTATGGGACACCGTGGTTGAGCTGTCGGCCTACGCTAGGGCTACAAACCTCCCCGTAGTGACCAGTGAGCACCTATGACTCTTGAGCAGATTATGGTGGTATGGGACACTATATTCTTGCTGTCGGCCTACACCGATCAGGCGACGAGTCCTTTGTAGTGACCGCGAGCGTATTCTGAGTCTACGGGAGGTGACGACCCTTCCGTAGCAGTGAGAGTACAGTAGGCCTGTATTGATAAGGTGATGGGGGAGCTGTGCAACGAGTGCGAGCAACAGCCCTGACAGTCTTTGCAGTGACTTGCAAAATATACATCGTATGAGATTACTAGGAGTGACGACCCTAGACAGGATCTGTGTTGGAATTGATATAAGGGAAGTACCTTAGTTTCTCAATCCTGCTGTTTGAATGGACTAATAATAACTCGGTAATCATATCACCATCACATTGCATGTGCCTGGAAGATGTGGAGCACTGTGGGACGATTGCATGCCGCGGTCGTAAGATGGTGCCGTATGAGGGAGATCGTCGGTGAGGGCATCCATCATGTCATGTCATATTGCATTAACAATAGTATTAGGATTGTTTAATTAACTGCTTTACTATTATCGCATGATTGATTTGATAACATGCTAATCTCTGCTCTCTTATCCCACTGAGTTGATCACTCACTCCCACGTTACGGGATGGTATTTTCGGACACCCACCAGTCCCTATTGTGATTGCAGATGATGGCGCGGCCTGCGAGACGGAGCTGGACTTGATGATGATGATGAGGATCTCTCCTTTATGCGTGTTCTGATTGACGGGATTACAGGGAGGTTGATTAGATACCTTGACACTTGTCGTTTTATATTTTTAGCGCACTCATGTATATTCGTTTTGTCTCGTTTTGGAGTATACATGTATGTATATAACCTGGTAACATGTTCACACTCTGGAGACATACAAAAGTTTATATATGTTATACATACTATCACAGTCTTCCGCTTGTAAATTTAACTGTCTCTGGAGTATGATATGATGTTTTGGCTTAATCCCACTCATGTTTAATACATTAATACAGAAAACATTCAATCACACATATCTATGTTGCATAAATAACATTTTGGAACCCGAGAGTTAGGTTTTTACTCGACCCCCCGATTTTCGGGATGTTACAGACACATGGAACACGTTATGCACGCTTGCGAGTGGTGTGGGTAAAGCAAGTCAATACGCTACTGCCCCTACTCTATCAAGTATCTGAAATGGGCCAATGAATCTTGGCGTTAGCTTCTCTTTCTTACCAAACTGAAGAACTCCCTTCATCGAAAAAACCTTAAGGAATACATGGTCCACAACTTCAAACTCAAGCGGTTGCCATCTCGTATCGGCATAGCTCTTCTGCCTGCTCTATGTTGATAAAAGTCGTCGCCTAATAATGTCGATTTTCTCTAAGGTTACCTAAACCAACTCTGGGCCAATTATAGTCTTCTCACCCACTTCTGCCCAGCAATGCGGTGCTCTACACGGGCAACCATATAGTGCCTCATAAGGAGTCATGCCAATACTTGCCTGAAAGCTGTTATTATACGCGAACTCTGCATAAGGAAGACAGTCATCCCAACTATCCTTGAAATCCAACACACAAGCTCACAACATATCTTCTAGCTCCTAATTTACATGCTCCGTCTGCCCGTCTATCTGTGGATGGAACGCTGTACTGAACTTCAACTTCACACCCATCGCTTCCTGGATACGAATCCAGAAGATAGATGTGAATAGCGTGTCTCGATTTGACACAATCTCCAAAGGAACTCCATGCAAATGTACAATCTCCTTGAGTACAACCTGGCCAACTCGTTTACAGAAATCGTGACTCTAATCGGTAGGAAATGAGCTGATTTTGTCAGCCTATCAACAATCACCCAAATAGAGTCATGTCCCTTCCTCGTCTTAAGCAGTCCTGAAATAAAATCCATAGAAATGAAGTCCCACTTCCATTCAGCTATGGGCATGGGTTGAAGCAGTCCAGGAGGTCGGTGATGCTCTGACACATGAGACAACGGGACATAAACTATGCAATGTGGACCTTCATATTATCCCACCAATACGACCTTTTCATGTTTTGATACATCTTCGTGCTACCTGGATACATTACAAGCCTCGAACTGTGCGCTAACTCGAGAACCTCTCACCTCAAGTCAGGAACGTCTAGGACGCATAGGCGGCCTCGATAACATAAGCCCCCATCCATACTAATGGTCCACTTTGATTCCTCATTTGCACCAACCTACTCTCTCATCTTCACCAAAAGCTCATCGTCTGCCTAAGCCTCGATAATCCTACCATCAATGAGGGGTTGTACGCGAACATGTGCGACGACTTCATACGGTTCCTCTACCGTGAGTTTCTGCTCAAAGTCTCGCATAAAATCCACCATGTCCCATTCTGTAATCATAAGCAAAGCCGTTATCTCTATAATCTTCTTACGGCTCAACGCGTCTACAACAAGGTTTTCCTTACCTGGTGGTAGGAGACCTCAAACTTAAAGTCCTTCAAGGTTTTCATCCATCGGTGCTGCCTCATATTCAAGTCTCACTTTGAGAATATGTATCTAAGGCTCTTGTAGTCACAAAAGAGCTCAAACTCCTCTTCGTAGAGGTAATGTCTCCAGAGCTTTAATGCAAAAATGACGGCTGCCAACTCTAGGTCGTGCGTAGGGTAATTCTCCTCGTGTTTCCTCAACTGTCTCGAGGCATAAGCAATCACCCTGTCCTTCTGCATAAAGACACAACAGAAACAAACATGAGACGTGTCGATATAAATATTATACTTAACCCCTTACTCTTGCAATACTAGCACAGCGGCGGACATTAATTTGTCCTTCAGCTCCTGAAAAGCTGCTTCGGCCTTCTCATTCTAGGAAAACTTCAAATCCTTCCATGTCAACTGAGACAACGGTCTGGCAATCTTGAAAAAGTCCCTAATGAATCGTCAATAGTAACCTGCCAAACCCAAAAAACTCCTCACCTTAGTAACTGAACCGGGCTTCTTCCAATCCTGAACTGGGGCTACTTTGGCGAGGTCAACTGGTATACCTTCCTTGGACACCACATGTCCCAGGAACTGTTCTTCCTTCCAAAAATCCCACTTCTTATACTTCGTAAAAAGTCGATTCTCCCTGAGAGTATTCAATACCGCTCTCAGGTGCTCCTCGTGCTCTTCTCGACTTATGGAGTATATCAAAATGTCATCGATAAAGACGATGATGAATCAAAAAAGAAACGGCCGAAACACTCTATTCATTAGATCCATGAACACGGCCGGAGCATTCGTGAGTCCAAACGACATCACAAGGAACTTGTAATGACCAAAGCTGGTCCTGAATGCAGTCTTCTGCACATCCTCATCCCTGACGCGCAACTGATGGTACCCAGACTATAAATCTATCTTTAAAAAATAACGTGCCCCCTTCAACTGATCAAACAAATCATCAATCCTGGGCAAGGGATACTTGTTCTTCACCGTCGCCTGATTCAACCTACGATAATCAATGCATAATCTTAGGGAACCATCTTTTTTCTTCACAAACAATATAGGAGCTCCCTAAGGTGACACACTCGGTTGAATAAAACCTGCCTCTAATAATCCATTAATCTGTCTCCTCAATTTCTCCATCTCACATGGAGGCATACGATACGTCGGCAAGGAAACAGGTATCGCACCAGGCACAAGATCCATAGTAAAGTCAATCTCGCACCGAGGAAGAAGTCCTGGGATCTTTTCAAACACAACGGGAAAATATTGAACCACTAGCATAACTCCCAACATCGGATCATCAGAACCCTCTAACAAAGAAGCGTAACTGCTAACACGATAAGACCAACTGACCTAAACTGAAAATGTAAAGACCGTGCCCTCAGGTCTGTAGGCTGTCATAACTCTGGCCTCGCAATCAATCTCTACCCTCATCTTCGTGAGCCAATCCATCTCTAAAATGACCTCATAGTGACACAGCGGGGCGACAATCAAGTCGACGACCACTGTCCTGCTACCCAAATCTACTGAGCAAGACTCACAGGTCCGTATAATGTCAGAAAAAGTACCCGTAGCAGTCATGAGTCTCACTCCCTTCGTAGGAGCAGTAACCAAACCTAGCCACTTGACTACAGCATAAGAGATGATCGAAATAGTGGACCCAGTGTCCACCAATAAGAAGACAGGCATACCTTGGATATGAGCCAGAACCTCGAAAGATTTCGGTGTCGAATCTGCCTTGGCATCTTAGTTGTAAGCGCATGAACCCAAGCTTGTTGTAGGTGATGTGGTGGAGGTAGCATGGGCGGTTGTGGTGGCCTGAAATGAGGTGCGGGTGGTTTGAAAGAAGGATGAGCTGGTGCTGATCGAAGGGGTGGTGCAGAAATAGCCTGAGGCATTATACGGTTGATCCTCTGAGGCGACGAGAACCCACTATCTTGCATCCTAAAGAAACAAGTCACCTCAGTGTGGCCTGACTTCTTGCAGTAATTGCACCACACGTCAAGTCACCTCACACGGGTAGGAGATGCCAAGAACCTCAGCGGTGAATCTACACGAGGCCTCTTGCCAAGGAAAGGCCTACTTGTAAAATCAGGTCGCGGCCTAGGAGGCATAGGTGCACGCATACGGGACAACCTGTTCCCATCCTACTCAGCTTACAGGGACATGCTCACCAACTCAGCACAAGAAGAGATGCTCACACAACACATCTTCGATCGAATCTCGGGCCGCAAACCCTCAGAAAAACACTGCATAGGCAATGACTGATCACCCAAAAGTAAGGGAGCATACTTGCCCAGCTCCATGAAATAGTTCTCATACTCTGTCATTGACATTCCTCCTTGACGGAGGTGAAGGAACTCACTCTCCTTCTCATTTCAATTAGTGACTGGGAAATACTTCTCATGGAAGTGGGCCCCAAACACCTCCCACGTCCACTCAAAACCCTTCACGACTGTGCAGAGAACACTATCCCACCATAAGCTAGCCTCCTTCTTAAACATGAAGGTGGCAAGCTCAACCTGCTCTACCTCGGCATAGTGTAGCGATCTCAGCATCTTAGAGATGCGGTCAATCCAATACTTAGCCTCCTCGGGTTTATGAGTACCCATAAAAGTAGGAGGCTGCAAGCATTGGAATCGTTCGAAGGTGCCGCTGACACTAGCATTCCCAGTAAGGTATATAGGTGAGGCAGGTGGAGCCGCCCTCATCGATTGAGCAAAGACACCAGCCATGGAGGTCAAGAACTGCTGCTGCTGCTGCTGTATCTACTACTGCTGCATCAACAACATCATCTGCTCTAGCCTATTAGGAGGCGGAACAAATGTGATGCATAAGGCGTCGAGGCAGACACATGGTTCTGCTCAAGAACCGAAGGTGTGACAGGAGGGACCATAGATGGTGTCATAGGAGTCGGCCCAGCAGCAGGGCCAGAAGCCGACTGAGAATCTGACTTAGGATCAGAATGAGACGGGCCCAAATGGGGGTCCGTATGGCTATCGCTCAGGGGAAGGGCCCCATCAAGCAACTCACCCAGAGAGAGACGGGCCGAAGTCCTCGAGCCCTTAGGTGGCATACCCTACATACAACAGAGGGTGCAACCAGTGAGATTAAACATTCACACAGTCCATCCACATAGCATTCACTTCACAAGCTAAGGAAACAACATGCATTTCATTTAACAAAATTGTCACAATACATGATGTGCAACATTACATGAATCGTGACAAAGAAAGCATGTGAGAAAACAACTAAGCTTCAAACACTAAAATAACTACCAAACTACTAAGCTTAGAAAGGTTATACACAAGAACAAGCAACAAATAAAAAATAACAACTACACATAGAACTATTCATCAGAATTTGACGATGAAGAAGGGGCACCCTTATCCTGCAGACAACACAGGATCGAGTTCAAAGTGCAGGTTACTTTCTTGAACTTGTGCTTCACAAAACCTTGCAGATCCATAATATCCTGTCATAGGGTGGCCTGACCCTTCTCAAGCCTAACCAAACGAGCTTCTCTATCATCCCTATCAGGATCATGCTCCTGAGTCACAGGAGGAGGACTCTCATCAGTATCCTGAGCCTCCTCTTCTTCTTTATCCCGCTCTTCTTCTTCTTCTATTTCTACTCCACCTTCTTCATTACTCTCTTCCTCTTCACTTTCTGACTCCTCCTCACTCTCCTCAAGTAAGGCTTACCGCTGTCGAGGCCTGATCTCCATCTGATTGAGAGTAGTCTCGGTGATGTAATGGATTGGCGCCGACAATTTTGCCCCAAGTCTGTAGCCAAACTCAAGTGCAATCTTGCATATGAGTCAGCCAAATGAGAGAGATTCAGTCCTTCTATTAGAATGTACAATAAGGACTATTTGTCTCAAGACATACGTAGGCACACAGAGCTTCTCACCCTGCCCCACCTGATACAAGAAATCCACCATTAAGTGGGTGCACTCACTGTGGTTGCTCTACCTGGGATAGACGTTAAACGTACAGATGTGGTGAAGCAAACGAAAGTCATCTGTCATATTTGTCACTAAGAGGCTTTTGTTAGGCTGTCATTCAACCAGACGACCACAAAGGAACTGTGTACAGCGATCCCTTTCATGTGCACTACTCAGATTCTTCTCACTTGCATGAACCTCGCCAAGTGGCACCTTCAGAATCTGAGATATCAAAGCAACGTCGACTGTGGCCACCCGATCTCTTCCCATTGGAATTCTAAACTACAAGTGCTCCAGCGTTGGCTCTCGAATGTGGGCATAAAAAGCTCGAATAGTGCCCACATTTGCACGGTGCTCACCCTCAAATAGTGGACCACAGTTGACTTCTACTAGGCACTCGAACAACAAGAATTCTCTAAATAGCCACGCATCTACATGAGCTTCAAAGAGGACCTTACGGCCTTCAAAAACACCATGAGACAACTCCGCCAACAAGGACCTTCCCATGGGAGCATGGGGATCTAGATCCCGCTTCGTCTGTAACTCTCGAGTGGCGCTTGAACTAGCAGCGACACCTCTCGGACTTCTTGAATGGGTTGGGCGACTAGGCCTGGCTTCATCTACGGGAGCTTTCTTCTTCCCCATGAAAGAGAGGATGGTGAAAATGGAAAATATGGCCATAACAAGCTCGAACAGGGCCATGGAAAGTGAAGGAAATGGAGGAAATGGGATGGGTATTGGAGTTCCACAAAATTGAGACTCAAGGTAAGGATTTGAGTGCTCAAATGGAGGAAAAAGAAGGGGAAATCAGCAATGAAGGTGGGTTTAAAGATAGGTAGAGAGAGGATGCACAAAAATGGAAGAAGAAAGGGTTTGGAGAGAGATTTTATGGAGATTTGAGGGGTTTTTCAAGAAAAGGAAAGCTTGGAGGTGGTAAGGAAGGATGAGCTAGGAGGGGTTTTAAACAAGGAACCCTGGAGGAGTGGGCCATATAATGCCCTAGGAGCAACGGCCCGACCGGCCCAGCCCGCCCGGGCCCACTGGACGGCGAGGGCTTTGCCGGTCTCTGGACATCTCGGTGGGGGGTCTCCCCTCCGGCGAGGTCCTCCCCCCCTTGGGTCTAGAAACATGTGGGACCTATCCTGAGTCCCCCTAGAAATGCCCCGATTAGGCCCCTACTCCGATTTGACTCGTTTCGGATCGTTTCGAATCAAATCTGTTGTATATCCACATTTATCGATTTTTTAATGGTCAGAATGGGATGAAACATGATCTAAACTTGTCAATTGACGGTCTAAATGTGGTTTAGGGTCATCGTGTGTGATCAGGAGTGTGCACGGATGAGATTTTGACGATCGTTTTCAATAAACTTTTGCCAACTGATGAAGCTAGGAATCCTAAACTTCTTTCTAGATTTTTCTCACACCCTCCTAGGTTAAATTAGCATTAATGTGCAATGTGTGACCATAACCCAGGCCCAGTTTAATCCAGATCATGCTCTGATACCAACTTGTAACGCCCTAAAATTTGGGAGTCGAGCATAACTCAGCTCCCGAGTTCCAAAACATCACTTATGCAACATCTTTGGTGATAGATGAATGTTGTCTGTATTAGTGCAGTTAACATGAAATAGATTAAACCAAATCAGAAAATCATAGTGCAGGGACAATCTGAAAATGCAAGCGAAAGTCTGAAATACGTATATGAGCTACTACAAGTCCTCAGAATATAAGTGCCCTACCAAGTCAAAAGTACACGTCTTGTTTCAAATTACATATAACCAAATGTATTAGTCCAAAAAAATGTACAAGTCTTCTAAAAAGTGTAAATCCTGAAGCCCGAGCGATCCAGACTCGGCTCATGCGAACCCGCCCGAAAACTGTATGAACGAGAATGCCTCCTCATCCTCATCAAACTCTGGCTCCGCCTCACAGGCATCACCATCACCTACATCTAAGTCAGAGTCTGGTTGGTGTTTAAGAACCATCCCAGAATGTGGGAGTGAGTGATCAACTCAGTGGAACTATACAGTAAAGGTTCACATGTTATCAATTCAATCAAGTGGTAATGATAAAGCAGTATAATCAAACATGTCCCAATATTGTTGTTAATGCAAGGATGGTATGAGGAAATGATTCATGCCCTCACCACAAACTCCCTCTTGTGACATCATCTAACGATCGCGGTATGAATCACTACCACTATGCTCTACACCAACACCAACGGCACATGTAGTGTGATGTTATGAACATGATTACCAAGTTCTTATTAGTTCCTTTCATACAACAAGATTAGGAAGCTAAGTTACCTCCCTTATATCAATACCCAAACAATGATCCATTGTAGGGTCGTTAGTCCTAGGTAATCTCATACGATATTACTATTCTAGGTCGTTGTAAAGGGCTC
Organism: Magnolia kwangsiensis; assembly: GCA_037074715.1. Classification (NCBI taxonomy): domain Eukaryota; kingdom Viridiplantae; phylum Streptophyta; class Magnoliopsida; order Magnoliales; family Magnoliaceae; genus Magnolia; species Magnolia kwangsiensis. The sequence continues at coordinate 36,316,994 of CM073587.1, read as the reverse complement.
GTCACCAATCAATACAGGCCTAGTATACCTTAGTTACTATACAAGGCTCGTCGCCTGTCTGCAATGTCAAAGTATGCTCGAGGTCACTACAGAGGGCCTGTCACCAATTAGTGTAGGCTGACAGCACGAATATAGTGTCTCATACCACCATAATCGGGTCACGAGTCAAGGTTGCTCACTGGTAACTACGGGGAGGATCGTCGCCCTAGCGTAGGCTGACAGCTCGACCACGGTGTCCCATACCACCATGTCCGGCTCATGAGTCTTAGCAGATCACGGTACCAAGGCTAACGGGATTTCACTAGTGAGTTCGATACCTTAGATTCAAACAGTAGTGTCCAAACATGGTGAACATACATTGGTCAATCGGGTTAATTGACGAGCTCAAATAGGACAAGCGCACGTTGATTCGATCGACATGGAATGCATAAGCACTTCGTGTGGCCTAACCACTGTCGAATATCTTAAGCACGACTCGCATTTGTCGAACACATCCTGTGTGGTGAAGGCAATCACAACCACCAGATCAAGAACTGTTACCGATTACCTGGACTGTAATACAGTTCCAACTACGTATAATCTCAATAATAGATAATTAAATCAATTCCTACATTCATATGAGCATATTGTGAAATATAACTTAAACATGGATACAGTACATGGAGGAAATCATACACTTAATTAAACAGTTCATGGAGGAAATCATACACCTAAATAAACAGTTCATGGAGGAAATCATACACTTAAATAAGGTAATTGAGATTCATATCTCAACACCCTTATAAATCACACTTTACTAAATACTAATTCATTCAGACATTTATATAAACACTTAGACTACATTATTCAACATACATCACGTATGTACACCATATTACATATTAGGGAAAATCCTTTTGTCAAGGAGTTGTTGCATACATAACTAGAATATATCAACGACAATTAATCATGGAAATCATAACATCAAATTCCTTATACATACAAACGTTTCAACAAACACATGAAATACACTCTTTGCAACATAGGTTATACATATACGTAAAATAAAACAGATAGCGCATTTGACGTGTGTAATAGCGTCCACATCAATAATAACTCATTATCAGACATTGAAAGCCATGAAAACCATAACCGAAACATATATAGTCCACACCTTAAAGCAAAAAACGCGTAATGGATATGATTCAGATGATAAGTCTTCATCTACGGCGGATAGGAAACCTAAGACATGAAATAGGTTAGCTACATCAACACTTAGACTATTCTAAGCTCCAAAATAGGCTAGGGTTTGATTGACTTACCCAAATACGAAATCAGAATCGCTGGAAATAATGATTTAGATAGGTGGATTTGGTGCGTAGAAAAACTGGGAAGAATCCCAAGATGAAACACCAACTTCTCTCTCACTTTCTCTCTCTTATCTTGGCTAGGGTTTAGAATTCTTATGGAATATGTGAGAGAGGGTTTAAGACCCTTATATAGGCACAAAATTGATGAAAATAGTCCCAGGGCCATGGTATACTTAGGTAATAACCAAATTGGGCTTATTCTGATCCAACAGAACGTTTCTCGAGGTCCTTTTACTAAATGCGGTCAAACTTAAGCTCACTAATATTGGATCTTAAGAAAGTTAAGTTTTCAGTCCGATCGGGTTTCCAGATCGACCGCGGTGGACCAATTTCAATTCAGTGATCACCGAAACTTGATCAAGGCCACAAGTACTTAGGCATGTGTGGGCCATCTTCCCTGATCCGAGGATGAATTTGGGTAAAAACCAAGGGTCAGAACGCTTACAAATGGCGCGCAAGAAACATGACTCAGATTACTTAAATCCATATTTAATTTTTTAAAAATCTTCACTTTCTCACACTCTTCACTCCGGACTCAAGCAAATCGTCTCAGGACATCGTTTGGTCTTGATTTTCAAGGTGATAGTCAAGTCCAACTAGGCGGTCATAATTGTCTAAGTTCATCGCTATGAGACTTTTGACGTGCAGTTCAGGTCCGTTATGAAGTTTCCGAATGCTCCCGAGAGCAACTGAGTTTAGAGTTGGATCCTAGATTTCAGGGTAATATAGCGTTAATAATTCTATAGGTTTTGGGTCTTACAGATCGTATTTAAAGTTATTGGTGATAATTTCACAGGGAATCTAGTTTAGGGCTAGATAAGTCACGTTACATTTCTAAAGGATTTTGTTCTAAAGGATTTCTGCTAAAGGTGGTACTCGGATCTTTGTATGAATTTTTCCAGGACATTACAAAAAGGAATTCAGATTCCAATTGGGGTGAATTAAAAGAAGTCAGGAAAATTTCGAGGACTGGGGGCAGAGGCTTCAGTGAACATGGTCATAGTTGACCAGATAGAAGAAATGGACCTTAAAATAATCAGCAAGCCTGAGACAGCTCCAAAGCAGATGGAGGACGGGGGCAATTGATAATTGACAATTTGAAAGAGCTAAATTTGGGAATGGAGGAAGAATAACGGTACATGTTCATAAGTGTTAGTTTATCAGAAGAAGAAGATGATCAATATGCCAGTCTTCTGAAGGAAGACAAAGACGTCTTTTCTTGGACGTACGCAGAAATGCCAGGTCTAGAGTAAAAGGGTCGTGCTAAGAGTCTTAGAGGGAGAGGTGGTGAATAGGACTATGCCAAATTAAAAAATTAAATGTGAAATTAGATAGAAATAAATAAAGATAGCACTTAACAATTACACAAAGCTGAAATGAATAACAACCTCAATTGTACAAGTATTGAGAGGTTGATACAGATGTTGTTCTAAGGACAACCTTACACCAAAAACTAATGGCTTATGGTAGGACAACCTAATTTCTAGAAAGGTCTGTGTGTCAAAATCTCAAATCGATATAGAGGAATAAAGAATAAAAATAGTAAAGAAATAAACTAAGTTATTATAACATTCATACACTTGCATAAAAGAGATTACAACATTCTCCACAAATGCTTAAAAAAAATTACAACATTCACATAAAGCCACAATTAATCATCCACCACAAGACAAGAAATTATAGTGGTTCTCTTTTGTATACACCAAATGTTTTAAAAAATAGCCACACAACTACTCCACTCCCAATATCCTCATATAGTGGATATCGGCATTCAATATGCAATAGGTTTTTCAAGGTTCACCTAAAACCTTCATAATTGTGTCTTTCAAGTGGGCTTACACAATTCAAAAACCCCACACTCTTGAGATTTTTCATGGCAGAACCTCAAAAAAAAAAAATTATAAAAATGTAAATATACTTATTTGGATATTCTCTTTTGATGAAGCCTAGTAGAACCAATTCGAAGTAGATGTTCAACATAGATGTTCAATGTCTGCACTTACTTATGAAAAGGTTTTAAGTTCTAAATGATTTTTAGATTAAATCACCTTGGGCTTGCTTGATTTGATTTTGATTCCAAGAAAGGGGAAAACTTAAATCACTTCTTCAAATAAGATTGGCATATAGAACTCAAAATCATATACAAAAAAGCTAAATTAAAGAGAATATTAAATGAGCACTAAATAGCTTAAGAATATCATAAACTTATCTCTCACAGTGGTCTCTTAATTTTGTTTAACTTGAATGAAAAACTATGAAAATCATGCTCTATTTATAAGTGTAGAAACTATTCACTCGACTGGCCCAGAGGTCAGCGCGACTGGTCGAAGGACCACCAAGAATTAAAAATTTTGGGCACGATAAGATAAGACTGTTCCATGACTGGTCGAGTGGCTGGTACGACCGGTCGGTGGCCTGCTCGACTGGTCGAGCCCTGCTCTCGATTGGTCGTGTGGGATAAAAAATAGTTGTCGGACTTTGAGTCAAGCCTGCTCGACTGGTCGAGCACTGTTCACTCGACTAGTCAAGCAGTCTTGAAGATTGGTCAATGGTCCAATAAAAAATCTCAAAAATTAGTAACAAACCTTGGACTGGTCGAGCCAGTACTAGGACTAGTCGAACATAAGCTAAGACTAGTCAAGAAAAATTCTATAGGAGTATATAATGACCCAATTTAAGTATGTAATTAATATGACCTAACCTATGGTCAATTTAGGATCATTCATACCTTATAAGTGATATTCAAACATCGAAACATCATTTGCTTCGGTTGATATTTGTTCTTAAAATACTTAAGTGCTTTGAAGCTTGAACTTGAAGTACTTGTGACTTGTATTTCACCTTGAGCTTTGAGTTCCAAAGTAAAGCACTTGTCTTGACATAGTTAAAGCTTGAAATCTTGATTTATCGCTTGATGTTGTACTTGAATCTTTTGTTCTTGCACTTGAAGTTCTTGATGTAAAGACCTTTGTTCTTATACATGAATATAGAGCTACACAAGATACAGATTCCAAGAGGTTTTGGCACTACAAAATTTGACAATCATATGAGCTAGATAGAATAACATTTACAATCTCCCCCTTTGTCAAATTCGTGACAAAACAACATACATGAAATAAGATAAGCATAATATGCACAATAAAGAATCATGCACCAGTTACAACCTAGTCGAAGAATCATGCACCAGTTATAAATTGATCAAATCAATACTCATCAATACTCCCCCTTAATACCTTACTGCATAAAATCCAAGAGGAGAAAAAAAATTGCTACCTATCACCTAACCATATTCTTCATAGTTCCACATTCATTCATGTCAAAATAAATTTCCCCCCTTTTTGTCACAATATGACAAAGGAAAGAAAATATAAATGAGAGAGGTAAGGTTAAGAAAACATAGAGACAAGATATGGGCAAGATAACCAGTTAAACATGTCCACAAATAAAAAGAAAACATGTCCAAGTACATTAAAATAAGAGAAGTTCAAGTCTAAAAGTTATTACATATCAAATATTCAAATACTAATCCAAACCAGAAGGAGCAGCTATGGATGGATCAATTTGATGAAGTCCCTTGTTAGTGCGCCTAAGATATTTGTGCATATATTTGAATTGCATTTCTTAGGATACATGCATATCTTCAACCTTCTCCTAAAGTGAGCGCAAACATACATCAAACTTAGATGGCTGATAATTAGGATCAACAGTAGAATCAGATTCAATTTCGTCAAAAATGTCATCCATATTGACATCATCTAGAGGCAAATCACCCTCCTCTTCATTTGCTTCCGTAGCTCCACTAGCACCCACATCAACTTGGCTTGGGGCCAACTTCAAATTCATCTTGTTAATATTAGAGTTGTTGAAGGGTGGATGATGAATGAGAGCTTCTCCAATAGGCATAGCCACTAAACTATAGGTGGCTAAAATATTCATAAGATAAATAAAGGGTATGTCACTGTGACCCAGGTGAAGACGGAACTCAATCATGATATAACAAAAAAGAGAAGGAAGACACATAGGGACTCCAGAAATGATAGAATGAAGAATACGAACCATGAATGTGGTAAGCTTGGTTTTGTTACCATATCGAGGATAGACATTTGAAATGAAAATCCTATGAAGAATTCTATATCTGGGTAACATAAACTTGGAAGCGAGCACATTCTCAGTACTCCATTCCGCATCCATGTTACATAAATCTCTAATAAGCATTTACTTCTCAGATTTAGAAGGTTTTGCTATAAGAGAACTAATGGGAATACCATTATCATTAACAGGTATATCCATTAACCTAAAAATAAGATGACGGTCCACATCAACTGGACCTTCTCTGGTCATAATTTTAAACATCAGATTCTCAGAAGAGAAGTCACTAATGCAAGCATACATAGCCTGCGCAATAAAGCGGTATGCCGGTCCACCCCAATGTAATATGATATCCCATCCTACAGACTGAAGGAGAGGAACAACATCAAATGGTGCCAAATGATCAGGATTAACAGTCCGTTCAACTATCACATTATGCAAGCGAATATCCCACACAAACTCGGGATCTTCCTCAGGTAACCGAAGATGGCGTACCGTGATAGGAGCCGAACAAGAAGAAGATGGACCACAAGATCCTTTCTTCTTAATTCTACCCTTCATTACAATAAAGAAATCAAGGAATAAAGAGATTACAAAAGAGGCAATAAGGGTTTCTAGCAGATCAAAGTTTTTGATAGAAAATCCCCAAAACAATCATAAAGCATGAAATAAACCACATGAAGAAAAGGAAGTGCAAAGGACTTAAATCTTAAATCTAGAAGAAAATTGAAAATAATGCACTAACCATGGAGGAATCGAAGATGGGTTCAACCGGTCGTGGTAGGGCTCGCTGGAGAAGAAGACCCAAATGCAGAAAAAAGTGATTTTCCCAAATAAATGGTCAAACCCGAGATTTACGACTAGTCGAGTACATATTTGACCGGTCGAGCCATGACTGGTCAATTTTATACTTAAATGGTCATGCAGAACTGAAAATTTATACTTTTTCATTAATTTGAATTTTAAAATTTTAAAATAATAAATATATACAATATGATACAGAAATGCACAAATCATCAGTTCATATTGCACATACCAAGATCAAATTTCAATTTTGTAACTGTTTTTGTCAAGAGATTTTATGAATATGTCTGCAAGTTGAGTCTCGGTCGGAATATATTCTAATGAAATTATCTTGTCCTCCGCCAGTTCACGAATATAAGGATATCTAATGTCAATATGCTTGGATTGTGAATGCTGAATTGGATTCTTAGAAATATTAATTGCGCTGGAATTGTCACAATATAAAACCATGGATTCTTGCATAATTCTGTAATCACTTAGCATTCTTTTCATCCACACAAGTTGAGTGCAAGCATTACCCACAAAAATATATTCAGCCTTAGCTGTGGAGAGTGATATGGAACTTTATTTCTTACTTAGTCAAGAAACTAAATAGTTCTCGACATAGAAACAACCACCACTAGTCAATTTACGATCATCAATGTTACCAGCCCAATCAACATCTGTATAACTAGCTAATTGCACACTAGTATCATGTGAATACCGGAGAACAAGATTAGTTTAACTAGTGACATATTGCAAAATGCGCTTAACAGTAATCAGATATGACTCGTTAGGGTCAGACTGAATTAATGAACAAATTCCTACGCTAAATGCAATATCAGGTCGTCTTGTAGTTAAATAAAGTAAACTACCTATCATACTACGATACAACTTGACATCTATACTCTTACCTGTTGAATCCTTAGAGAGTTTTAGAGTAGTACTCATTGGAGTATCAAAAATTTTCTCACTCTCAAATCAAAACTTTTTAACTAAGTTCAGAGCATATTTGGTTTGAGAGATAAAGAAACCATCAGGGAGATGTTTGAGTTACAACCCTAAGAAATAGTTTAGTTCTCTAACCATGCTCATTTCAAATTTAGACTTCATAAGATTTGTAAACTCAACTGTCATGTTAGCATCGGTAGATCCATAGATAATGTCATCAATATAGATTTGTACTATTAGTAAGTGATCATTACGTTTCTTTACAAACAATGTCTTATCAACACTTTCCATTATAAAATTATGACTTAGTAGAAACTTAGTCAACTTTTTGTACCATTCCCTGAGAGCTTGTTTCAAACCGTAGAGTGCATTTTTTAAGCGGTAGACATGATTAGCATGCTTAGGATCTTCAAAACCTGTTGGTTGTTCAACATACACTTCGTCATGCAAGTCACCGTTTAAGAATGCACTCTTTACATCTATTTGGTATATTTTGAATTTTCTAAAGAACGCAATGGATATAAATAGTCTGATTGATTCAAGATGAGCTACTAGGGCAAAGGTCTCATCATAATCAATGCCTTCTATTTGTGTGTACTCTTATACAACCAACCTAGCCTTATCTTTAATAATATTACCAAGTTTATTAGATTTATTTTTGAAAATCTATTTTGTTTTGATAATGTATTTATCTTTTGGTCTTGGAACTAAGTACCAAACATCATTTCTTACAAATTGATTGAGCTCTTCTTGCATTGCTACAATCTAGTTTTCGTCAGTAAGAACTTCTTTTACGTTAGTAGGTTCTATCTGAGATGTAAAGTACACATAGTTACACATATCTTTAAGTTGTTTACGAGTGAGTACACCAGTGAGAGGGTTTCCAAGGATTTGATTAGATGGATGATCCTTAACTATCCTCAGTTCAGTGTTATTTTGACTTAATGAAGAGTCTGATTTATCAATTAAAAGAACTTCGTCATTTTCTGAACTTGAGACAGGTGTATTCAAGTGATCATCTATAACCACATTAATGGACTCTTGAATTACACCAATCCTCTTGTTAAGAACTCGATACGCTCGACTATTCAAAGCATACCCTAAAATTATCCCTTCATCACTTTTGGTGTTAAAATTACCTAGATTTTCTCGATCACATAAAATGTAGCACTTGCTGCTGAAAACTCGAAAGTATTTGACAATAGGCTTCTTATTAAACCACATTTCATAATTCATTTTACTATTAGATTTTATAGTATAAACGTGGTTAATTATATAACATGCAGTATTTACCGCTTCAGCCTAAAGATTTTTAGGAAGCTTCATACTATTTAGAATTACATTTGTCATTTCTTGAAGCACTATATTTTTCTTATCCACTACCCCATTTTATTGTGGTGTTTTGGGTACATAATATTCATGTTATATTCCCTGATCGCTGTAAAATTTTTTAAAACCGTTATTTTTGAATTTAGAACCTTGATCACTATGAATCGTGGAGACTTGTTATTCTTTTTCCATATGGATACGTTTAAGTATCCTTTTTACTTCATCGAGAGTTTTTGATTTCTCTCTTAAGAAGACTACCTAAGTATACCTAGTAAAGTCATCAACAACCACCAGAATATACTTGTTGCCATCTCGACTCTCCATTCTAGTTGGTCCAATGAGATCCATGTAGAAAAGTTCGAGTGGTTTAGATGTGGCTTTGGGGTTCACCTTTATGTGAGCACTCTTGGTTTATTTACCAATCTAGCATTTACCACATATTTTATTTACCTTCTTTACTTTGGGTAGACTTCTTACCAACTCTCTTTTGCTCAATCTATATAAGTTGCGGTAGTGTACATGTCCGAGGCGTTTATGCTATAATTTGGTCTCATCAGTTGGACAATGTAACATGATAGAATAAATGAGCTTGAATCACAAACAATGTAGCAGTTTTTAGAAGTTCTGCAACCAGTTAATATTACAAAACCATTCTTATTTAAAATTTCATACCCTTGGTTAGTAAATTTTACACTGATTATTATCATATATTTGGGAGATGCTTAATAAATTATGTTTTAATCCTTCTACACATAAAACATTCTCAAATAGAGGGAGGTTAAAGAGCTAAACTGTACCTTAGCCAACAATTCTGCAGTTGCTACCATCACCAAATATGACTGAGATATCAATCATGTCTTTAAGATTGGTGAATAGACCTTTGTCATCTGTCATATTTCTGAAGTAACCACTGTCTAGGTACCACTTTGAATGGCTCAAAGCTTTGAAAGCAGTATGGGTAACCAAACAATTAACCTTAGGGACCCATTTCATTACAGTTTTGATTTTATGAGTATAGTTGGTCTTCTTATGTTTGTAGTTATTATAATTCTGACCCACTGAGTTAGATTTTAAGAGCTCCTTAAGTAAATCAACAATTTTCTTAGCTAAAGGATTGCGATTCTGATTTTTATAGTTGTTATGATTGTTTTTAGGATTAAAAGTTTGAAAATTTTTAGAAGTTTTAGAATAATTTTGATTCAGACTTTTTCCTTTTGAGTTAGAAGACTCGCCTTTCACAAATTTAGGTGGACTATTCTTATTCTCAGGAGGAATACTTTTATCATAGCCCAATCCAGATTGATCACCACATTTTTTAGATCTAGATAAAAGCTTTTCTAATTTAGGATTACCTTGGGCATACCTCCATGTGTCTTTTAAACTCGAAAGTGAAGAGACTTCTAGTTTTAGCTTTTCATTTTCAGATTTTAAGTTTTCAACTTGAGAGGCTTTGAAATCTAAGTCGCACTTAGTTTTTTCAAAGTAATCTGAAATGTGTGATTTTTCTAAGACTATATTATCAAAATTTTCTTTTAGCTTTGAAAACTTTTCTTTCTGAAGTTCTAGCTTTATAACAATTTTGCAACTTTCCTTGTATAGGGCATCATAAGCATCTTGAAGATCTTCTTCATTTTCATGATCATTATTCAGATTTTCTTCACTAGTTGAATCATCATTATCTGAAAAAGTGAACTTGGCTAGAGTCATTGGGGCTTTAACATCATTAGCTGACTCGGTGTCAGAATCTTCTAACTCAGAAGAGACTTCAAAGCAAGAAGAATCATCCCATATAGCCAACATACTTTTCTTTTTAGACTTGTCCTTCTTAGGACATTTGTTTGCTAGATGCCTATATTCATGAAAGTTATAGCATTGGCTGTCTTTTAAAGATTTCCAAGTTTTAGATCAAGATATTTTCTTTTCAGTAGGATTTGGCAAATCAACCCTCTTTTTACTTTTAAAAATCTTATAAAACTTTATAACTGAAAGAACCATATCATCTTCAGAAGTTTCTAAATCAGAATTATTACTATTCTCTTGAGAAATAATTTTAGAAGATTTAAGAGCAATAGATTTACCTTTAGGAGCTTTAAAGTTTAACTCATAGGTTTGCTAAGAACCAACCAATTCTTCTACCCTCATATTATCCGTATCACGAAGTTCTTGGATCGTGGTCACCTTTGAATTGACTCGTTCAGGCAATGAGTGCAGTATCTTTGCATAGACTTTACTTTTTGGGATCCTATCACCAAGACCCCACATAGAGTTGACAATGTCATTCAATTTTGTATAGAAGTTCATGAACGTTTCACTTTCTTCCATACGTATTTTCTCAAATTTGGTTATGAGGATTTGAACTTTAGATTTCTTGACAATTGTTGTACCCTTCTGTGTCATTTCCAAGATATCCCAGGCTTGCTTTGTAGTATTACAAGATATAATTCTCTTGAATTCATCCGGTGATAATGCGCAAGTAATTGCATTTAAAGCCTTTACATTGGCGTTACTCTCACTTTTCTAAAGAGTCATCCAAGAAAAGCAAGGTATGACTTTTACAGTTTTAGATCCATCAGTACCAGTCACTTCAGTAGTAGGATGGGTCCAATTGGTCACTGTGGCTTGCCACACGCTCTCATCCGAGGATTTTTAAAAAATCCTCATTCTAGGTATCCAATAGGCATAATTGGAGCCATCAAAAGGTGGAGACCTAGTGACTGAAACGCTATTAACAATTGACATCTTAAAAAGCTTGAATCGATTAGCTCAGGAAATTAATCCAAAAAATTAAAGCGAACTATTAGGCTTTGATACAACTTGAAAAGGCTAAGCTAAGAGTCCTAAAGGGGGGGAGGGGGGGTGAATAGGATAATGCCAAATTAAAAATTTTAATGCAGAATTAGATAAAAATAAATAAAGATAGTACTTAACAATTTCACAAAGCAGAAATGAATAACAACCTCAAATGTATAAGTATTGAGAGGTTGATACAGATGTTGTTTTAAGGACAACCTTACACCAAAAACTAATGGCTTATGGTAGGATAACTTGATTTTTAGAAAGGTGTGTGCATCAAAATCTCAAACCGATACAGAGGAATAAAGAACAAAAATAGTAAAGAAAATAAACTAAGCTATTATAGCATTCACACACTTGCATAAAAGAGATTACAACATTCTCCACAAAGGCTTAAAAAGAAATTACAACATTCACACAAAGCCATAATCAATCATCCACCACAAGACTATAAATTATAGTGGTTCGCTTGTGAGTACACCAGCTGTTTAGAAAAACAGCCACACAACTACTCCACTCCCAATATCCTCACACAGTGGATATTGGCATTCAATATGCAATAATTTTTTCAAGGTTCACCTAAAACCTTCACAATTGAGTTTTCAAGTGGGCTTACACAATTTAAAAACCACACACTCTGAGTTTTCTAGATCACCTCAGACAAACCAAAAAGAAGGAGAGATTTTTCTTGGCATAACCTCAAAAACCAAAATAAAAGAATTTACAGAAATATAAATATACTTATCTGGATATTTTCCTTTGATGAAGCCCAGTAGAACCAATTCGAAGTAGATGTTCAATGTCCACACTCACTTATGAAAAGGTTCTAAGTTCTAAATGATTTTTATATTAAATCACCTTGGGCTTGCTTGATTTGATTTTGATACAAGAAAGGGAAAAATTTAAATCCCTTCTTCAAATAAGATTGGAATATAGAACTCAAAATCAAATACAAAATGCTAAATTAAAGAGAATATTAAATGAGCACTAAATAACTTAAGAATATCACAAACTTATCTCTCAGAGTGGTGTCTTGATTTTTCTTAACTTGAATGAAAAACTATGAAAATCGTGCTCTATTTATAAGTGCAGAAACTGTTCACTCGACTGGCCTAGAGGTCAGCTTGACTAGTCAAAGGACCAACAAGAATTTAAAAATTCGAGCGCGATAAGATAAGACCATTTCACAACTGGTCGAGTGGCTGGTACGACTAGTCGAGTGACCTACTCAACTAGTCGAGCCCTGCTCTCGAGTAATTGTATGGGACCAAATATGGTTGTTAGACTTTGAGTCGAGCAGTCTCCAGGATTGGTCGAGGGTCCAACAAAAAATCCCAAAAATTAGTAACAAACCTTAGAATGGTCAAGAAAAATCTTGGACTAGTTGAACTAGTACTAGGATTAGTCGAACATAGGCTAAGACTAGTTGAGAAAAAGCCTATAGGAGTATATAGTCACCTAATTTAAGTATGCAATCAATATGACCTAACCTATGGTCAATCTAGGGTCATTCATACCTTATAAGTGATATTCGAACCTTGAAACATCATTTACTTCTATTGATAGTTGTTCTTGAAGTACTTGAAGCTTGACATCTTGAAGTGTTATGAACCTTGAACTTGAAGTACTTGTGACTTATATTTCACCTTGAGCTTTGAGTTCCAAAGTAAAGCACTTGTCTTGACATAGTTGAAGCTTGAAAGCTTGATTTATCACTTGATGTTGTACTTGAATCTTTTATTCTTGAACTTGAAGTTCTTGATGTAAAGACCTTTGTTCTTGTACATGAATGTAGAGCTAGAGAAGATACAAATTCTAAGAGGTTTTGGCACTACAAAATTTGACAATCATAGGAGCTAGATAGAATAGTAATTACATAGAGCCGACAGTAGTAATGCATTGATTAAATATCTTTAAAGACAAAAAACCCATCAAGCAAACACAAAGGCGGTTTCACCCGGATTTGGTTCCCACGATAGAAGAAGAAATAAGTAAATTAATAAAGATCGTATTCATCAGAGAAGTTAAATATCCTAAGTGGATATCGAATATAGTCCCAGTAAAAAAGAAAAATGGTTAGATCAGGGTTTGCATTGACTTCAGAGATTTGAACGAAGCATGTTCGAAAGATGACTTTCCACTTTCGATAACTGAAATGTTGGTAGACAATACCACGCAATATGTTTTCATGACCTTCATGGATGGCTACGCCGATAACAATCAATTACGAATGGAACCTGAAGACGACGAAGCGACAACTTTCAAAACTCCGTTGGGGATATATTGTTATAAAGTTATGTCGTTTGGTCTCAAGAACGCAGGGCAACATATCAAAGGGTAATGCAAAATACATTTCAAGACATGATGCATAAGCATGTGGAGTGGTATGTGGATGATTTGGTGATCAGGTCAAATCATCATGAGGAACACCGCGAACATTTGTCTTCAGTCTTCTGCCGAATCAGAAAGAAACATTTAAAGATGAACCCAGCTAAATGTGCATTCAGAGTATCATTAGAAAAATTCCTTGGTTTCATGGTAAGACATAGAGGTATCGAGACAGATCCTTAAAAATTTAGAGCTATTCAAGATATCCCACCCCCGAAAATGTTGAAAGAGCTAAAAAGATTGCAAGGTGAGTTAGCATATATCCGCCGTTTCATCTCGAACCTAGTAGGAAGATGCAAGCCATTTTCTCATTTGATGAAGAAGGGAGTAGAATTCATATGGGACAAATCCTGCCAGAACGCCTTTGATTCGATAAGAGAAATGTTGAAACAACCCCCAGTATTAACGGCCCTAGTGAAAGGAAGACCACTCATTTTGTATATATCAGCAGCCAAGAGTTTACTAAGGGCCTTATTAGCACAAGTGAACGAAAATGGGAAAGAAGCAGCACTTTATTATTTAAGTCGAACCTTAATTAGCGTAGAATGCAATTATATACCAATCAAAAAATTATGCTTATCATTGGTATTTGCAGTTTAGAAAGTAAGATATTATTGTTTGTCCCATGACATAACCTTAATATCCCGAGCAGACCCCATCAAGTTTTTTATGACAAGGCCAATGTTGTCGGGGAGGCTAGCGAAGTGGATGTTGCTGTTGTTAAAATATACGATTACGTATGAACCGGTGAAAGTAGTAAAAGGCCAGGAAGTGGCAGATTTTCTAACAGTTCATCCTGTGACGGACTATGAAGCCATTTTCAATGAATTTCCTGATGAACAGTTAGGATGACAAAATTTCCAAACGTGTGGCAAATGTTCTTTGATGGGGCAGCTCGAGTAACGGGAGCAAGTGTCGAAGTAATATTCATTACCCCCCAAGGCGATTTGTCACCTTACTCTTTCACACTGGGTACTGTATGTACAAATAATGAAGCCAAGTATAATGCCCTTATCATTGGGATGGAAATAGCCAGCAAACTGAAAATAAAAACACTACGAATTTATGGGGATTCTAAGCTAGTAATAAAATAATTGACAACTAAATTTGAAACAAGGAAACAGGAACTCCTGGCATACTGTCGAAGGGCGCAACATTTGTTGGAACAATTTTTGAACGTTGAAATCAATCATATACCACGGCATGAGAACGCGAGGGCCGATGCTTTGGTCAGTTTACCCGCAACACTGTCTTATCCAGATCAAAGTCCCCTCAAGTGACAATTGAAGAAAGGAGATTCTTACCCTTAGTAGATATAATCAGTGACATAATGGAAGCACTCCCTATATCATGCTTAGAAGTGACAACAGATGATTGGCGTCAGCCTTTCATTGATTATCTCAAATATGATATCCTCCCAGAAGATTTAGAGGAGAAGCTACAGGTTAAGCAAAGGGAGAAGAGATTCATTATGTGTCATGAAGGATTATATAGAAAGTCCTATAATGAAATACTACTGCGATGTCTAAGTGAAGAGGAGGCAGGTGAAGTACTGTAAGAGGCACATTCTGGGGAATGTAGGGCACGTCAGGCAGGAAGAAATTTGTTCCAGTGAGTACACCAGATGGGATATTACTGGCCAACAATGTTTAAAGATATAATAGAGTACGCAAAGCGATGTCACGAGTATTAAATCCATGGGGGCATTATACATGTGCCCCCTGAAGACCTTCATCAGTCAGTTACTTCTTGGCCTTTTGCCACATGGGGACTCGATGTCATCCGCCCCATAAATCCACTGTCATCTAGGGGAATACATTATATAATAGCAGCACCAAACTATTTCTCCAAATGGATGGAAGCGATTACACTGCGAATTGTTAAGGAAACAGTTGTTGTTAATTTTATTCGGCATGCAATAATATATCGTCATGATATCCCAAAGAAAATTGTCACAGACAACGACACTCCTTTCAAGAACAGGGGCATGGAGAAGTTATGTCTTAAGCTCAAAATTCATCAGTCATTTTAAACACCCTATTATCCACCAGCCAATGGGCTAACAGAAGCATTCAATAAAATGATTGTGACAATACTAAAGAAAATAGTGAGTAGGAATAAGCATGACTGGGATGAAAAGCTGCAGGGAGCTCTATGGGCCTATAGAATAACGCATCGTATTGTGACACAAGTTACCCCATATTTGTTAGTTTATGGTGTAGAAGCTGTTGTTCCAATCAAAATAAAAGTCGCTTCACTAAGGGTAGCAGTACATCAATCAATTACAGAGGACGAGAACGCAAGAATACGGTTGAAAGAATTAGATCTGTTGGATGAAAAAAGACTGGCAGCTTAGCAACGCTTGCAATTATATCAGGCCAGAATTTCTGTTGTCTTCGATAAAAAGGTTAAACACCGATCTTTCAAGAAAGGGGATCTGGTTCTGATGTTGAAAAGGCCAGTAGTGGTCATTAGAAAAACAGGGGGCAAGTTTGATCCTAAGTGGGTCGGATCATATATCGTAACTGAAGTCTACTCCAATGGGGTATACAGAGTAACAGATCAAGAAAAACAAGATATCAGTATACTAGTCAATGCTCGCTTCATCAAGAAATACCATCCCTAACAGTGGGAGAGATTTTGATCTAGAAGATTATCAGCATAATTCTTCTACATCAAAAGGGGGCAACCATGAATGAAATGATGAAATAACCGTTAAAGGTGAAGCCTTGTATTCCTTCCTCATGAATGATGAATAAAAGACAAATTTTCAAGCATATCACTATCATCGAAGTCCCAGCCATTACTGCCATTATTGGTTATTCACCATCAACAAAATCCCCGCCATCTCCATCATTACTGGTTACTTATCAAAATTGATTATTATCGCCAAGCTGGCTGGATATGAAGAATAAATATCATCAGATTATCATGCAGGCAACAACAAGTAATGGCGATATATCAATTATTGATTCACCATCTAAGGCAGCCTAACCATGCCCTATACGCCAACTATGCATAAGACCTATATTATTCGAGATAGTAGTGTGGAGCCAGTGGCCCTAAAAAGCCCATACAGGCCACATCACAGGCATACCCATGTGAGCAGCGGATGGAGCCAATGACTAAAATTCCTAAAGGCTAAAAAGTAATAAAAAGGCCAATCATCCGTGAGACCAATACCGTCATGGACGAGGATGAAAATACCCTCTCATGAATGGGTCCGAACTCACAAACGAAGAAAAACGGGGAATAAAATAAGAGCCCCTAGATCCGTGGTTTGATTTCGGTATTAACTCATGAGGAAGGGTTTAAACCTACTCGTTGATGAATTGGAGGCCTTGGATTTGGTTACAAAGGTAGCCTTGCACACCCTGCGAACTCTAGAGAGTTATTGTGGCCAACCACGCGCGTAAATCCCGTTGAGTTCACAGCTCCGATAGCTTCATTGGGTCCCTCTGATGGACGGTTTGTGAACTCCCCGGCTGTGAAAAGTCCAGAGAACTCATGAGAGTTAGAGAGAACATTCGCATAAGACCCGACTCTAACTACTTATGAGTCTAAGAAACTATGATTGCTCCACTACTCAAGAGCTTAAACAGTGTGCAAAGTTAATTAACTTTGAAATGGAGTAGTTCCGCCCATTGAAATAAAACATCACATAGGGTCACCGTACAATGCAAAATATAAATAGTGGAAATAACGAAGCGTGAATATGAAAATACTGCATCAACATATATCCCAAAATCGATGATTATATTATCATGAATGCATTTTTATCTGGATAAAACACCACGATCTGTTTGTATATTACAATGCAAAAGGAACTTATATGAAAATACAATCCTTTCAGATCTTCAACTATGTTTAATACTGCTACCTAACACTATAATTCTTCTTTTAACTGAGATTATGTCACAGTAGTTATGCATTCAGCTTCAAGAATGAGCCTGGCTTGATCAGGAATATCAATCAGTTTATATTCCAAAAGGGAAGCAGCTTCCCTATTCTTCATTTGCTCCGCTTGCTCGATATCAATAACTTGAGAATTTATTTTAAGCTCTTCTTTAATTTGACGAATAGTCAGATCTTCCACTTCTTTTTGACCCTTGATAAGTAGGATCTCTCTCTTAAGAATAGCAATTTGGTCATCAATGAACGCCTTATTCCTATCAAAAACTTTTAACTTCTCGTGAAGAGATTGTTGAACAACATTGCAATTAGCAAGAATGTCGTCTAAACGAGATAGTTTCTCTTTAAGAAATGCCAATTCTTTCTGACAATGCAGAATTCCTAGAATAATGACTATACTTCGCGCTGCTTCTAAGTTTTTGATAGAGTCATAAAACTGTGACAAAGAGTCGTGAAGAGACTAAACATCAACATTCGCCAGACGAGCCAAATGAGTGAGGATTGCTAACGCACTATCCAAAAAAGGCCACTGTGCTGGATCTTTAAAAGCACTAATGATAACAGAAACTGCATTCTTAAAGAGTCCTAACATAAGAGGAGACACCTTTTCCAATGAGAATTTATCAAAAACTGCAGTTACCGAGTTGGACCCTTCAGGTCCATTAGGAGCTGGCACGATCGAAGCTAAAAGAAAAAGAAATTATAAATTCAAAAGAAGATACATACATATATATATATATATATATATATATATATATATATATATATATATATATATATAATGATATAAAATAAGAAAAGAAAATATGTACTCAGTCTGGGGGCAACAGTAAAAGTAGCTTGAACAAAATGGGTTGTGGGTGCTGTGAAATTGGGGGTTTCCGTAATTACAACAGCATTAAAAGAAAGCTCTTGAGCCCCTATAATACTCAAGTTAAGAGTAGTCGGAGTTGGGATGTTAATCGGATCAGGGAAAATTTCTAAACTTCGAGCTATTGGTTAGATCAGAGAAGGA
Source organism: Magnolia kwangsiensis (assembly GCA_037074715.1). NCBI lineage: Eukaryota > Viridiplantae > Streptophyta > Magnoliopsida > Magnoliales > Magnoliaceae > Magnolia > Magnolia kwangsiensis. The sequence goes on along the minus strand of CM073587.1, from coordinate 36,298,385 downwards.
CGTATAGTAGGGGACTTATCGGTCTGAATGGGGACATCAGATGTTATGGGGACTATCGGCAGGGTTTCTTTTATGCTAGGAAGAAGAAGTACATTTCCCATTGATGTCAAAATTTTGGATGATTGAGCCTCTATATCCCTTAATGTTGAGGTTTCATGAGCAACCACGTAAGCGGTTTCCATGATACAGGGAGAATATGCAACATCAAAAGAAAGAAAGATATTTGCACCAAGAGAACAACCAGATTCTTCATAATCGAGTTTCTCTTCATTTAGGGAGGTCACCGAAATCAGATGAGAGGCATCTGGATGAGTGAGTGAAGCATCAGGAAGTGGAGACTCGACTCTAACATTGTTTTCTTCTCCAATATCCACTTCAGCATCAGTATCTGCATTTAAACCATCTCCTTCATCAGTTAAACTCATGGGAGAAGATGTATCATCGATTACAGTATTCGTTGAATATTCTGAGGAGTTGTCTTCCTTCGATATGGTTTGTTTTCCCTTATAATTCATCTTCATAGGAAGAAGACGTGTACTTTGATTAGGAGAAGGGACCTGTTGTGTCAAAGCTTCAGAAGACAATGATTTAACACACGAGCGAGTCATAGGAGATGTAGTAATAACAATCCGATGTGCGGTAGGAGAAGTTATGGCTGTAGCATGACTTGTTATAGTTGCTTTAAGGTCCATGACAGGGATGACTATGGTGATTGTTTGTTCAACAGTAGGAGAAATTGTAGAAGTGATGGGCTCTATAGCAGGAGGAATGACTAGAGTTGGGAGTGTAGGCTGATCTCCTCCTTAAGGAATAGGGGAAGGTAGAATACTTCCTGCGGTTTCAAATTCATTACGAGGAGTGGCTAATCTTTCTCCTCGTTTATCAAATCCAAACGAGAACCAAAAGTAATCCATCCTTCCAGAGTATTTGGAGGCTTTATTTCTCTAATGGGCTCTTCTACAGAAATTTTATGATGAAGTTGTCCCGGAATGGCAGCCTGACCTTTCTCGTAAAAAATTCAATCCCTTGCTCTGGCCTGTAATTCCTCAAGCGTGGAGGAGGATCCCAGATAAGCCGATCCACCGGAAAACAATTGCACACTAAGTAGTAATGATGCGCCCACCACCACATCCAGGAATATGAAGTTGTTACCCGATGATTGTACCCTGGAAGAAGAAATCAAGAGCCAAAATTTCTTGTTAAGGGCTGCTTTCATATTAAGGCCCAATTGTAGGGGCCAACTTCATAGCTCCTCATTTCCCGTGTAACCTCCTCACTTGCCTAGGGCATAGCTTGATCATATCTAAATTGTCTGGTAAATCGACTCAGATAGTATGGTTCTCGCCAGAACTCTTCTCCTTCTCATAAGGGAAGACAACAAAAATAAATACAAAGAAAGAAGGTTCTCTTAACAGGTTCTAAGTCATTGTTATCCTCAACATCTCTGTCTTTAGCTTGGTAATCCAAATAAAAAGGGAAGAAGTCAATAGATTCCATGTTATCAATTTTATCCACTATCCATTCATACCCCTTCTTTATCATCTTTTGCTTCTCCTAGTGCCAGGCTTGAGTAGTGCGCCACAACATGACCGAAAGCTCTATGTAATGAGCATAAGATGGGAGGGGTCAGAGAATATCTTTTTCTACCTTTTGCCATTGCGCCTGTCGCCACAAATAAAGTTGGTTGAATAGAGTCTGAGCTTTTTGAGCTAGGAAGCACGACTAAGCTCAACCAATAAGCTAAGAAAGTGGCTAATTCAGTTTCAGTGGTGAATTCGGCTGGGCCCTTTATCTTTTTGCGATTGGCTTTTGGTTCGGCACAATGGCTGCCAGGAAACTTGAAAAGGGAGGGAGTGAGCGATTTATATCTATAGGTAAGTATTGTTTGAAATGAAAGAAAAATGTTAAAACATTTACACTAAGTATCAAGAAAAATGTGCAAGCCATTGAAGAGGGGATATCTTATGGACATCAGCAACGTAAGACGTTTCGTGGAAAAGTGTGATTGTTGATGCTGTAATCTTAGGTGTTCTATTGGGAGAAACATAAGCAAATTCCTCGTTTATAGGAACATATTCATCGAGGAAAGATACAAAGATAGGGAGCCCAACCATCCTATACAAATCTCACAAGGTGATGCTTACTTCCTCAAATGGAAGATGGAAAGCATTTGTAGTGGAAGACTAGTACTTCAGAAAGCCCTTATAAATCATCATATCTTTTTAAAAAAACTCTGAGGTGGCCTCTATAACATGATAAATCTTTGTTGCAATGAGGACATCTTCGTCCTTCTTCAAGATCGCTTTGGCCCGTGCATTGTAATATGGATGATCAGTCCAAAGACCCCATGTCATAAATTCTTCTTTACCCCACAGAGAGTCGTGATTACGAAAATGTTATTGAATTGTTTTGAAGAAATGAGTGAAGTAAAAGGAATGAGGAATGTAACACGGTGTGAGGAAGTGCATATATCTTATTTGCCCTATCTTTTGGGTTAAGCCTTTCTCTGTAAGATAGCCTTCAAGGATTTACGGCTCTTTGATCACCCAATTTGACACGTACAGGAGCTTATTCTATGTCATATAGTCAATTGGCTCACTTTGAAGTATGGATCGGTGGCGCTGAAGTTGCAAAGGGAGAGCAATGGTTTCATCTTTATAAGGGTAACAAAATTTAATCGCATCGGTGTTTAACTTGATTGAATCCCAGGCATTCTAGAAATGCCTCCGATTATGTTCTCGAATCTTTTCTTAAAAAGTTTCATCTTTACTCTTTTCTCTTGTTCGCTTTAAAATTGTTAGAGCAGGAGAAGCTTCAACAGCAGAAGGATGAGTGTCATCTGTGCGATAATTAGCTGTGCATTTCAACCAATCGTCCCAATCAGATTCTTGTCCTGTAGTAGGAGGTCCCTCTATCTCCTTCATCAGTACAACCATGCAGATATGTTCAGACAGGCGTTGGCTATGATCAACAAAATTGATGATGACAAGAGCTGGCTCTTTGAAAAAGGAAGAGTAGCCTTCAACAGATCTAGGTCTTTTTTTACTACGGGTTTCAGTTGATTGTGAGTCAGAGGGCCCAGCAGTGCTTGGGGAGGCGAGAGGTCTTTTCGAGCTAGCCATTGAAAAACATATAGCAGACGGTGAATAAATTAAAATCAAGAAGAAAAGTTCATTAGGTTAAAGAAGAAGTATATAAGCTTGCTGAGAAAAAGGGCGAGTAAATTTGAAGTCCAAATCTATATTTTGAACATAAGTCAGTGTGTGCGAAATGTTGTGCGCAAAACATTGTGCGCAAGATAAATGTGCGCTACCTGTCATTGTGTGCTAAATTTTGGTTGAGCATAACGAAGTGTTGTGCACTAAGTCTTGTTGTTGTACAGGGTAGGTATTGTGCGGCGCACAACACTGATTGGTGTTAAGAATGATTTAATGTGTGAAAAGTATGAAACAGGAAAAAATGAAATGGATGAGAAGAATAGAAGTCCTGTATTTATAGGTGAGCTTTTGACCATTGTGCGCAAAACGTTGTGCGAAAACTGTTGGGCGCAAACTCATTGTGCTCCAAATAAATTAATGAAGCACACAACAAAGAAAAGGATAACAAAAATGGGTTAGAATAAATGAAATATTGATCCTTTATTATTTATTTTCTAAATAAAAATAAAAAATACAGGATCAAGGGGGCATCTATTGAGGCACAAAAAGAGATAAAGAAAGACAGCTAAAAGATCGTTGTGCGTAAAATGATCATTGTGTGAAAAAGATCATTATGCATAAATGATCAATGTGTGTAAAAGAGCATTGTGCACAAAATGATCATTGTGCGTAAAAGAGCATTGTGCACAAATGATTGTTGTGCGGAAGGTGTCCACACAAAGGGAAACGCACAATGGAGTCCATAGAAATTGAATTGCACAATGGAGTCCGCATAAAGGGAACTACACAGTGGAGTCCGCATAAAGGGAACTACATAGTGGAGTCCGCACAAAGGGAATCGCACAGTGTAGTCCACATAAAGGGATCCGTACAGTGGAGTCCATAAGAAGAGATCTATACAATGAAGTTCGAATAAAGAGTTCGCACAAGGGAGTGCGTACAAAGGAGTTCGCACAAGGATTGCCACACAATGACTACATGGCATGATCACACGTGTGAGGGGGTTATAAATACCCCTTGACCCCTCAATAGGAGGTCATTAGTAACCAATCGAGGAGAAGAAGATGATTCTGAGAAGAGATAGAGGTAAAGTCTGCATTCATTGTGCGGTAAAGGTGTTACGCGATGCACAACACTATTAGTGCACAACGCTATTGGCGCACAACAAAGTCGGTCGCACAACACTGCCGATCGCACAATATCAGTGATCACATAACAGGCTAGGTGCACAACAAGCCAGGTGCATAGCAGGCCATGTGCACAACAGTCCATGCGCACAACAGGCCATGTGCACAATAGACTTTGTGCACAACAGGCTATGCGCTATGCAGGGAGAGCACATGATAGCCCAAGTGCATGATAATACTCAGCGCACAAAAGTGTTCAGTGCATAACAATCTTCAATATACAGCTTCTAGCATATATTGTTTTAGTGCATGTTGCCTTTATTTGTTTTTTTGTAAGTCATGAACATTCTATTTTGGAATTAAAGGAGAAAATGATGTAAAAGAACTCGGAATGAATAGACGATGTGATTATCTTCTTTATTTTCTTTTGTTCATAATTAAATGAATAAGATAATTTCCCAAATTAAATGCATTTATTTCCTATTCAAAACACCTATAAATGGAAGGTTTCTGAAGCAATACTTTCCACCGCTGTGAGAAGTCATCAGGGATCAAGCTGGGTCATTTTAGTAAACAAAATCGCAAGAAAATTGAATAAAAACCCTTAAACGAGAGGTCTAGTTAAACTGTTCAAAATAAAGGCCCGAAGGCCATAAATTTCATCCACGATGGGGTAGGAAGAATATATATATGTGTGTGTACACACACACAACGCGCGCATGCACACACTCGCACACATATATATATATACACACATAAAAAAAAAAGTGAGTTGTTGATTTAAAGAGGGGAGGATCGGATAACCAAGTCACCCCATGGCCCGCTTGGTGTGGGTAAAGGCTCAAGCAATAACAATTTTTGCATCCCTCTCCTGGTCATTTCTCTCACTCCAGGATGTTTGCAGACTCACTAGCTTGGCCAAAGAACATTCAATGTAGGATAGACAGCTGTCTAAATCCATTTTTTTTTTCATCTCAGCCGCTCTTTCCTCAACTTCTCTGATGGAGACATGACCCTGGTAGAGCTCTAGCTAGGCAACCATAAATGCGATGAGTTCGGTGCTCCCTGGCCGATCGCTGTTGGGAAATAGTCAATTGGTCTCGGCTAGATAATGATGTAGGTGATCGCAAGCATGGGTTAGTGACCGTAACATCTTTGTTGAACTCATTTTCACAAGTCCAATATAGCTAGTTCTTCTTGGTAGCTTCGGAACAGGCCGGTAGGGCGTGGTGCTCCCTGCCGAGAGCTAAAAGGTGTCTCAAGGTGGTCGTGCATCGATTAGGTTCAGCATCTACTTTAGTAAATGTACGCTTAAGGTGCTGGAGTTCAAGGAAGATGTTCAGAAGTTCCTGAGGGGGTCGTTTATGCTCTAGGATCTTGTTGATGTCTTGGAGGAAAGTGAATCGATCATCTGCCACAAAGGACTGAAAAGAAATCTTTATACCTTCATCAACTATTATATCTAGGAGCTTAAAGTTATCCATTGAAGTTATACTTTTCATGAAGAAGCATTGATTAAGGTTAGCCCCTTTGATTCTTAAGTCTTTCTTTTATAGTCTGAGATTAAAAGCAGTAGTTAATGTGCACGAGTAACTGAGTGATGGTTGAGTTCTCGATAATGGAGGAGATATTCTTAGAGTTATGGAAGGTAGCTAAACAATCGGAGCCTTATTCGGGGATAATGGCCCAGGTTCTTAGGAGTTTAAGTATCGCGCCGATGGTCCAAAATGTCAAACGTGCATGTATTGGAGTGAATGGTTGCACAAGATAAAGATAAATGGTTCCAGCTTAAGGACCATGATTTCTTTAAAGAATAGTGACCAATCTGGACAAGCAGAACTGCATGTCTTCAATCAAGTTTACATACATATATCATACTGGCGGCTGATTATTTTGATGATCGAGAAAAGATATGAGATTATCAAGCACGAATATTCCATTTTCACGATTACTAGGAAAACATTTATAAAATTGAAGGCTTTTCGATGAAACAAGCCTATTTCATTACTTTGTTGGTTTCAAACCGAATGATTACATAAGATTAGAGAAACTTTTCCTTAATAGTAAGGATGACATCAAGGCCTAGGACTACTTATTACAAGATATCTAGGTAGAAAAGAAGAGGATGAAGGGGACAAGTTATGGCAAGGGAAATGGTCATGGCCACAATCGTGCATTTTTTATTGGTCTTGTACCCTCCTTCTTTCCTTTCCAGGAGATATTTCCCCTAAAGTAAACCTACCAAGGATCTTACACATTACGTTCTATCAAGCCATTTAGGTCCCTGGGTGGCCTGATCCTCGGAGTCCTTCAGGCTGTTACATGATCAATCTCACTAGAGATTGAAACTTCTAGTTGAAAAGCCACCGGGAATCTGGTCAATAAGGTCATCCCTTCTAAGGATCTGAGAAGCTTGATCCAGGTACAGCCTGTGGACTTGAACTGAGCCATCACTTTTCCTTTTATGCGAAAAGCCTCACACAACCATGGCCCTTCATTAAAAGAATCACATTCATAAGAGATCTTTGTTACGTTATGTTAAACCATTCCTTGATGAGTCGAAGGCATCCCTTAACCCGGAGAAAGAAAGGGAATGATAAACCGTTCAGCACTCAATGGCCGCAGTGTCATTTCCCGGTCTTTGGGTTAACTAGGAAACTCCCATAGCTATCCATACCGGCCAACCTCTCATACATTTTGTGGATTTTGAGGGAAGGAAGAAGAGAAGGACGTAGGTATGAGTAAGGTCTAGTGTTGAAGAAGGTTTTGATTTTAGAATTGGAGATGGGAGATTCATCTCAATTTATAGGCAATATGAAGTAAGGGGGGGGGGTAATACACCTGAAAGAAGGACGCCATTTAGGATTCTTGTTGAGGGTCAAATATCACCTATTATCCCCCATTTATATCTTAGTTTTATGAACATGATAATGCTTAATGTTCTATTTTACTCATCTTTGTGTTGCAAGGTGAATTTAAGAGCTTGAATTGAAAAGGGTACTAAAAGCATGGATTTGATGCTCAAGAATCACCAAGGCCAGGGATGGATCCTAAGAGATTAAGATTGAAGAATTCACATGCCAAAGATCCAAGAAAATCAAGTGAGGAATGAAGAGAATCAAATATTTAAAGTGAAAAAAAGAAATCATGAAATCATCCTGAAAAAGCATATTCTGAAACTCTGTGTCATTTTGTGAAATTGCACAGAGTTGAATCTATTTTGAGAAACTACGTAGAGTGAGCTCTGTTTTAGTAAACTGCATAAATTTAAGACAGTTTCTAGAGTTTTGCAACAGGTGTAAAAGTTGGAGTTCACAACTATAAATAAGACTCCCTAGGATGATCCTAGGTATTTTCTAAGGTTTAAGGAGTAGAGCAAAAGCGTGGAGAAGCCGTTGCCAAAAGTTTTTCTTCTTCTTCTTTAGTTGTTTTCATATTTTTTAAGAGACTTTGGTTCAACATGTCTATGGTTGGCTAAACCTCTTAGTTAGGGCTAAGAGGTGAAGCATGTAGCATGATGGGATGTTTCTATTACTTTAATTCATGTTTATATTAAACTCCATGGATTCTAATTTGATATTTAAGGAATACATTCAGTTTTTAATGGTTTATTGTGACTCGAATTACAATATATCTGCTAGCTTTGAGTATCTTCTTTTCCTGATTTGAGATTATGAAAGTTAAGTCTTGTTGTTCACCATCGTCCCTTGGACATGGTAGGGTGATGGAATCCTTCCTAATCTTCATAATTCTCTTGCTTTGAGATTATGGGATTGGTAAATTCTGTTATTTGCCATTGTCTCCTGGGCATGGTTTGGTGGTGGAATCCCTTCTGTCACGCCCCAAAATTGAAAATGAGGTCACAAAATTTCTAATCACCGAATTCGGCACCAACAGCCTCCGTAGTACCCCATTCCTAACTCCCAGCACTCATATACTGAATTTCAATCATGGGATCCTACAAGGAGGATTTTCAGTAGAAGTTTTTATAAAGAAGCATAACCATAAGTATAGCCAAGTTACAAAACAACATCACCACATATCCATTATAATCAAAGAGTTTAAGTACAATGCGGAGGGAAAAATACAAATATATATCAAGTCTCTAAAAGTATCACTGCATGCTTCTGCCCCTGCTCAGATACGTCCTAGCGTCACCTACACGCAACGGTCATGCATAAGCTTACAAGAAGCTCAGAGGGTGGTGTACATGTGTGCAATGCATGTGCTAAGCATATAAATATCAGAGTAAGTGGAAATACTGGCAAGTCCATGAACATTGTCGGCCATGCCAAGGCTATGCGATGCAAGGCCTACGTAGCTAAATGTCATATGCAATATGCAATGCAAGCACACAAGTCCTCAGTTGGATCCACATTCAATATAGTTCCTCTCTGGAATATCAGTGGGGTCTATTACACTCTATGCCAGATTGTCGCCTACCCAAGACGTACAACTGTGTAAATGGAAGAGACCTCACTATCCACTGGGCCAGTGGTCTACCAATATCTACCCGGTCATTGATAGCGGACCCATTTCTGAGTTGGACAAACTCAGCCTATCTTTGCCCCTCCCCTCGGGTGAATAAGGCCACACCTCCTTCCAACCAACCATGACACAGTGGGAGATGCAGCCTACTGGTATTCGGCACTCGGGCGCTCATGTATCGACGTTGAAGCAACCTCCTGGTACTATAAGGGTTTAGGGACTTTCACCCAGGGACATCCTAAGTGCCCCAGTGCTAAAACTAAAATATTTTTAGTGTCCAATCCTACCAACCATGATATGCCTGTGGAGGCCACGACCCTGATGTCAATAGTGTCATGCCCTAAAGTCGAAAACTGGGCTCACAAAATTTACAATTGCCAAATTCGGCGCCGACATCCTTTGTAGTACCCCATTCTCGGCTCCCAACACCCATATACTAGATTTTGATCATGGGATCCTACAAGGAGGATTTTGAACATGAATTTTTTTATAAGATGAGAAGCATAACCATAAGTATAACCCACAAACAATAACATCACCACATCACATATCCGCTATGATTAAAAACTTTAGAGTACAACACATAAAGGGTAATACAAGATAGATATCAGAAACTCCAGAAGCTTAGCCGCATGCTCCTACTCCTGCACAGCTACATCCTAGCATCACCAGCATGCAACAGTCGTGCATAAGCTTATAGAAAGCTTAGAGGGTGGTGTAAGTGTGTGCATAATATAGATGCTAAGCATACATGTATATATCTCAGAGTAATACGGAAATGCTGGTAAGTCCATAATTGGAAGAATGCTAGTAAGATCCATGAATGCTATCGGCCATACCAAGGCTATGCAGTGCAAGGCCTACGTGGCCAAATATCATATTATAATACTTCATACTTTTCAGTACTCGGGTGTTACTTTGTAACCTAGCTTAACATAAGTAGAAACCTAACCTATTAAAATAATTACATTCAATCTAGTCTAAATCTAACCATTTTATAGCTATCCACCTATATATCGAGCTATCCAGCAATTGATTTTGAAATTTGAACATAGGACCACTAATCCACCCATGAATCTTCATCTAGATGAACCTTAGGACCCTTAGGACCGTCGGTAGAAATCTCCACCCTTAAACTAAGAGATCCAACCATTTAAATTACTTGAACCATCTAAATATCGGGGATAGTGAATTAGACTATCCCTTGGAGTGGCCCCATTTATATAATAAGCAATCCTAAACTTAAGTTGCCTACCACGAAGTGTGGGTCCCACATGTTAGATGTACGGATAACTAATAATAATAAAATAAAATAATTTATAACAAAGTAACAAAATTCTATACTATTCTAATAATATACCATGTTGAGAAATTGTAGTAAAAACATGCATGATCCCCTTATATCTTTTTGATCGTCAATTTTCAGACTTAACCAATCCACCCATCGGATCGACGATAATTGGCATCTAATGGCCATATTTTAGTCAACATGGTCCGTCTGAGCTTTGATTTTGCCTGATACTTGGCCAAAGGCTCTGATTGAACCCTCCAAATGGAATGGATGGGGTGGACTGGCCATAAACATCACTGTGGACCCTAGTTAGGATCCAAGTGTATAGTAGTGTGTGTACACCCACAACACACCAAACCAAAAATTAAGTCAACTGTGTGTTGACACGATAATTTTTAAAATGGCAACTATTTCCCTCCTTTTCCTTAGAAACGGCCAGCGAGCGGACTGTCCAGCTATCACGGCAAAGATCCTCGACCAAAACCCAACTAGCTACACTTGTACGAGAGCTCGTGCAATCGCACGATCTAAGGAGTAAGCCAGACGTATGTATGACTATTTCCGAAAATGAAAATTTCTAGTTCTCCTTGTTGTGCTGGCACCTTCCAATCCTAACCGTCCAATTATAAGCAATCTCAACCCTTCATTCATTCCTTTTTGGGGTTTCCTTAGCTACACAAAGGGCGGAAGGAATCCCCTATTTTTGTGCTAGCATGATCCCAGCCACATGTCTCCTTCTAGTAGCTCATTATAGCTCATCTGGTATGTCCAAGCTAGGGCATTAGGAAGCCCTTTCATATAGAGTAACGAGATTTCGAGAAAGAACTCATCCGCCTAAGAAATCAGCTGTTGAAATGAGAAAACCTCATATATCATCAATGCGGCTAGCCGTTCATCTAAAATGTGGGTCCTAAGATGATCCGTCAACCCATCCTGACCAATCAAAAGGCTTGGATTGGAGGCGGATCCCCTAGATCAAAATCTGTCATGAATGGGGTAGTCTTCTTCCTCAATTCAGCTGAAAATTGCACCATCCTCGGATGGGCCCCATTCATTGATCTGAGGCATCCATCAAGTGGACTAGTGTCCCAGAAGTTGACCCATACAGTCCGATTGTAGCCTTACTATTAGAATATAGTAAGATCATCTCCGATCTTGTTGGCTTATACGATTAAAACTATAACAAATCTGCTGATTAGTTGGGATAAAAGCAATTAGTAATAGGTTAATAGAGCCTTATTTAAGACCTATTTTTAGGGCAATATAGGGTGAGAAATAGAAACGGAGAGGGAAAAGGAGAGCGTCGTTCCTTCTGCCGCACCTAATCAAGCCGACTCAGTCCGAGTTTGGGCCGAGTTTGGACTTATTCTAGTTAAAAGAGAAGAAGGAGAAGATGAGAGAGAGAAATGGAGTAGGATAGAAAGAAGATGGAAGGAAGAAGAGGAAAAATGAGACAGAGAGAGAGAGCTGGGGGTTACCGCACTGTCGTCCGAGCTCAAGTTGAAGTTGGGGCTGCCATGCTTTCTTAACTGGAGCTGAGTCAATGACTCATCAAGACTCCGTTGAATCGAGTCTAGAGTTTGTTGGGCTTGATAGAATTGGAAAGAAAGAAGGAGCTCGAGAGAAGTGGCCACTTGCTGTCGTGCTTCGCCGAGGGTGGACCGAGTTCAGTCTAAGATGAGTGCGGATCTGGCTTGGGTCGAACTTGATGCGGGTCATTACAATATAATGATGAGTGTCGTAATTAACCAGTTCATGCAAGTCTTTTCATGTAACCGCATGATAGGAATTAGCATTGAATGGTAGAAAAGAAATTACAATGGCCACCACATCGCCTACAATAGCTTGGATTTTAATCTAGACCTTCAGCACATACTAGGTGTTGTGGAGTATGTGAATTTCTAGATTTATTTGGGTTGTGTTTCATTAATGGGGTTCCTTTGGATTCAATTTGGTTGGGTTTGGACATCACAAAAAGTCAAGAGAAAGAGGGTAGAGAAGAAGAAGATATAGAGAGAAGTTGTCTCAAGCAATAATGCACCGAGTCAACTTAGTTTGGTCTGAATCTGAGTCGAGTCCAGACCCATTCATGTCCCGAAAAGAGAGAGGGAAGCGAAAGAGAGTTTGACTGATGTAACACCCCATATTTTTTCCAACCTGGGGTTAGACGTCCTTAGGCAATGGGTCAACCAAAACACCTTGGTAACCGCTCAAAACCCAATTCCATAGCCAAAGAAATCACTTAGGATTAATTCCTTTAGAAACTAAGCATAAGTTAGCTAGCGCTATGCTGGAGTAGCTGTGAAATTGTCCCTGATCGCTTTAAATACGTTCTACAAGACCCAAAACTTGTAGAACCAATGATGCTATAATATCCTAAAACCTTGAATCAAACTCTAAACCCGTTTGCTCTCAGGAACTCTTTGAAACTTTGTATTGGATCTAGACCGTGCGTCGAAAGTCCGATACCTGCAATCTTAGACTGTTATGACCGCTTAGCTGGACTTGACAACCGTTTCGAAAATCAAGGCCAACCGACGTTCAGAGGCTATTTCATTGAGCATGGAGTGAAGAGAGTGAGAATAGGGTTAGATTTGGAAAATTTAATTCAAATCTGTCACGTGACTTGGCGCGTTATTATTAAGCGTTCTGACCATCAGAATTCAGCCAAATTACACCCTCGGATCAGGAAAAATTTCTCTTTCATATCATGAGACTTGTAGACCTGATCTAGGTGCGATGACCGCTGAACTGAAATTGGACCGCCACGTGCGATCTACGAACTCTTTTGGTCTAAAAATTTGATGTGTGCTAGATCTAGTATGCATGAGCTTAAGCTCGACCGCGTTCGGTCATGGGACCTCCAGAAATGCTCTTTTGGACCAGAACAGCCCCGATTTGGTTATAACCCAAGTAAACATTGTTCCCAAGCCTAATTTGGGAAAGTTTTAGGCTATAAAAGGGCTTGAAACCCTCTCATTTCTCTCCCATCCGAATTTGCTAAAAATCCTAGATTGAGAGAGAGAAAAAGTGAGAGTTTGTGAGAGAAGGTGAGAGAGATTTTCCTGCCACCTGATGCTGCTGCTGCACGTGCTTAAGCGACGTATTCCAATCACTTTGTTGGTGATTCTGATGCTTTTCTAGGTAAGGAAAAGCCTGTCCACTTGTTGATTTAGCGTTTCATCAATTCAAATAGCAAAGTAGTTGATATAACTTGTGAAATAGGTCGCCTGTTCGCCGTAGGCGAAGCATATACGCTCCGTTCGAAACGATACACATCTAAAGCAATAGGTGAGGATTTTAGACGCTTTGATTGACTGATTTCAAATCTTTCAATGTCATTTAATAGTAGATTATCGACGGCAATGCCATTTGACATGTACAACATGCTGTCCGTTTTCCATTTCGTAAACGTACGGTAAATATGAGATTTAGGGTATTTTAGTTATTTGTAGGAAATACTGCTTACGTCCATATTTTGATAAAATGTTTTCCATGGCTATTTATCTTGTTAAAATATTAGGAATGCGTCCATGATTGGTTTGGCGAAGAGATTCGCCCAAATACGCACTTTGAGTCGACATACACTATGTAGACTTAAGTGTGTAGACTAAGTGTTTGTATAAATGTTTGTATTAGTATGTATTAAGTATGTGGTGTTGTGAAATAGTTTTGAGATTAAATTCTCAAGTAATATGCTGATGTAAATGATTTCCGTCATGTCGGCTATATGTATTGATTTCATTATATACATGAAATGCATGTGTGGGATGATTTGCTTAAGTTGTATGTCATAACATGTGTCAACATGCTTACAATGTTGTATTTCATTTCTGTTACTCACATATGCTTACTGATGTTGATGCAAAAATGCTTGGGGCTATGACCTAGTCCAGGCATTCGGTAATGGATCAAATTCGTGATTGGTTTCTATGTACCACAGAGGATGCGTCGATTAACGCGAGTCGTGTTTGCATTGGCGGCAGTGGTTAGGCCACATGAAGTGTTTCATACACTTCATGTCGTTCAACTTGAGATGCGCTCGTGCTAGTCGAGCCCGTCAAGTAACCCAACTGGCCATTATATGTTCACCATGGATGAGTCATAACTGCTTGAACCTAGGGTACTGAACTTACCATTGAAAACACTGTCAACCATGGTACCTTGATCCACAAAGACTCATGAGTCGGGCATGGTAGTATGGGACACTGTGGTCGAGCTGTCGGCCTACGCTGGGGCCACAAACCTCCCCGTAGTGACCAGTGAGCACCCTACTCTGAGCAGATTATGGTGGTATGGGACACTATATTTTTGTTGTAGGCCTACACTGATTGGTGACGAGCCCTTTATAGTGACCTTGAGTTTATCCTGACACCGCATGGGGGTGACGAGTCCTGATGCAGTCTTAAGGATAATTAGGCCTGTATTGATAAGGTGATGGGGGAGCTGTGCAACGAGTGCGAGCAACAGCCCTGGCAGCCCTTGCAGCGACCTACAAATATAACATCGTATGAGATTACTAGGAGTGATGACCCTAGACAGGATCTGTGTTGGGATTGATATAAGCAAAGTACCTTAGTTTTCCAATATTGCTGTATGAAAAGGACTAATAATAACTCGGTAATCATATCGACATCACATTGCATGTGCCTGAAAGATGTGGAGCACTGAGCAGTACGCAAGCATGCCGCGGACGCAAATGGTGCCGTATGAGGAAGAATGTCGGTGAGGGCATCTATCATGTTATGTCATATTGCATTAACAACAGTATCTAGGAATGTTTGATTAATTGCTTACTATTATCGCATGATTGATTTGAGAACATGTTAATCTTTGCTCTATGATTCCACTGAGTTAATTACTCACTCTCACATTACGGGACGGTGTTGCGCACACCAAACAGTTCCTATTTTAATTGCAGATGATGGCGATGCTTGTGAAGTAGAGCCGGACTTGATGATGATGAGGAGGATCCCTCCTTTATGCGTGTTCTGATCGACGAAATTACAAGAAAGTTAATTAGATGCCATGACACTTGTCATTTTATATTTTCAGAGCACTCATGTATATTCTTTCTTTCTATTTTGAGGTATACATGTATATGTTTAACCTGGTAACATGTTCACACTCTGGAGACTTCCCATCAATTATATATTGTATGTATGTATCACAGTCTTCTGCTTGCTAATTTAACTGTCTCTGGAGTATGAATTACAGGGAGTATGATATACTGTTTTGGTCTAATCCCACTCATTTTTCTGCACTAATATGAATAAAATTCATCCATCATTGAAAATTTTGTATAAATGATGTTTTGGAACTCGAGAGTGGAGTTTTTGCTTAACCCCCGATTTTTGGGATGTTACAAATGGTATCAGAGCATGATTTGGATTAAACCGGGCTTGGGTTATGGTCACGCGACGTACGCTGTCACTCCTCTGACTTAGGTGGGTGCGAGAAAAGTGTAGAAACACTCGTAGGACTCCAGTTTCGCCAATAGGCGAAGTTTACTTGAGTCGATCGTTTCGGTCGAGTCCATGACGTATCTCTGGTCGAGTGAAGCGACCTAAGTAGCCTCTAGGTTGTTAGTAGTTGGGTTTGAGATGGTCCTAGGAGAATTTTAAACCCTAAAATGCAAATCCTTGGGCTGTGGGGCAACCACAACCCTTGCATTCAACTGCTAGGGCTTAAAAACCTCGTTTCACCTAATTCCTTCAAAATTCTTCCTCTCACCGCCCCATTCTTCAATTCTTTTTTATTCCTTTCATGTTAGGCATTAATCCTAATGTGAAAATGATATAAAATCATACTTAAGTAAAATTTTATAATGAATAGTAAAAATACATGAAAATTGGCCTTTTGGCCATTCTAAATTTGAAATATTTTATAAATAATGGGTTAGTTGGATAGATTAGCTCATCGTACTCCAAAACCATATGTTACATGGCATATAAATTTATTCTGGTCTACAGACTGGCCCCGGAACACCCCGAATGGAGTTTTAGGCCTTCCTAGGCCAATCTACAATGATCTGGGGTGGGACCCATATATATTTGGGGTTCCTAGGGCAGGAGGGACCCAACCCATGTGGTCCCACCGGCCAAATCTGGAGATGGCCGGCGATGCCATCGCCGATCCGGTGATGGATCGCCTTACAATGGGCCCCACATGACCTGAAAATCGAGCGCACATGGTATTTTGGGTAGGGCACCCTTCCCATATAGGGTTCGTCCATCGAAACCCCCTAAAACATGTACTCCCTTCACAAAAACGCCCCTCCAAGCCTCCGTTTTCAATTTTCTTGCTGCCCTCTCTTAAACCGTAGCTCCAAATCCCTTCTAATCCCTTTCATTGCTAAAAACGATACCATTCCATCCCTCCATCATGATTTACAACCCCCTCCCTTTCAAATCTCATCCGTTGAAGCTCCTACAACCCCCAAAATGTGGGTGAAATCGTGTGGAGGTCCATTCCCATTTAGCTTTCTCTTTTTCCCTTGAAAATCCAGCCCTTGGAAGCTTGATTTATCCCTTTACAACGCCTAGATTCACTTCAATCAGTTTGGACAGTCGTTTCTCCCCATTTCCCTCCTTTTCCATAGCTTTTGTTAAGGCTATTTTAGCCTTTTTCTTCCTTTCCACCGTCGTCTCTTTCATGTCCCTTTTATTTGATCCTCAAACTCGTGGCAACCTGCTTACCCATCCTATTTCTCCACGTTCTTCGCTTGTTTGATTACCATTTTAAGGATTTCTGTGTTTTGTTATTGTTGGGTCTAGTTATGTCATAGGTAGAAATGTGTTTACGTAATGTTTTGGGCTTAATATAGCCGAATGCGTTCCTGTCATAATTCATGTGGAACTTTATTCCATATATTGTGACATAATTTGTCAAATGAAGTGCATGCCGTTTCGTTCGCTGTAAGGTATTGTCCCTAGATTGGGAGTATCCTATGGTTTCCACTACCATATTGTAAATCCTGGGATTAAGCCTACAAAATTAGTTTTTATCCCACCCCACCCTCCTACCAAGCATGCCACTTTCAATCCCGCCATGGGACTAGGAATGCAGTTCCATTTAATACAACTTAATGCTACTGTCCACATAGGCCCTTGGATTTTTAGACCTAGAGTTAGCACTCCTAGATTTGAAGGATCTAACGACATAGGAAATCCAATTCCATTTACACAATCGTGACCCTAAGCAAGAGCGATTCCCTATACTAGTAATGGTATGAAACCATTTAGCATATAAGCTTAGGCTGTAGATTACAGACTAGTCTACTAGTTACCTTGAGTAGAGTAAAGCCTGTAGATGCTAAGGGATAATAGGTTAGATTTGGTTGGAATGAGACTCCCTTCCTTGGATAGATCCTCATAACATCCATAGACTCCTTTAGTAACTCTCAGGAATCTTATGTAACTTAGAACCATTCACTCTCAGGGAAGACTTATAAATCCCTCAGGTCGAACTTAGAATAAACCAACACACCCCTTAGAATTGCCTTCCCCAAGGGCTTATTGCATTCGGGAACGCGGAGTAAAGGAACTGCATGTAAGCAATGTATTCGCGGTTTGAATCGACTTCTTAATCCTACTGGTTACCAATAAATTCAATGCTCTAATCAAGCAGAAGATCGGCATCGACTCGGATTAAGAATTGATACAATAAATCTTCTATCCTAGCTAGATAGAAAGTCTATGTATCCGGCTTAGACCTACTACATAACTTTTCTTCCGTGTTGGCCCGACCACCTACAACCAAAAGTTATTGCTTTACCTTTGGGAAATGTTGAGGACATCTAGCCAATAGAGAGTAGGCCTATTTCTACAACCATAGGTACCAATGCCATAGAATGCATCGCTAATAAAGGAAGACCAATGTAGTGAGAGGTTGTTTCCATTTTATGTTAAGGATAGCCCCTAAGTTGCGCCTCGTTCCGATATACGGATCGATGCATAGATTCTTGAACCTTAAGTAGAACTAAGTTTTAAGGGGGGTAGAACGTATTGAGTCCAATCCAGTTAGGTCAGCCAATGCAACCGTTCGATCAGAGTGGTGTAGCGGAAGCGTGGTTAACCTCTTCCCCACTGGCCCAGGATCGAAACAGCTGAGTTAGGTTCTATGTAAGGTTAGGTTATTAAATAGGATTTGAACCTTCCTTAGAAAAAGTACTCACTACCCTTAGCCAATTTTGGGGACGAAATTTTATTTTAAGGGGGGTAGATTGTAACACCCCGGATTTTTACTAACCTGGGGTTAGACGTCCTTAGGCAATGGGTCAACCAAAACATCTTGGTAACCGCTTAGAACCCAATTCCATAGCCAAAGAAATCACTTAGGATTAATTCCTTTAGAAACTAAGCATAAGTTAGCTAGCGCTACGCTGGAGTAGCTGTGAAATTGTCCCTGATCGCTTTAAATACGTTCTACAAGACCCAAAACTTGTAGAACCAATGATGCTATAATATCCTAAAACCTTGGATCAAACTCTAAACCCGTTTGCTCTCAGGAACTCTTTGAAACTTTATATTGGATCTAGACCGTGTGTCGAAAGTCCGATACCTACAATCTTAGACCGTTATGACCACTTAGCTGGACTTGACAACCGTTTCAAAAATCAAGGCCAACCGACGTTCAGAGGCTATTTCATTGAGCCTGGACTGAAGAGAGTGAGAATAGGGTTAGATTTGAAAATTTTAATTCAAATCTGGCACGTGACTTGGTACGTTATTATTAAGCGTTCTGACCGTCAGAATTCAGCCAAATTACACCCTCGGATCAGGAAAAATTTCTCTTTCATATCATGAGACTTGTAGACCTGATCTAGGTGCGATGACCGCTGAACTGAAATTGGACCGCCACGTGTGATCTGCAAACTCTTTTGGTCTGAAAATTTGATGTGTGCTAGATCCAGTATGCATGAGCTTAAGTCCGACCGCGTTCGGCCAGGGGACCTCCAGAAATGCTCTTTTGGACCAGAACAACCCCGATTTGGTTATAACCCAAGTAAACATTGTTCTCAAGCCTAATTTGGGAAGGTTTTAGGCTATAAAAGAGCTTGAAACCCTCTCATTTCTCTCCCATCTGAATTTGCTAAAAACCCTAGATTGAGAGAGAGAAAAAGTGAGAGTTTGTGAGAGAAGGTGGGAGAGATTTTCCTGCCACCTGCTGCTGCTGCTGCACGTGCTTAAGCGACGTATTCCAATCACTTTGTTGGTGATTCTGACACTTTTCTAGGTAAGAAAAAGCCTATCCACTTGCTGATTTAGCATTTCGTCAATTCAAATAGCAAAGTAGTTGATATAACTTGTGAAATAGGTCGCCTGTTCGCCGTAGGTGAAGCATATACGCTCCGTTCGAAACGATACACATCTAAAGCAATAGGTGAGGATTTTAGATGCTTTGATTGACTGATTTCAAAGCTTTCAATATCGTTTAATAGTAGATTATTGACGGAAATATTGTTTGACATGTACAACATGCTGTCTGTTTTCCGTTTCGTAAACGTACGGTAAATATGAGATTTAGGGTATTTTAGTCATTTGTAGGAAATACTGCTTACGTCCATATTTTGATAAAATATTTTCCATGGCTATTTATCGTGTTAGAATATTAGGAATGCGTCCATGATTGGTTTGGCGAAGAGATTCGCCCAGATGCACACTTTGAGTCGACATACACTATGTAGACTTAAGTGTGTAGACTAAGTGTTTGTATAAATGTTTGTATTAGTATGTATTAAGTATGTGGTGTTGTGAAATAGTTTTGAGATTAAATTCTCAAGCAATATGCTGATGTAAATGATTTCCTTCATGTCAGCTATATGTATTGATTTCATTATATACATGAAATGCATGTGTGGGATGATTTGCTTAAGTTGTATGTCATAACATGTGTCAACATGCTTACAATGTTGTATTTCATTTCTGTTACTCACATATGCTTACTGATGTTGATGCACAAATGCTTGGGGCTATGACCTAGTCCAGACATTCGGTAATGGATCGAATTCGTGGTTGGTTTCTATGTACCATAGAGGACGCGTCGATGAACGCAAGTCCTATTTGGGTTGGCAGCAGTGGTTAGGCCACATGAAGTGTTTCATGCACTTCATGTCATTCAACTTGAGATGCGCTCGTGCTAGTCGAGCCCATCAAGTAACCCGACTGGCCATTGTTTGTTCACCATGGATGAGTCATAACTGCTTGAACCTAGGGTACTGAACTTACCATTGAAAACCCTGTCAACCATGGTACCTTGATCCACAAAGACTCATGAGCCAGGTATGGGAGTATGGGACACCGTGGTCGAGCTGTCGGCCTACGCTGAGGCCACAAACCTCCCCGTAGTGACCAGTGAGCACCCTACTCTGAGCAGATTATGGTGGTATAGGACACTATATTTTTGTTGTAGGCCTACACTGATTGGTGACGAGCCCTTTGTAGTGACCTTGAGTTTATCCTGACACCGCATGGGGGCGACGAGTCCTGATGCAGTCTTAAGGATAATTAGGCCTGTATTGATAAGGTGATGGGGGAGCGATGCAACGAGTGCGAGCAACAGCCCTGACAGCCCTTGCAGTGACCTACAAATATAACAACGTATGAGATTACTAGGAGTGATGACCCTAGACAGGATCTGTGTTGGGATTGATATAAGCAAAGTACCTTAGTTTTCCAATATTGCTGTATGAAAAGGACTAATAATAACTCGGTAATCATATCGACATCACATTGCATGTGCCTGGAAGATGTGGAGCACTGAGCGGTACGCAAGCATGCCACGGACGCAGATGGTGCCGTATGAGGGAGAATGTCGGTGAGGGCATCCATCATGTCATGTCATATTGTATTAACAACAGTATCTAGGAATGTTTGATTAATTGCTTTACTATTATCACATGATTGATTTGAGAAAATGTTAATCTTTGCTCTATGATTCCACTGAGTTAATTACTCACTCCCACGTTACGGGACGGTGTTGCGCACACCAAACAGTTCCTATTTTAATTGGAGATGATGGCGATGCTTGCGAAGCAGAGCCGGACTTGATGATGATGAGGAGGATCCCTCCTTTATGCGTGTTCTGATCGACGGAATTACAGGGAGGTTAGTTAGATGCCATGACACTTGTCATTTTATATTTTCAGAGAACTCATGTATATTCTTTCTTTCTATTTTGAGGTATACATGTATATGTTTAACCTGGTAACATGTTCACACTCTGGAGACTTCCCATCAATTATATATTATATGTATGTATCACAGTCTTCCGCTTGCTAATTTAACTGTATCTGGAGTATGAATTACAGGGAGTATGATATGTTGTTTTGGTCTAATCCCACTCATTTTTCTGCACTAATATGAACAACATTCATCCATCATTGAAAATGTTGTATGAATGATGTTCTGGAACTCGGGAGTGGAGTTTTTGCTCGACCCCCGATTTTCGGGATGTTACAACTGATTTGAGGAAGAAAGAAGAGAAAGAAGAAAAAGGGAAAAAGAAATGAAGACGGGAGAATAGAAGATGGAGAAAGAAAATGGTGGGGCTGAGTTGATAGATGAGCTAACTCAGGCTGAGTCAGTTCTAGGTTCAAATTGATTCAACTCCTAGTCAAGTCAGAGAGGTGGAATTGATTGCATTGAGGTAAGTTTGCCTCAAGAATCCTATTATTAACTTAATTAGCGTGATTTAAGTTGTTAGTGTACCTTTAGGTTCATCTTGTTGAGATCCAAATTAGACCGTGTTCAAAATTTGGATGGTCGAATCAAGTTTAGTCGAAGAGAGTTAAACTCCGTTACCATGTCAATATTAATTCTACCTAATTGTAGATTAATTCAAATAAATCTTGATTTTCACACAGGAGAACAAAACTAAATTTCCACATTAAAGATTCCACTCATTTTCTAGCTAAATTAGAGGAGAAGGAGAGGTTAGAATGTATCCCTAGGGCTCGTAATTGCACTCTAGTCACTTAGGAGGTCAATACAAAATATAAGGTGAGGATCACCCTTTAAGCTTTTCTTCATCTTGATAGTTAGCTTGTCCATTCATCTTCGTTCAGTTTTCTTATTGATTTCTTAATATGATTCATCACTCTTATTGATTTGATTTCTTATAAATGATTGATGATTTGGAATTAAACTCTATACTTGAACATGCGATGTGATTTAAATACTTCTATTCTGATTTAAAATAAATGCTTCAAACATGCTTGCACTATCGATATTAGACATAATTTAATTGGTTATATGTGATTACTTGGTAGAATGCTTGGAGGCCCTCGAATTAGTGGTCATCATGTCTAATAGGCTAAAATGAATGTTTGGTGTGGATTTACCATCTAATGAATCCTTTGGGCCCCCGCGGCTTTTAGGGAATAATCCCTTCTAATCAGATCATTAAATTGAACATTTGGCCCTTGTGTCTTTAATGGAATATTTGCCCTATGAGGGTTTAATGGTTTATTTTATATTACCTTGCGGTGGTATGTTGCACTTGTAGAACTACGATTGGCCACTAGTTGTGTAGGTTACCTTTAAATATCCTATTTAATAGTCTTATGAGCCAGGGATGGTGGAATGGGACACTATGCCTGAGTTGTAGGCCTATGCTAGGTGACAAACCCCCTAAAGTGACCTTTGATCTTTCTTAAAATGATTGTTTGAAATTGGAATAATAATGGTTGAGCTAATCATGCATTTTCATGGCATATATCACGGTCTTTTCTGGGTGGTTAGTTCTCTTTGGGTGTACCTTTGTGTACTTTTTTGGGTGACTAATTCTCCTTAGGTGATTTATATTATTTAGTCTTTTTCACGTGGTTAGTTCTCCTTGGGCGTACCTTTGTGTATTTCTCCGGGTAACTAATTCTCCTTGGGCGATTTATATTATTTGGTCTTTTTCGGGTAGCTAGTTCTCATTGGGTGTACATTTGAGTATTTTTTAGGTGGGTAGTTATCCTTGGGCAACCTCGTTACATAGTATTTTTTAGGTGGCTAGTTCTCCTTGGGCATACTTTGAGTATTTTTCCGGGTGGCTAGTTCTTCTTGTGTGACTTTTTACCAGCTGGATGTGCATCTTCAGGTTTATGAGCATGTGCATGCATCTATGCATTTAAACAAGATTATCTTCTATAATTTATTTAATGAGTGTGTATTTGATGAACCTCACCTAATTCCATGATAATCATTGTGTAATAATTATTACACATTGTCTATGATAACTATATTTAATTATCTTGATGATACGATAAATCTTGGGGTTATACCTCACTGGATAGCCATTGACGCTATTGAACCGTACTCAGTGTGCATGAGACACAGATGATGTGTACGCTAGTGCTCAAGAGAAATGGGAGGTGCCATATGATCTTGTGACTCTCTATTCTTGATTTTATTTATATTTAATTTATACTGTCATGTTTGTAAAGGTTAAGACATTGGTTTGTATAAGTTTTTGGGTAACCACTTAAAAACTTAGTTATGTATATTGGGACTCCCTCTTATACTTGAATTGTTTTTATTTTGCTTAAATTGTTGATTCTGATAAAGGGAAAAAATGTACGTGAAATTTGGGATATCTTAAAGGCTAACACTCGAGTTTTTGGAAAACGAGTAGTGTACTGAGGTTCCAGGAACCGAGGTGTTACAGATGGTATCAGAGAGAGTCTAGACAAACCTTGCCTTTGGAAAACAAACTTATACAAACATTTAATGTCTCAAGTTGAGATGCTGGAAATTAGAGACTTAAACTTAGGCGAATTCTACGTAGACTTAGAGAAAGTTTGTGAACATAGAAATCTAAACTTTAGTTCCCTTAAGAATTATTAAAATATCATTTGAACATATGTGAAAATTCCTTTTGAATTAAGGAAAATTGAGAATGTAGAGATCCAAGATTTTAGGCTCCCTTGAAACCTTTTAAATAGCCTTTGAACTTAGAAATTGAATTCGTATACCATGGAGAAAAAATTCTCACCATGATGTACATGAGATCAAATAAGAATAATCTTTGAACATAATTTTGAAAGAATGATTCTACAAATTTAGAATTAATATTTTTCTCAAAATTTTCCTTAGTTTGAAATAACATTATCTCACATTCAACCAATGATAACAATTAGTGTGGGCCCATAACCCACAGGTCAAAGGATCGAAACCATGGTTTTTAACATGGGAAGACCCTCGTCAAATTTAAGAACCTAAATCTAAAAGTTTTTATAGTGGAGTCAATAGATGATTATGTAATGCCCGTGAAAAATCCGTACTTGGGCTCGAGTACCAACTCGACCCGAAATCGCGTAGAATTAATTTCCATGAAAATTAAGCGTAAGTTAGCTAGCGCAACGCTAGAGTAGCTGGGAAATAGTCCCTAATCACTTTAAATACGTTCTACAAGACCCAAATCGAGTAGAACAAACAACTCTACAATACTCTATAACCTCGGATCAAACTCTAAGCAGGTCTGTTCTCTGGACCACATTGAATTTTTGTATTGGATTTAGACCGCGCGTCGAAGGTCCGATACCTCCTATCTTAGACCGTTAGAACCGCCCAGCTGGACTTGACAATCATCTCGAAAATCAAGTCAAACCGATAATCACAGACTATTTCGTTGAACCCGGACTGAATCGACCGCGAATAGGGACAGAATTGGAATTTCAAATTCAAATCTGGCACACGACTTGACGCGTCAGTATTGAGCGTTCTGACCATCAGAATTCATCCAGATTACACCCTCGGATAAGAAAAAATTTCTATTTATTATCATGAGACTTTCAGCCCTGATCTACGTGCGGTGACCGCTGAACTGAAACTGATCCACCACGTGCGATCTGCGAACCCTGCCAGACTGAAAACTTAATACGTGCTACATCTGGTACGCATGAGCTTAAGTCCGATCGCAATCGACCAGGGGACCATCAGAAAGCAGCTTTTGGACCGAAACAGCCCCGAAATGGATAGGCACCAAGTAAACTTAGTTCCGGAGCCTATTTCTGGCATTTTTGAGCTTATAAAAGGGGTTGAAACCCTCATTTCTCTCTCCCATCCGAAAATTGCAAACCCTAGGATAAAGGAGAGAGAGTTTGAGAGAAAGAGAAGAAGGGATTTTTCCCGCTTCCGAGCCACCGATAGCTGCTGTTTCAGCAACTCTTCCCAATCACTTGGACGGTGATTTCTCCGCTTTTTCAGGTATGAAACGACCCTAAAAGTTGCTGATTTAGGGATTACTTGGATTCGTAGCGTGTTAGCTAACGTATTTCGTAAAACAGGTTCTCCTACTGCCGTAGACGAAGCGTACACGCTCCGTTCAAAATCCCGCATCCGTAAGAGACTAGGTGAGGATTTTAGACACTTTGATTGACGGTTTACAATGCTTTCAATGTCGTTTAATAGTAGATTATCGACGGCACCGCCGTTTGACATGTACAACATGCTCTCCATTTCCTGTTTCGTAAATTAACGAAGAATATGAGATTTAGGGCATTTTAGTCATTTGTGGGAAGTGCGGTCTACATTCATATTTTGCTTACGTCATTGACATGGTTTGTTGTCGCATTAGGGATTTAGGAATGCTTGCATAATTAGTTTGGCGAAGAGATTCGCCTAGTTGCGCACTTTGGGTCGACATACTATATGTAGACTTAAGTGTGTAGTGTATGTGTTTGTATAAATGCTTGTATTAGTATGTATTGAATTAAATGATGTTATGTAGTAGTTTGAGATTGATTTCTTAGTTAATATGCTGACCTAAATGATTTCCTACATGTTGACCTTATGCATGATTCCATTACATGCATGGAAAGTATGTCTTGAAGATTTGCTTAAGTTGAATGTTATAACATGTGTTAACATGCTCATATGATTATATTTCAATTTCAATACCTTTACATATATTGCTAATGTGATTCCATAGATGTGTGGGACTAAACTTAGTCCAGGCAGTCGGTAACCGAGCGAATTCGTGGCTGACTGGTCATAGCCACGAACGACGCGTCGATGAACATGATTCGTGTTTAGAGTTGGCGGCAGTGGTTAGGCCACGCGAAGTGTTTTACGCACTTCATGTCGTTCGACTTGAGATGCGATCGCGCTAGTCGAGCCCGTGAAGTAACCCGACTGGCCGATGTATGTTCACCTTGTATGAGTCATAACTACTTGAACCTAGGGTACTGAACTTACCATTGTAAACCCTGTTAACCATGGTACCTTGATCCACGAAGACTCATGAGCCGGGCATGGTGGTATGGGACACCGTGGTCGAGCTGTCGGCCTACGCTGGGGCCACAAACCTCCCCGTAGTGACTAGTGAGCACCTAGACTCGTGAGTAGATTATGGTGGTATGGGACACTATATTCTAGCTTTCGGCCTATACTGATCAGGCGACGAGCCCTTTGTAGTGACCGCGAGCGTATTCTGAGTCCACGGGAGGCGACGACCCTTCCATTGCAGCAGAGTACAGTAGGCCTGTATTGATAAGGTGATGGGGGAGCGGTGCAACGAGTGCAAGCAACAGCCCTGGCAGCCCTTGCAGTGACCTACGAAATATACATCGTATGAGATTACTAGGAGTGACGACCCTAGACAGGATCTGTGTTGGGATTGATACAAGGAAAGTACCTTAGTTTCCCAATCCTGCTGTTTGAATGGACTAATAACAACTTGGAAATCATATCACCATAGCATTGCATGTGCCTGGAAGATGTGGAGCACTCTAGGGAGTGTAGCATGCCGCGGTGGTAAGATGTTGCTGCATGAGGGTGATCGTCGGTGAGGGCATACATCACGTCATGTCATCTTGCATTAACAACAGTATTAGGATTGTCTGATTTACTGCTTTGCTATTATCGCGTGATTGAATTGTGAACATGCTAATCTTTGCTCTATGATTCCACTGAGTTGATCACTCACTCCCACGTTACGGGATAGTGTTTGCAACACCCACCAGACCCTGTTGTAGATGCAGGTGAGGCCGAGATCCAGGAGGTGGAGCCAGAGATCGACGAGGACCAGGACGAGTTCTCATATATGCAGTATCACGACGGCTTCCCGTAGGCGACTTGGATCGAGGGGACATCAGTGGGACTATTTTGAACATTATTTTTTTGCTTATGTATATGTATATGAGACTCAGAGATGTAGTCATACTTTGGAGACAGATGAGATTTACTTTGTTTTTCCAAACAGTGATATATATATTGTTTAGTCTTCCGCTTGCTTTTATTACTGGATCTGAAGTATGAATTGCAGTTTTGGTATACTTGTACTCATGTGAATGCTTTAAATCAGACAACATTGAATCATAACCATTTTTGTTGCATATGCGACGGTCTGGAACTCGGGAGTTGAGTTTATACACGACCCCCGATTTTCAGGGTGTTACAAGTTGGTATCAGAGCATGAATGAGAGTATACTGGGCCTGGGTTATGGTCTCGCGACGTACGCTGTCACTTCCTTTGACTTAGGTGGGTGCGAGAAGGGTCTAGAAACACGTCTAGGATCGCAGATTCACCGATAGGCGAAGTCTATTAGAATCGATCGCAAGATCGAGTCTGTAACGCATCTCGGGTCGCGTAAGGCAACCCGAATCGCTTCTAAGCTATAGGAAGTCAGGTTGAGACGTCCTACGAGCGGTTTTAAACCGCAAAAGTGAATCCTTGGGCCGTGGGATGACCACGACTCCTGTAATCAATCGTTAGGGCTTAAAAACCCCGTTTCACCAAAAATCTTTAAAATTCCTCCTCTAAACACTCCAATCTTCATTTCCTTCTTATCCATTTAATATTAGGCATCAAACCTAATATGAAAATAACACAAATTAGTACTTTCACAAAATTTTACAATGAATAGTAAAATTTCATGAAAAATGGCCATAAGGCCATTCTAACTTCACTTTCTTTAGAAACTAAGGATCAAGATAGATGTACTGGCTCCTTCTACCCCAAATTCATATGCTGCATCATAGGATTTGGTATTCGAGATTGCGATGTGGTCCCAAAAAGCCCCGAACACATATTTGGGCTCATACAGATCAAAATACAATGAACCAAGGGGTGGGCCATATATTTTTGGACTCCTTGGACCATGGGGGACCAGACCCATGTGGTCCCACTAGCCAAATTGGAGGTTGGCCGGCGATGCATCGCCGACCGGTGGGGCCCTTTTGCCATGAAACTCGGGCGCACGCCCTTAAATGGGGTGTACATCCTCCCCATGTACCTCCCATCCCACGAAAAATCTCTAAAACACCCCCTCCTTCACAAACAGCCCTCCCCTAAGCCCTATTCTCATTTTCCAGCAACCATTTCCAAACTTCGGCGTCCCAAATCACTCCTACGTCCCTCCTTAGCCAAAACCGACCACCACTCATCACTTATTGGGAGTTGGCAGCCCCTCTTCTTGAAGATCTCACCATTTGGAGCTCCAAAAATCCCCAAATAGAGCTGAAATCGTGAGGTGCTCCATTCTACCTTTTTGTTTGTATTTCTCCTTGAAGTTACAGCCTTGGGAAGCTTGAAGCATCCCTCTACGATGCCTAGATTTCATTTTTTCAGATTGGACAGCCACTTCTTCGCATTTTTACCATTTTCCATGGCTTTCGTGGAAGCTATTTTAGGCCTTTTATCACTCTCATCCATCATATCTTTGATGGGTAAGAGGAAAACCGTAACAGACGAGGCTGGGCCGAGCCGCCCTGCTCGATCGAGAAGACCGCGGGGTGGTGCTGCAAGTTCAAGCGCCGCCGCAGGTCCAGCTGCAGTCCTGGAGTGCCGTACAAAGCAGTATTTGGATCCCCATGCACACCTTGGGCGAACAATTCTATCGGAGATGCCTCATGGCCAATACACTGATCGCAAAGTGTTATTTGAGGTGGACGTAGATAGACGATTGTTCGACGAGTATCTGTTGTTCGAACGCATTGAAGCTGGGCATTGGGGTCCGATCTTTGAAGCTCGCGCTCGTGCTAATGTGAGCACCGTTCATGCCTTCTACGCAAGTATCCAGAATCCTACCTTGGAGCCTTTGCAGTTCAAAATCCCTTTTGGTAGAGATCGGATGGCTACGATCGACGTTTGGTTGATTGCGCGACTTCTCAACGTGCCTCTAGGTGATGTGCATCCTAGTGAGAAGAATCTGAGGACTAGACGTGAACGAGATCGCCGCACCAGGTTTCTGTGCGGTAAGTTGGTTCCATGGCAGCCTAATAATAGCCTCAAGGTGACGTATATGTCTGAGGATTTACGCCTGCTGCACCATATCTGCACGTTCAATGTTTATCCCAGGTCGACGAATCGCATTGAATGCACACGTCTTATGGTCGATTTCTTGTATCTGGTGGCCCAGGGAGAGAACGTATGTATGGCCACCTTCATCTTACGGCAGATAGTCCTCATAGCCAGGTCAAGAAGAACATCCGAATCGCTTCCCTTTGGCTGACTTATTTGTAAGATTGCGCTTGAGTTTGCCTATAGACTTGGGCCGGAATTGCCGGTATCGATTCATACCATTGATGAGTCAACAATGGTCAAGATGAAGATTGGGTCACAATACCGTGAAAATCAACTTGAAAGGGATAGTGAGGATGACTTTGATGATGAGGAAAATCAAAGCGAAGAAGAACCTAGAGCAGAGGTTCAGGAAGAAGCTCAGGAAGAAGCAGAAGAGGAGGCTCAGGATACTGATGAGAGCCCTCCTCCTTCTGCGCAAGCTACTATCGACGATCGCATTGCTCAGATGGAGGAGAGTCAGACCGCTTTGTGAAGGGAAGTCCAAGAACTTCGTGCAGAAGTAGCGGATGCCAAGGCCGTTACAAAGAAGAAATTTGGCAAGGTGACTCACACCTTGAAGGCGATCCTGTGTTGCTTACAGGATAAGGATGCTCCTCCTCCGTCACCAGACTCCGACTAGCGATGCGATCTTTGATGTTATTATCAGTAGATAGTCATTTCCTGCTTTATGTGTGTAAGCCTGTTAGGGCTAGTGCTTTGTTCATGTTGCTGTTGTTTAATTGTCTTAATTTCCATGTAATTCTCGTCATGATGCTTGTAAGGATATATCCCTTATATTGTGACAATTTTGATTAATTGAAATGCATGGAATGCCTTTGACTCTTTATGTGAATGATTGTGGTGTATTTGTGCAATTGAGACTAACAAGGTTGCGCCCTATTTTGAATATAGGGAATGCCACCTAAGACTACGCGGAGCACGGCTCGTCTTGCGCTGACTGAGCATATGGATCAGACTCCCTCTCAGTCTGGTACCCATACGGACCCTGCTTTGGGCCCGATTCCTGAGGCAGTTCGATCGTCTCAGCCTACCGTTGGTCCTACAGATGGACCACCTCCATTTACGCCATCAGTCAGAGAGCCATATCGCGCATCTACCTCCACACAGCATCCGCCATAGCCTGCTCCACCTCCCGACAGATTCGAGCAGATGATGGCTATGATGCTGCAGCAGCAGCAGCTTCTGACTACCATAGTGGGGACATTAGCCCAGGGTGGGGGTGCGACTACATCTACTCCACCTGCACCACCTGCGCATCCAGCTGAGGATGCCTATACATATGCCCAGGATGAGGGCATGGCTCATCCTGCGCCGCCTGCTTTCCTTGTGGGGAATCCTGCCGACACACGGGGCCTATTGGAGCGATTTCAGCGCCTGCGGCCTCCTACTTTCACGGGTTCTCGCAGACCCGAGGAGGCTGAGTACTGGCTCGACCGGGTGTCGAATATCTTGCGGATGTTGCATTGCACCGAGGCCGAGCAGGTAGAGCTGGCTACCTTCCTGTTTGAGAGAGAGGCCAGCATGTGGTGGGATAGCGTACTGCGGACCGTTGCCGCAGACTTTGTATGGACGTGGGCAGCATTTGAGTTCCGCTTCCATGAGAAGTATTATCCCCAGACTTACCAGCACGACTGGGAGAATGAGTTTCTCCGTCTCAGACAGGCAGTGATGACAGTTACAGAGTATGAGCATCGGTTCACGGAGTTGGGCAGGTACGTCCCGACGATCCTAGCTGATGAGCAGATGCGCATACAGTGCTTTTTGGAGGGTTTGCGACTGGATATTCGGTCGAAGATGTGCTGTGTTAGCATTTCCTCCTATGCGGAGTTGATTCACATGTCCATGCGGGCAGAGCAGGACGTGGATCGACTTACGCGATCTCGTGGCCCGGCTGCTTCTAGGCCACGACCAGATTTGCCAGACAGGCCCTTCGCAGGCAAGAGGCCTCGCATTGATCCTCCTAGTAGGACTACGGCGTCTGTACCACCGTTTCGGCGCCCTGATTTGACATGTACATACTGTGGGAGGACAGGCCACTTGGCGCAGAGCTGCTTTTCGAGGATGCGGGACAGTGGGTTCTCGCCACCGCAGAAGATTGACTGTGTACGTCCACAGGCGATATCAGCACCGCCTATACGGTCAGCTCCTGCGCATCCTTCTTTCAGACCTCCGGTATCGCAGATTAGACAGCCTCCACGGCCCTTGACACAGCAGCCGAACCGGCCACAGCAGGCTCAGGTTCATGCATTGACAGCTGAGGCAACTGCGACGCCGACTTTCCAGCATTCAGCCTTCGAGGTCACGGCCCATATTGGAGGTACTCCCGTTCTTGTCATGGTGGACACTGGTTCCACGATTTCTTTGATATCGCGTGCCGTAGTCAGGCGTCTTGGGTTACAGACTATCACTATGGATAACGTGCGAGTCTTTGCAGCTCATGGGGATTATTCGGATGTCACCCAGATGTGTGAGGGTTGTTTAGTTGATCTGGGAGGCAGGACGATGACTCTTGATTTGGTCGTCGATCCCTCGCTCGTTTATCTCGACGTCATTCTTGGCATGGGTTGGTTGACTGCAGCGAGAGCCGAGATTGACTGCGAGGCTCGTATGGTGACGGTGTACGAGCCTGAGGGCACGCCTTTCACGTTTTCAGTGCGAGTAAATCTTCCTTTCCGCATACTTAGCTACGCCACTCTATTGCGTGACGCTGGTGCCCAGGTACTTGAGCATACGCCAGTTGTTTTCGAGTTTGGGGATCTGTTCAGGAAGATCCCTGGTTTGTCGCCCCGACGTGAGATCGATTTCACTATCGATCTGGTTCCTGGTTCTACACCCGTCTCACTACCGACGTATCGCATGACACCATGTGAGATGGAGGAGTTGAGGACACAGATTGATGGTCTGCTAGAGCTTGGCCTTATACGGCCTAGCGTGTCTCCTTGGGGAGCACCGGTCTTGTTCGTGAGGAAGAAGGATGGTTCGATGCGATTGTGTATTGATTATCGCAGGCTGAACCAGCTCACGGTGAAGAACAAGTACCCTTTGCCCAGGATTGATGACTTGTTCGATCAGCTGAGAGGAGCGCAGTACTTCTCGAAGATTGATCTTCAGTCAGGTTATCATCAGCTGCGCGTCAGGGATGAGGACGTGCAGAAGACAGCATTCAGGACCAGTTTTGGCCACTACGAGTTCCTCGTGATGTCGTTCGGTCTTACGAACGCACCGGCCGTGTTCATGTATCTGATGAACCGGGTATTTCGGCCTTTCCTCTATCGATTCGTCGTTGTCTTCATTGACGACATTTTGGTGTACTCTAGGAGTCGAGAGGAGCATGAGGAGCACTTGCGTTTGGTCCTTGATACGCTCAGACGACATCAGTTGTTCACACAGTATAAGAAGTGCGACTTCTGGAAGCAGGAGGTGAAGTTTTTGGGACACGTGGTGTCCAAGGATGGCATGGCAGTTGACCTGTCTAAGGTAGCTGCGGTGCAGGACTGGGAGCAGCCTGGTTCTGTCACTGAGGTGAGGAGCTTCTTGGGTCTCACTGGCTACTATCGGCGCTTCATTCAGGACTTCTCGAAGATCGCGAGACCCTTATCTCAGTTGACATGGAAGGACGTGAAGTTTGCCTGGAATGATAAGGCGGAGTCATCTTTTCAGGAGCTGAAGGACAGACTTATGTCCTCCCCTGTGCTAGTATTGCCAGAGCAAGGGGTTAGATACACTATATAAACTGACGCGTCTAGCGTTGGTTTGGGTTGTGTCCTTATGCAAAGGGACAGGGTAATTTCGTATGCCTCGAGACAATTAAGGAAGCACGAGGAGAATTACCCTACACACGACCTAGAGTTGGCAGCCGTTATATTCGCACTGAGACTCTGGAGACATTACCTCTACGGAGAGGAGTTCGAGCTCTTTTGCGACCACAAGAGCCTCAAGTACATATTCACGCAGCGAGACTTGAATATGAGACAGCGACGATGGATGGAGACGTTGAAGGACTTCAAGTTTGAAGTCTCTTACCATCCTGGGAAGGCGAACCTTGTGGCTGATGCGTTGAGCCGCAAGAAGGTGATAGAGTTTGCGGCTCCGCTGATGGTTGCAGAGTGGGATATGGTTGAGTTTTTGCGAGACTTTAAGCAGAAACTCACCTTAGAGGAGCCATTTGAGTTCATCGCACATGTACAGGTGCGATCTCAGATCGATGACCGAGTCATCGAGGTGCAGAGGGACGATGCGCATCTTACTGAGCTTCGAGAGCAGGCCAGTGATGATGCTGACGCCGATTGGCAAGTTGGTATGGATGGGGGCTTACGTTACCGTGGCGGCCTATGCGTCCCAGATGTCCCTGACTTGAGATGAGAGATTCTCGAGGCTGCGCATTCTACTAGACTCGCGATGCATCCAGGCAGTACGAAGATGTATCGTGACGTGAAGAGGACGTATTGGTGGGAAGGTATGAAGACCCACATAGCTAAGTTCGTGTCCCGTTGTCTCACTTGTCAGCAGGTGAAGGCAGAGCATCGCCGACCACCTGGACTTTTGCAGCCTATGCCGATTGCAGAGGGGAAGTGGGATTTCATTTCCATGGACTTCATTTCTGGGTTGCCGAAGACGAGGAAGGGACATGATTCCATTTGGGTGATCATCGACCGATTGACGAAGTCGGCGCACTTCCTACCGATCAGAGTTACGAACTCTACAGACGAGCTGGCTAGATTGTACATCAGAGAGATCGTGCGTCTGCATGGAGTTCCGTTGGAGATCGTGTCGGACAGAGACACGCGGTTCAATTCTATTTTCTGAACTCGCATTCAGGAGGCTATGGGTGTGAAGTTGAAGTTCAGTACTGCCTTCCACCCACAGACGGACGGACAGACGGAGCGAGTGAACCAGATCCTGGAGGACATGTTGCGAGCTTGCGCATTGGACTTCAAGGACAGTTGGGATGACTGTCTTGCATATGCGGAGTTTGCGTACAATAATAGCTTCCAGGCGAGTATCGGTATGGCACCTTATGAGGCGCTGTATGGGCGACCTTGTCGCGCACCGCATTGCTAGTTAGAGGTCGGTGAGCGTAGCTTGATTGGCCCAGAGTTGGTGCAGGCCACGTCAGAGAAGAATGATATTATTCGACGTCGGCTTCTTACAGCGCAGAGCAGACAGAAGAGCTACGCCGATACGAGACGACGGCCACTAGAGTTCACAGTCGGGGATCACGTGTTTTTGCGAGTTTTCCCTATGAAGGGAGTCCTTCGGTTCGGGAAGAAGGGGAAGCTGGCACCGCGATTCATTGGTCCATTCTAGATCCTCGATCGTGTGGGAGCAGTGGCTTACCGATTGGATTTACCCACGCCCCTCGCGAGCGTCCACAACGTATTTCATGTTTCTATGCTGAAGAAGTACGTTGCTGATCCTTCCCATATCATCAGATGGGAGCAGGTGCAGTTAGGAGAGGATGTTACTTATATCCTGCGACCGACACGCATCTTAGACAGGAAGGAGCAGGTACTGCGTAGCAAGGTGATTCCCCTTATGAAGGTACTATGGACGCATCATTCTGAGGAGGAGGCTACTTGGGAGACAGAAGCCGAGATCAGAAAGAACTACCCACAGCTTCTCGAGGAGTACGAACAGGTACAAATTTTAAGGATGAAATTATTTGTTAAGGGGGATAGATTGTAACGCCCGTGAAAAATCCGTACTTGGGCTCGAGTACCAACTCGACCCGAAATCGCGTAGAATTAATTTCCATGGAAATTAAGCGTAAGTTAGCTAGCGCAACGCTAGAGTAGCTGGGAAATAGTCCCTGATCACTTTAAATACGTTCTAGAAGACCCAAATCGAGTAGAACAAACAACTCTACAATACTCTATAACCTCGGATCAAACTCTAAGCAGGTCTGTTCTCTGGACCACATTGAATTTTTGTATTGATTTAGACCGTGCGCCGAAGGTCCAATACCTCCTATCTTAGACCGTTAGAACCGCCCAGCTGGACTTGACAATCATCTCGAAAATCAAGGCAAACCGATAATCACAGACTATTTCGTTGAACCCGGACTGAAGCGACCGCGAATAGGGACAGAATTGGAATTTCAAATTCAAATCTGGCACACGACTTGACGCGTCAGTATTGAGCGTTCTGACCGTCAGAATTCATCCAGATTACACCCTCGGATCAGGAAAAATTTCTATTTATTATCATGAGACTTTCAGCCCTGATCTACGTGTGGTGACCGCTGAACTGAAATTGGTCCGCCACGTGCGATCTGCAAACCCTGCTAGACTGAAAACTTAATACGTGCTACATCTGGTACGCATGAGCTTAAGTCCAATCGCAATCGACCAGGGGACCATCAGAAAGCAGATTTTGGACCGAAACAGTCCCGAAATGGATAGGCACCAAGTAAACTTAGTTCCGGAGCCTATTTCTGGTATTTTTGAGCTTATAAAAGGGGTTGAAACCCTCATTTCTCTCTCCCATCCGAAAATTGCAAACCTTAGGATAAAGGAGAGAGAGTTTGAGAGAAAGAGAAGAAGGGATTTTTCCCGCTTCCGAGCCACCGATAGCTGTTGTTTCAGCAACTCTTCCCAATCACCTGGACGGTGATTTCTCTGCTTTTTCAGGTATGAAACGACCCTAAAATTTTCTGATTTAGGGATTACTTGGATTCGTAGCGTGTTAGCTAACGTATTTCGTAAAACAGGTTCTCCTACTGCCGTAGACGAAGCGTACACGCTCCGTTCAAAATCCCGCATCCGTAAGAGACTAGGTGAGGATTTTAGACGCTTTGATTGACGGTTTACAACGCTTTCAATGTCGTTTAATAGTAGATTATCGACGGCACCGCTGTTTGACATGTACAACATGCTCTCCGTTTCCTGTTTCGTAAATTAACGAAGAATATGAGATTTAGGGCATTTTAGTCATTTGTAGGAAGTGCGGTCTACATTCATATTTTGCTTACGTCATTGACATGGTTTGTTGTCGCATTAGGGAGTTAGGAATGCTTGCATAATTAGTTTGGCGAAGAGATTCGCCTAGTTGCGCACTTTGGGTCGACATACTATATGTAGACTTAAGTGTGTAGTGTATGTGTTTGTATAAATGCTTGTATTAGTATGTATTGAATTAAATGATGTTATGTAGTAGTTTGAGATTGATTTCTTAGTTAATATGCTGACCTAAATGATTTCCTACATGTTGACCTTATGCATGATTCCATTACATGCATGGAAAGTATGTCTTGAAGATTTGCTTAAGTTGAATGTTATAACATGTGTTAACATGCTCATATGATTATATTTCAATTCCAATACCTTTACATATATTGCTAATGTGATTCCATAGATGTGTGGGACTAGACTTAGTCCAGGCAGTCGGTAACCGAGCGAATTCGTGGCTGACTGGTCATAGCCACGAACGACGCGTCGATGAACATGATTCGTGTTTAGAGTTGGCGGCAGTGGTTAGGCCACGCGAAGTGTTTTACGCACTTCATGTCGTTCGACTTGAGATGCGATCGCGCTAGTCGAGCCCGTGAAGTAACCCGACTGGCCGATGTATGTTCACCTTGTATGAGTCATAACTACTTGAACCTAGGGTACTGAACTTACCATTGTAAACCCTGTTAACCATGGTACCTTGATCCACGAAGACTCATGAGCCGGGCATGGTGGTATGGGACACCGTGGTCGAGCTGTCGGCCTACGCTGGGGCCACAAACCTCCCCGTAGTGACCAGTGAGCACCTAGACTCGTGAGCAGATTATGGTGGTATGGGACACTATATTCAAGCTGTCGGCCTACACTGATCAGGCGACGAGCCCTTTGTAGTGACCGCGAGTGTATTCTGAGTCCACGGGAGGCGACGACCCTTCCGTTGCAGCAGAGTACAGTAGGCCTGTATTGATAAGGTGATGGGGGAGCGGTGCAACGAGTGCGAGCAATAGCCCTGGCAGTGACCTACGAAATATACATCGTATGAGATTACTAGGAGTGACGACCCTAGACAGGATCTGTGTTGGGATTGATACAAGGAAAGTACCTTAGTTTCCCAATCCTGCTATTTCAATAGACTAATAACAACTTGGAAATCATATCACCATAGCATTGCATGTGCCTGGAAGATGTGGAGCACTCTAGGGAGTGTGGCATGCCGCGGTCGTAAGATGTTGCCGCATGAGGGTGATCGTCGGTGAGGGCATACATCACGTCATGTCATCTTGCATTAACAACAGTATTAGGATTGTCTGATTTACTGCTTTACTATTATCGCGTGATTGAATTGTGAACATGCTAATCTTTGCTCTATGATTCCACTGAGTTGATCACTCACTCCCACGTTACGGGATGGTGTTTGCAACACCCACCAGACCCTGTTGTAGATACAGGTGAGGCCGAGATCCAGGAGGTGGAGCTAGAGATCGACGAGGACCAGGACGAGTTCTCGTATATGCAGTATCACGACGGCTTCCCGTATGCGACCTGGATCGAGGGGACATCAGTGGGACTATTTTGAACATTATTTTTTTGCTTATGTATATGTATATGAGACTCAGAGATGTAGTCATACTTTGGAGACAGATGAGATTTACTTTGTTTTTCCATACAGTAATATATATATATTGTTTAGTCTTCCGCTTGCTTTTATCACTGGATCTGAAGTATGAATTGCAGTTTTGGTATACTTTTACTCATGTGAATGCTTTAAATCAGACAACATTGAATCATAACCATTTTTGTTGCATAAGTGACGGTCTGGAACTCGGGAGTTGAGTTTATACACGACCCCCGATTTTCAGGGTGTTACAGATTATTTCAAAGATTTTCTTTTCTTAAATAGATGAATTTGAATGTAGCATTTTGACTACTTTCATCTCTCAAATATTTGATTACACTTAGGATGGAGTTTAACTAAGAATGAGTAATTGGGGTCTATTTCTCATGGACATGAGGAAAATTTTCTAGTGTGTGTGTGTGTGTGTGTGTGTGTGTGTGTGTGTATATATATATATATATATATATATATATATATATATATAGATATATATATCTATAAAGGGGATTTTTAGTATTTAATGGAACCTATATACGCTAGTGGATTTATTATAATGGAAGTATAGGAGTTTTAGTAAAATTTAAATATAGACTAACAAAATCTAGGTTATAATTGAACGATTGAGAAGATTTGTTATAAATGCACCAACAAGACAACCTTGTTGTCTGGAATGTTAATTGGGATGTACGTTATCAAATCTCGAGGGCGAGAGTAGATTGTAACAAGGCCAAATTCAATAGTTAGTCACGTATAGGTGTATAAACATACAACCTTTAAAATAATAATAATAATTAATTCATTCATTCTTAGGAATACTACAAAAATAGATAGTCCTTACCCCATTCATGATAGAAGTGCTGAATTTTGAGGACGAAATTCTTTTTAAGGGGGGTAGATTGTAACACCCCATACTTTTCAGTACTCGGGTGTTACTTTGTAACCTAGCTTAGTATAAGTAGAAACCTAACCTATCAAAATAATTACATTCAATCTAGTCTAAATCTGACCATTCGATAGTTATCCACCTATATATCAAGCTATCCAATCGTTGATTTTGAAATTTGAACATCGGACCACTAATCCACCCATGAATCTTTATCTAGATGAACCCTAAGACCCGTAGGACCGTTGGTAGAAATCTCCACCCTTAAACTAAGAGATCCAACCATTTAAATTACTTGAACCATCTAAATGTCGGGGATAGTGAATTAGACTATCCCTTGGAGTGGCCCATTTATATAATAAGCAATCCTAAACTTAAGTTACCTACCACGAAGTGTGGGTCCCACATGTTAGATATAAAGATAAATAATAATAATAAAATAAAATAATTTATAACATAGTAACAAAATTCTATACTATTCTAGTAATGTACCACGTTGAGAAATTGTAGTAAAAACATACATATGATCCCCTTATAGCTTTTTGACTATTGATTTTTAGACTTGAGCCTATCCACCCATTGGATCAACAATAATTGGCATCTAATGGCCATATTTCAGTCAATATGGTCCGCCCGAGCTTTGATTCTGCCTGATACTTGGCCAAAGGCTCTAATTGAAGCCTTCAAATGGAAAGGATGGGTGGACTGGCCATAAACATCACTGTGGACCCCACTTAGGATCCAAGTGTACAGTAGTGCGTGTACACCCACAACACACCAAACCAAAAATCGGGTCAACTGCGTGTTGAACCAATAATTTTTGAAATGGCAATTGTTTCCTCTTTTTCCTTAGAAATGGCCAACAAGCGAATTGTGTCCTCAAAGCTCGATTAGGTGGGCCCCATTGGAGTTCAGATCATTGATCTGAACCATCCATCCGTTGCGGCCTCCAGCCTTGACCAAAACCCAACTAACTACACTCATAGGAGAGCCCATGCAATTGCAAGATCTAAGGAGCAAGACGGACATATGTACAATGATTTTTGAAAATGGGAATTTCCGCTCCTCCCTGCCACACTGGCACCTTCCAATCCCAACCATCCAACTGTACGCAATCTTAACCCTTCATTCATTCCTTTTTAGGGTTCCCTTAGCTACGAAAACAGCAAAAGGAATCTCCCTACTTTTGTGCTAGCATGATCCCAGCCACTTGTCTCCTTCTAGTAGCTCGTTGTAGCTCATCTGATACATCCAAGCTAGGGTGTTAGGAAGCCCTTTTGTATAGGGTAAGGAGATTTTGAGAAAGAAATCATCTGCCCAAGAAATCGGTTGTTGAAATGAGAAAAGCTCATATATCATCAATGAGGCTAGCTGTTCATCTAAAACGTGGGTCACACGATGATCCGTCAACCCATCTAGACTAATCAGAATGCTTGGATTGGAGGGTGATCCCCTGGATCAAAATCTGCCACGAATGGGGTAGTCATCTTCCTCAATTCAGCCGAAAACCACACCATCCTCTAATGGGCACCATTCGCTGATCTAAGGCGTCCATCAAGTGGGTCAGTATCCCAGAAGTCGACCCATACAGTCCGATTGTAGCCTTACTATTAGAATATAGTGAGATCATCTCCGATCTTTTGGGCTTATACGATTAAAACTATAACAAATCCGCTGATTAATTGGGATAAAAGAAATTAGTAATAGATTAATAGAGCCTTATTTAAGACCTCTTTTTAGGGCAATCTGGGGTGAGAAATAAAAAGGGAGAGAGAAAAAGAGAGCGTCATTCCTTCTGTCACACCTAATCAAGTCGACTTGGTCCGAGTTTGGGCCGAGTTCAGACCTATTCTGGTTGAAAGAGAAGGAGAAGATGAGAGAGAGAAATAGAGGAGCAGGATAGAAAGAAGATGGAAGGAAGAAGAGGAAAAATGAGATGGAAAGAGAGAGAGAGAGCTGGGGGGTGCCGCACTCCCGTCTGAGCTCGAGTTGAAGTCGGGGCTACCATGCTTTCCTGACTCGAGCTGAGTCAATGACTCGTCAAGACTTTATTGAATTGAGTCCAGAGTTCGTTGGACTCGATAAAAATGGAAAGAAAGAAGGAGCACGAGAGAAGTGGGCATCTGCTGTCATGCTGCACCGAGGTTAAACCGAGTTCGGTCTAAGATGAGTGCGGATCTGGCTTGGGTCAGACATGATGCGGGTCATTACAATATAATGATGAGTGCAGGAATCAAACGATTCATGCAAGTCTTTACAGGTAACTGCATGACAGGAATCAACATTGGATAGTGGAAGAGAAATCACAATGGCCACCACATCGCCTACAACAGCTTGGATTTTGATCCAGACCTTCAGCACATACCTGGTGTTGTGGAGTCTGTGAATTTTTGGGTTCATTTGGGTTGTGTTGCATTAATGGGGTTTCTTTGGATTCAACGTGTTTGGGTTCGGACCTCACAAAAAGTCCAGAGAATGAGGGTAGAGAAGAAGAAGATACAGAGAGAGCTTGTCTCAAGCAATGCCGCACTGAGACAACTCAGTTTAGTCCGAATATGAGTCCAGTCCAGACCTATTCATGTTTAGAAAAGAGAGAAGGAAGCGAAAGAGAGTTCG
Organism: Magnolia kwangsiensis; assembly: GCA_037074715.1. Lineage (NCBI taxonomy): Eukaryota > Viridiplantae > Streptophyta > Magnoliopsida > Magnoliales > Magnoliaceae > Magnolia > Magnolia kwangsiensis. The sequence continues at coordinate 36,256,964 of CM073587.1, read as the reverse complement.
ACTGAGCTGAGGAAGAAAGAAGAGAAAGAAGAAAAAGTGAAAAAGAAATGAAGAGGGCAGAATAGAAGAAGGATAATAAAAGATGGAGAAAGGAAAGGGTGGGGCTGAGTTGATAGCTGAGTTGACTCAGGTCGAGTTAGGTTTGGGTTCAAATTGATTTAACTCCTAGTCAAGTCAGAGAGGTGGAATTGATACATCAAGGTATGTTTGCCTCAAGAATCCTATTAGTAACTTAATTAGTGTGATTTAAGTTGTTAGTGTACCTTTAGGTTCATCTTGTTGAGATCCAAATTAGACCGTGCTCAAAATCTGGATGGTCGAATCAAGTTTACTCGAAGGGAGTTAAACTCCGTTACCTTGTGAATATTAATTCTACCTAATTGTAGATTAATTCAAATAAATCTTGATTTTCATACAGGAGATCAAAACCAAATTTTCACATTAAAGATTCCACTCATTTTCTAGCTAAATTAGATGAAAAGGAGAGGTTAGGACGTATCCTTAGGGCTCACAATTGCACTCCAGTCACTTAGGAGGTCAATGCAAAATATAAGGTGAGGATAACACTTCAAGCTTTCCTTCATCTTGATAGTTAGCTTGTCCATTCATCTTCGTTCAGTTATCTTATTGATTGCTTAATGTGATTCATCACTCTTATTGGTTTGATTTCTTATAAATGATCGATGATTTGGAATTAAACTTAATATTTGACCATGCGATGTGATTTAAATACTTCTATTTTGATTTAAAATAAATGCTTCAAACATGCTTGCGCTATCGATATTAGATGTAATTTAATTTGTTATATGTGATTACTTGGTAGAATGCTTGGAGGTCCTCGAATTAGTGATCATCATGTCTAATTGGCTAAAAGGAATGTTTGGTGTGTATTTACCATCTAATGTATCATTTGGGCCCCTGTGGCTTTTAGGGAATAAACCCTTCTGATCGAATCATTAAATTGAACATTTAGCCCTTGCAGCTTTAATGGAATATTTTCCCTATGAGGCTTTCATGGTTTATTTTATATAACCTTGCAGTAGTATATTACACTTTTAGAACTATGATTGGCCACTAGTTGTGTAGGTTACCTTTAAATATCCTATTTAATAGTCTCATGAGCCAGGGATGGTAGAATGAGACACTATGTCTGAGCTGTCGGCCTATGCTAGGTGACAAACCCCCCATAGTGACCTTTAAGCATTCTTAAAATGATTGTTTTAAATTGGAATAATAATGGTTGGGCTAATCATGTATTTTCATGGAATATATTACGGGCTTTTCTGGGTGGTTAGTTCTCCTTGGGTGTACTTTTGTGTACTTTTCGGGTGACTAATTCTCCTTCGGCGATTTATATTATTTGGTCTTTTTCGGGTGGTTAGTTCTCCTTAGGCATACCTTTGTGTACTTCTCCTGGTGACTAATTCTCCTTCAGTGATTTATATTATTTAGTCTTTTTCAGGTTGCTAGTTCTCCTTGGGCATACCTTTGAGTATTTTTTCGGATGGCTAGTTCACCTTGGGTGACCTCATTGCATAGTCTTTTCTGGGTGGCAAGTTTTCCTTAGGTGTACCTTTGAGTATTTTTCTAGGTGGCTAGTTCTCCTTGTGTGATTGTTTACCAGCTGGATATGCATCCCCAGGTCTATGAGCATGTGCATGCATCCATGCACTTAAACAAGATTATCTTTTGTAATTTTTTTAATGAGTGCGTATTTGATGAACCTCAGCTGATTCCATAATAATCATTGTGTAATAATTATTATATGTTGTCTATGATAACTATGTTTAATTATATTTATTATATAATAAATCTTGGGGGTTATACCTCACTGGATAACCATTGATGTTATATAACCATACTTAGTGTGCAGGAGACGCAGATGATGCGTATGCTGGTGCTCAGGAGAAATAGGAGGAGCCAGGTGATCTTGTAACTCTCCATTCCTAATTTTATTTGTATTTAATTTATACTGTCGTGTTTGTAAAGATTAATACATTGGTTTGTATAAGTTTTTGGGTAACCACTTGAAACCTTGGTTATGTATATTGGGACTCCCTCTTATACTTGAATTATTTTTATTCCACTTAAATTGTTAACTCTGATAAAGGGAAAACAATGTACATGAAATTTGGGATATCTTTAAGGCTAACACTCAGGTTTTTAGAAAATTAGTAGTGTACTGGGGTTCCGGGAACCAGGGTGTTACACATATGTAAGATGCAACGCAAGTATACCAGTCCTCAGCTGGATCCATATACCAACACAGTTCACCTCTGGAACATCATTACAGTTACTCTATAGGAAATCTTCGAGGTCTAGTGCACTCCAAATGGAACTGCCCCTCCCTAGGCGCGCAGTGCAAGTGAGCATAAGAGACCTCACTATCTTTCTAGCTAATTGTCTGTCAATACCTATCCGGCACGTCGATAGCGGACCCATTCCTCGAGCTGGTCAAACTCAGCCTAGCTCTACCTACTTCTCTCGGGGTGGGTAAGGCTCAACCCCCTTCTAACCGACCACGAGAGAGTGGGAGACGTGGCCTCTTATTATTTGGAACACGGGTGCTCATGTATCCACTCGATCTTGATGTTGGAGCATCCTCTTGGTACCATAAGGGTTTAGGGACTTTCACCCAGGGACATCCATAACACCCCATGTGCAAGAACCAAAACATTTCTAGTGTAATCTTGCCATCCACGATATGCCTGTGGAGGCTACAACCTTGATGTCGCTAGGGTGTATAGTAATCATGCCATACAAATGCGAGATGCATGAGTCATACTATCTAGTCATGCATCAATCCTGTGCAAACCACTCGCTTATGTGGGGCAACTCCGTCTCTCAGGGAGTCCCATAAATAACTACCCCAATGGCATATGTTATGATTAATCAATCCTCATAATAAACATGCAGATGATGTGTATGGGCATGTATCATGATATTTTACTAAGCATGAGTATCAGATGCAATAGGCAATGATCGACCTTAACTGGTATATCGCCTACAAGAGTAGGAACTGAACGATACGCCCCACAAGACATAAAGGAGTCTGTATGGAATGGTCCATGTTAGACTATCATAACCTACTCAAGGTACTAGTATATCATATATCCTAAGGCGGGGTCCATGCAAGGACCGTAGATCTAACCCATGTATTAAGGTAGTTTCCACACAATGGATATACCAAATCTTATACCACATATTCTTACATCTACTAGAAACGGTGATGATGTACTCTCCTATATATATAGTGGGCGGTCTAGATGCCATACTACATCAAGGATGGACCTCATGGGGTGAATTATACAACAGTGGGAGTCAAGATCATGACCCTAAGTAAATTAAGTGGCCTTCCTCACCCACTCTTTCATGTAGTAAGTTGGGCTTTCTTATCAGGCTCGATACAAGCAAGGTGAGTCTACAAGTCATGGTGATTCCTACAAAGGTGGTGGAAAGCACTAGCATGAATAGGGGTCCAATGGTTTGTGTTAGCCCACTAGGGTAAGAAGGGTAACACTTATGAGGTCCCAAAGATTTGGGACTACCCAATAAGGGAAGGATAGTAATGAGCTTAACAACGGCCCTAGGAAGGTTTGCAATGTAGACATTTAACCATCATTGTTCCCAAGATAATGGGCTTAGCAACAAGCCCTAGGGAGGCTTACAATGTGGACATTTAACCACCATTGCTCCTAAAGTGTGGCCCACTTAGAACCTATCCTATAATGAGGGCCCATAGTCCTTAAACTAGTTAAGAAAATGGATGAACATCATAAACATTATCACATAAATCATGGTGGGCTCACACATCACAATTGGGCCTTACACAAGGGTCTCATACATCACAATGTGCTTCATAACATGGGCCTCACATACATCACAATGGGCCTCATCACATAAGCCACATGTACATCACAATGGGCTCATCACATGGGCCTCACATACATCACAATGGCCTCATCACATGACCTCACATACATCACATTCGGCCACATCACATGGGCCTCACATACATCACAATAGCCTCATCACATGGCCTCACATACATCACATTGGGCCTCATCACATGGGCCTCACATACATCGCAATGGGCCTCATGAAATAGCCCATGATCTAGGCACAATGGGTGGATAGTGTGTGTAACACATACATCATAGTGGGCCTTACAAGTCTGCCCATGATCCAGTACAATAGATGGGCAGCGTGTATAACATATACATCAAGGTGGGCCTTACAGGCCAGCCCAATTATCTAGAAAGAGAGATGTACAGTGTCCTTACAACACATACTTTAAGGTGGGCCTCATGCATCACAAAATGGGCCTCACCAGCTGGGCAAGAAGGATATAAAACACATATAACAGGGTGGGCCTGCTGTTGGACAATTAGTCGAGTAACATCCCAGCATGCTGACCTCCAGACTGGTGGACGGCCTAAATAAAAGCATATATTTACAGTGGGTCCCACTGGATCTGGGTCGTCCAGAAAAATGGGCCAGCCCCATTCATCCACCCTAGCCAGGTGGACCGACTGAATAAAACACATACATTATGGTGGGGGTCCACGTTCAGTGGGCTGGAAGGTGTGGATGAAACACTTACATTATGATGCGTCCAGCACCGTCCCACACTGGACGGTGTGGACAACACATACATCACGGCAGGCGCCACCGTCCATGTTTAGGGACTAGGTAGCTTGGATGAAACACTTCTGATGGGTACCACCGACTCACGTGCGGACAACGTGGATACCACACATATATCATAGCAGGCCCCATCACCCCTGCTTATTTGGATGGTGGGGATACAACAGATACGTCAGGGTGGGTCCACATGGTGGCACAGTAGCTTGGGTACAAGCTGATATTTATGCTTTCCTCTCATCCAGGCCTGTCTAAAATAGGCAGCCAACAAAACTATTGGACGACCAACAAGGTTAGGCCAGCTGATAGTCCCACTTGATGGACTGTCAGGGTATATCATGCATCATCAGGTGGGCCACACATCACCATTGAAAGAAAGGGAAAGAGAGATGAAGAGAGAGAGAGAGAGAGAGAGAGAGAGAGAGAGAGAGAGAATGAGAGAGCGATAGACGTGAGATGGAGGGGCTCCGCCACTATGAGCCCCTCGAGGTTCATGCATACATCAAGATGGGTCCCATCATTGTGTGGGTCCTTACATCAGCATCTAGATGACCCCTCAATGTTATGGATCAAGCAAAACATCATGATAGGGTCCATGGAGAATGGCCCCATCATGGCATGTGCATGCAACATAAGGTGGGCCATTAGCCACACCTAGGGGTCAAGATAGGATCCTCACCATTGATTGGTGGGTCCTACTTGCTCCATACTAGAAGAAATCAAGGTCTATGCAAGAAATGAAAAGAAACTAGTCTTAGGAGGCACCCACCTCTCTTCTTCTTCTTCTACCCTTGGGTTCTCAAGCTTCAATAGAGGTCTTTCAATGGTGCAGATCGGTTTTAGATGGTTGGATTAGGAGGGATTAATGGTGGAATGTGGCTAGATTTTGGGGATTTTCTCTCCAAGGTGGGACGTCCATGGCTTGGGTTGCAATGGAGAAAGTGAGAGAGAATGGGAGGGAGAGAGGAGTGTACATGGATGAAATGATATTTTTGTAAGAGGCTGTAAGAGCAATCATGGCATGTGTAAGAATGTAACATCCCGAAAATCGGGGGGTCGAGCAAAAACCCAACTCCCGAGTTCCAAAATGTTATTTATGCAACATAGAAATGTATGATTGAATGTTGTCTGTGATAATGTATTAAACATGAGTGAGATTAAGCCAGAACAGCATATCATACTCCAGAGATAGTTAAATTTGCAAGCGGAAGACTGTAATAGTATGTATAACATATATAAACCATTGTATGTCTCCGGAGTGTGAACATGTTACCAGGTTATATACATACATGTATACTTCAAAAGTAACCAAAAGAATATACATGAGTGCTCTAAAAATATAAAATGACAAGTGTCAAGGTATTTAAGCAACCTCCCTGTAATCCCGTCAATCAGAACACGCATAAAGGAGGGATCCTCCTCATCATCATCAAGTCCGGCTCTGCCTCACAGGCCGCGCCATCATCTGCAATCACAAAAAGGTCTGGTGGGTGTCCGGAACACCGTCCCGTAACGTGGGAGTGAGTAGCTAACTCAGTGGAATAATAGAGCAAGGATTAACATGTTCTCAAATCAATCATGCGATAATAGTAAAGCAATAAATCAAACAATCCTAATACTGTTGTTAATGCAATTATGACATGACGTGATGTATGCCCTCACCGACGATCACCCTCATACGGCAACATCTTACGACCGCGGCATGCCACACTCCCTAGAGTGCTCCACATCTTCCAGGCACATGCAATGCTATGGTGATATGATTACCAAGTTGTTATTAATCCATTCAAACAGCAGGATTGGGAAACTAAGGTACTTCCCTTGTATCAATCCCAACACGGATCCTGTCTAGGGTCGTCACTCCTAGTAATCTCATACGATGTACATTTCGTAGGTCGCTGCAAGGGCTGCCAGGGCTGTTGCACGCACTCGTTGCTCCGCTCCCCCATCACCTTATCAATACAGGCCTACTGTACTCTACTGCACGGAAGGGTCGTCGCCTCCCGTGAACTCAGAATACGCTCGCGGTCACTACAAAGGGCTGCCAGGGCTGTTGCTCGCACTCGTTGCACCGCTCCCCCATCACCTTATCAGTGTAGGCCGACAGCAAGAATATAGTGTCCCATACCACCATAATCTGCTCACGAGTCATAGGTGCTCACTGGTCACTACGGGGAGGTTTGTGGCCCCAGCGTAGGCCGACAGCTCGACCACGGTGTCCCATACCACCATGCCCGGCTCATGAGTCTTCGTGGATCAAGGTACCACGGTTAATAGGGTTTACAATGGTAAGTTCAGTACCCTAGGTTCAAGCAGTTATGACACATACAAGGTGAACATACATCGGCCAGTCGGGTTACTTGACGGGCTCGACTAGCGCGATCGCATCTCGAATTGAACGACATGAAGTGCGTAAAACACTTCGCGTGGCCTAACCACTGCCGCCAACTCTAAACACGAATCACGTTCATCGATGCGTCGTTCGTGGCTATGACCAGTCAGCCACGAATTCGCTCGGTTACCGACTGCCTGGACTAAGTCTAGTCCCACACATCTATGAAATCACATTAACAATATATGCGAAGGTTTTGGAATTGAAATACAATCATGTGAGCATGTTAACACATGTTATAACATTCAACTTAAGCAAATCTTCAAGCACATACATTCCATGCATGTAATGGAATCATGCATATGGTCAACATGTAGGAAATCATTTAGGTCAGCATATTAATCAAGAAATCATTCTCAAACCACTACATAACATCATTTAATTCAATACATACTAATACAAGCATTTATACAAACACATACACTACACACTTAAGTCTACATATAGTATGTCGACCCAAAGTGCGCAACTAGGCGAATCTCTTCGCCAAACTAATTATACACGCATTCCTAACTTCCTAATGCGACAACAAACCATGTCAATCACATCAGCAAAATATGAATGTAAACAGTACTTCCTACAAATGACTCAAATGCCCTAAATCTCATATTCTTCGTTAGCTTACGAAACGGGAAACGGAGAGCATTTTGTACATGTCAAACGGCGATGCCGTCAAGAATCTACTATTAAACGACATTGAAAGCTTTGGAAACAGTCAATCAAAGCGTCTAATATCCGCACCTTATGTCTTGTAGAGTCGGAAATTGAAACGGAGCGTATACGCTTCGTCTACGGCGAATAAGGAACCTAATACATAAGATCCATAAGCTACATCGCTATGGAAACAAGAAAAACTCAAATCACCAACTATTTAGGGTTTTTACTTACCTAGGATTGCGGTGGAATCGCCGGGAAAGCGGTAGAGGAGTGTTGCTTAAGCATGTGCAACACGTAGCACAAGTGGCGGGAAGAACTCTCCCACTCTCTCACAATCTCTCACTCTTTTTCTCTCTCCCAAGCTAGAGCTTCTCTCAAATTCGGATGGGAGAGAGGAGTGGGGGTTTCAACCCCTTTTATAGCCTAAAACATTCCCAAAATAGGCTTGGGAACAATGTTTACTTGGTGCCTAACCAAATCGGGGCCGTTTCGGTCCAAAAGGGCATTTCTGGAGGTCCCCAGGCCAAATGCGGTCGGACTTAAGCTCATGCATACTGGATCTAGCACACATCCAGTTTTCAGACCGGTTGGGTTCCCAGATCGCACGTGGCGGCCCAGTTTCAGTTTAACGGTCACCGCACCAAGATCAGGCCTATAAGTCTCGTGATATATAATAGATATTTTTCCTGATCCAAGGGTGTAATTTGGCTGTATTCTGACGGTCAGAATGCTTAATACTGATGCGTCAAATTTGTGTGCCAGATTTGAATTTGAAATTCCAACTATGTCCCTATTCACACTCTCTTCAGTCCGGGCTCAATGAAATAGCCTGTGATTATCGGTTTGACTTGATTTTCGGAATGAGTGTCAAGTCCAGCTAGACGGTTCTAACGGTCTAAGATAGGAGGTATCGGACTTTCAACGTGCGGTCTAGATCCAATACAAAGATTCAAAGTGGTCCAGAGAACAAACCGGTTTAGAGTTTGATCCGAGGCTTTAGAGCATTATAGCACCCTTGGTTCCACTCGCTTCGGGCCTTGTAGAACGTATTTAAAGTGATCAGGGACTGTTTCCCAGTCACTCCAACGTTGCGCTAGCTAACTTATGCTTAGTTTCTAAAGGAATTAACCCTAAGTGATTTCTTTGGCTATGGAACCGGGTTTTAAGCGATTTTTCAAGTGTTTTAATTGACCCACTGTCTAAGGACGTCAAATCCCAGGTTAGCCAAAATCCGGGGTGTTACAATCTACCCCCCTTAAAACACAATGTCGTCCCCGACATTGGCAAAGGGCAAGGAGTACCTAGAGAGACTTTAGTATTGACATTCTAAGGAAGGTTCAAATCTTATTTAGCGACCTAACCTTTACGCATAACCTAAATCAAAGGTTTCGATCTTGGGCCAGTGGGGAAAAGCCTAACCACGCTTCCGCTACGCCACTCTGATCGAACGGTAGCGTTGACTAACCTATCTGGATTGGACTAAATTCGTTCTACCCCCCTTAAAACTTGGTTTTTCTTAAATTCAAGAATCTATGCATCGCTCTATATATCGGAACAAGGTGCAACTTAGGGGCTATCTTTGACATGAATTAGGGAACAACCTCTCATTACAGTGGCTTTCCATGCTAATGATGCGTTCTATGGCATTGGTATCTATGGCGATAGAGATGAGCCTAAGCTCTATTGTGGATAGGTTCAGGGGCAGGTATGAGTTGGTGGCAAGACGCCTAATTCCCTACTGGCTTTAAGTCCTCGCCATTTCCCAAAGACACTATGATCCTGTTTAGTTGTAGATGGTCGAGCCAACACGGAAGAAAGGTTGTGTAATGGGTCTGAGCCGGATACATAGACTTTCTGTCTAGCTAGGACAGAAGATTTATTGTATCAATTCTTAATCCGAGTCGATTCCGATCTTCTGCTTGATCAGAGCATTGGATTTATTGGTAACCACTAGGATTAAGAAGTCGATTCAGACCGCGAATACATCGCTTACATGTAGTTCCTTTATTCCGCATTCTCGAATGCAATAAGCCCTTGGGGAAGGCAATTCTAGGGGGCATGCTAGTACATTCTAAGTTCAATCTGAGGGAGTTATAAATGTTCCCTGAGAGTGTATGGTTCCTTCCTATGGGCAACAACAGGAGTCTATAAGTCATAAGGGGATCTATCCAAGGAAGGGAGTCTCATTCCAATCAAATCTAATCTATCATTCCTTAACATATACAGACTTTACCCTACTCTAGGTAGCTAGTACGCTAGTCTGTAACCCAGTAGCTATAATCTATAGCTTAAGATTATACGGTAAATGGCTTTCCATACCATTTCTACTACAGAGAGTTGTTCTATCGCTTAGGGTCAAGATTGTCTAAATGGAATTGGATTCCTTATGTCGTCAGACTCTTCAACTCTAGAAGTACTAACTCTAGGACCAAAACGCCAAGGGCCTATGTGGCCAGTAGCATTCAGTTGTATTAAATAGAACCGCATTCTTAGTCCCATAGTGGGATCGGAAGTGGCATGCTTGGTAGGAGGGTGGGGTGGGATAAAAACTAATTTGTAGGCCGGATCTCAGGGAGTTATAATACTCCCAATCTAGAAATAATATCTTATAACGAAATGAAACAACATGCATTCCATTCAACAAATTTTGGCTATATTAAGCCCAAACCACAACACAAACACATTTTTCTACCTAAAAACAAAACAACCTAGAAATTTCAAACAGTAAATCAACAAGAAAAAGGGCAACGACATAGATGCCTAATTCTACCAAAGGACTTCTACCAGGGTCCCAACTGACCTTCTTGAATACTATCAAGTTCAGTACTGTCTGTTGCCCATTCGAGCTCTATCGGCCAAGTATTTTCACTACTTCTCACACGGAGAAAGTTGAGAAATGGGATTTGAGGTTAGCACGATTCTAAGACCCAAAAAGAGGGTAAAGTCTCCAATAAAAGGGACATGAGAAGGAGGATGGTGGAAAAGGAGAAAAAGGCTAAAATAGCTTAACAATAGCAATGAAAAATGGGAGAAATGCAAGGAAATGGCTAACCAAAATAGAAAAGGGAGATCTAGGCGTTGTAGAGGGATGCTTCAAGCTCCCCTAGGATGTATTTTCAGAAAGAAATGAAAACGAAAAAGGGGAATGGAGCACCTCACGAATTCGGCTCGATTTGGGGGTTTTAGGAGCTCCAACGGACGAAACCTTCAAGAGGGAGGGCTGCCAACTTCAAAGGAATGATGGAGGGTGGTCTTTTTTGGCCAAAGATAGATCTAGGGGTGGTTTGGAACCACAATTTTTGGTTAGGGCAGCAAGAAAACGAAAATGGGGCTAGGAAAGGGGACTTTTGTGAAGGAAGTACATCTTTTAGGGAGTTTCAAGGTACGGACCGCATACCAGGGGACTACCCTAGCCCCCAAACTCATCCAGCCCAAAGTTTAGACCCATTCGAGGAGTTTTACCGGCGATGCATCGCCGAACCGGCGATGGCATCGCCGATGAAATTGCAAACTGGCCATTGAGGCCATATGGGATGGATTCCCCTTGGCCTAGGGATTCCAAAAAGGTATGGTGCACACTCTGGTTCATTGTAGATTGCCCTAGGGAGGCCAATACATTTTTAACATCCATTCGAGGCTTTTCGGGTCCAATATTCAATCCCGAATACAAAACCCTATCATGCAGCATATGATTTTGGGGTAGAAGGATCTATTACATCCATCTAGACCATTAGTTGCTAAAGAAAGTGAAGTTAGAATGGCCTTATGGCCATTTTTCATGAAATTTTACTATTCATTGTAAAATTTGGTGAATGTACTAATTTGTGTTATTTTCATATTAGGTTTGATGCCTAACATGAAATGGATAAAAAAAAACTGAAGGTTGAAGTGTTTAGAGGAGGAATTTTGAGAATTTTTGGCAAAACGGGGTTTTCAAGCCCTGGCGATTGATTACTGGAGTCGTGGTCATTCCACGGCCCAAGGATTTTACTTTTGCGGTTTAAAACCGCTCATAGGACATCTCAACCTAACTTCCTATAGCTTAGCAGCGATTCGGGTGGCCTTACGCGACCCGAGATGCGTTACAGAGTCGATCTTGCGATCGATTCTAATAGACTTCGCCTATCGGCGAATCTGCGATCCTGGACGTGTTTCTAGACCCTTCTCGCACCCACCTATGTCAAAGGAAGCGACAACGTGCGTCGCGTGACCATAACCCAGGCCCGGTTTAATCCAAATCATGCTCTGATACCATCTGTAACATCCCGAAAATCGGGGGGTCGAGCAAAAACCCAACTCCCGAGTTCCAAAATGTTATTTATGCAACATAGAAATGTATGATTGAATGTTGTCTGTGATAATGTATTAAACATGAGTGAGATTAAGCCAGAACAGCATATCATACTCCAGAGATAGTTAAATTTGCAAGCGGAAGACTGTAATAGTATGTATAACATATATAAACCATTGTATGTCTCCGGAGTGTGAACATGTTACCAGGTTATATACATACATGTATACTTCAAAAGTAACCAAAAGAATATACATGAGTGCTCTAAAAATATAAAATGACAAGTGTCAAGGTATTTAAGCAACCTCCCTGTAATCCCGTCAATCAGAACACGCATAAAGGAGGGATCCTCCTCATCATCATCAAGTCCGGCTCTGCCTCACAGGCCGCGCCATCATCTGCAATCACAAAAAGGTCTGGTGGGTGTCCGGAACACCGTCCCGTAACGTGGGAGTGAGTAGCTAACTCAGTGGAATAATAGAGCAAGGATTAACATGTTCTCAAATCAATCATGCGATAATAGTAAAGCAATAAATCAAACAATCCTAATACTGTTGTTAATGCAATTATGACATGACGTGATGTATGCCCTCACCGACGATCACCCTCATACGGCAACATCTTACGACCGCGGCATGCCACACTCCCTAGAGTGCTCCACATCTTCCAGGCACATGCAATGCTATGGTGATATGATTACCAAGTTGTTATTAATCCATTCAAACAGCAGGATTGGGAAACTAAGGTACTTCCCTTGTATCAATCCCAACACGGATCCTGTCTAGGGTCGTCACTCCTAGTAATCTCATACGATGTACATTTCGTAGGTCGCTGCAAGGGCTGCCAGGGCTGTTGCACGCACTCGTTGCTCCGCTCCCCCATCACCTTATCAATACAGGCCTACTGTACTCTACTGCACGGAAGGGTCGTCGCCTCCCGTGAACTCAGAATACGCTCGCGGTCACTACAAAGGGCTGCCAGGGCTGTTGCTCGCACTCGTTGCACCGCTCCCCCATCACCTTATCAGTGTAGGCCGACAGCAAGAATATAGTGTCCCATACCACCATAATCTGCTCACGAGTCATAGGTGCTCACTGGTCACTACGGGGAGGTTTGTGGCCCCAGCGTAGGCCGACAGCTCGACCACGGTGTCCCATACCACCATGCCCGGCTCATGAGTCTTCGTGGATCAAGGTACCACGGTTAATAGGGTTTACAATGGTAAGTTCAGTACCCTAGGTTCAAGCAGTTATGACACATACAAGGTGAACATACATCGGCCAGTCGGGTTACTTGACGGGCTCGACTAGCGCGATCGCATCTCGAATTGAACGACATGAAGTGCGTAAAACACTTCGCGTGGCCTAACCACTGCCGCCAACTCTAAACACGAATCACGTTCATCGATGCGTCGTTCGTGGCTATGACCAGTCAGCCACGAATTCGCTCGGTTACCGACTGCCTGGACTAAGTCTAGTCCCACACATCTATGAAATCACATTAACAATATATGCGAAGGTTTTGGAATTGAAATACAATCATGTGAGCATGTTAACACATGTTATAACATTCAACTTAAGCAAATCTTCAAGCACATACATTCCATGCATGTAATGGAATCATGCATATGGTCAACATGTAGGAAATCATTTAGGTCAGCATATTAATCAAGAAATCATTCTCAAACCACTACATAACATCATTTAATTCAATACATACTAATACAAGCATTTATACAAACACATACACTACACACTTAAGTCTACATATAGTATGTCGACCCAAAGTGCGCAACTAGGCGAATCTCTTCGCCAAACTAATTATACACGCATTCCTAACTTCCTAATGCGACAACAAACCATGTCAATCACATCAGCAAAATATGAATGTAAACAGTACTTCCTACAAATGACTCAAATGCCCTAAATCTCATATTCTTCGTTAGCTTACGAAACGGGAAACGGAGAGCATTTTGTACATGTCAAACGGCGATGCCGTCAAGAATCTACTATTAAACGACATTGAAAGCTTTGGAAACAGTCAATCAAAGCGTCTAATATCCGCACCTTATGTCTTGTAGAGTCGGAAATTGAAACGGAGCGTATACGCTTCGTCTACGGCGAATAAGGAACCTAATACATAAGATCCATAAGCTACATCGCTATGGAAACAAGAAAAACTCAAATCACCAACTATTTAGGGTTTTTACTTACCTAGGATTGCGGTGGAATCGCCGGGAAAGCGGTAGAGGAGTGTTGCTTAAGCATGTGCAACACGTAGCACAAGTGGCGGGAAGAACTCTCCCACTCTCTCACAATCTCTCACTCTTTTTCTCTCTCCCAAGCTAGAGCTTCTCTCAAATTCGGATGGGAGAGAGGAGTGGGGGTTTCAACCCCTTTTATAGCCTAAAACATTCCCAAAATAGGCTTGGGAACAATGTTTACTTGGTGCCTAACCAAATCGGGGCCGTTTCGGTCCAAAAGGGCATTTCTGGAGGTCCCCAGGCCAAATGCGGTCGGACTTAAGCTCATGCATACTGGATCTAGCACACATCCAGTTTTCAGACCGGTTGGGTTCCCAGATCGCACGTGGCGGCCCAGTTTCAGTTTAACGGTCACCGCACCAAGATCAGGCCTATAAGTCTCGTGATATATAATAGATATTTTTCCTGATCCAAGGGTGTAATTTGGCTGTATTCTGACGGTCAGAATGCTTAATACTGATGCGTCAAATTTGTGTGCCAGATTTGAATTTGAAATTCCAACTATGTCCCTATTCACACTCTCTTCAGTCCGGGCTCAATGAAATAGCCTGTGATTATCGGTTTGACTTGATTTTCGGAATGAGTGTCAAGTCCAGCTAGACGGTTCTAACGGTCTAAGATAGGAGGTATCGGACTTTCAACGTGCGGTCTAGATCCAATACAAAGATTCAAAGTGGTCCAGAGAACAAACCGGTTTAGAGTTTGATCCGAGGCTTTAGAGCATTATAGCACCCTTGGTTCCACTCGCTTCGGGCCTTGTAGAACGTATTTAAAGTGATCAGGGACTGTTTCCCAGTCACTCCAACGTTGCGCTAGCTAACTTATGCTTAGTTTCTAAAGGAATTAACCCTAAGTGATTTCTTTGGCTATGGAACCGGGTTTTAAGCGATTTTTCAAGTGTTTTAATTGACCCACTGTCTAAGGACGTCAAATCCCAGGTTAGCCAAAATCCGGGGTGTTACAAAGAAGCATAGGAGAGAAAGAGCATGTTTTCATCATTACTAGCAAGCATGGGTGGCTAGGGGTGATGTCACCCTAGGCTAGGTATCCTAGGATGATGTCATACTCATGATGGGCTATAGCGATATTTCTCTACCTAGAGATCTTAGGTCTCGTAACGCGTGATTTACTGCCGGGATAATGCGCTGGTCGGATCTCTTAGTCTAAGTATCGGATTAGCTCATGAGACGCGGCGTTGGAACCGTGGCAATGACCTGGTCACAATGATACATGTTTTAGGTTGAGTCGACTTGGGTTTACATGATGCAACTAAAGGTCACACGTAAACGTTTTCTATAAGTCATGGGTCACCAAAATTTAACCGGGAGGATCACGGGATCCTAAGGAACGACATGGTACTAGGACATATGCCTTACAACTCTCCCCTCCTAATAAAAATTTTGTCCTCGAAATTTACACTATCATGAAGAATAAGAAGGAAAGAGGAAACATGGCATTAATATATATATCAAAGATAAAATACAAAGGAACAATCAATCAAAGAGATGTGGATAGTGCTCTCCAATCTCAGCCTCGCTTCCCTAAGACACTTCATCAACACTATGATGACTCCACTGCACTTTCACCAAAAGAATGACCTTAGTCCGGAGGACCTGCTCCTTCCAATCAAGGATACGAATTAGCTGCTCAATGTAGGATGCATCCTTATGGACCTTAAGGGGCTACAATCAATCATAGGGATGGTGTCTAATCCACACTTCCATAGCATAAAAACATGAAAAAAGTTGTGGATTTCAGACAACTGAAATGGTAAGGCGAGCCTATAGGCCATGACACCAAAGCATTCGATGATCTCAAAAGGTCCAATAAATCTCAGGGCAAGGTTACCTTTCGCTCCTAATCAAACCACACCCTTCATGGGTGAAACCTTAAGATACACTTGGTCCCCAACTGTAAACTCTAAGAGATGACGCCGACTATCAGCAAAATTCTTCTGTCGACTCTGAGTTGTGCGCATCCTCTACCTGATGATATCGATAACCTCTGATGTCTACTACACAAGCTCGGGACTTAGGAGACGGTCCTCTCCAATCTTGGCCTAACAACTGGGGGATCAACAAGGTCTGTCATACAAGGCCTCAAAAGGAGTCATGCTAATGATTGTCTGATAGCTGTTATTTTATGCAAACTCAGCTAGGCATGCAAGTGCTCATCCCAGCTACTCGAGAAGCCAATCACGCAAGCCCGAAGCATGTCCTCAAGGATCTGGTTAACCCTCTTGGTCTGCCTGTCAGTCTGCGGATGATACGTGGTACATAACTGCAAAGCAGAGCCCATCGCCTTCTGGATGCTCCTTAAAAACTGAGATGTGAACCTCCGGTCTCGGTCAGAAACAATTTAAACTGGAATACCGTGCATTCTCACAATCTCATCAATGAATAATTTGGCAAGTCGGTCCAAAGGCCAGGTCACACGAATCACGAGAAAATGCTTCGACTTTGTTAGATGAACCACGACAACCCAAATGGTCTCATGACCACGCTGAGTCCTTCACAAACCCATGATCAAATCTATGGATACGTGCTCTCACTTCCACGTCGGGATGCTTAATGGTTGTAATGGACCTGGGAGTCTCTGATGATAGGCCTTTATATGCTGGTAAGTGTCACACTAGGCCATGAAACTGGTGATCTGACGCTTCATCCCTCCTCAAAAATACTGCCTCCTCATATCATAGTACATCTTCGTCGAGCCAGGATGGATAGAAAACCTCGATCGATGTGCCTCGGTCATAAGATCTCTGCATAACTCTGGAATATCCAGGACACAATCGGTCTCTGAAATAAAGTCCACCATCAGAACCAATCTACTAATTTGACTGACTCTCAGATGCCAGCTCTGCTCGATAGCTCTTCAATGACTCGTCCATTTTCTAAGCCTCGATCACCCTTGCGAGAAGAGAGGGTTGAATTGACAAGATCGATAACTGCATGATAGAAGACTGTAGACCAATCTCGAAGTCTATGCTCCACGTCCTTGAGTATCTTCCACTCTTGAATTATCATATGTACCACTAAGCCTCATGACTGATGGCTAAGGGAATCACCACCACATTCGCCTTGCCCGAGTGGTACTAAAGATCAAAATCATAGTCCTTCAGGAGCTCCATCCAATTCTCTGCTGCATATTCAACTCGCACTATGAGAAGAGATAATTTAGGCTCTTGTGGTCCGAGAAGAGCTCGAACCTAACCTCATAAAGATAATGTCTCCACACCTTCATTGCGAAGATGACTGCTGCTAGCTCTAAATAATGTGTGGGGTAGTTCAACTCATGAACCTTGAGCTGGCGAGATGCGTAAGCCACTGCCTTCCAGTGCTGCATCAGGATAACACCCAAACTAACATGCGAAGCATCAGCAAAACCCATAAATCCTTTACTCCTAGAGGAAAGAGTGAGGACAAGTGTGGATGTGAGGTGGTCCTTCAGTTCTGTAAATACTCGCTCACAGGCATCACTCCATACAAACTTAGCAGCCTTCTGGGTTAACCTGGTCAACGGTGCTGCAATATGGGAGAATCCTGAAATAGCAATGAAGACCGCTTTTGTTGAAGTAGGAATATGTCAATATGTCCTAGAGGGGGGTGAATAAGACTTTTTAAAGTTTTTATTATTTATTAAAAATCTTATTACACTAATCCTAACACTAAGCACTTATCAGGATTACTCAAAAGTAGCTCTACTGGCTTCCAAGTCTAGTAGAGGATCCAATCACAATCTATTTAAGAAGTGAACAATATGCAAACTAGTTTATGATGGATATGACTCTGTATATATGTGAGGTGTGATCTCAGATATTCAGATTTGAAAATATTAAAGTAAATCACACAAATAAAAGAATAGTAATCTCAAACACAGTCATTTTTATAGTGGTTCAACTACTTGTCTACTTCACTCCCGGTAACCGCACTAACCCTTGAGTGTACCAGATTTCACTAAGGAGGTTTCACATCAGCTCACCTTAAACCTAAGTTTTTAAATTAGGTTCACCTTTAACCTTTACAACCTGCACCTAAGCTAGCTATTTATGCTCCCCGAGCAAGGGTCAACACATAGCACTCAATTTTAGGCACACTAGCCAAGGATCCACATAAGGAACCTCACTGTTTATCCTCTCAAAAGCAAAGGTCAACAAAACGCACTCACTTTTAGGCACACTGGCCAAGGATCTTTCAAAAGACCCTAACTGTTTATGCTCTCCACAAAGCGAGGACGTACCCACCACATACACTCCCGTCAGAGGTCTCCTACGAGGGCTTGCAAGGGTGAGAAACACCTTTGACCCAATCCTAAAAAGGAATGATCACAAGTGTCCTCTGGACTCTAGTAACTTATAAATAAGTGGATGAGTCCCATTCAGTATGTTGACGAAGATCTCC
Source organism: Magnolia kwangsiensis (assembly GCA_037074715.1). Classification (NCBI taxonomy): domain Eukaryota; kingdom Viridiplantae; phylum Streptophyta; class Magnoliopsida; order Magnoliales; family Magnoliaceae; genus Magnolia; species Magnolia kwangsiensis. The sequence continues at coordinate 36,238,317 of CM073587.1, read as the reverse complement.
TTCTTTGTTGATGAAGAATCTTCTACTTCCTTGATCCGCAACTCAGAAGATATACCAATGCATGGCGACAGGTTGAGTCAAGGTTTATAATGGAATCCTACTCTCTAAATGTTTTCCTATCAGGAAGATAGAGCGATTCTAATCATCTATACATTCAAGGGATCTCAGCTTAATGATTTTTCATTAAGGTAGTAGCTAGAGGATCCTTAAATGTGGAAGCTTATTCCCTAATCCACTCTATTGAATATCAATGATGAGGGTGGATTGGAGGATGAACTCTCATGAGAGAAAGGGCTTTGGGTATATGATCTAATTTAAAACACTAAAAAACACTCTCTTCTTTCTCTACTAGTAATAATAAACAAGCCCTCTTTATATAGGCAAAAGGTTTCAATGGATATAAAATGGTCACATTTATGTCAAAGTTCGATATCATCGAGCGGGATCGATATCATCGAGCATATACTCTCGATAGCATCGACGGTCTGCTCAATGACACAAACTCAAATGTCATACGCTTTTGAAACCTATTGCCAGCTGGTCAAGGAAATTGAAATACGTGTCGATGTCATCGAATTTTGAACTCCGATTTCATCGATATGAGGTTTGATTCCTCGACATTTGAAAATTAGAGAGACTTTCTTTAAAATATTTTAGTTTTATAAGAATGATCAAGGGACCTTCAATATCATCGAAATTTGAATGTCGATGATATCGATAGCTGTGTCGAGGCATTGGTAAATTCTAAGGATTTTCGTTTAAGTTTGCTGGACAGTTTTTTTCCTTATTCGATGCCATCAAGACCATACCGATATCATCGATATTTGAATATCGATTCTATCGAGTGACCCTCGATCATAGACAAACTATTCTGAAATATTTTGCTAAAAATCTTCGTGCCCATGATTGATATCATCGAGAGCCTTCTGATGTCATCGAGATTTGAACTACGATGGTATCGAGGAGGGCTTCGATATATCGATGCACATATGATATTCTTAAGTGAAAGCAGGGGTACCGGAGATCTGCCTGTCAATATTATATAGTCACCTTCGATTAACTCGAGATTCAAATATCGATCGTATCAATAGGTATATTGATACATCGATAATTCTGTCTAGAGATATGTGTGGTTGCTGGACACTTTTGTCCTCATTCCAATGGAATCAATTTGTCATTAAGGACATTGACATCGCAGGTCAATCATATCGATATGTGTATTGATAAAATTGACAAAGTAAGAAAACTTAGAGATTTTTTGATTTTGAAAAGGTTTTCTTAACTTAAAAACCCTATGATGTTCTAACTTGTTTTAAGGGTTTTAAGTACCTGGTGTTTTGGGACATGGGATGTGAGGCTTAGATTTACTTGTGGTGAGCTTGCACACATCTGGTTGAGGAAGATACTTTTGAATTGATCTTCTTATGAGGCTCTGCAATCTGACTGACTCAACACTCATGCTAATTAACAAACCAAGGCACTTTCAAATCCCTCAATAAAGTATCGATAATAGCCCACCAAACCAAGGAAACTGCGGATCTTGGATAAGTTCGTAGGTTGACCCCACTAACATACTACATCAATCTTCGAGGTGTCCACTACGACACCCTCCCTCGTCACCACGTGATCAAGGAACTTCACCTCCTCCTGCCAGAACTCACACTTCTCTAGCTTCGTATAAAGATGATGTGCACGGAGGGTGTCCAATGTAATCTACAAATGCTGCTCATGGTCCTCACGGGTCCTCGAATAGATCAGAATGTCATCGATGAATACTACAACAAACTGATCAAGATAAGGATGGAAGACCTCGTTCATCAGCTGAATGAATACAGCGTGCACATTGGTCAATCTGAAGGACATGACCTGAAACTCAAAGTGACTATAGCGTGTCCTGAAAGCTGTCTTCAGGATATCCTCCTCTCAGACCCGAATCTGATGATAACTGAACCACAAGTCTATCTTTGAAAAGAACCGTGCTCTGCAGCTAATCAAACAAATCATCGATCCTAGGAAGCGGGTACTAGTTCTTAATTGTGACCATGTTGAGCTCGCGGTAATCCACGCAAAGCCTCAATGAGCCATCCTTCTTCTTGACAAAGAGCACTGGACCTCCCCACAATGATCTGCTCGGACAGATGAAGCCTCACTTGCATAACTCATCTAACTGCTTCTGCAGTTCACGCCACTCTAACGATGTCATACGATACAGGGCCTTAGAGATAGGCATGGTACCCGGCACAAGATCAATCTAAAACTCGATATGTCAGTGAGGCGGTAATCCCGAAATCTCCTAAAATACATCGTGTAACCATAGACAACCAACAACTGGCCGATGCTCATGGTGACTAGCTCCTCAACGACACATAACATCAGACAAGAAAGTTGCTCTCCTCTTAGCTCGGCTACAAACTGGAACTTCGTCACGCTGGGTATACAAAACGTGACTATCCTCACATAACAGTCTAAGATGGTGTGGTACTCGACGAGCCAATCCATGCCCAGGATGACATCAAACTCTGACATCAGCAATACAAACAAATCAGTAAGTAAGAAGGTTTCCTGGATCAAAACTGGGAAAGATGAGTAAAATCAGCCTAGCACTGCAGTCTTCCCTAAGGGTGTCGACGCTGACAATCCCTCACGAGTAGACTCTAACAATAATCTGGTTGATCAACAGAAGTCCTCGGACACAAAAGAGTACGATGCATCAGAATCAAATAGAACTCGATCTATACATGCAGAGATAGAAAGAATACCCTCGACGACTCATTCGGATGATTAAGGGTCTTGCTAGGCCATATAAAATCTACCCTGAGCCGGCTGGGGAGGTTCCTGTACCCTAGAGGTCACTGCTGCTGCTTCTGCTGCTATGGCGGCTGAAACTGCTACCTCTACCACTGCGGTCTCAAAGGCTAGTGCTATTGCTACTACTATAGGGGCCTCAATGGTAGGAGCTGCTGTCACTGCTGCAGTGGTGGAGGTTACTGCGGTGATCTCGGCTGCTGTTGTTGCTAAGGGAAGGGACACTCCCACCTACAGTGTCCTATCTCTCCGCATTTGTGATAAGCATTCGAAAACTACCTCTGAGGTGGTATTGGAGGTGCTGCTGGTGCTCGGGCAATTAGGTGGCCTATGCACCTCTATTGTGGCCTTTGCTGAAGCTGTTGGGAGCCACCAAAGAGGGCCTTTCTCTTCCAGTATCCCCTCTAATCATGAAGCCTCCGCAAACCAGCCCAATCTACCTCAAAATCTAGGCCCTCTGCACTATCTCCTCAAACGTCGAGAGCATATGCCCAACAACATGGCCACAGAGGCCATAACGTAAGTCGTTCTTGAAATGGCGGGCCTTCCACCCCTGCACAAGAGTCATGAACTATGAATCGCGATAGCGCGATAAAGCGAACCTCATACTGGGAACTATTATATCCCCCTATATAAGAGTCTCAAACTTGAGTGTGCACTGCTGGTGGATGTGGTTGGGAAAAACTTTCGATCGAACCGGTCTACAAACTCTTCCCACGTCCATACAAAATCAGCCCCTCCAGCACGGGTGACTTAGGGCCACCAATGCTGGGCCTCACCATGAAGTAAATACACCACCAACAAGACCCACTGCTGAGTTGTCCATCACATGGTCTCAAAAATCTTCTCAACCTGGGAGCACCATCTCTGTACTACGTTCAGATCGGGCTCATCCTGAATCGTGGGGGATCGAGTCAGAGAAAGTCTCGTAACAGGGCGCTTGTGTGCTCCTTCTCTGCTTGCTCTAGTGTCTCGACAGGACGCCTGCCCTGCCCCTGGAGGGCGACGGTCATGGCCTACAACATCTGTTGTAGCTGGTCTGCACTCACGGGCACGGTCAGGGCTGCACTAGTCTCAGATGGAGGTACAAAAGTCTCAGGTGGGGTAGAAGGAATCTCAAGTGGGGGAATGAGAATCTCAAGTGAAGGAGCAGGAGTCGATCGGGTTACTCTCTTAGGCACCGTGTCCTACAGGAAGGAACAAGGGCCTATTAGTCTTCAGGACTCCCGATCTCGGGGACCTAACCATTTTAAGTTCATAGTAGATATGTGATGCGACCATTAGTTATTCTCAAGTTATATTTTGATACCAACTCCTGTCATGCCCCAAACTCAAAAACCGAGCTCACAAAATTCTCGATCCCCGAATCCGGTGCCAACAGCCTCCGTATTACCCCATTCTTGGCTCCCATCACCCATATACTAGATTCCGATCCTGGGATCCTAAAAGGAGGATTTTGAACATAAATTTTTTTTGTAAGATGAGAGGCATAAACATAAGCATAACCCATAAACAATAACATCACCACATCGCATATCTACTATGATAAAAAAACTTTAGAGTATAACAAATAAAGGAAAATATAAAATAGATATCAGAAACTCCAGAAGCTCAGCCGCACACTCCTGCTCCTGCACAGGTATGTCCTAGCATCATCTGCATACAACAGTCATGCATAAGCTTATAGAAAGCTTAAAGGGTGGTGTAAGTGTGTGCATAATATATGTGTTAAACATACATACATACATATATATCAGAGTACTGCGGAAATGTTGGTAAGTCCATGAATGGGAAGAACACTAATAAGATCCATGAATGTTATCGGCCATACCAAGGTTATGCGATATAAGGCCTGCGTAGCCAAATATAATATGTAAGATGCAATGCAAGCATACCAGCCTCAGCTGGATCCATATACCAGCACAGTTCACCTCTGGAACATCAGTACAGTTACTCTCTAGGAAATCACCGGGCTTTAGTGCGCTTAAAATGGAACCGCCCCTTCCCCAAGCGAGCAGTTCAAGTGAGCGTAAGAGACCTCACTATCTGGCTGGCCAATAGTCTACCAATACCTAGCCGGCACATCGATAACAGACCTATTCCTTGAGTTGGTCAAACTCAGTCTAGCTCTACCCTCTTCTCTCCAGGTGAGAAAGGCTCAACCCTCTTCCAACAGACCATGACACAGTGGAAGATGCATCCTCCTGGTATTTAGCACATGGGCACTCATGTATCCACTCGGTCTCGACATTGGAGCATCCTCCTGGTACCATAAGGGTTTAGGGACTTTCACCCAGGGACATCTATAGCGCCCCATGTGCAAGAACCAAAATATTTCCAGTGTCTAATCCTCCCATCCACAATATGCCTATGGAGGCTACGACCCTGATGTCGTTAGGGCATACAGTAATCATGTCACACAATTGTGAGATGCATGAGTGATACTATCCAGTCATGCATCAATCCTGCGTGAACCATGCGCTCATGTGGGGTAACTCTGTCTCTCAGGGAGTCTCATAAACAACCGTCCCAATGGCATATGTTATGATCAATCACTCCTCATAACAAGCATCCAGATGATGCGTATGGGCATGTATCATGAAATTATACTAAGCATGAGTATCATATGCAGTAGGCAACGATCAGCCTTAACCAGTATGTCACCTACAAGAGTAGGAACTGAACGATACGCCCCACAAGACATAAAGGAGTCTGTATGGAATGGTCCATGTTAGACTATCATAACCATGCGTTATATGCATGATTTCATTATATGTATGAAATGCATGTGTTAGATGATTTGCTTAAGTTGTATGTTATAACATGTGTTAACATGCTCACATTGTTGTATTTCACTTCCACTACTCTTATATGATTGCTGATGTGGATTCATAACTGTTTGGGACTATACCTAGTCCAGGCAGTCGGTAACCCAGTAAATTCATGGTTGGCTTATCTTTGCCACGAACGACGCGTCGATGAACGCGAGTCATGTTTTGGAGTTGGCGGCAGTGGTTAGGCCACACGAAGTGTTTTATACACTTCATGTCGTTCAACTTGAGATACGCTCGTGCTAGTCGAGCCCATCAAGTAACCCGACTGGCTATTGTATGTTCACCTTGTATGAGTCATAACTGCTTGAACCTAGGGTACTAAACTTACCATTGTAAACCCTATTAACCATGGTATCTTGATCCATAAAGACTCATGAGCCAGGAATGGTGATATGGGACACCGTGGTAGAGCTGTAGGCCTACGCTGGGGCCACAAACCTCCCCATAGTGACCAGTGAGCACCTATGACTCGTGAGCAGATTATGATGGTATGGGACACTATATTCTTACTATTCACTGTATCAGAGCATGAATGATATTATACCGGGCCTGGGTTACGGTCACACGACGTACTCTGTCGCTTCCTTTGACTTATGTGGGTGCAAGAAAGGTCTAGAAACACTTATATGATCGTAGTTTCACCAATAGGCGAAGTCTATTCGTATCGATCGTTTGATCGAGTCCGTAACGCATCTAGGGTCATGTGAAGCGACCTAAGTAGCTCCTCGGTAGTAAGTAGGTGGGTTGAGACATTCTCTGAAAGGTTCTAAACCCGTAAGTGTGAATCCATGGGCTGTGGGGAAACCAAAACCCTTACTTTCAATCGCTAGGGCTTAAAAACCCGGTTTTGCCTAATTCCTTCAAAAATCCTTCCTCTCACCACTCCATTCTTCAATTCTTTCTCTAACTTTTCATGTTAGGCATTGATCCTAATGTAAAAATGATATAAAATTATACTTTGATAAAATTTTACAGTGAATAGTAAAATTTTATGAAAACTGGCCATTTGGCCATTCTAAATTTACAATCTTTAGCAACTAATGGGCCAGATGGATGTATTAGCTCCTTCTACCCCAAAGTCATATGCTACATGATAGGGGAATGTATTCAAGTTTATAGATTGGCCCTGGAACACCCCGAATGGAGTTTTGGGCCTCCCTAGGCCAATCTACAATGAACTAAGGTGGGGCCCATACATATTTGAGGTCCCTAGGGCAGGGGGACCCAACCCATGGGGTCCCACCGGCCAGATTGGTGTGCCACACTTGCATTGAACTTCGGGCACACGGTCTCTTTTGGGTAGGGCATCCCTCCCATGTGCGGTCCGTCCGTCAGAAACCCCTAAAAGAGGTACCTCCTTCACAAACAGTCCCCTCCCAAGCTCCCTTTCACATTTTTCTTACTGCCCATCTCAAACTGCGACTCTAAATCCCTCCCAATCCCATTTCTTACTGAAACCAAACCCATTCCATCCCTCCATTACTGTTTGCAACTCCTCCTCTTGCAAACCTCGTCCGTTGGAGCTCCTACAACCACCATTTGTGGCTGAAATCGGGTGGAGCTCCATTCCTCTTTATTCTTCTCTTTTCTTTTTGAAAATCCAGCCCTTGGGAGCTTGAAGCATCCCTCTACAATGCCTAGATTTCCTTCTATCTGTTTGGGCAGCCATTTCTCTCCATTTCCCTCACTTCCCATGGCTATTGTTGAAGTTATTTTGGGTCTTTTCTCTTTCTCCACCATCCTCTCTTTGATGGGAAAGAGAAAGACCTCAGTGGATGAGGCTGGGCCTAGTCGCCCTGCGTAATCCAGAAGACCGAGGGGTGGAGCCGCCAGCTCAAGCGCCACCGCAAGTCCAAGCACAGCCTGAGAGTTTCATACAAAGCCGGATCTGGATCCCCATGCTCAAATTGGGCGAGTGCTGTTAGTAGAGATGCCTCACGGTGAATACACTGACCATAAGGTGTTGTTTGAGGCGGACGTGGAAGGGCGACTCTTCGACGAATTCCTATTATTTGAGCGCATTGAAGCTGCACATTAGGGTCCGTTCTTTGAAGCCCGTTCTCATGCTAATGTGAGCACCGTTCGTGCCTTCTACGCTCGTATCCAGAATTCTACATTGGAGCCATTGCAATTCAAGATTCCCTTTGGTAGAGACCGGATGGCTATGATCGATGTTCGGTTGATAGCGCGACTTCTGAATGTACCCCTTGGTGATGTTCATCCCAGTGTGAAGAATTTGAGGAGTAGGCGTGAGCGAGATCACCGTACTAGGTTCCTATGTGGTAGTCTGGTTCCATGACAGCCTAACAATAGCCTCAAGGTGTCTCATATGTCTGATGATTTGCGCCTGCTGCACCACATTTGCACGTTCAATGTGTATCCCAGGTCAACAAATCACATTGAATGTACGCGCCTTATAGTTGATTTCTTGTATCAGGTGGCCCAGGGAGAAAATGTGTGTATGACCACTTTTGTATTGCGACAGATTATCCTCATAGCGAAATCAAGAAGAACGTCTGAGTCGCTTCCTTTTAGCCGGCTTGTATGCAAAATCGCGCTTGAGTTTTCTTACAGACTTGGGCCGGAGTTACCAGTTTTGATTCACTGCATTGATGAGTCTACCATGGTCAAGTGAAGATCGGGTCTCAGTACCGTGAGACTCAGCTTGATGAGGATAGCGAGGGCAATTTTGATGACGAAGAGTATCCAAGTGAAGGAGAACCTGGAGCGGAAGTAGAGGAAGAAGTCTAGGAAGAGGTAGAAGAGGAGGCTCAGGATACTGATGAGAGCCCTCCTCCTTCTACTCAGGCTACTAGTGATGCTCGCATTGCCCGAATTGAGGAGAGCCAGGTCACCTTGCGAAGGAAAGTTCAAGAACTTCGGGCTGAGGTCGAGGATACCAAGGCCGTTATGAAGAGGAAATTCTGCAAGGTGACTCGCACCTTGAAGGCAATCCTGTGTTGCTTGCAGGATAAGGGTGCTCCTCCTCTATCACCCGACTCAGACTAGCGATGAGATTTTAGATGTTGTTAGTAGTAGTTAGTCGTTTCCTGCTTTATGTTGTGTAAGCCTGTTAAGGCTAGTAGTTTACTTATGTTGCTGTTGTGACTTTAACTGTCTTAGTTCCCATGTACTTCTTGTCATGATGCCTGTAAGAAGATATCCCTTATATTGTGACAATTTTGATTAAATGAAATGCATGGAATGCCTTGGACTCTTTATGTGAATGATTGCGGTGTGTTTGTGCTATTGAGACTTACAAGGTTGCGCCCTATTTTGAATATAGGGAATGCCGCCTAAGGCTACACGGAGCACAGCTCGGCTTACATTGGGTGAGCCTATGGATCAGGTTTTCCTCCGGTCTGATGCTCATGAGGACCCTGCTATGAGCCCGATTCATGAGATAGCACGTGAGTCTCAGCCTCCTACTGGTCCTGCAGTTGGACCACCGCCTTTCACACCGCCCGTCAGAGAGCAGTACCGTGCGTCTTCTTCGACGCAGTACATGCCACATCCTGCTCCACCTCTAGATAGATTTGAGTAGATAATGGCCATGATGTAGCAGCAGCAGCAGCTCCTAACTACTATAGTGGGGGCTCTAACCCAGGGTGGGAGTGTGACTCCACCTGCACCACCGGCGCATCCAACAGAGGATGCTGATACATATGCTCAGGATGAGGGCATGGCTCATCCTACACCACCTGCTTACCCTACGGGGAATGCCGCAGACACACGGGGCTTACTAGAGCGATTTCAGCACTTACGGCCTCCCACTTTTACAGATTCTCATAGACCCGAGGAGGCCGAGTATTGGCTCGACCGTGTGTCGAAGATACTACGGATGCTGCATTGCTCAGAGAATGAGCAGGTTGAGTTGGCTACGTTCTTGTTCTAGCGGGAGGCCAGCTTATGGTGGGACAGTGTGTTGCGGACCGTTCCCGCTGATTACATCTGGACCTGAGCAGCGTTCGAGTTCCACTTCCATGAGAAATACCATCCCTAGACATATAGGCATGACCAGGAGAACGAGTTTCTGTGCCTCAGACAGGGAGGCATGACGGTGACTGAGTATGAGCATCAGTTCACTGAGTTGGGCAGATACATTCCGACTATACTGGTAGATGAGCAGATGCGCATACGACACTTTTCTGAGGGTTTGCGACCAGATATTCAGTCGAAGATGTGTTGCATGAGCATTCCCTCCTACGCAGAGTTGATTCACATGTCCATGCGGGCAGAGCAGGATGTGGATCGACTTATGCAATCTCGTGGCCCTATTGCTCCTAGGTCATGACCAGAGTTGCAGGACAGGCCCTTTACGGGTAAGAGGCCTCGCGTTGACCCTCCTTCTAGGGCTATAGCGTCAGTACCCCCGATGCGGTGCCCCGATTTATCATGTACTTATTGTGAGAGATCGGGCCATTTAGCACAGAGTTGTTTTGCTCGGATGCGGGACAGTGGGTTCTTGCCGCCGTAGAAGATCGACCGTACATGCCCACAGGCTATATCAGCACCGCCTTTACGGTTAGCTCCTGCGCACCCTTCCTTCAGACCTCCCGTATCTCAATTCAGGCCGCCTCTACGGCCCATGGCACAGCGGCCGAACCGGCCACAGAAGGCGCGGGTGCATGCCTTGACAGCTGAGGCAGCCGAGACAGAGACTTCTCAGCATTCGGCCTTTGAGGTCACTGCCCACATCGGAGGTATTCCTATTCTTGTGATGGTGGATACTGGATCCACACTTTCTTTGATATCGCATTCCATAGTCAGGCGTCTTGGACTGCCGACCATTCGTATGGATGGAGTACGAGTCCTTTCAACTCATGAAGATTTTTCTGATGCCACCCTGATGTGTGAGGGTTGCTTGGTGGATCTGGGAGGCAGGACGATGGCTCTTGATCTCATCGTCGATCCCTCTCTTGTTTATCTCGATGTCATTCTTAGCATGGACTGGTTGACTGCTGTGAGGGCCGAGATTGACCGCGAGACTCGTATGGTGACGGTGTAGAGCCAGAGGGCACGCCTTTTACATTTTCAGTTCAAGTAAATCTCCCCTTCCGCATACTTAACTACGCTTATTTATTTCGGGACGCTGATGCCCCGATGCTTGAGCATACGCCAGTCGTTTGTGATTTTAGAGATCTGTTCAGGAAGATCCCTGGTTTGCCGCCTCGACGAGAGATTGATTTCACTATCGATCTGGTGCCTGGTTCCGCGCCCGTCTCACTGCCAACGTATCGCAAGGCACCATGTGAGATGGAGGAGTTGAGGACACAGATTGATGGTCTGTTGGAGCTTGGCCTTATTTGACCTAGTGTGTCTCCTTGGGGAGCACCAGTCCTGTTTGTAAGAAAGAAGGATGGTTCGATGCGATTGTGTATTGATTATCACAGACTGAACCAGATCACGGTGAAGAACAAGTACCCTTTACCTAGGATCGATGACTTGTTTGATCAGTTGAGAGGAGCGCAGTACTTCTCGAAGATTGATCTTCAGTCAGGATATCATCAGTTGCGTGACAGGAATGAGAACGTGCAGAAGACAGCATTCAGGACCAGCTTTAGCCATTGCGAGTTTCTTGTGATGTCGTTCGGTCTTAAGAACGCACCAGCCGTGTTCATGGATCTGATGAATCGAGTATTTCGGCCTTTCCTCTATTGATTCGTCATTGTGTTCATTGACAACATTTTGGTATACTCTAGGAGTCGAGAGGAGCATGAGGAGCACTTGCGCTTGGTCTTGGATATACTTAGACAGCATCAGTTGTTCGCACAGTACAAGAAGTACGACTTCTGGAAGCAAGAAGTGAAGTTCTTGGGACACGTGGTGTCCAAGGATGGGATGGCAGTTGACCTGGCGAAGGTAGCTGCAGTTCAGGACTGGGAGCAGTCTGGTTCTGTCACTGAGGTGAGGAGTTTCTTAGGTCTCGCTGGCTATTATCGACGCTTCATTTGGGATTTCTTGAAGATCGCGGGACCTTTATCTCAGTTGACACGGAAGGACCTGAAGTTCGCTTGGAATGATAACGAGGAGTCAGCTTTTCAGGAGTTGAAGGATAGACTTACGTCCGCCCCTGTGCTAGTATTGTCAAAGCAAGGGGTTAGATACACTGTATACACTGACGCGTCTAGCGTTGGTCTGGGTTATGTCCTTATGCAGAAGGACAGGGTAATTTCGTATGCCTCGAGACAATTAAGGAAGCACGAGGAGAATTACCCTACACAAGACCTGGAGTTGGCAGCCGTCATATTCACACTGAGACTCTGGAGACATTACCTCTATGGAGAGGATTTCGAGCTCTTTTGCGACCACAAGAGCCTCAAGTACATATTCACGCAGCGAGACTTGAATATGAGGCAGCGGCGATGGATGGAGACTTTGAAGGACTTCAAGTTCGAAGTCTCTTACCATCTTGGGAAGGCGAAGCTTGTGGCTGACGCGTTGAACCACAAGAAGGCGATAGAGTTTGTGGCTCCCCTGATGGTTGCTGAGTGGGATATGATGGAGTTTTTGTGAGACTTTGAGCAGAAACTCACTGTAGAGGAGCCGTATGAGTTCATCGCACATGTCCAGGTGCGATCTCAGATCGATGATCGGGTCATCGAGGCGTAGAGGGATGATGCGTGTCTGACTGAGCTTCTAGAGCAGGCCAGTGATGATGCAGATGCCGAGTGGCGAGTTGACACGGATGGGGGCTTACGTTACCGTGGCCGCCTATGCGTCCCAGATATCCCTAACTTGAGACGAGAGATTCTCGAGGCTGCGCATTGTACCAGACTCGCGATGCATCCAGGCAGTACGAAGATATATCGCGACATGAAGAGAACCTATTGGTGGGAAGGTATGAAGACCCACATAGCAGAGTTCGTGTCCCGTTGTCTTACTTGCCAGCAGGTAAAGGCAGAGCATCGCCGACCACCTGGACTTCTTCAGCCTATGCCGATCGCAAAGTGGAAGTGGGTCTTCATTTCCATGGATTTCGTTTCAAGGCTGCCAAAGATGAGGAAGGGACATGATTCCATATGGGTGATCATCGACCGTCTGACGAAGTCGGCGCACTTCCTACCGATCAGAGTCACGAACTCTGCAGACGAGGTGGCTAGACTATATATCAGAGAGATTGTGCGTCTGCATGGAGTTCCATTAGAGATCGTGTCGGATAGAGACACACGGTTCACTTCTATTTTCTGGACTCGCATTCAGGAGGCTATGCGTGTGAAGTTGAAGTCAGTACTGCCTTCCACCCACAGACAGATGGACAGACAGAGCGGGTGAACCAGATCTTAGAGGACATGTTGCGAGCTTGCGCATTGGACTTCAAGGACAGTTGGGATGACTATCTTGCATATGCGGAGTTCGCGTACAACAACAGTTTTCAGGCGAGTATCGGTATGGCACCTTACGAGGCGTTGTATGGGCGACCTTGTCGAGCACCGCATTGCTGGGTAGAGGTCGGTGAGTGTAGATTGATTGGCCCAGAGTTAGTGCAGGCGACGTCGGAGAAGATTGATATTATTAGACGTCGGCTTCTCGCAGCGCAGAGCAGACAGAAGAGTTATGCCGATACGAGACGGCGGCCGCTAGAGTTCACGGTTGGGGATCATGTATTTTTGCAAGTTTCCCCTATGAAGGGAGTCCTTCGGTTCGGGAAGAAGGGGAGGCTGGCACCGCGATTCATTGGTCCATTTCAGATCCTAGATCGTGTGGGAGCAGTGGCATACCGTTTGGTTTTACCCACGCCACTCGCGAGCGTTCACAACGTATTTCATGTTTCTATGCTGAAGAAATATGTTTCTGATCCTTCCCATATCATCAGATGGGAGCAGGTGCAGTTAGGAGAGGATGTTACATATATCCTGCGACCGACGCGTATCCTAGACAGGAAGGAGCAGGTACTGCATAGCAAGGTGATTCCCCTTGTGAAGGTATTGTGGACGCATCACTCTGAGGAAGAGGCTACCTGGGAGACAGAAGCCGAGATCAGAAAGAACTACCCACAGCTTCTCGAGGAGTACGAAAAGGTATAAATTTTGAGGATAAAATTTTTGTTAAGGGGGGTAGATTGTAACGCCCTGAAAAAATTCGTACTTGGACTCGAGTACTGTAAGACCCGTATCTTGGTCCGTACCTTTCCGTGGACTTTCGCGGTCTTACCGGTCGAATTTCGACAACCTTCGACCCGTAACCGATATCGATGCACGACCCTGATTCATATGCCTATAACCTGAGTCGACTCAACCCAAGACCAATACCATAGCGACCGCGCCATCGCTGCAGTTCCGATGCCGCGACTCGCGCGCCGAGGCGATACCCTGGTCAAGAGATGTGGGCTAACGTTCGGTGAGAGCAAACGCTGCGCGTTGCGAAATCCAAGGAAATCTCTACGACGTGTCACATCAATCACATCAATCCCATCAATTAATCACCCATCAATCCATCACATGTCAAGTACACATCACTTTCACCCCTTTTCCCAAGCAACCACAAAAGTCTTCACCTCCCATACCTCTCTTACACAAAAGGCCACAAAAGTCAAAGATTTCTTACACAACCATCACTCACCACATCCATCCATCACTCTCTCTCCCTTTACAACTCCTCTCTTTCTCATTTGTAAAAAAGTCCCAAGCTCCATACGTATGGAATTTTCCAAGTATCCCTAAGCTTCAAGTGGCCCACTTTCCTACCCCATCATCTCCCATCTCAACCCTCCATTCCTCATCTCATCCATTGAAGTTGAAGCTAAGGTGCCAAGGAACCCCTAGGAGCAAGAAGATCGAACGGTGGGTGCCTCTATAGGGTAGTTTTTCTTGTTTTTAGGATGGGCCAAGTGAGGCCCACTGATCCATGGTGTGGATCTCACTTGGGACCCTAAGATGGGGCCGATGGCCCACTAGGATCATCATGATCATTCCATGATGGGGCCATTCTCCATGGACCCCATCATGATGTTTATTTCTTAGAAAGGTCATCTAGACCGTCCATTTTGGTGGGAAAAGGATCTCCACCGTTGATCTCTTGATCTTGGTGGTCCCATGTGTTAAGGGATTCAATTGATGTATGATTTATTTTACAAGAGAGGGTTCATAGTAGCGGGGCCCTCCATCACAAGCGTGTCCCACCCTCTATCTCTCTCTCTCTCTCTACTTCATTTTTCTTTTTTTTAATTATTATTATATTGTGTTTGTGTGGCCCACTTGAATGGACCCCACCTTGTAGAATATTTAATTTGTTCAACTTTCTTCAAGTGAGGCCCACCTTATATGTCGTACCTCATCATCCATCAGTGGTGGCCCACCCACCAGGGCCCACCTCCATGTATTTGTTTGGGACAAACCGTCCAGCGTCTGGGACGCTGGACGTTCCTGTAAAGAAACGGAAAGGAGTTTCTTTTTGGGAGTGGGCCGTTGTGTAGGCCCCACCTTGATGTATATATTCAATCCACGCCATCCACCACATTCCTTGGAACATTTTAACCGTTGAGCCAAAGAATGAGGCTGACGTGATCATCCAGTGGGCCATAATATCAGAAACTTGGGTGGTTACCTTTAAAGACACTTCCTGATGAGTCTATGCATCCAAAAATCCCGAACCTTAGACTCATTGGGCTTGTTTTGAGCCCCTGAACTCAATGGACGGGGTGGATCATCTTGATGTGGGCCCCAGACGTGAAAAACCCCAGAAAATGGGTTTTTCCATTTAAAAAGAAAAACAACAACAGAGAGGCTCTGCCTCTCTCTGACGCTGCAGCAGACGTTGCACGTCTTGGCGGGCGGGCAGCGAGCGGCCACCCACGGCTACTGCCGTGGGCCTCACCATGATGTATATGTCTCATCTACGCCGTTCATGAGGTGGGCCCCCTCCAAATTTCAATCTGATCCGTGACTCAGGTGGCCCCCACCACACGAAACAGTTGGGTTGAAACTCTACCATTGAAACCCATTTTTGGGCCCACATAAGTTTTATATAAATCTAAAATTTGTGTTTCCCCCTCATACAGGTCCGAGTGACCTTATGAACGGCTTGGATGACATGTAGACATTGTGGAGGGCCCCACATGGGAGCCACGATGATGTATGTGTCCCACGTCCACGTCCAGCAGGCGGTGAAGCCTAGTGATGTATGTGTTCTCCCTTGCCGTCCATCCGTTTTGATGGTGGGGCCCACTGTCTCCTAGCATTAGCACATTTTGTGGGTCCCACCAGTATATATATATATATATATATATATATTATATATTATATATACTATGTATATTCAATATTATCTACTTTATTATATGTATATGGTGGTGGGCCCTACGTGGGACCCACCTCTGTTCCCCTTTTAAGTGCTTAAAAGCTACATAAGTAGCTATATATATTTTATATACATTCAGGTCCTTAAATGCATTAAGTTGTTGTTGCAGTTATGATGTATATATATTATATACGTGGGCCCAAGGGCCATATGACCTTTTGAATAGAATGGATTGCAAATAAATATTACAGTGGGCCCTAGGCCATGTGTCCCTATGAATAGTTTGGATGGAAACAAATATTTTAAAAGGCCCATGGGTTGGGCCCCTTTGATATATTTAAAGGCCCATGGGATTGAATCAGAACGATGTATTCCCAGGGCTCATGAGATTAGGCTCATTTGATATTTTGGGGGCCCATGGATTAAGGCCCATTGAGATGTTGTAGGGCTTATGGGTTAGGCCCATTTGATTTGCATAAGGCCTACGGTTTTAAGCCCAATTGATGCATTCAAGGCCCAACGGGTTATGACCCATTGCAATGCGCTTAAGGCCCATTGGTGCGGCCCATTGATGTGGCCCGCTTGATGAATGGAAGGCCCATATGCTTTGGCTCATTTGATGTATTTTAGGCCCAATGGGATATACCTGAGGCCCATTGCAATGTGTGACCCCAACCTAGTTCATGATGTTTATTACGGGTAATGCCTTGGGAGCAATGTTGGTTTGACGTCCACATTGTGAGTGTAATGTTGGTTAGATGTCCACATTATGAATCTCCTTAGGGCCCATTACTGGGCCGTACTTGCTGTGTATAGGCCGTCTAGGCCCATCCGTGTTGTAAGAATGGTTCATCACTCATTTACATGTTTAGTATAGTTTCATGACTCATGATCATACGCATCATATGTATGCTTGATATGAGGATTGACTGATCAAGCATATGCCTTCGGGCAGGTTGTTTATGGACTCCTGGTTAGGCGGTGTTTCCCTACATGAGCGCATGATATGCGCAGAATTTGTTGCATGTCTGGATAGCGTGAATCATGCATTTCGCATTTGTGTGAGATGGTTATTGTACGCCCTAGCGACATCAGGGCCATAGCCTCCATAGATGCATTGTGGTTGGTAGGTTTAGCACCGGAAATCTTGTTCTACATGGGGTGCTATAGACATCCCTGAGTGAAAGTCCCTAAACCCTAATGGTACCAAGAGGTTACTCCAACGTTTAGACCGAGTGGGTAGATGAGCGTTGAATGCCGATTACCAGACGATTGCGCTCTCCACTGTGCCGTGGTCAGTTGGAAGGGGATGCGGCCTTACCCGCCCGAGTGTAGGGGGTAATCCTAGGCTGAGTCTGACCAGCTCGAGGAATGGGTCCGCTATCGACGAGTCGCGCTCGATATTGGCAGACGGATAGTGAGGTCTCTTCCACTTACCTTATTGCGCGCGATGTGGCGGCAATCTGGTTTAGAGTATACTAGACCCCGGTGATATCCCATATGTGAGCTGTATTGATGTGTGGACATAGATGAGGATCTGTATGCTTGAGTTACATTGCACATCACATGGCCTTGGGTGGCCGATACCATTCATGTCTTGGATCGCATAGTCTTGGTACGGCTCATGATATTATGGATCCATCTGCATATTCCGCATTACTCTGACATTGCATGTTCATATTACTACCTTGCGCACACACTTTCACCACCCTCTAAGCTTTCTATAAGCTTATGCATGACTGTTGCGTGCAGGTGACGTTGGTTCGCAGCAGCGCTGAGGCGAGAGCACGTTGCAGATTGTTTTAGAGTTTTTGTTCTTTACCATTGTATTTCCCTTTATGCTCATCGTACTTGTAAAGTTTTTGATCATAGTGGAAATGTAATGGAATTCTTGATTGTTGTTTGTGGGTTATTCCATTGGTTATGCTTATTACGAATCAAACTGACGTTGAAAATCCTCCTTGTAGCATCCCAGGATCGGAACCTGGCGAATGGGAGCTAAGAGCCGAGAATGGAGTTCTACGGAGGCTGTCGGCGCCGGATTCGACGATCGAAAATTTCGTGAGTCCGGTTTCCGAGTTTGGGGCGTGAAAAGTATCAACTCGACCAGAAATCGTGTAGGATTAATTCCTTTAGAAAATAAGTGTAAGTTAGCTAGCGCAATGCTAGAGTAGCTGGAAAATAGTCCCTGATCACTTTAAATACGTTCTACAAGACCCAAAGTGAGTAGAACCAATGACGCTATAATACTCTAAAATCTCGGATCAAACTCTAAACCGGTTTGTTCTCAGGATCTCTTTGAAACTTTGTATTGGATCTAGACCGCGCGTCGAAAGTCCGATACCTACAATCTTAGACTGTTATAAACGCCTAGCTGGACTTGACAATCATTTCAAAAATCAGGTCCAACCGACATTTAGAGGCTATTTCATTGAGCCTGGACTGAAGAGAGTGAGAATAGGGCTAGATTTGAAATTTGAAATTCAAATCTGGCACACGACTTGGCGCGTTATTATTAAGCGTTCTGACCGTCAGAATTCAGTTAAATTACAACCTTGGTTCAGGAAAATTTTTTATTTCATATCACGAGACTTGTAGACCTGATCTACGTGCGATGACCGCTGAACTGAAACTGGACCGCCACGTGCGATCTACGAACACTACTAGTCTGAAAATGGGATGTGAACGACATCTGACGTGCATGAGCTTAAGTCCAATCGCGTTCGGCCAGGGGACCTCCAGAAATGTCTTTTTGGACAGCAACAACCCCAATTTGGTTAGGCATCAAGTAAACATTGTTCCCAAGCCTGTTTTGGGCATGTTTTATGTTATAAAAGGGCCTTAAACCCTCACTTCTCTCACCCATCCGAATTTGCTAGAAACCCTAGCTGGTGTGAGAGAAAAGGTGAGAGATTGTGAGAGAGAGTGGGAGAGGATTTCCTGCTGCTTGCACTACCTGTTGCACGTGCTTAAGCAACGCACCTCAATCACTTTCTCGATGATTTCGCTGCATTTCTAGGTAAGAAAAGACCCCAAACACTTGCTGATTTAAAGTTCCGTCAGTTCCTTAGCATGGTAGCTTATACATCTTGTGAAATAGGTTGCCTGTTCGCCGTAGACGAAGCGTATACGCTCCGTTCGAATCAATACACTTCTAGGATAAAAGGTGCGGATTCTAGACGCTTTGATTGACTGTTTTCAACGCTTTCAATGTCATTTAATAGTAGATTATCGACGGCAACGCCGTTTGACATGTACAACATGCTGTCCATTTCCTATTTCGTAAGCAGACGAAAAATATGAGATTTAGGGCATTTTAGTCATTTGTAGGAAATACTGTTTTCATCCATATTTTGCTGATATGTTTGACATGGCTTCTTGTCACATTAGGATATTAGGAATGCATGCATAATCAGTTTGGCGAAGAGATTCACCCAAATGCACACTTTGAGTCGACATACTATATGTAGACTTAAGGGTGTAGACTAAGTGTTTGTATAAATGTGTGTATTAGTATGTATTGAATTAAATGGTGTTATGAATAAGTTTGAGATAGAATTCTCAAATAATATGTTGATGTAAATGACTTCCTACATGTTGGCTATATGCATGATTTCATTATATGTATGAAATGCATGTGTTAGATGATTTGCTTAAGTTGTATGTTATAACATGTGTTAACATGGTCACATTGTTGTATTTCACTTCCATTACTCTTATATGATTGCTGATGTGGATTCATAACTGTTTGGGACTATACCTAGTCCAAGCAGTCGGTAACCGAGTAAATTCGTGGTTGGCTTATCTTTGCCACGAACGACGCGTCGATGAACGCGAGTCATGTTTTGGAGTTGGCGGCAGTGGTTAGGCCACACGAAGTGTTTTATGCACTAATGTCGTTCGACTTGAGATGTGCTCGTGCTAGTCGAGCCCGTCAAGTAACCCGACTGGCCATTGTATGTTCACCTTATATGAGTCATAACTGCTTGAACCTAGGGTACTGAACTTACCATTGTAAACCCTATTAACCATGGTACCTTGATCCATAAAGACTCATGAGCCGGGCATGGTGGTATGGGACACCGTGGTCCAGCTATCGGCCTACGCTAGGGCCACAAACCTCCCCATAGTGACCAGTGAGCACCTATGACTCGTGAGAAGATTATGGTGGTATGGGACACTATATTCTTGTTGTCGGCCTACACTGATCAGGCGACGAGCCCTTTGCAGTGACCGCGAGCGTATTCTGAGTCTGCGGGAGGCGACGACCCTTCCGTAAGAATGAGAGTACAGTAGTCCTGTATTGATAAGGTGATGGGGGAGGGATGCAACGAGTGCGAGCAACAGCCCTGACAGCCCTTGCAGCGACCTATAAAATATACATCATATGAGATTACTAGGAGTGACGACCCTAGACAGGATCTGTGTTAGGATTGATATAAGGGAAGTACCTTAGTTTCCCAATCCTGCTGTATGAATGGACTAATAATAACTCGGTAATCATATCACCATCACATTACATGTGCCTGGAAGATGTGGAGCACTGTGGGAAGAAAGCATGCCGCGGGCGTAAGATGGTACCGTATTAGGGAGATTGTCGGTGAGGGCATCCATCATGTCAGTCATTTTGCATTAACAACAGTATTAGGAATGTTTGATTTACTGCTTTACTATTATCGCATGATTGATTTGACAACATGTTAATCTTTTCTCTATTATTCCACTGAGTTAGCTACTCACTCCCACGTTACGGGATGGTGTTTGCAACACCCACCAGACTATATCTTAGATGCAGGTGAGGCAGCGATTCAGGAGGCAGAGCCGGATTATGATGAGGACCAGGACGAGTTCTCATATATGCAGTACCACGACGGCTTTGCTTAAGTGTCCTGGATTGACGGGACTTCTCAGTGGGACTACTTTTGACATTTTGATTTTGTTTATTTACATGTATATGAGACTCAGAGATGTATTCATACTTTGGAGACAGTTGAGATCTATTTTATTTTTCATACAGTGATATGTATATCCTTTAGTCTTCCGCTTATTTTTATCACTGAATCTGGAGTATGAATTGCAGTTTTGGTATACTTTTACTCATGTGAATGCTTTAACTCAGACAACATTGAATCATAATCATTTTTGTTGCATAAGTGACGGTCTGGAACTCGGGAGTCGGGTTTATACACGACCCCCAATTTTCAGGGTGTTACAGTAAGCCACAAAGCAGGTGGATGGAGAGGATAAAACACATACATCAAGGCCGGTCCAACAGGTTGCTAGACAGTCAGGCTGTTGGCACAGATTGGGCATGGGATCTGCCTCCTAGTTGGGCCCATGGCCTGCTGGATATGGGGGAATATATGGGCGGTGTGTATCCCTTTCATGTATAGCAAGGTGGGGCCCACGAGAGCAGCCCACCAATTTTAAATCAAACTGATATTTTTCTTTCCCCTTAGTCCAGGCCTGCTGGATGGTACCAGCAACTGGACCGTCCAGGCCTACTGAGCCCACACCAGAGTGGCCTCCCCCATGGCTAGACGATGTAGATATAAGACATACATCAAGTGGGGGCCACACGTGGGGCTCATAAATTGGGAAATCCTAGCTGACATTGTAGTTTCCTTACATCAAAAGGTCAGTAGCATGGTGGGCCTGGAAGTTGGGCAACAACCTACTGCTGCATGTGCAGCCCATAAACTTATTGGACAGAGTAGATATAGATCACATATATCAAGGTAGGGTTCACCTGGATGGGCCACACACATCCAGACCAGCTGGTATTTGTGTTTTTATTCATCAGGCCTGTGTGGCTATCCGATCCATACAGGCCCAACGACCAACAACATGGACTGTTGGATGTCTAGTAGCTAGACAGTAAGGACATCCCTGCTACTAGACGGCTGGGATGTTATGCACACATTAGGTGGGCCACACAATATGGGAAAGAGACAGAGAGAACGTGGGACGGGGAGGAGCTCTGCCACTATGAGCTCCTTTAACTCTACAATACATACATCATGCTAAGGTCCCAATATGTGGGCCCACAAACATAAAAATCAAGGGTGTGATTCCATTTCCACCACAAATCAGGGCCTAGATGGCCTTCAGGCAATAGGAGATCAGAACAAACATCATGGTGGGGTCCATGGAGAATGGCCCCACCATGTATACATGCATATAAGTCATGGTGGGCCATTGGTCACACCTAGGGTCCAAGATGGGGTCCCTACCATTAATTGTTAGGTCCCACTTTCCCCATCCATAAAAATGAAGAAATCCAGCCTAAGGAGCACCCACCTCTTCTTCTTCAAGCTTCCTAGCAATCCCAAGCTCCTAAGCTTCACTTTTAATGGAGGAAGATAAGGTTCTAATGGTTGGATTGGGAGATCAAGGGTGGAAGATGGGCTAGAATGTTGGGTTGTCTCCTTCCCTAGCTTGGACATTCCACTCTCTCTATGGGCTGCAATGAAGAAGAAAATGGGAGAGAGGTAGTAAAGAGAGGTAATGATGGGTTATCATGATGGCTTGTAAGAAGTAATAATGACTTGTAAGAGGCATGGGAAGAGAGAGAGCATGCTAGCAATGATGGCTTGTAAGGCATGAGTGGGCTAGGGATGATGTCATCCTAGGCTAAGGTAGGCTAGGTTAGGTAGGGTGATGTCATGGTAATGATGGCTTGTATAGATCTTTTGCTACCTGGAATCATATGGTCTCGCAATGCACGGTGTACGCTTGGGATTATGCGCAGGTCATAACTCCTAGCCTAGGCATCAATTGGCACATGAGACGAGGCATTAGAATCGCGACGACGATGCAATTGCAGTAGTACAGGTTTCGGGTCGAGTCGAATCTGATCTATGGGATGCAACTTATGGTCACAAGCAAATGTTGTTTACAGGTCACGGTCACCGAAATTTGACTAGGAGGATTGTAGGAGTCTAAGGAACGATGTGATACTAGGACATGGGCCTTACACCTGCCAATTATCATAGTTCTCCTTCATTGAGAATTAGGTTAATGGAAGTTCAGATTTGTTTTATTGATATATTTTTCAATTGGATAGGATATGTGTAACACGCCGAATTTTTACCAGCCTGGAGTTAGGCATCCTTAGACAATGGGTCAACCATAACACCTTGGTAACCTTTTAGAACTCGATTTCAAAGCCAAAGAAATCATTTAGAACCAAATTCTTTAAAAATTTATCGTGTATTAGCTAGCACTACACTAGATTTCCTACAAAATTAGCACCAACCACTTTAAATATGATCTGTAGGACCCAAAACCTCTAGAATTGGTAACGCTACATTACCCTGAAATCTAGGATCCAACTCTAAACCCAGTTGCTCATGGGAGCATTCGAAAACTCCGTATCGGATCTGGACCGCACGTCGAAAGTCCGATAGCGATGAATTTAGACCATTACAACTGCCTAATTGGACTTGACAATCACCTAGAAAATCAAGCCCAACCGATGTCCTGAGACCATTTTATTGAGCCCGGAGTGAAGATAGTAGGAAAAGGAAGATTTTTAAAAAATTAGTTATATTTTTAAGAAATCTGGAACAGTTCACTTGCGCATTATTTTTAAGCGTTTTGACCGTTAGAATTCGACCCAAATTCATCCTCGGATCAGGATAGGTGGCCCTTACATGTCATAGTACTTGTAGCTCTGATCGAATTCCCGTAACCATTGAAGTGAAACTGGTCCGCGAAGGTCGATCTGGAAACCCGACCGGAATGAAAACTTAGCTTGACCTAGATCTGATATTAGAGAACTTAAGTCTGACCGCATTTAGCAACAGGACCTCCAGAAATGCTCCGTTAGATTAGAACAGACCCGATTTGGTTATAACCTAAGTATACCTTGGCCCCAAGTCTATTTCCATCACTTTTGGGCTTATAAATAGGGCTTAAAACCCTCATTCCAAATCCCATACTAATTTCCAAACCCTAGCTTTCCAAGAGGGAGAAAAGAGAGAGAAAGTGAGGGAGAAGTTGGTACTGCTTCCTAAGATTCTTCCCAGCTTTACTACATGCCTAATCCACCTATCTGTATAGCTATTCCAGCATTTCTGATCTCATTCTTAGGTAAGAAATCCTAACCCTAACCTGTTTTGAAGCTTAGACAAGCTATAGGAAAGTTGTAGCTAACCTGTTTCATGCCATAGGTAGCGTATCCGCCGTTGACGAAGACACATCATCTGAATCATCTTGAATACATCTTTTCTGGTTTAAGGTGCGGACTATATACGTTTAGGTTATGGTTTTCAACACTTTCAATGTTAAGTAATGATTTATTCTTGTCTAGGATGCTATTTCACATGTACGAAGTGTTGTCCGTTTCGATTTTCAGTTATACGTTAATTATGTTGAATATATGTATTCCTCGTATTTGTAGAAAATACCGTATACGTATGAAATTTGGATTTGTGCTTAACATGATTATTTGTCGTGAATACATTCTTGTTACATGTGTGACAACTCCTTAGCGAAAGGACTTTCCCTAAATCACGCCACTGCCAATATACACTATATATGTAAAAGTGTATAGCTCACATGTTTATGAAATGTTTAAATGAATATGGAACCCGGATTCATGCATTCCATGATTATCCGTCGTGGGCATATGCAAGTGATATATGGGGCAACTCCCTAGTGAAAGGATTTGGTCAAATACATGATATATCAAATATGGTATGTAGTTAGTATGTGTAGCCTAAGTGTTTTTGAAAATGACTGAATGAGTATGGAATTTGCTTTCGTACTCGCCATGACTAATTGTCATGGATATATGTTTTTTGTATGGGCGATAACCCTTTGACGAGAGGATTTACCCTAATACGTATACTAATGACTACATAATATGTATGATGCAATGTGTAGACTAAATGTATGTTAAAGTGTCTGAATGAATTAATAGTTAGTAAAAATGTGATTGCTAAGGTTGTTGAGATATGAATCTCAATCACAATACTTGAGTATATGATTTCCTCCATGTATTGTGTAACTTAGATTATTTGTATTAACTGTGTATATGATTTCCTCCATGAATTGATTAACTTAGATAAATCATGTCAAAGGTGTATATGATTTCTTCCATGTACTGTATTTATATTTAAGTTATACTTCATGAATGTCCACATGATTGTAGGATATGCTTCATATGCCTGTTATGGAATTTGTATGTGATTGGGGTTGTACTACAGTCCAGGTAATCGGTAAGCGTACTCCAAATGGTGGTTGAGGTTGTTCGCCACGTAGGATGAGTTTAACGAATCTGAGTCATGCTTGGGTTGTTTGGCAGTGGTTAGGCCACACGGAGTACTTATGCATCTCATGCCGTTCAACTCAACGTGCGCTTGGCCTAGTTGAGCTTATCAACTAACCCGATTGACCGATGTTTGTTCACCATATTTAGTCGCTACTGCTTGAACCTAAGGTACTAAACTTACCAGTGAAAGGCCCCTCTAACTTTGGTACCTCGATCCGCTAAGACTCATGAGCCGATTTGGTGGTATGGGACACTATATTCGTATTGTCGGCCTACTCTGATTGGTGACGAGCCCTTTGTAGTGACCAGTGAGCACCTATACTCGTGAGCAGATTATGGTAGTATGGGACACTATATTCTTGTTGTTGGCCTACATTGATTGGTGACGAGCCCTCTGTAGTGACCTCGAGTATATCTCGATAGTGCATAAGGACGACGAGTCTTGTTACAGTATTTGGGATATAACTGAGCCTGTATTGATAAGGTGATGGGGGAGAGGAGCAACGATTGCGTGCAACAGCTCTGACAGCCCTTGCAGTGACCTAGAACCGTAACATTGTATGAGATTATCTCGGACTGACGACCCGAGAATGGATCACCGTTTGGGTAATGATACAAGGGAGGTACCTTAGCTTCCCAATCCTGCTGTATGAAAAGGACTAATATGAACTTGGTAAGCATATTCATAATACCGCATTACATGTGCTAATAGCGTTGGTGATAGAGCACTGAGGAAGTGAGTCATGCCGCGATCATTAGATGTTGTCGCAGAGGGGTTTGTGGTGAGGGCATACATCATTCTTCATATCATCCTTACATTAACAAGAGTATCTAGGACCTGTTTGATTGTACTTCCTTATCATTACTACTTGGTTGAATTGATAACATGTTAACCTTTCCTGTATATAGCTTCCACTGAGTTGATCACTCCCTCCCACGTTACGGGACGGTGTTGGCCACACCAACCAGTCCCTATTTTAGTTTCAGATGGTGATGCTTGCGAAGCAGAGCTGGACTTGATGATGAGGAGGAGGATTCCTCCTATATGCAGGTTCTGATCGACGGGGTCATAGGGTTATTGATTAGATGTCAATGCACTTGGTATTGTCCCTTTTATTTAAACACTCATGTATATTCTTTTCTTTCCATTTTAGAGTATATATATATTTAGTTAACCTGGTAACATGTTCACACTCTAGAGACTTACAATCAATTATACATTTTATATATTATCACAGTCTTCCGCTCGCATAATTTAACTATCTCTGGAGTATGATATGTTGTTTTGGTCTAATCTCACTCATGTTTTCTGCACTAATATGAACAACATTCATCCATCATTGAAAATGTTGCATAAGTGATGTTCTAAAACTCGGGAGTGGAGTTTCTGCTCGACCCCCGATTTTCGGGATGTTACAATATGACTCTATTTCTAATTGTGTTACTTGAATAAAGCAAGAGGGCTCCCTGATCACTACAAGTGGATCCTTGACACCTTAGTTCCCACCTTTAAATTCTTAGTTTTAAGTACTTAATTCACAATTACTCTCTCAATCACTTCAAAATTAGTTTTACGTCTTCTTTTAGTTCTACTTCTAGTTAATTTCAGAAACATACAAGTTTCAGTCCCTGTGGATTCGACCTCAGTCTTATCGAGATTATTACTACATTATGACCCTACATTTGGGGTTGTGAATAAGTTTTTGGTGTCGTTGTCGAGGATTGACGGTTGCGATTTTTGGATTTGATTAGTTTTGGAATTAGGTTAAGATTAATATTTTTCTACTTTCTATTTTTAGGTTAGGGTTTTTTCAGAATTATTTTAGAAACTAACTTAACTTTCTATTTCTAGGTTTAGTAATATTCCTTTTTTATTTTTAGAAACTAATTTACTTTCTAATTCAAGGATAGAAACTTTCCTAATTTGTTTGTAGAAACTAATTTTTTATTTTAAAAAAAAATTCCTAATTCATTTTTAGAAACTAATTTCTTTCATTTTTTTTGTTTTTAGAAACTTACTTTCTATTTTTAAAAACTTTCCTTTTGCTTTTTTTAGAAACTAGGTTACTTTCTTAGTTCCTTTTTAGAAATTAATTCACTTTCTTTTTTCTTCTGAAGGATCCCAAAATAAGAAACTTCTAAGTTGGTAACTTCTTTCTAATTCTTTTTCTTTCCATTTCCAGATTTAGAAACTTTCTTAATTTTTTAAAAAACTAACTTTTCTTTCTATTTCTAGATTTAGAAACTTTCTTAATTTGTTTTTAGAAACTAACTTTTCTTTCTATTTCTAGATTTAGAAACTTTCCAATTTTATTTAAAAAAAAAAACTAATTCTTCATTTCTATTTCTATATTTAGAAGCTTTCCAAATTTTTTTTTAGAAATTAATTTTTTTTAGAAACTAATTTATTTTTAGGACTAATTTTTTATTTTGTTTTTAGGTTAGGGTTTTTTTTAATTTATTTTTAGAAACTAACATTATTTTCTGTTTTGTAGGATCCTAACATAGAACTCTCCAAACCGATAAACTCCTTCTAACTTCTTCTCTACTCACTTTCCATATTGTTGTAGGATTTTTCTTTTATTCTATTTTAGGATTAGGTTCAGGATTAAGGTTTCACCATATATATGCAAGAGTGGAAACGTCAATATGCTAAGCTAGTTTTAGAGAATGTGAGAAATTGTGAAGGGCTATCAGATGATTATGTTAGGAAACAACCGATGTCTTAAAATTTTTCTAAAACCATCATCAAGTACTAATCAGAATACAATGCTCCACCGGTTAAGAAGTCCTTACGTGATCATAGGTAGGAGAATAATTACACACACAGATTAAGAAAATAATACGTGATTATTGGGGTTATCATAATTATGAGAGTGAGAACTATTATCACCCATTAGATAAGAAGAAAATAATGAGAGATTATATTATGGGTGATAATATGTACCAACAACCATTAGACTCTCGTACATATGACTCGTACGACTACGATCGGTGGAAACATCAACATTGGAGAGATGAACCAATAATTGATTATAATGACTAACCTCTTGGATCCCGTACCTTTGAAATCCAACTAAAAATGATTCAAGAGGATTCACGTTTGAATTTCACAGACTATAAAGAACAGTTCAACTAACTTGTCGCATGCATGATGAAATCATTGGAAGAGATTGAATTACGCTTTGATAAGGTTAAAGAGGCTATGTTATCAAAATCTCAACTCAATCTAGAAATACAATGCAAAGAAAGTGATCCTAACTCACTTGTGGAGAGTATTGAAATTGAGAATGAAGAGTTGGATTGTATTAACGAGATACGGTTCAATTTCCCGAAGAGTTGATCTCGATGACTATCCAAAGGAATGATCAAGAGACATGGGTGTCTTTCAAATATAATGATACTGACATGCTCTAGTCATATGACACACTTGACTTCAATGAGGAGGAAGAGACTAGTTTATTCGAGCTTCAACTCAACCTAGGAAAAAAAAGTGAGGAAAGTAATCTCATCCCACTTGTGAACTGTATTGAATTGGAAGATGATAAGTATTGGGATGACAATCATGAGTTTATAGCCTAAGATTCACAGGAAATAATTTTAATTATGGATTAGGAAAGTGATCACGAGATACATGACATTGTTGAGCATAATGATCTAGTCCACCCATCTGACACGTTTGATTTACATGTGGAGGAAGAGTCCCTTTCAAGTGAACTGCATAACACTTTTTAGGTGTGTGTAGACCACTCCCCTGATTTAGATTATAATATGATTACGGAGATGGACAATTTGTCTGATATGACTCTGAAATTTGAAACTACTCAGTTAAGGCCACCTTCTGAGCCATCAACACTTGACGATATAATGCCTCTACTAAGTAGTAACAATGAACAAAGTCTTCACATTAATTCCCCTACTAATCCATAAATTTTCTATGCAAGGCAGGGCGAGATGTATCTGGTGAAAATTGACTCTCACCAAGAAGAAGAGTGAGAGATAATGTTTCCCTCTATTCTAAGAGAAGACGAAGGAATCATTAGGCATGTCATCACAACCTTGATGTGTAAAATAAGCCTCTCTTAACTGGCTATCTCAACTCTCTGAAAGATTGCTTCGTATATTTTACAGATTCAAATGATCCCATGATAAAAGAAATAATATATGCCTTTCAAAACAATACCTCGGTGGTTGTTACTGACAGAGAGAACCCTTATTTTGAAGGCCCTCCCTCCACAGATCTTGAATGTTTATCATTAAGGGTGGAGGAGCTGAAAGTTGAAGCAAAGTCTAAAACTTCAGAATATGTTAAGACTACATCACCTATTGAGAATTTCTTAGAATTTTATCTACGTGTAGTCTCTGATTGACCATGTTGCGCTAACTTTGAAACTTTCTCTGTCTCAGGTGAATCATATGTACTTTAGACACCTCAGGAGATTCAAAGGAAACTTTATGCTAAGGTCCATAAATTTCTCTGAAAAATCATGCTCTAGGGCATCCAAGCCTATTTCAAAAAGGGCTTTTGAATGATCTTGTTACGAAACCTAGTGAAAATTTTATCAAGATACTAGCTGAAGGAGGAACCTTGTGGCATGACTAAGTAGTTTTTCCCTATTTTTCTAGTTAGATTTAATGCTTTCAAAGAATTTAGGTTTAGGATATTTTCTTTTCACCATTTAAGATAGTTTGCTTTTTTCTTTTTAGGAAAGTTTGCTTTTTGATGGTTTGATTCTTATGCTAACCCATCTTCACATTGAGATATTTTGAAAAACATTTTAGAATTTCTTCTTCAGGTACTACCTTTCAACCACTTCTCTTTTCTTTTCGTTGCCTCATTTGCATTGATTCTAATTTCTTTTACATTGAGGATAATGTATATTTTAGGTTGGGGGTGTGGATTAGGCAGGCTAATCAGTTGTTTTCTTAGTCTTTGGGAGAAGTTGTGAAAAATCACATTGAATGTTATCTCTTTTACATTAAGGACAATGTAGATTTTAGGTTGGGGGTGTGGATTAGGCAGATTAATCAGTTATTTTCTTAGTCTTTGATCGAAGTTGTGAAAAATTGAGAAAATTTTCTGAAATTTGCAAATCCATGAATTAGAATTACAAGATAGTTAATGTTGATGCCATATGTCTCTTTGATTTTAGTCACTTGGAAGATCTCAAAATTAAGTCATTAGTCCTCGATTAAAAGTTTTAAACATTGATTGAGTCATGATTTCACATGTCACATCCAACTTGCTCATTAAAGTGTCAGTTTAATATTGAATTGTTAACTTGATAATCATTAAGCATGGAAGGAACCAACTTGGAAAATTTGTCCATCATGTTTAATGGAAGAATTGAAAAGAAAGAAAAGGAAAATACCTAGCTAAAAAAACATTTGTCGTCGAAAAGGGCTACCTAATAAAGATCTTTTAAAAAGTTGACATAGCGTGAAAGCCATCGATGGAAAAATCAAAAACTAGAGGAATAAAAGAGGAAATTAAAAGATGAACTGTAAGGCAAGTTTTGGTTTAGGTTTTGGTTGTCCTGAATGCTCTTTTAATTATCAATTTTATCATGAAAGTGATGAATTGAACCTTTGATTGTGATAAGTCTAGACTTCATTATACACCCATCGAACTCAATGTTTGGAATTGTTCTAATTGGAGGATTAATGCTTTGAACTTGATTATGAAACTTACCGAGTGCTAGAGTTTAGAAGAAGGTAATGCATAACATTGATGTATTTTAGAATTCTATTTTCTGGATTGTTTTTTTAAAACCACTTGAACTTATAGAAATTATCCTATGGTTCTCGAAATATTTTTCGCACACTTTGCTTAGGACTAGCAAAATGCTGGTTAGGGATTGTGTTGAGGGTTAAATATCGCATATTATCCCCCATTTATATCTTGGTTTTTTGAACATGATAATGTTTAATGTTCTATTTTACTCATGTTTATATTGCAAGGTCAATTTAAGAGCTTAAATTGAAAAGGGTGCTAAAAGTATTGATTTGATGCTCAAGATCACCAAGGCAAGGGATGAATCTTAAGAGACCAATATTGAAGAATTCACATGCCAAAGATCTAAGAAAACTAAGTAAGGAATGAAGCGAATCAAAGATTTGAAGTGAAGAAAAGGAATCCTGAAATCGTCCTGAAAAAACATATTTTGAAACTCTAGGTCATCTTGTGAAATTACATAGAGTGGAGTCCAGTTTGGAAAACTGCATAGAGTAAAGTCTATTTAAGCGAATTGCATAAATTTGAGGCGATTTCTAGAATTTTCGAACTAGGTGAGAAAGTTGGAGTTCCATAACCATAAATAGGACTCCCTAAGATATTCTTAGGTATCTTCTAGGGTTTAAAGAGTGGAGCAAAAGGGTAGAGAAGTCATCGTCAAGAGTTTTTCTTCTTCTTCCTTAATTGTTTTCATATTTTTATTAAGAGACTTTAGTCAAATCATGTCTATGGTTGACTAAACCTCATAGCTAGGGCTAAGAGGTGAAGCTTGTAGCATGATGGGATGTTTCTATTGCTTTGATTCATGTTTATGTTGAACTACATAGATTCTACTTTGATATTTAAGGAATACTTTCAGTTTTTAAAGGTTTATTGTGACTCAAATTATAGTAGATCTCCGATAGCTTTAAGTATCTACTTTTTTTGATTTAAAATTATGAAATTAGTAAGTCCTGTTGTTCACCATCGTCCCTTAAGCATGGTAGGGTGATGGAATCCTTCATAATCTTCACAATTCTCCTGCTTTGAGATTATGGGATTGATAAATCCTATTATTTGCCATTGTCTCTTGGGCATGGTTTGGTGATGGAATCCCTGTCAATTATCATAGTTCTCTTTCATTGAGAATTAGGTCAATGGAAGTTCAGATTTAGTTTTATTGATATATTTTCCAATTGGATAGTATAGGACTCCAATTCTAATTGTGTTACTTGAATTAAGCAAGAGGGCTCCCTGATTATTACAAGTGGATCCTTGACACCTAGTTCCCACCTTTAAATTCTTAGTTTTAGTTAATTAATTCATAATTACTCTCTCGATCACTTAAGAATTAGTTTTACATCTTCTTCTAGTTCTACTTCTAGTTAATTTCAAAAACGTACAAGTTTCAGTCCCTGTCGATTCAACCTCGGGCTTACCGAGATTATTACTACATCGCGACCCTACACTTGGGGTTGTGAACATTTCTTGAGATGTAAATGCAGTTATTGCAGAACATTGAAAAACATCAAGTTGATTTTACTTAACATGATATATGATTGCAAGAGAAGATGCGTAGATATGTGAAAGAGTGGCTAAGTATTGTTAGCCCTACCGCCATGCAAAAGCCAAGAGAATGTACAAGGGAATCATATGTCCTATGCTTACATGTGTTTAGAATATGAAATGCAAATATGCTAAGTATTGGTTAGAAATTCAAAAAGGTTTATTTCATTGCATGGTCGGTCGTTGACCGCATTATTACATGAGAAAGATAAAAACTCAGAAGCAATAAAGGCCAATTAAACTACATATTCAGACTTTTGAATTCTTCCTAAAGGGCTTACATCTTTACTTTATCTTTTTTACTTGGTGGGCTCCCAATGGTCTTCTTCTTTAATGAGGTTTGGTAGGAAATGAAGCAGTTGATCAACGTGAACAGGGATCATATAAACTTTAGATTCGGCTGCTCTTTGTGTAGTATAACTTGTCATCGATCGAGCTCGATATATCTGAAGTTATTCATCTATAAATTCCAAATCTAATGAATCGATCATGTCTTTGGCATAAAAGGCGATGGCTTGGTCTTATAGCTCATATGTTATGCTAGATCAATACGATTGTAAAAATTAAAGCATTGACCGATTGAATTAATGAGTCTGAACACAATGAATTAATGAGTATTTTACAGTTGCTTCTCACTGCTCAAGAAGGCATTTATTTACACTATGACGATAGAAAGCTTTCTTATAGCATTCCTCCATGGTGGTTAGTTGCTTCAGTTTCCACAGAAATTCTTCCAACCAATCGTTCAATTTGGCTGAAGGATTATGGCTAAGAGAACATGAGTCATTAGTAACAAACTTCCTCATGTCAAATGGTAGGAAAGAAAAGGTAAAATCCTTCAACCTTTCCTTTAAGATCTCATGAAGAAAGGAATCATCATTGCAATAAGGGGAGATTTCTCATCGGCCATTACGTAAAGCCAAATTAAGTAAGACAATGGCTAATTTAAGAGTTCGATATCGCTTAAATAGTAGGTCAAGAGGTGCCACTATCTATAAATTGCGCGATACGAGGGGTTCACGCATCTTAGTTCATGTGGAACGTGGGCAGCCAAAGCTTAAAGTTTGGAAATTGAAAGAGAGTGTAGGAAAATGTGTCTAAAGCGGTTACTCAATGCAGTCAAGCTGCAAAAAGCTCAATATACATTCATTTGCAAAAGAAAATTACAAGTCGTGA
The DNA here is from genome assembly GCA_037074715.1 of Magnolia kwangsiensis. Lineage (NCBI taxonomy): Eukaryota > Viridiplantae > Streptophyta > Magnoliopsida > Magnoliales > Magnoliaceae > Magnolia > Magnolia kwangsiensis. The sequence goes on along the minus strand of CM073587.1, from coordinate 36,204,707 downwards.
TGGGATAAAAAATATTGCAATAATGTTTCAGCCATCTCTAATTTTCTGTTAGCAGCCCACAATGATGCCTTTTCTTTCAACGATGATCAAGATAATCAACCGACATCTTCTGCTCGAAGGCAAGCTATGGGAACCAATCTAGAAATCTCCTTAAGCATCTTGTCATGTTCTGCTCACTTATCAGCTACATGCTTCCACAACATGATCAGTTCGACTTCTAATGTCATGATCCTAGCTTCTGAGCTTTTAATCTCCATCTCAGTGGCTTTCACAATAGCATTTTTAGTTACAAGTTCCTGAGTGATTTCTTGTACTCTAGCCTTCTCAATATCAGCTACTCATCTTTTTGTCTCCAAATCGACAACAGTCACCTTAGCTCTGTAAGTGCACCCAAAGTTGCACACTTGTTTGTCAATCACGTGACTAGTTGTCTTGTAGTTGGATGAGTTCATGGCAAATGAAGATCGGCGACGCAACTGGATTAGAAGCATTGAAGCCATATTAAAGACAAATGACTACTTCTTCAATCTTAACCTTGTAAATAGATGATCCCAACCCAAATAGGAAAACCCACTTAGGTCATCTATTCAAAGTCAATTTTGAGTTCATAATTTCTATCATTTAGTCTTAGCTTTAGCAAGTCCCAAGTTGGTGAATGATTAAATGGACAAACAGGTCAGTAGGAAGAAGCTACCCCCGAATAGCACCTTCGGTATCACCGAATATACCTTTGGTGTTACCGAAGGGGCTCAAAATAGTCCAGCAAGGTTGCAACATTAATTCAGTGTCACCGACTGAATATTTCGGTGACACCGACCGTTACGCTTCAAATCTAGGAACGGACAACTTCCATAATGTCCTGAATCCAGTACTCGACTTCCATACACCAAGTCTCGAGTTCAGTGCACCACAAGGAAGATTTTATTATTATTATTATATATTTGAGCATAAAGATCCATGATTATAATACCAAGAAACAATCTTCATTATAGATTTAGTCATAATACAAGTACAATGTTTTTCCAAAATGTATAAAAATGAAGGCATCACCAAAATATAGCTCAGACAAAATGCATCCAAAAGTTGTCTTCCAAACTACTCCTGCCCTGAAGAAAATGGAAAAATAAGAAGCTTAGGCAAAAAGCTTAGTGAGTACACTCATGTGTGCATAGTGTACAAGCATACAATAACAATCAAATATCAGAGTACACAAACTGAAACATAGTGATATGTAATGCAACATAAGGTCAAGTGGATAGGATGTAATGTAAATAATGATATGCAAAGGTATGCTGGATATATGTAGGCATGCAGGTCCTCCTCTAAAAATCCACATCACAATATAGTTATCATCATTGAGAATCACTGAGGCCTGGTATCTAGAGCAAGTTCGAAACTTGTTGAATAGAGACCTCGCATACCCACCTTATCCGTGGGGGCCTATAGGCATGCCAATACCCACCCAGTACAATGGTAGCGGGCCCATTCCAGGGGCTGGTCAAATCCAACCACATTCGCTCCAACTCTTCAGCTAGGCGTGGTCGAACCGGTAAGTGCTATGGTTTTATGCTCCTTTGGTTGTCAAATTTTGTGGTGTCAAAACATCAACCTGTGTCTTGTGTACCATGAGGAGATATATATGTTCAAGACACTGCATCACAATGTTACAAGTTGAGAATGAAGCTCGACTTCAAGATATGTAAGGTTTGTAAGGTCATGTACGTTGTTCACTCCTATAAACTTTAATCAAAGTCTTTCAAAAAGCTACAACAAAAGACAAGTGCTGCTCAAGACTCAAGTATAGTTCAAGAATGAGTACAACTCATGATGAAGTTTTCAAGTTCTAGAAGATCTCAAGTTCAAGCTACATCAAGAGAAGAGATCTCAAGCTTCATAATCTTTAAAGGTCATACATCATCTGAAGAAATGAAGTTTCAATGTTTATACTTCATGACCCAAGTATGAAAGACCTTAGATTGACCTTAGGTTAGGTCATTTTGGATACATAATTCAATTACTTCTTTTTATAAGTGTTGTAGTATGTTCTAAGACTAGTCCTGGACTTTGTTTGACTAGTCCTAGCACTGGCTCGACCAGTTTAAGATATTTCAGGACCAGTCCTAAGTTTGGTGCAAAATTTTAGAATTTTTAGTTGTGCTACGACCAATCCTGGAGACTGTTTAACCAGTCGTATGAACAGTGTCAATTTATCCTACAACCAGTCCTAGATCTATGACTCAAAGTCCCGCAACTAAATCTGGTGTCTCAAGACCAGTCGTAGGGTTCATATGACCGGTCGTGGATAGCCTACGACCAGTCGTAGCTTGCCTTCGACCAGTCGTGGAACGGTTTTATCCAATCATGCTAAAAAATTCAAAAATTAATTTCTCCTATGACCAGTCATAGTGTCCACAAGACCAGTCAAAGGTGTCATTTCTTTAGCTATAAATAGACGATGGATTTTAGAGATTGAAAACTCAATTCAAGAAAAATCAAGGGACCACTTTGAGATAAGTTTGTGTTTATTTTAAGCTACATTGTGCATATTTAATATTCTCTTTTGTTAACTTTATAGATTTGATTTTATTTTTACATTCCAATCTTAATTGAAAAGAGGAATTGTGATATTCCTTCTTCTTAGAATCAAAATCAAATAGAGTTAAGCCCAACTAGTTTAATTTAAAATCAATCTAGAACCTAGAACCATTTTAAAGTGAGTACTGGATATTGAACTTCTACATTTGAATTTCTACTCCGATTGGTTCTTTCGCGCTACTACAAAAGGAGAAATCCAGGTATTTTACATTTATGTAAATTTTCATTTTGGTTTCTTTTGAGATTAAGCTAGAAAAATCTCATTGTGTTGGTTATTTGAGGAGAGCTAGAAAACTCAGAAGTGGGGGTTTTTTTAATTGTGTAAGCCCATTAGAAAGATACAATTGTGAAGGTTTTAGGTGAACTTGAGAAACCTATTTTGATAGTGAACGCTAATATCCCCGGTGTAAGGATATTAGGAGTGGAGTAGCAAGCTGTGTGGCTGTTGTTTAACAGTTGGTGAATACACAGGTGAACCACTATAACTCTTTGTGTTTTGTAGATGTGTGTTTTATTTTTCTATCTTTTATTATCATTCAGAATTGTGGGATGTATATGTGAATGTGAATGTTACAATATTTACATTTCAAGCATTATGGAGAATGTTGTAATAATTTATATTTAAATTCTTATAATTTATTTCAATTCCTTGTTATTTATTTATTCCTCTTTAATTTGAGTTTTTGATACAAAGATCTTTCTAGAAATAAGGGTGTCCTACCATAAATCCTTAGTTTTTTATGGTGTAAGGTTGTCCTTAGAACAACATTTGTATCAACCTCTCAATACTTGTTTATTGAGGTTACTTTTCATTTCAGCATTGTGAATTGATTTTTTGTATTTGGCTATCTCATTCTTTAATTCTACTGTTATTATTTTAAATTTTGCATAGTCCTATTCACCCCCCCCCCCCCCCCCCCCCCTATAGGACTTATAACTAGGCCTTTTCAAGTGGTATCAGAGCTTAATAGTTTATTTTAATTCTTTTTATTTGGATTTATTTCCTGAGCTAATCGATATAAGCTATATTTAAGCTGTCAAATTTTGATAGCCTTTCAGTCACTAGGCCTCTACCTTTCGATGGCACCAATTATGCCTATTGGAAAGCCAAGATGAGGATTTTTCTTAAATCCATGGATGAAAGTGTGTGGCTAGCCACAGTGAATGAATGGACCCCTCCTACCACTGAAGTAACTGGGATCGATGGTTCAAAATCAATGAGAATAATACCTTATTTATCATGGACCACACTTCAGAAAAGTGAGAGTAGTGCAAATGTTAAAGCACTAAATGCAATCACTTACGCACTATCACCGGATGAATTCAAAAGAATTATATCTTGTTATTTTACAAAGCAAGCCTGGGATATTTTAGAAATGATACACGAGGGAACATCGAATGTCAAGAAATCTAAGATTCAAATCTTCACAACTAAATTTGAGGAAATACTTATGGAAGAAAATGAAATGTTCTTGGACTTCTATACAAGATTAAATGACATTGTAAACTTTATGTGGGGTCTTGGTGATAAAATCCCAAAAAGTAAGATTTGTGCAAAAATACTGTGCTCACTTCCTGAACGGTTCAATTCTAAGGTAACTACGATCCAGGAACTTCATGATACGGACAATAAGAGGGTAGAGGAATTACTTGGCTCTTTACAGACTTATGAGTTAACTTTTAAAGCTCCAAAAGGTAAATCTATTGCCTTAAAATCTTCTAAAAATAGTTTTCATGAAAAAGATAACAATTCTGATTTGGAAAACTTTAAAGATGATATAGTCTTTTTAGCGAAAAAGTTTTACAAAATTTTCAAAACTAAAAAGAGGGTTGATTTTCAAAAATCAAATGACAAGAAGAAATCTAAACCTAAAACTCAAAAATTATTAAAAGACAGTCAGTGTTACAACTACCATGAATATGGGCATTTAGCAAACAACTGTCCTAAAAAGGAAAAATCTAAAAAGAAGGGTATGTTGGCTACTTGGGATGAATCCTCTGATTCTGAAGCCTCCTCTGAATCAAAAGATTTTGAAACTTAGTTGGGAAGTGAAGTGAAAGCCCTTGTGACTTTAGCCAAATTCACATTTTCAGATAATGATTTAATAAGTGAAGAAAATATGAATAGTGAATGTGAAAATGAAGATGATCTTCAAGATGCTTACAATGCCCTATATAAGGAAAGTTGTAAAATTGTTGTGAAACTTAAACTTCAAAAAGAAAAATTTTCAAAACTTAAAGAAAACTTTGAATCCCTTGTTTTAGAAAAATCTCATATTTCATATTGTTTTGAAAAGCCTAAATGATTTAGAATTCAAAACCTTCCAGATTGAAAATCTAAAAATGAAAAACTTAAACTTGAAATCTCTTCTCTTTTAAGTTTAAAGGATACATGGAAGTATTCCCAAGGAGATCCAAAGTTAGAAAATTTTTTATCTAGATTAAGGAAATGTGGCGATCGATCCGGTTTGGGCTACGATAAAAATGTTCCTCCTAAATAGAAAAATACGCCTCCTAAGTTTGTAAAAGGAGAGACCTTAAACTCAAAAGGGAAAATTACAAATCAAGATTTTTCTAAAAATACTAAAACTTTTCAAAAACCTAAAAGTGATTACATCCACTATAAAAATCAGAACCGAAACCCTTTAGCTGAAAAAATAGTTGATTTGCTTAAGGAGCTTTTAAAATCTAACTCAGTAGGTCATTCTTACAACAATTACAAACTAAAGAAGGCCAATTATACACCTAAACCCAAAACAGTTATGAAATGGGTTCTTAAGGTTACCTGCTTGGTTGCCCACACTGCTTTCAAAGCTACAAGCCATTCAAAGTGATACCTAGACAGTGGATGCTCAAAGCACATGACTGGTGATAAAGGTCTATTCAATGATCTCAAGGACATGACTGATGGTTCAGTTACATTTGGCGATGGCAGCAACTGCAAGATTATTGGCCAAGGTACGGTTCAACTATATAACCTCCCTTTATTTAAAAATATTTTATATGTTGAAGGATTAAAACACAATCTGTTAAGCATATCTAAAATATGCGTTAACAATCATAACGTAAAATTTTCTAACCAAGGTTATGAAATTTTAAATAATAAGGGTTCAGTAATCTTAATTGGTCGCAAAACTTCAGAAAACTGCTATATAGTTAGTGAATCCAGCTCATCTAGTCAAACGTGTTACATGGTCCATACCAATGAGACAGATTTATGGTATAAACGCCTTGGACATGTACACTACCGTAATCTATATAGATTGAGCAAAAGAGAACTAATCAGAGGTCTACCTAAATTACAGAAAGTATATAAAATATGTGGTGAATGCCAAATTGGCAAGCAATCAAGGAGCTCTCACAAAAAGGTGAACTCTAATGCAACATCAAGACCACTGAAGCTTCTCCATATGGATCTTATTGGACCTACTAAGACGGAATGTCGAGGTGGCAAAAAATACATTTTGGTAATTATAGATGATTTTACTAGATTTACATGGGTATCTTTCTTAAGGGATAAATCAGAAACCCTTGATGAAGTAAAAAAGAGTTCTCAAACGAATTCAAACGGAAAAAGGTTCTCAAATCAGTTAGATCCGTAGTGATCATCGATCTGAATTTGAGAATAGCAGTTTTGAGAAATTTTATAGCGATCAAGGGATATTACATGAATTCTTTGCACTTAAAACTCCACAACAAAATGGAATTGTAGAAAGGAAAAATAGAGTGCTTCAAGAAATGGCTAATGTAATGTTGAATAGTAAGAAGCTATCTAAAAATCTTTGGGATGAAGCCGTTAATACTGCTTGTTATATAATCAACTGGGTTTATACAAGAAAATCCAATAATAAAACTGCTTATGAAATGTGGTTCAATAAGAAGCCTACTATCAAATACTTTCGAGTTTTTGGCAGCAAGTGCTATATTTTGCATGACTGAAAAAATCTGAGAAAGTTTGATACTAAAAGTGATGAAGGAATCTTTTTAAGATATTCTTTAAACAGTTGCGCATATCGTGTACTGAACAAAAGGACTGGTGTTATTCAAGAATTTATAAATGTGGTCATAGACAATCACTTGAATACACTTACCCCAAGTTCAGATAATGATGAAGTTCTTTTACTTGAAAAACTAAATACTTCATCAAATCAAACTGATTCTGAATTGAGGACTATTAAAGATCATCCAACCACTCAGATTCTTGAAAACCCTCTCACTAGTGTACGCACTCGTAGACAACTAGAAGATATATGTAACTACATATGCTTTACATCTTAGATTGAACCTGTTAACGTAAAAGAATCCCTTTCTGACGAAAATTGGATAGTGGCGATGCAAGAAGAGCTTAATAAATTTATAAGAAATGATGTTTAGTATCTTGTTCCTAGACCTAAAGATAAACATATTATTAAAACTAAGTGAATTTTCAAAAATAAGTCTGATGAACTTGGTAATATAATTGGAAACAAGGCTAGACTGGTTGTACAAGGGTATACTCAATTTGAGGGTATTGATTATGATGAAACCTTTGCCCCAGTAGCTCGTCTTGAGTCAATTAGGCTATTTATATCCATTACTTTCTTTATAAAATTTAAAATTTATTAAATGGATGTGAAGAGTGCCTTCTTAAATGGTGATTTGCATGAAGAAGTGTATGTTGAACAACCAATGGGTTTTGAAGACCCTAAGAACACTGATCATGTCTATCGCCTTAAAAAGGCTCTCTACGGTTTAAAACAAGCTCCCAGGGCATGGTATTAGAAATTGACTAAGTTTTTACTAAGTCATAATTTTTAAACGGAAAGTGTTAATAAAACCTTGTTTGTTAAGAAACATAACGATCATATCTTAATAGTACAGATCTATGTTGATGATATTATTTATGGATCTACCTGTTTTAACATGATTGTTGAGTTTGCAGATTTAATGACATCCAAGTTTGAGATGAGCATGGTTGGGGAATTGAACTATTTTCTTGGGTTACAAGTAAAACAACAACTTAATGGTATTTTCATTTCTCAGACCAAATATGCTTTGAACTTGATCAAAAGGTTCAGATTTGATAATGGTAAGAATTTTAATACTCCTATGAATATAACCTTAAGACTCTCAAAGGACTCTACAAGTAAAAATGTTGATCCTAAATTATATCGTAATATGATTACCAATTTACTTTATTTAACTGTTAGTAGACCTGATATTTCTTTAAGTGTTGGTATTTGTGCTAGATATCAGTATGATCCTGAAGACTCTCATTTAACTGCTATTAAGCAGACTATGCGATATGACGTAAGTACAGTAAATATGGGTCTTTGGTATCCACATGAAACTAGTGTTCAATTGGTTGGGTACTCAGATGTTGATTGGGCTTGTAATATTGATGATAGGAAATTAACCACTGGTGGTTGTTTTTATATTGGAAATTGTTTAGTTTCTTGGTTTAGTAAGAAGTAAAGTTCTATATTGTTTTCAACTGTTGAAGTTGAATACATCGCAATAGGAAATGCATATACTCAGCTTATTTGGATGAAACGCATGTTAAGTGATTATGGAATTGCATAGGATATAATAGTTTTATATTATGATAATTCAAATACAATAAACATTTTTAAAAATCTAATCCAATATTCACATACTAAGTACATTGACATTAGGTTTCATTATATTTATGAATTAGTGGAAGAAAAAATAATATCTTTGGAATACATTCCTACCAAGACTCAATTTGCTGACATTTTTACTAAATTACTTGACAAATGCAGGTTTAATAAATTAAAATTTGATCTTGGTATGTGCAATTTAAATTGAATATTCATGTATATGTGCATCATAGTGTATATATATTTGATAATTTTTAAATTTTTATGGAAAATGCATATTTTTGGTGGTACATGACCAGTCGTGGATGTGCTCGACCGGTCGTGGATAGCTCAAGACAGGTTGTGGAGCGCGTTGGGTGTTTAAAATTTGGAGAAAATCTCATCTTTCTCATTTCCTATTTCCTCTCCAACGAGTTGACCTAGATCTTTAAGGTTAGTGTGTCATTTACGATTTTCTGGTAGACTCTAGTCTATATTACTTCATTTTCATACTTAGAGTAATTTATTTTATGATTCATTACAATTTTGGGTTTTTCTCTTGAAAAATCTAATCTAAACAAAGCCCTCTCTATCATCTTTGCATCTTCTTGTTTCTTTGTTTTCTTCTTGGAAATGGATGCTAGAGGGAAAAAGAAAACTTCTCGTGGTCCATCTTCATATAGATCTACTCCAATAACTCGTGGCCACCTTTGGTCACCCGAAGATGATTCCTCTTTTATTCAGGATTTAATAATGCGAAAGTTATTATTGAGCAACCTATATTTCTAGATCACATTGGTCCATTTGGTATCCTTCCACTCCTCCAATCTGTAGGATGAGATAACACATCTTACATTGGGGTGGGCCTGCATACCAATCTATTTCTCAGTCCATGTTTGTATGTATCTCTGATTTTTCAATTGAAAATTTAACATTTAAAATTAATGCTAGAGAAGGTCCATTTGAAATTGACTGTCATCTGATTTCAGGGCTAATGGATATACCTGATAATGACGAGGGTATTCCAATTCATATTCTAATTGAAAAACCCTCTGATTCAGAAAAACAAATGCTCACTAGAGATTTGTGCAACATGAATGTGCAATGGACTCATAAAGGGAATGCTCTCCCCTCAAAGTACCTGTTACCCAGGTATAGAGTTCTCCACAGAATCTTTACTTGAAATCTGTATCCGCGTTCTGGTAACAAAACAGAACTGACTTCCTTTATGGTTCATGTTTTGCACTCTGTTATCTCTGGTACTAAAGTTTATCTTCCTTCTTTGATATGTCATTCTATCATTCAGTTTCGTTTCCATCCAGGTCATAGTGATATTCCATTTGCCTATCTTATGACTGTTTTAGCTTCTCATATGTTGGTTGTTATGCCTGTTGGAGAGGCTCTCATCCATCATCTTATTTTTAACAACTCAAATATTAACAAGATGAAATTAGAGTTGGCTCCTAGAAAAGTGGATGTGGGTGGTGTTAGTGGAGCTAAAGCAGGGAATGAAGAAGAAGTTGATGATCTTCCTCCTAATGATGTTAATATGGATAATATTTTTAATGAACTTGAATCTGATTCTGCTGATGATCCTGATTATGAGCCATCTGACTCTGATGCTCATCTTCGTGATCTAGAGGAGAAGGTAGAAAACATGAATTTTGGCCATGATTTATAGTTTAAATATATGAGCAAATATCTTAGGCACTTAAACAAAGGCCTTCATCAACTTGATCCTTCCATACCTGCTCCTTTTTCAGGTTCAGATTAAGTGATCTATTCTTTGGTCTGTAATAACTTAAAGTTTACTTGTGTTGGTTGGTGAACTTTATCTGGTTGACTGAGTTTTGTTTGAACTAGTTAATGGTATGTGGACTTTATTTGATTATATCATGACTAGTTAATCTTTTATTACTCCTATTTATTATCCTTTGCCATTTTTTTCTTCCTTTGTTATATTGTGACAAAAAGAGGGAGAATTTATATGGATTGATTGATATGGATGGATTGTGAGTAGTAACTTTTTTTTTTTTCATATATATGTGCTACACAGGAGGAGTATGTGAGGAGATGTTTTCATGATGTTCTGTGCTAGTTGATGATAACTGGTGCATGATTCTTTAACCAGGCTGTAACTGGTTGCCTCTTATAACTTGTGCATGCTTATTGTATTATTTATTGTTAAGTGTGTTTTGTCACAAATTTGACAAAGGGGGAGATTGTAAGTGCTATGGTTTTATGCTCCTTTGGTTGTCAAAATTTGTGGTGCCAAAACATCAACCTGTGTCTTGTGTAGCATGAGGAGATATACATGTTCAAGACACTGTATCACAATGCTACAAGTTGAGAATGAAGCTCGACTTCAAGACATGTAAGGTTTGCAAGGTCATGTACGCTGTTCACTCTTGTAAACTTCAATCAAAGTCTTTCAAAAGAGCTACAAAAAAAGACAAGTGCTGCTTAAGACTCAAGCATAGTTCAAGAATGATTACAACTCATGATGAAGTTCTCAAGTTCTAGATGATCTCAAGTTCAAGCTACATCAAGAGAAGAGATCTCAAGCTTCATAATCTTTAAAGTTCATACATCATCTGAAGAAATGAAGTTTCAATGTTTATACTTCATGACCTAGGTATGAAAGACCTTAGATTGACCTTAGGTTAGGTCAATTCAGACACATAATTCAATTACTTCTTTTTATAAGTGTTATAGTCTATTCTAAGACTAGTCCTGGACTTTGTTCGATTAGTCCTAACACTGGATCGACCAGTTTAAGATATTTTAGGACCAGTCCTAAGTTTGTTGCAAAAATTTTAGAATTTTTTATTATGCTATGACCAGTCCAGGAGACTATTCAACCAGTCGTATGAACAGTGTCGACTCGTCATACGACCATTCATGGATCTACGACTCAAAATCCAACAACTAAATCTGCTGCCTCACGTCCAATCGTAGGGTTCGTACGACCAGTCATGGATAGCCTATAACCAGTCATGGACAGCCTACGACTAGTCATGGAACGGTTTTATCCGATCATGCTCAAAAATTCAAAAATCCATTTCTCCTATGACTAGTCGTAGTGTCCACAAGACCAATTGAATGTGCAATTTCTGCAGCTATAAATAGACGACAGATTTCAGAGATTGATAACTCAATTCAAGAAAAATTAAAGGACCACTCTAAGATAAGTTTGTGTTTATTTTAAGCTATATTGCACACATTTAATATTCTCTTTTGTTAACTTTATAGATTTGATTTTGTTTCTACATTCCAATCTTAATTGAAAAGAGGAATTGTGATATTCCTTCTTGGAATCAAAATTAAATAGTGAAATGGCCAAGCCATATGTCCTAGAGGTGGGGAGTGAATAGGACTAAGTCAAAGTAAATTAAATACAGCAGAATAAAATAAAGAAATAGCCTTACACTAATAAATTAATTCACAATGCTAAAATTAAATCAATCTCAATAAACAAGCATTGAGAGGTTGATACAAATTTAGTTTTAAGGACAACCTTACACCCTAATATACAAGGACTTATGGTAGGACAACCTTATTTCTAGAACATCTTTTGAATCAAGAACTCAATCTGAATAGAAATAAATAAATAGCAAGGGATTGAAATAAATTGCAGAAATTTAAATCTAATTTATTACAACATTCCCACACTTGCTTGAAATGTAAATTGTTACAGCATTCACATCCACATGTACATTCCACAAAACAAAATAATGATAGATAAAGAATTAAGCAAGCATTCAATCCACAAGACAAGGAGTTATAGTGGTTCGCCTGTGTACACCAACTTTTTCACAACAGCCACACAGAATGCTACTCCACTCCTAATATCCTCACAGGGATATTAGCGTTTACTATCAAAATATGTTTCACAGGTTCACCTAAAACCTTCACAATTGTGTCTTTTTAACTTGGGCTTACACAATCCAAAAACCCACACTATTCTGAGTTTTCTGGCTCTCCTCAGATAACCATACACATTGAGATTTTTCTAGCGAATCCCAAATAAAAACCAAAAGAATGGCAATTTTACAAAATTGTAAAATACCTGGATTTCTCCTTTCGTAGTAGCCCGGAAGAACCAATTGGAGTAGATGTTCGAATATGAAAGTTCAATGTCCAATACTCACTTTATAATGGTTCTAAGTTCTAATTGATTTTAAAATAAATCAAATTGGGCTAGATCTATTTGATTTTAATTCCAAGAAGAAGGAAAATAATATTTCCTCTTTTAAAATTAAATTGGAATATAGAATAAAATTAAATAGTAAAAAGCTAACAAAAGGAAATAGAATTATACACAATATAGCTTAAAATCAAACACAAACTTATCTCAGAATGGAGCTTCGAATTCACTTAATTTTTTGATAAAAAACTCTGAAATTCATGTGCTATTTATAGATGTAGAAATTCATCTTCGACTGGTCCTAAGGTCACCACAACTGGTCAAAGAAGAAACAGATTTTTAAATTTTTGGGCACGATCGAATAAAACCGTTTCACGACCGGTCGTAGGCAGTCCACGACCGGTCGAGACCCTTACACGACTAGTCGTGTGATACTAGATTTAGTCGCTGGAGTTTGAGTCGTAGCTCCACGACTAGTCGAAGGTCGAGTCAAGACCATCCCACGACCGGTCGAGCAGACTCTAGGACTGGTCATAGCCGAACAGAAAAAATTCGATACTTTGCAACAAAACTACGACTGGTCTTAGAATTTCTTGGACTGGTCAAACTAGTGCTTGGACTAGTCGAACAAGGTCCATGACTAGTCTTAGAACAGACCAAAATCACTTGTAAAAGATATATGAATTATGTATCCAAAGTGACCTACTCTAAAGGTCAACCTAAGGTCAAGCAAACCTCAATAAGTAAGGACATTGAACCTTCATTTGCTTAGACTTTGAACTTTTCGAAGCTTGAGTTTTTCTTAATGTAACTTGAACACTTCACAAGCTTTGAAAACAATGTCAATTTGAGTTGTGCTCAGTTCTCTAATTATTCTTGAGTCTTGAACTTGAATATATGTGAACTTTGAGTCTTGAACTCGAGCTAGAGTCTTCAACTTCTCCAACTTGAGCTGAAGTGTTGACGTGGTGTCTCGAATATATTTAACAAGATACAAACACAAGACACATATAGGAGTTTTGACACACAAAATTTGACAACCACAGAGGATTCAAACCATAACACTTACAAATAAAGCTAAGCCCAACTGGTTTAATTTAAAATCAATCTAGAACCTAGAACCATTTTAAAGTGAGTATTGGACATTGAACTTCTACATTTGAACTTTTACTCCGATTGGTTCTTCCGAGCTGCTACAAAAGGAGAAATCTAGGTATTTTACATTTATATAAATTTTCATTTTAGTTCCTTTTGTGATTAAGCTAGAAAAATCTCATTGTGTTAGTTATCTGAGGAGAGCCAGAAAACTTAGAAGTGGGCATATTTTTTAATTATGTAAGCCCATTAGAAAGATACAATTGTGAAGGTTTTAGGTGAACCTGAGAAACCTCTTTTAATAGTGAATGCTAATATCCCCTGTGTGAGGATATTAGGAGTGGAGTAGCAAGTTGTGTGGCTGTCGTTTAACAGTTGGCAAACACATAGGCGAACCACTATAACTCTTTGTGTTTTGTGGATGTTTGTTTTATTTTTCTATCTTTTATCATTCAGAATTGTGGGATGTATATGTGAATGTGAATGTTGTAATATTTACATTTCAAGCATTGTGGGGAATGTTGTAATAATTTAGATTTAAATTCTTGCAATTTATTTCAATTCCTTGCAATTTATTTATTCCTCTTCAGTTTGAGTTTTTGATACAAAGACCTTTCTAGAAATAAGGTTGTCCTACCATAAACCCTTGGTTTTTATGGTGTAAGGTTGTCCATAGAACAACATTTATATCAACCTCTCAATACTTATTTATTGAGGTTGCTTTTCATTTCAGCATTGTGAATTAATTTTCTAATTTGGCTATCTCGTTCTTTAATTCTGCTGCTATTATTTTAAATTTGGCATAGTCTTATTCACCCCTTCCCCCCACCCCCTCTAGGACTTATAGCTGGGCCTTTTCAGAACCTCTTCTCACCTGACCATGTCGACGGGAGTCAGGCCTACTATGGTCTTCAACACCAAGTGACCCATGCTATTTTCCTGGTCTTGACGATGAGGCTCGAGGGTACCAGTCGAGGTTTAGGGAGTTTTACCCAAGGGTCTAGGACCCAGTATAAAGAAACCTAAATTTTTTATTTTCATATATACCGATCATAATGTCGCTATGGTGGTCTCATCAGTACAACCATGATGTTGTTATGGTGTTTCATCTATCACACACGGATGCTATGATGTATGCTATGATATACACAAGCACACCAAGCAATATATTTGCACACGAGCAATACTATGCATTTACGTCATGTATGCACCCAAGGTAGCTCTAAGGCCAACCGAGCTCCTCTCCCATCCACATCCAACCTTGATCCATGATCATCTTAGACCGGATATATGTGCAACATCCACATAGAATGCACCATCATCATCCTGTAATCTCAATATGCACATGCATCCATGCATGATTACACTGCACACAATGTGCACCTCAAGTCCATGATGTATGTATATGTATGCATGTACATAAATCCAACATGTGCAACACGCTAGGCTAGCTAAAAACTACCACACTATCAAAGAAGTAAAACAATATTCTGATGTGCACTCCTTACACATGGCCAAGAAGGTTATGCAAGTGTTTATACCTTCTACATCACAAGCGTGTACAGATCCACTCCATTTTATAGCTAGTTATCATGCCATCACTTAACACAATACACAACAAGAATCACATACGGTCTATCAAAATGGTCGCGCTACCAACACATTCATTGGTATATAAGGATTTAGTGGTCCATCTCAATGGGTTCACAATGGGTTTATGTACAAGTATCATGCTACCAATCAACACTTGACACACTTTTAGTAATTATAGGTGGTTCATGAGGTGACCCCACTTAGTCCTTAAGCTCACATAGGCTTAGGTGTACACATGGATTATCATAGTATCCAACCTCCTCCTTATATCATCATCATATACACCCTCATTACACATGTCCCACCATCACAAGCATAGATAATCACAACTAACACACGAATAATGTTTGTTTGTTATCACAAGCGACTACCTACTAGAATGGATTGATTAATGGGTTTCCATAACCTACTTGTATTGTAAGACCCGTATCCTAGTTCGTACTGTTCCATCGATTGTCATGAACCTTTCCGTCGAATTCCGGCAATCCGCGACGTATAATTGACATTTACGCACGACCCTAAGTCGTATCCTGTAGATTTGAGTCGGCTTAATCTAAGACTTGTACGATTGCGACCGCATCGTTGCCGTGCTTCCAACGCCGTAACTCGCGCACGGATTCGATACCCTGGTAGGGAGATGTGGGCCGGCATTTATTTCGAAGAAAACTTCATGCATTTGCAATCTCAAGAGAATCTCTACAACATGTCCCATTAATCAATCAATCAATCAATCACTTTATGTCAGGTACACATCACCTTTCACCCCATTCCCAAGCAATCACCAAGTCAACTCTTTCTCACCCTCTCTCTTATACAACCATACATGTCAAGTACACATCAGACATCACTCATCCTTTCACCCATCCCTCAGTTCTCTTATAACCCTCTCTCTCTCCCATTTCCCAACATAATTCCAAGCAACAAAAAAAAAAACCACGTCCAAGCTCTTCCCATGGAGAGAAAAGTGCATGTGTGAGGCCCACTTCCCATCCCAAATCCATCATCCTAGCCATTCAAACCTCATCTCCCTCCATCAAAGTGAAGCACAAGGAGATTGGCTTCCAACGGACCAAGAAGATCGAAAGTGGGTGCTTCTATAGGCTAGTTTTTCATGCTTTTATGATGAGCCAAGTGAGGCCTACCGATCGATGTTATGGATCTCACTTCAAACCCTAAGATGTGGCTGATGGCCCACCTTGATTATCAATATCATTCCATGATGGGGCCATTCTCCATGGACCCCATCATGATGTTTACTTTTCTAGCTTAAATAGAGGTCATTTAGACCGTTTATTTTAGTGGAGAAGAAATCTCCACCGTTGGATTTTGATTTAGTGGGCCCACATGCATTGAGACTCACTTGAGGTATGATTGATTGCAAGGGAGGGCCCATAGTGTCGGGGTCCCTCCATCACGCATGTCCTACTCTCTTTCTCTCTTTCTCCCTCTCTTTCTCATTTTGTTCTCATGTGATGATGATGTGGTTGTGTGGCCCACTCGGATGGACCCCTCCATGAAGCATATATTTTATCCAAGCAATCTATAAGTGGGGCCCACCTTATATGTGTTGTACCCACACCATCAATCATTTGGTGGCCCACCTGAGCAGGGCCCACCTCAATGAATGTCTGATGCCCAACCGTCCAGCGTCCCTGGGACGCTGGACGTGAACTGAGAAAACACAAATATTAGCTTGTTTCCAAGCTTATGGGGTGGCCCACTCATATAGGCCCCACCTTGATGTATGTATTCAATCCACACCGTCCATCCTTTTCCTCAGACCATTTTAGGCGTTGAGCTGAAAAATGGGGCCAATTTGACCTTTTAGCGGGCCATAGCATAAAAAATGGTGGTTTTCACCATTAAGAATTCACATGATGTGTCCAAACACCAAAATATATTGGATATTGGGTTCGTTTGACTTGTTTTGAGCCTTGGCGATCAATGGTTGCATCGGATTCACTTGATGTGGGCCCCACACATGAAAACCCACAAAAGTACCGCGATTTCAAATATATATATAAGGGTGCAACGCCTGCTACTGCAGTGCAGCAGGACGCTGTTAGCGTCAGCATGGAATGGGTAGAGACCCACGGCCCCAGCCATGGGTCCTACCATGATGTTTACTCATCATCCAATCCGTTCATTATGTGGGCCCCTTCCTGAAGTGGGCCCCCTCTAAAGATCAGCCACACCCAAGGCTCAGGTAGCCCACATCATAAGAAACAATGGAGATTGTATGGCTGCCATTGAAACCCATGTTGTCGGGTTCATAAAAGTTTTGGATCAGTACGAAATTTATTTTTCCTCAACGTCCAGGTCTGCGTGACCTTATGGATAGATTGGATGGCAAATAAACATTACGGTGGCCCTACGTAGGACCCACAATGATATATGTTTTTTATTCCCACAGTCTAGGCAGACAGTGGAGCCCACAGTAATGTATGTGCTTTATTCACACCATCCACTGCCGTGGACGGTGGAGCCCACCTAGATGTACGTGTTTAATCTATGCCGTCCAGCCATTTTAGCTAACTGTTGGACATCTAGGGGACCCCCCCATGAGGCATGAGATTTATCCATGTTGTCCATCCCCATGGGACCCACGATGATGCATGGGCTGCATCCATACTATCCATCCATTTTAAAAGCTCATTTTTATGGCATGAACTAAAGAATGGGGCAGATCTAAAGTTTAAGTGGACCCCACCATTTTAAGTAGTGGTCAATGACGCCCACCGTTCAAAAATCCCTAAGGGCCATAATAGTTTCCCATTAAGTTGATATTTGTTTCCCACTTCATCAATCACTATGTTAATTTATGAATGGGTTGGATGGGAAACATATTTTATTATGGGCCTTAAGAATTTTAAATAGTGGAAATCATTATCACCACTTATCTTGTGTATGGCTCATTTGATATGCATGGGGCCCAATTGGTGTGGCCCATTTAATATATATGGCCATGTGATTAGGCCCATTCGATGTATTTATGGCCCATGGTTGAGGCCCACTTTGATATATATAAGGCCCATGTGATTAGGCACATTTTGATGTATTCTAAGGCCCATGTGATTAGGCCTATTGGGATGTATTCAAAGGCCTAGGGGTTATGGCCCATTGTAATGTACATATGGCCTATTGATGTGGCCCAATTGATTTATATAACGTCCATATGATGTGGCCCATTTGATGTATCTAAGGCCATGGGTCGAGGCCCAACAGGATGTCCTTAGGGTTCATTGCAATGAGCGATTCCTCCATGGTTTGTGTAATGATGTTTTATGGCGGGCCATGCCTTGGGAACAATGCTGGTTTGACGTCCACATTATAAGAATAATCTTGGTTAAATGTCCGCATTATGACTCTCCCTAGGGCCCATTGATATGCCTGTACTTGTTGTGTGTAGGACATTTAGGCCCATTTGTGTTGAAAGGATAGTTCATTTCTTTATAACATGCTTAGTATAATTCCATGCCTCATGTCATATGCATCATATGTATGCTTGATATGAGGAATGTTTGATCATAGCATAAGCTGTTAGGCTGAGACATTTACAGGACTCCTTATGAGATGGAGTGCCCCACATGTGCACATGGTACGCACAGGATTGTTGCATAAATGTACGGTGTGATTCATACATCTCGCATATGAGTGACTTGATCATTGTATGCCCTAGCGACATCAGGGCTGTGGCTCCACAGGCACATCGTGGATGGCCGTATCGGATACTAAAAATGCTTGGTTCTAGCACTGTGGGCACTTAGGATGTCCTTGAGTGAAAGTCCCAGAACCTTTTTGGTACTAGGAGTTGCTCCAACGTTTAGACTGAGTGGATACACAAGCGCCCGAGTGTCGAATACCAGTAGGCCGCGTCTCCCACTGTGTCGTAGTCGGTTGGGAGGGGGTGTGGCCTTATCCGCCCAAGTGAGGGGGCTATAAGCTAGGCTGAGTTTGACAAGCTCGTAAATGAGTCCACTATCAACGAGCTAGGTAGGTATTGGCAGACTACTGGTCAGGCGGATAGTGAAGTCTATTTCGCTCGCTGGGCTAAGCGGCTAGGGAGGCGGCAGTCAGTGTGAAGTGTACTAGACCCT
Source organism: Magnolia kwangsiensis (assembly GCA_037074715.1). Lineage (NCBI taxonomy): Eukaryota > Viridiplantae > Streptophyta > Magnoliopsida > Magnoliales > Magnoliaceae > Magnolia > Magnolia kwangsiensis. Next base: position 36,185,601 of record CM073587.1, on the reverse strand, counting down.
AGTGATATCTAGAGAGGAACTGTACTGATATGTGTACTTGATGAGGACTGGCATGCTTGCTTTGCATCCCGCATATTACATTTAGCTACAAAGGCCTCGCATTGCATGGCCTTGGTATGGCTAATAGCATTCATGGACTTACCTCATGTTTCAACATTACTCTGATATTAGATACTTGGCACTTGCCTTGCACACACATTTACACCACCCTTTAAGCTTTTGTAAGCTTATGCACCACCGTTGCGTATAGGTAGCGTTGGACAGCAGCAATGTTGAGGCAGGAGTGCGCATTTGACTATTTTGGAGCTTTTTGATCACCTTATATTTCTCTTTCCATATTGTACTTAAAGTTTTTGATATAGTGGATATGTGGTGATGCTATTTTGTGACTTAGTTATGCTTATGGTTATGCTCCATTACAAAAAAAAAATCATTCTGAAAATCCTCTTTGTAGGATCCCAGGATTGGATTCTGGCATATGATTGCCAGGAGTCGAGAATGGGGCACTAGGGAGGCTGTCGGCACCGGATTCGGCGATCGGGAACTTTGTGAGCCCATTTTCTGAGTTTGGGGCGTGACATGTGTGGCTTGTTAGGTGGTCCATTTGGCTTCCACAATTAGCCCATTTAAGGGATTCATCATCATCACTTCAAAAATTACAATATCAGTTCAGCATACATTCAACACATGGTAATTTTTTAATTTTTAAAATGATGATGATGAATCCCTTAAATGGTTAGCCAAATGGACTAATTGTGGAAGCCCAATGGTTGGTCCAAACATGGCTACCACTAATGGGCCCACATGGCATTTACTCAAAATGGGCCTTAACATTTTTAGGCCCACTACTCTAGTACCATTGTGAACACATCAATGGAATTCACAAAGGATTCTATGTGACGGAGCTCATGGGGACCTCCCATTAGGTCGAGCTATGTGGGGCCTAAAATCAAGTCAGTCTGTGACTAGTGTGGGCCATACCACACACACAAGTTGAGAGGGTTACCCTCCATTAAACATTCATAAACATTTGTTCGGCCCACCAAGACATGGTTCATGAATCTAGCCCATCCATTATGTGTGTCCCACTTGGTTGAGGGGTCAGCCTAAGTTTCATATGTGTCCAAATTTTAGGTGGACCCCAGCAAGTGTTTATATGTTTTATCTGATCTTCACATGATTTCAGATAGTGTGGGCCACCTGACTTCCATGTACGGCTGATTTTTGGGGTATCCCATTTTTTAAAGGGGACCCATCAAATGCACGGTGTTGATGCTTGACATACATCTTGGTGGGGCCTGTGGTGGGATGCTGACAACAAGGGCGTCCAGCCTTGTTAGTTTATTATTATTATTATTATTATTATTATTATTATTATTGTTATCTTATAAGTGGGGCTCATATCAAGAAGATCCACTCCATCTATAGGGTTCTTCAAGTGGTGGCAAGCCCAATGAGTCCAATATTCAGTATGTTTAGGTGTACAGAAACATTACAGTGGGCCCTAACAAATTTGATAGTAAATATCACTATTAAGATGATTTTCAATGGTGTAGCTTACCAGGGATTTGGATTGGCTTCATTTTTTAGCTCAAGGCCTAAAATGATATGGGAAATTGGATAGATGGTGTGAATGAAATACATACATCATTGGGGGGGGGGGGGGGCTTGTGGTCCCAAAGCCCCTGCCCCTATTTCAAGCAGCTGGGACGCTGTAGCACTCTTTTATATGTAGATGTTGTGTGCACGTGTGTGCATGGGTGTGTGTGTGTGTGTGAGTTTGACCTGCCCAATGGCCCATACTTGGATGGTTTGGTTGACATACAAACATTCTGGTGGGGCCCACTATTAATGGGTCCCACATGAAGTCTATAACAAATTAGTTTTGTATGTCGTCTCCTATGCATCCACACCATTAATCATATCATTATCATCATTATAATTGTTCTCTCCAATAATCATATCATTATCGTCATTATAATTGTTCTCTCCAATAATCATATCATCTTCATCATCAACACCATCTCCACCATGCATAAACACAAGGAAAACAAAATCAGAATGAGTGAGGGTGTACTCACCTTGATGGTCTAGATGGATTGTTAAGATGGATGGGAGGGATGAGATTGATAGCCCACCAAGATCACTCCTCTCTCTCTCTCTCTTGTGGTAGGAAAATGGTGAAAATGTTGAGGATTGAAGGGGTATCTGTAGAGAATTTGCTAAAATTGTGGTAGGTTAGATTAATGTGGTTATGATTAGCTTAGGCAAGGATTATGGCAAGTAATGCATAATTAGGACTTAATGTTAGATTATAAGAGACATGGGGTGGCATGGCATGATGAAATCATGCATAAGGTATTGTATGAAGAAGGGTTGACTTTGGACACATATGAGAGAAGGGTGGTATAGGTGTGTGACATCACACACATGGGTAGAGATTCTCTCACCCATGTGTCGCATGGTGCATGTGTGCATAGCATGTGTTGTACACATGTGCACAATGGAATATATGGCGCCATGCGCACATTATATGCCAACGGTTCTTTACATTATATCTCACTAATGGAGTGTTGTATAGATGCATGAGTGGTACCTCCATGACCGCGGCGACGGGACAATCGATATAGCGAGGGTTTCGAAGTCTTGGGTTTTTGGTCGCATGGAGAATTTGGGTCTGGCCAAGGGCATCGATCATTGTGCACATAAGTATAAAAATTGTATAGAATAGATAGGGTCTTACACCGACTGCCACTAACGAACAAAGTCCAGTGCCACTGAAAGGGACTGTTTTCATTCAACAACTTGTGGAATTAATTCGGTACTACCGAAAGATATTTCGGTACCATCAAAGAAAGTTCGATGATACCGAAGTTGACTTCGATAGCACCATAAACTAGTCATTTTCTATCCGTTGGAACTGTTTATCTATAAAAACAGCTTGTAGAAACCTATAAAATTAGTAGAAATGGGCATCATAGAGTCTCTAGTGTATCCCAAGCTTATCCTAGCCCATTTAGACTCTATCCATATGAGTTTCATGTTCTCTTTATTGTGATTCTTCACTCCTATGAGCATTCAAAGCTCCTATTAATGAAGAACATGAACTTGTCCCTTCTCTAGAGTACAAAGGCCAAACCAATAGGAAAACCACTCGTTATACTAGAAAGGATATTCAACCAACTCCCATTACCTTGGTCACCTTTACAGGTACATCTTTTGCAAGGTTCTTGATCGTGAGCCAAACCAAAAAGGTAAATCTAAGCTACGTGATCAGGGGAGTACTGGGAAGCTGATTTAAGCACGAGATCGTGAAGATCAAGCATCCCAAGATGAGCTACAAAAGAGAAATCTATCCAACAAGTGTCACAGTTAAGAGTTCAAAGTTTAGTCTCTTTCCTCATGTTGGATTGAGGCTAAGAGTTTTCTATCAACAAATTCGTTTAGGTTCCTTGTGTGGGACCTTGCCTGGAGGGCCTAAACATAGGTGCCTTGTGTGGGACCCTGGCCAGTAGGACTAAACGTAGGTGCCTTGTGTGGTTCCTTGACTGGTGGGCCTAAATGGAGGTGCCTAGTGTGGGACTTTGGCCAATGGGCTTAAACGTGGGTTCTTAATGTAGGACCTTTACTCTTGTAGAGAGCATAAATTGGTGTCCTTAGTATAGGACTATAAAGGTTATTGGTGAACTTGTTTTAAAACCATTAATAGTAAAATCCGATGCACTCTGGGATTGAGTGTGGATGTCAGGAGTGGAGTAGGCACGTAGAAGAACCACTATAAATGCTTGTGTTTGGAATTGTCATTTACACATCTGTTTAATCATGTTTATATATGCTTGAACATTTTAACATCTCATACATGATTGAATGAATGCTATGAATTGATAGGAAGCACATTCCACACACAAGCTCACAACACTAGGCTAATTGTTGTTTCTGCATATCTTTAATAGCCTTTGTGTTGGAATCTCTAACTGACTTGGAAGTCATTAGAGTTATATTACCTTACTTGCTTTAAATTGAATGATTATTTAAGTTAGGCAATCAGGACTTTAAATAGGCAAAAATATTTGAAAAGTCGTATTCACTCCCCTTTAGGACCTTAACTCAGATTCTTTCTTCAGTATCAACAATATAAATCGCAATTTCAATTGGTATCAAAGCAAGGTTCCTTTGAAAAAGGTTTAAGAACCTAGAGGAAGATCTTGACTAAAGAAAGAATTATGGGCAAAGGAGAGGGACCATCCGTCTCATGACCACCCATCTTTAATGGTACAAACTATGCATACTGGAAGGCCAGAATGATATTTTTTCTCTAGGCCTTAGATGATGATATATGGGAGATTGTTGAAAATGGATATACTACACCTACAGAACAAATTGTTCTTGAGGATGGTACAACAATCACCAAACCAAAACCAAAGGTCAAGTGAACCCAGTATAACAAAAAGATGAGGATGTGTGAAGCCAAAGCCATGAATGCAATCCATTGTGGAGTTTCACTGAAAGTATTCCATCAAATAAGTATGTGTGCAAACTCTAAGGCAGCATGTGAGTTATTAGAAACTACCCATGAAGGAACTAATACGGTACAAATGTCAAGGCTTCAACTTCTAACATCTTAATTTGAACATATAAAGATGAAAGAAGATGAGATGTTCATTGAGTTTTTTACAAGACTAAATGATATATGTAACTCCATGGGAGGACTTGGAGAAAGAATTCTAATACCTAAAATATGTAGAAAAATTCTGAGATCCCTACCGGAACGTTTTAACTCCAAGGTCACCACCATCGAAGAGTACATGAATATAGAAGAAATGAAAGTAGAAGAACTAGTAGGTTCCCTACAAATTTTTGAACTACACTTCAAACCACCCACAAAATCTAAAAATATTATTTTAAAGCCTCTAACACCATGAATACAATAGAGGAAGAAGATAGCGAGAATGAAGATGGAGATGAGGAAGTTGCCCTCTTAGCTAAAAAATTTAAAAGATTCTTTAATAAGAACCGTAGAAGACCATATAACAACAAGGGAGCTCAATCGAACCACAAGCGCCAAACTGGCAAATCCAACAAGTCCAAAGAGCTTTAATGCTACAATTGTAAAAACTTTGGTCACATCTCCACAGAATGCTCTACAAAGAAGTCTAAAGGAAAAGCTATGGCAGCCACTTGGGATGACACTGACAACTCAAATTTAAATTCAGATGAGTCAACTAGTGATGGAGATGCAAAATCACTGAAGATTCTCATGGCCTCCACCACTATAGTCATTCCCAAAAATTTGGATGAGGAAGATGAATTTAATCTTGAGGAAATTAAAAAAGAGAGAGGAACTAGAGTTAGAAGCATAACTTTTGATAATCTGATCAACAAAATTGAACTTCTAGAATTAAAGGTTAAAAAATTAAAAAGAAAAAACAAGAAACTAAAAATGGAAGTAAAATATTTAGATCAAACAGTAGAACTAACCCGAAAATTTACTCAAAGTAATGAAAAATTTGAGAAACTTCCAGGCATGGGAAGAAAATTCAAAAATATGATAGGCCTAGGATATGAAATGATAAAAAATTCAACAACTCCAAATTAGAAAGATCCAGTTAAATGCCATCACTATGGAAAGATAGGACACTGCAAATGGAAATGTCCTATATGTTACTTCCAAGAAAAACCACAAAGTCACATCCAAATCATTTGAAAGTCACTGAGAGAAATATTCTTCTGGCTCAAAGAAAGTGGTTACCAAATGGATAATGCAAAACAAACACAAGTGCCCTGAAAATGACTTGGGTCCTTGTTGTAAGACCCGTATCCTAATCCGTACCATTCCATAGACTTTCGTGATCATCCCTGTTAAATTTGGTAACCCGTGACCTACAATTGGAATTTACGCGCGACCCTGATTGCATCCCGTATATCTGAGTCGACTCGATCCGAGACTTGTACCCTTGCGACAGTGCCATCGTCGTGGTTTCAATGCCGCATCTTGTGCACCGATGTAATACCCAAGCCAGGAGTTGTGGGCTCGTGCATATTTCAGAAAAATGCCACGCATTTGCAAAACCCAAGAGAGTCTCTACCAAACTTCACATCAATCAATCAAGTACAACCCATCCCTCTCTTACCAACAAAGCATGGCACCCCTCTCTCTCCTATCCCTAAAGTCAACTCTTCCTTACAACAAGCCATCCCTCTCTCCTAACATCTCCTCTCTCTCTCATTTCCTCCACCATTATTCTAAGCACCAAGACAGAGTGAACGTCCAAGCTTACCAAAGAGAGAAGATAGGTGTGACCCACTTCTTACCCCTCTCATCTCTCATCCTAGCCATTCAATCTCCATCATCTTTCATCAAAGTTGAATCCAATGAGCTAAGGAACCAAGGGACCAAGAAGGATTGCAAATGGTGGGTGATCTTAGGATTTTCACCATTGATTTCTATTTATGGGCCCACTTGTGGTGGGACCCACTTGATGTATGCATTGTATTGAGTATATGGAGGGCCCATAGTAGCGGGGTCTCTCCCCTTCTCATGTCTCTCCATCACACAATCTCTCTTATTCTTTTTCTCTTTCCATGTTGATGGCCCATCTTGATGATGTGCATGTTCTACCCACGCTGTCCATTTTACCGGGCCACCCGCTGTCCAACCGAGGCCCACCTCACTGTCACATCTAGCCGGCCCACCTTGCTACCCATTTTTGGGCCTGTCTAGACAAAGGGAAACCACAAATATCATCTTGGTCCAAAGTGGGGTGGCCCACCTTTCCATGGACCCAACCTGATGTACATGCAGCACCCCGCTACCCGTCCAGTGGGTAGGCCCACTTGGCCATTCTTTTTCGGACAAGCTAAGGTGTAGGGAAAATATAAATGTCAGCTTTTCCAAAGTAGGTGAGCCACACGTGTGGACCCACCATGGTGTATACAGTGTGAATCCTCACGGTCTAGTCCCGGGATGATGGGACCAACAATGTATGTGTTTTATTCACCCCATCCATTCCTGGACAGTGGGTCTATAAGATGTATGGGTTGTAGCCACACCGTTGTGACAAAAAGGGGGAGAAATTATATGGTTTTGCACGGATTGATGGATTGATTGTGAGTAGTATATAGTAGCAATTTTATACTTTTGGATATATGTGTGCTACTCAGGGGGAGTAAGTAAGGAGGTGTTTTGCCTACTTCATCTTGATGTGTGTTAGTTGATGCAACTGGTGCATGACAACTGGTGCATAATTCCTTAACCAGGCTGTAAGTGGGTTTTTTTCTTTTACAACTTGTGTATAATTCTTTGTATTCATATTGGTTATATTATTGTTGAGTGTTTCGTCACAAATTTGACAAAGGGAGAGATTGTAAGTGTTATGGTTTTATGCTCATTTGGTTGTCAAATTTTGTGGTGTCAAAACCTCAATCTATGTCTTGCGTAGCTCATTGTTATAAATGCTCAAGACATTGCATCACTACTCTAAGCACTTTACTTCAAGTCAAGAACAAAGAACTACTTCAAACTACTTCAAACTACTTCAAGAAATGTAAGTACAAGCTACAATAGTAGAAGTGATCTTGTTCAAGTCTCAAGTCAGTGTACAACACAAGATGAGTTGTTATTCAAGCTATAGAAGATCTCATGTTCAGTGCTACATCAAGTTCAAAGATTTCAAGTTGCACAATCTTCAAAGGTCATCAACCATCTGAAGATATGAAGTTTCGAAGTTCATGCCTCACTTTTAAGGTATGATTGACCTTAGATTGTCCTTAGGATAGGTCATTTTGAATACATAATTCAATCATATCATTTTACATGGAATTAGACTATTCTAAGACTAGTCCTGAACCTTGTTCGACTAGTCCTAGAACTGCCTCAACCAGTTCAAGAAATTCCAAGACCAGTGTTAAGTTTGTTACAATTTTTTAAAATTTTTTGTTCATCCATGACCAGTCTTGGACTCTGTTCAACCACTTGTGTGAATAGTGTCGACTCGTCCTACGACCATTCCTGGTTCTACGACTCAAACTACAACAACCAATCTTTAAGTCCTACGACTAGTCGTGGGTATGCTACGACCAGTCGTGGGTATGTTATGACCAGTCGTAGATACCCTACGATTAGTCGTGGAACGGTTTTATTCGATCACGCTAAAAAATTCAAAAATCTGTTCTCCTACGACTAGTCATAGTGTCCTCAAGACCAGTCGAAGGTGCGATTTCTGTAACTATAAATAGAGCAAGAATTTCAGAGTTTCATAATTCAATTCAAGAAAAAATCAAGGGATCACTCTGAGATAAGTTTGTGTTCATTTTAAGCTACTTTGCATAATTTATATTCTCTTTTGTTAGCTTTATTAATTTGATTTTATTTTTACATTCCAATCTTAATTGAAAAGAGGAACAGTGATATTCCTTCTTCTTGGAATCAAAATCAAATATAGCTAGCCCAACTAGTTTAATTTAAAATCAATTAGAACCTAGAACCATTTTAAAGTGAGTATTGGGCTTTGAACTTCTACATTCGATCTTCTACTCCGATTGGTTCTTCCGAGCTGCAACGAAAGGAGAAATCTAGGTATTTTAAATTTATGTAAATTTTCATTTTAGTTTTATTTAAGATTAAGCAAAAAAATCTCATTGTGTTGGTTATCTGAGGAGAGCCAGAAAAATCAGAAGTGAGGGTTTTTGGATTGCGTAAGCCCTTGTCTAAAAGACACAATTGTGAAGGTTTTGGTTGAACCTGTGAAAACCTATTTTGATAGTGAATGCTAATATCCCCTGTGTGAGGATATTAGGAGTGGAGTAGCAAGTTGTGTGGTTGTTATTTAATAGTTGGTGTACACACAGGCTAACTACTATAACTCTTTGTGTTTTGTGGACGTGCGCTTTATTTTTCTATCTTTGATCATTCAGATTTGTAGGATGTATATCTGAATGTTGTAATATTTACATTTCAAGTATTGTGGGGAATGTTGTAATAGTTTAGAATTTATTTCTTGCTATTTCATTTATTTCCTTTCTATTTGAGTTTTTGATATTCAACTTGTTCTAGAAATAAGGTTGTCCTGCCATAAACCTTTGGTTTTTATGGTGTAAGGTTGTCCTTAGAACAATATTGATATCAATCTCTCTTTTTGAGGTTGCATTACATTCTAATATAGTGATTTATTTATAGTGCTATCTTTTATTTATTAATATTCCGCTGTTATTGCTTAAATTTGACATTGTCCTATTCACCCCCCCCCCCCCCCCCCTTCTATGACATATAGCTTGGCCATTCAGGTTTTAAATCAGGTTCACCTCAAACCAGTACAACCTACACAAGGTTGACTCTAGGACCTACGTAAGGTACCTAACATGTCTCAACGAGACACAAGTTTATGCCTCGTACAAGTGCAAGGGTCAACACAGTATCCATATTTAGGCCACATAGGCCAAGGAACACACAAGGAACCTAGAGTTTATGCCCTACACAAGAACAAAGGTCAACACACAACACCTAAGTTTTAGGCCACACAGGCCAAGGATCCACACTAGGAACCTTAAGTTTATGCTCCCCAGGAGTAAGGGTCAACACACAACACCTATGCATATTCTCCCGTCGGAGGCCTACTATGAGGACTTAAAAGGGGTGAGAATCACCTGTGACCCAATCCTACACAAAGGAATGATTAGCAGGGTCTCTGGACTCTAATGACTTACAGATAAGTAGATGAGCACCATTAAGCATGTTGATGAAGATCTCCTCCTTTGATGATGAAGAATCTTCAGCTCACTTGAATGACAACACAGATGATGCTTCAATGTAAGGCGACGGGTTTGGTGAAAGTTATGTTGGAATCCTACTCTATTAAATATTTTTCTATTTTAGAGACAAAGTGATTCCAAGCATCTAAGCATTCAAGGCATCCCAACTCAATGATTTTCCATTAAGGTGGTAACTAAAGGATCCTTGAATAGGGAATTTCATTCCCCAATCCACTCTATTGAATATCAATGATGAGGGTGGATTGGAAGATGAACTCACATGAGAGAAAAGGGCTTAGGGTAGGTGATCTGAATTAAACACTTAAAAGCTCTATATATTTTCTCTTAAAAACACACAAAGAAATAGGCAAAAAGTTTTAACAGAAATAAAGCAGTCATATTTTTGGCAGAGTTCGATATCATCGAGCAGTCTTCAATATCATCAAGTGTATACTTTCGATAACGTCGAATTTCCACACGATGACATGAACTCAATCTATCAAATGCTTTTGAACCTTTTTGCCAACTGGTCGAGGATATCGAACATATTTTGATGTCATCAGATTTCAAACTACAATTTCATCGACCCATGGTTCAATTCCTTAACATTTAAAAAACATGAGAGGAAACTTGCCTTTGAAACTTAATAGGTATTGATATGATTAAGCATCCCTTGATATCATCTAACTTTGAATACCGACGATATCGATACCAGTTTCGATTCATCGATCTTTTCAAAGAATTTTCCTATATGATTGATTCATCCAACAGTTTTGTGTCTCAATTTGATGACATCAACCTGGTCTCGATATGATTGATCTTTGAATATCAATATCATCGAGTGATCCTTGATACTTAAAAGATTTTTCCTAAAAGCTTGCTGGTTAGATTTATGTCCTAATTTGATATCATCGAAGGTCCATCGATATCATCGATATTTGAATTTTGAAGATATTGAGACTCTCTTTGAGACATCGATAATCACATGATTTTTCTTAACTGCTTTCTGGACACAAGTTGACCAGATGTCGATTTTATCGAGCTATTTCGATGAACTCAAGATTTGAAAGTCGATGATATCGATCCTGGCTTCGATTCATCAAGAAATCAACCCATGATTCATTTTGGTTGTTGTACATCTTTAGTCCTCATTCGATAACATCGAGTGGGTGTCGAGGACATCGATAACAGTGTCCGATTTCATTGAAGCAATTATCGATAAATCGACAAAGGCTAAAAACTTAGATTTTCCTGATGTTGCAAAATAGTTTTCACACCTTAAACCCTATGTTGTTCTAACCTTTTTAAGGGTTTTATATACCTAGTGTTTTGGGACATGGGATGTGAGGCTAAGTTTACCTTTGACGAGTTCGGAGGACACATCCAGTTGAGGCAGTTGCTTGAACGATCTTCTTATGGGGCTCACTTGTCTCCCTGACTCAACACTCACAATAATCGATAAACCAGGGCACTTTCAATCGCCCCCTTTGTCAATTACATGACAAAACACCTGAAATCCTAGAACAACATTTAGACCAACATCCTAAATTGTGTGTACCTAAACTTTACACAATTTTACAAATATGTTATCAAGTTCACACACACAATTGTATCATTCAGTAGTAGCTGCTCCCCCTATCTTCTTTCAACTGCTCCCCATAACACCTGCACCTCCATTCATGCATAGGCACACACAATTATCTTCCAATGGTGGGATTGTTCTCCCCCTTTTTGTCAGTCATTGGCAAAGGACAGTATAGCAATACTAGTTGACTGAAGTTGAAGCATAAAGGTAAGGGAGAATCAATAGAGACCCAGATATTCCAATTCATAACAAATAATGACATCATAATGAGTAAGAGACAGATGTATAACAGATCATGACATCTCTATACTTATGGAAACCATCTATGCATACCGGGTTTAAAAAGTGCTATGAGTCCTCAAAAACATAATAGTACAACTTCAAACGTCAGAAATCACAATCCAATTCTCAATCTTTAAGGGGTATTGAGTAGAAAGTAATCACAATTTATACCAACATTCCACATAAATTAATGCATAATTGAGAGCAGATAGACATGGCAACAAATATATATATATATATATATATATATATATATATATATATATATATATATATATATATATATATATAGAGAGAGAGAGAGAGAGAGAGAGAGAGAGAGTATTAATCACCCATCAAAATATCCAATATAAAAACTGCCTACGCTTGACAGTATTTCAACATCCATCCCAAACCAACCCAATAAACTATCTAGCCCAACCATGGGCATATCAAAAGACAAGTATTCCCCTCATTTATAAGATATCCATACACCAAAAAAAAAAAAAAAAAAAAACTTGTTAGACTTTTCATGTTAGCTATCCACCACATGCACACATAAGAATGTAGGGCATTAAAAAAGATACCCATGCCTGTACGTGTGGATGAGTAGTTGGTGTATGTAGTGGCAGGAGAGCTTTTGACTCCAATGCCGAGAATTGCACATCATGTCTCTCCAGCTTGTCCTTTATTCGAGTCAATCCATGCTGCGTCGCCCCGACCCTATCTTGATGAAATTTGAAGCGTTGGATCTGAGTGGAATCGGTTGGATCGGGAACATGTTGAGGCTCTTGCGGATCTCCTCCTGGTGGCATTGCTCCTTCTCCCATCCCCCCTTCTCCATGAATTTCCTCCTTAGGTTGGCTTTCTGGATATGCATGAAATTTAAGGTCTAGTTTTTGAATATTGATCCTGTTAAAATGCTGTAGAGGACACTCAGGATCATTTGTGGGAGGAAGACCGATTGTGTTGCATATCACATGAATGATGTGAGGAAAGGGCAGATGGACTTCTCAGGATGTGTGGATGCCACTAGCCAACTAAAGAAGAATTAGAGTAGGCAAACATAGCTTGATTCCAGTGGTGACACAGTACATAATCATGACCATGAACCTGGTAAGATCTGCTTGATTGGGTCCTCGAGGGTAAGCGTTGGAGCAGAATATTTCGTGTAGTACTTGGTATTTAGGGTGCATATATTTATCTTTCAATGCATTCCCTTGGTGTCATGGGATATCTTTGTCCTGACGTAGGAATTTTGAGAGTGTAGATCGAGTGATTGGGTTCTCAAGGTCAAGATCAAATAACCCGACTAGAGACAAGGTCAGACCTAAAATGCTAGTAATGGATTCAGTAGTGATGTCAACGCTATCATCCCTGATGGAGACAGTAATGGATGGTGGATTAAGGATAAGAGAATGATAATATGCAAGAATCTGGTATGACCACTCATCATGACTTGGACCCCCGAAGTCAAGAAGGGGCAGCCAGTCGATCGCATCTAATAGAGGTTTCACATCGTAAGGTTGGATGCATTCCCTATCAATCCTACGCTCATGCACCGAGCGCCTCCCTGTGTATTTTTTAAGAATATATGGAGGAGGGCCTACAACAACATGTTGAGGGGCAGGTGCAGCAACAAGAGCTTCTCTACGCGACATTTGTCGAGTAGAGGAGCTCCATTAGCGTGTAGGGGATAGTTGAGACTGAGCTTATAACGACCTGAATTTTTGTCAACTTGGAATTAGACGTCCTTAGGCAATGGGTCGATCATAACTCCTTATTGACTTCTCAGAACTCAATCCCAAAGTCTCAAATCCCCTTTCAACCCATTTTCTTCAAAAATCTCACATTTCACCACCTTATTCTTCAAATTTTTCTAAGTACTTTTACATTAGATACTAATCCTAAAGTTTAAATGATGAAAGGAAATACTTAAACTTAAATTTACTATAAATAGTAAATATATAAATAAAATGGGTTTTTGACCATTAGCCTTATGTAATATGACAAAATAAATCGGTTATTTGGATAGATCAGCTTCTCCTACCTAAAAATCATATACTTTACTTTAAATAACTCATTCTGGTTTATAAGATACACTCATTTCAAAATCTATGTAGCAAAACCACCAGCAGACAGCACAGCGGGGCATGGCGCCACTGCCTTGACCGCGGTGCGACGTCGGTGCACCGAATTTCAGTGGCTCCTCACTGCGATTTTCTTTACCCTTTAACCAACTTTAAAAAGTCATGTATCCCTCAATATAACTCTGATTTAGGTGATTAAAAAGCTAGATTAAAGCTTGATAAGTCTAATTTCATATAAAAATAAGTGAAAAATATAATAAAAATTTTAATATAGTTAAAGCTTGGTTGATGTGACAACTATCCAAAAATTCTTAGTTTGGACAGCTGCTACTTCCAGAATTTTTAGAATTTTTATAGAGCATAAAATCTACTAAAATTTGGTGGAGATAAAGTAGACTTGATGATAAACTACTAAAAAAATATTTAAACTAATATACTAACTAAAGTACAAAAAAGGGACATAGAACTACCCTAGGATCATAATCTGTTAAAATTAGGGCAGAATTTAGTTAAGTACTAAACTAAACAATTAATGGATTAGGCTTAAACCACTTTTTATACAAACTATAAGACCCAAAATCATTAAAATCACTAACTCAATATTACTTAAAATTTAGGAACAATCTCAAAACTTAGTTGCTCTTGGGAACACATTGAAACTCCGTATCGGGCCTAGAAGTTCCATGACCATGAAACTATAAGCTTATGATCATCTTATTGGGCTTAACAACCATCATGGGAATCGAGCCTAGATAGTGTCCAGAAATGTACAACTTGAGGCTTGAGCGAAGTGTGTGAGAAACGCGAATATCTTTAGAAAATGAAACAAAACTTAGTGAATTGGGCCGTTTGCTTGCAGGTGAAATTGAAGATTTTAGACCATCAGATTCTGACCAAACTTCACCCATAGATTAGGAAAATTTTCCTGCTCTTGTCCGTATACTAGTGGCCCTGATCGAGCGACAACAACCGTTGATCTGATATGGGTCCTCCACGGTCGATCCACTAATCCTATCGTACCGAAATCATAACCTGGCCTCAATCCATTATCAAGGAACTTACTCCCTGACATGGACAGGGAATAGAGCTCTATATGAGCCCCATTCATCAGAAACAGGCGCCCTATGGATACAAACCAGGTATACCATGGCCATGGGGCCATTTGTATTAGTTCTAGGCCTATATAAAGCCCTTATCTAACCCTACCTCTCTCGCATAGAATTTTCTCAAAACCTTAAGGAGAGAGAGAGAGAGAGAGAGAGAGAGAGAGAGAGAGAGAGAGAGAGAGAGAGAAGAAGAAGAAGAAGAAGAAGAAGAAGAAGAAGAAGAAGAAGAAGAAGAAGAAGAGAAAAGCGGAAGGAGAGAAGAGTGGTTCTGGGAGATCATTGTAGGAATTCTCCCACACGACTCTATGTGCTAGATCGCCATTTTCTTTCACTATTCAACCCTCTTCTGGCTATAATTTTAGTAAGAAACCCTAATCCTAATCTTTTTTTAGAAATCCAAATAGAGGAATCAATGAAATAGTTAACCAATTTTGTGATTTAGGTAACCATTATTCTGTAGACGGGAGCGTAGGTTTCGAACCAAATTCGAAATAACAAATCTGATAAAAGATGAGGACTATAAACATTTAGGTTATGGTTTTAAGGCTTTCAATGTCAGCTAATAACTTATGTCTAACTTGATTGTTGCCATATGATCTTAGTTATGACGTTTTCCATGAATTATACATGTCTAAACTATGTTGAATATATTACGCATTCCATGTGTTTGTTGAAATGCTTGTATGAACATGTAAATATGATTTGTGTTTGCTATAACAATTAAAATATGATTCATCATTGTCTTATGCATGCTGACCTCTCTGTGTAAGGATTTGCTAAGATAAGTGTTGTAACTAACCTAGTCTATATATTAGGTAGAAGGGTAGCCTAAGTGTTTGATAAAATGTTTGAATGAGTGCGAAATTCTGATTTGTGCTTATCATGACTATTAATCTAGGATTCATGTTTTTTGCATGTATGACAATCCCTTTGTGAAAGGATTTGCCATAATATATGCCGTAACTAATTTAGTCAATGTATAAAGTAATGTGTAGTCTAAGTGTTTGATAAAATGTCTGAATGAGAAATTGCTTGATGAAAAGTATTTTGTAAGGGTGTTGAGATAGAATTCTCAACTACCTTATCAGTATTTATAGTTTCCTTCATGTAATCTAAATTGCTACTACGTGATTTATGGATAAATACATATGTATAATAACATGTTCAATTTGCTACTACGTGATTTATGGATAAATTTGTATAATAAAAGCTCGAATGAGATTTATATTTGAATTGTTTGTTAAATGTTATTATGATTATCACATGTGAATACCAATTGTATTTGAGTATGATTAGGACTAATATGTAGTCCAGACAATCGGTAACGGTTCCCGATTGAGTGGTTGAACTAGTCTTACCACATTGGATAAGTTCGATGAATCCGAGTCATACGGTGATTGTCGACAATGGCTAGGCCAATTAATTCAACATGCGCTCGTACCAATCGAACTTGTCAAATAACTTGATTGGCCTATTATGTGTTTACCATGTATGAAAACTACTGCTTGAATCTACGGTACCACTTACCAATGTCAAACTCTTCTCAACCATGGCACCATGATTCGATAAGACTCATGATCCGGGCATGGTAGTGTATGGGACACCGTGGTCGAGTTGTCGGCCAATGCTGGGGTGATGAGCCTCCGTGTAGTGACCAGTGAGCAACCTAAACTCACGAGCCGAATATGGTAGTGTATGAGACATTGTATTTGAGCTGTCGGCCTATGTTCATGTGACGAGCCTCCCGTAGTGACCTCGAGTACAATCAATTGAACTTGCCTATCCACTGCTTTCATTAGGGGTGATGCCCTACAACTTGTCTATCGTATGGGATTGACTAGGATTGACGACCCTATATCGATCCTCGTTTGGGTTAATGATATAAAGGGAGGTACCTTAGCTTCCAGAATCTGTAGTGTGAATAAGCCTAATTAACTACTTGGCTAACACGACCATGCACCACATTGCATGTGCTTCAACGAGGAAGAGCATGTTTAGGGAGTTTGTCATGCGCGATCGTAAGATGAAGTCACTGAGGGAGTGCTGCCGAGGGTATGCATCATTTTCGTATATCATCCCTACATTAATAAGAGTAGCTAGGATTGTTTAATGTATTGTTTTATCATTACTATTTGACTAAATTAATAACATGTTAACCTTTACTTTATAGTTCCACTAAATTAGCTACTCATTCCCACCTGGGATGGTGTTTTAAAACACTAACTAGACTCTGTTGTAGATGCAGGTGATGGGGAAGTCTATGCAGCAGAGTTTGACTTCATAGACGAGCAGGAAGAATTCTCCTATGTGTAGCTCTCAGGCAGATTTATGTAGACTTAAAGCTACGTTATCGAGATTACAGGGACACTGCATTAGTTGAACATTTACATTTTGATGTTTCGTACATTTTGAAACAAAAATATGTATACATTCAGCCCGATATCACGTTCATACTCTGGAGGTTACAAAACACATATATATTTTATATATCTATCTCAGTCTTCCACTTGCTTAATTATATTAACTTTGGAGTACGATATACTGATTTAGTGTAATCTCACTCATGTTTAATACACTAATGTGAACAACATTTAAACATCATTATCTATGTTCATAAGTGAGGCGTTAGAACTCGGGAGTTGAGCTTTGCTCGACCCCCGAAATTGGGGGCGTTACAAGATGGTATCAGAGCATGATTTGGATTAAACTGGACCTGGGTTATGGTAACATGATGCACAATGACGTACTTTAACTTAGGAGGGGGTGATAAAATGTATAAATGATTGTGGGATTTCAAGTTTCATCGACAGGTGAGATTCACAGTCGAAATGTAACCCGTACGCATCCGAGATCTTGTGAAATGATCTTTATTCCTTCTTAGGCCGTCAAACGACGGGTTTAAACTCTTAGACAATGATTTTCAAACTTAAAACATGCCAAAGGGTGTGAATATGTATGAAGTAGACCAAGGAAACACATTTTTTCGGATGTAAGGGCCCAAACCACACAATATAGTGGGACCCAGGGGGTCCCCCGCACTATTCTGGCACCACGAGGGGGGAGGACACCGCCCCCAGGCAGCGACACCGCCACCTTTCTAGGGGATTGCGGCGGCATCGTGCCAACGGCGGTGCGCCGCCCCCACCTCCAGTGGGTTGCGACAAGCCCACGGTTCCGGTGACTCGCGGCCCTCCACACGCACGATGGGCCCCATTTTTATGTGGGAGCACCTTATTTGGCCCCTATTTGCACCCTATTGTCCATTTCACCCCCTTCTTAGCTCTCAAAATCCCTCCAAAGCCTCATTTTCCCTCTCACATCCCCACTTCTATTCACTCAAGCTTCCATCTTCTTCTACATCTTACACTCATCCACTACCATTACCTAAAAAAAATTACTCCTTACAACTCTCCACCTTCCTTATATCCCCCACATTTGAGCACAAAACCCACATTTTTGTGTCCCATAACCTTCACAACCTCCAAATGTTGGGACATTTAGAGTTTTGGACCTAGCGTTGCTACTCCTAGATTTTGAAAGATCTGACAGTATAGGAAATCCAATAAATTAATAACATGAACCCTAAGACCTCCTTAATTGGTATGGGCATATGTGAAGTGCTCCAGCACAGTTAAATTCAAGTTCGGGCAACTCAATTCCAATCAGACAACTTTTGACCCTAAGTAATAAAATAATTTCTTGTATTAGAAATGGTATGAAATCATCTAGCATATGAGCATAGACCTTAGATTACAACTATTGGATTACTGCTACTTATAAGTTAAGATTATGCTACTGGTTATACTAAGGAATGTAAAATACTGAATATGCTAAGATAATTGAAAGATAGACTTAGTTACTTGGCTTGATTAAGTTGGCGTGAGACCTCATTCCTTTGTTGAATCCCCTTAATACTTATAGGCTTCTTTAATAACTCTTAGGAAGGTTGTTTTGATTAGAAACTATTCACGCTTAGAGAAAACTTATATATCCCTCGGATTGAATGTTAGGTCAAATCAACACACCCCTTAGAATTGTCTTCCCAAGAACTTTTTACAATCGGGAACACGGAGTAGAGAAACTACATATAAGCAAAGTATTCGCGGTTTGAATCGAGTTTTCAATCCTCGTAGTTACCAATGAACTTAATGCTCTGATCAAGCAGAAGATCGCTATCATCTAGGATTAGGAACTGATATGAAAATTTTTCTATCATAACTAGGCAGAAGGTCTATGTATCCAACTCAGACCCACTACACAACTTTCCTTCCATGTTGGCCCAGCCACTTACAACCAAAAGTTTATTACTTCACCCCTTTGAGAAGTGTTAAGAATATATAGCCAACAGGGGTTTTTTTTGGTAGGTCCAAAAAATTTCTCAAATGGGCAACAGATAGTTAGGAATTAGGTCCCGAATCGCAAACCATTCTGGCATACATATTATGCATATGAACTCAAAAAGATAGTTTGCCCATTGACTTATTTTTTTCAAATTCCTTATGCACTAATAATGTATAAATTATCTTACGGTATTAAACTGGACATGATTAAAGAAGGTAAGTCGGGACCGCAGAAAAAGTCCTTCTTTGGTAGAATTAGGCATCTTGCCACACACTCACACCTGTCCTTGAAATCAACCACAACACCCATCATTTTTAGCTCCTTTCTATAACCATAGGTACCAATGCCATAATACACATCATCGATGAAAGGAAGACCAATGTATTGAGAGATCGTTTCCCATTTCATGCCAAGGATAGGTCCTAAATTACACCTTGTTCTGACATATAGATCAGGACATAGATTCTTGAGCCTCGAGAGTAGAAATAATTTTTAAGGGGGGTAGAACATTATGAACTCAATCTAGTTAGGTAGGCTAATACATCCATTTGATCAAAGTGGCACAGCAGAAGCGTGGTGGGCCCCTGCCCCACTGACCTAGGATCGAAGGAAATTGATTCAGGATATATGTACGGTTAGGTCACTAATAGGATCTGAATCTTCCTTAGAATGTCAATAATGAAGTCATCAAAGGAAAGCAATTATGGTTCAAGTGTTAAATTAATTCATATTAAAGAATAGGCCTAATAATGGGTACAAGCAGAATTACAATAGCCGAGGTCAGTGTATCTAAAACTGTGCTCCTTGAATACGAACCCAGTAGAAGCCTTAGCCAATTTCAGGGTAAAAAAGTTTTAAGGGAGGTAGACTAAAATAAGTTAAAATAGCATAGATAGTATACAGCCTGCCATACATGTAAACTTAAAAGCAATAAAACTTAGGCAAATGAAATAATAAAATCTTTACTTATTACCCTTAGAAAATTTCAGGGACGAAATTGATTTGAAGGGGGGTAGATTGTAACGACCCGAATTTTTACTAACTTGGAGTTAGATGTCCTTAGGTAATGGATCGATTATAACACCTTATTGACTTCTCAGAAATCAATCTTAATGTCTCAAATCCCCTTTCAACCCATTTTCTTCAAAAATATCACCTTTCACCACCTTATTCTTCAACTTTTTCTAAGTACTTTCACATTAGATACCAATCCTAAAGTTTAAATGATGAAGGGCAATACTTAAAGTAAAATTTACTATAAATATTAAATATATGAATAAAATGGGTTTTTAACCATTAAATTTATGGAATATCACAAAATAAATAGGTTATTTGGATAGAGAAACTTCTCCTACCCCAAAATAATATATTGCACATCAAATAACTCATTCCAATTTGTAAGATACGCTCATTTCAAAATATGGGTGGTAAAACCACCACCAGACAACATAGCAGGGTGTGATGCCACCGCCATGACTGCGGCGCACCGCCGGTGCACCGAATTTCGTTGGACCCTCACTGTAATTTTCTTCACCTTTTGACCGACTTTAAAAAGTCATATCTCCCTCAATATAAATTTGATTTAGATGATTAAAAAGCCAGATTAAAGCTTGATAAGTCTACTTTTATATAAAAATAAGTAAAAAATATAATGAAAATTTTAATATACTTAAATCTATGTTGACGTGACAACTATCTAAAAATTATTAGTTTAGACAGCTGCTATTTTTGAAATGTTTAGAATTTTTTTAGAGCACAAACTCTACTGAAATTTGGTGGAGATAAAGTAGACTTAATGATAAACTATTAAAAAAATTAATTAAAATAATAGACTAACTAAAAGTGCCAAAAAGGGACATGGAACTACCCTTGAACCTTATTCTATCAAAATTAAGACAGAAGTTAGCTAAGTACTAAACTAATACAAAGTAAAAGACCCAAAATCATTAAAATTGCTAACTCAATATTACTTAAAAACCTAGGAGCAATCTCAAAACGCAGTTGCTCTTGGGAGCACATTGAAACTCCGTATCAGGCCTAGACCGCGCGTCGAAAGTCTGATTATCATGAAACTATAGGCTTATGACCGTCTTATTGGGCTTAATAACCATCGTGGGAATCAAGCCCAGATAGTGTCTGGATACAACTTGGGCCTGAGCGAAGTGTGTGAGAAATGCAAATATCTTTAGAAAATGAACCAAAACTTAAGTGAATTAGGTCGTTCGCTTGCAGGTGAAATTGAAGACTTCAGACCATCAGATTATGACCAAACTTCAACCATGGATCTGAAAATTTTCCCATTTTCTTATCTATATACTTGTTGCCCTGATCGAGTGACAATGACCGTTGATCTAATATGGGTCCTCCATGGTCAATCCACTAATCTGATCGTACAAAAATCATAACCTGGCCTAGATCCATTATTAGGGAACTTACACTGTGACATAGACAGGTAATGGACCTCTATATGAGCCCCATTTATCAAAAACAGACGCCCTTTGGATACAAACTAGGTATACCATGACTGTCACGCCCTAAACTCAGAAATTGGATTCACAGGAATCCCGATCCCCAAATCCGGTGCTGACAGCCTCCGTAGTACCCCATTCTCGGCTCTCGACATACGTATGCTAGATTCTGATCCTGGGATCCTACAAGGAGGATTTTTCAGTATACATTTATCTCACAATGAGCATAACCACAAGATTACCCAAATCATAAAGGCAACATCATCATCATATATCCACTAATATAATCGTTTGAATACAATGTTGAAGGGAAATACATCTCTCTCTCTATATATATATATATACATATACATAATCAAAGCTCCAGAGGTTTGCTGCAAGTTCCAAGCTCAACGCTGCTGCAACCTAACGGCACCTGCACTCATCTATCATGCATAAGCTTATAGAAAGCTTAGTGGGTGGTGAAAGTGTGTGCACGAGGTAAGTGCCAAGTAAGAAATATCAGAGTAATTAGAGTAATATGAAAACATGCTGATAGGCCCATAAATACCATCAGTCTTATCCAGGCCATATAAATGCAGAAATAGAGTAACCGAAAATGTCATATGCGTTCGGATGTAATGCGATATGCGATGTGAATGAAATGAGCAAGATGAAGTGTGAAGTCGGGATGATAGTACGTAATATCACAGACTACGGGGTCCACCACAAGAGACCTCTATCTAAACCAGTCCCATACCTAAATTTGGATAGTCAGACTCAATGTGATAAACCCCTGATCTCAGGTTAGTCGCGCGCCCAACCGAAATCCTGGTCATGCGAAGGCACACTTAACATATAGATGTGCACAATCAGCCTGAGTGGATAGTGAATGAATGAATGCATGAGTATGCAATTCCTACTCAATAAGTCCACATATCAGTACGGTTACTCTCTGAAAAATCACCGGGGTCTATTACACTCCAAATGGAACTGCCGCTCTCCCTAGCCGCACAGTCCAAGTGAGCATAAGAAACCTCACTATCCTCCTGGCCAATAGTCTACCAATACCTATCCTGCACGTTGATAGTGGACCCATTCCGTGAGCTGGTCAAACTCAGTCTAGCTTTGCCCCCTGCGCTCGGGAGGGTAAGGCCACACCCCCTTCCAACAGACCATGACACAGTGGAGAGCGCAACCATCTAGAAATTGACACTTAACGCTCATCTACCCACTCGGTCTAAACGTTGGAGCATCCTCAGGTACCAAGAGGGTGTTTAGAGATTTTCACCCAAGGTCATCTATAGCAGCCCGATGCTCGAACAGATTTCTGGTGTCCCATCTGGCCATCCACGATATGCCTGTGGAGGCTACGACCCTGATGTCACTAGGGCATACAGTAATCACAACACAATGCAAGATGCATGAGTCATACAATCCAACCATGCATCAATCCTACGCATGCCGAGCGCTCATGTGGGAGAACCTCCGCCTATCAGGGAGTCTCATATCATCCTGCCCAATGACACATGCAATGATCAATCACATCTCATAGCAAACATGCAGATGATGCGTATGGGCATGTACCATGATGCTGAACAGTCACATACTCATATATCGGTATCACAATCGGCCTCGATAATGTGGACATCTAACCAACATTGTCCCAAGGGATGGCCCACATAGAGCCAAACACATAATGGGCCCACAGCCTCACATAAAGGCTTAATGTACAACACAGTGGGCCTTATCCAAGGACCATATATTCACAACAGGTGGGCCCCTGCTCATAGGCCTTAAATACATGACATGTGAGCCCTACACATGGGTCTCGAATACATCAAATGGATCATGCATCATGAGCCTACTACATATCACAACGAGCCTTGCCCATAGGCCACAAATACATCACAATGGGATCCAACTACGGGTCGTACATACCTCATATAGGTTTCGACAACCGGCCTTGGCCTCAAAATTTGGAAACGGCCTCGATACGCGGTCTCGAAAATCAGAATCAGCCTGTATAATTGAAATCAGCGATCGATCATGATAATCGGCCTAATAAGGCCTAAGGGAAGGTCACAAGGTGGACATTTAACCATCATTGCTCTAAGGAGTAGCCCACATAGGGCCACACATACAGTGGGCCCACGGCCTCATACAAGGGTTTGATATACGTCACAATGGGCTCTATACAAGGACTACATGCACAACAAGTGGGCCCCGCACAAGGAGCAAGTGGGTTTACTCATAACATACCCATCTAGATGGGTCACAAGTATATCAAAGTGGGCCTCATAACATGGGCCTTATATATGGCCTCAGCACCAGGCCACAAATACATTAAGATGGGCCTAATCAATCATATGGGCTAAATCAATCAAATGGGCCGATACAAGCTGGCCGATCAAATAGACCGATACAAATGGGCTGAATCAAATGAGCCAAGTCAAATGGGCCCCCAAATACATCGAATAGGGCTTCATCAAGTGGGCCCTAAATACATCAAATGGGCTACGCATCATGAAGTTATACTACGCATGTTATAAGGTGAATGATGTTATTCATAACGAAGAGGGGCCTAGACGGCCTACAAGTATGGGCCTAATAATGGGCCCAAGGGAGAATCATAATGCGGACATTTAACCAACATTATTCCCAAGGAGTGACCTACATATAGAGCCAAAACATATAATGAGCTCGTGGTTTAACATAAGGGCCATATACACATCAAGTGGGTCGATCAAATGGGTTGATCAAATGGGCTGAATCGAATGGGACGAATCAAATGAGCCAAATCAATGGGCTATATAAATATCATAGGTGGGCCGTATCCACGGGCCACACCAATGAGACTCAAATACACAACAGGTAGGCCCTGTACATACAATAAATGGGCCCCACCAAATGGGTAGTGGATACAACGTACATAACGGCGGGTCCCACTGCCCAAACGGCTGGACAATACGGATGTACAGAGACATCAGGGTGGTACCACGTATGAAGCAGAATGGATGGACAGTGTGAATACAACACACACCTTATGGTAGGTCTCACTGTCCAGACTTGTTGAGCGGTGAGAATGGTAAAATAAATACATCAATGTGGGCCCATGTCCAGATAGTTAGACGGCCTAGATATGACACATACAAGGGCCCCACGCCCAGCGTGATGTTTGACGTGGATATACATTACTGTGGGTCCAGCACCGTCCATAGGCTGCTGGACGGTGAGGATTCATGCATACATTGTGGGGGGGGGGGGGGGGGTATCCACCTTCCAAAGATTGGACGATGAGAATACATGATCAACACCTCAAGGGGGGCCATGTACAGCGCTGCTCGACGCCATAAATAATCACATAGGCCATGGTGGGCCCTACATAAGCGGAGGGTGTGAATACACCACATTCATTAGGCAGACCTCACCGTCTAGATCTGCTGGACGGTGAGGATGAAATACATAAATCACAATGTATTCCACCATCCATGATGAATGGTGTATGCACAACATACATTAGGTGGGCCGAGCCGAGCCGAGCTGGCCAAACAATACTATCAGATAGGCCGAGCTGACCTGACCAAACAATACTATCAGGTGGGCCGAGCCGAGCCGAGCTGGCCAAACAATACTATCAGATGGGCCGATCTGGCCAAACAATATTATCAGATGGGCCGAGCCGAGCTGGCCAAGCAATACTATTAGATGGGCCGAGCTGAGCTGACCAAACAATACTATCAGGTGGCCGAGCCAAGCTGGCCAAACAATACTATCAGTTGGGTTGAGCCGAGCTGAGTTGACTAAGCAATACTATCAGATAGGCCGAGCCGACCTGACCAAACAATACTATCAGGTTGGACAAGCCGAGCTGAGCTGGCCAAACAATACCATCAGATAGGTCGAGCCGAGCTGACCAAACAATACTATTAGGTGGCCGAGCTGAGCTGAGCCGAGCTGAGTTGACCAAGCAATACTATCAGATGGGTCAAGCTGACCTGACCAAACAATACTATCAGGTTGGCCGAGCCGAGCCGAGCTGGCCAAACAATACTATCATATGGGTCGAGCCGACCTGACTAAACAATAGCATCAGGTGGGCCGATCCGAGTCGACCTGACAGGACAATACCATCAGGTGGGCCGAGCCGAACCGGCCTGAATTAACAATAGCATCAGGTGGGCCGAGCCGAGCTGACCTGACAGGACAATACCATCAGGTGGGGGCCGAGCCGACCTAACTTAACAATAGCATCAGGTGGGCCGAGCCGACCTGACCTGACAAGACAATACCATCAGGTGGGGACCGAGCCGACCTAACTTAACAATAACATCAGGTGGGCTGAGCCGTGCCAACCTGACAAAACAATACCATCAGGTGGGGGCCGAGCCGACCTGATGTTCCAATAAGCTGTCTGAGCCGACTCCTTCTCTTTAGTCAGGCCATCATAACATGTATCATTATACACTAAATTCATGGGGCTCATGGCACATCAGAGAGGACCAGCACTGCTCAGACCTTGTCCAGGTACACCAGCACCACCCAAAATGGCTGAATGACATGGGTGGGTCCCATAGACCCCACACTATCTTGCACTTCACTACTACCACCGCCACTTAGGGATGGAGGCCAAGACCTCAGTGTTGCATTGAGGTAACTCCGCTCAACCTACCAGTTGAGCTATGGAACTGGGTGTCCATGATAGCCACCCCCACTAAGGATGGATGCCAAGACCTCAGTGTTGAAATGAGGCATCTCTCACTCCGTCTACTACCTAAGCTGTAGAGCTGGGTGGGTCCAGCGTTGAAATAATGTATCTTTCACTCAGTCTACTACCTGAGCTGTGGAGCTGGGCCCACGTCAGAACACACTTCATTGATAGCTACAACCGCTATTTACTAAGTTATGGCTCATCAGATGCTCCGATCAACCTCATTTTCTGGCTCAACGCCTAAAATGAGTTGGTGTATAGGATAGACGGCATAGATTTAACACATACATCAAGGTAGGGTGTGTATGAGTGGGTCACCCCACAAGCTTGTAACCAAGCAAATATTTGGGTTTTTACAGAGACGTCCAGTGTCCTTGGATGCTGGACGGTCCTCACAGTAAAGGTGGGCTATATTCAAGTGGGCCACCACATGATGAATGGTATGGGTACAACACACATAAGGTGGACGCCACTCATAAACGGCTTGGGTAAAATACTTACTTCATGATGGGTTCCATTCAAGTGGGCCACACGGCCAAATCATCATACAAAAGAAAAATATATATATAAGAAGAAATAAAGAGAGAGAGAGAGAAGCACCCACTGATCGGCCTTCTTCTTCCATCAACGCACCCGTGAGCTCCAACGGTTGAGATTCAACGGTCGCGATTGGTTTTGGAGGGTGGAGATGGGAGATAGGTAGTGGGACATACAAAGCTCTCTCTCATGGGGCTCTCATGGACGATTTCTTGATTGGAAGAAAATGAGGGAGAGAGATGAGAGAGAGAGAGGGGTGGGTGATGGATAGGGTAAGAGATGGGTGATGGGTGATAGGTGTACTTGGGTGTAAGAGAAAGTTGACTTTGGGGTTGCTTGGGGAAGATTGAAAAGTGATGTGTACTTAACATGAGATGGGATTGATTAATGGGACTTTGGGTAGAGATTCTCTTATATTTCGTAACACGCGGCATTTTTCTCGCACCGAACGTTGGCCCACATCTCCTGACCAGGGTATCGCCTCGGCGCCCGAGTCACGGCATCGGAACCGCAACGATGGTGCGGTCACTATGGTAAAGGTCTTGGGTTGAGTCGATACGAGTTGACGGCATACGAATCAGGGTCACGCGCAAATATTGGTTAAGGGTCGAAGGTTGCCAGAATTTGACTGATAAGACCGCGAAAATCTATGGAACGGTACAGTCTAAGATACGGGACTTACAATGGCCCTAGAGCCATTTGTATCAGTTCTGGGCCTATATAAAGCCCTTATCTCACCCCACCTCTCTCATATACGAATTTTCTCAAAACCCTAAGGGAGAGAGAGAGAGAGAGAGAGAGAGAAGAAGAAGAAGAAGAGAAAAGAGGAAGGAGAGAAGAGTGGTTCTGAGAGATCATTGTAGGAATCCTCTCACAAGACTCTACGTGTTAGATCGCCATTTTCTTTCACTATCTAACCCTCTTTCGGCTTCAATTTTGGTAAGAAACCCTAACCGTAATCTTGTTTTAGGAATCTAAATAGAGGAATCTCATAAAATAAATAGGTTATTTAGATAGAGAAACTTCTCCTACCCTAAAATCATATATTGCACGTCGAATAACTCATTCTGGTTTGCAAGATATGCTCGTTTCAAAATTCAGGTGGTAAAACCACCACCAGACAGCACAGCGGGGCATGGTATCACCGCCCTTACCACGGCGTGCAACCAGTGCACCGGATTTCGGTTGACCCTCACTGCAATTTTCTACACCTTTTGACTGAAATATAACTCTGATTCAGGTGATTCAAAAGCTAGATTGAAGCTTGATAAGTCTAGTTTCATATAAAAATAAGTGAAAATATAATAAAATTTTTAATACAGTTAAATCTAGGTTGATGTGACAATTGTTCAAAAATTATTAGTTCGAACAACTGCTACTTCTGAAATTTTTAGAATTTTTCTAGAATATGAAATCTACTGAATTTTTGTGGAGATAAAGTAGACTTGATGATAAACTATTAAAAAAATAATTAAAATAATATACTAACTAAAAGTGCCAAAAAGGGACATAGAACTACCTTATGACCTTATTCTATCAAAATTACAGCAGAATTTAGTTAAGTACTAAACTAAATAATTGATGGATTTGGCTTGAACCACTTTCTATACAAACTACAAGACTTAAAACCATTAAAATTGTTAACTCAACATTACTTAAAAACCTATGAGCAATCTCAAAATCCAGTTGTTCTCGGGAGCACATTGAAACTCCGTATCAGCATGGACCACACGTCAAAAGTTCGATTACTGCTAAACTATAGGCTTATGACCGTCTTATTAGGCTTAACAACCATCTTGGGAATCGAGCCCAGATAGTGTCTAGAAATACACAACTTGAGCCCTGAGTGAAGTGTGTGAGAAACGCGAATATCTTTAGAAAATGAACCAGAACTTAAGTGAATTGGGCCGTTCACGTACAAGTGAAATTAAAATCTTCAGACCATTAGATTCTAAACAAACTTCACCCATGGATCAGGGAAATTCTTCTGCTCTTGTCCGTATACTTGTGGCCTTAATCAAGTGATAACGACTGTTGATCTGATATAGGTCCTCCACGATTGATTCACTAATTCGATCGTAATGAAATCATAACCTGTCTTAGATCCATTGTTAGGGAACTTACTCCATGACATAAATAGGTAATGGACATCCAAATGAGTCTCATTCGTCAGAAACAGGCCACCTTTAGATACAAACACGTATACCATGGCCCTAGGGCCATTTGCATCAGTTCTAGGCCTATATAAAGCCCTTATCTCACGCCATCTCTCTCATATATAAATTTTCTCAAAACCCTAAGGGAGAGAGAGAAGAAGAAGAAGAAGAAGAGAAAAGAGGAAGGCGAGAAGAGGTTCTGGGAGATCGTTGTAGGAATTTTCCCACACGACTCTACATGCTAGATTGCCATTTTCTTTCACTATCCAACCCTCTTTCGGCTATGATTTTGGTAAGAAACCCTAACCCTAATCTTATTTTAGGAATCCAAATAGAGGAATCAACGAAATAGCTAACCTATTTTGTAATTTACGTAACCATTGTTCTATAGATAAGAGCGTAGGTTTCAAACCAAGTTTGAAATGAGCAATCTGACGAAAGGTACGAACTATAAATTTTTAGGTTATAGTTTTTAAGGATTTTAATATTAACTAATGATTTATGTCTGACTTGATTGCTGCCATATGATCCTAGTTATGACGTTTTCCATGAATTATACATGTGTAAACTATGTTAAATATATTATGCATTCCACACGTTTGTTGAAATGTTTGTATGAACATGTAAATATAATTTTAATTTGCTATGACTATTAAACTATGATTCATCATTGTCTCATGCATGTTGACCTCTCTGTGTAAGGATTTGCTAAGATAAGTGTTGTAACTAACCTAGTCTATATATTGGGTAAAAGGGTATCCTAAGTGTTTGATAAATTGTTTGAATGAGTGTGAAATCCTGATTTGTGCTTATCATGACTATTAATCTAGGATTCATGTTTGTTGTATGTATGACAATTCCCTTGTGAAAGGATTTGCCATAATATATGTCGTAACTAATTTAGTCTATGTATAAAGTAATGTATATTCTAAGTGTTTGAAAAAATGTCTGAGAAAGAAATTGCTTAATGAAATGAATTTAGTAAGGGTGTTAAGATAGGATTCTCAACTACCTTATCAGTATTTATAGTTTCCTTCATGTAATCTAAATTACTACTACGTGTTTTATGGATGAAATGCATATGTATAATAACATATTCAATGTGTTTATTAAAATGCTCAAATGAGATTTATATTTAAATTGTTTGTTAAATGCTGTTATGACTATCACATGTGAATACCTATTGTATTTGAGTACGATTGGGACTACTATGTAGTCTAGAAAATCGGTAATGGTTCCCGATTGAGTAGCTGAACTAGTCTCGCCACATTAGATAAGTTCGATGAATCTGAGTCGTATGGTGCTTGTCGACAGTGGTTAGGCACATGGAGTGCTTATGCACTCTATGTCAATTAATTCAACATGCACTCATACCAATCAAACTTGTCAAATAACCCGATTGGCCTATTGTGTGTTCACCATGTATGGACACTGCTGCTTGAATCTAAGGTACCACTTACCAATGTAAAACCCGTCTCAAGCATGGTACCACGATTTGTTAGGACTCATGAGCTGGGCATGATAGTGTATGGGACATCGTGGTCAAGTTGTCGACCTACATTGGGATGACGAGCCTTCCTGTAGTGACTAGTGAGCAACCCAAACTTATGAGCCGAATATGGTGGTGTATGGGACAGTGTATTCGAGTTGTCGACCTACGTTCATATGACTAGCCTCCTGTAGTGACCTCGAGTATAATCCATTGAACTTGCTTATCCACTACTTTCATTAGGGGTGATGCCCTACAACTTGCCTATTATATGTGATTAACTAGGATTGACGACCCTAAATGGATCCTTGTTTGGGTTAATGATATAAAGGGAGTACCTTAGCTTCCCGAATCTACTGTGTGAATAAGCCTAATTAATTACTTGGCTAACATAACCATGCACCGGATTGCATGTGCTTTGGCGATGAAGCACACGTTAAGGGAGTTTGTCATGCATGTTCGTGAGATGAAGTGGCTGAGGGAGTGCAGGCAAGGGCATACATCATTTCCACATATCATCCCTGCATTAATAAGAGTAGCTAGGATTGTTTGATGTATTGTTTTATCATTACTACTTAACTAAATTGATAACATGTTAACCTTTACTTTATAGCTCCACTGAATTAGCTACTCATTCCCACCTGGAATGGTGTTTTAAAACACTAACCAGACTCTGTTATAGATGCAGGTGATGGAGAAGTCTATGCAGTGGAGTTGGACTTCGTAGACGAGGAAGAAGAATTCCCCTACGTGCAGCTCTCAGGCGGGTCTGTGTAGACCTAGAGCTGCGTTACTGGGATTATAGGGATACTGCATTAGTTTAACATTTAAATTTTGATATTTCGTACATTTTGAAACAAAAATATGTATATATTCAGCCCGATAGCACGTTCATACTCTAAAGGTTATAAAATACACATATATTTTATAGATCTATCTCAGTCTTCCGCTTGCTTAATTATATTAACTCTGGAGTATGATATGTTAATTTAGTGTAATCCCACTTATGTTCAACGCACTAATATGGACAACATTTAAACATCTTTATCTATGTTGCATAAGTGATGTGTTGAAACTCGGGAGTTGACCTTTGCTCAACCCTCAATTTTTAAGGCATTACAGAGCCCTTCCCCTTTCTCTTGAGGCGACGCTTTTCTTTCTGGTAGGCCTGGATGACTCACTGATGATAGGAGATTTTCCTTTGTCCTTACTCATTTGGACCACAAATAACTCAGAAGGAAATGATAAAAGAATCTGATAAATCTGAAGATTATGAAGGCCAGACCAAGATTTCCAACTAAAGATTGTTAATCAATCTAGAAGGACCTAGGCACAATGAAGTATACTTTGAGGAATTAAGGGGATGTGCTAAGAAATTACCTAATTTGAGTGATGCTAGACTGCTCACAGTTGAAAGGAAAAAAAAATGTCCAGAGAAGATGTACCGTGAAGAGGGTAGTAAAAAAATAGATTTTTCCCGCTCACTCGCGTTTTATCGTGCGGTGAACTTCGATATCATCGAAGTTTTATTCAATGAAATCGATATACCCCATTCAATGTTATCAAAGATGTCCTCAATAACACTTTAGAACGTGTGACGCTTTTGATTCTGAAGGGGCATCGATGGTATCGATATTTGTTCGATCTAATTGAGGATTCATACGGTTCATCAATAGACTTATCGAAGAGAAGGTGTATGACATTTATTTCAGTACTTTGATGTTCTTTCATATATGTATAACTTAGTATATTTTCACATCAGTCTATATACACATTAAAATTTGTATAAACGTTGTACCATCCAAAATTATAAACATCAGTAATGCTTGTATGTAAAAAAATGGTTAAGGTGTAGAAACTTCAGATATATCATGAAAATCATAAAAAATGCATCATTTCAACTGCCATCCAAGTCTAGATGCTATGACCTAGACTTGTTTTCCATGCTCAATTGTTATCGAGCACATGGATCGTCCTTCTCATTGCCTTTAATGACATAGCAGTGGTCACTTGTGCGACGACCTTCATCACTGGTTTACCCAATAGGTCTCGGATCTCGCATTCTTGCTTGTTGAATGTAACCACATGCTTGTTGTCACATGTTTGAGAAATGCTTAGAATATTATGTGTCAATTCTTTTATGCAAAAGGCATTCTCATTTTTGAGCATATCCATTCCTTTGATAGTTACATATCCTACTACCTCACCAGTGCTTCCATCACTATAAGTAACTATCCCATCATCAAGATTTGAGTAATTTGTGAGAAGAGATTTATCACCCGTGACATGTCTTGAGCACCCGCTATCTAGGTACCACTTAGTATTATTTCCAGTTATATGATTTGAGTGAGTGACAAGGCAATTTTTCTTTTCTTTCACAATCCATGTTGTGACAAGTTTCCATGAGGATGTTTCCTTTACTTTGTCTGGAACTTGTCAGGGTACATTAGGTAACTGAATCATTTTTCCTTGTTTTATTAGATCATTTGTTTTCTGATTCAGTTGAGCCACTTGATTCAATAGCTCCTCCATTCTCTTATTCATTCTAGGTGGAGATGGACGTATCTTATCTCTTTCCATATTGTTTTGTGGATCCTTGGCATCCGGTTGGTCTGTATTTACCAATATGATTCAGACCAGAATGTGATTGAATCCCCCTAGGAGTAATACATTCGAGTTTAAAATGGCCTGAGTCCCCACATGAATGATAGATAGGGGTAGCTTTTGTTTTACTTCCTGATGCAGTTGATTTCTCAAACGTTGGGGCTGCATTTTTGGAACTTGATTTGCCTTTCTCATATCCCAATCCAATCTTATCTTTTCTATGTCTCCCAATCCCTAAGAGTCTTTCTAATTTTTCACTACTATGGGAGAATTTGTAATTTAGTTCAACAGAGTTTTTGGATTTCTCTACATCAAATTCTTGATTTCTCTACATCAAATATAAGTATGTGATTTTCATTATGAATATGCATATTTTATCTTTCAATAATTCAATCTGTTTGTTCAGTTTTTCAGATTCAAATTTAAGAAAAGTACTGATTCTTTTAAGCCTATCATTTTCTAATGGTATTGCTAAAGACCATTAATCAAGTTTGTATTGATTTCCAATGTTTTCTCTAGATCTATTTGCAACAATTTATTTTTGTTTTCATTTATACCAAGTCTTTTAAGGATTTATGGATACTATGTGTATAAAGTTGATTATAGGCATCCTACAGTTTATCATTCTCTACCTCTTCTTCTTCTTTCTCACCATTGGATGGAAATGACTCTTCGAGTTGAGATTCATCAATTTCCTCGGCTATCACAGGAATGTATGTAGATGTGGACATCATGAGTATTTTCAGGGATTTTTTATCTCCATCACTTTTTGAGTCACTACATTCTGAATTTGACTCTTTAATATCATCTCATGTGGTTTCCATTACCTTCCCTTTGGTTTTCCTATTAAGACATTTAGTGGACAGGTGCCCAAACTTTCAACAAGTTTAACACTGTGGCTCTTTGGACTTTTTACCAGGTTTACCTGTATAATGCTTGTTATCCAACTGTTTTCCTTTAAATGGTTGGCCATGGTTTTTATGGAAGAATTTTCTAAACTATTGAGCCAACAGGGCCACTTCTTCATCTTCATTTTCCCTTTCACTTTCATCCTCTTCATTAGTGTACTTAGAAGTTTTGAGGACGGTATTCTTGTGTTTAGGAATTTGCTTGAAGAGTAGTTCAAATGTTTTTAGGGAACCTACGAGTTCTTCTACTTTCATTTCATCTATGTTTCCACATTCTTCAATGGTTGCAACTTTCGAGTTGAACCGTTTCAGTAACGATCTCAGAATTTTCTTGCAGATTTTTAAAACTGAAACTTTTTCTCCTAATCCACCCATGGAGTTGCAGATGATGTTCAGTTTCGTGAAGAACTCCGTGAAGGTCTCATGCTCTTCCATTCTGAGACTTTCAAACTGTCATGTTAGGAGCCGCAGTTTGGATCTTTTTACTGTGTTGGTTCCCTTATGGGTAGTTTCCAACAAGTCTCATGCTTCTTTAGTTGTTTTGTACATACTGATTTGATTAAAGACTTCTTGGGACACAGAACAATAGATAGCATTCATTGCTTTAGCTTCAGAAGTTTGTTTTTCTTTATCGAATGTTGTCTACATTTCTTTAGATTTTGGTTTGATGATAGTTGCGTCATTTTCAAGTACTATTTGTTTAGTTAGCGGCACATATCCTTTTTCAATAATGTCCCAAACATCATGATCCAAAGAGCTTAGAAAGTAATGCATCCTAGCCTTCTAGTAAGCATAATTTGAACCATTAAATACATGAAGTCTAATTACAAATGAGCCCTCTCCTTTGGCCTTATTCCAACTTTAGTCAAGATCACTCTCTAAGCGGTGAAGCCCTTAAGAGAGACCCTCTCTGATACTAATTGAAATTGCGGTAATGACTGCTTTAATAGAAGTGGGAATACACCAATGTGTCCTAGAGGGGGGTGAATAGGACTTTTTAAGATTTTATGATGAGTTTAAAATGTATCAATGCTATCTTGAATTAATATGCAAGTATCTGGATTTCTTCAATGTAACTCAAATGGCTTCTAATCCAAATAGAGGATCCAATCACAACACTATTCAAAACATAAATAAGATGAGAAACGTAGTTCATGATGGATGTGACTATGTGTGATATGTGATTCTAATTAGTTCTAGGTAATCATGTAAGCATGTATTATGAGAATATACAGAGAAATCACATTAGTATTAAATATAAATAGCAATCCCAAACACAATCATTTTTATAGTGGTTCGACTATATGTCTACTCCACTTCCGACGGACACAATTAACCCTTGAGTGTACCGAATCTCATTAACAGAGGTTTCGAATTAGATTCACCTCAAACCAGTACAACAGATGCTTTAGTTAAACCAATCTGATTTAAATGATTTTAACTCGCAAGTATATGAATCAGATGTAGATATGGTACGTATTACGAGATCGTTCCCACGAGGACTGGTTGTCACACTTCTAAATTTAAGACTCTTCTTGACTAATCCAACAAATAATTTAGCAAGTGATTAAGAAAAATAATCTAAAAGGATAACCGAGAGCAATGAGTAAAATCCAATCAAGGAGAAGACTAGACTTTCGAATCCACCCCTAATTATCATAACCTTTGTTTTACCTGTTGATTCACCTATTCAGATTGATATAAATTAAATAAATCACAAACAATGTCCTTGGTCAGGCACACAGAATGTATAATCCTTTAAAGCATATGGATAACATCTTTCCATCCATGGTCAGGCATGGAGAGATGTAGATTCCTGTTTCTTCTTCTATAGGAAACCTGATCATGGTCAGACACAAGCACCTAGTTAAGATTCCAAACAACATCCATATCTAGACTTTAGTCGAGCTCATAGAATGGAGAAGCATGAAAATTACAGTTAAGCACACTAGAGAAAGAAACAAATCAATCAGATTAAAATAAATTCAACATAAACAAGAGTTATTCAAATTAGGGGCTTCTCAGACCTAGTTACAAGATTACCAATCCATAATTTTAAATAAAAAGAAGGAAAAATAAGATTTAAACGCTAGGAACATCTCCCTTCTTCCTTCCTCTCTCTCTCCTCTTTCTTCTCTTTCTCATCTCCTTGGCTCTCCCTAGGCTCTGGCTCCCCCTTGCTTTGCATGTCTCAGGCCCTTTTATAGATGCCAAGGGGGGTGGAGTGCTGAAGTCAATGGGAAAATCGGGCGTTTCGCAACAGCAGCCGCGCAAGGAAAGCCTTTTCGCACTAAGATGTCATGCAAAATATCACCACCTCCCTTCCTTATTTTTCAAAGAAATGTTGTCTCTTGGGACGGTTTTGACTGCTCTACACCATGGATGGTTCAAATCATGCATCTAATCAAAGATGATGGACCACGGAATCCCGAAAGTCACGGACATGTAAAACAGAGGGACCAGTGAATTTTCTTACGCTGCTCTGATGGTGGGGTCCACCTTACTTCTATTTTGATAAATCCACGCCGTCCATTAGATGCAGGATGAAATTTTGGTCAAGAAGGGCCGATTTTGGTTATCTATTGATGCAGTCCAGAGAAGATATCACGCTAAGATCGTTTTGAACAACGCAGGGTAGTCCACTTGTGACCTCCATATCGCACACATGTGTACGCATGGGTGAAAAGTAACAACATGGTTTCGAAGGGTCCATACAGGTAATGGGTGGGGCCCACAACCGTCCGCAAAACGGACACTGTCTGTCCATTACACAACTGGAAACTGCAGTTTCCTTTTTTGAGAAGTAGGTCAGGTCAGTTCTTGCGCTGACGGCCTCAGCTGTCCGGTGAACGGCTCGTGTACATATGTGCAGTGTACACACGTTGCACATACAGGGCCCAATGTGATGTTTTTACGAAATCTGATCTGACCATCTGATTGGTCTCCCCATTTAAGGTGTTAAGACCAAATTTGAGGCAATTCTATATATCAGGTGGGCCCCACTTAATGAATTAAGGGACTGATCTGTCCGTTAGGGCACTTTCATAGTGATCTGAGGGCTGAAATTTGATATGTACGGTTAATTTATAGCCCTCATCCCATGCATGAAGTTTTGAGCCAATCAGATGGCGAGAACCATGTGATCTTGCATTCCGCACCAATTTCGGGCCTCTTAAGCGTGAATGGCTTGATTTCCTCAGATTCCTGGCATGTAAATTCTTCAGTCTTGGTTCTCTGGAGTGCGTCCCTTACTCTGGTGACTTCGGACCATCAAATCCATACTTGTAGTACTCTTTTTCAGTCAATGCTCCTAATTACACCCTATAACAAAAACACGGTTAAAATATTCCATTAAGCATTATCATGTACGTTAAATCAGGTAATAATCAGGGTCTGATATGTAATATTCGACCCTTATCACAACCCTCAACCAACATTTTGCTAGTCCCGAACAAAACATGCGAAAAATAATTTCAGAAATAAAAGATAATTCCGGTAAACCTAAGTGACTTGTGAACAAATAGTCGAGATGCGAGAATTCTAAGATTCATGAATGGTAAGTCGAATTTTCTTTCCTGGAATCACGCTCACAGTAAATTACATGAACAAGTTCAAAATATTAATCCATTAATTAGAAAATTCTAAAGATTGAGTTTCATAAGTGTATAGTGTGATCTCGGCTTACCACTATTAAGAGATCCAATTGTCATTTTCATGATATCATTGGTAATTAACAACAACATTCATGACAACCAAAACTGAAACCAACACTTACCTTACATATTAACTTTCCATTCTATCAGCTTTTGATTTTTTTTATATGAATAGTAACGCCAAGGAAAGGGAATCAAATCCTCACCTATAGGGAGCAAACCTATGGTGAAAACTTGTCGCCTAACTTTTTTCATATGTCAACCATAGGGGATCGAATCTACACCTATAGGGAGCAAACCTATGGTGAAGGTTATGCGACTTACCCTTTCAATTCTTCTTTGTAAACTGATGCTATTTTTTTTCAAGCTGGTTCCTTTCATGCTTAGTGATTACCAATTTACTCATTCAATGTCGAACCAGAACCTTAATGTGCAAGCGAGATGTGATATGTGAGATCATGACTCAATCAATGTTTATAACTTCTAATCATGGATTAAAAACTCAAACTTAACTGTGAAATCTTGCAGATGGATGAATCCAGAGTCATAAATTACCACATTCCATATCTTTTAATTTTAAAATCACAATTATCCTTCAAAATCACTTTAAAGTCATAAGAAATTTCAGAATAATTTAAAATTTTTCACAATTTTTGCTCAAGACCAAGAAAACACGGATTAGGTAACCTAATCGCCCACCCCCAACCTAAAATCTACAATGTCCTCAATGTAAAAGAAATAAGTATGCAATGCACATAGGACAACGAAAGTAAAAGATGAGTGATGGAAAGATTGTACTTGGACGGAGAATCAAGAGGCTTTTCCAAAAAAATATCAACGTAAAAGCGAGTCAGCACAAGAGAGAAATCAACTAAAGCAAAATAATAAAAAGAAAATCATAAAAAAAAAGATCCTACCTATACCACTTTCGTAGGTGTCCTCGATTGCATTTAGCATA
This sequence comes from Magnolia kwangsiensis, assembly GCA_037074715.1. NCBI lineage: Eukaryota > Viridiplantae > Streptophyta > Magnoliopsida > Magnoliales > Magnoliaceae > Magnolia > Magnolia kwangsiensis. Next base: position 36,147,008 of record CM073587.1, on the reverse strand, counting down.
TGCAAAAAGCCTTTAAACCCCTAGGTTGCCCCTAGTGGATGAGTCGTAGTCTCATGAGGGTTTGCAGCAATGTTACCCACAAATATTAAACTAACCAACTAGGAAAATAAAATGAAATAAAAGGCCGGGTTACCTCCCAGGAGCACTAAGTTTAATGTCTTCAGCCAGACAAGCAATGAAGGCAATCATGGACCATCGGCCAGTATCTTGGTAAATTTCTCAGAAGGTTTTTCAATAAGATCATCCAAAAGCCCGTTTTGCAGTAGGTTTGGATGTCCTAGAGTGTTAATAACCAGAAAAATTGAAGGACCTCAGCATAAAGTGTTCTTTTTATTATCTGAAGTGTCCAGAGTATTTATGATTCACCTGTGGGAGAATAAATTTCGAAGTTAGTACACCATGATGAATCAGAGACTACAAGTAGATGAAATTCAGAAAAATTTATAGTAGGTGGTGTAGTCTCAACAAATGCCAATGTTTCACTCTGTAGTTCAGTTTCAGCTCCTCTTCCTTTTTTTACTGGTAAACATTCAGGATCCGGGGAAGGAGGTACTTCAGAATACGGGTTCTCTCGATTCATGACAACTGTCGAGGTATTATTTTGCAAGGCATTCACTATTTCTTGTAACAGGGGATCGTTTGGATCTGTAAAATGTGCTAAGAAAGTCTCAAGAGCGTATTCAGAAGATTTAAAGAAAGAGTCAAGCACTAGACTCTAAATTATGTTCACTTAAAATATATCATCCGAATCTGACGGTTGTTGTCCGGCATTGAAAACATTGAGTTTAAGCTTCATATGATTGAAAGACAACTTCATAACTCAATTCCTGCAATCTATGATAGCATTGGATGTGGCTAAGAATGGACGTCCCAGGATAATCGGGATTTGACTAGTAGGATTCTAGATAGGCTGAGTATCTAGGATGATGAAATCCACTGAAAAAAAACTTATTGACTTGGATTAACACATCCTCAATAACACCACAGGGCACCTTGAAAGATCTATCAGCTAGTTGTAGTGTTATTTTAGTGGGTTTCAGCTCACCCAGTCCTAATTGCTCGTATACAGAATATGACAACAAATTAACGCTCACCCCTAAATCAAGCAATGCCTTCTCAATCTTATGATCTCCTATGACATAAGAAATGGTGGAAGATCCTGGATCCCTAAATTTAGGAGGGGTGTTGTGTTGAATCATGGAGTTGAGTTACTCTGCAAGGAAGACCTTCTTATGAATATGCATTTTACGCTTTTGAGTGCATAAATCTTTAAGAAACTTAGCACAAACAGGGACTTGTTTGATAGCATCAAGCAACGGAATGTTAATTTACACTTGCTTAAACATCTCCAATATATCATTAAAGTTGTTTCCTTTCTTAATTGGTGTCATCGTTGAGGAAAAGGTGCTTTAGGCATATAGGTTAGCACATGAGTAGTTCCTGGAGAGTCAGAGTGCTTTTGGACTTCGGATGTACTAGTACGTCTCTTCGCTTCATTTTGATCTTCTGGTTTGGAATTTGATTCTCCCTTAGGCATCTCTACTCTGTTCTCAATCTATTTTCCAAACCTAAGGGTAGTGATTGATTTGGCTTACTCATGATATTGTTCTTGATTTGAATTAGAGTCAATCTTATACTATCCTTTTGGATTTGCCACAGGTTGGCTAGGGAACTTGCCTTCTCTCTCTCACTCAATGTGGCAGTAAGTTGACCCAACTGTACTTCCAGCTTGGTAATAAATTATTTATTTGCATGTAAGCTTTGCTGGTTAGCTAGTAAAGTTTGTTGGGTGTCTTTTTAAAATTAAAGAGAACTCTGCATAAAAAGATTGAGTGTATCTTCAAGAGATGGTTTCTTTGATTGTTGAGGAATCTGATGATATTGCAGAAAATGTTGAATTTGTTGATTGCCAACTTGGGGGTAAGGTTGCATAGGAGGATTTCCAGATGGTCCTCCTTGTTGTGGTCCTTTTGCCCAAGAAAATTTGGATGTCTAACCCACCCTGGGTTGTATGTGTTTGAGTAAGGATCATTCCCAAGTCTTTTAAAAGTGTTCATAGCATGTACTTGTTCAGAGAGAAATTCTGAAAATGCTGCACCAGATAGACAGGACTGCGTAGGATGGCCAGGACTAGTACATAAGGCACATGACTCTATTTGAGATGTATTTGGAGGTCCATTGTTCAACATCAGAGCATCAACTTTCTGTGTCATGCTATCAATTTTAGCATAAAGATTTGGTGTGACTCCTATCTCACATATACCACCTTTCTTTGGTAGTTGGGAACTTCTTTCACCTCTATTTGAGTAGTCCCATTTCTGGGAATTTTCACACAAGGTTTCAAAGAAATTCCACACTTCGACATCACTCTTGGTCATGAATGACCCTCCACTAGTGGCATCAACCATGCGACAGTTTTGGGGTGTCAAACCGTCATAGAAGTATTGAACCTGTTGCCACTTCTCAAAACCATGAGTGGACATTTAAGAAGTAAGTCCTTCCATCTTTCCTAACTTTCATGAAAGTGCTCACCCTCTTTTGTGTGAAATTAGTAATTTCTCTATGGAGAGCATTCATTTTGTGAACAGGGAAGAACTTGTTTAAGAACTTCTTAGACAGTTCGTCCCATGTAGTGATAAACCCAACTCCTAGAGAGTTCAACCATGCTTTCGCCTTATCCTTCAAAGAAAAAGGAAAAAGGCGCAAACGGATTGAATTGTCTGAAAAGTTTTGGAACCTAAATGTCGAGAAAATGTCTAGAAACTTTTTCACATGATGATATGGGTCGTCTTTGTCTAAACCATAGAAAGACGGTAACAACTGTATGACCCCTGGTTTAAGTTCAAAGTGTGCCGCCATGGTGGCAGGTAACACTATGCATGAAGGCGCATTAAATTGGACAGGAGCTGAATAATCTCTAAGCACTTTAATTCCATTCTCGTCTGCCATTTCAAATAGGATGTTTTTAAAGCTTCTACAAAAGGTTCTTTCTATTTCAGGATCAAAAGGCGCTAGTTCTATGTTCAGAGATCTACATCCTAGCATAAACTGAATTACTGTAATGTAGGAAAGAAAACTAAACTAAATGAAGATGCAACCTAAGAGAAATAATAATAGAACTAAAAATTATGAAATCCTAAAAAATAAGATAAAACTATGTAAACAAGAATTGGAAGAAAGAACCCGGAAAAGGAGATGATGGATATCTGAAGATTTGGGAGCTCCTCCTTTTGAAGACAATCTTATTTAGCAGCTTCCTTCTTTAATCCCTGTAAACAAAATAAAAATAAAAATAAATTAAATTCCTAAACTAATACTAGAAAAATCCTAATGCTATGAATTGATAAGAAAGAATCCTAAATCTAATTTGGACCGAAACAGTCCTCGGCAATGGCGCCAAAAACTTGATGTTTTATTTAAATCAATCTGATTTAAATGATTTTAACTCACAAGTATACGAATCGGATGTAGATATGGTACGTATTACGAGATCGTTCCCACGAGGACTGGTTGTCACAATTCTAAATTTAAGACTCTTCTTAACTAATCCAACAAATAATTTAGCTAGTAATTAAGAAAAATAATCTAAAAGGATAACCGAGAGCAATGAGTAAAATCCAATCAAGGAGAAGACTAGGACTTTCGAATCCACACCTAATTATCCAACCCTTGTTTTACCTGTTGATTTACCCTATTCAGTTTGATATAAATTAAATAAATCACAAACTATGTCCTTGGTTGGGCACACAAAATGTATAATCCTTTAAAGCATATGGATCACATCTTTCCATCCATGGTCAGGCATGGAGAAATGTAGATTCCTGTTTCTTCCTCTATAGGAAACATGTTCATGGTCAGACACAAGCACCTAGTTAAGATTCCAAACAACATCCATATCTAGACTTTAATCGAGCTCATAGAATGGAGAAGCATGAAAATTACAGTTAAGCACACTAGAGAAAGAAACAAATCAATCAGATAAAAATAAATTCAACATAAACAAGAGTTATTCAAATTAGGGGCTTCATCTCTGTCAATCCCCAAACCCAAAAATCGGATTCACATGAATTCCGATTGCCGAATCTAGTGCCGACAGCCTCCGTAGTGCCCCATTCTCGACTCCTGATAATCAAATGCCAGATTTTGATCCTGGGATCCTACAAGGAGGATTTTCAGAATGAATTTTTTTTTGTAATGGAGCATAACCACAAGCATAACCAAGTCACAAAACAACATCACCACATATCCACTATATCAAAAACTTAAGTACAATGCGGAAAGGGAAATACAAGGTGATCAAAAGCTCCGAAAGGTCTTGATACGCGCTCCTGCCTCAGCACTACTGCTGTCCAACGCTACCTGCACGCAACGGTCGTGCAAAAGCTTACAAAAGCTTAGAGGGTGGTGTAAGTGTGTGCGTAAGGCAAATGTCAAGTGTACAATATCAGAGTAGTGTGGAAGTATGTGGTAAGTCCATGAACACAATCAACCATACCAAGGCTATGTAATGTAAGGCATGAATGCTATCGGCCATACCAAGGCCATGCAATGCGAGACATGAATGCTATCGGCCACACCGATGCAATGCGAGGCCTACATAGCCGAATGTCATATGCGAAATGCAATCCAAGCAAGTTGGTACTCATCAAGTACATATATCAGTACAGTTCCTCTCTGGATATCACCGGGGTCTTATGCACTTCGCAGAGACTGCCACCTCCCTAGCTGCACAGTCAAGCAAGCAGAATAGACCTCACTATCCGCCTGACCAGTGGTCTGTCAATACCTACCCGGCTTATCGATAGCGGACTCATTTGCTAGCTGGTCAAACTCAGCCTAGCTTATAGCCCCCTCTCTCAGGCGGATAAGGCCACACCCCCTTCTAACCGACTACGACACAGTGGGAGACGCGGCCTACTGGTATTCGACACTCGGGCGCTCGTGTAACCACTCGGTCTAGATGTTAGAGCATCTCCTGGTACCAAAAAGGTTCTAGGACTTTCACCCAAGGACATGCTAAGTGCCCAAAGTGCTAGAACCAAGTATTTTCGGTATCCGATACGGCCATCCACGATGTACCTGTAGAGCCACCGCCCTGATGTCGCTAGGGCGTGCAGTGATTAGGTCACACATATGCGAGATGCATGAATCACGCCGTCAAATCATGCAGAAATCCAGCGCGTACTGCGCGATCATGTGGGGCACTCCGTCTCATAACGGGTCCCATAAGTGGTCTGCCCAATGGCATATGCTATGATCAGTCACTACTCAAATCAAGCATATATATGATGCGTATGGGCATGAGTCATGGGATTATACTAAGCATGTTATAAAGTGATGAATAGTAATGAGTATGGGCCTATCAATGGGCCCTAAGGAGAGTTACAATGTGGACATTTAACCAACATTGTACATACAATGTGGATGTCAAACTAACATTGTTCCCTAGGCACGACTCACCATAAATATTATTACAGGAACCATGAGAAATCACACATTGCAATGGACCCTAAGGTCATCCCGTTGGGCCTCGACCCATGGGCCTTAGATACATCAAATGGGTCGGATCACATGGGCCTTACATTCATCAAATGGGTTGCATTAATGGGCCTCACCAATGAGCCTTATGTACATTGTAATGGTCTGTGACCCATGGGCCTTGAAATACATCAAAGTGGACCTTACAACTTGGGCCGTATATGTATCAAATGGGCTTAATCTTATGGCCTTATCAAATGGGCCTAATTCCCATAGGCCTTATATATATTAAATGGGCTGGATCCCATGGGCATTATATATGTCAAATGGGCCGAAACCTATGGGCATTACATATGCCAAATGGGCTTAATCCCATGGGCATTACATATGCCAAATGGGCTTAATCCCATGGCCTTAGATGTGCACCAAGGTGGGCCTAATCATTTGGGCTTTAGATATATACCAAGGTGGCCTCAATGGATGGCCACAATTAAGTCAATCATGGGCCCTAAACACATACCAAGGTGGGCCCATTTGAACCATAGATCTGCTTCATTTTTAGCTCTTAAAATGGATGGACGGTTAGGATACAACTCATGCATCATGGTGGGGGGTCCACTGACCGTGTGGAGGGTGGGTCCCACCCGCCAGTGCACACGCTCCATGTAAGCCACCCCACCAGGGATCAATGCCAAGACCTCAAGTGCTGAAATGAGGTATCTCCTCTCTGTCCGCCAGTCCAGCGACTGGACCTGACGAGGACAGTGGGTCCCACATGGGGCCCACTATAATGTTTATTTTTCATCTAATCCGTTGATAAAAGTCACGGAGACCTGGGTGCAGAGAAAATACAAATTTCAGCCTGATTCAAAAATTTTATGGACCCCAAAAGGTTTCAATGGTAGAATTTAATTCACACTATTTTAGATGGTGTGGGCCACCTGAGCGTTAGATATACCCCATTTTTGGAGGGGGCCCACCTGAGGAGGGGACCCATCAGATCAACGGGTTGGATGGCTAATAAACATCAAGGTGGGGTCCATGTGCAGGGTCGTGGGACCCTGCCCACTGCCCATCCACCCATGGAACAGGACGCCTGGGCATCCTCTCTCTTGACAACAATTGCTGTTGTTGTTGTTGTTTTTTTTTTTTAAATTAATTTTTTTTAGGTTTTTCTTACTTAGGGCCTGATTCAGCCAAATCCATCTCGACCACTAGTTTCCACGGCCTGATACGGACCAAACAAGTCCAATATCTGATATTGTTTTGGGGCAAAGAAAGATCAAGATACGTTTTAATGGTGAAAACCATTATTTTCTAAGTTGTGGCCCGCCAGAAGGTCGGATCGAGTCCATTTTTTAGCCCAACGTCTAAATTGAGCCAGGGAATAGAATGGACGGCTTGGATTATAAACATACATCAATGTGGGGCCTCTATGAGTGGGCCACCCCAAGGCCTTAAAATAAGTTAATATTTGTGTTTTCCTTTTTGACGTCCAGCGTCTGGACGTTAGACATTTTGGGTGCGCACAAGCATTGAGGTGGGCCCCGCTTATGTGGGCCACCAGATGATGGATGGTGTGGGTACAACACATATAGTGTGGGCCCCACTTGTAGATGGTTTGGATAAAATACATGTCTCATGGTTGGGTCCATCCGGGTGGGCCACAAGGCCATATCATCTCATAAACACACAAAGAATGAGAGAGGGAGAGAGAGATAAAAGAGTGGGATACGCGTGATGGAGGGCTCCGCCACTATGAGTCCTCCCTTGCATTCAATTGTACATCGGGTGGACCCTAATACAAGTGGGCCCAGTAATTCAAAGATCAACGGTGAAGATCTTTCTCCACTAAAAATGGACGGTCTAGATGACCTTTTAATGCAAGAAAAGTAAACATCATGATGGGGTCCATGGAGAATGGCCCCATCATAGAATGATTTGATGATCAAGATGGACCATCGGCCACATCTTAGGGTCCCAAGTGAGATCCAAACCATTGATCGGTTGGCCTCACTTGGCACATCTTAAAAATATGAAAAAACTAAGTTATGGAAGCACCCACTACTTGATCTTCTTGGTCCGTTGGAAAGCTACACTCTTTGAGCTTCACTTTAATGGTGGAGATGGGAAATGGATGGATAGGATTAAAGCTTTTGGGATGGGAAGGTGGGCCACCAAAATCACATATTTTCTCTCATGGGAAGAGCTTGGACGTGGGATGCTCTCCTTTGCTTAGAAATGGTGTTGGGAAATGAGGGAGAGAGAGAGTTGTAAGAGAGATGAGGGATGGGTGTGATGGATGAAAGGGTGAGGTGAGTGATGGATGTGGTACTTGACATGTAAGGTGGTGTAAGAGAGAGGGTGAAAGGTGTTAACTTTGGTGGTTGCTTGGGGATGGGGTGAAAGGTGATGTATACTTGACATAAAGTGATTGAAGGGTGATTGATTGATGGGATTGATTGATTGATGGTACTGATTTGACACTTTGTAGAGATTCTCTTGGGAATGTAAATGCGTGACATTTTCTCGAAATAAACGCTGGCTCACATCTCTTAGTCAGGGTATCGGATTGGTACATGAGTCACGGCGTTGGAACCGCGGCGACTGTGCGATCGCAATGGTACAAGTCTTGGATTAAGCCGAATCAAATGTATAGGATACGACTTACGGTCGTGTACAACGTCGACTACAGGTCGCGGATTGCCAGAATTTGACGAGAAGGATCGCGGGAAGCAACGAAATAGTACGGATTAGGATATAGGTCTTACAATCTCAGCCCTAGCTACAAGATTACCAATCCATAATTTTAACTAAAAAGAAGGAAAAATAAGATTTAAATGCTCGGAACATCTCCCTTCTTCCTTCCACTCTCTCTCTCTCTCCTCTTTCTTCTCTTTCTCCTCTCCTTGGCTAGGCTCTAGCTCCCCCTTGCTTTGTATGTCTTAGGCCCTTTTATAGATGCCAAGGGTGGTGGAGTGCTGAAGTCGGTGGGAAAATCGGGCGTTTCGCAGCAGCAGCCGCGTAGCTAAAGCCTTTTCGCACTAAGATGTCATGCAAAAAAGCACCACCTCCCTTCCTTATTTTTTAAAGAAATGCCGTCTCTTGGGACGATTTTGACTACTCTACCCCATGGACAGTTCAGATCATGCATCTGATCAAAGATGATGGGCCATGAAATTTCGAAAGTCACGGACATGCGAAACAGAGGGCCCTGTGAATTTTCTTATGCTGCTCCGATGGTGGGGCCCACCTTGCTTCTGTTTTGATAAATCCACGTCGTCCATTAGATGCAGGATGAAATTTCGGTCAAGAAGGGCCGATTTTGGTTGTCCGTTGATGCGGTCCAGAGAAGATATCACGCTAAGATCATTTTGAATGACGCAGGGTAGTCCACTTGTGACCTCCGTACCACACACATGTGTATGCATGGGTGAAAAGTATCAATATGGTTTCGAAGGATTTTTCTCCCTCTACATGATGGAGGGCTTGGATCTTCCGTACAGGTAATGGGTGGGGCCCACAACCGTCCTCAAAATGGATGCTGTTCGTCCGTTACACAACAAGAAATTGTAGTTTCCCTTTTTGAGAAGGAGGACGGGTCAGCGCTTGTGCTGACCGCCTCAGCTGTCTAGTGCACGACTCGTGCACATATGTGCAGTGTACACACGTTGCACATATAGGGCCCAATGTGATGTTTTTGTGAAATATGATCCGACCATCTGATTGGTCTCCCCATTTAAGGTGTTGAGACCAAATTTGAGGCAATTCCAGATATCAGGTGTGCCTCACTTAATGAATTAAGGGGATGATCTATCCATTGGGGCACTTTCATAGTGATCTGAGGGCTGAAATTTGATATGTACGGTTAATTTATAGCCCTCATCCCATGCATGAAGTTTTGAGCCAATCAGATGGCGAGAACCATGTGATCTTGCATTCTGTACCAATTTCGGGCCTCTTTAGCGTGAGCGGCTTGATTTCCTCAGATTCCTGGCATGTAAATTCTTCAGTCTTGGTTCTTTGGAGTGCGTCCCTTACCTGGTGACTTCGGACCGTCAAATCCATACTTGTAGTACTCTTTTTCAGTCAATGCTCCTAATTACACCCTATAACAAAAACACGATTAAAATATTCCATTAAGCATTATCATGTATGTTAAAGCAGGTAAAAATCAAGGTATGATATACAATATTCGACCCTTATCAACAACCTACACAAGGCTGATTCTAGGACCTACACAAGGTACCTAACATGTCTGCACGAGACACAAGTTTATGCCCCACACAAGAACAAGGGTCAACACACAACACCCAGATTTTAGGCCACATAGGTCAAAGATCCACACAAGGAACCTAGAGTTTATGTCATATACAAGAGCAAAGGTTAACACACAACACCTAACTTTTAGGCCACACAAGTCAAGGATCCACACTAGGAACCTAGAGTTTATGCTCCCCAGGAGCAAGGGTCAACACACAACACTCACACGTATTCTCCCATTGGAGGCCTCCTATGAGGACTTGAAAGGGGTGAGAATCACCTGTGACCTAATCCTACACAAAGGAATGATCAGCAAGGTCTCTGGACTCTAATGACTTACAAATAAGTAGATGAGCCCCATTAAGCACGTTGATGAAGATCTCCTCCTTTGATGATGAAGAATCTTCAGCTCCCTTGAACTACAACATAGATGATGCTTCAATGTAAGGCGATAGGTTGGGTAAAGGTTATGTTGGAATCCTACTCTATTAAATATTTTCTTATTTTAGAGATGGAGTGATTCCGAGCATCTAAGCATTCAAGGTATCCCAGCTCAATGATTTTCCATTAACGTGGTAGCTGAAGGATCCTTGAATGCGGAAGTTCATTCCCCAATCCACTCTATTGAATATCAATGATGAGGGTGGATTAAAGGATGAACTCCCATGAGAGAAAAGGTTTTAGGGTAGGTGATCTGAATTAAACACTCAAAATCTCTATCTATTTTCTCTTGAAAAAACACAAAAGCAAGCTCTCATCAAAATATGCAAAAAGTTCCAGGGGAAATAAAACAGTTATATTTTTGACAGAGTACGATATCGAGCGTATACTCTTGATAATGTCGAATGACCGCTCGATGACACAAACTCAATCTGTTAAACATGTTTGAACCTTTTTACCAACTGGTCGAGGATATCAAACATGCTTCGATGTCATCAGATTTCGAGCTTCGATGTCATCGGATTTCATCAACCCATGGTTCGATTCCTTGAAATTTAAAAAACATGAGAGCAAACTTGCCTTTGAAACTTAATAGGTATTGATATGATCAATATCATTTGATTTTGAATATCGATGATGTCGATACCAATTTCGATTCATCGATCTTTGTAAAGAATTTTCCTATAAACTTGCTTGACAGTTTTGTGTCTCAGTTTGATGACATCAACCTGGTCTCGATATCATCGATCTTTGAATTTCTATATCATCGAGTGATTCTTGATACTTAAAAGATTTTTCCTGAAAGCTTTCTTGTCAGATTTATATCCCATTCTGATATCATCGAAGGTCCATCAATATCATCGATATTTGAATTTTGAAGATATTGAGACTTTCTTCGAGACATCGATAATCACATGATTTTCCTTGACTACTTTCTCGATACAAGTTAACTAGATGTCGATTTTATCGAGCTGTTTCAATGAACTCGAGATTCGAAAGTTGATGATATCGATCCTAGCATTGATTCATTGAGAAATCAACCTATGATTATTTTGGTTGCTGGACATCTGTAGTCCTCATTTCGATAACATCGAGTGGGTGTCGAGGACATCGATAACAGTGTCCGATTTCATCAAAGAAATTATCGATAAATTGACAAAGGCTAAAAACTTAGAGATTTTCCTGATGTCAAAAAATTGTTTTCACACATTAAACCCTATGTTGTTCTAACCTTTTTAAGGGTTTTATATACCTGGTTTTTTGGGACATGGGATGTGAGGCTAAGTTTACTTTTAACAAGTTCGGGGGACACATCCAGTTGAGGTAGTTGCTTGAACGATATTCCTATTGACAAACTAGGGCACTTTTAACACCATCCAGTCATGCATCAAACCTTTACGTACCACGCGCTCATGTGGGGCAACTCTATCTCTTAGGGAGTCCCATAAACATCTCAGCCCAACGACATATGCTATGATCAATCAATCCTCATAACAAGCATACAAATGATGTGTATGGGCATGTATCATGATGTATACTAAGCATGAATATCAAACATAAACTAAAATTGGCCTATATTTATAGTGGGGTCCACAGAAGGATGGATTTCTGATCCAAACAACAAGATATGCTCTAAACAAAGGATATATCAACCTGATGCCACATACATCATAATGGGCCTCATGGGGCAGCCCATGGCCCAGAAAAATAGATGGGCAGAAAAATTGGCCTGACAATGTGTATGAAACATATATCAAGATGAGCCTTACAGAACATAAATGGACAACATGGATATAAAATATACAATAGGTGGGCCACCTCGGATGGTCAGCCCAGCTGTAAGCTGAACTTAATGGGTGCCCAAATAGCTGGGATTCCCAGATGGAATACATACTTCATGGTGGGCCTTACACATCACAGTGGGCCCTGCTAGATGAACAGTGTGAATATAATACATACATTAGTGTGGGCCTGCAGCTGGACTAACCGTCCAGCAGCATCCCAACCCTACTGGACGTCCCAGATAGATGGATGGTTGGATAGATCACTTACACAAGGTGGGCCCCACATGTAGACGTCCCAACAGAGGGTCGGCCCCTTCTAAGTGGGTTGAAAAAATAGAGGATCGATGTGGATATAATGCAAACATTGAGGTGGCCTTGCCTGGGTGTTGGGTCTTCCTCCTGGTTAGGCCCATGGCCTGTTTGGTATGGGAGAAATGGGTGGACTAAAATAGAGGGGAAGACCGATTAAGTTGAAGTAGGAATATGCCAATATATCTTAGAAGGGGGTGATAGGACTTTTTAAAGTTTTTACAATGTATTTAAAAATCTTATTACACTAATCCTTACAGATAGGCAATTATCAGGATTACTCAAAAGTAACTCTACTGGCTTCCAAGCCTGGTAGAGGATCCAATCACAAACTATTTAAGAGATAGCAATATAGAACTCAGTTCATGATGGATATGACTGTGTTTGTGTGCGAGGTGTTCTTAGAGAAGTAAATATGAAAGTATTGCCATAAATAATCACACACATAGATAAATAACAATCACAAACACAGTCATTTTTATGGTGGTTCGACTACTTGTCTACTCCACTCCCGGTAACCGCACTCAACCCTTGAGTGTACCAGATTTCACTAAGGAGGTTTCGCATAGTTTACCTCTAACCTAAGGTTTTAAATCAGGTTCACCTTCAACCTTTACAACCTACACTGAGGTTGACTTTTTATACTCTCATGAGTAAGGGTCAACACATCGCACCCACATTTATACACACTGGCCAAGGATCTTCCCTAAGAGCCCAACGGAGGTTTCACTCGGTTCACCTCAAACCCAAGGTTTTACCCAGTTCACCTCAAACCGAAGGTTTTACTAGTTCACCCCTAACCAGATGTTTATGCTCTCCATAGAGCAAGGGTCCATATAACGCACCCACTACGTACACTCCCACTGGAGGCCTTCTTGAGGACTTCAAGGGTGAGAAACACCTTAGACCCAATCCTACAAAGGAATGATCATAGGGTCCTCTGGACTCTAGATACTTACAGATAAGTTGATGAGTCCCATTCAGTACAGTGGCGAAGATCTCCTCCATGTTGACGAAGAGTCTTCAGCTCCCTTGATCCACAACAAATGATATACCAATATAAGGCAATGGGTTGGGTCAAGGTTATGATGGAATCCTACTCTCTAAATGTTTTCCTATTAGGAAGGTAGAGTGATCCCAATCATCTAAGCATTCAAGGCATCCCAGCTTAATGATTTACCATTAAGGTAGTAGTTGGACGATCCTTGAATATGAAAGTTCATTTTGCAATCCACTCGATTAAATATCAATGATGAGGGTGGATTAGAGGATGAAATCCCTTGAGAGAAAGGGCTTTGGGTATATGATCTGAGTTTAAACACACAAAAGCACTCACTTCTTTCTCTCACAGTAACTAGAGACAAGTTCTCTTTAAGTAGGTAAAAGGTTCCAACAGATATAAAACGGTCAGATTTATGATAGTTCGATATCATCGAGCAGGTTCAATGTCATCGAGTGTATACTCTCGATCATATCGATGGTTTGCTCGATGACACAAACTCAATGTCATACGCTTTTGAAAAACCTTCTGCCAACCGATCGAGGTAATTGAGACTCATGTCGATGCCATCGGATTTCTAACTCTGATTATATCGATACAAGGATCAAGTCCTAGACATTTAAAAAATGAAAGAAAATTGTATGAATTTTTTAAGACATTAGATATGATTAGGGGATACTCGATATCATCAAAATTTGAATGTCGATGATATCGGCGGTCGTGTCGATGTATCGATAAATCTAAGGATTTTATTAGTGAGCTTGCTAGACAGATTTATCCATTCTCGATACACTCGATCCGGCCCCGATATCATCGATATTAGAATATCGATTCTATCGAGTGACCCCTGATTAGAGATAAAAACCACCTAAAAAAATGTTGTTGGAGAACTTCGCGCCCATAATCGATAATATAGAGAGCCTTCTGATATCATCGAGATTTGAACTCTGATGATATCAAGGAGGACTCTGATATATCGAAGCATATATGATTTTTCTTAGTAAAAACAGGGGCACCGGTACTGCCTGTTAATATTATCGAGCCACCTTCAATGGGCTCGAGAGTTAAATATCGATGATATCGATAAGTGTGTCGATACATCGATAATCCTGTCCATATATGTATTTGATTGCTGGACACATTAAGTCCTCATTCGATTTGATCTATTGATCTTCCGAGGACATCGACAGCGCAGGTCGATTATATCGAGATGTTTATCGATATAATTGACAGAGCAAGAAAACTTAGAGTTTTTTTTTTTTTTTGAAAAAGTTCTCTTACCCAAAAATCTTAATATGTTCTAACTTGTTTTTAAGTGTTTTAATCACCTCGTGTTTTGGAACATGGGATGTGAGGGTTAGATTTTACCTATGGCGAGCTTTCACACATCTGATTGAGGCAGACACTTGAATAAATCTTCCTGTAAGGCTCTGTAGTCTGACTGACTTAACGTACACGCTAATTGACAAACCACGGCACTAGCAAGGGCACTTTCAATCTCTCCCTTTGTCAATTATGTAACAAAATACCCAAAACACCCTAGGATAATATCTAGAAAGACAGACACATCTTAAATTGTGTGTACATGCAATTTACATAATTTTACAAATTCTAATAAACCCATGTACACAAGCAACATTTGCTCCCCCTTACTATAAAACTCCCCCATTCTTGGTGCAGCTGGTCCCCCTAACACCAGAAACATCACTTAAGTACATACAATTTCCATTCGGGGTGTTTTAAAATTTCTCCCCTTTTTTGTCAGTCATTAACAAAGATATAACAGTTGATATTGACTGAAGTTTTAAAGAAGCATATGGGAGAAGCACAGACATAGATGCATAAGGTTAAACTAGTGTTAAGAAAACATCAATGAAGGCAAGTAGCAAATAGATAAAATAATCACTGCAACACATACATTCCATAAGCGAGGAGGGAGGGAAACCAGGGAATCATTTATATTAGGATGGCAAAGAAATGAGAATTAGATTCAGCTATAACATATAAAAAAAAATACTGCCCCAGACAATAGTAAACTATCAACCATCAGACATAAATATCAAGCCCATGTAGGGGTACCCAAAATGAATAAATAGGAATGGGTTCAAAGACAAGTGTTCATAACTAGACACACTTTGCCTCTAAAGCTGTCTTCTTCTAACATATAGGAGGCCCGTCAGTCGTTAGTAGCTCAAGAATCTGTTGCACAGAATATTGGAGAGCTTCCATCTTGTTTTCTATTCCTGACAGTCGTTGCTTGCAGTGATGGAGCCGCTCGTTAATTTCAGTGAGGTTATTTAAAAAGCGGCGCTCAAGCACATGACGTCGACGATTAGTAACTGAAGCAGGACTACATACAAGAGTTCGATTAGATCCCCAAAGAGTTTCTTCATTAGGCACCAAACCACTCTCTCCAACAGGTGGAGGATTCTTAGTGTGAGATAAGACAGAGACATACACCTGTTGGGCTACATCATAGTTGAACCATACTTCAGGATATACCTTATCTGTTGTTTCCGACAGTCCTACCTAGTGTGTGAGCTTGTAAATAAGGGACGAAAAGGCAGTATTTTAAGATGGTCACTTTTGACTACCTTAATTAACTGATCTAGAATGAGAGTTGGTAGACATATAGGGACCTCTTGATAGACATCATACAGGACATTTAGCACAAAAGGACTCAGGTATGTGTCATTGGCGTCACATGGGTACACATTCATATTGAAGATACTATGAAGGAGTCTAAACAAGGTTCCTAGATGTTTAACCAAAAGAATATTGTCATCATTTCTAAGAATAGTCATACCCTGGCATAGTGCTTGAGTAATTTTCCCCCATCTACCCAATTCATTTAGATTTCTACTAATAACAAGGATTTGTGTCACCTCAATGTTTAGAACATGACCAAGAACTGTTGGAGTAATTTTCTTGGTGTGTTGCATGAATTTCAAACACATACATGGTGGATAAACTTGGACAACATGATAACAGTTGAAGAACTGTTGGATCATTTCAAATTGATATGGACCACCCATATTAAGCATATTCTTCCACCCAATAGTTTCCTTCATGAAATCCACCCCATAGGGCTTGACAGCACTAGTGAGAATAGTATGGTCGACGATCGTAACTTGTTCCCAATCAGATTGGTTTTGAGGTGGTCAAATATTTTTCCCTTTCTTAATCTTGGAAGATTTTGCTGAGAGAGCCTTAACTTTCCCTTTAACCATCTTCCTTGCTTCATTTGGATGCTGAGATTTTCTCATCAAGACTCCAAGCAGATAAACCAAAGGAAATATCAGGGCAGCGAGACAGGACTGGCTACTATAAAAAGAAGTAAAATTTTTCGCTCAACAACCTTTTATTGGGTGGTAAATTTTGATATCATCTACCAGTACTCCGATGATATCGAGATATCCTGTCCGATGTTATCGACGATGTCTTCGATAATCTTTTTTAACTTCATGACTTTTCAAATTCTGAAAAGACGTCGATAATATCAACTTTGATCAATGTAATCGAGAATCCATATAATTTCATGAACATATTGAGGTGAATATTTTTAAAATTTTTTTTTTTAGTATTCAGACAGACTTTTCCGCATAGAATAGAATAATTTCAACATATGAGTATTCTCAGCCAAAATTTTTGTACAAGCTTTGTACGAAGCAAAATGTGTAAACATCGATATGTTAATGTACAAAAGGATGAGACGAGGGACCTCAAATTAAATCTATTGAAGTGTAACAAGATTACATCATTTTAGCCATTATTTAGATCTAGATGCGTGATCTAGATAAATTTTTCAATGCCTAGTCCTTCTAGGCATCAGCATGTTCTTTGCCCCTGATAATGTAACAGTGGTTGTTTGTGCGATGACCCTTCATAAATGATTTTTTTGATTGATTTAGGATTTCACATTCTCGTTTGTTGAATTTGACCACATGCCCATTATCACAGATCTGAGATATGCTTAGGAGATTATGTGTCAAACCTTTTATGCAGAAAGCATTCTCAGTTGTAAACAGAGTAATCCCTTTTATAATACCCTGTCCAATTACTTTAGCAGTGGTTCCATCTCCGTAGGTAACTATCCCATTGTACAGATTTTGATAGTTTGACAGAAGGGATTTATCACCTGTGACATGTCTTGAGCAACCACTGTCTAGGTACCACTTGGTGTCATTGCCTGATAAATGATTTAAGTAAGTAGCAAGATAATTTTTCTTTTATTTAATTACCCATTTTGAGGCAGACTTCTTCACTCTGTCTTTTTCTTTAGGTGGTGATGGATAAGTGTTTCTCCTAGATGGACTTTTAACATTCTGAGTTTCTCTGATTGATTTGAATTTACCAATGTGGTTTTGATCAGAGTTATGTAAAGTCCATCTAGGTGTTAAGTATTCAAACTTATAATGACCCACATCACCACATAAATGACAAACCGGAGAGGTTCTCATATTGCTACCTGAAGCAGCGAGATTTTTTGGAGCTTTATTTCCAATTTTCTTTTTAATTTTCCCATACCCTAGGCCACTCTTGTCTCTTCCTTGTCTTCCCATCCTTAATAACTTTTCTAGCTTCTCACTACTTTGGGAAAATTTGTAGTTAATTTTAGCAAATCTCCTAAATTTTTCTAAGTCAATGCTAAGTGAGTGATTCTCCTTCTTAAGTTACGCATTATCATCTCATAACAATTCAGCTTGGTTCATAAGTTTTGATAATTCTATTTTTAAGGATAGGTTTTCTCTTTTTAACTTATCATTATCTGACTGATATTGTTGTAAATCATTGATTAAATGTGTGTTAATTTCTAAGGTTTTGTCCAAGTCTCTCTGCAACAATTCCTTTTTATTTTCATACATACCAAGACTTTTAAGGATATGGATGCTATGAATATACAGTTGATTATAAGCATCTTGCAGTTTATCTTTTTCAACTTCTTCTTCCTCTTCAGTTTCCTCATTATCAGACGAAGATGATTCAGTGGCTTGTTGTTCCTTTTCATTCTTAGATTCACTGGGAATGATTGGAGTAGTGGAGCCATACGGATTTTCAATGATTTTTGATCTCCATCACCCTTTGAGTCACTAGATTCTGAGTTTGACTCATCTATGTCATCCCACGTGGCAGTCATTACCTTGCCCTTAGTTTTTCTGTTTGGGCATTCAGTAGATAGGTGTCCATACTCATGATAGGCATAGCATTGTGGTTCTTTAGTTTGTTTACCAAATTTACCTATAGAGGGTTTGTTGTACACATTTCTTACTTTAGAGGGACAGTCGCGATTCTTCTTGAAGAATCTTCTGAATTTTTATACCAGTAAAGCCACTTCCTCATCTTCATCTTCTTTTTCACTGTCACTGTCCTCATGTTTTATTTTCTTAGAAGTTTTTAGGATAGAGTTTTTAGATTTTTAGGATTGTATGAAGTGTAGTTCAAAAGTTTGTAGGGAACCTACTAGTTCTTCTACTTTCATCTCATCAAGATTCCTACACTCTTTAATTGTTGTTACTTTGGGATTAAACCGTTCCGGTAGGGATCTTAAGATTTTCCTACATATTTTTGGTACCGAAACTTTTTTTCCTAATCCACCCATGGAGTTACAAATAATATTCAACTTGGTGAAAAACTCCATAAATGTCTCATGCTCTTCCATCCTGAGATTTTCAAACTATGAAGTCAAAAGTTGTGGTTTAGACCTCTTCACAGTGCTTGTACCTCATGGGTTATTTTCAGTAGATCCCATTCTTCCTTAGATGTCTCACACATACTTATTTGATTGAATATATCTTGAGACACGGCACAGTGAATGGCGTTCATAGCTTTTGCTTCAACGGTTCATTTTTTGATAGCAGTTTGTTTTCTTTGTCGAACGTCGTCCACGTTTCTTTGGGTTTGTTTTAGTGATGGTAGTGCCACCCTCAAGTACGATCTGTTTAGATGGTAACACATAAACCTTTCCAACTACATCCCAAACATCATGATCCAAAGATCTCAGGAAGTTGTGCATTCTAGCCTTCCAGTATGCGTAATTTGAACCATTAAATACTGGAGGCCTAGTGACTGATGAGCCCTCTCCTTTAGCCATATTCCTAAACTTCAGTCAAGATCACTCTCTAAGCAGTGAAGCCCTTAAAGAGAGACCTGCTCTGATATCAATTGAAATAGAGGTGAAGACCACTTGAGTTGAAGTAGGAATATGCCAATATATCTTAGAGGACGTGAATAGGACTTTTTAAAGTTTTTACAATATATTTAAAAATCCTATTACACTAATTGTAAGTGTTATGTTATAGCCCCTTGTTATTGTCAAATTTATGGTGACAAAGACACTACTTTAAAGCTTTCAAGATCTTAAAAGTGTTCAAGTACAAGAAGCTTTCAAGATCTCAGAAGTGTTCAAGTTTAAGAAGCCTTCAAGTTCAAAGATCTCAGGCTTTGTTACACTCAAAGTTCAATATCCTTGCTTCACGATTGAGGTAAGACTGACCTTAGGTTGACCTTTAGAGTAGGACATTTTGGATACATAATCCATATGTGTTTTATTCATAAATTTGGTCTGTTCTAAGACTAGTCCTGGACCTTGTTCGACTACTCCTAGCACTAGTTCGACCAGTCCAAGAAATTTCATGACTAGTCCTAAGTTGTTGAGAATTTTTGAAATTTTCTAGTTACTCTTTGACCAGTCGTAGGAACAGTGTCGACTGGTTCTTCGACCAGTCGTAGACCTTCGACTCTAAGTCCAGTAATGATTTTTATAGGTCTACGACCAGTCATGTGGTACCTACGACCGGTCGAAGATGACCTACGACTAGTCGTAGGGTACCCACGATCGGTCGTGAAACTGTCTTATCTTATCCCGCTCGAAATTTCAAAAGTCTGTTGGTTCTAAGACCAGTCGTAGGGGTCTTAAGACCAGTCGAAGACGTGATTTACTTGCCTATAAATTGAACATGAATTTCAGAGATTTCATATGTAATTCAAGTATATTCAAAGCTCCACTCTAAGATAAGTTAGTGTTCATTTTAAGCTACATTGTGCATAATTTCTATTCTCTTTTGTTAGCTTTCATTATTTAATTTTGTTCCTGAATTCCAATCTAATTTGAAAAGAGGAATTATTGTATTCCTTCTTCTTGGAATTAAAATCAAATAGAACTATGTCTAATTTGGTTTAATTTAAAATCAATTAGAACTAGAACCATTATAAAGTGAGTTTGGACATTGAACTTGGACATTCAATCATCTACTCTGACATGGTTCTTCTAGTGTAACACCCTGAAAATCGGGGGTCGTGTATAAACTCAACTCCCGAGTTCCAGACCGTCACTTATGCAACAAAAATGGTTATGATTCAATGTTGTCTGATTTAAAGCATTCACATGAGTAAAAGTATACCAAAACTGCAATTCATACTTCAGATCCAGTGATAAAAGCAAGCGGAAGACTAAACAATGTATATATCACTGTATGGAAAAACAAAGTAATCTCATCTGTCTCCAAAGTATGACTACATCTCTGAGTCTCATATACATATACATAACAAAAGAATAATATTCAAAAAGGAAAGTCCCACTGATGTCCCCTCGATCCAGGTCGCCTACGGGAAGCCGTCGTGATACTGCATATACGAGAACTCATCCTGGTCCTCGTCGATCTCTGGCTCCACCTCCTGGATCTCGACCTCACCTGCATCTACAACAGGGTCTGGTGGGTGTTGCAAACACCATCCCGTAACGTGGGAATGAGTGATCAACTCAGTGGAATCATAGAGCAAAGATTAGCATGTTCACAATTCAATCACGTGATAATAGTAAAGCAGTAAATCAGACAATCCTAATACTGTTATTAATGCAAGATGATATGACGTGATGTATGCCCTCACCGACGATCACCCTCATGCGGCAACATCTTACGACCGCGGCATGCCACACTCCCTAGAGTGCTCCACATCTTCCAGGCACATCCAATGCTATGGTGATATGATTTCCAAGTTGTTATTAGTTCATTCAAACAGCAGGATTGGGAAACTAAGGTACTTCCCTTGTATCAATCCCAACACAGATCCTGTCTAGGGTCGTCACTCCTAGTAATCTCATACGATGTATATTTCGTAGGTCACTGCAAGGGCTGTCAGGGCTGTTGCTCGCACTTGTTGCACCGCTCCCCCATCACCTTATCAATACAGGCCTACCGTACTCTACTGCAACGGAAGGGTCGTCGCCTCCCGTGGACTCAGAATACGCTCGCGGTCACTACAAAGGGCTCGTCGCCTGATCAGTGTAGGCCGACAGCTAGAATATAGTGTCCCATACCACCATAATCTGCTCACGAGTCTAGGTGCTCACTGGTCACTACGGGGAGGGTTGTGGCCCCAGCGTAGGCCGACAGCTCGACCACGGTGTCCCATACCACCATGCCCGGCTCATGAGTCTTCGTGGATCAAGGTACCATGGTTAACAGGGTTTACAATGGTAAGTTCAATACCCTAGGTTCAAGCAGTTATGACACAAACAAGGTGAACATACATCGGCCAGTCGGGTTACTTGACGGGCTCGACTAGTGCGATCGCATCTCAAGTCGAACGACATGAAGTGCGTAAAACACTTCGCGTGGCCTAACCACTGCCGCCAACTCTACACGAATCACGTTCATCGACGCGTCGTTCGTGGCTATGACCAGTCAGCCACGAATTCGCTCGGTTACCGACTGCCTGGACTAAGTCTAGTCCCACACATCTATGGAATCATATTAACACTATATGCAAAGGTATTGGAATTGAAATACATCATGTGAGCATGTTAACACATGTTATAACATTCAACTTAAGCAATTCTTCAAGGCATACTTTCTATGCATGTAATGCAATCATGCATAAGGTCAACATGTAGGAAATCATTTAGGTCAGCATATTAATCAAGAAATCAATCTCAAACTACTACATAACATCATTTAATTCAATACATACTAATACAAGCATTTATACAAACACATACACTACACACTTAAGTCCACATATAGTATGTCGACCCAAAGTGCGTAACTTGGCGAATCTCTTCGCCAAACTGATTATGCAAGCATTCCTAACTCCCTAATGCGGCGACAAACCATGTCAATCACGTCAGCAAAATATGCATGTAGACCGTACTTCCTACAAATGACTAAAATGCCCTAAATCTCATATTCTTCGTTAATTTACGAAACAGGAAACGGAGAGCATGTTGTACATGTCAAACGGCGATGCCGTCGATAATCTACTATTAAACGACATTGAAAGCATTGTAAACCGTCAATCAAAGCGTCTAAAATCCTCACCTAGTGTCTTATGGTTGCGGGATTTTGAACGGAGCGTGTACGCTTCGTTTACGGCAATAGGAGAACCTGATTTATGGAATACGTTAGCTAACGTGCTATGAATCTAACTAAACCTTAAATCAGCAAGTTTTGGGGTTATTTTATACCTGAAAAAGGGGAGAAATCACCAGCCAGGTGATTGAAAAGAAGTGCTGAAGCACTAGCAGTCGGCGGCTCGGAAGCGGGAAAATTCCCTTCCTCTCTTTCTCTCAAACTCTCTCTCCTTTTCTCTAGGGTTTGGGATTTTCGGATGGAAGGGAGAAATGAGGGTTTCAACCCCTTTTATAAGCTTAAAAATGCCGAAAATAGGCTCCGGGACGAAGTTTACTTGGTGCCTATCCATTTCGGGGCTGTTTCGGTCCAAAAACTGCTTTCTGGTGGTCCCCTGGTCGATTGCGATCGGACTTAAGCTCATGTGTACCAGATGTAGCTCGTATTAAGTTTTCAGTCTGGCAGGGTTAGCAGATCGCACGTGGCAGACCAATTTCAGTTCAACGGTCACCGCACGTAGATCAGGGCTGAAAGTCTCATGATAATAAATAGAAATTTTTCCTGATCCGAGGGTGTAATCTGGATGAATTCTGACGGTCAGAACGCTTAATACTGACGCATCAAGTCGTGTGCCAGATTTGAATTTGAAATTCCAAATTCGTCCCTATTCGCGGTCGCTTCAGTCCGGGTTCAACGAAATCGTCTGTGATTATCGGTTTGACTTGATTTTCGAGATGATTGTCAAGTCCAGCTGGGCGGTTCTAACGGTCTAAGATAGGAGGTATCGGACCTTCGACGTGCGGTCTAAATCCAATACAAAAGTTCAACGTGGTCCAGAGGACAAACCCGCTTAGAGTTTGATCCGAGGTTATAGAGTATTGTAGAGTTGTTTGTTCTACTCGATTTGGGTCTTGCAGAACGTATTTAAAGTGATCAGGGACTATTTCCCAGCTACACTAGCGTTGCGCTAGCTAACTTATGCTTAATTTCCATGGAAATTATTTCTACGCGATTTCGGGTCGAGTTGGTACTCGAGCCCAAGTACGGATTTTTCACGGGCGTTACAATCTACCCCCCTTAACAAATAATTTTATCCTCGAAATTTGTACCTGTTCGTACTCCTCGAGAAGCTGTGGGTAGTTCTTTCTGATCTCGGCTTCTGTCTCCCAAGTAGCCTCCTCCTCAGAGTGATGCGTCCATAGTACCTTCACAAGGGGAATCACCTTGCTACGCAGTACCTGCTCCTTCCTGTCTAAAATGCGTGTCGGTCGCAGGATATAAGTAACATCCTCTCCTAACTGCACCTGCTCCCATCTAATGATATGGGAAGGATCAGCAACGTACTTCTTCAGCATAGAAACATGAAATACGTTGTGGACGCTTGCGAGGGGCATGGGTAAAGCCAATCGGTAAGCCACTGCTCCCACACGATCGAGGATCTGGAATGGACCAATGAATCGCGATGCCAGCTTCCCCTTCTTCCCGAACCGAAGGACTCCCTTCATAGGGGAAACTCGCAAAAACATGTGATCCCCGACTGTGAACTCTAGTGGTCTCTGTCTCGTATCGGCGTAGCTCTTCTGTCTGCTCTGCGCTGTAAGAAGCCGACGTCGAATAATATCGATCTTCTCTGACGTCGCCTGCACCAACTCTGGGCCGATCAAGCTACGCTCACCGACCTCTAACCAGCAATGCGGTGCGCGACAAGGTCGCCCATACAGCGCCTCATAAGGTGCCATACCGATACTCGCCTGGAAGCTATTGTTGTACGCAAACTCCGCATATGCAAGACAGTCATCCCAACTGTCCTTGAAGTCCAATGCGCAAGCTCGCAACATGTCCTCCAGGATCTGGTTCACTCGTTCCGTCTGTCCGTCCGTCTGTGGGTGGAAGGCAGTACTGAACTTCAACTTCACACCCATAGCCTCCTGAATGCGAGTCCAGAAAATAGAAGTGAACCGCGTGTCTCTGTCCGACACGATCTCCAACGGAACTCCATACAGACGCACAATCTCTCGGATGTACAATCTAGCCAGCTCGTCTGCAGAGTTCGTAACTCTGATCGGTAGGAAGTGCGCCGACTTCGTTAATCGGTCGACGATCACCCAAATGGAATCATGTCCCTTCCTCGTCTTCGGCAACCCAGAAATGAAGTCCATGGAAATGAAATCCCACTTCCACTCTGCAATCGGCATAGGCTGCAAAAGTCCAGGTGGTCGGCGATGCTCTGCCTTCACCTGCTGACAAGTGAGACAACGGGACACGAACTCAGCTATGTGGGTCTTCATACCTTCCCACCAATATGTCCTCTTCACGTCACGATACATCTTCGTACTGCCTGGATGCATCGCGAGTCTAGTAGAATGCGCAGCCTTGAGAATCTCTCATCTCAAGTCAGGGACATCTGGGACGCATAGGCGGCCACGGTAACGTAAGCCCCCATCCATACCAACTCGCCAGTCGGCGTCAGCATCATCACTGGCCTGCTCTCGAAGCTCAGTGAGATGCGCATCGTCCCTCTGCGCCTCGATGACTCGGTCATCGATCTGAGATCGCACCTGCACGTGTGCGATGAACTCAAATGGTTCCTCTACGGTGAGTTTCTGCTCAAAGTCTCGCAAAAACTCAACCATATCCCACTCGGCAACCATCAGCGGAGCCGCAAACTCTATCGCCTTCTTGCGGCTCAACGCATCAGCCACAAGGTTCGCCTTCCCAGGATGGTAAGAGACTTCAAACTTGAAGTCCTTCAGCGTCTCCATCCATCGCCGCTGCCTCATATTCAAGTCTCGCTGCGTGAATATGTACTTGAGGCTCTTGTGGTCGCAAAAGAGCTCGAACTCCGCTCCGTAGAGGTAATGTCTCCAGAGTCTCAGTGCGAATATAACGGCTGCCAACTCTAGGTCGTGTGTAGGGTAATTCTCCTCGTGCTTCCTTAATTGTCTCGAGGCATACGAAATTACCCTGTCCCTCTGCATAAGGACACAACCCAAACCAACGCTAGACGCGTCAGTGTATATAGTGTATCTAACCCCTTGCTCTGGCAATTCTAGCACAGGGGCGGACGTAAGTCTGTCCTTCAGCTCCTGAAAAGCTGACTCTGCCTTATCATTCCAGGCGAACTTCACGTCCTTCCGTGTCAACTGAGATAAGGGTCTCGCGATCTTCGAGAAGTCCTGAATGAAGCGCCGATAGTAACCAGCGAGACCCAAGAAACTCCTCACCTCAGTGACAGAACCAGGCTGCTCCCAGTCCTGTACCGCAGCTACCTTAGACAGGTCAACTGCCATGCCATCCTTGGACACCACGCGTCCCAGAAACCTCACCTCCTGCTTCCAGAAGTCGCACTTCTTATACTGTGCGAAACAACTGATGTCGTCTGAGCGTATCAAGGACCAAACGCAAGTGCTCCTCATGCTCCTCTCGACTCCTAGAGTACACCAAAATGTCGTCGATGAAGACAATGACGAATCGATAGAGGAAAGGCAGAAATACCCGGTTCATCAGATCCATGAACACGGCCGGTGCGTTCGTGAGACCGAACGACATCACGAGGAACTCGTAGTGGCCAAAACTGGTCCTGAATGCTGTCTTCTGCACGTCCTCATCCCTGACGCGCAACTGATGATAACCTGACTGAAGATCAATCTTCTAGAAGTACTGCGCTCCTCTCAACTGATCAAACAAGTCATCGATCCTGGGCAAAGGGTACTTGTTCTTCACCGTGAGCTGGTTCAGCCTGCGATAATCAATACACAATCGCAGCGAACCATCCTTCTTCTTTACGAACAAGACCGGTGCTCCCCAAGAAGACACGCTAGGCCGTATAAAGCCAAGCTCTAGCAGGCCATCAATCTGCGTCCTCAACTCCTCCATCTCACATGGTGCCATGCGATACGTCGGCAGTGAGACGGGTGTAGAACCAGGAACCAGATCGATAGTGAAATCGATCTCACATCAGGGCGGCAAACCAGGGATCTTCCTGAACAGATCCCCGAACTCAGAAACAACTGGCGTCTGCTCAAGTACCTGGGCACCAGCGTCGCGCAATAGAGTGGCGTAGCTAAGAATGCGGAAAGGAAGATTTACCCGCACTGGAAATGTGAAGGATGCACCCTCAGGCTCGTACGCTGTGACTATACGAGTCTCGCAGTCAATCTCGGCTCTCGCTGCAGTCAACCAATCCATGCCAAGAATGACGTCGAGATAAACGAGCGAGGGATCGATGACCAGATCAAGAGTCATCGTCCTGCCTCCCAGATCAACCAAACAACCCTCACACATCTGGGTGACATCCGAATAATCTCCATGAGCTGCAAAGACTCGCACGCTATCCATAGTGATAGTCCGTAACCCAAGACGTCTGACTACGGCACGCGATATCAAAGAAATCGTGGAACCAGTGTCCACCATGACAAGAACGGGAGTACCTCCGATATGGGCCGTGACCTCGAAAGCTGAATGCTGGAAAGTCGGCGTCGCAGCTGCCTCAGCGGTCAATGCATGAACTCGAGCCTGCTGTGGCCGGTTCTGCCGCTGTGTCAAGGGCCGTGGAGGCTGTCGAATCTGCGATACCGTAGGTCTGAAAGAAGGATGCGCAGGAGCTGACCGTATAAGCGGTGCTGATATCGCCTGTGGACGTACACGATCAATCTTCTGCGGTGGCGAGAACCCACTGTCCCGCATCCTCCAAAAGCAACTCTGCACCAAGTGGCCCGTCCTCCCACAGTATGTACATGTCAAACCAGGGCGCCGAAACGGTGGTACGGGCGCCGTAGTCCTAGTAGGAGGATCAATGCGAGGCCTCTTGCCCGCGAAGGGCCTGTCTGGCAAATCCGGTCGTGGCCTAGAAGTAGCCGGGCCTCGAGATCGCGCAAGTCGATCCACGTCCTGCTCTGCCCGCATGGACATGTGAATCAACTCCGCTAGGATCGTCGGGACGTACCTGCCCAACTCTGTGAACCGATGCTCATACTCGGTAACTGTCATCGCTGCCTGTCTGAGACGGAGAAACTCATTCTCCCTGTCGTGCCTGTAGGTCTGGGGATAATACTTCTCATGGAAGCGGAACTCAAATGCTGCCCACGTCCATACAAAATCTGCGGCAATAGTCCGCAGTACGCTATCCCACCACATACTGGCCTCTCTCTCAAACAGGAAGGTAGCCAGCTCTACCTACTCAGCCTCGGTGCAGTGCAACATCCGTAGAATCTTCGACACTCGGTCGAGCCAGTACTCAGCCTCCTCGGGTCTGTGAGAACCCGTGAAAGTAGGAGGCCGCAAGCGCTGAAATCGCTCCAAAAGGCCCCGTGTGTCGGCAGGATTCCCCGTAGGGAAAGCAGGCGGCGCAGGATGAGCCATGCCCTCATCCTGGGCGTAAGTATAGGTATCCTCAGCTGGGTGCGCAGGTGGTGCAGGTGGAGTAGATGTAGTCGCACCCCCACCCTGGGCTAAAGTCCCCACTATGGTGGTCAGAAGCTGCTGCTGCTGCAGCATCATAGCCATCATCTGCTCGAATCTGTCAGGGGGTGGAGCAGGCTGTGGCGGATGCGGTGTGGAAGTAGATGCGCGATGTGGCTCTCTAACTGATGGTGTAAATGGCGGTAGTCCATCTGTAGGACCAACAGCAGGCTGAGACGACCGAACCGCCTCAGGAATCGGGCCCACAGCAGGGTCCGGACGAGTGCCAGACTGAGAGGGAGTCTGATCCATATGCTCTGACAATGCAAGCCGAACCGCGCTCCGCGTAGTCTTAGGTGGCATTCCCTATATTCAAAATAGGGTGCAACCTTGTCAGTCTCAATTGTACAAATACACCACAATCATTCACTTAAAGAGTCAAAGGCATTTCATGCATTTCAATTAATCAAAATTGTCACAATACAAGGGATATATCCTTACAAGCATCATGACTAGAATTACATGGAAATTAAGACAGTTAAGCAACAGCAACATAAGCAAAGCACTAGCCCTAATAGGCTTTCAACACAAAAATAGGAAATGATTAACTACTGATAATGACATCAAAGATCGCATCGTTAGTCGGAGTCTGGTGACGGAGGAGGAGCACCCTTATCCTATAAGCAACACAGGATTGCCTTCAAGGTGCGAGTCACCTTGCCAAATTTCTTCTTTGTAACGGCCTTGGCATCAGCGACTTCTGCTCGAAGTTCTTGGACTTCCCTTCGCAAAGCGGTCTGACTCTCCTCCATCCGAGCAATGCGGTCGTCGATAGTAGCCTGCGCAGAAGGAGGAGGGCTCTCATCAGTATCCTGAGCCTCCTCTTCTGCTTCTTCCTGAGCTTCTTCCTGAACCTCTGCTCTAGGTTCTTCTTCGCTTTGATCTTCCTCTTCATCAAAGTCATCCCCACTATCCCTTTCAAGTTGATTTTCACGGTATTGCGACCCAATCTTCATCTTGACCATTGTCGACTCATCGATGGTGTGAATCGATACGGGCAATTCCGGCCCAAGTCTATAGGCAAACTCAAGTGCAATCTTGCAAATAAGTCGGCCAAAGGGAAGCTATTCGGATGTTCTCCTTGACCTGGCTATGAGAACTATCTGCCGTAAGATGAAAGTGGCCATACATACGTTCTCTCCCTGGGCCACCAGAAATAAGAAATCGACCATAAGACGTGTACATTCAATGCGGTTCGTCGACCTAGGATAAACATTGAACGTGCAGATATGGTGCAGCAGGCGCAAATCCTCAGACATGTACGTTGCCTTGAGGCTATTATTAGGCTGCCATGGAACCAACTTACCGCACAGAAACCTGGTGCGGCGATCTCGTTCACGTCTAGTCCTCAAATTCTTCTCACTAGGATGCACATCACCAAGAGGCACGTTGAGAAGTCGCGCAATCAACCGAACGTCGATCGTAGCCATCCGATCTCTACCAAAAGGGATTTTGAACTGCAAAGGCTCCAAGGTAGGATTCTGGATGCTAGCATAAAAGGCATGAACGGTGCTCACATTAGCACGAGCGCGAGCTTTAAAGATCGGACCCCAGTGCGCAGCTTCAATGCGTTCGAACAACAGATACTCGCCGAACAATCGTCCATCTGCGTCCGCCTCAAATAACACTTTACGATCAGTGTATTGGCCATGAGGCATCTCTGATAAAATTGTTCGTCCAAGGTGTGCATGGGGATCCAAATCCCGCTTTGTACGGCACTCCAGGACTGGAGCTGGACCTGCGGCGGTGCTTGAACTTGCGGCACCACCCCGCGGTCTTCTCGATCGAGCAGGGCGGCTCGGCCCAGCCTCGTCTGTCGCAGTTTTCCTCTTACCCATCAAAGATATGATGGATGAGAGTGACAAAAGGCCCAAAATGGCTTCCACGAAAGCCATGGAAAACGCCGAAAATGCGGAGAAATGGCTACCCAATCTGAGAAAAGGAAATCTAGGCGTCGTAGAGGGATGCTTCAAGCTTCCCAAGGCTATACTTTCAGGGAGAAATATAAACAAAAAGATAGAATGGAGCACCTCACGATTTCAGCTCTATTTGGGGGATTTTGGAGCTCCAAATGGTGAGATCTTCAAGAAGAGAGGCTGCCAACACCCAATAAGTGATGGGTGGTGGTCGGTTTTGGCCAAGGAGGGTCCTAGAAGTGTTTTGGGACGCCGGAGTTTGGAGTTGGTTGCTGAAAATCGAAAATAGGGCTATGGAGAGGGCTGTTTGTGAAGGAGGGGTAAGATTTGGGGGTTTTCGTGAGATGGGAGCTGCATAGGGAGGGTGTACATGCCATTTAAGGGCGTGCGCCCAAAAATCAGGGCAAACGGACCCCGTCGGTCGGCGATGCATCGCCCGACCGGCGATGGCATCGCCGGCCAACTCCCACGTTGGCCGGTGGGACCACTTGGATCTGGTCCCCCATGGTCCCAGGGTTCCAAAAAGTTAAGTCCCACCCCCTAGTTCATTGTACTTTGGTCTGTATGAGCCCAAATGTGTGTTCGGGGCCTTCCGGGTCCACATCACAATCCCGAATACCAAACTATATGATGCAGCATATGAATTTGGGGTAGAAGGAGACAGTACATCTATATAGATCCTTAGTTGCTAAAGAAAGTGAAATTATAATGGCCTTATGGCCATTTTTCATGAAATTTTACTATTCACTGTAAAATTTTGTGAAAGTACTAATTTGTGTTATTTTCACATTAGGTTTGATGCCTAATATGAAATATATAAGAAATAACTGAAGGTCAGAGTGTTTAGAGGAGGAATTTTGAGAATTTTTGGCGAAACGGGATTTTTAAGCCCTGACGATTAATTACAGGAGTCGTGGTCATCCCATAGCCCAAGGATTCACTTTTAAGGTTTAAAATCACTCATAGGACGTCTCCACCCAACTTCCTACAGCTTAGAAGTGATTCGGGTTGCTTTACGCGACCTGAGATACGTTACAGACTCGATCTTGCGATCGATCCTAATAGACTTCGCCTATCGGCGAATCTGCGATCCTAGAAGTGTTTCTAGACCCTTCTCGCACCCACGTAAGTCAAAGGAAGCGACAGGGTACGTCGCAAGACCATAACCCAGGCCCAGTATACTCTTATTCATGCTCTGATACCAACTTGTAACACCCTGAAAATCGGGGGTCGTGTATAAACTCAACTCCCGAGTTCCAGACCGTCACTTATGCAACAAAAATGGTTATGATTCAATGTTGTCTGATTTAAAGCATTCACATGAGTAAAAGTATACCAAAACTGCAATTCATACTTCAGATCCAGTGATAAAAGCAAGCGGAAGACTAAACAATGTATATATCACTGCATGGAAAAACAAAGTAATCTCATCTGTCTCCAAAGTATGACTACATCTCTGAGTCTCATATACATATACATAACAAAAGAATAATATTCAAAAAGGAAAGTCCCACTGATGTCCCCTCGATCCAGGTCGCCTACGGGAAGCCGTCGTGATACTGCATATACGAGAACTCATCCTGGTCCTCGTCGATCTCTGGCTCCACCTCCTGGATCTCGACCTCACCTGCATCTACAACAGGGTCTGGTGGGTGTTGCAAACATCATCCCGTAACGTGGGAGTGAGTGATCAACTCAGTGGAATCATAGAGCAAAGATTAGCATGTTCACAATTCAATCACGCGATAATAGTAAAGCAGTAAATCAGACAATCCTAATACTGTTATTAATGCAAGATGATATGACGTGATGTATGCCCTCACCGATGATCACCCTCATGCGGCAACATCTTACGACCGCGGCATGCCACACTCCCTAGAGTGCTCCACATCTTCCAGGCACATGCAATGCTATGGTGATATGATTTTCAAGTTGTTATTAGTTCATTCAAACAGCAGGATTGGGAAACTAAGGTACTTCCCTTGTATCAATCCCAACACAGATCCTGTCTAGGGTCGTCACTCCTAGTAATCTCATACGATGTATATTTCGTAGGTCACTGCAAGGGCTGCCAGGGCTGTTGCTCGCACTCATTGCACCGCTCCCCCATCACCTTATCAATACAGGCCTACCGTACTCTACTGCAACCGAAGGATCGTCGCCTCCCGTGGACTCAGAATACGCTCGCGGTCACTACAAAGGGCTCGTCGCCTGATCAGTGTAGGCCGACAGCTAGAATATAGTGTCCCATACCACCATAATCTGCTCACGAGTCTAGGTGCTCACTGGTCACAACGGGGAGGTTTGTGGCCCCAGCGTAGGCCGACAGCTCGACCACGGTGTCCCATACCACCATGCCCGGCTCATGAGTCTTCGTGGATCAAGGTACCATGGTTAACAGGGTTTACAATGGTAGGTTCAGTACCCTATGTTCAAGCAGTTATGACACATACAAGGTGAACATACATCGGCCAGTCGGGTTACTTGACGGGCTCGACTAGCGCGATCGAATCTCAAGTCGAACGACATGAAGTGCGTAAAACACTTCGCGTGGCCTAACCACTGCCGCCAACTCTAAACACGAATCACGTTCATCGACGCGTCGTTCGTGGCTATGACCAGTCAGCCATGAATTCGCTCGGTTAGCGACTGCCTGGACTAAGTCTAGTCCCACACATCTATGGAATCATATTAACACTATATGCAAAGGTATTGGAATTGAAATACATCATGTGAGCATGTTAACACATGTTATAACATTCAACTTAAGCAATTCTTCAAGGCATACTTTCTATGCATGTAATGCAATCATGCATAAGGTCAACATGTAGGAAATCATTTAGGTCAGCATATTAATCAAGAAATCAATCTCAAACTACTACATAACATCATTTAATTCAATACATACTAATACAAGCATTTATACAAACACATACACTACACACTTAAGTCCACATATAGTATGTCGACCCAAAGTGCGTAACTTGGCGAATCTCTTCGCCAAACTGATTATGCAAGCATTCCTAACTCCCTAATGCGGCGACAAACCATGTCAATCACGTCAGCAAAATATGCATGTAGACCGTACTTCCTACAAATGACTAAAATGCCCTAAATCTCATATTCTTCGTTAATTTACGAAACAGGAAACGGAGAGCATGTTGTACATGTCAAACGGTGATCCCGTCGATAATCTACTATTAAACGACATTGAAAGCGTTGTAAACCGTCAATCAAAGCGTCTAAAATCCTCACCTAGTGTCTTATGGTTGCGGGATTTTGAACGGAGCGTGTACGCTTCGTTCACGGCAATAGGAGAACCTGATTTATGGAATACGTTAGCTAACGTGCTATGAATCTAGGTAAACCTTCAGCAAGTTTTGGAGTTATTTTATACCTGAAAAAGGGGAGAAATCACCAGCCAGGTGATTGGAAAGAAGTGCTGAAGCACTAGCAGTCGGCGGCTCGGAAGCGGGAAAATTCCCTTCCTCTCTTTCTCTCAAACTCTCTCTCCTTTTCTCTAGGGTTTGGGATTTTGGGATGGAAGGGAGAAATGAGGGTTTCAACCCCTTTTATAAGCTTAAAAACGCCGGAAATAGGCTCCGGGACGAAGTTTACTTGGTGCCTATCCATTTTGGGGCTGTTTCGGTCCAAAAACTGCTTTCTGGTGGTCCCCTGGTCGATTGCGATCGGACTTAAGCTCATGTGTACCAGATGTAGCTCGTATTAAGTTTTCAGTCTGGCAGGGTTCGCAGATCGCACGTGGCAGACCAATTTCAGTTCAGCGGTCACCGCACGTAGATCAGGGCTGAAAGTCTCATGATAATAAATAGAAATTTTTCCTGATCCGAGGGTGTAATCTGGATGAATTCTGACGGTCAGAACGCTTAATACTGACGCGTCAAGTCGTGTGCCAGATTTGAATTTGAAATTCCAAATCCGTCCCTATTCGCGGTCGCTTCAGTCCGGGTTCAACGAAATCGTCTGTGATTATCGGTTTGACTTGATTTTTGAGATGATTGTCAAGTCCAGCTGGGCGGTTCTAACGGTCTAAGATAGGAGGTATCGGACCTTCGACGTGCGGTCTAAATCCAATACAAAAGTTCAACGTGGTCCAGAGGACAAACCCGCTTAGAGTTTGATCCGAGGTTATAGAGTATTGTAGAGTTGTTTGTTCTACTCGATTTGGGTCTTGCAGAACGTATTTAAAGTGATCAGGGACTATTTCCCAGCTACTCTAGCGTTGTGCTAGCTAACTTACGCTTAATTTCCATGGAAATTATTTCTACGCGATTTCGGGTCGAGTTGGTACTCGAGCCCAAGTACGGATTTTTCACGGGCGTTACATCTAGGCTGCTACAACAAAGGAGATATTTACGTATTTTATAGTTTATTGTAAATTTCTTTTTATTTTGGTTTTGTTTGGGATTTACCAGAAAAATCTCATTGTATTGAAGAGCTAGGAAAACTCAGAAGGATTTTTTTTTTTTAATTGTGTAAGCCCACATAGAAAGACAATTGTAAGGTTTTGGGTGAACCTGTAAAAACCTAACTTGATAGTGAACGCTAATATCCCCTGTGTGAGGATATTAGGAGTGGAGTAGCATTCTGTGTGGCCGTTATTGAACAGTTGGTGAACACACAGGCGAACCACTATAATCCTTTGTGTCTCGTGGTTGAATGGTTTATATCTCATATCTTTTATTATTCATTTGTGGGATGTATATGTGAATGTGAATGTTGTAATCATTTATTTCAAGTATTGTGGGAATGTTGTAATAATTTAGCTATTATTTCTTTCGATTCCTTTATCAACATTCTTATTTGTTCTAGTAAGGTTGCCCTGCCATTTTTATGGTGCATGGTTGTCCTTAGAATAATATATAATTGATTATAGTTTATTCTTCTGTACTGTTTGTATTTAATTTTCTTTTCCTCTTCGATTTGAGTTTTGATACAAAGACCTTTCTAGAAATAGGGTTGTCCTAGCATAAACTCTGGTTTTTAATGTAAGGTTGTCCTTAGAATAACATTTGTATCAACCTCTCAAGATCTAAATTTTGAGGTTGTTTTACATTCTTTACATTCCTAAATTAGGACTAGTTTACTTTAATTATTGGCTATCGTATTTGTTTAATTTCCGTTGTTACAAATTTTATTTGGCATTGTCCTATTCACTCACCCCCTCTAGGAGATATAACTAGGCCTTTTCAAGTGGTATCAGAGCCTAATAGATCTTTTGTTCTTAATTCTTGAATTTTTTTCCTGAGCTAACGATTTAAGCTATTTAAGATGTCAAATTTTGATAGCCTATCAGTCACTAGGCCACCACCCTTTGATGGCTTCAAATATGCTTATTGGAAAGCCATGATGAAAATATTCTTAAAATCCATGGATGAAAGTGTGGCGCTGGCCACTGTGAATGATTGGAACCCTCCTACCACTGAAGTAACTGGAGTTGATGGTCCAAAATCAATGAGAATAACCCCTTATTTCTCGTGGACTGCACTTCATAAAAGTGAGAGTAGTGCAAATGCTAAAGCACTAAATGCATCACTTGCGCACTATCACCGGATGAATTCAAAAGAATTATATCCTGTGATTTTACAAAGTAAGCTTGGGATATATTAGAAATGACACACGAGGCTACCTCGATTGTCAAGAAATCAAAAGTCCAACTCCTTACAACTAAATTTAAAGAAATTCATATGGAGTAAAATGAAACATTTATGGACTTTTACACTTGATTAACTGACATTGTAAACTCTATGTGGGGTCTTGGTGATAGAATCCCAGAAAGTAAAGTGTGTGCAAAAATATTACGCTCACTTCTTGAACGGTTCAATTCTAAAGTAACCGCGATCTAGGAACTTCGTGATACAGATAATATGAGGGTTGAGGAGTTAGTTGGTTCTTTACAAACCTACGAGTTAACTCTTAAAGCTCCAAAAGGAAAATCGATTGCTCTTAAAACTTCTAAAAATAATTTTTAAGAAAATTCTGATGTAGATAACTCTGAAGATGATATGGCTCTTTTGGCTAAAAAGTTTTATAAAATATTCAAAAGTAAAGAGAGAGTTGATTTTCAAAAAGGAAATGATAAGAAAAAATCAAAATCTAAAACTAGAAAATCTTTGAAAGATAATCAATGTTACAACTGCCAAGAATATGGGCATTTGGCTAATAAGTGTCCTAGGACAAACCCAAGAAGAAGGGTATGTTGGCTACTTGGGATGAATCCTCTTATTTTGAAGCTTCTTCTGAATCTAAAGATTCTGAAACTGAGTCGAGAAATGAAGTGAAAGCCCTTATGACTCTAGCCAAATTTATATTTTCAAATAATGATTCAACAAGTGAAGAAAATCTGAATAGTGAATGTGAAAATGAGGATGATCTTCAAGATGCCTATAATGCCCTATACAAGGAGAGTTGTAAAATTGTTGTAAAACTGAAACTTCAAAAAGTGAAAATTTCAAAACTCAAAGAACTTTATGAATCTCTTGTTTTAGAAAAGTCCCATATTTCAGACTGTTTTGAAAAAAAATGCGATTTGGATTTTAAAACTGCCCAAGTTGAAACTCTTAAGTCTGAAAATTGCCAATTAAAACATGTAGTCTCTTCTTTCTTGAGTTTAAAGGAAACTTGGAAATATACCCAAGGTGATTCTAATTTAGAAAAACTCTTATCAGGATTGAGCAAATGGGGTGATCGATCCGGTCTGGGTTATGATAAGAATGTTTCTCGTAAACTGAAGAATGCACCTCCTAAGTTTGTAAAAGGAGAGACCTTAAACTCAAAAGGGAAAGGACAAGTGTTTTCTAAAGACCCTAAGTCTGTTCAAAAGCCTAAAGGAAATTATTTCAACTATAGGAAGCATAACCAAAACCCTTTGGCTGAAAAGATAGTTGATTTACTTAAGGATCTTCTAAAGTCTAGCTTAATAGGTCATATTTATAATGCTTACAATCGGAAGAAAACCAACCATCCACCTAAACCCAAAATGGTTATGAAATGGATTCCAAAGGTCACTTGCTTGGTTGCCCACACTGCTTTCAAAGCTTTAAGCTATTCAAAGTGGTACCTAGATAGTGGATGTTCCAGGTATATGACAGGCGACAAAGCTCTATTCACCGATCTAAAAGATATGACTGATGGTTCAGTCACATTTGGTGATGGCAGTAACTGTAAAATTATGGGCCAAGGTACGGTTCAACTCTATAACCTTCTGTTATTTAAGAATGTCTTATATGTTGAAGGACTAAAATACAATTTTCTAAGCATATCTCAAATATGCGATAAAAACTATAGTGTTCGGTTTTCTAATCAAAGCTATGAGATTCTAAACAATAAGGGTTCGGTAATATTAAGTGGACGTAGAACATCTAAAAATTTCTATATTGTTAGTGAATTTAGCTCATCTAATCAAACATGTTACATGGTCCATACAGACGAGACTGAATTATGGCACAAACGTCTTGGACATGTACACTACCGAAATTTATTTAGATTGAGAAAAAAGGAACTTATAAGAGGTCTACCTAAACTTCAAAAGTTATATAAGATATGTGGTGAATGTCAGTTTGGCAAACAAATAAGGAACTCACACAAAAAGGTGAATTCCAATACCACATCAAGACCACTCAAACTTCTCCACATGGATCTGATAGGACCTACCAGAATGGAGAGTCATGGTGGCAAAAGGTATATCTTGATAATAGTAGATGACTTTACTAGATATACATGGGTAGTCTTCTTAAGGGACAAATCAAAAACCCTTGAAGAAGTAAGAAAAATTCTTAAAAGGATTTAAATTCAAAAAGGTTCTCAAATCAGTAAGATTCGTAGTGATCATGGATCTGAATTTGAGAATAATGGTTTTGAGAAGTTCTGTAGTGATCAAGGAATATTACATGAATTCTCAACGCCTAAAACTCCACAATAAAATGGGATAGTGAAAAGAAAAAATAGAGTGCTACAAGAGATGGCTAATGTCATGTTGAATAGCATGAAGCTCTCTAAGAATCTTTAGGCTGAAGCAGTCAATACAACTTACTATATTATTAACCGAGTTTACACTACTAAAGGCAATAATAAAACGACTTATGAAATGTGGTTTGATAAAAAGCCTACTATTAAATACTTTCGAGTTTTTGGCAGCAAGTGATATATTTTATGAGATCGTGAAAATCTGAAAAAATTTGATACGAAAAGTGATGAAGGGATCCTTTTAGGATACTCTTTTAATAGTCGTGCTTATAGGGTTCTGAACAAAAGGATCGGTGTGATTCAAGAGTCTATCAATGTGGTCATTGATGATCACTTAAACACACCACTCTCAAGTTCAGATAATGATGAAGTTTTTGTAGTCGATAAATCTGATACTTCATCTAATTAGACTAATTCTGAACTAAGGACTATTAAAGATCATCCAACTACTCAAATCCTTGAAAACCTTCTCACTGGTGTGCGTACTCGTAGAAAACTTGAGGATATATGTAATTACGTATGTTTTACATCTCAAATAGAACCATCTAGCATAAAAGAAGCCCTTACTGATAAAAACTGGATTACTGCGATGTAAGAAGAACTTAACCAATTCGTAAGAAATGATGTTTGGTATCTCGTACCTAGACCCAAAGACAAACACATCATTGGAACAAAATAGATTTTCAAGAATAAGTCTGATGAGCTTGGAAGTATAATTAGGAACAAGGCTAGGCTAGTGGTACAAGGTTACACTCAAATTGAAGGTATTAATTTTGATGAAACCTTTGCACCAGTAGCACGTCTTGAATTAATCAGGATATTTATATCCATTGCATGTTTTAAAAAAATCAAGATTTATCAAATGGATGTGAAAAGTGCTTTCTTAAATGGTGATTTGCATGAGGAAGTCTACGTTAAACAACCAATGGGCTTTGAAGATCCCAAAAATGTTGATCATGTGTATCGCCTTAAAAAGGAACTTTACGAATTAAAACAAGCTCCCAGGGCATGGTATGAGAAACTAACAAAGTTTCTATTAAGCCATAATTTTCAAATGGGATCTGTTGATAAAACTCTGTTTGTTAAAAAATATAATGATCATATTTTAATGGTATAGATTTATGTTGATGATATCATTTATAGATCTACCTGTACTGAAATGACTATTGAGTTTGCAGATTTGATGAAGTCACAATTTGAAATGAGCATGGTTAGGGAATTGAATTATTTCTTAGGGTTGCAAGTAAAGCAACAACCTGATGGAATATTCATTTCTCAATCTAAATATGCCTTGAATCTAATTAAAAGATTTGGATTTGAGAATGGTAAGAACTTTGATACTCGTATGAGTACTACATTGAAACTCTCAAAAGATTCTAAAAGTAAAAATGCTGATCTGAAATTATATCGGAGTATGATTGGTAGCCTATTATACTTGAATACTAGTAGACCTGATATCACACTTGAAATTGCGGTGAAGACTGCTTTAGTTGAAGTAGAAATAGGTCAGTATATCCTAGAGGGGGTGAATAGGACTTTTTAAAGATTTATACATTATTTTTTAGTCCTATCCCACTAATCCTATCACAGAGTATAAATTAGGATTACTCAAGAATTAACTCTATTGGCTTCCAAGCCTAATAGAGGATCCAATCACAAACTATTTAAAAGACAAACAATGTAGATGAGATTGTGATGGATATGACTGTGTGTGCATAGGATGTGATCATATATAAAGACATGCAAGGCAATCACATAAATGAAAGACAATATCAATCACAAACACAGTCATTTTATAGTGGTTCGATGACTTGTCTACTCCACTCCCGACTTCCACACTCAACCCTTGAGCGACTGGATTTCACTAAGGAGGTTTCCCATGGTTCACCTCAAACCTAAGATTTTAAATCAGTTTCACCTTCAACTTTTACAGAGGTTTCTACTTGGTTCACCTCAAATCCTGGAGTTTTACTGGCGTACTCCTAACCAAATATTTATGCCCACATAGGACAAGGGTCCACACAATGCACTCTGAGGTTTCTACTCGGTTCACCTCTAACCCTGGAGTTTTGCTGGCGTACTCCTAACCAGATGTTTATGCTCTCCACAGATCAAGGGTGCACACAACGCACCCCACACGTACACTCCCGTCGGAGGCCTCCTTCGAGGACTTCAAATGGTGAGCAACACTTAAAACCCAATCCTAGAAAGGAATGATCGCAAGTGCCCTCTAGACTCTTAGTACTTATAGATAAGTTGATGAGTCCCTTTCAGCGCGATGATGAAGACCTTCTACTTGTTGATGAAGAGTCTTCAGCTCCCTTGATCCGCAACATGAAGATGTATATATGCTAGGCTTAGGTTGGGTCAAGGTTATGATGGACTACCACTCTCTAAAGGTTTTCCTATAAGAAAGATAGAGAGGTTTCCATCATCTATGCATTCAAGAAATCCCAGCTTAATGATATGTCATTAAAGCAGTAGCTGAAGGATCCTTGAATGCGCAAGTTCATTCCCCAATCCACTCTATGAGATATCAATGATGAGGGTGGATTGGAGGATGAACTTCCTG
The DNA here is from genome assembly GCA_037074715.1 of Magnolia kwangsiensis. Classification (NCBI taxonomy): domain Eukaryota; kingdom Viridiplantae; phylum Streptophyta; class Magnoliopsida; order Magnoliales; family Magnoliaceae; genus Magnolia; species Magnolia kwangsiensis. The sequence goes on along the minus strand of CM073587.1, from coordinate 36,106,452 downwards.
AGAGAAAGGGCTTAGGTAAATGATAGGAAGGTTAAAACACTCTAAAGCACTCTCTACTTTTTTTCTACAGAAATGAAGACAACTCTCTCTATTTATAGGCAAAAGGTTCCAACGGATATAAACGATCATATTTATGACAGAGTTCGATATCATCCAGCAGTCGTCGATATGATCGAACGTATACTCTCGATTGAATCGGCCGACCTCTCGATGATAAGAACTCAATTGTCATTTTGCTTTTGGAAACCTTCTGCCAACTGGTTGATGGGATCAACACACACATCGATGATATCGGATTTCGAACTCCGATTCCATCGAGTGATGGTTCGATCTATCGATAGGTGAAAAATAAGAGAGAAGCCTTGAAGAATTTCAGGATCACAGATATGATCGGGAAAACAGTCGATGTCATCAAAATTTGTACATCAATTATATCGACGACCTTTTCGATGGGATCGATAAATCGTATAGATTTTACATGTAAGCTTGCTGGACGAATTATGTCCTGACTCGATCCAATCGACTTGGTCTCGATATGATCGATATATGAATATCGATTTATCGATAGACACCCCGATCAACATTAAAAGCAACTTGAAATTCATGCTGGAGAGAACATGCGCCCCATAGTCGATATGATCGACTGACTCCCGATATGATCGACATTTGAGTTCAGATTGAATTGGACAGTCATCGATATATCGAAGCATATGTTAGTTTTTTTTAGAAAAATAGGGGCGCCGGAAAGCAGTCTGTCGATATGATTGATCCACTTCAGATATGATCGATTTTTGAATATCGATGATATCGACTCGAAGGTCGATATATCGATAAATCGTCCAGAAGATTGTTTGAATGCTGGATGCTTTTTGTCCTCACTCGATTGTATCAATTGATATGTTGAGGACATCGACAGAGCTGGTCGATCATATCGAAAGGAGAATCGATATAATCGACAGTGTAAGAAAAACTTAGAAGATTTTCTTTTTGATGAAATGTTTTCTTACACATAAACCCTAAGATGTTCTAGTTCTTTTTAAGGGTTTAATCACCTGGTGTTTTGGGACATGGGATGTGAGGCTATGATTTACCTTTTGGTGAGCTTCTACACATCCAGATGAGGTAGATGCTTGACTTGATCCTCTTGTTAGGTGCTGTCGTCTGACTGACTCAACATACAACGTAATTGACAAACCAGGGCACGTAAAAAGTGCACTTTCAACACTAAGTGTTGGTATTTACGCTTGATATCAATCTGATCCTAAAGAATCACATTTGATCGCTGTCAAGCGGATTATTTGATATGTCGCAAGTACTGTGAATCTCGGTCTCTGGTATCCACATGAGACTAGTGTTCAACTAGCTAGGTACTCGGATGCTGATTGGGCTGGTAATCTAGATGATAGAAAATTAACCGGTGGTGGTTGCTTTTATATTAAAAAATTTTTATTTTCTTGGTTTAGAAAGAAACAAAGTTCTTTATCACTTTCAACAGCTGAAGCTGAATACATCGCAGCTGGTAATGTGTGTACGCAGCTTGTTTGGATGAATCGAATGTTAAGTGATTATGGAATAAAACAGGATTTTATGTTATTATATTGTGATAATTCCAGTGCCATAAATATTTTTAAAAATCCTATTCAGCATTCTCGTATAGAGCACATTGACATTAGATTTCATTATATCCGAGAGTTAGTAGAAGAAAAGGTTATATCTTTGGAATATATACCTACCGAGAATCAACGTGTTGATATTTTCACTAAACCTCTCGATAAAAGCAGGTTTAATTAAATAAAATTTGATCTTGGCATGTGCATTTTAAGATGATATTTTAAACATTTTTTTATCATACAGTATATGCTTGTTAGGATAGATTTCAATATTTGCAAAATATGCAGAAAAATCTTAAAATTCGTATATAGAATTGCTTTTTTTTTGGCTGGTCCTCGATCGATCGTGAATATACACGACCAATCATGGTACGACCGGTCGTGTACATCCACGACCAGTCGTGAATTGCGTGAATACCTTTTATTTGGGAAAAATCCATCATCTTCCTCATTTCTATTTCACGATCCAAAGGGCCGAACCTCGACTAGTCGAAGCTAACTTCCAAAATCCTCATGGTTAGTGCTCCATTTTCATTTCTTCTTATGATTTTGTGTTTAGATTACTTTCAATTCTCTCTTGAAGTCATTTATTTCAAATTTCATTGAGATTTGGGGTTTTTCTTTTGAAAAATCTGATTTGAGAAAACCCACTTCTTAATCATTTGCAAATCTTTATTTCTTTGAAATCCTTATAGAAAATGGCTTCTAGAGGAAGAAAAACAACCTCTTGTGGTCCATCTTCTTCCAGATCGACCACTATCACTAAGTGTCATCTTAGGGCTCCCGAGGATAATCCATCCTTTGTTCGGGACATCCGATTGCGTAATGTTATTTTGAACATCCTGTTGATGTTAATCATACTGCTCCTTTTGATATCCTTCCTATGCTCAAAGCTGTAGGTTGGGATAACTTATTGCATTGGGGTGAGCCTACATACCGGTCCATTGCCCAATCCATGTTTGCTTGCATAATTGATTTTTCTCTGAAAAATCTAACTTTTAGAATTGCCACAAAAGAAGGACTATTTGACGTAGATTGTCACTTGATTTTAGCTCTTATGAAAATTCCTATGAATGATGAGGAAGTTTCCATTCATACACTATCTGAAAAACCCTCACAGTCTGAAAAATGTATGCTAACAAAGGACTTGTGCAATCTGGATGCTTAATGGACACATAAAGGAAATGCGCTCCCCTCCAGATTTTTATTACCCAAATACAGAGTGCTTCATAGGATCTTTGTGTCAAATTTGTATCCTCGTTCTGGTAATAAGACTGATTTAACGGCATTCATGGTTCGTGTACTTCATAATATTGTCAAATGTGCTAATATCTGCTTACCATCATTGATTTGTCATTCTATCATTCAGTTTTGACTCCATCCTAGTCATAGTGATATTCTTTTTAGTTATTTGATGACTATTTTGGCCACCCATATGTTAATCGACATGTCGGTTGGTGAAGCCCCTATCCATCATCTGATATTCAAAAACTCTAATATTAATAAGATGAAGCTGGAATTTTGTCCTGGCCAAGTTGATGGTGTTGGTGCGGCTGAAGCTGAACATGAGGAAGAAGCTGGTGATCTTCCTCCTGATGATATTAATATAGATGACATCTTTGAAGAAATTGAATCTGACTCTGCAAATGATCCAGATTATGAGCCTTCGGTCTTTGATGCTCGACTGAGTGCATTGGAGGAGAAAGTCAAAAATATAAATGTCAAGATGGAAAATGTCTATTGCCCATGATTTACAATTCAAATATATGCGTAAGTATCTTAGGTGTTTGAATAAGGGCATGCATAAAATTGATCCTTCCATCCCTGCTCCTTCATCTAGTTCTGATTAGTACATTTTCTACTTGCTAGTCTGTAATAACTATATTTCTACTATGTTCACTTAACTGGATTTGCTATTATTGATTTAGCTCCGTTCCTACATTATATATGTTGCTTATACTATGTTCTCAATTCTTCTATGTTATTATCTTATTTCTCTCATTGATTATTACTCCTTACCACCCTGTTTTGTACTTCCTTTGTCATATTGTCACAAAAAGGGGGAGTAGATCTGATTTTAATGCTGAATTGGTGAGGTTGCCATATTTTTGACATATGTTACTCAGGGAGAGTATGTAAAGAGATAGAATGAGCATGAGTGTTTTTGTGTGGATTGTAGGGAGTGAATAAATATTGATTTACAGGTACATGAAATTTGTATCAACTGGTGCATGATTCTTTAATCAGATATTCGGTGTTATGTATCATAACTTGGATATGTGTTTTGTTACGAATTTGACAAAGGAAGAGATTGTAAGTGATATATTATAGCCCCTTGTTATTGTCAAATTTGTGGTGAAAAAGACACTACTTTAAAGCTTTTAAGATCTCAGAAGTGTTCAAGTTCAAGAAGCTTTCAAGATCTCAGAAGTGTTTAAGTTCAAGAAGCCTTCAAGTTCAAAGATCTCAGGCTTTGTTACACTCAAAGGTCACTTGTCTTCAAGTTTCAATGTCCTTGCTCCACTATTGAGGTAAGACAGACCTTAGGTTGACCTTTAGAGTAGGACATTTTGGATACATAATTTATATGTGCTTTATTCGTAAATCTAGTCTATTCTAAGACTAGTCCTATACCTTGTTCGACTAGTCCTAGTAATGGTTCGACCAGTCCAAGAAATTCCACGACTAGTCCTAAGTTGTTGAGAATTTTTAAAATTTTTTGGTTACTCTTCGACCAGTCCTAGTGACTATTCAACTAGTCGTAGCAACAGTGTCGACTGGTTCTTCGACCAGTCATAGACCTTCGACACTAAGTCCAGCAATGATTTTCATAGGTCTACGACCAGTCGTGTAGAACCTACGACCTCCGGTGAGGGAGTTATGAGGGTTTTCCTGGGAACAGGACACGTCCAGAAAATTCCACGCCGTTTGCTCTCGCCCCACCTTTGGAGGCCCAAACGGCCTCGGAATGTGACGCTTCCTGAAGGGTTTCGAAGAGCACTGACTCGCCTTTCCAACGAACCAAAAATGAACCTATGACCAGTCGTAAGCTACCCACGACTAGTCGTTAAACTGTCTTATCTTATCTTGCTCAAAATTTCAAAAGTCTGTTAGTTCTAAGACCAGTCGTAGGGGTCTTAAGACTAGTCGAAGACATGATTTGCTTGCCTATAAATTGAACAAGAATTTCAGATATTTTATATGTAATTCAAGTATATTCAAAGCTCCACTCTAAGATAAATTAGTGTTCATTTTAAGCTACATTGTGCATAATTTCTATTTTCTTTTATTAGCTTTCATTATTTGATTTTGTTCCTGAATTCCAATCTAATTTAAAAAGAGGAATTGTTGTATTCCTCCTTCTTGGAATTAAAATAAAATAGAGTTATGCCCAATTTAGTTTAATTTAAAATCAATTAGAACTAGAACCATTGTAAACTGAGTTTGGACATTGAACTTAGACATTCAATCATCTACTCTGACTTGGTTCTTCTAGGCTGATACAACAAAGGAGATATTCAGGTATTTTACAGTTTATTGTAAATTCCTTTTTATTTTGGTTTTGTTTGGGATTTACCAGAAAAATCTCATTGTATTGGTTATCTGAGGAGAGTCAGGAAAACTCAGAAGGTTTTTTTTTTAATTGTGTAAGCCCACATAGAAAGACATAATTGTAAGGTTTTGGGTGAACCTGTAAAAACCTAACTTGATAGTGAATGCTAATATCCCTTGTGTGAAGATATTAGGAGTGGAGTAGCATTCTGTGTGGCTGTTATTAAATAATTGGTGAACACACAGGCCACCACTATAATCCCTTGTGTCTCGTGGTTGAATGGTTTATATTTCATATCTTTTATTATTCATTTGTGGGATGTATATGTGAATGTGAATGTTGTAATCATTTATTTCAAGCATTGTGGGAATGTTGTAATAATTTAGCTATTATTTCTTTTGATTCCTTTATCAACATTCTTATTTGTTCTAGTAAGGTTGCCCTGCCATTTTTATGGTACATGGTTGTCGTTAGAACATTATATAATTGATTGCAGTTTATTCTTCTGTACTGTTTGCATTTAATTTTCTTTTCCTCTTCGATTTGAGTTTTGATACAAAGCCCTTTCTAGAAATAAGGTTGTCCTACCATAAACTCTGGTTTTTGGTGTAAGGTTGTCCTTAGAATAACATTTGTATCAACCTCTTAAGATTTGAATTTTGAGGTTGCTTTACATTCTTTACATTTCTGCATTAGGATTGGTTTACTTTAATTATTGGATATCGTATTTGTTTAATTTCCACTGTTACAAATTTTATTTAGTATTGTCCTATTCAACCCCCCCCCCCCCCCCCTCTTCTAGGACATATAGCTAGGCCTTTTCACTAATCCTTATAGATAGACAATTATCAGGATTACTCAAAAGTAACTCTACTAGCTTCTAAGCTTGGTAGAGGATCCAATCACAAACTATTCAAGAGATAGCAATATAGAACTCAGATTATGATGGATATGATTGTGTTTATGTGTGAGGTGTGTTAAAAAAAGTAGATATGAAAGTATTACCATAAACAATCACACACACAGATAAATAGCAATCACAAACACAATCATTTTTATAGTGGTTTGACTACTTGTCTACTCCACTGCCGATAACCGGACTCAACCTCCTTAGTGGGTTGAGTGCGGTTATCCCGACTTAATGATTTACCATTAAGGTAGTAGCCTGAGGATCCTTGAATGTGAAAGTTCATTCTCCAATCCACTCTATTAAATATCAATGACGTGGGTGGATTGGAGGATGAACTCCCTTGAGAGAAAGGGCTTTGGGTATATGATCTGATTTTAAACACACAAAATCACTCTCTTCTTTCTCTCACAGCAACTCTTTAAATAGGCAAAAGGTTCCAACGGATATAAAATAGTCACATTTATGACAGTTCGATATCATTGAGCAGGTTCTATATCATCGAGCGCATACTCTCGATCGTATCGATGGTCTGCTCGATGACACAAACTCAATGTCATATGCTTTTGAAAAACCTTTTACCAACTGATCAAGGGAATTAAGACTCGTGTCGATGCCATTGGATTTCAAGCTCTGATTATATCGATACAAGGATCCGGTCCTTGAAATTTGAAAAATGAGAGAAACTTGCATGAATTTTTCAGGATATTAGATATGATCAGGGGAAACTCGATACCATCGGAATTTGAATGTCGATGATATCAGCAGTCATGTTGATGTATCGATAAATCTAAGGATTTTATCAGTGAGCTCGCTGGATAAACTTGTCCGTTCTCGATACACTCGATCCAGCCCCGATATCATCGATATTAGAATATCGATTCTATCGAGTGATCCCCGATTAGAGATAAAAAACCACCTGAAAAAATGTTGCTGGAGAACTTCGCTCCCATGATCGATAATATCGAGAGCCTTCCGATATCATCGAGATTTGAACTCTGATGATATCGAGGACTCCGATATATCAAAGAATATATGATTTTTCTTAGTAAAAATAGGGGGGTCGGTACTGCCTGTCGATATTATCAAGCCACCTTCGATGGGCTCGAGAGTGAAATATCGATGATATCGATAAGTGTGTCGATATATCTATAATCCTGTCCATATATGTATTTTGTTGCTGGACACATTAAGTCCTCATTCGATTTGATCGATTGGTCTTCCGAGGACATCGAGAGCACAGGCTGATTATATCGAGATGTTTATCGATATAATCGACAGAATAAGAAAACTTATAGTTTTTCTGATGTTTGAAAAAGTTTTCTTACCCAAAAATCCTAATATATTCTAACTTGTTTTTAAGGGTTTTAATCACTTGGTGTTTTGGGACATGGGATGTGAGACTTAGAGTTTACCTATGGCGAGCTTCCACACATCCGTTTGAGGCAGACACTTGAATAGATCTTCTTGTGAGGCTCTGCAATTCGACTGACTCAACGTACATGCTAATTGACAAACCTGGGCACTAGCAAGGGCACTTTCAAGGATGGTGTGCATGTATACACATAGAACAAGGTGGGGTCCACATCGGTGGGCCACCCTGTCTTCAGGACTAAGCCGATATTTATATTTTTCCTGCGTTCAGGCCCATAGGACGGTACTAGGAATTGGATCGTACAGCCTAAAATGGCCAAGCTATATGTCCTAGAGGGGGGGTGGGGGTGAATAGGACTGCCAAAATTAAAATAAAAACTGCGGAATAAAAGAAAGAGAGATAGCCAAATAAAGAAATCAATTCACAATACTGAATTAAAATGTAACCTCAAAATTCAAGTCTTGAGAGGTTGATACAAATGTTGTTCTAAGGACAACCTTACACCAAAAACTAGAGTTTATGGTAGGATAAACTTATTTCTAGAAAGGTCTTTGTATCAAAAACTCAAACCGAAGAGGAATAAATAAATAGCAAGGATCTGAAATAAATTGCAGGAATTTAAATCTAAATTATTACAACATTCCCCACTGTGCTTGAAATGTAAATATTACAACATTCACATTCACATATACATCTCACAATTCTTAATGATGAAAGAAAGGAAAATAAAGCACACATCCACAATACACAGAGAGTTATAGTGGTTCGCCTATGTGTACACCAACTGTTAAAAAATAGCCACATGGATTACTACTCCACTCCTAATATCCTCACAAAGGGGATATAAGCGTTCACTATCAAAATAGGTTTTCATAGGTGCACCCAAAACCTTCACAATTGTGTATTTTAGGAAAAGGGCTTACACAATTCAAAAACCCCACTTCTGAGTTTTCTGGCTCTCCTCAGATAACTAACACAATAAGATTTTTCTGGCTTAAGCTCAAAAGAAACCAAAAAGAATGAAATTTACAATAAATGTAAAATATCTGGATTTCTCCTTTTGTTGTAGCCTGGAAAACCAATCGGAGTAGAAGTCCAAATGTAGAAGTTCAAAGTCCAATACTCACTTTAAAATGATTTTAGGTTCTAATTGATTTTAAATTAAAGCAATTGAGCTAAATATATTTGATTTTGATTCTAAGAAGAAGGAATATCATAATTCCTCTTTTCAATTAAGATTGGAATGTAAAAACAAAATCAAATTAAATAAAGCTAACAAAAGAGAATATAAGTTATGCACAAAGTAGCTTAAAATGAACACAAACTTATCTCAGTGATCCCTTGAAATTCGTGCTCTATTTATAGTTGTAGAAACTACACCTTCGACTGGTCTTAAGGACACTATGACTGGTCGTAGGAGAATAGATTTTTGAAATTTTTAGCGCGATCAGATAAAACCGATCCACGACTGGTAGTAGGTTATCTACGATTGGTCGTAGACCATCTACAATAGGTCGTAGCATTCCCATGACTGGTCATAGGACCCAGAGTTTGGTTGCTAGACTTTGAGTCGTAGAACTAGGACTGGTCAAAGGATGAGTCAACACTGTTCACACTGACTTGAGTCTTGAACAAGATCACTTCTACTGTTGTAACTTGTACTTGCAGTCTTCTGTAGTGGCTTGTACTCGCATTTCTTGAAGTAATTGTAGTAGTTGTTCGTTCTTGACTTGAGGCAAAGTGAGTGGTGAAGCAATGTCTTGAACATTTATAATAATGAGCTACACAAGACATAGACTAAGGTTTTGACACCACAAAATTTGACAACCAAAGGAACATAAAACCATAGCACTTACAATCTCCCCCTTTGTCAAATTTGTGATAAAACATGCAACAATAATATAACCAATATGAATATAAAGAATTATGCACAGGTTATAAGAGGAAACCAGTTATAGCCTGGTTAAAGAATCGTGCACCAGTTATCATCAAAGCACAAACATACATACTCCCCCTGAGTAGTAAATAAAAATTATACTACTCATAATCAATCCACAATTAATCCATATCAATCAATCCATAATCCATATCAAACAATCCATATGCAAAACTATATAAATTCTCCTCCTTTTTGTCACAATATGACAAAGGAAGAAGAAAAATGAAAAATGATAATAAACAGGAGTAATCAAAGAAGTAAGATATAAGCAAATAAAGTCCACACAGCATGAACTACTTCAAACCAAAGTCAGTAAACCATAGTCAACTAACCAAATAAAGTTTACAACCCAATAAAAGTAAACTTAAGGTTATTACAGACCAAAAAGTTAATCATTCAATTAAATCCTGAAGGAGTAAGTATAGAAGGATCAAGTTGATGCATGTCATTATTTAAGCGCCTAAAATACTTGCGCATATATTTGAACTGTAAGTCATGGGCAACATTCATGTTTTCGACTTTCACATTCATGTTTTCTGCCTTCTCCTCAAGTGCACGCAGACGCGTATCAAACTCAAATGGTTCATAATTAGGATCATTAGCAGAATCAGACTCAATTTCATAAAAATTATCATCCATGTTTATGTCATCAGGAGGAAGATCATCAGCTTCTTTTTCATTCCTAACTCCAGCTCCATCCCCACCATCCATTTGGCCAGGAGCCAATTCCAACTTCATTCTGTTTATATTTGAGTTGTTAAAAATAAGATTATGGATAAGAGCCTCTTCAATAGGCATAACGACCAACATATGAGAAGCCAACACAGTCATAAGATAGGTAAACGATATATCATTATGACCTGGATGGAGATGAAACTGAATGGTGGAATGACATATTAAAGATAAAAGATAAACTTTAGTACCAGAAACAACAGAGTGCAAAACATGAATCATAAATGAAGTCAATTCTATTTTATTACCAGAACACGGATTCAGATTTGAAGTAAAGATTCTGTGGAGGACTCTATATCTGGGTAATAAGTACTTTGAGGGGAGCGCATTCCCTTTATGAGTCCATTGCACATTCATATTACATAAATCTCTAGTGAGCACTCATTTTTCTGATTCTGAGGGTTTTTTGGTTAAAATATGAATGAGGATACCATCATCATTAACAGGTATTTCCATAAGGCCAGATATTAAATGACGGTCTACAACAAAAGGGCCTTCTCTAGCATCGATTTTAAATGTTAAATTTTCAGTAAAAAAATCAGAAATGCATGCAAACATGGACTGTACAATAGATAGATATGCAGGCCCACCCTAATGTAAGATGTTATCCCATCCTACAGATTGGAGGAGTGGAAAGATACCACATGGAGCAATGTGGTTAAGATCAACAGCTTTTTCAACAATAACCTTGCACAAACGTAAATCCCATACATATGAGGGATCATTTTCGAGTGAATGAAGATGGTGCTGAGTTATTAGAGCTGATCTAGAAAATGATAGACCATGGGCTGTTTTCTTTTTACCCCTAGCATCCATTGGCAATATGAAATTCAAAGAACTAAGGAGATGCAAAAGATGAGAAATGGGTTTTCTCAAAAATAGAAATTTGAGAAGAAAACCCTAAATAACCTAACAAAGTTTGAAATCAAGCACTACAATAAAGAGATTAAAGCAAATGGACCATGAATCTACAAGCAAGACTGATAAAATGCACTATCCGGGATGAATCACATTGTAGGGTTCGACTAGTCGTGCCATGGCTTGTTGGATAACAAGATAGAAATGAGGAAGATGAAGATTTTCCCCAAATAAAAGAGGACAGCGTGCTCCACGACTAGTCTTGGGATCTCCTCGACCAGTCGTACTAGAACCGGTCGAGTACACTCACGACTGGTTGAGTACCGACTAAAATATGCAATATTATCATAAAAAATTAAAAATTAAATACATAAATTCTCAAAAATATTTACACTATAATACAAATATGCATGATTAATAAGTTTTGAATGCACATTCCAAGATCAAATTTTAATTTATTAAACCTGCTTTTGTCGAGTAGTTTAGTGAAAATGTCAGCAAGTTAAGTCTCTATTGGAATGTATTCCAAAGATATTATTTTTTCTTCCACTAATTCATGAATATAATGATACCTAATATCATTGTGCTTGGTATGTGAATGCTGGAATGAATTTTTTTAAATATTAATAACACTGGAATTATCACAATATAAAACCATTGAATCAGGTATAATTTCATAATCACTTAATATACGTTTCATCCAAACAAGCTGAGTACATGCTTTTCTAGCTGCGATGTATTCAGCCTCAGTTGTAGAGAGTGATATAGAACTTTCTTTCTTGCTAAACCACGAAACTAAATAATTTCTGATATAAAAACAACCACCACTAGTTGATTTCCTATCATCGATATTTCCAGCCCAATCAGCATCAGTGTACCCTGCCAACTGAACACTAGTATCTTATGAATACCAAAGACCCAAATTAACTGAACTTGTGACATATCACATAATCCGCTTAACTACAGTTAAATGTGACACTTTAGGATTAGACTAATATCCAGCGCAAATACCAACGCTTAAAGAAATATCAGGTCTACTAGTAGTTAAATAAAGCAAACTGTCAATCATACTATGATATAACTTAGGATCAACATTTTTACCTGTAGAGTCCTTTGAGAGTCTTAAGGTTGTACTCATAGGAGTATCAAAATTCTTACCATTTTCAAATCTGAACTTTTTGATCAAGTTCTGAGCATATTTGATCTGAGAAATGAAAATACCATTAGGTTGTTGTTTTACTTACAACGCAAGAAAATAGTTCAGTTCCCCAACCATGCTCATTTTGAACTTAAATTTCGTTAATTCTGCAAACTCAACAGTCATGTTAATATAGGTGGATCCATAAATAATATCATCAACATAGATCTGAATAATTAAAATATCATCATTATGTTTCTTAACAAATAAGGTTTTATCAACACTTCCCATTTGAAAATCATGACTTGGTAAAAACTTAGTCAATTTCTCGTACCATGCCCTGAGAGTTTGCTTTAAGCAATAGAGAGCCTTTTTAAGACGATACGCATGATCAGTGTCCTTAGGGTCTTCAAAATCAATTGGTTGTTCTACATACACCTATTCATGTATATCACCATTTAAGAAGGCACTCTTCACATCCATTTGATAAATTTTGAATTTTTTAAAACAAGCAATGAAAATGAATAGTCTGATTGACTCAAGATGAGCTACTGGGGAAAAAGTTTCATTATAATCAATACCCTCAATTTGAGTGTATCCTTGAACAACTAGCCTAGCCTTGTTTCGAATTATATTTCTAAATTCATTAGACTTACTTTTAAAAATCCACTTAGTTCTAATAATATGTTTATCTTTCAGTCTAGGAACAAGATACCAAACATCATTTCTCACAAATTGGTTAAGCTCCTCTTGTATTGCAACAATCTAGTTTTCGTCAGTAAGGGCTTCTTTTACATTAGTCAGTTCAATCTGGGATATAAAGTATACGTAGTTACAAATATCTTCAAGTTGTCTACGATTGCGTACTCCAGTGAGAGGGTTTCCAAGAATTTGAGTGGTTGGATGATCTTTAACTATCCTCAATTCAGAATCAGATTGATTTGATGAAGTATCTGGTTTTTCTATTAAAAGAACTTCATCATAGTCTGAACTTGGGGCAGGTGTATTCAAGTGATAGTCTATGACCACATTTATAGATTCTTGAATAACACCAGTCCTTTTGTTCAGTACACAATAAGTACGACTGTTTAAAGAGTATCATAAAAAGATCCCTTCATCACTTTTAGTATCAAACTTGCCTAGATTTTCCCGATCAGGTAAAATATAGCACTTGCTACGAAAAACTTGAAAGTATTTGACAGTAGGCTTCTTATCAAATCACATTTCATACGCAGTTTTATTATTTGACATACTTGTATAAACTCGGTTAATTATATAACATGCAGTATTAACAGCTTCAGCCCAAAGATTTTTAAATAGCTTCATACTATCCAACATTACATTAGCCATTTCTTGAAGCACTCTATTTTTCCTTTCAACAATTCCATTTTGTTGAGGAGTTTTAGGCACAGAGAATTCATGTAATATCCCCTGATCGCTACAGAATTTCTCAAAACTGCTATTCTCAAATTCAGATCCATGATCACTATGGATCTTACTGACTTAAGAACTCTTTTTACTTCATCAAGGGTTTCTGACTTATCCCTTAAGAAAGATACCCAAGTGAATCTGGTAAAATCATCCACTATTACCAAAATGTATTTCTTGCCACCTCGACTTTTCATCCTAGTAGGTCCTATAAGATCCATATGGAGAAGCTCGAGTGGTCTTGATGTGGTATTGGAGTTCACTTTCTTGTAAGAGCTCCTTGATTGCTTGCCTATCTGGAATTCACCACATATTTTGTCTACTTTCCATAATTTAGGTAGACCTCTGATTAGTTCTCTTTTGCTCAATCTGTACAGATTAAGGTAGTGTACATATCCAAGGCGTTTATTGTCACGCCCCAAATCCGGAGATCGGGCTCACAGGAATCCCAATCCCCAAATCTGGTGCCGACAGTCTCCGTAGTACCCCATTCTTAGCTCCCAGCGCCCATACGCCAAATTCTGATCCTGAGATCCTACAAGGAGGATTTTTCAATGTACATTTATCTCGTAAGAAGAATAACTACAACTTTACCCAAATCATAAAGGCAACATCAACATCACATATCCACTAATATAATCATTTAAATACAATGCTGAAAGGGAAATACATATGTCAAAATCAAAGCTCCGGAAAACAGCTGCACGCTCCAAGATCAATGCTGCATCACCTGCACGCATTTATCATGCATAAGCTTATAGAAAGCTTAGAGGGTGGTGTAAGTGTGTGCAAAAGGTAAGTGCCAAGTATTCAATACAAAGCCATAATCATACAATACCAAAAATACTGAAAATCCATAAATGGTATAATCTCGGAATAAGCAGAAATACTGACAAGAGCATGAATTATCATAATAAATAGAATATTGATAAGATCATAAATCATATGATAACAGAGTAAGCGAAAATACAGACAATCCCATGAGTCAATCAATATCAGAATACGCATTATAGACAGCTATGCAAATGAGGAGTCATAAAGAGCCAAATGTCAGATGTCGAGGATGCGATGCAGTACGCAATTCCTGATGAGTTCATGAATAGCGTCAGCCGTATCTAGACCATATAAATGCAAAAACACAGTAACCCAAAATGTTATATGCTGCGGATGTAATGCAATATGTGGTACGAATAGAATGACCATGTTGGAGTGTGAAGTCATGATGATAGTACATAGTATCGCAGGCTATGGGGTCCATCACAAGGGACTTCTATCCAAACCAGTCCCATACCTAAATTTGGATAGTCAGACTCGATGTAGTAAACTCCTGATCTCAGGTTAGTCGCACGCCCAACGGAAATCCTTGTCATAACGAAGGTACACAACAATTAGTTGCGCACCACTAGCTCGAGTGGATACTGAATGAATGAATGAATGGACATGTAATTCCTGCTCAATAACTCCACATATCAGTATGGTTACTCTCTAAGGAAATCACCGGGGTCTATTACACTCCAAATGACATCGTCGCTCTCCCTAGCCGCACGGTCCAAGTGAACTTAAGAAACCTCACTATCCGCCTGACCAATAGTTTACCAATACCTATCCGGCACGTCGATAGTGAACCCATTCCTCAAGCTGGTCAAACTCAGCCTAGTAATGCCCCCTGCGCTCAGGCGAGTAAGGTTGCACCCCCTCCCAACCGACCACGATGCAGTGGGAGACGCGGCCTACTGGTATTCGACACTCGGGCGCTCATGTATCCACTCAGTCTCGACGTTGGGGCGTCCTCTGATACCAAGAGGGTTTTAAGGATTTTCACCTAGGGCCATCTATGGCAGACCGATGCTCGAACCAAACATTTCATGTGTCCCATCTGGCCATCCACAATATGTCTGTGGAGGCTACGACCCTGATGTCGCTAGGGCGTACAGTAATCACAACACACAATGCAAGATGTAAGTGTTATACAATCTACTCATGCATCAATCTCGCGAGTATCATGCACTCATGTCGGGCGCTCCGTCTTATAAGGAGTCCCGTAAATGTCTCAGCCCAATGGCTTAGGCTATGATCAAGCATTCCTCATATCAAGCATACATATGATACGTATGACATGATGCATGGAAGCATATTATAAAGTGATGAACTATCCTCGCAACAAAGATGGGCCTAGATGGCCTACACGTACAATTATGGGCCTAACGATGGGCCCTAAGGAGAGGACAATGCAGACATTTAACCAACATCATCCTTACAATGTGGACGTCAAACCAACATTGTTCCCTAGGCACGGCCCGCCATAAACATCATTACATAAACCATGGTGGAATCACATTACAATGGGCCTTATGTACATCCTATTGGGCCTCAACCCATGGGCCTCCAATACATTAAACGGGTCGCGTCATATGTGCCTTATATGAATCCAATGGGCCGCATCATGGGCCTTATGTACATTGTAATTGGCTATATCCCATGGGCCTTTGAAGACATCACAATGGGCCCTAATACATCACAATGGGCCTTTAACCCATGGGCCTTAGAATCCATCAAAATGGGCCTAATTGCATGGGCCTTATATATATCAAATAGGTCTCATCAGACGGCCGCAAATGAATTCAAGATGGGCTTTATAACATTGGCCTCATATATATCAAGGTGGCCTCAATAATGACCACAAATAAATCAAAGTGGGCCTGACGGATGGGCCATAAGGTACATCAAGGTGGGCCTCACATATGGACCACGAAATACATCAAGGTGGGCTTTAACGGATGGACCACAATACATCAAGATAGGCCTAATCACATAGGCTGAAAATATATCAAATGGGCCACAACATATGAGCCAGAAACACATCACAATGGGCCTCAACCGATGGGTCCTAATACATCACAATGGGTCTCAAGCCATGGGCCCCAAATACATCACAATGGGCTCGAACCCATGGGCCCAAATACATCACAATGGGCCTTAACCCATGAGCTCTAAATACATCACAATGGGATGCTTGGATTAAGCACTTACATCACGTGGGGGCCATGTGGATGGGCGGTGTGAATATACAACACATCTTAAGGTGGGCCCTGCCCGTCCTATGATAAAATAAAAGGACGACTAGGTATAGGACGCATGCATCAAGGGGCCCACCGTCCCATAAAACAGATGGACGGCATTGCTATAAAGCACAAACATCATGGTCAGCTCATACAGCATCGCAAAAATGGACGGTGTGGATATAACATACATATATCAAGGTGGTCCGACGGCCTCGCTCATGGGACTTACATACATCAGGTGGGCCTAAAAATGGGTAGGCGACGTGGGAAAGCCTATACATCATGATGGGCTATAAGTATATCCAAGTGGGCCTCTTGAATGGGCCACAAAACATATCAAAGTGTGCCCCCAACCACGGGCCACAAATACATCAATGGGCCTCATATCATGGGCCTTACATACACATCAAAGTGGGCCTCAACAACGGCTTCGTACACATCAAGGTGAGCCTCAACAATGGGCAATAAATATGATGAGATGGGCCTATTCTCTTGGGCCTTATACCAAGTGGGTCACATCAATGGGCAGCACCAATGGGCCTTATGTATATCAGATGGGCCACGCCAATTGGCCCCATATATATTAAATGGGCCACACCCAAATACAAATGGTGATGATGTCTTCCACCATGAAAATTCCCAAGGCCCACCCTAGCATTTATTTTCTATCCAATCTATTCATAAGGTCACTAGGACCTAGATTTAGAGGAAAGGCCAATATCATAATTATCCAAAATCGGTGGCCTAAGGGTTTTAATGGTGGACATTCGAACCCACTACTTTCTATAATACGGTCTACCTAATCCTAGATTTGTCTTATTTTTGGTCTCAAGCCCTAGAATAAACCCTCAAAATGGTTGGATAGATTGGATGTGACACGTGCATCATGATGGGGTCCACACCAATTGGCCTACCAATAAAATGGATGGTTTGAATATAACACAAAACATCAAGGGAGGGCATATTGTACTATGGATCGGACTCATTCTTATTCTTAAGCCTTAAAATGGGCTTTCAAGGTGGATGGATGGTTTGGATGCAACACATGCATCATGATGGAGGGTCCACATAAAGGCCCACCATCATACATATATACATATATAATATATGTAATAATATATATATATATATATATATATATATATATATATACACACACACACATATATATACACTCACATAAACAATCTAGTGTGGACAGAGTGGATAGAACACATAAATCATGGTGGGTCCCACTATCTAAAGAGTGGACAGTGTGTATAAAACACATAAATTATGGTGGTCCCCACCATCCCACGTTGTGGACGATGGAGTGAAACAAATACATTACAGTGGGTTCCACTGTCCAAACACATACATCACTATGGACTCCCATGTGGGGCCCACCATAACATATATTTTCCATCCAATCTGTTGATAAGGTCGTACAGACCTGGATGGAAAGGAAATACAAATTTCATCTTGATCAAAAACTTCTGTGGCCCATGAGAGGGCTCCAATGGTAGACCCTCAATTCACACTATTTCCTCTGGTGTGGGCCACGTGAGCGTCTGATGATGGTGAAACTTGGAGGGGGCCCACTTCAGGGGGGGACCCACCCCATGAACGGTGTGGATGACAAATGAACATCGCGGTGGCGCCCACGACTGGGCCGTGGGCTGCTACTCGTCCGCCTGCCAGCAGCAGCAGCAATGCTGCTGTTGTTTTATTTATTTTTTTTTGAAAAAAAATAAATTTCATGGTTTTTCATATGCGAGGCCCGTATCAGCTGAATCCATCCCATCCATTGCACTCTATGGCTCATGACCATCCAAAGGAGTCCAATATCTGATGTTTTTCGAAGCATAAAAATTGTCAGGGTGACTTTCAACGATAGAAACCACTGTTTATATGCTATGCCCGCCCGAAGATCGGATGATCTTCATTTTTCGACTCAACGCCTAAAATGATCCTTTGAATGGGATGAATGACATGGATTGAATACATACATCAAGGTGGGGCCTACACAAGTGGACCGCCCCATAAGCTTGTGAACCAAGCTAATATTTATATTTTCCACGTCCAGCGTCCAGGGACGCTGGACGGTCTTTTGAAACAAAAGTGGCCTGCTCAGGTGGGCCACCACATGATGTATGGTGTAGGCACAACACATAAGGTGGGCCTCGCTTATAGATGACTTGTGCCAATACATACCTAATGGTGGGGTCCATCCAAGTGGGCCACACGACCACATCAATATATAAAGAAAATAAATAAAAAGGAGAGAGAAAGAGAGTGGGACACGCGTGATGGAGGGACCCCGATACTATGGGCCCTCCTTTGCAATCAAACACATAACAAGTGGGTCCCATTACATGTGGGCCCACCAAATGAAAGATCAACGGTGGAGATCCTTTCTCCACCAAGATATAAGGTCTAAATGACCCATATCAACTAGAAATTTAAACATCATAATAGGGTCTATGGAGAATGGCCCCATCATGGAATGATATTAATAATCAAGGTGGGCCATCGGCCACATCTTAGGATCCAAAGTGAGATCCATACCATCGATCGGTAGGCCTCACTTTGCCCATCTTAAAAATAAGAAAACTGCCATATAGAAGCACCCACCTAATGATCTTCTCGATCAATTGGAAAGCCTATCTCCTTGTGCTTCACTTTGATGGTGGATGATGAGAAGTGAAGGGTTAGGATGAGAAATCTTGGGAAGGGAAAGTGGGCCACACAAAGTCACTCTTTCTCTCTTGAAATGGTTAGACGTGTGTAGCTTTTGGTTGCTTGAGAAATGAGATGAGAAATGAGAAAGAGAGAGAGAGTTGTAAGGAGATGTGAGGTGATGGGGTGATGGAGTGATGGATGGGAGAGAGATGGGTGTGTAAGGCTTTGTTGACTTTAGGGAGGGGGTGATGTAAGAAAGGTATGGGGTGTGGAAGAAACTTTTGACTTATGGGTTGCTTGGGGATGGGGTGTGAGGTGATGTTGTACTTGACATGATGTGAGGTGATTGATTGATGGAGTGATCAATTGATGGGACATATTGTAGAGATTCTCTTAGGATTTGTAATGCACAGTGTTTTTCCTCGAACTGAATGCGGGTCTGCATCTCCCTGGCAGGGTATCGGATAGGTGCACGAGTCACGGCGTTGGAACCGCGGCGATGGTACGGTCGTAATGGTGCAAGTCTCGGATCGGATGGACTCACATATATATGATATGACTTAGGGTCGAGCACAAACGTCGATCATCGGTCGCAGGTTGTCGGAATTCGACCGGGAGGATCACGGGAGTTGATGGAATAGTACGGACTAGGATATGGGTCTTACAGCTCTCCCCACCTAATAAAAATTTCATCTTCGAAATTTAAAACATGATACAACCAATAGAGAGCTCAACCAAGGGAAGGAAAATCCTATGCAAACATAATCAAGCACCTAAGAGATGGAGACAACGCCTACGAATCTTAGCCTTTTTCTCCCAAAATGCCTCATCAACACTACGACTATCCAACTGAGCCTTGAATCCTGAATTTGAAATGATCGAAACCGAAATACGATAAAGCCTCACAAGCTCGACGGTAGGGAGCTATATCAGAAAATCTCTAAGTTATTCGAACTCGGGGATCTAACCATTCTAAGTTCTCAATAAGCATAGAGTGAAGGGTAACTATCAGTAGATGTGTGATATTAACTTTAGGTATTCCCAAGTTATGCTCTGATACCAACTTCTGTCATGCCCCAAATTTGGAGATCGGGCTCATAGGAATTCCGATCGCCGAATCCGGTGTCGACAGCTTCCGTAGTACCCCATTCTCGGCTCCCAGCGCCCATACGCCAGATTTCAATCCTGAGATCCTACAAGGAGGATTTTCCAATGTACATTTACTTGTAAGAAGCATAACCACAACTTTATCCAAATCATAAAGGCAACATCATCATCACATATCCACGAATATAATCATTTGAATACAATGCTGAAAGGGAAATACATATGTCAAAATCAAAGCTCCGAAAAACAGCTGCACGCTCCAAGCTCAAAGCTGCATCACCTGCACGCATCTATCGTGCATAAGCTTATAGAAAGCTTAGAGGGTGGTGTAAGTGTGTTCACAAGGTAAGTGCCAAGTATTCAATACAAAGCCATAATCATACAATACCAAAAATACTGAAAATCCATAAATGGTATAATGTCAGAATAAGTAGAAATACTGACAAGAGCATGAATTATCAAATAAACAGAATGTTGACAAGATCATAAATCATATGATAATAGAGTAAGCGAAAATACAGACAAGCCCATGAGTCAATCAATATCAGAATACGCATTATAGACACTATGCAAATGAGGAGTCATAAAGAGCCAAATGTTAGATGCCGAGGATGCGATGCAGTACGCAATTCCTGATGAGTTCACGAATAGCGTCAGCTGTATCTAGACCATATAAATGCAGAAACACAGTAACCCAAAATGTAATATGTTGCGGATGTAATGCAATATGCGGTGCGAATGGAATGACCATGCTGGAGTGTGAAGTTGGGATGATAATACGTAGTATCGCAGCCTATGGGGTCTATCACAAGGGACTTCTATCCAAACCAGTCCCATAACTAAATTTGGATAGTCAGACTCGATGTGGTAAACTCCTAATCTCAGGTTAGTCGTGTGCCCAATTGAAATCCTTGTCATAACGAAGGTACAGAACAATTAGTTGCGCACCACCAACCCAAGTGGATAGTGAATGAATGAATGAATGGACATGTAATTCCTGCTCAATAAGTCCACATATTAGTACGATTACTCTCTGGAAAAATCACCGGGGTCTGTTACACTCCAAATGACACTGCCGCTCTCCCTAACCGCACGGTCCAAGTGAGCGTAAGAAACCTCACTATTCGCCTGACCAATAGTCTGTCAATACCTATCCAGCATGTCGATAGAGGATCCATTCCTCGAGTTGTTCAAACTCATCCTAGTAATTCCCCTTGCACTCTGATGAGTAAGGCCGCACCCCCTCCCAACCGACCACGATGCAGTGAGAGACGGGGCCTACTGGTATTCGGTACTCGGCCGCTCATGTATCCACTCGATCATGACGTTGGGGAGTCCTCTGGTACCAAGAGGGTTTTAAAAATTTTCACTCAGGGCCATCTATGGCAGCCCGATGCTCGAACCAAATATTTTTAGTATCCCATCTGGCCATCCACGATATGCCTGTGGAGGCTACGACCCTGATGTCGCTAGGGCGTACAGTAATCACAACACACAATGCAAGATGTAAGTGTCATACAATCCGGTCATGCATCAATCTCGCGCATACAATGCACTCATATCGGGCGCTCCGTCTCATAAGGAGTCCCGTAAATGTCTCAGCCCAATGGCTTATGCTATGATCAAGCATTCCTCATATCAAGCATACATATGATGCGTATGACATGATACATGGAAGCATGTTATAAAGTGATGAATTATCCTCGCAACGAAGATGGGCCTAGACGGCCTACATGTACAATTATGGGCCTAACGATGGGCCCTAAGAAGAGCGACAATGCGGACATGTAACCAACATCATCCTTACAATGTGGACGTCAAGCCAACGTTGTTCCCTAGGCACGGACCGCCATAAATATCATTACATAAACCATGGTGGAATCATATTACAATGGGCCTTATGTATATCACATTGGGCCTCGACCCATGGGCCTCCAATACATCAAATGGGTCGCATCATATGTGCCTTATATGAATCCAGTAGGCCACATCATGGGCCTTATGTACATTACAATTGGCTATATCCCATGGGTCTTTGAAGACATCACAATGGGCCCTAATACATCACAATGGGCCTTTAACCCATGGGCCTTAGAATCCATCAAAATGGGCCTAATTGCGTGTGCCTTATATATATCAAATAGGTCTCATCAGACGGACGCAAATGAATTTAAGATAGGCTTTATAACTTGGGCCTCATATATATCAAGGTGGCCTCAACAACGACCACAAATAAATTAAAGTGGGCCTAACGGATGGGCCATAAGGTACATCAAGGTGGGCCTCACATATGGACCACGAAATACATCAAGGTGGGCTTTAACGGATGGGCCACAATACATCAAGATAGGCCTTAACCCATGGGCTCCAAATACATCACAATGGGATGCTTGGATCAAGCACGTACATCACGTGGGGGCCATGTAGATGGGTGGTGTGAATATATAACACATCTTAAGGTGGGCCCTGCCCATCCTACGATAAAATAAAAGGATGACTGGGTATAGGATGCATGCATCAAGGGGCCCACCGTCCCATAAAACAGATGGATGACATTGCTGCAAAGCACAAACATCATGGTCAGCTTATACAGCATCGCGAAAATGGACGGTGTGGATATAACATACATATATCAAGGTGGTCCGACGACCTCGCTCATGGGACTTACATACATTAAGTGGGCCTAAAAATGGGTAGGCGATGTGGGAAAGCCTATACATCATGACGGGCTACAAGTATATCTAAGTGGGCCTCTTGAATGGGCAACAAAACATATCAAAGTGTGCCCCCAACCACGGGCCACAAATACATCAAATGGGCCTCATATCATGGACCTTACGTACACATCAAAGTGGGCCTCAACAACGGCTTCGTACACATCAAGGTGAGCCTCAACAATGGGCGATAAATATGACGAGATGGGCCTATTCTCTTGGGCCTTATATCAAGTGGATCACATAATGGGTCGCACCAATGGGCCTTATGTATATCAGATGGGCCACGCCAATTGGCCCCATATATATCAAATGGGCCACACCCAAATACAAATGGTGATGATGTCTTCCACCATGAAAATTCTCAAGGCCCACCCTAGCATTTATTTCCTATCTAATCTATTCATAAGGTCACCAGGACCTGGATTTAGAGGAAAGGCCAATATCAAAATTATCCAAAATGGGTGGCCCAAGGGTTTTAATGGTGGACATTCGAACCCACTACTTTCTATAATGCGGTCTACCTGATCCTAGATTTGTCTTATTTTTGGTCTCAAGCCCTAGAATAAACCCTCAAAATGGTTGGATAGATTGGATGTGACACGTGCATCATGATGGGGTCCACACCAATTGGCCTACCAATAAAATGGATGGTTTGAATATAACATAAAACATCAAGGGTCGGCCTACTGTACTATGGATCAGACTCATTCTTATTCTTAAGCCTTAAAATGGGCTTTCAAGGTGGATGGACGGTTTGGATGCAACACATGCATCATGATGGAGGGTCCACATAAAGGCTCACCATCATACATATATACATATAATATATATATATATATATATATATATATATATATATACATATATATACACTCACACACACAATCTAGTGTGGACAGTGGATAGAACACATAAATCAAGGTGGGTCCCACTGTCCAAAGAGTGAACAGTGTGTATAAAACACATAAATCATGGTGGACGGTGGAGTGAAACAAATACATTACAGTGGGTTCCACCGTCCAAACACATACATCACTGTGGACTCCCATGTGGGGCCCACCATAACATATATTTTCCATCCAATCTGTTGATAAGGTCGTGCAAACTTAGATGGAGAGGAAATACCAATTTCATCTTGATCGAAAACTTCTGTGGCCCATGAGAGGGCTCCAATGGTAGACACTCAATTCACACTATTTCCTCTGGTGTGGGCCACCTAAGCGTCTGATGATGGTGAAACTTGGAGGGGACCCACCTCATGAACGGTGTGGATGACAAATGAACATCACGGTGGGGCCCACGGCTGGGCTGTGGGCTGCTGCTCGTCCGCCCGCCACCAGCAGCAGGCACTGCCCGCTTCTGACGACAGCAACAGCAGCAATGCTAATATTGTTTTATTTATTTATTTTTGAAAAAAATGAAATTTCATGATTTTTCATACGTGGGGCCCGTATCAGCTGAATCCATCCCATCCATTGCACTCTATGGCTCATGACCGTCCAAACGAGCCCAATATCTGATGTTTTTCGGAGCATAAAAATTGTCAGGGTGACTTTCAACGATGGAAACCATTGTTTTACATGCTATGACCCGCCCGAAGATCGGATGATCTTCATTTTTCGATCCTCTGAATGGGATGAATGCCATGGATTGAATACATACATCAAGGTGGGGCCTACACAAGTGGACGACCCCATAAGCTTGTGAACCAAGCTAATATTTGTGTTTTCCACATCCAGCGTCCAGGGACGCTGGACGGTCTTTTAAAACAAAGGTGGCCTGCTCAGGTGGGCCACCACATGATGTATGGTGTAGGCACAACACATAAGGTGGGCCTCGCTTATAGATGGCTTGGGCCAATACATACCTAATGGTGGGGTCCATCCAAGTGGGCCACACGGCCACATCAATATATAAAGAAAATAAATAAAAAGGAGAGAGAAAGAGAGTGGGACACGCGTGATGGAGGGACCCCGATACTATGGGCCCTCCTTTGCAATCAAACACATAACAAGTGGGTCCCATTACATGTGGGCCTACCAAATGAAAGATCAACGGTGGAGATCCTTTCTCCACCAAGATATAAGGTCTAGATGACCCATATTAACTAGAAATTTAAACATCATGATGGGGTCCATGGAGAATGGCCCCATCATAGAATGATATTAATAATCAAGGTGGGCCATCGGCCACATCTTAGGATCCAAAGTGAGATCCATACCATCGATCGGTAGGCCTCACTTTGCCCATCTTAAAAATAAGAAAACTGCCATATAGAAGCACCCACCTAATGATCTTCTCGGTCAATTGGAACGCCTATCTCCTTGTGCTTCACTTTGATGGTGGATGATGAGAAGTGAAGGGTTAGGATGAGAAATCTTGGGAAGGGAAAGTGGGCCACACAAAGTCACTCTTTCTCTCTTGAAATGGTTAGACGTGTGTAGCTTTTGGTTACTTGAGAAATGAGAGAAAGAGAGAGAGTTGTAAGGAGATGTGAGGTGATGGGGTGATGGAGCGATGGATGGGAGAGAGATGGGTGTGTAAGGCTTTGTTGACTTTAGGGAGGGGGTGATGTAAGAAAGGTATGGGGTGTGGAAGAAACTTTTGACTTATGGGTTGCTTGGGGATAGGGTGTGAGGTGATGTTGTACTTGACATGATGTGAGGTGATTGATTGATGGAGTGATCGATTGATGGGACATATTGTAGAGATTCTCTTGGGATTTGCAATGCGCAGTGTTTTTCCTCGAACTGAACGCGGGTCTGCATTTCCCTGCCAGGGTATCTGATCGGTGCATGAGTCGCGGCGTTGGAACCGCGACGACGGTGCAGTCGCAATGGTCCAAGTCTTGGATTGGACGGACTCAGATGTATTGGATACGACTTAGGGTTAAGCACAAACGTCGATCATCGGTCGTAGGTTACTGAAATTCGACCGGAAGGATCGTGGGAGTTGATGGAATAGTACAGACTAGGATACGGGTCTTTCATTTATGCCACAAATTTATCTCATTGGTATGGACCATGTAACACATTTGATTAGATAAGCTGGATTCACTAACTATATAGAAGTTTTTAGAAGCTCTGCGACCAGTTAAGATTATTGAACCCTTATTATTTTAAATTTCACAACCTTGGTTATAAAATTTTACGCTATGATTGTTATCGCATATTTGAGATATGCTTAACAAGTTGTGTTTTAATCCTTCAACATATTAAACATTTTTAAACAAAGGGATGTTATAGAGTTGAACTGTACATTGGCCAATAATCTTGCAATTGCTGCCATCACCAAATATGATTGAACCATCAGTTATATCTTTGAGATCGGTGAATAATCCTTTATCACCAGTCATATTCCTTGAACATCCACTGTCTAGGTACCACTTTAAATGGTTTGTAGCTTTGAAAGTAGTGTGGGCAACCAAGTAGGAAACCTTAGGAACCATTTCATAATAGTGTTGGGTTTAGGAGTATAGTGAGTCTTCTTTTGATAGTAGTTATTGTTGGAGTGACCCACTGAGTTAGATTTTAAGAGCTCCTTAAGAAGATTAACTATTTTCTCAGCTAAAGTGTTTCGGTTCTGATGTTTATAATTGATATAATTATTTTTCAGTTTTTGAAAAGTTTTAGCATTTTTAGAAAAACCTTGAGTAGTACTTTTTCCTTTTGAGTTCAAAGTCTCTCCTTTTACAAACTTGGGAAGCGTATTCTTATGTTTAAAAGGAACATTTTTCTCGTAGCCCAAACCGGATCGATCACCACATTTCTTTGATCCGGATAAAAGTTTTTCTAACTTTAGATCTCCTTGGGCATACTTCCATGTATCCTTTAAACTTAAAAGAGAAGAGACTTCAAGTTTAAGGTTTTCATTTTCAGATTTCAGACTTTCAAGCTAGGAGATTTTAAATTCCAAATCGCATTTGCATTTTTCAAAATAATCCAAAATATGGGATTTTTTTAAAATAAGGGATTCAAAATTTTCTTTAAGCTTTGAAAATTTTTCTTTTTGAAGTTTAAGTTTAACAGAAATTTTACAACTTTCCTTGTATAGGGCATTGTAAGCATCTTGAAGATCATCTTCATTTTCACATTCACTGTTCTGATTTTATTCACTTGTTGAATCATTATCTGAAAATGTGAATTTGGCTACAGTCATAAGGGCTTTATCTTCATTGCCCAACTCAATTTCAGAATCTTCTGAATCAGAAGAGGCTTCAGAATCAGAGGATTCATCCCAAGTAGCCAACATACTCTTCTTTTTAGGTTTATCCTTTTTAGGACACTTGTTTGCTAAATGCCCATATTCTTAGCAGTTGTAACATTGACTATCTTTTAAAGATTTCCAAGTCTTAGATTTAGATTTAGATCTTTTCTTATCATTAGCTTTTTGAAAATCAACCCTCTTTTTGCTTTTGAAAATTTTGTAAAACTTTTTTGCTAAAAGGGCCATATCGTCTTTAGAATTTTCTAAATCAAAATTGTTTTCTTGAGAAACATCTTTAGAAGACTTAAGGCCAATAGATTTTTCTTTAGGAACTTTAAAATTTAACTCGTAGGTTTGTAAAGACCCAACTAATTCTTCTACCCTCATAGTATCGGTATCACGATGTTTCTGGATCGCAGTTACCTTAGAATTGAACCGTTCAGGAAGTGAGCGTAATATTTTTACACACACTTTACTTTCTGAGATTTTATCTCCAAGGCCCTACATTGAGTTCACATTGTCATTTAATCTAGTGTAGAAGTCCATAAACATTTCATTTTCTTCCATATGTATTTCCTCAAATTTGGTTGTGAGAATTTGGACTTTAGATTTCTTGACAATTGATGTACCCTCATGTGTCATTTCTAAAATATCCCAAGCTTGCTTTGTAGATTCACAGGATATAATTCTTTTAAATTCATCCGGTGATAGTGCATAAGTGATTGCATTTAGTGCTTTAGCATTTACACTACTCTCACTTTTTTGAAGTGTGGTCCATGAGAAGTAAGGTATTACTCTCATTAATTTTGAACCATCGATACCAGTTACTTTAGTAGTAGGAGGAGTCCATTCATTCACTGTAGCTAGCCACACACTTTCATCCATGGATTTAAGGAAGATCCTCATCTTGGCTTTCCAATAGGCATAATTGGTGCCATCGAAAGGTGGAGGCCTAGTGACTGAAAGGCTATCAAAATTTGACATCTTAAATATAGCTTAGATCGATTAGCTCATGAAATAAATCCAAATAAAAAGAATTAAAATGAGCTATTAGGCTCTGATACCACTTGAAATGGCCAAGCTATATGTCCTAGAGGAGGTGGGAGTGGGGGGGGGGGTGTGAATAAGACAATGTCAAATTTAAAATAAAAACAACGAAATAAAAGAAAAAGAGATAGCCAAATAAAGAAATTAATTCACAATACTGAATTAAAATGCAATCTCAAAATTCAAGTCTTGAGAAGTTAATACAAATGTTGTTCTAAGGATAACCTTATACTAAAAACCAGAGTTTATGGTAGGACAACCTTATTTCTAGAAAGGTCTTGGTATCAAAAACTCAAATCGAAGAGGAATAAATAAATAGCAAGGATCTGAAATAAATTGTAGGAATTTAAATCTAAATTATTACAATATTCCCCACTATGCTTGAAATGTAAATATTACAACATTCACATCCACATATACATCCCACAATTCTTAATGATGAAAGAAAGGAAAATAAAGCACACATCCACAATACACAGAGAGTTATAGTGGTTCTCCTGTGTGTACACCAACTGTTAAAAAGCAGCTACACGGCTTGCTACTCCACTCCTAATATCCTTACACAGGGGATATTAGCGTTCACTATCAAAATAGACTTTCACAGGTTAACCCGAAAAGGGCTTACACAATTCAAAAACCCCACTTCTGAGTTTTCTGACTCTCCTCAGATAAGAAGTTCGAATGTAGAAGTTCAAAGTCCGATACTCACTTTTAAATGGTTATAGGTTCTAATTGATTTTAAATTAAACCAGTTGGGCTAGCTATATTTGATTTTGATTCCAAGAAGAAAGAATATCACAATTCCTCTTTTCAATTAAGATTGGAATGTAGAAAAAAATTTAAATTAAATAAAGCTAACAAAAGAGAATATAAGTTATGCACAAAGTAGCTTAAATGAACACAAACTTATCTCAGAGTGATCCCTTAATATTTCTTGAATTTATCTATAAAACTCTGAAATTCGTGCTCTATTTATAGTTACATAAACGATACCTTCGAATGGCCTTGAGGACACTATGATTGGTCGTAGGAGAAAGAATTTTTAAATTTTTTAGCACGATTGGATAACATCGTTCCACGACTGGTCGTAGGACCCAGAGTTTGGTTGCTGGACTTTAAGTCATAGAACCAGGATTGGTCGAAGGATGAGTCAACACTATTCACACGACTGGTTGAACAGAGTCCAGGACTAGTCGTGGATGAAAAGAAAATTCTGAAAAATTAGAACAAATTTAGGACTGGTCTTAGAATCTCTTAGACTAGTCGAAGCAGTGCTAGGACTAATTGAACAAGGTTCAGGACTAGTCTTAGGACAGTCCAATTCCATGTAAAATGATTCAAATGAATTATGTATCCAAAGTGACCTATCCTAAGGACACTCTAAGGTCAATCTTACCTTGAAAGTGAGATATGAACTTCAAGACTTCATATCTACAGATGATAGATGACTTATGAAGATTGTGAAGCTTAAAATCTTTGAACTTAATGTAGCACTGAATAAGAGATCTTCTATAGCTTGAAAATTAATACATCTTGTTTTGTACACTGACTTGAGTCTTGAACGAGATCACTTCTACTATTGTAGCTTGTACTTGTAGTCTTCTGTAGTGGCTTGTACTCGCATTTCTTGAAGTAATTATAGTTCTTCATTATTTACTTGAAGCAAAGTGAGTTGTGAAGCAATGTCTTGAACATTTATAACAATGAGCTACACAAGACAGATTGAGGTTTTGACATCACAAAATTTGACAACCAAAGGAGCATAAAACTATAGCACTTACAAAGCCTCGATGGGTCCACACCAGGGGCGGTCTCTTATGGATGGACAGTGTGGGTCCAATCATACATCGAGGTGAGGGCCACACGCCAGTGAGCTACACCACAACCCAATTAAACTAGATCAAGATGATATTTTCCCTTCATCCCTTCCCGCATGGCCGACCGATCTTGCATGCTTGAAAATGGGTAGCAAGTTAAGCCCAGTTGCTGGATGGTGTCGATTAAAATACATACATCATGATATGGTCCACCTGGATGGGCCGTACAGTGTCCGAATCGAGCTAACATTTAAGTTTTCTCTCTTGCATTTGAATCATATATATCAGGGTAGCAAAGTGAGCCAGCTAGCATCCAGAAAATTGGATGGCCAGGCCGTCCCACCTGCTGGATGGTCTGGATCAGCTGAGCACGCATCAAGTGAGCCAAAACTACATTGAAAGAGAGAGAGAGAGAGAGAGAGAGAGAGAGAGGGAGAGAGAGAGTGAGAGAGAGAGAGAGAAAACGGTTGGTGGGAGGAGCTCTGCCACCATGAGCTCCTCTCATGGATCTACAACGTATACATTAATGGGTCCTAAATAGGTGGGGCATACATCAGGAAATCAGGTGAGAAATCCTATTCCCACCACAAAATCAGGGCCTAGATGGCCTTAAAGAATCTGCACATCAAAGAATATCATGATGGGGTCCATGGAGAATGGCCCCACCATGGGTACATGCATGAAAATCATGGTGGGCCATTGGCCACACCTAGGGTCCAAGATTTGATCCCTAGCATTAATTTGTAGGTCCCACTTGTCTCATGCATGATATGAAGAAAACTAGCCTAAGAAGCACCCACCTCTCCTCTTCCTGCTCCCTAGTATTCCAAAGCTCCTAAGGTGCTTCTTTAATAGTGGTGATAGAGCTTCAATGGTTGGATTGGGTGGGATTTGCTAAGAAGAGGGCTAGTGTGATGGGTTCTTTCTCTCCTTGCTTAGACATCCAAGGTTTCCTTAGGTTCCAAATGAGGAAGATGGGCGAGAATGGGAGGGAGGGATAGAGGTATAGGGAAGTCATCATGGGGTGTAAGAGGTAATCATGGCATTGTAAGAAGGCATGGGCAAGCTAGTCATCATTGCTTGGAAGGCATGGGGCTAAGGTGATGTCATCTTAGGCAGGTAAGCTAGGATGATGTCATAGTCATGATGACTAGTAGAGATTCTTCTCTACATGGAATCTATGGTCCCACAACACGCAGTCTATGGCCAGAATTATGTACGTGCTATGGTTTCTAGCTCATATAATTGTCAAATTTTGTAGTGCCAAAACCTCTTAGAATCTGTCTTATCCAGCACATCAATATATTCAAGAAAGTATAAGAATAATAGTCTTTACTTCAAGAACTTCAAATACAAGATTTCATGCTCATGTTTAAGTACAACATCAAGTGTGAATTCAATGTTTCAAGATTCATAGATCGAGCTTCAAGTTAAGACTTTGAACCTCAAGATCAAGCTTCAATGTTAGTCAAATTCAAACTTCAATAGGTCTCAAGTTCAATCTTCTATATATTTCAAGATCTCAAGTTTTGTGAACTTCAAAGATCATCTATCAACCGAGGAAAAAAAGTTTCAATGTTCATACATTATGTATAAGGTATGAATGACCCTAGATTGACCATAGGGTAGGTCATTTTAAATACATAATTTAGATTGGATCATTTTATAAGTGCATAGACTGTTTCTCGACTAGTCTTAGACTATGTTCGACTAGTCCTAGCACTGGCTCGACTAGTCCAAGAATTCCTCGACCAGTCCTAAGTCTGTTACTGATTTTTAAAATTTTTTATTAAATCCTTGACCAGTCATGGAGACTGCTCGACCGGTCGTATGAACAGTACTCGACCGATCATATGAACAGTGCTCGACCTGCGCTCGACCAATCCAGTAGCCTCGACTCAAAGTCTAGCAACTAAATTAGGTTCCACATGACTAGTTGTGGACAGGACTCGACCCGTTGTGGAGGCCACTTGACCAGTCGAGCAGGTTCTTCGACCAGTCGTGAAACAGCTTTATCTTATCGCGCCCAAATTTTAAAGGTTTCTTGATCCCAGGACCAGTCGTGCCGACTTCACGACCAATCAAGAGTGCAATTTTCATAATTATAAATAGAGCACAAATTTCAGAGTTTCACATTCAATTCAAGCTAAATCAATACACCACTCTGAAAGATAAGTTAGTGATATTCTTAAGATATTTAGTGCTCATTTTATATTCTCTTTAATTAGCTTTCTTTGTATTTTATTTTGTATTATGCATTCTAATTTTATCTAAAAGAGGAATTGAAGTATTCCCATTTCTTAGAATCAAAATCAAATCAAGCTAGCCCAAGGTGATTTAATTTAAAATTAATTTACAATTTAGAACCATTTCATAAGTGAGTGTGGACATTAAACTTCTACTTTGATTTGGTTCTTCTGGGCTGCATCAAAAGGAGAATATCCATGTATTTTACAGCTTTGTAAATTCTTTATTTTGGTTTCATTGAGATTGTGCCAGAAAAATCTCTTTATTTTGGTTTGTCTGAGGTGATCCAGAAAACTCAGAGTTTGGGGTTTTTTGAATTGTGTAAGCCCACTTGAAAGACACAATTGTGAGGGTTTTAGGTGAACCTTGGAAAACCTATTCTCATAGCGAACGTTAATATCCACTGTGTGAGGATATTAGGAGTGGAGTAGTTGTGTGACTGTTGTTTAACATTTGGTGTACACATAAGCGAACCACTATAATTCTTTGTGTTTAGTGGATGTGTGGTTTATTTTCTTTATCTTTTATGATTTAAGATTGTGAAATGTATTTATGGATGTGAAATGTTGTAATCTTTACAATTAAGCATTGTGTGGTGAATGTTGTAATAGCTTAGTTATTTCCTTTGTTATTCATTTTTTTCATATCCTCTTCAGTTTGAGTTTTTGATACTCACCCAAGTTCTAGTAAGCTTGTCCTGCCATAAACATTTGGTTTTTGGTCTCAGGTTGTCCTTAGAACCAAGTTTGTATCAACCTCTCAATAATAGATTTTTTGAGGTTATTTTAAATTTTTGCATTGTGGATTATTTAAGTGATATCTTTTCATTATTTGTTTAAATTCCACTATTAATTTTTTAAATTTGCATAGTCCTATTCACCCCCTCCCTCTAGGACTTAATTGGTCAGCCTTTTCAAGCGGTATCAGAGCCTAATAGCTCGCTTTTATTTATTTCTCTTGGATTAATTTCCTGCGCTAATCGATTTGAGCTTCGTAAGATGTCAAATTTTAATAGCTTTTCAGTCACTAGGCCTCTACCATTTGATGGCTCCAATTATGCCTATTGGAAAGCAAGAATGAGGATTTTCTTAAAATCCATCGATGAGAGTGTGTGATAAGTCACAGTGACTGAATGGACCCTTCCTACAACTGAAGTAACTGGTATCGATGGATCCAAATCTATGAAAGTCACACCTTTTTTTTCATGGACTACTCTTCAGAAAAATGAGAGCGGTGCCAATGCAAAGGCTTTAAATTTCATAACTTGCGCACTATCACCAGATGAATTCAAAAAAATTATATCCTATGATACTGCAAAGTAAGCCTAGGATATTCTAGAAATGACACACAAGGGAACAGCAATCGTCAAGAAATTTAAAATTCAAATCCTCACAACCAAATTCGAGTAAATACATATGGAAGAAAATGAAACCTTCATGGACTTCTATACAAGATCGAATGACATTGTGAACTCTATGTGGGGTTTCGGTGATAAAATCCCAGAAAGTAAAGTCTGTGTAAATATACTACGCTCACTCCCTGAACGGTTCAATTCAAAGGTGACTGCGATCCAGGAACTTCGTGATACGGATAATATAAGGGTAGAAGAATTAGTTGGTTCTTTATAAACCTGAATTAACTTTTAAAGCTCCTAAAGGTAAATCTATCTCCCTTAAATCTTCTAAATGTATTTCTCAAGAAAATAGTAATTCTGATTTTAAAAATTCTGAAGATGATATGGCCCTTTTAACTAAAAAGGTTTATAAGATTTTCAAAAGTAAAAAGAGGGTTGATTTTTAAAAAACTAATGAAAAGAAAAGATCTAAATCTAAAATCCGGAAATATTTAAAAGATAGTCAATGTTACAACTGCCATGAATATGGGCATTTAGTAAACAAGTATCCTAAAAAGGACAAACCTTAAAAGAAAGGTATGTTGCTACTTGGGATGAATCTTCTGGCTTTGAAGCCTCTTCTGAATCAGAAGATTCTGAAATCGAGTCGGGTAATGAAGTCAAAGCCCTTATGACTCTAGCCAACTTCACTTTTTCAGATCATGATGATTCAACTAGTGAAGAAAATCTGAATAGTGATCATGAAAATGAAGAAAATCTTCAAGATGCTTATAATGCCCTTTACAAGGAGATTTGTAAAATTACTGTTAAACTTAAACTTCAGAAAGAGAAGTTTTCAAAACTTAAAGAAAATTTTAATTCTCTTGTTTTAGAAAAATCTCACATTTCAGATTGTTTTGAAAAAACTAAGCGTGACTTAGATTTTAAAAACTCCCAAGTTGAAAACTTAAATCTAAAAATGAAAAGCTAAAACTTGAAGTCTCTTCACTTTTGAGTCTGAAAGACACATGGAGGTATGCCCAAGGTGATCCTAAGTTAAAAAAAATTTTTATCCGGATCCAGAAAATGTGATGACCGATCTTGATTAGGCTACGATAAAAGTTTACCTCCTAAACATAATTAAACACCTCCTAAGTTTGTGAAAGAAGAGTCTTCAAACTCAAAAGGAAAAAGTTTAAATCAAAATTATCCTAAAAATGCTAAAACTTTTGAATCCTTAAAACCTAAAAGCAACCATATCAACTATAAAAATCAGAATCGTAATCCTTTAGCTGAGAAAATTGTTGATTTACTTAAGGAGCTCTTAAAATCTAACTCAGTAGGTCGGTCTTATAACAACTACAAACATAAGAAGACCAACTATACTCCTAAACCCAAGAGTTTAATGAAATGGGTTCCTAAGGTTACCTGCTTAGTTGCCCACACTGCTTTCAATGTTACAAGTCATTCAAAGTGGTACCTAGACAGTGGATGCTCCAAACACATGACTAGTGACAAAGGTCTATTCACCAATCTTAAAGATATGACTGATGGTTCAGTCACATTTGGTGATGGTAGCAACTGCAGGATTATTGGCTAAGGTACGATTCAACTCTTTAAACTTTCTTTAATTGAGAACACTTTATATATAGAAGGGTTAAAACACAACTTATTAAGCATCTATCAAATATGCGATAATAATCATAGTGTAAAATTTACTAACATAGGGTGAAAAATTTTAAATAAAAATGGTTCTATAATATTAACTAGTCACAGAACTTCTGAAAACTGCTATATAGTAAGTGATTTAAGCTCATCTACTTTATCATGTTACATGGTCCATACCGATGAGACCGACTAATCGCATAAATGCCTTGGACATGTACACTACCGCAATTTATATAGATTGAGCAAAAGAGAGTTAGTAAGAGGCTTACCTAAAATACAGAAAATAAATATGTGGTGAATGCCAGATTGACAAACAAATTAGGAGTTCTCATAAAAAAGTGGAATCCAATGCCACATTTAAACCGCTCAAACTTCTCCATATGGATCTTATTGGACCAACAAGAATGGAGAGTCGAGGTCGCAAGAAGTACATACTAGTAATTGTTGATAACTTTACCAGATACTTGGGTAGTCTTCTTAAGAGACAGATCAAAAACTCTAGATGAAGTAAAAAAGGATACTTAGATGTTTTCAAACTGAAAAACTGTCTCAAGTTTGTAAGATCCGTAGCGATCATGGATCAAAATTTAAGAATAGTGGTTTTGAGAAATTCTGTAGTGATCAGGGAATATCACATGAATTCTCTGTGCCCAAAACACCACAACAAAATGGTATAGTAGAAAAAAAAATAGAGTGCTTCCAGAAATGGCTAATGTAATGTTAAATAGTATGAAGCTCCCTAAAAATCTTTGGGTCGAACCGTAAATATCGCGTGTTATATAATTAACCGTGTCTATAATAGAAAATCAAATAGTAAAATGACTTATGAAATGTGGTTTGATAAGAAGCCTACTGTCAAATACTTTCGAGTTTTTGGCAGCAAGTGCTACATTTTATCTGACCGAGAAAATCTAGGTAAGTTTGACACTAAAAGTGATGAAGGGATATTTTTAGGGTATGCTCTGAATAGTTGAGCATATCAGGTTCTTAATAAGAGGATTGGTGTAATTCAAGAGTCCATTAATGTGGTTATTGACAATCACTTAAATACACCTGTCTCATGTTCAGAAAATGATGAAGTACTTCTAATTGATAAATCA
Source organism: Magnolia kwangsiensis (assembly GCA_037074715.1). Taxonomy (NCBI): domain Eukaryota; kingdom Viridiplantae; phylum Streptophyta; class Magnoliopsida; order Magnoliales; family Magnoliaceae; genus Magnolia; species Magnolia kwangsiensis. The sequence goes on along the minus strand of CM073587.1, from coordinate 36,069,947 downwards.
GATTCTTCATCAAGTCAAAATAACTCTGAACTGAGGACTGTTAAAGATCACCGTACTAATCAGATTCTTGAAAACCCTCTCACTAGTGTATGCACTTGTAATACATCTCCTATAGAATCGGTTAACGTAAAAGAAGCTCTTACTAACAAAAACTGGATAGTTGCAATACAAGAAGAGCTTAATCAATTTGTTAAATATGATGTTTGGTACTTAGTTCCAAAACCTAAAGATAAACACATTATTGAAACAAAATGGATTTTAAAAAATAAGTCTGATGAACTTGGTAATATCATTAGAAAGAAGGCTAGGCTAGTTGTACAAGGGAACACTTAAAATGAAGACATCGATTATGAGGAGACCTTTGCCCTAGTAGCTCGTCTTGAATCAATTAGACTATTTATATTTATTGCATGCTTTAAAAAGTTCAAAACATACCAAATGGATGTAAAGAGTACTTTTTTAAATGACAATTTACTTGAAGAAGTGTATGTTGAACAACCAACAGGTTTTAAAGACCCTAAGAATGTTGATCATGTATACCGCCTAAAAAATGCTCTCTACAGTTTAAAACAAACTCCCAGGGCATGGTACAAAAAGTTGACTAAGTTTCTACTAAGTCATAACTTTATAATGGGAAGTGTTGATAAGACATTTTTTGTAAAGAAACATAATGATCACATTTTAATAGTGCAAATTTATGTTGATGATATTATTTATAGATCTACCTGTACTAACATGACTGTTGAGTTTGTAGATCTTATGAAATCTAAGTTTAAAATGAGCATGGTTAGGAAATTGAATTATTTCCTAGGGTTACAAGTTAAACAGCAACCTGACGGTTTCTTCATTTCTCAAACCAAATATGCTCTGAACTTAGTTAAAAAGTTCAGATTTGAGAATGAAAAAACTTTTGATACTCCTATAAGTACGACTTTAAAACTCTCAAAGGACTCTATAAGTAAGAGTGCGGATCCCAAATTGTATCATAGTATGATAGGTAGTTTACTTTATTTAACTGTGAGCTGACTTGATATTGCATTTAGCATAGGAATTTATGCTAGATATCAATCTGACCCTAAAGTGTCACATTTAATTTCTATTAAGGCATTTTGCGATATGTCGTTAGTTCAGCTAATCTTGGTCTTTGGTGTCCACGTGATACTAGTGTTCAATTAGGTGGTTACACAGATACTGATTGGGCTGGTAACATTGATGACTGAAAGTCAACCAGTGGTGGTTGTTTCTATGTTTGGAACTGTTTAGTTTCTTGGCAAAGTAAGAAACAAAGTTCCGTATCGCTCTCAACTACTGAGGCTGAATACATTGCAGCAAATAATGCATGTACTCAACTTGTATGGATGAAAAGAATGTTAAGAAATTATGAAATTACACAGGATTCTTTGGTTTTATATTGTGATAATTCCAGTGCAATTAATATATCCAAAAAATCCAATCCAACATTCACGAACCAAGCACATTGACATTAGATATCACTAAATTCGTGAATTAGTGGAAGAAAAGACAATTTCTTTGGAATACATACAAACCGATACTCAACTTGCAAACATATTCACTAAATCGCTCGACAAAAGCATGTTTTCTAAATTGAAATTTAATCTTGGTATGTATAATTTGAATTGATTATTCATGTATTTTTGTATCATACTGTATATATATGTTAGTTTAAATGTTTAAATTTTAAAATTTCAAGAAAATTGTATATTTTTGGTTGTGCACGACTAGTCGAGTGCATACTCGACTAGTTGTGACACGACCGGTTGAGCATGTACTCGACCATTTTTGTAGCACGGGATGGTGCTTTATTGGGGGAAAATCCCTTTTTCTTCAATTTAGGTTTCTTCTCCAATGGGTCCTAGGTCGACCGGTTGAACCCATTACTTAGTTCTTCAAGGTTAGTGCTTTATTTACATTTTCCTTGTAGATTCAATTTGTTATCACTCCTTTTTCATCTTTAATGTAATTTATTTCTTATTTCATAGTGGTTTTTGGGATTTTCTTCTCCAAAATCTGATCTTGAGAAAACCCACTCTACTTCTTTTACAACTACTTGGTTCCTTAATTTCCTAGTTGCAAATGAAAGGCAGAGGTAAAAAGAAAATTTCTCGTGGTCCTTCATCTTCTAGATCGGCACCTATCACAGTGTGCCACCTTCGGTCACCCGAAGATGATCCCTCCTATGTGCGGGATATAAGGTTGCATAATGTTATAGTTGAATGACCTGTTCATGTTGAACATCTTACTCCATTTGATATCCTTCCTCTTCTCCAATCTATAGGATAGGATAACATTCTATATTGGGGTGGGCCGGCATACTAGTCCATTGCGCAAGCTATGTATGCATGTATCTCTGATTTTTCTACTGAAAATCTTACATTTATTATTGCTACTAAAAAAGGTCTAGTTGAAGTAGACTGACATCTGATCTCTAGTCTAATGGACATACCTGTCAATGATGAAGGTATCCCATTAGTACTCTACTAGCTAAACCTTCTGAATCTAAAAAACATATGCTTACTAGAGATTTGTCAATATAGATGCGCAATGGAGTACTAATGGAAATGTGCTTGCTTCAAAGTATTTGTTACCCAGATACAGAGTCCTTCACAGGATATTCATTTCTAATATTTATCCCCATTCTGGTAACAAAACTGAACTCACTACATTCATGGTTCGGATTCTATATTCTATTACTTTTGGAACCAATGTATGTCTTCCCTCTTTAATTTGTCATTGTATCATTCAATTCCATCTCCATCTTGGACATAGTGATATCCCTTTCGCTTATCTTATGACTGTGTTGGCTACTCATATGTTAGTGGCCATGCTTGTTGAAGAGGCTCCTATCCAACACCTAATCTTCAATAACTCCAATGTAATAAAATGAATCTGAGGCTGGCGCAAGCCAAGTCAATGCGGGTGTTGGAGGAGCTACTGCAGTGAATGAAGAGGAAGGTGATTTACCTCCAGATGACATTAACATGGACAATATTTTTGATGTGATCAAATCTAATTCAGCAGATGATCCTAATTATCAGCCATCTAATTTTGATGCACAGTTGCGCTTTCTAGAGGAGAAGGTAGAAAATATGAATGTATCCCATATTTTGCAGTTTAAATATATGCGCAAATATCTTAGGCGCCTTAACAAGGGACTTCATAAACTTGATCCTACCATACCTACTCCTTCTTTGAGTTCTGATTAGTTTTTGCTTATCTTGGTTTGTAATAACTTTAATTATACTTGGATTTCAACTTGACTTAACTAGGTTGTACTTGGTTTAATTTTGTTGGTTATGCTTGAACATGACTTGCTTGTGGATTATCTTGCCTCTTTATTCCTCATCATTCTTCTTATTCTTCCTTATTTATCTACTTCCACTTCTATTTATGGGCTTTTTCCTTTGTCATATTGTGACAAAAAGGGGGAGAATTTGTTTGTGGCTGGTGGACATGTGGATGGATTGTATCCTTCCAATTTTATTTTTTTTGGTAAGGGGGAGTAAGTAAGGGGGAGTGTTGTTGGTGGAATTGATACGAATTGATTCGATTTGGTTTGACCTTTTTATAACTAGTTTATGATTCTTTAACCAGATTGTCATTGGTTTCTTTTGATAACTGGTGCATGATTCTTTGTGCGTATAAGACTTGTGTTATTATGAAGTCTGTTTTGTCACAAATTTGAAAAAGGGGGAGATTGTAAGTACTATGGTTTCTAGCTCATATAATGTTAAATTTTGTAGTGCCAAAACCTCTTGGAATCCATCTTATCCAGTGCATCAATATATTTAAGACAGTTTAAGAATAATGGTCTTTACTTCAAGAACTTCAAATACAAGATTTCAGATTCATGTTCAAGTACAACATCAAGTGTGAATTCAATGTTTCAAAATTCATAGATCAAGCTTCAAGTCAAGACTTTGAACCTCAAGCTCAAGCTATGTTAGTCAAATTCAAGCTTCAATAGGTCTCAAGTTCAAGCTTCTATAAATGTCAAGATCTCAAGCTTCGTGAACCTCAAAGATCATCTATCAACCAAAGGAAAAGATGTTCAATGCTCACACATTATGTATAAGGTATGAATGACCCTAGATTGACCATAGGGTAGGTCATTTTGAATACATAATTTAGATTAAAACATTTTATAAGTGCATAGACTGTTTCTCAACTAGTATTGGACTATGTTTGACTAGTCCTAACACTGGCTCCACCAGTTCGGAAGACTGCTCAGCCGGTTGTATGAACAGTACTCGACCTATGCTCGACCAGTCCTTCAGGCTCGACTCAAAGTCCGGCAACTAAATTGGGTTCCACACGACCAGTCATGGATAGGACTCGACCGGTTGCATGAACAGTGCTCAACTTGTGCTCGACCAGTCCTTCATTGTCGACTTAAAGTCCAGCAACTAAATTGGGTTCCACATGACTAATCCTGGACAGGCCTCGGCCAGTCGTGAAGGCTACTCTACCGGTCGAGTAGGTCCTTTGACTAGTCGTGAAATGACTTTATCTTATTGTGCCCAAATTTTAAAAGATTGTTGATCCTAGGACCAGTTGTGCCGACCTCACGACCAGTCAAGAGTGTAATTTCTACAATTATAAATAAAGCACGAATTTCAGAGTTTTACATTCAATTCAAGCTAAATCAATACACCACTCTGAAAGATAAGTTAGTGATATTCTATAGCTATTTAACGCTCATTTTATATTCTCTTTAATTAGATTTCTTTGTATTTGATTTTGTATTATGCATTCTAATTTTATTTGAAAGAGGAATTGAAGTATTCCCATTTCTTGGAATCAAAATCAAATCAAGCTAGCCCAAGGTGATTTAATTTAAAATCAATTTAGAACTTAGAACCATTTCATAAGTGAGTGTGGACATTGAACTTCTACTCCGATTTGATTCTTCTGGGCTACATCAAAAGGAGAATATCCATGTATTTTACAGCTTTGTAAATTCTTTATTTTGGTTTCGTTGAGATTGTGCCAGAAAGATCTTTTTAGTTTGGTTTGTCTGAGGTGATCCTGAAAACTAAGAGTGTGGGGTTTTTTGAATTGTGTAAGCCCACTTGAAAGACACAACTGTGAGGGTTTTAGATGAACCTTAAAAAACCTATTCTCATAGCGAACGCTAACATCCACTGTGTGAGGATATTAGGAGTGGAGTACTTGTGTGGTTGTTGTTTAACAGGTGGTGTACACACAAGTGAACCACTATAATTCTTTATGTTTGGTGGATGTGTGGTTTATTTTCTTTATCTTTTATGATTTAAGATTGTGGGATGTATTTATGGATGTGAATGTTGTAATCTTTACAATTAAGCATTGTGTGGTGGATGTTGTAATAGCTTAGTTATTTCCTTTGCTATTCATTTCTTTCATATCCTCTTCAGTTTGAGTTTTTGATACTCACCCAAGTTCTAGTAAGGTTGTTCTGCCATAAACCTTTGATTTTTGGTGTCACGTTGTCCTTAGAACCAAGTTTGTATCAACCTCTTAATACTATATTTTTGAAGGTTGTTTTTTATTTCCGCATTGTGGATTATTTAAGTGCTATCTTTTCATTATTTATTTTTATTTCGCTGTTAATTTTTTTAATTTGGCATAGTCCTATTCACCCCCCCTCTAGGACTTAATTGCTTAGCCTTTTTAGATTATGCGCAGGTCATAACTCCTAGTCTACATATCGTATTGGTGCACAAGATGTGGCATTGGAACAACGACGATGGCGCGGATGTAATGGTACACGTTTCGGGTCGAGTCGACTTCGATCTATGAGTTGTGACTTAAGGTCACTCATAAACGCTATCTATAGGTCGCGGGTCGTCAAAATTCGACGGGGGGGATCGTGGAATCTTAAGGAACAGTATGGTACTAGGACACATGCCTTACAACTCTCCCCTCCTGATAAAATTTTCGTTCTCAAAATTTACGCTATCACATAGAACAAAAAGGAAAGAGGAAAAATGGCATCATATATATATATATATATATATATATATATATATATATATATATATATATATATATATATCAAAATACAATACAATGTACAATCAATCATCAAAGAGATGAGATAGCGCTCTCGAATCTTAGCCTCATACTCCCAGGACGCCTCATCAGCACTATGGTAACCCCACTACACCTTCACCAAGGGAATGACCTTAGTTCGGAGCACCTACTCCTTCCGATCAAGGATGCGAACTGACTGCCTAATGTAGGAAGCATCCTCATGGACCTCTAGGGGTTGATAATCAATCACAGGAATGGTGTTTGACACACACTTCTGTAGCATAGAAATATGAAAAATATTGTGGATGCCAGACAGCTGAGGTGGTAAGGCAAGCCTATAGGCCACAGCGCCAACGTGCCTAGTTGTAACGCCCGTGAAAAATTCGTACTTGGGCTCGAGTACCAACTCGACCCGAGATTGCATAGAATTCATTCCTTTAGAAAATATGACTAGGTTAGCTAGTGCAACATTAGAATAGCTGAGAAATGGTCCCCGATCACTTTAAATACGTTCTACAAGGCCCAAAGCGAGTGGAACCAATGGTGCTATAATGCTCTAAAACCTCGGACCAAACTCTAAGCAGGTTTGTTCTCTGGACCACTTTGAATCTTTGTATTGGATCTAGACCGCACGTCGAAAGTCCGATACCTCCTATCTTAGACCGTTAGAACCGCCTAGCTGGACTTGACACTCATTCCGAAAATCAAGTCAAACCGATAATCACAGTCTATTTCATTGAGCCCGGACCGAAGAGAGTGAGAATAGGGTTAGAATTGGAATTTGAAATTCAAATCTGGCACACGATTTGGCGCATCAGTATTAAGCGTTCTGACCGTCAGAATACAGCCAAATTACACCCTTGGATCAGAAAAAATATCTATTACATATCACGAGACTTATAGGCCTGATCTTGGTGCGATGACCGTTAAACTGAAACTGGTCCGCCACATGCGATCTGCGAACCCTACCGGTCTGAAAACTGGATGTGTGCTAGATCCAGTATGCATGAGCTTAAGTCCGACCGCATTTGGCCTGGGGACCTTCAGAAATGCTCTTTTGGACCGAAACGGCCCCGATTTGGTTAGGCACCAAGTAAACATTGTTCCCAAGCCTATTTTGGGCATGTTTTAGGCTATAAAAGGGGTTGAAACCCTCACTCCTCTCTCCCATCCGAATTTGAGAGAAACCCTAACTTGGAAGAGAGAAAAAGGTGAGAGATTGTGAGAGAGTGGGAGAGTTCTTCCTGCCACTTGTGCTACGTGTTGCACGTGCTCAAGCAACACACCTCTACCGTTTTTCCGGTGATTACACCACGATTCTAGGTAAGCAAATACCCTAAATAGTTGCTGATTTGAGTTTCCTTTGTTTCCATAGCGATGTAGCTTATGGATCTCGTGTATTAGGTTCCCTATTCGCCGTAGACGAAGCGTATACGCTCCGTTTCAATTCACGAGTTTACAAGACATAAGGTGCGGATTTTAGACGCTTTGATTGACGGTTTCCAACGCTTTCAATGTCGTTTAATAGTAGATTATTGACGGCATCGCCGTTTGACATGTACAACATGCTCTCCGTTTCCCGTTTCGTAAATTAACGAAGAATATGAGATTTAGGGCATTTTAGTCATTTGTAGGAAGTACTGTTTACGTTCATATTTTGCTGATGTGATTGACATGGTTTGTTGTCGCATTAGGAAGTTAGGAATACGTGCATAATTAGTTTGGCGAAGAGATTCGCCTAATTGCACACTTCGGGTCCACATACTATATGTAGACTTAAGTGTGTAGTGTATGTGTTTGTATAAATGCTTGTATTAGTATGTATTGAATTAAATGATGTTATGAGATAGTTTGAGATTGATTTCTCAATTAATATGCTGACCTAAATGATTTCCTACATGTTGACTATATGCATGATTTCCTTACATGCATGAAATATATGTGCTTGAAGATTTACTTAAGTGGAATGTTATAACATGTGTTAACATGCTCATATGACTGTATTTCAATTCCAATACTCTTACATAATTTGCTGAAGTGTTTCCATAAGTGTTTGGGACTAGACTTAGTCCAGGCAGTCGGTAACCGAGCGAATTCATGGCTGATTGGTCTTAGCCACGAGCGACGCGTCGATGAACGCGAGTCGTGTTTGAAGTTGACGGCAGTGGTTAGGCCACGCGAAGTGTTTTACGCACTTCATGTCGTTCGACTTGAGATGCGATCGCGCTAGTCGAGCCCGTCAAGTAACCCGACTGGCCGATGTATGTTCACCTTGTATGAGTCATAACTGCTTGAACCTAGGATACTGAACTTACCATTGTAAACCCTGTTAACCATGGTACCTTGATCCACGAGGACTCATGAGCCGGGCATGGTGGTATGGGACACCGTGGTCGAGCTGTCGGCCTACGCTGGGGCCACAAACCTCCCCGTAGTGACCAATGAGCACCTAGACTCGTGAGCAGATTATGGTGGTATGGGACACTATATTCTAGCTGTCGGCCTACACTGATCAGGCGACGAGTCCTTTGTAGTGACCGCAAGCGTATTCTGAGTCCATGGAAGGCGATGACCCTTCCGTTGCAGTAGAGTACAGTAGGCCTGTATTGATAAGGTGATGGGGGAGCGGTGCAACGAGTGCGAGCAACAGCCCTGACAGCCCTTGCAGTGACCTACGAAATATACATCGTATGAGATTACTAGGAGTGACGACCCTAGACAGGATCTGTGTTGGGATTGATACAAGGGAAGTACCTTAGTTTCCCAATCCTGCTGTTTGAATGGACTAATAACAACTTGGAAACCATATCACCATAGCATTGCATGTGCCTGGAAGATGTGGAGCACTGTAGGGAGTGTGGCATGCCGCGGTCGTAAGATGTTGTCGTATGAGGGAGATCGTCGGTGAGGGCATACATCACGTCATGTCATCTTGCATTAACAACAGTATTAGGATTATCTGATTTACTGCTTTACTATTATCGAATGATTGAATTGTGAACATGCTAATCTTTGCTCTATGATTCCACTGAGTTGATCACTCACTCCCACGTTACGGGATGGTGTTTGCAACACCCAGCAGACCCTGTTATAGATGCAGGTGAGGCTGAGATCCAGGAGGTGGAGCCAGACTTTGACGAGGACCAGGATGAGTTCTCGTACATGCAGTATCACGATGGCTTCGCGTAGGCGACCTGGATCGATGGGACTTCGGTGGGACTGTTTTGGACATTTAATTTTGTTCATGTATATGTATATGAGACTCAGTGATGTATTCATACTTAGAGATAGATGAGATTTACTTTGTTTTCCATACAGTGATATATATATTGTTCAGTCTTCCGCTTGCTTTTATCACTGGATCTGAGCTATGAATTATAGTTTTGGTATACTTTTACTCATGTGAATGGTTTAAATCAGACAACATTGAATCATAATCATTTTTGTTGCATAAGTGACGGTCTGGAACTCGGGAGTTGAGTTTATACACAACCCCCGATTTTCAGGGTGTTACACTAGTTTTCTCAAAAGGTCCAATAAATCTTGGTGCAAGCTTTCCCTTCACTCTAAATCGAACTACACCCGTCATGGGTGAGACCTTGAGATACACATGGTCCCTAACTGCAAACTCCAATGGACGACGCCGGTGATCAGTAAAACTCTTCTACCAGCTCTGAGCTGTGTACATCCTCTGTTTAATTATATCAATGTCCTCTGATGTTTGCTGCACAAGCTCAGGACCTAGGAGATGGTGCTCTCCAACCTTGGTCTAATAATTGAGGGATCTACATGGTTTTTCATATAATGCCTCAAAGGGAGCCATGTCAATGCTCTCCTGATAGCTATTATTATATGCAAACTCATCCAGGCATGAATGCTCATCCCAACTGCTCGAGAAGTCAATCACACAAACCCGAAACATATCCTCCAGTATCTGGTTGACCCTCTCAGTTTACCCATTAGTTTGTGGATGATACGCAGTGTTGAACTGTAAGGCAGACCCCATTACCTTCTAAAAGCTCCTCCAAAATTGAGATGTGAACCTCGAGTCTTGGTTAAAAATGATAGAAACTAGAACACCGTGTAATCTCACGATCTCATCAATGAATAATCTACCAAGCCGGTGCAAAGGACAAGTCATACGAATCGCGAGAAAATGCGTTAACTTCGTCAGACGATCCACGACAACCTAGATAACATCATGACCGCGCTGAGTCCTCGGTAAACCCATGATAAAATCAGTGGATACGTACTCCCACTTCCACGTTGAGACGCTCAATGACTGTAATGGACCTAAGGGTCTCTGATGATCAGCCTTAACATGCTAGTATGTGTCACAATTGGCTACAAAACTAGCTATCTGGCACTTCATCCCTGTCCAAAAATATTGCCTCCTCATGTCGCAGTACATCTTCATCGAGTTAGGGTGGATAGAAAACCTTGATCGATGTGTCTCGGTCATAAGATCTCTGTACAACTCTAGAACATCCGGGACACATAATGGCCTCTGAAATAAAGTCCACCATCAAAACCAATCTATTAATCTGACTGACTCTCAAATGTCAACTCTACTCGATGATCCTGTAACAACTCGTCTGTCTGCTGAGCCCCAATCACCCTTGCGATAAGAGAGGGTTGAATCGACAAGCTCGATAACTGTACAATAGAAGACTGCAGACTAAACTCGAAGTCATACTCTGTTATATCCTCGAGCATCTTCCATTCCTAAACCATCATAAGTACCAGCAGGCCTCGTGGCTGATGGTTAAGAGCATCTACCACCACATTTACCTTTTTCGTGTGGTACTGAAGAGTAAAATCATAGTCCTTCAGGAGCTCCATCCAACGTCTTTGCCTCATATTCAACTCAGACTGTGAGAAGAGATACTTCACGCGCTTATGGTCGAAGAAAAGCTCAAACCTAACCCCATAAAGATAGTGTCTCCACACCTTCAGTGCAAAGATGACCGCGGCCAACTCCAAATCATGTGTGAGGTAGTTCAACTCATGGACCTTGAGCTGGCGAGACACGTAGGCCACTAGCTTCTTATACTGCATCAGGACAGCACCCAAACCAACATGCAAAGCATCAGTAAATACCACAAATCCTTCACTCCCAGAGGGAAGAGTGATGATAGCAGCGGACGTAAGGCAGTCCTTCAGCTCTGTAAATGCTCGCTCACATGCATCACTCCACACAAACTCAGCACCCTTCTAGGTCAACCTGGTCAATGGGGCTGCGATAGAGAGAATCCTTCAATAAAATGTCGATAATAACTCACTAAACTAAGGAAACTGTAGATCTCGGACGCATTTGTCGGCTGGCTCCACTAACGCACTACATCGATCTTCGAGAGGTCCATTGTGACACCCTGCCTCATCACCACGTGACCGAGGAACTTCACCTCCTCCTGCCAGAACTCACACTTCTCTAACTTCACATAAAGTCGATGGACAAGGAGGGTCTGCAAAGTAATCTCTAAATGTTATTCGTGGTCCTCGCGGGTCTTCGAATAATCAGAATTTCATTGATGAATACCACAACAAAATTATCAAGATATGGACGGAAGATCTCATTCATCAACTGTATGAATATGACGGGCGCATTGGTCAGTCCGAAGGACATGACCTAAAACTCAAAATGATCATAGCCCATCCTGAATGCTGTCTTTGGGATATCTTCCTCTCAGACCTGAATCTGATGATAACCGGACTGTAGGTCTATCTTCGAAAAGAACTGTGCCCCTTACAAATGATCAAATAAATCATCAATCCTTAGAAGTGGGTACTTGTTCTTGATTGTGACCTTGTTGAGCTCGCAGTAATCCACGCAAAGCCTCAACGAGCCATCCTTCTTCCTTACAAAGAGTACTGACACTCCCCACAGTAAATTACTTGGACAAATGAAGCTTAGCTCGCGTAACTCATCCAACTTCTTTTACAGTTCCCCAAACTCCAACAGTGCTATATGATACAGGGCCTTTGAGATGGACACGGTACCACGCACGAGATCAATCTGAAACTCAATATGCTAGCAAGACGGTAATCCAGAATCTCCTGGAACACATCGAGAAAACCACAGGCAACTGGAAACTAGTTGATACTCAAAGTAACTAACTCCTTAACAGCAAACGACATCAGGGAAGAAAGATACTCTCCTCTAGGCTTGACTCTAAACTGGAACTACGGCATGCCGGGTATACAGAAAGTGACTGTCCTCGCGGAGTAGTCCAAAATGGTGTGGTACTTGGTGAGCCAATCCATGCCCAGGATGACATCAAACTCAGAAATCAACAACATGAACAAATTAACAGGCAAAAAAGATCTCCTTAACCAAAATGGGGTACGACAAGCAAAATCGAACTAGCACTGTAGTCTTTCTTAAGGGCGTCGATACTGTCAATCCTTCATGAGTAGACTCTAACAAAAAACGGGTCTATCAGCAAAAATCCTCAGACACAAATGAGTGTGATGCACTAGAATCAAACAAAACATGAGTTATGCATGCAGAAACAGTAAGGGTACCCTCGACGACTCCTTTTGATGATGAGAGTATTACTGTGTTGTATAAAATCTACCTTAAGCTGACTGAGGAGGTGCATGTCCCCTTTGAGGTTGCTGCTGCTGTGGTGATCGAAACTGTTGCTTCTATTGCTGAGGTCTCAGAGGCTGGTGCTGCTGCTATTGCTGTGGAGGCCTAGGTCGTAGGAGTTATTGTCACTGTTACTGTGGTGGAGGTTACTACGATGCTTGTAAGACCCGTATCCTAGACCGTATCATTCCGTAGGCCTTCGCGGTCCTCCCGATCGAATTTTAGTGACCCTTGACCTGTATCCGATGTTTGCACGTGATCCTAAGCTGAGTCCTGCATGTCTGAGTCAGCTCGACCCGAGAGTTGTACTGGTGCGACCGCGTTGTCACCGCAGTTCTGATGCAGCATCTCACACACCGATGTGATACCCTATCTAGGAGATGTGGGCTCGTGTTCAGTTCAAGAAAAATGCTTCAAGTTGTAAAACCCAAGAGAATCCATCACATCAATCCCACCAAACCCATCAATCAAGTACACATCTCTCCCATCACTCACCCATCTCCAAGTACAATACCCATCCCCAAAGTCAACTCTCCCCATCACCTATCACTCGCTCACCATCTCTCTCCCATCACTTCTCTTACATCACACTCTCTCTCATCTCTCTTATCTCTCTCATCTCTCTCATTCTCCAAGAAAGAATCATCCAAGCTTCCATGAGAGGCCTTGTGTGGCCCAGTTCCTAACTCCCATCTCCACCATCCATGATCCATCTCGACCTTTGAATCTCAACCGTTGGAGCCTTAAAATGCGTTGATTGAAGAAGAAATCCAAGAAGATCAAAGGTGGGTCCATCTTTAGGTTACATTTTTTCATTTTTATGATGTGGGTGTTCTACTCTCTCTATCTCCCTTTTTGTGTTTGATCGTGGCCCACCTTGTGATATGTTTCACATCCATGCCGTCCACCTAGTGGGCCTACCTAGCAGGCCATTTAGGCGGGCCTAATTGAAGGAAATACACAAATAGACATTTTATCCAAGGATGGTGGGTCCCACACGTGTGGACCCCCCTCCCCCCCCCCCCCCCCCCCCAATTTGAAGTGCATGGTGACATATGGGACCCACCATGATGCTTGTGTTATATCCCTGCCGTCCAGCGTCCCTGGACGCTGGACGTGATGAAAGCTAACATGGAGTGTGTGTACTGATTGGGATGTGTACTAACGGCTAACAAAAAATAAAATAAAATATATTATACTTAAGCTTTTAGGTGGACCACTCATGTAGGTCTCACCATGATGTACAGATCAAATCCACACCATCTATTCCATTTCCCAGCTCATTTTAGGTGTTGAGCCAAAAAATGAAGTGAATCTGATTATCTGGCAGGCCATACCATAGAAAACAGTCTTTTTACCTTTAAAACTCACCCTGATGTTTCGATACGCCAAAAACATGCTGCATATTGGGCTCATTTGGTTGATCTTGAGCTGTAGAGTGCAATGGATGGGATGGATTTAGCTAATGTGGGCCCCACATATGAAGAACCTCAAATCTCAATTTTTTTAAAAAAAAATAACAACAACAGCTGTTGTTGACAGAGGGAGAGGACGCACAGGCATCCTGCAATGTGGAGGGATCCACGGGTCCCCTGCTGTGGGCCCTATCATGATGTATGTTTGTCATCCATGTCGTTCATTTGGTGGGCCCCTATTTGAAGTGGGCCCCCTCCAAAGATCAGCCCGATCTGGATCCCAGGTGGCCCACATCATAGGAAAGTGTGATTGAATTTCCACCTTTGAAACCCATTTTTTTTGAGTTCACAGAAGTCTTAGATCATATGAAGTTTTTTTTTCCTCTTCATTCCAGGTCTGTACGACCTTACCGACGGGTTAGATGGAAAGCGAACATTATGGTGGGCCCCACATGGGACCCACAATGATTTATGTGTTTTATTTCCACCGTCGGAGCTGACAGTGATGTTTGTGCTTCATTCATGCCGTCTAGGTGGACGGTGGAACCCAGCTTAAATTTATGTGTTCTATCCACCGTCTACTAACTGGACGGTGGGGCCCCTAGTGATGTATTTGTTTTATATCCACACTGCTTGTTAGGTGGACCACACAACAGGATCAATGGGGATTTAACGTCTACCATTGAAACCCCCTGGTCCAGAGGTTTTGGATCATTATGAAACTTATTTTTCCTCTTCATCTGGTCTATGTGACCCTATCAACAGTTGGATGTCAAATAAATATTATGGTGGCCCCACGTGGGACCCACCAAGGATGTATGTGTCTCATCCTCACCTCCACTATTTGGATGGTGGGACCCACCATGATGTATGTGTTGCATCCAAACAGTCTATCCATTTTGCAAGCTCATTTTGGGCATGAGCTAAAGAATGAAATAGATCCATGGTTCATGTGGACCCCCCATCATGATGCATGTGTTGCATATAAGTCATCCAACCATTTGTAAGCTTATTTTAAAGCTTGAGTTCAAAAATGAGACAGATCTAGGAATAGATGGACCACATTATAGAAAGTAGTGGGCTTGAATGTCCACCATTAAGACCCTTGGGCTACTAGGTTTGGGACCAAATATGATATTGGTCTTTCCTTTTAAATTCAGGTATGCGAGACCTTATAATCAGACTAGATGGGAAATAAATATTATGGTGGGCCTTAGGAATTTTAATGGTGAAAATTATTACCACTACTTGTATTTCGGTGTGGCCCATTGTCGTGGCCCATTGTCGTGGCCCATTGTTGATGTACATAAGGCCCATGTAAGGTGGGCCCATCTTAATGTCTTTGTGGTCCGTTGTCGAGGCCCACCCTAATGTACATAAGGCCCATTCGATGTATTTGTGGCCCGTTGTTGAGGGCCACCTTGATGTATATAGGACCCATGTCATGTGACCCAATGTGATGTATTCAAAGGCCCAGGGGTTATGGCCCATTGCAATGTACATAAGGCCCATTGATGTGGCCCACTTGATTTATATAAGTTCCATATGATGCGGCCCATTTGATGTATCCAAGGCCCATGGGTCAAGGCCCAACGGGGTGTCCTTAGGGTTTATTACAATGTGTGATTTTCCCATGGTTTGTGTGTTGATATTATGACGGGCCATGCCTTGGGAGCAATGTTGGTTTGACGTCCACATTGTAATTATAATGTTGGTTAAATGTCTGCATTGTCACTCTCCTTAGGGCCCATCGATAGGCCCAACTCGTTGTGTATAAGGCCCATGTGCAGGGCCTACCTGTGATATATATTAGACCCATGTGTAGGGCCCACCTATTGCGTGTTTGAAGCCCATGGGTTGTGGCCTACTATATGATGTGTTCGAGACCCATGGGCGAGGCTTGTGTGATAGGACCCACCTACCTTGTATTCCAAGGCCCATGTGGGCCCACCTGTTGAGTGTTAGGCCCATCATGATGTAGGTGTTATGTACACACCGTTTACCATTTTTTTTTTTTGCCATGGGCTGCCCCTATGAGGCCCATTATGATATATGTATTGCACATACGACCCACTCATTATTTTAGGGTTATGGGCCCTTTGTCATGAGGGGCCCACCTTGATGTATTTTATGACCCATTCATTAGGCCCATTTTGATATACTTGTGACCCATCTACAAGGCCCACATAGAAGTATGTATTCGTTATATCCACGCCGTCCATCACGATAAGCCCATGTACTATTTTCACTAGTTGTCGGGGCACCTAATGGGTGATGTGTGGATCAGCCCACCTCTCGGATGGTCCACTATGTGGATATTTTGAATCTAGACCGTTTGTCCAATTTCTGATACCAATTTGGGACATGGGCCCGAGGATGAGGCAGATCCAAGCTCAGTTGATCCACACTGCAGGAAGTATTGGGCTGAACATCCAGTCGGTTTCCACCTATTGTATGTGATACCTATACACGTCGTCCATCCACTTTCGAGAGCGTGTGGACTGTCCTATAAGGTCCAGGTATGAGGCCCACTTGATTGTATTAGGCCTTGTTCGGCCAATTCCGATTGTTAACGCCGACTCCGATTGTCGAGGCCATTGTTGAGGCCCATGTGATACGACTCACTTAGTGTATATTGAGGCCTATGGGTTACGACCCATTTGATGTATTTGGGGCCCATTTGATGAGGTCCGATGTAATGTATTTGGGGCCCATGGGTTGAGGCCCATGTGATGTATTAAGGCCCGTGGGTTGAGGCTCATTGTGATGTACTTAGAGCTCATGGATAGAGGCCCATTGTGATATATTTGAGGCCCATAGGACGTGGCCCATTGTGATATATTCCCATCCCATTTGGCAAGGCTCATTGTGATGTATTCCTGACCCATATGAAGAGGCCCATTGTGATATATTCCCGTCCCATTTGGCAAGGCCCATTGTGATGTATTCCTGACCCATATGAAGAGGCCCATTGCGATATATTTTCGTCCCATTTAGCAAGGCCCATTGTGATGTATTCGTGGCCTATGGGCAAGGCTCATTGTGATATGTATTAGGCCCATGATGCATGACCCATTTGAGGTAATCAAGACCCATGTGTAGGGCCCACATGTCATGTATTTGAGGCTCACTTGTTGTGTATATGTGGCCCTTGAGTAAGGCCTACTAGACCTTTGTGTGAGGCCACGGGCCCATTATATGTTTGGCTCTACGTGGGCCATTCCTTGGGGATAATGTTGGTTAAATGTCCACATTTTCGAGCCCGAACGTTGATACCGATTATGAGTATGTGACAACATATCATCATGATACATGCCCATATGCATCATCTGCATGTTTGTTATGAGATGTGGTTGGTCATTGCATATGTCATTGAGCGTATTGTTATGAGACTCCCTAATAGGCGGAGGTTATCTCACATGAACGCACAGTATGCGCAGGATTGATGCATGACTGGATTGTATGACTCATGCATCTTGTATTGTGTGCTGTGATTACTGTACGCCCTAGCAATATCAGGGCTGTAGCCTCCACATGCATATCATGGATGGCCAGAGGGGACACCGAAAATGTTTGGTTCTAGCATATGGGCGCCATAGATATCCCTGAGTGAAAATCCCTAAACCTCTGTGGCTAGGAGACACCCCAACATCGAGACCGAGTGGATATATGAGTGCATGAGGGCCGTATATGAACAGGCCGTAACTCTCACTGTGTCATGGTCGGTTGAGAGGGGGTGTGACCTTACCCGCCTGAGTGATGGGGCAATGTGTAGGTTGAGTTTGACCAGCTTGAGGAATGGGTCCGCTATCGACGAGGCAGGCCCGATATTGGCAGGCGGATAGTGAGGTCTCTTCCACTTACCTAGTTGTGCGCTTGAATAGGGGCGACAAGCTGGTGTAGAGTGTAATAGACCCCGGTGATGATCCCAGAGAATAACCATACTGATATGTGGACTTATTGAGTAGGAATTACATATCCATTCATTCATTCATTCATTCACTATCCACTTGGGCTGGTGGTGAGTAGCTATTGTTACGTGTACCTTCGCATGGCTAGGATTTCAGTTGGAAGCACGACTAACCTGAGATCAGGAGTTTACCACATTGTGTCTGACTATCCAAATTTAGGTATGGGACTAGTTTGGATAGAAGTCCCTTGTGATGGACCCCATAGCTTGTGATACTTCGTGCTATCATCCCGACTTCACATTCCAGCATGGTCATTCCATTCGCACCGCATATTACATTGCATCCGTAGTACTTAGCATTTTGGGTTACTATGTTTTTGTACTTATATAGCCTAGATGAGATTGATGGTATTCGTGGCTCGTCAGAATTTGCATATTGCATTGCATCCTCAGCATCTATTATTGTCTTATTATGTTTTACATCGCATAGCCTTGGTACGGCTGATAGCACTCATTGACTTACCAGTATATTTCTACTTACCCTGATATCGTACGATTTATGATCTTACCAGTATTTCTGATATTGTACTCTGACATTGTATAATTTATGGGTTTATCAGTATTTTCCACTTACTCTGATATTGCTAACTTGACACTTACCTTGTGCACACACTTTCACCACCCACTAAGCTTTCTATAAGCTTATGCATGATAGATGCGTGCAGATGGGGTTAGGTTGCAGCAGCATTGAGCATGGAGAGAGCAGCGGTTATTTGGAGCTTTGATTTTTTTGACATATGTATTTCTCTTTCAGCATTGTATTCAAATGTTTATATTAGTGGATATGTGATGATAATGTTGCCTTTGTGATTTGGGTATACTTGTGGTTATACTTATTATGAGTTAAATGAACGTTGAAAAATTCTCCTTGTAGGATCCTAGGATCGAAATCTGGCGTATGGACACTAGGAGCTGAGAATGGGGTACTGCAGAGGATGTCGGCACCGGATTCGGCGATCAGGATTCCTATGAATCCAATTTTCAGATTTGGGGTGTGACAGTGCTCTCGTCTGTTGTTGCTACTGCTAAGGGCAGAGACACTCCCAACTATGATGCCCCATCTCACCGCATTCAAAATAGACACCAGTGAACTACCTCGATGGTGGTGCTGGTGCTCAGAAGGCTGGGCAGCCCGTGCACCTCCACTGTGGTCAATGCTATTAGAAGGTACCAGAGGGGCCCTTCTCTTTCAGTCTCCTCTTTAGTCTTAGATCCTCTACGAATTGGCCCATCTACCTCGTAAATTTGGGCCCTCTATACCACCTGCTCAAAAGTCAAGAGAATGTGTCTAACGACATGCCTCTGGAGGCCAAAGCACAAGCCGTTGTCAAAACGTCTAGCCTTCTGCCCCTCATCATCAACAAGATACGTCGCGAATCTCGACAGCGCGATGAAGCGGGCCTCATACTGGGACACTATTTCGAACAAGAAATAAATGCATTTGATTTGGAGATTTTATTCACTTAATAATTAACAATAGAAGATGAAGAAGATAACCACAATATTTATTTATTCTAAATTCTTTTACATTCTTTCTCTCCTTTGATTCCAAAATAGAATATTCATAGAACCATAATACAAAGCAAATGTAACATATATCTAGATCACTCCTTTGATCAAATCTAAAGCTTTTTGTTGATCTTTAACTACTGGACAAATCACACACATATCACTTTAACGAAGAAACATTATTGTGTGGTCAGCACTTCACGCAGGAGCATCATGCACTGAAACACTATGTTGGAGGGCATTGTGTGCAGGTAGGCATTGTATGCTGGTGGGCACTGTCTGCTGGTGAGCACTGTGCGCTGGTGGGCATTGTGCGCTGGCGGGTACTGTGCGCTTACGAACAATGTACGTTGCAGCATGTTGTGTGCTACAACCTGTTGTACACTGACAGTGTTATGCGCTACACAGTACTTATTCTGCATAATAGGTGTGAACTCTACCTCTTTCTCTCCAATGTCTGCTCCTCTTCTTCCTCTTTTCTTGAACCTAGTGCTAATGACCCTTTTAGAAGGGTCACGGGGTATTTATAGCCCTCCACACGTGTACTATACCATGTATTCATCATGCGGTATTCATTGTGCGTTGTTCCCCTCTATGCGGACCCGAATGTGTAGTCTTCAGACTCCATGGTGCGGCTTCCACTGTGAGGCCTCCACTGCGTGGACTCCACTATGCAAACTCTACTGCATGGCTTCCACTGTGCGGACTGGCCTATTAGTGCACAATGCCTTTGCGTACAACAGAAGTTTCCTCCCTCTCTTTTTTTTGCCTCAACAGATGCCCCCTTGATCCTGCATTTTTTATTTTTATCTACAAAAATAAAATGGTGGGATCAATACTTCAATATTCTAATTAATTTTTCTCCTTTCTTTTTATTGTGCACTCTATTCAATTTTGTGCACATTGACTTGTGTGCAATGAGTTACGCATAACAGATTGCACACACTGTATTCACGCTAGTCTATAAATATAGGGTCAATGCTCATTTCCTTCACTACCTGCTTCACTTCCTGCTCACCCAAGTCTCTTACGTGTTGAACTTCCTATGCACAACGGAGTTTCAAACACAATGACAGGTAGCACACAATGCTTTTCTGTGCATAACACTTCCTTGCGCACAACGATAGGTAGCGCACAACCCCCTTCTGCGCACAACGCCTTTCTACGCACAATGAACTTTCTGCACAGTGAACTCTTTGCACATTGCCTCTAGCGCATAGTGCAGACTTGTATATAATTAGAACTTGCTTGCCCCCTGCACGCAGCAAGATTTGTTCCACTCTTTCAACTTTCGATACTTAGAATTCTTATACATAGTTCAAAGTCCTTTCCTTGATTCTGAAATGTTCACTGACTTGTGTGCATTTGCAAATTCCATAGATCTTCGATGGCTAGCTTTAAAAGACCTCATGTTTCCCCAAATACTGCAGGACCCTCAGACTCTCAACCAGCTGAGACTCATAATCGGAAAAAACCTAGATCTGCCAAGGTTATTCTTCCTTCTTTAAGGAACCCACTCCTTCAATCATCAATTTCACTGACCGCATTCAACATCTATCCTACCATATTCGGACGGCCATTCCAATGAGGGAGATAGAGGGACCTCTCACCGAAGGCCAAGAGTTTGATTGGGAAGACTAGCTAAAATCCACTACCAATCTTCAAACAGATGACACCCGTCCGGCCCCTGCCAAATGTTCCCCCTCTCCAGCGATTTCGAAGAAAGCAAGGGAAAAGAATAAGATGAAGCCTTCCAAGAGAAAATGTAGGAGCACAATAAGAGACGCTTTCAGAATGCCTGGGATATGGTCAAGTCTAATGCTAACGCCATCAAATTTCGTAATCCCTAAAAAGATGAGATTATCACCATCCCCTTACATCTCTAGTGTCATCTATTAATACTTCAAAGTGAACAGACCGATTACATGACACAAAACCAACTCTTGTATGTATCAAACTGGGTCATCAAAGAGCCAAAAATCCTCGATGGCTATCTCTCGGAGAAATGCCTAATCTAGAAGACCAGGCAGATATCATATATGTGTTTCCTTACACCCTGTTACAACCCTCATACCATATACCCTACTCATTACTTTAAGATAATTCAACAACATTTTCGCAATCACGATTCCCTGTGGGGTAAAGATGAATTTAGGACACGGGGTCTTTAGGCTGATCGTCCATACTCTAGTGCATAGACTAAAGAAATCTTGAAGAAGTATAAAGAAGTTCTCATTGCAGTAAAGATATATCATGCTATAGAAGCCACTTCAAAGTTCTTTGATAAGGACACCATGATTTATAAAGGCTTTTTGAAGTATTGGTCTTCTACTACAAATTCTTTTCACCTCCCGATTGGTGAAGTAAGTATCACTCTATGGGATCTGTATAGGATGGTATGTTTGCCTATCTTCGAATCCTTCTGGATGAGTACATTCTTATAAATGAGGAATTTTCTTACGTTGCCCCCAATGGGGTGCCTATGATTTCAGCATCTACCATTGAACTCTTTCGCGAGATATCTTGTTTCCCGTTGTTCACAAGATATTCCCTCTTCAATGGCTCGTGCATTTCTCACAATATCTACTGTAAGCATTTTAATATTCCTTTTCTCTTTTAGATAAAATTTCTCACACATGTATATATCCTTATTTCACTTTATTTTTCATCCCTTAGATTCCCTGGCAGTCATTGTGCCAAATTGGAAGCAACTCGTAAAAAGATAAAGGGCCCAGCCAAATTCACCACTGAGACCGAGTTAGCTACTTTCTTGGCTTATTGGTTAAGCTTGGTCATCCTTCTTAGTTTGAAAAGCTTGGAATTTGTTCAACCAACTTTATTCATAGCGGCAAGTGCTATGGTAGAAGGCAGGAAAAAAAACCCTCTAGCTCCTCCTGTATTATGTTTGCTATATAAAGCGTTTACACATGCTGCGGCGCATTACTCAAGTCCAAGAATTGGAGCCTCATCCACTTTCACCCCATGGCACTATTTCTCCAGCTGGCTCGACGTTTACTTCCCTTGGACTTATGGTGACCCGGAGAGAGCCTATGTCCATCCCAAAAATCTTCCCTTATGACATTTCCTTAAGCCAAAGATAATAAAGAAGGGGTATCACTAGATAGTGGATAAGATTGAAAATAGGGAATCTATTGATTTCTTTATGTTCTATTTGGATTACCAAGCTAAAGATAGGGAGGTTGAGGATAATAACAACTTGAAACCTATTGAGAGGACCTTCTTTCTTTGTATCTGCTCCTGTAGCTTACCCATGCGAGAAGGGGTAAAGTTCTGGAGAGAGTCATGAAATAGTAGTCAAGACCGCTTGAGTTGAAGTTGGAATATGCCAATATGTCCTAGAGGGGGGTGAATAGGACTTTTTAAGGTTTTTACAATGTATTTAAAAATCCTATTACACTAATCCTATGAATATGCAGTCATTAGGATTACTCAAATATAACTCTACTAGCTTCTAAGCCTGGTAGAGGATCCAATCACAAACTATTCCAGAAATAATTATATGCAACCTAGTTTATGATGGATATGACTATGTGTGTGTAAGATGTGATCTCAAATATACAGGTATGAAAGTATGAAGCAAATCACATGCACAAGAGAATAACGATCGCAAACACAGTTATTTTTACAGTGGTTCGACTACTTGTCTACTCCACTCTCGGTAACCACACTCAACCCTTGAGTGTACCAGATTTCACTAAGGAGGTTTCACACGGTTCACCTCTAACCTAAGGTTTTAAATCAATTTCTCCTTCAACCTTTACAACCTACACTAAGGTTGACTGTTTATGCTCTCATGAGAAAGGGTCAACACAACGCACCAACTTTTAAACACACTGGCTATAGATCTTCCATAAGACCCTAACAGAGGTTTCACCCGGTCTACCTCAAACCCAAGGTTTTACATGGTTCACCTCAAACTGAAGGTTTTATTGGTTCACCCCTAACCAGATGTTTATGCTCTCCATAGAGTAAGGCTCTACACAACGTACCCACTAAGTACACTCCTACCGGAGGCCTCCTTGGGGACTTTAAGGGTGAGAAACACCTTAGACCCAATCTTACAAAGGAATGATCAAAGGGGTCCTCTAGACTCTAGATACTTATAGATAAATTAATGAGTCTCATTCAACACATGACAAAGATCTCCTCCTTATTTATAAAGAGTCTTCTGTTCCCTTGATCCGTAACACAAATGATGTACCAGTATATGGCTAAGGGTTGGGTCAAGGTTATGATGGAATCCTACTCTCTAAATGTTTTCTTATTAGGAAGGTAGAGTGATTCCAATCATTTATGCATTCAAGGCATCCCAGCTTAAAGATTTGCCATTAAAATAGTAGTTGGAGGATCCTTGAATGTGGAAGTTTATTCCCCTATCCACTCTATTGAATATCAATGGTGAGGGTGGATTTGTAACATCCCGAAAATCGGGGGTCGGGTAGAAACCCAACTCCCGAGTTCCAAAACGTCACTTATGCAACATAGATAATGATAAATGCATGTTGTCTCAAGAATGACATTAAAAAAGATTGAGACTAAGCCAAAACAGCATATCATACTCCAGAGACAGTTAAATTAGCAAGCGGAAGACTGATGAATACATAAAATATATAAGTAATTATAAGTCTTCAGAGTGTGAACATGTTACCAGGTTAATTAAATACATGTATACTCCAAAAATGGAAAGAAAAGAATATACATGAGTGCTCCAAAAATATAAAATGACAAGTGTCAAGGCGTCTAATCAACCTCCATGTAATCCCGTCGATCAAAACACGCATAAAGGAGGGATCCTCCTCCTCCTCATCAAGTCTGGCTCCGCTTCACAAGCAGCGCCATCATCTGAAACTAAAATAGGGACTGGTGGGTGTCCGGAACACCATCCCGTAACGTGGGAATGAGTAATCAACTCAGTGGAATCATAAAGAAAAGATTAGCATGTTATCAAATTAATCACGCGATAATAGTAAAGCAAACAATCAAACATTCCTGATACTGTTGTTAGTGCATGCATGAAATGACATGATGGATGCCCTCACCGACATACTCCCTCATGCGGCACCATTTGTGTCCTCGACATGCTTTCTTCCCGCAGTGCTTCACATCTTCCAGGTACATGCAGTGTGATATGGATAATGATTACTGGGTTGTTATTAGTCCTTTTCATACAGCAGGATTGAAAAACTAAGGTACTTTTCTTATATCAATCCCAACACAGATCATGTCTAGGGTCGTTACTCCTAGTAATCTCATACGATGTTATATTTGTAGGTTGCTGCAAGGGCTGTCAGGGTTGTTGCTCGCACTCGTTGCACCGCTCCCCCATCACCTTATCAATACAGGTCTAATGTACTCTTGTCGCTACGGAAGGGTCGTCGCCTCCCGCAGACTCAGAATACGCTCGAGGTCACTACAAAGGGCTCATCACCTGATCAGTGTAGGCCGACAGTAAGAATATAGTGTCCCATACCACCATAATCTGCTCACGAGTCTGGGTTGTTCACTGGTCACTACGGGGAGGTTTATGGCCCCAGTGTAGGCCAAAAGCTCAACCACGGTGTCCCATACCACCATGTCCGACTCATGAGTCTTTATGGATCAAGGTACCATGGTTAACAGGGTTTTTAATGGTAAGTTCAGTACCCTAGGTTCAAGCAGTTATGACTCATACATGGTGAACATACAATGGCTAGTCGGGTTACTTGACGGGCTCGACTAGTACGAGTGCATCTCAAGCTGAGCGACATGAAGCGCATAAAACACTTCGTGTGGCCTAACCACTGCCTCCAACCCAAAGCACGACTCCCGTTCATTGACGCGTCCTTCGTGAAAATTAGAAACCAACCACGAATTCAATCCATTACCGACTGCCTGGACTAGGTCATAGCCCCAAGCATTTTTGTATCAACATCAGTAAGCATATGTGAGTAACAGAAAAGAATATAAACAATACAATCATGTTGACACATGTTATATCATACTACGTAAGCAAATCAACCAACACATGCATTCCATATATGTATAATGAAATCGATTCATATAGCCAACATGTAGAAACCATATACATCAGCATATTAATTAAGAATTCAATCTCAAAACTAATTCACAACACCATTTACTCAATACCTACTAACACAAACATTTATACAAACATTTAGTCTACACACTTTAGTCTACATAGCGTATGTCGACTCAAAGTGCGCATTGGGGTGAATCTCTTCGCCAAACAAATCATGCATGCATTTCTAATATCATAACACGACAAATAGCCATGGCAATCATTTCAGCAAAATACAAACGTATACTATATTTCCTACAAATGACTAAAATGCCCTAAATCTCATATTCACTGTACATATGCGAAATGGAAAATGGACAGCATGTTCTACATGTCAAATGACATTCTCGTCGATAATTTACTATTAAATGACATTGAAATCTTTGAAATCAGTCAATGAAAGCATCTAAAATCCTCACCTTTTGCCCTAGACGTGTATCGATTCGAATAGAACATCTACGCTTTGTCAACGGCGTTATGGCGACCTAATACACAAGATACATAAGCTACTTCGCCATTTGTATCAAAGGAATCCCTAAAATAGCGATAGGTTAGGGTTTTCTTACCTACGAGTGCGTTGGAAATCACCGGGAAAGTGATTTGAATGCGGTGCTTTGGTACATGCAATAGCTGGTGTAAGGGGCAGGAAATTCCTCCCACAACTCTCTCACAATCTCTCACTTTTTCTCTCTCTCTTTCTAGGGTTTAATCCAAATTCGGATGGGAGAGATATGAGAGGGTTTAAAGCCCTTATATAGGCTAAAACATAACCTAAATAGACTTGGGAACAAGGTATACTTGAGTTATAACCAAATCGGGACTTTTCCAATCCAAAAGAGCGTTTCGGGAGGTCCCCTGGCCGAACGCGGTCGGACTTAAGCTCATGTATATCGTATCTAGCACACATCAAGTTTTCAGACCGGTAGAGTTCCCAGATTACACGTGACGGACCAGTTTCAATTCAGCGGTCACGGAAACTCGATCGAGGATTCGAAGTACACTGACTTGAGTGAAAAATGTTCCTTGATCCGAGGGTGTATTTGGGTCAGATTCCGATGGTCTGAATGCTTATACTGATCCCGCAAGCGAAACGTGCCAGATTCATTTAAATTTCATTTAAATTTTTATGAATTTCACTCTTTCTCACACTCTCTGCTCCAGGCTCAATGAAATAGCCTCAGAACATTGGTTGGGCTTAATTTTCGAAACGATTGTCAAGTCCAGCCAAGCGGTCATAACGGTCTAAGATTGTAGATATCGGACTTTCGACGCGCGGTCTAGACCCAATACAAGGTTTCAAAAGGTTCTTGGGAACAAACCGGTTTAGAGTTTGATCCTGAATTTAAGGGTATTATAGCGTCATTGGTTCTACAAGTTTTGGGTCTTGCAGAACGTATTTAAAGTGATCAGGGACAATTTCACAGCTAATCTAGCATAGCGCTAGTTAATTCACATTAAATTTCTAAAGAAATGGGTTCTAAATGATTTCTTTGGCTTTGAAATCGAATTTTGAGAGGTTACCAAGGTGCTATGGTTGACCCGTTACCTAAGGATGTCTAACCCAAGTTGGCAAAAATTCGGGGTGTTACAGGATTGGAGGATGAACTCCCTTGAGAGAAAAGGCCTTAGGTATATGATCTAAGGTTAAACACACAAAAACACTCTCTTCTTTCTCTCACAGCAATTAAAGATAAGTTCTCTTTAAATAGGCAAAAGGTTCCAATGGATACAAAATGGTCACATTTCTGACAAAGTTCGATATCATTGAGCAGGTTTGATATCATCAAGCATATACTCTCGATCGTATAGATGGTCTACTCGATGACACAAACTTAATGTCATACGCTTTTGAAAAGCCTTTTGCCAATTAATCGAGGGAATCAAGACTTGTGTCGATGCCATCAGATTTTGAACTCTGATATCATCGATACAAGGATCGAGTCCTCGACATTTGAAAAATGAGGGAAACTTGCATGAAATTTTTCAGGTCATTAGATATGATCGGGGGATACTTAATATCATCGAAATTTGAATGTTGATGATATCACAGGTCGTGTCGATGCATCGATAAATCCAAAGATATTATCAGTGAGCTTGCTGGACATGTTTGTCCTTTCTCGATGCAATCGATGTGGCCCCAATATCATCGATATTTAGAATATCGATTCTATCGAGTGACCCCCGATCTGAGTAAAAAACACCTGAAAAATGTTGTAGGAGAACATCGTGCCCATGACCAATATCATTGAGAGCCTTTCGATATCATCGAGATTTGAACTCCGATGGTATCGAGGAGAGCTCAGATATATCAAAGCATATATGATTTTTCTGAGTAAAAACAGGGGCGCTAGATCTGCCTGTCGATTTTATCGAGCCACTTCGATGGGCTCGAGATTCAAATATCGATGATATCGATAAGTGTGTCGTTACATCGATAATTCGATCCATATATGTATGTGGTTGTTGGACACATTTAGCCTTCATTTGATTTTATCGATTAAGCTTCCGAGGGCATCAACAACGCAGGTCAATTATATCAAGTTGTATATCGATACAATCGACAAGGCAAGAAAACTTAGAGATTTTCTAATTTTTGAAAAAGTTTTCTTACCCAAAACCCTAATATGTTCTAACTTATTTTTAAGGGTTTTAATCACCTGATATTTTGGGACAAGGGATATGAGGCTAAGGTTTACCTATGGTGAGTTTCCACATATCCGTTTGAGGTAGACGCTTGAATAGATCTTCCCGTGAGGCTCTACAATCTGAATGACTTAACACACACACTAATTGACAAACCAGGGCACTAGCAAGGGCACTTTCAATCTCCCCCTTTATCAATTACATGACAAAATACCCAAAACACCCTAGGACAGTATCTACATAGACACATCCTAAATTGTGTGTACATGCATTTTATACAATTTTACAAATTCTAATGAACCCATGTACACAACCAGATCTGCTCCCCCTTTCTGTAGTACTCCCCCATTCTTGGTGTAGCTGCTCCCCCTAACACCTGCAACACCATTTGAGGAGATATACAATTTTCCATCTGGGGTGTGTTTGAAACATTCTCCCCCTTTTTGTCAGTCATTGGCAAAGGTATAGCATTACAACAGATCTTGACTAAAGTTTTGAAGATAAGTGGGAGAACCAAGATATAGATGTATAAAGATGAGATCAATTAACACATACATCATTTTCAGAAAGAATGGATGCATATAAAGGCAAATAACGCAGTTATAATAGTAGATAGAATAATCATTAAACGCACATGCATTCCGTATCAGAGTTTGATCAAAGATGGGGATTTTAACACAAATATGGCAGTGAAAAGGTTAAGCATTATATTCAGTCATAGCCAAAATATCCAAAATGTAATATACATGATTGGTATTCTAATGTAGCTACACATCTTTACTGATCATTTTAATGTCCTCGAGGATTGTTATGTGTGAGCAAATCCACCACTTGCTGAGTTGTTTGCTGAAGGACGTCGACTTTTTCTTCAATCGCAGTAAGGCGCCGTTCGCAGTTGTGCAGTCGGTCCTCCATCCTTGCCATCCCGTTTAGTAGGTGACGTTCGAGGTGATGAGATTGGCAGTTTGTGATTGACTCAGGGATAACCATTGGCGTGCAGTTTGACCCTTCATGTGTAGGCGAAATTGATGGTGGAGCATATAGGACAGCCCGTGGCATGGGAAGGCTATGCCTGGGGAGAGACAAGGAAGGACACAACTGTTGTACCGCCTACACTGCATCACTATCAAACCATGCTTCTAGATACACTACATCAGATGTGGCAGGAAGCCCTGCATGATGGGTTACTTTGCATATGAGCACAGGAAACAGCAGTGGCTCCCTATGATTTCCTCGGATTACATGAATGATTTGTTTGAGGAGAAGAGTTGGTAAGCACACTTAATTTTCTTGATATATATCATAAAGCACATTTATCACAACCGGTGGAAGATGATCACCATTGACATCACAGGGATATACATTAGACCCAAAAATGTAATGAAGAATCTTAAAAGTGAGTCCAAGATAATTGATGTGAAGTAGATTTTCATCATTTCATAGAACGGTCATGCCTTGGCATAACGCACGAGTTATTTCTCCCCATACACCCAAACTGTTTTGATTCCTGTTAATCACTGAAATCCGAGTGACCTCCAGATCGAGAAGATGAGCCAAGGTGATTGGAGTGATCAGTTTTGAGTAATGTGCCAGGTTAATCCGTATGCTAGGAGGATCATCACTAATAATATGACAGTGATTAAAGAATTCGCGAATCACCCCTAGTGATATGATCCTCCAAGATTAAGGATAATCTGCCAACCTATTATTTCCAGAAGTAGGTCCACTTCAAATGGTTCTATGACACTATTGAGCACAAGACGTTCAACAACAATAAATGGACGTCCTTCCATAGGTTGATGCCTACTGGATTTCGCCTGCATGTACTTTGATTGCAAAGGATGAAGAGGCAACTTACCTTTTCCTTTGATCATGATTTGAAGTTCTGAACAGGGCTAGAGGGAGTACTCAGAAAAGAGAAGAAATGAGTATGAAGTCGAGTGTACTCTTCTCCCAATATAGCAGACTTATCGATCATATCGAGCAGCTATCGATAGCATCGTCATGACTTTCATCAAGAGTCGTGCTGACAGTCGTTGGAAAAAGTAATCCTATTGAATGCAACCCCACTGTTGGGAAGAACTAGTAGTTAAAGCATTGTATTTCCAAGATGCGTTGATTGTATCGATATACTTTCTCGATGGGATCGATGGTCAAATCACGATGGTATCGAACCGACCTTCGATATCATCGGTACTATGAAATCTTACCATTTATATTTATTAGTAGGTTAGCCATAAGTATCTCAGTTTTTAAGATTTTACCTGTGTGGTCCCTTATTCCTGAGACATTTATCAATGAGAACATATTCCAATTAATTTCTGAAGGTCACAGAACCTGTTTCTGTCAATAGGCTTTGTGAGGATATCGGCAAGCTATTTTTCAGTAGTTACATAATCTAATACAATGATCTTTTCTTCAATAAGTTCTCGGATAAAATGATGATGAATGTCAATACGCTTAGTCTGAGAGTGCTGAAATGGGTTCTTTGAGATATTTATAGCACTTGTATTGTCATAGAAGAGACTCATTGTAGGTTGCGCAATCTCATAGTCCAATAATAGCTGTTTCATCTAAAGGAATTGAGCACAACAACTACCTGTAGCTATATATTCGGCCTCCACAGTGGATAATGAAATCGATTTTTATTTCTTGCTTTGCCAGGAGACCAGAAAATTTCTAATATAAAAACATCCTCCACTCGTTGATTTTTGATCATCCAAGTTTCCAGCCCAATTTGCATCAGAATAGCCTGCAATGATGGTGGATGTTTCATATGGATACCATAGGCCGAAAGTGGTTGTTCCTGCTACATATTTGATAATCCTTTTAACAGTAGTTAGGTGGGATTCCTTAGGATCAGCTTGATATCAAGAACATACTCCCACACTAAAAGATATATCTAGACGACAGGCCGTGAGATATAGTAAGCTTCTGATCATGCTACGATAAAGATGTTGGTCCATACTTTTGCCGTCAATATCTTTGGAAAGTTTAAGTGTGGTACTCATAGGTGTGTGATATGTGCGTCCAGATTCAAGCCCAAATCTCTTCACCAAGTCCTTTGCAGACTTGGTCTGATTTATGAAGATTCCATTGTTTAATTGCTTGACTTGTACGCCCAGAAAGAAACTTAATTCACCGACCATACTCATCTCAAATCCTAACTTCATGAGATTGGCGAACTTGTATGCTTCATCTTCACATATTGACCCAAACACTATATCATCCACATAAATCTGTGCAATAAGCAATGAGTTTTCTGTTCTTTGGGTAAACAGTGTCTTGTCTACATTTCTTCTATAGAATTCATGGTCCAGCAAGAATTTTGTTAGTCGTTCATACCATGCACGTGGTGCCTGTTTAAGACCATACAGTGCTTTATCCAACTGATAAGCACGATGGGGGTGCTTAGGATCTGAAAATCCTTTTGGTTATTGTAATACCTCGGATTTTTTGCCAACCTGGAGTTAGATGTCCTTAGGCAATGAGTCAACCATAACACTTTCAAAGCTCAATCCCGAAGCCAAAGAAATCGCTTTTCAACCCATTTCCTTCAAAACTCACCTTTCACCACCTTATTCTTCAACTTTCTCCAAGTACTTTCATATTAAACACGACGCCTCAAGTTTAAATAGTAAAGAACACCAACCCTAGAGTATTAATGATGAATAATAATACCGAAGCTAAACATTACTGTGAATAGTAAATAAATGAGTAAATTGGGTTTTTACCCTTAACCTTTTAGAATCTAAAAAAATAGATAGGTTAGTTGGATAGATTAGT
The DNA here is from genome assembly GCA_037074715.1 of Magnolia kwangsiensis. NCBI lineage: Eukaryota > Viridiplantae > Streptophyta > Magnoliopsida > Magnoliales > Magnoliaceae > Magnolia > Magnolia kwangsiensis. The sequence goes on along the minus strand of CM073587.1, from coordinate 36,037,920 downwards.
GACTCCTACCCCAAAATCATATGCTATACGCCATAAAAATTCATTTCGATTTACAAACTGGCCCCAAAACACCCCAAATGGAGTTTTGGGCCTATCCAAGCCCAAATACAATGAACCAAGGTGGGAGCAACATAGATTTGGGGTCCCTAGGGCAAGAGGAACACAGCCCATATGGCCGGCCTCGCCGGAGATGATTTTCATCGACGATGACATCGCCGATTTCGCGATGCATCGCCGGTCAAATTCCTCGGTTGGGTCCGGGCTTCGGGCTGGAGGTGTTTGGGGGCTAGGGTAGCCCCCTGGTATGTGGTTAGTTCGTTAAAAATACCCCAATCAAGTACTTCCTTCAAAAAGTGACCCTCCAAGCTCTCCTTTCGCTCCAAATGTCTGAGTTTTAGTAAAAACCACCCCTCCAAACTCTTTCTTCTTTCATTTCCAAATACCCTCACTCCACCCTTCAAATTTCATCTCAAACAGAGATCATTATAGGCTACTTCCTTTAGAAATATAATGAGAATCACCTAGTGCTGCACTAGACGACCTGTGAAATTCGCACCAATCACTTTCGATACGATCTGCTAGAGCCAAAATGTATAGGATAGGTGACGCTACAATACCGTAAAGCTTTGGATCAAACTCTATTCCTGATTGCTCTCTAAAGCACCTTAAAACTTTGTATCGGCTTTGGATCGCACATCGGAAGTCCGATTACCCCAGACTTAGATGAATATGACCACCTAGTTGGACTTGATGTTCATCTCAAAAATTAAGTCTAACTGATGTCCTGACGCTATTTTACCGGGTTCGGAGTGAAGAGTGTGAGAAATAAATATAATTTATGAAATCTGGCACGTTCTCTTGTGCACTTTTTCTAAGCGTTCTGACCGTCAGAATTCAATCAAATTTCACCCTCGGATCAGGAAAAATTTCCCTTGCATGTCATAGTACTTGTAGCCCCGATCGAGTTTTCATAACCGTTGAACTGAAACTGGTCCGCCACAGTCGATCTGGATATCCGCTCGGACTGAAAACTCTGCCTGACCTAAATCCAATGTCAGGGAGCTTAAGTTCGACCGCATTTAGTCACAGGACCTCCAAAAATGCTCCGTTAGATCAGAACAAGCCCTCTTTGGTTACAAAATAAGTATACCTTGGCCCCAAGTCTATTTTGGTCATGTTTAGGCTTATAAAAAGGGCTTCAACCCTTGCTCTTTCATTCCATACGAATTTGGGGAGAGAAGAGAGAAAAGAGAGAGAAAGGGAGGGAGATTTGGAGCTCTCTCCTGGGAGTCTTCCCTGCTGCTCCTCGTGCCACATCCACCTGCCTGCATCACCCTCCTGGTGATTCCAACGCACTTCTAGGTAAGAAAAACCCTAACCACTTGCTGTTTTGGGATTCCGTCGATTTAAATAACAAAGTAGCTTATACATCTTGTGCATTAGGTCGCCGCTACACTGTTGACGAAGCGTATACGTTCCGTTCGAAACAATACAGTCTACGACAAAAGGCGAGGATTTTAGACGCTTTGATTGACTGATTTTAAAGCTTTCAATGTTGTTTAATAGTAGATTATCAACGGCAATGCCGTTTAACATGTACAACATGCTGTCCGTTTTCTGTTTCGTAAACGTACGGTAAATATGAGATTTAGGGTATTTTAGGCATTTGTAGGAAATACCGCATACGTCCGTATTTTGCTGAAATGCTTAACATGTAAATTCATCATGTTATGATATTAAGTATGCGTGCATGATCTGTTTGGCGAAGAGATTCGCCCTATTGCGCACTTTGGGTCGACATACGCTATGTAGACTAAGGTGTGTAGACCGAGTGTTTGTATAAATGTTTGTATTAGTATGTATTGAGTAAATGATATTATAGATTAGTTTTGAGAATGAATTCTCAATCCATATGATGTTGTATATGATTTCCTACATGTTGGCTATACGTATTGATTTCACTATATATATGAAATGCAGGTGTTGGATGATTTGCTTACGTTGTATGCTATCACATGTTGTGAATATGCTTTGGTTGTGTGTATTTCAATTATGTCACACTCACATGATCATTGATGTTGTTTATAAATGCTTGGGGCTATACGTTAGTCCAGGTAGTCGGTAATGGATTGAATTTGTGGTTGGCTTCTATTTGCCACGAAGGACGCGTCGATGAACGCGAGTCGTGTTTTGGGTTGGCGGCAGTGGTTAGGCCACACGAAGTGTTTTATGCACTTCATGTCGTTCAGCTTGAGATGCGCTCGTACTAGTCGAGCCCGTCAAGTAACCCGACTGGCCATTGTATGTTCACCATATATGAGTCATAACTGCTTGAACCTAGGGTACTGAACTTACCATTGGAAACTCTGTTAACCATGGTACCTTGATCCATAAAGACTCATGAGCCGGGCATGGTGGTATGGGACACCGTGGTCTAGCTTTCGGCCTACGCTGGGGCCGCAAACCTCCCCGTAGTGACCAGTGAGTACCCAGACTCGTGAGCAGATTATGGTGGTATGGGAAAGTATATTCTTGCTGTCGGCCTACATTGATAAGGTGATGGGGGAGCGGTGCAACGAGTGCGATCAACAGCCATGGCAGCCCTTTGTAGTGACCTCGAGCGTATTCTGAGTCTATGGGAGGCGACGACCCTTCCATAGCGACAAGAGTATAAGTAGGCCTGTATTGATAAGGTGATGGGGGAGCGGTGCAACGAGTGCGAGCAACAGCCCTAGCAGCCCTTGCAACGACCTACAAATATAACATCGTATGAGATTTCTAGGAGTGACGACCCTAGAAAGGATCTGTGTTGGGATTGATATAAGGAAGGTACCTTAGTTTTCCAATCCTGCTGTATGAAAAGGACTAATAATAACTTGGTAATCATTATCCATATCGCATTACATGTGCCTGGAAGATGTGGAGCACTGCGAGAAGAAAGCATGCCGCGGATGCAGATGGTGCCGCATGAGGGAATATGTCAGTGAGGGCATCCATCATGTCATTTCATGCATGCATTAACAACAGTATCTAGGAATGATTAATTATTTTCTTTACTATTAACGCGTGATTGATTTGATAACATGCTAATCTTTGCTTTATTATTCCACTGAGTTAGCTACTCACTCCCACGTTACGAGACGGTGTTTTCGGACACCCACCAGAACCGGTTGTAATTACAGATGATGGCGCTGCTTGTGAAGTGGAGCCGGACTTGTATGATGCTGAGGAGGACTTCTCCTCCATGTTTTGATCGACGGGATTACAGGGAGGTTGATTAGATGTCATGAAACTTGTCATTTTATATTTTTGGAGCACTCATGTATATTCTTTTCTTTCAATTTTGGAGTATACATGTATTTAGTTAACCTGGTAACATGTTCACACTCTGGAGACTTACAATCATTTATATATTTTATATATCTATCACATTCTTTCGCTTGCTAATTTAACTGTCTCTGGAGTATGATATGCTGTTTTGGCTTAGTCTCAATCTTGTTTAATGCCATTCTACAGACAACATGCATTTATCATCATTTATGTTGCATAAGTGATGTTCTGGAACTCGGGAATTGGGTTTCTACCCGACCCCCGATTTTCGGGATGTTACAGTTATTATACATAAACTTCTTCAGCAAGATCCCCATTAAGAAATGCACTTTTAACATCCATTTGAAATAGTTTAAATTTTAGTGCGCATACAACGGACATAAGAATTCTAATAAATTCAAGACAAGCAATAGGGGCAAATGTCTCATCAAAATTAATCCCTTCTATCTATGAGTATCCTTAAGCAACTAACCTTGATTTGTTTCTGATCTCATTTCCTGACTCATCATATTTATTCTTGAAGACCCATTTGATTCCAATGACATTTGTATTAGTTCGTTTAGGGACCAATTTCCATACCTCATTTCTCTAGAATTATTGAAGTTCTTCTTGCATAGCATTTATCCAGTGTTCATCTTGAAGAGCTTCCATAACATTTTTAGGTTCAATTTTTAAGGTAAATTAAAAATGACTATAAATACTTTTTATCTTCCATCGAGTTCTTACACCATCATTAGGATCTCCAATGATTTGTTCTCATGGATGATCCTTAATGATGGGTATTTCAAATGACGGTCCGGGCTCATTTGATGCTGGAGATTTGTTCTCCAATTTATCTAGAATGCGTAAGTCTACATCATCTTCTAATTCATTTGCAGGGTTTTCCTCATCATGAAGATGATCATCAATTACCACATTGACTGTCTCTTGAATAGTGAGGGTTCTTAAATTGTATACTCTATACGCACAACCATTCATGGCATACCCCAGAAAAATAGCTTCATCACTTTTAGGCTCAAATTTTCCTAGGTGATCTCCGTCTCTCAAAATATAACATTTACTCCCAAAGACTCGAAAGTATTTCACACTAGTTACCTTTCCACACCATAGTTCATATGGGTTTTGTTCAGATTTGCTTTAAGATATACTCTATTTATGATGTAGCAGGCGGTATTAACAGCTTCTGCCCAAAAAAATTTTGCCATATCTTTTCCATTTAACGACCGACCCCATTTCCTGTAACACACAATTTTTCCTTTCAACGACTCCATTTTACTGTGGGGTTTTTGGGTCTGAGAATTCATGATGAATTCGTTTCTCATTGTAGTATTTTTCAAATCTTTCATTTTCAAATTCCCCACCATGATCACTTCTGATACGATTAATGTCATATCCTCTTTCATTTTGAAGTCATTTTTCCAAGATTGCAAATTCTTCAAAAGCATCCAATTTTTCTCAAAGAAATACAACCCAAGTAAGGCCGTGTTTTTTAATGCTGAATTTTTACACTTAACGCGGAATGGGGAAATTTTTCCGTGTTTAGTGGTGTTTGTTAATGTGGAAGACGGAAAGTGGTAAGTGGTTTTTCACTGAATTCTTTCCATGATAGGAGTCTGGCTTAATGGTGAACACGGAATGTGCTTCGTAATTTTTCCTTAAATAAAAATTTTTTGCTTCCAAAAGTACCCCTTTTCAAGTTATACAAAAAATTTTTTCTTTCCCGCGCAATACAAAATCAATCTTTAACCTGTGAAACTTTTTTATGCCCCACCATGATTTATGTGTTTGATCCACACTATCCATCAATGTTTTCAGGTAATTTAAGGTGTGATCTAATAAAAGAAGTAGGTCCAATGTTTAATTACACCATAAGGTGGGGATTGAAGGTCCACCGTTAAAAACTTCTTGAGAGTTGGAGAAGTTTCAGATCAAGCTGATATTTGTGTAGTCACTTCATCCATGTCTACATGACCTGATGAATAAGTAGGATGGTAAAAAAATATCACAGTTGTATGGCCCGTATCCTACACTGTACCATTTCGTAGGCTTCCGCGGTCCTCCCGGTCAAATTCCAGCTACCTATGATCTACTATCGGCAGTTACGTGTGACCCTGGGTCGTATCCCATGTTCCAGAGTTAGCTCAACTCGAGACTTATACCTTTGTGACCGCACCGTCACTGTAGTTCTGTCGCCGCGTCTCACACGTTGATGCAATAACCGAGCTAGGAGATGTAGGCCCGAGTTCAATTCAAGAAAAATGTCGCGCGTTGTGAATTTTGAGAAAATCTCTATGACACATCACATCAATCCATCCATCAATCAAGTCAAATAAACCCATACCCTACCCATCCCTCTCTCACCCAAAGTCAACAACACCTATACTCATCCCATTCCTTTCTTACCAACAAGTTAACAAGTACCATACCCTTCATTTATTACATCACCTCTCTCTCTCTCTCTCTCTCTCTCTCTCTCTCTCTCTCTCTCTCTCTTTAAACCAATTATCAAGCAATCTATGAAAGCTAAAATGTCCAAGCTCCAAGCTCCATGAAGCTTATATGGCCCACCTTCCTATCTCCCATCCCCACCCTTCAAAACTGATCTCGACCATTGAATCATGTGTTATTGGAGCTATGATGAGGAGTCCAAGAAAAAGCAAAAGATGGGTTAGTTATGATTTGATTTTGATGCTTTTAGGGCCCACTTATGGTGGGACCCATCTTGATGTATGTTTTGTATTTTGGAGGGGGCCATAGTGGTAGGATCCCTCCCATTTTCTCCACTTCTCTCTCTCTCTCTCTCTCTCTCTCTCTCTCTCTCTCTCTCTCTCTCTCTCTCTCTCTCTCTCTCCCTTGTGTGATGGCCCGCCTTGATGGCATGTGGTGTCCACATGTATGGACCCACTTAATCTGCACCGTCCACCTATTGAGCTACTAGGCAGCAACCCAGCAGCATATAGCCACTACAATGGACGTCAGCGTGCTATGTGTGTCGGCTGATGTATGTGTTCCATACACACCTCCATCTATATTACGTGGACCCTACCACCAATCATATGGGGTGGTCACATGTACGTGGACCCCACCTGAAGCATGCGTCCATCCATGCTGTCGTGGAACCCACCTTCTGTATGTGTTTCATACACACATCGTCCACCGTCCAGTCTCTGGATGGTGGAACCGTTTAGGACAATAGTGTTGCATTCACACTGTTCATCTTTTTTACTTAAAGTGAGATCCCACCTGGACATATATTACATCTCTGTCGTCCATCCCATATCCCATCTTATTTTAGGCATTGAGCCAAAAACTGGAATCAATGTGAATCTCTAGTGGGTCATAATGTAGAAAACAGTGTTATGTAGTGTTAAAATCATTAGGGCCTGCTGTAATGTTTTGGTGCATCAAAACATACCCAATATTGGGCTCATTGGACCTTTCCCGAGCCCGAGAATCTGGTGGATGGGTTGGATTGCCCTGATGTGGTCCCCACCTATGAAATTCCTTTAAAAAAACACATAAAAAAATTAAAAAAAATCAACAGCAGACGCTGTTGCTGTCAGCATCCAGAGGATGCTGCAGCAAGCAGCGTCCACTCCTTAGTTGGACATAAGGTCCGTGGGCCCCACTACAGGCTCCACCTTGATGCATGTTGAACATCAATACCGTGCATTTGATGGGTCCCTTTTAATAATGGGTCACCTCCATACATCAGCTGTCCATAGCACTCAAGTGGTCCACACCAATAAACGGAAGGGATTGAATGGTTTGAACATCTACCATTGAAATACTTTTGGGTCCCAGAAGTTTTTGGATAAATATGAAATTTATTTATTTTTCCCTCTCTACTTAAGGTTCGTGTGACCTTATCAACCGACTGGATGGAAGATAAACGTTATGGTGGGCCCCACTTGATGGGATAGTGGATTGGCTTGTGTACGCAAACACCAGCTATATGGCTGCTGTACTGGAAGCTGCTACCCAGACGGTTTCACATACACACATATATATATATGTATATATAATGCATGTATTATATTATATATATATATATATATATATATATATATATATTATAACATATTATATATTATATAAATGATGCGGTGGGCCACTGCTACGTAGGACCCTCATTAATGCATGTACTCTTTATCCCAGCCGTCCATCTCTTCTTCGACGTTGGAGACCTCCCTTCCTTTTTTGTGACTTATATATTATAATATAATATATTATATATTTGATGTGCCACGTGTGTGGACTCCACGACGATGTGTATGTTTTATCTACACCGTCCACTGGCTAGGACGGTGGGGCCCCCACCTTAATGTATAGGTGGTATTCACCCCGTTCAGATACTTGGGCAGTGAAAATATACCATGATGCATGTGTCTCATCCATGCTGTCCAATTGGAGGATATGGGACCACACCTGGTGTGTGATGTCCACATGTGGGACGTGGACCGTACCTCAGTACACATGTGTCTTATACACACTGTCCAGATGTCTGAACGGTGGGACAAACCTTGATGAAGGTAGTTTACATCCACGCCGTCCACCTGTTTTGATCCACACCTTTTACCCCAAATGAAGAAGATTCAAAATTCTAGTGGGCCACATGCGTGAACCCCACCCTGATGTATTTGATCTCCACCATTCAGTAGCAGTGGATGATGGGATCCACCTTGATGTGCGTATTCTATATCCTTACGTCCAGATAGACGTGAGGCCGATTCAAAACTCTAGTGGGCCACATGTGTGGGACCCACTGTGATACATGTATTGTACCATCCATGACGATCAGGTGGGGCCACCTTGATATTGTGGTCCATCCATACCGACGTCCGTGGCTCCCACAATGATGTATGTATTTCAGCCACACTGCCCATCTATATGGGACCCACATGTGATGAAGGTGTTTCGTTCGTGCCATACTGTGCAAGGATGTGGGTCCCACATGATATGTTTTTCATCTATACAGTCCATCCATGAGACTCACCGTAATGTATACATTATATATCTAGCTGGTGCGGCCCATTCTGTGACTCATAAGGCCCACCTATCATGTATGCAGGGCCCACCTACTGTGCCAAGCCCATCTGCTAGTTGTACGTGGCCCATTAGTGAGCCCAATGTGATGTGTATTCAGTCCATGGTTGAGGCCCAATCCAATGTATGTGTTTTAAATATATGTGTGTTATATACACTCTGTTCATCCATTTTTAAGGACCACGGGCTGCCCAGCAGGCCCACTGTGATGTGTACCCAGGACCGTCCGTTCTTTGTGACATCCAGTGGGCCCACCTGTTGTGTATATAGGCCCATGTGTAGGGCCCACCTATTGTGTATTTGAAGCCCATGAGTTGTGTATATGAGGCAAATTAATGCGGTCCACTTGAGGTATTCGAGGCCTAGATATGTGGCCCATTTGATGTATATGAGACCCATGTGTAGGGCCCACATGTTGTGTATTGAGGCCCATGTGCAGGGCCCATCTGTTGTGTATGTAACCCTTGTATGAGGCCCATTGCGATGTATGTTTGGCCTTTGTGAGAAGCTAGAGGCCCACTATATATTTGGCCCTATGTGGGCGACTCTTAGGGACCAATGTTGGTTAAATGTCCACATTGATGGGCAATGTTGGTTTAATGTCCACATTGTGACCTTCCCTTAAGCCTTGATCGACTGATCATCAAGGCCGATTCGGATTGTCGTGGCCAATTGCTGATTAACGATTGAGGCCGATTATCATAACAGATTGCCGATTCCGATTGACATGATCGATTTTTCGATTTCGATTATCAATCAATTCTGATTGTTGTGGCTGATTGCCGATTAGCGATCGAGGTCGATTATCGTGACCAATTGCCGATTCCAATTGTCAAGGCCAGATATCGATGCCGATTGTTGAGACCCAATGTGATGTATATGTGGCTCGTATTTGAGGCCCATTGTGATGTGTATTCAGCCCGGGCCCAATGTGATGTATACGAGACCTATGTGATGAGGCCCATTGTGATGCATTGAGGGCCAGGCGATAGAGCCCATTGTAATGTATGTTAAGCCCATGTGAAAAGCCCATCGTGATGTGTATTAAGTTCTTGAGTGAGGCCCATGGTGTTGTATATTTGGCCCTTGTGTGGGGCCATGGGTCCACTGTATGTTAGGCTCTATGAGAGCCATGCCATGTGGGCAATGTTGGTTAAATGTCCACATTGTCGAGGTCAATTTTCAATGTCGATTATTGATACCGATTATGAGTATGTGACTGCATAGCATCATGATATATGCCCATACGCATCATCTGCATATTGGTTATGAGATGTGGTTGACCATTACATATGTCATTGGGCAGATTGTTATGATACTCCCTAATAGCCAGAGGTTATTTCACATGAGTGCACGGTATGTGCAGGATTGATGCATGATTGGATTGTATGACTCATGCATCTTGCGTTATGCGCCCTAGTGACATCAGGGTCGTTGCCTCCACAGGCATATCATGGATGGCCAGATGGGACACCGTAAATCTGTTACTAGCATCGGGCTGCCATAGATCGCCTTGGGTGAAAATCCCTAAACCCTCTTGGTAACAGAGGATAACCCAACATTGAGACCAAGTGGATATATATGAGCGCATGAGGGCCAAATACCGGGAGGCCTCATCTCCCACTGTGTCGTGGTCGATTGGGAGGGGGTGTGGCCTTACTCACCCGAGGGTAGAGGGCATTGCTAGGCTGAGTTTGACCATCTCATGAATGAGTTTTCTATCGACGTGCTGGATAGGTATTGGTAGACTATTAGCCAGGTGGATAGTGAGGTTTCTTATGCTCACTTGGACTGTGCTGCTGGGAGACGAGTAGTGCCATTTGGAGTATACTAAACCTCAGTGATGATCCCAGAGAGGAACCTTACTGATATGTGGACTTATTGAGCAGGAGTTATATACTTGTTCATTTACTATCCACCTGGGCTGGTGGTACACAACTAATTATTGTGTACCTTCGTATGGCCATGATTTTTGATTAGGTGCACGACTAACCAGAGATCAGGAGTCTACCACAATGAGTCTGACTATCCAAATTTAGGTATGGGACTGGTTTGGATAGAAGTCCCTTGTGGTGGACCCCGTAACCTGCGATACTACGTATTACCATCCCGACTTCACACTCTAGCATGGTCATTCCATTCGTACCGCATATTGCATTACATCCGCGGCATATGACATTTTGGGTTACTATGTTTTTGCATTTATATGGTTTAGATACGACTAACGATATTCGTGAACTCATCAGGAATTGTATATTTCACTACATCCTTGGCGTCTGATATGTAACTCTCTTTATGACTCCTCATTTGCATAGCTAATCTGTATTGCGATATTATTTGACTCATAGATTTATCAGTATTTCCGCTTACTCTTATATTGTATGATTCATGATCTTACCAGTATTTTCGATATTGCATGATTATGGCATTATATTGAATACTTGGCACTTACCTTATGCACACACTTACACAACCCTCTAAGCTTTCTATAAGCTTATACACAATAGATACGTGCAGGTGATGTTAGGTTGCAGCAGCATGGAGCTGGAAGCATGTAGCTAACTTCTGGAGCTTTCATTTTCACATATGTATTTCCATTTCAGTATTGTACCCAAATGATTATATTAGTGGATATGTGCTGATGATGTTCCTTTTTGTGAATGTTGCTTTTTGTGATTTGGGTATACTTGTGGTTATACTTCTTATGAGATAAATTCATATTGAAAATCCTCCTTGTAGGATCCCAGGATCAGAATCTAGCATATGGCACTGGGAGCCGGGAATGGGTTACTACGGAGGCTGTCGGCACCGGATTCGGTGATCGGGATTCCTGTTAATCCGATTTTCGGGTTTGGGGCGTGACAGCAGTGGCCCATGTAACTTTGATCTCTTTGAACCGTTTGTACAACAGATGCGGATTGTGTACTACTCTCGCCCGTCCCCGTCCTCGGGTCCGAACAGGCAGTTCTGTGGGTGGACCCACCATGATGTATCTGTACATCTAAACCCTCTATCCCTTTTCTCATATTATTTTAAGGCATCAAAATAAAAATGAGGTAGATCTAATGATCAAATGGACCACATCACAAATGACTCTTGCATTTAATGCAACTAGTGCATTTTAATGCAACCAAGATTATTATTTGGTGTGGTCCACTTTAGCGTTGGATTTGCCTCATTTTTGTGTTCATGCCTTAAAATAATCTTAGAAAAGGGATAGACGGTTTGGATGTACATATACATCATGGTGGGCCCGCATACAGAACTGCCCGTTCAGAGCCAGGGACAAGCAGGGATAGTACGCAATCCGTGTCCTCGTTAGAGACACCGCCTATAGAACTGATTGGCTACTCCCACTGCCATGGACACAGATTTCCTGCGAAAGGCGTTCCTGTGTTGGGAACCTAGGTCAGGCCCACTATTGTATTTATGAGAAATCCTCTCCGTCCATCCATTTTTTGAGTTCATTTTAGGATATGAAACCAAAAACGAACCGTATCCAATGCTCAAGGGGGCCGAAAATGTGATAATTGAACGTCTACAGTTGAAATATTCATGGGGCCAAAATAGTTTTAAATCATGGTATTAGTTGTGTTTTCAGTTCATTCCAGTAAAAATGACGTTATTAACGGTATGGATGGCATTTAAACATCACTTTCAAACCTAGGGAGGTTTCAATGGTAGAAATTTTCCTAACCACCTTTTCCTTTAGTACGACCCACTTGAGTCTTGTATTGTGCTTGATTTTGGTTTCAACTCCTAAAATGAGCTCCCAAAACGCATGGACGGAGTGGATTTTTGAAAAAAGTTACGGTGGACCCCACCTAAGTTTCAAGCACAGGAACTTCGTGTGAAAGGCTTTTGCAGTAAATCTGGGTCCCCGTCTTGGACAGATCTCCTGCGAAAGCGTTTCGCAGGAAGTTCCTTCACTGGGAACACAGGTGGGGCCACTGGGATGTTTGTGAGAAATCCTCACCATCCATCCATTTTTTGAATTCATTTTAGAACATGAGGCCAAAGATGAACCGTATCCAATGCTCAGGTGGGCCGAAAACGTGATAACTAAACATCAACAGTTGAAATATTCCCAATATGTATGTGTTTCCAATATGCTCAGGTGGTCGGTACTATGTGGCTCCCATGATGCATATGTTTCATCCATTCCATTCATATATTTTTATGTATCTCATTTTATGTCTTTATCCTAAAAATAAGAGGGATATAAATCTCAGGTGCACCACACCACAGGAAAACAATAGTGATTGGTTATCCACCATTAAAATCCTCTTAGGCCCACTATACTGTTTATTTGACATCCAATATATTGATTAGGTCATGCATTCCCAAGATGAAGTAAAAAAAAAAAAAAAAAAAAAACAAAGATCAGCTTGATCCAAAACTTTTATGGCCCCCAAAAGGTTTTCAATGGGGAAAGCTCATTCAACATTGTTTCCTATAATGTGGTCTACTTGAGATTGGGATACACATCATTTTTTGTATCATACTATAAAATCATCTGAAAAAATATATAGAAAGCATGGATGAAACACATACATCATGGTGGGGCCCATAGAGCACTGACCATCAGCCATTAGCATGGATGAAACACATACATCATGGTGGGGCCCATAGAGCACTGAGCATCAACCATTGGCGGGTGGCAGTGGGACTAGCCAACCAATTTTTTGTGTGGCACACCAGGCGTGAATTAGATGGAAGTGGATTTCTTGCGAAAGTCGTTCGTAGGAAGTTCCTGCACAAGGATGCTGGGTGGGGCTCACCACCATATTTTTAGGAAATATACTCCATTCATTTATTTTACAAGATAATTTTAGTACAAGCGATAAAAAATGAGGTGGATCCAAGACTCGAGTGAGCCACACGAGAGGAAACAGTAGCTATATAATGCCGACGCTCATTGAGCTCTGAGTTGTACAATTGATTTAAAGGAGATCAAAGTGAAATTGCACCTGCTAGTGCCCTGGTTTGTCAATTACAGTGTGTGTTGAGTCAGTCGGTCTGCAGAGCCTCATAAGAAGAACAATTCAAGCGCCTGCCTTAACAGGATGTGTGGAAGCTCGTCATAGGTAAATCATAGCCTCACATCCCATGCCCCAAAACACCAAGTGAATAAAACCCTTAAAAACTTGCTAGACATCTTAGGGTTTTATGGTGAGAAAACTTGTTATCAAACAAAAAATCTCTAAGTTTTCTTGCCTATCGATTGTATCGATCCACAGTTCGATATGATCGACCTGCGCTGTCAATGTCCTCGACGCTTGATCGATACTATCAATAAGAGGACTAAAAATGTCCCCATCAAAAGTGGCTCGATAATATCGACAAGCAGATTTTCGGCACCCCAGTTTTTTTTAAGAAAATCACTATGTGCTTCGATATATCAATGTATTTCCCAATTCAATCTGAATTCAAATCTCGCTCATATCAGAAGGCCATCGATCATATCGATAGTGGACACGCATTTCTTCCAGCAAATATTTTAGGTTATTTTTAACTTTGATCGGGGGCCACTCGAGGAAATCGATATTCTTATGTCGATGCTATCGAGGTCGAGTCGATTGGATCGAGACTGGACACAAATTGTCCAGTGAGCTTATAGGAAAATCTATACGATTTATCGATCCCATCGACGCGGCCTCCAATATCATCGATTTGCAAATTCTGATGACATCGGTTGTTCCCCGATCATATCCTAAAAACATGAAATATTTTAAGGCTAGTTTCTCTCATGCTTCAAATGTCGATAGATTGATCCCAGTATCGATGGGATCGGAGATCAAAATCTGATGACATCGACACCAGTATCGATCCCATCGACCAGCTGGCAAAAGGTTTCAAAAGCGTATGACATTTAAATGTGTTATCGAACGGACAGTCAATCTCATCAAGAGTATACGCTCGATGATATTGAACTCTGTCATAAATATGACCGTTTTATATCTGTTGGAACCTTTTGCCTATATAAAGAGAGACTTGTCCATATTGCTGGTAGAGAAAGAAGAGAGTGCTTTTGTGTGTTTTACCTTTATATCATATACCCAAAGCCCTTTCTCTCACAGGAGTTCATCTTCCAATCCACTTTCATTCATTGACATTCAATAGAGTGCATTGGGAAATGAACTTTCGCATTCAAGGCTCCTCCTGCAACTATCTTAATAGCATATCATTAAGCTGGGATGCCTTGAATGAATAGATGACGGGAATCACTCTATCTTCCTTATAGGAAAATTATAAGAGAGTGGATTCCCATCCTAACCTTGACCCAACCTGAAGCCAAGTACTAGTACATCTTTTGTGTTGCGGATCAAGGGAGCCGAAGACTCTTCAATAACAAGGAGGAGATCTTTGTCATTACACTGAATGGGACTCATTAACTTATCTGTAAGTATCTAGAGTCCAGAGGACACTTATGATCATTCCTTTCTAGGATTCGGTCTTGAGTGTTGGTCACCCTTTGAAGTCCTCATAGGAGGACTCCGGAAGGAGTGTATGTAGGGGGTGCGTTGTGTGGACCCTTACTCTATAGAGAGCATAAACATCCAGGTACATTGTGTGAACCCTTGCTCTATGGAGAGCAAAAACATCTGTTTAAGAGTGAACCAGTAAAACTCTAGGGTTAGAGGTGAACCGAGTAGAAACCTCTATGTAAAGGTTGAAGGTGAACCTGATTTAAAACCTTAGGTTTGAGATGAACCCTGGGAAACCTCCTTAGTGAAATTTGGTACAGTCAAGGGTTGAGTGCGGCAGCCGGGAGTGGAGTAGACAAGTAGTCGAACTACTATAAAAATGACTATGTTTGTGATTGCTTTGTTTGTGTGATTTTCTTTATTATTTCAATATCTGAATTTCTGAGATCACACCTCACACACATACACAGTCATATCCAGCATGAACAAAGTTCTATATTGCTATCTTTTGAATAGTTTGTGATTGGACCCTCTACTAGGTTTGAAAGCCAGTAGAGTTACATTTGAGTAATCCTGATAATTGTTTGTCTGATAGGATTAGTGTATAGTATTTTTAAATATATTATAAAACTTTAAAAAGTCCTATTCACCCCCCTCTAGGACATATTAGCATATTCCTACTTCAACTCAAGCGGTCTTCACCGCTATTTCAATTGGTATCAGAGAGGGTCTCTCTTTAAGGGCTTCAGCGCCTAGAGAGTGATCTTAACTGAAGAAGGAATCATGATCAAGAAGGCCCCTGAGGATGTGACCAATCATAACAATTATCTTGTAATCCATACTGCTCTAAAAGTTGGTAATGGTTCAAAATGGTATCTTGATAGTGGATGCTCCAGACACATGACTGGTGATCAAACTCATTTCTGTGAGTATTCAAACTTCAATGGAGGATCGGTCACATTTGGAAATGGTAGTTCAGCCAAAATTATTGGACAAGGGACAATAGTTGTACCAGGCCTTCCAAAAATCAAACATGTCCTCTGTGTAGAAGGTCTTAAACATAATCTCCTGAGTATCTCTAAAATTTGTGACAAAGAACATCTTGTCACCTTCTCAAAAGATATGTGTAGAATTTTAGATCGCATAGGAAAATTCCTCATAAACGGATTACACACTAGTGATAACTGTTATATCATAGAAAGTGTAAATGAGGATGTGATAACTACAAAGTGTAATATGGCTATGAAAAATGAATCCAAATTATGGCATCAAAGGTTGGGACATGTTCACTATCGAAATTTAGCTAAGCTCAGCTCAAAAAGCTTGGTTAGAGGTCTTCCCAAGATTAGAAAAGAAGAAAAAGTTGTAAGTGGAGAATGTCTAAAAGGAAAATAGATAAAAAATGGACACAAAAAGATAACCACCATAGCAACAAAAAAACCATTAGATATGTTACATATGGATCGGGTTGGCCCAACCAAAGTGGAAATCTATGGGAGAAAAAAGGTACTTCCTTGTTATGGTAGATAACTACACCAGATTTACTTGGGTTGCATTTCTTTGAGAAAAATCAGATGCTTTTGAAGAATTTGCAATCCTGGCCAAACGACTTCAAAATGAAAGAGGATATGGCATTAATCGTATTAGAAGTGATCACAATGGGAAATTTGAAAATGAAAAGTTTAAAAAATGTTACAATGAGAAAGGAATTCATTATGAATTCTTAACCCCAAAATCCCTACAACAAAATGAATTTGTTGAAAGGAAAAATCGTGTGCTGCAAGAAATGGGGTCATTCATGCTAAATGGAAAAGATATGGCAAAAAGTTTCTGAGCAGAAGCTGTCAATACTGCCTACTACACCATAAATAGAGTATATCTTAGAGCAGGTCTGAACAAAACTCCATATGAACTATAGTATGGAAAGGTACCTGGTGTAAAATATTTTCGAGTCTTTAGGTGTAAATGTTATATTTTGAGAGACAGAGATCACTTAGGAAATTTTGAGTCCAAAAGTGATGAAGGTATTTTTTTGGGGTATGCCATGAATAGTCATGCATATAGAGTATACAATCTAAGAACCCTCACTATTCAAGAGACAGTCAATGTGGTAATTGATGATCATCTTCATAATGAGGAAAATCTTGCAAATGAATTAGAAGATGATGTAGACTCATGCATTCTAGATAAATCGAAGTACAAAACCCCAGCATCAAATGAACTCGGACCGTCTTCTGAATTACCCATCGTGAAGATCACCCACAGGAACAAATCATTGGAGATCCAAATGATGGTGTAAGAACTCGACGACAGATAGAAAATATTTACAGTCATTTTTACTTCACCTCAAAAATTGAACCTAAAAATGTTGTGGTAGCTCTTCAAGATGAACACTGGTTAAATGCCATGCAAGAAGAACTTCAAAAATTCTAGAGAAATGAGGTATGAAAATTGGTTCCTAGACCAACTGATACAAATGTCATTGGAACCAGATTGGTCTTTAAGAATAAATTCAATGAGTCAGGAAACGTGATCCGAAATAAAGCAAGGTTAGTTGCCCAAGGATACTCGCAGATAGAAGGGGTTAATTTTGATGAGACATTTGCCCCCGTTGCTCGTTTCAAATCTATTAGAATTCTCATGTGCGTTGCATGCGCATTAGAATTTAAATTGTTTCAAATGGATGTTAAAAGTGCATTTCTTAATGGGGTTCTTGCTAAAGAAGTTTATGTAGAATAACCAAAAGGATTTTCAGATCCTAAGTTCCCCTATTACGTTTATCGTCTAGATAAAGCTCTATATGGTCTCAAATAAGCACCCCGTGCATGGTATGAAAGATAAAAAATTTCTGTTAGACCATGAATTTTGCAGAGGAAGTGTAGATAAGACACTGTTTACTCAAAGAACAAAGAATTCCTTGCTTATTGCGTAAATCTATGTGGATGATATAGTATTTGGATCAACATGTGAAGAAGAGGCTCACAAATTCGCCGACCTCATGAAATCAGAATTTGAAATGAGTATGGTTGGCGAATTGAACTTCTTTTTAGGACTACAGGTCAAGTAACTAACTGATGGAATTTTCATAAACTAGACTAGGTATGCAAGAGACTTAGTGAAAAGATTTGGGATTGAGTCTAGTCGTACCTATCACATGCCTATGAGTACTACCCTTAAACTCTCCAAAGATATTAATGGCAAAAGTGTGGACCAACATCTCTATCAAAGTATGATTGGAAGCCTACTGTATTTCACAGCTAGTCGTCCAGATATATCCTTTAGTATGGGAGTATGTGCTCGATATTAGGCAGATCCTAAGGAATCCCACCTAACGGCTATTAAAAGGATTATCAAATATGTAGCTGGGACTACCACTTTTGGTCTATGGTATCCATATGAAACATCCACATCATTGTTGGTTATTCTGATGCACATTGGGCTGAAAACTTAGATGATAGGATATCAACAAGTGGAGGATGCTTTTATATTGGTAACTTTTTGGTCTCCTGGCAGAGCAAGAAGCAAAATTCAATCTCATTATCCACTGCAGAGGCAGGTAGTTGTTGTGCATAACTCCTGTGGATGAAATAAATGTTGTTGGACTACGGGATTGCACAGCCTACAATAAGTCTTTTCTGCGAAAATACAAGTGCTATAAACATCTCGAAAAATCCAGTTCAGCACTCTCAAACCAAGCATATTGACATCCGTCATCATTTCATTTGAGAACTTGTTGAAGAAAAGATCATTGCATTGGATTATGTCACTATTGAAAAATAGCTTGCCGATATCCTCACAAAGCCTCATGACACCAACAGGTTCTGTGACCTATAAACATCCATTGGCATATGCTCTCATTGATAAATATCTCAGGAACAATGGCTCAATTAGATACATCTAAAAGTCTTAGATATTCATGCCCAAACTGCTAAGTAAACAAATGACAAATTTTTCACATCAAGCGATGCTATCTATACAGTCTTCGATTTCATCATAATGCCATCAAAAAGGTACATCGATACAATCGATAGTTGTTGGGAAATATAATGCTTTAACTATCAGTTCTCCCACGGTCAGACTGCATTCAATGATATTATTGATTTCTAACGACCGTCGGCACAACTCTTTCCTTCTCTCCTCTGGATACTTCCTTTTGAAAAGGCCTAGCTATATGTCCTTGGGGGGGGGGGGGGGGGGAGGTGAATAGGACAATGCCAAATAAAAATTAAAACAATGGAAATTAAATAAATATGATGGCTAACAAATAAAATAAAGAAACCACAATGCAAGAATGTAAAGCCACCTCAAAATTCAGATCTTGAGAGGTTGATACAAATGTTGTTCTAAGGACAACCTTACACTAAAAATCAGAGTTTATGGTAGGACAACCTTATTTCTAGAAAGGTCTTTGTATCAAATCTCAAATTGAAGAGGAATGATAAAATATTAAATACAAACTGCACTGAAGAATAAATTACTGTTACTAATATATTTTGTTCTAGGGACAACCATACACCATATAAATGGCAGGCAACCTTAATAGAACAATTAAGAATGTTGATAAAGGAATTGCAAGAAATAAATGCTAAAATATTACACCATTCCCACAATGCTTGAAATAAATGATTACAACATTCACATCCACATATACATCCCACAAATGAATAATTAAAGATATTAAATAGAAACCATTCAACCACAAAACACAAGGGATTATAGTGGTTCGCCTGTGTGTACACCAACTATTAAACAACAACCACACAAAATGCTACTCCACTCCTAATATCCTCACATAGGGGATATTAGCGTTCACTATCAAATTAGGTTTTTACAGGTTCACCCAAAACCTTCACAATTGTGTCTTTCTCTATGGGCTTACACAATTAAAAAAACTCCGCTTCTGAGTTTTCTTGGCTCTCCTCAGATAAACAATACAATGAGATTTTTCTGGCAAATCCCAAAAGAGACCAAAATAAAAAAGAATTTATAATAAAATGTAAAATATCTAATTTTCTCCTTCATTGTAGCAGCCCCATAGAACCAAGTCAAAGTAGATGATTGAATGTCCAAGTTCAATGTCCAAATTCACATTACAATAGTTTTAGTTCTAATTAATTTTAAATTAAATCAAAATGGGCTAGCTTTAATTGATTTTGATTCCAAAGAAAGGGAAATAGCAATTCCTCTTTTCAGATTAGATTAGAATACAAGAAACAAAATCAATTAATAAAGCTAATGAAAGAGAATATTAAATACGCACACTTAGCTTAAAATAGAGCACAGACTTATCTCTCAGAAGGCCGAATTAATTAGCTTAAATTGTGTCTTTTATTTTAAGATTCGTGATCTATTTATAGCTGAACAAAACACGTCTTTGACTGGTCTTAGGACCTCTACGACTGGTCATGGAATAATAGAAATTTGAATTTTTTGGGCGCGATAAGATAAGTCAGTTTTACGACTGGTTGTAGGTACCCTACGATTGGTCGTAGGTCACCTTTGAACGGTCATAGGATGCACACGACTGGTCGTAGGCACAAGATTTTCAACGCTGGACTTTGAGTCGAAGGTCTACGACTGGTCGAAGAACCAGTCGACACTGTTCCTACGACTGGTCAAACAGTCTTCAGGACCGGTCGAATCAGTGCTAGGACTAGTTGACGAAGGTCTAGGACTAGTATTAGAACAAACCAAATTTATGTATAAAACATATATGGATTATGTATCCAAAATGTCCTACTCTAAAGGTCAACCTAATGTCAGTCATACCTCAATAGTGAAGCAAGGACATTGAAACTTGAAGACAAGTGACCTTTGAGTATAATTAAGCTTGAGATCTTGATCTTGAAAGTTTCTTGAACTTGAAAACGTCTGAGATCTTGAACTTGAACACTCCTGAGATCTTGAACTTGAAAGCTTCTTGAAGTCTTTTGTTCATCGCATATACAACTTCAAAGCAGTGTCTTTGTCACCACAAATTTGACAATAATAAGGGGCTATAAACTATAGCACTTAAAATCTCCCCCTTTGTCAAATTCGTGACAAAACACATTTTTAAGATATGATACATAACATAGAATATCTGATTAAAGAATCATGCACTAGTTGTTATCAACTGGCACACATTTATGAACCTGCAAATCAATAATCAACATACAATCCATACTCATGCACTCATGCTCATACAGTCTATCTCTGTACATACTCCCCTTGAGTAACATATATTTCAAAAATATAGTACTAGCATAATGCAATGCTACTCCCTCCTTATAGCACCGATCCAACATTAAAAATCAGGATCAAATATCCATACTCCCCCTTTTTGTCACAATATGACAAAGGAAGCACAAAACAGATTGGTAAGGAGTAATAATCAAGGAGATAAAGAAGAGGATATCAGACAAGAAATGAGAACATAGCAGAAGCAACACATATAATTTAAAAACTGAGCTAAATCAACTATAGTTACAGTAGCAAATCTAGTCAAGTGAACATAATAGAAATATAATTATTACAGACCAGCAATGTAATACCTCAGA
The DNA here is from genome assembly GCA_037074715.1 of Magnolia kwangsiensis. Taxonomy (NCBI): domain Eukaryota; kingdom Viridiplantae; phylum Streptophyta; class Magnoliopsida; order Magnoliales; family Magnoliaceae; genus Magnolia; species Magnolia kwangsiensis. Next base: position 36,016,577 of record CM073587.1, on the reverse strand, counting down.
TTTTTTCCAACCTGGATTTAGACGTCCTTAGGCAATGGGTCAATCCTAACACCTGATTAACTTCTTAAAACTCAATCCAAAAGTCTTAAATCCCTATTTCCTTCGAAAATCTCACCTTTCACTACTTTATCCTTCAAAAGTTTCTAAGAACTTTCATATTAGACACAAATATTAAATTTTAGGTGATGTTGATCAATACTTAAACTAAAAAGTACTATGAATAGTAAATAAATAAATAAAAGGGGTTTTTAACCATTAACCTTTTTGAATCTCACGAATAAGTAGGCTATTTGGATAGATCAGCTTCTCCTATCCCAAAATCATATATTGCATGTCAAATAACTCATCACAAGTTCTAAAATACACATATTTCAAATATTAGATGGCGAAATCATCCCAAATAGGTCAGCAAGCGGCGAGGGGCTCGCCGATTACCGGGCTTGGCCGGGCCGCAGTTCATCGGCTAGCCCATTTTCGGCCACATTTTCTATAATTTTATTTCAACTTTGAAAAATTATATCTCCCTTATTATAACTCCAATTTAGGTGATTCAAAAGTTAGATTGAATCTAAATGAGTCTAGTTTCATATAAAAATAAGTAAAAAATATAATAAAATATTTAATATAGTTAAAAATGGGTCATTGTGACAACTATCCGGAAAGCATAGTTTTGGACAACTGCTGCTTCTAGAATTTTTAGAATTTTTTTACAACATGAAATATCATGAAATTTAGTGGAGATGAATTAGACTTGATGATGAACTATTAAAAAAATAATTAAAATAATATACAAATTAAAAATGTTAAGAAAGGGCGTAGAACTTCCTAAGGACTTATTCTGTCATAATTAGGTCGGAATTTGGTTAAGTACTGAACTAAACAATTGGTAGAATTAGCTTGAACCACTTTAAATACGATTTGTAAGACCCAAAACCTATAGAATCATTGACATTATGTTACCCTAAAACCTAGGATCAAACTCTAAACCCGTTTGCTCTCAGGAACCCTTTGAAACTTTGTATTACATCTAGACCGCGCGTCGAAAGTCCGATATCTACAATCTCAGACCATTATGACCGCTTAGTTGGACTTGACAATCATTTCAAAAATCAAGTCCATACGATGTCCTGAGACCATTTCCTTGCGTCTAGAGTGAAGAGTGTGAGAAAAGTGAATTTATTTAGAAATTAAATACAATTTAAATAAATCCGGCACATGTCGCTTGCGTGACATGTTTTAAGCGTTCTGACCATCGGAATCTGACCCAAATACACCCTCGAATTAGGGAACATTTCCCACTCAGGTCAGTGTACTTGGAATCCTCGATCGAGTGTTAGTGACCGCTAAACTGAAACTGGTCCGCCACGTGCGATCTGGGAACACTGTCGGTCTGAAAACGTAATGTGATCAGGATCCAATATCCATGTGCTTAAGTCCGACCGTATTCAGTCAGGGGACCTCCTGAAATGCTCCGTTGGATCAGAACAAGCCCGCTTTGGTTATAAAATAAGTATACCTTGGCCCCAAGCCTATTTTCGGTACTTCTAGGCCTATATAAGGAGCTTAAACCCTTAGCCTTCTAACCCATACGAATTTAGGAAAAACCCTAGGAGAGAGGAGAGAAAAGAGAGAGAAAGTGAGGAAGAAGTTGGGGATTTCTCCTAGGATTCTTCCCTGCTGCTCCACGTGCCAAAGCCATCCATCTGCATCGTTATTCCGGCGCTTCTGGTTTCATTCTAAGTAAGTAAACCCTAACCTTAACCTGTTTTAGGAATTCTATCGATCCAAGTAGCGAAGTAGCTGACTTACCTTATGTATTAGGTTGCCAATGAGTCGTTGACAAAGACTTAGAGTCTCTGTCGAGTTTGTTGCGATTCTACGGCGTAAGGTGCGGATCTTAGACGCTTAGATTACCTGTTTTCAAGGCTTTCAATGTTGTTTAATGGTAGATTATTGATAAGAATGCTATTTGACATGTAGAACATGCTGTCTGTTTTTCATTTCGAATAAGTACGAAAAATATGAGATTTAGGGTATTTTAGGTATTTGTAGAAAATACTGTATACGTACGTATTTTGCCGATATGATTGCCATGAGTATTTGTCGTGTACCTATGTTATTTATGCATGTATGATCTGTTTGGCGAAGAGATTCGCCTTAATGCAAGTATTGGCCGACATATGCTATGTAGACTAGTGTGTGTAAACTAAGTGTTTGTTGAAATGCCTAAATCAAGATGATTTATGCCTGCTATATGTTTTGAATGTAAGAACATGATTGTTGTGTATTAGACAACTCCTTGATGTAAGGATCTGTCATATCATATGTCGAAATCAACATACGTCAAGTACGTTGGAGTTGTGTAGTCTAAGTGTTTGTATAAATGCTTGCGTGAGTAAGCACTTAGTGAGTAGTGTTGTAGGCTAGTGTTGAGATAGGATTCTCAACTACGTTGATGATGAGTATGACGTCCTCCACGTACGTTGTTGAATTGATTCCTGATGTATGAAATGCTTGTGTATGCTTAACTGCATATGTCGTACCTTATAACATGTTGCTAATATGCTTGAATTAGTTATCATTTCAATTTTGTTTATCGCATATGATTACTGATTCACATTACATGTGTTTGGGGCTATACTCTAGTCCAGGCAGTCGGTAACAGTTTAGAATTCGTGGTTGAATTCTATTCGCCACGAAGGATGTGTATGACGAACCCAAGTCGTACTAGAGTCGTCGGCAGTGGTTAGGCCACCGAAGTGCTTGTGCACTTCATGTCGGTCGATTCAACGTGCGCTCGTGCTAGTCGGACTTATCAAGTAACACGACTGACCATTGTATGTTCACCTTGTATTCTTCATAACTACTTCAACCTAGGGTACTAAACTTACCATTATAAAGCCCCTCTAACCTTGGTACCTCGATCCCCTAAGACTCATGAGCCGGGCATGGTGGTATGGGACACCGTGGTAGAGCTGTCGGCCTACACTGGGGCCACAAACCTTCCTGTAGTGACCAGTGAGCACCCTACTCTGAGCAGATTATGGTGGTATGGGACACTATATTTTTACTGTCGGCCTACATTGGTAAGGTGATGGGGGAGTGGAGCAACGAGTGCGAGCAACAGCCCTGGCAGCCCTTTGTAGTGACCTTGAGTTTATCCTAACACCGCATGGGGGCGACGAGTCCTGATGCAGTCTTAAGGATATAAACTAGGCCTGTATTGATAAGGTGATAGGGGAGCGGTGCAACTAGTGTGTGCAAAAGCCCTGATAGCCCTTGCAGCGACCTAAAACCGTATTTCGTATGAGATATGCTAGGACTGACGACCCTAGAATGGATCATTATTTGGGTATTGATATAAGGGAGGTATCCTAGTTTCCCAATCCTGCTGTATGAAAAGGACTAATAAAAACTCGGTAATCATATTCATATCGCACTGCATGTGCCTGGAAGATGTGGAGTACTGAGGAAAGAAAGCATGCCGCGGACGTAAGATGGTGTCGCATGAGGTAGTATGTCGGTGAGGGCATCCATCATGTCATTTCATTCTTGCATTAATCACAGTATTTAGGAACGTTTGATTTTCTTGCTTTATCATATTATCGCTTGATTGATTTGATAACATGTTAACCTTTGCTCTATTATTCCACTGAGTTAGCTACTCACTCCCACGTTACGGGACGGTGTTGCGCACACCAACCAGTCCCTATTTTAGTTTCAGGTGATAGCGCTGCTTGTGAAGCGGAGCCGAACTTTTTTGATGATGAGGAGGATTTCTCCTATATGCTAGTTCTGATCGACGGGTTTACAGGGTTACTGATTAGATGCCAATACACTTGGCGATTTGCCTTTTATTTACACACCCATGTATATTCTTTTCTTTCTATTTTGGAGTATACATGTAATTAGTTAACCTGGTAATATGTTCACACTCTGGAGACTTACAATCATTTATATATTTTATATATTTATCACAGTCTTCCGCTTGCTAATTTAACTGTCTCCGGAGTATGATATGTTGTTTTGGCTTAGTCCCAATCTTGTTTAATTCCATTCTACAGACAACATGCATTCATCATTATCTATGTTGCATAAGTGATGTTTTGGAACTCGAGAGTTGGGTTTCTACCCGACCCCCGATTTTCAGGGCGTTACAAGAAAATAGATAACGAACTAATCTGAACTAGATAATGGAGCAGGGATAGAAGGACCAAGTTGATGCATGCCTTTATTCAATCGCCTAAGATACTTGCGCATATACTTAAATTGTAAATCATGGGCAACAAACATGTTTTCCATCTTAACATTTATATTCTTAACTTTCTCCTCCAATGCACTTAGTCAAGCATCAAAAGCAGAAGGCTTATAATCTGGATCATTGGCAGAGTTAGATTCAATTTCTTCAAAAATATCATCCATGTTAATATCATCAGGAGGAAGATCACCAGCTTCTTCCTCATGTTCAGCTTCAGCTGTATCAACACCATCTCTTTGGCTAGGAAGAAATTTTAGCTTCATCTTATTAATATTATAGTTATTAAATATCAGATGATGGATAGGGGCTTCACTAACTGGCATATCAACTAACATATGCGTAGCCAATATAGTCATCAAATAACCAAAAGGGATATCTCTATGACCAGGATGGAGTCCAAACTGAATGATAGAGTGACAAATCAAGGATGGTAAGCAAATATTAGCACCTCTGGCAATATTATGAAGAACACGAACCATGAAAGTCGTTAACTCAGTCTTATTACCCGATCGAGGATACAAGTTGGACACAAATATCCTATGAAGAACTCTATATTTGGGTAACAAAAATCTTGAGGAGAGCGCATTTCCTTTATGCATCCATTGAACATCTAGATTGCCTAAATCCTTAGTTAGCATGCATTTTTTAGTCTGTGAGGGTTTTTCAGATAGTGTATGAATGGAAACTCCCTCATCATTCACAGGAATTTCCATAAGAGCTGAAATCAAGTGACTATCAACGTCAAATGGTCCTTCGCTTGTGGCAATTTCAAATGTTAGATTTTTCAGTGAAAAATCACATATGCAAGCAAACATGGATTGGGCAATGGACCAGTATTTTGGCCCACCCCAATGCAATAAGTTATCCCAACCTGCAGCTTGGAGCATAGGAAGGATATCAAAAGGAGCAGTATGATTAATATCAATAGGATGTTCAAAAATAACATTACGTAGTCTAATGTCCCGAACAAAGGATAGATCATCCTCGGGAGCCCTAAAATGACGCTTAGTGAGAGAGGCCGATCTGGAAGAAGATGTACCACAGGAAGTCATTCTTTTTCCTTTAAAAGCCATTTGCAATAAAGATTTCAAGAAGATAAAGAGTTGCAAAGGATTGAGAAGGGGGTTTTCTCAAAATAAAATTTTCACAAGAAAAACCCCAAATCACAACAAAATTCAAAATAGATAACTTCAGGAGAGAAATAGAAGTAATCTAAACACAAATCTACAAGAAAAATATAAATGGAGCACTAACCATGGAGATTTCGAAGGTTGGCTTCGACTAATCGGACGTCGGCTTATTAGTGAGTGAAAATGAAATGATGAAGAGAAGTGTTTTCCCCAAATTAAAGACATCACAAGTTTCACGACTGGTCGTGGATGTACACGACCGGTCGTACCACGACTGGTCATGTATATCCACGATCAGTCGAGGACCAGCCAAAAATGTAATTTTTTAAAATTTTCAGAATGATTTGTAAAAATTAAAGTCTAAACTAGTAAGAATATACAATATGATACAAAAGGCATAAAGTATTATCTTAAAATGCAAATGCCAAGATCAAATTTCATTTGGTTAAACCTTCTTTTGTCGAGAGGTTTAGTAAAAATGTCAGAACGTTGATTCTCGATAGATATATATTTCAAAGATATAACCTTTTCTTCTACTAATTCACAGATATAATGAAATCTAAAGTCAATGTTCTTAGTACGAGAATGCTGAATAGGATTTTTAAAAACATTTATGGCATTGGAATTATCACAATATAATAACATAGAATCCTGTTTAATTCCATAATCATTTAGCATTCGATTCATTCAAACAAGCTATGTACACGCATTACCAGCTGCGATGTATTCAGCTTCAGCTGTTGAAAGTGATATACAACTTTGTTTCTTGCTAAACCAAGAAACTAAACAGTTTTCGATATAAAAGAAACCACCACTGGTTGATTTTCTATCATCAAGATTACCAGACCAATTAGCATCCGAGTATCCAGCTAATTGAACACTAGTCTCATGTGGATACCAGAGACTGAGATTAACAGTACTTGCGACATATCGCACAATCCGCTTGACAATAATCAAGTGTGTTTCTTTAGGATCAGACTAATATCTTGCACAAATACCAACACTTAGTGCAATATCAGGTCTACTAGTAGTTAAATATAATAAACTACCAATCATGCTCCGATATAATTTCAGATCAACATTTTAACATGCAGAATCTTTTGAGAGTTTCAAGGTAGTACTCATAGGAGTATCGAAGTTCTTATCATTCTCAAATCCAAATCTTTTAATTAAATTCAAGGCATATTGTAACACCCTGAATTTTTTCCAACCTGAGATTAGACATCCTTAAGCAATGGGTCAACTAAAACACCTGGAAAATCGCTCAGAACCCAATTCCATGGCCAAAGAAATCACTTAGGATTAATTCCTTTAGAAATTAAGCGTAAGTTAGCTAGCGCTACGCTGGAGTAGCTATGAAATTATCCCTGACCGCTTTAAATATGTTCTACAAGACCCAAAACCTGTAGAATCAATGGTGCTATAATACTCTGAAACCTAGGATCAAAATCTAAACCCGTTTGCTCTCAAGAACTCTTTGAAACTTTGTATTGGATCTAGACCGCACGTCGAAAGTCCGATACCTACAACCTTAGATCGTTATGACTGCTTAGCTGGACTTGACAACCGTTTCGAAAATCAAGGCCAACCGACGTTCAGAGGTTATTTCATTGAGCCTGGAGTGAAGAGAGTGAGAATAAGGTTAGATTTAAAAATTTTAATTCAAATCTGGCACGTGACTTGGCGCATTATTATTAAGCGTTCTGACCGTCAGAATTTAGTCAAATTACACCCTTGGATCAGGAAAAATTTCTCTTTCATATCATGAGACTTGTAGACCTGATCTGGGTGCAGTGACCGCTGAACTGAAATTGGACCACCACATGCGATCTGAGAACTCTGTCGGTCTGAAAACTTGATTTGTGCTAGATCCAGTATGCATGAGCTTAAGTCCAACCGCGTTTGGCCAGGGGACCTCCAGAAATGCTCTTTTGGACCAGAACAGGCCCGATTTGGTTATAACCCAAGTAAACCTTGTTCCCAAGTCTATTTTGGGAAGGTTTTGGGCTATATAAGGGCCTTAAACCCTCTCAATTCTCTCCCATCCGAATTTGGTTAAAACCCTAGATTGAGAGAGAGAAAAAGTGAGAGTTTGTGAGAGAGTGTGGGAGAGATTCTCCTGCCACTTGCTGCAGCTTTTGCACGTACCGAAACACCGCATTTGGATCTCTTTTCCGAAGATTCCAACGCACCTCTAGGTAAGGAAAACCTTCAACACTTGCTGATTTAAGCTTCCATCGATTCCAATGGCGAAGTAGCTTATACATCTTGTGTATTAGGTCACCTGATTGTCGTAGACGAAGCGTATACGCTCCGTTCGGAACGATACACATCTAAAGTGAAAGGTACAGATTTTAGATGCTTTGATTGGCTGATTTCAACGCTTTCAATGTCGTTTAATAGTAGATTATCGACGGCAATGCCGTTTGACATGTACAACATGCTGTCCGTTTCCTGTTTCGTAAGCAGACGAAAAATATGAGATTTAGGGCATTTTAGTCATTTGTAGGAAATACTGTTTGCATCCATATTTTGCCGATATGATTGACATGGCTTTTTGTCGCCTTAGGATATTAGGAATGCGTGCATAATCAGTTTGGCGAAGAGATTCGTCCAAATGCACACTTTGAGTCGACATACAATATATAGACTTAAGTGTGTAGACTAAGTGTTTGTATAAATGTTTGTATTAGTACTTATTGAATTAAATGGTGTTGTGAAATAGTTTTGAGATTGAATTCTCAAATAATATGCTGATGTAACTGATTTCCTTCATGTTGGCTATATGTATGATTTCATCATATGTAAGAAATGCATGTGCTAGATGATTTACTTAAGTTGTATGTTATAACATGTGTTAACATGCTCACATTGTTGTAATGCATTTCCATTACCTTTATATGATTGTTGATGTGGATTCATAAATGTTTGGGACTATACTTAGTCCAGGCAGTCGGTAACCGAGTAAATTCGTGGTTGGCTTATCTTTGCCATGAAGGACGCGTCGATGAATGCGAGTCGTGTTTTGAGTTGGCGGCAGTGGTTAGGTCACACGAAGTGTTTGATGCACTTCATGTCGTTCAGCTTGAGATGCGCTCGTACTAGTCGAGCCCGTCAAGTAACCTGACTGGCCATTGTATGTTCACCATGTATGAATCATAAATGCTTGAACCTAGGGTATTGAACTTACCATTGAAAATCCTGTCAACCATGGTACCTTGATCCACAAAGACTCATGAGCTGGGTATGGTGGTATGGGACACCGTGGTCGAGCTGTCGGCCTACGCTGGGGCCACCAACCTCCCCGTAGTGACCAGTGAGCATGCTACTCTGAGCAGATTATGGTGGTATGGGACACTATATTCTTGCTGTCGGTCTACACTGATCAGGTGACGAGCCCTTTGTAGTGACCTTGAGTTTATCCTGACACCGCATGGGGGCGACGAGTCCTGATGTAGTCTTAAGGATATAATAGGCCTGTATTGATAAGGTGATGGGGGAGAGGAGCAACGAGTGCGTGCAACAGCCCTGGAAGCCCTTGCAAGGACCTATAAATATAATTTCGTATGAGATTACTAGGAGTGATGACCCTAGACAGGATCTGTGTTGGGATTGATATAAGGAAGGTACCTTAGTTTCCCAATATTGCTATATGAAAAGGACTAATAATAACTTGGTAATCATATCACCATCACATTGCATGTGCCTGGAAGATGTGGAGCACTGTGGGAAGAAAGTATGTCGCGGGCGTAAGATGGTGCCGTATGAGGGAGATCGTCAGTGAGGGCATCCATCATGTCACATCATATTGCATTAACAATAGTATTAAGGAATGTTTGATTAATTGCTTTACTATTATCGCATGAATTATTTGAGAACATGCTAATCTCTGCTCTATTATTCAACTGAGTTGATCACTCACTCCCACGTTATGGGACGGTGTTTCCGAACACCCACCAGTCCCTATTTTGGTTGCAGATGATGGCACTGCTTGAGAAGTGGAGCTGGACTTGATGATGATGAGGAGGATCTCTCCTTTATGCGTGTTCTGATTGATGGGATTATAGAGAGGTTGATTAGATACCTTGACACTTGTCATTTTATATTTTTAGAGCACTCATATATATTCTTTTTGTTTAATTTTGGAGTATACATGTATGTATATAACCTGGTAACATGTTCACACTCTGGAGACATACAACAGTTTATATATGTTATACATACTATCACAGTCTTTCGCTTGTTAATTTAACTGTCTCTGGAGTATGATATGTTGTTTTCGCTTAATCCCAATCTTTTTTAATGCCTGTTTACTGACAACATGCATCTAATATTATCTACGTTGCATAAATAACATTTTAGAACTCGGGAGTTGGTTTTTTTACTCGACCCCGGATTTTCGGGATATTACAAATGGTATTAGAGCATGATTTGGATTAAATCGGGCCTGGGTTATGGACACGCGACATACGCTGTCACTCCTTTGACTTAGGTGGGTGTGAGGAAAGTTTAGAAACACTCGCAGGACTCCAGTTTCGCCAATAGGCGAAGTTTACTTGAGTCGATCGTTTCGATCGAGTCCGTAACGCATCTAGGGTCGTGTGAAGCGACCTAAGTAGCTCCTAAGTTGTAAGTAGGCGGGTTTGAGATGGTCTTAGGAGAATTTCAAACCCTAAAATGCATGTCTTTGGGTTGTAAGGCAACCACAACCCTTACATTTAATCGCTAGAGCTTAAAAACTCCGTTTCACCTAATTCCTTCAAAATTCTTCCTCTCACCACTCCATTCTTCAATTCTTTCTCAGTATTTTCATGTTAGACATTTATCCTAATGTGAAAATAATATAAAATCATACTTAGGCAAAATTTTCTAATGAATAGTAAAATACACGAAAATTGGCCATTTGGCTATTCTAACTTTATAATATTTAGCAAATAATGGGCTAGATAGATGGATTAGTTCATCCTACCCCAAAATCATATGTTACATGACATATAAATTTATTTTGGTTTACAGATTGGCCCCATAATTCCTTAAATGAAAATTGTGGCCTCCCTAGGCCAATCTATAATGATCTGGGGTGGGGCCCATATATATTTGGGGTCCCTAGGGCAGGGGGGACCCAACCATGTGGTCCCACCGGCCGTATTGGGAGATGGCCGGCGATGGCATCGCCGTACAGTGGGGCCCACTTGCTGTAAAAATTAGGCGCACGCCCTTATGTGGCTAGTACACCCCTCCCACATAACGCCCGTCCGTCGAAAATCCCTAAAAAGGGTACTTCCTTCACAAACAGCCCCTCCCAAGCTCCCTTGCTCGTTTTTCTTGCTGCCCATCTCAAAACCTCGACCCCAAATCACTCCCAATTCCTCTTATTGCTAAAAGCGACCCTATCCCATCCCTCCAACGTGATTTGTAACTCCTCCTCTCTCAAAACTCGTCCGTTGGAGCTCCTACAACCCCCAAATGTGGCTGAAATCGTGTGGAGCTCCATTCCCCTTTATAGTTCTCTTTTTCCTTTGAAAATCCAGCCTTTGGGAGCTTGATGCATCCCTCTACAGGGCCTAGATTCGTTTCAGTCTATTTGGGCAACCATTTCTCCGCATTTTCTCTGCTTTCCATAGTTATTATTAAGGCTTTTTTAGTCTTTTTTCTCTCTTTCCACCATCTTCCCTCTCAATCCTATTCCTCCATTTTCTTTGCTTAAGGAATACTGAAAATATATGACCGAGAGAGCTCTAGTGAGCAACAGACAGTATTAGACTCGACAGTGTTAAAGAAGGTAAGTCGGGACTGTGGTAGAGTCCTTTGGTAGAATTAGGCATTTTTGTCGTTGTCTTGTAGATTGTTTGATTACCATTTTGAGATTTCTATGTTTTGTTGTTATTAGGTTTAGTGAAGTCAGAGGTAGAAAATGTGTTTGTGTTAGTGGTTTGGCCTTAGCATAGCCGAATGCGTTCCTGTCATAATCCATGTGGAACTTCATTCCATGTATTATGACAAATTTTGTGGAATGGAGTGCATGCCGTTTCGTTTGCTATAAGGTATTGTCCCTAGATTGGGAGTATCCTATGGTTTCCACTGCCATGTTGTAAATCCTGGGATTAAGCATACAAAATTGATTTTTATCCCAACCCACCCTCCTACCAAGCATGCCACTTCCAATCCTGACATGGGACTAGGAATGCAGTTCCATTTAATGTAACTTAATGCTACTAGCCACATAGGCCCTTGGCATTTTGGACCTAGTGTTAGCACTCCTAGATTTGAAAGATCTGACGATATAGGAAATCCAATTCCATTTAAATAATCTTGACCCTAAGCGATAGAGCAATTCCCTGTATTAGTAATGGTATGGAACCATTTAGTGTATAAACTTAGGCTTTAGATTATAGCTACTGAGTTACAGACTATTCTATTAGTTACCTTAAGTAGTATAAAGCCTGTATATACTAAGGAATAGTAGGTTAGATTTGGTTGGAATGGGACTCCCTTCCTTGGGTAGATCCTCATAACATTCCTAGGCGCCTTTAGTAACTCTCAGGAGGCTTATTTACCTTAGAACTATTCATTCTCAGGGAAAACTTCTACATCCCTAAAATTGAACTTAGAATAAACCAACACACCCCTTAGAATTTCCTTCCCCAAGGGCTTATTGCATTTGGGAACACGAAGCAAAGAAACTGCACGTAAGCGATGTATTCATGGTTACCAATAAATTCAATGCTCTGATCGAGCAGAGGGTCAGCATCGGATAGGATTAAGAACTGATACGAAGAATTTTCTGTCAGAGTCTTGGCAGAAGGTCAATGTATCCAGCTCAGACCCACTACACAACCTTTCTTCTGTGATGGCCCAACCACCTACAACCAAACGTGATCACATTGCCTTTGGAAAATGGCGAGCACTTAAAGCCAGTAGAGAATTAGACATCTTGTCACCAACTCATACCTGCCCCTGAACTCAACCACAATAGAGATTAGGCTCATCTCTATCACCATAGATTCCAATGCCATAGAACGCGTCATTAGCAAAGGAAAACCAATGTAATGAGAGGTTGTTTCCCAATTCATGTCAAGGATAGGCCCTAAGTTGCACCTCGTTCCGATATACGGAGCGATGCATAGATTCTTGAACTTTAAGTAGAACCAAGTTTTAAGGGGGGTAGAATATATTTAGTCCAATCTAGTTAGGTCAGCCAATGCAACCGTTAGATCAGAGTGGCGCAGCGGAAGCGTGGTTAGCCTCTTGCCACATTTTCTCGATCCTGATAAGAGTTTTTCTAATTTAGAATCACCTTGAGCATATTTCCAAGTTTCCTGTAAACTCAAGAGAGAAGAGACTTCATGTTTTAATTGGTCATTTTTAGATTTAAGATTTTCAACTTGGGCAGTCATAAAATCCAAATCGCATTTTGTCTTTTCAAAACAATCTGAAATATGGGACTTTTCTAAAAGAAGAGATTCATAAATTTCTTTGAGTTTAGAAAATTTCTCTTTTTGAAGTTTCAGTTTTACCGCAATTTTACAACTCTCCTTGTATAGGGCATTGTAGGCATTTTGAAGATCATCTTCATTTTCACATTTATTGTTCAAATTTTCTTTACTTGTTGAATCATTATCTGAAAATGTGAATTTGGCTAGAGTCATAAGGGCTTTCACTTCATTGCCCAACTCAATTTCAGAATATTCAGATTCAGAAGAAGCTTCAGAATTAGAGGATTCATCCCAAGTAGCCAACATACCCTTCTTCTTGGGTTTGTCCTTTTTACGACACTTGTTAGCCAAATGCCCATATTCTTGGCAGTTGTAACATTGACTATCTTTCAAAGATTTTCAAGTCTTAGATTTAGGCTTTAATCTTTTCTTATCATTTCCTTTTTGAAAATTAACTCTCTTTCTACTTTTGAAGATTTTATAAAATATTTTTGCCAAAAGAGTCATATCATCTTCAGAGTTATGTACATCAGAATTTTTCTGAAAATTGTTTTTTGAAGTTTTAAGAGTAAATGATTTTCCTTTTGGAGCTTTAAAAGTTAACTCATAGGTTTGTAAAGAACCAACTAATTTCTCAACCCTCATATTATCCGTATCACAAATTTCCTAGATCGCAATTACTTTAGAGTTGAACCGTTCAGGAAGTGAGCGTAGAATTTTTGTACTCACTTTACTTTCTGGGATTCTATCACCAAGACCCCACATAGAGTTTACAATGTTATTTAATCGTGTATAAAAGTCCATAAATGTTTCATTTTCCTCCATATGAATTTCTTTAAATTTGGTTGTAAGGAGTTGGACTTTCGATTTCTTGACAATAGATGTCCCCTCGTGTGTCATTTCTAATATATCCCAAGCTTTCTTTGCAGAATCATAGGATATAATTCTTTTGAATTCATCGGGTGATAGTGAGCAAGTGATTGCATTTAGTGCTTTAGCATTTTCACTACTCTCACTTTTCTAATTGTGGTCCATGAGAAATAAGGTGTTACTCTCATAGTTTTTGAACCATCAACTCCAGTTACTTCAGTTGTAGGAGGGTTCCAACCATTCACAGTGGACAGCCACACACTTTCATCCATGAATTTTAAGAATATTCTCATCCTGGCTTTCCAATAAGCATAGTTGGAGCCATCAAAGGGTGGTGGCCTAGTGACTAATAGGCTATCAAAATTTGACATCTTAAATAGTTTAAATCGTTAGCTCAGTAAATAAATTCAAGAATTAAGAATTAAAAAGAGCTATTAGGCTTTGATACCACTTAAAAAGGCCTAGATATATGTCTTAGAGGGGGGGAGGTGAATAAGACAATGCCAAATAAAACTTATAACAACGAAAATTAAATAAATATGATAGCCAACAAATAAAATAAAGAAACCACAATGCAAGAAAGTAAAGCCACCTCAAAATTTAGATCTTGAGAGGTTGATACAAATGTTGTTCTAAGGACAACCTTACACCTAAAACTAGAGTTTATGGTAGGACAACCTTATTTCTAAAAAGGTCTTTGTATCAAATCTCAAATCTAAGAGGAATGATAAAGTATTAAATACAAACTGCACTGAAGAATAAATGCTGTTACTAATATATTTTGTTCTAAAGACAACCATACACCATAAAAATGGCAAGCAACCTTAATAGAACAATTAAGAATGCTGATAAAGGAATTACAAGAAATAAATGCTAAACTATTACACCATTCCCACAATGCTTGAAATAAATGATTACAGCATTCACATCCACATATACATCCCACAAACGAATAATTAAAGATATGAAATATAAACCATTCAACCACGAAACACAAGGGATTATAGTGGTTCGCCTGTGTGTACACCAACTGTTAAACAACAGCCACACAGAATGCTACTCCACTCTTAATATCCTCACACAGGGGATATTAGTGTTCACTATCAAATTAGGTTTTTACAGGTTCACCCAAAACCTTCACAATTGTGTCTTTCTCTGTGGGCTTACATAATTAAAAAAACCCCACTTTTGAGTTTTCCTGACTCTCCTCAGATAACCAATACAATGAGATTTTTCTGACAAATCCCAAAAGAAACCAAAATAAAAAAGAATTTACAATAAAATGTAAAATACCTGATTTTCTCCTTCGTTGTAGCAGCCCCGTAGAACCAAGTCAAAGTAGATGATTTAATGTCCAAGTTCAATGTCCAAACTCACATTACAATGGTTTTAGTTCTAATTGATTTTAAATTAAAGAAAAATGGGCTAGCTTTAATTGATTTTGATTGCAAAGAAAGGGAAACAACAATTCCTCTTTTCAGATTAGATTAGAATACAAGAAACAAAATCAATTAATAAAGCTAATGAATTATCTTTATTAATTCGTGATCTATTTATAAATGAGCAAAACACGTCTTTGACTGATCTCAGGACCTCTACGACTGGTCATGGAATAACAGAAATTTGAATTTTCTGAGCGCGATAAGATAAGTCAATTTTACGACTGGTTGTAGGTACCCTACGACTGGTTGTAGGTCACCTTCGACTGGTCGTAGGATGCACACGACTGGTCGTAGGCATAAGATTTTCAACACTGGACTTTGAGTCAAAGGTCTACGACTGGTCGAAGAACTTTTAGACACTGTTCCTACGACTGGTCGAATAGTCTCCAGGACTGGTCGTAGAGTAACTAAAAAATTTTAAAAATCTTCAACAACTTAAGACTGGTCATGGAATTTCTTGGACTGGTCGAACCAGTGCTAGGACTAGTCGAACAAGGTCCAGGACTAGTCTTAAAACAGACCAAATTTACGTATAAAATATACATGGATTATGTATCCAAAATGTCCTACTCTAAAGGTCAACCTAATGTCAGTCATACCTCAATAGAAAAGCAAGGACATTAAAACTTGAAGGCAAGTGACCTTTGAGTATAATTAAGCCTGAGATCTTGAACTTGAAAGCTTCTTGAAGACTTTTTTTCATCACATATACAACTTTAAAGCAATTCTTTGTCACCACTAATTTGACAATAACAAGTGGCTATAAACTATAGCACTTACACCTTTCCAGAATCTCATCTTTTCAAACTATGATTAAGGGAAAAGGAAAGTCGTCTCCTCATTCTCTAAGATCCAAGAATGTAGTATCAGAATCCATCAGGCATCAACCTGTGGAAGGCCATCCATCTGCCATCGTTGAACGTCTAGTGCTCAATAGTGCCATAGAACCGTTTGGGATCGACCTACTTCTAGAGGTAATAGGCTGGCAGAATATCCTCAATCTTGGAGGATCATATCAGCTAAGGGTGATTCCCAAATTCTTTAATCACTGTCACATCATTAGCATCGATCCCCCTAGCATTCGACTTGATTTGGTACGCTATTCCAAATTGATTACTCTAATCATGTTGGCTCATCTTCTCGATCTAGAGGTCACCTGAATCCCAGTGACTGGGAGGAATCTAAACAGCTTCAGTGTGTGGGGAGAAATAACTCATGCATTATGCCAAGGCACGACCGTTCCACGACATGATGAGAACCTACTTCACATCAACTATCTTGGACCCACTTTTAAGATTCTTAATAACATTTTTAGGTCTAATGTCTACCCCTGTGATGTCAATGGTGATCATCTTTCTCCATTTACGATCAATGTGCTTTATGATATATATCAAGAAAATCAATTGTGCTTACCAACACTTCTGCTCAAGAAAATCATTCGTATAATCCAAAGCAATCAGAGGGACACACTGCTCTTTCCCGTGCTCATATGCAAACTAGCACATCATGCTTCCTGCCACCTCTGATGCAGTGTTTTTGGATGTATGGTTTGATAGTGATGCAGCACAGGCCATACAACAGTTATGTCCTCCCTTGTCTCTCCTTGGGCATAGCCTCCCCATGCCAAGGTACGTCCAACATGCTCCACCATCCATTTGGCCTACACATGGCGAGTCAAATCGTGCGCCAATGCTTAGCCCTAAGCCAATCACCAATCGCCCATCTCATCACCTCGAACGCCACTTACTAAACGAGATGGCTGGAATAGATGATCGCCTGAATAATTGTGAAAGGCGTCTCACTGCAATTGATGAGAAACTCGACGTCCTCCAGAAAATTACTTAACAAGTGGTGGTCCTACTTACACCGCATCATCCTCAAGGGCATTGAGCATCGGTCGATGCGTACCGTTGCACATCTAGGGCTGTGTTGTCTTTTTTTTATGCTTATACCCCTACTGCTGTCTGTGGAAGTATGTTTTTGGATATTTTTAAATATGGCTACATATAATTCAATTCTTACTGCCATAATGATATATGAAATCCCCTGGCTTATGGAGTATTTGATATGGATTGCATATGTTTTTCCTGATTATCTTATCTGATTTTGTCAAGTTTTATTTAATGCATTCATACTACCTGCCAATGATGTATGCTTAACATTGTTGAAAATCTTTATACATTTATATCTGTGGTTCTCCCATATGCTTCTTTAACTTCAGTCAATATCTACTGCTTTATCTTTGTCAATGACTGACAAAAAGGGGGAGAAAAGTTAAAACATCCCTTGTGGATAATTGGATCTTTGCTCTTATATGTTGCAGGTGTTAGGGGGAGCAGTAGCACCAAGAAAGGGGGAGTTTTACAGTAAGGGGGAGCAAATACTAGTTGTGTACATGGGATCATTAGAATTTGTAAAATTGTGTAAATTGCATGTACACACAATTTAGGATGTGTCTGTTTAGATATTATCCTGGGGTGTTTTGGTATTTTGTCACGTAATTGACAAAGAGGGATATTGAAAATACACCTGCTAGTGCCCTGGTTTGTCAATTACCATGTGTGTTGAGTCAGTCGGTCTGTAGAGCCTCACAGGAAGAACAATTCAAGCGTCTGCCTCAACTGGATGTGTGGAAGCTTACCATAGGTAAATCATAGCCTTACATCCCATGCCCCAAAACACCAGGTGAATAAAATCCTTAAAAACTTGCTAGACATCTTAGGGTTTTATGGTGAGAAAACTTATTATCAAACAGAAAATCTCTAAGTTTTCTTACCTGTCGATTGTATCGATACATATTTCGATATGATCGATCTGTACTGTCGATGTCCTCGACA
The DNA here is from genome assembly GCA_037074715.1 of Magnolia kwangsiensis. Classification (NCBI taxonomy): domain Eukaryota; kingdom Viridiplantae; phylum Streptophyta; class Magnoliopsida; order Magnoliales; family Magnoliaceae; genus Magnolia; species Magnolia kwangsiensis. The sequence continues at coordinate 35,998,604 of CM073587.1, read as the reverse complement.
CTTAATTGATACTATCAATAAGAGGACTAAAAGTGTCCAGCAACTGCATACTCATCTAGACAGATTTATCGATATATCAATATAGCCATCGATATCATCGATATTTAAAAATCGAGCCGATCGAAAGTGGCTCAATAATATCGACAAGTAGATTTTCAGTGTCCCTGTTTTTTTAAGAAAATCACTATGTGCTTCGATATATTGATGTCTTTTCTAATTTAATCTGAATTCAAATCTCAATCATATCGGAAGGCCATCGATCATATCGGCATTTCTTTCAGCAAATATTTCAGGTTGTTTTTAACTTTTTTTGGGGGCCACTCGAGGAAATCGATATTCTTATGTCAATACTATCGAAGTCGAGTAGATTGGATCAAGACTGGATACAAACTGTCCAGTGAGCTTATAGGTAAATCTATACAATTTATCGATCTCATCGATGTAGCCTCTAATATCATCGATATGCAAAATTCGATGACATAGTTGTTCCCCGATCATATCCTAAAAACCTGAAATATTTCAAGGCTAGTTTCTCTCGTGCTTCAAATGTCTATAGATCGATCCCAGTATCGATGGATCGAAGTTCAAAATCCGATGACATCGACACCAGTATCAATCCCATCGACCAACTGGTAAAAGGTTTTAAAAGTGTATGACATTTAAATTTATGTTATTGAGTGGACAGTCAATCCCATCAAGAGTATACGCTCAATGATATCGACCCTTCTTGATGCTATCGAACTCTATCATAAATATGACCATTTTATATCTGTTGGAACCTTTTGTCTGTATAAAGAGACACATGTCCATATTGCTGGTAGAGAAAGAAGAGAGTGTTTTTGTGTGTTTTACCTTTAGATCATATACCCAAAGCCCTTTCTCTCACGGGAGTTCATCTTCTAATCCACTTTCATTCATTGACATTCAATAGAGTGGATTGGGAAATGAACTTTCACATTCAAGGATCCTCCTGTAACTATCTTAATAGCATATCATTAAGCTAGGATGCCTTGAATGAATAGATGACGGGAATCACTCTATCTTCCTTATAGGAAAATTATAAGAGAGTGGATTCCCATCTTAACCTTGACCCAACCTGAAGCCAGGTACTGGTACATCTTTTGTATTGCGAATTAAGGGAGCCGAAGACTCTTCAATAACAAGGAGGAGATCTTCATCATTACGCTGAATGGGACTCATCAACTTATTTGTAAGTATCTGGAGTCCAGAGGACACTTGTGATCATTCCTTTACAGGATTCGGTCTTGAGTGTTGCTCACCCTTTGAAGTCCTCATAGGAGGCCTTCAGCAGGAGTGTACATAGGGGGTGCATTGTGTGGACCCTTGCTCTGTGAAGAGCATAAACATCCAGGTGCGTTGTGTGGACCTTGACTCTATGGAGAGCATAAACATCTGGTTAGGAGTGAACTAGTAAAACTCCAAGGTTAGAGGTGAACCGAGTAGAAACCTCTGTATAAAGGTTGAAGGTGAACCTGATTTAAAACCTTAAGTTTGAGGTGAACCCTGAGAAACCTCCTTAGTGGAATCCGGTACAATCAAGGGTTGAGTGCGGCAGCCGGGAGTGGAGTAGTCGAGTAGTCGAACCACTATAAAAATGATTGTGTTTGCGATTACTCTGTTTGTGTGATTTACTTTATTATTTCAATATCTGAATTTCTGAGATCACACCTCACACACATACACAATTATATCTAGCATGAATTAAGTTCTATATTTCTATCTTTTGAATAGTTTGTGATTGGACCCTCTACTAGGCTTGGAAGCCAGTAGAGTTATATTTGAGTAATCCTGATAATTATCTATCTGATAGGATTAGTGTAATAGGATTTTTAAATACATTATAAAACTTTAAAAAGTCCTATTCACCCCCCTCTAGGACATATTGGCATATTCCTACTTCAACTCAAGCGATCTTCATCGCTATTTCAATTGGTATCAGAGAGAGTCTCTCTTTAAGGGCTTCACTACCTAGAGAGTGATCTTGACTGAAGAAGGAATCGTGATCAAGAAGGCCCCTAAGGATGTGATAAATCATAACAATTGCCCAATAATCCATACTGCTCTGAAAGCTGGCAATAATTCAAAATGGTATCTTGATAGTGGATGCTCCAGACACATGACTGGTGATCAAACTCATTTCTGTGAGTACTCAAACTTCGATGGAGGATCGGTCACATTTGGAGATGGTAGTTCAGCCAAAATTATTGGACAAGGGACAATAGCTATACCAGGCCTTCCAAAAATCAAACATGTCCTCTGTGTAGAAGGTCCGAAACATAATCTCCTGAGTATCTCTAAAATTTGTGACAAGGAACATTTGGTCACCTTCTCAAAAGATGTGTGTAGAATTTTAGATCACACAGGAAAATCCCTCATAAACGGATTACGCACTAGTGATAACTGTTATATCATAGAAAGTGTAAATGAGGATATGATGACTACAAAGTGTAATATAGCTGTGAAAAATGAATCTAAATTGTGGCATCAAAGGTTGATACATGTTCACTACCAAAATTTAGCTAAGCTCAACTCAAAAAGTTTGGTTAGAGGTCTTCCCAAGATTAGAAAAGAAGAAAAACTTGTATGTAGAGAATGTCTAAAAGGAATATAGATAAAAACTGGACACAAAAAGACAACTATCATAGTAACAACAAAACCGTTAGATATGTTACATATGGATCTGGTTGGCCTGACCAAAGTGGAAAGCCATGGGAGGAAAAGGTACTTCCTTGTTATGGTAGATAACTACACCAGATTTACTTGGGTTGCATTTCTTTGGGAAAAATCATATGCTTTTAAAGAATTTACAATCCTGGCCAAACGACTTCAAAATGAAAGAAGATATGTCATTAATCGTGTTAGAAGTGATCACGGTGGGGAATTTGAAAATGAAAAATTTGAAAAATACTGCAAAGGAATTCATAAAAAATTCTAAGCCCCAAAAACCCCACAGCAAAATGGAGTCGTGGAAAGGAAAAATAGTGTGCTGCAAGAAATGGGGTCAGTCATGCTAAATGGAAAAGATATGGTAAAAAGTTTCTATGCATAAGTTGTCAATACTGCCTGCTACACCATAAATAGAGTATATCTTAGAGCAGGTTTGAACAAAACTCCATACGAACTATGGTATGGAAAGGTACCTGGTGTAAAATCTTTACGAGTCTTTGGGAGTAAATGTTATATTTTGAGAGACAGAGATCACCTAGAAAATTTTGAGTCTAAAAGTGATGAAGGTATTTTTTTGGGGTATGCCATGAATAGTCGTGCGTATAGAGTATACAATCTAAGAACCCTCACTATTCAAGAGACAGTCAATGTGGTAATTGATGATCATCTTCATGATGAGGAAAATCCTGCAAATAAATTAGAAGATGATGTAGACTCATGCATTCTTGATAAATCAGAGTACAAAACCCCAGCATCAAATGAACCCGGACCGTCTTCTTAAGTACCCATCGTGAAGGATCACCCATGGGAACAAATCATTGGAGATCCAAATGATGGTGTAAGAACTCGACGACAGATAGAAAATATTTATAGTCATTCTGCTTCAGCTCAAAAATTAAACCTAAAAATGTTGTGGAAGCTCTTCAAGATGAACACTGGTTATATGCCATGCAAGAAGAACTTTAAAAATTCCAGAGAAATGAGGTATGGAAATTGGTTCCTAGATCAACTGATACAAATGTCATTGGAACCAAATGGGTCATTAAGAATAAATCCAATGAGTAAGGAAACATGATCCAAAATAAACTAAGGTTAGTTGCCCAAGGATAGTCGCAGATAGAAGGGGCTGATTTTGATGAGACATTTGCCCCCGTTGCTCTTCTCGAATCTATTAGAATTCTCATGTCCGTTGCATGCGCATTAAAATTTAAACTGTTTCAAATGGATGTTAAAAGTGCATTTCTTAATGGGGATCTTGCTGAGGAAGTTTATGTAGAACAACCAAAAGGATTTTCTGATCCTAAGTTCCCCTATTACGTTTATCGTCTGGATAAAGCTCTTTATGGTCTCAAACAAGCACCCCATGCTTGGTATAAAAGACTAACAAAATTTCTATTAGACCATGAATTTTTCAGAGGAAGTGTAGATAAAACACTGTTTACTCAAAGAACAAAGAATTCCTTGCTTATTGAGCAAATCTATGTGGATGATATAGTATTTGGATAAACATGTGAAGAAGAGGCTTACAAATTCGCCGACCTCATGAAATCAGAATTTGAAATGAGTATGGTTGGCGAATTGAACTTCTTTTTAGGACTACAGGTCAAGCAACTAACTGATGGAATTTTCATAAACCAGACCAAGTATGCAAGAGACTTGGTGAAAAGATTTGGACTTGAGTCTGGTCGTACCTATTACACGCCTATGAGTACCACCCTTAAACTCATCAATTATATTAATGGCAAAAGTGTGGACTAACATCTCTATCGAAGTATGATTGAAAGCCTACTGTATCTCACAGCTAGTCATCTAGATATATCTTTTAGTGTGGGAGTATGTGCTCGATATCTGGCAAATCCTAAGGAATCCCACCTAACAGCTGTTAAAGGGATTATCAAATATGTAGTTGGGACTGCCACCTTAGGTCTATGGTATCCGTATGAAACATCACCATCATTGTTGGTTATTCTGATGCAGATTGGGCTGGAAACTTAGACGATAGGAAATCAACAAGTGGAGGATGCTTTTATATTGGTAACTGTTTAGTCTGCTGGCAGAGCAAGAAGAAAAATTCAATCTCATTATCCAATGCAGAGGCTGAATATATAGCTACAGGTAGCTATTGTGCACAACTCCTGTGGATGAAACAAATGTTGTTGGACTACAGGATTGCACAGCCTACAATAAGTCTTTTCTGTGACAATACAAGTGCTATAAACATCTCAAAAAATCCAGTTCAGCACTCTCGGACCAAGCATATTGACATTCATCATCATTTCATCTGAGAACTTGTTGAAGAAAAGATCATTGCATTGGATTATGTCACTACTGAAAAACAGCTTACCAATATCCTCATAAAGCCTCTTAACACCAACAGGTTCTGTGACCTTCAAACATCCATTGGCATATGCTCTCATTGATAAATATCTCAGGAACAATGGCCCACATAGATACATCTAAGAGTCTGAGATATTCATGACCAAACTGCTAAGTAAACAAATGATAAAATTTTCACAGCAAGCGATGCTATCTATACAGTCTTCGATTTCATCATCAACGCCATCAAAAAGGTATATCGATATAATCGACAATTGTTGGGAAATACAATACTTTAACTATTAGTTCTCCCACGATCGGACTGCATTCAATGATATTATTAATTTCCAACGACCGTCAGCACAACTCTTTCCTTCTCTCCTCTGGATGCTTCCTTTCCAGCATCTCATCTCTTCAAACTATGTTTAAGGGAAAAGGAAAGTCGTCTCCTCATTCTCTGAGATCCAAGAATGTAACATTAGAATCCAGTAGGCATCAACCTATAGAAGGCCATCCATCTTCCATTGTTGAACGTCTAGTGCTCAATAGTGCCATAGAACCGTTTGGTATTGACCTACTTCTTGAGGTAATAGGCTGGCAGAATATCCTCAATCTTGGCGGATCATATTAGCTAGGGGTGATTCCCAAATTCTTTAATCACTGTCATATCATTAGCATCGATCCCCTAGCATTCGTCTTGATTTGGTACGCTACTCCAAACTGATTACTCCAATCACGTTGGCTCATCTTCTCGATATAAAGGTCACCCAAATCCTAGTGACTGGGAGGAATCTAAACGGCTTGGGTGTGTGGGGAGAAATAACTCATGCATTATGCCAAGTCACGACCGTTTCATGACATGATGAGAACCTGCTTCACATCAACTATCTTAGACCCACTTTCAAGATTCTTCATAGCATTTTTGGGTCTAATGTCTACCCCTGCGATGTCAATGGTGATTATCTTTCTCCATTTACGATCAATGTGCTTTATGATATATATCAAGAAAATTAATTGTTCTTACCAACACTTCTGCTCAAGTAAATCATTCGTATAATCCAAAGCAATTAGAGGGACACACTGCTCTTTCCTTTGTTCATATGCAAACTAGCACATCATCCAGGGCTTCCTGCCACCTCTAATGCAGTGTTTTTGGATGTATGGTTTGACAGTGATGCAGCACAAGCCGTACAATAGTTGTGTCCTCCCTTGTCTCTCCTCGGGCATAGCCTCCCAATGCCAAGGGACGTCCAACATGCTCCACCATCCATTTGGCCTACACATGGCGGGTCAAATCGTGCGCCAATGGTTAGCCCTAAGTCAATCACCAATCACCAATCTCATCACCTCAAACGCCACTTACTAAACAGGATGGCTAGAATAGACGATCGCCTGAATGTTGGAGCATAAACAATCATAAATCATGAAGGAAAGATTCAAGGTTAGAAAACTAGACATGAAGTGAAAAAATTGGAAAAGAAGAAGAAGAAGCAAAGTGCTGTAACAGTTGCGTTGGTTGCGCAACAATAAGGGTCATTGCAAGGGCCGTGCAACCAAAAGGGTCGTTGCACGGGTCGGGCAATCACGAAGAAGGATTCAAAAGTTGGAAAGAACTAAAAGATGAGTGAATAATGAAAGAAGGAAGAAAGGATCCCATTACGTGGGTCATGCACTTGGTTGCACTGAAGAAACAATAGTTATTTAGATGATCTGAGTAGCGCAGAGGGGTGTTCGGGTAGCATGGATGACTCCGACAAGCGCAGTGTTGCGCGGTTAATGAAGACTATTTTGGTGAAGGCGGGCCGCGTAACTAGGTGCACGAGTAGGACAGGTAAGACTACCATTGCACAGGTAGCGCAACCTAAGGCAGAGACAGATTAAAATGAACGGTTGAGATCGATGTAAAGTGGGGCCCATGCACAGACACCGAGGGTTGGCACGTGTGGGGGAGTATAAATACCCCACTCCCCTCCTCATTTGGAAGGAAAGGTTTTTTGGAGAAAGGCGGAGCTCTGATGATACATTGAAGGTGAGAAGCGAAGTCAGTTGCACGGGTCGCGCAACTTGTGTACTATTCTGCGCGGATCGCGCAATCTATGAGAGAAACTGTGTAGATCGTGCAACAGACAAGAGAAGCTGAGTGGATCATGCACCCAATCGCCATGTTACGCTGACCCTGCAACGGGTAATCCAGTTGCTCGGGTTGTGCAACCAGGTCACCATGTGGCTAAGGCAAAAGTGGGTCGAAATGCCTACGAAATCATGGGAGCTCGATCTTCACTGTTTCAGGCCCTCTCCTTTGTACAACAGACAAGTTCAAAATAGAGATTGGTTGATTGATTTAGCAATTCCTCCTAAGTCCTAGGAGATGACTGAAATAGCGCCAAAATACTGCCTAAATTTCTATCTCATTGAAGACTGGATGATTGATTCGTCAATTCCTCTCAAGTACTGGGAGATGACCAGAAGTGCTACTGAAAGGTTGTTGAAATTTAGATTTAAGGTTTCAAGTGATTACAAGTAGTTCATTTCTAATAATCTATCTCAGAATCAAGGGAATCAGAGGATGTAAATGAACTCAGATAAATGTGATGAATGTTCTCTCAACAAGTTCTTTGTTATCATTGAATAAATTCCTCAAATAAAATGCATTTATTTCTTTGTCGAAACAAAATGACAACTCTGCTGGGGACTTTATTCGATGGTAACTTGAAAAATATTAAGAGAACATCAATCACTTTTTAGCATTTGTATAGACGTCAAAATGGCGACTCTCAGCGGGGACATCCTCCCCTTCATCTCTAAGATAGGTTGTTTGCTTATTCAAATACTATAGTTATGTCTCATGATTGAAGGTTCCTGAACTCAACTACAAAATACAACCAATGGAAATTTTGGTAAAGAAAGTAGATTTCTATTTTATCTCTACAGGCTTCGTAGTAGAATATGCATCGAACCAAACCTCAGAGCAAGTGGATCCAAGTCCTGCAAGCAAAAATGACATAACTCAAGTAATAGTCAGAGTTGTGTCCATTTCACCTCGACTGTGGGAAGATGATAAGGATTGGACTGTCGTTACGCCTCGTAGGACAAAAACATAGAGTATGAAAATCCCTAGAACAAATTCATCTTTACCAAGAGCCAGAGGGCCGATAACACGTAATGCAGTTAGAAAGAATCCCAAACTCGCTCCTCCTACAATATATCCTGAGCAAGCAGTTCCACAGTTGGCATCGCGTGATTTTTCAACTTTGATCGCCCCGAGGGCCAGATTGACAAAAGAGCGGAAAGGTAAAACGTCAAAGAAAACGTCAGAGAAAGCGAAGTCTGTTATGATCAAGAGTATCGAATTTCATGTAATAGATGAAATGATCTTTGTTTCACCAATAGTTCAATAAGATGAAGGAGGATGGAGAGTAGTAACATCCAAAAGATGAAAAGTTTGATTTACTTCCACAAGAAGCACCGTCTCACTAAGTACTGGACCAATTATGCGAAGTGTCATAAGACACAATCCTATTTCGGTTATACAATCATCTCATTCGGGCAAAACAGAAAAGCTTGTTACTCAGATAGTTGTAAGTGGTATGATTTCATATCCCTTTTGTTGTCAAATTTTGTTGTGCCAAAACCTGTATCTATGTATTGTATGTCTTGTGTTTTATGTTTGAAGTCTAGTCATTGCAATCAAGACATATCAAGACATCGCATTTCAAGACAAGATCTTAAATGAAGAAAGTTTTCAAGTCTTGGAAAAAGAAATCAAGAATAGAAGTTTTCAAGGTTGCATGTTCAAGATTTGATCAAGTTCAAGTTTAATAGAAGACTTTGTCAAGTCAAGTTCAAGCTCATGAAGGCCTACTACAAGTTTTGAATATTCACAAGCTTCTCTTAAGGGTCATCTGAGTGTACAGACTTTCAATGTCCATCTTACTTTTAAGGTTTGTTTGACCTTAGATTGACCTTAGGATGAGCTTTACTGTAGGTCATTCCGGATACATAAATCATATATTTTTTGTTTGGAGTGTTCTAAGACCAGTCTTAGGGACTTCAAGACCAGTCCTAGCTTTGCTACGACCAGTCTTAAGTTTTTCAGGACCAGTCCTAGGTAGTTAAAGATTTTTGAATCTTTCTGTCTGTCCTACGACCAGTCCTGAAAGTTCTACGACTCATACTTCGACCGGTCGTAGCCCTACGACTCAAACTCCAACAACCGTTTTTGGGGTCCTACGACCGGTCGTAGGTGACCCACGACCGGTCGTAGACCACCCAGGACCGGTCGTGGAATTGAAAATCTTATTCCGCAAAAATCTTTTGAAAATCTTTGATGCTACGACCAGTCCTAGGATCTTAAGACCAGTCGTAAACGGGATTTTTCAGGCTATAAATATAGCACGAACTTCAAAGTTTTAGTACTTCAAATCAATTCTATTCAAGCATTCTTTAGGCTATTCTTTGAGATAAGTTTGTGTTTATTTTAAGCTACATTGTGCTTATTTAATATTCCTTTTGCTAGCTTATTTTTATTTAATTTTGATCTACATTCCAATCTTATTAGAAAAGGAGAATTTCTGATATTCCTTCTTCTTGGATTCAAAATCAAATAGATCTAGCCCGTTTGATCTAAAATCAAGTATACTTAGAACCATTCTTAAAGTGAGTATTGGACTTTGAACGTCGAATCAAACTTCTACACCGATTGGTTATACTGGGCTTCTTCAAAAGGTGATTCAGGTATTTTACATGTTTTGTAATTTACTTTCTCTGGTTTTTGTTTGAGATTCTCCAGAAAAATCTCATTGTAGTGGTTATCTGAGGAGAGCCAGAAAACCCAGATTGTGGGGTTTTTGGATTGTGTAAGCCCGAGATCAAAGACACAATTTTAAAGTTTTAGGTGAACCTGTGAAACCTATTTTGATAGTCCATGCTCATATCCCCTGTGTGAGGATATTAGGAGTGGAGTAACAATCTGTATGGCTGTTGGATAACAGTTGGTGTACACACAGGCGAACTACTATATATCGTTGTGTTGTGGATGTGCTTCATTCTTTCATTCCTTTATTCATTCAGTTTTGTGGTTTGTGTTTATGGATGAATGTTGTAATCACTTCAAGCAAGTGTGGATGAATGTTGTAATAACTTAGAATTTATTTTCCGCAAGTTATTTTGATTTCATTACTTATTATTCCTCTTTGGTTTGTGACACTAAGGACATTCTAGAAATAAGGTTGTCCTACCTTAAACCTCTGATTTTTGGTGTAAGGTTGTCCTTAGAACTAATAAAGTATCAATCTCTTTATTTTAGGCTACTGTGATTGTTTTATATTCAGCATTGTGCTTTAAATCTTTTATTATTCCGCTGTTATTAGTTTTATTTGACATTGCCCTATTCACCCCCCCTCTAGGGCATATAGCTAGGCCCTTTCAATAGCTTCCACAGAATCATTACGAGTTCAGAAAAATAAAGGAAAGGCAACCGTCACTAGAAAATGTTCACTCACAGCACTTCCTGCAAAAGATTGAGAATGCTACAATTTGAGTCAGCTAGTTCTTCGAAGCGACAGTACTCTGGTTTCAAATTAAATAATAGTTCATCTTCTTCAACTGTGTCAGTAGTACGACACTCGCTTCTTGCTTCAATATCAAGACAATCAAAGTATAAAGAAATAGAAAGCTCGTCGATAGATGTTAATCAACCTGGTCATTTTTCTCCAGATGAGCATGTGGTTGAAGAAATTCTTAAAATTTTGACAGTGACTGCTGTGAACAATATTGAACCGTAAGAAGAAGGGCCACAACCGCAGGTGGTTATAATTCAAGAGTCGATGCCTAATATTAATCAGAACATAACACAGGGAGAAATCCAGCAAATGGTTATCGAATCTATTCATCTAGAGAATAAATGAAGTTATAATGAAAGATTTCGATATCAGACACCGTATCCCCCTGAAATAGAAGAAATGCCATTTCCCACCATTTTTAAACACCCAGACTTTCAAAAATTTAACAGGAATAGATCACCAGAAGAGCATATGATGCATTTCATAGCAAAGATGAGAAATTTCTCTAGAATTCCTCAATATTGTCTGCGAGTATTCGGATCTTCTCTGACCGGAAGAGCTTTCAAATGTATTCAAGTTTAATCCCCGTATTTATTCATACCTGGGAACAGATGCAAGATGCTTTTATGTCAAACTTTTTCTCTTCGGACCGAGAAGTTAGTTTGACCGGACTGGCCTCTATTCACCAAGAAGAAAATGAATCAGTTGAAGAATTCATCAGTCGATGGAAGGAGTTGGCAGTATCATGTCAACATTCTCTGTAGGAATCAAAACAAGTAGAACTATGTTTAGAAAGCATGAGAGCAGAGCTGACATGCCATCTGATTAGTAAAGATTGGAAAACCTTTCATGATTTTGCTACCAAGGCTAATACTTTGAAAAAAATAATGGGAAGAGTGTCTACTTTTCAGTCAAAATCAGCCCACATCACTTAGGAAGACGAAACTAAAGCAGATTATCAGGATGTGGAAGAAGACAACGATGACGAAGATATAATGGTCGTGTGGTTATAATGACATATAAAAGGTCCAGGCAAAATAAAGATCATATGAAGTATTCATTTGCAAGAAAAGATATACTTCCTATGCTGAATCAGTTATTGGCTATGAAGAGTATCGAATTACCTCGGCTAAGACACTTCAAAGAAATTGAAAATACGAGAGGAATGGATTATTGCCATTATCATCATAAATTTAGGCACTATACAAAAAATTGTAATTCCATCAGGAAAAAGCTATAAAAGATGATCGATAAGGGAGAAATTGTGATGGAAAAATCCAGACAGAAAGACAGAAAATTGACAAAGAAAATTCTGGGGGCATTCGCGTTTAAAAGATGACAACATGCTTCTTATGGTAAACCGTCAGCAATTGACAAGATCAAGCTATCATAGCCTAAATACTCAAGTGAAAAGAAGTGAGTGAAGTAAAAGACATAAAGTCACAATAAAAGGCATATTCGTTGCAGATATGCATTTTAATACCTGCCAGTTCAAGAGATGACCACTATTTTGATTTCAAAAGGTATCGGTATGATACTTCCAAAATAAAAAAGGTATCGGTATGATACTTCCAAAATAAAAAAAAGGGGCAAGATAAGCAAATCTCAGAATGTCAGCAAAGTCTCAGCATGCTAAAATCTCAAAATTCCAAATGAGGTAATTGTTGACTCCCAGAAATAATAATTGTCTCTATCAATTTTTACAGGTTAAAGTTGGGGCAAAAGCAAGTACTAATGCAGCAAAGATTGATGATTGTTATCAAGCATTAACAATTCTCACCAATAAGTATAGTAGTAAAAGGATTGCGAAAGACAAGGTCGTGTACTCCAACTTAGACGGATGGATAAAAATGTAAATTTTTAATTGACTTTGAATTTCAGGAGAAATTTAGGAAATGCAATTGAAGAAGAAAGAAAAGTGAATAGCTTGAAGAGCAAAGTTTTAGAAGACAATTGATAAAAGAAAAATTGTTAAAGTATACGACATAAGAGAAGAAATAAGAGTATACAGGCCTGATTAGTTCAAGATCGAGGGTAAAGCTAATCTTGCACAAAAGTATGAGATGATGTGATGTCGATATATTTATTAAAGGTCGCAACATTGTGATTTTGATTACAAAGATTTCTAGAGCAATGCTTCCTAATCAAAAGGGGGCAAGATAGGTGAGTAAAAACTGTGAAACATGTATTTTTTTTGTGTATTTGAAAGAAAGACAAGCTTTCAAGCATACCAAGCATTAATGATTGCCACTAAGCGTTAATGATCGCTACCAAGCATTGATGATCGCTACCAAGCGTTAATGATCGTTACCAATCATTGATGATCACTACTAAGCATTGTTGATCACCACCAAGCACGTTGACGATTACTGTCAAGCATTGTTGTTAAGCCGCCAAACATTGACGATTGCTAATGACACCAAAGATTTTCATTGGTAAGTACAGATGATTATCGCCCAAATTGGCAACTATTGCTGACGTCATCACTCGCTTATCAGAATTGCTATCATCGCCAAGCTGATACACTATTTCAAACATGATATGAATATTCTCAAAGTATTATTAGCAGTGGCGAAATATCAATTATTGATTGCCATCTTTTGGCAGTGGAATAAACTATATAGCCAACCACATATAAAGTTGACGACAGTGATGGTTGTTTATCATTCAAGGCAGCCTAGCCAAGCCTATATGGCCAACTACGCATAAGACCTGTAATCATTTAAGGTAGTCTAGTCAAGTCCCAAAAAGGCCAAGTCCTAAAAGGACCAAGTCTCCAAGACCTAAAAAGGCCAAGTCCTAAAAGGACCAAGTCTTAAAAGGGACCAGCAAGGCATAAGACCTATCATTTTTGCCATTCGGGCAGCGGCGAGAAGACAGTGGCCCTAAAAAGCATGTGAAGGCCATCGTACGCATCCCATGCGGGCAGCTGATGAAACTAAGGACTAAAAAAAAAAGCTTAAAAGGCTAAAAGTTCACGAAGGCTAGTCATGCGAGTAAGTCCCTTGTCGTTTGTATAGCTTTCTGGCAGCGTCACGGGGAAGGGAGGTAAATGCCCTCCCCTGAATGGGCCAGACCTTGCAAACGAAGAAAAAGTGGGCCGTAGTGTGAGCTCTTTGGGCCATGTCCATAGATATGCCAACCATGTGTAAGACCCCCCAGATTTAGGGAATCGATTCCAGTAGTAACTATGAGGAATGGATTAAACCTACTCTTTGATAGACTGGCAGCCCTAGATTTGGTACCCCAAAGGTATCCTTGTGCGCTCTGTGAACTCTAGAGAGTTACTGCGGCCAACCTTATGCGTAAATTCAATCGAGTTCATGGCCCCGGTAGCTTCACTGGGCCCCTCTGATGGATCACAGTTTGTGAACTCCCTAGGCAGTGAGAAATCCAGCAAACTCATAAGAGTTACAGAGACCATCATGTAAGACCAGACTCCTACAAGAGTCTAAGAAATTGCTAGTTCCACTACTTAAGAGCTTAAACTGTGTGTGCTCTACTACTCAAGAGCTTAAATTGTGTGTCTAGGTGTCTGTCCAGTAGTGTCAGTCCAGTAGTGTCTGTCTAGTGGTGTCTGTCCAGTACTGTCAATCCAGTAGTGTCTGTCTAGTGGTGTCTGTCCAGTGGTGTCAGTCCAGTTCAGTCGAGTCTGGTCATCCAGTTCAGTAAAGTCAAGTTAAGTCAAGTTTAGTCTTGTTCGGTCAGAGTATGGTCAGTCAAGAGTATACTATCTCCATTGCTCGAAAGCATAAACTATGCATAGCATTCAAAATATTACAGACACATATTTCAATTTAGATATATTCAAATTTGTAATTACCTGATGAAAATTTTAAACATTGATTAGACAACATGTAAAAATGCGTTTCTCTTGAATCAGGTTCAAATTACATCAACAGTAAATGCCTTCAAGATATTGGCGATTATTTACTCAAAAGCTCAAGTCTCCAAGGTTAATTAATATATTGACAAGAGTCGTGAGGTCTTTTCGTCTCTCGCCTTCTTAATAAATAGAGACATATTATTGCACAAGGTTCTCAGAAAGGGGGCAGAGAATAAATTAGTGAAGAATTATCATTCTCTATCGGACAATATAAGGACTCGGATATATTCTTTGGAGTCATGAAAAGAGCGGCAAAGATTATCTATCCTTTAAGGGCATCAGCATCATTTCAAAAATATTATCTTTTAAAGAAATCTTTATGCAAAGCTGACCTGCAAAGGGGGGCAGGATTTAATGTCTTTAAAATAATCTATGCCTTGGTCTTTCTGATAACTTCTTATGTAAGGTGGAGGAATTCATATGCTGAGTATTATGAATAATAATATCGCAAGACTCTAAGTATAGGATCTGATGAAGACAAAGAACAAACGGAATCATCATCAAATCAGCAGAGATCTAAGAAAAAGTCTATGAAGAAATGTTAAGGAGCACAAATTATAGAAGACTCAGTAAAAAGACTCAGCGGTTGAACCTTTGGAGCTAAAGATGAAATATAAAGAATGCAATGTTAAGCACGATGACAAGTGCAAAGATTGATTAAATCATATTGCGAATATCACAATCAGCCTAAAAAGAGAAGAAACTCTCAATCTATTTCAAAAATAAATTATCAATGCTTCATAAAGCTACATTGAAAAAAATTATAATGAATTAGGATACTAATTTCTATTAATTTGGCAGGAGAGACCATTATTCAAGACCTTGGGTTATGCAAATCATGAGTGAAGGAAACAATTGAAAAAGTTGTTGTGGTAGGAGCAACATTAAAGAAAAACCCTAGATACAGAAGTGAAGACAAGAGTCGCTGGAGTTGATTAACGAGGCCATTGCAGCTACAGCGGTGTTGAAAGAAAGTTCTCTGATCAAAACGCTCAAAGATGAAGTCGTCACAGCTGTTGCAAGCGCGTGCTTCAATAAAAAGAGAATTTTATCCTCTCTAGTGAAACATCTGCTTGACGCTACTGGCTAGGGGCGTTTCAGTCTTCCGCTTGAGTGCCATCATTCAAGTCTTCTGGTTGAACGCCATCATTCAAGTCTTCTGGTTGAACGCAATCATTCAAGCCCTTTGTTCGAACATGAGCATTCCAGTCTTCCGTTCGAACACGATCGTTCAATCTTCTATACAAGAATGATCATCCAGTCTGCCATACAGGCATGACCATCCAGTTTGTCATACAAGAATGATCATCTAGTTTTTTTTTAGGTTAGCTTGTTAGTACACACCCATGTCAGTACGCACACTTAATGTTAGACACCCCCTAGGGATCGATGCCAAGACCTCAAGTGTTGAAATGAGGTATCTCCACTCAGTCTGCCAGTGAAGCTATGGATTTGGGTGTAATGATCATCCAGTCTGCTATATAAGAATGATCATCCAGTCTGCTATACAAGAATGATCATCCAATCTACCATGCAAGTATAGTCATCCGGTCATTCTCTAGTTGTAGTTCATTCAAGTTCTTCAGGCAGAAGAAGATCGATCCTCCATTTAATTTTGGGAATCAATCAAAGAAGGATTGAGGGGGCATCTGTTGGAGCATAAAAATCATAAATCATGAAGGAAAGATTCAAGGTTAGAAAACTAGACATGAAGTGAAAAAATTGGAAAAGAAGAAGAAGAAGCAGAGTGTTGTAACAATTGTGTTGGTCGCCTAACAAGAAGGGTCGTTAAGAGGGCCGCGCAACCAAAAGGGTCGTTGCCCCGGTCACGCAATCACGAAGAAGGATTCAGAAGTCGAAAAGAACTAAAAGATGAGTGAATAATGAAAGAAGGAAGAAAGGATCCCATTGCGCGGGTTGTGCACCTGGTTGCGCTGAAGAAATAACAGTTATTTAGATGATCTGAGTAATGCAGAGGGGTCTGTGGGTAGCGTGGATAACTCCAACTCTCGCAGAGTGTTGTGCAGTTAACGAAGACTATTTTGGTGAACACGGGCCACGTAACTAGGTGCCCGGGTAGGATAGGTAAGACTACCGTTGCCCGGGTAGCGCAACCTAAGGCAGAGACAAATTAAAATGAATGGTTGAGATTGATGTAAAGTGGGGCCCATGCCACAGACACCGAGGGTTGGCACATGTGGGGGACAATAAATACCCTACTCCCCTCCTCATTTGGAACGGAAGGTTTTCTGGAGAAAGGCGGAGCTCTGAAGATACATTGAAGGTGAGAAGCAGAGTCAGTTACGCGGGTCACGCAACCTGTGTACTATGCTGTGTGGATCGCGCAATCTACGAGAGAAGCTATGCGGATCGCAAAACACACAAGAGAAGCTGCGCAGATCGCGCGCCCAAGCACCATGTTGCGCTGACCGCGCAATGGGTAATCCAGCAGCGCGGGTCTCGCAACCAGATCACCATGTGGCCAAGGTAAAAGTGAGTCAAAATGCATGTGAAATCGTGGGAGCTCGATCTTCACTATTTCAGGCCCTCTCCTTTGTACAACAGACAACTTCAAAAGAGGGATTGGTTAATCGACTTAGCAATTCCTCCTAAGTCCTAGGAGATGACTGAAATAATGTTGGAATACTATCAAAATTTCTATCTCATTGAAGACTGGATGATTGATTCATCAATTCCTCCCAAGTATTGGGAGATGACCAGAAGTGCTACTGAAAGGTTGTCAAAATTTAGATTTAAGCTTTCAAGTGATTACAAGTTGTTCATTTCTAATAATCTATCTCAGAATTAAGGGAATCACAGGATGAAAATGAACTCAGATAAATGTGATGAATGTTCTCTCAACAAGTTCTTTGTTATCATTGAATAAATTTCCCAAATAGAACGTAATTGTTTCTTTGTCGAAACACTGAACAATTGTGAAAGGCATCTCACCGCAATTGAAGAGAAACTCGACGTCCTCCAGAAAACCACTCAGCAAGTGGTGGTCCTGCTTACACCTCATCATCCTCAACGGCATTGAGCATCGGTCCATGCGTACCATTGCACATCTAGGGCTGTGTTGTCTTTTTGGATGCTTATACCTTTATTATTGTCTGTGGCAGTATGTTTTTGGATATTTTTAAATATGGCTGCATATAATTCTATTCTTACTGCCATAGTGATATATGAAATCCCCTGGCTTATGGAGTATTTGATATGGATGACATATGTTTTTCCTGATTATCTTATCTGATTTTGTCAAGTTTTATTTCATGCATTCATACTACCTGCCAATGATGTATGCTTAACACTATTGAAAATATTTATACATCTATATCTGTGGTTCTCCCATATGCTTCTTTAACTTTAGTTAATATCTACTACTTTATCTTTGTTAATAATTGACAAAAGGGGGGAGAAAAGTTAAAACACCCCGTGTGGAAAATTGGATCTTTGCTCTTATATGTTGCAGGTGTTAGGGGGAGCAGCTGCACCAAGAAAGGGGGAGTTATACAATAAGGGGAAGCAAATACTAGTTGTGTACATGGGATCATTAGAATTTGTAAAATTATGTAAATTGCATGTACACACAATTTAGGATGTATCTGTTTAGATATTATCCTAGGGTGTTTTGGTATTTTGTCACGTAATTGACAAAGGGAGAGATTGAAAGAGCACTTGCTAGTACCCTGGTTTGTCAATTACCGTGTGTGTTGAGTCAGTCGGTTTGTAGAGCCTTAAAGGAAGAACAATTCAAGCACCGGCCTCAACCGGATGTGTGGAAGCTCGCCATAGGTAAATCATAGCCTCATATCCCATGCACAAAACACCAGGTGAATAAAACCCTTAAAAACTTGCTAGACATCTTAGGGTTTTATGGTGAGAAAACTTTTTATCAAACAGAAAATATCTAAGTTTTCTTGCCTGTCGATTATATCGATACACATTTCGATATGATCGACCTGCGCTGTCGATGTCCTCGACACTTGATCGATACTATCAATAAGAGGACTAAAAGTGTCCAACAATTACATACTCATCTGGACAGATTTATCGATATATCGATACACCCATCGATATCATCGAGATTAAAAAATTGAGCTCATCAAAAGTGGCTCGATAATATCGACAGGCAGATTTCCGACGCGGATATTTTTTTAAGAAAATCACTATGTGTTTCGATCTATCGTTGTCTTTTTCGATTCAATCGGAATTTAAATCTCGATCATATCAAAAGGCCATCGATCATATCGATAGTGGGTGCACATTTCTTCCAGTAAATATATTAGGTTGTTTTTAACTTTGATCGGGGGCCACTCGAGGAAATTGATATTCTTATATCGTTGCTATCGAGGTTGAGTCGATTGGATCGAGACTAGACACAAACTATCCAGCGAGCTTATAGGTAAATCTATACAATTTATCGATCTCATCGACGCATCCTCCAATATCATCGATATGTAAATTCTGATGACATCGGTTGTTCCCCGATCATATCCTAAAACATGAAATATTTCAAGGCTAGTTTCTCTCATGCTTCAAATGTCGATAGATCGATCCCAGTATCGATAGAATCGGAGTTCAAAATTCGATGACACCAACACCAGTATCGATCTCATTGACTAGCTGAAAAAAGGTTTCAAAAGCGTATGATATTTGAGTTTATGTTATTGAGAGGACAGTCAATACCATTGAGAGTATATGCTCGATGATATCGACCCTGCTCGATGATATCGAACTTTATCATAAATATGATCATTTTATATCTATTGTAACCTTTTGCCTATATAAAGAGAGACTTGTCCATATTGCTGGTAGAGAAAGAAGAGAGTGCTTTTGTGTGTTTTACCTTTAGATCATATACCCAAAGCCCTTTCTCTCACGGGAGTTCATCTTCCAATTCACTTTCATTCATTGACATTCAATAGAGTGGATTGAGAAATGAACTTCCACATTCAAGGATCCTCCTGCAACTATCTTAATAGCATATCATTAAGCTGAGATGCCTTGAATGAATAGATGACAGGAATCACTCTATCTTCCTTATAGGAAAATTATAAGAGAGTGGATTCCCATCCTAACCTTGACCCAACCTAAAGCCAAGTACTGGTACATCTTTTGTGTTGTGGATCAAGGGAGGCGAAGACTCTTCAATAACAAGGAGGAGATCTTTATCATTGCACTGAATGAGACTCATCAACTTATCTGTAAGTATCTAGAGTCCAGAGGACACTTGTGATCATTTCTTTCTAGGATTCGGTCTTAAGTATTGCTCACCCTTTGAAGTCCTTATAGGAGGCTTTCGGCGGGAGTGTACGTAGGGGGTGCGTTGTGTGGACCCTTGCTCTGTGGAGATCATAAACATCTGAGTGTGTTGTGTGGACCCTTACTCTAAGGAGAGAATAAGCATCTGGTTAGGAGTGAACCAGTAAAACTCTAGGGTTAGAGGTGAACTGAGTAGAAACCTCTGTGTAAAGGTTGAAGGTGAACCTGATTTAAAACCTTAGGTTTGAGGTGAACCCTGGGAAACCTCCTTAGTGAAATTCAGTATACTCAACGGTTGAGTGCAGCAGCCAGGAGTGGAGTAAACAAGTAGTCGAACCACTATAAAAATGATTGTGTTTGCGATTACTTTATTTATGTGATTTTCTTTATTATTTCAATATCTGAATTTCTGAGATCACACCTCACACACATACACAGTCATATCCAGTATGAACTAAGTTCTATATTGCTATCTTTTGAATAGTTTGTGATTGGACCCTCTACTAGGCTTGAAAACCAGTAGAGTTACATTTGAGTAATCCTGATAATTATCTATCTGATAGGATTAGTGTAATAGGATTTTTAAATACATTATAAAACTTTAAAAAGTCCTATTCACCCCCCTCTAGGACATATTGGCATATTCCTACTTTAACTCAAGCGGTCTTCACCGCTATTTCATAAAGTTGGTGGGAAAGGTGTAAAACATTTCCAAACAGGAGATAGGGGCAAATGTGTCAAATTAACATATTTCTAACATTTCAGATGTTTGTTAACAAACAGATTGTTTCAAATTTAGTACTTAATTTTCAGACTTCAGCCATAATTACAAACAAGTTTTTTTGAGTTTAGATTTCAGATTCAGGCTTCAGATTTCATATTCAGCTTTAGATTTTAGATTCAGGCTTTAGACTTCAGATTTAACAAATAGGGCTTAAATCTGGTATAGTCATCTACTATAACAAGGAAGTACTTTTTCCTTCCATGGCTTTCCATTTGGATGGACCAACCAGATCCATATGTAGCAGATTTAAAGGTTTTGTTGTTGTTATAGTGGTTGTCTTTTTGTGTTCAACTTTTATCTGTTTTCCTTTTAGACATTCTCCACACCCAACTTTTTCTTCTTTTCTAATCTTGGGAAGCCCTCTAACTAAATTTTTTGAGCTAAGCTTAGCTAAATTTTGATAGTGGACATGTCCCAACATTTGATGCCATAATTTGGATTCATTTTTTATAGCCATATTACACTTTGTGGTCATCACATCCTCATTTGTACTTTCTATGACATAATAGTTATCACTAATGCGTAAACCTTTTATGAGAGATTTTTCTGTACGATCTAAAATTCTACACAAATATTGAGAAGGTGACCAAATGTTCCTTGTCATAGATTTGAGAGATACTAAGGAGATTATGTTTCAGACCTTCTACATAGAGAACATGTTTAATTTTTGGAAGACCTGGTATAACTATTGTCCCTTGTCCAATAATTTTGGCTGAGCTACCATCTCCAAATGTGATCGATCCTCCATCAAAGTTTAAGTACTCACAAAAGTGACTTTGATCACCAGTCATGTGTCTGGAGAATCCACTATCAAGGTACCATTTTGAACTATTGCCAGCTTTTAGAGCAGTATGGATTACAAGGTAATTGTTTTGATCTGTCATATCCTTTGAGACCTTCTTGATCATGATTCCTTCTTCAGTCAAGATCACTCTCTAGGTGGTGAATCCCTCAAACAGAGACCCGCTCTGATACCAATTGAAATAGCAGTGAAGATCGCTTGAGTTGAAGTTGGAATATGCCAATATGTCATAGAGGGGGCTGAATAGGACTTTTTAAGGTTTTTACAATGTATTTAAAAATCCTATAACACTAATCCTATGAATATACAGTCATCAGGATTACTCAAATGCAAATCTACTGGCCTCCAAGCCTAGTAGAGGATCCAATCATAAATTATTCAAGAAATAATTATATGTAACCTAGTTTATGATGGATATGACTGTGTATATGTGTATAAGATGTGATCTCAGATATACAGGTATAAAAGTAATGAAGCAAATCACATGCACAAGAGAATAACAATCACAAACGCAATCATTTTTATAGTGGTTCGACTACTTGTCTACTCCACTCCTGGTAACCACACTCAACCCTTGAGTGTACCAGATTTCACTAAGGAGGTTTTACATGGTTCACGTCCAACCTAAGGTTTTGAATCAAGTTCACCTTCAGCTTTTACAACCTACACTGAGGCTAACTGTTTATGCTCTCACGAGAAAGGGTCAACATAACGCACCCACTTTTAGGCACACTGACCAAGGATCTTCCATAAGAGCCTAACGAAGGTTTCACCCGGTTTACCTCAAACCCAAGGTTTTACATGGTTCACCTCAAGCCGAAGGTTTTACTTGTTCACCTCTAACCAGATGTTTATGCTCTTCACAGAGCAAGGGTCCACACAACGCACCCACCACGTACACTCTCGCCGGAGGCCTCCTTGAGGACTTCAAGGGTGAGAAATACCTTAGACCCAATCCTACAAAGGAATGATCAAAGGGGTTCTATGGACTCTAGATACTTACAGATAAGTTGATGAGTCTCATTCAGCACATGATGAAGATCTCCTTCTTGTTGATGAAAAGTCTTCTGCTCCCTTTATCCACAACACAAATAATGTACCAATATATGGCTAAGGGTTAGGTCAAGGTTATGATGGAATCCTACTCTCTAAATGTTTTTCTATTAGGAAGGTAGAGAGATTCCAATCATTTATGCATTCAAGGCATCTCAACTTAAAGATTTGCCATTAAAGTAGTACCTGGAGGATCCATGAATATAGAAGTTCATTCCCCAATCCACTTTATTGAATATCAATGATGAGGGTGAATTGGAGGATGAACTCCCTTAAGAGAAAGGGCTTTAGGTATATGATCTAAGGTTAAACACACAAAAGCACTCTCTTCTTTCTCTCATAACAACTAAGGGCAAGTTCTCTTTAAATAGGTAAAAGGTTCCAACGGATATAAAATGGTCACATTTACAACAGAGTTCAATATCATTGAGCAGGTTCGATATCATCGAGTGTATACTCTCGATCGTATCAATGGTCTGCTCGATGACACAAACTCAATGCCATATGCTTTTGAAAAACCTTCTGCCAACTGATCGAGGGAATTGAGACTCATGTCGATGCCATCGGATTTTGAACTCCGATATCATTAATACAAGATCGAGTCCTCGACATTTGAAAAATGAGAGAAACTTGTATGAAATTTTTCAGGTCATTAGATATGATCGGGGGATACTTGATATCATTGGAATTTGAATGTCGATGATATCGGAGGTCATGTTGATGCATTGATGAATCCAAAGATATTATCAGTGAGCTTGCTAGACAAGTTTGTCCTTTCTCGATGCAATTGATATGGCCCCGATATCATCGATATTTAGAATATCAATTCTATCGAGTGACCCTCGATCCGAGTAAAAAACACCTGAGAAATGTTGCTGGAGAACATCATGCCCATAACTGATATCATCAAGATTTGAACTCTGATGGTATCGAGGAGAGCTCCAATATATCGAAACATATATGATTTTCCTGAGTAAAAATAGGGGCGCCGGATCTTCCTGTCGATATTATCGAGCCACCTTCGATGGGCTCTAGATTTAAATATCGATGATATCGATAAGTGTGTCGATTCATCGATAATTCTGTCCATATATGTATGTGGTTGCTGGACACATTTAGCTTTCATTCAATTTTATTGATTGAGTTTCCAAGGACATCAATAGCGCAGGTTAATTATATCGAGTTGTATATCGATACAATCGACAGGGCAAGAAAACTTAAAGATTTTCTAATTTTTAAAAAAGTTTTCTTACCCAAAACCCTCATATGTTCTAACTGATTTTTAAGGGTTTTAATCACCTGGTGTTTTGGGACAAGGGATGTGAGGCTAAGGTTTACCCATGGCGAGCTTCCACATATCCAGTTGAGGCAGACGCTTGAATAGATCTTCCTGTGAGCCTCTGCAGTCTGACTAACTCAACACACACGCTAATTGACAAACCAGGGTACTAGCAAGGGCACTTTCAAGTCATACTATCTGAGTAGATTTGCCAGATAATTTGGGTATGATCAAGACATTCCTCGGGTAGGAGAGGAGGTCACATGGACAATGAGAAGCTATGGAGTTGGCCCTTATAATTGGGATCTGATATGGAAGCAGCTCTTGACAAGAAATTTTGGCTCCCACTTTCTTCTTCTGGGGTATAATCATCGAGTAACAGCCTCCTATTCCTAGATGTGGTGGTGGACGCATCATTACTACTTGGTGCGCAAGTGTTTTCCCGTGGATCGCCCCATTTGGGTTCCCTGTCCGTGTTTGAGAAACTACAGAACGGAGCAAGGAATCGGGTATTTTATTAAGAAAGATCATGCCATTGTTCTAGGGTAACTTTGCCGCAAAATTTCTATAGATGAACCAATTAGAGAGATAAAGTCATCGAACACTCTGGAAGGATGGATTGCTTTCGGCTCTCCTTTAGACTTGATAAGATGAGGAGAAAGACCAGCTACTCCTTGTAATGAATTCGAGACCATGGGTGGTATTTTGCCTTCCCCTACTCCCGATGGAAGAGACCAGCCCGAACATCCTACTCCTGTCACCTCTCCTGTTACAGAGCCTGTAGCAACTACGACTTCTCCAGCCATTGACCATGCAGCCACCATGGTCGTCTCTGCCATGGGTGATGCAGCAGCCATAGTCTCTCTTATTACTAGTCATGCTATAGTTATAGCTTCCCCTGCTATAAATTGAGTTACTATTATTACATCTCCTATGACTCGCTCACGTGCCAAGTCATTATCTCCTGAAGTTCTGGAATAACAGGCCCCTTCTCCTGTGCGAAGCACTCGTCTTCTCCCTGTGAAGACTGCTTACAAGGGGAAACAAACCATGTCGGAAGAAGATAGTTCATCAGAATAGTTGGCTAACACTCCAAGCAACAATACGTCTTCTTCTACAAGCTTGACCGATGAAGGAGACTTCTTATTGAATTAAGAAACCAATGTGGAAGTAGATATTGAAGAAGAGGATGAGACTAAGGCCTCCTAACACCTAGATCAGTCATCCTGATGTCCCTCTTCCAATCATGATGACCTCCTTAGAAGACGAACAATTTGATTATGGAGAGTCTGGCTATTCTCCTGGAGCAAATATCTCTCTTCCTTTTAATGCCTTATATTCTCCATGTATCGTGGAAGCAGCCAATGTAATTGCTCATGAAGCAGTGACACTAAGGGAAGCGGAAGCCCAATCATTAGAGGTTCAAGTAGGGATGAAAAATCTAGTCCTTCCTCAAAGCGCGAAAGATGTCTTTTTGATAGTCACTGCAACATCTAATGCCCTCATTCATGCTGATAAATCTCCTACTGTACGCCCTCCTCCTATCCATCCAGTAGCCTAGAGTTTGGAATTCTTCTCTGACCTAGTTGACGTTCCGACATCGACAACTCTCGACTAGAGTAGCAGAGGAGCTCAGGAGCTTCCTTTCAATGTTGTTGTGGCTACAAACACACCCAGATCTACAGCACTACGAACCTGTTCTATTTAAGCTACTTCTGCAATTGCCCCCAGACAGGGTATACACTTTCTTTTCTTCTTCTTATTTTCTTTACATCATTATATATATGTATCTTCTTTTTTTAAAAAAAAATTATAATTCTTCTTTTGTTTCCAGCTTTAGTCATACCAATTCCAAGTGGGTCTGAAGGCTCTAACTCAATAGCTATAGTTTTTGATAAACTTTCGTTGGAGAAGGTGTCACCTCTCATGCTGGGATTCTTCAAGAACGTAATCTCTGTCATCATAAGTCCTTTTAAAGATCCAGCCTAGTGGCCCTTTTTAGACAGTGCCTTAGCCTTTCTTGACCACTTGATTCGTCTAGCACACATCAATGTCCAATCCCTTCATGATTCCCTATCACAATTTTATGACTCCACCAAAAAGAGGCAGCACGAGGGGTAGCCATTGCTCCAGAAATTCTTAACCATCAAAAAGAGCTAGCGCTACTCAAGGCGAAACTTTCTCGTTCAGATGACATCCTCTCTAATTGTGGTGTTGTTAGTCAATCTCTTAATGAGAGGTTGAAAGCTTCTGATAGAAATAAGGCAATCATTAATGATCAAATCACCCTTCTTGAGAGAGAGATTATGCTACTCAAGGGTGAAAAATGTAACGCCCTGAAAATCAGGGGTCAAGCATAAACTCCACTCCCGAGTTTCAGAACATCACTTATGTAACATTTTCAATGATGGATGAATGTCGGCCATAATAGTGCATAAAACATGAGGTGGATTAAGCCAAAACAGCATATCATACTCCAGAGACAGTTAAATTAGCAAGCGAAAGAATGTGATAGATATATAAAATATATGAATTGTTGTAAGTCTCCAAAGTGTGAACATGTTACCAGGTTAAACATATACATGTATACTCCAAAATGATCGAAAGAATATACATGAGTGGGTAAATAAAAGGTAAAATACCAAGTGTATTGACATCTAATCGGTAACCCTGTAACATCGTCAATCAGAACCTGCATATAGGAGGGATCCTCCTCATCATCATCAAGTCCGTCTCTGATTCGCAAGCATCGCCACCATCTGAAACAAAAATAGGGACTGTTCGGTGTGCGCAACACCATCCCATAACGTGGGAGTGAGTAGCTAACTTAGTGGAATCATAGAGCAAAGGTTAACATGTTATCAAATCAATCAAGCAATAATGGTAAAGAAAGCAATCAAACATTCCTAAATACTGTGATTAATACAAGAATGAAATGACATGATGGATGCCCTCACCGACATACTCCCTCATGCGACACCATCTTATGTCCGAGGCATGCTTTCTTCCCTCAGTGCTCCACATCTTCCAGGCACATGCAGTGCGATATGAATATGATTACCGAGTTGTTATTAGTCCTTTTCATACAGCAGGATTGAAAAACTAGGGTACTTCCTTTATATCGTTCCCAACAAGGATCCTGTCTAGGGTCGTCACTCCTAGTAGTGACATGTACAACATGCTGTCCGTTTCCTGTTTCGTGAATCAACGAAGAATATGAGATTTAGGGCATTTTAGTCATTTGTAGGAAGTACAGATTTCATTCATATTTTTTTGATGTGATTGACATGATTTGTTGTCACATTAGAATGTTAGGAACGCGTGCATAATTAGTTTGCGAAGAGATTCGCCTAAATGCGCACTTCGGGTCGACATACTATATGTAGATTTAAGTGTGTAGTTTAAGTGTTTGTATAAATGTTTGTAGTAGTATGTATTGAATTAAATGATGTTATGAATTAGTTTGAGATGGATTTCTAAATTAATATTCTGACGTAAATGATTTCTTACATGTTGACTATATGCATGATTTCATTATATGCATGAAATGTATGTGCTTGATGATTTACTTAAGTTGTATGTTATAACATGTGTTAACAAGCTCACATGGTTTTATTTCAATTCCAATACTCTCATATGATTTGCTGATGTGATTCCATAATTGTTTGGGACTATGCTTAGTCCAGGCAGTCGGTAACCGAGCGAATTCGTGGTTGGCTTATCTTTGCCACGAACGACGCGTCGATGAACGCGAGCCGTGTTCTGGAGTTGGTGGCAGTGGTTAGGCCACACGAAGTGTTTTATGCACTTCATGTCATTCGACTTGAGATGCGATCGTGCTAGTCGAGCCTGCCAAGTAACCCGACTGGCCATTGTATGTTCACCCTGCATGAGTCATAACTGCTTGAACCTAGGATACTGAACTTACCATTGTAAACCCTGTTAACCATGGTACCTTAATCCACGAAGACTCATGAGCCGGGCATGGTGGTATGGGACACCGTGGTCGAGCTGTCGGCCTACGCTGGGGCCACAAACCTCCCCGTAGTGACCAGTGAGCACCTAGTCTCGTGAGCAGATTATGGTGGTATGGGACACTATATTCTTGCTGTCGGCCTACACTGATCAGGCGATGAGTCCTTTGTAGTGACCGCGAGCGTATTCTGAGTCTACGGGAGGAGACGACCCTTTAGTAGCAGTAGAGTACAGTAGGCCTGTATTGATAAGGTGATGGGGGAGCGGAGCAACGAGTGCGTGCAACAGTCCGACAGCCCTTGCAGTGACCTACAAAAATATACCTCGTATGAGATTAGTAGGAGTGATGACCCTAGACAGGATCTGTGTTGGGATTGATATAAGGGAAGTACCTTAGTTTTCCAATCTTGCTGTTTGAATGGACTAATAATAACTCAAAAATCATATCACCATACCATTGCATGTGCCTGAAAGATGTGGAGCACTTAAAGGTCAATTGCATGCCGCGGTCGTAAGATGGTGCCGTATGAGGGAGATCGTCGGTGAGGGCATACATCACGTCATGTCATATTGCATTAACAACAGTTTTAGAATTATTTGATTTACTGCTTTACTATTATCGCATGATCGATTTGAGAACATGTTAATCCTTGCTCTAATATTCCACTGAGTTAGCTACTCATTCCCACGTTACGGGATGGTGTTTTCAGACACCCACCAGTCCTTTTGTGATTGCAGATGTTGGCGCTACTTGAGAAGTGGAGCTGGACTTGATGATGAGGAGGAGGATTCCTCCTTTATGCGTGTTCTGATTGACGGGGTTACAGGGAGGTTGATTAGATACCTTGACACTTGTCATTTTATATTTTTAGAGCACTCATGTATATTCTTTTTGTTTACTTTTGAAGTATACATATATGTATATAACCTGGTAACATGTTCACACTCTGGAGACATGCAACATTTTAAATATGTTATACATACTATCACAGTCTTCCGCTGGTTAATTTTACTGTCTCTGGAGTATGATATGCAATTCTGGCATAATCCCACTCATGTTTCATACATTAACACAGACAACATTCAATCATACATATTTATGTTTCATAAATAACATTTTGGAACTCGGGAGTTGGGTTTTTACTCGACCCCCCGATTTTTGGGATGTTACAGATGGTATCAGAGCATGATTTGGATTAAACCGGGCCTGGGTTATGGTCACGCGACGTACGTTGTCGCTTCCTTTGACTTAGGTGGGTGCGAGAAAGGTCTAGAAACACTTACATGATCGCAGATTCGCCAATAAGCGAAGTCTATTCATATCGATCGCGCGATCAAGTCCGTAACGCATCTTGGGTCGCATGAAGCAACCCGAATAGCTCCTAGGTTGTAGGTAAGTGGGTTGAGATATTTTTTGAACAATTCTAAACCCATAAATGTGAATCATTGGGTTGTGGGGCAACCACAACCCCTGTGTTCAATCGCCAGGGCTTAAAAACCCCATTTTTCCTAAAATCTTCAAAATTCTTCCTCTCACTACTCCAATCTTCAATTATTTCTTATCCATTTCATGTTAGGCATCAATCCTAATGTGAAAATGACATAAAATCATACTTCAACAAAATTTTACAGTGAATAGTAAAATTTTATGAAAATTGGCCATTAGGCCATTCTAAATTTGCTTTCTTTAGAAAATAATGGGCTAGATGGATGTACTAGCTCCTTTTACTCCAAAATCATATGCTGCATGATAGGGTTTTGTATTCGGGATTGTAGATTGGCCTCAGAAAGTCCCGAACTCATGTTTGGGCCAATATAGATCAATATACAATGAAACAAGGTGGGGCCCATAGTTATTTGGGGTCCTTGGACCATGGGGGACCAGACCCATATGGTCCCACCAACCAAACAGGGAGTTGGTCGGCGATGCCATCGCTGGTTTGGCGATGCATCGCCGCCCGATGCAGCCCATTGGATCTGATTTTTGTTAAGTGTGGTCGTTTGGGGTAGTACACACCCCCCATGTGCGGTTCATCCATAGAAAACCCCAAATAGGGGTACTTCCTTCACAAACAGCCCCATCCCTAGCTCCATTTGAGTTTTCTAGCTGCCCTCTCCTAAATTCGTGGTTTCAAACCACTCCCAAACCCATTCTTAGCTGAAAACGACCACACTCCATCACTCCATTGAAGTTTGCAGCCTTCCCTCTTGCAGATCTCGTCGTTTGGAGCTCTTATAACCTCCAAATCGAGCTGAAATCGTGAGGTGCTCCATTCCCCTTTTTCATTCTCTTCTCTTCCTAAAAATACATCCTAGGGGAGCTTGAAGCATCCCTCTACAATGCCTAGATTTCATTCTATCCATTTGGGCAACAATTTCTCCGCATTTCCTCCTCTTTCTATGGCTATTGTTAAGGCTGTTTTAGCCTTTTCCTCCCTTTCCATCGTCCTCTCTCTCAAGTCCCTTTTATTTAATCCTCAGACTCATGGAAACCTGCTTATCCATCCCATTTCTCCATGTTCTTCGCTTGTTTGACTGCTGTTTGAAATTTCTATATTTTGTTGTTGTTAGGTAGAAAATGTGTTTGTGTTAGTGGCTTGGGCTTAATATAGCCAAATTTTGTTGAATGGAGTGCATGTCGTTCGTTTGTTGTTAGGTACTGTCCCTAGATTGGGAGTACTGTAACTCCCGGGAGTCAGCCTACAAATTAGTTTATCCCACCCCACCCTCCTACCAAGCATGCCGCTCCCGATCCCAATATGGGATTAGGAATGCAGTTCCATTTGATATAACTAAACGCTGCTGGCCACATAGGCCCTTGGCATTTTGGTCCTAGAGTTAACACTTCTAGATTTGAAGGGTCTGACGACATGAGAAATCCAATTCTATTTAGACAATCTTGACCCTAAGCAATAGAAGAATTCCCTGTAGTAGAAATGGTATGGAAAGCCATTTACCATATAATCTTAGGCTTTGGATTATAGCTACAGAGTTACAGACTAGCCTACTAGTTACCTTGAGTAGGGTAAAGCCTGTATATGTTAAGGAATAATAAGTTAGATTTGATTGGAATGAGACTCTCTTCCTTGGATAGATCCCCTTATGACTTATAGACTCTTGTTGTTGCCCATAGGAAAGAACCATTCACTCTCAGGGAACATTTAAACATCGCTTAGATTGAACTTAGAATAAACTAACACACCCCTTAGAATTGCCTTCCCCAAGGACTTATTGCATTTGGGAACGCAGAGTAAAGGAACTGCATGTAAGCGATGTATTCGCGGTTTGAGTCGACTTCTTAATCCTAGTGGTTACCAATGAATCCAATGCTCTGATCAAGCAGAGGATTGACATCGACTCAGATTAAGAACTGATACAACGCATTTTCTGTCCTGATTAGACAGAAGGTTCAACGTATCCGGCTTAGACCCACACACAACCTTTCTTTTGTGATGGCCCAACCACCTACAACCAAACAGGATCACATTATCTTTGGGAAATGGCGAGGACTTAAAGCCAGTAGAGAATTAGACATCTTGCCACCAACTCATACATGCCCCTGAATTCAATCATAATAGAGATTAGGCTCATCTCTATGATCATAGGTACCAATGTCATAGAACGCATCATTAGCAATGAAAACCATGTAGAGAAAGGTTGTTTCCATTTTAGGTTAAGGATAGCCCCTAAGTTACACCTCGTTCCGATATACGGAGCGATGCATAGATTCTTGAACTTTAAGTAAAACCAAGTTTTAAGGGGGGTAGAACGTATTGAGTCCAATCCAGTTAGGTCAGCCAATGCTATCGTTCGATCAGAGTGGCGTAGCGGAAGTGTGGTTAGCCTCTTCCCCACTGTCCCAGGATCGAAACATTTGAGTTAGTATATACGTGTGGTGTAACGCCCGTGAAAAATTCGTAGTCCTGGAGTGCCGTACAAAGCGAGATTTGGATCCAGCTATAGTCCTGGAGTGTCGTACAAAGCGAGATTTGGATCCCCATGCACACCTTGGACGAACAATTCTTTCGGAGATACCTCATGGCCAATACACTGATCGCAACGTGTTATTTGAGGCGGACGTAGATGGACGATTGTTCGGCGAGTATCTGTTGTTCGAACGCATTGAAGCTGCGAACTGGGGTCCGATCTTTGAAGCTCGCGCTCGTGCTAATGTGAGCACCGTTCGTGCCTTCTATGCTAGCATCCAGAATCCTACCTTGGAGCCTTTGCAGTTTAAAATCCCTTTTGGTAGAGATCGGATGGCTACGATCGACGTTCGGTTGATTGCGCGACTTCTCAACGTGCCTCTAGGTGATGTGCATCCTAGTGAGAAGAATTTGAAGACTAGATGTGAACGAGATCGCCGCACCAGGTTTCTGTGCGGTAAGTTGGTTCCATGGCAGCCTAATAATAGCCTCAAGGCGACGTATATGTCTGAAGATTTGCGCCTGCTGCACCATATCTGCACGTTCAATGTTTATCCCAGGTCGACGAACTGCATTGAATGTACACGTCTTATGGTCGATTTCTTATTTCTGGTGGCCCAGAGAGAGAACGTATGTATGACCACTTTCATCTTACGGCAGATAGTTCTCATAGCCAGGTCGAGGAGAACATCCGAATCGCTTCCCTTTGGCCGACTTATTTACAAGATTGCACTTGAGTTTGCCTATAGACTTGGGCCGGAATTGCCCGTATCGATTCACACCATCGATGAGTCGACAATGGTCAAGATGAAGATTGGGTCCCAATACCGTGAAAATCAACTTGAAAGGGATAGTGGGGATGACTTTGATGAAGAGGAAGATTAAAGCGAAGAGGAACCTAGAGCAGAGGTTCAGGAAGAAGCTCAGGAAGAAGCAGAAGAGGAGGCTCAGGATACTGATGAGAGCCCTCCTCCTTCTGCGCAGGCTACTATCGACGATCGCATTGCTCGGATGGAGGAGAGTCAGACCGCGTTGCGAAGGGAAGTCCAAGAACTTCGAGCAGAAGTCACTGATGCCAAGGCCATTACAAAGAAGAAATTTGGCAAGGTGACTCGCACCTTGAAGGCAATCCTGTGTTGCTTACAGGATAAGGGTGCTCCTCCTCCATCACCAGACTCCGACTAGCGATGCGATCTTTGATGTTATTATCAGTAGTTAGTCATTTCCTGTTTTATGTGTGTAAAGCCTATTAGGGCTAGTGCTTTGCTTATGTTGCTGTTGCTTAACTGTCTTAATTTCCATGTAATTCTAGTCATGATGCTTGTAAGGATATATCCCTTGTATTGTGACAATTTTGATTAATTGAAATGCATGGAATGCCTTTGACTCTTTAAGTGAATGATTGTGGTGTATTTGTGCAATTGAGACTGACAAGGTTGCGCCCTATTTTGAATATAGGGAATGCCACCTAAGACTACGCGGAGCGCGGTTCGGCTTGCATTGTCAGAGCATATGGATCAGACTCCCTCTCAGTCTGGCACTCGTCCGGACCCTGCTGTGGGCCCGATTCCTGAGGCGGTTCGGTCGTCTCAGCCTGCTGTTGGTCCTACAGATGGACCACCACCATTTACACCATCTGTTAGAGAGCCACATCACGCATCTACTTCCACACCGCATCCGCCACAGCCTGCTCCACCCCCTGACAGATTCGAGCAGATGATGGCTATGATGCTACAGCAGCAGCAGCTTCTGACCACCATAGTGGGGACACTAGCCCAGGGTGGGGGTGCGACTACATCTACTCCACCTGCACCACCTGCGCATCCAGCTGAGGATGCCTATACTTACGCCCAGGATGAGGGCATGGCCCATCCTGCGCCGCCTGCTTTCCCTGCGGGGAATCCTGCCGACACACGGGGCCTACTGGAGCGATTTCAGCGCTTGCAGCCTCCTACTTTCACGGGTTCTCACAGACCCAAGGAGGCTGAGTACTGGCTCGACCAAGTGTCGAAGATTTTACGGATGTTGCACTACACCGAGGCTGAGCAGGTAGAGCTAGCTACCTTCCTGTTTGAGAGAGAGGCCAGTATGTGGTGGGATAGCGTATTGCGGACTGTTGCCGCAGATTTCATATGGACGTGGGCAGCATTTGAGTTCCGCTTCCATGAGAAGTATTATCCCCAGACCTACAGGCACGACAGGGAGAATGAGTTTCTCCGTCTCAGACAGGCAGCGATGACAGTTACCGAGTATGAGCATCGGTTCACAGAGTTGGGCAGGTACGTCCCGACGATCCTAGCTGATGAGCAGATGCGCATACGGCGCTTTTTGGAGGGCTTGCGACCGGATATTTGGTCGAAGATGTGTTGTGTTAGTTTTCCCTCTTATGCGGAGTTGGTTCACATGTCCATGCGGGCAGAGCAGGACGTGGATCGACTTGCGCGATCTCGAGGCCCGGCTGCTTCTAGGCCACGACCGGATTTGCCAGACAGGCCCTTCGCGGGCAAGAGGCCTCGCATTGATCCTCCTACCAGGACCACGGCGCCTGTACCACCGTTTCGGCGCCCTGATTTGACATGTACATACTGTGGAAGGACGGGCCACTTGGCGCAGAGTTGCTTTTCGAGGATGCGGGACAGTGGGTTCTCGCCGCCGCAGAAGATTGATCGTGTACATCCACAGGCGATATCAGCACCGCCTATACGGTCAGCTCCTGTGCATCCTTCTTTCAGACCTACGGTATCACAGATTCGACAGCCTCCACGGCCCTTGACACAGCGGCCGAACCGGCCACAGCAGGCTCGGGTTCATGCATTGACCGCGGAGGCAGCTACGACGCCGACTTTCCAGCATTCAGCCTTTGAGGTCACGGCCCATATCAGAGGTACTCCTGTTCTTGTCATGGTGGACACTGGTTCCACGATTTCTTTGATATCGCGTGCCGTAGTCAGACGTCTTGGGTTACAGACTGTCACTATGGATAGCGTGCGAGTCTTTGCAGCTCATGGAGATTATTCGGATGTCACCCAGATATGTGAGGGTTGTTTGGTTGATCTGGGAGGTAGGACGATGACTCTTGATCTGGTTGTCGATCCCTCGCTCGTTTATCTCGATGTCATTCTTGGCATGGATTGATTGACTGCAGCGAGAGCCGAGATTGACTGCGAGACTCGTATAGTCACAGCGTACGAGCCTGAGGGTGCATCCTTCACATTTCCAGTGTGGGTAAATCTTCCTTTCCGCATTCTTAGCTACGCCACTCTATTGCGCGACGCTGGTGTCCAGGTACTTGAGCAGACGCCAGTTGTTTCTGAGTTCGGGGATCTGTTCAGGAAGATCCCTGGTTTGCCGCACCGGCGTGAGATCGATTTCACTATCGATCTGGTTCCTGGTTCTACACCCGTCTCACTGTCGACGTATCGCATGGCACCATGTGAGATGGAGGAGTTGTGGACGCAGATTGATGGCCTGCTAGAGCTTGGCTTTATACGGCCTAGCGTGTCTCCTTGGGGAGCACCGGTCTTGTTCGTGAAGAAGAAGGATGGTTCGCTGCGATTGTGTATTGATTATCGCAGGCTGAACCAGCTCACGGTGAAGAACAAGTACCCTTTGCCCAGGATCGATGACTTGTTTGATCAGTTGAGAGGAGCGCAGTACTTCTCGAAGATTGATCTTCAGTCAGGTTATCATCAGCTGCGCGTCAGGGATGAGGACGTGCAGAAGACAGCATTCAGGACCAGTTTTGGCCACTACGAGTTCCTCGTGATGTCGTTCGGTCTCACGAACACACCGGCCGTGTTCATGGATCTGATGAACTGGGTATTTCGGCCTTTCCTCTATCGATTCGTCGTTGTCTTCATTGACGACATTTTGGTGTACTCTAGGAGTCGAGAGGAGCATGAGGAGCACTTGCGTTTGGTCCTTGATACGCTCAGATGGCATCAGTTGTTTGCACAGTATAAGAAGTGCGACTTCTGGAAGCAGGAGGTGAAGTTTCTGGGACACGTGGTGTCCAAGGATGGCATGGCAGTTGACCTATCTAAGGTAGCTGCGGTGCAGGACTGGGAGCAGTCTGGTTCTGTCACTGAGGTGAGGAGTTTCTTGGGTCTCGCTGATTACTATCGGCGCTTCATTCAGGACTTCTCGAAGATCGCGAGACCCTTATCTCAGTTGACACGGAAGGACGTGAAGTTCGCCTGGAATGATAAGGCGGAGTCAGCTTTTCAGGAGCTGAAGGACGGACTTACATCAGCCCCTGTGCTAGTATTGCCCGAGCAAGGGGTTAGATACACTATATACACTAACGCGTCTAGCGTTGGTTTGGGTTGTGTCCTTATGCAGAGGGACAGGGTAATTTCGTATGCCTCGAGACAATTAAGGAAGCACGAGGAGTACGAAAAGGTACAAATTTCGAGGACGAAATTATTTGTTAAGGGGGGTAGATTGTAACGCCCGTGAAAAATCCGTACTTGGGCTCGAGTACCAACTCGACCCGAAATCGCGTAGAATTAATTTCCATGGAAATTAAGCGTAAGTTAGCTAGCGCAACGCTAGAGTAGCTGGGAAATAGTCCCTGATCACTTTAAATACGTTCTGCAAGACCCAAATCGAGTAGAACAAACAACTCTACAATACTCTATAACCTCGGATCAAACTCTAAGCGGGTTTGTTCTCTGGACCACATTGAAATTTTGTATTGGATTTAGACCGCGCGTCGAAGGTCCGATACCTCCTATCTTAGACCGTTAGAACCGCCCAGCTGGACTTGACAATCATCTCGAAAATCAACTCAAACCGATAATCACAGTCGATTTCGTTGAACTCGGACTGAAGCGACCGCGAATAGGGACGGATTTGAAATTTTAAATTCAAATCTGGCACACGACTTGACGCGTCAGTATTAAGCGTTCTGACCATCAGAATTCATCCAGATTACACTCTCGGATCAGGAAAAATTTCTATTTATTATCATGAGACTTTCAGCCCTGATCTACGTGTGGTGACCGCTGAACTGAAACTGGTCCGCAACGTGCGATCTGCGAACCCTGCCAGACTGAAAACTTAATACGAGCTACATCTGGTACACATGAGCTTAAGTCCGATCGCAATCGACCAGGGGACCACCAGAAAGCAGTTTTTGCACCGAAACAGCCCCGAAATGGATAGGCACCAAGTAAACTTCGTCCCGGAGCCTATTTTCGACGTTTTTAAGCTTATAAAAGGGGTTGAAACCCTCATTTCTCCCTTCCATCCGAAAATCCCAAACCCTAGAGAAAAGGAGAGAGAGTTTGAGAGAAAGAGAGGAAGGGAATTTTCCCGCTTCCGAGCCGCCGACTGCTAGTGCTTCAGCACTTCTTTCCAATCACCTGGCTGGTGATTTCTCCCCTTTTTCAGGTATAAAATAACCCCAAAAACTTGCTGATTTAGGATTTACTTAGATTCATGGCATGTTAGCTAACGTATTCCATAAATCAGGTTCTCCTACTGCCGTAGACGAAGCGTACACGCTCCGTTCAAAATCCCGCAACCGTAAGAGACTAGGTGAGGATTTTAGACGCTTTGATTGATGGTTTACAACGCTTTCAATGTCGTTTAATAGTAGATTATCGACGGCATCGCCGTTTGACATGTACAACATGCTCTCCGTTTCCTATTTCGTAAATTAACGAAGAATATGAGATTTAGGGCATTTTAGTCATTTGTAGGAAGTATGGTCTACATGCATATTTTGCTGACGTGATTGACATGAATTGTTGCCGCATTAGGGAGTTAGGAATGCTTGCATAATTAGTTTGGCGAAGAGATTCGCCTAGTTGCTCACTTTGGGTCGACATACTATATGTAGACTTAAGTGTGTAGTGTATGTGTTTGTATAAATGCTTGTATTAGTATGTATTGAATTAAATGATGTTATGTAGTAGTTTGAGATTGATTTCTTGATTAATATGCTGAACTAAATGATTTCCTACATATTGACCGTATGCATGATTGCATTACATGCATGGAATGTATGTGGTTGAAGATTTGCTTAAGTTGAATATTATAACATGTGTTAACATGCTCACATAATCATATTTCAATTCCAATACCTTTGTATATCTTGCTAATGTGATTCCATAAATGTGTGGGACTTGACTTAGTCCAGGCAGTCGGTAACCGAGCGAATTCGTGGCTGACTGGTCATAGCCACGAACGACGCGTCGATGAACGTGATTCGCGTTTAGAGTTGGCGGCAGTGGTTAGGCCACGCGAAGTGTTTTACGCACTTCATGTCGTTCAACTTGAGATGCGATCGCGCTAGTCGAGCCCGTCAAGTAACCCGACTGGCCGATGTATGTTCACCTTGTATGTGTCATAACTGCTTGAACCTAGGGTACTGAACTTACCATTGTAAACCCTGTTAACCGTGGTACCTTGATCCACGAAGACTCATGAGCCGGGCATGGTGGTATGGGACACCGTGGTCGAGCTGTCGGCCTACGCTGGGGCCACAAACCTCCCCGTAGTGACCAGTGAGCACCTTGACTCGTGAGCAGATTATGGTGGTATGGGACACTATATTCTAGCTGTCGGCCTACACTGATCAGGCGACGAGCCCTTTGTAGTGACCGCGAGCGTATTCTGAGTCCACGGGAGGCGACGACCCTTCCGTTGCAGTAGAGTACGGTAGGCCTGTATTGATAAGGTGATGGGGGAGCGGTGCAACGAGTGCGAGCAACAGCCCTGGCAGCCCTTACAGTGACCTACGAAATACACATCGTATGAGATTACTAGGAGTGACGACCCTAGATAGGATCTGTGTTGGGATTGATACAAGGAAAGTACCTTAGTTTCCCAATCCTGCTGTTTGAATGGACTAATAACAACTTGGAAATCATATCACCATAGCATTGCATGTGCCTGGAAGATGTGGAGCACTCTAGGGAGTGTGGCATGCCGCGGTCGTAAGATGTTGCCGCATGAGGGTGATCGTCGGTGAGGGCATACATCACGTCATATCATCTTGCATTAATAACAGTATTAGGATTGTCTGATTTACTGCTTTACTATTATCGCGTGATTGAATTGTGAACATGCTAATCTTTGCTCTATGATTCCACTGAGTTGATCACTCATTCCCACGTTACGGGATGGTGTTTGCAACACCCACCAGACCCTGTTGTAAATGCAGGTGAGGCCGAGATCCAGGAGGTGGAGCCAGAGATCGACGAGGACCAGGATGAGTTCTCGTATATGCAGTATCACGATGGCTTCCCGTAGGCGACCTGGATTGAGGGGACATCAATGGGACTTTCTTTTTGAACATTATTCTTTTGTTATGTATATGTATATGAGACTCAGAGATGTAGTCATACTTTGGAGACAGATGAGATTACTTTATTTTTCCATACAGTGATATATACATTGTTTAGTCTTTCGCTTGCTTTTATCACTGGATCTGAAGTATGAATTGCAGTTTTGATATACTTTTACTCATGTGAATGCTTTAAATCAGACAACATTGAATCATAACCATTTTTGTTGCATAAGTGACGGTCTGGAACTCGGGAGTTGAGTTTATACACGACCCCCGATTTTCAGAGTGTTACATGTGGTTAGGTCATTAAATGGGATTGAACCTTCCTTAGAAAAGTGCTTCTTACCCTTCGCCAATTTTGGGGACGAAATTGTGCTTTAAGGGGGGTAGATTGTAACACCCCAGATTTTGGCCAATCTAGGATTTGAGGTCCTTAGGCAGTGGGTCAACTAAAACACCTAGGAAATCGCTCAGAACCCAATTCCATAGCCAAAGAAACCACTTAGGATTAATTCCTTTAGAAACTAAGCATAAGTTAGCTAGCGCAACGCTAGAGTAGCTGGAAAATAGTCCCTGATCACTTTAAATACGTTCTACAAGACACAAATCGAGTAGAACCAATGACTCTATAATACTCTATAACCTCGGATCAAACTCTAAGCAGGTTTGTTCTCCGGACCACTTTGAAATTTTGTATTGGATCTAGACCGCGCGTCGAAAGTCCAATACCTGCTATCTTAGACCGTTAGAACCGCCTAGCTGGACTTGACAATCATTTCGAAAATCAAATCCAACAGATAATCACAGGCTATTTCATTGAGCCCGGACTGAAGAGAGTGCGAATAGGGACAGAATTAGAATTTCAAATTTCAATCTGGCAGACGACTTGACGTGTCAGTATTAAGCGTTCTAACCGTCAGAATTCAGCCAAATTACACCCTCGGATCAGGAAAAATTTCTATTTCATATAATGAGATTTGCGGGCCTGATCTACGTGCGGTGACCGCTAAACTGAAACTGGACTACCACGTGCGATTTGCGAACCCTGCCGGATTGAAAACTTGACGTATGCTAGATCCAGTATGCATGAGCTTAAGTCCGATCGCGTTCGGCCAGGGGACCACCAGAAATGTCCTTTTGGACCGAAACAGCCCTGAATTGGATATACATCAAGTATACATTGTACCCGAGCCTATTTTGGGCACATTTGAGCTTATAAAAGGGGTTGAAACCCTCACTCCTCTCTTCCATCCGAATTTGCAAAAAGTCCTAGATTGGGGGAGAGAAAAGGTGAGAGTTTATGAGAGAAGGTGGGAGAGAATTCCCTGCTACTTGTGCCACATGCTGCAAGTGGTTAAGCCACGCGCTCTAATCACTTTGCCGGTGATTTCTCTGCATTTTCAGGTAAGAAAATACCCTTGAAGTTGCTGATTTGAGATTCCTTTCATTCCATAGCATATTAGCTGACGTATCTTGTAAATTAGGTTCTCTTATCGCCGTAGACGAAGCGTATACGCTCCGTTCGAAACGACACGTTTATAAGAGACAAGGTGCGGATTTTAGACGCTTTGATTGACTGTTTCCAAAGCTTTCAATGTCGTTTAATAGTAGATTATCGACAGCAACGCTGTTTGACATGTACAACATGCTGTCTGTTTCCTATTTCGTGAATCAACGAAGAATATGAGATTTAGGGCATTTTAGTCATTTGTAAGAAGTACAGATTTCATTCATATTTTTCTGATATGATTGACATGATTTGTTGTTGCATTAGAATGTTAGGAACGCGTACATAATTAGTTTGGCGAAGAGATTCGCCTAAATGCGCACTTCGGGTCGACATACTATATGTAGACTTAAGTGTGTAGTGTAAGTGTTTGTATAAATGTTTGTATTAGTATGTATTGAAGTAAATGATGTTATGAATTAGTTTGATATGGATTTCTTAATTAATATGCTGACATAAATGATTACCTACATGTTGACTATATGCATGATTTCATTATATGCATGAAATGTATGTGCTTGATGATTTACTTAAGTTGTATGTTATAACATGTGTTAACATGCTCACATGGTTTTATTTCAATTCCAATACTCTCATATGATTTGCTGATGTGATTCCATAATTGTTTGGGACTATGCTTAGACCAGGCAGTCGGTAATCGAGCGAATTCGTGGTTGGCTTATCTTTGCCACGAACGACGCGTCGATGAACGCGAGCCGTGTTCTGGAGTTGGCGGCAGTGGTTAGGCCACACGAAGTGTTTTATACACTTCATGTCGTTTGACTTGAGATGCGATCGTGCTAGTCGAGCCCGTCAAGTAACCCGACTGGCCATTGTATGTTCACCCTGCATGAGTCATAACTGCTTGAACCTAGGATACTGAACTTACCATTGTAAACCCTGTTAACCATGGTACCTTAATCCACGAAGACTCATGAGTCGGGCATGGTGGTATGGGACACCGTGGTCGAGCTGTCGGCCTACGCTGAGGCCACAAACTTCCCCGTAGTGACCAGTGAGCACCTAGTCTCGTGAGCAGATTATGGTGGTATGAGACACTATATTCTTGCTGTCGGCCTACACTGATCAGGCGACGAGTCCTTTGTAGTGACCGCGAGCGTATTCTGAGTCTACGGGAGGTGACGACCCTTCAGTAGCAGTAGAGTACAGTAGGTCTGTATTGATAAGGTGATGGGAGAGCGGAGCAACGAGTGCGTGCAACAGTCCTGGCAGCCCTTGCAGCGACCTACAAAAATATACCTCGTATGAGATTACTAGGAGTGACAACCCTAGACAGGATCTGTGTTGGGATTGATATAAGGAAAGTACCTTAGTTTTCCAATCTTGCTGTTTGAATGGACTAATAATAACTTGAAAATCATATCACCATACCATTGCATGTGCCTGAAAGATGTGGAGCACTTGAGGGTCAATTGCATGCCGCGGTCGTAAGATGGTGTCGTATGAGGGAGATCGTCGGTGAGGGCATATATCACGTCATGTCATATTGCATTAACAGCAGTTTTAGGATTGTTTGATTTACTGCTTTACTATTATCGCATGATCGATTTGAGAACATGTTAATCCTTGCTCTAATATTCCACTGAGTTAGCTACTCATTCCCACGTTACGGGATGGTGTTTCCGGACACCCACCAGTCCCTTTTGTAATTGCAGATGATGGCGCTACTTGAGAAGTGGAGCTGGACTTGATGATGAGGAGGAGGATTCCTCCTTTATACGTGTTCTGATTGACGGGATTACAGGGAGGTTGATTAGATACCTTGACACTTGTCATTTTATATTTTTAGAGCACTCATGTATATTCTTTTTGTTTACTTTTGAAGTATACATGTATGTATATAACCTGGTAACATGTTCACACTCTGGAGACATACAACATTTTAAATATCTTATACATACTATCACAGTCTTCCGCTGGTTAATTTAACTGTCTCTGGAGTATGATATGCGGTTCTGGCGTAATCCCACTCATGTTTCATACATTAACACAGACAACATTCAATCATACATATTTATGTTGCATAAATAACATTTTGGAACTCGGGAGTTGGGTTTTTACTTGACCCCCCGATTTTTGGGATGTTACAATAGCGGTAACAATTCTAGAGGTTTCGGGTCTTACAGATCGTATTTAAAGTGGTTGGTGCTAATTTCGTAGGAAATCTAGTGTAGTGCTGGCTAATTCACGTTAAATTCTAAAGAATTAGGTTTTAAATGATTTCTTTGGCTTTGGAATCAAATTTTGAGAAGCTACCAAGGTGTTATGGTTGACCCATTACCTAAGGACGTCTAATTCCAGGTTGGCAAAAATTCGGGGTGTTACAATCTACCCCCCTTGAAACAAAATTTCATCCCCAAAATTGGCTAAGGGTAATGAGGAAAGATTAATCATTTCCTTTACCTAAGTTTTGTTGATTTCATGTTTCTATACGTGGTAGGGTGTATACGATCTATATAAGACTGGTTCCCTCTGGTCTACCCCACTTAAAACTTACTTCTTTATGCA
This sequence comes from Magnolia kwangsiensis, assembly GCA_037074715.1. Lineage (NCBI taxonomy): Eukaryota > Viridiplantae > Streptophyta > Magnoliopsida > Magnoliales > Magnoliaceae > Magnolia > Magnolia kwangsiensis. Next base: position 35,955,736 of record CM073587.1, on the reverse strand, counting down.
TTACTTATAGCCTAACGGTTTGCTACAATTTATTTCTTTACCTGTTGGGCATCTTGACGACAATTCCCATCTACTTAGAGTAAGATATATATTTTCAGTGGTTGACCAGTACAGAGAGATGGTTGTAGTGGGCTTGATCCCGATACGTCGAATGTCCGCCTGGCCAGGGTAGACAACGTTGTATCCCTTCCTTATCCTGGTGGATCCTGGTCTTCTGCTCGGCTAAGTAGTGAGTCCATTGGTAGTCGTCCAGGATTGAGAATTTGTGTCAAGCTGCGAATGTTTCACATTTGTTCATTTCAATAACTCCGTAGTCCGATCACTCTAAAAGCTTTGGGAATGTCAATCACTAAAAGGTTCAAAAGTTCTATTTATAAGGTTGTGCTTTGAATCTTGATCTAGGAGAGTTCTCGTCTGAATCTATGTCCAAGGTAGGGATTAATAAACACTTTAATAGATCATCCTAAAGGATTCCTACTCGTACAGAATCAGCCAAGGCTTCTATTATGCTCGTATTTAACGAGTAGGTTTATGGATACACTGACCTTCGCCTGCTCACACTACTAGGCCTATGATTTAATATGCATGGGTTCAACACTTAAGCCTTAATTGTTTCCCTGAATTTTCTTTGATCCTGGGCCAGTGGGAAAAGGGCAACCATGCTTCCGCTGCGCTACTCTGATCCAACGATTGTATTAGCTAATCCTAACTAAATTGGGCTCAATACGTTCTACCCCTCTTAAAACTTAGTTCTACTTAAGGTTCAAGAATCTGTATCAATCCGTATATTTGAACGAGGTGTAATTTAGGGCCTATCCTTGACATAAAATGGGAAACAACCTCTCACTATATTGGTCATCTTTTTCTAATGATGCGTTCTATAGCATTGGTACATATGGTGATAGAAATGAGCCGTTGATTTCAGGGGCAGGTGTGAGTTGGTGGCAAGATATCTAATTCTCTACTGGCTATAAGTCCTCACCATTTCTGTAACGCCCCGAAAATCGGGGGTCGGGTAGAAACCCAACTCCCGAGTTTCAGAACAACACTTATGCAACATTTTCAACGATGGATGAATGTCAGCCATAATAGTACATAAAACATGAGGTGGATTAAGCCAAAACAGCATATCATACTCCAGAGACAGTAAAATTTGCAAGCGGAAGAATGTGATTGGTACATAAAATATATAATTGATTGTAAGTCTCCAGAGTGTGAACATGTTACCATGTTAACTATATACATGTATATTCCAAAATAGAAAGAAAAGAATATACATGTGTGTGTAAGAAAAAGCCAGAATACCAAGTGTATTGACATCTAATCGGCAACCCTGTAACCCCGTCAATCAGAACCTACATATAGGAGGGATTCTCCTCATCATCATCAAGTCTGGCTCTTCTTCACAAGCATTGCCACCATCTGAAACTAAAATAGAGACTGGTTGGTGTGCGCAACACCGTCCCGTAACGTGGGAGTGAGTAGCTAACTCAGTGGAATCATAGAGCAAAGGTTAACATGTTATCAAAGCAATCAAGCGATAATGGTAAAGAAAGAAAAATAAACATTCCTAAATACTGTGATTAATGCAAGAATGAAATGACATGATGGATGCCCTCACCGACATTCTCCCTCATGCGACACCATCTTACGTCCGCGGCATGCTTTCTTCCCTCAGTGCTCCACATCTTCCAGACACATGCAGTGTGATATGAATATGATTACCGAGTTGTTATTAGTCTTTTTCATACAGCAGGATTGGGAAACTAGGGTACTTCCCTTATATCATTCCCAACAAGGATCCTGTCTAAGGTCGTCACTCCTAGTAGTCTTATATGATGATATATTTCTATGTCACTGCAAGGGCTACCAGGGCTGTTGCATGCACTCGTTGCTCCACTCCCTGATCACCTTATCAATAAGGCCTAATTGTACTCTTGTTGCTACGGAAGGGTCGTCGCCTCATGAGACTCAGAGTACGCTCGAGGTCACTACAAAGGGCTGTCAGGGCTGTTGCTCGCACTCGTTGCATCGCCTCCCCATCACCTTATCAATGTAGGCTGACAACAAGAATATAGTGTCCCATACCACCATAATCTGCTCATGAGTCTGGGTTACTCACTGGTCACTACGAGGAGGTTTGTGGCCCCAGCGTAAGCCGACAGCTCGACCACGGTGTTCCATACCACCATGCCCAGCTCATGAGTCTTAGTGGATCAAGGTACCACGGTTATCAGGGTTATCACTGGTAAGTTCAGTACCCGAGGTTCAAGCAGTTATGATGAATACAAGGTGAAGATATAACGGTCAATCGGGTTACTTGATGAGTCTGACTAGCACGAGTGCATGTTGAATCGACCGACATGAAGGGCACAAGCACTTCGTGTGGCCTAACCACTGCCGACGACTCTAGTACAACTCAGGTTCGTCATACACATCCTTCATGGAGAATAGAATCCAATCACGAATTTTAAAATGTTACCGACTGCCTGGACTAGAGTATAGCCCCAAACACTTGTAATCTAAATCAATAATCATATGAGAGAGACAGAATTGAAATACAAGTAATTCCAGCATGTTATCAGCATGTTATAACATACATCAAAAGTAGTTAACCATACACGAGTATTTCCCACATAAGGTAATCAATTCAATACAACAAACATGGAGGAATTCATATACATCAATAAATTAGTTGAGAATCCAATCTCAACGCTAATCTACAACACCATTTACTCAATACTTACTAATACATGCATTTATACAAACACTTAGACTACACAACTCCAACGTACTTGACGTGTGTTGATTTCAACATATAATATGACAGATCCTTATATCAAGGAGATGTCTAATATACAACAATCATGTTCTTACATTCAAAACATATGGCAGGCATAAATCATATTGATTTAGGCATTTCAACAAACACTTAGTCTACACACATTAGTCTACATAGTATATGTCGGCCAATATGCGCATTAGGGAGAATCTCTTCGCCAAACAGATCATACACGCATAACTAGTATAGGTACATGAGAAATACTCATGGCAATCACATCAACAAAATACGTACGTATACAGTATTTCCTACAAATATCTAAAATACCCTAAATCTCATATTCACCGTATGTATTCGAAATGAAAAACGGACAGCATGTTCTACATGTCAAATAGTATCCTTATCAGCAATCTACCATTAAACGGCATTGAAAGCTTCGAAAACAGGTAATCTAAGCGTCTAAAATCTGCACCTTACACCGTAGGAGCGTAATGAATCGAATCGAAACTCTACGTCATCATCAACGACTGATTGGTAACCTACAACATAAGGTGAGTCAACTACTTAGCTACTTGTACCCATAGGAGCCATAAAACAGGTTAGGATTAGGGTTTTCTTACCTAGAACGAAACCAGAATCGCCGGAACAATGATACAGAAGGGTGGATGAGGCACGTAGAGAGATTGGGAAGAATCTCAGGAAGAATCACCAGCTTCTCCCTCACTTTCTCCCTCTTTTCTCTCTTCTCTCCTAGGGTTTTCCCTAAATTCGTATGGGTTATAGAGCTAAGGGTTTAAGGCCCTTTTATAAGCCCAAACATAACCAAAATGGACTTTAAGTCAAGGTATACTTGGGTTATAGCCAAATCGGGGCTTTCCCGATCCAAAAGAGCATTTCTGGAGGTCCCCTGACCAAATGCGGTCGGACTTAAGCTCATGGATATTGGATCCTGATCACATTAAGTTTTCGTTCCGATAGTGTTCCCAGATCGCACGTGGCGGACCAGTTTCAGTTCAGCGGTCACTAAGACTCGATCGAGGATTCCAAGTATACTGACCTGAGTGGGAAATGTTCCCTAATCCGAGGGTGTATTGGGGTCAGATTCCGACGGTCTGAATGCTTATACTTAACCCGCAAGAGAAACGTGTCAGATTTATTTAAATCACATTTAATTTATAAAGAATTTTACTCTTTCTCATACTCCTTGCTCCAGGCTCAATGAAATAGCCTTAGAACATCAGTTGGGATTGATTTTCGAAATGATTGTCAAGTCCAACAAGGCGGTCGTAATTGTCTAAGATTATCGCTATCGGACTTTCGACGCGCAGTCTAGATCCAATACAAAGTTTCAAAGGGTTCCTAAGAACAAACAGGTTTAGAGTTTAATCCTGGATTTTAAGGTAAGATAGCGTCAATGATTCTATAGCTTTTGGGTCTTACAGATCATATTTAAAGTGGTTGGTGCTAATTTCACAGGTAATCTAGTGTAGCGCTGGCTAATTCACGTTAAATTCTAAAGAATTAGGTTCTAAATGATTTCTTTGGCTTTGGAATTGGGTTCTGAGAGGTTACCAAGGTGTTATGGTCGACCCATTGCCTAAGGACGCCTAACTCCAGGTTGGTAAAAATTCGGGGTGTTACAATTTCCCAAAGACAATGCGATAACTTTTGGTTGTAGGTGGTAGGGCCAACACGAAAGAAAGGTTGTGTAGTGGGTCTGAGCCAGATACATAGACTTTCTGTCTATTCAGGATAGAAAATTTGTCGTATCGGTTCTTAATCCGAGTCGATGCCGATCTCCTGCTTGATCAGAGCATTGGATTCATTGGTAACTACTAGGATTAAGAAGTCGATTTAAATAGCGAATACATCGCTTACATACAGTTTATTTACTCCGCGTTCCCGATTGTAAGAAGTCCTTGGGAAGGCAATTCTAAGGGAAATTCTAAGGGGCGCGCTGGTTTATTCTAAGTTCAATATGAGGGATTTATAAGTTTTTCCTGAGAGTGAATGGTTTTAAGTTAAAACAACTTTCGTAAGGGTTATAACAGAAGTCTATAAGTATTAAGGGGATCTATCGAAGGAATGAGGTTCAACTCCAACCAAATCTAACCTACTATTCCTTAGCATATACAGGCTTTACACTGCTTAATATAACTAGTAGCCTAGTCTGCAACACTAGCTGTAATTCAAAGTCTAGGCTCATCGCTAGATGGTTTCATACCATTTCTACTACAGGGAGTCGTTCTATCGCTTAGGGTCAAGATTGTCTAATTGAAATTAGATTTTCTATATCGTCCGATTTCCAAAATCTAGGAGTACCACTCTAAGTCCAAAACTCCAAGGGCATAAGTGGCCAGTGGTCTCAAGTTGTGTTAAATGGGACTGCTTTCCTACTCCCACCTAAGACTTGGGAGTGACATGTTTAGTAGGTGGGTGGGTTGGGATTCAAATCAATTTCATAGGCTTTGGAAAATGGATCTTGTGTTAAAAAGTGTGAGATGGGATTTTCAAATCCCATGATGATGAATTCCTAAGTATAAGTTGAAAGAAAGAAAAAAGTAAAAATTGAAAATACGGCCGTAATGAACTCAAATAGAGCCATAGGAAGTGGAAAAAAGGGATAAAAGGAATGGGGTTTGATGGGTTGTTGAGTTGTGAGGTAATGAGCCACAAGGAGGGGTTTGTGAACTCAAGACAAGGAAAAGAAGGAGAAGGGAGATGCATGTACCTGTAGAGGGAAGTTAGAAGAATAAAATGTAAAAATAAAAACTTATTTTCTAAGAAGAACAAGGTGGGATATGAAGTTCTCATGCCATTGAGGCATAAAATGGGAATTTAAGAGGTCAAATGAGAGAGGATAGAGAGTGAAGATAGTAGCGGGGATGGGTTTTGAATGGGTAGGGACAGTGGTGCACGAAAATGAAAGAGAAAGTAATTAGAGGGGTGGTTTTTTTCAAAAATCAGACGTTTGAGAGAGAAAAGAGAGCTTGGGGGATCACTTTGTGAAGGGGGGATGACTTTTAGGAGGTTTTACATGACCGACCGTACACGAGGGGGTCACACTACACCTAAAAGTCCATCGACCCGACTGGCCCGCCCGGCCGGGCCCGCTGGTCGGCGAGGTCCTTGCCGGTCTTTGGACCGTTTGGAGAGGGCTCGCCATTTCGGAGAGGTCCTCTCCCCCCCCCCCCCCTTAAGTCCAAAATGATCTGGGTCCCCCCTAGGTCCCCCTAAAACTGCCCTGATTGGGCCCTACCTCCATTTTGAGCCTATTCGGGCTAGTTTGGGTCATTTCTGAAGTATAATCGCCTTTAGCGATTTCTAGAGGCTGGGATAGGATCAATAGGGGTCTAGACCCGTCGATAGATGGCCTAGGAGTGATTTGGGGTCCTTGTGTATGATCAGGAGTGTGAACGGACTCGATCTTGGTGATCGTTTTCAGTAAACTTTTGTCGAAAAAAAACTGGGGGTCCTAAACTTGTTTCTAGATTGTTCTCGCACCCTCCTACATTAAATTGACGTCGACATGCGGTGTGTGACCATAACCCAGGTCCAGTTTAATCCAAATCATGCTCTGATACCATCTGTAACGCCCTGAAAATCGGGGGTCGAGCATAAACTCCACTCCTGAGTTCCAGAACATCACTTATGCAACATTTTCAATGATGGATGAATGTCGGCCATAGTAGTGCATAAAACATGAGGTGGATTAAGCTAAAATAACATATCATACTCCAGAGACAGTTAAATTAGCAAGCGGAAGAATGTGATAGATATATAAAATATATGAACTGTTGTAAGTCTCCAGAGTGTGAACATGTTACCAGGTTAAACATATACATGTATACTCCAAAAATGATCAAAAGAATATACATGAGTGTGTAAATAAAAGGTAAAATACCAAGTGTATTAACATCTAATCGGTAACCCTGTAACCCCGTCAATCAGAACCTGCATATAGGAGGGATCCTCCTCATCATCATAAAGTTCAGCTCTGCTTCGCAAGCATCGCCACCATCTGAAACAAAAATAGGAACTGGTTGGTGTGCGCAACACCGTCCCGTAACGTGGGAGTGAGTAGCTAACTCAGTGGAATCATAGAGCAAAGGTTAACATGTTATCAAATCAATCAAGCGATAATGGTAAAGCAAGCAATCAAACATTCCTAAACACTGTGATTAATGCAAGAATGAAATGACATGATGGATGCCCTCATCGACATACTCCCTCATGCGACACCATCTTACGTCCGCCGCATGCTTTCTTCCCTCAGTGATCCACATCTTCCAGGCACATGCAGTGCGATATGAATATGATTACCGAGTTGTTATTAGTCCTTTTCATACAGCAGGACTGGGAAACTAGGGTACTTCCCTTATATCATTCCCAATAAGGATCCTGTCTAGGATTGTCACTCCTAGTAGTCTCATACGATGATATATTTATAAGTCGCTACAAGGGCTGCCAGGGCTATTGCACGCACTCGTTGCTCCGCTCCCCCATCACCTTATCAATACAGGCCCAGTTGTACTCTTGTTGCTACGGAAGGGTCGTCGCCTCACGTAGACTCAGAGTACGCTCGAGGTCACTACAAAGGGCTGCCAGGGATGTTGTGCGCACTCGTTGCACCTCTCCCCCATCACCTTATCAGTGTAGGTCGACAACAAGAATATAGTGTCACATACTACCATAATCTGCTCACGAGTCTGGGTTGCTCACTGGTGACTATGGGGAGGTTTGTGGCCCCAGCGTAGGTCGACAGCTCGACCACGGTGTCCCATACCACCATGCCCTCTCATGAGTCTTAGTGGATCAAGGTACCACGATTATCAGGGTTATCACTGGTAAGTTCAGTACCATAGGTTCATGCAGTTATGACAAATACAAGGTGAACATACAATGGTCAATCGGGTTACTTGATGAGTCCGACTAGCGCGATCACACGTTAAATCGACCGACATGAAGTATACAAGCACTTCATGTGGCCTATCCACTGCCGACGACTCTAGTACGACCCGGGTTCGTCGTACACATCCTTCGTGACGAATAGAATCCAACCACAAATTGTAAACTGTTACCGACTGCCTGGACTAGAGTATAGCCCCAAGCACTTGTAATCTAAATCAATAATCATATGAGAGAGAAAAAATTGAAATACAAGAAATTCCTGCATGTTATCAGTATGTTATAACATAGATCATAAGTAGTTAACCATACACGAGTACTTCATACATGAGGTAATCAATTGAAATATATCAAGCATGGAGGAAATCATGTACATCATCAAATTAGTTGAGAATCCAGTCTCAACGCTAATCTACAACACCATTTACTCAATACTTACTAATACATACATTTACACAAACACTTAGACTACACAATTCCAACATACTTGACGTATATTGATTTCAGCATATAATATGACAGATCCTTATATCAAGGAGATGTTTAATACACAACAATCATGTTCTTACATTCAAAACATATGGCAGGCATAAATCATATTGATTTAGGCATTTCAACAAACACTTAGTCTACACACATTAGTCTACATAGCATATGTCGGCCAATATGTGCATTAGGGCGAATCTCTTCGCCAAACAGATCATATACATATAACTAGTATAGGTACACGGTAAATACTCTTGGCAATCATATTAGAAAAATATGTACGCATACAGTATTTCCTACAAATACCTAAAATACCCTAAATCTCATATTCTTCGTATGTATTCGAAATGAAAAACGGACAGCATGTTCTACATGTCAAACAGCATCCTTATTAGCAATCTACCATTAAACGGCATTAAAAGATTTGAAAACAGGTAATCTAAGCATCTAAAATCTGCACCTTACACCATAGAAGCATAATGAAGTCGATGGAATCTCTAAGTCTTCGTATACGTGGAATATTAACCTGTAATACAAGCTAGGTTAGCTATCTAGCTACTAGCATCAATGGAAACCCTAAAACAAGTTAGGGCTAGGCTTTTCTTACCTGAGAATGATGCCAGAATCGCCAGGATAGCGATGCAGGTGGATGACTTTGGGACGTGGATCAGCAGGGAAGAATAGGAGGAGGGTTCTCCCACTTCTCTCACACTTTCTCTCTCTTTTCTCCCTTCTCTCTCCTAGGGTTTTCTCCAAATTCGAATGGGTTAGAAAGCTAAGGGTTTAACGCCCTTTTATAAGCCCAAACATGACCAAAATAGACTTTAAGTCAAGGTATACTTGGGTTATAGCCAAATCGGATCTTTCCCGATCCAAAAGAACATTTCTTGAGGTCTCCTGACTGAATGCGGTTGGACTTAATCTTGTGGATGCTGGATCCTGATCACATTACGTTTTCAGTTCGATAGTGTTCCCAGATCGCACGTGGCAGACTAGTTTCAGTTCAGCAGTCACTGAGACTCAATCGAGGATTCCATGTATACTGACCTGAGTGGAAAATGTTCCCTGATCCGAGGGTATATTTGGGTCAGATTCTGACGGTCTGAATGCTTATACTTAACCCGCAAGCGAAACATGCCAAATTTATTTAAATCATATTTAATTTATAAATAATTTTACTCTTTCTCACACTCCCTGCTCCAGGCTCAATGAAATAGCCTCAGAACATCAGTTGGGCTTAATTTCCGGGGTAGTTTTCAAGTCCAACTACGCGGTCATAATGGTATAAGATTATAGATATCGGACTTTCGACGTGCAGTCTAGATTTAATATAAAGTTTCAAAGGGTTCATGAGAACAAACAGGTTTAGAGTTTGATCCTGGATTTTAGGGTAAGATACCGGTAACAATTCTAGAGGTTTTGGGTCTTACAGATCGTATTTAAAGTGGCTGGTGCTAATTTCACAGGAAATCTAGTGTAGCGCTAGCTAATTCACGTTAAATTCTAAAGAATTAGGTTCTAAATGATTTTTTTGGCTTTGAAATCAAATTTTGAGAAGCTAACAAGGTGTTATGGTTGACCCATTGCCTAAGAACGTCTAATTCCAGGTTGGCAAAAATTCGGGGTGTTACAGGGGGTGATCACACCATCCTGCATGATTTTTTCATAGAATGTAGGACATATGAATATTAAGTCGGGAATGATCTAACTCTTTTCAAAATTTTATGGACTTGAATATGAAAATCCATATATGTATTTGAAAGAGTTTGATGAGATAATAGGCACTCTATACTTTCCTAATGTGTTTGAGGACACGGTCAGATGGAAACTCTTTCCCTTCTGCTTAAAAGAAAAGGCTAAGATATGGTTGCACTCCCTACGTCCATGTTCGATTGGTAGATGGAATGACATGACAAGGGAGTTCACTAAGAAATTTTTACCATATCATAAAACGAATACCCTCAGAAAGTCAATCATGAACTTCGCCCAAAAGGAAGATGAAACATTCTTCCAATGTTGGGCGCAGTTCAAGGATCTTGTCAATTCATGCCCATAACACGGGTTTAAAACATGGTGCATCACAAATTTCTTCTACGATGGACTGATATCGTCCATGCACCAATTGGTCGAGATGATGTGCAATAGGGAATTCATGAACATAGATGTCAATGATGTGTGGGATTATTTAGACAGACTTGCTGAAAACGTACAATCATGGGACCTCTCTCCAAAACCCACCACTTATAAGCCTACTCAATCAAAGGAAATGGTAAGAATGTATGCTTTAAAAGAAGAAGATGACTTGAGTGTAAGGGTGGCCAATCTCATAAGAAGAGTCGAGGTTATGAAAGTTCAAAAGGATAAGGCTAAGGAAGAAGTTTGCGGTATTTACGCCTGCAACATACATACAGTTCAAAATTGTCCAACAATACCTACTTTTCAAGAAATTTTGAGTGAGTAGTCAAATGCCGTGAACAACTATCAAAGACCTTTTAGTGGACCCACCTCAAATACATACAACTCCAGTTGGAGCAATGGACAAACTACTACTCCTCAAGGATTCCCTAACCAATTCCTGAATCAAGGGTACCTTCAAGAGGGCCCAGTCTTAAAACACCTTCAAAATCAAGAGCTTTTCAATCAGAGTATATTGCAAGCCATTCACGACCTTTCAAAGGCCATACGAGGGTGTGAGATAAAAATTTTGATTGAGGAGAAAGGGATCTTTCTGGCCCAACCTCTCAACAACCCTAAACCGCAATATGAAATTAGTGACCCAAGCTCTTCAAATCAATATGTGGAATAATCTAAATCTATCATCACTCTTAGGAGTGGTAAAATAATTGAAAAATCTATTCTAGTAAAGACCAAAAATTCTAAGGACCCGGATGAAGACATGGATGATAGACCTAGAATTACCCCACATGGGTTAGAATCAGATCCTTAAGGTAGGCCAATTACTCCATTCCCTCAATGGTTGATTGCACCAAAACCTCTATCAAACTCTCAGGATATTCTAGAGGTGCTTAAACAAGTGAAGGTCAACATCCCTTTACTGGATCCCATTAAACAAATCCCTTCATACGTCAAATTTCTAAAAGATCTATGCACTACCAAGAGACGACAAACTATTCAACAGAGAATTTTTCTGACAGAAAAAGTGAGTGTCATCCTTAATTAAGATGTGCCACAAAAGTACAAAGACCCTAGTAGCCCAACGATCACTTGTGTAATTGGGAACTACCGAATCGAGCACACACTTCTTGACTTGGGGGTGAGTGTTAATCTGATTCCTTACTCGCTTTACAAACAACTGGGCCTAGGTAAATTAAAACCCACCCGGACCACATTACAACTTGTCGATCGATCAGTTCGTGTAACAAGAGGGATCATTGAGGATGTGTTAGTCCATGTTAACAAATTCTACTATCTAGTAAATTTTATTGTCCTGAATACCCAACCTATCATGGACATGAGCACTCAGATTCCTATCATTCTTGGTCGCCTTTTCCTTGTTACATCAAATGCAATCATTAATGACAGGAATGGAGTTATCAGTTTATCTTTCAGAAATATGACATTGGAGGTTAATATCTTTTTCAATATGAGTAAATTAGATGCTTTTGAAAATTACGCCTTATTCATTTTTTATTTTTTAAATTTAGATCACATTCAGATACATTTCACGAGAATAAAATCGACTGTATTGATTATTTCATCAAGGTAAAAGAATTTAGTAAATAATCAAATGCCCTCTTAATCGGAGCTTATTACATTTATTGAGTTCACCATAGAAGTATAAAACTAAATCATAAAACTGTCTGCTTATTCTTTTAGCATAATCTTCCTTAGGGAGATTATTTTTTAGGTCTTCAATCTGTACATCACACATATAATTTGTGTGGTTAGAGAGGGTCAATGCCCTATCATAGTGATGGTTATCCTTTAAGATTAATAATAATTCAAGAGATTCATAAAAGTAAATGTAAAGGTTTTGATACATCTCGTACTTCACTAATATGAGGATATCAGAATGTGCAAAAAACCTACATGAGATGCATTCTTAGTAAAGTGTGTGTGGCTCATCATACGTAGTGATCATCACAATGTTGAATACGATTTATAGAAAATCTGACTCAACCCGCATCCCATAACTACAGATATTCGCTGGCATGGCCAACGCTACTATGGATTTATTTGAACACCTCAAGGTGCACAACACATGAGCCGGATGAATTACGTTACGCGATTTATTCATGGAGCGACTATTTGCGACATCCAATCCTGGAAGTGATGTGACACTGCATATATGAATTACACACATCGATTTGTGCACCACTATCCAAAAACTCATGGAATTACATGACGACCAAGAGGGTCTCTACCTAGAGCACATTACGTCCATGATGGATTATTTAAACCACTAGTTGTGATACATCTTAACACATCACTTGCACTTATAAAGAATATAAACTGAATCATGGGAGTTCTGGAATATCAAGACATATGCCTAAGCCGTAAAGGTAAATGACAAGGCCAGTAAAGTAAGAAAGAGAGTAGTAATGACTAACTCACAAAGAGGAGAGTGACAGTGGTTAACTCAATAAAAGGAGAGTAGAAATGACTAACTCAACAAATAAAAGAGTAGCAATGGCCAACTCAATAATAAAGAGAGTGGTAATGACCAACTCAATAAAGAGGAGAGTGGCAAGGGCTAAGTCAATAAATTGATAAAGGCAAGGGCAAGGCCTGTATCCATGGCCCCCACATAAATTCAGAAAGATCACTTGTAATTAATATCATACCATAATCCCAAAAGGGCCAGTAATTGTTGATGATAAATTAAACAGCAACAGAGAGAAAATCATAGTAACATGAGAACAGGTAAAAGGGAAGATAATTCATATCAACTTAAATTACTGTAAGCTTAAAGGATAAAACCCTCATATAAAATTCTGAAAGGCCAGGAATGATTATCATCACTCCTGAATCAATAGGAAAGATTCAAAACATGTTTGGGAACAAAACGATTCATACTATCTTAAATTATTGTAAGCTTAAAGGAAAAACCCTCGCCTCAAGGTCGACTCACCCTTCTCTCTTTCTTTCATTATCTCTCTCTCTTCCTGTTTCTCTTTCTCTTTTCTTGCTCTCACATTTCTTCTCCTTTGTTGTATCTTCAAAATGTCGAGTGGGATGTTTTTATAGGTGTCCAAGCTCTCGGGTTTGCATGCGTAACTCTTACGCATATCGTAGTGGAATAGGCTAGAACTTGCGCAGCTCATTTCACAACTGAGAAAGACGAACGCACTCAACTCCCTACTTTCTTGCGGAACGGTGTTGTTTCCATTTATATGTGGATTCCCTTCCGGTTTACGATCCCTATGGTGGACATAAGTTCCATAAAAAATCCCTTTGCCTATCTTTAGACGGTTCAAATCATGATCTGATCTTCAAGCTTGGGTGGTGTTGGATCTTGGAATAGCTGTTTTATGGCCACGATCGCCCTATTCAGAGAATTTTACTCCGTCGTCATCAGGAATGGTGGGTAGCGAATGATGATGAACAACTTAGATTCATTCCTCATTCCATGATGGTGGGTCCCACTGCGCGTTCTTGTCGCGGTCGAATTCATGTTCCAAACGCGAACATGGGATGAACGTAAAGAGAGCTTCAAGAGCAGTCCGGTTGTGGCAGGTCTTGTGTGCATGAGAGATCTCACCTGTGTGTGAAACAACCTAAGGGGTGGTCGAGTTTGCCTTGGCTTTGAGATGGACGGTCTGGTTTGACTATCCGATCACAACTGGTGGGCCACAACTTGTTTCAATGGACAAGGTCCGTTCGCTTTGTGAACAGCAGGAAATCCTCCTCTCTTTCAAATTCTATTGGGTCAGCGCCTATTTAACCTGGGCTTCTGGGCCAGTGCATCGCCAGTGCACCACCCTTTGTACACACCCATGCTAGATGTGGGCCCACAGTGATGTTCTTAAGAAATCTACACCATCCCTTCATTTTTCCATCTAATTTGAGGCGTTGAGCCTAAAGTGGAAGCATATCCTATGGTCAAGTGAATCATACCACATGAAACAATTGTGATTTCCACCGCTAAACTTTTCTAGGCCCTAAAGTAATGCTTGCTTGTCATCCAACCTATTCATAAGATCATACAGACATAGATGAATGGGAATTATCCTACTACGACTACCCATGACCCTTCTTCACTCGATGGACCCCAAAATCAACGGTTAAAGGGGCCGATCTGTAAATTGGGTCACTTTCTACAGGCCAAAATTTGACATGTACATCTAACTTATGATACACAGGCATGGTGTAAAATTTCACTTTAAACGGATAGTGGGAACTACTTGATCTAGAATTCAGGGATCTAGATTAAGGGCATTTTCATAATTATTGCTGATCTAAGAGTTTTGTGAAATCCGATGGTTTTACATGGTTATATGCACCTTTCCAAAAAATTCTTACAAAAGAGCTTACATCTAAATCATTATGTATAAGGAATTACTTGCCAATATGTTTAAGGGAATGTTCCTATGTCAACCCATATGAGGGATGGTCTTTTCTTACAATCAATGGTCAGATGGCTTGGTCTATTGTATAGAGGTCATTCCCAACGGTCAGGTTTGTGTTGGGAGATAGATGTATGGGTAGGATAGCTAGATTGGTATTACACGCACGTACATGTTAAGTTAAACTTCATGGTAATGCTCGAGAAATTTCAATACTCGGGTATTGAAAAGTTTGGGGTGTTACAGAACTCCTCAGGCTGCGGTGATTCAATGAACTCCTAAGAGTTACAAAGACCATTTTCGTAAGTCCACCTGCTCCAACTACTCAAGAGCTAAAACTGTGTGTACTCCAACTACTCGAGAGCCTAAACTATGTGTGGCACCTTAAATACTAATTTAGACTCCAAAATAGTTTTGCCCATCAAAACAAGCACCATATAGGGCATACTAACAAGAACATGTTATTGTATTATATCTCCAAGTCTCGAAATATATCAAAGCATGCAATTAAAATATGGTATGTGAAATATTTTATATGTACAGATATATGAGCCAATCATGATCATATTTTTCAATCATGGGAATGCAAACATCTACTGCTATAAGATATTCATACACATTTGATATTATAAGGCATTCACATTTAGAAATTGCTATGAAAAGATTATTGAAATTTCATGTATAAGGAAATGTCAATACATGTCCATCATAAAAATATATATTACAATTCTTCATGAACACCTAATACAGTCATATATCTTTGTAAGTCCTGTTTAAATTGCACTTGAGTAGCTATAACCTCCAATTTGGCATCAACAAAAAGTAGCTTATTAAGGAGCATTAGGCAACTCTTATTCTAAGGAAACTATGACCGCTTCATTCTTCAAAAGCTCTAACTTTTCAAGATTGGTGATTTGGGAATTATCTTCAATATCAACTTTGATTTTACTTTCCCTTGATTCCTCCCCCTACTTCTAGACTTCAAGATTAACTATCCGCTCTTCAAGGCTAGTATCTGCTCCTTAAGGCTGTCTATCTATCCATCAAAGGCTACCGTAGTTTGTTCAAAAGCCTTCAGCTGCTACTGAAGAGAATCGTGTTCTTTATCATAACCAGAAATCATTGTTGTGGTCTTCAAAGTCTTATATTTGAGTAACAACAACTCCTTCTAGTGATCCAATATCTTCAGAGCGATAACTACACTTTGAACTATTTCTAATTGATGAAGAGAAGCGCAAAAATGAGATAAAGAGTTATGCAAAGGAGAGAGGTTGACATTGGACATCCTTGAAGCATTGTCCAGTACTCCCAAAGTGATGTCCAGGATAGGCCATTGTTTTAGATTCTTAAACATGCAAGTGGCCACTAACAAAGCACCTTTGATAAGAATAAGCATATAAGGAGGAATTTTCTCCAATAATAGTGCATGTGGAATAGTGGCAATCGAGTTTGAGCTTGCAGAACCACTAGAAGTTGGATTAACTGCAAGCGAAGAAAGGAATATAAGGGTGTGAGAAGTATGATTCTAGGAATATAGTATCAGTATGAAATATTCGGGAAGGGATATACATGTAGTTAGAACAAAAGTAATGGAAGTGGGAACTATTGAGGATCTTATCTTTGTGGGAAAGGATGAAGGACCGGGGGGTAGTTTCATCATGTTTGCAAAATATGGTGCCCTAGCTCAAGTGTTGGAATCAAAGGTAATAGGAGTCACTATATCAGCTGCTTTTATGGGAAAAATTATCTCACGTGCGACAGTGCTTGGGCGAATTAAGGGAGCAAGGGATGTTCTTGTTGCCCTGGTTGATCTCACTCCAAAAGGGGGTAAATCCACTGTATTTTGATCAGCCTCTATAGTGGTCGAAGGAACATCTAAGGAAGGTAAAGTACAGCCGCCAGAGTAGAAAATACTTCACGTGAAAGGGGTGAATAGTTGGCATTGAACAACATAAATATGTCTACCCTCGATGAACAACCACACTCCCAATAATCCAAGGGCTCTTCTTCTTCCGCAAGAGCCACCGTCGATGCCGTCTGAGGAATAATGGTATATTGTGGTACTTCTTCACCAATTGCAATCGATTCGATGATGATATTATCCTCCTCGCCAATGTCCAGTTCTCCCTCCTCTTTTGAATCCCCTTAAGAAGAGCCATCTTCAGTAGAAGTGATGCTACCAGAAGATGATTCCCCATCCTCATCTCCCGATGATGATGTCTCTAACTCTAGCTCTTCCACTATCACTTTCTTACCTTTCCTTAAGGGGCCTGCCTCATCAGCCAGTGAGGGTTCCTCTACAATAGGAGGAATACAAGAAGTATCTTTTTGATACTATGTGCCAAGGGAGATTTAGATCGTGTTTAGGATTGAGTTACTAGAGATGAGAAGCATTGGCGGGTAGATTGTAGTGGGGGCGATATAGTTGAAGATGCACCTCTATGCTCGACATTCTCTGTTGCCTCTGTTGTAGGGGAATGAATAATGGAAATTGGTGTTTGAGAGACTTCTACTGGATCCGTGAGATTGGCTAGATAGTTTGTCCCCTATGAGACCTTAAGAGGTCTAAAGGAGTTCCATGGGCAATCCATCCTTTAAGAGTATTTACTAGCTTGATTTGGTGGATAGGTTCTTCTAGAGAAATCTTCGTGCAAATCTATCAAGAAGCAAGAGCTTGATCTCTCTCTACAATGTATCTAACTCATTACGCTGGATGGTAGTTTCTTAGTCTCAACGGAGGTACCCATATTGGAGAATCAACCGCCAAGCGGCAATGAATGAGAAAGAATTGGTGCATCTGCCATCGCATCTAACAGTAGGAGGTGCGAATAGAATGCCTATGACTAGGGATGACAAAATGAGAGTTAATGCAAGCTTCCAACAGTTGCTTCCAAACCAGCACCCAGTTATAAAGACCTACACCATAGCTCCTCATGGTGTGCATTATTGTACTGCAGTCCTCTGGTATTGTCTAGTCATAACCAAACTAATGAGCGAACTTAATGGGATAATATGGCTCCCACTAAAACTCATTCCCTTCTCTTAAAGGGAGACTGTTGGACCTAATTGAGATAAAGAACGCTCGCTCGCCCGGTGTGAAAGATTATCTATAGCATCTTTATCTTTGGCATATCTGGGAAACGAGAATTGAGAGAAATCAATGGCATATGTTGTCTCAATCTTGTCGATGACCCAGTAGTAAGTCTTCCTGTTCATCAATCGCTTTTGGTAATGCCACAAAGGGAGATAATTCGGGCAGACATAGGTATTATTTGGCTCATCATATGTCCATGGGAAGTACACGCCAAGGCAACCTGAGAAGTAATGCCATGGTGTGTATGTAGAGCATGCCCCTACTGGTGGACTCTTGCAAAGAGTAGCTACATCACTAAAAACTCGGTATAGTGAGCAAAGAACTGGAGGTGCCAAGGAGTATTTCTGACCTTTTTCCATTCCTCCCGTGACAACAAAGACAGTAAGTCTATGCCCATTTTGAACTTGGGAGCATAATAAAACTGAGATAATACGCAAGAAAGGTAGTCAGTTCGCCGAAAGAGATATACTCTAGACGACCCCTAATCTTCTAACGTATATTCTCCATATCCTGAGACTGACTATTTTTGAAGCTCCGACAAAAAATATATAATGAAGTCAATAATGATGAAATCTTGTGTATATTCTAATAGAGAAAAGAGGGTCAGATAATATTGTTGTAAGTGCCAAAATGATTGAAGCACACTTTAGTTGTCAAATTTCGTCTAGTCAAAACAATTTGTCAAGAAATCTTCAAGTTTGCTCCAAGATTAAGAGAAGATCAAGTTTAAGATCAACTAATGTTCTAGTAGAAGATCAAGCTGACAAGACAAGATGAAGTTACTAATCAAGTTCAAGACAAAGAAGTTCAGTTATTTCACATATTTCAAGTACTATAAAATCCTAGAAAGACCTTAGGTTTAATTTCTTCAAAAAATTATTTAAGTTGGGTTTTTATACTTGTGTTTGCTTGGATTTCAACCAGCCTAATGTTTGGTTTGACTAGTCTAAGTTTTCTCGGCAAGTCCAAGTTCAAGTCGAAGAAAAATTAATTTTTGGTTGCAAATTCAACTGGTTGAATTTTTACTTCGATTAGTCAAAGCTTGACCTTCAACCAGCCCAAGAAAATTCGGTTCTAAGTCCAACAACTACAACATTTCAGATTTTTGAAACTTCGACCAGTTGAAGACCAAATTCGAGTAGTTGAACAGAGCTCTTCGACGAGTCGAACTGGTCCTCGAGCCAGTCAAAGTTTGGATAGATCTTATCTCATGCAATTCGAAATCCGTTGAATTGAATCCGGTCTGTTCGAGCTAGTCGAAGATTCAACTTCTTTGCTTATAAATTAAGGTTCTCTCTCAATCCGAAATATCAATTATAATGATCAAAATTCTTCTGCAAGAGAGAGAGATGCTTTAGTTATTAGCAAGCTATTGAACAGTATTTATAAATTATTTTTATAGATTTTGTTTAATTCCCTTAATCTGAGGTTCTGTCATTCTAATTTTAAAGGGAGTGAATATTACTCTTCTTTTGAGATTTAAGAGAATTAATTTAAGTAGCCATTGGTTTGAATATAATTAAAAATAATAGAACCTTGAACGTTTTCTATTTGACTGAACATTAAATAATCGACATTCAAGAAAAGCGATTCTTTGGCTACAACTTCTTCTACGGTGAAGATTAGTATACCTTCAATTCTTATTTTGGTTTTTTTAAGATAGCTAAAAAATGTCAGTGTAGGTTTTGTCTGAGATAGCCTGAAAGTGTCAATGAGGGGTTGGATTGTGATAGCCCGGTAAAATCACAACTGTATTAAGTTTTAAGGTGACCTTGAAAGAACCTTTTTCATAGTGAAAGCCAAGATTACGTGGAAAGTAATTTTGGGAGTGGAGTAGGTGTGGCTGTTTTAGAATAGTTGTTGACACACCGAACCGCTATAATTCTCTGTGTTATGTGGTGAATGGTTGTATTTACATTTCAGTTTAAGTGGTGAATGATTGTAATATTTATTTTTATTTACTCTTGCAAAGTTTAGGATTTTGATTTTAAAAGTATTCATGAATAAGGTTGTCCTACCTAAACTTTTAAGTGAAGGTTGTTCTACGAATCATTTGAAATCAACATTTCAATACTTAGGCAATTGAGATCTCTGATTTATTTATTATTCAGCACGTTATTCAATTATTTAGTATAGTCTTATTCACCCCCCTTTAGGACTTCTTAAGCTTTCCTTTTCAAGTTGTATCTGTTCACAACCCTAAGTGTACGGTCACGATGTAGTAATAATCTCAGTAAGACCAAGGTCGAATCCATAGGGACTGATCTTGTGTGTTTCTAAAATTAACTAGAAGTAGAACTATAAGATGTAAAACTAATTCTGAAGTGATTGAGAGAGTAATTATGAATTAAGTAATTAAAACTAAGAATTTAAAGGTGAAAACTAGGGTGCCAAGGATCTACTTGTAGTGATCAGGGAGCCCTCTTGCTTGATTCAAGTAACACAATTAGAATTGGAGTGTTATTGTAATATCTCAGAAAAATTCGTACAAAGACCCGAGTAACACCTCAGGCAGAATCACCTAAGGACATATCCTGTCTTAATTTAGACAAAAATTAATCCAGTACTAAACTAAATAAATAGTTGATCTACCTTGGGCCACTGTTTCCACAAATGACAAGACCTAAAACCATTAATACCACCGTCGCTCTTGGGAGTAAATTGAAACTCCGCATCGAACCTAGATCACAAGTCGAGAGTTTGATGACCGCGAAACTATAGGGTTATGTCTGTCCTATTGGGCTTAACAACCATCATGGGAATCGAGCCCAGATAGTATCCAGAAATGTACAACTCTGAGCCCTGAGTGAAGTGTGTGAGAAACGCGAATATCTTTAGAAAATGTAATGAAACTTAAGTGAATTGGGCCGTTCGCTCACGCACAAAATTGAGGATTTCGAACCGTCAGTTTCTGACCAAATTTTACCCATGGGAAAAGGAAATTTCCCTGCACATATCCGTATACTTGTGGCCTTAATCGAGCAAGTTCGACCGTTGATATCACATAGGTAAATCACATCCTAGCATAGATCCATTGTCAGGTAACTTACCCTATGACATAAGTGGGTAGTGGACCTCCTTATGAGTCCCGTTTGTCAGAAACAACCGCCCTTTGGATATAGCCTAAGTATACTAGGGCCTTGAGGCCATTTGCATCACTTCTGGGCCTATATGTAGCCCTTATACCACCCCACCTCTCTCTTATACGAATTTCTCCAAAACCTACGAGAGAGAAGGGAGAAAAGAAGAGAAATGAGTAAGGAGAGAAGAGAAATCTTGGGAGATTGTTACTGTGGTTCTCTCCCATGACTCCACGCACTGAATCACCTCTCCATTTCGCTACACGATCTGTTTCGGCTACGATTTAGGTAAGAAAACCTAACCCTAGTATCGTTGTAGAGATCCATATTGATTTATCATCAAACTAGCTAACTTATTTCCTTGTTAAGGTGCCCGACATTCCGTTTTTAGGAACGTAGAATTTGAACTGAGTCCGAATTGGGTATTTCGATGAAAGGTGCGAACTATAAACATTTAGGTTATGGTTTTCAATGCTTTCAATGCTTTTAATGTCAGCTAATGATTTATGTCTGACTTGATTTCTACCATATAGTCTTAGGCATGCCAGTTTTGATATATTTTACATGTACGAACTATGTTGAACAAATTATGCATCCTATGTGTTTGTTGGAATGTTTGAATGAACATCTAAACATGATTTATGCTTGCCATGACTACTAATCTAGGATTCATGTTTTTCATTGTTGAGGCATAAAAATGATGAGGGATTGAAGCAAGAAGAGACAAAGAAATGGATGGGATACTTGGAAAAGAAGAAGAAGAAAATGACTGTTTTAAAGAGTTTGTGCAGGACCGCGCAACCAGTGTCAGTTGTGCGGTACCGCGCAATCAATGTTATTTATGCAGGAGCACGTAATGTGAATATCAGTTGCGCAGGAAATGTTGCAGAGAGGGTTTTATGGAAAGGTCTAAAGCATTGGAAATTAGTCCCACATCGCTAAGATAAGGATTTTCACACGTACGAGGGTCTATAAATACCCCTTCCCCTCTTTCATTAAGGGTAATTGAAGATTTTCAAGAGGAGCGGAGCGGAGCAGAAGACAGGAGGTAGGAGAGACGTCTCCTGGTAGTTGCGCAGGATCGCGCAACCGGTATCTGTTGTGTGGGTCCGCACAACCAGACTGCCCTGCAGTCTGTGAAACTCAAGGGCCGCTATGCTGCCGAAATGCCCGTGTAAGGCCTTTCTCCTTCCAGCACTCTCCCCTTCTCCTATTGTCAAGTGTAGAGGAAGAAGATTAGTCGATCGAATTGACATTTCCCTTAAGTATTAGGGATGACTGAAACAGACACCGTTGTGCTGCTGAAATCTCTGTCTCATCGAAGACTCATCGATCTAATTGACATTCCTCCTAAGCCCTAGGAGATGAATGAAACAGACACCAGAAGGCTGTCGAAATGAACTTTTGATACTTAAAGTATAATTCCTTTATTTCTAAATGATCTATCTTAAAATTAAGGGATGTAGAGAGGATGTAAATGAACTCAGTATCAATGAAATGTGATGAATGTTTATAGTACTCCTTATCTATTATGTTTGAATAAGATAATTTCCCAAATCAAATGCATTTGTTTCTTTGTCAAAACAAAATGATGACTCTGCTTGGGAATATCCTATTGTCTTATTTAAATATTAACAGTGAAGTTGTTACGAACATTCGTCACGGTTTGGCCTCCTATGGACACCAAAATGGCGACTCTCAGTGGGAAGTCCTCCCCTTCATCTCTAAGATAGATCACTCTAATCGTTCAATTACTAACTATAAATATGTTTTATGATTGAAGGTTTTAAAATTTTGATTACCACTTATTACTCATGGCGACCCCCGTAAGAAAAGTGAACTTCTGATTCACCCCAACAGGGTTCGTGATAGAATACGCACCAAGTCATGTGCGTAAAAGTAGCAGGGCTCAAGTAACAACTGAGGTCATTTCTGCTTCATCCCAGTCATCAGAAGACAATGCAGGCTGGACCGTTGTAACCTCTCGCAAGGCAAGAACACGAAACGTTAGTGGTTCTAGGATGAATCAGCCTTCATTAAGAATCAGAGGGCCCGTAATACGAAGCACAGTTAAAAGAAATCCTAAACTTGCTCCTTCGGTGATTTATCCAGCGCAAACAGTTCCCCAGTTAACAGCACGTAATTTCCCAGCTTTAAATGCTTCAATGGATGAACGAACAAGAGAGTAAAAGGGAAAAACATTGGTAATTAGATCGCCAATGCCATCCCGAAAAGATTCACCAGTATCGGCGTCATCTCAGTCAATTGATGCCACAGGGGGCACAAAAAGGCCTGATGAAACTCTGTCCCCTCCCTTTTTTGCAAGCCCTGTTACATCAGCGTACTCTTGCTCTCCTTCAAATACCGCTTCTTCAACAAGTGGAGAAGTTGTGGTGTTCATGGCTGGAACAAGTCCAGATTATAGAGCAACTATAGAGGATCGTTTCAATGCAATGGCAGAGGCCCAAAATATATTAATGAAAGAATACAAAGATCTTAAAGAAGCCTTGACGACCTTCATGAATAATGCAGCTCAAATAACAATCATTGAAAAGGATGGCCGAATGGAAAAGGAACAAGGAAATACTAGACATTATGGGTATCGTGCGCCGTATCCGAGAGAGGTGGATAATATTCCCTTTCAAGCAAGTTTCAGGTGTCCAGATTTTTAAAAGTTTGATGGGAAAGGATCCCCTGAAGAACATTTGATGCGTTTCATTACCAGTATAGGAGATCTCTCTGTAGTACCACAATATTATTTGCAATTGTTCGGGACATCGCTGACAGGTAGTGCATTCCGATGGTATTTCAATTTGGCTCCGGCTTCTATCCGCACTTGGAAGCAGATGCAAGATGCTTTCACATCTCAGTTTTTCTCCCCAAGTCGCGACGTTAACATTGTTAACTTGGCTTCTATAAGACAAGGCAAAGATGAGTCAGCAAGGAGCTATGTAGATAGATGGAAGCCATTGGGAACTATGTACAAACTAGTGCTAAAAGAAACTGAGCAGGTCGAGATATGTCTGAACTCTATGAAAAAGGAATTCGTAATGGGACTGGCCAATTCCAACATCAACACTCTTCATGATTTGGCCGCAAAGGCTCATGCTTTGGAATTAGTAAATCAGACGGTGCCGATATTTCACCCTGATGCGGCTCAAAGGGATCCTAGCAGGATAATAGTAAATACCAGTGATCACTATCAGCAGCGTAAAAGTGTAAAAGGTGTAAAGGAAGAAAATACGAGGCGAAAAGAAGAATTGGCTCAATCAAGAAGAAATAAAAAGGTCATAACACTTAATTTGCATGAGGGATTTGCTTTCGACAAGGAAGATGTCACTCCAATGATGGACCAGTTATTGAAAGCTGGCGCGATAAAACTGCTAAAGCCTAAACGCCCTGGAGAGGCGACGAGATGTGAAGGGTAAAATTTTTGTTGCTATCATCGTCTAGTAGGACATCCGACGGAGAACTGCTATACATTGAAGTGTATTATACAGCGAATGATAGACAAGAATAAAATAATCATTAAAAATAGAACAAGCAAGGAGGTCATGAAAAGTATGGGTTTTGACTACGAAGACTACAACGGCCAAAGTCACGAGGAGTTTCAATTAGGGTCGGCTAGGAAGGGCGAAGAAAATTTAAAGACATAAAGACAAGGTCGTCAGCAAATATGGTTACAGCAAAGGAACCAGTGAAAGAAGATACCAAAGTAATGGAGTATCTTGAGGCAGCTCCAAAACAAATGGAGGACAGGGGGCAACCAACGACGGATAGCCTATTAGAAATAAACTTGGGTACGAAAGAGGAACTACGAAACACGTTCATTAGCGCCAACCTCTCTGAACAAGAGTCAGCAGAATACGTTCAACTTCTTAGAGAAAACAAAGATGTATTCACCTGGACGTATGCAAAAATGCCCGGATTGGAGCCTTCCGTGGCGTTACACCGTCTAAATATCTCTAAGGAGAAGAGACCGGTTAAACAGGCGCAAAGGCGATTTCATCCAGATCTAGTTCCCCTCATTGAGGAAGAAGTTAATAAGTTGATAAAGGTCAGATTGATTAGAGAAGTCAAGTATCCTAAGTGGATATCGAATATCGTCCCGGTAAGAAAGAAAAATGGACAAGTCAGGGTGTGCGTCGATTTTAGAGACCTAAATGAAGCCTGCCCGAAGGATGATTTTCTGCTCCCGATAACTGAATTACTAATTGATAGTACGACTCAGTATGCTGTTATGTCCTTTATGGACAGTTATGCGGGATATAATCAGATTCGTATGGCTCTTGAGGATGAAGAAGCGACGGCGTTTAGAACTTCATTGGAAATTTTTTGTTATAAGGTGATGCTGTTTGGGCTTAAAAATGCTGGGGCAACATATCAGAGGGCGATGAAAAATATTTTTCAAGATATGATGTATAAGAACGTTGAATGTTATGTTGACGACTTGGTGGTCAGGTCAGGAAGTCATCCGGAACATCGCATACACTTGGTGTCGGTTTTCCAGTGACTTAGAAAGAAACAGTTAAAGATGAACCCTGCTAAGTGCGCGTTCGGAGTGTCCTACGAAAAGTTTTTGGGTTTTGTTGTTTGGCATAGGGGCATTGAGATTGACCTCATGAAAGTCAAAACTATTCAGGATATGCCACCGCCAAAGACATTAAAGGAACTAAAGATTTTGTAAGGAAAATTAGCATATATCCGTCGATTCATTTCAAATCTGGCTAGAAGATGTCAGCCGTTTTCTCATTTGATGAAAAAGGATACAAAATTTGTGTAGAGTCAGGCCTGTTAGAATGCATTCGACTCGATAAAGGAGTTGCTAAAAAAGCTGCTAGTACTGACAACTCCAATAAAAGGGAAGCCGTTTATCTTGTACACGTCTGCAGCCGAGCATTCCTTGGGAGCTCTGTTGGCACAAAAGAATGAATTCAAAAAAGAAACAGCCCTTTATTACTTAATTCAAACTTTAATAGGTGCAGAGTACAATTATTCCCTGATTGAGAAGGAATGTTTAGCGTTAATATTCGCAGTACAGAAGTTGAGGCATTATTGTCTATCACACGATATAACATTGGTTTCAAGGGCTGACCCGATAAAGTTTCTGATGACAAGGCCGATGTTGTCTGGAAGGTTGGCTAAGTGGATGTTGTTACTTTCAGAGTACGCTATTACATATGAACTGGCAAAAGCTGTGAAAGGGCAAGCAGTAGCGGATTTCTTAGCAGCGTACCCCGTGACAGAATCTGAAGCCATCAATGATGATTTTTTGGATGAGCAAGTTATGCTGACTGAATCACAGAATCTGTGGCAGATGTATTTTAACGGTGCTTCTCAAGCATCAAGAGCGGGGGCAGGAGTAATATTCATTACTCCCCAAGGTGATTTATTACCTTACTTCTTTACACCAGGAACTGCATGCACGAACAATGAGGCTGAGTATAAAGCCCTGATTATTGGAATGGAGATGGCAACAGAGATGAAGATAAGAGTACTGCATATTTTTAGAGATTCTAAATTAATTATAAATCAATTGACGACTGAATTCGAGATAAGAAAATAAGAACTTTTGCCATATTGTCGGAAAGCACAACAGTTGTTGGAACACTTTTCGTATGTTGAAATCAAGCATATCCCCCGATCAGAGAATGCAAAAGCTGATACTTTAGCTAGTTTGGCGGCGGCTCTGTCTTGCCCTAATCGAAGCCCCCTTCAAGTAAGTATAGAGGAAAGAAGATTTTTACCATCAGCAGAGGATGTCGAAGAAGTTACTGAAGCCCTTCCTGTATCATGCTTGGAAATTACAATAGATGATTTGTGTTAGCCTTTCATTGATTATCTCAAATTCAACATCCTACCAGAAGAATCTGCTCAAAGACAGCAAATCAGACAGCGGTTAAATAGATTCGTTATCTGCAGTGAAGTATTATATAAAAAATCTTACAATGGAGTGTTGTTGCGTTGTTTAAATAAGCAAGAAGCGGTCCAGGTGCTGCAGGAAGCACACTCTGGGAAGTGTGGGGCACATCAAGCTAGTCAAAATATATTTCATCGAGTACATAGAATGGGATATTATTGGCCCACTATGTTTGAGGACGTGATAGATTATACGAAGCGGTGCCATGAATGCCAGATTCATGGAGATGTTATACACATGCCTCCGGAAGACTTACACCAGTCTATTGCCTCTTGACCCTTCTCTGCTTGGAGACTTGATGTAATCATTCCTATAAACCTTCCTTCATCCAAAGGAAAATAGTATATTCTGACAGCAACCGATTATTTCTCCAAATGGACTGAAGCAGTTGCTTTGCGAAATGTTAAAAAAAAAAGGATGTGGTTAATTTCATCCGCCATGCTATAATATATCGACACGGTATTCCAAAAAAAATTGTCACAGACAATGACACTCCTTTCAAAAATAAAAGCATGAAAAAATTGTGTCAGAAGTTCAATATCTATCACTCGTTCTCAACGCCTTACTATTTGCCGGCTAACGGATTAACAGAGGCATTCAACAAAACAATAGTCAAAATATTGAAGAAAACAGTGACAGGGAACAAACGTGATTGGGATGAAAGGTTACAGGAAGCACTATGGGCATACAGAACTACTAATCGAATAGCCACAAGGGAAACACCATATTCATTAGTCTATGGTGTGGAAGCAGTAATTCCAATTGAAATACAAGTAGCGTCACTAAGAGTGGCAGTGCATCAGTCTATGACTGATGATGATAATGCAAAAATAAGATTGAAGGAACTGAATTTGCTTGACGAAAGATGCCTGGCTGCACAACAGCGTCTGCAAGCATACCAAGCGAGAATATCAGCCGCCTTTGATAAGCGAGTTAAATATCACTCTTTCAAAAAGGGGGATATGGTGCTAATGTTGAAAAGACCAATCGTGGTCACCCATCGAACAGGAGGCAAGTTTGAGCCTAAATGGGATGGCCCTTACGTAATAAAAGAAGTATATTCTAATGGAGTGTATCGAGTTGTAGATCAAGATGGACAGGGAATCAGTATACCAGTCAACGCTCGCTTCCTTAAGAGATATTGCCCGTAAATATATTTATTGATTTTGCTCCAAAAAATTATTAGAGTAATGATTCTGCGTCAAAAGAAGGCAACTTCGTCAATAAGTATGACCGTAAATCGTGCAGTCTTCTACAGAAATATACTGCCTCAATATCTCCAGGAACGAAGAAAATTATCAGAGTATATCTCTGACAACAGTCACAATCATATTCAGGGGGGGCAAGTTCAAGACCAAATGAGATAAGATGTACTCAATAAAAGTAAAGTTATTCAAAGAAGTAAATGAAAGCCTATGTTGGCCTATACTCGCGTTGATAAAAAGGAAATTACTTCTGAAGGCGCTACTGATTTTGATACAGAACATTATCAAGATAATAATTCTGTATCAAAAGGGGGCAAGATGAATAGAATGAATAAGGAAGAAGTTTATAAGCATATCAAAATCATATGACAAGCATATCAAGATCATATAATAGCAAATAAAGAAAGACGAAGAAGACGAACGCTATCAAGAGAGTTTTACAAAATTTTGCCTGAAATTGATATCACCATCAAGCTGGTATATTACAAACAATACAGACAAACGATGCAGTTAAATAATTTTAGGCAAAAATACCTATCATCGTCTTCCAAGACAGCATGTTAGATTATCACTAAAAGTCTTCAGTCTTCCAAGACATTTGAAGATAGCATATTAAGTCGTCACCAAACAAAAAAGTGCCGATGATCGCTATCAAGCATTGACGCTCATTGCCGATAGAAAATTTTCATCGAAATCAGAACTATCAAGTATCGATGATCATAAAAAGAAAAGAGAACAGCTATCACTATTGCCGATCAATCGCTCATCAAAGTTGTCATCATCGCTAAGCTGATACATTATTTTAAACATGATACAAAAGTCCTTATGACATTGTCAGCAGCAGCGAAATGTCAATTATTGTTCAACCATATGATGAATCATATAGCTAACTGTATAAAATTGGCGACAGTGATGACTGCTGATTATAAAAAGGCAACTTAGCCAAGCCTATATGGCCAGCTACTCATAAGACTTATGATTATAAAAAGGCAGCCCAGTCAAGTCAATGGCCCGCTGTGCATGAGACCTATGAAGATCGTCATTCGGGCAGCGGCGAGAAGCCAGTGGCCCTAAAAAGTCCGTGAAGGTCATCGTACACATACCCATGTGAGCAGCTGACGGAGTCAATGACCAAAAGCCAGAAGGCCAAAAGTTGACAAAAAAGCCATGTGCTAAAAGTCCTCAAATGACCAGTCAACGTAACCCCCATGCCGTCTGTATAGCTTTCCAGCAGCGTCACGGGGAATGGAGGACAATGCCCTCCCATGAATGGGCCCAACCTTACGGGCGAAGAAAATGAGGGCTGCAGTGTGCGCTTTAGATAGGCCAACCATGCATAAGACCCCCAAGATTTGTGGTTCGATTTCGGTACTAACTCATGAGGAAGGGCTTAAACCTACTCATCAATGGATTGACAACCATGGATTTGGTACCCCTAAAGGTAGCCTTGCGAGCTATGTGAACTCTAGAGAGTTACCTTGGCCAACCCTGTGCGTAAAACCAACCGAGTTCACAGCCCCGGTAGCTTCACTGGGCCCCTCGATGGATGGCGGTTTGTGAACTCCCTAGGCAGTGAGAAGTCCAGCGAACTCTAGAGAGTTACAGAGACCATCACGTAAGACCTGACTCTAACTAGAGTCCAAGTAAATTCGCCAAGTAAATTCGCTCCACTACTCAAGAGCTTAAACTGTGTGCACAACTGACTGAATTGAAACTTAGCACCGCCAATAAAATATAAATGAATAAAGTCATGTAGGAAATCCCATACTAACAAGTATAAAATGTTGATGTTTTATAATTAGTTTTTATTGAATATCATGTTAAACTATGTGCAACATTCAAAATGCAGGAGATACATATTTCGCTTTATATGTTTGTTCAAATATGCAAAGCATAAATTGTGCGATATTTAGAATATAGAAAATCCATGTTACACTCTAGATGTGTTCAAATGTGCAATTGCTTGATGAAAATTCTAAACATTGATTGGACAATATGCAAGAATGCATTTCTCTGGAATCAGGTTTCCAATTACATCGACAGTAAATGCCCCTAAGATATTGGCTATTATCTATTCAAGAGCTCAAATCTCCAAGAGAGTAATATAAAGAATACAAAGCAAAGCATGATGACAAGTACAGAGATTGTCTAAATCATATTACGAATACCATACCCAGCCTAAAAAGAGAAGAAACTTTCAATCTATCTCAAAAATTATTAATACTTCATAAAGCTACGTTGAAAATCATAATGAATTAAGATATTAATTTCGATTAATTTGGCAGGAAAAGATCGTCACTTGAAAATTTGAGTTATGCAACTCATGAGTGAAAGAAACAGTCCAAAAAGGATGTTGCAGTAGGAGCAGCATTAAAGAACAACTCTAGATATAGAGTTAAAAGGAAAGAATTACTGGAGTTGATCAAGAGGAAAGAATCGCTAGAGTTGACCAAAGAGACCATTATAACAGCAACAGTGTTGAAAGAAAGCTCTCTGATCAATCGTTCAAAGAAGAAGCCATCACAGCTATTGCAGAGGCGTGTTTCAATGAAAAGAGAATTTTATCCTCTTTAGTGAAATATCTGCTCGACACTACTGACTGGGGGCATTCAAGTCTTCTGTTCGAGCACCATCATTTAAGTCTTTTGTTCGAGCACCATCATTCAAGTCTTCTGTTCAAGCACCATCATTCAAGTCTTCTGTTCGAGCGCCATCATTCAAGTCTTTTGTTTGAGCGCCATCATTCAAGTCTTCTGGTCGAATACAATCATGTTAGTCTTTCGTTTGAAAGCGATCACTCAGTCTCCCGTTCGAATGCGATCATTTAATCTTCTGGTCAAGAATTATCATCCAGTCTTCCATGCAAGCACGATTATCTAGTCATCCTTCAGTTATAATTTGTTCAAGTTCATCAAGCAGAAGAAGATCGATCCTCCATTTGATTTTAGGAATCAATCAAAGAAGGATCGAGGGGGCATCTGTTGAGGCATAAAAATGATGAGGGATTGAAGTAAGAAGAGACAAAGAAATGGATGGGATACTTGGAAAAGAAGAAGAAGAAAATGACAGTTTTAAAGATTTTGCGCAGGATCGCGCAACCAGTGTCAGTTGCGCGGTACCGCGTAATCAATGTTATTTGAGCGGGAGTGCACAATGTGAATATCAGTTGCGTAGAAAATGTTGTAGAGAGGGTTTTGTTGAAAGGTCTAAAGCATTGGAAATTATTCCCACATCGCTAAGATGAAGATTTTCACACGTTTGAGGGTCTATAAATACCCCTTCCCCTCCTTCATTAAGGGTAATTGAAAATTTTTAAGAGGAGCGGAGCGGAGCAGAAGATAGGAGGTAAGAGAGAAGTCTCCTGGCAGTTACGCAGGACCACGCAACCAGTATCGGTTGCGCAGGTTCGCACAACCAGATTTCCCTGCAGTCTGTGAAGCTCAAGGGCCGTTATGCTACCGAAATGCCCGTGCAAGGCCTTTTTCCTTCCAGCACTCTCCCCTTCTCCTATTGTCAAGTGCAGAGGAAGAAGATTAGTCGATCGAATTGACATTTTCCCTAAGTATTAGGGATGACTGAAACAGACACCATTGTGCTGCTGAAATCTCTGCCTCATCGAAGACTCATTGATCTAATTGACATTCCTCCTAAGTCCTAGGAGATGACTGAAACAGACGTCGAAAGGCTGTCAAAATGAACTTTTGATACTTAAAGCATAAGTCCTTTATTTCTAAATGAGCTATCTTAGAATCAAGGGATGTAGAGAGGATGTAAATGAACTCAGTATCAATGAAATGTGATGAATGTTCATAGTACTCCTTATCTGTTATGTTTGAATAAGATAATTTTCCAAATCAAATGCATTTGTTTCTTTGTCGAAACAGTCATATGCATGATGACCTCCTTGTGTAAGGAATTGCCATAATATATGTCATAACTAATATAGTCTATTTATTTTTGGTGAAGTGTAACTTAAGTGTTTGATAAATTGTCTGAATGAGAAATTGTTGATGATTTGTATTTTTTAAAGGTATTGAGATAGGATTCTCAAGTACCTTATTCATATGTATATTTTCTTTCATGGAATCATATTTGCCACTACGTAATTTACGGATAAAATGTAAGTGTTTGGTAATATGCTCAATGTGTTTGATGAAATGCTCAAATGAGGAATTTACTTGAATTGTTCGTTAAATGCTAAGTTTATTATCACATGTATTTACTTACTGTATCTGAGTAAGTTTGGGGCTGCGACATAGCCCAGGCAATCTGTAATAGTCTCCATTTGGGTGGCCGAATTAGTC
Organism: Magnolia kwangsiensis; assembly: GCA_037074715.1. Classification (NCBI taxonomy): domain Eukaryota; kingdom Viridiplantae; phylum Streptophyta; class Magnoliopsida; order Magnoliales; family Magnoliaceae; genus Magnolia; species Magnolia kwangsiensis. The sequence continues at coordinate 35,923,430 of CM073587.1, read as the reverse complement.
TCACCACATCGGGTAAACTCGACGAATCCAGGTCGCATGACGATTGTCGACAGTGGTTATGCCACAAGGGGTGCTCATGTGCTCCATGTCGATTAAGTCAGTGTGTGCCTGTACCAATCAAACTTGCCTAACGAACCGATTAACCTATTGTGTGTTTACCATGTATGGAGACCACTGCTTGAATCTGAGGTACCCCTCTCCAATGAAAAGACCCACTCTAACCATGGTACCATGATCCATTAGGACTCAGGAGCCGGGCATGGTGGTATGGGACCCCGTATTCGAGCTATCAGCCTACGCTGGGGTGACGAGCTTCCCCGTAGTGACCAGTGAGTAAACTAGACTCATGAGCTGGGCATGGTAGTATGGGACACCGTGTTCGTGTTGTCGGCCTAGTCAAGCTACGCTGAGGTGATGAGCCGCCCCATAGTGACCAGGAGTATAAACTTTTTAATTTGCCTATCCACTGCTTTTCATTAGGAGTGATGCCCTACAACTTACCTATCGTATATGATTAACTAGGATTGATGACCCTAGATGGATCCTTCGGTTCGGGTTAATGATATAACGGGGGTACTTTAGCTTCCTAAACCTGCTGTCTGAATAAGCTTAAGTACTCGGCTAACACGACCATGCGTTGCATTACATTAGGTAGGATGTACTTTTGGCGAGGAAGTTACACTTTAGGGAGTGCTATCATATGCGAAATTGGTTGTTGGAGTCACTTTTGAGGGAGCTTTGTGTGAAGGCATACATCATTAATTGCACTCCATTCCTGCATTAACAAGAGTAGTTAGGAAGTGATTGTTATATTGCTTTATCATTACTGCTTGATTGACTTGATAACATGTTAAACTTTGCCTTATAGTACCACTAAGTTGATCACTCACTCCCACCCTGGGATGGTGTTTTAAAACACTAACCAGACTCTGGTTTAGATGTATGTGTTGATGGAGTCTATGCGACGGAGTAGGACTTCTGTAACACCCTGAAAATTGGGGGTCGTGTATAAACTCAACTCCCGAGTTCCAGACCGTCACTTATGCAACAAAAATGATTATGATTCAATGTTGTCTGAGTTAAAGCATTCACATGAGTAAAAGTATACCAAAACTGCAATTCATACTTCAGATCCAGTGATAAAAGCAAGCAGAAGACTAAATAATATATATATCACTGTATGAAAAAACAAAGTAGATCTCAACTGTCACTAAAGTATGAACACATCTTTGAGTCTCATATACATGTAAATAACAGAAATAAATGTCCAAAATAGTCCCACTGAGGAGTCCCGTCAACCTAGGCCACCTAGGCAAAGCCGTCGTGGTACTGCATGTATGAGAACTCGTCCTAGTCGTCATCCAAGTCCGGCTCTACCTCCTAGATCTCAGCATCACCTGCATCTACAACAGAGTCTGGTGGGTGTTGCAAACACCATCCCGAAACGTGAGAATGAGTAGCTAACTCAGTGGAATAATAGAGCAAGGATTTACATGTTCTCAAATCAATCATGCGATAATAGTAAAGCAATAAATCAGACAATCCTAATACTGTTATTAATGCAATATGACATGACGTGATGTATGCCCTCACCGACGATCTCCCTCATACAGCACCATCTTACGACCGCGGCATGCCACACTCCCTTAAGTGCTCCACATCTTCCAGGCACATGCAATGTTATGGTGATATGATTTTTGAGTTGTTATTAGTCCATTCAAACAGCAGGATTGGGAAACTAAGGTACTTCCCTTATATCAATCCCAACACAGATCCTGTCTAGGGTCGTCACTCCTAGTAATCTCATACGAGGTATATTTTGTAAGTCGCTGCAAGGGCTGTTGCACGCACTCGTTGCTCTGCTCCCCCATCACCTTATCAATACAGGCTTACTGTACTCTACTGCTACTCAAGGGTCGTCGCCTCCCGTAGACTCAGAATACGCTCGCGGTCACTACAAAGGACTCGTCGCCTGATCAGTGTAGGCCGACAGTAAGAATATAGTGTCTCATACCACCATAATCTGCTCACGAGACTAGGTGCTCACTGGTCACTACGGGAAGGTTTGTGGCCCTAGCGTAGGCCGACAGCTCGACCACGGTGTCCCATACCACCATGCCCGGCTCATGAGTCTTCGTGGATCAAGGTACCATGGTTAATAGGGTTTACAATGGTAAGTTCAGTACCCTGGGTTCAAGCAGTTATGACTCATGCAGGGTGAACATACAACGGCCAGTTGGGTTACTTTACGGGCTCGACTAGCACGATCGCATCTCAAGTCGAACGACATGAAGTGCGTAAAACACTTCGTGTGGTCTAACCACTGCCGCCAACTCCAAAACACGGCTCGCTTTCATCGACGCGTCGTTCGTGGCCAAAATCAGCCAACCACAAATTTGCTCAGTTACCGACTGCCTGGACTAAGCATAGTCCCAAACAATTAAGGAATCACATTAACAAATTATATGAGAGTATTGGAATTGAAATACAACCATGTGAGTATGTTAACACATGTTATAACATAGAACTTAAGTAAATCATCAAGTACATGCATTTCATACATACAATGAAATCATGCATATAACTAACATGTAGGAAATCATTCACATCAGCATATTAATTGAGAAACCAATCTCAAACTAATCCATAACATCATTTAATTCAATACATACTAATACAAGCATTTATACAAACACTTACACTACACACTTAAGTCTACATATAGTATGTTGACCCGAAGTGCGCATTTAGGCAAATATCTTCGCCAAACTAATTATGCACGTATTCCTAACATTTTAATGCGATAATAAACCATGTCAATCACATCAGAAAAATATGAATGAAATCAGTACTTCCTACAAATGACTAAAATGCCCTAAATCTCATATTCTTCGTTGATTTACGAAACAGGAAACCGACAGCATGTTGTACATGTCAAACGGCGTTGCCATCGATAATCTACTATTAAAAGACATTGAAAGCTTTGGAAACAGTCAATCAAAGCGTGTAAAATCCTCACCTTGTCTCTTATAAACGTGTCGTTTCGAACGGAGCGTATATGCTTCGTCTACAGCGAATAGAGGACCTGTTTTACAAGATCTATCGGTTAACAAGCTATGGATCCTAGTGAACCTCAAATCAGCAACTTCTAGGGTTATTTCTTACCTGAAAACGGGAGAAATCACCGGCTGAGTGATGGAAGCGTGTTGCTAAAACACGTGCAACAGGCGGTGCAAAGACAATAAAATTCTCCCCTAATCTCTTTCACAAACTCTCACCTTTTCTCCCTCCCAATCTAGGGTTTCTCTCAAATTTGGATGGGAGAGAGGAGTGAGGCTTTCAACCCCTTTTATAAGCTTAAAAATGCCCAAAACAGGCTCAGGAATAAAGTTTACTTAAGGCATATCCAATTCGGGGACTGTTTCGGTCCAAAAGATGATTTCTAGTGGTCCCTTGGCCGAACGCGATCGGACTTAAGCTCAAGCATACAGGATCTATCACGCATCAAGTTTTCAGTCCGGCAGGGTTCGCAGATCGCACTTGGCGGTCCAGTTTCAGTTCAGTGGTCACCGCACGTAGATCAGGGCTGCAAGTCTCATGATATGGAATAGAAATTTTTTCTGATCCAAGGGTGTAATTTGGCTAAATTCTGACGGTCAGAATGCTTAATACTGACGCGTCAAGTCGTGTGCCAGATTTGAATTTGAAATTCCAATTCTGTCCCTATTCGCACTCTCTTCAGTTCGGGCTCAATGAAATAGCCTGTGATTATCGGTTGGACTTAATTTTTGAATTATTGTCAAGTCCAGCTAGGCGGTTCTAACGGTCTAAGATTGCAGGTATCGGACTTTCGACGCGCGGTCTAGATCCAATACAAAATTTCAAAGTGGTCTAGAGAACAAACCGGCTTAGAGTTTGATCCGAGATTATAGAGTATTATAGAGTCATTGGTTCTACTCGATTTGGGTCTTGTAGAACGTATTTAAAGTGATCAGGGACTATTTCCCAGCTACTCTAGCGTTGCGCTAGCTAACTTACGCTTAATTTCCATAGGAATTAATCCTATGCGATTTCTGGTCGAGTTGGTACTCGAGTCCAAGTACGAATTTTTCACGGGCGTTACAATCTACCCCCCTTAACAAATAATTTCGTCCTCGAAATTTATACCTTTTCGTACTCCTCGAGAAGCTGTGGGTAGTTCTTTCTGATCTCGGCTTCTGTCTCCCAAGTAGCCTCTTCCTCAGAGTGATGCGTCCATAATACCTTCATAAGGGGAATCACCTTGCTACGCAGTACCTACTCCTTCCTGTCTAGGATACGTGTCGGTCGCAGGATATATGTAACATCCTCTCCTAACTGCACCTGCTCCCATCTGATAATATGGGAAGGATCAGAAACGTACTTCTTCAGCATAGAAACATGAAATACGTTGTGAACGCTCGCGAGAGGCGTGGGTAAAGCCAATCGGTAAGCCACTGCTCCCACACGATCGAGGATCTGGAATGGACCAATAAATCACGGTGCTAGCTTCCCCTTCTTCCCGAACCGAAGGACTCCCTTCATAGGAAAAACTCGCAAAAACACATGATCCCCAACTGTGAACTCCAGCGGCCACCGTCTCGTATCGGCATAGCTCTTCTGTCTGCTCTGCGCTGTGAGAAGCCGACGTCTAATAATATCAACTTTCTCTAACGTCGCCTGCACTAACTCTGGGCCAATCAAGCTATGCTCACCGACCTCAGCCCAGCAATGCGGTGCGCAACAAGGTCGCCCATACAGCGCCTTATAGGGTGCCATACCGATACTCGCCTGAAAACTGTTATTATACGTAAACTCCGCATATGCAAGACAATCATCCCAACTGTCCTTGAAGTCCAATGCACAAGCTCGCAACATGTCCTCTAAGATCTGGTTCACCAGCTCTGTCTTTCCGTCCGTCTGTGGGTGGAAAGCAGTACTGAACTTCAACTTCACACCCATAGCCTCCTGAATGCGAGTCCAGAAAATAGAAGTGAACCGTGTGTCTCTGTCCAACACGATCTCCAACGGAACTCCATGCAGACGCACAATCTCTCTGATGTAAAGTCTAGCCAGCTCGTCTGTAGAGTTCGTAACTCTGATCGGTAGGAAGTGCGCCGACTTCGTCAGATGGTCGACGATCACCCAAATGGAATCATGTCCCTTCCTCGTCTTCGGCAGCCCTGAAATGAAGTCCATGAAAATGAAATCCCACTTCCACTCTGCAATCGGCATAGGCTGCAAAAGTCCAGGTGGTCGGCGATGCTCTGCCTTCACCTGTTGACAAGTGAGACAACGAGACACGAACTCAGCTGTGTGGGTCTTCATACCTTTCCACCAATATGTCCTCTTCACGTCGCGATACATCTTCGTACTGCCTGGATGCATCGCGAGTCTGGTACAATGCGCAGCCTCGAGAATCTCTCGTCTCAAGTCAGGGACATCTGGGACGCATAGGTGGCCACGATAACGTAAGCCAACATCCATACCAACTCGCCACTCAGCGTCTGCATCATCACTGGCCTGCTCTCGAAGCTCAGTCAGATGCGCATCGTTCCTCTGCGCCTCGATGACCCGGTCATTGATCTGTGATCACACCTGTACATGTGCGATGAACTCATACGGCTCCTTTACGGTGAGTTTCTACTCAAAGTCTCGTAAAAACTCAACCATATCCCACTCAGCAACCATCAGCGGAGCCGCAAACTTTATCGCCTTCTTGCGGCTCAACGCGTCAGCCATAAGGTTCGCCTTCCCAAGATGGTAAGAGACTTCGAACTTAAAGTCCTTCAACATCTCCATCCATCGCCGCTGCCTCATATTCAAGTCTCGCTGCGTGAATATGTACTTGAGGCTCTTGTGGTCGCAAAAGAGCTCGAACTCCTCTCCATAGAGGTAATGTCTCCAGAGTCTTAGTGCGAATATGACAGCTACCAACTCTAGGTTGTGTGTAGGGTAATTCTCCTCGTGCTTCCTTAATTGCTCGAGGCATACAAAATTACGCTATCCCTCTGCATAAGGACACAACCTAGACCAACGCTAGACGCGTCAGTGTATATAGTATATCTAACCCCTTGCTCTGGCAATACTAGCACAGGGGCGGACGTAAGTCTATCCTTCAGCTCCTGAAAAGCTGACTCTGCCTTGTCATTCTAGGAAAACTTCACGTACTTCCGTGTCAACTGAGATAAGGGTCTCACGATCTTCGAGAAATCCTAAATGAAGCGCCAATAGTAGCCAGCGAGACCCAAGAAACTCCTCACCTCAGTGACAGAACTAGGCTGCTCCCAGTCCTGAACCGCAGCAACCTTAGACAGGTTAACTGCCATGCCATCCTTGGACACCACGTGTCCCAGGAACTTCACTTCCTGCTTCCAGAAGTTGCACTTCTTGTACTGTGCGAACAACTGATGCTGTCTGAGCGTATCCAGGACCAAACGCAAGTGCTCCTCATGCTCCTCTCAACTCCTGGAATACACCAAAATGTCATCAATGAATACAATGACGAATCGATAGAGGAAAGTCCGAAATACCCGGTTCATCAGATCCATGAACATGGCTGGTGCGTTCGTGAGACCGAACGACATCACGAGGAACTCATAGTGGCCAAAACTGGTCTTGAATGCTGTCTTCTGCACGTCCTCATCCCTGACGCGCAACTGATGATATCCTGACTGAAGATCAATCTTTGAGAAGTACTGTGCTCCTCTCAACTGATCAAACAAGTCATCAATCCTGGGTAAAGGGTACTTGTTCTTCACCGTGATCTGGTTCAGCCTGCGATAATCAATACACAATCACATCAAACCATCCTTCTTCCTCATGAACAGGACCGGTGCTCCCCAAGGAGACACACTAGGCCGTATAAGGTCAAGCTCTAGCAAACCATCAATCTGCGTCCTCAACTCCTCCATCTCACACGATGCCATGCGATACGTCGGCAGTGAGACGGGCAAGGAACCAGGAACCAGATCGATAGTGAAATCGATCTCTCATCGGGGTGGCAAACCAGGGATCTTCCTGAACAGATCTCCAAACTCGCAAACGACTGGCGTATGCTCAAGTATCTAGGCACCAGCGTCTCGTAATAATGTAGCGTAGCTAAATATGCGGAACCGGAGATTTACCCGCACTGGAAACGTGAAGGATGCTCCCTCCAGCTTGTAGGCTGTCACTATACGAGTCTCGCAGTCAATCTTGGCCCTCGCTGCAGTCAACCAGTCCATGCCAAGAATGACATCGAGATAAACAAGAGCGGGGTCGACGATGAGATCTAGAGCCATCGTCTTGCCCCCCAGATCCACCAAACAGCCCTCACACATCTGGGTGGCATCTGTAAAGGACCCGTGAGCTGTATAAACTCGCACCCCATCCATAGTAATAGTCTGTAGCCCAAGACACCTGACTATATAGCACGTGATATCAAAGAAATCATGGAACCAGTGTCCACCATCACGAGAATAGGAATACCTCCAATATGGGCAGTGACCTCGAAGGCCGAATGCTGAGAAGTCTCCGTCGCAGCTGCCTCAGCTGTCAATGCATGAACCTGTGCCTGCTGTGGCCGGTTCGGCCGCTGTGTCATGGGCCGTGGAGGTTGCCTGATCTACCATACCGGAGGTCTGAAGGAAGGGTGCGTAGGAGCCAACCGTATAGGCGATGCTGATATCGCCTGTGGACGTGTACGGTCGATCTTCTGCGGTGGCGAGAACCCACTGTCCCGCATCCGAGCAAAACAACTCTGCGCCAAGTGGTCCGTCTTCCCACAATATGTACATAGCAAATCAGGGCACCGAAACGGTGGTACTGGCGCTGCAGCCCTAGTAAGAGGGTCGACGCAAGGCTTCTTGCCCACAAAGGGCCTGTCCTGCATCTCTGGTCATGGCCTAGGAACAATAGGGCCACGAGATCGCGCAAGTCGATCCACATCCTGCTCTGCCTGCATGGACATGTGAATCAGCTCCGCATAGGAGGGAATACTCACGCAGCACATCTTACCCGAATATCCGGTCGCAAATCCTCTGAAAAGCGCCATATGCGCATCTGCTCATCTGCCAAAATAGTCAGGACATAACTGCCCAACTCCTTGAACCGATGCTCATACTCCGTGACTGTCATGGCTCCCTGTCTGAGGTGGAGAAACTCATTCTCCCGGTCATGCCTGTACGTCTGGGGATAATATTTCTCGTGGAAGCGGAACTCAAACGCTGCCCATGTCCATACGTAATCAGTGACAACGGTCCGCAATATGCTATCCCACCACAAGCTGGCCTCTCACTCAAATAGGAAAGTAGCCAACTCTACCTGCTCAGCCTCTGTACAATGAAGCATCCGCAATATCTTCGACACACGGTCGAGCCAATACTCGGCCTCCTCGGGTCTATGAGAACCGGTAAAAGTGGGAGGCCGTAAGCGCTGGAATCTCTCTAACAAGCCCCGTGTATCAGCTGCATTCCCCGCAGGGTAAGCATGTGGTACAGGATGAGCCATGCCCTCATCCTGGGCATAAGTATCAGCATCCTCAGCTGGATGCGCAGGTGGTGCAGGTGGAGTCACACCCCCACCCTGGGCTAGTGTCCCCATGATAGTAGTCAGGAGCTGCTGCTACTGCTGCATCATAGCCATCATCTGCTCAAATCTGTTGGGAGGTGGAGCAGGCTGTGGCGTGTACTGCACCGAAGAAGATGCGCGGTACGGCTCTCTGACGGGTGGTGTGAACGGCGGTGGTCCAACTGTAAGACCAGCAGTAGGCTGAGACGCACGCACTGTCTCAGGAATCGGGCCCACAGCAGGGTCCGCATGGGTATCAGACTGCAAAGGAGCCTGATCCATAGGCTCACTCAATGCAAACTGAGCCGTGCTCTGTGTAGTCTTCGGCCGCATTCCCTGTATTCAAGATAGGGCGCAACCTTGTCAGTCTCAATAGCACAAACACCACAATCATTTACACAAGGCCATAAGCATTCCATGCATTTCATTTAATCAAAATTTTCACAATACAAGGGATATATCCTTACAAGCATCATGACGAGAAATACATGGGAAATAAGACAGTTAAAATTTTGCAACAGCAACATAAGCAAAGCACTAGCCTTAACAGGCTTACAAAACATAAAGCAGGAAACGACTAACTACTAACAACAACATCTACAATCATCACTAGTCTGAGTCAGGTGATGGAGGAGGAGCACCCTTATCCTGCAAGCAGCACAGGATCGCCTTCAAGGTGCGAGTCACCTTGCCGAATTTTCTCTTCGCAAGGCGACCTGGCTCTCCTCAATTCGGGTGATGCGATCATCACCAGTAGCCTGAGAAGAAGGAGGAGGGCTCTCATTTGTATCCTGAGCCTCCTCTTCTACCTCTTCCTGGACTTCTCCCTCAACTTCTGCTCCAGGTTCTCCCTCACTTGGATCCTCCTCATCATCAAAGTCATCTTCGCTATCCTCCTCAAGTTGATTCTCACGGTACTGAGACCCAATCTTCATCTTGACCATAGTTGACTCATCAATGCTGTGAATCGAAACTGGCAATTTCGGCCCAAGTTTGTAAGTAAATTCAAGCGCGATCTTGCATATAAGTCGGCCAAAAGGAAGCGATTCGGACGTTCTTCTTAATTTTTCTATGAGGATAATCTGTCACAAGATGAAAATGGCCATATACACATTCTCTCCCTGGGCCACCAGATACAAGAAATCAACCATAAGACACGTACACTCAATACGATTTGTCGACCTGGGATACACATTGAACGTGCAAATGTGGTGCAGCAGGCGTAAATCATCAGACATATGAGTCACCTTGAGGCTATTATTAGGCTGCCATGGAACCAACTTACCGCATAGGAACTTGGTACGGTGATCTCGCTCGCGCCTACTCCTCAGATTCTTCTCACTAGGATGAACATCACCAAGAGGCACGTTCAGAAGTCACGCAATCAACCAAACATTGATCGTAGCCATCTGGTCTCTACCAAAAAGAATTTTGAACTACAATGGCTCCAAGGTAGGATTCTGGATACGAGCGTAGAAGGCACGAACGGTGCTCACATTAGCACGAGCGCGAGCTTCAAAGATCGGACCCCAATGCGCAGCTTCAATGCGCTCGAACAACAGAAATTCGCCAAATAGTCGTCCTTCCACATCCACCTCAAACAATACCTTGCGATCAGTGTATTGGCCGTGAGGCATTTCTGCTAGAATCACTCACCCAAGTTGAGTATGGGGATCCAAATCCCGCTTTGTATGCAACTCTCGGGCTGTGGTTGGACCTGTGGCAGCGCTTGAACTTGCGGCACCACCCCGCGGCCTTCTTGATTGAGCAGGGTGACTTGACCCAGCCTCATCCACTGCAGTTTTTCTTTTACCCATCAAAGATAGGATGGTGGAGAGTGACAAAAGACCTAAAATGGCTTTAACAAAAGTCATGGAAGATGAAGAAAATGCTAAGAAATGGCTACCCAAACTGGTAAAGAGAGATCTAGGCATTGTAGAGGGATGCTTCAAGCTTCCCTAAGATGTATTTTCAAGGAGAAAAGAGAATGAAAAAGGGGAATGGAGCACCTCACGATTTCAGCTCAATTTGAGAGTTTTTAGAGCTCCAAAAGATGAAATCTGTTAGAGGGAGGGCTACAAACAGAAATGGAATGATGGAGAGTCGTCATTTTTGGCCAAGGATGGATTTAGGGGTGGTTTGGAACCACGATTTGGTGGTAGGGCAGCTGGAAAACGCAAATAGAGCTAGGGATGGGGCTGTTTGTGAAGGAAGTGCCTCTTTTTGAGGTTTTCTATGATCGGGCAATACGTGGGGGGTGTACACGATCCAAACCGACCACACGTGCCAAAGCACACATCAAATGGGCCACAGTGGCCGGCGATGGCATCGCCGACCGATCTTCTGTTCGGTTGGTGGGACCACATGGGTTTGGTCCCCCATGGTCCAGGGACCCCAATAACCATGGGCCCCACCTTGGTTCATTGTATATTGACCTATATTGGCCCAAACATGAATTCGGGGCTTTTCGGGACCAATATGCAATTCCAAATACAAAACCCTATTATGCAGCATATGATTTTGGGGTAGAAGGAGCAATTACATCCATCTAGCCCATTAGTTGCTAAAGAAAGCGAAGTTAGAATGGCATTATGGCCATTTTTCATGAAATTTTACTATTCACTGTAAAATTTTGTGAAAGTATGATTTTATGTTATTTTTACATTAGGATTGATGCCTAACATGAAAATGGTAAGAAAGAATTGAAGATTGGAGTGGTGAGAGGAAGAATTTTGAAGATTTTAGGTGAAATGGGGTTTTTAAGCCCTGACGATTGAATACAGGGGTCGTGGTTGTCCCGCGGCCCAAGGATTCAAATTTACAAATTTAGAATCATTCAAAGAATGTCTCAACCCACTCACCTACAACCTATGAGCTATTCGGGTTGCTTCACGTGACCCAAGATGCGTTACGGACTCGATCACGTGATCGATTCGAATAGACTTCGCCTATTGACAAATCTGCGATCCTATGAGTGTTTCTAGACCCTTCTCGCACCCACCTAAGTCAAAGGAAGTGACAACGTACGTCGCGTGACTATAACCCAGGCCCAGTATACTCTTATTCACACTCTGATACCAACTTGTAACACCCTGAAAATCGGGGGTCGTGTATAAACTCAACTCCCGAGTTCCAGACCGTCACTTATGCAATAAAAATGACTATGATTCAATGTTGTCTGAGTTAAAGCATTCACATGAGTAAAATTATACAAAAACTGCAATTCATACTTCAGATCCAGTGATAAAAGCAAGCGAAAGACTAAAGAATATATATATCACTGTATGGAAAAATAAAGTAGATCTCAACTGTAACTAAAGTATGAATACATCATTGAGTCTCATATACATGTAAATAACAGAAATAAATGTCCAAAATAGTCCCACTGAGGAGTCCCGTCAACCTAGGCCACCTAGGCAAAGCCGTCGTGGTACTGCATGTATGAGAACTCGTCCTGTTCCTCATCCAAGTCCGGCTCTACCTCCTGGATCTCCGCATCACCTGCATCTACAACAGGGTCTGGTGGGTGTTGCAAACACCATCCCGAAACGTCGGAATGAGTAGCTAACTCAGTGGAATAATAGAGCAAGGATTTATATATTCTCAAATCAATCATGCGAAAATAGTAAAGCAATAAATCAGACACTCCTAATACTGTTATTAATGCAATATGACATGACGCGATGTATGCCCTCACCGACGATCTCCCTCATACGACACCATCTTACGACCGTGGCATGCCACACTCCCTTAAGTGCTCCACATCTTTCAGGAACATGCAATGTTATGGTGATATAATTTTCGAGTTGTTATTAGTCCATTCAAACAGCAGGATTGGGAAACTAAGGTACTTCCCTTATATCAATCCCAATATAGATCCTGTCTAGGGTCGTCACTCCTAGTAATCTCATACGAGGTATTTTTGTAAGTCACTGCAAGGGCTGTCAGGGCTGTTGCACGCACTCGTTGCTCTGCTCACCCATCACCTTATCAATACAGGCCTACTATACTCTACTGCTACTGAAGGGTCGTCGCCTCCCGTAGACTCAGAATACGCTCGCGGTCACTACAAAGGACTCGTCGCCTGATCAGTGTAGGCCGACAGTAAGAATATAGTGTCCCATACCACCATAATCTGCTCACGAGACTAGGTGCTCACTGGTCACTACGGGGAGGTTTGTGGCCCTAGCGTAGGCCGACAGCTCAACCACGGTGTCCCATACCACCATGCTTGGCTCATGAGTCTTCGTGGATCAAGGTACCATGGTTAACAGGGTTTACAATGGTAAGTTGAGTACCCTAGGTTCAAGCAGTTATGACTCATGCAGGGTGAATATACAACGGCCAGTCGGGTTACTTGACGGGCTCAACTAACACGATCGCATCTCAAGTCGAACGACATGAAGTGCGTAAAACATTTCGTGTGGCCTAACCACTGCCGCCAACTCCAGAACACGGCTCGCGTTCATCGACGCGTCGTTCGTGGCTAAAATCAGCCAACCACGAATTCGCTCGGTTACCGACTGTCTGGATTAAGCATGGTCCTAAATAATTAAGGAATCACATCAACAAATCATATGAGAGTATTGGAATTGAAATACAACCATGTGAGTATGTTAACACATGTTATAACATAGAACTTAAGTAAATCATCAAGTACATGCATTTCATACATACAATGAAATCATGCATATAACTAACATGTAGAAAATCATTCACATCAACATATTAATTGAGAAACCAATCTCAAACTAATCCATAACATCATTTAATTCAATACATACTAATACAAGCATTTATACAAACACTTACACTACACACTTAAGTCTACATATAGTATGTCGACCCGAAGTGCGCATTTAGGCAAATCTCTTCGCCAAACTAATTATGCACGTATTCCTAACATTCTAATGCGACAATAAACCATGTCAATCACATCAGCAAAATATGAATGAAATCAGTACTTCCTACAAATGACTAAAATGCCCTAAATCTCATATTCTTCGTTGATTTACGAAACAGGAAACGGACAGCATGTTGTACATGTCAAACGGCGTTGCCATCGATAATCTATTATTAAACGACATTGAAAGCTTTGAAAACAGTCAATCAAAGCGTGTAAAATCCGCACCTTGTCTCTTATAAACATGTCGTTTCGAACGGAGTGTATACGCTTCGTCTACAGCGAATAGAGGACCTGTTTTACAAGATCTATCGGTTAACAAGCTATGGATCCTAGTGAACCTCAAATCAGCAACTTCTAGGGTTATTTCTTACCTAAAAACATGGAGAAATCACCGGCTGAGTGATGGAAGCGTGTTGCTAAAACACGTGCAACAGGCGGTGCAAAGACAGGAAAATTCTCCCCTAATCTCTCTCACAAACTCTCACCTTTTCTCTCTCCCAATCTAGGGTTTCTCTCAAATTCGGATGGGAGAGAGGAGTGAGGGTTTCAACCCCTTTTATAAGCTTAAAAATGCCCAAAACAGGCTCAGGAACAAAGTTTACTTAAGGCATATCCAATTCGGGGCTGTTTCGGTCCAAAAGATGATTTCTGGTGGTCCCCTGGCCGAACGCGATTGGACTTAAGCTCAAGCATACAGGATCTAGTACGCATCAAGTTTTCAGTCCGGCAGGGTTCGCAGATCGCACGTGGTGATCTAGTTTCAGTTCAGCGGTCACCGCATGTAGATCAGGGCTGCAAGTCTCATGATATGAAATAGAAATTTTTCCTAATCCGAGGGTGTAATTTGGCTGAATTCTGACGGTCAGAATGCTTAATACTGACGCCTCAAGTCGTGTGCCAGATTTGAATTTGAAATTCCAATTCTGTCCCTATTCACACTCTCTTCAGTCCGGGCTCAATGAAATAGCCTGTGATTATCGGTTGGACTTGATTTTCGAAATGATTGTCAAGTCCAGCTGGGCGGTTCTAACGGTCTATGATAGCAGGTATCGGACTTTTGACGCGCGGTCTAGATCCAATACAAAATTTCAAAGTGGTCCAGAGAACAAACCGGCTTAGAGTTTGATCCGAGGTTATAGAGTATTATAGAGTCATTGGTTCTACTCGATTTGGGTCTTGTAGAACGTATTTAAAGTGATCAGGGACTATTTTCCAGCTACTCTAGCGTTGCGCTAGCTAACTTACGCTTAATTTCCATAGGAATGAATCCTATGTGATTTCTGGTCGAGTTGGTACTCGAGTCCAAGTGCGGATTTTTCACGGGCATTACAACTTCATGGATGAGGAGGAAGAGTTCTCCTACGTTCAGCTCTCGAGCAGGTCTATGTAGACCTCGTTCCGATACATAGGGACTACAGGGATATTGACTAAGTTGAACATCTTACATTTTCACATTTGTATATTTTGAAATAACACATGTATATATTTAGCCCGGTTACATACTCATACTCTAAAGGTTGTGAAACACTTTCATATTTAAATACATATGCCTCAGACTTTCGCTTACTTAATTTAATTACGTCTAGATTATGATATACTGTTTTGTTATAATCCCACTCATTAATATGGACAAAATCTGAACATCATCATCCATGTTGCGTAAGTGATGTGCTGGATCTCAGGAGTAGAGCTTTGCTTGACCCTCGAAATTCAGGGCGTTACAAGTTGGTATCAGAGCATGATTTGGATTAAATTGGACCTGGTTTATAGGTAACACAATGCACTCTGACTTAGAAAGGAGGCGATAGAATTTAGAGACCGCATTATGACCCCAATGTTTTACCGATAGGTGAGATCAAACATTGTAATGGAGTTCCCAACGTATACCTGAGGGACTTGGTTCACATGCATTGACCCAAGTCACCTCTGGGCCGTCAGTCGATAAGTTTAAATTGTTGGTCAATGAATTCTAAACCTAAAACAGACCCAAAAGGCATGCATATGCGCGTGTTAAATTATGAAATCGGATCGTGTGAGCCTAAAACCCCAAATCATGAAATTCGGTGGGGCCCAGGGGGTCCCATGCGTCAAACCAGCACCCAGGGAGGGGGTGGCCACTGCCGGACACTCCAGAGGGGCGTGGTGGCATCGTCTGGTCAGCGATGCACCGTTGACTCCCACGGATGGGAGTGGCGACACTGCGGGGGCGACGGCGCACCGCCATCGGCCAACGAGGGTGGGTCCCTCCCACGTTTGGGGGCCCCTTTTAAGCCTCCAAACACTCCCCTTTAATCATTTTAGCCTATTTGTACCCCAAAAACATCCCTAAACCCACCTACAATTCTCTTTCTCTCTCAAATCATCTTTCCTATACACTCAAATATCCTATTTCCGCTATATCCTACACCCATCCACCACCATTCCCCTAAATCTATCCCTTACAACTTTCCATCTTCCTTTTTCCCACTCATTTGAGCACAAAACCCACCTTTGTATGCCTCATAACCTTTAAAATTTCAAATCCAGTTCTTACTCAAGCTATTCTCACCTCAATGGCTCCCTTTAAAGTGGTAACCGCCATTTTCTCTATCTCAACGCTCCTTTCCCTTATGGGAAAGAAGAGAGCGGCTTCGGATGAGGCCGGACCTAGTCGTCCAAGCTGTTCTAAGAAGAAGACAAATGCTGAGACAAGTGCAAGCACCAAGTGAAGGTTGAAACGGGAACTCGACCCTCGAATCCCGATAGAAAGGTCCCTACCAACAGGTGTCAAACTTGGTAAGTCGTGTGATCACAAAGTTGTGTTTGAAGCTCACATTGATGAGAAACTATTTAGTTTATACCCCGTGATCAACCTCCTTTTGGAGACCGGGTGGGGTCCCATGTTTGAAGGTAAAACTCATGCAAGTGAAGGCACCATACAAGCCTTCTATGCTGACATACGGGACTTAACTCTGGAGCCTCTCCAGTTTATCATATTGTTGGGAAGAACTCACGCCAGAGTCGATGTAGATATCATAATACGTACCATGGGGATAGAATGTGGAGTTGTACATGCCAGTGATATTAACCTCGCTAGTGAATGGGAGAGAAACAGTAACACCCCGGATTTTTGCCAACTTGGGATTAGACGTCCTTAGGTAATGGGTCAACCAAAACACCTTGGTAACCGTTCAGAACCCAATTTCAAAGCCAAAGAAATCACTTAGGATAAATTCCTTTAGAAATTAGGCGTAAGTTAGCTAGCGCTATGCTAGAGTAGCTGGGAAATTGTCCCTCATCGCTTTAAATATGTTCTACAAGACCCAAAACTTGTAGAATCATTGATGCTACGTTACCCTAAAATTCAGGATCAAACTCTAAACCGGTTTGTTCTCGGGAACCCTTTGAAACTTTGTATTGGATTTAGACCGCGCGTCGAAATTCCGATACTTACAATCTTAGACCGTTATGACCGCTTGGCTGGACTTGACAATCATTTCAAAAATCAAGCCCAACCGACGTTCAGAGGCTATTTCATTGAGCCTGGAGTGAAGAGAGTGAGAAAAGGGTTACATTTGGAAATTTTAATTCAAATCTGGCACGTGACTTGGCACGTTATTATTAAGAGTTCTGACCATCAGAATTCAACCAAATTACACCCTCGGATCAGGAAAAATTTCTCTTTCATATCATGAGACTTGTATACTTGATCTAGGTGCGATGACCACTGAACTGAAATTGGACCGCCACGTGCGATCTGTGAACTCTTCCAATCTGAAAACTTGATGTGTGTTAGATCCAGTATGCAAGAACTTAAGTCCGACTGCATTCGGCCAAGGGACCTCCCGAAACACTCTTTTAGACCAGAAAAGCACCGATTTAGTTATACCTCAAGTAAACTTTGTTTCCGAGCCTAATTTGGGAAGGTTTTAGCCTATATAAGGGCTTTAAACCCTCTCACAACCCTCCCATCCGAATTTGCTTGAAACCCTAGGAAAAGAGAGAGAAAAAGTGAGAGATTGTGAGTGAGTGTGGGAGAGATTCTCCTGCCACTTGCACCAGTTTTTGCATGTGCCAAAGCACCATACACCAATCACATTCCCGGTGATTCCAACACACACCTAGGTAAGAAAAACCCTAACTACTTGATGTTTTTGGGTTTCCTTAGATTCATTAACGATGTAGCTTATACATCTTGTGTATTAGGTCACCTGGTCACCGTAGACGAAGCGTATACGCTCCATTCGGAACGATACACATCTAGGGTAAAAAGGTGAGTATTTTAGACGCTTTGATTGACTGATTTCAAAGCTTTCAATGTCGTTTAATAGTAGATTATCGAGGGTAACGCCATTTGACATGTACAACATGCTGTCTGTTTTTCGTTTCGTAAACATACGGTAAATATGAGATTTAGGGTATTTTAGTCATTTGTAGAAAATACTGCTTACGTCCATATTTTGATAAAATGTTTGTCATGGCTATTTATCGTGTTAGAATATTAGGAATGCGTGCATGATTGGTTTGGCGAAGAGATTCGCCCTTAAGCGCACTTGAGTCGACATACGCTATGTAGACTAAAGTGTGTTGACTAAGTGTTTGTATAAATGTTTGTATTAGTATGTATTGAGTAAATGGTGTTGTGAATGAGTTTTGAATTGAATTCTCAAGTAATATGCTGATGTAAATGATTTCCATCATGTTGGCTATATGTATTGATTTCATTAAATGTATGAAATGCATGTGTTGGAGGATTTTCTTAAGTTGTATGTTATAACATGTGTCAACATGCTTACAATGTTGTATTTCATGTCTGTTACTCACATATGCTTACTGATGTTGATGCACAAATGCTTGGGGCTATGACCTAGTCCAGGAAGTCGGTAATGGATTGGATTCATGGTTGGTTTCTATTTGCCACGAAGGACTCGTCGATGAACGCGAGTCGTGTTTTGGGTTGGCGGTAGTGGTTAGGCCACACGAAGTGTTTTATACACTTCATGTCGTTCAGCTTGAGATGCGCTCGTACTAGTCGAGCCCGTCAAGTAACCCGACTGGCCATTGTATGTTCACCCTGTATGAGTCATAACTGCTTGAACCTAAGGTACTGAACTTACCATTGGAAACCCTGTTAACCATGGTACCTTGATTCATAAAGACTCATGAGCCGGGCATGGTGGTATGGGACACCGTGGTCGAGCTGTCGACCTACGCTGGGGCCACAAACCTCCCCGTAGTGACCAGTGAGCACCCTACTCTGAGCAGATTATGATGGTATGAGACACTATATTCTTGTTGTCGGCCTACACTGATCGGGTGACGAGCCCTTTGTAGTGACCTTGAGTTTATCCTGACACCGCATGGGGGCGACGAGTCCTGATGCAGTCTTAAGGATAATTAGGCCTGTATTGATAAGGTGATGGGGGAAAGGTGCAACGAGTGCGAGCAATAGCCCTGACAGCCCTTGCAGTGACCTACAAATATAACATCGTATGAGATTACTAGGAGTGACAACCCTATACAGGATCTGCGTTGGGATTGATATAAGCAAAGTACCTTAGTTTCCCAATACTGCTATATGAAAAGGAATAATAACAACTTGGTAATCATATCCACATCACA
Source organism: Magnolia kwangsiensis (assembly GCA_037074715.1). Taxonomy (NCBI): domain Eukaryota; kingdom Viridiplantae; phylum Streptophyta; class Magnoliopsida; order Magnoliales; family Magnoliaceae; genus Magnolia; species Magnolia kwangsiensis. The sequence continues at coordinate 35,904,355 of CM073587.1, read as the reverse complement.
TTACATGTGCCTGGAAGATGTAGAGCAGTGCGGGAAGAAAGCATGCCGCGGACGCAGATGGTGCCGCATGAGGGAGTATGTCGGTGAGGGCATCCATCATGTCATTTCATGCTTGCATTAACAACAGTATTTAGGAATGTTTGATTATTTTCTTTACTATTAATGCGTGATTGATTTGATAATATGCTAATATTTGCTAATATTTACTCTATGATTTCACTAAGTTAATTACTCACTCCCATGTTACGGGACGGTGTTCCGGACACCACCAGACCCTTTTGTAATTACAGATGATGGCACGGCATGCGAGGCGGAGCCGGACTTGATGATGATGAGGAGGATCCCTCCTTTATGTGTGATCTGATCGACGGGATTACAGGGAGGTTGAGTAGATGCCTTGACACTTGTCATTCTATATTTTTGGAGCACTCATGTATATTCTTTTCTTTCCATTTTTGGAGTATACATGTATTTAATTAACCTAGTAACATGTTCACACTCTGGAGACTTACAATCAATTATATACTTTATGTATTTATCAAAGTCTTTCGCTTGCTAATTTAACCGTCTCTAGAGTATGATATGTTGTTTTGGCTTAGTCTCAATCTTGTTTAATGCCATTCTACAGACGACATGCATTTATCATTATCTATGTTGCATAAGTGACATTCTGGAACTCGGGAGTTGGGTTTCTACCCGACCCCCGATTTTCGGGGTGTTACAGTTGGTATCAGAGAATGATTGAGATTAAACTGGACCTGGGTTATGACCACGCGACGTACGTTGTCACTCCTTCGACTTAGGTGGGTGTGAAAGGAACCTAGAAACACTTATACGATCGTAGTTTCGCTAATAGGCGAAGTCTATTCAAATCGTTCATTTGATCGAGTCCGTAACGCATTTAGGGTCGCGTGAAGCGACCTAAGTAGCACCTAGGTTGTAAATAGGTGAGTTTGAGATGATTCTAGGAAAATTCTAATCCCAAAAAATGCGTGTCTTTAGGTCGTGGGGCAACCACAACCCTTACACTCAATCGCTAGGGCTTAAAAACCCCGTTTCACCCAATTCCTTCAGAATTCTTCCTCTCACCACCCCATTCTTCAATTATTTCTCATTATTTTCATGTTAGGAATTAATAATAATGTGAAAATGATATAAAATCATACTTAGGAAAAATTTTACAATGAATAGTAAGAATACATGAAAATTGGCCTTTTGGCCATTCCAATTTTGAAATCTTTCATAACAGATGGGTTAGTTGGATGGAATAGCTCCTCCTACCCCAAAATCATTTGTTACATGATGTATAAGTTCATTCTGGTTTACAGACTGGCCCCGAAACACCTCAAATGGATTTTTGGGCCTATCTAGGCCAAACTACAATGATCTGGGGTGAGACCCATAGTTATTTGAGACCCTCAGGGTAGGGGGGACCCAGACCACCTGGCCAGACTGGCTGGATCGATGGTAGGCCGGCGATGGCATCACCAATTCGGCGATGCATTACTGACCGATGGGCCCCACGTGAGTCGTGCGTCGGGCGCACGCCTTAAATGGGTTAGGGCACCCCTCCTAGGTAGGGTTCGCACGTTAAAGACCCCCCAAAAGCCTACCTCCTTCACAATAGCCACTCCCAAGCCTCCATTTTCATTTTTCCTTGCTGTCACCCTTTCAAAATCGGTGGCGAATCCCTTTCAATCCCCTCTTTTGCTAAAAACGACGCCTACCCACCCATTCGTGGCTGTTCATAGCACCCTCTCTCTCCGATCTCATCGTTTGAAGCTCCCACAACCTCCAAACATGGCTGAAATCGTGTGGAGCTCCATTCCTATTTAGCTTTCTCTTTTTCCCTTGAAAATCCAGCCCTTAGAAGCTTGAATCATCCCTCTACAATGCCTAGATTCACTTCAGTCCGTTTGGACAGCGATTTCTCTCCATTTCCCTCATTTTTCATGGCTTTTGTCGAAGCCATTTTAGCCTTTTTCTCTTTCTCCACCATCCTCTCTTTAATGGGAAAGAGGAAGACTGCCACAGATGAAGCTGGGCCTAGTCGCCCTTCAAAATCAAGAAGGCCGAGAGGTGGCGCCGCTAGCTCAAGCGCCCCTGCAGGTCCAAGTATAGCTCGTGAGTTTCACACAAAGCGAGATTTGGATCCCCATGCTCACGTAGGGTGAGTACTGTTGGCAGAGTTACCCCATGGCGCTTATACTGACCGCAAGGTCCTGTTTGAAGCGCATGTGGAGGATCGGCTCTTTGGTGAATATCTGTTGTTTGAGCGCATTGAGCTGCACATTGGGGTCCACTCTTTGAAGCACAGTCTCGAGCGAACGTGAGCACCGTTCGTGCCTTCTATACTCGTATCCGGGATCCTACATTGGAGCCATTACAGTTCAAGATTCCCTTTGATAGAGATCGGATGGCTACGATCGATGTTCGGCTGATAGCTCGCATTCTGAAGGTGCCTCTTGGTGAAGTTCATCCAAGTGCTGAGAATCTGAAGAGTGTGCGTGAGCGAGATCGTTGTACCAGGTTCCTATGCAGTAGTTTGGTTCCATGGCAGCCTAACGGAAGCCTCTTAGCGTCTCATATGTCGGATGATTTTTACCTTCTGCACCACATTTGTACGTTCAATGTGTATCCCAGGTCGACAAATCACGTTGAATGTACGCGCCTCATGGTTGACTTCTTGTATCAGGTGGGCCAGGGAGAGAATGTATGTATGGCCACCTTTGTGTTGCGACAGATCGTCCTCATAGCGAGATCAAGAAGAACGTCTGAGTCTCTTCCTTTTGGCTGGCTCATATGCAAGATCGCGCTTGAGTTGCTTACAGACTTGGGCCGAAAATGCCTGTACTGATTCACTTCATCGATGAGACTACTATGGACAGAATGAAGATAGGGCCTCGGCAGCGTGAGGCTCAGCTTGATCATGATAGCGAGGGCGATTATGATAGTGAAGCGGATGTTGGTGAAGAAGTGGATGGGGTAGAAATAGAGGAAGAAGCCCAGGAAGAAGAAGAAGAGGAGGCTCAGGATACTGATGAGAGCCCTCCTCCAGCTACGCGGGCTACTAGAGATACTCACATTGCCCGACTCGAGGAGAATCAGGTTGCCTTGCGACGGGAAGTCCAGGAACTTCGGGTCGAAGTTGAGTATACCAAGGCTGTCATGAAGAGAAAATTTGGTAAGGTGACTCGCACCTTGAAGGCTATCCTATGTTGCTTGCAGGATAAGGGTGCTCCTCTTCCATTGCCCAACTCGGATTAGCGATGAGATTCCAGATATTTGTTGATTGTAGTTGGTTTATTTCCTGCTTTCTGTGTGTAAGCCTGATAAGGCTAGTAGTTTGCTTATGTTGTTGTTGTAGCTTCGACTGGCTTAGTTTCCATGTGTTTCTCGTCAGGATGCATGTAAGGATATATCTCTTGAATTGTGACAAATTTTGATTTAATGAAATGCATGCAGTCCCTTTTGATATGAAGTGTGTGGAATGCTTAAGGGATTGTGTATTGCTATGCTACATCTCACGCTTTCCAACACAAGGCTCATTTTCCAAAGCCTACGAAGTTGATTTGAATCCCAACCCACCCTCCTACTAAACATGTCATTCCCAATTCTTAGATGGGAGTAGGAAAGCAGTCCCATTTAACACAACTTGAGACCACTGGCCGCATATGCCCTTAGAGTTTTGGACTTGGAGTGGTTTTCGATGTGAGAGAACTGACGATATAGGACATGTAATTCCACTCAGACAATCTTGACCTTAAGCAATAGAACGATCCCCTGTAGTAGAAATGGTATGAAACTATTTGGCATATAAGCTTAGGCTGTAGATTACAGACTAGTCTACTAGTTACAGACTAGTCTACTAGTTACTTTAAGGAATAGTAGGTTAAATTTGGCTGGAGTGGAACCTCATTCTTCGAGAGATCCCCTTAATACTTATAAACTTCTATTATAACCCTTAGGAAAGTTATTTTAACTTAGAATCTTTCACTCTCAGGGAAAACTTATAATTCCCTCAGATTGAACTTAGAATAAACCAACATGCCCCTTAGAATTGCCTTCCCCAAGGGCTTACTGCATTTGGGGACGCAGAGTAAAGGAACTGTACATGTAGGCGATGTATTCGCGGTTTGAATCGATTTCTTAATCCTAGTAGTTACCAATAAATCCAATGCTCTGATCAAGCAGAAGATCGGCATTGACTCGGATTAAGAACTGATACAGTAAATTTTCTGTCCTAGGTAGACAGAAAGTCTATGTATCCAGCTCAGACCCACTACACAACTTTTCTTCCGTGTTAGCCCGACCACCTACAATAAAAAGTTATCGCTTTGCCTTTGAGAAATGGCAAGGACTTACAGCCTATAGAGATTTGACCTCTTACCACAAACTCACATCCGTCCTTGAAATCAACCACAACACCCATCCTTTCAGCTCCTTTCTACAACCATAGGTACCAATGCCATAGAACACAACATTAACAAAGGACGACCAATGTGGCGAGAGTTGTTTCCCATTTCACGTCAAGGATAGGTCCCAAGTAACATCTCGTTCTGATATACGGATCGGGACATAGGATCTTGAACCTTGAGTAGAATTAAGTTTTAAGGGGGGTAGAACGTATTGAGCCAAATCTTGTTAGGATTAGCTAATGCAACCGTTGGATCAGAGTAGCACAGCGGAAGCGTGGTTAGCCCCTTCCCCACTGGCCCAGGATCGAAACATTTGATTTAGGTTATACGTAAGGGTAGGTCATTAAATAGAATTTGAACCTTCCTTAGAATGTTAATACGAAAGTCTCTTTAAGGACTCATTACCCTTAGCCAATTTTGGGGATAAAATTTTATTTTAAAGGAGGTAGATTGTAACACCCTGGATTTTAGCCAACCTGGGATTAGACGTCCTTAGATAATGGGTCAACCAAAACACTTTGGTAACCGCTCAGAACCCAATGCCAAAGCCAAAGAAATCACTTAGGAAAAATTCCTTTAGAAATTAGGCGTAAGTTAGCTAGCGCTACGCTAGAGTAGTTGCGAAATTGTCCCTGATCGCTTTAAATACGTTCTACAAGACCCAAAACTTATAGAATCGTTGATGCTACGTTACCCTAAAATCCAGGATCAAAATCTAAATCGGTTTGTTCTCGGGAACCCTTTGAAACTTTTTATTGGATCTAGACCGCGTCGAAAGTCCGATACCTACAATCTTAGACCGTTATGACCGCTTGGCTAGACTTGACAATCATTTCGAAAATCAAGCCCAACCGACGTTCAAAGGCTATTTCATTGAGCCTGGAGTGGAGTGAGAAAAGGGTTAGATTTAAAAATTTTAATTCAAATCTGGCACGTGACTTGGCGCGTTATTATTAAGTGTTCTGACCGTTAGAATTCAACCAAATTATACCCTCGGATCAGGAAAAATTTCTCTTTCATATCATGAGACTTGTAGACCTGATCTAGGTGCGATGACCGCTAAACTGAAATTGGACCGCCACGTGCGATCTGCGGTGTAACGCCCTGAAAAAATCCGTACTTGGACACGAGTACCAACTCGACCAGAAATTGCGTAGGATTAATTCCTTTGGAAAATATGTGTAAGTTAGCTAGCACAACGCTAGAGTAGCTGGGAAATAGTCCCTGATCACTTTAAATACGTTCTACAAGACCCAAAGCGAGTAGAACCAATGACGCTATAATACTCTAAAACCTCGGATCAAACTCTAAACCGGTTTGTTCTCAGGACCTCTTTGAAACTTTGTATTGGATCTAGACTGCGCGTCGAAAGTCCGATACCTACAATCTTAGACCATTATAACCGCCTAGCTGGACTTGACATCACATTGCATGTGCCTGGAAGATGTGGAGCACTGAGCAGTACGCAAGCATGCCGCGGACGCAGATGGTGCCGTATGAGGGAGAATGTCGGTGAGGGCATCCATCATGTCATGTCATATTGCATTAACAACAGTATTAGGAATGTTTGATTTACTGCTTTACTATTATCGCATGATTGATTTGAGAACATGCTAATCTTTGCTCTATTATTCCACTGAGTTAGCTACTCACTCCCACGTTATGGGCTAGTGTTTACAACACCCACCAGACCCTGTCTTAGATGCAGGTGAGGCAGCGATTCAGGAGGCGGAGCCAGACTATGATGAGGACCAGGACGAGTTCTCATATATGAAGTACCACGACGGCTTTGCTTAGGGGGCCTGGATTGGCGGGACTTCTCAGTGGGACCCTTTTTGGACACTTAATTTCTATTTATTTACATGTATATGAGACTCAGAGATGTATTCATACTTTGGGGACAGTAGAGATTATTTTTGTTTTCCATACAGTGATATGTATATCCTTTAGTCTTCCGCTTGCTTTTATCACTGAATCTGGAGTATGTATTGCAGTTTTGGTATACTTTTACTCATGTGAATGCTTTAACTCAGACAACATTGAATCATAATCAATTTTGTTACATAAGTGACGGTCTGGAACTCGGGAGTTGGGTTTATACACGACCCCCGATTTTCAGGGTGTTACATGCGAACTCTTCTGGTCTGAAAACTTGATGTGTGCTAGATCCGGTATGCATGAGCTTAAGTCCGACCGCGTTCAGCTAGGGGACCTCTCGAAACACTCTTTTAGACCAGAACAACCCCGATTTGGTTATACCTCAAGTAAACTTTGTTCCCGAGCCTAATTTGGGAAGGTTTTAGCCTATATAAGGGCTTTAAACCCTCTCACAACCCTCCCATCCGAATTTTCTTGAAACCTTAGGAAAAGAGAGAGAAAAAGTGAGAGATTGTGAGTGAGTGTGGGAGAGATTCTCCTGCCACTTGCACCATCTTTTGCACGTGCCAAAGCACCGCACTCTAATCACATTCCCGGTGATTCCAATGCACTCCTAGGTAAGAAAAACCCTAACTACTTGCTATTTTGGGGTTTCCTTAGATTTATTAACGATGTAGCTTATACATCTTGTGTATTAGGTCGCCTGTTCGCCGTAGACGAAGCGTATACGCTCCATTCGGAACGATACACATCTAGGGTAAAAAGGTGAGGATTTTAGACTCTTTGATTGACTGATTTCAAAGCTTTCAATGTCGTTTAATAGTAGATTATCGACGACAATGCCGTTTGACATGTACAACATGCTGTCCATTTTTCATTTCGTAAATGTACGGTAAATATGAGATTTAGGGTATTTTAGTCATTTGTAGGAAATACTGCTTACGTCCATATTTTGATAAAATGTTTTCCATGGCTATTTATCTTGTTAGAATATTAGGAATACATGCATGATTGGTTTGGCGAAGAGATTCTCCCTTAAGCTCACTTTGAGTCGACATACGCTATGTAGACTAAAGTGTGTAGACTAAGTGTTCGTATAAATGTTTGTATTAGTATGTATTGAGTAAATGGTGTTGTGAATGAGTTTTGAGATTGAATTCTCAAGTAATATGCTGATGTAAATGATTTCTATCATGTTGGCTATATGTATTGATTTCATTATATGTATGAAATGCATGTGTTGGACGATTTTCTTAAGTTGTATGTTATAACATGTTTCAACATGATTACAATGTTGTATTTCATGTCTGTTACTCACATATGCTTACTGATGTTGATGCATAAATTCTTGGAGCTATGACCTAGTCTAGGCAGTCGGTAATGGATTGGATTCGTGGTTGGTTTCTATTTGCCACGAAGGTCGCATCGATGAACGCGAGTCGTGTTTTGGGTTGGCGGTAGTGGTTAGGCCACACGAAGTGTTTTATGCACTTCATGTCGTTCAGCTTGAGATGCGCTCGTACTAGTCGAGCCCGTCAAGTAACCCGACTGGACATTGTATGTTCACCCTGTATGAGTCATAACTGCTTGAACCTAAGGTACTGAACTTAACATTGGAAACCCTGTTAACCATGGTACCTTGATCCATAAAGACTCATGAGCCGGGGATGGTGGTATGAGACACCGTGGTCGAGCTGTCGGCCTACGCTGGGGCCACAAACCTCCCCGTAGTGACCAGTGAGCACCCTACTCTGAGCAGATTATGGTGGTATGAGACACTATATTCTTGCTGTCGGCCTACACTGATCAGGTGACGAGCCCTTTGTAGTGACCTTGAGTTTATCCTGACACCGCATGGGAGCGACGAGTCCTGATGCAGTCTTAAGGATAATTAGGCCTGTATTGATAAGGTGATGGGAAAAAGGTACAACGAGTGCGAGCAACAGCCGTGGCAGCCCTTGCAGCGACCTACAAATATAACATCGTATGAGATTACTAGGAGTGATGACCCTAGACAGGATCTGTGTTGGGATTGATATAAGTAAAGTACCTAAGTTTCCCAATACTGCTATATGAAAAGGAATAATAACAACTTGGTAATCATATCCACATCACATTGCATGTGCCTGGAAGATGTGGAGCACTGCGGGAAGAAAGCATGCCGCGGACGCAGATGGTGCCGCATGAGGGAGTATGTCGGTGAGGGCATCCATCATGTCATTTCATGCTTGCATTAACGAGAGTATTTAGGAATGTTTGATTGTTTGCTTTACTATTAATGCGTGATTGATTTGATAGCATGCTAATATTTACTCTATGATTCCACTAAGTTAATTACTCACTCCCACGTTACGGGACGGTGTTCCGGACACCACCAGACCCTTTTGTAATTGTAGATGCTGGCACGGCCTGCGAGGCAGAGCCGGACTTGATGATGATGAGGAGGATCCCTCCTTTATGTGTGATCTGATCGATGGGATTACAGGGAGGTTGAGTAGATGCCTTGACACTTGTCATTCTATATTTTTGGAGCACTCATGTATATTCTTTTCTTTCCATTTTTGGAGTATACATGTATTTAATTAACCTAGTAACATGTTCACACTCTGGAGACTTACAATCAATTATATACTTTATGTATTTATCAAAGTCTTTCGCTTGCTAATTTAACCGTCTCTAGAGTATGATATGCTGTTTTGGCTTAGTCTCAATCTTGTTTAATGCCATTCTACAGATGACATGCATTTATCATTATCTATATTGCATAAGTGACGTTCTGGAACTTGGGAGTTAGGTTTCTACCCGACCCTCGATTTTCGGGGTGTTACAGAAACCACCGCACATGTTTCCTTTGTGGCCAACTTAAGGAGTGGAGGCAAGGGAATAGCCTTGCATCGACCAATATGACAGAGAATTTCTGCCTGCTCCACCAAGTATGCACATATAATGTGTATCCTAGGTGGAGTAACCGCACATAATGCACTAGTTTTATGGTGGACTTCCTATACCGGGTCGGACAGGGAGAAAAAGTGTGCTTGCCTACTCTCATCTTGACCTAGATAATGAATACTGCATGATTTTCTTGGGTAGATGCCTCACTCCCTTTCGATCGACTTATTTACAAGATCGCCCACAATTTCAAATTCAGACTCCATATAGATAACCTCACCCCAATCCATTTCATCAATGAAACTACACTCAACAATATGGGAATAGGCCCCTGGCAACGTCAGCCAGGATTGATAAGCATGGGGATGAGATAGAAGAAGAGACTGAAGAGGAGGAAGGCAGTGAAGAAGAGGAAGAAAATGAAGAGGAGGAAGGAAATGAAGAAGAGGAAGGTAGTGAAGAAGAGGTGGACAACATAGAAGAGAGACAGGAAGAGGAAGTGGGGGCCCAAGACTCAGATGGGGGACCTCCTACTGCTCGTGAGGACTGCAATGGTCGGGCCGCCCTAGAAGCCCCCATGGCCAAGATTGAAGAAAACCAGGCCTATCTGAAGAAGAAGTTCGAGGAGAACCTTTCCTGCCTAAAATAAAAGTTCAAGAGAATGTCTTGCACCCTAAAGGCCCTCATGTGCTGCATGTAGGATAAGGGAGCGCCTCTGCCTTTGCCAGAATCAGAGGACTAGTCATATGTTTGTAGTTATTTTCTTGTTCCTTTTGTAATAGCCTTGATTAGGCCTAGTTTGGATGATAGGTTAGTAACTGTTAAAGCCTTTTGTTAAATTAGCTCACATGCATTCTCTGTCATAATTCATGTAATGCTACATCATGTGTATTATGAAAAATTTTGGTTAAATGAAATACATGAAGTTTCTTTGGTTCAGAACTGTGTAGAATGTTTAGAGAAAGTCGATGATGTTGTCCTAATCCTGTAAATGTTTCACCCTATGTTGTATATAGGGAATGCCTCCCAAAATGTACCACCCTGAAATTTTTGCCAACCTGGGGTTAGGCGTCCTTAGGCGATGGGTCAACCATAGCACCTTGGTAACCTCTCAGAACCCAATTCCAAAGCCAAAGAAATCACTTAGGATTAATTCCTTTATAAATTAAGCGTAAGTTAGCTATCGCTACACTAGAGTTGCTGTGAAATTGTCCCTGAACACTTTAAATACGTTCTGCAAGACCCAAAACTTGTAGAATCAATGACGCTATAATACCCTGAAACCTAGGATCAAACTCTAAACCCGTTTCCCTCAGGAACCCTTTGAAACTTCGTATTGGATTTAGACCGTGCGTCGAAAGTCCGATATCCACAATCTTAGACCGTTACGACCGCTAAGCTGGACTTGACAATCGTTTCGAAAATCAAACCCAACCGACGTTCAGAGGCTATTTCATTGAGCCTGGAGTGAAGAGAGTGAGAAATGGGTTAAGATTTGAAATTTTAATTCAAATCTGGCACGGGTCTTTACGCGTTATTATTAAGCGTTCTGACCGTCAGAATTCAGCCAAATTTCACTCTCGGGTTAGGAGAAATTCCTCTTTCATATCATGAGACTTGTAGACCTGATTAAGGCACGATGACCGCTGAACTGAAACTGGACCGCCATGTGCAATCTGAGAATTCTGCCGGTCTGAAAACTTGATGTGTCCGTATTTTGCTGAAATGCTTGACATGTAAATTTATCGTGTTATGATATTATATATGCGTGTATAATCTCTTTGGCGAAGAGATTCGCCCTAACGTGCATTTTCGGTCGACATATGCTATGTAGACTAAAGTGTGTAGACTAAGTATCTATATAAATGTTTGTATTAGTACGTATTGAGTGAATGGTGTTATAAATTAGTTTTGAGAATGAATTCTCAATCCACCTGAAGTTGTATACAATTTCCTACATGTTTTCTATATGAATTGATTTCCTTATATGTATGGAATACATGTGTTGGTTGATTTACTTACTTTGTATGCTATAACGTGTGTTAAAATGCTTGTATTGTTGAACTTCAATTCTATTACTCTCATATGATCACTGGTATGGATTACACATGTTTGGGGCTATGCTTTAGTCCAGGCAGTCAGTAATGGATTGAATTAGTGGTGGGCTTCTATTTGCCACAGTGGACGCGTCGATGAACGCGAGTCGTGTTTTGAGTTGGCGGCAGTGGTTAGGCCACATAAAGTGTTTTATGCACTTCATGTCGTTCAGCTTAAAATGCACCCGTACTAGTCGAGCCCGTCAAGTAACCCGACTGGCCATTGTATGTTCACCCTGTATGAGTCATAACTGCTTGAACCTAGGGTACTGAACTTACCATTGGAAACCCTGTTAAATATGGTACCTTGATCCATAAAGACTCATGAGTCGGGCATGGTGGTAAGGGACACCGTGGTCGAGCTGTTGGCCTATGCTGGGGCCACAAACCTCCCTATAGTGACCAATGAGTAACCTACTCTGAGCAGATTATGGTGGCATGGGACACTATATTCTTGCTGTCGGCCTACACTGATCAAACAACGAGCCCTTTGTAGTGACCTTGAGTTTATCCTGACACCGCATGGGGCAACGAGCCCTGATGCAGTCTTAAGGATATAACTAGGCCTGTATTGATAAGGTGATGGGGGAGAGGTGCAACGAGTGCGAGCAACAGCCCTGACAACCCTTGCAGCGACTTTGAAATATAACATTGTATGAGATTACTAGGAGTGACGACCTTAGACAGGATTTGTGTTGGGATTGATATAAGCAAGGTACCCTAGTTTTCCAATCCTGCTGTATGAAAAGGACTAATAACAACTCGGTAATCATTATCCATATCGCATTGCATGTGCCTGGAAGATGTGGAGCACTGAGGAACACAAGCATGCCGCGGGTATAAGATGGTGCCGTATGAGGGAGTATATCGGTGAGGGCATCCATCATGTCATTTCATGCATGCATTAACAACAGTATCTAGGAATGTTTGATTGTTTGCGTTACTATTAACGCATGATTGATTTGATAACATGCTAATCTTTGATCTCTTATCCCACTAAGTTGATCACTCACTCCCACGTTACGGGATGGTGTTTCGAACACCCAACAGTCCCTAATTTAGTTGCAGGTGATGACACTGCTTGTGAAGTGGAGCCAGACTTATATGATGATGAGGAGAACTTTTCCTTCGTGTTTTGATCGACGGGATTACAGGGAGGTTGATTAGATTCCTTGACACTTGTCATTTTATATTTTTGGAGCACTCATGTATATTCTTTTCTTTCCATTTTTAGAGTATACATGTATTTAATTAACCTAGTAACATGTTCACACTCTGGAGACTTACAATCAATTGTATATTTTATGTATTTATCAGAGTCTTTCGCTTGCTAATTTAACTGTCTCTAGAGTATGATATGCTGTTTTGGCTTAGTCTTAATCTTGTTTAATGCCATTCTACAGACAACATGCATTTATCATTATCTATGTTGCATAAGTGACGCTCTGGAACTCGGGTGTTGGGTTTCTACCCAACCCCCAATTTTCGGGGTGTTACACAAAACTACTTGGAACATGGCACGTCTCCCACATGGCAGAATGATTGACGAGGCCCCTCAACCGAGTGATAGCCAAGAGGACCCTAGTATGGGTCTGGGTAACGATACGATGCGGATTCACAATCGGCCATTGGCCCCAGAAATGGGCCAACACTGAGTGCACGACCAGTTTTGGGTCAGAACCATGCGTTCTCGTCGACACCACACATGCCTCAAGAGGCCTCTCCCCCTGATAGATTAGAGAAAATGATGCTCCTAATGCAACAACAACAACAAGTTTTGGCCACTATAATGGGGGCAATTGTGTAGAACATAAATGTGGCCCCGTCGATGTCACCTGTACAACCTACTGGGGCTATGACCACAAGTGGCCTGTTCGAGTGCTTTTAGCGCCTCCGTCCTCCCACTTTTATGGGTACTCATAGACTCGAGGAGGTTGAGTGCTGGTTGGATCGCATATCCAAGATGTTGAAGCCATTACACTATTGAAGCAGAGCAAGTAGAGCTTGTTATGTATATGTTTGAAAAGGAGGTTAGTCTTTGGTGGGATAGCATCCTACGAACCATTCCCATAGGATTTGCGTGGACATGGGATGAGTTCAAAACCCGTTTTCATGGAAAGTACTTCCCCCTCACTTACTATCACGCCCCCCAAACTCAGAAATCGGGCTCACAAAATTCTCGATCGCTGAATCTGGTGTCGACAGCCTCCGTAGTACCCCATTCTCGGCTCTCGGCATCCATACGCTAGATTCCAAACCTGAGATTCTACATGGAGGATTTTCTAATGTACATTTTACTCTTAAGAAGTATAACCATAGGTATACCCAAATCACAAAGGCAACATCATCATCACATATCCACTAATATAAACATTTGAATACAATGCTGAAAAGGGAAATACATATATAAAAAATCAAAGCTCAAGAAGTCTGCTGCATGCTCCAAGCTCATCACTATTGTGACCTAACGCCACCTGCATGCATCTATCATGCATAAACTTATAGAAAGGTTAGAGGGTGGTGTAAGTGTCTGTGTTGAAGTGCCAAGCATATAAATATCAGAGTGAGTAGAAATACTGGCAATTCATAAACCGTACAATATCAGAGTAATGTGGAAACATGCTGGTAAGCCATAAATACCATTATCCTTATCCACGTTATACGATGCAAAAACATAATAAGCCAATGTCATATATTGAGAATGTAATTCAATATGCAAATCTTGATGAGTCCCCGAACACCACCAGCCATATTTAAGCCATATAAATGCAGAAACATATAAACCTAAAATGCCACATGTCGCGGATGTAATGCAATATACGGTGTAAATGAAATGATCAGGCTAAAACGTGAAGTCGGGATGATAGTACGTAGTATCGCAGGTTACGGGGTCTATCATAAGGGACTTCTATCCAAACCAGTCCCATACCTAAATTTAGATATATAGACTCAATATGGTAAACTCTTGATCTTAGGTTAGTCGTGCGCCCCAACCAAAATCCTAGCCATTGCGAAGGTACACATGATGACTTGATTGGTTCCACCAGCCTAAGTGGATAGTGAATGAATGAATGAGTATAATGCTGAGTATGCAACTCCTGCTCCACAAATCATTACTGTACATCTCTAGGATCATCATCGGGATCTAGCACACTCCATGCTAACTGTCGCCGCTGCTGGCCGCAGAGCCCAGTGAGTGGAAAAGACCTCACTACCCGCTTGCCAGCAGTATACCAATGCCTACCCTGCTCATCGATAGCGGACCCATTTGGGAGTTGGTCAAACTCAACCTAGCTTATAGCCCCCTCACTCAGGTAGATAAGGCCACACCCCCTCCCAATTGAACACGACACAGTGGGAGACGTGGCCTACTGGTATTTGCCACTTGGGCGCTCATGTATCCACTCTGTCTAAACTTTGGGGTGTCTCCTGGCCTCGGAGGTTTAGGGACTTCCACCCATGGACAACCAAAGCACCTAGATACTGAAACCAAATATTTTCAGTGTCTCATATGGCCATCTACGACATGCCTGTGAAGGTCACAACTCTGATATCGCTAGGGTGTATAATAATCATAATAACACAATGCAAGATTCATGAGTCATGTAGCCAAATCATGCATCAATCCTGCGTATACCATGTGCTTATGTGGGATAACTCCACCTATGAGGGAGTCCCATAAACCATCTGTGCTATGACATATACAATGGTTAATCAATCTTATAATAAACATGCAGATGATGCGTATGGGCATGTATCATGATGCTATACTGTCACATACCCATAAACAGTATTAATAACGGGCCTCGACAATCGACCTCGATAATGTGGGCATTTAACCAACATTACCCCCAAGGAATGGCCCACATAGAGCCTAACATATAGTGGACCCATGACCTCACACAAGGGCCGAATATATAATACTATGGGCCTCACTCAAGAGCTTAATACACATCATGATGGGCCTCTCACATGGCCTTAATATACATCACAACGAGCTTCATCGCCTGGTCCTCAAATGCACCACAATGGGCCTCATCACATAGGCCTCATATACATCACATTAGGCCTTAAACACGGGTTGAATACACATCACGATGGGCTTCATATACGGGTTACATATACATCACATTAAGCCTCAACACATGGGTTGGTATACATCACATGAGCCTCATGTACATCATCATACACATTGCAATGGGCCGCATACCTAGGCCTAATACACTTCATAATGGGCCACATGACATGGGCACATGACATGGGCCTAATACACATCATAATGGCCCGCATGACATGGGCCACACATACATCACAATGGGTCTTAACAAATGGGCCAAAAATACATCAAGGTGGGCCTCATGGATGGGCTACAAATACATCAAGGTGGGCCGCATTTACGGACCTCACCAATGGGCCGCATCTATAGGCCACAAATACATCCGGGTGGGCCCCAAGGCAGACACATCAGGTGGGTGGATCTCCACCGTCCAGTTCTGCTGGATGGTACAAATATAAAAAATACATCATGTGGGTTCCACACGGTGGATAGATGGATGGCATGGATATACGACACATGCATTAAGGTGGCCCACGTCCATGTAATGGACAGTGTGAATAAAACCCATACATCAAGGGGGTATAAAACACATACTCTGAGTGGGTCCCACCGTCAGAGTGTTGGACGGTGTGGATTACAAAATATATATCACGGTGGGTCTTTCAACAGATGGACGGCGTGGATTATAAAATATACATCATGGTACACCCTATGCTATCGCGTCCAGATGGATGGTATAGATAAAACGATGGGGTCCTCACCGTCCAGATGGATGGTGGGAATAAGATACATATATCATGGTGGGTCACACCGTCCCACGTGCAGGGACTGTGTGGATGTGATCTGACCCACTAAACTTGCTGATTCAATACAACAACTATATAGCAGGAGTGAGGTACTCTAGCCAATTGGCTTCCCAGATGGGTGGGTCCCACATTAGGCCCACCAGATATATATCCATATATGTATATATATATATTATAATTATATTATTATAATTATTTTTTATATTAATCAAGCCACCATCCAGCGACCAGCGTCTAGCAATGGACGGACGGCTGGATGAAACCATACATCTTGGTGGATACTCAAAGCCCCTGCCCGTCTCAACTAAAAGGATGGATGGTGTGGATGGAAAACATCCATCATGGAGGTCCACGTGCTGCACTCAGCACATCACCAAGGTGGGCCCCACGTCCCCTTTCAAAACGGTTGGATGGTTTGGATTTAACACATACATCGTGATGAGATCACAAAACTTGCTGGCGTCCATCCAGCAACCGCTGCTACTGGGATCTCCATATGGCTAGAGGTGGATGGCCAGAGTAAAACACATACATCTTAGTAGGGCCCACCATCCAGGAATAGATGGACGGTGTGGATAATACACATACGTCGTGGTGGGTCTCACTGTCCAAGTTGTTGGACGGTGTGGACACACCACACACATTAAAGTGGACCTAATGTGATGGATGGTGTGGATATATTACATGCATCAGGTGGGCCACACGATACCAAAGGGAAAGAGAGAGAGAGAGAGAGAGAGAGAGAGAGAGAGAGAGAGAGAGAGAGAGAGAGAGAGAGAGAGAGAGATGGTGAGGAGAGGAGGGATCCCACCACTATGGGTCCTCCCTATATAATACATACATCAAGATGGGTCCCACATATGTGGGCCCTCAATTCACAAAATCAAATACTAAAATCACCCACCTTTGATCTTTTCATACTCCTTCCATCAATGTGATCTAGAGCTTCAAGGGGTGGATTTTAACGGTTGAGATCGACTTTGAAGGGTTGGATTAGTGGTAGAGAGTGGGCCACACAAAGCTCTCTAATGGAGCTTGCTTGGACGTGGGTTGCTTTCATGAAGCTTGGGAGAAAAATGAGAGAGAGATGAGAGAGAGAGGTGATGTGAGTGATGGGGAGAGGGATGGGTGAAGTGATGGAAGTTGACTTTTGAGGATGGTTAGTTGTACTTGGGGATGGGTGTGAGTGATGGGAGTGATGTGATGTATACTTGACATTTGATGTGATGGATTCTCTCGGGAATGCAACACGTAGTGTTTTTCTCAAATTGAACATGGGCCCACATCTCCTAGCCCGGGTATCGCCTCGGCGCGCAAGACATGGCATCGGAATCACGGCGACGACGCGGTTGCTAGGGTATAAGTCTCGGGTTGAGTCGACTCTGGAATATGGGATACGATTCAGGGTCATGCGCAAACACCAATAATAGATCGCGAGTTGCCAAAATTTGACCAGGAGGACCATAGAAGCCTACAGAATAGTATGATCTAGGATACGGGTCTTACCACTCTCCCCTCCTAATAAAAATTTCATCCTCAAAATTTAAACCACAACACAATCAATACAGAGCTCACCAAGGGAGGAAAATACTATCCGAATGCAACATGCCAACATAATCAAACACCTAAGAGATGGGGATGGTGCATATGAATCTCTGGCTCTTGCACCCAAAACCCCTCATTGGCACTACGATGACCTCGCTAATCTTCGAGTCCCAGATCAGAAACGGTCGAAACTGGAGTACTATGCAGCCTCAGAATCTCAACGGTAAGAGGCAATGTCAGAAAATCTCTAAGTTATTCGAATTCAGGGATCTAACCATCTAAGTTCTCAATAATCATAGATTGTAGGGTAGCTATCAGTAGATATGTGATGTTATCTTCAGGTATTCTCAAGTTATGCTCTGATACCAACTTATGTCATGCCCCAAATTCAGAAACTGGGCTCACAAAATTTTTGATCACCGAATCTAGTGCCAACAGCCTCCGTAGTACCCCATTCTTAGCTCCCGGCATCCATACGTCAAATTCCAATCTTGGGATTCTACAAGAAGGATTTTTCAATGTACATTTTACTCGTATGAAGCATAACCACAGGTATACCCAAATTATAAAGGTAACATCATCATCACATATCCACTAATATAAACATTTGAATACAATGTTAAAAAGAGAAATACATATATTAAAAAATCAAAGCTCCAGAAGTTCGCTGCATGCTCCAAGCACATCATTGCTGACCTAATGCCACCTGTACGCATTTATCGTACATAAGCTTATAGAAAGCGTAGCGGGTTATGTAAGTGTGTGTGTTGGACATGCTAAGCATATAGATATCAGTGGTAGAATAGGAAAACCAGTTCATGGAGCTAGCTAGATATGCTTCTTTAAGTTTGACAGATGAGCTGATGAGAATGCGATAATTTTCAGAAGGGTTACGGGCTGATATCCGCTCCAAGATGTGTTGCGCTAGCATTCTCAACTATGCTGAGCTAGTGAAAATGTCCCTCCAAGATAAGCAGGATGGTGAAAGAGTGTCTTGAACACATATGCCAATGGGCCCAAGGCCTTGGCCTGAATTATAGAACCAGCCGCTTCTTAGAAAGAGGCCGCGTATGAATTCGCCTCCCAGACCAATGACTCCACTGGCTCAGTAGAGCCGATTTGATCTATGGTGCATCTATTGTAATAAGGAAGGCCATACAGAACCCTTTTGTTTTACCAAGATGAAGGACAACGGCTTTATGCCACTGTAGAGGTTAACAGCTAGTTACCACATGTCATTTCAGCTCCAACTCTACGATCTGCACCCTCAGCATAGCCATATAAATGGCCTTTCACACCTTAGAATAGGCCACCTCAAAGACCTATGGCAGTGTAACCCAATCGTCCACAACAAGCTCGAGTACATGCGCTCGTCGCTGAAGCGTCTGAATATGCGGTCGTAGTACCGTTAGCTTTTGAAGTCACTATCCACATCCAAGGTACACCTGTATTTCTGTTGGTGAATACCAAGTCCACTTTTTTCATGATAGCATGCTCTACATTCAGGCGATTAGGGCTGAACACTACCCTTATGGCTGGGGTGAGAGTCATCGCTGCAGAAAGAACTTTCTCGGACGCCACTAAGCTTTGTTAGAATTGCCCGATAGACTTAGGAAGCAGAGTGGTGTGCATTGACCTGATAATCACTACGATTTTCATTATGACATCATCCTCGGCATGGATTGGCTCACCAAAATGAAGGCAGAGATTGACTGTGAAACTAGATTGGTAACTAGATTGGTGACAGCCCATAGGCTTGAAAACATGAGCTTCACTTTCCCAGTTCAGCTCAGTTATCCTTACCAAATTCGTTGTTACGCTTCCCTATTAGAAAATTGTAATGGTCTATCACATAGGGACATGCTAGCAGTCCAACATTTCACAGATGTGTTCAGAATGATCCTGGGACTACCTCCTCAGAGTGAGATCGACTTTACCATCGACCTTGCGCCAGGTGTGACACCTATCTCTTTACCAACATACTGCATGCATCCGTGTGAAATGGAGGAACTGAGGAAGCAGATTGATGACTTGTTAGATTCAGGTTTTATACGGTCGAGCATATCTCCTTGGGGAGCACCTGTATTGTTTGTGAAAAAGAAGGACGAATCGCTGCGATTGTGTATAGATTATCGTAGGCTAAATCATGTTACAGTAAAGAACAAGTATCCCCTACCTAGGATAGATGACCTATTTGACCAGTTGAAGGGGGCATAATATTTCTTTAAGATAGACTTGCAGTCTGGGTATCATCAGTTGCACGTCAAGAATGAAGACGTACAGAAAACAGTATTCAGAACATGTTTTGGACATTACGAGTTTCTCGTAATGTCGTATTCATGGATCTCATGGACCAGGTATTTCGGCTGTATCTATATTGATTCATCATCATATTCATAGATGACATTTTGATATACTCAAAGAGCCAAAAAGATCACGAAGAGCACCTGCGATCAATCTTTTATACTCTCAGGAAGAATCAGTTATTTGCACAATACCGAAAATGTGATTTCTGGAAGGAAGAAGTCAAGTTCCTGGGGCACGTGGTTTCCAAGGAAGGAATTGCCATGGACCTTGCCAAGGTGGTCGTGATACAGGATTGGGAGCAGCCCGGCTCAATTACAAAAGTGAGTAGTTTCCTCGAACTTGCCAGCTATTATTGCTAATTCATTAAGGATTTCTCCAAGATAGCCTGACCATTATCTCAACTCACTCAGAAAGATCTTAAGTTTTCTTGGAACGAGAAAGCAGAAGCAGCCTTTCAGGAATTAAAGGACAAGGTAACGTCCGCATCCGTGCTTGTACTGCCAGAGCAAGTGGTCAAATATACTATATATATCGACGTATCACGAGTTGGTTTGGGTTATGTACTTATGCAGAAGGATAGAGTGATTGCCTATGCCTCACAATAGTTGAGGAAACATAAAGAAAACTACCCCACTCACGACCTGAAGTTGGCGGCAGCCATTTTCGCATTAAAGCTCTAGAGACATTATCTCTACGGAGAGGAGTTCGAGCTCTTTTGCAACCATAAAAGCCTCAAGTACATCTTTATGCAGAGGGACCAAAATATGAGGCAACGATGTTGGATGGAGACCTTGAAAGACTTTAAGTTTGAGGTCTCCTACCATCTTGGCAAAGCCAACCTTGTGGCCAGTGCATTGAGCCGTAAGAGAACAATAAAATTTATAGCCCCACTGATGATAGAGGAATGAAATATGGTGGAGTTTATGCAAGAAATCGAACAGAAGTTGACAGTGGAGGAGCTATTCGAGGGCGTCGCACACATCCATGTGTTGCCACTTATCGATGACCGAATCATTACAGCTCAGAAAGAAGATGAACTGTTAGTGAATATGAGAGAACATGTAAACGATAGTGAAGAATCCGAGTGGAGGATTGGCTTAGATGGAGGTTTGAGATATCGTGGCCGCCTATACGTCCCGAACCTCCATGACTTGAGGAGAGAAGTTCTAGAATCCGCACACAATTCAAAGTTGACGATGCATCCAGGTAGTATGAAGATGTATCAAGACGTGAAGCGTTCATGCTGGTGAGACAACATGAAGGCCCAAATAGCAGACTTTGTATCCCGATGTCTCATGTGCCAGCAAGTCAAGGCTCAGCATCACCGACCCCCTGGTTTACTTTAGGCCATGCCCACAGTAGAGTGGAGGTGGGATTTCCTATCTATGGATTTCATTTCCAAGTTACCAAAGATGAGAAAGGAGCATGACTCCATTTGGGTGATTGTGGACTGGTTGACAAAATCGACTCATTTTCTCCTGATTATAGTTTCTTATTCGGCAGATGATCTAACCAAGCTGTACATTAAGGAGATAGTACGACTACATGGGGTTCTTATAGATATTGTGTCGGACCGAGACACACTATTCATGTCTATTTTCTGGGCTCAAATCCAAGAAGCAATGGGAGTGAAACCGAAGTTCAGTACCGCATTCCACCCATAGACAGATGGGCAGACGGAATGGGTAAATCAAGTACTCGAAGACATGTTGCGAGTGTGCGTACTTAACTTTAAGGATAGCTAGGATAACATTCTCCCTTATGCCGAGTTCACCTATAACAATAGCTTCCAAACATTGGCATGATTCCTTACGAAGCTTTGTAAGGGCGTCATGTTAAGCTCCACATTGTTGGGCAGAAGTTGTGAGAAGAGCTTGGTTGGCCCAGACTTAGTTCAGGTGACCTCAAAGAAGATCGACATTATCAGGCGTTGACTCCTCACAGCCCAGAGTAGATAGAAGAGTTACGCCGATACAAGACGAAGAAAATTAGAATTTGAGGTTGGGGACCATGTATTCCTTAAAGTTTCCTCAATGAAGGGAGTCCTTCATTTTGGAAAGAAAGGGAAACTCACGCTAAGATTCATTGGCTCGTTCTAAATTTTATATCGAGTGGGTGTGGTAGCATATCATCTCGCCTTACCTACACCACTCGTAGGCGTGCACAACATATTCCGTGTATCGATGTTGAAGAAATATGTTCCTGACCCTACCCATATTATCAAATGGGAACAAGTGCAGTTAAGTGAAGATGCTACTTATGTATTGTGGCCCACATGTATTCTAGATAGGAAGGAATAAGTGCTACGCAGTAAATTTATCCCACTAGTGAAAGTGTTATAGACACACCACACTGACGAAGAGGCTACTTGGGAGACGGAAGCCTAAGTCCATAAGAACTTCCCTCAGATACTCGAGGAGTATGAAAAGATACTAATTTCGGGGATGAAATTTTTCTTTAAGGGGGGGTAGATTGTAACGTCTCGAAAAAATTTGTACACAGACTCGAGTACCACCACAGGCAGAATCACCTAAGGACGTATCCTGTTGTAATTTAGATGAAAATTAATCAATTACTAAACTAAATAATCAGTGGATCTAGCTCGAGCCACCATTTCCACAAATGGCAAGACCTAAAACCATTCGCAACGTCCCTTAAAGACCTAGTAAAAATCCCATGAGCCTGTCACTCTTGGGAGTACATTGAAACTCTGCATCGGGCCTAAACTGCACATCGAGAGTCTGATGACCGCGAAACTATAGGGTTATGTCCATCCTACTGGGCTTGATAAACATCGCGGGAATCAATCCCATATAGTATCCAGAAACACACAACTTGAACCCTAAGTGAAGTGTGTGAGAAACTTGAATATCTTTAGAAAATGTAATAAAACTTAAGTGAATTGGGCCGTTTGCTCACGCCTAAAATTGAGAATTTTGGAC
The DNA here is from genome assembly GCA_037074715.1 of Magnolia kwangsiensis. Lineage (NCBI taxonomy): Eukaryota > Viridiplantae > Streptophyta > Magnoliopsida > Magnoliales > Magnoliaceae > Magnolia > Magnolia kwangsiensis. The sequence continues at coordinate 35,881,417 of CM073587.1, read as the reverse complement.
TATCAGATTCTGACCAAACTTCACCCATGGGAAAAGGAAATTTTCCTGCACATATTTGTATACTTGTAGCCCCGATCAAGCAAGTTTGATCGTTGATCTGACACAAGTCCTCCATGGTCAATCGGCTTGTCTGATCACACCGAAATCACATCCTGGAATAGATCTATTGTCAGAGAACTTACCCTATGACATAAGTGGATAGTGGACCTCCCTATGAGCCCCGTTTTTTAGAAACAGCCGCCCTTTGGATATAACCTAAGTATACCAGGGCTATTTGCATCACTTTTTGGCCTATATATAGCCCTTATACCACCCCACATCTCACTTATATGAATTTATCCAAACCCTAGGAGAGAGAAGATAGAAAAGAAGAGAAAAGAATAAGGAGAGAAAAATCTTGGGAGATCATTGCCGTAGTTCTCTCCCATGACTCCACGCACGGAATCACCTCCCCATTTCGCTACACAATCTGTTTCGACTATAATTTGGGTAAGAAAACCTAACCCTAGTATCATTGTAGAGATCCATATTGATTAATCGTTGAACTAGCTAACTTATTTCATTGTTTAGGTGCCCGACGTTCCATTTTCGTGAATGTAGAATTCGAACCGAGTCTGAATCGAGTATTCTGACGAAAGGTGTGGATTATAAATGTTTAGGTTATGGTTTTCAATACTTTCAATATCAGCTAATGATTTGTGTCTGACTTGATTGCTACCACATACTCTTAGGCACGTCGGTTTTGATATATTTTACATGTATGAACTATGTTGAAAAAAATATGCATCCTATGTGTTTATTAAAATGTTTGAATGAACATGTAAACGTGATTTGTGCTTGACATGACTACTAATATAGGATTCATGTTTATCATATGCATGATGACTTCCTTGTTTAAGGAATTTCCATAATATATGTCAAAACTAATATAGTCTATGTATTTTTGGTGAAGTGTAACTTAAGTGTTTGATAAATTGTCAAAATGAGAAATTATTAATAATTTGTATTTATTAAGGGTATTGAGATAGGATTATTAATTACCTTATTCATTTGTATAGTTTCTTTCATGTAATCATATTTGCCACTACGTAATTTATGGATAAAATGTAAGTGTTTGGTAATATGCTCAATGTGTTTGATGAAATGCTCAAATGAGGAATTTACTTGAATTATTTGTTAAATGCTGAGATTATTATCACATGTGTTTACTTATTACATCTGAGTAAGATTGGGACTGCGACATAGCCCAGGCAATCGATAAAATTCCCCGTTTGGGTGATCGAATTAGTCTCGCCACATCGAGTAAACTCGACGAATCCAGGTTGTACGACGATTGTTAATAGTGGTTAGGAGACAAGGGGTGCTCATGCGCTCCATATCGATTAAGTTAGCGTGTGCCCATACTAATCGAACTTGCCTAATGAACCGATTGGCCTATTGTGTGTTCACCATGTATGGTTACCACTACTTGAATCTGAGGTACCCCTCTCCAATGAAAATTCCCACTCTAACCATGGTACCACGATCTGCTAAGACTAGTGAGCTAGGTATGGTGGTATGGGACACGGTGTTCGAGCCGTAGGCCTATGCTGGGGTGACAAGTCTCCCTATAGTGACCAGTGAGCAACCCAGACTCGTGAGCCGAGCATGGTGGTATAGGACACCGTGTTCATGCTGTAGGCTTAGTCGGCCTACGCTGAGGCGACGAGCCTCCCCGTAGTGACCGGGAGTATAAACTTTTGAATTTACTTATCTACTGCTTTTCATTAGGAGGGATGCCCTACAACTTTCCTATTATATGTGATTAACTAGGATTGATGACCTTAGATGGATCCTTCGGTTCAGGTTAATGATATAAAGGGAGGTACTTTAACTTTCCAAACCTTCTGTATGAATAATCTTAATTAAGTACTCGGCTAACACGACTATGCATCGCATTGCATTAGTTAGATGTGCTTTTGGCAAAGAAGTTGTACTTTAGGGAGTGCTGTCATATGAGAAATTGGTTGTCGGGGTCGCTTTTGAGGGAGCTTTATGTGAGGGTATACATCATTACTTGCACTCCATTCTCGCATTTAGGAAGTGATTGTTATATTGCTTTATCATTACTACTTGATTGACTTGATAACATGTTAACCTTTGCCTTATAGTACCACTAAGTTGATTACTCACTCCCACCCTAGGATGGTGTTTTAAAACACCAATCGGACTCTGGTTTAGATACATGTGTTGATGAAGTCTATGCGACGGATAGGACTTCATGGATGAGGAGGAAGAGTTCTCCTACGTTCAGCTCTCAGGCAGGTCTATGTAGACCTCGTGTCGATACACAGGGAGTACAGGGTTTTGACTTAGTCGAACATCTTACATTTTCCCATTTTATATATTTTGAAACTGCACATGTATAAATTCAGCTCGGTTACATACTCGTACTCCAGAGGTTGTGAACACTTTCATATTTAAATATATATGCCTCAGATTTTTGCTTGCTTAATTTAATTACGTCTGAAGTATGATATGTTGTTTTATTATAATCTCACTCATGTTTAACTCATTAATATGGATGAAATCTGAACATCATTATCCATGTTACATAGCGATGTGCTGGATCTTGGGAGTAGAGCTTTGCTCGACCCTCGAAATTCAAGGTGTTACACTTATCTTATCAAATTGGAAAATATATCAATAAAACTAAATATGACCTTCCATTGACCTAATTATTAATAAATGAGAACTATAATAATTGGCAGGGTTTCCATCACCAAACCATGCCCAAGAGACAATAGAAAACAATAGTATTTACTAATCCTATAATCTCAAAGTAGGAGAACTGTGAAGATTAGGAAGGATTCCATCAGCCTACCATGCCCAAGGGATGATGGTGAACAACAAGACTTACTAATTTCACAATCTTAAATCAGGAAAAGAAGATACTCAAAGCTATAGCTGATCTACTGTAATTTGAGTCACAATAAACCATTAAAAACTGAAAGTATTCCTTAAATATCAAATTAGAATCCATGGAGTTTAACATAAATGTGAATCAAAGCAATAGAAACATCCTATCATGTTACAAGCTTCACCTCTTAGCCCTACCTAAGAGGTTTATCCAACCATAGACATGATTGGATCAAAGTCTCTTAAGAAAAACATGAAAACAACTAAGGAAGAAGAAGAAAAATTCTTGGCGATGACTTCTCCACCATTTTGCTCCACTCTTTAAACCCTAGAAAATGCCTAGGAACATCTTAGGGAGTCTTATTTATAGTTGTGAAACTCTAACTTTTTCACCTAATTGGAAAACTTTAGAAATTGCTTCAAATTTACATAGTTTATTAAAATAGACTTCGCTCTGTGTAGTTTTCAAAAATAGGCTTTACTCTGCGCAATTTCACAAAATGACTCAGAGTTTTAGAATATACTTTTTTAGGATTCCTTTTCTTCACTTTAAATCTTTAATTTTCTTCATTCCTTACTTAGTTTTCTTAAATATTTGGCATGTGAATTCTTTAATCTTGGTCTCCTAAGATCCATCCCTTGCCTTGGTGATTCTTGAGCATCAAATCCATGCTTTTAACACCCTTTTCAATCCAAGCTCTTAAATTCACCTTGCAACACAAACATGAGTAAAATAAAATATTAAACATTATTATGTTCATAAAACCAAGATATAAATGGGGGATAATATACAATATTTGACCCTCAATAGTACCAGAGAGGGTTGCTCTATTTTTTTTTGGATTACCCTCTTTGATTTTAGATCCAGAGCTTTATTATGTCAAATTTTGACAGTTTATCTATTACCAAGTCACCTCCTTTTGATGGCTCTAATTATTCATACTGGAAAGCCAAAATAAGGATTTTTCTAAAATCCTTCAATGAAAGTGTGTGGCAAGCCACTGTGACTGAATGAAAACCTCTTATGACTAAAGTAGTAGCCGAGGATGGAACCAAATTTATGAGAGAAACCGCATTCTATTTATGGATTGTTGGTCAGAAAAGTGAAAGCAGTACTAATGTTAAAGCCTTAAATGTCATAACTTGTGATCTATCGCCTGATGAATTAAAAAAAAAATATTTCATATGATACAACTAAGTAAGCATGGGACATTCTCGAAATGACATATGAAGGAAGTATTATTGTCAAGAAATCAAAAGTTCAAATCCTTATAACCAGATTTGAGGAAATTTGTATGGAAGAAAATTAGACTTTCATGGACTTCTATACGAAACTGAATGACATAGTAAATTCCATTTGGGGTCTAGGAGATGGAATCCCTGAGAGCAAGGTTTGCGTAAAAATACTGTAATCTCTTCCCGATAGGTTCAATTCTAAGGTTACTGCTACACAAGAATTAAGGGATACTGATCTTATGAAGGTTGAGAGTTAGTTGGTTCGCTTCAAACATATGAGTTAAATTTTAAGGCTCCTAAAGCTAAGTCCATTGTTCTTAAATCTTCTAAATTTGTTTCAAAAGAAAATATTACTAATTCTAATTTTGAATAAAATGAAGATGATATGGCAATGTTAACTAAGAAATTTTATAGAATTTTTAAGAACAAGAAAAGAAAAAATTTTCAAAAACCATCTGATAAAAGAAAAGAAAAATCTAATTCTTAGAAATCTAAAACAAAGGATAGTTAATGTTTCAATTATCATGAATATGGGCACTTGGCTAATAAATGACCTAAAAAGGATAGGTTGTTGAGGGTTAAATTTTGCATATTATCCCCTATTTATATCTTGGTGCTTAATGTCCAATTTTACTCATGCTTGTGTTGAAAGGTGGATTGAAGAGCTTGGATAAGAAAAGGTGCTAAAAGAATGAATTTGATACTCAAAGATCTCCAACACAAAGGATGGATCTTACAGGACCAAGATTGAAGAATTCACATGCCAAAGATCTAAGGAAACCAAGTGATGCAGGAAGAGAATCAAAGACTTGAAGTGAAGAAAAAGAATCCGAAAAATAGATTCTAGGACCAAAAAAGTCTAACTTTGGAAAACTACCAGAATAGACTTCGTTTCCATTGAAGACTGTTAGAACATATCGAAGAACATATCAAAGATGCTTCAATAAAATTGAGAATTTCAGAATTTCAGGCCAAACTCACTGGACAGTTCTGGACCGATCTTCGATTTAATCGAAGACTGTTCGATAGAATCGAAGGACATATTGAAGGACATATTGAAGACATTTCGATAGAATTGAAACTGTGTAAATTTTAGACAGTTTCTAGATTTTTCCAAGTCAGTGCGAAAGGAGGTATTGCACAATTATAAATAGGAGTCCCTAGGGCATCCCTAAGCATCATTTAGGGTTTTAAGGAGCTTATCCAAGGAGTGAAGATGCCTTTCAAGAGTTTTTCTTCTTTCCTAGTTTGTTTTAATGTTTTCTTTTAGAGTTTTGATTCCAATCATGTTTATGGTTGGATAAACCCTTTAGATAGGGCTAAAGGGTGAAGCTTGTAGTGTGATTTGGATGTTTTCTTTGCTTGATTCATGTTTTATTGAACCTCATGGATTCTAGTTCTTATTTAAGGAATACTTTTAGTTTTTAATGGTTTGTTGTGACTTAAATTACAATAGATCTTTGATAGCTTTGAGTATCTTCTTTTCCTGTTTTGAGGTTGAGAAGTTAAGAAATCTTATTGTTCACCATTGTCTCATGGGCATGGTTGAGTGATGGAATCACTTCTAATCTTCCTAACTCTCTTATGTTTGGTTCTGAGATTGGAATATCCTAGTGTTTATCATTGTCTCTTGGGCATGGTTAGGTGATGGAATTACTTCCAAACCTCACAACTCTCATTTGTTGAGACTAGATTCATGGGATGTTCAGAGATTTGATTATCTCTCTTTTCCAATTAGACAGGATATGACTCCAATTCCAATTGTGATCCTTGAATCAAGGTAACATCCTGAGAACCTATAAGTGGATCCTGAGCACCCTATTTCCCACCTTTGAATTCTTAAGTTTCTAATTAAACACTTCACAGTTACTTCCTTTTATTTCATATTTAGATTCACATCTTTTTCGAGTTCTACTTCTAATTTCTTTCAGAATACTCACGAGATTAGTCCCTATGGATTCGACCTCAGTCTTATCGAGATTATTACTACATCGTGACCCTATACTTGGGGTTGTGAACATAAGTCTAAAAGAAAGGGCATGATAGCTACTTGGGATGAATCATCTTATTCTGAAAGTACTTTTGAGTCTGATGAATCAGACCAAGAAAATGCAAATGCAAATGATGTGAAGCCTTTATGACTATAGCAAGAGTCACTTCTTCAGATAGCTGTAATATATATGACTATGAAAATCTTAGAAGTGACCTTGAAAATGAAAATGAAGATGATCTTCAAGATGCCTACAATGCCCTATACAGAGAGAGTTGTAAAATTGTTGTGAAGTTGAAAATTTAAAAAGAAAAATATGCTAAATTAAAAGAAGAACTTGAAAAAGCAGTTTTTAGAAAAATCTCATTTTTTTTATTGTTTTGAAAAAATAAAATTAGATTTAAGTTTTAAATATTCTGAATTGCAAAAACTCAAAAAAAAAAATTTGAGAAACTAAAACTTGAAGTTTCTTTCCTTCAGAGTTCAAAGGACACTTAGAAATATGCCATTGGTGACGAAAATTTTGAAAAATTGTTAACCTCATCAAGATGATGTAGTGACAAGTCTGGTTTAGGTTATATTAAAGATAATTCTTTGAAAACCAAGGATTCTGCTCTTATCTTTGTAAGACGAGAATCCTCAAACTTTAATGGAAAGACTTTAAGAGAATCAAATCGTAATGATTTCAAAAATTCAAAACCTTTTCCAGTGTCTAAAATAAATAATAATGTCTTCAGCTATAAACATTAAAGGAATAATAAATCACCCTTAGCTGAAAAAATTATGGACTTTCTTAAAGAGCTTTTGAAATCCAACTCATAAGATATTGGAGTTAATAGAAAAAGGAGAAATCCTAACTCCCAATTACAGCGAAAATCAAGAGATATTCTTAAACCTAGAACCGTAATGAAATGAGTTCCAAAGGTTAAGTGTCTTGTTGCCCACACAACTTTCAAAGCCATTAGCCACTCAAGATGGTACCTGGATAGCAGATGTTCAACACACATGACAAGTGATAAGGTGATATTCACGAATATCAAAGAAGTAAATGGTGACTAGTAACTTTTGGAGATGGAAGCAATTGTAAAATAATAGGCCAAGGTAATGTACAACTTCCTAACTTGTCTCTCTTTAAAAATGTGATTTATGTTGAAGGATTAAAACATAACCTCTTGAGCATATCTTAGATTTGTGATAATAAACACTGTGAAATTTTTATATCACGAATGTGAGATTATGAATGAGAAAGGTAGTGTAATATTAAATGGTCACAGGACATCTGAGAAATATTTGATAATTCTTGTTCATCAAACCATTTATGTTACATGGTCCAAACAAATAAGACTGAACTATGATATAAACTTCTTGGACTTTTGAACTATAGAGATTTATATAAATTGAGCAAAAGAGATCACTTACGTGGCTTACCCAAACTGAAAAAGATAGAAAAAGTCTATGGTGCATGTCAAATTGGTAAAGAGATCAGAAATAGTCACAAGAAAGTGAACTCCTTAGCCATGACCAAACCTCTAAAACTACTCTACATGGATTTAATAGGACCAACTAGAATGGAGAGTAGAGGTAGAAAGAAGTATTTTCTGATCATTATTGATGACTACACCAGATATACATAGAAAACCTTTTTAAGAGAAAAATCAGACAATCTTGATGAAGTTAAGAAAATTTTAAATGTATCCAGACTGAAAAAGAGATATCTGTGGTGAAAATTAGAAGTGATCATGGCACTGAATTTGAGAATAGCAATTTTGAGAAGTACTGTGAGACCCGACCTGAGTTCGCATGTGTGCATGTGTGCGTGTGCGCGTGTGCATATGCATCTCGTTTATTTTGGTCCCGTGGTCCTAACGGTCAAATTTTGTCGACCCGTGACCCGTGGAGAGTATTTGCAGTCAACCTTGAGTTCGGTCACATAGACCCGACTCGGATTGACCCAAGACCTATGCCACTGTGACCGCATCATCACTGCGTCTCGTGCGTAAATCCTGTGTCCATCAAAAGTTGTAGCCCACACATTATTTGGACCGTTGATCATGATGTGGGGCCCACTTTACCCATGTGCACATTTTTTCATGTGGGTCCACCCTAGGTTCCATGTGCCTAGCCTACCCTACACCTCCCTATAACTAGCAATGATAGAAGTTCTCTAGCCTAGGTAAAGATAGCCTCTTTTCTAGAAACTCATGATGTGTTGTTCTAACCTAAGTCCTCTTTTTTAGAAAAAATCTGGATTTTTCTCTTCTCAAGAGAGAAAACTCATCATTCTCATCCTCTTTCTAGAAATCCCATCATTTCTTTGTTATACCTCTCCCATTCCTCCTCTTTCTCTCTCATTCTCTCATTTCCTCTCTACTCTTTTCTCTCTCTTCTCCTAACAACATTGCAATATTCCAGCCTCTCATCTCTCATTTCTCTCCCCATCCATCAATCAAAACCTCAACGCACCCCTTCATCTTGCTTCCTTGGACCCTTAGAAGCTTAGAGTCTAAGGTGGGTGCTTCTTTATGATATAATTTGATTTTTTTTATTATGTAAATCCCTTCTTCTCTTCATGATGAGAGTGTAAGACCCACTAATCAATGGTGGAGGTCCCACACGTCCCCATAGGTGTGGCCAAAATGGCCCACCTTATGCATGCATGTCCTATGCATGGGGTTTTACTTTATAGACCCCATCATGATGGATCCTTTGATATTTTTGCATGATGCGGTCATGTAGACCTTAAGATCATGGTGAGAATGGTATTCCCACTATCCATTTTAATTTTTAGCCATGCATGTGTAAGATCGATGTAGTAGATGCAAATCTATGTATGATGTGTGGTTGGATTACTCTTGGGAGGGCTCAATAATGGAGGAGCCCTTCCCTACGGCTGGATTGCTCTTCTTTCTCTCCTTTTCCCCTATTTTCATCCCTGATCATGGTGTGTGTCCTACCTTGTGGGCTAACAAAAATCCAGCCATCCAAACAAGGGAGGATGCCCACCCCAAAATCCAACTAATTAGGGAACATATAAAGGTATTTTGGATGGTAGGATGACTTGAATATTTGTAGGCCCACTAGGTTAGTCCATCCTCTAAGTTCCTGGGATTAAATCCCATTTTTATTAGTGTTTATAATTATTTTATTCCAATGTATTGTTGCTGTTCAGAAACTGTTTGGACAGATTTTTGGGTCACTTTGGTGCCTGATTTCTGGTGATTTGGTGGGAAGAAAAATGAAAATTAATATGTGATTCTTGTATCTACATGACCCACCTATAATCATACCAAATTTCAGCCTCAATGGACCCCATTTGGGCATTTAAAAGGGTGGGCCAATATAGTGGACTACTAGAAATTTCTGTTGTGCAGTCCAGCAGCGTAGTCCCCCAAAAAACAAACTTTTTAAAAATATTTTCTTAAAAGGTGGGCCATATTTTTGGGTCCCACCTTGTTGTAGGCTTGATGAGGGACCTTGGGTCTAAATTTTAGGAATTTTGAAGGCCCAGAACCCACCCATTTGGATGGCCCAAATTCAGGACAGTTATATTTCCAGCAATATTTCACCCTGGACAGATTGTAATTTTGAAATTTATTAAAGTATTTTGAGCATCAAAAAATTATGAAAATTTACAGATAGGTGGACCACCCATGGTGGGACCCACCTACAAATTTTTGGAGCCATGGATTGACCCCTGTGTACATCGTGACAAGGGTCGGATTGGCCCACCACATTGGGACGTTTAGGTTAGTCTAATTTTTCTGGAAAGACTATTTTATTTAAATTAATTAAAATATTTTTAGGTGTCTAAAAATCTTAATATTTTGTGGAGGTCTAGCCCACCCATGAAAGTGTCACCCTGTAAAATTTCACACCCAACGGACATTTGAGTTGACCGTGGTGCGGCCAGGAGTGATCCACTAGGCAGGGACGCCCAAGCTGGGGCATCCAGCCTGCTTTGTGGGCCCACCGTGATGTGTTGTATATCCCACCATCCATCCATGTGGAGTTTTTAGAGGATTAATCACCCTTCTCTTTTTTTTTTTTTTGGTATTCAATTGGGGTCCATTAGGTGGATTTTTAGGCAAGATACCCCGGACCCATAGAACAGCCTACACATGAGACATCCCTGCCTTAGGGTACTTTTGGGCCTGCATTCCAATGGCCTGACCCACTTGATATATGTGTTGCATATCCTCTCTCATCTGGTGGGGTCCATAGTGATGTGTGTGGGCCATCAAGGATTAAATATACTAAGAAATACGTCTATTGTTGGACTCCAACAAACCTAGAAATTTGGGTGGGCTTGAATTTGACATTGAGCCCAATAATTGTTGCCTATAAATGTTCTTTTAAGGGCAGTATGGCCCACTACATTTAAGGAGGATTTAAGTCAGGTAACTTACCATCTTAATTTTTTTTTTGGACTTAATTAGTGCATGATTAAAGGCCCATTCCAATTAGGATTCTTCTTAGGCTAGTCTCCTAGTTAATTATGAGCCTTATAGCCTTGGTTGGGTTGGAACTTTTGATAGGCCCGTTGGACCCTTGGGTCCTATATTTACTATGCCATTATGATGGGTCTTATGGGCTAAAAACTCAAGTAGTTGGGCCCTTACTTGCCCACTATAATAAATCCATACTTGAGTCGAGATGTGAGACCTAACTTGTGTTAAATATAAGGATTCCCATATGTTGAGATAAAGGACTGCCCATTAGGCGCACCACAATGAGTGAGCCCATGACCCTTATGGTTGGGTCTTAATCTTGCTTAAGGGCCCACCAGGTTGCCTATGTATTGGGCTTAGTGTATGGCCCACTAGACCATGGATTGATTGTGCCTTGGACCTTTCTTTACATACATAGCAGGCTACCCTTTTAGGACCTAGTTGAGGTTGGATGTCCTCATTAGTGGCCCTAAGGTAGGCCCATAGAGGCCCTTATAGGTGGTTGAAGGCCCACCATGGGCCTGGCTAGGATCGTTCCTCCTTAGGATATCAATCTCTTAGCTTGTGGGCCATCCCAAAGTACTGGGCCCCCACTAGAGGATTTTTCTTCTCCTTAGAACACTTGTTTATGTGTCTAGACCTTAGCCCTCCATAGGACAGAGGATTTCATATTTCACAGGTAGCATGCTTACATTATTGTGCCCTATATGCATCATCTTTATGAATTGATTGCATTGTGTGGTAGTCATTGAGGGATGAAGTTTCTCCCCTCGTGCACATTGTGTGCCTGCAGCTAGTGCATGATCTGTATGTGCGACTCATGCATTTACATCTCATTTCATGATGATACCACCCTTTCTTCATCCGAGCCTTACCTCCACAGGGACATTCGTGGATGGTCGTATGTGTGGACACTAAAACTGATACTTGAGCATACCCGGTGTATAGGATGCCCATGGGTGAAATTTTCAAAACTTCCATGGTACCATGGATCTACTTTAAAGCCGTGATCGAGTGAAAACTATGAGCACACGAGGGCCTTATACCGTTAGGCCATGACTCCCACTATCATATAGTCAGTTGAATAGGGGTGTGACCTTACCTGCCTGGTGTGAGGAGGCGTTACTAGGCTGAGTTTGACCATCTTGTAAATGGGTTCATTACCGTCAGGCCTTGGTGATGATTTGTTGTCCACAGGTGGGTAGTGAGGTCTCTTACACTCGTTTGACTATGCGGGGTCTGTAGAGTGGCAGTCATTCAACAGTGTAATGGACCCCGGTGATTTCCTTATGATTGGAAATGTACTTGACATTTAGTTTGGTTATGAGCACTGGCATTACTTGCATCGCATTAGCATTGGCTTTGTAAGCCCCCTTCATGCATTGCTTTGGTATGGTGTCCAGTACTCATTACATCGTATTCATGATAAGCCTTGGTAAGACAAGTGATATTCTTATTGAGCATGTTTTCTTCCTTGTACCTCCTGCTATTCTTCTGTGCACCATTATCACACACTTACACCACCCTCTAAGCTTCTATAAACTTATGCATGATTGTTGCGTACAGGAGACTCTAAGCAGGAGTCGTAGCGGCAGAGCGTGAAGTAGAGTTGAGCTTGTGAACTCCGGTGTTGTTGAATTTTCTCTCTTTTCCCATTATCTTATGTATGTCCTTTCATATCTGATGTAAGCTTGTAAAAGTTTAAATTTTTAGTGGATTTTATGATGTGTCCCCCTTGTTATTCTCATATGTACTTGCTATAATCTTGGGTAATGCTCGTATTGGAATGATTTTACTGTTATGAAAATCCTCCTTATAGGATCCTTGGATCAAAACCTGCCTCAGGAACCGAGAATGGGGTACTATGGAGGTTGTTGCAGTTAGAACTGGTCATCGGGTTCCTTGTAAGTCCGGTTACCGAGTCTGGGGCGTGACAGGAGTAGGTATCAGAGCGTGATAAGTAATTCTGGAATAACTCGGGACAATATCGCATGTCTGCTAAGCGCATAGGGTAAGTAGTGTCCTGAGACCCTTCCTTTCGCTCCATATTGCGCCTGTAATTATTTTGATTCCTTGCGTCGTCATTATTTTATAAATGATGCTGCCTAGATGTGGCACCTGAGGTCGTGGCATCCGTGGTCGTGGTGCCCGTGGTCGTGGTACCTGTGGACGAGGCGCCTGAGATACCCGTCCTTCTCAAGCACATCCTGCTCTCGGTGTTGAGGATCCGATTCCCGAGGTCTCGATCCAGTCCATTCCTCTAATTGAGCCCGTAACTCCTGCTCCTTCAAATGCTCCAGCTTCCCCACCGGTTCTCCCTCCTCAGCTTGTTGTTCCAGTTACAGAGGCTCCTACCCCATCAGCCTCCCCCTGAGGCGTGTGTCACCCCTACTTTTCCGACAGTACCCATAGGAGCCGAGCACTTCTAGTAATTAATGCAGCTTGTAGCTACTGCATTGTAGACTCATCAAACTGCTACCGCTGATGTTTCTGGGCAGTTTGATTTACCTCGTGCTAGTGCGATAACTCAACAGTTCCGAAAGCATGATCCCCCGAGGTTTAGAGGTGACCCTAAACCTTCTACCGATGAGGCTGGGCGCACTGAGGTTGCGAGGATTTTTTACACTATACAGTGTCGCGTAGATTAGAGGGTATCCCTTGTGACCTATTTTCTTCAGTGTGAGGCCTGTCATTGGTGGTCATCCGTATCCAGGATGGTCGGGTCTCAGTTTGTTTGGACATGGGAGGAGTTCGTGGTCCATTTTGACCAGAAGTTCTTCCTTAAGCATGTTCAGATCCAGTGAGCAATCTTGTTTGAGACCCTAGTGTAGGGTGATTTGTCTGTATCTCAGTATGAGGCCCATTTCTTGGCCTTGTCTAGATTTACTCCTCATCTTACTAGCGATGAGAAGATGAGGGCCCGTCATTTTATGACCGGTTTGCATCCTGCCCTTCGTAGCTGTGTGGTAGGGCATTGTTTATAGACGTTCGACTAGGTCGTACATCGGGCATTGGTTTTTGAGGAGGACTGGGTCATGACCCAGAGGTCAAGAGAGCAGAGTTCCAGTGGAGACTGGAAGAGGAGGGCACCAGCTGACAATTCCAGGCAGCACCATCAGCAAAGATGGAGGGAAAAATCAGGGTTTTGGTAGCCCGTGGTTCAGATAGTAGCTTCATCATCATCTTCAACACCTCCAGCCACTTCATCTTCCGACCCCTTTTCCAGTGTTTACTTTGGCTGTGGATAGGCTGGGCACTAGAGGCGTGAGTCCCCTCTCCCCATATAGCAGCATAGGCCACCACAGTTGCCTCCTCCTTGTCCTCCTTAACAGTAGCAGAGAGAATAACTTCCACCTGCCACTCTTAGGGCTCCTCCTCAATAGCAGAGGCAGCTAGGTAGACCTCCTCAGCAGAGACAGCAGTATCACCGGCAGCACCGGCAGAGGGGATATCCGTATGTCCGATACCTGGGTCCAGTATACATCACAGCCTAGCAGGTACAAACTCAGGACCCCCATTCTTCCAGTTTTCTTCCTCTACCAGCTCAGGGCCACTTTTATTCTACGCAGCAGGTGCCAGCCTAGGACTCACAGTCATCAACCGGTGGAGTCGTTGAGGGTATTCTTCTTATTTCTGCTTGCATCGCTCATGTTTTGTTTGATTCTAGCGCTTCCCATTCTTTTATGACCGAGCAGTTTTGCCCATCGACCGGTATTCCGTCGGAGTCCGTGTCTGAGGCTTTAGCTATTTCGACTCCCATGGGGAAGTCTGTTATATTGACCTGTCGCTGCCTTTCTTGTCCGGTGTTAGTGGGCGAGATGTTCTTTCCTGTTGATCTGTTCGTGATGACGATGATAGGATTTGACATTATTCTGGGTATGGACTGGCTTGCAGAGTATTGTGCCATCTTAAACTGTGCCATGAGGATAGTTACGTTTCACATTCCAGGCCTGCCAGTATTCCAGTTTATCGCTGAGCTCAGAGGAGAGTCGTTATCTAGTTTCTTGGCTTCTGTCATCGAGGATTCTGTGGCAGAGTATATTGAGCAGCTGCCAGCTGTTTGTGAGTACCTGGATGTGTTCTAGGAGATCTTGGGTTTAGTACCATGTTGAGAGGTGGAGTTTTAGATTGATCCGGTGCCCGGTACCGTGCCTATTTAGACGGCCCCCTACCGAATGACAACATTAGAGTTGAGGAAATTGTAGGAGTAATTGGATGAGCTCCGAGAGTTAGATTTCATTTCTTCCAGCAGTTCACCTTGGGGAGCCCTAGTGCTGTTTGTGAAGAAGAAGGATGGTTCGTTGCGTGTAACACCCCGGATTTTGGCTAACCTAGGATTTGACGTCCTTAGGCAGTGGGTCAATTAAAACACCTGAAAAATCGTTCAGAACCCAATTCCATAGTCAAAGAAACCACTTAGGATAAATTTCTTTAGAAACTAAGCATAAGTTAGCTAGTGCAACGTTAGAATAGCTGGGAAACGGTCCCTGATCACTTTAAATACGTTCTACAAGGCCCAAAGCGAGTGGAACCAATGGTGCTATAACGCTCTAAAACCTCGGACCAAACTCTAAGCAGGTTTGTTCTCTGGACCACTTTGAATCTTTGTATTGGATCTAGACCGCACGTCGAAAGTCCGATACCTCCTATCTTAGACCGTTAGAACCGTCTAGCTGGACTTGACACTCATTCCAAAAATCAAGTCAAACCGATAATCACAGGCTATTTCATTGAGCCCGGACCGAAGAGAGTGAGAATAGGGTTAGAATTGGAATTTGAAATTCAAAACTGGCACACAATTTGACGCATCAGTATTGAGCGTTCTGACCGTCAGAATACAGCCAAATTACACCCTTGGATCAGGAAAAATATCTATTATATATCAAGAGACTTATAGGCCTGATCTTGGTGCGGTGACCGTTAAACTGAAACTGGGCCGCCACGTGCGATCTGGGAACCCAACCGGTCTGAAAACTAGATGTGTGCTAGATCCAGTATGCATGAGCTTAAGTCCGACCGCATTTGGCCTGGGGACCTTCAGAAATGCCCTTTTTGACCGAAACGGCCCCGATTTGGTTAGGCACCAAGTAAACATTGTTCCCAAGCCTATTTTGGGCATATTTTAGGCTATAAAAGGGGTTGAAACCCTCACTCCTCTCTCCCATCCGAATTTGAGAGAAGCCCTAGCTTGGGAGAGGAAAAAAAGAAGTGAGAGATTGTGAGAGTGTGGGAGAGTTCTTCCTGCCACTTGTACTACGCATTGCACGTGCTTAAGCAACACACCTCCACCGCTTTCCCGGCGATTCCACCGCGATCCTAGGTAAGTAAAAAAACCTAAATAGTTGTTGATTTGAGTTTCCCTTGTTTCCATAGCGATGTAGCTTATGGATCTTGTGTATTAGGCTCCTTACTCGCCGTAGACGAAGCGTATACGCTCCGTTTCAATTCCCGAGTCTACAAGACACTAGGTGAGGATTTTAGACGCTTTGATTGACGGTTCCCAATGCTTTCAATGTCGTTTAATAGTAGATTCTTGACGGCATCGCCGTTTGACATGTACAAAATACTCTCCGTTTCCCGTTTCGTAAGCTAACGAAGAATATGAGATTTAGGGCATTTTAGTCATTTGTAGGAAGTACTGTTTACATTCATATTTTGCTGATGTGATTGACATGGTTTGTTGTCGCATTAGGAAGTTAGGAATGCGTGCATAATTAGTTTGGCGAAGAGATTCGCCTAGTTGCGCACTTTGGGTCGACATACTATATGTAGACTTAAGTGTGTAGTGTATGTGTTTGTATAAATGCTTGTATTAGTATGTATTGAATTAAATGATGTTATTTGATAGTTTGTGATTGATTTTTCAATTATTATGCTGACCTAAACGATTTTCTACATGTTGACAAAATGCATGATTTCATTACATGCATGGAATGTATGTGCTTGAGGATTTGCTTAAGTTGAATATGCATGGGAAGTATGCCTTGAAGATTTGCTTAAGTTGAATGTTATAACATGTGCTAACATGCTCACATGATGTATTTCAATTCCAATACCTTTTTATAGTAATTCCATAGATGTGTGGGACTTGACTTAGTCCAGGCAGTCGGTAACCGAGCGAATTCGTGGCTGACTGGTCATAGCCACGAACGACGCGTCGATGAATGTGATTCGTGTTGAGAGTTGGCGGCAGTGGTTAGGCCACGCGAAGTGTTTTACGCACTTCATGTCGTTCAATTCGAGATGCGATCGCGCTAGTCGAGCCCGTTAAGTAACCCGACTGGCCGATGTTTGTTCACCTTGTATGTATCATAACTGCTTGAACCTAGGGTACTGAACTTACCATTGTAAACCCTATTAACCGTGGTACCTTGATCCACGAAGACTCATGAGCCGGGCATGGTGGTATGGGACACCGTGGTCGAGCTGTCCAGCCTACGCTGGGGCCACAAACCTCCCCGTAGTGACCAGTGAGCACCTTGACTCGTGAGCAGATTATGGTGGTATGGGACACTATATTCTAGCTGTCGGCCTACACTGATCAGGCGACGAGCCCTTTGTAGTGACCGCGAGCGTATTCTGAGTTCACGGGAGGCGACGACCCTTCCGTGCAGTAGAGTACAGTAGGCCTGTATTGATAAGGTGATGGGGGAGCGGTGCAACGAGTGCGAGCAACAGCCCTGGCAGCCCTTGCAGTGACCTACGAAATGTACATCGTATGAGATTACTAGGAGTGACGACCCTAGACAGGATCCGTGTTGGGATTGATACAAGGGAAGTACCTTAGTTTCCCAATCCTGCTGTTTGAATGGATTAATAACAACTTGGTAATCATATCACCATAGCATTGCATGTGCCTGGAAGATGTGGAGCACTCTAGGGAGTGTGGCATGCCGCGGTCGTAAGATGTTGCCGTATGAGGGTGATCGTCGGTGAGGGCATACATCACGTCATATCATCTTGCATTAACAACAGTATTAGGATTGTCTGATTTACTGCTTTACTATTATCGCGTGATTGAATTGTGAACATGCTAATCTCTGCTCTCTTATCCCACTGAGTTGATCACTCACTCCCACGTTACGGGATGGTGTTTCCGGACACCCACCAGTCCCTTTTGTGATTGCAGATGATGGCGCGGCCTGTGAGGCGGAGCTGGACTTGATGATGAGAAGGAGGATTCCTCCTTTATGCGTGTTCTGATTGACGGGATTGCAGGGAGGTTGATTAGATACTTTGACATTTGTCATTTTATATTTTTAGCGCCCTCATGTATATTCATTTTGTTTACTTTTGAAGTATACATGTATGTGTATAACCTGGTAATATATTCACACTCTGGAGACATACAACAGTTTATGTACGTTATACATACTATTACAGTCTTCCGCTTGCAAATTTCATTGTCTCTGGAGTATGATATGCTGTTCTGGCTTAATCTCACTCATGTTTAATACATTATCACAGACAACATTCAATCATACATATCTATGTTGCATAAATAACATTTTGGAACTCGGGAGTTGGGTTTTTGCTCGACCCCCCGATTTTCGGGATGTTACAGATGGTATCAGAGCATGATTTGGATTAGACCGGGCCTGGGTTATGGTCACGCGACGCACGCTGTCGCTTCCTTTGACTTAGGTGGGTGCGAGAAGGGTCTAGAAACACGTCCAGGATCACAGATTCGCCGATAGGCGAAGTCTATTAGAATCGATCGCAAGATCGAGCCTGTAACGCGTCTCGGGTCGCGTAGAGCAACCCGAATAGCTCCTAGGTTGTAGGTAAGTGGGTTGAGCTGTTCTTTGAACAATTTTGAACCCGTTAATGTGAATCCTTGGGCCGTGGGACAACCACGACCCCTGTATTCAATCGCCAGAGCTTAAAAACCCCCGTTTCACCGAAAATCTTCGAAATTCTTCCTCTCACCACCCCAATCTTCAATTATTTCTTATCCATTTCATATTAGGCATCAATACTAATGTGAAAATAACATAAAATCTTACTTGAACAAAATTTTACAGTGAATAGTAACATTTCATGAAAAATGGCCATAAGGCCATTCTAAATTCACTTTCTTTAGAAACTAATGGGCTATATGGATGTACTAGATCCTTCTACCCCAAAATCATATGCTGCATGATAGGGTTTTGTATTCGAGATTGAAAATTGAACCCAAAAATCCTCGAATGGATGTTAAAAATGTATTGGCCTCCCTAGGGCAATCTACAATGAACTAGAGTGTGCACCATACCTTTTTAGAATCCCTAGGGCAAGAGGAATCCATCCCATATGGCCTTAGAGGCCAGTTTGTAACTTCACCGGCGATGCCATCGCCGGTTCGGCGATGCATCGCCGGTCAAACTTGTCGGATGGGCTTGATCTTTGGGCTGGAGGAGTTTGGGGGCTAGGGTAGTCCCCTGGTATGTGGTCCGTACCTTGAAACTCTCTAAAAGATGTACTTCCTTCACAAAAGTCCTCTTCCCTAGCCCCATTTTCATTTTCTTGCTGCCCTAACCCAAAACCGTGGTTCCAAACCACCCCTAGACCCATTCCCTGTCAAAAAAGACCACCCTCCATCATTCCTTTGAAGTTGGCAGCCCTCCCTCTTGAAGATTTCATCCGTTGGAGCTCCTAAAACCCCCAAATCGCGCTGAATTCGTGAGGTGCTCCATTCCCCTTTTTTGTTTCCATTTCTTTCTGAAAATACATCCTAGGGGAGCTTGAAACATCCCTCTACAACGCCTAGATCTCCCTTTTCTACTTTGGTTAGCCATTTCCTTGCATTTTCCCCATTTTTCATGGCTATTGTTAAGCCGTTTTAGCCTTTTTCTCTCTTTTCACCATCCTCCCTCTCAATCCTATTTCTCCATTTTCTTTGCTTAAGGGATACTGAAAATATATGGCCGAGAGAGCTCTAGTGAGCAACAGACAGTATTAGACTCGACAGGGATAAAGAAGGTAAGTCGGGACTGTGGTAAAGTCCTTTGGTAGAATTAGGCATCTATGCCTTTGCCCTGTAGATTGTTTGATTTTTGTTTTAAGGGTTTCTGTGTTTTGTTGTTGTTAGGTTTAGTGAAGTTACAGGTAGAAACTGTGTTTGTGTTGTGGTTTGGCCTTATCATAGCCGAATTTTGTTGAATGAAATGCATGCCGATTCATTTTGTTCTGAGGTATTGTCCCTAGATTGGGAGTATTATAACTCCCGGGATTCAGCCTACAAATTAGATTTTTACCCCACCCCACCCTCCAACCAAGCATGCCACTCCCTATCCCGCTATGGGACTAGGAATGCGGTTCCATTTAAGACAACTAAACGCTACCGGCTACATAGGCCCTAGGCATTTTTGGATCTAGTGTTAGCACTCCTAGATTTGAAGGATCTGACGACATAAGAAATCCAATTCCAGTTAGACAAATCTTGACCCTAAGCGATAGAACAACTCTCTGTAGTAGAAATGGTATGGAAAGCCATTTACCGTATAATCTTAAGCTTTAGATTATAGCTACTGAGTTACAGACTAGCCTACTAGCTACCTAGAGTAGGGTAAAGCCTGTATATGTTAAGGAATGATAGATTAGTTTTGATTGGAATGAGACTCCCTTCCTTGGATAGATCCCCTATGACTTATAGACTCCTGTTGTTGCCCATAGGAAGGAACCATACACTCTCAGGGAACATTTATAACTCCCTCAGATTGAACTTAGAATGAACTAGCACGCCCCTTAGAATTGCCTTTCCCAAGGACTTATTGCATTCGGGAACGCAGAGTAAAGGAACTACATGTAAGCGATGTATTCGCGGTTTGAGTCGATTTCTTACTCCTAGTGGTTACCAATGAATCCAATGCTCTGATCAAGCAGAGGATCGGCATCGACTTGGATTAAGAACTGATACAACGCATTTTCTGTCCTGATTAGACAGAAGGTTCAACGTATCCGGCTTAGACCCACTATACAACCTTTCTTCTGTGATGGCCCAACCATCTACAACTAAACAGGATCACATTGTCTTTGGGAAATGGCGAGGACTTAAAGCCAGTAGAGAATTAGACATCTTGCCACCAACTCATACCTGCCCCTGAATTCAATCATAATAGAGATTAGGCTCATCTCTATGATCATAGGTACCAATGCCATAGAACGCATCATTAGTAAGGAAGACCATATAGAGAAAGGCTGTTTCCATTTTAGGTTAAGGATAGCCCCTAAGTTGCGCCTCGTTCCGATATACGGATCGATGCAAATATTCTTCAACCTTAAGTAAAACCAAGTTTTAAGGGGGGTAGAACGTATTAAGTCCAATCCAGTTAGGATTAGTCAACACTGTCGTTCGATCAATGTGGCGCAGCGGAAGAGTGGTTGGCCTCTTTCCCACTGGCCCAAGATCGAAACATTTAATTTAGGTTATATGTACGATTAGGTTATTAAATAGGATTTGAACCTTCCTTAGAGAAAGTACTCCTTGCCCTTCGCCAATGTCGGGGACGACATTGTGTTTTAAGGGGGGTAGATTGTAACACCCCGGATTTTGGCTAACCTAGGATTTGACGTCCTTAGGCAGTGGGTCAATTAAAACACCTGAAAAATCGTTCAGAACCCAATTCCATAGTCAAAGAAACCACTTAGGATAAATTTCTTTAGAAACTAAGCATAAGTTAGCTAGTGCAACGTTAGAATAGCTGGGAAACGGTCCCTGATCACTTTAAATACGTTCTACAAGGCCCAAAGCGAGTGGAACCAATGGTGCTATAACGCTCTAAAACCTCGGACCAAACTCTAAGCAGGTTTGTTCTCTGGACCACTTTGAATCTTTATATTGGATCTAGACCGTACGTCGAAAGTCCGATACCTCCTATCTTAGACCGTTAGAACCGTCTAGCTGGACTTGACACTCATTCCAAAAATCAAGTCAAACCGATAATCACAGGCTATTTCATTGAGCCCGGACCGAAGAGAGTGAGAATAGGGTTAGAATTAGAATTTGAAATTCAAAACTGGCACACAATTTGACGCATCAGTATTGAGCGTTCTGACCGTCAGAATACAGCCAAATTACACCCTTGGATCAGGAAAAATATCTATTATATATCAAGAGACTTATAGGCCTGATCTTGGTGCGGTGACCGTTAAACTGAAACTGGGCCGCCACGTGCGATCTGGGAACCCAACCGGTCTGAAAACTGGATGTGTGCTAGATCCAGTATGCATGAGCTTAAGTCCGACCGCATTTGGCCTGGGGACCTTTAGAAATGCCCTTTTTGACCGAAACGGCCCCGATTTGGTTAGGCACCAAGTAAACATTGTTCCCAAGCCTATTTTGGGCATGTTTTAGGCTATAAAAGGGGTTGAAACCCTCACTCCTCTCTCCCATCCGAATTTGAGAGAAGCCCTAGCTTGGGAGAGGAAAAAAAGAAGTGAGAGATTGTGAGAGTGTGGGAGAGTTCTTCCTGCCACTTGTACTACGCATTGCACGTGCTTAAGCAACACACCTCCACCGCTTTCCCGGCGATTCCACCGCGATCCTAGGTAAGTAAAAAAACCTAAATAGTTGTTGATTTGAGTTTCCCTTGTTTCCATAGCGATGTAGCTTATGGATCTTGTGTATTAGGCTCCTTACTCGCCGTAGACGAAGCGTATACGCTCCGTTTCAATTCCCGAGTCTACAAGACACTAGGTGAGGATTTTAGACGCTTTGATTGACGGTTCCCAATGCTTTCAATGTCGTTTAATAGTAGATTCTTGACGGCATCGCCGTTTGACATGTACAAAATACTCTCCGTTTCCCGTTTCGTAAGCTAACGAAGAATATGAGATTTAGGGCATTTTAGTCATTTGTAGGAAGTACTGTTTACATTCATATTTTGCTGATGTGATTGACATGGTTTGTTGTCGCATTAGGAAGTTAGGAATGCGTGCATAATTAGTTTGGCGAAGAGATTCGCCTAGTTGCGCACTTTGGGTCGACATACTATATGTAGACTTAAGTGTGTAGTGTATGTGTTTGTATAAATGCTTGTATTAGTATGTATTGAATTAAATGATGTTATTTGATAGTTTGTGATTGATTTTTCAATTATTATGCTGACCTAAACGATTTTCTACATGTTGACAAAATGCATGATTTCATTACACGCATGGAATGTATGTGCTTGAGGATTTGCTTAAGTTGAATATGCATGGGAAGTATGCCTTGAAGATTTGCTTAAGTTGAATGTTATAACATGTGCTAACATGCTCACATGATGTATTTCAATTCCAATACCTTTTTATAGTAATTCCATAGATGTGTGGGACTTGACTTAGTCCAGGCAGTCGGTAACCGAGCGAATTCGTGGCTGACTGGTCATAGCCACGAACGACGCGTCGATGAATGTGATTCGTGTTGAGAGTTGGCGGCAGTGGTTAGGCCACGCGAAGTGTTTTACGCACTTCATGTCGTTCAATTCGAGATGCGATCGCGCTAGTCGAGCCCGTTAAGTAACCCGACTGGCCGATGTTTGTTCACCTTGTATGTATCATAACTGCTTGAACCTAGGGTACTGAACTTACCATTGTAAACCCTATTAACCGTGGTACCTTGATCCACGAAGACTCATGAGCCGGGCATGGTGGTATGGGACACCGTGGTCGAGCTGTCGGCCTACGCTGGGGCCACAAACCTCCCCGTAGTGACCAGTGAGCACCTTGACTCGTGAGCAGATTATGGTGGTATGGGACACTATATTCTAGCTGTCGGCCTACACTGATCAGGCGACGAGCCCTTTGTAGTGACCGCGAGCGTATTCTGAGTTCACGGGAGGCGACGACCCTTCCGTGCAGTAGAGTACAGTAGGCCTGTATTGATAAGGTGATGGGGGAGCGGTGCAACGAGTGCGAGCAACAGCCCTGGCAGCCCTTGCAGTGACCTACGAAATGTACATCGTATGAGATTACTAGGAGTGACGACCCTAGACAGGATCCGTGTTGGGATTGATACAAGGGAAGTACCTTAGTTTCCCAATCCTGCTGTTTGAATGGATTAATAACAACTTGGTAATCATATCACCATAGCATTGCATGTGCCTGGAAGATGTGGAGCACTCTAGGGAGTGTGGCATGCCGCGGTCGTAAGATGTTGCCGTATGAGGGTGATCGTCGGTGAGGGCATACATCACGTCATATCATCTTGCATTAACAACAGTATTAGGATTGTCTGATTTACTGCTTTACTATTATCGCGTGATTGAATTGTGAACATGCTAATCTCTGCTCTCTTATCCCACTGAGTTGATCACTCACTCCCACGTTACGGGATGGTGTTTCCGGACACCCACCAGTCCCTTTTGTGATTGCAGATGATGGCGCGGCCTGTGAGGCGGAGCTGGACTTGATGATGAGAAGGAGGATTCCTCCTTTATGCGTGTTCTGATTGACGGGATTGCAGGGAGGTTGATTAGATACTTTGACATTTGTCATTTTATATTTTTAGCGCCCTCATGTATATTCATTTTGTTTACTTTTGAAGTATACATGTATGTGTATAACCTGGTAATATATTCACACTCTGGAGACATACAACAGTTTATGTACGTTATACATACTATTACAGTCTTCCGCTTGCAAATTTCATTGTCTCTGGAGTATGATATGCTGTTCTGGCTTAATCTCACTCATGTTTAATACATTATCACAGACAACATTCAATCATACATATCTATGTTGCATAAATAACATTTTGGAACTCGGGAGTTGGGTTTTTGCTCGACCCCCCGATTTTCGGGATGTTACATTGCGGCTCTGTGTTGACAATCACGAGCTCAACAGAGTCACCATCAAGAACCGATACTCGCTTCCCAGTATTGATGATCCGTTCGATCGGTTACAGGGTGCATAGTATTTTTCCAACATAGACTTGTGCTTTGGTTACCATCAGATTCAGGTCAGAGAGGAGGACATTCTGAAGACGGCTTTCCAGACAAGCTATAGTCACTTTGAGTTTCTGGTCATGTCGTTCAGACTAACCAATGCACCTACCGTATTCATGTAGTTGATGAATGAGGTTTTTCAGCATTTCTCAATCAGTTCCTGGAGTTATTCATTGATGATATTCTTGTATATTCGAGGACCCAAGAGGATCATGCTGAGCACCTGTAGATTGTGCTTGAGACTCTCTTTGCCCACTAGCTATATGCAAAGCTAGAGAAGTGCAAGTTTTGGTGAGAGGAGATGAAGTTCCTCGGTCACGTGGTGATGAGGGAGGGTGTCGCTATGGATCCCTCAAAGGTTGATGCATTGCGTCAGTGGGGTCAGCCCACGAATGCGTCTGAGATCCGTAGTTTCCTTGGTCTAGTGGGATATTACCGATGGTTTAATGAGGGTTTCTCCCGTATTGCTACACCGTTGACCTGGTTGACGTGGAAGGGCATTGAGTTCATCTAGAGTGACGCCTGTGAGGAGGTATTCATGGAGTTAAAGGACCACCTCACGTCCGCTCCTGTTCTCACTCTTCCTGATGGGAGTGAGGATTTTATTATTTTCACTGATGCGTCCAAAGTTAGCTTGGGTGTTGTACTGATGCAGCATGGGAAGCCAATGGTGTATGCCTCGCGCTAACTCAAGGTTCACGAGCTAAACTACCCCACCCATGATTTGGAGCTTGCAGCAGTTGTCTTCGCACCGAAGGTGTGTAGTCATTATCTATATGGGGTCAGGTTCGAGCTCTTCTCGGTCATAAGAGCTTGAAGTATTTATTTGCACAGTCCGAGTTGAATCTGTGTTAGAGGTGATGGATGGAGCTATTGAAGGGCTATGATTTTGATCTTCAGTACCACTCGGACAAGGCGAACATGGTGGCGGACGTGCTCAGCCGTCAGTCATGAGGCCTGGTGGCACAATGATGGTTCGACAGTGACAGATACTCGAGGATGTTTAAGAGTTTGACTTTGAGTTTGGCCTGTAGTCTTCCATTGTTCATCTTTCGAGCTTGTCGATTCAACCCTCTTTAGTGGCTAGGGTGATCGAGGCTCAGCATACGGATAAGTCACTTCAGGAGTATCGAGCGGAGGCCAAATTCATGGAGCAGTCAGACTGATAGATTGGTTTCGATGGTGGATTACGCTTTAGAGGCTGATTGTGTGTCTTGGACATGCTAGAGTTGCATCGTAAACTGATGATCGAGGCACATCGATTGATATTACTATTCACCCAGGCTCCATGAAGATGTATCATGATATTAGGAGGTAGTACTTTTGGCAGGGGATGAAGCACCAGCTTGCTAGTTTTGTGGCCGAGTGTGATATATGCTAGCGTGTCAAGACCGATCACCAGAGACCCCCAGGTTCCTTGCAGCCATTGAGCATTCTAAAATGGAAGTAGGAGCACATATCATTGGACTTCATTATAGGTTTGTCGAGGACTCAGTGCGGTCACAATACCATTTGGGTTATCGTCGATCGTTTGACGAAGTTGGCTCATTTCATTCCTGTGCATGCTTCCTAATCTATGGACGGGTTGGCGAGGATATTCATTGAGGAGATAGTGAGACTGCACGGTGTCCCAGCTTTGATCTTTTCAGACTGAGAGTCCAGATTTACATCTAAGTTTTGGAGGAGTTTTTAGCAGGCGTTGGGGATCACTTTGCATCTCAGTACCGCTTATTATCTGCAGACGGATGGTCAAACCGAAAGGGTCAACCAATTCCTTGAGGATATGCTCAGGGCTTGTGTGATCGACTTTGCAGGCAGTTGGGATGAGCATATGCACCTTGTAGAGTTCGTATACAACAATAGCTATCAGGAGACTATTGGCATGGCTCCTTTTGAGGCACTTTTATGGTATACCTTGCAGATCTCCTAGTTATTGGACTGAGGTAGGAGTGCATCGTCTCTTAGGTCCTGAGCTTGTGCAGCGGAATCAAAGGCTATTAATGTTAGCAGGTAAAGGATGCTCACAGCTCAGAGCTGGCAGAAGAGTTTTGTTGATCATCCCTTCAAGTTCACAGTCGGAGACATGATATATCTTAAGGTCTCTCCTATAAAGGGCGTGGTTCATTTTGGTGTGAAGGGCAAGCTTGCCCCGAGATTTATTGGACCTTTTGATATTACCGAGCACATAGGTGTTGTGGCCTATAGGCTTGCCTTACCTCCTGAGTTGTCCGTGATCTACGACGTGTTCCATATTTCTATGTTGCGGAAATATGGGTCGGACACTATTCCTATGATTGATTAGCAGCCACTTGAGGTATGTGAGGATGCTTCCTATATTGAGCAGTCGATTCGTATTCTTGATCGGAAGGAGCAGGTCCTCAGGACCAAGGTCATTTCCTTAGTGAAGGTGCAATGGGGTCATCATTCGGAGGCCGATGCGTATTGGGAACGTGAGGCCAAGATTAGAGAGCGTTATCCCCATTTATTCGATGATTGGTTACTTGTGTTTCTTGCATTGCCTTCTCTAGTGTTTGATGATTATGCATTTTGTTATTCCGATTTTGTCAATTTTGAGAATGAAATTTCTTTGTTAGTGAGGAGGATTCTGAGACCCTACCCAAGTTTGCATGTGTGCATATGTGCATGTGTATATGCATCTCGTTTATTTTGGTCCTGCGGTCCTACCGGTCAAATTTTGGTGACCCATGATCCCTGGATAGTGTTTGCGGTCATCCTTGAGTTCAGTTACGTAGACCCTACTCGAATTGACCCAAGATCTACGCCATTATGACTGCAACGTCGTCATGGTTTCAACATTGTGTCTCGCGTGTAAATCCGACGTGTCCATCAAAAGTTGTAGGCCGCACATTATTTGGGCCATTGATCATGATGTGGGGCCCACTTTAACCATGTGCACATTTTTTCATGTGGGCCCACCCTAGGTTCCATGTGCCTAACCTAGTCTGGCGCCTAGCCTAGCATACCCTACACCTCCCTATAGCTAGCAATGATAGAAGTTCTCTAACCTAGGCAAGAATAGCCTCTTTTCTAAAAACTCATGATGTGTTGCTCTAAACCAAGTCCTCTTTTCTAGTAAAAATCTAGATTTTTCTCTTCTCAAGAGAGAAAACTCACCATTCTCCTCCTCTTTCTAGAAATCCCATCATTTCTTTGCTATACCTCTCCCATTCCTCCTCTTTCTCTCTCATTCTCTCATTTCTCTCTACTCTCTTCTCTTTCTTCTCCTAGTAACATTGCAAAATTTCAGCTCCTCATCTCACATTTCTCTCTCCATCCATCCATCAAAACCTCATCTCACCCCTTCATCTTGCTTCCTTGGACCCTTAGAAGCTTGGAGTAGAGTTTTAGACAGAGATCTTAAGGTGGGTGCTTCTTTACAGGATAATCTGATTTTTTTTTGTTTTGTAGATCCCTTCTTATCTTCATGATGGGAGCGTAGGACCCACCAATCAATGTTGGATGTCCCACACGTCCCCATATGTAATACCCCGGATTTTTGCCAACCTGGAGTGTAACACCCTGAAAATCGGGGGTCGTGTATAAACTCAACTCCCGAGTTCCAGACCGTCACTTATGCAACACAAATGATTATGATTCAATGTTGTCTGATTTAAAGCATTCACATGAGTAAAAGTATACCAAAACTGCAATTCATACTTCAGATCCAGTGATAAAAGCAAGCGGAAGACTAAACAATATATATATCACTGTATGGAAAACAAAGTAAATCTCATCTATCTCTAAAGTATGAATACATCTCTGAGTCTCATATACATATACATGAACAAAATTAAATGTCCAAAATGGTCCCACTGAAGTCCCATCGATCCAGGTCGCCTATGAAAAGCCATCGTGATACTGCATGTACGAGAACTCGTCCTGGTCCTCGTCGAAGTCTGGCTCTGCCTCCTGGATCTCAGCCTCACCTGCATTTACAACAGGGTCTAGTGGGTGTTGCAAACACCATCCCGTAACGTGGGAGTGAGTGATCAACTCAGTGGAATCATAGAGCAAAGATTAGCATGTTCATAATTCAATCATGCGATAATAGTAAAGCAGTAAATCAGACAATCCTAATAATGTTGTTAATGCAAGATGACATGACGTGATGTATGCCCTCACCGACGATCTCCCTCATACGGCAACATCTTACGACCGCGGCATGCAATCGACCCTCAAGTGCTCCACATCTTCTAGGCATATGCAATGGCATGGTGATATGATTTCCAAGTTGTTATTAGTCCATTCAAACAGCAGGATTGAGAAACTAAGGTACTTCCCTTGTATCAATCCCAACACAGATCCTGTCTAGGGTCGTCACTCCTAGTAATCTCATATGATGTATATTTCGTAGGTCACTGCAAGGGCTGACAGGGCTGTTGCTCGCACTCGTTGCACCGCTCCCCCATCACCTTATCAATACAGGCCTACTGTACTCTACTACAACGGAAGGGTCGTCGCCTCCCGTGGACTCAGAATACGCTCGCGGTCACTACAAAGGACTCGTCGCCTGATCAGTGTAGGCCGACAGCTAGAATATAGTGTCCCATACCACCATAATCTGGTCACGAGTCTAGGTGCTCACTGGTCACTACGGGGAGGTTTGTGGCCCCAGCGTAGGCCGACGCTCGACCACGGTGTCCCATACCACCATGCCCGGCTCATGAGTCTTCATGGATCAAGGTACCATGGTTAACAGGGTTTACAATGGTAAGTTCAGTACCCTAGGTTCAAGCAGTTATGACTCATACAAGGTGAACATACATCGGCCAGTCGGGTTTCTTGACGGGCTCGACCAGCGCGATCGCATCTCAAGTCGAACGACATAAAGTGCGTAAAACACTTCGCGTGGCCTAACCACTGCCGCCAACTCCAAACACGAACCGCGTTCATCGACGGGTCGTTCGTGGCTAGGACCAGTCGGCCACGAATTCGCTCGGTTACCGACTGCCTGGACTAAGTCTAGTCCCAAACACTTATGGAATCACATCAACAATTTATGTAAGAGTATTGGAATTGAAATACAATCATGTGAGCATGTTAACACATGTTATAACATTCAACTTAAGCAAATCTTCAAGCACATATATTCCATGCATGTAATGAAATCATGCATATAGTCAACATGTAGGAAATCATTTAGGTCAGTATATTAATTGAGAAATCAATCTCAAACTATCACATAACACCATTTAAGCCAATACATACTAATACAAGCATTTATACAAACACTTACACTACACACTTAAGTCTACATATAGTATGTCGATCCGACGTGCGCATTTAGGCGAATCTCTTTGCCAAACTAATTATGCACGCATTCCTAACTTCCTAATGCGACAACAAACCATGTCAATCACATCAGCAAAATATGAATGTAAACTGTACTTCCTACAAATGACTAAAATGCCCTAAATCTCATATTCTTCGTTAATTTACGAAACAGGAAACGGAGAGCATGTTATACATGTCAAACGGCGATGCCGTCAATAATCTACTATTAAACGACATTGAAAGCGTTGGAAACCGTCAATCAAAGCGTCTAAAATCCTCACCTTATGTCTTGTAGACTCGTGAATTGAAACGGAGCGTATACGCTTCGTCTACGGCGAATAAGGAACCTAATACACGAGATCCATAAGCTACATCGCTATGGAAACAAAGGAAACTCAAATCAGCAACTATTTAGGGTATTTGTTTACCTAGAATCGTGGTGTAATCGTCGGGAAAGCGATAGAGGTGCGTTGCTTAAGCACGTGCAACATGTAGCACAAGTAGCAGGAAGAACTCTCCCACTCTCTCTCACAATCTCTCACCTTTTCTCTCACACAAGCTAGGGTTTCTAGCAAATTCGGATGTGTGAGAGAAGTGAGGGTTTCAACCCCTTTTATAAGCTAAAACATGCCCAAAATAGGCTTGGGAACAATGTTTACTTGGTGCCTAACCAAATCGGGGCCGTTTCGGTCCAAAAGAGCATTTCTGAAGGTCCCCTAGCCAAATGCGGTCGGACTTAAGCTCATGCATACTGGATCAAGCACACATCCAGTTTTCAGACCGGTAGGGTTCCCAGATCGCACGTGGCGGTCCGGTTTCAGTTTAACGGTCACCGCACCAAGATCAGGCCTATAAGTCTCGTGATATGTAATAGAAATTTTTCCTGATCCAAAGGTGTAATTTGGCTGAATTCTGACGATTAGAACGCTTAATACTGATGCGTCAAATCGTGTGCCAGATTTAAATTTCAAATTCCAATTCTAACCCTATTCTCACTCTCTTCACTCCAGGCTCAATGAAATAGCCTCTGAATGTCAGTTGGACTTGATTTTCGAAACGATTTGCCAAGCCCAGCTAAGTGGTCATAACGGTCTAAGATGGTAGGTATCGGACTTTCAACGCATGGTCTAGATCCAATACAAAGTTTCAAGGAGGTCCCGAGAATAAACCGGTTTAGAGTTTGATCCGAGGCTTTAGAGCATTATAGCACCATTGGTTCCACTCGCTTTGGGCCTTGTAGAACGTATTTAAAGTGATCAGGGACCATTTCCCAGCTATTCTAACGTTGCACTAGCTAACTTAGTCATATTTTCTAAAGGAATAAATTCTACACAATTTCGGGTCGAGTTGGTACTCGAGCCCATGTTCGGATTTTTCACGAGCTTTACAATCTACCCCCCTTAACAAATAATTTCGTCCTCAAAATTTTGTACCTTTTCGTACTCCTCGAGAAGCTGTGGGTAGTTCTTTCTGATCTCGGCTTCTGTCTCCCAGGTAGCCTCCTCCTCAGAGTGATGCGTCCATAATACCTTCACAAGGGGAATCACCTTGCTACGCAGTACCTGCTCCTTCCTGTCTAGGATACGTGTCGGTCGCAGGATATAAGTAACATCCTCTCCTAACTGCACCTGCTCCCATCTGATGATATGGGAAGGAACAGCAACGTACTTCTTCAGCATAGAAACATGAAATACGTTGTGAACGCTCGCGAGAGGCGTGGGTAAAGCCAATCGGTAAGCCACCGCTCCCACACGATCGAGGATCTGGAATGGACTAATGAATCGCGGTGCCAGCTTCCCCTTCTTCCCGAACCGAAGGACTCCCTTCATAGGGGAAACTCACAAAAACACATGATCCCCAACTGTGAACTCTAGTGGCCTCCGTCTCGTATCGGCGTAGCTCTTCTGTCTGCTCTGCGCTGTAAGGAGCTGACGTCGAATAATATCAATCTTTTCTAACGTTGCCTGCACTAACTCTGGGCCAATCAAGCTACGCTCACGGACCTCTAACCAGCAATGCGGTGCACGACAAGGTCACCCATACAGCGCCTCATAAGGTTCCATACCGATACTCGCCTGAAAACTATTGTTGTACGCAAACTCCGCATATGCAAGACAATCATCCCAACTGTCCTTGAAGTCCAATGCGCAAGCTCGTAACATGTCCTCTAAGATCTGGTTCACCCGCTCTGTCTGTCCGTCTGTCTGTGGGTGGAAGGCAGTACTGAACTTCAACTTCACACCCATAGCCTCCTGAATGCGAGTCCAGAAAATAAAAGTGAACCGCGTGTCTCTGTCCGACACGATCTCCAGCGGAACTCCATGCAGACGCACAATCTCTCTGATGTACAATCTAGTCAGCTCGTCTGCAGAGTTCGTAACTCTGATCGGTAGGAAGTGCGCCGACTTCGTCAGACGGTCGATGATCACCCAAATGGAATCATGTCCCTTCCTCGTCTTCGGCAACCCAGAAATGAAGTCCATGGAAATGAAATTCCACTTCCACTCTGCGATCGGCATAGGCTGCAAAAGTCCAGGTGGTCGGCGATGCTCTGCCTTCACCTGCTGACAAGTGCGACAACGGGACACGAACTCAGCTATGTGGGTCTTCATACCTTCCCATCAATACGTCCTCTTCACGTCACGATACATCTTTGTGCTGCCTGGATGCATCGCGAGTCTAGTACAATGCGCATCCTTGAGAATCTCTCGTCTCAAGTCAGGGACATCTGGGACGCATAGGCGGCCACGATAACGTAAGCCCCCATCCATACCAACTTGCCAGTCGGCGTCAGCATCATCACTGGCCTGCTCTCGAAGCTCAGTAAGATGCGCATCGTCCCTCTGCGCCTCGATGACTCGGTCATCGATCTGAGATCGCACCTGTACATGTGCGATGAACTCAAACGGCTCATCTACGGTGAGTTTCTGCTCAAAGTCTCGCAAAAACTCAACCATATCCCACTCGGCAACCATCAGCGGAGCCGCAAACTCTATCGCCTTCTTGCGGCTCAACGCATCAGCCGCAAGGTTCGCCTTCCCAGGATGGTAAGATACTTCAAACTTGAAGTCCTTCAACGTCTCCATCCATCGCCGCTACCTCATATTCAAGTCTCGCTGCGTGAATATGTACTTGAGGCTCTTGTGGTCGCAAAAGAGCTCGAACTCCTCTCCGTAGAGGTAATGTCTCCAGAGTCTCAGTGCGAATATCACGGCTGCCAACTCTAGGTCGTGTGTAGGGTAATTCTCCTCGTGCTTCCTTAATTGTCTCGAGGCATACGAAATTACCCTGTCCCTCTGCATAAGGACACAACCCAAACCAACGCTAGACGCGTCAGTATATATAGTGTATCTAACCCCTTGCTCTGGCAATACTAGCACAGGGGCGGACGTAAGTCTGTCCTTCAGCTCCTGAAAAGCTGACTCCGCCTTGTCATTCCAGGTGAACTTCACGTCCTTCCGTGTCAACTGAGATAAGGGTCTCGTGATCTTCGAGAAGTCCTGTATGAAGCGCCGATAGTAGCCAGCGAGACCTAAAAAACTCCTCACCTCAGTGACAGAACCAGGCTGCTCCCAGTCCTGCACCACAGCTACCTTAGATAGGTCAACCGCCATGCCATCCTTGGACACCACGTGTCCCAGGAACTTCACCTCCTGTTTCCAGAAGTCGCACTTCTTGTACTGTGCGAACAACTGATGCTGTCTGAGCGTATCCAGGACCAAACGCAAGTGCTCCTCATGCTCTTCTCGACTCCTAGAGTACACCAAAATGTCGTCAATGAATACAACGACGAATCGATAGAGGAAAGGTCGAAATACCCGGTTCATCAGATCTATGAACACGGCTGGTGCATTCGTGAGACCGAACGACATCACGAGGAACTTGTAGTGGCCAAAACTGGTCCTGAATGCTGTCTTCTGCACGTCCTCATCCCTGACGCGCAACTGATGATATCGTGACTGAAGATCAATCTTCGAGAAGTACTGCGCTCCTCTCAACTGATCAAACAAGTCATCAATCCTGGGTAAAGGATACTTGTTCTTCACCGTAACCTGGTTCAGCCTGCGATAATCAATACACAATCGCATCGAACCGTCCTTCTTCCTCACGAATAGGACCGGTGCTCCCCAAGGAGACACACTAGGCCGTATAAGGCCAAGCTCTAGCAGACCATCAATCTGCGTCCTCAACTCCATCTCACATGGTGCCATGCGATACGTCGGCAGTGAGACGGGTATAGAACCAGGAACTAGATCGATAGTGAAATCAATCTCACGTCGAGGCGACAAACCAGGGATCTTCCTGAACAGATCCCCGAACTCGGAAACGACTGGCACATGCTCGGGTACCTAGGCACCAGCGTCGCGCAATAAAGTGGCATAACTAAGTATGCGGAAAGGAAGATTTACCCACACTAGAAATGTGAAGGATGCACCCTCAGGCTCATACACAGTCACTATACGAGTCTCGCAGTCAATCTCGGCCCTCGCTGCAGTCAACCAATCCATGCCAAGAATGACGTCGAGATAAACAAGAGAGGGGTCGACGACAAGATCAATAGCCTTCGTCCAGCCTCCCAAATCAACCAAACACCCCTCACACATTTAGGTGACATCTGAATAATCTCCGTGGGCTGCAAGGACTGGTACCCTATCCATGGTAATGGTCGGTAACCCAAGACGCCTGACTACATCACGCGATATCAAGGAAATCGTGGAACCAGTATCCACCATCACAAGAATAGGAGTACCTCCAATATGGGCTGTGACCTCGAAGGCCGAATGCTGAAAAGTCAGTGTCGCAGCTACCTCAGCTGTCAATGCATGAACCCGAGCCTGCTGTGGCCGGTTCGGCCGCTGTGTCAAGGGCCGTGGAGGCTGTCTGATCTGCGATACCGGAGGTCTGAAAGAAGGGTGCGCAGGAGCTAACCGTATAGGCGGTGCTGATATCGCCTGTGAACGAGCACGGTCAATCTTCTGCGGCGGTGAGAACCCGTTGTCCCGCATCCGAGAGAAGCAGCTTTGCGCCAAGTGGCCTGACCTCCCACAATATGTGTATAATAACTCAGGGCGCCGAAACGATGGTGCTGGCGCTATGGCCCGAGTAGGAGGGTCGACGCGAGGCCTCTTGCCCGCGAAGGGCCTGTCCTGTATGTCTGGTCGTGGCCTAGAAGCAACAGGGCCGCGAGATCGCTCAAGTCGATTCACATCCTGCTCTGCCCGCATAGACATGTGAATCAACTCCGCATAAGAGGGAATGCTCAAACAGCACATCTTCGACCGAATGTCCGGTCGCAAACCCTCCAAAAAGTGCCGTATGGGCATCTGCTCATCAGCCAAAATCGTCGGGACGTATCTGCCCAACTCCGTGAACCGATGCTCATACTCTGTAACTGTCATGGCTGCCTATCTAAGGCGGAGAAACTCATTCTCCCTGTCATGCCTGTAAGTCTGGGGATAATACTTCTCATGGAAGCGGAACTCAAACGCTGCCCATGTCCATATAAAGTCGGCAGCAACAGTCTGAAGTACGCTATCCCACCACAGGCTGGCCTCTCGCTCAAATAGGAATGTAGCCAGCTCTACCTGCTCGGCCTAAATGCAATGTAACATCCGTAAAATCTTTGACACACGGTCGAGCCAGTACTCAGCCTCCTCGGGTCTGTGAGAACCCGCGAAAGTGGGAGGCCGTAAGCGCTGAAATCGCTCTAATAAGCCCCGTGTATCGGAGGGATTCCCCGCAGGGTACGCAGGCGGCGCAGGATGAGCCACACCCTCATCCTGGGCGTATGTATAAGCATCCTCAGCTGGATGTGCAGGTGGTGCAGGTGGAGCCACACCCCCACCCTGTGTTAATGTCCCCACGATGGTAGTCAGAAACTGCTGCTGTTGCTGCATCATAGCCAACATCTGCTCAAATCTATCAGGAGGTGGAGCAGGCTATGGCGGATGCTGTGTGGAAGTAGATGCACGATGAGGCTCTCTGACTGACGGTGTGAACGGCGGTGGTCCAACTGTAGGACCAGCAGCAGGCTGAGACGCACGAACAGTCTCTGGAATCGGGCCCACAGCAGGGTCCGCATGGGTGCCAGACTGCGAAGGAGTCTGATCCATATGCTCAGCCAGTGCAAGCCGAACCGTGCTCCGCGTAGCCTTAGGTGGCATTCCCTATATTCAAAATAGGGCGCAACCTTGTCAGTCTTAATAGCACAATTACACCGCAATCATTTACACAAGGAGTCAAAGGCATTCCATGCATTTCATTTAATCAAAATTGTCACAATACAAGGGATATATCCTTATAAGCATCATGACGAGAAATACATGGGAACTAAGATAGTTAAAATTGCAACAGCAACATAAGCAAAGCACTAGCCCTAACAGGCTTACACACATAAAGCAGGAAATGACTAACTACTGACAACTACGTCAAAGGTCGCATCGCTAGTCTGAGTCTGGGGACGGAGGAGGAGCACCCTTATCCTGCAAGAAACACAGGATTACCTTCAAGGTGTGAGTCATCTTGCCTAATTTCTTCTTTGTAACGGCCTTGGAATCCTTGACTTCGGCGCGAAGTTCTTGAACTTCCCTTCGCAAAGCGATCTAACTCTCCTCTATCCGAGCAATGTGATCATCGCTAGTAGCCTGTGCAGAAGGAGGAGGGCTCTCATCTGTATCCTGAGCCTCCTCTTCTGCCTCTTCCTGAACTTCTTCCTGAACCTCTTCCTGAACCTCTGCTCCAGGTTCTTCTTCGCTTTGATCTTCCTCATCATCAAAGTCATCCTCGCTGTCCTCCTCAAGCTGATTTTCACGGTACTGCGACCCAATCTTCATCTTGACCATAGTCGACTCATCAATGGTATGAATCGAAACTGGCAATTTCGGCCCAAGTCTGTAGGCAAACTCAAGCGCAATCTTGCAAATCAGTCGGCCAAAAGGAAGCGATTCGGATGTTCTTCTTGACTTGGCTATGAGGATTATTTTTTGTAAGATGAAAGTAGTCATGCATACGTTCTCTCCCCGGGTCACCAGATACAGGAAATCAACCATAAGGCGTGTACATTCAATGCGATTCGTCGACCTGTGATAAACATTGAACGTGCAGATATGGTGCAGCAGGCGCAAATCATCAGACATATACATCGTCTTAAGGCTATTATTAGGCTGCCATGGAACCAACTTACTATACAGAAACCTGGTGCGGCGATCTCGTTCACGCCTACTCCTCAGATTCTTCTCACTAGGATGAACATCACCAAGAGGTATGTTCAGAAGTCGTGCAATCAGTCGCACATCAATCGTAGCCATCCGATCTCTACCAAAAGGGATTTTAAACTGCAATGGCTCCAAGGTAGGATTCTGAATACTAGCGTAGAAGGCACGAACGGTGCTCACATTAGCACGAGCGTGAGCTTCAAAGATCGGACCCCAATGCGCAGCTTCAATGTGCTCAACAACAAAAATTCACCGAACAGTCGCCCTTCTACGTTCGCCTCAAATAACACTTTGCGATCAGTGTATTGGCCAGGAGGCATCTCTGATAGAATTACTCGCCCAAGGTGAGCATGGGGATCCAAATCCCGCTTTGTATGGCACTCTAGGGCTGCAGCTGGACCTGCAGCGGCGCTTGAACTTGCGGCGCCACCCCGCGGTCTTCTCAATTGAACAGGGCGGCTTGGCCCAGCCTCATCTGTTGCGGTTTTCCTTTTACCCATCAAAGATATGATGGATGAGAGTGATAAAAGGCTTAAAATGGCTTCCACGAAAGCCATGAAAAATGGAGAAAATGCAGAGAAGTGGCTGTCCAATCTGGAAAAAGGAGATCTAGGCATCGTAGAGGGATGCTTCAAGCTTCCCAAGGATGTATTTTCAAGGAGAAATGGAAATAAAAAAGTGGAATGGAGCACCTCACGATTTCAGCTCGATTTGGGGGTTTTTGGAGCTCCAAATGATGAAATCTTCAAGAGGAAGGGCTGCCAACTCCAAAGAAGTGATGGATGATGGTTGTTTTTGGCCAAGGAGGGATTTAGAGGCGATTTGGAACCACAAAATTTGGGGATGGTTGCTGAAAAATGAAAATAGGGCTATGGGGAGGGCTGTTTGTGAAGGAGGGGTATGATTTGGGGGTTTTCGTGGGACGGGACTTACATGGGGAGGGTACACATGAGATTTAAGGGCGAGCGCCCAAAAATCACATCCAACGGGCCCACCTGTACGTCGATGCATCGCCGGATCGGCAATGGCATCACCGACCGGTGATGCATCCGGTAGGTGGGGCCAGATGGGTTCGGTCCCCCATGGTCCAAGGACCCCAGATATGTATGGTTTGCCCCCTGGTTTATGGTATTTTGGCCTATGTGAGCCCAAACATGTGTTCAGGGCTTTTTGGGACCATTCCGCAATTCCGAATACCAAAACCTATGATGCAGCATATGAATTTGAGATAGAAGGAGCTAGTACATCCATCTAGACTCTTATTAGCTAAAGAGAGTGAAGTTAGAATGGCCTTATGGCCATTTTTCATAAAATTTTACTATTCACTGTAAAATTTTGTGAAAGTATTATTTTGTGTTATTTTCACATTATGTTTGATGCCTAACATGAATTGGATAAGAAAAAAATGAAGATTGGAGTGGTGAGAGGAAGAATTTTGAAGATTTTTGGTGAAACGGGGTTTTTAAGCCCTGGCGATTGATTACAGGAGTCGTGGTCATCCCACGGCCCAAGAATTTACTTTTACGGGTTTAAAATCATTCATAGGACGTCTCAACCCGACTTCCTACGACTTAGAAGCTTTTTGGGTTGCTTTACGCGACCCGAGATGCGTTACAGACTCGGTCGTGCGATCGATTCAAATAGACTTCGCCTATCGGCGAATCTGCGATCCTAGAAATGTTTCTAGACCCTTCTCGCACCCACCTAAGTCAAAAGAAGTGACAACGTACATCGCGAACCCAGGCCCAGTATACTCTTATTCATGCTCTGATACCAACTTGTAACACCCTGAAAATCGGGGGTCGTGTATAAACTCAACTCCCGAGTTCCAGACCGTCACTTATGCAATACAAATGATTATGATTCAATGTTGTCTGATTTAAAGCATTCACATGAGTAAAAGTATACCAAAACTGCAATTCATACTTCAGATCCAGTGATAAAAGCAAGCGGAAGACTAAACAATATATATATCACTGTATGGAAAAATAAAGTAAATCTCATCTATCTCTAAAGTATGAATACATCTCTGAGTCTCATATACATATACATGAATAAAAGTAAATGTCCAAAATGGTCCCACTGAAGTCCCATCGATCCAGGTCACCTATGAAAAGCCATCGTGATACTGCATGTACGAGAACTTGTCCTGGTCCTCGTCGAAGTCTGGCTCTGCCTCCTGGATCTCAGCCTCACCTGCATCTACAACAGGGTCTAGTGGGTGTTGCAAACACCATCCCGTAACGTGGGAATGAGTGATCAACTCAGTGGAATCATAGAGTAAAGATTAGCATGTTCATAATTCAATCATGCGATAATAGTAAAACAGTAAATCAGACAATCCTAATACTGTTGTTAATGTAAGATGACATGACGTGATGTATGCCCTCACCGACGATCTCCCTCATACGGCAACATCTTACGACCGCGGCATGCAATCGACCCTCAAGTGCTCCACATCTTCTAGGCATATGCAATGGCATGGTGATATGATTTCCAAGTTGTTATTAGTCCATTCAAACAGCAGGATTGAGAAACTAAGGTACTTCCCTTGTATCAATCCTAACACAGATCCTGTCTAGGGTCGTCACTCCTAGTAATCTCATATGATGTATATTTCATAGGTCACTGCAAGGGCTGTCAGGGCTGTTGCTCGCACTCGTTGCACCGCTCCCCCATCACCTTATCAATACAGGCCTACTGTACTCTACTACAACGGAAGGGTCGTCGCCTCCCGTGGACTCAGAATACGCTCGCGGTCACTATAAAGGACTCGTCGCCTGATCAGTGTAGGCTGACAGCTAGAATATAGTGTCCCATACCACCATAATCTGCTCACGAGTCTAGGTGCTCACTGGTCACTACGGGGAGGTTTGTGGTCCCAGCGTAGGCCGACAGCTCGACCACGGTGTCCCATACCACCATGCCCGGCTCATGAGTCTTCGTGGATCAAGGTACCATGGTTAACAGGGTTTACAATGGTAAGTTCAGTACCCTAGGTTCAAGCAGTTATGACTCATACAAGGTGAACATACATCGGCCAGTCGGGTTGCTTGACGGGCTCGACCAGCGCGATCGCATCTCAAGTCGAACGACATGAAGTGCGTAAAATACTTCGCGTGGCCTAACCACTGCCGCCAACTCCAAACACGAACCGCGTTCATCGACGCGTCGTTCGTGGCTAGGACCAGTCGGACACGAATTCGCTCGGTTACCGACTGCCTGGACTAAGTCTAGTCCCAAACACTTATGGAATCACATCAACAATTTATGTAAGAGTATTGGAATTGAAATACAATCATGTGAGCATGTTAACACATGTTATAACATTCAACTTAAGAAAATCTTCAAGCACATATATTCCATGCATGTAATGAAATCATGCATATAGTCAACATGTAGGAAATCATTTAGGTCAGCATATTAATTGAGAAATCAATCTCAAACTATCACATAACATCATTTAATTCGATACATACTAATACAAGCATTTATACAAACACATGCACTACACACTTAAGTCTACATATAATATGTCGACCCAAAGTGCGTAATTAGGCGAATCTCTTCGCCAAACTAATTATG
Source organism: Magnolia kwangsiensis (assembly GCA_037074715.1). NCBI lineage: Eukaryota > Viridiplantae > Streptophyta > Magnoliopsida > Magnoliales > Magnoliaceae > Magnolia > Magnolia kwangsiensis. The sequence goes on along the minus strand of CM073587.1, from coordinate 35,840,844 downwards.
CACGTATTCCTAACTTCCTAATGCGACAACAAACCATGTCAATCACATCAGCAAAATATGAATGTAAACTGTACTTCCTACAAATGACTAAAATACCCTAAATCTCATATTCTTCGTTAATTTACGAAACAGGAAACGGAGAGCATGTTGTACATGTCAAACGGCGATGCCGTCAATAATCTACTATTAAATGACATTGAAAGCATTGGAAACCGTCAATCAAAGCGTCTAAAATCTTCACCTTATGTCTTGTAGACTCGTGAATTGAAACGGAGCGTATACGCTTCGTCTACGGCGAATAGGGAACCTAATACACGAGATCCATAAGCTACATCGCTATGGAAACAAAGGAAACTCAAATCAGCAACTATTTAGGATATTTTCTTACCTAGAATCGTGGTGTAATCGCCGGAAAAGCGATAGAGGTGCGTTGCTTAAGCACGTGCAACACGTAGCACAAGTAGCAGGAAGAACTCTCCCACTCTCTCTCACAATCTCTCACCTTTTTCTCTCACACAAGCTAGGGTTTCTAGCAAATTTGGATGTGTGAGAGAAGTGAGGGTTTCAACCCCTTTTATAAGCTAAAACATGCCCAAAATAGGCTTGGGAATAATGTTTACTTGGTGCCTAACCAAATCGGGGCCGTTTCGGTCCAAAAGAGCATTTCTGAAGGTCCCCTGGCCAAATGCGGTTGGACTTAAGCTCATGCATACTGGATCTAGCACACATCCAGTTTTCAGACCGGTAGGGTTCCCAGATCGCACGTGGCGGTCCGATTTCAGTTTAACGGTCACCGCACCAAGATCAGGCCTATAAGTCTCATGATATGTAATAGAAATTTTTCCTGATCTAAGGGTGTAATTTGGCTGAATTCTGACGGTCAGAACTCTTAATACTGATGCGTCAAATCGTGTGCCAGATTTGAATTTCAAATTCCAATTCTAACCCTATTCTCACTCTCTTCACTCCAAGCTCAATGAAATAGCCTCTGAATGTCAGTTGGACTTGATTTTCGAAACGATTTGCCAAGCCCAGCTAAGTGGTCATAACGGTCTAATATGGTAGGTATCGGACTTTCGACGTGCGGTTGAGATCCAATACAAAGTTTCAAGGAGGTCCCGAGAATAAACCGGTTTAGAGTTTGATCCGAGGCTTTAGAGCATTATAGCACCATTGGTTCCACTCGCTTTGGGCCTCGTAGAACGTATTTAAAGTGATCAGGGACCATTTCCCAGCTATTCTAACGTTGCACTAGCTAACTTAGTCATATTTTCTAAAGGAATAAATTCTACACAATTTCGGGTCGAGTTGGTTCTCGAGCCCATGTACGGATTTTTCACGGGCGTTACATGGAGTTAAACGTCCTTAGGCAATGGGTCAACCATAACACTTTCAGAGCTCAATCCCGAAGCCAAAGAAATCGCTTTTCAACCCATTTCCTTCAAAACTAACCTTTCACCGCCTCATTCTTCAAATTTCTCCAAGTACTTTCATATTAAACATGACTCCTCAAGTTTAAATAGTAAAGAATACCAACCCTAGAGTATTAATGATGAAGAACAATACCGAAGCTAAAAATTATCTTGAATAGTAAATAAATGAGTAAAATGGGTTTCGACCCTTAACCTTTTGGAATCTAACAAGATAGATAGATTAGTTGGATAGATTAGCATCTCCTACCCCAAAATCATATGCTATATGCCACAGAAATTCATTTCTGTTTACAAACTGGCCCCGAAATTCCTCGAATGGAGTTATAGGCCCACCCACGCTAATCCACAATGATCTAACATGGGCCCCACATATTTTTGGGACCTAGGGGTCAGAGGGAACCTAGCCCATATGGCCGGCCTCACCGGAGATGATTTTCATCGGCGATGGCATCGCCGATTCCGCGATGCATCGCTGGTCAAATTCCTCGGTTGGGTCCGGGCTTCGGGCTGGAGGTGTTTGGGGGCTAGGGTAGCCCCCTGGTATGTGGGTCGTCCATTAAAACCTCCCCAATTAGGTACTTCCTTCACAAAGTGACCCTCCAAGCTCTCCTTTCTAACCAAAATGCCTGATTTTTGGTAAAAACCACCCCTCAAAACTCTTCCTTCTTCCGTTTCCAAACACCCTCGTTCCACCCTCCAAATCTCATCTCAAACAAAAACCAATAAAGTCCACTTCCTTTAGAAATTCAACGAGAATCAACTAGCGCTGCACTAGATGGCCTATGAAATTCTCACCAATCACTTTCAATACGATCTGCTAGAGTCAAAACGTATAGGATAGGTGATGCTACAATACCGTAAAACCTAGGATCAAACTCTATTCCCAATTTTCCTCAGGAGCACCTTGAAACTTTGTATCGGCTCTGGACCGCAGTCGGAAGTCCGATTACCACAAACTTAGACGAATATGACCGCCTAGTTGAACTTAACAATCACCTCGAAAATCAAGTCCAGATGATGTCCCACGACGATTTCCTTGAGTCCAGAGTGAAGAGTGTGAGAAATAAAAATAATTTATGAAATCTGGCACGTTCGCTTGTGCGCTTTTTCTAAGCGTTCTGACCGTCAAAATTCAATCAAATTTCACTCTCGGATCAGGAAAAATTTCCCTTACATGTCATAGCACTTGTAGCTCCGATCGAGTTCTCATAACCGTTGAACTGAAACTGGTCCGCCACGGTCGATTTGGATATCCGCTCAGACTGAAAACTCTGCCTGACCTAGATCCAATGTCAGGGAGCTTAAGTCCGACCGCATTCAATCCGACCGCAGTCAGGGAGCTAAAACTCTGCCTAACCTAGATACATGTTATTAGTCCTTTTATATTTTTAGAGCACTCATGTATATTCTTTTCTTTCTATTTTGGAGTATATATGTATTTAGTGAACCTGGTAACATGTTCACACTCTGGAGACTTACAATCATTTATATATTTTATATATCTATCACATTCTTCCGCTTGCTAATTTAACTGTCTCTGGAGTATGATATGCTGTTTTGGCTTAGTCTCAATCTTGTTTAATGTCATTCTAAAGAAAATATGCATTTATCATTATCTATGTTGCATAAGTGACGTACTGGAACTCGGGAGTTGGATTTTTACCCGACCCCCTATTTTCGGGATGTTACACCATAGGTGTGGCCAAAATGGCCCACCTTATGCATGCATGTCCCATGCATGAGGCTTTCTTTTATGGACCCCATCATGATGGATCCTTTGATATCTTTACATGAGGAGGTCATCTAGACCTTAGGATCATGGTGGGAATGGTATTCTCACCGTCCATTTAAATTTGTAGCCATGCATGTGTAAGATCAATGTAAGAGATGCAAATCTATGTATGATGTGTGGTCGGATTACTCTTGGGAGGGGTCAATAGTGGTGGAGCCCTTCCCTACGGCCAGATTGCTCTTCTTTCTCTTCTTTTCCCTTGTTTTCATCCCTGATCATGGTGTGTGGCCTACCTTATGGGCTAACAAAAATCTAGCCATCCAAATAAGGGAGGATGCCCATGGCATTCCACCCTATGACATGTGGCCCCAAAATCCAACTAATTGGGGTACATGTAAAGGTGTTTTGGATGGTAGGATGACTTAGATATTTGTGGGCCCACTAGTGTGGTCCATCATCTAAGTTCTTGGGATTAAATCCCATTTGTATTAGTGTTTATAAGTATTTTATTCCAATGTATTGTTGCTATCTAGAAACTGTCTAGACAGATTTTTGGGTCACCTTGGGGCCTGCTTTCTGGTCATTTGGTGGAAAGACTAATGAAAATTAATATATGATTCTTGTAGCTGCATGACCCACCTACAATCGTACCAAATTTCAGTCTCAATGGACCCCATTTGGGCATCCAAAAGGGTGGGCTAACATAGTGGACTACTAGAAATTTCTGTTGTGCAGTCCAGCAACGTAGTCCCCCAAAAAACAAAATTTTAAAAATATTTTCTCAAAAGGTGGGACATATTTTTGGGTCCCACCTTGTTTTAGGCTTGATGAGGGACCTTGGATCCAAATTTTAGGAATTTTGAAGGCCTAGAACCCACCCATTTGGATGGCCCAAATTCAGGACGATTATATTTCCAGCAATATTTCACACTGTACAGATTGTAATTCCAAAATTTATTAAAATACTTTTGAGTATCCAAAAATTATGAAAATTTATAGGGAGGTGGTTTACCCACGGTGGGACACACCTACAAATTTTTGGGGCCAATAGACCCCTGTACATACTGTGGTAAGGGTCGGACTGGCCCACCACGTTAGGATGTCCAGGTCAGTCCAATTTTTTTGGACAGATTGTTTTATTTAAATTAATTAAATATTTGTAAGTGTCCAAAAATATTAAAATTTTTTGGAGATGTGGACCACCCATGGAAGTGTTACCCTGAAAATTTTCAAACCCAACGGACATTTAAACTCACCATGGTGTGGTCGGGAGTGGCCCACTTAGCAGGGATGTCCAGGCTGGGGCATCCAGCCTGCTTTGTGGGCCCACCTTGATGTGTTGTATATCCCACCATCCATCCATGTGAGGTCCTTAGGGGATTAATAACCCTTTATTTTTTTAAAGTATTCAATTGGGGCCCATTGGGTGGATTTTTGGGCCAGATACCCCTGACCCATAGACCTACCTACACATGGGGCATCCCTGCCTTAGGCTACTACTGGGCTTGTATTCCAACGGCATGTCCCACTTGATATATGTGTTGCATATACTCTCTCATTTGGTGGGGCCCACAATGATGTGTGTGGGCCATCAGGGATTAAATATACTAAGAAATACTTCTATTGTTGGACTCCAACCAACCTAGAAATTTGGGTGGGCTAGAATTTGACATTGAGCCCAATAATTGTTGCCTATAAGTGTTCTTTTGGGAAAGTATGGCCCAATAGATTTGAGGAGGATTTAAGTCAGTTATCTTACTATCTTAATTTTATTTTGTTGGTCTTAATTAGTGCATGATTAAAGGCCTATTCCAATTAGGATTCTTCTTGGGCTAGTCTCCTAGTAAATTATGGGCCTTTTAGCCTTGATTGGGCTAGAACTTTTGATAGGCCCATTGGACCCTTGGGTCCTATATTTACCATGCCATTGTGATGGGTCTTATGGGCCAAATACTCAAGTAATTGAGCCCTTGCTTGCCCACTATAATAAATCCATACTTGTGCCGAGATGTGAGGCCCAACTTACTTGTATTAAATATAAGGATTCCCATATGTTGGGACAATGGGTTGACCATTTGGCCCACCACAATGAGTGAGCCCATGACCCTTATGGTTGGGCCCTAACCTTGCTTAAGAGCCCACTAGGTTGCTTATGTATTGGGCTTAGTGTATGGTCCACTAGGGCATGGATTGATTGTGCATTGGACCTTTCTTTACATACGTAGCAGGCTACCCTTTTAGGACCCAGTTGAGGTTGGATGTCCTCCTTGGTTGCCCTAAGGTAGGCCCATAGAGGCCCTTATAGGTGGTTGAAGGCCCACCATGGGCCTGGCTAGGACCGTTCCTCCTTAGGACATGACTCTCTTAGCTTGTGGGCCACCCCAAAGTACTGGGTGCCCACTAAAGGATTTTTATTCTCCTTAGAACCCCTGTCTATGTGCTTAGACCTTAACCCTTCATAGGACGGAGGATTCCATATTCCAAAGGTAACACTGAAAGGGCCTAGCGATATGCCCTAGAGGGGGGGTGAATAGGGCAATGCCAAATAAAACTTATAATAGCGGAATAATAAAAGAAATAAAGCACAATGCTGAAATTAAAGTAGCCTAAATAAAGAGATTGATACTTTATCAGTTCTAAGGACAACCTTACACCAAAAACCAAAGGTTTAAGGTAGGACAACCTTATTTCTATAACGTCCTCGGTATCACAACCCAATGAGGAATAATAAGCAAGGAAATCAAAATAACTTGCAGAAAATAAATCCTAAGTTTTTACAACATTCATCCACACTTGCTTGAAGTGATCACAACATCCATCCACAAACACTCTCCTCAAAACAGAATGAATAAAAGAGAGAAAAAGACATCCACAACACAACGATATATAGTGGTTCGCCTGTGTGTACACCAACTGTTATCCAACAACCACATAGATTGCTACTCCACTCCTAATATCCTCACACAGGGGATATTAGCATGCACTATCAAAATAGGTTTCACAGGTTCGCCTAAAACCTTCATAATTATGTCTTTGATCTTGGGCTTACACAATCCAAAAACCCCACAATCTGAGTTTTCTAGCTCTCCTCAGATAACCAATACAATGAGATTTTTCTGGCGAATCTCAAACAAAAACCAGAGAAAGTAAATTACAAAAATGTAAAATACCTGAATCACCTTTTGAAGAAGCCCGGTAGAAGCAATCGGAGTAGAAGTTCGATTCAACGTTCAAAGTCCAATACTCACTTTAAGAATGGCTCTAAGTCTAATTGATTTTAAATGAAAAGGGCTAGTTCTATTTGATTTTGAATCCAAGAAGAAGGAATATCAGAAATTCCCCTTTTCTAATAAGATTAGAATGTAGATCAAAATCAAATAAAAATAAGCTAGCAAAAGGAATATTAAATAAGCACAAAGTAGCTTAAAATAAACACAAACTTATCTTAGAGAATAGCCTAAAGATTGCTTGAATAGAATTGAATTGAATTGCTAAAACTCTGAAGTTCGTGCTCTATTTAGAGCTTGAAAAATTGCATCTACGACTGGTCTTAGGATCCTAAGACTGGTCGTAGCTCCAAATATTTTCAAAGATTTCCACGAGATTGGATTTTCTGTTCCACGACCGGTCCTGGACAATCTACGACCCGTCGTGGGCCACCTACGACTGGTCGTGGGACACTTACGACCGGTTGAAGGACCCCAAAAATGGTTACTGAAATTTGAGTCGTAGGACTACGACCGGTCGAAGGATGAGTCGTAAAATTCACATGATTGGTCGTAGGATGTCCAGGACTGGTCGTAGGACAGCCAGAAAGATCCAAAAATCTTCAACAACCTAAGACTGGTCCTGAAAAACTTAAGACTAGTCGTATCAGAGCTAGGACTAGTCTTGAAGTCCCTAGGACTGGTATTAGAACATCCCAAACAAGCATATTGAAATATACGAGTTATGTATCTAGAATTACCTACTGTAAAGCTCATCCTAAGGTCAATCTAAGGTCACACAAACCTTAAAAGTGAGATGGACTTGAAAGTCTGAACACTCAGATGACCCTTAAGAGAAGCTTGAGAATATACAAAACTTGTAGTAGGCCTTCTTGAGTTTGATCTTGACTTAACAAGGTCTTCTAATATACTTGAACTTGATTGAATCTTGAACATGCAAACTTGAAGACTTCAATACTTGAATTCTCCATCCATGTCTTGAAAACTTTCTTCATTTAAGATCTTTTCTTAAAATGTGATGACTTGATTGCAATGAATAGTCTTCAATCATAAAACACAAGATATACAAGACATAGATATAGGTTTTGGCACCACAAAATTTGACAACCAAAGGGATATGAAATCATAGCACTTACAATCTCCCCCTTTGTCAAATTTGTGACAAAACATATAGCATAAAAGATAATAAAGAATGATGAACCATGAAATCACAAAATACTCTACTCCCCCTGAGTAATACGAGTATTGCTCATATAAACAGTACACAACATGAAAACTTCAAGACTTCAATCCACATATCCTTCTCAATCAATCAATTCCCTTCTCAATCAATCAATTTAAACAAATTTACTCCCCCTTTCCATACTACTCCCCTTTTAGATTTAACTTACTTACTCCCCCTTTTTGTCACAAAATGACAAGGGAAAGGCACAATAGGAAGGAGAACATAGAGAGTAAAAAGCAAATAATGAGAAAGAGATATGAAAGGACATAATATAAACCTGAAGTATCAAGCCATAATCCATAATACATATCCAAAATAAAATATCCAAAAGACAATGTTATCAAACCATAATCCATAATACATATCCAAAATAAATTATAATGTGATACTATCCAGAAGATAATTCACCTAATCTGTTCCAGAGGAGGGAGCAGGGATAGTCGGATCAATCTGGTGTAACCCCTTATTAAGGCGACGAAGATATTTTCGCATGTACTTAAATCGCATATCATGGGCTATATTCATATTATCAACCTTTTCTTCCAATGCATGAAGGCGTGCATCAAAACCAGATGGATCATAATCTGGATCATTAGGTGAATCAGTTTCTATCTCATCAAATAAGTCATCCATATTAACATCTTATTGAGAAAGATCGCCAACTTCCCCTTCGTTTCCAACATCACCACCAACACCACCTTCATCAACTTGGCCAGGGAGCAGATCCAATTTCATCTAATTAAGATTGAAATTGTTGAAAATAAGATGATGAATTGGTGCCTCATTAACAGGTTTATCGACAAGCATGTGAGTGGATAAAACAGTCATAAGATAACCGAACGAAATATCACTATGACCCAGATGGAGACGAAACTGAATAATGAAATAACAAATCAAAGAAGGAAGACAGACCTTGGTACCAGAAATAATAGAATACAACACACGAACCATGAAAGAAGTCAACTCAGTTTTATCACCAGACCAAGGATATACATTAGAAATGAAGAAACGATGTAACACTCTGTATCTAGGTAACAGATACTTAGTAGGGAGCGCATTCGCTTTATGTGTCCATTGCACATCAATTTTGCATAAATCTCGTGTTAACATGTATTTTTTTGATTCAGATGGTTTGTCATATAAAGTATGAATCGGTATACCTTCATCATTAACAGGTATATCCATAATACCTGATATCAAATGACGGTCTATTTCAAATTTTCCTTCTCTAATCAATTGAAAATGTTAAATTATCAAGAGAAAATTTTGAGATGCATGCTACCATTGATTGGGTAATGGACTGGTATGCAGGCCCACCCCAAAGTAAAATATCCAGCCAACAGATTCAAGGAGGGGGACAATACCATATGGAGCAATGTGATTGAGATCAGCGGAATGCTCAACGATAATGTTACAGACACGTAAATCTCTTACATCTTGAGAATCATCTTCGGGTGACCGAAGGTGCTGTTTAGTTATCGGTGTAGATATAGAAGAAGATGGACCACGAAATGTTTTCTTTTTCCCTCTAGCATCCATATTCAAAAATATATACAAAGAGCAAGCAAGATGCACAAAAGAAAGATGGGTTTTCTCTAGATCAGCAAATTGAGAGGAAACCCTTGAAAAATTCAACAAGAGATGAAATCAAGATATTCTATAAACAAATCAAAGCATAGAGAGCATGAATCTTCAAGAAAAATGATGAAATAGGACTTACCTTGAAGAAAAATAAGAAATCCTATGACTGGTCGAGCCACGACTCGTCGTAGGTGGGTATAAAAATGAAGAAAAAGGGAATTTTCCCCAAATTATATCATGCTCACGAGCTCCACGACCGGTCGAGTACTATTCAAGACCGGTCGTACCACGACTGGTCGTGTACATCCATGACCGGTCGAGTATCGACCAAAAAATAATTTTTAATGTAAAAATTTAAAATTTAAACATATATAATATGAAATATGATACACTATGATACTTGCAAGCAAGAATATTTAATGTAAAATGCACATACCAAGATCAAATTTCAATTTATTAAACCTGCTTTTGTCAAGCAGTTTAGTAAATATATCAGCAAGTTGATTTTCGGTTGATATATATTCCAAAGAAATAACTTTTTCTTCAACCAACTCACGTATGTAATGATACCTAATGTCAATGTGCCTAGTACGTGAATGCTGGATTGGATTTTTGAAAATGTTTATAGCACTGGAATTATCACAATGTAAGATCATTGAATCTTGATTAATTCCATAATCGCTAAGCATGCGTTTCATCCAAACTAGTTAAGTACATGCATATCCAGCTGTAATATACTCAGCCTCAGCCGTAGAGAGCGATATTGAGCTTTACTTCTTGTTGAAACAAGAAACTAAGCAATTTTCAATGTAAAAACAACCACCACTGGTTGATTTTCTATCATCAATATTTCCGGCCCAATCAGCATCTGAGTACTCGGCTAATTGAACACTAGTATCAAAAGGATACCAAAGTCCCAAATTTATAGAACTTGCGACATATCTAATAATCCGTTTAACAGCAGTAAGATGTGATTCCTTAGGATTAGACTGATATCTTGCACAAATACCAACACTAAATGCGATATCAGGTCTACTAGCAGTTAGATACAACAAACTACCAATCATACTGCGATATAGTTTAGGATCCATATCTTTACCTATAGAGTCTTTTGAGAGTCTTAACGTTGTACTCATAGGAGTATCAAAGTTCTTACCATTCTCAAATCCAAACCTTTTGACCAAGTTTGAAGCATATTTGGTCTGGGAAATGAAAATTTCATCAGGTTGTTATTTTACTTGCAACCCTAGGAAATAGTTAAGTTCACCAACCATGCTCATTTCGAACCTTGATTTCATAAACTCTACAAACTTAATAGACATGTTAGAATAAGTAGATCCATAAATAATGTCATCAACATAAATTTCAATCATTAAAATATCATTGTTATGTTTTTTAACAAAGAGTGTTTTATCAACACTTTCAACTTGAAAGCTATGACTAAGTAAGAATTTAGTCAATTTCTCATACCATGCCCTAGGCGCTTTTTTTAGACCATAGAGAGCCTTTTTGAGATGAAATACATGGTCAGATAACTTAGGGTCTTCAAACCCTGAAGGTTGTTCAACATACACTTCTTCATGTAAATCGCCATTCAAGAAAGCACTCTTTACATCCATCTGATATATTTTAAATTTTCTAAAGCATGCGATGGAAATAAAAAGTCTGATTGACTTAAGGCGAGCGACTAAAGCAAAGGTTTCATCGTAATCGATGCCTTCAATCTGAGTGTACCCTTGTACAACCAGTCTAGCCTTGTTTCATATAATATTTTCAAGTTCATCAGACTTATTTTTAAAGATCCATTTTGTTCCAATAATGTGTTTATCTTTAGGTCTAGGAACAAGATACCAGACATCATTATGAACAAATTGATTAAGTTCATCCTGCATAGCAACTATCCAATTTTTGTCCGAAAGTGCTTCTTTTACGTTGACCGTTCTATTTGGGATGTAAAACAAACATAATTACATATGTTCTCAAGTTGTTTGAGAGTACGAACTCTAGTGAGAGGGTTTTCAAGTATTTAATTGGTTGGATGATCTTTAACAGTCCTTGGTTCAGATTCTTTTTTACTTGATGAGATATCTTGATTGTCAATAATAAGAGCTTCATCATCATCTGAACTCGGAGCTGGTGTATTCAAATGATCATCAATGACCACATTAATGGACTCTTGAATCACACCAGTTTTCTTATTTAGAACCCTATAAGCTCGATTGTTCAAAGAATAACCAAGAAAAATACCTCCGTCACTCTTCGTATCAAACTTACCCAAATTTTCACGATCCCGTAAAATATAACACTTACTGCCAAAAACCTGAAAGTATTTTACAGTAGGTTTTTTTTCAAAACATAATTCAAAAGTAGTCTTATTAACAGATTTACTGGTATAAACCTGATTAATAATATAACATGCGGTATTAACTGCTTCAGCCCAAAGATTTCTATAGAGCTTCATGCTATTTAACATAACATTAGCCATATCCTGAAGCACTCTATTTTTTCTTTCAACAATACCATTTTGTTGCGGTGTTTTGGGCGCAGAGAATTCATGTGATATTCCCTGATCACTACAGAATTCCTCAAAACTACTGTTTTCGAATTCAGATGCATGATCACTACGGATCTTAACAACATGAGAACCTTTCTCATTTTGGATTCGTTTGATGAACTTTTTCACTTCATCCAGGGTTTCAGTTTTGTCTTTTGAGAACGATACCCAAGTGAATCTGGTATAGTCATCTATGATAACAAAGATGTATTTTTTTCCTCCTCGACTCTCCGATCTGGTTGGTCCAATAAGATCCATATGGAGAAGCTCGAGTGGTCTAGATGTGGTATTGTAGTTCACTTTCTTGTGAGAGCTCCTAATCTGTTTGCCCAACTGGCATTCACCACATATTTTGTCTACTTTTTATAATTTGGGTAGACCTCTAATTAGTTCTCTTTTGATCAATCTAAATAAGTTTCGATAGTGTACATGTCCAAGGCATTTATGCCATAATTCAGTCTCACTGGTATGGACCATGTAACATGATTGAGTAGATGAGCTTGCATCACTAACTATGTAGCAGTTTTCAGAAGTTCTGTGACCAGTTAATATAACAGAACCCTTTTTATTAACTATCTCACAACCTTGATTAGAAAACTTTACACTATGGTTGTTATCACATATCTGAGAAATTCTTAGAAGGTTTTGTTTTAAGCCCTCAACATATAAAACATTTTTAAATAAGGGAAGGTTATAAAGCTGAATCGTACCTTGGCCAATGATTTTACAATTACTTCCATCACGAAATGTGACTGACCCTTCAATCATATCTTTAAGATTGGTGAATAAAGCTTTGTCACCTGTCATATGCCTGGAGCAACCACTATCTAGGTACCACTTTGAATGGCTTGTTGCTTTGAAAGCAGTGTGGGAAACCAAGCTGGCAACTTTAGGAACCCATTTCATAACTGTTTTGGGTTTAGGAGAATAGATGGTCTTTTTCTATCTGTTGTTATAGGAGAGACCTATAGAGTTAGACTTTAATAGCTCCTTGAGAAGATCAATTATTTTTTCAGCCAATGGATTTCGGTTTTGAAAATTAAAGCTGACATGGCTACTTTTAGGTTTTTGAAAAGCCCTAGCATTTTTGGAAAAACCTTGACAAGTATTCTTTTCTTTTGAGTTTGAAGACTCTCATTTTACAAATTTAGGAGCAATGTTCTTTTGTTTTGGAGATGTATCCTTATCATAGCCCAACCCGGATCGATCGCCACATTTTCTTGATTCAGACAATAATTTTTCTAATTTAGGATCACTATGGGCATATCTCCATGTGTCTTTCAAAATCTGAAGAGAAGCTACCTCATTTTTGAGTTTCTCATTTTCGGATCTCAAATCTTCAATTTTGAAGGTTTTGAAATTTAAATCACTTTTGGTTTTTTCAAAAGAATCGGAAATATGAGACTTTGCTAAGACAAGAGACTCATAATCTTCCTTGAGCTTAGAAAATTTTTCTTTTTGTAATTTAAGCTTGACAGCAATTTTACAACTTTCTTTATAAAGGGCATTATAAGCATCCTGAAGATCATCTTCATTATCGCAATCACTATTCATATTTTCTTCACTGGATATATCATCATTATCTGAAAGGGTGATCTTGGCTAGAGTCATATTCTTGATAGTTGTAACATTGATTATCTTTCAAGGATTTACGAGTTCTAGGTTTAGATCGTCTCTTATCATTTGACTTTTGAAAATCACTTTTTTTCTTATTTTTGAAAATTTTGTAAAAATTTTTTGCTAAAAGCGCCATATCATCTTCGAAATTTTCTAAATCTGAAGTGCTCTCTTGTGAAGCATTTTTAGATGATTTGAGAGTAATTGATTTTCCTTTAGGAGCCTTAAAGGATAACTCATAGGTTTGAAGTGATCCAACTAGTTCCTCAACCCTCATGGTATCTGTATCACGAAGTTCCTGAATCGTGGTTACTTTAGAATTGAACCGTTCAGGAAGTGAACATAGTATCTTTGCGCACACTTTACTTTCTGGGATTCTATCACCAAGACCCCACATAGAGTTTACAATGTCATTCAATCTGGTGTAGAAGTCCATAAACATCTCATTCTCCTCCATATGAATTTCTTCAAATTTAGTTGTGAGGAGTTGGACTTTAGATTTTTTCACAATAGATGAACCCTCGTGTGTCATTTCTAATACATCTCATGCTTGTTTTGCATTTTCACAAGAGATGATTCTTTTGAATTCATCTGGTGATAATACACAAGTAATTGCATTTAGTGCTTTAGCATTGACACTACTTTCACTTTTCTGAAGTGTGGTCCAAAGAGAATAAGTCGTTACTTTCATTGATTTTGAACCATCACTATTAGTTACTTCAGTGATAAGAGGGTTCCATTCATTCACTGTGGCCAGCCACACACTTTCATCCAAGGATTTAAGAAAGATCCTCATCCTGGCTTTCCAATAAGCATAGTTTGTGCCATTAAAGGGTGGTGGCCTAGTGACTGATAGGCTATCAAAATTTGACATCTTAATATAGCTTAGATCGTTAGCTCAGGAAATAAGTCCAATAAATAAACAATAAGCACGAGCTATTAGACTCTGATACCACTTGAAAGGGCCTAGCTATATGCCCTAGAGGGGGGGTGAATAGGGAAATGCCAAATAAAACTTATAATAGCGGAATAATAAAAGAAATAAAGCACAATGCTGAATTTAAAGTAGCCTAAATAAAGAGATTGATACTTTATCAGTTCCAAGAACAACCTTACACCAAAAACCAAAGGTTTAAGGTAGGACAACCTTATTTCTAGAACGTCCTTGGTATCACAACCCAATGAGGAATAATAAGCAAGGAAATTAAAATAACTTACAGAAAATAAATCCCAAGTTTTTACAACATTCATCCACACTTGCTTGAAGTGATTACAACATCCATCCACAAACACTCTCCTCAAAACGGAATGAATAAAAGAGAGAAAAACACATCCACAACACAACGATATATAGTGGTTCGCCTGTGTGTACACCAACTGTTATCCAACAGCCACATAGATTGCTACTCCACTCCTAATATCCTCACACAGGGGATATTATCATGCACTATCAAAATAGGTTTCACAGGTTCACCTAAAACCTTCACAATTATGTCTTTGATCTCGGGCTTACACAATTTAAAAACCCCACAATCTGAGTTTTCTAGCTCTCCTCAGATAACCAATACAATGAGATTTTTCTTGCGAATCTCAAACAAAAACCAGAGAAAGTAAATTACAAAAATGTAAAATACCTGAATCACCTTTTGAAGAAGCCCAGTAGAACCAATCGGAATAGAAGTTCGATTCAACGTTCAAAGTCCAATACTCAATTTAAGAATGGTTCTAAGTCTAATTGATTTTAAATCAAAAGGGCTAGTTCTATTTGATTTTGAATCCAAGAAGAAGGAATATCAGAAATTCCCCTTTTCTAATAAGATTGGAATGTAGATCAAAATCAAATAAAAATAAGCTAGAAAAAGGAATATTAAATAAGCACAAAGTAGCTTAAAATAAACACAAACTTATCTCAGAGAATAGCCTCAAGATTGCTTGAATAGAATTGAATTGAATTGCTAAAACTCTGAAGTTCGTGCTCTATTTATAGCCTGAAAAATTTCGTCTACGACTGGTCTTAAGATCCTAGGACTGGTCGTAGCTCCAAAGATTTTCAAAGATTTCTGCAGGATTGGATTTTCTGTTCCACGACCGGTCCTGGACAGTCTACGACCGGTCGTAGGACCCCAAAAATGGTTACAGGAGTTTGAGTCGTAGGGCTATGACCGGTCGAAGGATGAGTCGTAGAATTCACAGGACTGGTCGTAGGATGTCCTGGACTGGTCGTAGGACAGCCAGAAAGATCCAAAAATCTTCAATAACCTAGGACTAGTCCTGAAAAACTTAAGACTGGTCGTAGCAGAGCTAGGACTGGTCTTGAAGTCCCTATAACTGGTCTTAGAACACCCTAAACAAGCATATTGAAATATATGAGTTATGTATCTAGAATGACCTACTATAAAGCTCATCCTAAGGTCAATCTAAGGTCACACAAACCTTAAAAGTGAGATGGACTTGAAAGTCTGAACACTCAGATGACCCTTAAGAGAAGCTTGAGAATATACAAAACTTATAGTAGGCCTTCTTGAGCTTGATCTTGACTTGACAAGGTCTTCTAATATACTTGAACTTGATTGAATCTTGAACATGCAAACTTGAAGACTTTAATACTTGAATTCTTCATCCATGTCTTGAAAACTTTCTTCATTTAAGATCTTGTCTTGAAATGCGATGACTTGATTGTAATGAATAGTTTCAATCATAAAAACAAGATATACAAGACATAGATATAGGTTTTAGCACCACAAAATTTGACAACCAAAGGGATATGAAATCATAGCACTTACAAACACACTTACATTTTTGTGCCCCATATACATCATCTGTATGAGTTGATTGCCTTGTGTGGTGGTCATCGAGGGATGGAGTTCTCTCCTTGTGCACATTGTGTGCCTGTAGCTAGTGCATGATCTGTATGTGTGACGCATGCATTTACATTACATTTCATGATGATACCACCCTTGCATCATCAGGGCCTTGCCTCCACAGGGACATTCATGAATGGTTGTATGTGTGGACACCAAAAATGATACTCGAGCATATCGGGTGCATAGGATGCCCATGGGTGAAATTCTTAAATCTTCCATGGAACTAAGGATCTGCTCCAACGCCGTGACCGAGTAGAAACTCTGAGTGCACGTGGGCCTTATACCATTAGGCCGTGACTCCCACTATCATGTAGTCAGTTGGATAAGGGTGTTTGCCTTACCTGCCTAGTGTGAGGAGGCATTGCTAGGTTGAGTCTGACCAACTCGTAAATGGGTTTACTACCATCAAGCCTTAATGGTGATTAGTTTTCCATAGGTGGGTAGTGAGGTCTCTTACGCTTGTTTGACGGGTCTATAGAGCTACAGTTATTCAGCAGTGTAATGGACCCCGGTGATTTTCTTATGATTGAAAATATACTTGACATGTGGTTTGGATATGAGCACTGACATTACTTGCATCACATTAGCATTAGTTGTGTAAGCCCCCTTCATGCATTGCCTTAGTATGGCGTCTTGTACTCATTGTATCGTATTCATGGTAAGCCTTGGTAAGGCTAGTGATATTCTCATTAAGCATGTTTCCTTCCTTGTACCTCCTGCTATTCTTCTGTGCACCATTATTACACACTTACACCACCCTCTAAGCTTCTATAAGCTTATGCACAATTGATGCATGCTGGAGACTCTAGGCAAGCGTCGTAATGACAGAGCGTGGAGTAGAGTTTAGCTTGAGGACTCCGGTGTTGCTAAATTTTCTCTCTTTTCCCATTATCTTATGTATGTCCTTTCGAATCTGATGTAAGCCTGTAAAAGTTTAAATTCTTAGTGATTTTGTGATGTGTACCACTTGTTATTCTTAAATGTACTTGCTGTAATCTTGGGTAATGCTTGTATTGGAATGATTATACTGTTATGAAAATACCCCTTATAGGATCCCAGGATTGGAACCTACCTCAGGAACCGAGAATGGGGTACTATAGAGGTTGTTGCGGTCAGAACCGGTCATCGGGTTCCTTGTGAGTCTGGTTATCGAGTCTGGGGCATGACAAGTACCACAATGATCATGGTATATCATATGAATTCTATGCTCCTAAAATACCTCAACAAAATGGAATTTTTGAAAAAATAAAATAAAATTTTATAAGAAATGGCTAGTGTAATCCTAAATAGCATGAAGTTACGAAAAAAATTATGGGCTGAAGCTACTAGTACTGCATGCTATATTATAAATCGTGTTTATATTAAAAGAGCTAAAAATAAAATAGCTTAAGAATTATGATTTAATAAAAAGCCATCATTTAAATATTTTTAAACTTTTGGAAGTAAATGTTTTATATTACATGACTAAGAAAATTTATAAAAATTTGAAGCTAAGAGTGATGAGGGAATATTTTTAGGCTATTTGCTAAATAACCGGGCATATCGCGTTCTTAACAAAAGAACTGGGGTGATTTAAGAATTTATAAATGTAGTGATTGATGATCAACAAATCACATCCAATCCTAATCAAGATGATGATGAAGTCAATGCGATTGATATACCTAACTCTTCATCTAAATCAGTCAATACTGAGACAACATTAGTCAAAGACCATCCGACTAATCAAATATTTGGTAACCCTAATACTGGTGTTAAAACAAGAAGACAACTAGGTAATATGTGTAATTATGTCAACTTCACTTCCCAAATTAAACTAACCAATGTCAATGAAACACTTGCTAATGAAATTTTAATAATTGTCAAGCAAGAAGAATTAAATTAATTTGTTAAAAATGATGTATGGTACTTGGTTTCCAAACCTACTGATAAACATGTAATTGGAACTAAATGGATTTTTAAGAATAAAACTGATGAAATGGGTAATATTATCAAAAATAAGGTTCGACTGGTTGTACAAAGGTACACTCAAATATAAGGTATTGATTACGATGAAACCTTTGCACCAGTTGTGTGCCTTGAATCCATAAGATTATCTATTTCGATTGCATGTCATAAAAAATTTAAAATTTATCAAATGGAGGTTAAAAGTGTGTTTTTAAACAGTGATTTGCATGAGGAAGTATATGTTGAACAATTAAAGGGTTTTGAAGATCCCAAACTTCCAAATCATGTGTACCGTCTTAAAAAGGCACTTTACAGTTTGAAATAAGCTCCCACGGCATGGTATGAAAAACTGACTAAATTTTTACTTAGTCATAATTTTATTATGGGCAGTGTTGATAAAACCTTATTCATTAAGAAATATAACAATCATATACTGATAGTTTAGATATATGTTGATGATATTATTTATGGATCTACATGCATTAACTTATCTATTGAGTTTGCAGATCTAATGAATCTAAGTTTAAAATGAGTATGGTTAGCGAACTAAACTATTTCCTTGGGTTACAAGTTAAATAACTTGAAGATGAAATGTTCATCTTACAAACCAAATATACCTTGAATCTTGTAAAAAGATTTGGATTTGAGAATGAAAATTTTTTTGAGACTCCAATGAGTACGAGTCTTAAACTCTCAAAGGATGAATCAGGTAAAAGTATATACTTTCGTCTATATCGAAGTATGATTGGTAGTCTTCTATACTTAACTGATAGTAAACCTGAATTACTTTTAGTGTTAGATTATGTGTTAGATATCAATCTAATCCTAAGGAATCACATTTAATTGTTGTTAAACGGGTAATTAGATAAGTCACAACTTCTGCTAACTTAGGACTTTGTTATCCATATGATACATTTGTACAAATTGCTGGATATACTGATGCAGACTGGGCATGAAATATTGATGATAGAAATTCTACCAGCGGTGGATGTTTCTACGCAGGAAACTATTTAGTATCCTGTCTCAGTAAAAAATAAAATTCACTCTCTCTATAGCTGAAGTTGAATACATTATAGCTAGAAATGGTTGCATTCAACTAATTTGGATGAAAAGAATGCTAGATGATTATAGAATTGCGTAAGATACAATGACATTGTAATGCGATAATTCAAGTGCTATTAATATTTCAAAAAAATAATTAACATTCTCGTACGAAACATATCGATATTTGATACCATTATATTCGAGAATTAGTTGAAGAGGAGTCTATCATGCTTGAATACATTCAAACTGAGAAGCAGCTTGCAGATATACTGACCAAACTGCTTGACAGAAATCGATTTTCTAATTTAAAGCATGATATTGGTTTGTGCATTGTTAAATAATTATCTTGTTTCTTTTTATGCATTATTTATTTATGTTTATTTCAATTAAATGCATAAAATGATAATAATGATAAAATTTAAAATAAATTAAGTCAAAAAATCAGATTTTGTGATTTTTTGACTAGTCGGTGTACATACTCGACCAGTTGAGGAACACGCAATTTCACTTCAAAAGGGGGAAGATTGCTTTTTCTATTTTATTTTTCTTCATCTTCCTTGACTATTCCGTGCCTCACTCGACTAACCCATCTCCCAATCTTGCTCGTAAGTGTTTCTTTTTCAATTTCCTTCTAGTATTGGGTATATCTTTGCTAGTAAATCTCATTCTTGGGTTGTATTTTTGAATTAAAACCCTCTTTGAGGTGGGTTTTTCTCAAAATCTGATCTAGTTTCATTCCTTTCATTCTCTTTGATTTCTTTTTTATGTTAATCATAATGGAGTCTCGATCAAAGAAAATGGCAACACACAAGAGCCGTGGTAGCTCTTCATCTAAATCGAGTCCACTAGGTGTGAGAACCCTACGGGCCACCGAAGAAGATTCGGAGCACGTTAGGGATTTCCACACAAGGGATATAGTCATCGAGAGATTAGTTAATCTTGATCACATCTGACCCTTTGGTCTTATTTCCATTCTCACCAAAATCAGTTGGGAACACATTTTTGGTTGGGGTGGAATGGCTTACCATTCCATTATACAAGGAATGTATGGTTCCATATGTGATGTGTCCCTTGAAGATCTCACATTCACGATTAAATTCATTGAAGGGATATTCAAAGTTACTCGGTACATTATTTCGGCATTGACTGAAATTATAGTTACGGAAGATGGCATTCCTATTGCCAATTTAAGTGACACGTAAATTGTATCGCTTTAATGTCGAATGGAAGTTGGGTAATGCCCTCCCTGCTAACCAAATGCTCCAAAAGTATCGAGTTTTATATAAGATTTTTACCTTCAATGTTTATCCTAGATCAAGGAATAAGTCTGAACTTACTCCCTTTATGGCTAGAGTTCTTCATTCTGTTGTGTCAGGTATTCAAATTTATTTTCCTTCTTTAATCTGTTACATCATTATTCAGTTTCGCTTGCATCCCAAGCATGGTTCTATTACGTTTGCATACCTTATGACTTACCTCACTTTATATTGTAATGTCACCATTCCATCATCTGAGGCACTATAATCAGAACTTCCTTTTAATAATGCTAACCTGAATAAGATGAATTTGAAACCTCTTCCTAGCCAAAGTAAAGAAGAGGAGGAAGAACATCAACCTGAATGAAGACACTTCCATGGATGATATATATATATATATATATTTTAAATCGGATGAATCTGATGATCCAAAAGATCCCGATTTCAGACCTCTCAGGTAGATTTTCAAGCTGTGTCCTAGTAACATTCCTTTCCTTAGGATCCTGCGATCCTCCCTGTCGAATTTCGTTGACCCTCGACATGTAGATAGTATTTACGTGCAACCTTAAGTCACATCCTATAAACCCGAGTCAGCTTAACCCGAGACTTATGCCATTGCGACTGCGCCGTCGCTGTGGTTCCAATGCCGCGTCTCGTGCGCCAATGTAACACTTAGATTGTGAGATGTAGCTCGTGATCTATTCTAGCCGTGGAGCTCACAATGCGGGACCTAGCCATTCCAAATAGCACTTTTTCCTAGAAATCCCAACATTAGGATGATGTCACCCTAGGGGTGACATCACCCTACTCTAGTAGTGTAACACCCCGTAACTTCCAGTACTAGAGTGTTACCATATAATCTTATTTAGCATAAATACAGGACTAACTTAAGTAAACATTCATGTTCATCGTAGTCTAAATTCAACCGTTGAAAACAGTTCAAGTCCATACATCAAGCTATCTATCTATCGATTTCCAAGATGGATCATCGTACCACTAAAGAGACCCATTTTCCTAGGAGCCCAACTACATTGATGGACAATCGAGCTGAAGTATAGATTTACAATCCTAAATCACGAAATCCACCGTTCACTAAGTTTACAGCATCCCATAGGAAGTTTCATCATTTGAAAACACAGATCGGATCATCTGATTTCATACCCAACTCCCAAATCACACCTAAACATTCGTCAGGACTCCTAGGGTTATCGATAATTAAATACTAGACAACCCAATCGTTGGATCGTTTAAATGCTCAGTAAATTGTGATTTGAAAATCAGAGATTTAGGTGGTGTAGCTAACTTCAACATAAGTAAACCCTAATATTAGGGTATGAATCTAGATGACACACAATGAATGGTCTCACATCTTATGTGTGGGCATAATAATAATAATGAATAAGTAAATAAATAATAAACAAGGAGATAAGTAAGTGACAATGTATAGGTAATATTAATAGTAATAACAGTCAAATAATTAATGGTATAGAATTTTGAGGTGGGTAGTCCCACATCTTAAATATAAATATAATAGGAAGATAAATAGATAATAATGAATATGTAATAATAATTAAATAATTAATAATATAAAGTCATGAGATGGATAGTCCTAACTTATAGAGTGAGACCCATGACATGAAAAAGAAAATGCATGCATGCGTGATGGAGAAAATTGTAATAATAATAATAACAATAGTGATAGAAATAAAGTAAAACAACTAATGATAACAATATATAGCTTATAATAAAGTAGCTATGATCAAGATTAACATTAATATTAATATTAGTTGGTAAACCATTTAAAAAGACAATACAAACAGATTTTAGAAACCGGCTTGAATAGCCCCTAGGACCTTTCTGACCGTTGGTGTTTAAAGACAGTGTGATCTAGCCATTAAATCAATGAAACTCCACGTCTGAGAGCTAAAAACATAGGAGAACGACCAATCTGAGTTGTAGAAGGGACCCATCCTTGACTTACGGTCATAATAAGACCCTAGAAATGGACAGGGTGGATTTCCCACAAACATCATGATGGACTCCACATAGAGGTGCATGTTCACCTTAGCCATCGTGCACGGCGTGCACTGTACCAGCTGGAGCGGTCAAAGTTCCCTTGACCGAAGTTTCTCTAAAAAGAGAGACTTATCTCTCTCCCTGATTTTCAACAGTGGACGGACAACCGTCCATGTTCGTAATCATGGCCCATGAGGGTGGGCCCAATTCAATGATCTAATTTGACCATTGTTTGTACATCGAGAAGCTGACCAAAACCCCAGCTATTTCACGTTAAGATGTACACGTGTGTGGCCACAAATCCAGTCATAGATTACTGTAGAAGACCACGTTTCTGAAAATGGAAACTGTCTCCGTGGGCCGCGCTGGCAATTCGCGTGATGTTGAAGACACGCATCTTAGCCGTTCACTCCAATGCCATCCTGACCGTCCATTTGTTGCTCATGTGCTAGGGGTTGTCTGTGAAAAACTGACGCCCAAAACCAGCAGCATACTAGTTGTTTCAAGGAAACCAGGTTCTGGGATTAAATCCCAGCCTTCCACTGCGCATCCAATGGACCTGAATGTGTTGGAATCCCTAAAAAAGGGGAGGGATAACATCCCTTCCCCCTATTTCTATGGCTACACTCGAAACGCCTACCATATTTAAGAAAAACAGATAGAGAGGGAGAGACAAAGAGAGAGTGAACAGGGGAGTGCGATTGGACCAGGTCTGTCCGAACCGGACATCCATGGCTGGACATTCCCAGCTAGAAGAAAGAAGCTGGAAGAAAGAGAAAGAGAGAAAAAAAGAGAGAAGGAGAAAGAAAGAAATAAGAAAGAATCAGAGAGAGAGAGCGTTGCCCTATTCGGCAGCGGCTCGAACTGAGTCGAGTTTGGGGTAGCAGTCTGAGTGAGCACAGACTTACTCAGTTATACAGGGGCTGGAGATGAAAGGGAGGAAGAAAGAATAAGAAGAAGGAAAGGAAAGAGAAAGAAGGGAGAGAGAGAGAGAAAGAATGGAGAGGAAAGGGAGGTGCACGGCTGCACCAACTCAAATCGAGCCAACGCAACCCGCGGGTGAGCTCTACTCGCTGGACTGAGTTCGGTCCGAGTTGGGCGTGGGTCTAACCCATTCCAGGCCTTGTGGGAGGCTGGAGGATAGGAAGAAATGAGAAGGAGAGGAGGGCGGTTGTGGTGGTCGCCGAGTCATCTTAGTTAAAACCGAGCTTGACTGGGTCGAGCCACGTTTGGGCTGGTCCAAACTCTTGCTGGATTTCTAGCATGTGGAAAAGAGAAGAGGGAAAGGATAAATGAAAGAGATTGTGGAAGGAGAGGAAAAAAAGGGGGATGAGAGAGACAAGCGACAGTGAGTCGAGTTAACTCAACCAAGTCAACTAGGTGAGCCACATTTCCTTTCCATATAAAGATTATTTCAAATATATTGTTATCTTTAAAATCATCATTAGATTCGCTAATACTAAACATGATTAACCATTAATAAACTACCTATACTAATGTTAGTTACAATGGTTAAATATAAGCGCTTCATTTGTCACTCCAAAACATTGTCATGGTAGTTATTAATCATGAATAGCCATCACCACACCTTCTATGTTAATATTAGAAACTACTATTAAATGATATTAGTATGGCACCCGTCACTTGAAATCTATTACCATTAATAATAGATTTTAATAATTATTACCATTATAATACTTGTTAGTACCATGATCGTAAGTCCTAATCATATATATCATCAACGATGAATGGTGACTAACCATATTATTACATTTTTACAAAAATTACACACATATTATAGTTCAATCCCTAGGACTAAACCCTTAAAGCCTAAGCAATCTAAACCCTAGGTTAAGATCTTAACCCTAAGTAGTGTGTAAGGGTTGGATCTAACTATAGAACCTCATAATTCATGGTAAATCATAGTATCCATTATCATGACTAGAATTAATAGTTATGATTTAAAATCATTAGAAAATATTATCATTTCCCTTATGGGATTAGTCAAATACTTGTTCATATAATTATTAGTGTTAGTCCTCATTGTATTATCATTAGAAAATATCCTATTATTATTACTTGTATTATCTAAGAGGTTATTAGTCATAATAAAGATGTTAGATAATGTCGATACATTCAAACGTGAACTTATGAACCATCATTATTAATTTTGATGGATTAATACTCCTATTTTGAATATTAATCGCCCCATTGTATAATAGTAATAATAATAATAATAATAATAATAATAATAATAATAATAATAATAATAATAACAACAACTAGGATTCAAATCCAAGGATCTAAGCGTTTAACTAAACCCTAGGGTGAAGCCCTGATACTATATTAAAACCCTAAAAGTAATCCAAACCCTAGGTTGTATAAATCTTGACCATAGACACTTGGTAGAACATTAATCTCATATGCAAAATTCACAATTCATGGGAGGATCTGATTCTAAGGGCACACGTGCTTCCTAGCAATGCTGGTAGGTGATGCAAACATAAGGTGATGATTTCTTTCCCTTGAGCTTTCCATTTTCCCATTAACTTAAGTTAAAGTTTTATTTTAATTCATGAATGATATCTCCATTCCATAACCACATGTGTTAATTGTTGGAATTGAATTACTACATCACATGCTCAATGTTTATCCTGTATATTTAATTCATGTTATTGGATTACATGTGGATTACTTCTGGGATTTAAACTGGTACATTAGTGGGAAACCCCATCTTATAAATGTACACCTATACTTAGGATGTAACTCGATTGATTTTGGTTGTAATGAACCTTTGACTTAGTGTTTATTGAATGGTGGGGTGATTTGAATATTGATGTGGGCTTACCATCCAGGGGTTGTGTCCAAATGGTTTTTAAGGATGGTCTTTATCGCATGGTTTTAATACTTGCCCTATGTGGCTTATTTTGATATTTGCCCTAGGTGGCTTATTTCGATATCACCTTATGTGGCTTTGTTTTGGTATTTGCCCTATATAGGTTCGATGTTTTATATCGTGCAACCATACAATGGTAAGCCCCATATATTGAATTTGATTAGCCACTAGTCGATGGGTTTCCATTAAACATCCTAAGGTGGTAGTCTCTTGAGCCGGGAATGGTGGTATGAGATCTACGCCCGAGCTGTTAGTCTATGTTGGGTGATGAACCCCCCGTAGTGACCTTTGAACTTTCTTGAATTGACTGGTTGTAAATGGAATAATAATGGGTGGGATAATCATGCATTTTCAAAGAACATGACCATTTTCCAGGTACTTAATCTACCGCGGGCAGTCTATATGGCCTTTTCCAGGTAGTTAATCTACTACGGGCGGTTTACATGGCCTTTTCCAGGTAGTTCATCTACCACGGGCGGTCTAAATGACCTTTTCCAGGTAGTTAATCTACCGTGGGCGGTCTATATATATTTTTGGGTGCCTAGTTCTCCTCGGGCGTATCTTTGAGTATTTTTCTGGGAGACTAGTTTACATTGGGCATCCTTATTGTATCGTCTTTTCTGGGCGGCTAGTCCTCCTTGGGTGACTAGTTCTCCTTGGGAGACTTTTTATTAATTGGATGAGTATCCCCAGGTCGATGTGCACTCATGTATCCATGCATCTTATAAAGACTCCATCGTGTATTGTTTTTTATGTCTTGTATGTTTTTATAACCATGCTTATCTAATGTGGTGGAGTGAAATCTTAAAGGGAATTCACACTAAGCTGGCCACTTATTCATCAAAATATATAACCGTATAGGTAGCATAGGTGGCTTAAGTGATTTTCAGGTTTAGACTGGTGAGGAGTCGGGTGGATGCACGGTTGTATTGTTACGAGAAGTTACGCAACCTTGCAGCTTATGTTTGAATGCATATTAACCTTTATCATGTATTGAATCTTGTAAATCTTGTATTATTAATATCGAGACATTAGTTCGTATAAGTCATTATGGGCAACCTCTTGTATATTCTAAATGTAAATGACAATTTTTCTTTATGCTGACTTGTCCATTCTACGCTTATCTGTTAACTCTGATGAAAAAAATTATATATGGGATTTGACTCTTTTTAAGTTAACACTCGGGTTTTTGGGAAACAGGTCATATACTCAGGTCCTGAAAGCTCGGGGCATTACTAGTAGCTGAAAAGTCCGGGCTAAGAGTCCTAGAGGGGGGGGGGGGGGGGGTGTGAATAGGTCTATGCCAAATTAAAAATTTAAATGCATAATAAGAAAGATAAGGACAACCTGACACCAAAAACCAATGACTTATAGTAGAACAACCTGATTCCTAGAATGTTCTATGTATCAAAATCTCAAACCGATACAGAGGGATAAAGAATAAAATAAAAATAAAATTCCACTGTTATTACAACATTCACCACATGTACTGAAAGTAAATTACAATCATTCACCACAAATGCTGAAAAATAAATTACAACATTCAACCACTTAAGCACATGCAACCATTCACACTCCAGCAATTATAGTGGTTCGCTTGTGTGTACACTAACTGTTAAAAAAATAGCCACACAACTACTCCACTCCCAATATCCTCACACAGTGGATATTGGCTTTCACTATAAAATAGATTTTTCAAGGTTCACCTAAAACCTTCACAATTGTGTCTTTCAAGTGGGCTTACACAATCCAAAAACCCCACACTCTAAGATTTTCTGGATCAATTCAAATAAACCAAAAAATAAAGAGAGATTTTTCTGCCACAACCTAAAAAAAAAATAAAAAGAGATTTACAAAAATGTAAATATACTTATTTGGATATTCTCCTTTGATGAAGCCTGGTAAAACCAATTTGGTGTAAATTTTCAATGTAGATGTTCAATGTCCACACTCACTTATAAAAGAGTTCTAAGTTCTAAATGATTTATAGATTAAATCATCTTGGGCTAGCTTAATTTGATTTTAATCTCAAGAAAGGGGAAAACATAAATCCCTTCTTTAATTAAGATTAGAATAAAGAATTCAAAATCAAATGAAAAAAGCTAAATTAAAAAGAATATTAAATGAACATAAAATAGCTTAAAAATATTACAAACTTCTCTTAGAGTGGTGTCTTGATTATCTTAAAATTGAATGAAAAAACTCTAAAAATCATCCTCAATTTATAGGTAAAATTACTGTTCACTCGACTGGTCTAGTGGTCAGTTCGACTGGTCGAAGGACCAACAAGAATTCAAAATTTCGGGCATGATAAGATAGGACCATTCCACGACTGGTCAAGTGATTTGAATGTCAAAAATTAGTAAAAAATCTTGGACTGGTCGAGGAAATTCTTAGACTAGTTGAGCCAGTACTAGGACTAGTCGAACATGGGCTAAGACTAGTCGAGGAAAAGCCTATAAAATTATATAATGATTCAAATTAAGTATGCAATCCATATGACCTAACCTATGGTCATTCTAGGGTCATTCATACCTTATATGTGAAATTTGAACATTGAAACATCATTCGCTTTGGTTGATAGTTGATCTTGAAGTACATGAAGCTTGACATCTTGAAGTACTCTGAAGCTTGAACTTGAAGTACTCGTGACTTGTGTTTCAACTTGAGTATATGAGCTTAAGCTTAAGAAGATTACTTGAGCTTGAATTCTTAAAGTAATGCACACTATCTTGATATAGTTGAAGCTTGAAAACCTGATCAAGTACTTGAACTTGTACACGAATCTCTTGTTCTTATACTTGTGTTGCTTGAATCTTAAATTGGTATGTCAGGACAAATTCTCCACATTTATCATAATGAAATAGGTATGTCAGGACAAATTCTTCCCCTTTTTGTCACAATATGACATAGGAAAGAACCTGTAAATGATGATGGAAACACAAGAGCAATGAGAGAGGTAAGATAACATAGTGACAAGATAACCATTAAAAAAACAAGTCCAAGCACAAGAAGAAATTCAAGTATTAAAAGTTATTACATATCAGATATTCAAAACCAATCTGAGCCAGAAGGAGCACGTATAGAAGGATCAATTTGATGAAGTCCCTTGTTACTGCGCCTAAGATAATTGTGCATATATTTAAATTGCATTTCATGGGACACATGCATACTTTCAACCTTCTTCTCAAGTGAGAGCAAACGCACATCAAAATCAGATGGCTAATAATCAGGATTATCAGCAGAATCGGATTCAATTTCATCAAAGAGGTCATCCATATTAACATCATCTGGAGGCAAAGCACCCTCCTCTTTATTTGCTTCAGTAGCTCCACTAGCACCCTCATCAACTTGCCCTAGGGCCAACTTCAAATTCATCTTGTTAATGTTAGAATTATTGAAGGGTTGATGGTGAATGAGAGCTTCTCCAATAAGCTTAATCACTAGGCTATGGGTGGCTAATATAGTCATAAGATAAGCAAAAGGCATATCACTGTGATCTGGGTGGAGACGGAACTGAATCATAATATAACAAATAAGAGAAGGAAGACACACAGAGACTCCAAAAATGATAGAATGAAGAATACGAACCATGAATGTAGTATGTGTGGTTTTGTTACCAGATCTAGGGTAGACATTTGAAATGAAAATCCTATGAAGAACCCTTTATTTGGGTAACATAAACTTAGAAGTGAGCGCAATCCCAGTACTCCATTTCGCATCTATATTACATAAGACTCTAATGAGCATTCGCTTCTCAAATTCAGAAGGTTTTGCTATAAGAGAACTAATAGGAACACCATCATCATTAACTGGAAGGTCCATTAATCTAGAAATGAGGTGATGGTCTATATCAATTGGACCTTCTCTAGTAGAAATTGTAAATGTAAGATTTTCAATAGAGAAGTCAGTAATACAAGCATACATGGCTTGCGTAATAGAGCGGAATGCAGGACCACCCCAATGTAAAATGTTATCCCATCCTACAGATTGAATAAGAGGAAGGATACCAAAAGGTACTAAATGATTAATGTTAGCAGTCCGTTCTACTATCATGTTACGTAAGCGAATATCCCGTACATATTCGGGATCTTCCTCGGGTGACCAAAGTTGGTGCACCGTGATAGGAGCGAAATGAGAAGAAGAGGGACCATGAGATCCTTTCTTCCTATTTCTATCTTTCATTGCAACCAAAAAAATCAAGGAATACAAAGATTGCAAAATAAGCAAGAAGGGTTTGAAGCGAAAAGGATTTATAGCTAGAAAACCCACCAAACAACCATAAACCTTGAAATAAATAACACAAATAAGAAAATGGAAGATCAAATAACTTAAATCTACTAGGAAATTGAAAATAATGCACTAGCCAAAGAGGAATCGAAGATAGGTTTGACCGGTCATGGTAGGGCATGTTGGAGAAGAAGAACAAAGTGAAGAAAAAGGTGTTTTTCCCCAAATAAAAAGTAAAACCCGAGTTTCACGATTAGTCGTGTACATACTCAACCGGTCAAGCTACGACTGGTCGAGTGTGTACTCGATTGGTCGTGCAGCACTAAAAATTCATAATTTTTCATTAATTTGAATTTTAAAATTTTAAAATAATAAATATATACATTATGATACAGAAATGCACAAATCATCAGTTCATATTGCACATACCAAGATGAAATTTCAATTTCGCAATCCTATTTTTATCGAGCGATTTTGTGAATATGTCTGCAAGTTGATTCTCAGTCAGAATATATTCCAATGAAATTATCTTGTCTTTCACTAGTTCATGAATATAATGATATCTAATGTCAACATGCTTGGTTCGTGAATGCTAAATTGGATTTTTAGAGATATTAATTGCTCTTGAATTATCACAATATAAAACTATGGACTCTTACGCAATTCCATAATCACTTAGCATTCTTTTCATCTACACAAGCTGAGTATATGCATTACCAGCAGCAATATATTTAGCTTCAGTTGTGGAGAGCGATACGGAGCTTTGTTTCTTACTTAGCCAAGAAACTAAACAGTTCTTGACATAGAAACAACTGCTGCTGGTTGATTTATGATCATTAATATTACTAGCCCAATCAGCATCCGTGTAACCCGCTAATTGCACACTAAAATCATGTGGATACCGGAGACCAAGATTAGTTGAACTAGCGACATATCACAAAATCTGCTTAACAACAATCAGATGTGACTCTTTAGGGTTAGACTGATATCTAGCACAAATTCCTGTGCTAAAAGCAATATCAGGTCACCTCACAGTTAAATAAAGTAAACTACCTATCATACTCCGATACAACTTAGGATCCACACTCTTACCCGTTGAATCCTTAAAGAGTTTTAGAGTAGTATTCATTGGAGTATCAAAATTTTTTCCACTCTCAAATTTAAACTTTTTAACTAAGTTCAGAGCATATTTGGTTTGAGAGATAAAGAAACCATTAGGGAGCTTTTTGACTTACAACCCTAAGAAATAGTTTAGTTCTTTAACCATGCTCATTTCAAATTTAGACTTCATAAGATTTGCAAACTCAATAGTCATGTTAGCACAGGTAGATCCATCGATAATGCCATCAACATAGATTTGCACTATTAGTATGTGATCATTATGTTTCTTTATAAACAATGTCTTATCAACACTTCCCATTATAAAGTTATGACTTAGTAAAAACTTAGTCAACTTTTCGTACCATGCCTTGGGAGCTTGTTTCAAACCATAGGTGCCTTTTTCAGGTGATAGGCACGATTAGCATGCTTAGGGTCTTCAAAACCCGTTGGTTGTTCAACACACACTTCTTCATGCAAATTGCCATTTAAGAACGCACTCTTTACATCCATTTGGTATATTTTGAATTTTCTAAAGCACGCAATGGATATAAATAGTCTAATTGATTCAAGACGAGCTACTAGGGTAAAGGTCTCATCATAATCAATGCCTTCTATTTGAGTGTACCCCTGTACAACCAGCCTAACCTTGTTTCAAATAATATTACCAAGTTTATCAGACTTATTTTTAAAAATTCATTTTGTTTCGATAATACTTTTATCTTTTGGTCTTGGAAGTAAGTACCAAATATCATTTCTTACAAACTAATTGAGCTCTTCTTGCATTGCTACAATCTAGTATTTGTCAATAAGAGCTTCTTTTGTGTTAGTCGGTTCTATCTGAGATGTAAAGCACACGTAATTACACATATCTTCAAGTTGTTTAGGAGTGCGCACACCAGTGAGTGGGTTTCTAAGGATTTGATTAGATGGATGGTCTTTAACTGTCCTCAGTTCAATGTTAATTTGACTTGATGAAGACTCCGGTTTATCAATTAAAAGAACTTCATCATTTTCTGAACTTGAGACAGGTGTATTCAAGTGATCATCTATAACCACATTAATGGACTCTTGAATTACACCAGTCCTCTTGTTAAGAACCTGATACACTCAATTATTTAGAGCATACCCTAAAAATATCCCTTCATCACTTTTGGTGTCAAATTTACCCAGATTTTCTTGGTCACGTAAGATGTAGAACTCGCCGCTGAAAACTCGAAAGGATTTGACAATAGGCTTCTTATCAAACCTCATTTCATAAGCCATAATACTATTTGATTTTTTAGTATAAACATGATTAATTATATAACAAGTAGTATTTACAGCTTTAGTCCAAATATTTTTAGGAAGCTTCATACTATTTAACATTACATTTGCTATTTCTTAAAGCACTCTATTTTTTCTTTCCATTACTCTATTTTTTCGTGGTGTTTTGGGCTCAAAATATTCATGTGATATTCCTTGATCAGTGTATAATTTCTCAAAACCACTATTTTCAAATTCAGAACTATGATCACTACAGATCTTAAAGACTTGTGATTCTTTTTTAGTTTGGATACGTTTAAGTATCCTTTTTACTTCTTCGAGAGTTTCTGATTTATTTCTTAAGAAGACTACCCAAGTATACCTGCTAAAGTTATCAACAATCACTAGAATATACTTCTTGCCACCTTGACTCTCTATTCTAGTTGGTTTAATGAGATCCGTGTGGAGAAGTTCGAGTGGTTTAGACATGGCTTTGGAGTTCACCTTTTTGTGAGTACTCTTGGTTTATTTACCAATCTGGCACTCGCCACATATTTTATCCACTTTCTGTATTTTGGGTAGACCTCTTATCAATTCTCTTTTGCTCAATCTATACAAGTTGGGATAGTATACACGTCTTAGGCACTTATGCTATAATTTATTCTCATTGGTTTGAACCATGTAACACGATAGATTAGATGAGCTTGAATCACAAACTATGTAGCAGTTTTCAGAAGTTCTGCGACCAGTTAATATTACAGAACCATTTTTATTTAAATTTTCATACCTTTGGTTAGTAAATTTTACACTATGATTATTATCGCATATTTGAGAAATGCTTAATAAATTATGTTTTAAACCTTCTACATATAAAACATTCTCAAATAGAGGGAGGTTAAAGAGTTGAACTGTACCTTCGTTAACAATTTTATAGTTTCTACCATCACTGAATGTGACTGAATCATCAGTCATGTCTTTAAGATTGGTGAACAGTCCTTTGTCACCTATAACATGTCTGGAGCAACCACTGTCTAGGTACCACTTTGAATGGCTTGAAGCTTTGAAAGCAGTGTGGGCAATCAAACAAGCAACCTTAGGGACCCATTTCATTACAGTTTTGGGGTTAGGAGTATAGAGGGTCGTCTTATGTTTATAATTATTATAAGTCTGACCTACTGAGTTAGATTTTAAGAGCTCCTTAAGTAAATCAACTATTTTCTCAGTTAAAGGATTACAATTCTGATTTTTATAGTTGATATGGTTACTTTTAGGTTTTAAGGTCTGAAAAGTTTTAGTATTTTTAGAATTATTTTGATTCAGATTTTTTCCTTTTGAGTTAAAAGACTCCCCTTTAACAAATTTAGGAGTATTCTTATGTTTGGGAGGAATACTTTTATCGTAGCCCAATCCATATCAATCGCCACATTTTCTGGATTTAGATAAAAAAATTTCTAATCTAGGATCACCTTGGGCATACCTTCACGTGTCCTTCAAACTCAAAAGTGAAGAAACTATTAGTTTTGACTTTTCATTTTCGGATTTTAAGTTTTCAACTTGTGCCATTTTGAAATCTAAGTTGCACTTACTTTTTTTAAAGAAATCTGAAAAGCATGATTTTTCTAAGAGTATATTATCAAAATTCTCTTTTAGTTTTGAAAACTTTTCTTTCTGAAGTTTTAGCTTCACAACAATTTTGCAACTTTCCTTGTATAGGGCATCATAAGCATCTTGAAAATTATCTTCATTTTCATGGTCACTATTTAGATTTTCTTCCATGGTTGAATCATCATTATTTGAAAAAGTAAACTTGGCTAGAGTCATTAGGGCTTTAACATCATTAGCCGACTCGATTTCAGAATCTTCTGACTCCGAAGAGACTTTAGAGCAGGAAGATTCACCCATGTATCCAACATACTTTTCTTTTTTGACTTGTCCTTCTTATGACATTTGTTTGCTAGATGCCCATATTCATGGCAGTTGTAGCATTGGCTGTCTTTTAAAGATTTTCAAGTTTTAGATCTATATCTTTTCTTTTCAATAGTTTTTACAAATTAACCCTCTTTTAACTTTTGAAAATCTTGTAAAAAATTTTAGCTAAAAGAGTCATATCTTCTTCAGAAGTTTCTAAATAAGAATTATCACTATTTTCTTGAGAAATAATTTTAGAAGACTTAAGGGCAATGGATTTACCTTTAGGAGCTTTAAAGTTTAACTCGTAGGTTTGTAAAGAACTAACTAGTTCTTCTACCCTCATATTATTTGTATCACGAAGTTCCTGCATTGCGGTCACTTTTGAATTGAACTGTTCAGGCAATTAACGTAGTATCTTTGCACAGACTTTATTTTTTAGGATCCTATCACTAAGACCCCACATAGAGTTGACAATGTTATTCAATCCTGTATAGAAGTCCATGAACGCTTCACTTTCTTCCATACTTATTTCCTCAAATTTGGTTATGAGGATTTGAACTTTAGATTTCTTGACAAGTGTTGTACCCTCGTTTGTCATTTCTAAGATATCTCAGGCTTATTTTGCAGTATCATAGGATATAATTCCCTTGAATTCATCCAATGATAGCGCACAAGTAATTGCATTTAAAGCCTTTGCATTGACACTACTCTCACTTTTCTGAAGAGCGGTCTAAGAAAAGTAAGGCGAGACTTTTACAGTTTTAGATCCATCAGTACCAGTCACTTCAGTGGTAGGAGGGACCCAATTGGTCATTGTGGCTTGCCACACGCTCTCATCCATGGATTTTAAAAAAATCCTCATTCTGGCTTTCTAATAGGCATAATTGAAGACATTAAAGGTGGAGGCCTAGTGACTCAAAGGCTACCAAACTTTGACATCTTAAAAGGCTCAGATCAATTAGCTCAGGAAATTAATCCAAAAATTAAAGCGAGATGTTAGGCTTTGATACCACTTGAAAAGGCCGAGCTAAGAGTCCTAGAGAGGGGGAGGGAGGGGAGGGGGGGATAGGACAATGCCAAATTGAAAATTTAAATGCGAAATAAGAAAGAAATAAACAATGATAGTACTAAACAATTCAAATAGCAAAAGTGAATAGCAACCTCAAATGCATTAGTATTGAGAGGTTGATACAGATGTTGTTCTAAGAACAACCTTACACCAAAAACCAATGGCTTATGGTAGGATAACCTGATTCCTAGAACAGTCTGTGTATCAAAATCTCAAACTGATACAGAGGAATAAAGAATAAAACAGAAATACAATTATATTGTTATTACAACATTCACTACATGTACTGAAAGTAAATTACAATCATTCACCACAAATGCTAAAAAATAAATTACAACATTCAACCACTTAAGTACATGCAACCATTCACACTCTAGCAATTATAGTGGTTCACTTGTGTGTACACCAACTGTTAAAAAATAGCCACACAACTACTCCACTCTTAATATCCTCACACAATGGATATTGGCTTTCACTATAAAATAGGTTTTTCAACGTTCATCTAAAACCTTCACAATTGTGTCTTTCAAGTGGGCTTACACAATCCAAAAACCCCACACTCTGAGATTTTCTGGATTACCTTAGACAAACCAAAAATGAAAGAGAGATTTTTTTTGCCACAACCTCAAAAAAACCAAAAAGAGATTTATAAAAATGTAAATATACTTATCT
Source organism: Magnolia kwangsiensis (assembly GCA_037074715.1). NCBI lineage: Eukaryota > Viridiplantae > Streptophyta > Magnoliopsida > Magnoliales > Magnoliaceae > Magnolia > Magnolia kwangsiensis. The sequence continues at coordinate 35,805,230 of CM073587.1, read as the reverse complement.
AGATATTCTCCTTTGATGAAGCCCTGTAAAACCAATTCGGTGTAGATGTTCAGCGTAGTTATTCAATGTCCACACTCACTTATGAAAGGGTTTTAAGTTCTAAATGATTTTTAGATTAAATCACCTTGGGCTAGCTTGATTTGATTTTGATCTCAAGAAAGGAAAAAACATAAATCCCTTCTTTAATTAAGATTGGAATAGAGAATTCAAAAGCAAACGTAAAAAGCTAAATTAAAAAGAATATTAAATGAACACAATATAGCTTAAGAGTATCACAAACTTATCTCTCAAAGTGGTGTCTTGATTATCTTGGAATTGGATGAAAAATCTTTAAAAATCGTCCCCAATTTATAGGAAAAATTACTGTTCACTTGATTGGCCCAGTGGTCAGTTTGACTAGATGAAGGACCAAAAAGAATTCAAAATTTTGGGCATGATAAGATATGATCGTTCCATGACTGGTCGAGTGGCCTGCTCGATTGGTCGAGCCCTGCACTCAACTGGTCGAGTGGGACCAAAAATGGTTGCTAGACTTTGAGTCGAGCCTACTCGACTGATCGAGCACTATTCACTTAACCGATCACGTAGTCTCCAGGACTGGTCAAGGGTCGAAAAAAAATCCCAAAAATTAATAACAAACCTTGAACTAGTTGAGGAAATTCTTAGACTAGCGAGCCAGTACTAGGACTAGTCGAACATAGGCTAAGACTAGTCGAGAAAAAGCCTATAAAATTATATAATGACCCAAATTAAGTATGCAATCCATATGACCTAACCTAAGGTCATTCTAGGGTCATTCATACCTTATATGTGAAATTTGAACATTGAAACATCATTCGCTTCGGTTGATAGTTGATCCTGAAGTACATGAAGCTTGACATCTTGAAGTACTTTGAAGCTTGAACTTGAAGTACTCGTGACTTGTGTTTCAACTTAAGTATATGAGCTTAAGCTTGAGAAGATTACTTGAGCTTGAATTCTTAAAGTAATGCACACTGTCTTGATATAGTTGAAGCTTAAAAACTTGATCTAGTACTTGAACTTGTACTTGTGCTGCTTGAATCTTGAATTGGAACATCTTGAACTTGTACTTGAATCGCTTGATCTTGAATATGAAGATGAGCTACACAAGATACAGATTTCAAGAGGTTTTGGCACTACTAAATTTGACAATCATAGGAGCTAGATAGAATAGCATTTACAGTAGCCTCCAAGCATGCTAGCAAGCATGCCTTGCAATGATGAGAGCATGCCAACATCAAGATTAATCATTCCTAGCCTAACCTATCCCTCTCTCTCTCTCTCTCTCTCTCTCTCTCTCTCTCTCTCTCTCTCTCTCTCTCTCTCTCTCTCTCTCTCTCTCTCTCTCTCTCTCTCTCTCCCTCTTTCCTTTTCATTCTCCCATTACTAGAGAGAGCTTGGACGTCCTAAGCAACCTCTATAGCCATCTACTTCAAGCTTTAGTTCCCCCAAATCCAGCCCTTAAGAACCTATCTCAACCATTAAAACCTTTCTCATGGAGCTCTGGAACCTAAAGGTGGATGAAGGAGGAAGAGATTTGAGGTGGGTGCCATTCTTAGGAGTAGTTCTTGTATTTTCTTCTTTAGATCTTTGATTTTCTTGCTTAGGGGCATGTAGGACCCATCAATCAATGGTGGAGATCCTACTTGATCCCTTGGTGTGGCCAATGGCCCACCCTTGTTGCATGCATGAGCCATGATGGGGCTATTCTCCATGGACCCCATCATGATGTTTTATTTAAATCCATGGCTTTGATGGGTCATCTAGACCATGATTTCTTGGTGGGGATGGTATCCTCACCATAGATTTTTAGATGTAGGGCCTATGCATGCATGAGACCCATGTGTTGATCTTGATGTAAGGTTGGATTTGTTTGGAGGGGCTCATAGTGGCGGAGTCCCCTACCATGGCCGATTTCCTCTCTTCTTCTTTCTTTCTCTCTCCTTTTTCCTTGATGGTGTGGGCCACCTAGTGCGTTCAGGACGTCCAGACCATTGAGCAAGGTGGGACGTCCTTGCTGCCCATTTTTTGGACGTTGGGCGCCCCACCTTGCTGCCCATTTTGGCATGCAATGAAATATGATGCTAGAGGTCTGGTTTGGGGTCTGTGGGGCCCACTAAGGTAGGCTATACCATGTATTATCTTATGTATTTTCCCCTGTCCAGCCATCCTGTGGGCTGGGATGTGCAGCAACTCCCAGCTGCCCATTCTTCTAGGTCCATTTATTGACCATCTGGATGGGGTAGATCTATTTGTTTTACCTTGTTTATCTCTTTGTTTGTGGGTGGTTCACCGATGTGTGGATCCCACCTTGATGTATAATGGACCCTCTATACCCCACCCCTGATGGGATGCCCATGGAGCAGACCCAAGGGGACTGGACTGTCCATATTTCTAGACCATCCAACAGTCCTGCATGCCAGGAAAACACAAACTCTATCTTGGTTTTGGGGATGGTAGGCCACTCATGTGGACCCCACCTTGTTGAACATTCATGGGTGTACACTATCCACCCATTTCCCCCTGTTTAGGTAGGCCTGGGCCCACTCCAGCGGGTGAACAAATCAGGGACAATAGCATTTTCTAGCAACATTTTATTTCACCATCTTCCTGTCCGGGATTTTTATTTATTGTTGTATATGTTTATGGATCCCCAACTTACCTTGATTGTGGTCCACCTTGCTGGGACCCACCTTAGCAACTTGTAGACCATCCAGGCTATCCATCTTTAGCCACCACAGCTGGGCCAGCGTCCAGTAGGGGGGTTGACTGTCCCCATCCCTTATGGCCACCTTGATGATGTGTTGTATCCAGCCGTCCTCCATTTTATGTGGCCCACCCCTGGTGGGGACTTCCAGAGTTGGGGCCCACCATGTGCATAATTTGGGCCAGCATCCAGGCCCTATAGATGCCCAGATTTGGTTGGGATGTTGCTAGATTTATAGTCTAGCAGCAGGCTCACCCTGTTTTTATGAGTCCTATCCATGCTTCCATCTGGTGGGACCCACTGTGATATATATAGGCCATAATGAAGTAATTGTTTTGCCCAGATAATGCATTTGCTGGACCCTAGCAGGCCTAGGAAGTTGGATGGGCTGGATGTCCAATAAGGGCCCAGAATTTGCTCTATATAGTTGACTGCTTGAAGTTATGAGGCCCACCAGATTGGAGGTGTTTTATATACTCTCTATGTCTGTGTTTTTATGAGATTGTGGCCCCCTATTTATGCCTTGTACAACCCACTAACCATCTGATTGTATGAGGACCTTGTTGTCCAGATTTTGGACGTTTAGGCAGGCCCAGATGGGTTGGACGTCCAGCCTTAGTGCTTTTCCATATGCTTGTGCTGCTCATCCATTGTGCTGGACCTTATGGGCTGTTGTAAGCCCAATATGATGTATGTGATTGAATCCTTACTACCCATCTGAATTGCCCATGTTTGGGTTAACTTTAAGGCCCACATTGGTGGATGTTGGATGCACCTTAGCTATTTATTTTGGGGCATATGGGCTACCCATGAGGCCCACCATAATGTATGTATTATATGTTTACTTTGGCATGATATTTTTAGGCTATAGGATGCCCCATTTATAGTCCAGGTTGATGTATCTAGGTAATGGGCCATTTCTTGAGGCCCACCAGGTGGTATGAGATGTTATGAATGCTGCCCATTTATTTTCCAAGTAGTATTCGGGCCATGGGCCTCGTTATAAGTTAGATTTCTTAATCGGCCACTCTCTAGGGGACGATGGTGGTTAAATGTCCACATTATGACCTCCTTAAGGCCCTTTGTTAGGCTCATTCTCATCTATCGGGCCCCCACAGTATTACCTATTTAGCCTTAGTGGGCTAACCCAAACCTTTGGGCCCCCATTATTGATTGTGCTACTACCATGCCTTGTAGAATTGTCTAAGTCCTTAGGCCCACCTTGTATTTATTGGGCACCTTAGGAAGCCCGATTTACTTTGGAAAGGAATGGGTGAGGAAGCCCACTCCTTGTTCTTAAGCCCATTTTTGCTATGAGTAGGCCATTTAGCCTGGCCTTGTTATGAGGAGAGTACATCATCAACATATGACATGCTTAGTACAACTTCATGTTTCATACCCATGCGCATCATATGTATGCTTGGTTGAGGAGTGATTGATTATAGCATATGCCATTGGGCAGACTATTTATGGGACTCCCTGAGTGACGGAGTTACCCCACATGAGCGCGTGGTACGGGCAGGATTAATGTATGACTAGATAGTGTGACTCATGCATCTTGCATTATATAATATGATTGTCGTATGCCCTAGCGACATTAGGGTTGTGGCCTCCACAGGCATATTGTGGATGATAGGATTGGATACCAAAAATTCTTGATTCCAGCACTGGGACACCATAGATGTCCTTGGGTGAAAGTCCCTAAACCCTTATAGTGCTAAGAGGATGCTCCAATGTCGAGATCGAGTGGATGTATGAGCACACAAGTGTCGAATACCATTAGGCCGCGTTATAACGCCTTAGTTTTTGAAACCCGAGTATATGACTCATTCTCCAAAAACTCAAGTCTTAGCCTATAAAATTCAGTGTAAATTTGAACTGCTTATCATTAATCAGAGTTAGCAGCAAACGTAGCTAGAGTAAACCATGCATTATATAAAAACATTTCAACCATAATAAAAATCCAAATGTACCGCCTATACAAACTTAAACAATCCCAAATAACAAAGTTTGTTAAATAAAAATAAGAATCTGTCGCCTAATGATAGAACTTAACATGGGTCGTACGGACCCCGTCTAGCTCCTCAGCTACCCGATCTGCTCTAGCGACTCAATGAACGGCATTGAGTCGCTCTACACCTGCATCAACTATTATGGTTTGATAATGTCAATGGCTATCGCATGCAAGAGCATCCTCTAAGATTACGCACTCATCATTCATAATCCAACATAAATCGCAATGCATGAGAAGAAACATATTAAATAACGTAATTTAAAATCATTATCATATATTTAGAAATATGCTAGTCAACATAATCTCAACATTAAGGAAAATGTAATAGAAATCGCAATGAAAGGAGATGTGTCCGGATAGTCAAATAATCAATTTTACAAACTCCATAAAATGACTTAAAAATCAAGCTTTAAACATCTACTTCATCCAGAAATTATATCGTACGTGAACACCGCAAGATGGTTAGGAAATCGCTAAGCGAACACTCGCTCCACCTGAAAATCACAATATGACTGAGCACCATAAGATGAAGGGATAACATATAAACATCTACTTCACTCCAAAATCATATCGTACGTGAACATCGCAAGATGGCTAGGAAATCGCTAAGCGAACACCCGCTGTCACGCCCCAAACCCGGAGATCAGGTTCACAAGAATCTCGAGCGCTGAACTCGGTGCCGACACACTCCGTAGTACCCCATTCTTGGTCCCTAGTATACATACACCAAGTTCTGATCCTTGGATCCTACAAGGAGAATTTTCCAATGTACATTTGTCTCATAAGAAGCATAACCACAAGTATACCCAAATCATAAAGGCAACATCACCATCACATATCCACTAATATAATCATTTGAATACAATACTGAAAGGAAAATACATATATCGAAATCAAACCTCCAGGGATAGCTGCACTCTCTAAGCTCAATGCTATTGCAACCTAATGCCACCTGCACGCATCTATTGTGCATAAGCTTACAAAAGCTTAGAGGGTGGTGAAAGTGTGTGCACAAGATAAGTACCAAGTATACCATAAAGCCCATAAATCATACATCATCGGAATAAGCGGAAGTACTGACAAGATCGTGAATCATACGATATCAGAGTAAGCGAAAATATACTGGTAAGTCCATGAGTGTTATCCGCCGCACCAAGGCTATGCAATGCAAAATATAATAAGACAATAACAGATGTTGAGGATGCAATACAATATATAAATGCTGACGAGCCATGAATACTATCAACCTCATCTAAGCCATATAAGTGCAAAAACATAGTAACCCAAAATGCTAAGTACTGTCGATGCAATATGATATGCAGTGCGAATGAAATGACCATACTGGAATGTGAAGTCAGGATGGTAGTACGAAATATCACAGGCTATGGGGTCCATCACAGGGGACTTCTATCCAAACTGGTTCTATACCTAAATTTGGATAGTTAAACACAATGTGGTAAACTCCTGATCTCAAGTTAGTCGCGCGCCCAACCGATATCCTGGCCATGCTAAGGTACACGTAACAAATAGTTACACACCACTAGCCCGAGTGGATAGTCAATGAATGAATGAATGGATATGAAATTCCTGCTCAATAAGTCCACATATCAGTACGGTTGCTCTCTAGGGAAATCACTGGGTCTATTACACTCCACACCGACTGCCTCCTCCCTAGCTGCATAGCCCAGAGAGTGAAAGAGACCTCACTATCCACCTAGCCAACAATCTGCCAATACTTACTCGGTTCGTCGATAGCGGACCCATTTACGAGCTAATCATACTCAGCTTAGCTTATAGCCCCCTCACTCAGGTGGATAAGGTCACACCCCCTTCCAACTAACCACGATACAATAGGAGAAACGGCCTTATAGTATAGGCACTAACGCTCATATTTCACCCGATCTAGACGTTGGACCATCTCCTGGTACCAAGGAGGTTCTGAGATTTTCACCCAAGGATATCCTAAGTGCCCACAGTACTAGAACCAAGTATTTTTGGTGTCCCATTTAGCCATTCACGATGTGCCTATGGAGGCCACGGACATGATGTCGCTAGGGCGTACAATGATCAAGTCACATATATCCGAGATGCATGAGTCACACAATCCAGTCATGTATTAATCCTGTGCATACCATGCACTCATGTGAAATAACCTTCGCCTATCAAGGAGTCTCGTAACAATCTTCCCAATGACATATGCAAGGTCAACCACACATCATAATAAACATGCAGATGACGTGTATGGGTATGCATCATGATGTTATGCTGTCACGTACTGATAACCAGCATTGATAATTGACCTCGATAAGCAGAATCGATAATCAACCTAACAAAGGGCCAAAGGGAAGGTCACAATGAGGATATTTAACCATCATTACCCATCAATGTGGACAATCAACCAACATTGCTCCCAAGGAGTGGCCCTCATAGGGACAAACTTATAGTGGGCCTAATCTCATGGGCCTCATATATATATATATATATATATATATATATATATATATATATATATATATATATATATATATATATATATATATATATATCGAATAGGCCGCACCTATTGGGCATTACATACATTACAATGGGTCATAACCCATGGGCCTTACATACATCACAATGGGCCTCATATATATTAAGGTGGGCCTCAACAATGGGCTCCATACACATCAAGGTGGTTCTTAACAACGGGCCTCATACACATCAAGGTGGGCCTCAATAATGGGCCTCATATACCTTAAGGTGGGCCTCAACAATGGGCCTCATACATATCAAAGGTGGGCCTCACAGATGGGCCTCAAATACATTGAATGGGCCTCATGACATGGGCCTTATGTATATCAGATGGGCCTCACCAACGGCCCCCATATGTGCATTAAATGGCTCACACCCAAAAACAAGTGGTGATAATGATTTCCACCATTAAAATTCCTAAGGCCCACCATAACATATATTTCTCATCCAACCTGTTCATAAACTAACATAGTGATAGATGAAATGGAAGCAAATATCAATTTATTAGTACATTACTATGGCCCCTTAGAAATTTTGAATAGTGGATGTCATTGTCCCCTACTTTAAATGGTGGGGTCCAGTTGAACTATGGATCTGACCCATTCCTTAGCCCATGCCATAAAATGAACTTTCAAAGTGACTGGATGGTTTGGTGGCAGCACATGCATCATGGTGGGTCCCACCATCCAGGTGTGGACATTGTGGATAGATTACAAACATCAAGGGGGGTCCCACCATCCTGATGTGGACGGTGTGGCTAGAACACATACACCATGGGTCCGTGCCTGCACAGACGCAACCGCACGCATGGGCGACAGCGTGGATAAAACACTTACTTCATGGTGGGGTTCACATGTGTGGCCCACCATAATGTTTATATGCAATCCAACCCGTTGATAAGGTCACGCTGCCCTGGGTGAAAGGGAAAAACAAATTTCATACCGATTCAAAACTTCTATACCCATAAACAGAGTTTCAATGGCAGACGTTCATCCACATTGTTTCCTGTGACGTGGGACACCTGAGCTCTAACTATGCCTGATTTTTGGGGTGGACCACTACTAGAAGAGGGGCCGTCAAATGAAAAGTATAGATGTCCTCACACATCACGGTGGGGCCCACACCTGGGACCCGTGTTCCCCCTGCCCGTTTCATGTCCAACGCAGCAGGACGCTATTGCTTATATTTTTTAAAAAAAATATCATTTTCTAGCGATTTTGCGCATGTGGGGCCAGCATTGGTAAAATTCAACCCAACCATTGGTGTCTGTGGCCCAAGACAGACCCATCAAGCCTAATATTTGATATATATTGGGGGTGTAGAAAGATCAGAGTGCATTTTAATGGTGAAAACCACTGTTTTCTAAGTTATGGCCCGCCAGATAGTTGGATTGTCTTCATTTTTTGGCTCAACACCTAAAATGACATGTGGAATGGAATGGACGGCGTGGATTGGATCCATACATCCATGTGGGACCTATACACATGGCTCACTCAAATAGCCTTGAGAGAAGGCTAACATTTGTGTTTTCCATTCAACGTCCAGCGTCCAGGGACGTTGAACGGTTGTGCCTTTCAAGTGGGCTGTCCATGTGAGCCACTAAATGATGTATGGGGTTGACACAACACTTATAAAGTGGGCCCCACCTATAGACGATTTGGATAAAATACATGCCTTATGGTGGGGTTCATCCGGGTGGGCCACACGGCCACATCATCACACACAATAGGAAAATAAAGGAGAAAAGGAGAGAGAGAAAGATAGTGGGACACCTGTGATGGAGGGTGTAACACCCTGAAAATCGGGGGTCGTGTATAAACTCAACTCCCGAGTTCCAGACCGTCACTTATGCAACAAAGATGGTTATGATTCAATGTTGTCTGATTTAAAGCATTCACATGAGTAAAAGTATACCAAAACTGCAATTCATACTTCAGATCCAGTGATAAAAGCAAGCGGAAGACTAAACAATATATATATCACTGTGTGGAAAAACAAAGTAATCTCAACTGTCTCCAAAGTATGACTACATCTCTGAGTCTCATATACATGTAAATAGACAAAAGAATAAGTTCAAAATAGTCCCACTGAAGTCCCCCTCGATCCAGGTCACCTACGGGAAGCCGTCGTGATACTGCATATACGAGAACTCATCCTGGTCCTCGTCAATCTCCGGCTCCACCTCCTGGATCTCGTCGTCACCTGCAACTACAACAGGGTCTAGTGGGTGTTGCAAACACCATCCCGTAACGTGGGAATGAGTGATCAACTCAGTGGAATCATAGAGCAAAGATTAGCATGTTCACAATTCAATCACGCGATAATAGTAAAGCAGGAAATCAGACAAATCCTAATACTGTTGTTAATGCAAGATGATATGACGTGATGTATGCCCTCACCGACGATCACCCTCATACGGCAACATCTTACGACCGCGGCATGCCACACTCCCTAGAGTGCTCCACATCTTCCAGGCACATGCAATGCTATGGTGATATGATTACCAAGTTGTTATTAATCCATTCAAACAGCAGGATTGGGAAACTAAGGTACTTCCCTTGTATCAATCCCAACACGGATCCTGTCTAGGGTCGTCACTCCTAGTAATCTCATACGATGTACATTTCGTAGGTCGCTGCAAGGGCTGCCAGGGCTGTTGCTCGCACTCGTTGCACCGCTCCCCCATCACCTTATCAATACAGGCCTACTGTACTCTACTGCACGGAAGGGTCGTCGCCTCCCGTGAACTCAGAATACGCTCGCGGTCACTACAAAGGGCTCGTCGCCTGATCAGTGTAGGCCGACAGCTAGAATATAGTGTCCCATACCACCATAATCTGCTCACGAGTCAAGGTGCTCATTAGTCACTACGGGGAGGTTTGTGGCCCCAGCGTAGGCCGACAGCTCGACCACGGTGTCCCATACCACCATGCCCGGCTCATGAGTCTTCGTGGATCAAGGTACCACGGTTAATAGGGTTTACAATGGTAAGTTCAGTACCCTAGGTTCAAGCAGTTATGATACATACAAGGTGAACAAACATCGGCCAGTCGGGTTACTTGACGGGCTCGACTAGCGCGATCGCATCTCGAATTGAACGACATGAAGTGCGTAAAACACTTCGCGTGGCCTAACCACTGCCGCCAACTCTCAACACGAATCACATTCATCGACGCGTCGTTCGTGGCTATGACCAGTCAGCCACGAATTCGCTCGGTTACCGACTGCCTGGACTAAGTCAAGTCCCACACATCTATGGAATTACATTAACACTATAAAAAGGTATTGGAATTGAAATACATCATGTGAGCATGTTAGCATATGTTATAACATTCAACTTAAGCAAATCTTCAAGGCATACTTCCCATGCATATTCAACTTAAGCAAATCCTCAAGCACATACATTCCATGCATGTAATGAAATCATGCATTTTGTCAACATGTAGAAAATCATTTAGGTCAGCATAATAATTGAAAAATCAATCACAAACTATCAAATAACATCATTTAATTCAATACATACTAATACAAGCATTTATACAAACACATACACTACACACTTAAGTCTACATATAGTATGTCGACCCAAAGTGTGCAACTAGGCGAATCTCTTCGCCAAACTAATTATGCACGCATTCCTAACTTCCTAATGCGACAACAAACCATGTCAATCACATCAGCAAAATATGAATGTAAACAGTACTTCCTACAAATGACTAAAATGCCCTAAATCTCATATTCTTCGTTAGCTTACGAAACGGGAAACGGAGAGCATTTTGTACATGTCAAACGGCGATGCCGTCAAGAATCTACTATTAAACGACATTGAAAGCATTGGGAACCGTCAATTAAAGCGTCTAAAATCCTCACCTAGTGTCTTGTAGACTCGGGAATTGAAGCGGAGTGTATATGCTTCGTCTACGGCGAGTAAGGAGCCTAATACATAAGATCCATAAGCTACATCGCTATGGAAACAAGGAAAACTCAAATCAACATCTATTTAGGGTTTTTACTTACCTAGGATCGCGGTGGAATCGCCGGGAAAGCGGTAGAGGAGTGTTGCTTAAGCACGTGCAACACGTAGCACAAGTGGCAGGAAGAACTCTCCCACTCTCTCACAATCTCTCACTCTTTTTCTCTCTCCCAAGCTAGGGCTTCTCTCAAATTCGGATGGGAGAGAGGAGTGAGGGTTTCAACCCCTTTTATAGCCTAAAACATTCCCAAAATAGGCTTGGGAACAATGTTTACTTGGTGCCTAACCAAATCGGGGCCGTTTCGGTCCAAAAGAGCATTTCTGGAGGTCCCCAGGCCAAATGCGGTCGGACTTAAGCTCATGCATACTGGATCTAGCACGCATCCAGTTTTCAGACCGGTTGGGTTCCCAGATCGCACGTGGCGGCCCAGTTTCAGTTTAACGGTCACCGCACCAAGATCAGGCCTATAAGTCTCGTGATATATAATAGATATTTTTCCTGATCCAAGGGTGTAATTTGGCTGTATTCTGACGGTCAGAATGCTTAATACTGATGCGTCAAATTTGTGTGCCAGATTTGAATTTGAAATTCCAACTGTCCCTATTCACACTCTCTTCGGTCCGTGCTCAATGAAATAGCCTGTGATCATCGGTTTAACTTGATTTTTGGAATGAGTGTCAAGTCCAGCTAGACGGTCCTAACGGTCTAAGATAGGAGGTATCGGACTTTCAACGTGCGGTCTAGATCCAATACAAAGATTCAAAGTGGTCCAGAGAACAAACCGGTTTAAAGTTTGATCCGAGGCTTTAGAGCATTATAGCACCCTTGGTTCCACTCGCTTCGGGCCTTGTAGAACGTATTTAAAGTGATCAGGGACCATTTCCCAGCTATTCTAACGTTGCACTAGCTAACCTAGTCATATTTTCTAAAGGAATGAATTCTACGCAATTTCGGGTCGAGTTGGTACTCGAGCCCAAGTATGGATTTTTCACGGGCGTTACAATCTACCCCCCTTAACAAATAATTTCGTCCTCAAAATTTTGTACCTTTTCGTACTCCTCGAGAAGCTGTGGGTAGTTCTTTCTGATCTCGGCTTCTGTCTCCCAAGTAGCCTCCTCCTCAGTATGATGCGTCCATAGTACCTTCACAAGGGGAATCACCTTGCTACGCAGTACCTGCTCCTTCCGGTCTAAGATGCGTGTCGGTCGCAGGATATAAGTAACATCCTCTCCTAACTGCACCTGCTCCCATCTGATGATATGAGAAGGATCAGCAACGTACTTCTTCAGCATAGAAATATGAAATACGTTGTGGACGCTCGCGAGGGGCGTGGGTAAAGCCAGTCGGTAAGCCACTGCTCCCACACGATCGAGGATCTGAAATGGACCAATGAATCGCGGTGCCAGCTTCCCCTTCTTCCCGAACCGAAGGACTCCCTTCATAGGGGAAACTCGCAAAAACACATGATCCCCGACTGTGAACTCTAGTGGTCTCCGTCTCGTATCGGCGTAGCTCTTCTGTCTGCTCTGCGCTGTAAGAAGCCGACGTCGAATAATATCAATCTTCTCTGACGTCGCCTGCACCAACTCTGGGCCAATCAAGCTGCGCTCACCGACCTCTAACCAGCAATGCAGTGCGCGACAAGGTCGCTCATACAACGCCTCATAAGGTGCCATGCCGATACTCGCCTGGAAGCTATTGTTGTACGCAAACTCCGCATATGCAAGACAGTCATCCCAGCTGTCCTTGAAGTCCAATGCGCAAGCTCGCAACATGTCCTCCAGGATCTGGTTCACTCGCTCCGTCTGTCCGTCCGTCTGTGGGTGGAAGGCAGTACTGAACTTCAACTTCACACCCATAGCCTCCTGAATGCGAGTCCAGAAAATAGAAGTGAACCGCGTGTCTCTGTCCGACACGATCTCCAACGGAACTCCATGCAGACGCACGATCTCTCTAATATACAATCTAGCCAGCTCGTCTGCAGAGTTCGTAACTCTGATCGGTAGGAAGTGCGCCGACTTCGTCAATCGGTCGACGATCACCCAAATGGAATCATGCCCCTTCCTCGTCTTCGGCAACCCAGAAATGAAGTCCATGGATATGAAATCCCACTTCCACTCTGCAATCGGCATAGGCTGCAAAAGTCTAGGTGGTCGGCGATGCTCTGCCTTCACCTGCTGACAAGTGAGACAACGGGACACGAACTCAGCAATGTGGGTCTTCATACCTTCCCACCAATACGTCCTCTTCACGTCACGATACATCTTCGTGCTGCCTGGATGCATCGCGAGTCTAGTAGAATGCGCAGCCTCGAGAATCTCTCGTCTCAAGTCAGGGACATCAGGAACGCATAGGCGGCCACGGTAACGTAAGCCCCCATCCATACCAACTCGCCAGTCGGCGTCAGCATCATCACTGGCCTGCTCTCGAAGCTCAGTAAGATGCGCGTCGTCCCTCTGCGCCTCGATGACACGGTCATCGATCTGGGATCGCACCTGTACGTGTGCGATGAACTCAAATGGCTCCTCTACGGTGAGTTTCTGCTCAAAGTCTCGCAAAAACTCAACCATATCCCACTCGGAAACCATCAGCGGAGCCGCAAACTCTATCACCTTCTTGCGGCTCAACGCATCAGCCACAAGGTTCGCCTTCCCAGGATGGTAAGAGACTTCAAACTTGAAGTCCTTCAGCGTCTCCATCCATCGCCGCTGCCTCATATTCAAGTCCCGCTGCGTGAATATGTACTTGAGGCTCTTGTGGTCGCAAAAGAGCTCGAACTCCTCTCCGTAGAGGTAATGTCTCCAGAGTCTCAGTGCGAATATAACGGCTGCCAACTCCAGGTCGTGTGTAGGGTAATTCTCCTCGTGCTTCCTTAATTGTCTCGAGGCATATGAAATTACCCTGTCCCTCTGCATAAGGACACAACCCAAACCAACGCTAGACGCGTCAGTGTATATAGTGTATTTAACCCCTTGCTCTGGCAATACTAGCACAGGGGCGGACGTAAGTCTGTCCTTCAGCTCCTGGAAAGCTGATTCCGCCTTATCATTCCAGGCGAACTTCACGTCCTTCCGTGTCAACTGAGATAAGGGTCTCGCGATCTTCGAGAAATCCTGAATGAAGCGCCGATAGTAGCCAGCGAGACCCAAGAAACTCCTCACCTCAGTGACAGAACCAGGCTGCTCCCAGTCCTGCACCGCAGCTACCTTAGACAGGTCAACTGCCATGCCATCCTTGGACACCACGTGTCCCAGAAACTTCACCTCCTGCTTCCAGAAGTCGCACTTCTTATACTGTGCGAACAACTGATGCTGTCTGAGCGTATCAAGGACCAAACGCAAGTGCTCCTCATGCTCCTCTCGACTCCTAGAGTATACCAAAATGTCGTCGATGAAGATAACGACGAATCGATAGAGGAAAGGCCGCAATACCCGGTTCATCAGATCCATGAACACGGCCGGTGCGTTCGTGAGACCGAACGACATCACAAGGAACTCGTAATGACCAAAACTGGTCCTGAATGCTGTCTTCTGCACGTCCTCATCTCTGACGCGCAGCTGATGATATCCTGACTGAAGATCAATCTTCGAGAAGTACTGCGCTCCTCTCAACTGATCAAACAAGTCATCTATCCTGGGCAAAGGGTACTTGTTCTTCACCGTGAGCTGGTTCAGCCTGCGATAATCAATACACAATCGCAGCGAACCATCCTTCTTCTTCACGAACAAGACCGGTGCTCCCCAAGGAGATACGCTAGGCCGTATAAAGCCAAGCTCTAGCAGGCCATCAATCTGCGTCCTCAACTCCTCCATCTCACATGGTGCAATGCGATACGTCGGCAGTGAGACGGGTGTAGAACCAGGAATCAGATCGATAGTGAAATCGATCTCACGTCGGGGCGGCAAACCAGGGATCTTCCTGAACAGATCTCCGAACTCAGATACAACTGGTGTCTGCTCAAGTACCTGGGCACCAGCGTCGCGCAATAGAGTGGCGTAGCTAAGTATGCGGAAAGGAAGATTTACCCGCACTGAAAACGTGAAAGGCGTGCCCTCAGGCTCGTACACTGTCACCACACGAGCCTCGCAGTCAATCTCGGCTCTCGCTGCAGTCAACCAGTCCATGCCAAGAATGACGTCGAGATATACGAGCGAGGGATCGACGACCAGATCAAGAGTCATCGTCCTGCCTCCCAGATCAACTAAACAACCCTCACACATCTGGGTGACATCCGAATAATCTCCATGAGCTGCAAGGACTCGCACGCTATCCATAGTGATAGTCTGCAACCCAAGACGTCTGACTACGGCACGCGATATCAAAGAAATCGTGGAACCAGTGTCCACCATGACAAGAACGGGAGTACCTCCGATATGGCCCGTGACCTCGAAAGCTGAATGCTGGAAAGTCGGCGTCGTAGCTGCCTCAGCGGTCAGTGCATGAACTCGAGCCTGCTGTGGCCGGTTCGGCCGCTGTGTCAAGGGCCGTGGGGACTGTCGAATCTGCGATACTGTGGGTCTGAAAGAGGGATGCGCAGGAGCTGACCGTATAGGCGGTGCTGATATCGCCTGTGGACGTACACGATCAATCTTCTGCGGCGGTGAGAACCCACTGTCCCGCATCCTCGAAAAACAACTCTGCGCTAGGTGGCCCGTCCTCCCACAGTATGTGCATGATAAATCAGGACGCCGAAACGGTCCTACTGGCGTCGTGGTCCTGGTAGGAGGATCAATGTGAGGCCTCTTGCCCGCGAAGGGCCTATCTGGCAACTCCGGTCGCGGCCTGGAAGTAGTCGGGCCTCGTGATCGCGCAAGTCGATCCACGTCCTGCTCTGCCCGCATGGACATGTGAACCAACTCCGCATAGGAGGAGAAACTGACACAGCACATCTTCGACCGAATATCCGGTCGCAAGCCCTCCAAAAAGCGCCGTATGCGCATCTGCTCATCAGCCAGAATCGTCGGGACGTACCTGCCCAACTCTGTGAACCGATGCTCATACTCGGTAACCGTCATCGCTGCCTGCCTGAGACGGAGAAACTCATTCTCCCTCTCGTGCCTGTAGGTCTGAGGATAATACTTCTCATGGAAGCGAAACTCGAATGCTGCCCATGTCCATACGAAATCTGCGGTAACAGTCCGCAATATACTATCCCACCACATACTGGCCTCTCTCTCAAACTGGAAGGTAGCCAGCTCTACCTGCTCTGCCTCAGTACAGTGCAACATGCACAGAATCTTCGACACTCGATCGAGCCAAAACTCAGCCTCCTCGGGTCTGTGAGAACCCGTGAAAGTAGGAGGCCGCAAGCGCTGAAATCGCTCCAAAAGGCCCCGTGTGTCGGCAGGATTCCCCGCAGGGAAAGCAGGCTGCGCAGGATGTGCTATGCCCTCATCCTGGGCGTAAGCATAAGCATTCTCAGCTGGATGCGCAGGTGGTGCTGGCGGAGTAGATGCAGTCGCACCCCCACCCTGGGCTAAAGTCCCAACTATGGTGGTCAGAAGCTGCTGCTGCTGTAGCATCATAGCCATCATCTGCTCGAATCTATCAGGTGGTGGAGCAGGCTGTGGCGGATGAGGTGCGGAAGTAGATGCGCGCTGTGGCTCTCTGACTGATGGGGTAAATGGCGGTGGTCCATCTGTAGGACCAACAGCAGGCTGAGACGACCGAACCGTCTCAGGAATCGGGCCCACAGCAGGGTCCGGACGAGTGCCAGACTGAGAGGGAGCCTGATCCATCTGCTCTGACAATGAAAGCCGAACCGCGCTCCTCGTAGTCTTAGGTGGCATTCCCTATATTCAGAATAGGGCGCAACCTTGTCAGTCTCAATTGCTCAAATACACCACAATCATTCACTAAAGAGTCAAAGGCATTCCATGCATTTCAATTAATCAAAATTGTCACAATACAAGGGATATATCCTTACAAGCATCATGACCAGAATGACATGGAAATTAAGACAGTTAAGCAACAGCAACATAAGCAAAGCACTAGCCCTAATAGGCTTTACACACATAAAACAGAAAATGGCTAACTACTCATAACAACATCAAAGATCGCGTCGCTAGTCGGAGTCTGGCGACGGAGGAGGAGCACCCTTATCCTATAAGCAACACAGGATTGCCTTCAAGGTGCGAGTCACCTTGCCAAACTTCTTCTTCGTAACGGCCTTGGCATCAGCGATCTCTGCTCGAAGTTCTTGGACTTCCCTTCGCAAAGCGGTCTGGCTCTCCTCCATCCGAGCAATGCGATCGTCGATAGTAGCCTGCGCAGAAGGAGGAGGGCTCTCATCAGTATCCTGAGCCTCCTCTTTTGCTTCTTCCTGAGTCTCTTCCTGAACCTCTGCACTAGGTTCTTCTTCGCTTTGATCTTCCTCTTCATCAAAGTCGTCCCCACTATCCCTTTCAAGTTGATTTTCACGATATTGCGACCCAATCTTCATCTTAACCATTGTCGACTCATCGATGGTGTGAATCGATACCGGCAATTCGGGTCCAAGTCTATAGGCAAACTCAAGCGCAATCTTGCAAATGAGTCGGCCAAAGGGAAGGGATTCGGATGTTCTCCTCGACCTGGCTATGAGAACTATCTGCCGTAAGATGAAAGTGGCCATACATACGTTCTCTCCCTGGGCCACCAGAAATAAGAAATCGACCATAAGACGTGTACATTCAATGCGGTTCGTCGACCTAGGATAAACATTGAACGTGCAGATGTGATGCAGCAGACGCAAATCCTCAGACATGTACGTCGCCTTGAGGCTATTATTAGGCTGCCATGGAACCAACTTACCGCACAGAAACCTGGTGCGGCGATCTCGTTCACGTCTAGTCCTCAAACTCTTCTCACTTGGATGCACATCACCTAGAGGCACATTGAGAAGTCGCGCAATCAACCGGACGTCGATCGTAGCCATCCGATCTCTACCAAAAGGGATTTTGAACTGTAAGGGATCCAAGGTAGGATTCTGGATGCTAGCATAGAAGGCACGAACAGTGCTCACATTAGCACGAGCGCGAGCTTCAAAGATCGGTCCCCAGTGCGCAGCTTCAATGCGTTCGAACAACAGATATTCGCCGAACAATCGCCCATCTACGTCCGCCTCAAATAACACTCTACGATCAGTGTATTCACCATGAGGCATCTCTGATAGGATGGTTCGTCCAAAATGTGCATGGGGATCCAAATCCCGCTTTGTACGGCACTCCAGGACTGCAGCTGGACCTGCGGCTGCGCTTGAACTTGCGGCACCACCCCGCGGTCTTCTCGATCGAGCAGGGCGGCTCGGCCCAGCCTCGTCTGTCACAGTTTTCCTCTTACCCATCAAAGATATGATGGATGAGAGCGACAAAAGGCCCAAAATGGCTTCCACAAGAGCCATGGAAAACGCCGAAAATGCGGAGAAATGGCTGCCCAATCTGACAAAAGGAAATCTAGGCATCGTAGAGGGACGCTTCAAGCTTCCCAAGGCTGTACTTTCAGGGAAAAATAAGAACGAAAAGATGGGATGGAGCACCTCACGATTTCAGCACTATTTGGGGGATTTTGGAGCTCCAAATGGGGAAATCTTCAAAGAAGGGGGCTGCCAACACCCAATAACTGATGGGTGGTGGTCGGTTTTGGCCAAGGAAGGTTGTAGAGGTGGTTTGGGACGCCGGGGTTTGGAATGGAGTGCTGAAAATCGAATCTAGGGTATGCAAGGGGGCTGTTTGTGAAGGAGAGGTGGGTTTTAGGGGTTTTCGTGGGATGGGAGGTAGCTAGGGGTGATTTGGACCCCATTTAGGAGGGTGCGCCCGAAGGACAGCACCAACCGTGCTAGCCGGCCGGCGATGCATCGCCCGGCCGGCGATGGCATCGCCGGCCAACCTTCAGGTTGGCCAGTGGGACCCCATGGGTCTGGTCCCCCATGGTCCCAGGGTCCCAAAAAGTTAGGTCCCACCCCTTGGTTCATTGTATTTTGGTCTCTATGAGCCCAAACATGTGTTCGGGGCTTTCTGGGTCCACATCATAATCCTGAATACCAAACCATATGATGCAGCATATGAATTTGGGGTAGAAGGAGCCAGTACATCTTTCTAGCTCCTTAGTTTCTAAAGAAAGTGAAGTTAGAATGGCCTTATGGCCATTTTTCATGAAATTTTACTATTCACTGTAAAATTTGGTGAATGTACTAATTTGTGTTATTTTCACATTATGTTTGATGCCTAACATGAAATAGATAAGAAAGAACTGAAGGTTGAAGTGTTTAGAGAAGGAATTTTGAGAATTTTTGGCAAAACGGGGTTTTTAAGCCCTGGCGATTGATTACTGGAGTCGTGGTCATTCCACGGCCCAAAGATTCACTTTTTTGGTTTAAAACCGCTCATAGGACGTCTCCACCCGACTTCCTACAGCTTAGAAGTGATTCGGGTCTCTTTACGCGACCCGAGATGCGTTACAGACTCGATCTTGCGATCGATCCTTATAGACTTCGCCTATCGGCGAATCTGTGATCCTAGAAGTGTTTCTAGACCCTTCTCGCACCCACCTAAGTCAAAGGAAGCGACAGCGTACGTCGCAAGACCATAACCCAGGCCCAGTATACTCTCATTCATTCTCTGATACCAACTTGTAACACCCTGAAAATCGGGGGTCGTGTATAAACTCAACTCCCGAGTTCCAGACCGTCACTTATGCAACAAATATAGTAATGATTCAATGTTGTCTGATTTAAAGCATTCACATGAGTAAAAGTATACCAAAACTGCAATTCATACTTCAGATCCAGTGATAAAAGCAAGCGGAAGACTAAACAATATATATATCA
Organism: Magnolia kwangsiensis; assembly: GCA_037074715.1. Lineage (NCBI taxonomy): Eukaryota > Viridiplantae > Streptophyta > Magnoliopsida > Magnoliales > Magnoliaceae > Magnolia > Magnolia kwangsiensis. The sequence continues at coordinate 35,785,194 of CM073587.1, read as the reverse complement.
CTGTGTGGAAAAATAAAGTAATCTCAACTGTCTCCAAAGTATGACTACATCTCTGAGTCTCATATACATGTAAATAGACAAAAGAATAAGTTCAAAATAGTCCCACTGAAGTCCCCCTCGATCCAGGTCACCTACGGGAAGCCGTCGTGATACTGCATATACGAGAACTCATCCTGGTCCTCGTCAATCTCCGGCTCCACCTCCTGGATGTCGTCGTCACCTGCAACTACAACAGGGTCTGGTGGGTGTTGCAAACACCATCCCGTAACGTGGGAATGAGTGATCAACTCAGTGGAATCATAGAGCAAAGATTAGCATGTTCAAAATTCAATCACGCGATAATAGTAAAGCAGGAAATCAGACAAATCCTAATACTGTTGTTAATGCAAGATGATATGACGTGATGTATGCCCTCACCGACGATCACCCTCATACGGCAACATCTTACGACCGCGGCATGCCACACTCCCTAGAGTGCTCCACATCTTCCAGGCACATGCAATGCTATGGTGATATGATTACCAAGTTGTTATTAATCCATTCAAACAGCAGGATTAGGAAACTAAGGTACTTCCCTTGTATCAATCCCAACACGGATCCTGTCTAGGGTCGTCACTCCTAGTAATCTCATACGATGTACATTTCGTAGGTCGCTGCAAGGGCTGCCAGGGCTGTTGCTCGCACTCGTTGCACCGCTCCCCCATCACCTTATCAATACAGGCCTACTGTACTCTACTGCACGGAAGGGTCGTCGCCTCCCGTGAACTCAGAATACGCTCGCGGTCACTACAAAGGGCTCGTCGCCTGATCAGTGTAGGCCGACAGCTAGAATATAGTGTCCCATACCACCATAATCTGCTCACGAGTCAAGGTGCTCATTAGTCACTACGGGGAGGTTTGTGGCCCCAGCGTAGGCCGATAGCTCGACCACGGTGTCCCATACCACCATGCCCGGCTCATGAGTCTTCTTGGATCAAGGTACCACGGTTAATAGGGTTTACAATGGTAAGTTCAGTACCCTAGGTTCAAGCAGTTATGATACATACAAGGTGAACAAACATCGGCCAGTCGGGTTACTTGACGGGCTCGACTAGCGCGATCGCATCTCGAATTGAACGACATGAAGTGCGTAAAACACTTCGCGTGGCCTAACCACTGCCGCCAACTCTCAACACGAATCACATTCATCGACGCGTCGTTCGTGGCTATGACCAGTCAGCCACGAATTCGCTCGGTTACCGACTGCCTGGACTAAGTCAAGTCCCACACATCTATGGAATTACATTAACACTATAAAAAGGTATTGGAATTGAAATACATCATGTGAGCATGTTAGCACATGTTATAACATTCAACTTAAGCAAATCTTCAAGGCATACTTCCCATGCATATTCAACTTAAGCAAATCCTCAAGCACATACATTCCATGCATGTAATGAAATCATGCATTTTGTCAACATGTAGAAAATCATTTAGGTCAGCATAATAATTGAAAAATCAATCACAAACTATCAAATAACATCATTTAATTCAATACATACTAATACAAGCATTTATACAAACACATACACTACACACTTAAGTCTACATATAGTATGTCGACCCAAAGTGTGCAACTAGGCGAATCTCTTCGCCAAACTAATTATGCACGCATTCCTAACTTCCTAATGCGACAACAAACCATGTCAATCACATCAGCAAAATATGAATGTAAACAGTACTTCCTACAAATGACTAAAATGCCCTAAATCTCATATTCTTCGTTAGCTTACGAAACGGGAAACGGAGAGCATTTTGTACATGTCAAACGGCGATGCCGTCAAGAATCTACTATTAAACGACATTGAAAGCATTGGGAACCGTCAATCAAAGTGTCTAAAATCCTCACCTAGTGTCTTGTAGACTCGGGAATTGAAGCGGAGTGTATATGCTTCGTCTACGGCGAGTAAGGAGCCTAATACATAAGATCCATAAGCTACATCGCTATGGAAACAAGAAAAACTCAAATCAACATCTATTTAGGGTTTTTACTTACCTAGGATCGCGGTGGAATCGCCGGGAAAGCGGTAGAGGAGTGTTGCTTAAGCACGTGCAACACGTAGCACAAGTGGCAGGAAGAACTCTCCCACTCTCTCACAATCTCTCACTCTTTTTCTCTCTCCCAAGCTAGGGCTTCTCTCAAATTCGGATGGGAGAGAGGAGTGAGGGTTTCAACCCCTTTTATAGCCTAAAACATTCCCAAAATAGGCTTGGGAACAATGTTTACTTGGTGCCTAACCAAATCGGGGCCGTTTCGGTCCAAAAGAGCATTTCTGGAGGTCCCCAGGCCAAATGCGGTCGGACTTAAGCTCATGCATACTGGATCTAGCACGCATCCAGTTTTCAGACCGGTTGGGTTCCCAGATCGCACGTGGCGGCCCAGTTTCAGTTTAACGGTCACCGCACCAAGATCAGGCCTATAAGTCTCGTGATATATAATAGATATTTTTCCTGATCCAAGGGTGTAATTTGGCTGTATTCTGACGGTCAGAATGCTTAATACTGATGCGTCAAATTTGTGTGCCAGATTTGAATTTGAAATTCCAACTATGTCCCTATTCACACTCTCTTCGGTCCGGGCTCAATGAAATAGCCTGTGATCATCGGTTTGACTTGATTTTTGGAATGAGTGTCAAGTCCAGCTAGACGGTCCTAACGGTCTAAGATAGGAGGTATCGGACTTTCAACGTGCGGTCTAGATCCAATACAAAGATTCAAAGTGGTCCAGAGAACAAACCGGTTTAGAGTTTGATCCGAGGCTTTAGAGCATTATAGCACCCTTGGTTCCACTCGCTTCGGGCCTTGTAGAACGTATTTAAAGTGATCAGGGACCATTTCCCAGCTATTCTAACGTTGCACTAGCTAACCTAGTCATATTTTCTAAAGGAATGAATTCTACGCAATTTCGGGTCGAGTTGGTACTCGAGCCCAAGTATGGATTTTTCACGGGCGTTACAGAGGGCTTTGCCACTATGAGCCCTCCCTTGCAAGCAATTATACATCAAGTGAGTCCCATTACACGTGGGCCTATTAAATAAAAAAAATTCAATGGTGGAGATTCCTTCTCCACTAAAATAGACGGTCTAGATGACCTTTTTCCATGCAAAGAAATTAAACATCATGATGGGGTCCATGGAGAATGGCCCCATCATGGAATGACCATGAGAATCAAGGTGGGCCATCGACCACACTTAGGGTCTCAAATGAGATCCATACCATCAATTGGTAGGCCTCACTTGGCCCTTCATCTACAAATAATGGAATCTAAGCCTATAGAAGCACACACCTTAGATCTCTTCTTCCACCAATGCATATTAAGGCTCCAAAGGAACAATTTCAACGATTGAGATGGTCTTTGGAGGGTGAGATTGGATGATATGAAGGTGGGCCACACTAGCTTCTCCTCTTGAAAGCCATGGACGTTTGGTGCTTTGGAGGAGAATGAGAGAGAAATGAAAGAGAGAGGGGTTGTAAGGAGTGAGAGGGATGAGTGTAATGCGTGAAAAGGTGAGTGATGGTGATGTGTACTTGACATGTGAGGGATGGGTTTTTTAACTTTGGGGTTGCTTGGGGATGGGGTTTTGTACTTGACATGAGAGGTGGTTGATGGGATTGACTGATGTGATTGATTTGACATGTTGTAGAGATTTTGTTGGGATTGTAAACGGGGGGTATTTTCTCGAAATAAACACTGGCCCACATCTTTTGACATGGGTATCGGGTTGGTGCGCGAGTCTCGGCATTGGAACCGTGGTGACGGTGCGGTCGCATTGGTACATATCTCATATTAAGAAGACTCAAATATATAGGATACGACTTATGGTCGTGCACAAATGTCGATCATAGGTCGCAGGTTGCCAGAATTTGACTGGAAGGATCACGAGAGTCGACGGAACAGTATAGGCTAGGATACAAGTCTTACACCCGCTCTAGCCAGAATATGGTATGACTGAACACCACAAGATGAAGAGACAAGTAACATACAAACTCTAAACCACCTGAAAATCATATTGTACGTGAACACCGCAAGATGGCTAGGAAATCGCTAAGTGAACACCCGCTCCACCCAAAAATCATGGTACAACTGAACACCACAAGATGAAGAGACAAGCAACATACAAACTCTAAACCACTTGAAAATCATATTGTATGTGAACACCGCAAGATGGTTAAGAAATCGCTAAGCGAACACCTGCTCCACCTAAAAATTAATGTACGACTAAACACCGAAAGATGGTTAGGAAATCGATAAACGAACTCTTACTCCACCCAGAAATCACAATATGATCGAATGACGCAAGATGGCTAGAAAACAATAGGATATGTGAATATAACCAACAAGCTACAAAAGGGCACCAATAGACCATCAAAGCCATGAGGGCAAATATACGATCCAAGCCACGTAGGGTAAATATGAGGTCCAAGACATGTAGGGAAAATATACGGTCCAAGCCATGTAAGGTAAATGTGCGATCTGAGTCGCGTAAGTCAAATATGGACTGCAAGATGGTGAGTTCATGACAGGTTTCATTCATTATAGCACTCAATTGCTAACAATAAACATATAGTTAATTAACAATGTACAACTAAAGATAACATGTTATCATCAATCATTTATGCTTACAATAATTAAACAGATATGTTCACTATCTAACACAGGAATCAGGTGTGCAACGTATTATCATATTCACATATTCACATAATAAGTTAAGTAACTCAATCAAGTAACTTGGGATATACTAAATGGGAGGGATTAAGGCATCATCTATGATTAGATTAATGAATTTAAGTGGGAAGCTCAAAGGGTGAGTCCTCACCTTGATCAAGTAATCTAGTTATGTGTGGCCTATTAGATAGCACGAATGTAGCTTGATAGAGTCGAATTTAATCGATAAATATGTGACCATGACCAAATCAAAACATTAAGGAAGAATGTTAATAATTAGTTTTCTATAGGTAATAGACTCAGCGAAAGCTCATTGAGTCGACTCAATAGCGAATAGATAAAATGAGTTTCGATTTAGCTTAGATTTATATCACTTGGCAGCTACAAGGCTTGAGTGCACTAACCTAAACTCAGCCCAATTCCACCGAGTCGACTCGTCAGTTGCAAAAAGAACCCAAATCTCTCTTCTTCCTTTTCCTTCCTTCCTTCCTCCTACTCGCTCTCTCTCTCTCTCTCTCTCTCTCTCTCTCTCTCTCTCTCTCTCTCTCTCTCTCTCTCTCTCTCTCTTTCTCCTCACCTCACCATCCTTATTGGAAACCCAACTGGACCAGGCCCAACTTGACCCTGTCAGACTCAGCAAGACTCGATTTCAACCGAGTTAACTCGGCAGCCACCAAAAACCCCAAACTCTCTATCTTCTACTCCTTTCTTTCTCTCTTTCTTCCTCTTCTTCTTCTTCGCTTCTTATTTTTTATTCTCCAAGCTGGAATCTCCAGCCCAAACTGGAGTAGACCAGCACCCGAGTCGTGTAGGACTCAACAATGACCTAGACTGATTCCAGTGGCTGGATGCATCACCCCTCAACTAACGTCCCAACAAGAGTACGACAACACTCTTCTCTCACATTTCTTTCCCTACTTCTTCCTTTTCTATCCTCATCAACTGACCAAGACGAAGCTGGACTTAGCTCGAACTAGAGCCCAACTCAAACAGACTGAGATGCCACTTGGTGCATCAGTGTGGCTCTGGTTGTAACACTCCTCACTTCTTTCTCTGCCTTCTTCTCCCTTCTTTTCTTTTTGTTCTTCTTCTTCCCTTCTTGTTTCAACGTTCAAGAGGGCCTACTCAAACCTGGACTTGGACAAACTGAGCCGCAAGTTGGTGCAGTAGTGAATAGCAAGGAGGACAGTGTCCTCACTCTCTTTATCTTCTCTCTTGTTTTCTCTACACCGTCCAGCACACTTGGGCCAGCTCGAACTTCCTCTCACTTCCTATTTCTCCTTCCTTCTTGCTACTTCTCTGAAGATAAGATAGGCTATGCTTTTAGACCGAACTTGGTCCGAGTGATGCTAGTGTGGCAATAGGTTGGTAGCGAGAAGAATAACGTCTAATCTCTCTCGTGCTTTCTTTCTTTCTTTTTATTTTTGAAAGGAAACCCTAAAAGGGTGGAATTTATAAGCCACATTAATCCCCTCCTGAATTTTTGATCACAACTAATTGCTGATTAGTTAAACTAAGTGAGTTTCAGTCCTTAACGTAATGTGAGTGAAATCTCGCTGATCTGATTACGGCTTCCATGAACGGCTCTTATGGTTCCTATCCAATGTCAAGAGTGATCTTTTGGGCTCTTGGTCCACCCAATGGATGGTTTGGATTAGCTAGTGGGACCCACGTATAGGTGGTGGGTTTTTTTTGGTCAATCCGGGAAGAAGGCTTAGACGATCATGGGAGAATTTCAACGGATAGTTGATTTAATGCTTCGATACATATGGACTGTATGGATGGATCCCATGATCACTATGGGACCCACTAGATGGAGGGTTTTCATCATTTAATTAATGGATTTGGGTTTCAAGTTGTGGCAACGACGAAAGTAAGGTTCTCAAGTTACGGCTAGGGAATGCCCTATTTTAGAGGGTTGGGATGGATTTTCAATAAACGACTGAGATCCCAGGAAAAAGTTTCATGAAGATTGCCAGCGTGGAAAGGCGAAGGAATGAAATTCTTTCTGTTTTTGGAAATGTGATTGCGCGCAACCCTCTTACACATACATTTGTGGGCACATGTGTGGGATCCAATGAGTGGATTGACCATGGTTCTGGTAGGTTTTAAGTCCCCTACAAGATGGATGGATCAGATCGTTAAGGTGTTCTTTGATGGTGGGCCATAAACGGTGAGAACGGTCAGTGTTGGTTCGACTTTTGCCAGACAGAAAGGAAGGAGAAAATCTCCTTTTTTGGATGATCACGGGTCAGCACTTGTCTAACCCCGTCAGGGGTCTAGTGCATTGCAGGTGCACGCACGTTCTATGCTCACACGATGAATGTGGGGCCCACCATGATCCTTTTGATGGATCTGACTGGCCTCTATTGGTCCTAATAGGCCATTAGTCCAAAATTTGGGCTGATCCAAAACTCAGGTGGACCAAACTTTGTGATTCGGGGTCCTTAGTTATAGGTTTTATTAATCTAATGGTTAGATTATATGTGAATGTGGTCATCAACGGTTACAAAGGTTTACAGTTCAATTTAGAGGGAATTTGTCAAATACTTCTATGGTTCATCAATCCTATATCTCAATTGGGCACACGATAATGAGCTTGAATGGCTAGTCGCTACAACATCGATCATTAGTGGTCCATCAAGATGTCTACTCAAAATTTAACTTAATCATTAGATTTCATAGGTCCAGGTACGACACCTGACCAAAGATTAGGCCGATCCATAGTTTAGGTGGGCCATACTCCATCAATTCGAGTTATTTCATTTATTTACATTAATTTGACGGTCGGATCGACCCTGAATTCGATTCTGAGTGGTTCCTAGTCTAGTTTAGATGATCCTCTATGACACTCCTATTGATCAGGCATTTTAACTGTATTATTTGAGGGTTAGATTAATTGTAGATTAGATGGATGGTGGATCTATCCATCCTAGATCCAACATTGGTGATTTGAACTAATTTACTCCTTCCATTTATTTTGTCAATTCTAATTTGGACCAACCCGAACGATGAGGTAGATCTTAAGGATTAGTGGACCATATCTACCCATTCACATGTCCAAGTGGTTATCTTGAATGATTTAACGGTTGGATCGCTATCAAATGTGACTAAACCAGACCCTAAAGGGTCCTATGGATTGTTTAACTAAAATTAGCTGGTTAGATTTATACGTAAATGTTCTAATGGTGTAATCTATTGGCTGACTCACCTAATCAAATTACCTAGACTTGATGATCAGTGGATCTATTAATTTGGGTCCCGAAACTAGTGTTGTATGCTTTGATATATTGGTTCACATTCTTCAAGTGGTTAGAATTAAACTGGATCGTGTGGTTTAAGTGTGGTTTGATCATAGGTTATTAATAACACAAAGAATGGTGGATCTTATGATATGTCAACAATGGATGGTTTAAATTTGTCCATTGAGGAGATTAAGTCCCCAAAAGTAGGTCCATCTGGTGGTGTGATGGTCCATCTTGAAAGATGACGGATAGATGGCTTGATCTATGGGTGAAAATTGCCCCCAACTACAGATTCATGTTAGAACGAAGGTGAGCGTTCAGATAAATTGAGTTTGCATTTATTCTAAGCTAGGTCCCCATGGTAACACCCGAGTATCGAAAAGTACGGGGTGTTACAAACATCTCTCACTGTGTCATGGTCGGTTAGGAGGGGGTGTGGCCTTATCCGCCCGAGGGTCGGGGCAATACTAGGCTGAGTCTGACTAGCTCATAAATAGGTCCGCTACTAACATGTTGGGTAGATATTGGCAGACTACTGGCTAGGCGGGTAGTGAGGTCTATTCCACTTGCATGGTTGTGTGTCCAAATGGGGCGACGATCTGGTGTATAGTGTACTAGACCCCGGTGATATTCTAGAGATGAGCTGTACCATTATGTGGATTTAGATAAGGATTGGTATGCTTGAGTTACATCTCGCATGTGTCATTTGACCATATAGGCCTTGCATTGCATAGCCTCAGTATGGCTGATAGCATTCATGGACTTACTAGCATGATTCTGCATTACTCTGATATTGCATTCTTAGCACATACCTTGTACACACACTTTCACTACCCTCTAAGTTTTTTATAAGCTTTTGCATGATTGTTACATGCAGGTGACGCTAGAATGTCGTAGCAGCACTGAGTCAGGAGCGTGCCGCTGAGTTTCTGGAGCCTTTGATATCGTCATTATATTTCCCTTTATGCATTGTACTTAAATTTTTTTTTTATTATAGTGGATATGTGGTGATGTTTCTTATTGTTATTGTGGGTTATGTTTATGGTTATGCTTCTTATGAAGCAAATTTATGTTAAAAATCCTTCTTGTAGGATCTCAGGATCAGAACCTGGTATATGGGTGCCAGGAGCTAAAAATGGGGTACTACGGAGGCTGTCTGCACCGGATTCGGTGATGAGGAATTTCGCGAGCTTGATTTCTGAGTCTGAGGCGTGACATAGATGATCGTCTTAAATCTCTAGAAAAGTAGGTTTAAGCACTGCATGTCTCATAGAAAAATTTGGTTCAAACCCAAAAACCTATAATGAAGTACATGAAGAAGTACTTCCATCACATCAGTCGTAGTTTGAATCAACTTGACCCATCAATGCTTGCTCCTTCCTCATCTGGATCAGATTGAGATTAGTTATCTTTTGATAGAACTGATTTTTATTGATATGTAATTTTTAAACTTTAATTTTGATGGTGCTTGAATGATTTCCTTAGACTCCATAAACTTTTTAATGTCCAATTTACTTTTCCTAACATTTGTAATTTGATATGCTTACCTCTTAAGCTTAATTCCTACTTCAATTATCTCCTAGCTATATACTTCTTCTTCATATTCATTAACTATCAAATTTATTTACTGGTTCTTTCATTGTCTATCCATTTTACTTGATAGATAGTTCATTCTTCCTTTTTTAACTTGTGACAAAAGGGGGGAGAGTTGCTTGGAGAATGCATGATTGCATGTGTGCATGTATGCATGAATGAATTTGAAAATTTGCTAAAAATTTGTTGCGACATGTCATGTAAGTTTGCATGTCATGTTTGATTAAAAAATGTTATATGTTATGGAATGCATTATGCTATGGAATGCTTTATGCCATGTAACACCTTGAAAATCGAGGGTCGTGTAGAAACCTAACTCCCGAGTTCCAAACCATCACTTATGCAACAAATATACTTATAATTAAATGTTGTCTGAGTTAGTGCATTGACATGAGTGAGATTATACCAAAACTGCAATTCATACTCCAGATCCAGTGATAAAACGCAAGCGGAAGACTGAAAGATATATATAGCACTGTATGTAAAACAAAACAATTTCGAACTGTTTCCAAAGTATGAATATAACTCTAAGTCACATACATATAATAAACCAAAATCAAAGGTCACATGATAGTCCAACTAGCAAAAATCCTGCTGATCCAGGCCACCTATGCGAAGCCGTCAGAAAACTGCATGTACGAGAACTCGTCCTAGTCCTCGTAGTATTCCGGCTCCAGCTCCTGAATCACCTCGCTATCTGCATATAAGACAGAGTCTGGTAGGTGTTGCAACACCGTCTCGTAACGTAGGAGTGAGTGATCAACTCAGTGGAATCATAAAGTAAAGATTAGCATGTTATTAAATCAATCACGCGATAATAGTAAAGCAAACAATCAGACATTCTTACTATTATTAATGCAAGGATGAGATGCAGTAATGATGCATGCCCTCACCGACATACTCCCTCATGCTACACCATCTTACATCCGCGACATGCTTTCTTCCCTCAGTGCTCCACATCTTCCAGGCACATGCAGTGCGATGTAGATATGATTACCGAGTTATTATTAGTCCTTTCAAACAGTAGGATTGGGAAACTAAGGTACTTCCCTTATATCAATCCCAACACGGATCTTGTCTAAGGTCGTCACTCCTAGTAATCTCATACGATTATATATTTTTAGGTCACTGCAAGGGCTGTCAGGGCTGTTGCTCGCACTCGTTGCACCGCTCCCCCATCACCTTATCAATACAGGCCTAGATGTACTCTTGTCGCTACGGAAGGGTCGTCGTCTCACATAGACTCAGAATACGCTCGAGGTCACTACAAAGGGCTCGTCACCAATCAGAGTAGGCCGACAGCTCGAATGTAGTGTCCCATACCACCACAATCGGCTCATGAGTCTAAGGTGCTCACTGGTCACTACGGGGAGGTTTGTGGCCCCAGCGTAGGCCGACATCTCGACCATGGTGTCCCATACCACCATGTCCAGATCATGAGTCTTAATGGATCAAGGTACCAAGGTTATCAGGGTTTTCACTGGTAAGTTCAGTACCCTAGGTTCAAGCAGTTATGACCAATACAAGGTGAACATACAATGGTCGGTCGGGTTGCCTGACGGGCTCGAATAGTACGAGCGCACCTCAAGCTGAACAACATGAAGTGCATAAAACACTTCGTGTGGCCTAACCACCACCATCAACCCAAAGCACGACTCGGGTTCATCAACGCGTCCTTCGTGGTGAATAGAATCCAACCACGATTTCGAATCTGTTACCGACTGCCTGGACTAGAGTATAGCCCCAAACACTTGTAATATACATTAAGTATCATATGAGAGTGATAAAAATGAAGAACAAATAATCCAAGCATTTTAACAACATATTATAACACACAACATAAGCAAATCAACCAAACATAAGCATTTCATATGTATAAGGAAATCAATTCAATATAACAAACATGGAGGAAATCATGTGCATCATCGTATTAGTTAAGAATCCAATCTCAAAAATAATCTACAACAACATTTACTCAATACTTACTAATACATACTTTTATACAAACACTTAGTCTACACACATTTGTCTACATAGCGTATGTCGACCCAAAGTGTGCGTTAGGGCAAATCTCTTTGCCAAACAGATCATACACGTATAACTTGTATATTAACAGAAAAAATACTCATGGCAATCATATCGGCAAAATACGGACGTATACAGTATTTCCTACAAATACCTAAAATACCCTAAATCTCATATTCTCCGGACGGAATCGAAATGGAAAACAGACAGCATGTTCTACATGTCAAACATCATTCTTGTCGATAATATACTATTAAACGACATTGAAAGCTTTGAAAATAGTTAACCTAAGCATCTAAAATCCTCACCTTACGCCATAGAACCGTATCGAATCGAATAGAAACTCTACGCTTTGTCAATGTCGATATGACGACCTATACCACAAGATAAGTCAGCTAGTTCGCTACTTGTATCGATAAAATTCCTAAAACAGGTTAAGGTTAGGGTTTTCTTACCTAGAATGAAGTCAGAATCACCGGAAGAGTGATTAGAACACGATGGCTAAGCACGTGTAGTCGCAAGATCGAGTGACAGGAACTTTTCCTCACAAGTCTCATAGAATCTCTCTTTTCTCTCTTCTCTTTTCTAGGGTTTTAGCAAATTCGTAAGGGAGGGGTGTGAGAGGGTTTAAGGTCCTTAAATAGATTAGAAAGTCACCAATTTAGACTTTAAACCAAGGTATACTTGGGTTATAACCAAATCGGGTCCTTTCCGATCTAAAAGAACATTTGTGGAGGTCCCCTGACTGAATGCGGTCGGACTTAAGCTTATGGATTTTGGATCCTGATCACATTAAGTTTTCAGTTTGATAAGGTTTCCAGATCGCACGTGGCGGACCATTTTCAGTTCAGCGGTCACTGAGACTTGATCGAGGATTCCAAGTACACTGACCTGAGTGGAAAATGTTCCCTGATCCGAGGGTTTATTTGGATCATATTCCAACGGTCTAAATTCTTATACTTAACCCGCAAGTGACACGTGCTAGATTTATTTAAATCACATTTAATTTATAAAGAATTTTACTCTTTTTCACACTCCTTGCTCCAGGCTCAATGAAATCGCCTCAGAACATCAGTTGGGCTTGATTTCTGAGGTGGTAGTCAAGTCCAACTATGCGGTCATAATGGTCTAAGTTCATTACTACCAGACTCACGACGCGCGGTCAGAATCCATTACGAAGTTTCAAAGAGTTCCTGAGAGCAAACGGGTTTAGAGTTTGATCCTAGGTTCCAGGACGTTATAGTGTTAATAATTCCACAAGTTTTGGATCTTGCAGAATGTAATTAAAACGATCATTGCTAATTTCACAGCCAATCTAGTATAGCGCTAGTTATCTTACGCTTAATTTCTAAAGGAATTAATCCTAAGAGATTTCTGATCGAGGTGGTACTCGGGTCTCTATACGGATTTTTTCGAGACGTTATATGCCATGAAATGCTATAGGGGAAGTACAATTTGAGGGGGAGTAGTACAATTTGAGTTTCAAAAACTTTAAAAATCTTTTACAACAAGATTACAAGGTTTCATTATTTTGATATTAATAAAGATATGTGTTTTGTCATAAAATTGACAAAGGGGAAGATTATAAGTGCTAAAATGATTAAAGCACACTTTAGTTGTCAAATTTTGTATAGTCAAAATAACTTGTCAAGAAATCTTCAAGTTTGGTCCATGATTAAGAGAAGATCAAGTTCAAGTCTAGTCTAAGATCAAGAGAAGATCAAGCTTAAGATCAACTAATCTTCTAGTAGAAGATTAAGCTGACAAGACAAGATGAAGTTACTAATCAAGTTCAAGATAAAGAAGTTTAGTTATTTCACACATTTCAGTTAATATAAAACCCTAGAAAGACCTTAGGCTTAAGTTATTTCAAAAATTATTTAAATTAGCTTTTTATACTAGTGTTTGCTTGGAATTCGACCAGCCTAAGGTTTGGTTCAACTAGTCTAAGTTTTCTCGGCCAATCTAAGTTCAAGTCGAAGTAAAACTAAATTTTGGTTGCAAATTCGACTGGTCAAATTTTTAGTTAGACTAGTCAAAGCTTGAACATCGACCAACCCGAGAAAATTCAGCTCCAAGTCCAGCAACTACAACATTTCGAATTTGACCAAATTTGACTAGTCGAATAGAGCTCTACGACTAGTCGAACTGGTCCTCGAGCCAGTTGAAGTTTGGATAGATCTTATCCCGTGCGATCTAAAATCCATTGAACTGAATCTGGTCTGCTTGGGCTAGTCGAAGATTCAACTTCTTTGCTTATAAATTAAGGTTCTCTCTCAATCCGAAATATTAATTATTATTATCAAAATTCTTTTACAAGAGAGAGAGAAGCTCCACTTATTAGCAAGTTATTGAATGATATTTATAAATTATATTTATAGCTTTTGTTTAATTCCCTTATTCTCAGGTTCTATCATTTTGATTTTAAAGAGAGTGAATACTACGCTTCTTTTGAGATTTAAGAGAATTAACTCAAGTAGCCATTAGTTTGAACTTAATTAAAAATAATAGAACTCTGAACTTTTTCTATCTGACTGAACATTGAACAATCGACATTCAAGAAAAGTGGTTATTCGGCTACAACTTCTTATAGGGTGAAGATAAGTATACCTTCACTTCTTATTTTGGTTTTTCTGAGATAGCCAGAAAATGTTAGTATAGGTTTTGTTTGAAATAGCCTGAAAATATCAGTGAGGGGCCTGATTGTGATAGCCCTGTAAAATCACAATTGTATTCAGTTTTTAGATGACCCTGAGAAAACCTTTTTCATGGTGAAAGCCAAGATTACATGGAGAGTAATTTTGAGAGTGGAGTAGGTGTGAATGTTTTAGAACAGTTGTTGACACACCAAACCACTATAATTCTCTATGTTATGTTGTGAATGGCTGTATTTACATTTCAGTTTAAGTGGTAAATGATTATAATATTTATTTTTATTTACTCTTGTAAAGTTAAGGATTTTGAATTTAAAAGTATTCATGAAATAAGGTTATCTTGCCTAAACTTTTAGGTGAAGGTTGTCCTACGAATCATTTGAAATCAATGTTTCAATACTTAGGCAATTGAGATTTTTGATTTATTTATTATCGAGCACTTTATTTGATTATTTAGGATAGTCCTATTCACCCCCCCTCCTAACACTTCTTAAGCTTCTCCTTTTCAATTGTAACATCCTGAATTTTTGTGGCCCGAATATATACTCATGCCTGAGAATTTCGGGTGTTAATAATGTAAAAATTGGATGCTTTAAAATCAAACCTTTTTTTTTCATTTACATCTAATTACATTCACGAAGGTAATCGTTCATGCGAATAAATTTGACTGTATTTATCATTCATCTAGAGTACAAAGCGTATAAATAACTCTTTAATGCCCTCATATTGAAAGCTTATTATATTATCAAAGTTTGCAATGGAAAATAAATGAAACAATTCATGGTGTTATCCTTCTTCTTTATTTGAAAGAATCTTCCATAGAATGATTATCATCCACATCATCAACCTGTAATTCTCCTGCAATATCTGTATGGTTAGAGGGTCAATGCCCTACTCATAGTGGTGGTCATCTTTTAAAGTTTACAATTATTCAAGTGATTCATAAGAATAACAGAAGGGTTCTGATACATCTCATACACACAAATAGAAGTGGTATTCGTATGCGTAAACATTCTATATGAAATGCATGCCCAGCAAAGTATGCTCAGTCTATCACACCCAGCGATCATGATCACAATGTGAAAAGTAGTTTAAAG
The DNA here is from genome assembly GCA_037074715.1 of Magnolia kwangsiensis. NCBI lineage: Eukaryota > Viridiplantae > Streptophyta > Magnoliopsida > Magnoliales > Magnoliaceae > Magnolia > Magnolia kwangsiensis. The sequence goes on along the minus strand of CM073587.1, from coordinate 35,769,875 downwards.
ATATATGGCTCACCCCGCATCCTATACTACAGAGATTTATCGGCGTGTCCAATGTTAATGTGGATTTATTCGAACATCTCAAGGTGACATAACAACGCGATTGAGAGATTTACGTGACATGATGTGTTCATAGAGTGACTATTTGTGATATCCAATCTCGAGAAGTGATGTAACATGCATGGCGATATACTTACATCGATTGTGCACCACTCACCAACCCATGGGATTACATGCCGACCAAGAGGAATGCTACCTGAAATGCATTAAATCCACGATATTATATTGATCACTAGAAGTGGAATTTTGTTGACTATCAAATATTACATATTTTTCCCTAATTATATCTTGGTTTTAGGAACATGATAATGCTTAATGGTATATTTTATATATGTTTTTGTTGCAAGGTGAATCTAAGAGCTTGGATTGAAAAGAATACTAAAAGCATAGATTTGATACTCAAGAATCACCAAAGAAAGGAGTGAATCTTAGGAGACTAAGTTTGAAGATTTCAAGACCTCAAGATCCAATAAAACCAAGTACAAAGGATGAAGAAAGACTAGAGAAGATTACAAAGTCCGTAGCAGAAAAGAAGGAAAGTTCGGTCTGACCTAAGACAACTTCGGTCCGACCAAAATCACACAAAACAGTCCAACAAGAAATTGTAATTTTCAGAATTAATTCAGCTCAACCTTCGGCTCGACTCGATCCAACCTAAATTTGACAGATTTTCTACACAGAATTTTCAGCCTTAATTCAGTCAGACTGAATCCAACTTCGGTCCTATCGAAATCACGTAGAACTGTCCAGCGAGAAAGTGTAATTTTTAGCCTTAATTCAGTCCGACCGAAGGTGACTTTGGTCTGATGGAAGCGTAACACGGGGCTTACGCAGAGTGCATAAATTCAAATTGAATTGTAAAAATTCCAAATTGGTGTGTAAGATGGAGCTTCACAACTATAAATAAGAGTCCCTAGGATGTTCCTAGGGATCTTCTAGGGTTCAAGGAGTGGAGCTGAAGGGTGGAGAGCCATCGCCAAGAGTTTTTCTTCTTTTTCCTTAGTTATTTTCATGTTTTGTTTAAGCAATTTTGGTTTAATCATGTTTATGGTTAACTAAACCTCTTAGCTAGGACTAAGAGATGAAGCTTATAGCATGATTATGATCTTTATCTTTCTTTGATTCTTATTTATATTGAACTTCATTGATTTCTAGTTAATTTTAAGGAATATTTTCAATTTTCAATGGTTTATTGTGACTCAAATTACAGTAGACGTTGTGATAGCTTTAAATATCTTCTTTTCCTGCTTTGAGATTGTGGGATTGGTAAATCCTTGTTCACCATCGTCTCCTGAGCATGTGTAACGCCCGTGAAAAATCCATACTCGGGCTCGAGTACCAACTCGACCTGAAATTTGCATAGAATTAATTACTATGGAAATTAAGCGTAAGTTAGCTAGCGCAACGCTGGAGTAGCTGGGAAATAGTCCCTGATCACTTTAAATACGTTCTACAAGACCCAAATCGAGTAGAACAAACGACTCTATAATACTCTATAACCTCGGACCAAACTCTAAGCAGGTTTGTTCTCTGGACCACTTTGAATCTTTGTATTGGATCTAGACCGCGCGTCGAAAGTCCAATACCTCCTATCTTAGACCGTTAGAACCGCCTAGCTGGACTTGACAATCATTTCGAAAATTAAGTCAAACCGATAATCACAGGCTATTTCATTGAGCCCGGACCGAAGAGAGTGCGAATAGGGACAGAATTGGAATTTCAAATTCAAATCTGGCACACGACTTGATGCATCAGTATTAAGCGTTCTGACCGTCAGAATTCAGCCAGATTACACCCTCGGATCAGGAAAAATTTCTATTTCATATCATGTGACTTTCAGCCCTGATCTACGTGCGGTGACCACTGAACTGAAACTGGTCCGCCACGTGCAATCTGCGAACCCTGCTGGACTGAAAACTTAATACGTGCTAGATCTGGTACGCATGAGCTTAAGTCCGATCGCATTCGGCCAGGGGACCACCAGAAAGCATCTTTTGGACCGAAACAGCCCTGAATTGGATATGCACTAAGTGAACCTTGTACCGGAGCCTATTTTTGGCATTTTTGGGCTTATAAAAGGGGTTGAAACCCTCACTCCTCTCTCCCATCCGAATTTGAGAGAAACCCTAGATTGGAAGAGAGAAAAGGTGAGAGTTTGTGAGAGAGATTAGGGGAGATTTTTCCTGCCTTCGTGCAACCTGTTGCTAGTGCCTAAGCAACACCTCCTGATCACCAAGCCGGTGATTCTTCTGCATTTTCAGGTATGAAACAATCCTAGAAGTTGCTGATTTAAGGTTCACTAGGATCCATAGCTTTTTAACCAATAGATCTTGTAAAACAGGTTCTCTTATCGCCGTAGACGAAGCGTATACGCTCCGTTCAAATTTACGCATCCATAAGAGACTAGGTGAGGATTTTAAACGCTTTGATTGACGGTTTCCAATGCTTTCAATGTCGTTTAATAGTAGATTATCGACGGCATCGCCGTTTGATATGTACAACATGCTATCCGTTTCCTGTTTCGTAAATCAATGAAGAATATGAGATTTAGGGCATTTTAGTCATTTGTAGGAAGTACAGATTACATTCATATTTTTCTGATGTGATTGACATGGTTTGTTGTCGCATTAGGAAATTAGGAATACGTGCATAATTAGTTTAACGAAGAGATTCGCCTAATTGCGCACTTCGGGTCAACATACTATATGTAGACTTAAGTGTGTAGTGTATGTGTTTGTATAAATGCTTGTATTAGTATGTATTGAATTAAATGATGTTATGAAATAGTTTGAGATTGATTTCTTAATTAATATGCTGACCTAAATGATTTCCTACATGTTGACTATATGCATGATTTCATTATATACATGAAATATATGTGCTTGAAGATTTACTTAAGTTGTATGTTATAACATGTGTTAACATGCTCACATGATTGTATTTCAATTCCAATACTCTTACATTAATTGCTGATGTGATTCCATAATTGTTTGGGACTAGACTTAGTCCAGGCAGTCAGTAACCGAGCGAATTCGTGGCTGGCTGGTCTTGGCCACGAACGACGCGTCGATGAACGCGAGTCGTGTTTGGAGTTGGCGGCAGTGGTTAGGCCACACGAAGTGTTTTACGCACTTCATGTCGTTCGACTTGAGATGCGATCGCGCTAGTCGAACCCGTCAAGTAACCCGACTGGCCGATGTATGTTCACCCTCTATGAGTCATAACTGCTTGAACCTAGGGTACTGAACTTACCATTGTAAACCCTGTTAACCATGGTACCTTGATCCACGAAGACTCATGAGCCGGGCATGGTGGTATGGGACACCGTGGTCGAGCTGTCGGCCTACGCTGGGGCCACAAACCTCTCCGTAGTGACCAGTGAGCACCTAGTCTCGTGAGCAGATTATGGTGGTATGGGACACTATATTCTAGCTGTCGGCCTACAATGATCAGGCGACGAGTCCTTTGTAGTGACCGCGAGCGTATTCTGAGTCTACGGGAGGCGACGACCCTTCAGTAGCAGTAGAGTACAGTAGGCCTGTATTGATAAGGTGATGGGGGAGCGGTGCAACGAGTGCGAGCAACAGCCCTGGCAGCCCTTGCAGCGACCTACAAAATATACATCGTATGAGATTACTAGGAGTGACGACCCTAGACAGGATCTGTGTTGGGATTGATACAAGGGAAGTACCTTAGTTTCCCAATCCTGCTGTTTGAATAGACTAATAACAACTCAAAAATCATATCACCATAACATTGCATGTGCCTGGAAGATGTGGAGCACTCTAGGGAGTGTGGCATGCCGCAGTCATAAGATGTTGCCGCATGAGGGAGATCGTCGGTGAGGGCATACATCACGTCATGTCATCTTGCATTAACAACAGTATTACGATTGTCTGATTTACTGCTTTACTATTATCGCATGATTGATTTGTGAACATGCTAATCTTTGCTATATGATTTCACTAAGTTGATCACTCACTCCCACGTTACGGGATGGTGTTTACAACACTCACCAGACCCTGTTGTAGATGCAGGTGATGCTGAGATCCAGGAGGCAGAGCCAGACTTCGACGAGGACCAGGACGAGTTCTCGTACATGCAGTATCATGATGGCTTTGCGTAGGCGACCTGGGTTGACGGGACTTCAGTGGGACTATTTTGAGCATTTGATTTTGTTCATGTATATGTATATGAGACTGAGACATGTATTCATACTTTAGAGACAGATGAGATCTACTTTATTTTTCTTTACAGTGATATATATATTGTTTAGTCTTTCGCTTGCTTTTATCACTGGATCTGGAGTATGAATTGTAGTTTTGGTATACTTTTACTCATGTGAATGCTTTGAATCAGACAACATTGAATCATAATCATTTTTGTTGCATAAGTGACGGTCTGAAACTCGGGAGTTGAGTTTATACGCGACTCTCGATTTTCAAGGTGTTATAAGTTGGTATCAGAGCATGAATAAGAGTATACTGGGCCTGGGTTATGGTCTCGCAACGTACACTATCACTTATTTTGACTTAGGTGGGTGCGAGAAGGGTCTAGAAATACTTCTAGGATCGCAGATTCACCGATAGGCGAAGTCTATTTGAATCGATCGCACGATCGAGTCTGTAACGCATCTCGGGTCGCGTAAAGCAACCCGGATAGCTCCTAGGTTGTTGGTGAGTGGGTTGAGACGTTCTTTGAATGATCCTAAACCTGTGAATGTGAATCCTTGGGCCGTGGGACAACCACGACCCCTGTATTCAATCGTCAGGGCTTAAAAACCCCGTTTCACCAAAAATCCTCAAAATTCTACCTTCCACTACTCCAATCTTCAATTCTTTCTTATTCTTTTCATGTTAGGCATTAAACCTAATGTGAAAATAATATAAAATAATACTTTCACAAAATTTTATAGTGAATAGTAAAATTTTATGAAAAATGGCTATAATGCCATTCTAACTTCACTTTCTTTAGCAAATAATAGTCTAGATGGATGTACTAGCTCCTTCTACCCCAAAATCATATGCTGCATGATAGGGTTTTGTATTCAGGATTGTGGATTGGTCCCAGGAAGCCCCGAACACATGTTTGGCCCTATATAAGGTAATATACAATGAACCAAGTTGGGGGCCACACATATTTGGGGTCCCTGAGGTAGGGGGGACCTAACCCATGTGGTCCCACCGGCCAGATGCACCATCGGTCGGCAATGCATCACCGTACAGGTGGGCCCACTTGCTGTAAATTTTGGGCGCACGCCCTTATATGCCCTGTACATTTCTCCCATATGTGTTTCATCCAAAAAAAACCCCTAAAACTTGTACTTCATTCACAAACAGCCCTCTCCATAGCTCCATTTTCATTTTTCAGCAACTATCTCCAAAATTCGTGATTCCAAACCACCCCTAGATCCATCCTTGGTCAAAAACGACCACCCTCCATCGTTCCTTTGAAGTTGGCAGCCCTCCCTCTTGAAGATTTTGACTTTTGGAGCTCCAAAAACCCCCAAATCGAGTTGAAATCGTGAGGTGCTCCATTCCACTTTTTCATTTTCATTTCTCCTTGAAAATACCTCCTTGGGAAGCTTGAAGCATCCCTCTACGATGCCTAGATCTCCCTTTTCCAGTTCAGACAGCCACTTCTCCTCATTTTCTTCATTTTTCATGGCTTTCGTGGAAGCCATTTTAGGCCTTTTATCACTCTCCTCCATCTTATCTTTGATGGGTAAAAGGAAGACTGCAGTAGACGAGGCTGCGCCACGTCGCCCTGCTCAATCGAGAAGACCGCGGGGTGGTGCCGCAAGTTCAAGCACCGCCACAGGTCCAGCTACAGCCCTAGAGTGCCGTACAAAGCGGGATTTGGATCCCCATACTCACCTTGGGCGAGTAATTCTATCAGAGATGCCTCACGGTCAATACACTGATCGCAAAGTGTTGTTTGAGGCAGACGTGGAAGGGCGACTGTTCGGTGAATTTTTATTGTTCGAGCGCATACGCTGTCATTTCCTTTGACATAGGTGGGTGCGAGAAGGGTCTAGAAACACTTCTAGGATCGCAGATTCGCCGATAGGCGAAGTCTATTAGGATCAATCGCAAGATCGAATCTGTAACGTATCTCGGGTCGCGTAATGCAACCCGAATCACTTCTAAGCTGTAGGAAGTCGGGTTGAGACGTCCTATGAGCGGTTTTAAACCGTAAAAGTGAATCCTTGGGCCGTGGGATGACCACGACTCCAGTAATCAATCGTCAGGGCTTAAAAACCCCGTTTTGCCAAAAATTCTCAAAATTCCTCCTCTAAACACTTCAACCTTTAGTTTTTTCTTATCCATTTCATGTTAGGCATCAAACCTAATGTGAAAATAACACAAATTAGTACATTCACTAAATTTTACAGTGAATAGTAAAATCTCATGAAAAATGACTATAAGGCCATTCTAACTTCACTTTCTTTAGCAAATAAGGAGCTAGATAGGTGTACTGGCTCCTTCTACCCCAAATTCATATGCTGCATCATATGGTTTGGTATTCGGGATTGCGATGTGGACCCGAAAAGCCCCGAACACATGTTTGGGCTCATAGAGACCAAATTAGTATGAACCAGGGGGTGGGACCTTACTTTTTGGGACCTTGGGACCATGGGGGACCAGACCCATGGGGTCCCACCGGCCAACTTAAGAGTTGGCCGGCGATGCCATCGCCGGTCGGGCGATGCATCGCCGGCCGGCGATCTCCGATGGGGCCGTCCTTCGGGCGCACCCCCTTAAATAGCCTCCACATCACCCCTAGGTACCTCCCACCTCACGAAAACCCCCAAATCCCACCTCTCCTTCACAAACAGCCCCCTACATAGCCCTAGATTTGATTTTCAGCAACCCATTCCAAACCCCGGCGTCCCAAACCACCTCTAAAACCTTCCTTGGCCAAAACCGACCACCACCCATCATTTATTGGGTGTTGACAGCCTCTTTCCTTGAAGATATCATCATTTGGAGCTCCAAAATCCCTCAAATATAGCTGAAATCGTGAGGTGCTCCATCCCATCTTTTTGTTTGTATTTTTTCCTGAAAGTACAGCCTTGGGAAGCTTGAAGCATCCCTCTACGACGCCTAGATTTCCTTTTGTCAGATTGGGCAGCCATTTCTCCGCATTTTCGGCATTTTTCATGGCTTTTGTGGAAGCCATTTTGGGCCTTTTGTCACTCTCATCCATCATATCTTTGATGGGTAAGAGGAAAACTGCAACAGACGAGGCTGGGCCGAGCCACCCTGCTCGATTGAGAAGACCGCGGGGTGGTGCCGCAAGTTCAAGCGCCGCCGCAGGTCCAGCTGCAACCCTGGAGTGCCGTACAAAGCGGGATTTGGATCCCCATGCACACCTTGGATGAACCATTCTATCAGAGATGCCTCATGGTGAATACACTGATCGTAGAGTGTTATTTGAGGCGGACGTAGATGGGCGATTATTCGGTGAGTATCTGTTGTTCGAACGAATAGAAGCTGCGCACTGGGGACCGATCTTTGAAGCTCGCGCTCGTGCTAATGTGAGCACCGTTCGTGCCTTCTATGCTAGCATCCAGAGTCCTACCTTAGAGCCTTTGCAGTTCAAAATCCCTTTTGGTAGAGATCGGATGGCTACGATCGACTTCTCAACGTGCCTCTTGGTGATGTGCATCCAAGTGAGAAGAATTTGAGGACTAGACGTGAACGAGATCGCCGCACCAGGTTTCTGTGCGATAAGTTAGTTCCATGGCAGCCCAATAATAGCCTCAAGGCGACGTACATGTCTGAGGATTTGCGCCTGCTGCATCATATCTGCACGTTCAATGTTTATCCTAGGTCGACGAACCGCATTGAATGTACACGTCTTATGGTCGATTTCTTATTTCTGGTGGCCCAGGGAGAGAACGTATGTTTGGCCACTTTCATCTTACGGCAGATAGTTCTCATAGCCAGGTCGAGAAGAACATCCGAATCCCTTCCCTTTGGCTGACTCATTTGCAAGATTACGCTTGAGTTTGCCTATAGACTTGGACCCGAATTACCGGTATCGATTCACACTATTGATGAGTCGACAATGGTCAAGATGAAGATTGGGTCGCAATACCGTGAAAATCAACTTGAAAGGGATAGTGGGGATGACTTTGATGAAGAGGAAGATCAAAGCGAAGAAGAATCTAGTGCAGAGGTTCAGGAAGAGGTTCAGGAAGAAGCAGAAGAGGAGGCTCAGGATACTGATGAGAGCCCTCCTCCTTCTGTGCAGACTATTATCGACGATCGCATTGCTCGGATGGAGGAGAGCCAGACCGCTTTGCGAAGGAAAATCCAAGAACTTCGAGCAGAGGTCGCTGATACCAAGGCCGTTACGAAGAAGAAATTTGGCAAGGTGACTCGCACCTTGAAGGCAATCCTGTGTTGCTTACAGGATAAGGGTGCTCCTCCTCTGTCACCAGACTCCGATTAGCGATGCGATCTTTGATGTTGTTATTAGTAGTTAGCCATTTCCCGTTTTATGTGTGTAAGCCTGTTAAGGCTAGTGCTTTGCTTATGTTGCTGTTGCTTAACTGTCTTAATTTCCATGTCATTCTAGTCATGATGCTTGTAAGGATATATCCCTTGTATTGTGATAATTTTGATTAATTGAAATACATGGAATGCCTTTGACTCTTTAGTGAATGATTGTGGTGTATTTGTGCAATTGAGACTGATAAGGTTGCGCCCTATTTTGAATATAGGGAATGCCACTTAAGACTACGAGGAGCGCAGTTCGGCTTTCATTGTCAGAGCAGATGGATCAGACTCCCTCTCAGTCTGGCACTCATCCGGACCCTGCTGTGGGCCCGATTCCTGAGACGGTTCGATCGTCTCAGCCTGCTGTTGGTCCTACAGATGGACCACCGCCATTTACACCATCAGTTAGAGAGCCACAGCGCGCATCTACTTCCACACCTCATCCGCCACAGCCTGCTCCACCCCCTGACAGATTCGAGCAGATGATGGCTATGATGCTACAGCAGCAGCAGCTTCTGACCACCATAGTGGGGACTTTAGCCCAGGGTGGGGGTGCGACTACATCTACTCCACCTGCGCCACCTGCGCATCCAGCTGAGGATGCCTATACTTACGCCCAGGATGAGGGCATAACACATCCTGCGCAGCCTGCTTTCCCTGCGGGGAATCCTGCCGACACTCGGAGCCTTCTGGAGCGATTTCAGCGCTTGAGGCCTCCTACTTTCACGGGTTCTCACAGACCCGAGGAGGCTGAGTTCTGGCTCGACCGAGTGTCGAAGATTCTACGGATGTTGCACTGTACCGAGGCTGAGCAGGTAAAGCTGGCTACCTTCCTATTTGAGAGAGAGGCCAGTATGTGGTGGGATAGTATATTGCGGACTGTTGCCACAGATTTCATATGGACGTGGGCAGCATTCGAGTTCCGCTTCCATGAGAAGTATTATCCCCAGACCTACAGGCACGAGAGGGAGAATGAGTTTCTCCGTCTCAGGCAGGCAGCAATGACGGTTACCGAGTATGAGCATCGGTTCACAGAGTTGGGCAGGTACGTCCCGACGATTCTAGCTGATGAGCAGATGCGCATACGGCGCTTTTTGGAGGGCTTGCGACCGGATATTCGGTCGAAGATGTGCTGTGTCAGTTTCCCTTCCTATGCGGAGTTGGTTCACATGTCCATGCGGGCAGAGCAGGACGTGGATCGACTAGCGCGATCTCGAGGCCCGACTACTTCTAGGCCACGACTTGATTTGCCAGACAGGCCCTTTGCGGGCAAGAGGCCTCGCTTTGATCCTCCTACCAGGACCACGGCGCCTGTACCATCGTTCCGGCGCCCTGATTTGTCATGCACATACTGTGGGAGGACGGGCCATTTAGCGCAGAGTTGCTTTTCCAGGATGCGGGACAGTGGGTTCTCGCCGCCGCAGAAGATTGATCGTGTACGTCCACAGGCGATATCAGCACCGCCTATACGGTCAGCTCCTGCGCATCCTTCTTTCAGGCCTACGGTATCACAGTTTCGACAGCCTCCACGGCCCTTGACACAGCGGCCGAACCGGCCACAGCAGGCTCGAGTTCATGCACTGACCGCTGAGGCAGCTACGACGCCGACTTTCCAGCATTCAGCCTTCGAGGTCACGGGCCATATTGGAGGTACTCCCGTTCTTGTTATGGTGGACACTGGTTCCATGATTTCTTTGATATCGCGTGCCGTAGTCAGACGTCTTGGGTTGCAGACTATCACTATGGATAGCGTGCGAGTCCTTGCAGCTCATGGAGATTATTCGGATGTCACCCAGATGTGTGAGGGTTGTTTAGTTGATCTGGGAGGCAGGACGATGACTCTTGATCTGGTCGTCGATCCCTCGCTCGTTTATCTCGACGTCATTCTTGGCATGGACTGGTTGACTGCAGCGAGAGCCGAGATTGACTGCGAGGCTCGTGTGGTGACGGTGTACGAGCCTGAGGGCACCCCTTTCACATTTCCAGTGTGGATAAATCTTCCTTTCCGCATTCTTAGCGACGCCACTCTATTGCGCGACGCTGGTGCCCAGGTACTTGAGCAGACACCAGTTGTTTCTGAGTTCGGGGATCTGTTCAGGAAGATCCCTGGTTTGCCGCCCCGACGTGAGATCGATTTCACTATTGATCTGATTCCTGGTTCTACACCCGTCTCACTGCCGACGTATCGCATGGCACCATGTGAGATGGAGGAGTTGAGGACGCAGATTGATGGCCTGCTAAAGCTTGGCTTTATACGGCCTAGCGTGTCTCCTTGGGGAGCACCGGTCTTGTTCGTGAAGAAGAAGGATGGTTCGCTGCGATTGTGTATTGATTATCGCAGGCTGAACCAGCTCACGGTGAAGAACAAGTACCCTTTGCCTAGGATCGATGACTTGTTTGATCAGTTGAGAGGAGCGCAGTATTTCTCGAAGATTGATCTTCAGTCAGGATATCATCAGCTGCGCGTCAGAGATGAGGACGTGCAGAAGACAGCATTCAGGACCAGTTTTGGTCACTACGAGTTCCTCGTGATGTCGTTCGGTCTCACGAACGCACCGGCCGTGTTCATGGATCTGATGAACCGGGTATTTCGGCCTTTCCTCTATCGATTCGTCGTTGTCTTCATCGACGACATTTTGATATACTCTAGGAGTCGAGAGGAGCATGAGGAGCACTTGCGTTTGGTCCTTGATACGCTCAGACGACATCAGTTGTTCGCACAGTACAAGAAGTGCGACTTCTGGAAGCAGGAGGTGAAGTTTCTGGGACACGTGGTGTCTAAGGATGGTATGGTAGTTGACCTGTCTAAGGTAGCTGCGGTGCAGGACTGGGAGCAGCCTGGTTCTGTCACTGAGGTGAGGAGTTTCTTGGGTCTCGCTGGCTATTATCGGTTCTTCATTCAGGATTTCTCGAAGATCGCGAGACCCTTATCTCAGTTGACACAGAAGGACGTGAAGTTCGCCTGGAATGATAAGGCGGAGTCAGCTTTTCAGGAGCTGAAGGACAGACTTACGTCCGTCCCTGTGCTAGTATTGCCAGAGCAGGGGGTTAGATACACTATATATACTGACGCGTCTAGCGTTGGTTTGGGTTGTGTCCTTATGCAGAGGGACATGGTAATTTCGTATGCCTCGAGACAATTAAGGAAGCACGAGGAGAATTACCCTACACACGACCTGGAGTTGGCAGCCGTTATATTCGCACTGAGACTCTGGAGACATTACCTCTACGGAGAGGAGTTCGAGCTCTTTTGCGACCACAAGAGCCTCAAGTACATATTCACGCAGCGAGACTTGAATATGAGGCAGCGGCGATGGATGGAGACGCTGAAGGACTTCAAGTTTGAAGTCTCTTACCATCCTGGGAAGGCGAACCTTGTGGCTGATGCGTTGAGCCGCAAGAAGGCGATAGAGTTTGCGGCTCCGCTGATGGTTGCCGAGTGGGATATGGTGGAGTTTTTGCGAGACTTTGAGCAGAAACTCACCGTAGAGGAACCATTTGAGTTCATCGCACATGTACAGGTGCGATCTCAGATCGATGACCGAGTCATCGAGGCGCAGAGGGACGACGCGCATCTTACTGAGCTTCGAGAGCAGGCCAGTGATGATGCTGACGCCGACTAGCGAGTTGGTATGGATGGGGGCTTACGATACCGTGGCCGCCTATGCGTCCCAGATGTCCCTGACTTGAGACGAGAGATTCTCGAGGCTGCGCATTCTACTAGACTCACGATGCATCCAGGCAGCACGAAGATGTATCGTGACGTGAAGAGGACATATTGGTGGGAAGGTATGAAGACCCACATAGCTGAGTTCGTGTCCCATTGTCTCACTTGTCAGCAGGTGAAGGCAGAGCATCGCCGACCACCTGGACTTTTGCAGCCTATGCCGATTGCAGAGTGGAAGTGGGATTTCATTTCCATGGACTTCATTTCTGGGTTGCCGAAGACGAGGAAGGGGCATGATTCCATTTGGGTGATCATCGACCGATTGACGAAGTCGGCGCACTTCCTACCGATCAGAGTTACGAACTCTGCAGACGAGTTGGCTAGATTGTATATCCGAGAGATTGTGCGTCTGCATGGAGTTCCGTTGGAGATCGTGTCGGACAGAGACACGCGGTTCACTTCTATTTTCTGGACTCGCATTCAGGAGGCTATGGGTGTGAAGTTGAAGTTCAGTACTGCCTTCCACCCACAGACGGACGGACAGACGGAGCGAGTGAACCAGATCCTGGAGGACATGTTGCGAGCTTGCGCATTGGACTTCAAGGACAGTTGGGATGACTGTCTTGCATATGCGGAGTTTGCGTACAACAATAGCTTCCAGGCGAGTATCGGCATGGCACCTTATGAGGCGCTGTATGGGCGACCTTGTCGCGCACCGCATTGCTGGTTAGAGGTCGGTGAGCGTAGCTTGATTGGCCCAGAGTTGGTGCAGGCGACGTCAGAGAAGATCGATATTATTCGACGTCGACTTCTTACAGCGCAGAGCAGACAGAAGAGCTACGCCGATACGAGACGACAGCCACTAGAGTTCACAGTCGGGGATCACGTGTTTTTGCGAGTTTCCCCTATGAAGGGAGTCCTTCGGTTCGGGAAGAAGGGGAAGCTGGTACCACGATTCATTGGTCCATTTCAGATCCTCGATCGTGTGGGAGCAGTGGCTTACCGATTAGCTTTACCCACGCCCCTCGCGAGCGTCCACAACGTATTTCATGTTTCTATGCTGAAAAAGTACGTTGCTGATCCTTCCCATATCATCAGATGGGAGCAGGTGCAGTTAGGAGAGGATGTTACTTATATCCTGCGACCGACACGCATCTTAGACAGGAAGGAGCAGGTACTGCGTAGCAAGGTGATTCCCCTTGTGAAGGTACTATGGACGCATCATACTGAGGAGGAGGCTACTTGGGAGACAGAAGCCGAGATCAGAAAGAACTACCCACAGCTTCTCGAGGAGTACGAACAGGTACAAATTTCGAGGATGAAATTATTTGTTAAGGGGGGTAGATTGTAACGCCCGTGAAAAATCCGTACTTGGATTCGAGTACCGATTTGACCCGAAATCGCGTAGGAATATTTTCCATGGAAATTAAACGTAAGTTAGCTAGCGCAACGCTAGAGTAGCTGGGAAATAGTCCCTGATCACTTTAAATACGTTCTACAAGACCCAAATCAAGTAGAACAAACGACTCTACAACACTCTATAACCTTGGATCAAACTCTAAGCAGGTTTGTCCTCTAGACCATATTGAACTTTTGTATTGGATTTAGACCGCGCGTCGAAGGTCCGATACCTCCTATCTTAGACCGTTAGAACCGCCCCGCTGGACTTGACAATCATCTCGAAAATCAAGTCAAACCGATAATCACAGAGTATTTCGTTGAACCCGGACTGAAGCGACCGCGAATAGGGACGAATTTGGAATTTCAAATCCAAATCTGGCACATGACTTGACGCGTCAGTATTGAGCGTTCTGACCGTCAGAATTCATCCAGATTACACCCTCGGATCAGGAAAAATTTCTATTTATTATCATGAGACTTTCAGCCCTGATCTATGTGCGGTGACCGCTGAACTGAAACTGGTCCGCTACGTGCGATCTGCGAACCCTGCCAGACTGAAAACTTAATACGAGGTACATCTGGTACCCATGAGCTTAAGTCTGATCGCAATCGACCAGGGGACCACCAGAAAGCAGTTTTTGGACCGAAACAGCCCCGAAATGGATAGGCATTAAGTAAACTTCGTCCCGGAGCCTATTTTCGGCGTTTCCAAGCTTATAAAAGGGGTTGAAACCCTCATTTCTCCTTCACATCCGAATTTCACTAAACCCTAGAAAAAAGAGAGAGAGTTTAAGAGAAAGGGAAGAGGAGATTTTTCCCGCTTCCGAGCCATCAACGGTTGCTGCATCAGCACTTCCTTCCAATCACCTGGCTGGTGATTTCTACACTTTTTCAGGTATGAAATAATCCCAAAATCTTTCTGATTTAGGGTTTGCTTAGATGCACAACATGTTAGCTAACGTAATCCATAAATCAGGTTCTCTTACAGCCGTAGACGAAGCGTACACGCTCCGTTCAAAATCCCACGACCGTAAGAGACTAGGTGAGGATTTTAGACGCTTTGATTGACGGTTTACAACGCTTTCAATGTCGTTTAATAGTAGATTATCGACGGCATTTCCGTTTGACATGTACAATATGCTTTCCGTTTCCGGTTTCGTAAATTAACGAAGAATATGAGATTTAGGGCATTTTAGTCATTTGTAGGAAGTACGGTTTCCATGCATATTTTGCTGACGTGATTGACATGATTTGTCACCGCATTAGAGAGTTAGGAATGCTTGCCTAATCAGTTTGGCGAAGAGATTCGCCAAGTTGCGCACTTTGGGTCGACATACTATATGTGGACTTAAGTGTGTAGTGTATGTGTTTGTATAAATGCTTGTATTAGTATGTATTGTATTGAATGATGTTATGTAGTAGTTTGAGATTGATTTCATGATTTAAAATGCTGACCTAAATGATTTCCTACATGTTGACCTTATGCATGATTTCACTACATGCATAGAAAGTTTGCCTTGAAGATTTGTTTAAGTTGAATATGCATGGAAAGTATGCCTTGAAGATTTGCTTAAGTTGAATGTTATAACATGTGCTAATATGCTCACATGATGTGTTTCAATTCCAATACCTTTGTATATAGCGTTAATGTAATTCCATAGATGTGTGGGACTTGACCTAGTCCAGGCAGTCGGTAACCGAGCGAATTCGTGGCTGACTGGTCATAGCCACGAACGACGCGTCGATGAATGTGATTCGTGTTGAGAGTTGGCAGCAGTGGTTAGGTCACGCGAAGTGTTTTACGCACTTCATGTCGTTCAACTTGAGATGCGATCGCGCTAGTCGAGCCCGTCAAGTAACCCGACTGGCCGATGTTTATTCACCTTGTATGTATCATAACTGCTTGAACCTAGGGTACTGAACTTACCATTTTAAACCCTATTAACCGTGGTACCTTGATCCACGAAGACTCATGAGCCGGGCATGGTGGTATGGGACACCGTGGTCGAGCTGTCGGCCTACGCTGGGGCCACAAACCTCCCCGTAGTGACCAGTGAACACCTTAACTCGTGAGCAGATTATGGTGGTATGGGACACTATATTCTAGCTGTCGGCCTACACTGATCAGGCGACGAGCCCTTTGTAGTGACCGCGAGCGTATTCTGAGTCCACGGGAGGCGACGACCCTTCCGTGCAGTAGAGTACAGTAGGCCTGTATTGATAAGGTGATGGGGGAGCGGTGCAACGAGTGCGAGCAACAGCCCTGACAGCCCTTGCAGTGACCTACGAAATATACATCGTATGAGATTACTAGGAGTGACGACCCTAGACAGGATCCGTGTTGGGATTGATACAAGGGAAGTACCTTAGTTTCCCAATCCTGCTGTTTGAATGGACTAATAACAACTTGGTAATCATATCACCATAGCATTGCATGTGCCTGGAAGATGTGGAGCACTCTAGGGAGTGTGGCATGCCGCGGTCGTAAGATGTTGCCGCATGAGGGTGATCATCGGTGAGGGCATACATCACGTCATATCATCTTACATTAACAACAGTTTTAGGATTTGTCTGATTTACTGCTTTACTATTATCGCGTGATTGAATTGTGAACATGCTAATCTTTGCTCTATGATTCCACTGAGTTGATCACTCATTCCCACGTTACGGGATGGTGTTTGCAACACCCACCAGACCCTGTTGTAGCTGCAGGTGAGGACGAGATCCAGGAGGTGGAGCCGGAGATTGACGAGGACCAGGATGAGTTCTCGTATATGCAGTATCACGACGGCTTCCCGTAGGTGACCTGGATCGAGGGGTCTTCAGTGGGACTATTTTGAACTTTATTCTTTTGTTTATTTACATGTATATGAGACTCAGAGATGTGGTCATACTTTGGAGACAGATGAGATTACTTTGTTTTTCCATACAGTGATATATACATTGTTTAGTCTTCCGCTTGCTTTTATCACTGGATCTGAAGTATGAATTGCAGTTTTGGTATACTTTTACTCATGTGAATGCTTTAAGTCAGACAACATTGAATCATAACCATTTTTGTTGCATAAGTGACGGTCTGGAACTCGGGAGTTGAGTTTATACACGACCCCCGATTTTTAGGGTGTTACAACGGGAGGCGACGACCCTTCAGTAGCAGTAGAGTACAGTAGGCCTGTATTGATAAGGTGATGGGGGAGCGGTGCAACGAGTGCGAGCAACAGCCCTGGCAGCCCTTGCAGCGACCTACAAAATATACATCGTATGAGATTACTAAGAGTGATGACCCTAGACAGGATCTGTGTTGGGATTGATACAAGGGAAGTACCTTAGTTTCCCAATCCTGTTGTTTGAATGGACTAATAACAACTCAAAAATCATATCACCATAACATTGTATGTGCCTGGAAGATGTGGAGCACTCTAGGGAGTGTGGCATGCCGCGGTCGTAAGATGTTGCCATATGAGGGAGATCGTCGGTGAGGGCATACATCATGTCATGTCATCTTGCATTAACAATAGTATTAGGATTGTCTGATTTACTGCTTTACTATTATCACATGATTGATTTGTGAACATGCTAATCTTTGCTCTATGATTCCACTGAGTTGATCACTCACTCCCACGTTACGGGATGGTGTTTGCAACACCCACCAGACCCTGTTGTAGATGCAGGTGATGCTGAGATCCAGGAGGTAGAGCCAGACTTCGACGAGGACCAGGACGAGTTCTCGTACATGCAGATCGTAGGCGACCTGGGTTGACGGGACTTCAGTGGGACTATTTTATACATTTAATTTTGTTCATGTATATGTATATGAGACTCAGAGATGTATTCATACTTTAGAGACAGATGAGATCTACTTTGTTTTTCCTTACAGTGATATATATATTGTTTAGTCTTTCGCTTGCTTTTATCACTGGATCTGGAGTATGAATTGCAGTTTTGGTATACTTTTACTCATGTGAATGCTTTAAATCAGACAACATTGAATCATAATCATTTTTGTTGCATAAGTGACAGTCTGAAACTCAGGAGTTGAGTTTATACGCGACCCCCGATTTTCAGGGTGTTACAGCATGGTAGGGTAATGGAATTCCTTCTAAATCATCACAATTCTCCTCCATTGAGGACTAATTCAATGAAAATTTAAAAGATTTGATTATCTTTCCTTTTAACTGGATAAGATAGGACTCTGATTTGTGGATCCTTAGCACCCTAGTTCACACCTTTCAATTGATAGTTTAAACATTATTCACAATTACTCCCTTCAATCTAGAATTTAGATTTAAATCTTCTTCTAGTTTTAGTTCTAGTTATTTTCAGAATATGGATAAATTTAGTCCTTGTGGATTCGACCTCGTTCTCATGAGTTATTACTATATCGCAACCCTACACTTGGGGTTGTGAACAAGTTTTTGGCACCACTGCCTGGGAGTACGATTGCATTTTTTGAATTTAATTAGTATTAGAATTAGATTAAGAGTAAGATTAACTTTCTGTTTTGTTTCTAAGTTAGGATTTTTTCTGAACTTGTTTTTAGAATCTAACTTAGTTTTTTGTTTTGTAGGATTCTAACATAGAAATCTCCAATCCGTTAACCTCTTTCTATTTCTCTCTCATATTTTTTTTAGTTTCCCTAGTTTTCTTTCTTAGGTTTAGTTTTTAGTTGCTTAAGGGCTGAGAGTGTTTCATGCCCAAGTGGGTCCGTAACAATACTCTCCGTCTCTTGAGTGAAGGAGGATTAGTCAAAGGGTTGCCTATCCATCACCGGACTAGACACCACTTGAGATCCTCAGAGTCAATTGAAGCGATGACTGCAAATCAACTTGCAAATCCACCTCAACCTCCAGTTGAGGAAGCTCAGGATGTGAATGAGGTGCACAATGTACCCCCACCTTATACCTTACGAGATTATTTACAACTGGTGGCAGTGAGCATGATTTTTCCAGACAACGCAAGAAATATTGATATTAAGCCAGGAGTAATCCAACTCCTTCCGAAGTTCCATGGGATTGAATATGAAAGTCCATATCTACATATGAAAGAGTTTAATGAGATAATAGCCACTTTACACTTTCCTAATGTGTCTGAGGACATGATCAGGTTGAAACTGTTTCCCTTCTCCTTAAAAGAAAAAGCTAAGTTGTGGTTGCACTCACTACATCCACGATCCATTGGCAGATGGAATGACATGATAAGAGAGTTCATAAAGAAATTCTTCCCATACCATAAGACGAACACCATCAGGAAGTCGATCATGAACTTCATCCAAAAGGCAGATGAGACATTCTTCCAATGTTGGGAGCGGTTCAAGGATCTTGTCAGTTCATGCCCACAACATGGCTTTGAAATGTGGCACATAAAAAATTTCTGTTATGATGGACTGACATCTTCAATGAGCCAATTGGTCAAGATAATGTGCAATGGAGAATTTATGAACAAAGATGTAAATGATGTGTGGGATTACTTTGACAAACTTATTGAAAATACACAATCATGGGACATCTCCCCAAGACCTAGCACCACTTCTAAACTTTCTCAATCAAAGGAGAGAGGCAGAGTATATATTTTTGAAAGAGGAAGATGACATAAATGCTAAAGTGGTCAATCTCACATGAAAAATCTAGGCCATGGAACTTAAGAAGGATAAGGCAAAGAAAATTGTTTGCGGTATTTGTGCTTGCAACGTACATACAATTGAAGATTGTCTAACAATACCTACTTTTTAAGAGGTATTGAATGAGCAATCGAATGCCATGAAAAACTACCAAAGACCTTTCAGTGGGCCCACCTCAAATACATACAACTCTAGTTGGGGGAATCATCCAAATTTCAGTTAGAGGAATGGACAAACGGCTAACCCTCAAGGGGCTATGTCTGAACTTTTAAATCAAAAGAAGCCTCAGGAGGATCCAATTTTAAAACACATCCAAAATCAAGAGCTTTTCAATCAAGGCACATTACAAGCCTTCCAAGAACTTTCTGAGGCCATTCAATGAATTGAGTCACACTTAACGAGTAGGGAGAAAGGGATGCTTCCAACCCAACCCCTCCCCATGTCAGGCCCGTATCCTATTCCGTACCATTCCATAGACTCATGATCCTCCTCGTTGAATTTTAAAAACTTGTGAGATGTAATCGGTGTTTACATATGACCCCTTAGTTGTGTCCCATAAATTTGAGTCAACTTGACCCCGAGACTTGTACCATTATGACCGCACCATCGTCGCAGTTCCAACACTGCATCTTGCACACCGATGCGATACTTAGGCCAGGAGATGTGGACCAACGTTTATCTCGAAGAAATGCCGTGCATTTATAAATACTAAGAGAATCTCTAAAACCTATCACATCAATCAATCAAGTACACATCCCATTTCTAGCCCATGCTTTCTTTCTCCCCAAGATAAGCAACCCACCTAAGTTAACTCTCAAGTCAAGTACATCCATCACTCACCTATCACACCCATCCTTCTCCCTTATAACCTCTCTCTCTCTCTCTTCCCTGACCATTTTTCCAAGCAACCAAAAAGGAGAGAGAAATCGTCCAAGCTTCCCAAGCAGAGGAGAAGCTAGGTGTGGCCCACTCTCTACCACCCAATCCCTCATCTCAACCCTTCAACTTTCATCATCTTCCATCAAAGAAGAAGCCAAGGTGTTAGGGATTCCAAGAACCAAGAAGATTAGCAATCGGTGGGTTCTCTTTAGGTAGATCTTTTCATTTTCTTGCATAGGGTAAGTGGGACCCACCAATCAATGGTGAGGATCCCATCTTGGTCCCTAGGTGTGGCCAATGGCCCACCTTAATCACATGTATGTATTGTAATGTAAGAGGGGCCCATAGTGGCGGGGCCCCTCCCATAACCATTCTCTCTCTCTCTCTCTCTCTCTCTCTCTCTCTCTCTCTCTCTCTCTCTCTCTCTCCTCTTTTTCCCTAATGATGTGGCCCACCCTGATGTAAGTGTTTCATTCACACTATCCAATACAGACAGTGGGACACTGTATACCATCCGGCAGCTCATTGCTACCCATTTTGGCAGGCCCAGTTTTAAGGGAAACCACAAATACCACCTAGATTTCCAAAGGGATGGCCCATTGGCGTGGACCCACCTGTGGTATGTGCAGCATCCATGTTGTCCATCCAGTGGGACCGAGCCACGTTGCGGCCCATCATGATGACCAGTTCTTGGCCGTCCAGGCATTGGACATCCAATAGTAGCTGTTGCTGGATCGTTTGAAGAGAAAACACAAGTATCAGCTTCATCCAAAGCTAGTAGGTCCCACACGTGTGGATCCACCTTAATGTATGTGTTTGCATCTGGGCCATCCATCTACTAGATGGCCAATAGCTCCACCTGCTACTTTGACGCTAGTAAGTTCTGTGGGCCCCACCGTTAGGCCTGTGTTACACCCAAACCGTCCATCTTTATATGGTTCATATCCACACCGTCTAGACCTCTGGATGATGGGACCACCTGCCACGTGTGTGGGGATCCACCTTGATACATGTGTGCTTGATCATTGTCGTTCGTCCTCAACGGGCCTGGATGAAGGGAACCACGAATACCAGCTTGATTCAGAACTCTGGTGGGCCACGCTGACGTGTTCCCACCCTTATATATGTATTTAGCAGAATGGCTGGTATACCTCACTCCAGCTATCTGTTGTATTGACGTTAATGGGTCCCATCAGCTATCTGCTAGATTGACGTCAGTAAGTTTTAAGGGTCTGATCATAAGATGTGTGTTATATCCCTGTTGTCTATTTGTGTGGGTTCACCATGCTGGATGTATTGTATTTGGCCATCCATCCACGTAGGACGTGTGGACCCCGCATCTAATGTATGAGTTTCACCATGCTGTACGTATTTTATCTAGGCCGTCCATCCCTGGATGTGGACCCGACCATGATGTATATCCGCGTCATCCAGAAGACGTGGGGCCATCGCGATATATGTATTGTGTATTCACACCCTCCAGGGCAGCAACCCACCTTAATGAATGTGTTGTATATCCAGGCTGCCCATCCGTTTTTCCTGGAGTATGGGCTACCCATGTGATATGTCCCACTTGATGTTTATGAGGCCCATGAGATTCGTCCCATTGCAATGTGCAAGGCTCATGTAATATGGTCCATTATGATGTATTTATGACCCATTTGGTGAGGCCCATTACGATGCATATGAGGCCCATTAATCGGCCCATTGTGATGTGTATTAAGCCCATGAAATACGGCCCATTACAATGTGTAAGACCCATGTGATGCGGCCTGTTGTGAAGTATATGTGGCCCATGAGTGGGCCCGATGTGTTGTATATGAGGCCCATATGATGAGGCCCGATGTGTTGTATATGAAGCCCATATGATGCGGCCCATGGTGATGTATATGAGGTCCATTGTGATGAATGAGAGGCCCATGAGATGAGGCCCATTATGATGTTGTACCGTCTCGGGAAAATCAGTACAAAGACCTGAGTACCACCTCTGATAGAAATTATTAAGGATCGAATTTTGTAGAAATTAGATGAAAATTAATTAAGTACTAAACTAAATAATCAGTGAAATTAGCTTGGACCACTATCTATATGAACTACAAGACCTAAAACCATTAAAATCGCTAACTCAACATTACCTAGAAACCTAGGAGCAATCTTAAAACTCAGTTGCTCTCAGGAGCTATTGAAACTCCGTATCGGACCTGGACTGTACGTCGAAAGTCCAATTACCATGAAAATATAAGGATATGACTGCCTTATTGAGATTGATAACCATCATGGGAATCGAGCCCAAATAGTATCAAGAAGCGCACAACTTGAGCCTGGAGCGAAGTGTATGAGAAACACGAATATCTTTAGAAAATGAACTCAAACTTAAGTAAATTGGACCATTCACTTACAGGTAAAATTGAAGGTTTTAGACCATCAGTTTATGACTAAACTTTACCCGTGGATCAGGAAAATTTCCCTGCACATGTGGCCCTGATCGAATGACGATGACTGTTGAACTGATATATGTCCTCCACGGTCGATCCACAAATCTGATCGGACTGAAATCATATCCTGGCCTAGATCCATGGTCAAAGAACTTATGCTGTAACATTGACAGGTAATGGACCTCCAGATGAGTCCTATTTGCTTGAAATGGACACCTTTTGGCTATACCCTAAGTATACCATGGCCCTGGGGCCATTTGGACCAGTTATGGTGTAACATCCCGAAAATCGGGGGTCGAGTAAAAGACCCAACTTCCGAGTTTCAAAATGTTATTTATGCAACATAGATATGTATGATTGAATGTTGTCTGTGTTAATGTATTAAACATGAGTGGGACTACGTCAGAACAGCATATCATACTCCAGAGACAGTTAAATTAACAAGCGGAAGACTGTGATAGTATGTATAGCATATAAACTTTTGTGTGTCTCTAGAGTGTGAACATGTTACCAGGTTAAACATATACATGTATACCTCAAAAGAGAAAGAAAGAATATACATGAGTGCTCTAAAAATATAAAATGACAAGTGTCAAGGTATCTAATCAACCTCCCTGTAATCCCGTCAATCAGAACACGCATAAAGGAGGGATCCTCCTCATCATCATCAAGTCCAGCTCCGCTTCTCAAGCAGCGCCATCATCTGCAACTAAAATAAGGACTGGTGGGTGTCCGGAAACACCATCCTATAATGTGGGAGTGTCAATCATGCGATAATAGTAAGCAGTAAATCAAACATTCCTAATACTGTTGTTAATGTAATATGACATGACATGATGGATGCCCTCACCGACATTCTCCCTCATACGGCACCATCTTCATCCACGGCATGCTTACGTACCGCTCAGTGCTCCACATCTTCCAAGCACATGCAATATGATGGTGATATGATTACCGAGTTATTATTAGTCCATTCATACAGCAGGATTGAGAAACTAAGGTACTTCCCTTATATCAATCCCAACACAGATCCTGTCTAGGGTCGTCACTCCTAGTAATCTCATACGATGTATATTTTGTAGGTCGCTGCAAGGGTGCCAGGGCTGTTGCTCGCACTCGTTGCACCGCTCCCCCATCACCTTATCAATACAGGCATACTGTACTCTCACTGCTACGGAAGGGTCGTCGCCTCCCGTAGATTCAGATACACTCGCGGTCACTACAAAGGACTCATCGCTTGATCAGTGTAGGCCGACAGCAAGAATATAGTGTCCCATACCACCATAATCTGCTCACGAGTCATAGGTGCTCACTGGTCACTAAAGGGAGGTTTGTAACCCAAGCGTAGGCCGACAGCTCGACCACGGTATCCCATACCACCATGCCCAGCTCATGAGTCTTTATGGATCAAGGTACCATGGTTGACAGGGTTTACAATGGTAAGTTCAGTACCCTAGGTTCAAGCAGTTATGACACATACATGGTGAACATACAATGGCCAGTCGGGTTACTTGACGGGCTCGACTTGCACGAGCGCATCTCAAGTCAAACGACATGAAGTGCATAAAACACCTCGCGTGGCCTAACCACTACCGCCAACTCCAAAACACGACTCGCGTTCATCGACGCGTCGCTCGTGGCAAAGATAAGCCAACCACGGATTTACTCGGTTGCTGACTGCCTGGACTAGGTATAGTCCCAAATAATTATGAATCCACATCATCAATCATGTAAGAGTGATGGAAATGAAATACAACAATGTGAGCATGTTAACATATGTTATAACATACAACTTAAGTAAATCATCTAACACATGCATTCCATACACATAATGAAATCATGCATATAGCCAACATGTAGGAAATCATTTACATCAGCATACCATTTGAGAATTCAATCTCAAACTAATTCATAACACCATTTAATTCAATATATACTAATACAAACATTTATACAAACATTTAAACTACACACTTAAGTCTACATATAGTATGTCGACTCAAAGTGCGCATTTAGGCGAATCTATTTACCAAACTAATTATGCACGCATTCCTAATATCCTAATGCGACAAGAAGCCATGTCAATCACATCAGCAAAATATGGATGAAAACAGTATTTCCTACAAATGACTAAAATGCCCTAAATCTCATATTTTTCGTCTGTTTACGAAACAGGAAACTGACAGCATGTTGTACATGTCAAACGGAGTTGCTGTCGATAATCTACTATTAAACGACATTGAAAGCGTTGAAAACAGTCAATCAAAGCATCTAAAATCCACACCTTCTCTCCTATAAGTGTATTGGTTCGAACGGAGCATGTACGCTTCGTCTACGGCGAACCGTGAACCTAATACACAAAATTCGTAAGCTACATCGCTAAGGAATCGATGGAACTCCAAATCAGCAAGTGGTTAGGGTATTTTCTTACCTAGAAATGCGGTGAAATCACCGGCAAAGTGATTGGATTGCATGGCTTAAACACGTGCAGCAGCGGCAGCAGGTGGCAGGAAAATCTCTCCCACCTTCTCTCACAAACTCTCACTTTCTCTCTCACTCTTGCTAGGGTTTCTAGAAAATTCGGATGGATGAGAGGAGTGAGGGTTTAAACCCCTTTTATAAACCAAAAACTTTCCAGATTAGGCTTGGGAACAATGTTTACTTGAGGGGTAACCAAATCGGGGCTGTTTCGGTCCAAAAGAGCATTTCTGGAGGTCCCCCGGCCGAACGCGGTCGGACTTAAGCTCATGCATATTGGATCTAGCACACATCAAGTTTTCAGACCGGTAGAGTTCCCAGATTGCACGTGGCGGTCCAGTTTCAGTTCAGCAGTCATCGTACCTAGATCAGGTCTACAAGTCTCATGATATGAAATAGAAATTTTTCCTGATCTGAGGGTGTAATTTGGATAAATTCTGACAGTCAGAATGCTTAATACTGATGCGCCAAGTCATGTGCCAGATTTGAATTTCAAATTCCAAATCTAACCCTATTCTCACTCTCTTCACTCAAGGCTCAATGAAATAGCCTCTGAACGTCGGTTGGACTTGATTTTTGAAATGATTGTCAGGTCCAACTAGGCGGTTATAACGGTCTAAGATTGTAGGTATCAGACTTTCGACGTGCGGTCTAGATCCAATACAAAGTTTCAAAGAGGTCCTGAGAGCAAACCGGTTTAGAGTTTGATCCGAGGTTTTAGAGTATTATAGCGTCATTGGTTCTACTCGCTTTGGGTCTTGTAGAACGTATTTAAAGTGATCAGGGACTATTTCCCAGCTACTCTAGCGTTGCGCTAGCTAACTTACGCTTAGTTTATAAAGGAATTAATCCTAAGTGATTTCTTTGGCTATGGAATTGGGTTCTGAGCGATTTCCCAGGTGTTTTGGTTGAACCATTACCTAAGGACGTCTAATCCTAGGTTGAAAAAAATTTGGGGTGTTACATCTGGGCCTATTTAAGGACCTTAAACCACTCCTCTCTCATTCCATACGAATTTATCTAACCCTAGGATAGAGAAGAGAGAAAAGAGGAGGAAAGAATGAGGAGAAGCGAGTGAGATAGAGAGATCGTTGCTGGGATTCACTCCCACTACTCCACGTACTGAATCTCCACCACACCATCAATTCAGCTTCAACTTGGGTAAGAAATCCTACCCCTGATCTTATTTTAGGAATCCAAATAGAGGAATCAATGAAATAGCTAACCTATTTCATGATCTAGGAAGCCGTTGTGCTGTAGACGGGGACGTAGGGTACAAACCGAGTTCGTAACGGGCATACCGACGAAAGGTGCAGACTATAAATATTTAGGTTATGGTTTTCAAGGCTTTCAATGTCAGTTAATAATTTATGATTGACTTGAATACTTCCATATGCACTTAGATATGACGTTTCCATATATCACACATGTATGAACTATGTTGAATATATAATGCATTCCATGTTTTAGTTGAAATGTTTAAATGAAATTACTATTATGATTTGTTCTTGCCATGACTATAAATTTAGGTTATATGTTTTTTGTATGTAGGACAACTCCCTTATGAAAGGATTTTCCATAATATATCCTTTAACTACTTTAAGTCATGTATGTAATAATGTGTAGGCTAAGTGTTTGATAAAATTTCTAAATGAGTAATTGTTTGATGAATTAAATTTACTGAGGATGTTAAGATAGGATTCTCAACTACCTTAGCTATATGTATAAATTCCTTTATGTAACTTTGATTTCGATTATGTGATTATGTAGAAAATGCATATGTATAATAACATGTTCTATGTGTTTGATAGAATGCTCAAATGAGATTTATGTCTAAATTGTTTGTTAAATGCTATTATGATTATCACATGTGACTATCTATTGCATTTGAGTGCGATTGGGACTACTACATAGTTTAGGCAATCGGTAATAGTTTCCGATCGAGTGACCGAACTAGCCTCGCCACCTTAAATACGTTCGATGAATCCGGGTCATACGATGATTGTCGACAGTGGTTAGGCCATGTGGAGAGCTTATGTGCTCCATGTTAATTAATTCAGTCTGTGCTCGTACCAATCGAACTTGTCAAATAACCCGATTGGCCTAATGTGTGTTTACCATGTATGGATGCTACTGCTTGAATCTAAGGTACCACTTACTGATGTAAACCCGTTTCAACTATGGTACCATGATCCGCTAAGACTCATGAGCCAAGCATGGTGGTATGGGACACCATGGTCGAGCTATCGGCCTACGTTGGGGTGACTAGCCTCCCCGTAATGACCAGTGAGTAACCTAAACTTGTGAGCTGAATACGATGGTATGGGACACTGTATTCCAGTTGTCGGCCTACGTTCAGGTGACGAGCCTCCCATAGTGACCTCAAGTATAAACTAGGCCTATGCTGATGTGATGAGCCTCTCTGTAGTGACCTCGAGTGTAAACTCATGAACTTACCTATCCACTATTTTCATCAGGGATGATACCCTACAACTTACCTATCGTATGTGATTAACTAGGATTGACGACCTTAAATAGATCCTTACTTGGGTTAATGATATAAAGGGAGGTACCTTAGCATCTCGAATTTTCTGTATGAATAAACCTAATAAATTACTTAGTTAAAATGAGCATGCACCACATTGCATGTGCTTTGGCAAGGAAGCACACGTTTAGGGATTTTGCCATGTGCGATCGTGAGATGATGTCACTGAGGGAGTGTAGGCGAGGGCATGCATCATTACAGCATACCATTCCTGCATTAATAAGAGTACTTAGAATATGATCGTTGTACTGCTTTATCATTACTGCTTGACTGAATTGATAACATGTTAACTTTTTTCATATAGTATATCACTAAGTTGATCACTCACTCCCATTCTAGGACGGTGTTTTAAAACACCAACCAGACTCTGTTGTAGATATAAAAGATGATGGAGCCTATGCAACTGAAATGGACTTCATGGATGAGGAGGAATTCTCCTATATTCAGCTTTCAGGTGGGTCTCTGTAGACCTTATTATGATTCGACGGGATTACAGGGTCACTTGGATTAGTTGGACAGTTACATCTTGATATTTTGTAAATTTTGGAACAAACACTTGTATATATTCAGCCTGGAGCAAATTCATACTCTGGATGGTGAAACACTTTCATATTATAATTCAAGTACTTAAGTCTTCCACTTGCTTAATTTAATTGCACTTAGAGTATGATATGTTATTTTAGATTAATCCCACTCATAGTTAATGCACTAATATGGACAACATTTAATCATCATTATTTATGTTGCATAAGTGATGTATTGAAACTCGGGAGTTGAGCTTTGCTCGACCCCCAATTTTCGGTGCGTTACAGATGTATTTATGATCCATTGTAACATATTTAAGGCCCAAGGGTTGTGGCCCAGTGCGATGTATATCGGCCTATATGATGAGGCCCAACGTGTTGTATATGAGGCCCGATATGTTGTATATGAAGCCCATGCGATACGGCCTACTTGATGCATATCAGGCCCATGTGATGCAACCCACTTGATGCATATTAAGCCCATGTGATATGGCCGATTATAATGTGTATAAGGCCCATGTGATGTGATCCATTATGATATGTGAGGCCCATATGATGAGGCCCATTTTAATGTATGTGAGGCCCATGTGATGAGGCCTATTGTGATGCATGAGACCCTTGTGTAAGGCCCATCGTGATTGTGTAGGACCATCATAACATATTTGTGGCCCATTGTGATGTTTATGTGGCCCATATGATGAGACTCGATGTGATGTTTATGTGGCCGATATGATGAGGCGTAGTGTGATGTATGTGAGGCCTATGTGATGAGGCCCATTGTGATGTACATTAGGCTCTTGTGTGACCATTATGTTGTATGTGAGACCCTTATGTGAGGCCATAGGCCCCACTATATGTTTGGCCCTATGAGGGCCACTCCTTGGGAGCAACGCTGGTTGAATGTCCACATTGATGGGCAATGATAGTTAAATGTCCACATTGTGACATTCCCTTATGCCTCGTTAGGCCCATTCTTGATATGAGTAGGCCGTCTAGGCCCATCCTTGAAATGAGGAGAGTTCATATCATCATATAACATGCTTAGTATAGCTTCACGATCCATGCGCATGCGCATCATATGTATGCTTAATATGAGGAGTGATTGATCATAGCATTACCGTTGAGCTGAGTTATTTAGGGGACACCTTAAGAGATAGAGTTACCAAACATGATCGCGCGACATGCTTAAGTTTGATGCATGACTGGATGGTATGGCTCATGCATCTCACATTTTTTTGACATGATCAATTGGTGCCCTAGCTATATCAGGGTTGTGGCCTCCACATGTTCATCATGGATGACCAGATGGGATGCTGAAAATATTTAGTTCTAACACTATGGGCACATAGGATGTCTTTGGGTGAGAGTCCTAGAATCCTCTCAAAATTGGAGGATACTCCAACGTCTAGACCGAGTGGATACAAGAGTGCCCGAGTGCCGAATACCACTAAGCGGCATCTCCCACTGTGTCATGGTCGGTTGGGAGGGGGTGTGGCCTTATTTGTCCGAGTGAGGGGGTTATAAGCTAAGTTGAGTATGACCAGCTCGTAAATCGGTCCGCTATCGACGAGCTAGGTAGGTATTGATAGACTACTGGCTAGGCAGATAGTAAGGTCTTTTCCACTCGCTGGTTATACGGCTAGGGCGATGGCAGACATTGGGAAGTGTACTAGACCCTAGTGATATTCCAGAGATGAGCTATACTGATATGTGGACTTACTGGGTAGGAATTATGTACTCAACATTTGAATCATTCATTCGTTCATTCACTATCCACTCAGGCTGGTGGTGCACAATCAAGTCATTGTGTGTACCTTCGCAGTGGGTAGGATTTCAATTGGGGCGCGCGTCCAACCTGAGATTAGGAGTTTACCACATTGAGTCTGGCTATCCAAATTTAGGTATGGGATTGGTTTCGATAGAAA
The DNA here is from genome assembly GCA_037074715.1 of Magnolia kwangsiensis. Classification (NCBI taxonomy): domain Eukaryota; kingdom Viridiplantae; phylum Streptophyta; class Magnoliopsida; order Magnoliales; family Magnoliaceae; genus Magnolia; species Magnolia kwangsiensis. The sequence continues at coordinate 35,739,840 of CM073587.1, read as the reverse complement.
TCACTTGTGATGGACCCCATAACCTGCGATACTACGTACTACCATCCTGACTTCACACTCTAGCTTAGTCATTTCATTCACACCGTATATTGCATTGCATCCTCAACACATAACATTTGGTTTACTATTCTTCTTTTTACATAGTCTGAATAAGGTTGATGGTATTATGAACTCGTCAGGATCTGCATATTGCATTACATTCACGTCATATGGCATTTAGGTTGCTATGCTTCTGAAATCATATGGCCCAAATGAGGTTGACGGTATTCGTGGACTCATCAGGATTTCCATATTGCATTACATCCTTGGTATATGATATTTAGCTTATTATGTCTCCTCATTACACAACTGATCTACATTGCTTCTTCAGTATATAATATTGTCTTATTATGTTTTTGCATTGCATAGCCTGGATAAGGCTGATGGTATTTATAGACTTACCACCATGTTTCCGCATTGCTCTAATATTGCATACTTAGCACTTACCTTACGCACACGCTTACACTACCCTTTAAGCTTTCTATAAGCTTATGCACGATAGATGCATGCACTTAGCGTTAGGTTGCAACAACGTTAAGCTTGGAGCATGTAGCTATCTTTTGGAGCTTTGATTTTTGGCATATGTATTTCCCTTTCAGCATTGTATTCAAATGTTTATATTAGTGGACATGTGATGTTGATGTTGACTTTGTGATTTGGGTAAACTTGTGGTTATGCTTCTTACGAGATAAATGTATGTTGGAAAATCCTCTTTGTAGGATCTCAGGATCAGAATTTAGCGTATGGGCACTGAGAACTGAGAATGGGGTACCACGGAGGCTGTCGGCCCCGAATTCTGTGATCGAAAATTTTGTGAGCCCAGTTTCTGAGTTTAAGGCATGACAGAAGTTGGTATCAGAGCATAACTTGGGAATAGCTGAGGATAAATCACATATCAGCTGATAGCTACCCTACAATTTATGATTATCGAGAACTTAGAATGATTAGATCGCCGAGTTCGAATAACTTAGAGATTTTCTGACATAGCTCCCTACCGTTGAGATTATGAGGCAGCATAATGTTCTAGTTTCAATTTTTTCTGACTGAGATCTGAGGATCAGTGGGGTCATCATAATGCTGATGAGGCATCTTGGGAGTAAGAGGTTGAGATTCATGGGCGTTATCCCCATCTCTTAGTTGTTTGATTATGTTGGTATGTTGTGTTCTGATTATATCTATAGTGATAGGATTTTCCTCCTTTGTGAGCTGTGTATTGGTTGTGTTGTAGTTTAAATTTTAAGGATGAAATTTTTATTAGGAGAGGAGAGTTGTTAGGCCTGTATCCTAGTCCATACCATTTCTTAGACTCTTGCGATCCTCCTCATCTAATTTTGATAACCCACGACCTGTAATCGGCATTTGCGCGCGACCCTAAGTTGTGTCATGTAAATCTGAGTCAACTCGACTTAAGACTTGTACCATTGCGTCCACACTATCGCTACGGTTCCAATGCCACATCTTGCGCACCGATGTGATACCCAGGGTAGGAGATGTGGACCTGCGTTTATCTTGAAGAAACGTTGCGCATTTACAAATCCCGAGAGAATCTCTACAACCTATCACATCAATCAATCAAGTCAAGTCAAGTACACATCCCATCTCTAGCCCATGCTTTCTTTCTCCCCAAGAGAAGCAACCTACCTAAGTCAACTCTCAAGTCAAGTACATCCATCACTCACCCATCACACCCATCTCTCTCTCTCTCTCTCTCTCTCTCTCTCTCTCTCTCTCTCTCTCTCTTTCTTAACCATTTTTCCAAGAAACCAAAAAAGGAGAGAAATCTTCTAAGCTTCCCAAGGTGAGGAGAAGCTAGGTGTGGCCCACTCCCTCCCACCTAATCCGTCATCTCAACCCTTTAACTTTCATAATCTTCCATCAATAAAGAAGCCAAGTTGATAGGGATTCCAAGAACCAAGAAGATTAGCAATCGGTGGGTGCCCTTTTGGTAGATCTTTTCATTTTCTTGCATAGTGCAAGTGGGATCCACCAATCAATGGTAAGGATCCCATCTTGGTCCCTAGGTGTGGCCAATGTCCCACCTTAATTGCATGTATGTATTGTAAGGCAAGAGGGCCCCATAGTGGTGGGGCCCCTCCCACAATCATTTTTTTTCTCTCTCTCTCTACTTTTTCCTTGATGATGTGGCCCACCTTGATGTAAGTGTTTCATCCACACTGTCCAGTACTGACGGTGGGACGTTGCATACCATCCAGCAGCTCATTGCTGCCCGTTTTAGGCAGGCCCTGTTTTAAGGTAAACCACAAATAACACCTTGATTTTTAGTGGGATGGCCCACTGGTGTGGACCCCACCTATGGTATGTGCAGCATCCATGCTATTTGCCCAGTGGGACCTGCCCACTTTGTGGCCCATCGTCCAGGTCCAGCGGGCCCACTGTGATATACTAGATCCTGACCGTCTAGGCATTGGATGTCCAGTAGCAACTGCTGTTAGACCGTTTGAAGAGAAAACATGAGTATTGGCTTCATCTAAAGCTGGTGGATACCACACGTATGGACCCACCTTAATGTATGTGTTTGCATCTGGGTCATCCATCTACTAGACGGCCAACAGCTCCACTTGCTGCTTTGACTCCAGTAAGTTCTGTGGGCCCCACCGTTAGGCGTGTGTTACACCCAAACCGTCCATCTGTATGTGCTTCAATCCACATCGTCCAGACCTCTGGATGGAAGGACTACCTGCCACATTTGTGGGGATCCACCTTGATACACGTGTGCTTGATCCTATCCGTTCGTCCTCAATGAGCCTGGATAAAGGGAACCACGAATACCAGCTTTATTCAGAACTTTGTGGGCCACGCTGACCTGGACCTACCCTGATATATGTACTTTATCCTCACCATCCATTTGTGGATGGTGGGATGGAAGCAGAATGGCTAGTATACCTCACTCCAGCTATCTGCTATATTGATGTCAGTGGGTCCCACCAGCTATCTGTTGTATTAACGTTAGTTGGACCCACTAGTTATCTGCTGGATTGATGTCAGTAAGTTCTACGGGTCCGATCATGAGATGTGTGTTATATCCTTGTTGTCCATCTGTGTGGGCCCACAATGTTGGATGTGTTTTGTCTGGGCCATCCATCCATGTGGGACATGTGGACCACGCATCTGATGTATGAGTTTCACCATGCTGTACATATTTTATCTAGGCTGTCCATCCCTAGACGTGGACCTAGCCATGATGTATATCCGCGTCGTCCATGGGACATGGGGCCACCGCGATATATGTATTGTGTATTCACACCGTCCAGGGCAACGACCCACCTTGATGAATGTGTTGTATATCCACGCTGCCCATCCATTTTTTTGGATTATGGGCTACCCATCAGGCCTATGTGATATGGCCCACTTGATGTATATGAAGCCCATGAGATGCGGCCCATTGCAATATGTAAGGCCCATGTAATATGGTCCATTGTGATGTATTTATGGCCCGTTTGGTGAGGCCCATTGCGATGCATATGAGGCCCATGTAATGCGGCCCATTAATGTGTATTAAGCCCATGAGATACGACCCATTGCGATGTGAAAAGCCCATGTGATGTGGCCCATTGTGATGTATATGTGACCCATGAGTGAGGCACAATGTGTTGTATATGAGGCCCATATGATGAGGCCCGATGTGTTGTATATGAAGCCCATATGATGAGGCCCATGGTGATGTATATGAGGTCCATTGTAACGTTAAGAGGCCCATGAGATGAGGCTCATTGTGATGTATTTATGATCCATTGTAACATATTTGAGGCCCACGGGTTGTGGCCCAGTGCGATGTATATCGGCCTATATGATGAGGCCCAACGTATTGTATTTGAGCCCCAATGTGTTGTATATGAAGCCCATGTGATGCAGCTTACTTGATGCATATCAGGTCCATGTGATATCGCCCATTGTAATGTGTATAAGGCCCATGTGATGCGACCCGTTGTGATATGTGAGGCCCACATGATGAGGCCAGTGTGATGTAGGCGAGGCCCATGTGATGTATGAGACCCTTATGTAAGGCTCATCGTGATTGTGTAGGCCCATCAAGATATATTTGCGGCCCATTGTGATGTTATGTGGCCTATATGATGAGGCCCGATGCGATGTTTATGTGACCCATATGATGAGGCCCGATGTGATGTTTATGTGGCAAATATGATGAGGCCCAGTGTGATGTATGTGAGGCCTATGTGATGAGGCCCATTGTGATGTACATTGGGCTCTTTTGTGACCATTAAGTTATATGTGAGGCCATGGGCTCCACTATATGTTTGGCCCTATAAGGGCCACTCCTTGGGAGCAATGTTGGTTGAATGTCCATATTAATGGACAATGATGGTTAAATATACACATTATGACCTTCCCTTAGGCCTCGTTAGGCCCATTCTTGATATGAGTAGGCTGTCTAGGCCCATCCTTAATATGATGAGAGTACATCATCATCGTATAACACGCTTAGTGTAGCTCCACAATCCATGCCAATGCCCATCATATGTATGCTTGATATGAGGAGTGATTGATCATAACATTACCGTTGAGCTGAGTTATTTAGGAGACTCCTTAAGAGATGGAGTTGACCCACATGATCGTGCGGCACACGTAGGTTTGACACATGACTGGATGGTATGACTCATACATCTTGTATTTGTGTGACATGATCACTTGGCACCTTAGCGATATTAGGGCTGTGGCCTCCACAGGTTCATCGTGGATGGCCAGATGGGATCCCAAAAATATTTAGTTCTAACACTGTGGGCACATAGGGTGTCCTTGGGTGAGAGTCCTAGAATCCTCTCGGTACCAGAGGATACTCCAACGTCTAGACCGAGTGGATACATGAGCGTCCGAGTGCTGAATACTAGTAGGCGGCTTATCCCATTGTGTCGTGGTCGTTTAGGGAGGTGTGGCCTTTTCCGCCCAAGTGAGGGGGCTGTAAGCTAGGCTGAGTATGACCAGCTCGTAAATGGGTCCGCTATAGACTAGACAGGTAGGTATTGATGGACTACTAGTTAGGCGAATAGTGAGGTCTTTTCCAATCACTGGTTGTGCAGCTAGGGAGGCGGCAGCCATTGTGGAGTGTACTAGACCCCAGTGATATCCCAGAGATGAGTTGTACTGATATGTGGACTTAATGAGTAGGAATTGTACACTCAGCATTTGACTCATTCATTCATTCATTCATTCACTATCCACTCGAGCTGGTGGTGTGTAATCAAGTCATTATGTACCTTTGTAGTGGCCTGGATTTCGGTTGGGGCGCGCGACCAACCTAAGATCAGGAGTTTACCACATTGAGTCTGGCTATCCAAATTTAGGTATGGGACTGGTTTTGATAGAAGTCACTTGTGATGGACCCCATAACCTATGATATCACGTACTATCATCCTGACTTTACACTCCAGCTTGGTCATTTCATTTGCACCGTATATTGCATTGCGTCCTCAGTACATATCATTTGGTTTTGCATAGTGTGAATAAGGTTGATGGTATTATGGACTCGCCAACATCTGCATATTGCATTACATCCACGACATATGAAATTTGGGTTGCTATGCTTCTACAATTATATGGCCCTGATGAGGTTGACGGTATTCGTGGACTCGTCAGGAATTGCATATTACATTGCATCCTCAGTATATGATATTTGGCTTATTATGTCTCCGCATTGCATAACTAATCTACATTGCTTCCTCAGTATATGATATTGGCTTGTTATGTTTTTGCATCGCATAGCTTGGATAAGGCTGATGGTATTTATGGACTTACCAGCATTTTTTCACATTGCTCTTATATTGCATACTTGGCACTTACCTTGTGTACACACTTACACCACCCTCTAAGCTTTCTATAAACTTATGCACGATAGATGCGTGCAGGTGGCGTTAGGTTACAGCAGCGTTGAGCTTGGAGTGTGCAACTATTTTATAGAGCTTTGATTTTTGACATATGTACTTCCTTTTTAGCACTGTATTCAAATGTTTATATTAGTAGATATGAGATGTTGATGTTGCCTTTGTGATTTGGGTAAACATGTGGTTATACTTCTTACGAGATAAATGTATGTTGGAAAATCCTCCTTATAGGATCCGAAGATCAGAATCTGGCGTATGAGCACTAGGAGCCGAGAATGGGGTACTACGGAGCTGTTGGCACTGGATTTGGTGATCAGGAATTTTGTGAGCCCGTTGTCCAAGTTTGGGGCATGACACCCCAATCCAAAACCGCAATGTGAAATTAGTGACCTACGATCTTCAAATCAAATGGAGCAAGATAAGTCTATCACCACTCTTAGGAGTGGAAAGACAATTGACAAAACTATTTCAGTAAGGGCTGAAAAGCCTAAGGACCTAAAAACAGATGAGAATGATGGACCTAGCATTACCCACGTGGGTTAGAACCAGAACCTCAAAGTAAACCGATTGCACCATTCCCTCAACGGTTGATTGCACCAAAACCTCTCTTTAACTCTCAGGATATTCTAGAGGTGCTTAAGCAACTGAATGTCAACATCCCTCTACTGGATGACGTTAAACAAATCCCTTCATATGCCAAATTCTAAAAGATCCATGCACTACCAAAAGACAGCAAAACATTCCAAAGAAAATCTTTTTGATAAAAAAAGTAAGTGACATCCTCAATCAAAATGTGCCATAGAAATACAAAGATCCAGGCAACCCAACTATTACTTTATAATTAGGAACTATCGAATTGAACATGCACTTCTTGACTTGGGGGCGAGTGTTAACTTGATCCCTTACTCAGTCTACGAACAACTAGGACCTGGTGAATTAAAACCCACCCGGACCACATTATAACTTGTCAATGGCTCAATTCGTGTACTGAGGTGGATAATTGAGGATGTGTTCATCCAGGTTGACAAATTCTATTATCCAATAGATTTTATCATCCTGGATACTCAACCCATCATGGATTTGATCACTCAAATACCCATCATTCTTGGTCGTTCATTCCTTGTTATATCAAATGCAATTATTAATTGCAGGAATGATATTATGCATTTATCTTTCAGAAATATGACATTGGAACTCAATATCTTTTTCAATATGAGCAAACAGGCAGAGGATGATGACAATGCCCATGACATTAACATGATCAACTCTGTCGTGGAAGATAGAGCACTTTTAACTATATACTCTGACACTCTAAAGACATGCTTGGCCCACTCCCCTAATTTAGATGATGACACGAATAAGGAGATGGATACCATGCTTAATGCTGCACCGGTAGTTGAAGTTAACCAATGGAGGACACAATTTGAAGAATTACCCCAGACCAATGAATTGCCTTTATCGTCTAAACTCAAAGCACCGAATCTTAACCTAAAACCATTGCCCGCTGATCTTAAATATGTCTACTTAGGTCAAGATGAGAATACTCATTGGTGATTTCTTCTAACCTTGAGAAAGAATAAGAGAGTATGCTTATTCTACTCTCATTGAGCATAAAGGAGCTCTTAGATGGTCGATTGCGGACCTATCCCTTGATTTGTAGTCATTGCATTCACCTTGAGGATAATGCGAAAACCTTCTGACAACCACAACTTAGATTAAATCTAAACATGAATTACTATTGGTTGAAGAATGTTCATTGACTATAAAAAGTTGAATACCGTCACAAGGAAGGACCACTTTCCTTTTCCCTTCATTGATCAAAATTTGGATATTCTAGTTGGTCATTCTTATTACTTCTTCCTTGACAGTTATTTAGGCTACAATCAAATAGAGATAGCCCTTGAAGATCAAGAAAAGACTACATTCACATGTCCCTTTGGCATCCTTGGTTACCGAAGGATGCCATTCAGACTGTGTAATACCCCTGCTACTTTTCAGCGATGCATGTTGAGTATTTTTTCTGACATGGTGAGGCAATATTTAGAGGTCTTCATAGATGACTTCTCTATCTTTAGGCGAGTGTTTGAAAAATTTTAAAAATGTGTTGAAGCGATGTGAGGAGAAGATTGTTTTTTTTAAAAAAAATTAGGAAAAGTGTCATTTCATGGCTCCCAAGGGAATAGTGTTTGGACATATAATTTCATCTAAGGGAATTGAGGTAGACAAGGTAAAAATTAACCTTATCTCTAACGTACCTCCACTCAAGAGCGTATGCAACGTGCGATCCTTCGTAGGACACACCAGATTCTACGGACGATTCATAAAGGACTTTAGTTATCTCTCTTGTCCTTTATATAATCTACTTCAAAAGGATGTACCATATGAGTAGACTGAGCAATGCCAGGAAGCTTTTGCTAAGCTCAAGGGCATGTTAACTACTGCACCTATCATGCAGCCTCCCGATTGAAGCATCCCTTTTGAGATTATGTGAAAAGAGAGAAGAAACCCTACGTTATTCATTATACAAGTATAACTCTAAATCCTACCCAAGTGAACTACTATACTACAGAGAAGGAACTCTTAGCCGTAGTGTTCACTTTGGATAAATTTAGGTCTTATTTGATCGGATCCAAGATCGTCGTCTACACTGATCATGCAGCGCTGAAGTACCTTCTCTCTAAGAATGATGTTAAGCCTCACTTGATAAGATGGATCCTTATACTGTAGGAATTTGATTTGAAAATATGAGACAAAAAAGGATTAGAAAACGTAGTGGCTAATCATATTTCAAGGCTTGATCTTCCCGATCCCCTTGAGACGACACCCATAAACGACATGCTCCCTGATGAACAATTGTTCAAATCTCCCAATTACCTTGGTTTGTTAATATTTCAAATTATCTTGCCATTGGTTTTACGCCGACACATTGGACTGTGCAAGATAAGAGGAAATTTTTCGCTGAGGTATGTAAGTTTTTGTGGGACGATCCTTATTTGTTTAAATATTGCCTAGACCAAATTCTAAGGAGATGTGTACCGAAAAATGAACATCAAAGTGTCATCTCCTTTTGTCAGTTTCAGGCCCGTGGTGGTCATGTCACACCCCAAATTCGGGAACAAACAGCTTCCGTGATGCCCTGAATCCGGCACTCGACTTCCATACACTAAGTCCCGAGTTTAGCGCACCACAAGGAAGATTTTTGACTGAATTTTTTTTAATAATAATACTTGAGCATGATGATCTGTAATCACAATACAAAGCAACAGCCTCCATCATAAATTCTGATGGTTACAAGTACAATACTTTTTCAAAAGGTACACAACGTCAATATTGCCAAATCATAAAATAGATACAATGCATCGAGAAAGCTATGTCCTTTAAGTTACTCCTGCCCTAAAAAAATTGAAAATAGGAAGCTTATACTAAAAGCCTAGTGAGTACACTCGTGTGTGAGTAGTGTACAAGTATGCAGTAACAATCTAAATATCAGAGTACAAAAGTTGAGGCATTGTGACCAAGTAATGCTACATAAAGCTAAGAGGGCATGATGCAATGTAAGAGATGATATGTAAAAGTATGCCGGGTGTATGCAGGCACCCAAATCTTCTAACAGTCCACATCACCATACAATTATCATCACTAGGAATCACCGGGGCCTGGTATCCAGAGCAAGTACGAAACTTGTTAAATAGAGGCCTCGCATACCTGCCTTGTTAGTGGGGGGCCTATAGCCATGCCAATACCCACCTGGCACACCGGTAGCGGACCCATTTCAGGGGTTGGTCAAACCCACCACATTCGCTCCAACTCTTTAGCTAGGTGTGGCTGAACCTCTTCTCACCCAACCGCATCGATGGGAGTCAGGCCTACTATGGTTTTCATTACCAGGTGACCCATAGCATCCGCCTGGTCTTGACGATGAGGCTTGAGGGTACCACTTGAGGTTTAGGGATTTCACCCAGGGGTTTGGGACCTAGTATAAGAAACCTAAATTTTTTGTCCACAAATTCCAACCATAATGCCACTGTGGTGGTCTCATTAATATAACCATGATGTTGTTGTGGTGTTCAATCCATCTCATGAGGATGCTATGTAAAACGTAATGATAATCCACAAGCACACTTATAATTGCACTCAAGCAATGATATGCATGTAAGCCACATATGCATACGAGGTAACCCTAATACTAATCGGGCTCCTCTGCTAACCACATACAATCTGCAATCCACGCTCATCGTGGAAAGGATATAAATGTAATATAAGCATCGGCATAAACATAAATTACAATTATCATCAACTGAGCTTTAGGGACTTCAACCCAGGGACCGTGCCTGATATATTCGCTTAGGGACTTCAACTTAGGGACCAAGCCCCTGGTCTCTCAGACCAGATAACATCCGCACATACCAGATTATGTGCACCCCACACCAACATCCTCTACCACACACTCCATCACGTGCATCCCACACCAACATCCTCTACCACATACTCCATCATGTGCACCCCGCACCAACACCCTCTACCACATGCATATGATCTCTGCATGATCAAACTATGCACACTATGCACTCCTCATCCATGATGCATGTACATGTATGCATACGTACAGATTCAATATGCACAAATATTATCATACCAATAAAAAATGATCACAATACCAACATAGAAAAATAGTGGTATAATGTGCACTCTCCCTCATGATCATGGGGTTATGTGAATGTCCACACTTCCACGTCATAAGTGTGCACCAACCACACAATAGCACAATTAAGATCAATCCATCACTCGACACCAATCACATGGCCGAAACCTCATATAGTGTCACCACAACAGACTGTATATCAAACATGTGCAAGGAATACGCACATACCATAACATGTATCAAATTTACATATAAAGATCCATAGCTATTCGAAAGCTAGTTCGTATCGCCAACATACTCATTCACGGTTAAGAGTTAAGTGGTTCACCTCATTAGTTCCGTAGGGAGTGGGTGCATAAGTGCCACATCATTGTACAACACTAAGTGTACTATCTATGACTCGAGGTAATACATATGGTGGTTCACTTAGTCCTTATGTCCAATTAAACACCATTCAAGAATATAAACATAAATTAGCATTACCATACAATACAATCATCGAATCTAACCATACACGCATCATCATCACCATAAGTATCACATTACACAATCACCACACATGTGCCATCATGTTCACATCCCCAAGTGTAGGGTTACGATGTAGTAATAATCTCGGTGAGACCAAGGTCGAATCTATAGGGACTAATCTTGTGTATTTATTCTGAGAGTAATTAGAATCAAAACTAGGAAAGTATCTAACCTAAATCAGGAAAGTAGAGAGTAATTGTGAGATGATGACTTTAGAAACTTAAGAATTTAAAGGTGGAAACTAGGGTTTCCAGGGATCCACTTGCAGTTATTAAGATGTTTCCTTATTCGATTCAAGGCACTCAATTGGAATTGGAGTCCTATCCTATCCAATTGGAAGATATTCAATAAGATCCGGTCTAAATCTCCATTGACCTAATTCTCAACGAATGAACGTTTTGAAGATTGGAAGTGATTCAATCACCTGACCATGCCCAGGAGAAAATGGTAGACAACATGATATACTGATCCAACAACTATCATGGGAGATTTGTGAAGAATAGAAGAGATTCCATTACTCAGCCATGCCTAAGGGACGATGGAGAATAACAAGATTTCCTATTTCCACAAACTCCAAACAGAAAAAAAAAAAAAAAAAAAAAAAACTTCAAGCTATTGTAGATCTATTGTAATTTTAGTCACAACGAACCATTAAACACTAAAAGTATTCCTTAAATATCAAACTAGAATTAAAGGAGTTCAACAATAACAAGAATCAAACAAGAAAAATATCCCAAACATGCTACAAACTTCACCCTTTGCCCTAGCTAAGGGATCTAGCCAACCATAGATATGATTATATTAAAAAACCTAGAAGAAAGCATGAAAAACTAAGGAGGGAAGAAGAAATCTTGAGAAGTGGCTTCGCCCCTTTGTACTGCTCTTCCAACCCCTAGATATTCCAAAAAGTTCCTAGGAACCCTTATTTATAGGTAAAGTTCCGTAAAATCATATAATCGGATCAAATTTATGCATTCCACATAACTGGTTCGATGTCATCGAACTGCCTTTGATGTCATCAAACAACCTTCGATGTCATAAAAAATGTACCCAAGATAGTCCAACGAGTTGTTTCAAATTCTTCAATAAATTCGATGCCATCGAGAAGACTTCGATGTCATCGAACCCCTTCTTTCGATGTCATCAAACATATCGTCGATGGATCGAAAAGAGCACCCAATATGTCCAGCAAGCAACTAGATTTTTTTATAATTCTTTGATGTCATCGACTAGCCTTTGATGTCATCGAAGACCAACCTTCGATGTCATTTAACGCCCTCGATGACATCTAAACTCAAATCCTGTGAATTTCTACACCAATTTCTACATTAATTTATGCACTTCCTTCCTTTTCCACTTGATTTTCTTAAATCTTAGGGTCTTGAAATCTTCCATCTTGGTCTCTAAAGATCCGTTCCTTGCTTAATGGTTCTTCAGCATTAATCCATGCTTTTAGCATTCTTTTCAATCCAAGCTCTTAAATTCACCTTGCAACATAAATACATGTAAAATATACCATTAAGCCATATTATGTTTGTAAAACCAAGAGATAAATGGGGGATAATATGCAATATTTGACCCCCAACACAACTCCCAACTAGCATTTTGCTAGTCCCGAGCACAATATGCGATAAATAATTTTCACTCCTAAGTTCGAAATCCTTTTTCAGAAAATAATCTTTTGTGCAATCAAGTATGAATGAGTAGAATTACGTGAGATAGTGGGATCTTGAAAACTTTAAGTTGAATCAACTATGAAATCAATCAAGTAGGTTCTTATCACTTAAATCAGAATAAAAGTTCAAATATCAATTTTTTTATGAACCTGGGGAAAATTAATTTACTTCTCAGAAGACTGCTTTTATTTCGTAATGTTAGCCATGTTCATCATATTAAGATTAGTTGAAAACTCAAGAACTGATTCTAAACTTATCTCCTTTTTCATTCTTTTTCCAGTTTTTGATTTTATATCGATGGTCACCATTATTTGTTCCTCTTTTTCAGACATTACATCATTGTAAAGACATTTTTCATTCCCCTCAAAGTTGTTGTCGTCATTCTTTATGACCTATTTGTCGATCTCCTATTTTTTAACCGGTTTTTCATCTCTTAAGGTGGACAGAATTCTCCAGACTAAATTCTTAATATCTAACAATGATCCACATCCAAACTATTAGAAACTCAAGCACACTCCAAGAAAGAAAATTGAATGTGTCTTTCGGTTTAGATTAACCTAATATTCAAACTTTTTCTTAGATGATTAAGCTCCTACAATTTAACATCCAAACTCTTGTCTCATCATACTCAAAGCATTCTTAAATACACAATTTCTTATTTTCCAAACAGATTTTAACTCAAAACCTTGAAAAATTTATAAAATTTTTGCTCAAAACTGAGAAAACGTTGATTAGGTCACCTAATCCTCCACACCCCCACAAAAATTCTACCTTGTCCTCGATGTACAAGAAATAATCATGTGAATGCAAAAGAGGCAACGAAAATAAAGGAGATGGTGTTGGAAAGATAGTACCTAGACGAAGGAAAATGAAAGCTTTTCTACGGATCTCAGCATAAAATGGGTTAGCATAAACAAAAATCAACAACATATAAGCAAACTAGCATAGTCCTAAGAAAGTGATAAACCTACCTATACCTCCATCAGACTAAGAGATCAATCCTGATAAACAAGATCATTTAGAGGTATGGACATGTCCTCTGAATCGAATTTTTCAACAATTTACTTTAGTCGATGTCCATTTACTTCGAATTCATTGCTATTGACAGGAGTCATTATCTCGACAACCCTATGAGGATATATATTAATAATAGTAAAAGGGCCGATTCAACGAGATCGGAGTTTTCACGAAAAGAGATGTAATCGAGAATTATATAAGAGAACTTTCTGACCTGTTGTGAATGATTTTTTAAGAATATGTTGGTCATGAAACACTTTCATCCTATTCTTGTAAATTCTTAAGGCCTCGTACGCATTATTCTGGGGTTCTTCAAGTTCATTCAACTGAAGTTTACATAGCGAGCCAGCGTTGTGTAGATTGAAATTTAAAATTTTGATCGCCCAGTATGCCCTATGTTCCAACTCCACAGGTAAGTGGAAAGCCTTCGCATAGACAAGTCTAAAGGGAGACATTCCAATAGGGGTTTTAAATGTGGTACGGTAAGCCCATAAAGCATCGGTCAATCCGATTGACCAATCCTTTCGACCAAGGTTAACCGTTTTCTCTAAGATGTGTTTAATTTCTCTATTGGAAATCTCAGTTTGCCCACTTATTTGTGGGTGGTATGGAGTACTCACTTTGTGGGAGATGTCATATTTCTTCATTAAGTTCGCTAATGGCCTATTATAAAAATGTGAGGCCCCCATTGCTAATGATGGATCAAGGTGTTCCGAACCGGGAAAGGATGTTCTCTTTTAAAAACTTAATAACCATTTGATGGTCATTGTTCTGGCATGGAATCACTTCGACCCATTTAGTGACATAATCGACGGCTAGTAGAATGTATAAACTCTCAAAGGATTGGGGAAATGGTCTCACAAAATCGATGCCCCAACAATCAAATGCTTCTATGATAAGAATAGGATTAAAGGGCATTATATTTTGATGGGACAATGCTCCCAACTTCTGACAACGCTCATAAGCTTTGCAAAACTCATGAGTGTCCTTAAACATAGTGGGCCAATAAAAGTTACACTGCAGAATTTTGGCCTTGGTCTTTTTAGTAGAAAATTGATCACCACAGGCCTGAGAGTCACAGAAGGAGATGACACTCTAATGTTCATTATCTGGCACACATCTCCTTAAGATTTGGTCTGAAAAATATTTAAGCAAATACTGATCATCCTAGAAAAACTTACAAACCTCGGTAAAGAATTTTTTCTTATCTTGTGCAGTCCATTATGTCGGTGTGAAACCTGTGGCAAGATAATTAACAATGTCAGCAAACCAAGGTGAATGGGAGACTTTAAAATTGTTCATCAGGGAACATGTCATTTATATGTGTCGTCTTAAGGGAATCAAAGAGATCAAGGCAGAAAAGGTGGTCAGGCACTACATTCT
Source organism: Magnolia kwangsiensis (assembly GCA_037074715.1). NCBI lineage: Eukaryota > Viridiplantae > Streptophyta > Magnoliopsida > Magnoliales > Magnoliaceae > Magnolia > Magnolia kwangsiensis. Next base: position 35,724,697 of record CM073587.1, on the reverse strand, counting down.
CTACTCCCTTTTTATCTTTTATTTCCAAATCAAATTCTTAGAGTAAGAGGATCCATCTTATCAAGTGGGGCTTGTAAGTGCTAAGTTGTATATCTAGCACCCTAAGTTGTCAAATTTTGTTGTGCTAAAACACTTTAGTATGGTTGACTTATTTTGATAGATGGAAAGTTCATCTTCAAGTTTTGATGGGAAGTTCACCTTCATTCGAAGATGAGCGTGGTGTTATCTACATCGACGTTATATGTGATACAAGTACGCATGTTCAACTATACCAAAATAAGTTGAAGATCATCAGGTCAAGGTACTCAAGCTCAAGTGCATCATTACTTCAATCTTTGAGCTTAAAGTTTAAGCTTATGTTAAAGCTCAAGATCAAGTCTCAAATTTGAGCTCAAGTACACTACTTCAAGCTCAAGTCACAAGAACAAGCTCAAGTACATTTGCTCAAGTTTGAGACAAGTTCAAGAATTCAAGGTCAAGCTTTATGTGCTTCACAGTGTCCTATCTACCGAAATGACTGATGGTTCAATTTCAATACTCACATTTAAGGTATACATGACCCTAGAAAGACCTTAGGATTAGGTCATTAACATTGCATATTTAATTTGGATCATTGTACTTAATTTAGGCTTTGCTTCGACTAGTCCTAGTCTTGCTTCGACTAATCCAGGCACTAGCTCAACCAGTCCAGGTTTTTTCTCAACCAGTCCAAATTTAAATTTAAATTTTTATAATTTCTAGTAGACCTCGACCAGTCGAGTACCCTGCTTGACCGGTCGTGGAGACTGGTTTGACCAATCGAGTGCGACTCGACTCGAACTCCAGCAACATGATTTTTATTCACTCAACCAGTCGAGGGTCAGAAAATTTGGCAGAAAATTTGAAATTTAAAATTTGGCTAGTACTAGTTGAGCCGAACCCAGGACCAGTCGATTGAACCGATTTGTAGCCTATAAATTGTGGACATTTTTCAGAATTTATCATCCATTCCAAGCCAATTCAAGCCACCACTCTGAGAGATAAGTCCCCACTATTGAGAAGCTATTGTTAGGTATTTAAAATTTATTTTAATAGCTTTTTGGTTATTTAATTTCTTGATCTCTTGATTCCATTCTATTTGATTTAAAAAGGAGATTTTGATTTAACCTTTTATGAGATCCAAGAAATTGAATCCAAGTAGCCAAAGGTTGGATTTAATTTAAAATTCATTTAGACTTAGAACCGCTTCTTCTGTGAGATTGAACATTGAACATTATCATCTACAAAGAAGCAGTTCTACCAGCTACATCGAAGATCTTTCTTCAGATAAGTATATTTCATTTATTACATTATGTAATGTCCTGGAAAAATCCGTACAGAGACCCGAGTACCACCTCGAGCAGAAATCACTTAGGACTAAATCCTTTCGACAATAAATGAGAATTAACTAGCGCTAAATTAGATTACCTAGGAAATTATCACCAATCACTTTAAATATGATATGCAAGACCCAAAACTTGTAGAATTATTGACGCTACATTACCCTGAAACTCTATATCAAATCTAGACCGCACATCGAAGGTCAAATAGTGATGAATTTAAACAATTATGATCGCCTTGTTGGACTTGACAACCACCTCGAAAATCAAGTCCAGACATTATCCCATGGCAATTTACATGAGTCCGGAGCGAAGTGTGTGAGAAATGTAAATGTTTTTAAAAATTAAATCCGAATTTAAGTAATCTGAGTCATGTCATGTGCGGGCCAACTATAAGCATTCATACCATCAAAATTTGACCCAAATACACCCTCGGATCAGGGAAAATGTCCCACATATGCCAGTGTACTTGTGGCCCTGATCAAGTGCCGGTGATCAATGAATTGAAACTGGTCCACCATGGTCGATCTATAAACCCGATCGGACTGAAAACTTAATTTGATCAAGATCCAATATTAGGAAGCTTAAGTTCGACCGCATTCAGTAAAGGGACCTCCAGAAATGCTCCGTTGGATCGGAATAGACCCGATTTGGACATAACTTAAGTATACCATGGCCCTGGGGCTATTTCCGTCAGTTCTGGTCCTATATAAGGGTCTTAAACCCCCTCTCACATATTCCATACGAATTCTAAAATCCTAGCAAAGAAAGAGAGAGAAAGAGAGAGAGAGAATGAGTTGGAGATTCATCCTGAGGTTCTTCCCAATTACACTATGTGCCAAATCCATTCATTCATATCACTATACGGGCGATCCGGATTCCATACTTGGGTAAGAAAACCTAACCCTAACCTATTATAGGGTTTCAAATAGTTTAAGTGATGATATAACTAAATAAATTCATGCTCTAGGTTGCCAATCTGCCATTGACAAAGACTAAACATCTAAATCAAATCCGTTGCGTGTTTACAGGCGTAAGGTGCGGACTATATACGTTTAGGTTATAGTTTTCAAGGCTTTCAATGTAAGTTAATGATTTATTATTGACATGGGTACCATTACACATGCCAAATATGACATCTGTTTCATTTTACGTATACGTATAAACTATGTTGTGAATAGGGTATTTCATGTGTTTGTTGAAATATTTGTATGCATTTGAAATTTGAATTCGTGATTGCCATGATTAACTGTCATAGGTACATGTTTGTTGTATATGCAACAACTCCTTGACAAGAGGATTTGCCCTAATACGTATTATAACTAACATACGTGATGTATGTCAGAAGGTGTAGTCTAAGTGTTTGTAAAAGCGTCTGAATGAGTTAGTAGTTTGTAAATTGTGATTTATTAGGGAGTTGAGATATGAGTCCTAATTACCTTAGCTGTGTGTATGATTTCCTCCATGTATTGTATAGCTTGTTTATTCATGTTTAACTGTGTGTATGATTTCCTCTATGTACTATATATTCATGTTTAAGTTATATTCCATAACATGCTCACATAATTATAGGATTTGACTTAAGTATTCATCACTGCTTGATTTTCTCATATGCTTATTTGTTGTGATTGCACGTGGATGGGACTATATTATAGTCCAGGTGATCGGTAACAGGCCTTGAACTGGTGGCTGAGGTTGTTTTCACCACACAGGATGTGATCGATGAATCCGAGTCATACTTGGGATGTCGGTAGTGGTTAGGCCACACGGAGTGCTTATGCACTTCATGTCGATCAACTCAATGTGCACTCATCCTAGTCGAGCTCGTCAATTAATCCGATCGACCCGATGTATGTTCACCATGTTTGGACGCTACTGCTTGAATCTAAGGTACTAAACTCACCAATAGAACCCTGTTAACCTTGGTACCTCGATCCCCTAAGACTTATGAGCCAGACATGGTGGTATGGGACACCGTGGTCGAGTTGTCGGCCTATGATGGGGTGACGAGCCTCCCCATAGTGACCAATGAGCAAACCAGACACATGAGCCGAATACAGTGGTATGGAACACTGTATTCGAGCTGTCGGCCTACACTAATTTGGTGATGAGCCCTTTGTAGTGACCTCGAGCATACCTTGAAACTGCATTGAGGCGACGAGCCTTTTCGTAGTAACTAGGGTATAACTAGGCCTGCATTGATAAGGTGACGAGCTCTTTGCAGTGACCTAGAACCATAACATCATATGAGATTTGCTAGGATTGATGACCCTAGAATGGATCATTGTTTGGGAATGATATAAGGGAGGTACCTTAGCTTCCCAATCCTGCTGTATGAAAAGGATTAATAAAAACTCAGTAATCATGTACATGCACCACACTTCATGTGCCATTTGGCATTGGGCAGAGCACTGAGAAAGTGACTAACATGTGCGACCATGAGATGAAGATCACAAAGGGAGTGCAAGCGAGGGAAGGCATCATTTCTTCATACATTCTTGCATTAATCAGAGTACTTAGGGATGTTTGATTGTACTACTTTATCATTACTGGTTGACTGAATTGATAACATGTTAACCTTTGCTGTATAGCTCCACTGAGTTGATCACTTACTCCCATATTTTAGGATGGTGCTTAAACACTAACTAGACCCTATCTTAGTTTTATATGACAATGCGACACCCGAGGCAGAGCAGGATTACGAGGAGGATGAGGAGGCGTTCTCTTACATGTAGTCTTCAGGCGGGTTCATGTAAACCGTGTCCTGATCGATATGGATTCAAGGCTAAACTTATAGTGGACTATCACATTTTGACATTTATATTTTGAACCAATACTTATAATTATTGACCTGGCAGCGCATATATATTTCAGGGACTTATATTGGTTTATATATTCATTTCAGTCTTCCGCTTGCGTATTACAACTATGCCTGGATTATGTTTTGCTGATTTGGCTTTATCTAATTCATGTTTTATGCACTAATATAGACAACATACATCCATCATTAAAAATGTTGCATAAGTGATGTTTTAGAACTCGGGAGCTGAGTTATGCTCGAGCCCCAATTTTCAGGGCGTTACAATTTATGTTTTGTAAGATTGCCAGAAAATCTTTCATTTTGGCTTTGACTAAGACTGCCAAAAAATCTTGGTGTATGGGGTTTTTAATTGTGATAGCCCATTGAAAAACAATTGTAAAGGTTTTTAGGTGAACCTTGGAAAACCTTCTTTCTTAGTGAGAGCCAATATCCCTTGGGTGTGGATATTGGGAGTGAAGTAGTTGTATGGCTATTTGCGAACAGTTGGTGTACACACATGAACCACTATAATTCTTGGAGTTGTGGTAGATGATTGTATTTGTTTATGTGTGTGAATGTTGTAATCTATTTTATGCTTTTATGGTGAATTTTGTAATAACCAGGTTTATTTCTTTTACCTCTATATTAATTTAAGTTTTTGATACTCACAGATGTTCTAGAAATCAGGTTGTCCTACCATAAGCCATTGGTTTTTGGTGTAAGGTTGTCCTTAGAACAATGCATGTATCAACCTCTCAATACTTGTGCATTTGAGGTTGCTTTTACTTTCTGCTATCTGTGTTATCTTTCTGCATTTTATTTTTATTTGACATAGTCCTATTCACCCCCCTCTAGGACTCGGAACTCACCCTTTTTAAGTGGTATCAGAGCCTAATAGCTCATTCTATTAGATTAATTTCCTGAGTTAAGCAATCTCGTGCTCTTAATATGTCAAATTTTGATAGCCTTTCTATTACTAGGCCACCACCATTTGATGGCTCCAATTATGCTTATTGGAAAGCCCGGATGAGAATCTTTCTGAAGTCCATCGATGAAAGTGTGTAGCAAGCAATGGTTACCAAATGGAAACCACCAGTGACTGAAGTTCTAGGCAGTGATAGAACCAAGTCCATGTAAGTATCACCTTATTATTTATGGACCACACCTCAAAAAAATGAGAGCAGTGCCAATGCCAAAGCTTTAAATACAATCACTTACGCACTATCTCTAGATGAGTTCAAAAGAATTATATCTTTTGATACTATAAAACATGCTTGGGATATCTTAGAAATGACACGAGGGAATGACTATTGTTAAAAATTCTAAGGTTCAGATCCTCACCACTAGGTTTGAAGAAATACGTATGAAAGAAAATGAATCATTCATGGACTTTTATACTAAACTGAATGACATAGTCAACTCAATGTGGGGTCTTGGAGATAACATTCCAGAAAGTAAAGTTTGTATAAAGATACTGCGCTCACTTCTTGAAAGGTTTAATTCTAAGGTGACAGCCATTTAGGAACTTCGAGACACGGATAATATGAGGGTGGAGGAACTTATTGGTTCACTTCAAACCTACAAATTAAATTTCAAAGCTCCAAAAGGTAAATCTATAGCCCTTAAATCATCCAAATGTATTTCTCAAGAGAGTAATTCTGATTGTGAAAACTCAGAGGATGATATGGCCTTATTAGCCAAGAAGTTTAATAAGATTTTCAAAAGCAAAAAGAGAGTCAATTTTCAAAAACCCTCTGAGAAGAAAAAGGGTAAAACTAAAAATTACTAAAAGACAGCCAATGCTTCAAACTACCACGAATATGGACATTTGACACATAAGTACCCTAAAAGGGATAAGCCAAAGAGAAAAGGCATGTTGGCCACATGGGATGAATCGTCCTCCTCTGAAGCTTCTTCTAAGTCAGATGATTCAGAACCCTAATCTATAAGTGAAGTTAAGGACCTAATGACTCTAGCCAGAGTCACGTCCACAGATAGTTGTGATATATCTGAATATGAAAATTTGAGGAGTGAATCTGAAAGCGAAGACGATCTTTAGGATGCCTACAATGCCCTATACAGGGAGAGTTGTAAGATTGTTGTCAAGCTTAAACATTAAAAAGAAAAGTTTCTAAAATTAAAAGAGGATTTTGAAAACTTAGTTTTAGAAAAATCACATATTTCTGATTATTTTGAAAAAAATCAATGTGATTTAGATTTCAAAACATCTCAACTTGAAAACCTAAAATCAGAAAATGAGAAATAAAAAATGGAAGTCTCTTCTATCTTGAGTTCAAAGGATACTTGGAGGTAATCCCAAGGAGACCCTAAACTTGAAAAATTACTAACTGGATCAAGAAAATGTGGAGATAGATCGGGTCTGGGCTATGATAAAAACATACCTCTGAAAAATAAGAATACTCCTAAGTTTGTTAAAGGAGAGTCCTCCAACTAAAAAGGAAAAAGATTGAATCAAAATGGTTTTAAAAATCCTAAAATATTTCAAGCTACCAAACCTAATATCAACCATATCAATCTTAGAAATCAGAATTATAATCCCTTAGCTGAGTAGATTGTTGATTTACTTAAGGAGTTTCTGAAAACTAACTCGTATGAGAGAATTAATAATAACTACAAGCGTAGAAAAATCGACAGTGCTCTAAAACCCAAAATGGTGATGAAATGGGTCCCAAAGGCTACTTGTCTGGTTGCCTACACCACTTTCAAGGCTTCGATTCAATCAAAGTGGTACCTAGACAGTGGTTTCTCTATACACATGACAGATGATAGAGATTTATTCACTAATTATAAAGAAAGGACTGACGAGTCAGTCAGATTTGATGAAGGAAGCTACTGTAGAATAATTGGCCAAGGTACCATTCAACTTTTCAATCTTCTTCCTTTTGAAAATATTTTATTCCTAGAAGGTCTTAAGCATAATCGTTTAAGTATTTCTCAAATTTGTGATAATAAACATAGTGTGAAATTCACTAATCAAGGTTGTGAGATTTCTAATGAGAAAGGTTATGTGATATTGAATGGTCGCAGAACATCTGAAAATTACTATATTGTAAATGATTCTAGCTTGTCTAAATTATCTTGCTACCTGGTCCAAACCAATGAGACCGAGTTATGGAACAAACGCTTTGGACATGTAAACTACCAAAATATATATAAACTGAGCAAGGCCGATCTAATAAGAGGTCTACCCAAATTGAAGAAAATGGATAATATTTATGGTAAATGTCAAATCGAAAAACAAACAAGGAGTAGTCACAAGAAATTGAACTCCTTTGCCACATCTAAATCCCTTGAACTCCTCCACATGAATCTCGTTGGACCTACTAGAATGGAGAGTCGAGGTGGAAAGAAATATTTTCTAGTAATTGTGTATGATTTTACCAGATATACATGGGTAGCTTTCATGAGAGAGAAGTTTGAAACTCTCGATGAAGTGAAAAGGATACTTAAGCGTATCCAAATTGAAAAGGAAACAAATATTTCTAAAATTCGAAGTGATCATGGATCGAAATTTGAGAATAGTAATTTTGAGAAGTTCTATAGCAGATATCGCATGAATTTTCTGCACCTAAGATAGTTCAACAAAATGGGGTTGTTGAAAGGAAAAATCGTGTGCTTCAAGAAATGACCAATGCTATGTTAAACAGCATGAAGTTACTTAAAAATATTTAGGCTGAAGCTGTGAACACTGCATGTTATATAATTAATTATGTTTACATCAGAAAATTGAAAGATAAACCAACATATGAACGGTGGTTTAATAGAAATCCCACAGTTAAATACTTTTAAGTTTTTGGTAGTAAGTGTTATATTTTGCGTGATTACGAAAATTTAGGGAACTTTGACACTAAAAGTGACGAAGGGATCTACCTAGGGTATGCTCTAAACAGTCGAGCGTATCATGTTCTCAACAAGAGGACTGATATCATTCAGGAATCCATAAATGTTGTTATTGATGATCACCTGAATACACCACCTCCAAGTTCAGAAGATGATGAAGTCAATTTTATAGATAAACCTGACTCTTCATCTAGCTAACTCAACACTAAACTTCGATCAGTTAAAGACCATCCTACTGATCAAATAATCGGTAACCCTCTCACTGGTGTGCGTGAAAGTGCACCTACTAAGTGCCCTGGTTTGTCAATTACTTTGTAAGTTGAGTCAGTCGGACAACAGTGCCTGACAGGAAGATCAAGTCAAGTATCTGCCTCGACTAGATGTGTGGAAGCTCACCATAGGTAAATCATAGCCTCACATCCCATGTACCAAAATACCAAGTGATCAAAACCCTTAAAAAGAACTAGAACAACTTAGAATTTTTGTGTAAGAAAACTTTTTATCAAATAGGAAAATCTTTAAGTTTTTCTTACACTGTCGATTATATCGATTCCCCTTTCGATATGATCGACCAACTCTATCGATGTCCTTGACATCTCAATCGATACAATCGAGTGAGGACAAAAAGTGTCCAGCAATCAAACAATCATCTGGACGATTTATCGATATATCGACTTGTGAGTCGATATCATCGATATTCGAATATCGATCATATCTGAAGCAGATTGATAATATTGACAGACTATTTTTTGGTGCCCCTATTTTTCTAAAGAAAACTAACATAAGCTTTGATATATCGATGACTGTCCGATTCAATCTGAACTCAAAAATCGATCATATCGGAAGTCAGTCGATCATATCGATTATGGGCGCATGTTTTCTCCAGCATAAATTTCAGATTGTTTTTAATGTTGATCAGGGTGCCAGTCGATAAATCAATATTCATATGTCGATCATATCGAGACCTTGTCGATTGAATCAAAATCGGACACAAACTGTCCAGCAACCTTATAGGTAAATCTATACAATTTATCGATCCCATCAACATGGTCTCCGATATCATCGATATACAAATTCTGATGACATCGACTGTTCTCTGATCATATCTGTAGAACCTGAAATTTCTCAAGGCTTCTCTCTTGTTTTCACCTGTCGATAGATCGATCCATCTCTCAATAGAATCGGAGTTCAAAATCTGATAATATCGATGTGTGTATCGATCTCATCGACCAATTGGCGAAAGGTTTCCAAAAGCGAAATGACATTTGAGTTTATATCATCGAGTGGTATGTCGATACAATAGAGAGTATACGATCGATCATATCCACGATTACTCGATGATATCGAACTCTGTCATAAATATAACCGTTTATATCCGTTGGAACCTTTTGCCTATAAATAGAGAGATTAGTCTTTATTGCTGTGAGAGAAAGTAGAGAGTGCTTTTGAGTGTTTTAAACTTCATATCCTTTATCCTAAGCCCTTTCTCTCAAGAAGTTCATCCTCCAATCCACCCTCATCATTGATATTTCATAAAGTAGATTGGGGAATGAATTTCTGCATTCAAGGATCCTCCAGTTACTACTTTAATGACAAATCAATAAGCTGGGATGCCTTGAATGCATAGATGATTGGAACCACTCTATCTTCCTTATAGGAAAATCTTCAGAGAGTGGAATTCATCATAACCTTGACCCAACCTAAACCTAGCATAGGTACATCTTTGTGTTGCGGATCAAGGAAGCTGAAGACTCTTCATTAACAAGAAGGAGATCTTCATCACTGAGCTAAAAGGGACTCATCAACTTATCTGTAAGTACTTAGAGTCCAGAGGAAATTTATGATCATTGCTTTTTAGGATTGGGTCGTAGGTGTTGCTCACCATTTGAAGTCCTCAAAGGAGGCCTCCGATGGGAGTGTACGTGCGTGGATGCGTTGTGTGGACCCTTGGTCTGTGGAGAGCATAAACATCTGGGTGCATTGTGTGGACCCTTGCTCTGTGTGGGCAAAAACATCTAGGTGCATTGTGTGGACCCTTGCTCTGTGTGGGCATAAACATCCAGATGCGTTGTGTGGAACCTTGTTCTGTGTGGGCATAAACATCTGGTTAGGAGTGCACCAGCAAAACTCCAGGGTTTGAGGTGAACCGAGTAGAAACCTCTGTAAAGGTTGAAGGTGAACCTGATTTAAAACCTTAGGTTTGAGGTGAACCATGGGAAACCTCCCTAGTGAAATCCGGTCACTCAAGGGTTGAGTGTGGAAGTCGGTAGTGGAGTAAACAAGTAGTCGAACCGCTATAAAATGACTGTATTTGAGATTGATATTGTCTTTCATTTATGTGATTGCTTTATATGCCTTTATATATGATTATCTGAAATCACATCTTATGCACACACAGTCATATCCATCACAATCCGATTTATAAAGTTTTTTTTATTACAAGTAATTTGTGATTGGATCCTCTATCAGGCTTGAAAGCCAATAGAGTTAATTTTTTGAGTAATCCTAATCTGTACTCTGTGATAGGATTAGTGTGATAGGATTAGTGTGATAGGATTGAAATATAACTTATAAATCTTTAAAAAGTCCTATTCACCCCCCTCTAGGACATATTGGCATATTCCTACTTCAACTCAAGTGGTCTTCACCGCTATTTCAATTGGTATCAGAGCGGGTCTCTCTTTAAGGGCTTCACCACCTAGAGAGTGATCTTGACTGAAGTAGGAATCATGATCAAGAAAGTTCCAGAGGATGTGACAGATTAAAATTGCCTTATAATCCACACCGCTCTTAAAGCTGGCAATAGTTCGAAGTGGTATCTTGATAGTGGATGTTCCAGACACATGACTGGTGATCATACTTATTTTTGTTCATACTCAAACTTCGATGGTGGATCAGTCACATTTGGAGATGGTAGCTCAGCCGAAATTGTCGGACATGGAACAATAGGAGTACCAGGTCTTCCAAAAATTAAAAATATTCTCTGTGTCGAAGGTCTGAAACATAATCTCCTTAGTATCTCTCAAATCTGTGACAAGGAACATCTGGTCACTTTCTCAAAGGATGTGTGTAGAATAATAGATCATACAAGAAAATTCCTCATAAAAGGTTCATGCACTAGTGATAACTGTTATATTATTGAGAGTACCAACGATAAGGGATTGTCCACAAAATGTAACATGGCTGTAAAGAATGAATCAAGATTATGGCATCAAAGGTTGGGACATGTTCATTACCAAAATTTAGCTAAACTTAGCTTAAAAAACTTGGTGAGAGGTCTTCCCAAAATCATAAAAGAAGAAAAAGTAGTATGTGTGGAATGTCTAAAAGGAAATCATATAAAAGTTGGACATAAAAAGATAACCACCATAGCTACAACAAAGCCCTTGGATCTATTGCATATGGATCTGGTGGGTCCTACTAAAGTAGAAAGTCATGGCAAGAAAAGATACTTTTTGGTGATAGTAGATGACTACACTAGATTTACTTGGGTTGCATTTCTTCGAGAAAAATAAGATGCCTTTGGAAAATTTGTTATCTTGGCAAAACAAATTCAAAATGAGAAAGGATATGACATAAAACGCATCAGAAGTGATCATGGTGGTGAATTCAAAAATTATGAATTTAAAAAATATTGCAATGATAAAGGAATTCATCATAAATTTTCAGCTCCAAAAACTTCCCAACAAAATGGGGTTGCTGAAAGGAAAAATCGAGTATTATAGGAAATGGGATCAGTCATGCTAAATGGAAAGGACATGGCAAAGAGCTTTTGGGTAGAAGCTGTCAATACCGCCTGCTACATCATAAACAGTGTATATCTTAGAGCAAGTCTGAACAAAACTCCATATGAACTATGGTATGGGAAGCCGCCAAATGTGAAATACTTTCGGGTCTTTTGTAGTAAATGCTACATTTTAAGGGATAGGGATCACCTAGGGAAGTTTGAATCTAAAAGTGATGAGAGTATTTTTTTAGGATATGCCATGAATAGTCATGCTTATAGAGTATACAACTTAAGAACTCTTACTATTTAAGAATCTGTGAATGTGGTAATTGATGATCATCCTCAAGATATGAATTCGCCTATGAATGAGATAGAAGATGACGTAGATTCATGCATACCCGAAAAATCAGATGACAAATCATCATTATTGAATGAACATCAGCAATCATCTGACAAACCCATCATTAAAGATCACCCTCGAGAGAAAATTATTGGAGACCCTAATGTCAGTGTAAGAACTAGACGATAAATAGACAATGTTTATAGTCATTTCTATTTTATCTCAAAGATTGAATCCAAGAATATTGTACAAGCTCTTCAAGATGAATACTGGATAGATGCCATGTAAGAAGAACTTCAATAATTCCAGAGAAATGAGGTGTGGAAACTAGTTCCTAGATCAACTGATACTAATGTCATTGGAACAAAATGGGTCTTCAAAAATAAATCTGACAAATCAGGGAATGTAATTAGAAACAAAGCAAGATTGGTTGCTCAGGGATACTCACAGATTAAAGGAATTAATTTTACATTTGCCCTTGTTGCATGTCTAGAGTCCATTAGAATTCTTATGTCTGTTGCATGCGCACTAAAATTCAAATTATTTCAAATGGATGTTAAGAGTGCCTTTCTCAATAGGGATCTTGCTGAAGAAGTATATGTGGAACAACCAAAAGAATTTTCGGACCCACCCTAAGTATCCCTATCATGTTTATCATTTGGACAAGGCTCTATATGGTCTCAAACAAGCACCACGCGCTTGGTATGAATGGTTAACGAAGTTTCTCCTAGACCACGAATTCCGCAGAGGAAGTGTAGACAAAACACTATTCACCCAGAGAACAAAGGACTCATTACTTACTGCACAAATTTATGTGGATGATATTGTGTTTGGATCAGCATGCGGAGATGAGGCATTCAAATTCACCAACCTCATGAAATCAGAATTTGAAATGAGCATGGTTGGTGAATTAAATTTCTTCTTAGGGTTACAGGTCAAGCAACTGGATGATGGAATTTTCATAAATCAAACCAAGTATGCAAAAGACCTAGTGAAAAGATTTGGTCTTGAATCTGGTCGCACTTATCACATGCCTATGAGTACTACTCTAAAACTTTCAAAAGATACTAATGGGAAAAGTGTGGACCAGCATCTTTATCGAAGCATGATCAGAAGTCTGCTATATCTAACTGCCAATCATCCAGATATATCCTTTAGTGTTGGGGTGTGTGCTCGTTATCAGGCGGATCTTAAGGAATCTCACCTAACAGCAGTTAAAAGGATTATCAAGTATGTTGGAGGGACAACTACCTTTGGACTATGTTATCCACATGAAACCTCCACCATTATTGCAAGATATTCAAATGCGGATTGGGCTGAAATTTTGGATGATCATAAATCAACATGTAACACCCCAGATTTTTACCAACCTGGAGTTAGATGTCCTTAGGCAATGGGTCAACCTTATCACTTTCAGAGCTCAATCCCAAAGCCAAAGAAATCACTCTTCAACCCATTTCCTTCAAAACTCACCTTTCACCACCTCATTCTTCAAATTTCTCTAAGTACTTTCATATTAGACACGAATCCTCAAGTTTAAATAGTAAAGAACACCGATCCTAGGGTATTAATGATGAAGAACAATACCGAAGCTAAAAATTACTGTGAATAGTAAATAAATGAGTAAAATGGGTTTTGACCCTTAAAATTTTGGAATATAACAAAATATATAGGTTAGTTGGATAAATTAGCGTCTCCTACCCCAAAATCATATGCTATACGCTGTAAAAATTAATTCTGGTTTACAAACTGGCCCTGAAATGCCTCGAACGGAGTCGTGGGCCCACCCATGCTAATCCACAATGATCCAAGGTGGGCTCCACATATTTTTGGGACCTAGGGGGTAGGGGGAACCATCCCCATAGGGCGTCCATCGCTGGATGTGAGTTTGGTCGGCGATGGCATCGCCGGTCAAAATCATCAATTGGGTCCGGGCTTTGGGCTGAGGTGTTGGGGGCTAGGGTAGCCCCTGGTATGTGGGTCGTTCGTTAAAAATACCCCAATCAAGTACTTCCTTAACAAAGTGGCCCTCCAAGCTCTCCTTTCTCACAAAAATGCCTAATTTTTGGCAAAAACCACCCCTCCAAACTCTTCCTTCTTCCGTTTCCAAACACCCTCGCTCCACCCTCTAAATCTCATCTCAAATAAAAACCAATAAAGGCTACTTCCTTTACAAATCCAGCGAGAATCACCTAGCGCTGCACTAGACGACCTGTGAAATTCTCACCAATCACTTTCAATACGATCCGCTAGAGCCAAAACGTATAGGATAGGTGACGCTACAATACCGTAAAGTCTAGGATCAAACTCTATTCCTGATTGCTCTTTGGAGCACCTTGAAAACTTTGTATCGGCTCTGGACCGCACATCGAAAGTCCGATTACCCCGAACTTAGACAATCCGGACCGCCTAGTTAGACTTGACGTTCATCTCAAAAATCAAGTCCAACTGATGTCCTGACACTATTTTACTGGGTTCGGAGTGAAGAGAGTGAGAAATAAATATAATTTATAAAATCTGGCACGTCCGCTTGCGCGCTCTTTCTAAGCATTCTGACCGTCAAAATCTGATCCAAATACACCCTCGGATCAGGAAATATTTCCCAGTTAGGTCAGTATTCTTGAAATCCCTGATCGAGTTCCCGTAACCGTTGAACTGAAACTGGTCCGCCACAGGCGATCTGGAAATTCGATCGGACTGAAAACTCTACCTGACCTAGATCCAATGTTAGGGAACTTAAGTCCGACCGCATTCAGTCACAGGACCTCCAGAAATGCTCCGTTGGATAAGAACAAGCCCTCTTTGGTTACAAAATAAGTATACCTTGGCCCCAAGTCTATTTTGGTCACGTTTGGGCTTATAAAAAGGGCTTAAACCCTTGCTCTTTCATTCCGTATGAATTTGGGGAGAGAAGAGAGAAAAGAGAGAGAAAGGGAAGGAGATTTGGAGCTCTCTCCTGGGAGTCTTCCCTGCTGCTCCATTTTCCATAGCCGCCGCTTCTGCACCGCCATTCCGGTATTTTCAGCTCCACTTCTAGGTAAGAAAACCCTAAGCGCTTGCTGTTTTAGGGATTTCTTCGATTCAAATGGTAAAGTAGCTTATGTACTTGTGCATCAGGTCGCATTTACGCCGATGACGAAGCATTGACGTTCTATTCGAATCGATACACGTCTATGGTAAAAGGTGCGGATCTTAGACGCTTTGATTGACTGATTTCAAAGCTTTCACTGTCGTTTAATAGTATATTATCGATGGCAATGCTGTTTGACATGTACAATGTGCTGTCCATTTTTTGTTTCGTAAACGTATGGTAAATATGAGATTTAGGGTATTTTAGGCATTTATAGGAAATACTGTATACGTCCTTATTTTGCTGAAATGCTTGACATGTAAATTCATCGTGCTATGATATTATATATGCGTGTTGAAAGGGCCTAGCTATATACCCTAGAGGGGAGGGTGAATAAGGCAATGCCAAATCAAAATAATAACAGCGGAATAATAAAAGATTTAAAGCACAATGCTGAATATAAAACAATCACAATAGCCTAAAATAAAGAGATTGATACTTTATCAGTTCTAAGGACAACCTTACACCAAAAACTAGAGGTTTAAGGTATGACAACCTTATTTCTAGAACGTCCTTGTATCACAAACCAAAGAGGAATAATAAGCAATGAAATCAAAATAACTTGTGGAAAATAAATCCTAAGTTATTACAACATACATCCACACTTGCTTGAAGTGATTACAACATTCATCCACAAACACTCTCCACAAAACAGAATGAATAAAAGAATGAAAGAATAAAGCACATCCACAACACAACGATTTATAGTGGTTCGCCTATGTGTACACCAACTATTATCCAACAGCCACACAGATTGCTACTCCACTCCTAATATCCTCACACAGGGGATATTAGCATGCACTATCAAAATAGGTTTCACAGGTTCACCTAAAACCTTCACAATTGTGTCTATGATCTCGGGCTTACACAATCCAAAAACCCCACAATCTGAGTTTTCTGGTTCTCCTCAGATAACCAATACAATGAGATTTTTCTGGCGAATCTCAAACAAAAACCAGAGAAAGTAAATTACAAAACATGTAAAATACCTGAATCATCTTTTGATGAAGCCGGTAGAACCAATCGGAGTAGAAGTTCGATTCGACGTTAAAGTCCAATACTCACTTTAAGAATGGTTCTAAGTCTAATTGATTTTAGATTAAAAGGGCTAGATCTATTTGATTTTGAATCCAGAAGAAGGAATAACAGAAATTCCCCTTTTCTAATAAGATTGGAATGTAGATCAAAATCAAGTAAGAATAAGCTAGCAAAATGGATATTAAATAAGTACAAAGCAACTTAAAATAAACACAAACTTATCTCAGAGAATAGCCTAAAGAATGCTTGAATAGAATTGATTTGAAGTACTAAAACTCTGAAGTTCGTGCTCAATTTATAAACTGAAAAATCCCATCTACGACTGGTCTTAGGATCCTCGGACTGGTTGTAGCTCCAAAGATTTTTGAAAGATTTTCACGGAATTTGATTTTCAGTTCCACGACCGGTCGAGGGTGGTCTACGACCGGTCGTGGGTCACCTACGACTGGTCGCGAGACACCTACGACCGGTCGTAGGACCCCAAAAATGGTTGCTGGAGTTTGAGTCGTAGGTCTACGACCGGTCGAAGGATGAGTCGTAGAACTCACAGGACTGATCGTAGGATGTCCAGGACTGGTCGTAGGACAGCTAGAAAGATCCAAAAATCTTCAACTACCTAGGACTGGTCCTGAAAAACCTAAGACTGGTTGTAGCAAAGCTAGGACTAGTCTTGAAGTCCCTAGGACTGGTCTTAGAACACTCCAAATAAGCATATAAAGATATATGAGTTATGTATCTGGAATGACCTACAATAAAGCTCATCATAAGGTCAATCTAAGGTTAAACAAACCTTAAAAGTGAGATGGACAATGAAAGTCTGTAGACTCAGATGACCCTTAAGAGAAGCTCGTGAATATTCAAAACTTGTAGTAGGCCTTCATAAGCTTGATCTTGACTTGACAAAATCTTCTATTAAACTTGAACTTGATCAAACCTTGAACATGCAACCTTGAATACTTCTATTCTTGATTTCTTCATCCAAGACTTGAAAACTTTCTTCTTTTAAGATCTTGACTTGAAATGCGATGTTGATTGCAATGACTAGTCTTCAAACATAAAACACAAGATATACAAGACTAGAAATAGGTTTTGGCACCACAAAATTTGACAACTAAAGGGATATGAAATCATAGCACTTACACGTGTATAATCTGTTTGGCGAAGAGATTCGCCCTAATACGCACTTTGGGTCGACATACGCTATGTAGACTAAAGTGTGTAGACTAAGTATTTGTATAAATTTTTGTATTAGTATGTATTGAGTAAATGGTGTTGTAAATTAGTTTTGAGAATGAAGTTTCAATCCACATGATGTTGTATATGATTTCCTACATGTTTGCTATATGAATTGATTTCCTTATACGTATGGAATACATGTGTTGGTTGATTGCTTACATTGTATGTTATAACATGTGTTAGCATACTTGTATGGTTTATATTCATTTCTGTTACTCATATGCGTACTGATGTTGATATGCAAATGCTTGAGGCTATGACATAGTCCAGGCAGTCGGTAACGGATTGAATTCGTGGTTGGCTTCTCTTTGCCACGAAGGACGTTTCGATGAACGCGAGTCGCGTCTTGGGTTGGCGGCAGTGGTTAGGCCACACGAAGTGTTTCATGCACTTCATGTCGCTCAGCTTGAGATGCGCTCGTACTAGTCGAGCCCGTCAAGTAACCCGACTGGCCATTGTATGTTCACCATGTATGAGTCATGACTGCTTGAACCTAAGGTACTGAACTTACCATTAGAAACCCTGTTAACCATGGTACCTTTATCCATAAAGACTCATGAGTCGGGCATGGTGGTATGAGACACCATGGTCGAGCTGTCGGCCTACGCTGGGGCCACAAACCTCCCCGTAGTGACCAGTGAGCACCCTACTCTGAGCAGATTATGGTGGTATGGGACACTATATTCTTACTGTCGGCCTACACTGATCAGGTGACGAGCCCTTTGTAGTGACCTTGAGTTTATCCTGACACCGCATGGGGGCGATGAGTCCTGATGCAGTCTTAAGGACATAACTAGGCCTGTATTGATAAGGTGATGGGGGAGAGGTGCAACGAGTGCGAGCAACAGCCCTGGCAGCCCTTGCAGCGACCTACAAACTATAACATCGTATGTAATTTCTAAGAGTGACGACCCTAGACAGGATCTGTGTTGGGATTGATATAAGCATGTTTAGAATGTATATAATTAGAAGTAAATCCCAGAATTTTCCTTTTGAATTACACTTAGAAATTCTTCATCTTGGGATTTGAAAATTCCATCTCCTACTTCCCAACTCAAGACGCATTTTCCAAAGTCTATGAATCGATTTTAATCCCCTCCCACCCTCCTACCAAATATGTCATTCCTAATCCCGAGGTGGGATTAGCAACGCTATCCATTTAATACAACTTCATGCCACTAGCCCAAACAGGCCCTTAGAATTTTAGACCAAGAGTTAGTATTCTAGATTTAGAAAGATCTAACAGTATAGGAAATCTAATAAATTAATGATGTAAACCCTAGGACCTCTTTAGTTGATATGAGCATATGTGTAGTGCTCGAGCACAGCTACGTTTAGGTTTGGGCAACTCAAATTTAACTAGACAACTTCTGGCCCTAAGCTATAAAATAAATTTCTTGAATTAGGAAGGGTATGAAATCACTTAGCGTATGAACATAGACTTTAGAATATAACTAGTGAATACTACTACTCCTAAGTTAAGACTAGGTTATTAGTTACGCTAAGGAATGTAAAAGGCTAATTATGCTAAGGTAATAGAATGATAGACTTAGACTTAGTTAGTCAACTTGATTTGGTTGGAGTAGAACCTCATTCCTTCGATAGATCCCCTTAATACTTATAGACTTCTTTTATAACCCTTAGGAAAGTTGTTTTAACTTAGAACCATTCACTCTCAGGAAAAACTTATAAATCCCTCAGATTGAACTCAGAATAAACCAGCACGCCCCTTCGAATTCCCCTTAGAATTGCCTTCCCAAGGATTTATTGCAATCGGGAACGCAGAGTAAAGGAATTGTATATTAGCGATGTATTCACGGTTTGAATCGACTTCTGAATCCTAGTAGTTACCAATAAATCCAATGCTCTGATCAAGCAGAAGATCGGCATCGACTTAGATTAAGAACTGATACGATAAATTTTCTGTCATCGCGAGGCAGGAGGTCTATGTATCCGACTCAGAGCTACTACACAACTTTTCTTCCGTGTTGGCCCGACCATCTACAACCAAAAGTTATTGCTCTGCCTTTGGGACTTGTTGAGGGAATACAGCCAATAGAGATTAGACATCTTGCCGCAAGCTCACACCTTCCCCTGAACTTAATCACAATAGGGATTAGGTTTCTTTCTACAACCATAGGTACCAATACCATAAAACGCCTCATTAGTAAGGGAAGACGAATGTAGTGAGAGGTTGTTTCCCATTTCTTGTTAAGGAGAGGCCTTAAGTTACGCCAAGTTCTGATATACGGGTCGAGGCATAGAACCTTGAACCTTAAGTAGAACTGAGTTTTAAGGGGGGAAGAACGTACCGAGCCTAATCTAGTTAGCATTAGCTGACGCCACCGTTGTATCAGAGTAACGCAGCGGAAGCGTGGTTAGCCCCTTCCCCACTGGCCCAGGATCGAAACAATTGATTTAGGTTATACGTAAGGTTAGGTCATTAAATAGGATTTGAACTTTCCTTAGAATGTCAGTACTAAAGTCTCTCTAGAGACTCGTTACCCTTAGCAAATTTTGGGGACGAAATTTTATTTTAAGGGGGGGAGATTGTAACACCCCAGATTTTTGCCAACCTGGAGTTAGACGTCCTTAGGAAATGGGTCAACCTTATCACTTTCAGAGCTCAATCCCAAAGCCAAAGAAATCACTCTTTAACCCATTTCCTTCAAAACTCACCTTTCACCACCTCATTCTTCAAATTTCTCTAAGTACTTTCATATTAGACACGACTCCTCAAGTTTAAATAGTAAAGAACACCGATCCTAGGGTATTAATGATGAAGAACAATACCGAAGCTAAAAATTATCGTGAATAATAAATAAATGAGTAAAATGGGTTTCAACCATTAAACTTTTGGAATCTAACAAAATATATAGGTTAGTTGGATAGGTTAGCGTCTCCTACCCCAAAATCATATGCTATACGCTGTAGAAATTAATTCTGGTTTACAAACTGGCCCTGAAACACCTCGAACGGAGTCGTGGGCCCACCCACACTAATCCACAATGATCCAAGGTGGGCCCCACATATTTTTGGGACCTAGGGGGCAGGGGGAACCAGCCCCATAGGGCGGCCATCGCCGAATGTGAGTTTGGTCGGCGATGGCATCGCCGATTCCGCGTTGCATCGCCGGTGAAAATCATCGGTTGGGTCCGGGATTTGGGCTGGAGGTGTTTGGGGGCTAGGGTAGCCCCGTGGTATGTGGGTCGTTCGTTAAAAACACCTCAATCAAGTACTTCCTTCACAAAGTGACCCTCCAAGCTCTCCTTTCTCACCAAAATGCCTGATTTTTGATAAAAAATCACCCCTCCAAACTCTTCCTTCTTCCGTTTCCAAACATTCTCGCTCCACCCTCCAAATCTCATCTCAAACAAAAACCAATAAAGGCTACTTCCTTTACAAATCCAACGAGAATCACCTAACGCTGCACTAGACGACCTGTGAAATTCTCACCAATCACTTTCAATACGATCCGCTAGAGCCAAAACGTATAGGATAGGTGACTCTACAATACCGTAAAGCCTGGAATCAAACTCTATTCCCGATTGCTCTCTGGAGCACCTTGGAAACTTTGTATCTGCTCTGTACCGCACATCGGAAGTCCGATTACCTCGAACTTAGACAATCCTGACCACCTAGTTGGACTTGATGTTCATCTCAAAAATCAAGTCTAACTGATGTCCTGACGCTATTTTACTCGGTTCGGAGTGAAGAGAGTGAGAAATAAATATAATTTATGAAATCTGGCACGTCCGCTTGCGTGCTCTTTCTAAGCATTCTGACCGTCAGAATCTGATCCAAATACATCCTCGGATCAGGGAATATTTCCCACTTATGTCAGTATACTTGGAATCCCTGATCGAGTTCCCGTAACCATTGAACTGAAACTGGTCCGCCATGGGCGATCTGGAAATTCTATCGGACTGAAAACTCTGCCTAACCTAGATCCAATGTCAGGGAGCTTAAGTCCGACCGCATTCAGTCACAGGATGTCCAAAAATGCTCCGTTGGATAAGAACAAGCCCTCTTTGGTTACAAAATAAGTATACCTTGGCCCCAAGTCTATTTTGGTCATGTTTGGGCTTATAAAAAGGGCTTAAACCCTTGCTCTTTCATTCCATACGAATTTGGGGAGAGAAGAGAGAAAAGAGAGAGACAGGGAGGGAGATTTGGAGCTCTCCTGGGAGTCTTCCCTGCTGCTCCATTTTCCATAGCCGCTGCTTCTGCACCGCCATTCTGGTGTTTTCAGCTCCACTTCTATGTAAGAAAACCCTAAACGCTTGCTGTTTTAGGGATTCCTTTGATTCAAATGGCAAAGTAGCTTATGTACTTGTGCATCAGGTCGCATTTACGCCGTTGACGAAGCATTGACGTTCTATTCGAATCGATACACGTCTACAGCAAAAGGTGCAGATCTTAGACGCTTTGATTGACTGATTTCAAAGCTTTCATTGTCATTTAATAGTAGATTATCGACGGCAATGCCGTTTGACAGGTACAATGTGCTGTCCGTTTTTCATTTCGTAAATGTACGATAAATATGAGATTTAGGATATTTTAGGCATTTATAGGAAATACTGTATACGTCCGTATTTTTCTGAAATGCTTGACATGTAAATTCATCGTGTTATGATATTATGTATGCGTGTATAATCTGTTTGGCGAAGAGATTCTCCCTAATGCGCACTTTGGGTCGACATACGCTATGTTGACTAAAGTGTGTAGACTAAGTATTTGTATAAATGTTTGTATTAGTATGTATTGAGTAAATGGTGTTGTAAATTAGTTTTGAGAATGAAGTTTCAATCCACATGATGTTGTATATGATTTCCTACATGTTTGCTATATGAATTGATTTCCTTATACGTATGGAATACATGTGTTGGTTGATTGCTTACATTGTATGTTATAACATGTGTTAGCATACTTGTATGGTTTATATTCATTTCTGTTACTCTCATATGCATACTGATGTTGATATGCAAATGCTTGGGGCTACGACATAGTCCAGGCAGTCGGTAATGGATTGAATTCGTGGTTGGCTTCTTGTAACGCCCGTGAAAAATCCATACTTGGGCTCGAGTACCAACTCTACCCGAAATCGCCTAGAATTAATTTCTATTGAAATTAAGCGTAAGTTAGCTAGCACAACGCTGGAGTGGCTGGGAAATAGTCCCTGATCACTTTAAATACGTTCTACAAGACCCAAATCGAGTAAAACAAACGACTCTATAACACTCTATAACCCCGGATCAAACTCTAAGCAAGTTTGGTCTCTGGACCGCTTTGAATTTTGTATTGGATCTAGACCGCACGTCGAAAGTCTGATACTTCCTATCTTAGACCGTTAGAACCGCCTTGTTGGACTTGACACTCATTTCGAAAATCAAGTCCAACCGACAATCGCAGGCTATTTCATTGAGCCCGGACTGAAGAGAGTGCGAATAGGGACAGAATTGGAATTTTAAATTCAAATCTGGCACACGACTTGACGCGTCAGTATTAAGCGTTCTGACCGTCAGAATTCATCCAGATTACGCCCTCGGATCAGGAAAAATTTCTATTTTATATCATGAGACTTTCAGCCCTGATCTACATGCGGTGACCACTGAACTGAAACTGGTCCGCCACGTGCGATCTGCGAACCCTGCCAGACTGAAAACTTAATATGTGCTATATCTGGTACGCATGAGCTTAAGTCCAATCGCATTCGACCAGGGGACTACCAGAAAGCAACTTTTGGACCGAAACAGCCCCGAAATGGATATGCACAAACTAAACTTCGTTCCAGAGCCTGTTTCTGGCATTTTTAAGCTTATAAAAGGGGTTGAAACCCTCATTCCTCTCTCCCATCTGAAAATTGTAAAACCCTAGCTTTGGGAGAGAGAAAAGGAGAGAGTTTGAGAGAGAGAGTGGAAGGATTTTTCTCACCTTCGTGTCACTGATTCCACGTGCTTCAACAACTCTTCCCAATCACCTGGCCGGTGATTTCTCTGCCTTTTCAGGTATGAAACAACCCTAAAAGTTGCTGATTTAGGGATTACTTAGATTCGTAGTATATTAGCTAACGTAACTTGTAAAACAGGTTCTCCTACTGCCGTAGACGAAGCGTATAGCTCCGTTTCAATTCACGAGTCTACAAGACATAAGGTGAGGATTTTAGACACTTTGATTGACGGTTTACAATGCTTTCAATGTCGTTTAATAGTAGATTATCGACGGCATCGCCGTTTGACATGTACAACATGCTCTCCGTTTCCTGTTTCGTAAATTAACGAAGAATATGAGATTTAGGGCATTTTAGTCATTTGTAGGAAGTACAGATTACGTTCATATTTTGCTGATGTGATTGACATGGTTTGTTGTCGCATTAGGAAGTTAGGAATACGTGCATAATTAGTTTGGCGAAGAGATTCGCCTAGTTGCACACTTCGGGTCGACATACTATATGTAGACTTAAGTGTGTAGTGTATGTGTTTGTATAAATGCTTGTATTAGTATGTATTGAATTAAATGATGTTATGAGATAGTTTGAGATTGATTTCTCAATTAATATGCTGACCTAAATGATTTCCTACATGTTGACTATATGCATGATTTCCTTTCATGCATGAAATATATGTGTTTGAAGATTTACTTAAGTTGAATGTTATAACATGTGTTAACATTCTCACATGATTGTATTTCAATTCCAATATTCTTATATAAATTGCTGATGTGATTCCATAATTGTTTGGGACTATACTTAGTCCAGGCAGTCGGTAACCGATCGAATTCGTGACTGGCTGGTCTTGGCCACGAACGACGCGTCGATGAACGCGATTCGTGTTTGGAGTTGGCGGCAGTGGTTAGGCCACGTGAAGTGTTTTACGCACTTCATGTCATTCGACTTGAGAGGCGATCGCGCTAGTCGAGCCCGTCAAGTAACCCGACTAGCCGATGTATGTTCACCTTGTATGAGTCATAACTGCTTGAACCTAGGGTAATGAACTTACCATTGTAAACCCTGTTAACCATGGTACCTTGATCCAAGAAGACTCATGAGCCGGGCATGGTGGTATGGGACACCGTGGTCGAGCTGTCGGCCTACGCTGGGGCCACAAACCTCCCCGTAGTGACTAGTGAGCACTTAGACTCGTGAGCAGATTATGGTAGTATGGGACACTATATTCTAGCTGTCGGCGTACACTGATCAGGCGATGAGTCCTTTGTAGTGACCGCGAGCGTATTCTGAGTCCACGGGAGGCGACGACCCTTCCGTTGCAGTAGAGTACGGTAGGCCTGTATTGATAAGGTGATGGGGGAGCGGTGCAACGAGTGTGAGCAACAGCCCTGGCAGCCCTTGCGGTGACCTACAAAATATACGTCGTATGACATTACTAGGAGTGACGACCCTAGACAGGATCTGTGTTGGGATTGATACAAGGGAAGTACCTTAGTTTTCCAATCTTGCTGTTTGAATGGACTAATAACAACTTGGAAATCATATCACCATGCCATTGCATGTGCATGGAAGATGTGGAGCACTTGAGGGTCGATTGCATGCCGCGGTCATAAGATGTTGCCGTATGAGGGAGATCGTCGGTGAGGGCATACATCACTTCATTTCATCTTGCATTAACAAC
The DNA here is from genome assembly GCA_037074715.1 of Magnolia kwangsiensis. Lineage (NCBI taxonomy): Eukaryota > Viridiplantae > Streptophyta > Magnoliopsida > Magnoliales > Magnoliaceae > Magnolia > Magnolia kwangsiensis. The sequence goes on along the minus strand of CM073587.1, from coordinate 35,699,579 downwards.
AGTATTAGGATTGTCTGATTTACTGCTTTACTATTATCGCATGATTGAATTGTGAACATGTTAATCTTTGCTCTATGATTCCACTGAGTTGATGACTCACTCCCACGTTACGGGATGGTGTTTGCAACACCCACCAGACCCTGTTGTAGATGCAGGTGAGGCTGAGATCCAGGAGGCAGAGCCAGACTTCGATGAGGACCAGGACGAGTTCTCGTACATGCAGTATCACGATGGCTTTGCGTAGGCGACCTGGATTGATGGGACTTCAGTGGGACCATTTTGGACATTTACTTTTGTTCATGTATATGTATATGAGACTCAGAGATGTATTCATACTTTAAAGACAGATGAGATTTACTTTGTTTTTCCATACAGTGATATATATATTATTTAGTCTTCCGCTTGCTTTTATCACTGGATCTGAAGTATGAATTGCAGTTTTGGTATAATTTTACTCATGTGAATGCTTTAAATCAGACAACATTGAATCATAATCATTTGTGTTGCATAAGTGACGGTCTGGAACTCGGGAGTTGAGTTTATACACGACCCCCGAGTTTCAGGGTGTTACAAGTTGGTATCAGAGCATGAATAAGAGTATACTGGGCTTGGGTTATGGGCTCGCGACATACGCTGTCACTTCTTTTGACTTAGGTGGGTGCGAGAAGGGTTTAGAAACACTTCTAGGATTGCAGATTCGCCGATAGGCGATGTCTATTCGAATCGATCGCACGATCGAGTCTGTAACGCATCTCGGGTCGCGTAAAGCAACCCGAATAGCTTCTAAGCCATAGGAAGTAGGGTTGAGACATCCTATGAACGATTTTAAACCCGTAAAAGTAAATTCTTGGGCCGTGGGATGACCACGACTCCTGTATTCAATCGTCAGGGCTTAAAAACCCCGTTTCACCAAAAATCTTCAAAATTTTTCCTCCCACCACTCCAATCTTCATTTCTTTCATATCCATTTCATGTTAGGCATCAAACCTAATGTGAAAATAATACAAAATAATAATTTCACCAAATTTTATAGTGAATAGTAAAATTTCAGGAAAAATGGCCATAAGGCCATTCTAACTTCATTTTATTTAGCTAATAAGAGTCTATATGGATGTAATAGCTCCTTCTACCCCAAATTCATATGCTGCATCATAGGGTTTGGTATTCAGAATTGCGGAATGATCCCGGAAAGCCCTGAACACATGTTTGGGCCTATGTAGGTCAAAATACAATGAACCAGGGGTCAAACCGTACATATCTGGGGTCCTTGGACCATGGGGGACCAGACCCATGTGGTCCAGCCAACCGAACATGAGATCGACCACCTTTCACCGTTGGATGTGAGCTTTGAGATCTGAGGGTATTTTGGGTTTTTCACACCCCACATGTGTGGTTCGTGGGTTGAAAACCCCTAAAACATGCCTCTCCTTCACAAACAGCCCTCCCCATAGCCCTATTTTCATTTTTCAGCAACCATCTCTAAAATTCGGGATTCCAAATCATCCCTAGATCCCTCCTTGGCCAAAAATGACCACCATCCATCATTCCTTTGGAGTTGGCAGCCCTTCCTCTTGAAGATTTCATCATTTGGAGCTCCAAAAACCCCCAAATCGAGCTGAAATCGTGAGGTGCTCCATTCCACTTTTTCATTTCCATTTCTCCTTGAAAATACATCCTTGGGAAGCTTGAAGCATCCCTCTACGACGCCTAGATCTCCTTTTTCCAGATTGGGCAGCCACTTCTCCGCATTTTCTCCATTTTTCATGGCTTTCGTGGAAGCCATTTTAGGCCTTTTATCACTCTCATCCATCATATCTTTGATGGGTAAAAGAAAAATCGCAACAGACAAGGCTGGGCCAAGTCGCCCTGCTCAATCGAGGAGACCGCGGGGTGGTGCCACAAGTTCAAACGCCGCCGCAGGTCCAGCTACAGCCCTAGAGTGCCGTACAAAGTGGGATTTGGATCCCCATGCTCACCTTGGGTGAGTAATTCTATCAGAGATGCCTCATGGCCAATACACTGATCACAAAGTGTTATTTGAGGCAGACGTGGAAGGCCGACTGTTTGGTGAATTTTTGTTGTTCAAGCGCATTGAAGCTGCGCATTGGGGTCCGATCTTTGAAGCTCGCGCTTGTGCTAATGTGAGCACCGTTCATGCCTTCTACGCTAGTATCCAGAATCCTACCTTGGAGCCATTGAAGTTTAAAATCCCTTTTGGTAGAGATCGGATGGCTACAATTGATGTGCGACTAATTGCGCGACTTCTGAACGTGCCTCTTGGTGATGTTCATCCTAGTGAGAAGAACCTGAGTAGGCGTGAACGAGATCGCCATACTAGGTTTCTGTATGGTAAGTTGGTTCCATGGCAGCCTAACAATAGCCTTAAGGTGACGTATATGTCTGATGATTTGCGCCTGCTGCACCATATCTGCACGTACAATGTGTATCCCAGGTCGATGAATCGCATTGAATGTACATGCCTTATGGTTGATTTCCTGTATCTAGTGGCCCAGGGAGAGAACGTATGTATGGCCACTTTCATCTTGCGACAGATAATCCTCATAGCCAAGTCAAGAAGAACATCTAAATCGCTTCCTTTCGGCAGACTAATTTGTAAGATTGCGCTTGAGTTTGCCTACAGACTTAGGCCGGAATTGCCAGTTTCGATTCATACCATTGATGAGTCGACTATGGTCAAGATGAAGATTGGGTCGCAGTACTATAAAAATCAGCTTGAGGAGGACAGCGAGGATGACTTTGATGATGAGAAAGATCAAAGCGAAGAAGAACCTGGAGCAGAGGTTCAAGAAGAGGTTCAGGAAGAAGTTCAGGAAGAGGCAGAAGAGGAGGCTCAGAATACAGATGAGAGTCCTCCTCCTTCTGCACAGGCTACTAGCGATAATCGCATTGCTCGGATGGAGGAGAGTCAAATCGCTTTGCGAAGAAAAGTTTAAAAACTTCGCGCTGAAGTCGAGGATGCCAAGGCCGTTACAAAGAAGAAATTCGGCAAGGTGACTCGCACCTTGAAGGTAATCCTGTGTTGCTTGCAGGATAAGGGTGCTCCTCCTCCGTCACCAGACTCAGACTAGCGATGCGACCTTTGATGTAGTTGTCAGTAGTTAGTCATTTCCTGCTTTATGTGTGTAAGCCTGTTAGGGCTAGTGCTTTGCTTATGTTGCTGTTACAATTTTAACTGTCTTAGTTCCCATGTATTTCTCATCATGATGCTTGTAAGGATATATCCCTTATATTGTGATAATTTTGATTAAATGAAATGCATGGAATGCCTTTGACTCCTTGTGTGAATGATTGCGGTGTATTTGTGCTATTAAGACTGACAAGGTTGCGCCCTATTTTGAATATAGGGAATGCCGCCTAAGGCTACGCAGAGCACGGTTCGGCTTGCATTGACTGAGCATATGGATCAGACTCCTTCGCAGTCTGACACTCATGCGGACCCTGCTGTGGGCCTGATTCGTGAGGCAGTTCGAGCGTCTCAGCCTGCCGCTGGTCCTACAGTTGGACCACCGCCATTTACGCCATCAGTCAGAGAGCCTCATCGTGCATCTACTTCCACACAGCATCCGCCACAGCCTGCTCCACCTCCTGACAGATTTGAGCAGATGTTGGCTATGATGCAGCAGCAGCAGTAGCTTCTGACTACCATCGTGGGGACATTAGCACAGGGTGGGGGTGTGGCTCCACCTGCACCACCTGCGCATTCAGCTGTGGATGCTTATACATACACCCAGGATGAGGGTATGGCTCATCCTGCGCCGCTTGCTTACCCTGCGGGGAATGCCGCAGATACACGGGGCCTATTAGAGCGATTTCACCGCTTACGGCCTCCCACTTTCACGGGTTCCCACAGACCCGAGGAGGCTGAGTACTGGCTCGACCGTGTGTCGAAGATTTTGCGGATGTTACATTGCACTGAGGCTGAACAAGTAGAGCTGGCCACATTCCTGTTTGAGCGAGAGGCCAGCCTGTGGTGGGATAGCGTACTGCAAACCGTTGCCGCTGACTTTGCATGGACATGGGCAGCGTTTGAGTTCCGCTTCTATGAGAAGTATTATCCCCAGACTTACAGGCATGACAGGGAGAATGAGTTTCTCCGCCTCAGACAGGCAGCCATGACAGTTACAGAGTATGAGCATCGGTTCACGGAGTTGGGCAGATACGTCCTGATGATTTTGGCTGATGAGCAGATGTGCATACGGCGCTTTTTGGAGGGTTTACGACCGAATATTCGGTCGAAGATGTGCTGTGTGAGCATTCCCTCTTATGCGGAGTTGATTCACATGTCCATGATGGCAGAGCAGGATGTGGATCGACTTGCGCGATCGCGTGGCACTGTTGCTTCTAGGCCGCGACCAGACATGCAGGACAGGCCCTTCGCGGGCAAGAGGCCTCGCGTCGACCCTCCTACTCGGGCCATAGCGCCACCACCATCGTTTTGGTGCCCCGAGTTATCGTGCACATACTGTGGGAGGTCAGGCCACTTGACGCAGAGTTGCTTCTCTCGGATGCGGGACAGTGGGTTCTCACCGCCGCAGAAGATTGACCGTGCTTGTTCACAGGCGATATCAGCACCGCCTATACGGTTAGCTCCTGCGCACCCTTCTTTCAGACCTCCGGTATCGTAGATCAGACAGCCTCCACGGCCTTTGACACAGCGGTCGAACCGGCCACAGAAGGCTCGGGTTCATGCATTGACAGCTAAGACAGCTGCGACACCGACTTTTCAGCATTCGGCCTTCGAGGTCACAACTCATATTGGAGGTACTCCTATTCTTGTGATGGTGGACACTGGTTCCACGATTTCTTTGATATCGTGTGCTGTAGTCAGGCGTCTTGGGTTACAGACCATTACCATGGATAGGGTACGAGTCCTTGCAGCCCACAGAGATTATTCAGATGTCACCCAGATGTGTGAGGGGTGTTTGGTTGATTTAGGAAGCCGGACGATGGCTATTGATCTTGTCGTCGACCCCTCTCTTATTTATCTCTACGTCATTCTTGGCATGGATTGGTTGACTGCAGCGAGGGCCGAGATTGACTGCGAGACTCATATAGTGACTGTGTACGAGCCTGAGGGTGCATCCTTCACATTTTCAGTGCGGGTAAATCTTCCTTTCCGCATACTTAGTTACGCCACTTTATTACGTGACACTGGTGCCCAGGTACTCGAGCATGTGCCAGTCGTTTCCGAGTTCGGGGATCTGTTCAGGAAGATCCCTGGTTTGCCGCCCCGACGTGAGATCGATTTCACTATCGATCTGGTTCCTGGTTCTACACCCGTCTCACTGCCGACGTATCGCATGGCACCATGTGAGATGGAGGAGTTGAGGACGCAGATTGATGGTCTGCTAGAGCTTGGCCTTATACGGCCTAGTGTGTCTCCTTGGGGAGCACCGGTCTTGTTCGTGAGGAAGAAGGACGGTTCGATGCGATTGTGTATTGATTATCGCAGGCTGAACCAGGTTACGGTGAAGAACAAGTATCCTTTACCCAGGATCGATGACTTGTTTGATCAGTTGAGAGGAGCGCAGTACTTCTCAAAGATTGATCTTCAGTCAGGATATCATCAGTTGCGCGTCAGGGACGAGGACGTGCAGAAGACAGCATTCAGGACCAGTTTTGGCCACTACGAGTTCCTCGTGATGTCGTTCGGTCTCACGAACGCACCAGCCGTGTTCATGGATCTGATGAACTGGGTATTTCGACCTTTCCTCTATCGATTTGTCGTTGTATTCATTGACGACATTTTGGTGTACTCCAAGAGTCGAGAGGAGCATGAGGAGCACTTACGTTTGGTCCTGGATACGCTCAGACAGCATCAGTTGTTCGCACAGTACAAGAAGTGTGACTTCTAGAAGCAGGAGGTGAAGTTTCTGGGACACGTGGTGTCCAAGGATGCATGTCAGTTGACCTGTCTAAGGTAGATGCGGTGCAGGACTGGGAGCAGCCTGATTCTGTCACTGAGGTGAGGAGTTTCATGGGTCTCGCTGGCTACTATTGGAGCTTCATTAAGGACTTCTCGAAGATCGCGAGACCCTTATCTCAGTTGACTCGGAAGGACGTGAAGTTCGCCTGGAATGACAAGGCGGAGTCAGCTTTTCAGGAGCTGAAGGACAGACTTACGTCCGTCCCTGTGCTAGTATTGCCAGAGCAAGGGGTTAGATACACTATATACACTGACGCGTCTAGCGTTAGTTTGGGTTGTGTCCTTATGCAGAGGGACAGGGTAATTTCGTATGCCTCGAGACAATTAAGGAAGCACGAGGAGAATTACCCTACACACGACCTAGAGTTGGTAGCCGTTATATTCGCACTGAGACTCTGGAGACATTACCTCTACGGAGAGGAGTTCGAGCTCTTTTACGACCACAAGAGCCTCAAGTACATATTCACGCAGCGAGACTTAAATATGAGGCAGCGGCGATGGATGGAGACGTTGAAGGACTTCAAGTTTGAAGTCTCTTACCATCCTGGGAAGGCGAATCTTGTGACTGATGCGTTGAGCCGCAAGAAGGCGATAGAGTTTGCGGCTCCGCTGATGGTTGCTGAGTGGGATATGGTTGAGTTTTTGCGAGACTTTGAGCAGAAACTCACCGTAGAGGAGCCGTTTGAGTTCATCGCACATGTACAGGTGCGATCTCAGATCGATGACTGAGTCATCGAGTCGCAGAGGGACGATGCGCATCTGACTGAGCTTCGAGAGCAGGCCAGTGATGATGTTGACGCCGACTGACGAGTTGGTATGGATGGGGGCTTTTGTTATCGTGGCCGCCTATGCATCCCAGATGTCCCTAACTTGAGACGAGAGATTCTCGAGGCTGCGCATTGTACTAGACTCGCGATGCATCCTGGTAGTACGAAGATGTATCGTGACATGAAGAGGACGTATTGGTGGGAAGGTATGAAGACCCACATAGCAGAGTTCGTGTCCTGTTGTCTCACTTGTCAGCAGGTGAAGGCAGAGCATCGCCGACCACCTGGACTTTTGCAGCCTATGCCGATAGCAGAGTGGAAGTGGGATTTCATTTCCATGGACTTCATTTCTAGGTTGCCGAAGATGAGGAAGGGACATGATTCCATTTGGGTGATCGTCGACCGTCTGACGAAGTCGGCGCACTTCCTACCGATCAGAATTACGAACTCTGCAGACGAGCTGGCTAGATTGTACATCAGAGAGATTGTGCGTCTGCATGGAGTTCCGCTAGAGATCGTGTCGGACAGAGACACGCGGTTCACTTCTATTTTCTGGACTCACATTCAGGAGGCTATGGGTGTGAAGTTAAAGTTTAGTACTGCCTTCCACCCACAGACAGAAGGACAGACAGAGCGGGTGAACCGGATCTTAGAGGACATGTTGCGAGCTTGCGCATTGGACTTCAAGGACAGTTGGGACGATTGTCTTGCATATGCGGAGTTTGCGTACAACAACAGTTTTCAGACGAGTATCGGTATGGCACCTTATGAGGCGCTGTATGGGCGACCTTGTCGCGCACCGCATTGCTGGCTAGAGGTCGGTGAGCATAGCTTGATTGGCCCAGAGTTAGTGCAGGCGACGTCAGAGAAGATTGATATTATTCGACGTCGGCTCCTTACAGCGCAGAGCAGACAGAAGAGCTACGCCGATACGAGACGGAGGCCACTAGAGTTCACAGTTGGGAATCATATGTTTTTACGAGTTTTCCCTATGAAGGGAGTCCTTCGGTTCGGGAAGAAGGGGAAGCTGGCACCGCGATTCATTGGTCCATTCCAGATCCTCGATCGTGTGGGAGCGGTGACTTACCGATTGGCTTTACCCACGCATCTCGTGAGCGTTCACAACGTATTTCATGTTTCTATGCTGAATAAGTATGTTGCTGATCCTTCCCATATCATCAGATGGGAGCAGGTGCAGTTAGGAGAGGATGTTACATATATCCTGCGACCGACACGTATCTTAGACAGGAAGGAGCAGGTACTGCGTAGCAAGGTGATTCCCCTTGTGAAGGTATTATGGACGCATCACTCTGAGGAGGAGGCTACCTGGGAGACAGAAGCCGAGATCAGAAAGAACTACCCATACCTTATCGAGGAGTACGAAAAGGTATAAATTTTGAGGACGAAATTATTTGTTAAGGGGGTAGATTGTAACGCCCGTGAAAAATCCGTACTTGGGCTCGAGTACCAACTCGACCCGAAATCGCGTAGAATTAATTTCTATGGAAATTAAGCGTAAGTTAGCTAGCGCAACGCTGGAGTGGCTGGGAAATAGTACCTGATCACTTTAAATACGTTCTACAAGACCCAAATCGAGTAGAACAAACGACTCTATAATACTCTATAACCCCGGATCAAACTCTAAGAAGGTTTGGTCTCTTGACCGCTTTGAATTTTTATATTGGATCTAGACCGCACGTCGAAAGTCCGATACTTCCTATCTTAGACCGTTAGAACCGCCTTGTTGGACTTGACACTCATTTCAAAAATCAAGTCCAACCGACAATCGCAGGCTATTTCATTGAGCACGGACTGAAGAGAGTGCGAATAGGGACAGAATTGAAATTTTAAATTCAAATCTGGCACATGACTTGACCCATTAGTATTAAGCGTTCTGACCCTCAGAATTCATTCAGATTACGCCCTCGGATCAGGAAAAATTTCTATTTTATATCATGAGACTTTCAGCCCTGATCTACGTGCGGTGACCGCTGAACTGAAACTGGTCCGCCACGTGCGATCTGCTAACCCTGCCAGACTGAAAACTTAATACGTGTTATATCTGGTACGCATGAGCTTAAGTCCGATCGCATTCGACCAGGGGACCACCAGAAAGCATCTTTTGGACCGAAACAGCCCCGAAATGGATATGCACTAAGTAAACTTCGTTTCGGAGCCTATTTCCGGCATTTTTAAGCTTATAAAAGGGGTTGAAACCCTCATTCCTCTCTCCCATCCGAAAATTGCAAAACCCTAGCTTTGGGAGAGAGAAAAGGAGAGAGTTTGAGAGAGAGAGTGGAAGGATTTTTCCCGCCTTCGTGTCACTGATTCCACGTGCTTCAGCAACTCTTCCCAATCACCTGGCCAGTGATTTCTTCGCCTTTTCAGGTATGAAACAACCCTAAAAGTTGCTGATTTAGGGATTACTTAGATTCGTAGTGTGTTAGCTAACGTAACTTGTAAAACAGGTTCTCCTACTGCCGTAGACGAAGCGTATACGCTCCGTTTCAATTCACGAGTCTACAAGACATAAGGTGAGGATTTTAAAAGCTTTGATTGACGGTTTACAATGCTTTCAATGTTGTTTAATAGTAGATTATCGACGGCATCGCCGTTTGACATGTACAACATGCTCTCCGTTTCCTGTTTCGTAAATTAACGAAGAATATGAGATTTAGGGCATTTTAGTCATTTGTAGGAAGTACAGATTACGTTCATATTTTGCTGATGTGATTGACATGGTTTGTTGTCACATTAGGAAGTTAGGAATACGTGCATAATTAGTTTGGCGAAGAGATTCGCCTAGTTGCACACTTCGGGTCGACATACTATATGTAGACTTAAGTGTGTAGTGTATGTGTTTGTATAAATGCTTGTATTAGTATGTATTGAATTAAATGATGTTATGAGATAGTTTGAGATTGATTTCTCAATTAATATGCTGACCTAAATGATTTCCTACATGTTGACTATATGCATGATTTCCTTTCATGCATGAAATATATGTGTTTGAAGATTTACTTAAGTTGAATGTTATAACATGTGTTAACATGCTCACATGATTGTATTTCAATTCTAATATTCTTATATAAATTGCTGATGTGATTGCATAATTGTTTGGGACTATACTTAGTCCAAGCAGTCGGTAACCGATCGAATTCGTGGCTGGCTGGTCTTGGCCACGAACGACGCGTCGATGAACGCGATTCGTGTTTGGAGTTGGCGGCAGTGGTTAGGCCACGTGAAGTGTTTTACGCACTTCATGTCATTCGACTTGAGAGGCGATCGCGCTAGTCGAGCCCGTCAAGTAACCCGACTGGACGATGTATGTTCACCTTATATGAGTCATAACTGCTTGAACCTAGGGTATTGAACTTACCATTATAAACCCTGTTAACCATGGTACCTTGATCCACGAAGACTCATGAGCCAGGCATGGTGGTATGGGACACCGTGGTCGAGCTGTCGGCCTACGCTGGGGCCACAAAACTCCCCGTAGTGACTAGTGAGCACTTAGACTCGTGAGCAGATTATGGTGGTATGGGACACTATATTCTAACTGTCGGCCTACACTGATCAGGCGACGAGTCGTTTGTAGTGACCGCGAGCGTATTCTGAGTCCACGGGAGGCGACGACCCTTCCGTTGCAGTAGAGTACGGTAGGCCTGTATTGATAAGGTGATGGGGGAGCGGTGCAACGAGTGCGAGCAACAGCCCTGGCAGCCCTTGCAGTGACCTATGAAATATACATCGTATGACATTACTAGGAGTGACGACCCTAGACAGGATCTGTGTTGGGATTGATAAAAGGGAAGTACCTTAGTTTCCCAATCTTGCTGTTTGAATGGACTAATAACAACTTGGAAATCATATCACCATGCCATTGCATGTGCCTGGAAGATGTGGAGCACTTGAGGGTCGATTGCATGCCGCGGTCGTAAGATGTTGCCTTATGAGGGAGATCGTCGGTGAGGGCATACATCACTTCATGTCATCTTGCATTAATAACAGTATTAGGATTGTCTGATTTACTGCTTTACTATTATCGCATGATTGAATTGTGAACATGCTAATCTTTGCTCTATGATTCCACTGAGTTGATCACTCACTCCCACATTATGGGATGGTGTTTGCAACACCCACCAGACCCTGTTGTAGATGCAGGTGAGGCTGAGATCCAGGAGGCAGAGCCAGACTTCGACGAGGTCCAGGACGAGTTCTCGTACGTGCAGTATCACGATGGCTTTGCGTAGGCAACCTGGATCGATGGGACTTCAGTGGGACCATTTTGGACATTTACTTTTGTTCATGTATATGTATATGAGACTCAGAGATGTATTCATACTTTAGAGACAGATGAGATTTACTTTGTTTTTCCATACAGTGATATTTATATTGTTTAGTCTTCCACTTGCTTTTATCACTGGATCTGAAGTATGAATTGCAGTTTTGGTATACTTTTACTCATGTGAATGCTTTAAATCAGACAACATTAAATCATAATCATTTGTGTTGCATAAGTGACGGTCTGGAACTCGGGAGTTGAGTTTATACACGACCCCCGATTTTCAGGGTGTTACACTTCTCTTTGCCACGAAGGACGTGTCGATGAACGCGAGTCGCGTCTTGGGTTAGCGGCAGTGGTTAGGCCACACGAAGTGTTTCATGCACTTCATGTCGCTCAGCTTGAGATGCGCTTGTACTAGTCGAGCCCGTCAAGTAACCCGACTGGCCATTGTATGTTCACCATGTATGAGTCATAACTGCTTGAACCTAGGGTACTGAACTTACCATTGGAAACCCTGTTAACCATGGTACCTTTATCCATAAAGACTCATGAGCCAAGTATGGTGGTATGGGACACCGTGGTCGAGCTGTCGGCCTACGCTGGGGCCATAAATCTCCCCGTAGTGACTAGTGAGCACCCTACTCTGAGCAGATTATGGTGGTATGGGACACTATATTCTTGCTGTCGGCCTACACTGATCAGGTGACGAGCCCTTTGTAGTGACCTTGAGTTCATCCTGACACCGCATGGGGGTGACGAGTCCTGATGCAGTCTTAAGGATATAACTAGGCCTGTATTGATAAGGTAATGGGGGAGAGGTGCAACGAGTGCGAGCAACAGCCCTGACAGCCCTTGCAGCGACCTACAAACTATAACATCGTATGTGATTTCTAGGAGTGACGACCCTAGACAGGATCTGTGTTGGGATTGATATAAGCAAAATACCCTAGTTTCCCAATCCTTCTGTATGAAAAGGACTAATAACAACCCGGTAATCATTATCCATATCGCATTGCATGTGCCTGGAAGATGTGGAGCACTGCGGGAAGAAAGCATGCCGCAGACGCAGATGGTGCCGCATGAGGGAGTATGTCGGTGAGGGCATCCATCATGTCATTTCATGCTTGCATTAACAACAGTATATAGGAATGTTTGATTATTTTCTTTACTATTAACGCGTGGTTGATTTGATAACATACTAATCTTTGCTATATGATTTCACTGAGTTAATTACTCACTCCCACGTTACAGGACGGTATTCCGGACACCACCAGACCCTTTTGTAATTATAGATGATGGCGCGGCCTGCGAGGCAGAGCCGGACTTGATGATGATGAGGAGGATCCCTCCTTTATGCGTGTTCTGATCGACGGGATTACAGGGAGGTTGATTAGACGCCATGACACTCGTCATTTTATATTTTTGGAGCACTCATGTATATTCTTTTCTTTCCATTTTTGGAGTATACATGTATTTAATTAACCTGGTAACATGTTCACACTCTGGAGACTTATAATTACTTATATATTTTATGTATTTATTACAGTCTTTCGCTTGCTAATTTAACTGTCTCTGGAGTATGATATGCTGTTTTGGCTTAATCCCACTCATGTTTAATACACCAATATAGACAACATCTAATCATAAGCATTTATGTTGCATAAGTGATGTTCTGGAACTCGGGAGTTGGGTTTCTACCCGACCCCCGATTTTCGGGGTGTTACACAACAAGTGGTGGATGCTTTTATGATGAAAATTGTTTAGTTTCCTGGTAAAGCAAGAAACAAAACTCAATCTCATTATCCACTACGGAGGCTGAATATATAGTTTCAGGTAACTGTTGTGCTCAACTCCTCTGGATGAAACAGATGTTATTCGACTACGGGATTACACAATCCACAATGAGTCTCTTCTGTGACAATACTAGTGCTATAAATATCTTAAAAAACCCAGTTCGGCACTCTCGGACCAAGCATATTGACATTCATCATCATTTTATCCGAGAACTAGTCGAAGAAATGACCATTGTGTTAGAATATGTTAGTACTGAAAAGCAACTTGCTGATATCCTTACAAAGCCTCTTAACACAAATAGGTTCTGTGACCTCCAAAAGTCAATTGGCGTTTGTTTGCATTAATAATATCTTTGGACTTATGGTACTCACTGAAATTCATAGGGTCTGAGTTGTTCATGGTTAATGGTGAACATAAGTCAAAATTCTTACAGTCTTGATAATATCTGCGCAGTATCGATTTTATAATCGATTCCATCGAAACTGTATATCGATTCTATCGACGGTTATCTTGCTGTTTTCAAACAACCGTTAGAGCAATTTTTTGGTAACAGTCCTGCGATGCAATCGGTAACTAATCGATATAATCGAAAAGTCTGTTATATAAAGAGAAAGGCACACTCGAACTCATATTTGTTTTCTCTTCCAATCTTTATAAGCATCTCACCTCTTCAAACATGATCAAAGGAAAAGGTAAGGCTTATTTCCAATCTTTAGAGGAGACAAGCATCCAATCAAATTTCCGTAGGTATCATCCTACTCCAAAGGAAAATAGTCCATTTGTCATCACTGAACGACTAGTTCTCAATAGTGTTGTTGAGCCTTTTGGAGTTGACCTTCTTCTCGATGTAATTGGGTGGCAAAATATTCTACATCTTGGAGGATCGTACCAACTGGGTGTGATCCATGAATTCTTCAAACATTTTCATATTGTTTGTGAAGAACCTCCCAGCATTCGGATTGTTCTTGCACACTACTCAAAGCTTATCACTCCAGTGACTGTGGCAAAACTTCTTGATCTTGAGGTCACTAGAATTCCGGTAACCAATCAAAATCTCAATGGACTAGGAGTATGGGGAGAAATTACCTGTGCATTGTGTCAAGGGACTATAGTTCCGCGAAATGATGAAAATTTATTGCATATCAATCATCTTGGACCCACCTTCAAAATTCTTCATAGCATTTTCTGCTTAAATGTGTACCTATGCGATATCCTTGGTGATCATCTTTCTCCATTTGTAATCAATGTTCTCTATGATGTATATCAAGAAAATCGTGTGTGCTTGCCAACTCTCCTCCTTACGCAGATCATTCGTGTCCTATAAGGACATCATAAGGAGACGTTGCCCTTTCCCGTGCTCATATGCAAGCTTGCCCACCATGCTAGACTTCCTGCCACATCTGATGAAATACATCCAGAAGCCTGGTTTGATAATGATGCATCACTAGCAGCACAACGATTTTGTCTTCCCTTGTCTCCCTCAAGACACAATCCTTCTATACCAAGGTCCGATCAACATGTTCCACCCACAATGAGGCCTACACATGGAGGATCAAATCGCACACCATTGGTCAGTCCTGAGTCGATTACTAATCATCCAGCTCATCACATCGAACGTCACCTACTCAATGGAATGGTTGGTATAGAGGACCGACTGAACAATTCTGAAAGGTGTTTCACTCTTATTGAAGAGAAGCTTGATGTCCTCCAGGGAACTACTCAACACCTGGTAGACTTGATCACGAATGATCTTTCTCGACACCATTGAGAGTCCGTCCAGTTGGCCTTTGCCTATCCTACACATCTGCTGTCATTTTATGTATTTCTTTTTGGACAAATAACAATACTGCTTTCTAGGGCAGTCTATATATTTTTTTTTGGGATAGAGGTCTCTGGATAATGACCTTTTTGTTAATATGGCTTCTTTTACTTCTTATCCTTCAGCCATTTGAATTTATGACTCCCTGGTTTAATGAAGTTTCGAGATTATGAATTGCTTGTTTCTCTTATACCTATACAATGCCTGTGCTGACTATTTCGTTGGTTTCTGGACAATGAACTCTTTTTGTTGATAGATGCTTTACACTATTCTCATTTATATACATTTACCCTTTTCTGTTGTGAAATGCATGTGTTTCTCTAACTATGATACTTGTCCTCATATGCATTCGCTCTTATGGTTCTCCCATATGCTTAATCTCTTCAGTCAATATCACTTGTTATATCTTTTTCAATGACCGACAAAAAGGGGGAGAACAATTCAAACACCCCGAGTGAAAAATTGTATATCTGTGTTGCAGGTATTAGGGGGAGCAGCCGCAACAAGAAAGGGGGAGTTTTTAAATTAAAGGGGAGAATTTATTGGGTGTGTACATGGGTGATTAGAATTTGTAAAATTGTGTTAATACATGTACACACAATTTAGGATGTATCTATCTAGATATTTTCCTAAGGTGTTTTGGGTATTTTTTCACGTAATTAACAAAGGGGGAGATTGAAAGTGCATCTACTAAATGCCCTAGTTTGTCAATTACGTTGTAAGTTGAGTCAGTCGGACAACAGCGCCTGACGGGAAGATCAAGTCAAGTATCTACCTCAACTGGATGTGTGGAAGCTCGCCATAGGTAAATCATAGCCTCACATCCCATGTTCCAAAACACCAGGTGATTAAAACCCTTAAAAAGAACTAGAACATCTTAGGGTTTTTGTGTAAGAAAACTTTTTATCAAATAGAAAAATCTTTAAGTTTTTCTTACACTGTTGATTATATCGATTCCCCTTTCGATATGATCGACCAGCTCTGTCGATATCCTCGGCATCTCAATCAATACAATCGAGTGAGGACAAAAAGCATCCAGCAATCAAATAATCATCTGGACGATTTATCGATATATCGACTTGTGAGTCGATATCATCGATATTCGAATATCGATCATATCTGAAGCGGATCAATAATATCAATAGACTGTTTTTCGGTGCCCCTGTTTTTCTAAAGAAAACTAACATAACCTTCAATATATCGATGACTGTCCGATTCAATCTGAATTCAAAAATCGATCATATCGAAAGTCAGTCAATCATATTGATTATGGGCGCATGTTTTCTCCAGCATAAATTTCATGTTATTTTTAATGTTGATCGGGGTGCCAGTCAATAAATCAATATTCATATGTCGATCATATCAAGACCCTGTCGATTGAATCAAAATCGAACACAAACTGTCCAGCAAGCTTATAGGTAAATCTATACAATTTATCGATCCCATCGACATGGTCTCCGATATCATCGATATACAAATTCTGATGACATCGACTATTCTCCGATCATATCTGTGGAACCTGAAATTTCTCAAGGCTTCTCTCTTGTTTTCACCTGTCGATAGATCAATCCATCTCTCGATAGAATCGGAGTTCGAAATCTGATAATATCGATGTGTGTATCGATCTCATCGACCAGTTGGCGAAAGGTTTTCAAAAGCGAAATGACATTTGAGTTTGTATCTTCGAGTGGTATGTCGATACAATCGAGAGTATACGCTCGATTATATCGACGATTGCTCGATGATATCAAACTCAATCATAAATATGACCGTTTATATCCATTGGAACCTTTTGCCTATAAATAGAAAGATTAGTCTTTATTACTGTGAGAGAAAGTAGAGAGTGCTTTTGAGTGTTTTAAACTTCATATCCTTTATCCTAAGCCCTTTCTCTCAGGAATTTCATCCTCTAATCCACCCTCATCATTGATATTTCATAGAGTGGATTGGGGAATGAACTTCCGCATTCAAGGATCCTCTAGCTACTACTTTAATGACAAATCAATACGCTGGGATGCCTTGAATGCATAAATGATTAGAACCACTCTATCTTCCTTATAGAAAAATCTTCAGAGAGTGGAACTCCATCATAACCTTGACTCAACCTAAACCTAGCATAGGTACATCTTTGTGTTGCGGATCAAGGAAGCTGAAGACTCTTCATCAACAAGAAGGAGATCTTCATCGCTGAGCTAAAAGGGACTCATCAACTTATCTGTAAGTACTTAGAGTCCAGAGGACATTTATGATCATTCCTTTTTAGGATTGGGACGTAGGTGTTGCTCATCATTTGAAGTCCTCAAAGGAGGCCTCCGACAGGAGTGTACGTGCGTAGATGCGTTGTGTGGACCCTTACTCTGTGGAGAGCATAAACATCTGGGTGCATTGTGTGGACCCTTGCTATGTGTGGGCATAAACATCTGGGTGCGTTGTGTGGACACTTGCTCTGTGTGGGCATAAACATCTGGGTGCGTTGTGTGGACCCTTGCTCTGTGTGGGCATAAACATCTGGTTAGGAGTGCACCAACAAAACTCCAGGGTTTGAGGTGAACCGAGTAGAAACCTCTGTAAAGGTTGAAGGTGACCCTGATTTAAAACCTTAGGTTTGAGGTGAACTATGGGAAACATCCTTAGTGAAATCCGGTCACTCAAGGGTTGAGTGTGGAAGCCGGTAGTAGAGTAGACAAGTAGTCGAACCACTATAAAATGACTGTGTTTGAGATTGATATTGTCTTTCATTTATGTGATTGCATTATATGCCTTTATATATGATTATCTGAAATAGCATCTTGTGTACACACAGTCATATCCATCACAATTTGATTCATAAAGTTTTTTTATTACAAGTAATTTATGATTGGATCCTCTATTAGGCTTGGAAGCCAATAAAGTTAATTTTTTGAGTAATCCTAATCTGTACTCTGTGATAGGATTAGTGTGATAGGATTGAAATATAACTTATAAATCTTTAAAAAGTCCTATTCACCCCCCTTTAGAACATATTGGCATATTCCTACTTCAACTCAATCGGTCTTCACCGCTATTTCAGTGCGTACATAAAAATAATTAGAAAACATATGCAATTATGTGTATTTTACTTCCCAAATTGAGCCGGCTAATGTAAAAGAGGCTCTTATTGATGAAAACTGGATTGTAGCCATGTAAAATGAACTGAATGAATTCATTCGATATGATGTGTGGCATTTGGTTCCTAGACCGGCTGATAAACATATCATTGAAACTAAGTGGATCTTTAAAAATAAGTCTGATGAATTATGGAATATTATAAGAAACAAGGCTAGACTAGTTGTACAAGGGTACACACAGATAGAAGGGATCGATTATGATGAAACCTTTGCCCCTGTAGCTCGTCTTGAATCCATCAGATTATTCATATCCATTGCTTGTTTCAAAAAATTTAAAATTTATCAAATGGATGTCAAGAGTGCTTTCTTGAACAGTGATCAACATGAGGAAGTTTATGTAGAACAACCAAAGGGTTTTGAAGACCCTAAACACACTAATCATGTTTATCGCCTGAAAAAAGCACTCTATGGTTTAAAATAAGCTCCCAAGGCATGGTACGAGAAATTGACTAAGTTTTTACTAAGTCATAACTTCGTTATGGGGAGTGTTGATAAAACCTTATTTGTTAAGAAAAATAATAAACACATACTTATAGTGCAGATATATGTTGATAAATTATCTATGGCTCTACATGTTCTAACCTATCTATTGAGTTTGTAGAGTTGATGAAGTCTAAGTTCGAAATGAGCATGGTTGGAGAACTGAATTACTTCTTAGGTCTGCAAGTAAAACAACTTAAAGACGGTATTTTCATTTCTCAAACCAAGTATGCTCTAAACTTGGTGAAGTCTGGTTTGAAAGTGGTAAGCATTTTGATACTCTTATGAGTACTACTCTTAAGCTATCTAAAGATGCAATAGGTAAGAGTATATATCCTAGGTTGTATCGTAGTATGATTGACAGTTTGTTATATTTGACTGCGAGTCGACCTGATATTACATTTAGTGTAGAAATCTGTGCTAGATATCAATCTAAACCTAAGGAATCCCATCTGATTGTTGTCAAGTGGATTATTAGGTATGTCACAAGTATAGTCAATTTAGGTCTATGGTATTCACTTGATACTAATGTTCAATTAGCTAGATACTCGGATGCTGATTGGGCTGGGAATATAGACGATCAAAAATCCACTAGTGGTGGTTACTTTTATGCTTTTATGTTGGGAATTGTTTAGTTTCCTAGCATAACAAGAAATAAAGTTCTGTATCCCTATCCACAGCTGAGGCTGAATATATTGCAATCGAAAATGCCCGCACTCAGCTTGTGTGGATGAAAAGAATGTTGAACGATTACAGGATTGTGCAAGACACAATGATTCTATATTGCGATAACTCTAGCACAATCAATATCTCTAAGAATCCCATCTAGCATTCTCGTACCAAACATATTGACATTAGGTATCACTATATTCAAGAACTAGTGGAAGAGAAAATTATTTCTTTAGACTTGCTCACATATTAACTAAACCACTTGACAGAAACATATTTTCCAAATTAAAATTGGATATTGGTATGTTTAATTCTTCTTGAAATGTTCATGATTACATGCTTGTACTATTGTGTATTTTTTTGTAATTTTATTTTATTTTAAAATTTGAGAAAAAATAATAATATATGCATTTTTTTATGCCCTCACGACCAGTCGAGCACATACTCGACTAGTCGTAACACGATCGGTCGAGCATGTACTCGACTAGTCCTGGTGCGTGGGCTAAACCCCTTTTTAGGGTGAAAAATCACTTTTTCTCCAAAATCTTCTTCCTCTCAAGCCCCTTCTCTGACTCGTCGAACCCACCTTCGATTCATGCAAGTGGTCCATTTTTAATTTCCTTTTCGATTTAGGCTCATAAGTCTCATCTTTCTTAAATATTACTTTTATTTCAAGTTTCATTGTGGTTTGTTGGGTTTTCTATCTGAAAGTCTATTGGGTTTGAAACCCTTAAATCCTTTCTTGAATTTTCTTATTTACTCTTGCAATGGAAGGTAGACCGAAGAAGAAACCTACTCGAGCATCTTCTTCTCGTTCCATTTCGGTGTGTACTCTTCGACCACCCCAAGAGGACCCAAAATATGTGCGGGATATCCGTCTCTGCAATATAATTGTTGAATGGACTGTCAATGTAAACCATCTTGTTCAATTCAACATTATTCCTCTTCTTGTTGCTGTAGGATGGGATAACATTCTAAATTGGGGCGGACTGGCATACCACTCCATTGCGAAAGCAATGTTTGTGTGCATAAATGATGTATCTATTGAAGATTTAACCTTCACTATCATGTTTAGAGAAGGTTCATATAAAGTAGATCACTTAATTTCTGGGTTAATGGAAATACCTGTGAATGATGAAGGAATTTCTATTCCAACATTAGCTGAAAAATTGAATGAGTCGAAAAAATGTTTATTAACCATAAATTTATGCAACATGGAATGTGCCCCGGGCCAATCATATGTTGCCCAGATACAGAGTATTATATCGCATTTTTATTTCCAATGTATACCCTAGATCTGGTAACAAGGCCGAACTGACTACCTTTATGGTGCGTATTCTTCATTTTGTTGTATTCGACATTCCAGTGTGTCTTTCTTCATTAATCTGCTATTTCATTATCCAATTTTGACTTCATCCAAGGCATAGTGATATTCCATTCGCTTATTTGTTAACCACTGTGAAATTGAGGTAATGACCGCTTTAGTAAAAGTGGGAATATGCCAAGGTGTCTTAGAGGGGGGTGAATAGGACTTTTTAAAATTTTATGATGATTTAAAAACTATCCGCTCTATCTTGAATTAATATGCATGATTTCTTCAACGTACCTCTAATGGCTTCCAAGCCAAATAGAGGATCCAATCATAAGACTATTCAAAATATAAACAAGATGAGGAACATAGTTCATAACGGATGTGACTGTGTGTGAGATATGATTCTAATTAGTTCCAGGTAATCATGTAAGCATGTATTATGATAACATTCATAGAAATCACACAAGTATTAAAAGTAAATAGCGATCCCAAACACAACCATTTTTATAGTGGTTCGACTATGTGTCTACTCCACTTTCGGTGGACGCACTCAACCCTTGAGTATACCGTATCTCACTAACAGAGGTTTTAAATTAGGTCTACCTCAAACCAGTACAACCTACACAAGGTTAATTCTAGGACTTACACAAGGTACCTAACATGTCTCCATAAGACACAAGTTTATGCCCCACACAGGAGCAAGGGTCAACACACAACACCCACATTTTAGGCCACACAGGCCAAGGATCCACACAAGGAACCTAGAGTTTATGCCTTATATAAGAGCAAAGGTCAACACACAATACCTAGGTTTTATGCCACACAGGCCAAGGACCTACACTAATGACCTAAGTTTATGCTCACCAAGAGCAAGGATCAACACACAGCACCCACACATTTCCTCCCATTGGAGGCCTCCTATGAGGACTTGAAAGGGGTGAGAATCACCTGTGACCCCATCCTATACAAAGGAATGATCAGCAAGGTCTCTGGACTTTAATGACTTACAGATAAGTAGATGAGCCCCATTAAGCACGTTGATGAAGATGTCCTCCTTTATTGATGAAGAATCTTCGGCTCCCTTGATCCGTGACACTTATGATGCTCTAATGTATAGTGACGGGTTGGGTTAAGGTTATGTTGGTAATTACTCTATTAAATGATTAATCATTGGCGTGACAGAGTAATACCACGATCTATGCATTTAAGGAATCTCAGCTCAATGATTTTCCATTAAGGTGGTAGCTAAAGGATCCTTAAATGTGGAATTTCATTCATCAATCCACTCTATTGAATATCAATGATGAGGGTGGATTGAGGAATGAACTCCCACGAGAGAAAAAGGGCTTAGGGTAGGTGATTTGAATTAAACACTCAAAAGCTCTATCTATTTTCTCTGTAAATAACCTAAGGCAAGCTCTCATTAAATAGTTAAAAAGTTCTAACAGAAATAAAACAGTCATATTCTTTGACAGAGTTCGATATCATTGAGCAGGCTTCGATATCATCGAGCTATAGTCTCGATAGCGTCAAATGGCCACTCGATGACACAAACTCAATCTGTCAAACGCTTTTGAACCTTTTTGCCAACTGATTGAGGATATCAAACATGCTTAGATGTCATCAGATTTTGAATTATGATTTCATCGACCCATGGTTCGATTCCTCGACATTTAAAAGCACGAGGGAAGACTTGCCTTCAGAACTGAACAGGCATCAATATGATCGAGAATTCCTCGATATCATCTGACTTTGAATATCGATGATATCGATACCAATTTCGATTCATCGATCTTTTCAAAGAATTTTCCTTTAAACTCGTTGGATAGATTTGTGTCCCAATCTGATATCATCGAAGGGCCATCGATATAATCGAGATTTGAAATTCAAAGATATCGAGGCTCTCTTCAAGACATCAAAAATCACATGATTTATCTTAACTACTTATTGGACACTATCTGGCCAGATGTTGATTTTATTGAGTCATTTTGATGAACTCGAGATTCAAAAGTCGATGATATCAATTCTGTCATCGATTCATCGAGAATTCATCCCACGATTCATTTTGGTTGCTGGACATCTGAAGTCCTCATTTCGATAACATCGAGTGAGCATCGAGGACATCAATAACAAAGTATGATTTCATCGAAGCACTTATCAAAAAATCGACAAAGGCTGAAAACTTAGGGATTTTCCTGATTTTGCAAAACAGTTTTCACACCTTAAACCTAATGTTGTTCTAACCATTTTTAAGGGTTTTATATATCTGGTGTTTTGGGACATGGGATGTGAGGCTAAGTTTACAGTAACGAGTTCGAGGCACACATCTAGTTGAGGCAGACGCTTGAATGATCTTTTTATGGGGCTCACTTGTCTTGTTGACTCAAAACTTAAGCTAATTAACAAACCAGGGTGCTTTCAATCTCCCCCTTGTCAATTACGTGACAAAACACGTGAAATCCTATAACAGCATCTAAACCGACACCCTAAATTGAATGTACATGAACTTTACAACAATTTTAAAAATATGTTATTGAGTTCACACATAAGATTTGTAACATTCAATAGTAGCTGCTCCCCCTAACACTTGTACCACCATACATACATAGATACACACAATGTTGTCCATGGTGGGATTTTTTCTCCCCCTTTTTGTCTGTCATTGGCAAAGGGCAGTATAACATTATTAGTTGACTGAAGTTGAAGCATAAAGACATGAGAGAATCAATAGAGACCTAGATATTCCAATTCATAATAGATAATGACATCTCTAAAATGTATAATAAGTAAGAGATAGATGTATAACGGATAATGAGATCTCTATACTCATGGAAACCATCCATGTATACATAGTGAAAGGAGAGTGAAGATTCCTAAAAAAATAGTAGTATAGCTTCAAACGATAGAAATCATAATCCAATTCTCAATCTTTAAGCAATATCCAGTAATCACAATGTATACTAGTTACATTCATCATTCCACAGATATGCAATATAAATTCAGATAAGATAATTCATGAATGTCCTGAGTAAGATGATTCACGAATGTGCTGAGTAGATAAAGATGATAGAGAAAAAGACATCAAAGATAAATATATATATATATATATATATATATATATATATATATATATATATATATATATATATATATATATATATATCATCATGCAAGCCAAATAAAATATCCAAAATAGAACACAATGCCCAAGTTTGGCAGTATTCAACCATCCAAAATATGCTGCCCAAAGTTTGGCAGAATTAACAATCCACAAACCCACATTCAGCCCATCCATGGGTGTCACGCCCCAAACTCAGAAACTGGGCTCACAAAATTCTCGATCACCGAATCTGGCACCGACAGCCTCCATATAACCCCATTCTCGGCTCTCAGCTCCCATTCATCAGGTTTCGATCCTGGGATGCTACGAGGAGAATTTTCAAGATCAGTTTGAATCGTGGTAAGCATAACCAAAGGCATAACCCACAAACAACAACTAAAAACTCTATTACATTTTCACTATGATCAAAAACTTTATAAGTACAATGAGCATAAAGGGAAATACAATGATGATGAACAAAAATCTCCAAAGTGATTTGTAAAGCGCTCCTACCTCAGCGCTGCTGCACCCCAATGTCACCTGCACCCAATGGTCATGCATAAGCTTATAGAAAGCTTAGAGGGTGGTGAAAGTGTGTGCGCAAGGTAGTAATATGATCATGCAATGTCAGAGTAATGCGAAATATGTAGATGGATCCATGAATACCGTTAGCCGTACCAAGGCTATGTGATGTAAGATGCAAGTCAAGCATACAATCCTCAGCTAAGTCCACATATCAATACAGCTCAACTTTGGGATATCACTGGGGTCTAGTACACTCTAAACCAGATCGCCATCCCATCGCGCGCAATAAGGTAAGTGAAAGAGACCTCACTATCCGTCTGCTAATATCGGGCTCGACTCGTCGATAGCGGACTCATTCCTCAAGCTGGTCAGACTCAGCCTAGCTTTTTCCCCTACTCTCGGGCGGGTAAGGCCGCACACCTTCTAACCGACCATGACACAGTGGAGAGTGTAACCATCTGATAATCGGCACTTGACACTCTTATACCCACTCGGTTTAGACGTTGGAGCAACCTCTTGGTACCATAAGGGTTTAGGGACTTTCACCCAGGGATATCTATAGCACCCCATGTAGAATAAAATTTTCAGTATCCAATCCTACCAACCACGATGCGTCTGTGGAGGCTACGGCCCCGATGTCGCTAGGGCGTACAATAACCATATCACACAATGCGAAATGCATGAATTACACTATCCAATTATGTAACAAATCCTACGTGTATCGTATGCTCATGTAGGGCAACACTGCCTAATCGGGGTCCCATAAACAATCTTTCCGAAGGCATATGCTATGATCAGTCACTTCTCATATCAAGCATACATATGATGCGTATGATCATGAGTCATGGAACTATAGTAAATATGTTATAAAGTAATGCAATGTCCTTACAAAGCAGATGGGCCTAAACGGCCTATACACAACAAGTATGGGCCTAACAATGGGTCCTAAGGAGAGTTGTAATGTGGACATCCAACCAACATTATACTCGCAATGTGGACGTCAAACCAACATTGCTCCCAAGGCACGATCGTCACAAACATCGTTACATAATCCGTGTTGGGATCACATATTGCAATGGACCTTAAGTACTTCCCATCGGGCCTTAAATACATCAAATGGGCCATGTCATATGGGCCTTTTATTCATCAAATGGGCCACATAAATGGACCGCACCAATGGACCTTATGTGTATTGCAATGGGTCATAACCTGTGGGCCTTAGATTGCATCAAATGGGCCTAATCTCATGGGTCTTATATGTAACAAATGGGTCATACCAATTGGGCCCTATATGTACATCAAATGGGCCTCAACCCATAGGCCCTAATACATCTCAATGGGCATCAACCCATGTGCCCCTAAAACATCAAATGGGCCTAATCCCATGGGCCATAGAATACATCAAAATGGGTCTAATCCCATGGGCCTTAGAATACATTAAATGGGCCTCGACCCATGGGCCTTAGAATACATTAAATGGCCCCATGACATGGGCCTTACATCCACATCAAAGTGGGCCCCAATAGAATACCACAGATAAATCAAGATGGGCCTCAAATGTTTCTAATGGTAAGCATTCAATCCCATTAATTTTTACAGGGTGGTCCACCTGATAGATGGTAGGATATAACATATACATCATAGCGTGGCCAGTAGGACCTGCTGCCATGACTGCAACAATTATTAGCTGGTGCGAGGGTACCCCAACCAATCCAACTTAGGCATGAGAATCCCACGTGGGGCCATCACACATAACTCAAGGTGGCCCACAAGGAAAAATAAGAAAATGAAGGGATGGTTTAGATATAACCCATACCTCGTAATCAGCCCACCGTCCAGAGGTCTGGACGGTGTGGATTTGGGGCACATACATCATGTTGGAGTCCACTGCACCGTCCAGACATTCTGGACGGTGGTGATGGAGTATACATGCATTAAAGTGGGTCCCACCGGCTGGACAAATGTACGGTGGATAAGACCCATATATATACGGTGGGTCCATAGAACCTGGTGACGTTAAAGCAGCTGCAAGGCTGCTGTAAGACTCAGCAACTGCACCATACCTCTCAAGTAGGTGGGTCCCACATTGAAACAAGGTATCTTTCACTCAGCCAACCACATGAGCTATGGAGCTGGGTCCCACAATTTGGATGGTCGGGATTTCTCGCGGGACCCATGTCAAGGATGCAGCCTCCTCCTGCTGGCCGTCCAACACATGGATGGCCCAACTGAATTGGATGGATGGTGTGTATATAACACTCACCCCATGATCAGCCCCACCATTTTAGACGGTGTGGATTAAAACCCATGCATCACGCGGGCTCCACCCGTCCAGATCATTGGACGGCGTGGGTATAAACATACCACAGTGGTGGGTCCCACACGTGGCCCACATTTCATTTATATATGAATATATATATATATATATATATATATATATATATATATATATATATATATAATATGATGTAATATAATATATTATAATATCATATATTGTATTATAATATAATATAATATATATAGTTTATAAGGAGTCACCGTCCAGCCCTGGATTTCTGGACGGTGCTGATTTCATGCGTTTCACATGGGGGGTCCACATGTGGGGTGGGTCCTAATTGGATACACCACTCATAATGGTGCGGTCCATCTTAGATGGATGGATGAGGTGGATGGGTCCCATGGGCCCCACTGCCGGCCCACACTGCACTATTAACCTCACCTACTACCAATCCACACTTCACTGTTAACCTTACCCACTTCCAGTGAGCTATGGGGCTGGGTGGGCCCACGTGGATCACACTTCACTGGCGGCCACCCCCACTACTAGCCACCTCAAGGTGCCCCCCCCCCCCCCCCCCCCCCCTTATGGATGGTTGGAATGGCATATAAATATCATGGTGTGTCCCACATAGATGGGGTCCATCGGTAGATGGCATGGATGATGTACACACATTAGGTGGGCCATAATTGTAGAAAAGAGAGAGAAAGAGAGATCGGAGACAACGGAGGTGATGGAGGGGCCCCGCCATTATGGGTCCCTCTTTGATACAAAATATACATTAAAGTGGGTTCCACATACATGGACCCTTAAATCAAACAAACGGATGAAAGTTAAAAATTAAAGATCACCCATCAGCTTCTTCTTGCACCGTAGGCTTCCTTAGCACCTTAGCTTCGATTCCAATGGAGGAGATGAGGAATGGATGGCTAGGATGAGAGATATTGGGATGGAAAGGTGGGCCACACAAAGTCACTCTTTCTCTCTTGAAATGGTTAGACATGTGTAGCTTTGGTTGCTTAAGAAAATGAGATGAGAAATGAGAAAGAGAGAGAGAGTTGTAAGGAGATGTGAGATGTTGGGGTGATGGAGTGATGGATGGGAGAGAGATGGGTGTGTAAGGCTTTGTTGACTTTAGGGAGGGGGTGATGTAAGAAAGGTATGGGGTGTGGAAGAAACTTTTGACTTATGGGTTGCTTGGGGATGGGGTGTGAGGTGATGTTGTACTTGACATGATGCGAGGTGATTGATTGATGGGATTGATGTGACAAGTTATAGAGATTCTCTTGGGTTTCACAACGTGCGACATTTTCCTCGCACCGAACATTAGCCTACATCTCCTGACCAGGGTATCGCCTCGGCGCGCGAGTCACGGCATCAGAACCGCAGCGACGACGCGGTCGCTATGGTAAAGGTCTTGGGTTGAGTCGACTTGGGTTGACGGCTTACAAATCAGGGTCGCGTGCAAATATTGGTTAAGGGTCGAAGGTTACCGAAATTCGACCGGTAAGACCGCAGAAGTCTATGAAACGGTACGGTTTAGGATATGGAGCTTACAATGGGAATATAAGAACCACCATATTTTCCTCCTTAAGTGAACAATGATCATAACAAAAAGAAACTTATTATACTGTCCACAGTTAGCGGGCCATCACATACACTCACATGATCGCAGGGCATTAAAAAAGATATCCATGCCCGTACGCACAGATGAGTATCTGGTGTATGTGATGTTACGAAGGCTATCGATATTATTGTGGAGAGGCTAATGAAGACGGTGCGGTATTGTCTCATTGGCAGGTCATCAGATCAACCAGTGCTACACCATTTGCAGCACCCCAGTCACCAATCTTTCCAGGACAGTGAATCATTCATTCATTGTTTCCTTCATCTGGGTTACTTCTCACAACGTCATCCCAATTTGATCTTGATGTAATTTGAATCTTTTAGTCTGCACAAGGTCGGTTGGAGGCAGAACTTGCAATGATTCGAGTGGGTCTCCTTCGGTTTGTGCTGTTCGTTCACCCATTTCACCTTCTTCATGAATCTCCTCCTCGGGTTAATCTTCTGGATATTGATGAAACTTCAAATCTATCTTCTTAATATTGACTTTGTTGAAATGTTGGAGAGGTAGCTCCCGATCATTTGTCAGTGGAAGACTGATCTTATCACTTAGCATGTGAATAATCCGAGGGAAGGGTAGATGGATGTCTCTAGAAGTGTGAATGATTCTCACCAGCTGGTGATTTATCAGAGTGGGAAGACATCGCTTGATCCCAGTTGCCACACAATACATGATCATGACCATAAATCATGTAAGGTCAGATCAGTTTGTACCTCTAGGGTACATGTTTGCGGCGAATATGCCATACAGAACTTAATACTTGGGATCCATAAATTTTTCCTTTAATGCATTACCTTGGTACTAAGAATATCCCTACCCTGGCATAGAAAACGGCGTGATCTTAGATCGAGTCACTGGATTTTCAAGATCCAGATCAGAGAGACCAACTGGAGACAGAGTGAGACAAAAAATCCTTACAATAGATTCTGAGGTAATTTCGACATCGATATCTGAAATGGCCAAGCTATATGTCCTAGAGGGGGGGGGGGGGGGGGGGGGGGGTGAATAGGACTATGCCAAAATTTAAAAAAAAATAACAGTGGAATATAAGAAATAAGATAGCCAACAAAAGAAAGGAAACAAACCATAATAAAGGAACGTAAAGTAACCTCAAATTCAAGTCTTGAGAGGCTGATACGAATGTAGTTCTAAGGACAACCTTGTACCATAAACACCAAGGGTTTATGGCAGGACAACCTTACTAGAACGATAAGTATCAATATCCCAAACTGAAGAGGAATAATAAAGGAAAATAGCAGAAAGTAAATTCTAAACTATTACAACATTCCCCACTATGCTTGAAATGAAAATATTACAACATTCACATCCACACATACATCCCACAATTCTGAATAATAAAAGATAGGAAATATATATCACACAATCACAAAACACAAAGAATTATAGTGGTTCACCTGTGTGTACGCCAACTGTTACAAAACAGCCACACAGATTTCTACTCCACTCCTAATATCCTTACACAGGAGATATTAGCATTCACTATCAAAATAGGTTTTCACAGGTTCTTCCAAAAACTTCACAATTGTGTCTTTTCAAAGGTCTTACACAATCCAAAAACCCTCACTTCTGAGTTTTATGGCTCTCCTCAGATAACCAACAAATTGGGATTTTTCTGTCTTAACCTCAAATAAAACCAAAATGAAAGGAATTTATAATAAATATAAAATACCTGAATTTCTCCTTTTATAGTAGCCCAAAAGAACCAATCGGAGTAGATGATTGAATGTAGAAGTTCAAAGTCTAATACTCACTTTACAATGGTTATAGGTTCTAATTGATTTTAAATTAAATCAGTTGGGCTTAGCTTTATTTGATTTTGATTCCAAGAAGAAGGAATATCACAATTCCTCTTTTTAATTATAATTAGAATGTAGAAACAAAATCAAATTAATAAAGCTAACAAAAGAGAATATTAAATGAGCACAATGTGGCGTAAAATAAACACAAACTTACTTAGAGTGATCCCTTGATTTTACTTGAATTTCTGTTGTATCAAACTTAAAATTTTTTTTATCTATTTATAGCTGCAGAAATCACACCTTCGACTAGTCTAGTGGACACTATGACTGGTCATAAGAGAATGAGTTTTTAAAATTTTTAGCGCGATCGGATAAAACCGATTCACGACTGATCATAGGACCTCTACGACTGGTCGTAAGACCACCAGATTAGTTGCTAGACTTTAAGTCATAGAACCAGGATGGGTCGTAGGATGATTCGACACTTTTCACATGACTGGTCAAACAGAGTTCAGGACTGGTCATGGACAAACAGAAATTTTTGAAAAATTGCAACAAACTTAGGACTGGTCTTGGAATCTCTTGGACTGGTTGTGACAGTGTTAGGACTAGTCGAACTAGGTTCAGGACTAGTCTTAGAACAGTCCTATTCCATGTAAAATGATTCAATTGAATTATGTATTCAAAATGACCTATCCTAAGGACAATCTAAGGTCAATCTTACCTTGAAAGTGAGATATGAACTTCAAAAACTTCTTATTGTCAGGTGGTAGATGACCTTTGTGAATGAAGCTTGAGATCTTTGAACATAATGTAGCACTTGAAACAAAAGATCTTCTAAATCTTGAATAACCATTCATCTTTGTTTTGTATGCTGGCTTGAGTCTTTAACAAGATCACTTCTATTGTTGTAGCTAGTACTTGCATTTCTTGAAGCAGTTTGTACTCACATTCTTCTATAGTATCTGAAGTAGTTCTTCGTTCTTGACTTGAAGTAAAGTGCTTAAAGCGATGAAGCAATGTCTTGAACATTTATAGCAATGAGCTACGCAAGACATAGATTATGGTTTTAGCACCACAAAATTTGACAACTAAAGGAGCACAAAATCATAGCACTTACAATATCCCCAACAGAGACACTTATGGAAGGAGGTTCTATGATAGCAGAATGGCCAGAAGCAAAGAATCTATAGGTCCTTTCATTATGACATGGGCCACTAAAATTGAGCATAGGCAACCAATCTATTGCAGCTAGCAAAGGTTCTAAGTTGTAGAGTTTGAGGCAATCCCTGTCAACTTTGCATTCATGTACTGTCTTCCAATATATTTTGCCAGAATGGGATCTACTGCAGTAGGAGGAGGAACAGGTGCAACACTTTGAGACCCACCATGCAATGTTTGTCTGAAATTTCACTGGCATGTTGGGGTCCCTTGATCAGATGCCTTTGCCCTTTCTTTAGGTGTAAGGATTTTATGTCTGGAGGATCTTGAGGATTCCCCAGAAATTGGAGTTTTTCCTTTATCATTCCCGATGGAACGTTTACACCTCAAAATGGGGTGACGGAGAATGGAATCTAACAGAAGATTGAAGGATTTGAACATGAATTAATGGTTCTCTAGATAGTACTCCTCACCCTAATCTAGAAATACCCATAGTGACAAGACGCAATCTTGAGAAATCAAGAGAATAGACAAGGAATTACCAGATTTGGGAGATCTTGGAAGGCTCATAGATGAAAAAGCATGTAAAACGAATAAGGAGGACAAGCAGCAGAGAGAACGACATGCATTAAGAAAAGAAATGAAATTTTCCCACTCGTTTGCCTTTTATCGAGCGGTAACGTTCGATATCATTGAACTTAGTTTTGGTGATATTGATATACCCTAATCGATGTTATCGATGATGAGTTCGAGGGAAGACCTATTGACTCGACGTTTCATATTCTTAAGAGGTCGTTGATGAGATCGATGCGGTTTCGATGATATCGAAGACTTGTTCGATTCAACGATTCACTTATCGAGAAGAAGGATAGGACATGTTATCTTCAGGTTTCGATAATCTTCCACATGTGTATATCTTCAAATATTTTCATATTAGCTTTAGTATACAATTAAAATTTGTATAAAAAGTTGTACCATCCAAAATTATAAACATCAACCATGCTTATATGCAAAAAGAATTGTTTGAGGTGTAGAAACCTCAAATATCTCATGAAAATCATCAAAAATGCATCATTTCAACTATCCATCTAGGTCTAGATGCTATGACATGGACATGTTTTCCATGCTCAATTGTTACCGGGCCCATGGATCATCCTTTCCATTGCCTTTGATGACACAACAGTGGTCATTTATGCGATGACCCTTCATCACTGGTTTACCTGATAGGTCTAGGGTCTCACATTCTTACTTGTTGAATGTAACCATATGCTTGTTATCACATATTTAAGAAATGCTTTGAAGATTATATGTCAATATTTTTATGTAAAAGGCATTCTCATTTTTAAGCATATCCATTCCTTTGATAGTTCCCTGCCCTATTACCTTAGCGGTGCTTCCATCCCCATAAGTGACTATCACATTATCAAGATTTGAATAATTTGAGAGAAGAGATTTGTCACCCATGACATGTCTAGAGCATCCTCTATCTAGGTACCATTTAGCATTATTGCCTGTTATATGATTAGAGAGAGTGACAAGGTAATTTTTCTTTTCTTTCACTACCCATTTTGTGACAGAATTTCTTACTGTGGTAGTTTGCGCTTCATTAGGAATTTTTGTAAGCATGTTGGGAAACTGAATTAGATTTCTTTGTTTTAATAATTCATTTGTTTTTTGATTTAGTTCAACCACTTGATTCAATAGCACCTTCATTCACTTAGTCATTCTGGTAGAGATGGATGTGTTTTACCTCTTGCCATTTTGTTTGGTGTACTCTTGGCATTTTGAACTGTTTTTTCGGTTGGTTTGCATTTACCAATATGATTCGGACCGGCATTAGATTGAGTCCACCTTGGAGCAATACATTCAAATTTAAAATGGCCTGAGTCTTCACATGAATGAAAGATGGAAGTAGCATTTGTTTTACTTCCTAATGTAGCTAATTTCTCATTCATTGGTGCTGCATTTTTGGAACTTGATTTGAATTTTTCATATCCTAGACCTCTTATCTTTTCCTTGTCTTCCCATTCCTAAGAGTTTTTCTAATTTTTCACTACTCTGGGAGAATTTGTAATTCAGCTCAACAAACTTCCTAGATTGTTCTGCATCAAACTAAAGTGTGCAGTTCTCATTCTCAAGATGCATATTTCTATCTTCCAATAGTTCAATTTGTTTAGTTATTTTTAAGGATTCAGATTTGAGGGATAGATTAATTCTTTCCAGCGTATCATTTTCATAATGGTATTATAACGCCCTGAAAATCGGGGGTCGGGTAGAAACCCAACTCCCGAGTTCCAGAACATCACTTATGCAACATTTTCAATAATGGATGAATGTCGTCGGTAACAGTACATAAAACATGAGGTGGATTAAGCCAAAACAGCATATCATACTCCAGTGACAGTTAAATTAGCAAGCGGAAGAATGTGATAGATACATAAAATATATAAATGATTGTAAGTCTCCAGAGTGTGAACATGTTACCAGGTTAACTAAATACATGTATACTCCAAAATAGAAAGAAAAGCATATACATGAGTGCTCCAAAAATATAAATTAACAAGTGTCATGACATCTAATCAACCTCCCTATAATCCCGTCGATCAAAACACGGAGGAGAAGTCCTCCTCAGCATCATACAAGTCCAGCTCCGCTCCACAAGCAGCGCCCTCATCTGAAACTAAAATAGGGACTGGTGGATGTCCGGAACACCATCCCGTAATGTGGGAGTGAGTAGCTAACTCAGTGGAATCATAGAACAAAGATTAACATGTTATCAAATCCATCACGCGATAATGATAAAGCAAACAAAACAAACATTCCTAAATACTGTGATTAGTGCATGGATGAAATGACATGATGGATGCCCTCACCGACATACTCCCTCATGCGGCACCATTTGCGTCCGCGGCATGCTTGTGTTCCTCAGTGCTCCACATCTTCCAGGCACATGCAGTGCGATATGGATAATGATTACCGAGTTATTATTAGTCCTTTTCATACAGCAGGATTGGGAAACTAGGGTACCTTCCTTATATCAATCCCAACACAGATCCTTTCTAGGGTTGTCACTCCTAGTAATCTCATACGATGTTATATTTATAGGTCGCTGCAAGGGCTGTCAGGGCTATTGCACACACTCGTTGCTCCGCTCCCCCCATCACCTTATCAATACAGGCCTAGTTTATATCCTTAAGACTGCATCAGAACTCGTCGCCCCCATATGGTGTCAGGATAAACTCAAGGTCACTACAAAGAGCTGTCAGGTCTATTGCTCGCACTCGTTACTTCACTCCCCCATCACCTTATCAATGTAGGCCGACAACAAGAATATAGTGTCTCATACCACCATAATCTGCTCAGAGTAGGGTGCTCACTGGTCACTACGGGGAGGTCTGTGGCCCCAGCGTAGGCCGACAGCTCGACCATGGTGTCCCATAACACCATGCCCGGCTCATGAGTCTTAGTGGATCAAGGTACCACAGTTATCAGGGTTATCACTGATAAGTTCAGTACCCTAGGTTCAAGCAGTTATGACAAATACAAGGTGAACATACAATGGTCAATCGGGTTACTTGATGAGTCCGACTAGCACAAGCGCACGTTGAATCAACCGACATGAAGTGCACAAGCACTTCGTGTGGCCTAACCACTGTCGACGAGTCTAGTACGACTCAAGTTCGTCATACACATCCTTCATGGCAAATAGAATCCAACCACGAATTCTAAACTGTTACCAACTGCCTGGACTAGAGTATAGCCCTAAGCACAAAGATGTGAACCAGTAATCATATGCGATAAATAAAATTGAAATAACAAGTAATCCAAGCATGTTATCAGCATATTATAACATACATCAGAAGCAGTTAACCATACATGAGTATTTCACACATAAGGTAATCAATTCAATACAATAAACATGGAGGAATTCATGTACATCATCAAATTAGTTGAGAATCCATTCTCAACGCTAATCTACAACACCACTAACTCAATACTTACTAATATAGACATTTATACAAACGCTTAGTCCACACAATTCTAACGTACTTGACGTATGTTTATTTCAACATATAATATGACAGATCCTTATATCAAGGAGTTTTCTAGTACACACAATCATGTTCTTATATTCAAAACATATGGCAGGCATAAATCATATTGATTTAGGCATTTCAACAAACACTTAGTCTACACACATTAGTCTACATAGCATATGTCGGCCAATATGTGCATTAGGGAAAATCTCTTCGCCAAACAGATCATACACGCATAACTAGCATAGGTACACAGAAAATACTCATGGCAATTATACCGGAAAAATACGTACGTATACAGTATTTCCTACAAATACCCAAAATACCCTAAATCTCATATTCTTCGTATGTATTCGAATTGAAAAACAGACAGCATGTTCTACATGTCAAACAGCATTCTGATCAACAATCTACCATTAAACGGCATTGAAAGCTTTGAAAATAGGTAATCTAAGCGTCTAAGATCCGCACCTTAGCCGTAGAAGTGTAACGAATCGAACAAGAAGTCTACGCTTCGTCAACGGCGATATGACGACCTAATTCACAAGATACATCAGCTACTTCGCTACTTGTATTGATAGAATCCCTAAAACAGGTTAAGGTTAGGGTTTTCTTACTTAGAACGAAACTAGAATCACCGGAATAACGATGCAAGTAGGTTGATTTGGCACGTGGAGCAGCAGGGAAGAATCCCAGGAGAAATCACCAGCTTCTCCCTCACTTTTCTCTCTTTTCTCTCTTTTTTCTCCTAGGGTTTTTTCCAAATTCGTATGGGTTAGAAAGCTAAGGGTTTAAGCCCCTTTT
Source organism: Magnolia kwangsiensis (assembly GCA_037074715.1). Taxonomy (NCBI): domain Eukaryota; kingdom Viridiplantae; phylum Streptophyta; class Magnoliopsida; order Magnoliales; family Magnoliaceae; genus Magnolia; species Magnolia kwangsiensis. The sequence continues at coordinate 35,664,065 of CM073587.1, read as the reverse complement.
ATAAGCCCAAACATAACCAAAATAGACTCCAAGTCAAGGTATACTTGGGTTATAGCCAAATCGGGTCTTTTTCGATCCAAAAGAGCATTTTGGGAGGTCCCCTGGCCGAATGCGGTCGGACTTAAGCTCATGGATATTGGATCCTACTCACACCAAGTTTTCAGTTCGATAGTGTTCCCAGATCGCACGTGGAAGACCAGTTTCAGTTCAGCGGTTACGGAGACTCGATCGAGGATTCCAAGTACACTGACCTGAGTGAGAAATGTTCCCTGATCCGAGGGTGTATTTGGGTCAGATTTCGACGGTCTGAATGCTTATACTTAACCCGCAAGCGAAACGTGCCAGATTTATTTAAATCACATTTAATTTTTAAAGGATTTCACTCTTTCTCACACTCCTTGCTCCAGGCTCAGTACAATAGCCACTGGACATCGGTTGGGCTTGATTTTCGAAACGATTGTCAAGTCCAACAAGGCAGTCGTAATCGTCTAAGATTATCGCTATCGGACTTTCGACGCGCAGTCTAGATCTAATATAAAGTTTCAAAGGGTTCCTGAGAACAAACAGGTTTAGAGTTTGATCCTGGATTTCAGGGTAAGATAACGTCAATGGTTCTACAGGTTTTGGGTCTTACAGATCATATTTAAAGCGATCAGTGCTAATTTCACAGCTAATCTAACGTAGCGCTGGCTAATTCACGTTAAATTTCTAAAGAATTTCATTCTAAACGATTTCTTGGCTTTGGAATTGGGTTCTAAGAGGTTACCAAGGTGTTATGGTTGACACATTGCCTAAGGACGTCTAATCCCAGGTTGGCAAAAATTTGGGGCGTTACAGGTATTACTGTAGATCATTGATCAAGTGTGTATTGGCTTCTAAGGTTTTATTTAGATCCATTTTCAGCAATTTATTTGTATTTTCATTAATCCCAAGTCGTTTAAGGATATTGATGCTGTGGATATAAAGTTGATTATAGGCATCCTGTAATTTATCCTTTTCTTCTTCTTCTTTCTCCGTTTCCTCATCATCAGATGGAAATGATCCAGTGGCTTGAGGTTCTTTGATTTTCTCAGTCTCTTTGGGAATGTTGGAGGCTGTAGAGGCCATAAGAATTTTTAGGGATTTTTGGTCTCCATCACTCTTTGAGCCACTACATTCTAAATTTGACTCTTCAGTATCTTCCCATGTGGCTGCCATCGCTTTTCCTTTGGTTTTTCTATTTGGGCATTCAATGCACAGGTGCCCAAACTTTCAGCAAGTGTAACACTATGGTTCTTTAGACTTTTTACTAGATTTACTTGTATAATGTTTGTTTTCCAACTATTTTCCTTTAAATAATCGGCCACGATTTTTATGGAAGAATTTTCTAAACCGTTGTGCCAAAAGGGCCACTTCTTCATCTTCGTTTTCCCTTTCACTTTCATCCTCCTCATTAGTAGTGTGCTTAGAAGTTTTGAGGATAGTATTTTTGGGTTTAGGAGTTTACTTGAAATGTAGTTCAAATGTTTGTTGGGAACCTACGAGTTCTTCTACTTTCATTTCATCTATGTTTCTACATTCTTCAATGGTTGTAACTTTTGAGTTGAACCGTTTTGGTAATGATCTCAGAATTTTTCTATAGATTTTTAGAGCCGGAACTTTTTCTCCCAATCCACCCATGGAGTTGCAGATGATGTTCAGTTTTGTGAAGAACTCCATGATGTCTCATGCTCTTCCATTTTGAGATTTTCAAACTCTAATGTTAAGAGTTGCAGTTTAGATCTTTTTACTGTGCTGGTTCCCTCATGAGTTATTTCCAACAAGTCCTATGCTTCTTTAGCTATTCCACAAATACTGATTTGATTAAAGACTTCTTAGGACACAACACAATAAATAACATTCATTGCTTTTACCTTTGCTGTCTGTTTTTCTTTGTCATGAGTAGACCACAACTCTTTAGATTTTAGTTTGCATATGGTTGTGCCATCATCACGTACTACCTGATCAGTTGGGAGCACATATCCATTTTCAACAATTTTCCAAACATCATGATCTAAAGATCTCAAAAAGTAATGCATCCTTACCTTCCAGTAAGCATAATTTGATACATCAAATACGGGAGGTCTAGTTACAGATGAGTCCTCTCCTTTGGCCATATGTAATGCCCCGAATTTTGAGGGTTGAGCAAAGGCTCAACTCCCGAGATCCATCGCATCACTTATGCAACATAGACAATGATGATTAAATGTTGTCCGTATTAACATATTAAACATGAATGGGATTACACTAAATTAGCATATCATACTCTAGAGATGATTGAATTAAGCAAGAAGAAGATTGTGATAGATATATGGAGTATATAAGTGGTTATAAACTTTCAGAGTATGATCATATCACCAAGCTGAATATATACATGTTTGTTCCAAAATATACAAGATGACAAAGTGTAATGTCCAACTAATTTGTGTCCCTGTAATCCCATCGATCTGTACATGTTCTACATAGACCTATGTAACACCCCGGATTTTGGCCAATCTGAGATTTGACGTCCTTAGGCAGTGGGTCAATTAAAACACCTGAAAAATTGCTTAGAACCTAATTCCATAGCCAAAGAAACCACTTAGGATTAATTCCTTTAAAAACTAAGTATAAGTTAGCTAGCGCAACGCTGGAGTAGCTGGGAAATAGTCCCTGATCACTTTAAATACGTTCTACAAGACCCAAATCGAGTAGAACAAACAACTCTACAATACTCTATAACCTCGGATCAAACTCTAAGCGGGTTTGTTCTCTGGACCACTTTGAATTCTTGTATTGGATTTAGACCGTGCGTTGAAAGTCCGTTACTTCCTATCTTAGACCGTTAGAACCGCCCAGCTGGACTTGACAATCATTTCGAAAATCAAGTCAAACCGATAATCACAGACTATTTCATTGAGCCCGGACTGAAGAGATCGCGAATAGGGACAGAATTGGAATTTCAAATTCAAATCTGGCACATGACTTGACACGTCAGTATTAAGCGTTCTGATCGTCAGAATTCATCCAGATTACACCCTCGGATCAGGAAAAATTTCTATTTATTATTATGAGACTTCCAGCCCTGATCTACGTGCGGTGACCGCTGAACTGAAACTGGTCCGCCACGTGCGATCTGCGAACCCTGCCGGACTGAAAACTTAATGCGCGCTAGATCTAGTACGCATGAGCTTAAGTCCGATCGCATTCGACCAGGGGACCACCAGAAAGCATCTTTTGGACCGAAACAGCCCCGATTTGGTTACCCCTCAAGTGAAACTTGTTCCCGAGCCTATTTCGGGCAAGTTTGGGCTTATAAAAGGGCTTGAAACCCCCACTCCTCTCTCCCATCCGAATTTGCAAAAACCTTAGATTGGGAGAGAGAAAAGGTGAGAGTTTGTGAGAGAAGGTGGGAGAGATCTTCCTGCCACCTGTTGCTGCTGCTGTACGTGCTTAGGCAACGCACTCCGATCACTTTTCCGGCGATTCCTCCACGTTTTCAGGTAAGAAAAACCCTAGAAAGTTGCTGATTTGATGTTTCTTCCGTTCCATAGCTTGATAGTTAGTAAATCTCGTAAAACAGGTTCTCTTATCGCTGTAGACGAAGCGTATACGCTCCGTTCGAATTTCAACATCCATAAGAGACAAGGTGCGGATTTTAGACGCTTTGATTGACTGTTTCCAAAGCTTTCAATGACGTTTAATAGTAGATTATCGACGGCATCGCCGTTTGACATGTACAACATGCTCTCCGTTTCCTGTTTCGTAAATTAACGAAGAATATGAGATTTAGGGCATTTTAGTCATTTGTAGGAAGTACGGTCTACACGCATATTTTGCTGACGTGATTGTCATGGTTTGTTGCCGCATTAGGGAGTTAGGAATGCTTGCATAATCAGTTTGGCGAAGAGATTCGCCTAGTTGTGCACTTTGGGTCGACATACTATATGTAGACTTAAGTGTGTACTGTATGTGTTTGTATAAATGCTTGTATTAGTATGTATTGAATTAAATGATGTTATGTAGTAGTTTGAGATTGATTTCTTGATTAATATGCTGACCTAAATGATTTCCTACATGTTGACCTTATGCATGATTGCATTACATGCATGGAAAGTATGCCTTGAAGATTTGCTTAAGTTGAATGTTATAACATGCATTAACATGCTCACATGATTGTATTTCAATTCCAATACCTTTGCATATATTGCTAATGTGACTTCCATAGATGTGTGGGACTAGACTTAGTCCAGGCAGTCGGTAACCGAGCGAATTCGTGGCTGACTGGTCATAGCCACGAACGACGCGTCGATGAACGTGATTCGTGTTTAGAGTTGGCGGCAGTGGTTAGGCCACGCGAAGTGTTTTACGCACTTCATGTCGTTCGACTTGAGATGCGATCGCGCTAGTCGAGCCCGTCAAGTAACCCGACTGGCCGATGTATGTTCTCCTTGTATGTGTCATAACTGCTTGAACCTAGGGTACTGAACTTACCACTGAAAACCCTGTTAACCATGGTACCTTGATCCACGAAGACTCATGAGCCGGGCATGGTGGTATGGGACACCGTAGTCGAGCTGTCGGCCTACGCTGGGGCCACAATCCTCCCCGTAGTGACCAGTGAGCACCTAGACTCGTGAGCAGATTATGGTGGTATGGGACACTATATTCTAGCTGTCGGCCTACACTGATCAGGCGACGTGCCCTTTGTAGTGACCGCGAGCGTATTCTGAGTCCACGGGAGGCGACGACCCTTCCGTTGCAGTAGAGTACAGTAGGCCTGTATTGAGAAGGTGATGGGGGAGCGGTGCAACGAGTGCGAGCAACAGCCCTGGCAGCCCTTGCAATGACCTACGAAATACACATCGTATGAGATTACTAGGAGTGACGACCCTAGACAGGATCTGTGTTGGGATTGATATAAGGGAAGTACCTTAGTTTTCCAATCCTGCTGTTTGAATGGACTAATAACAACTTGGAATTCATATCACCATAGCATTGCATGTGCCTGGAAGATGTGGAGCACTCTAGGGAGTGTGGCATGCCGCGGTCGTAAGATGTTGCCGCATGAGGGTGATCGTCGGTGAGGGCATACATCACGTCATGTCATAATTGCATTAACAACAGTATTAAGATTGTTTGATTTATTGCGTTACTATTATCGCATGATTGATTTGATAACATGTTAATCTTTGCTCTATTATTCCACTGAGTTAGCTACTCACTCCCACGTTACGGGACGGTGTTCCTGGACACCCACCAGACCTTTTTGTGATTGCAGATGATGGCGGGGCCTGTGAGGCGGAGCTGGATTTGATGATGGTGAGGAGGATTCCTCCTATGTGCGTGTTCTGATTGACGGGATTACAGGGAGGTTGATTGGATGTCTTGACACTTGTCATTTTATATTTTCAGAGCACTCATGTATATACTTTCATTATATTTTGGAGTATACATGTATGTATATAACCTGGTAACATATCCACACTCTGGAGGCATACAACAGTTTATATATGTTATACATACTATCACAGTCTTCCGCTGGTTAATTTAACTGTCTCTGGAGTATGATATGTTGTTCTGGCTTAATCTCACTCATGTTTAATACATTATCAAAGACAACATTCAATCATACATATCTATGTTGCATAAATAACATGCTGGAACTCGGGAGTTGGGTTTTTGCTCGACCCCCCGATTTTCGGGATGTTACAACCTACCTGATAGCTGCATATAGGAGAACTCCTCATCGTCGTAGAAGTCAGGCTCTACTTTGTAAGCATTGCCATCATCTGCAGCTAAAACAGATTCTGGTTGGTGTTTTAAAACACTGTCCTAGAGTGGGAGTGAGTGATCAACTCAGTGGTACTACAATGTAAAGGTTAACATGTTATCAATTCAATCAAGCAGTAATGAAAAAGTAGTACAACACTCATGTCCTAAGTACTCTTGTTAATGCAGGAATGATATGCTACAATGATGCATGCCCTCGCTTACACTCCCTCAGCAACACCATCTCACGGTCACACATGTTACTCCCACTGTGCTCTTCCACTCCAAAAACACATGCAATGTGGTACATGGTCGTGTCAGCCAAGTTCTTAATTAGACTTTTTCATATAACAGATTTGGGAAGCTAAGGTACCTCCCTTTATATCATTTACCCAAACGATGATCCAGCTAGGGTCGTCAATCCTAGTTAATCACATACGATAGGCAAGTTATAGGGCAACATCAACCCTGATTTAAAAGCAGTGGATAGGCAAGTTCAAGTCGCTACGAGAGGCTCGTCACGTGAGCGTAGGCCTAGTTTATACTCGAGATCACTATGGGAAGGCTTGTCAAATTAGCGTAGGTCGACAGCTCGAATATAATATCCCATACACCACCATATTCATCTCACGAGTTTGGGTTGCTCACTGGTTACTACGGGGAGGCTCGTCACCCCAGCATGGCCTACATCTTGACCACGGTGTCCCACACACCAACATGTTTGGTTCATGAGTCTAGCGAATCTTGGTACTATGGTTAAACGGGCTTTACATTAGTAAGTGGTACCTTAAATTCAAGAAGTAGCATCCATACATGGTAAACACACATATGCTAATTGAGTTACTTGACAAGTTCGATTAGTACAAGCGCATGTTAAATTAATTGACATGGAGCGCATACTCACTCCTCGTGGCCTAACCACTATCGATAATCACCGTACGACTCGGTTTCATTAAATATGTCTGTTGTGGCGAAACTAACTTGGTCACTCAGTCAAAAACTATTACCAATTGTCTGAACTACATATTAGTCCCAATCATGCTTAAATACAATAAGCATTCATATGTGATAGTCAAAATAGTATTTAACAACCAATTCAAATATAAATCTCATTTGAGCATTTAACAAATACATAGTGAGCATATTATCATACATATGCATTTCATCCATAAATCACGTAGTAGCAAGGTAGGTTACATGAAGGAAACTTTAACTATCGATAAGGTGATTGAGAATCCTATCTCAACACCCTTATTAAATGAAATACATCAAATAATTTTTCATTCAGGCATTTTATCAAACATTTAAACTACTCATTACTACATATATGAAGTAAATCAATTATAACATATATTAGGGCAAATCTGTTCACAAAGGAGTTGTCATACATGCAACAATCATGTATTCTCAATTAATAATCATGACAAGTACAAATCATAATTTCATATTCATTCAAACATTTTAACAAACACATGGAATGCATTTAGTGTACAACCTTGTTTACACATATATGATATATCGAAAATATTGTAACTAAGATCATATGGCAGCAATCAAATCAAACATAAATCATTGCTAACATTGAAAGCCTTGAAAACCATAACCTAAATATTTATAATCTGCACCTTTTATCGATACGCTCGTTACAAACTCAGTTCATACACCACATCTCTATCAACGGCACAACAGATACCTAAACATTGAAATAGATTAATTATTTCACTGGTTTCTATATTTAGATTCATAAAAGAGATTAGGGTTAGGATTTCTTACCCAAAAATGGAGTTGGATTCGATGGCGTAGCGACACAGAAGAGGTGATTTAGTATGTGGAGTAGTGGGAATGAATCCCAATAACAATCCACAGATCTCTCACACTTCTCCTCACTCTTTTCTCCTCTTTTCTCGCTTCTCTCTCCTAGGGTTAGAGAATTCGTATGGAAGGATAGAGGGGCTGGTTAAGGCCCTTATAGGCCCAGAAGTGAGCTAAATGGCCCCAGGGCCATGGTATACTTAAGGTATAGCCAAAGGGTGGCTATTTTGGGCCAACGATGCTCATCTGGAGGTCCATTACTCATATACAGTCTAGAGAAAGTTCCCTGGCAATGGATCTACACCGGGTTTAGGTTTCAGTCCGATTGGATTAGTGGATCGATCGTGGAGGAACCGTTTCAGTTCAATGGTCATTGTTACTCGATCAAGGCCACAAGTATACCATTAGGTGTAGGAAAATTTCCCTGATCCAAGGGTGTAGTTAGGTCAGAATTTGACAGTCTGAAACCTTAAATTTGGCTTGCAAGCGAACAGCCCAATTCACTTAAGTTTGAGTTCATTTTCTAAAGATATTCACGTTTCTCACACACTTCGCTTTAGGATCAAGTTGTGCGTTTCTGGGTACTATTTGGACTTGATTCCCGTGGTGGTTGTCAAGGCTAGTAAGGCGGTCATAACTGTATAGTTTCACAGTAATCAGACTTTCAACGAGCGGTCTAGGTCTAATACGAAGTTTCGATGTGCTCCCAAGAGCAACTAGATTTTGAGATTGATCCTAGATTTCTAGGTAATGTTGGGTTGGCAATTCTATTAGTTTTAGATCTTGCAATTTGTATAGAAAGTGGTTCGAGCTAATTCTCTGATTTATTTAGTTTAATACTTAATTTTTGTCTAATTTCTACAGAATTCGATCCTTAGCGATTTCTGCCTGAGGTGATACTCAGGTCTTTGTACGGATTTTTTTGAGATGCTACACCATATTACCAACTTCAGTCAAGATCACGCTCTAGGCAATGAAGCCCTTAAGAGAGGCCCGCTCTAATATCAATTGAAATTGTGGTAATGACCGCTTTAGTAGAACTGGGAATATGCTAATGTGTCCTAGAGCGGGGTGAATAGGACTTTTTAAAATTTTATGATGATTTAAAAACTATCCATCCTATCCTGAATTAATATGCAAGTATCAGAATTTCTTCAACGTAACTCTAATGGCTTCCAAGCCAAATAGAGGATTCAATCATAAGACTACTCAAAACATAAACAAGATGAGGAACATAGTTCATGAAGGATGTGACTATGTGTGAGATGTGATTCTAATTAGTTCTAAGTAATTATGTAAGCATGCATTATGAGAACATTTAGAGAAATTACACAAGTATTAAAAGTAAATAGCAATCCTAAACATAGTCATTTTTATAGTGGTTCGACTATTTATCTACTCCACTTCCGGCGAACACACTCAACCCTTGAATGATCTTTTCATGGGGTTCACTTGTCCTGCTAACTCAACACTCACGCTAATTGACAAGCCAAGGCACTTTCAATCTCCCCCTTTGTCAATTACATGACAAAACACCTGAAATCCTAGAACAAGATCTAGGCTAACACCCTAAATTATGTGTACATGAACTTTACATAAATTTATAAATATGTTATTGAGTTCACACACAAGATTTGTAACATTTAGTAGTAGCTGCTCCCCCTTTCTTCGTGAAGCTACTCCCCCTAACACCTGTACCACCATACATACATATATACACATAATGTTGTCCATGGTGGGATTTGTTCTCCCCCATTTTTGTCTGTCATTGGCAAAGGGCAGTATAACATTATTAGTTGACTGAAGTTGAAGCATAAAGACATGGTAGAATCAATAGAGACCCAGATATTCCAATTCATAACAGACATCTCTAAAATATATAATCAGTAAGAGACAGATGTATAACAGATAATGTCATCTCTATACTCGTGGAAACCATCCAATAATACTAGGTGAAAGTAGAGTGGTGATTCCTAAAAAAATAGCAGTATAACTTCAAATGACAAAAATCACAATCCAATTCTCAATCTTTAAGTGATATCCAGTAATCACAATGTATACCAGTTGTATTCATCATTCCACAGATATGCAATATAAATTCAGATAAGATGATTCATTAATATCTTGAGCAGATAATGACAACAGAGAAAAAGGCATCAAAGATATATATATATATATATATATATATATATATATATATATATATATATATATATATATATATATATCTATATATCATCATCATGCAAGCTAAATAAAATATCCAAAATACGCTACCCAAACTAGGCAGAATTAACAATCCACAAACACACATTTAGCCTATCCATGGGCAAATAAGCACCACCGTATTTTCCTCCTTCAGAGGACAATGATCACAGTAAAAAGAAACTTGTTAGAATATCCACAGTTAGCGAGTCATCACATACACTCACATGATCGCAGGGCATTCAAAAAGATATCGATGCCCGTATGCAGAGATGAGTATTTGGTGTATGTGACGGCATGAAGGCTATCAATACTATGGTGAAGGGGCTGATGAAGATAGTGTTGTATCGTCTTGTCAGCAGGTCATTAAATCAACCAGTTGCTGCACCATTTACTGCACCCCATCCACCAATCTTTCTAAGATAGTGAATCGTTCATTCATCATTTCCTTCATCTAGGTTACTTGTTGTAACGTTGTCCCGATCCGATCTTGATGTAATTTGAATCTTTTGGTCTGCATAGGGTCGGTTTGAGGTGGAGCTGTGCTGCAATTCAAGTGGGTCTCCTTCTGTCTGTGCTGTTCCTTCACCCATTTCACCTTCTTCATGAATCTCCTCCACGGGTTGATGTTCTGGATATCAATGAAACTTCAAATCCATCTTCCTAATATTGACTTTGTTGAAATGTTGGAGAGGTAGCTCCCAATCATTTGTCAATGGAAGACCGATCTTGTCACTTTGCACATGAACAATCCGAGGGAAGGGTAGATGGATGTCTCTAGAAGTGTGAATGGCGCTCACCAGCTAGTGAATTATCAGAGTGGGAAGACATAGCTTGATCCTAGTTGCCACACAATACACGTTCATGACCATAAATCATGTAAGGTCAGATCGGTTTGTACCTCTAGGGTACACGTTTGTGGTGAATATGCCATTCAGAACTTGATACTTGGGATCTATAAATTTTTTCTTTAATACATTGCCCTGGTACCATGGAATATCGCTACCTTGGCATAAAAATGACATGATCTTAGATCGAGTCACTGGATTTTCAAGATCCAGATCAGAGAGACCAACTGGAGACTGAGTGAGATGAAAAATACTGGCAATAGATTTTGAGGTAATTTTGACATTAGTATCCCCAACAGAGATAGTTATGGAGGAGGTTCTATGATAGGAGAATGGCTGGAAGCAAAGAATCTATAGGTCCTTTCATTATGACATGGGTCACCAAAATCATGCATAGGTAGCCAATCTATTGCAGCCAACAAAGGTTTCAAGTTTTAGGGTTTGAGGCAATCCCTGTCAACTTTGTGTTCATGTACTAACCGTCTTGTAATATATTTTGCTAGAATGGGGTCTACCACAATAGGAGGAGGAACAGGTGCGGCACTTTGAGACACACCACGTGATGTTTGTCTGAAACTTCGCTGGTGTGTTGGGGTCCCTTGATCAGAAGCCTTTGTGATTTCTTTAGGTGCAAGGATTTTATGTTTAGAGGATCTTGAGGATCTCTAAAAACTGGAGTTTTTCCTTTATCCTTCTCGAGGGAACATTTACACCTTAGAATGGGGTGACGGAGAATGGAATCTGATAGAAGATTGAAGGATTTGAACACGAATTAATGATTCTCTAGACAATACTCCTCACCTTAATCTAGAAATACCCAAAGTGACAAGATGAAATCTTGAGAAATCAAGAGAAAAGATAAGGAATTACTAGATTTAGGTGATCTTGGAAGGCTCACAAATGAAAAGCATGTAAAATGGCTGAGGAGGACAAGTAGCTGTAATGCCCTGAAAATCGAGGGTCGTGTAGAAACCCGACTCCCGAGTTTCAGACCATCACTTATGCAACAAATATGCTGATGATTCAATGTTGTCTAAGTTAGTGCATTAACATAAGTGAGATTATACCAAAACTGCAATTCATACTCCAGATCCAGTGATAAAATGCAAGCGAAAGACTGAAGAATATATATATCACTGTATGAAAAATAAAACAATCTCGAACTGTCTCCAAAGTATGAATACATCTCTGAGTCACATATACATAAATCAAACCAAAAATAAAATGTCGTATGATAGTTCAACTAGCAAAAACCTGCCGATCCAGGCCAACTATGTGAAGCCATCAGAAAACAGCATATACGAGAACTCGTCCTGGTCCTCGTAGTAGTCCGGCTCCAACTCCTGAATCACCTCACAACCTGCATCTAAGACAGAGTCTGGTAGGTGTTGCAAACACCGTCCTGTAACGTGGGAGTGAGTGATCAACTCAGTGAAATCATAGAGAAAAGATTAGCATGTTATCAAATCAATCACGCGATAATAGTAAAGCAAACAATCAGACATTCCTAGATACTGTTGTTAATGCAAGTATGAAATGACATGATGGATGCCCTCACCGACATACTTCCTCATGTGACACCATCTTACGTCCGCAGTATGCTTTCTTTCCTCAGTGCTCCACATCTTCCAGGCACATGCAGTGCGATGTGGATATGATTACCGAGTTTTTATTAGTCCTTTCATACAGCAGTATTGGGAAACTAAGGTACTTCCCTTATATCAATCCCACACAGATCTTGTCTAGGGTCGTTACTCCTAGTAATCTCATATGATGTTATATTTCTAGGTCGCTGCAAGGGCTGTCAGGGCTGTTGCTCGCACTCGTTGCACCGCTCCCCCATCACCTTATCAATACAGGCCTAGTTGTACTCTTGTTGCTACGGAAGGGTCGTCGTCTCACGTAGACTCAGAATATGCTCGAGGTCACTACAAAGGGCTCGTCACCAATCAGAATAGGTCGACAGCTCAAATGTAGTGTCCCATACTACCACAATCGGCTCACTAGTCTAAGGTGCTCACTGGTCACTACGGGGAGGTTTGTGGCCCCAGCGTAGGCCGAAAGCTCGACCATGGTGTCTCATACCACCATGCTTGGCTCATGAGTCTTAATGGATCAAGGTACCATGGTTATCAGGGTAATCTCTGGTAAGTTCAGTACCCTAGGTTTAAGCAATTATGACCAATACAAGGTGAACATACAATGGTCAGTCGAGTTACTTGACGGGCTCGACTAGTACAAGCGCACCTCAAGCTGAACGACATGAAGTGCATAAAACACCTCGTGTGGCCTAACCACTGCAGTCAACCAAAGCACGACTCACGTTCGTCGACGCATCCTTCATGGCAAATAGAAGCCAACCACGAATTCAAATCTATTACCGATTGCCTGGACTAGAGCATAGCCCCAAGCACTTGTAATCTACATCAGTGATCATATGAGAGTGACAGAAATGAAACACAACAATCCAAGCATGTTAACAACATGTTATAACATACAACGTAAGAAAATCAACTAAACACATGTATTCCATATATGTAAGGAAATCAATTCAATGTAACAACATGGAGAAAATCATGTACATCATCATATTACTTGAGAATTCAATCTCAAACTAATCTACAACAACATTTACTCAATACAAACATTTATACAAACACTTGGTCTACACACATTAGTCTACATAGTGTATGTCGACCCAAAATGCGCATTAGGGTGAATCTCTTCGCCAAACAGATCATACACGCATAACTTGTAAATTAACATGACAAATACCCATGGAAATTCTATCGGCAAAATATGGACGTATACAGTATTTCCTATAAATGCCTAAAATACCCTAAATCTCATATTCGCCGTATGCAGTCGAAATGAAAAACAGACAGCATGTTCTACATGTCAAACAGCGTTCTTGTCGATAATCTACTATTAAACGACATTGAAAGCTTTGAAAACAGTTAACCTAAGCATCTAGAATCCTCACCTTATGCCGTAGAAGCGTATCGAATTGAATAAAAACTCTACGCTTCGTCAACGTCTACACGACAATCTATATCACAAGATAAATCAGCTACTTCGCTAATTGTATTGATGGAATCCCTAAAACAGGTTGAGGTTAGGGTTTTCTTACCTCGAATGAAGTCGGAATCACCGGAGGAGTGATTAGAACACGGTGATTAGGTACGTGTAGAAGCAGGATCGAGAGCCAGGAAACTTTCCTCACAACTCTCACAGAATCTCTCTCTTTTCTCTCTTCTCTTCTCTAGGGTTTTTGCAAATTCGTATGGGAGGGATATGAGAGGGTTTAAGGTCTTTAAATAGGTTAGAAAGTCACCTATTTAGACTTTAAACCAAAGTATACTTGGGTTATAGCCAAATCGGGTCTCTTCTGATCCAAAAGAGCATTTCTGGAGGTCCCCTAACCAAATGCGGTCGGACTTAAGATCATGGATATTGGATCCTGATCACATTAAGTTTTTAGTCCGATAGTGTTCCCAGATTGCACGTGGCGGACCAGTTTCAGTTCAGCGGTCACTGAGACTCGATCGAGGATTCCAAGTATACTGACCTGAGTGAAAATTTTCCCTAATCCGAGGGTGTATTTGGGTCAGATTCTAACGGTCTGAATGCTTATACTTAACCCGCAAGAAAAACATGCCATATTTATTTAAATCACATTTAATTTTTAAAGAATTTCACTCTTTCTCACACTCTTTGCTCCAGGCTCAACGAAATAGCCTCAGAACATCAGTTGGGCTTGATTTTCGAAGCGATTGTCAAGTCCAGCTAAGCGGTCATAATGGTCTACGATTGTAGATATCGGACTTTCGACGCGCGCTCTAGATCTAATATAAATTTTCAACGGGTTCCTGAGAGCAAACGGGTTTAGAGTTTGATCCTAGGTTTCAGGATATTATAGCATCATTGATTCTATAATTTTTTGGTCTTGCAGAATGTATTTAAAATGAACAGTGCTAATTTCACAGCTAATCTAACATATCGCTAGTTAACTTACGCTTAATTTCTAAAGGAATTAATCCTAAGTGATTTCTGTTCGAGGTGGTACTCGGGTCTCTGTACAGATTTTTTCGAGACTTTACAGCAGCAAAGAGAAGGAAGAGCACCGAGTAAAGAAATGAAATCTTTCCGCTCATTCACCTTTTATTGGGTGGTAACCTTTGATATTAACAAACTTGGTTTTGATGATATCGATATACCCTAATCGATGTTATCAATGATGAGTTCGAGGGTAGACCAATCGACCCGATGATTCAGATTCTTGACAGGTCGTCGATGGGATCGATGCGGTTTCGATGATATCGAAGACTTGTTCGATTCAACGATTCACTTATCGAGAAGAAGGATAGGACATGTTATCATCAGGTTTCGATAATCTTCCATATGTGTATATCTTCAAATATTTTCATATCAGCTTCACTATATAATCAAAATCTGTACAAAAAGTTGTACCATCCAAAATTATAAACATCAACCATGCTTATATGCAAAAAGAGTTGTTTGAGGTGTAGAAACCTCAGATATCTCATGAAAATCATCAAAAATGCATCATTTCAACTATCCATCCAGGTGTAGATACTATGCTCAATTGTTACTGGGAACATGGATCGTCCTTCCCATTACCTTTAATGACATAACAGTGGTCACTTGTGTGACGACCCTTCATCACGGGTTAACCTGATAGGTCTAGGATCTCGCATTCTTGCTTGTTAAATGTAACCATATTCTTGTTATCACATATTTGAGAAATGCTTATAAGATTATGTGTCAATCCTTTCATGCAAAAGGCATTTTCATTTTTAAGCATATCCATTCCTTTGATAGTCCCCTGCCCTATTACCTTAGTGGTGCTTCCATCCCCATAAGTGACTATCCTATTATAAAGATTTGAATAATTTGAGAGAAGAGATTTTTCACCCGTGACATGTCTAGAGCATCTGCTATTCGGGTACCATTTAGCTTTATTGCCTGTTATATGATTAGAGAGAGTGACAATGCAAATTTTCTTTTCTTTCACTACTCATTTTGTGACAGGATTTCTTACTGTGGTAGTTTTTGCTTCATTGGGAATTTTTGTTGGCATGTTGGGCATCTGAATCATATTTCCTTGTTTTATTAATTCATTTATTTTTGGATTTAGTTCAGCCACTTGATTCAATAACACCTCCATTCTCTTGGTCATTCTGGGTGGAGATGGATGTATTTTACCTCTTGCCATTTTGTTTGGGGTACTCTTGGCATTTTGTATTATTTTTTCGATTGGTCTACATTTACTAATATGATTCGGATCGGAATTAGATTGAGTCCACCTTGGAGCAATACATTCAAATTTAAAATGACCTGAGTCTCCACATGAATGAAAGATGGAAGTAGCTTTTGTTTTACTTCCTGATGCAGCAAGTTTCTCATCCATTGGTGCTGCATTTTTTAAGCTTGATTTGAATTTTTGATATCCTAGACCACTCTTGTCTTTTCCTCGTCTTCCCATTCCTAAGAGTTTTTCTAATTTTTCACTACTCTGGGAGAATTTATAATTTAGTTTAATAAACTTCCTAGATTGTTCTACATCATACCTAAGTGTGCGGTTCTCATTCTCAAGATGCATATTTTTATCTTCCAATAGTTCAATCTATTTATTCATTTTTAAGGATTCGGATTTGAGGGATAGATTGATTCTTTCTAGCTTAACATTTTCAGAGTGGTATTGTTGTCGATCATTGATCAAGTGTGTATTGGCTTCCGAGGTTTTATTTGGATCCATTTGCAGCAATTTATTTGTATTTTCACTAATCCCAAGTCATTTAAGGATATTGATGTTGTGGATATAAAGTTGATTATAGGCATCCTATAATTTATCCTTTTCTTCTTCTTTCTCTATTTCCTCATCATCAGATGGAAATGATCCAGTGGCTTGAGGTTCTTTGATTTTCTCAGTATTTATGGGAATGTTGGAGGCTATAGAGGCCATAAGAATTTTTAGGGATTTTTGGTCTCCATCACTCTCTAAGTCACTACATTCTGAATTTGACTCTTCAGTATCATCCTATATGGTTGCCATTGCCTTTCCTTTGGTTTTTCTATTTGGGCATTCAATGCACAGGTGCCCAAACTTTCGGCAAGTGTGACACTGTGGTTCTTTGGACTTTTTACCAAATTTACCTATATAATGTTTGTTATCCAACTGTTTTCCATTAAATGATCAACCACTGTTTTTATGGAAGAATTTTCTGAATCGTTGAGCCAAAAGGGCCACTTTGTTATCTTCATTTTCCCTTTCACTTTCATCCTCATTTTTAGTGTACTTGGAAGTTTTGCGGACAATATTTTTAGGTTTAGGAGTTTGCTTGAAATGTAGTTCAAATGTTTGTAGGGAATCTACGAGTTCTTCTACTTTCATTTCATCCATGTTTCTACAGTCTTCAATGGTTGTAACTTTCGAGTTGAACAATTTCGGTAATGATCTCAGAATTTTTCCACAGATTTTTGGAACTGAAACTTTTTCTCCTAGTCCACCCATGGAGTTGCAGATGATGTTCATTTTCGTAAAGAACTCTATGAAGGTCTCATGCTCTTCCATTCTGAGACTTTCAAACTGTAATGTTAGGATTTGCAATTTGGATCTTTTTACTGTGTTGGTTCCCTCATGAGTTGTTTTCAAGAAGTCCCATGCTTCTTTAGTTGTTCCACACATACTTATCTGATTAAAGACTTCTTGGGACACAACACAGTAAATAGAATTCATTGCTTTTGCCTCTGTTATTTGTTTTTCTTTGTCATGAGTAGACCATAACTCTTTAGATTTTGGTTTGGATATGGTTATGTCATCATCACGTATTACCTGATCAGTTGGGGGCACATATCCATTTTCAATAATGTCCCAAACATCATGATCTAAAGATCTCATAAAGTAATGCATCATAGCCATCCAATAAGCATAATTTAATCCATCAAATACAAGAGGTCTAGTTACAGATGAGCCCTCTCCTTTGGCCATATTACCAACTTCAGTCAAGATCACTCTCTAGGCGGTGAAGCCCTTAAGAGAGACCCACTCTGATACTAATTGAAATTGTCGTAATCACTGCTTTATCAGAAGTGGGAATGTGCCAAGGTGTCCTACAGGGGGGTGAATAGGACTTTTAAAAAATTTATGATGATTTAAAAACTATCCACCCTATCCTAAATTAATATGCAAGCATCAGGATTTCTTCAATGTAACACTAATGAATTCCAAGCCAAATAGAGGATCCAATCATAAGACTAATAAAAATATAAATAAGATGAGAAACATTGTTCATGACGGATGTGACTGTGTGTGAGATGTGATTCTAATTAGTTCCAGGTAATTATGTAAGCATGCATTATGAGAACATTCAGAGAAATCACACAAGTATTAAAAGTAAACGACAATCCTAAACACGGTCATTTTTATAGTAGTTCGACTGTGTGTCTACTCCACTTCTAGCGGACGCACTCAACCCTTTAGTGTACCGGATCTCACTAATGGAGGTTTCAAATCAGGTTTTTCTCAAACCAGTACAACCTACACAAGGCTGACTCTAGGATCTACACAAGGTACCTAACATGTCTCAATGAGACACAAGTTTATGCCCCACATAGGAGCAAAGGTCAACACACAGTACCTAGATTTTAGGCCACACAGGCCAAGGATCCACACAAAGAACCTAAAGTTTATACCCTACACAAGAGCAAAGGTCAACACACAGCACCTAGGTTTTAGGCCACACAGGCCAAGGACCTACACCAAGGACCTAAGTTTATGCTCACTAAGAGCAAGGGTCAACACACAACACTAACATTTTAGGCCACACAGGCCTAGGATCCACACAAGGAACCTAGAGTTTATGCCCTACACGAGCAAAGGTAAACACACAGCACCTAGGTTCTAGGCCACACAGGCTAAGTAACTACACTAATGACCTAAGTTTATGCTCACCAAGAGTAAGGGTCAACACATAGCACCCACATATATTTTCCCGTCGGAGGCCTCCTATGAGGACTTAAAAGGGGTGAGAATCACTTGTGACCCAATTCTACACAAAGGAATGATCAGCAGGGTCTCTGGACTCTAATGGCTTACAGATAAGTAGATGAGTCCCATTAAGCACGTTGATGAAGATCTCCTCCCTTGTTGATGAAGAATCTTCAGCTCCCTTAATCTATGACACTAATGATGCTCCAATGTATGTTGACGAGTTGGGTTAAGGTTATGTTGGTAATTACTCTATTAAATGATTAATCATTGGAGTGACAGAGTAATACCACAATCTATGCATTCAAGGAATCTCAGCTTAATGATTTCCCATTAAGGTGGTAGCTGAAGGATCCTTGAATGTGGAAGTTCATTCACCAATCCAATCTATTGAATATCAATGATGAGGGTGGATTGAGGAATGTGTAAGTGCTATGGTCTCTTGCTCCTTTAATTGTCAAATTTTGTAGTGCCAAAATCACTATCTGTGTCTCGTGTAACACATTGATATGTTCAAGAAAACGCATATCATGTTCAAGGACAAAGCTTCAAGTTAAGAACAAGATCTGCTTTAAAGAAAGGTTGACCAAGTATATTATTCACATCTTTAGTCTTCAAAGCTCAATGTCTTAAAGCAACATCGAAAGACATGTGAACTGTTCATTCTCAAGACTCAAGGTGAAGTACTACTCAAGAATCAAGCTTCAAAAGATCACAAGTTCAAACTTCATTATGTGTCACGATATCAAGCTTCATGAACATCAAAGATGGTCTATCATCTGAAGAAAAGAAGGTTCAATGTTCATATGTCATGTTCAAGGTATGAAAGACCTTAGATTGACCTTAGGGTAGGTCATTTTGGATACATAATTCAATTGAATCATTTTATAAGTGTTTGGTCTATTCTTAGACTAGTCCTGGATTCTGTTCGACTAGTCCTAGTATTGGCTTGACCAGTCCAAGAAATTCCAAGACCAGTCCTAAGGTTGTTTGAATTTTTTAGAATTTTTTGTTGAGCCACGACCAATCTTGGAGACTGCTCGACCGGTCGTATGAATAGTGCGACTCATTCACGACTCGAACTCCATCGAGTAATTCAGACGCCACGTGACCAATCATAGAGTTCCCTTGACCAGTAGTGGATGGCTTACGACCAGTCGTGGAACGACTTTATCCGATCACGCTCAAAATTTTAAAAATTTGTTGTCCTTCGACCAATCATAGTGTCCGCAGGACCAGTCGAAGGTGTGACTTCTACACTTATAAATAGAGCACGATCTTCAGAGTTTGATACTCAATTCAATAAAAATCAAGACATCACTCTGAGAGATAATTTAGTAATTTATTTAAGTTATATTATGCTCATTTAATATTCTCTTTTTATAGCTTTCTTTGCATTTAATTTTGAATTTCTGCATTCTAATTATATTTGAAAGAGGAATTAAGGTATTTCCATTTCTTGGAATCAAAATCAAATCAATCTAGCCCAAGGTGCATTAACTCTAAAATCAATTTAGAACCTAAAACCATTTCATAAGTGAGTTTGGACATTGAACTTCATCGTTGAACTTCTACTCCGACTTGGTTCTTTGGGCTACAACAAAAGGAGAAATCCGAGTATTTTACATTTGTGTAAATCTTTTATTTTTGGTTTCTTGTGAGATTGAGCCAAAAAATCTCGTTGTTTTGGTTATCTGAGGAGATCTAGAAAACTCAAAGTGTGGGTTTTTTGAATTGTGTAAGCCCATTTGAAAGACATAATTGTGAGGGTTTTAGGTGAACCTGGAAAAACCTATTTTTCATAGTGAACGCTAATATCCACTATGTGAGGATATTAGGAGTGGAGTAGTTGTATGGTTGTTATTTAACAGTTGGTGTACACATAGGCAAACCATTATAATTCTTTATGTTTAGATGTGTGGTTTATTTTTTATATCTTTTATCATTCAAGTTTGTGGGATGTATTTGTAGATGTGAATGTTGTAATCTTTTACATTTCAAGCATTGTGGTGAATGTTGTAATAACTTAAATTTCCTTTTTATTCCTCTTCAGTTTGATTTTTTGATACTCAAATTGTTCTAATAAGGTTGTCCTGCCATAAACCCTTAGTTTTTATGGTGTAAAGTTGTCCTTAAAATAACATTAGTATCAACCTCTCAATACTAGAATTTTGAGGTTGCTTTTCATTTCCATATTGTAGATTGTTTAAAGTGCTATCTTTCCTTTAATTATTTAAATTCTGCTATTATCATTTTAATTTGGCATAGTCCTATTAAACCCCCTCAGGACGTATAGCTTGGCCTTTTCAAGTGGTATCAAAACCTAATAGGTCATTTTAATTGTTATATTTTTGGATTTATTTCCTGAGCTAATCGATCTAAGCTATTTATAAGATGTCAAATTTTGATAGCCTTTCAGTCACTAGGCCTTCATCATTTGATGGCTCCAATTATGCTTATTGAAAAGCAAGAATGAGGATTTTCCTTAAATACATGGATGAGAGCATGTGGTAAGCCACAGTGACTGAATGGACCCCTCCTACCACTGAAGTGACTAGTATCAATGGATTAAAATCTATGAGAGTAACACCTTATTTCTCATGGACCACTCTTCATAATAATGAGAGTAGTGCCCATACAAAAGCACTAAATGCAATCACTTGCGCGCTATCACCAGATGAATTAAAAAGATTATATCCTGTGATACTGTAAAAATAAGCTTGGGATATTTTAGAAATGCCAGACCAGAGTACATCAATTGTCAAGAAATTTAAAGTCTAAATTCTCACAACCAAATTTGAGAAAATACATATAAAAAAAAATAAAATTTTTATGGACTTCTATACAAGATTAAATGATATTGTGAACTCTATGTGGGGTCTTGGAGATAAAATTCCAGAAATTAAAGTGTGTGTAAAGATACCATGCTCACTTCTTGAATGGTTCAATTCTAAGATAACTGCGATCTAGGAACTTCGTGATACAGATAATATGAGGGTAGAAGAATTAGTTGGCTCTTTACAGACTTATGAGTTAACTTTTAAAACTCCTAAAGGTAAATCTATCGCCTTTAAATCTTCTAAAATTATTTCTCAAGAAAATAGTAATAATTCTAATTTAGAAAATTCTGAAGATGATATGACTCTTTTAGCTAAAAAGTTTTACAAAATTTTTATAAGTAAAAAGAGGGTTGATTTTCAAAAATCTAGTGATAAGAAAAGATCCAAATCTAAAACTCAGAAATCTTTAAAAGATAGTCAATGCTACAACTGCCAAGAATATGGGCATTTAGCAAACAAGTGTCCTAAAAAGGGAAAACTCAAAAAGAAAGGTATGTTGGCTACTTGGGATGAATCTTCTGCCTTTGAAGCCTCTTCTAAATCAGAAGATTCTAAAACCGAGTCGGGCAATGAAGTCAAAGCCCTTATGACTCTTACCAAGTTCACTTTTTCAGATCATGATGATTCAACTAGTGAAGAAAATCTGAATAGTGATCATGAAAATGAAGAAGATCTTCAAGATACTTACAATGCCCTATATAAGGAAAGTTGTAAGATTGCGGTAAAACTAAAACTTCAAATAGAAAAGTTTTTAAAACTTAAAGAAAATTTTGATTCTCTTATTTTAGAAAAATCCCACATTTCATATTGTTTTAAAAAAATGAAATGCGATTTAGATTTCAAAACCTCCCTTATTGAGAATCTTAAATCTGAAAATGAAAAACTTAAACTTAAAGTCCCTTCACTTTTAAGTTTAAAGGATATATGGAGGT
Source organism: Magnolia kwangsiensis (assembly GCA_037074715.1). Taxonomy (NCBI): domain Eukaryota; kingdom Viridiplantae; phylum Streptophyta; class Magnoliopsida; order Magnoliales; family Magnoliaceae; genus Magnolia; species Magnolia kwangsiensis. Next base: position 35,641,648 of record CM073587.1, on the reverse strand, counting down.
ATGCCTAAGGTGATTCAAAGTTAGAAAAGCTTTTGTCTGGATCAAGAAAATGTGGCGACTGATCCAGTTTGGGCTACGATAAAAATGTTCCTCCTAAACAGAAGAATACTCCTCCTAAGTTTGTGAAAGGAGAGTCTTCAAACTCAAAAGGGAATAGTTCAAATCAAAAATTTTCTAAAAAGACTAAAACTTTCCAATCATTTAAACCTAAAAACAACCATATCAACTATAAAAATTATAACCAAAACCCTTTAGCTGAGAAAATAGTTGATTTACATAAGGAGCTCTTAAAATCTAACTCAGTAGGTCATTCTTATAACAACTACAAATACAAGAAGACCATCTATACACCTAAACCCAAAAAAGTTATGAAATGGGTTCCTAAGGTTACTTGCTTGGTTGCTCACATGGCTTTCAAAGCTTCAAGCCATTCAAAGTGGTACCTAGACAGTGGATGCTCCAGGCACATGGCTTGTGACAAAGGTCTGTTCACCACTCTTAAAGATATAGCTGATGGTCAGTCACATTTGGTGATGGTAGCAACTGCAGGATTATTGGCCAAGGTGCAGTTCAACTTTCTAACCTCCTTTTATTTGAGAATGTCTTATATGTAGAAGGTTTAAAACATAACTTATTAAGCATTTTTCAAATATGCGATAAAAATCATAGTGTAAAATTTTCTAATCTAGATTGTGAAATTTTAAATAAAAATGGTTCTGTAGTATTAACTGGTCATAGAACTTCTGAAAACTGCTACATCATAAGTGATTCTAGCTCATCTAATCAATCGTGTTAAATGGTCAATACCGATCAAACTGTGTTATGGCATAAATACCTTGGACATGTACACTACCACAATTTATATATATTGAGCAAAAGAAAACTAATAAGAGGTCTACCTAAATTACAAAAAGTAGAAAAAATTTGTAATGAATGCTAACTTGGTAAGCAAACTAAGAGTACTCATAAAAAGGTGGACTCTAATGCCACATCAAAATTGGTCGAACTCATCCACATGGATCTTATAGGACCAATTAGGATGGAGAGTCGAGGTGGCAAAAAATATATATTGGTAATCGTGGATGATTTTTATAGATTCACTTGGGTAGCCTTCTTAAAGGAAAAATCAAAAACCCTTGATGAAGTAAAAAGAATTATCAAACGGATCCAAATTGGAAAAGGTTCTTAAGTTAGTAAGATTCGTAGTGATCATGGATTAGAATTTGAGAATAACAGTTTTAAAAAATTCTGTTGTGATCAAGGAATACTACATGAATTCTCTGCACTCAAAACACCACAATAAAATGGAATTATTGAAAGAAAAAATAGAGTGCTTTAAGAAATGGTAAATGTAATGTTGAATAGTATGAAGCTCCCTAAAAATCTATGGGCTGAAGTTGTAAATACTACCTGCTATATATTCAATCGGGTTTATATAAGTAAGTTAAACAATAAAATGGCTTATGAAATGTGGTTTGATAAGAAGCCTTCTGTCAAATACTTTCAAGTTTTTGGCAGCAAGTGCTATATTCTACATGACCGTGAAAATCTGGATAAGTTTGACACCAAAAGTGATGAATGGATCTTTTTAGAATATGCTTTGAACAGTCGAGCATATCAAATTTTGAATAAGAGGACCAGTGTAATTTAAGAGTCCATCAATGAGGTCATTGACGATCACTTGAATACACCTGCCTCAAATTCAAATAATGATGAAATTCTCTTAATTGACAAACCAGATACTTCTTCAAGTCAAAATAACTCTGAACTGAGGACTGTCAAAGATCACCCAACCACTCAAATTCTTGAAAACCCTCTCACTAGTGTACGCACTCATAGACAACTAGAAAATATATGTAATTTGCATATGCTTTACATCTCAGATCGAACTGGTAAACATAAAAGAAGCTCTTACTGACGAAAAATGGATAGTTGCGATGCAAGAAGAGCTTAATCAATTTATAAGAAGGATGTTTGGTACTTAGTTCCTATACCTAAAGATAAACATATTATCGAAACTAAGTGAATTTTCAAAAATAAGTCTGATGAACTTGGTAATATAATTCGAAACAAGGCTAGACTGGTTATATAAGGGTACACTCAAATTGAAGGCATTAATTATGATGAAACCTTTTCCCCAGTGGCTCGTCTTAAATCTATCAGACTATTTATATCTATTACATTCTTTAGAAAATTCAAAATCTATCAAATGGATGTAAATACTACTTTCTTAAATGACGATCTGCATAAAGAAGTGTATGTTGAACAACCAACGGATTTTGATAAGCCTAAGAATGTTGATCATGTCTATCGCCTAAAAAATGCTCTCTACGGATTGAAACAAGCTCCCAGGGCATGGTACGAAAAATTGACTAAGTTTTTACTAAGTTATAATTTTCCAATGGGAAGTATTGATAAGACTTTTTTTGTTAAGAAACATAATGATCATATCCTAATGGTGCAGATTTATGTTGATGATATTATTTATGGATCTACCTATACTAACATGACTATTGAGTTTGTACATCTTATGAAATCTAAATTCGAAATGAGCATGATTAAGGAATTGAATTATTTCCTAGGGTTGCAAGTAAAACAACAACCTGATGATATTTTTATTTCTCAAACCAAATATGCTCTGAACTTAATTAAAATTTTCATATTTGAGAATGGTAGGAATTTTGATACTCATATGAGTACTACATTAAGACTCTCAAAGGACTCAACAGGTAAAAGTGTGAATCCTAAATTATATCGTAGTATGATTAGCAGTTTACTTTATTTAATTGCAAGTAGACCTGATATTACTTTTAGCGTTGATATTTGTACTGGATATCAATCTGACCCTAAAGAGTCATATTTAACTGTTGTTAAGCGAATTATACGATATGTCGCAATTTCAGCTAATCTAGGTCTTTGGTATCCACATGATACTAGTGTTCAATTGGCTGGTTTTATACATGCTGATTGGGCTAGTAATATTTATGATAGGAAATCAACCAGTGGTGGTTGTTTTATATTGGAAATTGTTCAGTTTCTTGGTTTAGTAAGCAACAAAGTTCTGTATCGCTGTCAACTGCTAAGGCTGAATATATTACAGCTGAAAATGCATGTACTCATCTTATATGGATGAATAGAATGTTAAGCAATTACAGAATTGCATAGGATTTAATGGTTTTATATTGTGATAATTCCAGTGCAATAATATATAGAAAAATCCAATCAAGCATCACGAACTAACCATATATATTTGTTAAATTATAATTTTAAATTTCAAAATTATGTGAAATGTGTATGTTTTTGTGTGTGCATGACCGGTCAAGGACGTCTCACGACCAGTCGTGTAGTGCTGGTGCTTTTTAATTTGGGGAAAAAGCTCTTTCTTCCTCATTTTCTCTTCTTCTCCAACGAGCCTTCGTCCGACCATTGGTACCCACCTTCCTAGATCTTCAAGGTTAGTCCATTATTTACATTTTTCTTGTAGATTCAAGTCAATATTGCTTCATTTTCACTCTTAGAGTAATTTATTTCGTGTTTCCTTGAGTTTTTGGGGTTTTCTTTTGTAAAATCTGATATAGTGAAACCCTACTCTACATCCTTTATAATCTCTTAATTTTTTATATTCTTAGTTGCAAATGGATGTTAGAGGAAGGAAGAAAACTTCTCGTGGTGCGTCATCTTCTAGATCGACACCTATCACACGACGCCACCTTCGGTCACCTAAAGATGATCCTCCCTATGTACGAGATTTGTAATGTGATAGTTGAGCAACCTATAGATGTTGCACATATTGCTCTTTTTGATCTCCTTCCACTTCTCCAATCTGTAGGGTGGGATAATATTCTATATTGGGGTGGGCCGACATACCGGTCTATTGCGCAGTCTATGTTCGCATGCATTTTTTATTTCTTTACAGAAAATTTAACTTTTAAAATTGCTACTAGCGAAGGCTCATTTGAAGTTGATCGTCATCTGATATCTGGCCTTATGGACATACCGGTCAATGATGAAGGTATTCCTATTAGTTCTCTAGTTGAGAAACCATCTGAAACAGAAAAATGTATGCTTACTAGAGCATTATGCAACATGGATGTGCAATGGATTCAGAATGGAAATGTGCTTGCTTCCTAGTACTTGCTACCTAGATACAAAGTCCTTCGTAGGATTTTTATTTCAAATGTTTATCCTCGGTCTGGTAACAAAACTGAACTTACTGCTTGTAAGTGCTATGATTTCTTATCCCTTTAGTTGTCAAATTTTGTGGTGCCAAAACCTATATTTATGTCTTGTATATCTTGTGTTTCATGTTTGAGACTATTCATTACTTCAAGACATCGTATTTCAAGATAAGAACTTAAATGAAGAAAGTTTCTAGTCATGGATGAAGAATTCAAGAATAGAAGTCTCCAAGTATGCATGTTCAAGATTCAAACAAGTACGAGTATAGAAGAAGACTTTGTCAACTCAAGAAAGGATCAAGCTCGAGAAGGCCTACAACAAGATTCGTAAATTCTCAAGCTTCTCTTAAGGGTCATTTGAGTGTATAGACTATCAATGTCCATCTCACTTTTAAGGTTTGTTTGACCTTAGATTGACCTTAGGATGGGCTTTACTGTAGGTTATTCTGGATACATAATTTGTATATTTTAATATGCTTGTTCGGGCTGTTCTAAGACTAGTCTTAGGGACTTCAAGACCAATCCTAGCTCTGTTACGACCAGTCTTAAGTTTTTCAGGACCAGTCCTAGGTTGTTGAAGATTTTTAGATTTTTCTGGTTGTCCTACGACCAGTCCTGGACATCCTTCGACCAGTCCTGTGAGCTGTACGACTTGTCCTTCGACCGGTCTTAGCCCTACGACTTAAACTCTAACAACTAATCTGGGGGTACTACGACCAGTCGTAGGTGACCCACGACCAGTCGTAGGTGGCCCACGACCGGTCGTAGGCTATCCAGGACCAGTCGTGGAACAGCTAATCCTTATCCCGTGAAAATCTTTGAAAATCTTTGAAGCTACGACTAATCCTGGGATCTTAAGACCAGTCGTAGATGAGATTTTTCAAGCTATAAATAGAGCACGAACTTCAGAGTTTTTCAATTCAATTCAACTCAATTCAAGCAATCTTTAGGCTATACTCTTAAATAAGTTCGTGTTTATTTTTAAGCTACTTTGTGCTCATTTAATATTTCTTTTGCTAGCTTGTTTATTATTTAATTTTGATCTACATTCCAATCTTATTTGAAAAGGGGAATTTCTGATATTTCTTCTTCTTGGATTCAAAATCAAATAGAACTAGCCCTTTTGATTTAAAATCAATTAGACTTAGAACCATTCATAAAGTGACTATTGGACTTTGAACGTTGAATCAAACTTCTACTCTGATTGGTTCTACCAGGCTACTTCAAAAGGAGATTCAGGTATTTTACATTTGTGTAATTTATATTCTTTGGTTTTGTTTGAGATTTGCCAGAAAAATCTCATTATTTTGGTTATCTGAGGAGAGCCAGAAAACTCAGATTGTGTGGGCTTTTGGATTGTGTAAGCCCGAGATAAAAAGACACAATTGTGAAGATTTTAGGTAAACCTGTGAAACCTATTTTGATAGTGCATGCTAATATCCCCTGTGTGAGGATATTAGGAGTGGAGTAGCATTCTGTGTGGCTGTTGGATAACAGTTGGTATACACACAGGCAAACCACTATATATTGTTGTGTTGTGCATGTGCTTTATTCTTTCATTCCTTTATTTATTCAGTTTTGTGGATTGTGTTTGTAGATGAATGTTGTAATCATTTTATTTCAAATAAGTGTGGGAATGTTGTAATAACTTAGGATTTATTTCTGTAAGTTATTTTGGTTTCCTTTCTTTTTATTTGTCATTGGTTTGTGATACAAAGGACGTTCTAGAAATAAGGTTGTCCTACCTTAAACCTTTAGTTTTTGGTGTAAGGTTATCCTTAGAACTGATATAGTATCATTCTCTTAATTCTAGGTTATTGAGATTACTTTTAATTCAGCATTGTGCTTTATTTCTTTTATTATTCCGCTGTTTAAGTTTTATTTGGCATTGCCCTATTCAACCCCCCCCCCCCCCCCCCCTCTAGGGCATATAGCTAGGCCCTTTCAAGTGGTATCAGAGCTTAATAGCTCATGCTTATTGTTTATTTATTGGATTTATTTCCTAAGCTAACGATCTAAGCTATATTAAGATGTCAAATTTTGATAGCCTATCTGTCATTACGCCACCACCCTTTAATGGCACAAACTATGCCTATTGGAAAGCCAGGATGAGGATCTTCCTCAAATCCTTGGATGAAAGTGTGTGGCTGGCCACAGTGAATGAATGGAACCCTCCTATCACTAAAGTAACTAATGACGATGGTTCAAAATCAATGAAAGTAACAGCTTATTCTCTTTAGACCACACTTCAGAAAAGTGAGAGTAGTGCCAATGCAAAAGCACTAAATGCAATTACTTGTGCATTATCACCAGATGAATTCAAAAGAATCATCTCTTATGAAAATGAAAAACAAGCATGGGATGTATTAGAAATGAGACACTAAGGTACATCAATTGTCAAGAAATCTAAAGTCCAACCCCTCATAACTAAATTTGAAGAAATTCATATGGAGGAGAATGAGATGTTTATGGACTTCTACACTAGATTAAATGACATTGTGAACTCTATGTGGGGTCTTGGTGATAGAATCTTAGAAAGTAAAGTGTACGCAAAGATACTACGCTCACTTCCTAAACGATTCAATTCTAAAGTGACCACGATTCAGGAACTTCGTGATACGCATACCATGAGGGTTGAGGAACTAGTTGGTTCACTACAAACCTACGAGTTGTCCTTTAAAGCTCCTAAAGAAAAATCAATTGCTCTCAAATCATCAAATGTTTCACAAGCAAGCACTTCGGACTTAGAAAATTTCGAAGATGATATGGTGCTTTTAGCAAAATAGTTTTACAAAATTTTCAAAAGCAAGAAAAAAGTTGATTTTCAAAGTCAAATGATAAGAGACGAACTAAACCTAGAGCTCAAAAATCTTTGAAAGATAGTCAATGTTACAACTGTCAAGAGTATGGGCACTTAGCTAACAAATGTCCTAAAAAGGACAAATCAAAAAGGAAAAGCATGATGGCTACTTGGGATGATCGTCTGATTCTGTATCCTCTTCTAAATCAGAAGATTCTGAAACCGAGTCGGGCGATGATGTTAAAGCCCTTATAACTCTAGCCAAGATCACTTTTTCAGATAATGATGATATATCTAGTGAAGAAAATCTGAATAGTGATTGCGATAATGAAGATGATCTTCAGGATGCTTATAATGCCCTTTATAAGGAGAGTTGTAAAATTGCCGTCAAGCTTAAATTATAAAAAGAAAATTTTTCTAAGCTTAAGGAAGATTATGAGTCTCTTGTTTTAGAAAAGTCTCATATTTCTGATTCTTTTGAAAAGACCAAATGTGATTTAGATTTCAAAACCTCCAAATTGAAGATTTGAGATCCGAAAATGAGAAACTCAAAAATGAGGTAACTTCTCTTCTGAGTTTGAAAGACACATGGAGATATGCCCAAGGTGATCCTAAATTGAAAAAATTATTGTCCTGATCAAGAAAATGTGGTGATCGATCCGGATTGGGCTATGATAAGAATACATCTCCTAAACAAAAGAACATTGCTCCTAAATTTGTAAAAGGAGAGTCTTCAATCTCAAAAGAAAAGAATACTTATTAACGTTTTTTCAAAAATTCAAGGACTTTTCAAAAACCTAAAGGTAGCCATGTCAACTTTGATTTTTAAAACCGAAATTCATTGGCTGAAAAAATAATTGATCTACTCAAGGAGCTATTAAAGTCTAACTCTATAGGTTTCTCCTATAACAACAGACAGAAAAAGACCATCTATACTCCTAAACCCAAAACAGTTCTGAAATGGGTTCCTAAAGTTGCCTGTTTGGTTGCCCACAATGCTTTCAAAGCTACAAGTCATTCAAAGTGGTACCTAGATAGTGGTTACTCCAGGCATATGACAGGCGACAAGTCTTTATTCACCGATCTAAAAGATATGACTGACAGGTTAGTCACATTTGGTGATAGAAGCAATTGCAAGATCATTGGCCAAGGTACGGTTCAGCTTTATAATCTTCCCTTATTTAAGAATGTTTTATATGTTGAGGGCTTGAAACACAACCTACTAAGCATTTCTCAGATATGCGATAATAACCATAGTGTGAAGTTTTCTAATCAAGGTTGTGAGATACTTAATAAAAAGGGTTCTGTTATATTAACTGGTCGCAGAACTTCTGAAAACTGCTACATCGTTAGTGATGCAAGCTCATCTACTTAATCATGTTACATGGTCCATATCGATGAGACTGAATTATGGCATAAATGCCTTGGACATGTACACTATCAGAACTTATTTAGATTGAGCAAAAGAGAACTAATTAGAGGTCTACCCAAATTGCAAAGAGTAGACAAAATATGTGGTGAATGCCAATACCACATCTAGACCACTCGAGCTTCTCTACATGGATCTTATTGGACCAACCAGATCGGAGAGTCGAGGAGGAAAAAAATACATCTTGGTTATCGTAGATGACTATACCAGATTCACTTGGGGATCTTTCTTAAAAGACAAAACTAAAACCATGGATGAAGTGAAAAAGGTCATTAAATGAATCCAAAATGAGAAAGGTTCTCATGTTAGTAAGATCCGTAGTGATCATGTATCCGAATTCGAAAATAATAGTTTTGAGAAATTCTGTAGCGATCAGGGAATATCGTATGAATTCTCTGCACCCAAAACACCGCAATAAAATGGTATAGTTGAAAGAAAAAATAGAGTGCTTCAGGATATGGCTAATATTATGTTGAATAGCATGAAGCTCTCTAGAAATCTTTGGGCTGAAGCAGTTAATACCGCATGTTATATTATTAATCGGGTTTATACCAGTAAATCTGATAATAAGACTGCTTATGAATTATGGTTTGAAAAGAAACCTACTGTCAAATACTTTCGGGTTTTTTGCAGCAAGTATTATATTTTACGTGATCGTGAAAATTTGAGAAAGTTTGATACGAAGAGTGATGAAGGTATTTTTCTTGGTTATTCTTTGAACAATCAAGCTTATAGGGTTCTAAATAAGAGAAAAATATAAATAATATGAAGTTGCAATTGGCTGAGGGTCAAGTAAATGAGGGTGGTAGTGGATCTAAAGTAGTGAATGAAGAAGAAGGCAGTTTACTTGATGATGTTAACATGGATGATATATTTAATGAGCTTGAATCAAATTCTAAGGCTGACCCTGACTATTAGCCTTCTGATTTTGCTGAGAGGTTGTATTCTCTTGAGGAATATGTTACTCAAATATGTGAAACCCACGATTCTCAATTTTCTTATATGCTTAAATATATGAGGCGCATTAACAAGGGGTTTACACCAAATTGATCCATTCCTACTCCCTCTTCTAGATCTGATTAAGTGTTTTCTTTTCATATGGCCTGTAATAACTCTTATGATACTTTTCTTTATTTCAGTTTATATGACTGACTTTGGATGCCATTTGTTCATGTTGGTTACTTATTTATGCACATTATTTGCTTATGTCTTGACTTGTTTGCTCCCTTATTCCTCTTTTGTATATTTTTCCTTCGACCTGTCATAATGTCCACAGGACCATTCGAAGGTGCGACTTCTGCACTTATAAATAAAGCACTATCTTCAGAGTTTGATACTCAATTCAATAAAAATCAAGACATCACTCTAAGAGATAAGTTAGTAATTTATTTGACCTATATTGTGCTCATTTAATATTCTCTTTTTGTAGCTTTCTTTGCATTTAATTTTGAATTTCTACATTCTAATTATATTTGAAAGAGGAATTGAGGTATTTCCATTTCTTGAAATCAAAATCAAATCAAGCTAGCCCAAGGTGCATTAACTCTAAAATCAATTTAGAACCTAGAACCATTTCATAAGTGAGTTTGGACATTGAACTTCGTCGTTGAACTTCTACTCCGACTTGGTTCTTCCGGGCTACAACAAAAGGAGAAATCCAGGTATTTTACATTTGTGTAAATATTCTATTTTTAGTTTTTTGTGAGATTAAGCCAAAAAAAATCTCATGATTTTTCTTATCTAAGGAGATCCAGAAAACTCAGAGTGTGGGTTTTTTGAATTATGTAAGCCCATTTGAAAGACACAATTGTGAGGGTTTTTGGTGAACTTGGAAAAACCTATTTTTCTTAGTGAACGCTAATATCCACTATGTGAGGATATTAAGAGTGAAGTAGTTGTGTAGCTATTGTTTAACAGTTGGTGTACACACAGGAGAACCACTATATTCTTTGTGTTTGGATGTGTGGTTTATTTTCTATATCTTTTATCATTCAAGTTTGTGGGATGTATTTGTGGATGTGAAATTGTAATCTTTTGCATTTCAAGCATTGTGGTGAATGTTGTAATAACTTAGATTTCCTTTCAAGTTATTTCCTTTTTATTCCTCTTCAGTTTGAGTTTTTGATACTCAAATTTTTCTAATAAGGTTGTCCTTCCATAAACCCTTTATTTTTATGGTGTAAGGTTGTCCTTAGAACAACATTGGTATCAACTTCTCAATACTAGAATTTTGAGGTTGCTTTTCATTTCTGTATTGTGGATTGTTTAAAGTGCTATCTTTCCTTTAGTTGTTTAAATTCTATTGTTATCATTTTAATTTGGCATAGTCCTATTCAACCCCCCTCTAGGACATATAGCTTGGCCTTTTCAGAATGAACTCCCACGAGAGAAAAATGGCTTAGGATAGGTGATTTGAATTAAACACTCAAAAGCTCTATCTATTTCTCTTCAAACAACCTAAGGCAAGCTCTCATTAAATAGGAAAAAAGTTCCAACGAAAATAAAATAGTCATATTTTTGACAGAGTTTGATATCATCAAGCATGCTTCGATATCATTGAGCGTATACTGTTGATAGCGTCGAATGACCACTCGATGACACAAACTCAATCTGTCAAACTCTTTTGAACCTTTTTGCCAACTGATCGAGGACATTGAACATGCTTCAATGTCATTGGATTTTGAACTCCAATTTCAACGACCCACGGTTCAATTCCTCGACATTTAAAAACATGAGAGCAGACTTGCCTTTGAAACTGATCTGACATCGATATGATCGAGAATTCATTGTTATCATTTGGTTTTGAATATTGATGATATCGATACCAGTTTCGATTCATCGATCTTTTCAAAGAATTCTCATATAAACTCACTGGATAGATTTGTGTCCCAATCCGATATCATCGAAGGGCCATCGATATCATGGAGATTTGAAATTTAAATATATCTAGGTTCTCTTCGAGACATCAAAAATTACATGATTTTCCTTAACTGCTTACTAGATACAAACTGGCCAGATGTCAATTTTATCGAGTCATTTCGATGAACTCGAGATTCGAAAGTCGATGATATCAATTTTGTCATCGATTTATCGAGAATTCAACCCAAGATTCATTTTAGTTCCTGGACATCTAAAGTCCTCATTTCGATAACATTGAGTGAGTATCGAGGACATTGATAACAAAGTTCGATTTTATTGAAGCACTTATCGATAAATCAACAAAGGCTGAAAACTTAGGGATTTTCCTGATTTTACAAAATAGTTTTCACACCTTAAACCCTATGTTGTTCTAAACATTTTTAAGAGTTTTATATACCTAGTATTTTGGGACATGGGATGTGAGGCTAAGTTTACCTTGACAAGTTCAGGGCATACATCTAGTTGAGGCAGACGCTTGAATGATCTTCCTATGGGGCTCACTTGTCTTGCTGACTTAACACTCATGCTAATTGACAAACCAGGGCACTTTCACACACTTGCTTTACACTATTCTGTGGTCATGCCACCTGGAGAAGCTCCTACCATTCAACAACTTAAATATTAGCCAAATGAATTTGAGGTTAGCACCTGGTCAAATTGATAGGGATGTTAGAGAAGTTAGAGAAGAAGTTGGAGAGGAAGATGCGTTGTCAACTGAAGCCAATATGTAAGATATTTTTAATAAATTAGAATCTGATGATGTTGAGGCTGATACTGATTTTGATGAGCACCTTCGGTCACTCGAAGAGAAGGTGGATGGACTAAAAATTTCCCAAGATAAATAAATAAGGTATATGCATAAGTATTTTGGATGCATAAATAAGGGATTACACCAGATTTATCCATCCATTCCACCTCCCTCTTCATCTAGTTCTGATTAGTTTGTTTACTTTTGTTAGGATTGTAGTACTTAACTTTACTTGGTGACTCTGAATTTTTAACACGTTTAAGTTAGTTTGATGTTGATACTCCTATTATTATGGTTTAATTTGCTAACTTTCACACTCTTTCTTACTCTCTTCACTTATGAACTACCACATTTCAAATACTTTTATCTTTTCTTCCTTTGTCATTTTATGACAAAAACGGGGAGAATTGGGTATTTGATTGATTATATCTTAATCTATTTTATGATAATGTGGTTATTTAAATGAGATTTAGAGATGTGGATATGCATGGACTGTGTGGAAAGGAATTAATTTTTTTTTGGAAATGTATATGTATCTCTTAATACAGGTCTCTACTGACATTAAGTTGAAGAGGAGTTGATTGAGGGGGAGTTTGTGGTTGTTAGATTTTGTTTGAACCAAATGAATCTGTGTATTAGAATAGTTTAATCTTCTATAAGTTGGTTTTATCACAAATTTGACAAAGGGGAGATTGTAAATGCTTAGTGGTATGTCTAGCACCCTAAGTTGTCAAATTTTGTTGTGCCAATACACTTCAACATAGTTGACTTGTTTTGATAGATGGAAAGTTCACCTTTAAGTTTAAATTGATGGGAAGTTCACCGTCATTCGAAGATGAGAGTGGTGTTATCTACACCGATGTTATATGTTCTACAATTACTCATGTTCAACTACAACAAAATAAGTTGAAGATCATTAAGTAGAGGTACTCAAGCTTAAGTGCAACATTACTTCAATCTTCAAGCTTAAAGTCCAAGCTTATGTTAAAGCTCAAGATTAAGTCTCAAATTCAAGCTCAAGTACACTACTTCAAGCTCAAGTCACAAGAACAAGCTTAAGTACATTTGCTCAAGTTCGAGACAAGTTCAAGAATTCAAGATCAAGCTTCATATGCTTCATAGTGTCCTATCTACCGAAGTAACCGAGGGTTCAATTTCAATACTGACATTTAAGGTATACATGACCCTAGAAAGACCTTAGGATTAAGTCATTAACATTGTATATTAAAGACTACTTTAAGCTCCTGTCCTCACTCTTTCCTCTAGGAGTGACGGTTTTATTGTATTCACCGATGCCTCGCATATTGGTTTGGGTGCTGTCCTGATGCAGCACGGGAGACCAGTGGCCTTCGCTTCTCGTCAGCTCAAGGTCCATGAGCTGAACTATCCTACGCATGATCTGAAGCTGGCTGCAGTTGTCTTCGCACTGAAGGTGTGGAGGCACTATCTTTATGGAGTCAGGTTCGAGCTCTTCTCCGATTATAAGAGCTTGAAGTACCTCTTCTCACAGTCTGAGTTGAATATGAGACAGGCACTAGATGAAGCTCCTGAATGACTATGATTTTGACCTTCAGTACCACCCGGGTAAGGCGAACGTGGTGGCAGATGCCCTTAGCCATCAGCCACGAGGCCTAGTGGCGCATATGATGATTCATGAGTGGTTGATGCTTGAGGATATCACAGCGTATGATTTTGAGTTCGGCCTGCAGTCTTCCATCATACAGTTATCGAGCCTGTCGATTCAACCCTCTCTTATCGCTAGGGTGATCGAGGCTCAGCAGGCCGATGAGTCCTTGTAGAGTTATAAAGCTGAGGCTACATCTGAGAATCAGGCCGATTGGCAGATTGGTATAAATGGTGGACTTCGCTTCAAAGGCCGATTATGTGTCTCGGATATTCCAGAGTTACGCAGAGATCTTATGACGGAGGCACATCGATCGTGATTTTCTATCCACCCTGGCTCGACGAAGATGTACCGTAACATGAGGCGACAGTATTTTTGGGCGGGGATGAAGTGCCAGATCACCAGTTTTGTAGCCGAGTGTGACATGTGCCAGTGTGTCAAGGCCGATCATCAGAGATCCCCTGGTCTATTGCAGCCGTTGAGCATCCTGATGTGGAAGTGGGAGCACGTGTCGATAGATTTCATTATGGGTTTACCGAGGACTCAACGCGGTCATGGCGCCATTTGGGTTGTTATGGATCGTCTGACGAAGTCGGAACATTTCCTTGTGATGCTGCGACTTGGTGTATGGACCGGCTTGCGAGATTATTCATCGAGGAGATCATGAGACTGCATGGCGTTCCGGTCTCGGTCATTTCTGACCAAGATTTGAGGTTCACATCTCAGTTTTAGGGGAGCTTCTAGAGAGCAATGGGGACTGATTTACAGCTCAGCACCGCGTACCATCCGCAGACCGATGGCCAGAGCGAGAGGGTCAACTAGATCCTTGAGGATATGCTTCGGGCCTGCGCGATTGATTTTGGGGGTAGCTGGGATGAGCATCTGCGATTGGCTGAGTTCGTATACAACAATAGCTATCAGGTGACCATTGGCATGACTCCTTTTGAGGCACTATATGGCAGACCATACAATTCATCGAGTTGCTAGACCGAGGTTGAAAAGCGTCGTCTCCTAGGTCCCGAGCTTGTGCAAAAGACGTCAGAGGCTATTGACATCATCAGGGAGAGGATGCGCACAGCTCAGAGCCGACAAAAGAGTTTTCCTGATCGTCAGTGTTGTCCCTTGGAGTTTGATGTAGGGGACCATGTGTATCCCAAGGTCTCGCCCATGAAGGGCGTAGTTTGATTCGGTACGAAGGGCAAGCTTGCCCCGAGATTCATAGAACCTTTTGAGATCATGGGGTGCATTGACGCCATGACCTATCGGCTTGCCTTGCCATCACAGTTGTCTAGCGTCTACAACGTCTTCTATGTCTATATATTGAGGAAGTGTGGGTCAGCCATAGTTTCTGTTATTGATTGGCAGTCGCTGGAGGTTCGTGAGGATGCTTCTTACATCGAGCAGCCAGTTCGTATCCTTGATCGGAAGGAGCAGGTCCTCAGAACCAAGGTCATTCCGTTGGTGAAGGTTCAGTGGGATCACCATTCTCTAGAGGATGCTTCTTAGGAGCGCGAGGCTGAGATTCGAGAGCGTTATCCCCATCTCTTTGATGATTGATCATGTATTGTATTTTGTATGCTGTCTTTAATTCTATATAATGATGTTATGTCTCTTATTCCTTGTGAGTTATGTCTAGTTGTGATGATTGTATAAATTTTGAGGATGAAATTTTTATTAAGAGGGGAAAGCTGTAAGACCTGTATCTTAGACCGTATCATTCCATAGACTTCCGCGGTCTTACCAGTCGAATTTCGGTAACCTTCGACCCTTAATCGATATTTGTGCATGACCCAGATTCGTACGCCGTCAACCCGAGTCGACTCAACCCAAGATCTTTACCATAGTGACCGCGCATTCGCTGCGGTTCTGATGCCGTGACTCGCACGTCGAGGAGATACCCTGGTCAGGAGATGTGGGTCAGCGTTCGGTGCGAGGAAAATGCCGCGCGTTGTGAAACCCAAGGGAATCTCTACGACTTGTCAAATCTATCCCATCAATCAATCTGTAACGCCCTGGAAAAATCCATACTTGAACTCGAGTACCAACTCGACCAGAAATCGCGTAGGATTAATTCCTTTAGAAAATAAGTGTAAGTTAGCTAGCGCGACGCTAGAGTAGCTAGAAAATAGTCCCTGATCGCTTTAAATACGTTCTACAAGACCCAAATCGAGTAGAACCAATGACTCTATAATACTCTATAACCTTGGATCAAACTCTAAGCCGGTTTGTTCTCTGGACCTCTTTAAAACTCTGTATTGGATCTAGACCGCGCGTCGAAAGTCCGATACCTACTATCTTAGACCGTTAGAACCGCCTTGCTGGACTTGACAATCATTTCAAAAATCAAGCCCAACCGACATTCACAGGCTATTTCATTGAGCCTGGACTGAAGAGAGTAAGAATAGGGACAGATTTGGAATTTAAAATTCAAATCTGACACACGACTTGACGTGTCAGTATTAAACATTCTGATTGTCAGAATTCAGCCAAATTACACCCTCGGATCAGGAAAAATTTCTATTTCATATCATGAGATTTGCAGACCTGATCTACGTGCAGTGACCGCTGAACTGAAACTGGACCACCACGTGCAATCTGTGAACCCTGCCAGACTGAAAACTTGATGTATGCTAGATCCAGTATCCATGAGCTTAAGTCCGACCGCATTTGGCCAGGGGACCACCAGAAATGTACTTTTGGACCGAAACAGCCCCGAATTGGATATACATCAAGTAAACTTTGTTCCCGAGCCTATTCCGGGCATTTTTATGCTTATAAAAAGGGTTGAAACCCTCACTCCTCTCTCCCATCCGAATTTGAGAAAAATCCTAGATTGGGAGAGAGAAAAGGTGAGAGTTTGTGAGAGAGAGTAGGAGAGGATTTTCCTGCCGTTGCCCTACCTATTGCACGTGCTTTAGCAACACGCTCCGATCACTTGGCCGGTGATTTCTCCACGTTTCTAAGTAAGAAAATACCCAAATAAGTTTCTGATTTAGTGTTCCCTTGGTTTCATAGCGAAGTAGCTGATAGAACTTGTGTATTAGGTTCTCTATTCACCGTAGACGAAGCGTATACGCTCCGTTCCAATCACTTCACCTATAAGGAAAAAGGTGCGGATTTTAGACGCTTTGATTGACTGTTTCCAACACTTTCAATGTCGTTTAATAGTAGATTATCGACGGCATCGCCGTTTGACATGTACAACATGCTGTCCGTTTCCTGTTTCGTAAACCGACGGAGAATATGAGATTTAGGGCATTTTAGTCATTTGTAGGAAGTACTGTTTTCATTCATATTTTGTTGATGTGATTGACATGGTTTATTGTCGCATTAGAATGTTAGGAATGCATGCATAATTAGTTTTGTGAAGAGATTCACCTAAATGCGCACTTCGGGTCGACATACTATATGTAGACTTAAGTGTGTAGTGTAAGTGTTTGTATAAATGCTTGTATTAGTATGTATTGAATTAAATAGTGTTATGAATTAGTTTGAGATTGTTTTCTCAATTAATATGCTGATGTAAATGATTTCCTACATGTTAACTAAATGCATAATTTCATTATATGCATGAAATGCATGTGCTTGAAGATTTACTTAAGTTGTATGCTATAACATGTGTTAACATGCTCACATGGTTGTATTTCATTTCCAATACTCTAATATGATTTCTGATGTGATTCCATAATTATTTGGGACTATACTTAGTCCAGGCAGTCGGTAACCGAAAAATTTCATGGTTGGCCTATCTTTGCCACGAACGACGCGTCGATAAACGCGAGCCGTGTTTGGAGTTGGCGGCAGTGGTTAGGCCACGTGAAGTGTTTTACGCACTTCATGTCATTCGACTTGAGATGCGATCATGCTAGTCGAGCCCGTCAAGTAACCCGACTAGCCGTTATATGTTCACCCTACATGAGTCATAACTGCTTGAACCTAGGGTACTGAACTTACCATTGTAAACCCTGTTAACCATGGTACCTTGATCCACTAAGACTCATGAGCCGGGCATGGTGGTATGGGACACCTTGGTCGAGCTTTCGGCCTATGCTGGGGCCACAAACCTCCCCGTAGTGACCAGTGAGCACCTATGTCTCGTGAGCAGATTATGATGGTATGGGACACTATATTCTTGTTGTCGGCCTACACTGATCAGGCGACGAGTCCTTTGTAGTGACCGCGAGCGTATTCTGAGTCTACAAGAGGTGACGACCTTTCCATAGCAGTGAGAGTACAGTAAGCCTGTATTGAAAAGGTAATGGGGGAGCGGTGCAACGAGTGCGAGCAACAGCCCTGGCAGACCTTGCAGCGACATACAAAATATACATCGTATGAGATTACTAGGAGTGATGACCCTAGACAGGATCTGTGTTGGGATTGATATAAGGGAAGTACCTTAGTTTTCCAATCCAGCTGTTTGAATAGACTAATACTAACTTGGCAATCATATCACCATTACATTGCATGTGCCTGGAAGATGTGGAGCATTGAGCGGGATGCACGCATGCCGTGGGCGTTAGATGGTGTCGTATAAGGGAGAACGTCGATGAGGGCATCCATCATGTCATGTCATATTGCATTAACAACAGTATTAGGATTGTTTGATTTACTGCTTTACTATTATCGCATGATTGATTTGAGAACATGCTAATCTTTGCTCTATGATTCCACTGAGTTGATCACTCACTCCCACGTTACGGGATGGTGTTTACAACACCCACCAGACCCTGTCTTAGATGCAGGTGATGCAGAGATCCAGGAGGTAGAGCCGGACTATGATGAGGACCAGGACGAGTTCTCATACATGCAGTACCACAACGGCTTTGCTTAGGTGACCTAGGTTGACGGGACTCCTCAGTGGGACTATTTTGGACATTTGATTTTGTTTCTTTACATGTATATGAGACTCAGTGATGTATTCATACTTTAGTGACAGTCGAGATCTACCTATGTCTCGTGAGCAGATTATGGTGGT
Organism: Magnolia kwangsiensis; assembly: GCA_037074715.1. NCBI lineage: Eukaryota > Viridiplantae > Streptophyta > Magnoliopsida > Magnoliales > Magnoliaceae > Magnolia > Magnolia kwangsiensis. Next base: position 35,622,975 of record CM073587.1, on the reverse strand, counting down.
ATGGGACACTATATTCTTGCTGTCGGCCTACACTGATCAGGTGACGAGTCCTTTGTAGTGACCGAGAGCATATTCTGAGTCTACGGGAGGCGACGACCCTTCCGTAGTAGTGAGAGTACAGTAGGCCTGTATTGATAAGGTGATAGGGGAGCGGTGCAACGAGTGCGAGCAATAGCCCTGGCAGCCCTTGCAGTGACCTACAAAATATACATCGTATGAGATTACTAGGAGTGACGACCCTAGACAGGATCTGTGTTGGGATTGATAGAAGGGAAGTACCTTAGTTTCCCAATCCTGCTGTTTGAATGGACTAATAACAACTTGGCAATCATATCACCATTACATTGCATGTTCCTGAAAGATGTGGAGCACTGAGCGGGATGCACGCATGCCGCGGGCGTTAAATGGTGCCGTATGAGAGAGAACGTCGGTGAGGGCATCCATCATGTCATGTCATATTGCATTAACAACAGTATTAGGATTGTTTGATTTACTGCTTTACTATTATCGCATGATTGATTTGAGAACACGTTAATCTTTGCTCTATGATTCCACTGAGTTGATCACTCACTCCCACGTTACAGGATGGTGTTTGCAACACCCCCCAGACCCTGTCTTAGATACAGGTGATGCAGAGATCCAGGAGGTAGAGCCGGACTATGATGAGGACCAGGACGAGTTCTCATACATGCAATACCACGACGGCTTTGCTTAGGTGACCTGGGTTGACGGTACTCCTCAGTGGGACTATTTAGGACATTTAATTTTATTTCTTTACATGTATATAAGACTCAATGATGTATTCATACTTTAGTGATAGTCGAGATCTACTTTGTTTTTCCATACAGTGATATATATATTCTTTAGTCTTCCGCTTGCTTTTATCACTGGATCTGGAGTATGAATTGCAGTTTTGGTCTACTTTTACTCATGTGAATGCTTTAACTCAGACAACATTGAATCATAATCATTTTTGTTGCATAAGTGATGGCTGGAACTCGGGAGTTGAGTTTATACACGACCCCCGATTTTCAGGGTGTTACACAATCAAATCCCATCACATCTCATGTCAAGTACACATCACCTTTCACCCATACCCAAGCAACCACAAAAGTCAAAAAGATCTTACAAAGCCATGCCTTTCTTACCCAAAAGGCCACCAAAGTCAAAGAATTTCTTACACACCCATCACTCACCACATCCATCACCCATCACTCTCTCTCTCTCTCTCTCTCTCTCTCTCTCTCTCTCTCTCTCTCTCTCTCTCTCTCTCTCTCTCCCTTTACAAGTCTCTCTCATTTTCAAACTCTTTCCAAGCAACCAAGACTCCATACATATGAGCTCTCCAAGCCTTCCCAAGCAACAAAGGTGGTCCACTTTTCTACCCCATCATCTCCCCTCTCAACCATCCAAACCTCATCTCCTCCATTAGGATTGAAGCTAAGGAGCAAAGAAGCCATTGGAGCTAAGAAGAAAAGATCTAAGGTGGGTGATCCACTGTTGTTTTGCTATTACAAGGTCCACTTGTGATGGGACTTTTTTTTTATGTTTGTATTGTGATCATGGAGGGCCCATAGTGGCGACGTCCCTCCACCACCATCTGATCTCTCTTTTCCTTTTTTTTTCCTCTATCTTTTCCTCTTGTATGGTTGTGATGATGATAAGATGTGTGGCTCACCATAATGTTTGCATCCAAGCCATCTATCGGTGGATCCCATCTATATGGGACACATCATGATGTTTACATGATATCCCAACTGTCCATCCTCATCCAAGATGTGGCCCACCCAGGTGTGGATGTGGGGCCCTACACCCTGATCCATAGCTCAAGTGGCCGACTGATTGAAAGATACCCCCGTTTCAACGTTGGGGGTCCTGGTATGGATCCCTGTGGGGTGGCTAGCATGGAGTATGTGTATTGATGTGGGTATACTTACGTCAGTAGTGAAAGAGAAAAGAAAGTTTTTTTTGGTGGCCGGCTCATGTAGGCCCCACCTTGATATATGTGTTCGATCCATGTCGTTCATCCCTTTTACCAACTCATTTTAGGCGTTGAGCCGAAAAATGAGGTTGATATGTTAATCAGGTGGGCCATACCATATAAAATTGTATTCCTTACCATTCAAAGTTATTAGGACACACCTTGCTGCATCTACACGCCAAAAATGCCGAACATCGGACTCGTTCAGCGTGTTTTAAGCCCTGAAATTTATTGGACAGAGCAGATTTTCAAGTAGTGGGCCCTACATGTGATTTTTCTCAAAAAAAAAGAGAAGAAGAAGGGAAGCAGCAACGCTGCTGCTGTCAGAAGGCAGCAGACGCTGCCTGCAGCGCTGACGCAGGGCGGGCGGACGCTATGGGCCCACGGCCCCACATGTAGGCCCCACCATGATGTATATTTCGTATCCACACTGTCCACGAGGTGGGCCACCCCTAGTAGTGGGCCCCCTCCAAATTTTGGCCCCATCCTCTGATCAGGTGGCCCACACCATAGGAAACAATGAAATTGAACTTCTACCATTAAAATCCTTTTGTGGGCCCCAGAAGTTTGGGATCAAATGAAATTTATATTTTCCTTTCACTCAGGTCCACGTGACCTCATGATCGGGTTGGATGACATATAAGTATTATGGTGGGCCCCACGTGGAGCCCACAGTGATGTATGTGTTTCATTTCCACCGTCCAGGAGCCCTTTGTGGTGCATGTGCGTGTGCGTGTGTGTGCAGTGTGTATGTGTGCAGCATGTGTGTGTGTGTGTATATTATATTATATATATCATTGTATTATATTATATATAATATTGTATATTATATATATATATAATATGTAGATTATATATTATTATATATAATATACATGGTGGTGGGCCTTCACGTGGACCCCCACCCTCAATGTAGGTGTTGCATCCAATCTGTCCATCCATTCTAAAAGCTCATTTTATGAAATGAGTTAAAGAATGGGCCAAATCCATAGTCCGAGTGGACCCCACCTTAGCATATTATAAGGCCCGTGAGATTGGACCCATTTGATGTATTCCAAGGACCATGGGATTAGGCCCATTTAATGTGATTTAAGGTCCATGGGATTGGACCCATTTGATGTATTTTAAGGCCCATGGGGTTAGGCCCATTTGATATGTATAAGGCCCATGGGTCGAGAACCATTGTGATGCATTCTAAGGCCCATGGGTTTTGACCCATTGCAATGCACATAAGGCCCATTGGTGCGGCCCATTGATGTGGTCCATTTGATGAGTAAAAGGCCCATATGACATGACCCATTTGATGTATTTAAGGCCCAATGGGGTGTACCTAAGGTCCATTGCAATGTGTGATCCCAACCTGGTTTATGTAATGATGTTTACTACGGGTTATGGCTTGGGAGCAATAGTGGTTTGATGTCCACATTACAAGTATAGTGTTGGTTAAATGTCCGCATTATGACTCTCCCTAGGGCCATTGATAGGCCGTAATTATTGGGTGTAGGCCGTCTAGGCCCATCTGCGTTGTAAGGATAATTCATTACTTTGTAACATGCTTAGTATAATTCCATTACTCATGCCCATACGCATCATATGTATGCTTGATATGAGGAATGTTTGATCATCGCATAAGCCGTCGGGCCGAGACATTTACGGGACTCCTTATGAGACGGAGTGTCCCACATGAGCGCATGGTGCACACGAGATTGTTGCATAATTGTATAGTATGACTCATGCATCTCGCATTTACGTGACATGTGACATCAGGACCATAACCTCCACAGGCATATCGTGGTCGGCAGGATTAGATATCGAAAATCTTGTTCTACATGGGGTGCTATAGATATCCCTGAATGAAAGTCCCTAAACCCTTATGGTACCAAGAGGTTGCTCCAACGTCTAAACCAAGTGGGTAGATGAGCGTTGAGTGCCGATTACCAGATGGTTGCACTCTCCACTGTGTCGTGGTCGGTTGGAAGGGGGTGCGGCCTTATCCACCCGAGTGTAGGGGGCAATGCTAGGATGAGTCTGACCAGCTCGAGGAATGGGTCCGTTATCGACGAGTCAAGCCCGATATTGACAGACGGATAGTGAGGTCTCTTCCACTTACCTTATTATGCGCGATGAAGCGAAGATCTGGTTTAGAGTGTACTAGACCCCGGTGATATCCCAGATTTGAGTTGTATTGATGTGTGGACATAGATGAGGATCTGTATGTTTGAGTTACATTTCTGTAACGCCTTAGAAAAATCCGTACAGAAATCCGAGTGCCAACTCGATCAGAAATCACTTAAGATTAATTCCTTTAGAAATAAACCGTAAGTTAATTATCGCTATGTTAGATTAGCTGTGAAATTAGCACAGATCGCTTTAAATACGTTCTGCAAGACCCAAAACTTGTAGAATTAATGACGCTATAACATCCCAAAATCTGGGATCAAACTCTAAGCCCGTTTACTCGTAGGAACCCTTTGAAACTTCGTATTGGATTTATACCGCGCGTCGAAAGTCCGATATCTATAATCTCAGACCGTTATGACCGCTTAGCTGGACTTGACAATCATTTTGAAAATCAAGCCCAACCGATGTTCTGAGGCTATGTCCTTGAGCCTGGAACAAGGAGTGTGAGAAAGAGTGAAATTCATTAAAAATTAATGAGATTTAAATGAATCTAGCATATTTTGCTTGCGGGTTAAGTATAAGCATTTAGACCGTCAGAATCTGACCCAAATACACCCTCGGATCAGGGAACATTTCTCACTCAGGTCAGTGTACTTGAAATCCTCGATCGAGTCTCTGTGACCGCTGAACTGAAACTGGTTCGCCACGTGCAATCTGGGAACACTACCAGACTGAAAACTTGATGTGAGTGGGATCCAGTGTCCATGAGCTTAAGTCCGACCGCGTTCGGCCAGGGGACCTCCCTAAATGCTCTTTTGGATCGGAGAAGACCCGATTTGGTTATAACCCAAGTATACCTTGGTTCCAAGTCTAAATGGGTGAGTTTCTAACCTATTTAAGGACCTTAAACCCTCTCATATCTCTCCCATATGAATTTACAATAAACCCTAGAAAGAGAAGAGAGACAAAGAGAGAGATTGTGAGAGAGTTGCGGGAGAAACTTCCTGCCACTTGCTACAGCTTCTACACGTGTTTGATCACCGCATTCAAATCACTTTTTCGGTGATTTCAACTCATTTTGAGGTAAGAAAACCCTAACCTCTACCTGTTTTAGGGATTCCATAGATACAATTAGCAAAGTAGCTGATTCATCTTGTGATATAGGTCGACATATCGTCGTTGACGAAGCGTAGACTTTCTATTTAAATCAATACGCGTCTACGGCGAAAGGTAAGGATTTTAGACGCTTAGATCGACTGATTTCAAAGCTTTCAATGTTGTTTAATAGTAGATTATCGACAAGAGCGCCGTTTGACATGTAGAACATGCTGTCAGTTTTCCATTTCGTATACGTACGAAAAATATGAGATTTAGGGTATTTTAGGTATTTGTAGGAAATACTGTATATGTTGTATTTTGCAAAAATGATTGTCATGTTTATTTGTAATGTTATGATATTAGATATGCGTGTATGATCTGTTTGGCGAAGAGATTCGCCCTAGTGCGCACTTTAGGTCGACATACGCTATGTAGACTAAAGTGTGTAGGCTAAGTGTATGTATAAATGTTTGTATTAGTATGTATTGAGTAAATGTTGTGGTAGATTAGTCTTGAGATTGAATTCTCAATCAATATGATGATATACATGATTTCCTCCATGTTGTTATATGAATTGATTTCATGATATATATGGAATACATGTGTTGGTTGATTTGCTTACGTTGTATGTTATAACATGTGTCAACATGCTTGTATTGTTTGTATTTCATTTTTGTTACTCTCACATGATCACTGATGTTGATTACAAATGTTTAGGGCTATACATTAGTCCAAGCAGTCGGTAATGGATTGAATTCGTGGTTGGCTTTTATTTGCCACGAAGGATGCGTCGATGAACGCTAGTCATGTTTTGGATTGGCGGCAGTGCTTAGGTCACACGAAGTATTTTATGCACTTCATGTCGCTCATCTTGAGATGCGCTTGTACTATTCGAGCTCATCAAGTAACTCGATTGATCGTTGATTGTTCACCTTGTATAAGTCATAAATGTTTGAACCTAGGGTACTGAACTTACCAGTGGAATCCATGATAAACATGGTACCATGATCCATAAAGACTCATGAGCCGGGCATGGTGTATGGGACACCGTGGTCGAGCTATCGGCCTACGCTGGGGCCACAAACCTCCCCGTAGTGACCAGTGAGCACCTTAGACTCGTGAGCCGATTGTGGTGGTATGGGACACTACATTCGAGCTGTCATCCTACTCTGATTGGTGACGAGCCCTTTGTAGTGACCTCGAGCGTATTCTGTGTCTACGGGAGGCGACGACCCTTCCTTTGCAACGAGAGTAGACTAGGCCTGTATTGATAAGGTGATGGGGGAGCGATGCAACGAGTGCGAGCAACAGCCCTGGCAGCCCTTACAGCGACCTATAAATATAACATCGTATGAGATTACCAGGAGTGACGACCCTAGACAGGATCTGTGTTGGGATTGATATAAGGAAGGTACCTTAGTTTCCTAATATTGCTGTATGAATGGACTAATAACAACTTGGTAAGCATATCCACATCACACTGCATGTGCCTGGAAGATGTGGAGCACTGAGGGAAGAAAGCATGACACGGACGTAAGATGGTGTCGCATGAGAGAGTATGTCGGAGAGGGCATCCGTCATGTCATTTCATACTTACATTAACAACAGTATCTAGGAATGTCTGATTGATTGCTTTACTATTATCACGTGATTGATTTGATAACATATTAATCTTTGTTCTATGATTCCACTGAGTTGATCACTCACTCCCACGTTACGGGACGGTGTTTGCAACACCTACCAGACTTTGTCTTAGATGCAGGTTGTGAGGAGATCCAGGAGCTAGAGCCGGACTTCTACGAGGACCAGGATGAGTTCTCATATATACAGTTCTCTAACGACTTCGCGTAGGTGGCCTGGATCGGCGGGACTTGCTAGTTGGACCATATGACATTTTAATTTTTAGTTTATTATATGTATTTGTAACTCAGAGATGTATTCATACTTTAGAGACAATTTGAGATTACTTTGTTTTCCATATAGTGATATATATATTATTCAGTCTTTCGCTTGCGTTTTATCACTGGATCTGGAGTATGAATTGCAGTTTTGGTATAATCTTACTCATGTAAATGTTCTAACTTAGACAACATTGAATTATAATCATATTTGTTGCATAAGTGATGGTCTGGAACTCGGGAGTTGGGTTTCTACACGACCCCCGATTTTCAGGGTGTTACAATTTCACATCGCATGGCCTTGGGATGGCCGATATCATTGATGTCTTGCATCGTATAGCTTTGGTACGGCTAATGGTTTTCATGGATCCATCTGCATATTCTGCATTACTCTGATATTACAGGTTCATATTACTACCTTGCGCACACACTTTCACCACCCTCTAAGCTTTCTATAAGCTTATGCATGAATATTGCATGCAGGTGACGTTGGATCGTAGCAGCGCTGAGGCTTGAGCATGTGGCAGATTACTCTGGAGTTTTTGGTCTATCATCATTGTATTTCCCTTTATGCTCATTGTACTTGTAAAGTTTTTTATCATAGTAGAAATGTAATGGAGTTTTTGGTTGTTGTTTGTGGGTTATGCCTTTGGTTATGCTTATCACAATTCAAACTGATTTTAAAAATCCTCCTCGTAGCATCCCAGGATCGGAACCTGGCAAATGGGAGCTGGGAGCCGAGAATAGGGTTCTACGGAGGCTGTCGGCTCCAGATTTGGTGATCGGGAATTTTATGAGCCTGGTTTTCGAGTTTGGGGCGTGACAGTGGGCCTCAATGGAAGGCCATAAATACATCAAGATGGGCCTCCTCACAAGGGTCATATGTTCATCAAATGGGCCACACCAATGGACCGCACCAATGGGCCTTATGTACATTGTAATGGGCCATAACTCATGGGCCTTATAATACATCAGAATGGGCCTCATAACTTGGGCCTTATATTTATCCAATGGGCCACACCAATTAAGAGTAGTGATAATGATTTCCATCATTTAAAGTTCCTAAGGCCCACCATAAGATATGTTTCCCATCTAACCTATGGTGATAGATGAAGTGCAAATAAATATCAACTTAATGGGAGACTACTATGGCCCTTAGAGATTTTTCAACGGTGGGCGCCATTGACCACTACTTTAAATGGTGGGGTCCACTTGAACTTTTAGATCTACCTCATTCTTTAGCTCATGCAATAAAATGAACTTTCAAAATTGGATGGACGGTTTGGATGCAGTACATGCATCATGGTGGGTCCCACTACCCAAACAGTGGACAGTGTGAATAAAATACATAAATGAAGGGGGGTTCCACCATCTACAGCAGTGGACAGTGTGGTTAAACACACACCATGGTGGGTTCCCACCGTCCGCCTAGACGGTGTGTATAAAACACACATATCACTATGGGTCCCATGTGGGTCCCACCATAACATTTATTTTCCATCCAAGCCGTTGATAAGGTCGCACGGACCTGGATGAAGGGTAAAAAAAATTTCATATCAATCAAAAACTTTTGTAAAACTAAAAAAATGGGTTTCAATGGTATATGTTCAATCACACTGTTTCCTGTGATGTGGGCCACCTGAGCCTTGGATGTGGCTAAAATTTGGAGGGGGCCCACTTCAAGCAAGGGCCCACCTCATGAACGAGTTAGATGGTAAATAAACATTAAGGTGAGGCCCACATGTGGGGCTGTGGGCTCCCTGGCGTCCGCCCGTCCCCCAGCGCTAGCCCGGCCTGCGCCTCTGACACAGGAACAGCAATACTGCTGTTATTATTATATAATATTTTTTTAAAACCTAAATTTTTTGAGATTTTTCTCATGTGGGGCCTGCATCAGGTGAATCCGTCCCAACCATTGGTCGCTAGGGCTCAAGACAAACCCAACGAGCCCAATATTAGGTATTTTTTGGCATATTGAAATGTCAGGTGGATTTTTAATGGCGAAAATCGCCATTCGCTATGCTATGGCCCGTCGAAACATCAGATTGAGTCCATCTTTTGGCTTAATGCCTATAATGAGTTTGGGAAAGGAATGAACGGCGTTGATTGAATACGTACATCAAGGTGGGGCCTATATGAGTGGGCCACCCCATTAGCTTGGAAACAAGCTAATATTTATGTTTCCCATTTACGTCTAGCGTCCAGGGACGCTGGACGGTCTGTCTATGCAAAGGTGGGCCTGCTCAGGTGGGCCACCACATGATGTATGGTGTGGGTACAACACATATAAGGTGGGCCTCGCTTATAGGTGGTTGGGATGAACTACATACTTCATGGTGGGGTCCATCCGGGTGGGCCACACGGCCATTTCATCACATAAAATTTTTTAAAAAAAATGAGGGAGAGAGAAAGAGAGAGATTGAGACACGTGTGATGGAGGGACCTCAAACTATGGGCCCTCCCTTGCATTCAATCATACATTAGGTGGGTCCTAATACATGTGGGCCCACCAAATTAAAGATCAACGTTGGAGATCCTTTCTCCACTAAGATATAAGGTTTAGAAGACCCCTTTTCAAGCTAGAAAGTAAACATCATGATGGGGTCCATGGAGAATGGCCCCATCATAGGATGATAATAAAATCAAGGTGGGCCATCGGCCACATCTAGGGTCCAAAGTGAGATCCATATCATTGATCAGTAGGCCTCATTTGACCCATCTTAAAAACATGAAAACTACCCTATCAAAGCACCCACCACTTGATCTTCTTGGTCCGTTGGAAAGCCGATCTCCATGTGTCTCACTTTGATGGTGGAAGATGAAAGTTGAATGGCTAGGATGAGAGATCTTGGGATAGAAAAGTGGGCCTCACACATGCACTTTTCTCTCCATGGGAAGAGCTTGGACATGAGCTCATTTGGTGCTTGGAAAATGTGAAGAGAAAGAGAGGGAGAGAGGGTGGTTGTAAGAGAAGTGATGGGAGATGGGTGATGGATATAAGCGATGGGTGAGGTGATAGATTGGTTAACTTTTGGGTTTGCTTAACTTGTGGAGAAAGAAAGTATGGGTTGCTGTGTACTTGACATGAGATGATTGATTGATGGATTGATGGGATATGTTGTAGAGATTCTCTTGGGATCACAAAAGTGCAGTGTTTTCTCAAAATAAATGCTAGCTGCATCTTCTAGTCAGGGTATCGGATCGGTGCGTAAGACGCGGCGTTAGAACCGCGGCGACGGTGCAGTCGCAATGGTACAAGTCTTGAATTAAGCTGACTCAAATCTATAGGATACGACATAGGGTCGTGCACAAATATTGATTATACGTCGTGGATTGCTGGACTTCGACGGGAATGATCACGGGAGTCGACGGAACAGTACGGACTAGGATACGTGTCTTACAATAACCATTCAAGCATGTCCATAATAACAAGAAAACATGTCCAATCATATAGAGTCAAGAGAAATCCAAGAATAAAAGTTATTACAGATTAAAAATTCAACACTAATCTGAACCAGAAGAAGAGCAGGTATGGAAGGATCTATTTGATGTAGTCCCATGTTAATGTGCCTAAGATATTTTTGTATGCATTTAAATTGAGTTTCTTGGGACACATGCATACCCCCTACCTTTTCCTCAAGGGAACACAAACATTCATCAAAATCAGACGGCTGAAAGTCAGGATCAGCTACAGAGTCTGATTCAATCTCATCAAATATGTCATCCATATTAACATCATTTGGAGGCACAGCATCCTCCTCTTCATTTGCTTCAGCTGCTCCTCCAGTACCCACATCAACTTGACCTGAAGCCAATCTCAAATTCATCTTATTAATGTTCGAGTTGTTGAAGGAAAGATGGTGAATAGGAGCTTCTCCAATAGGCAAAGCCACAAGACTATAGGTGGCTAATACAGTCATAAGATAGGCAAATGGTATATCACTATGACCTGGATGAAGATGAAACTAAATTATGATGTAATAGATAAGTGATAGAAGACATACAGAGACACCAGTAATAATAGAGTGAAGAATGTAGACCATGAAAGTAGTGAGCTCAATCTTGTTACTAGATCCAGAATAGACATTAGAAATTAAAATCCGATGAAGAACCTTGTATCTGGGTAACATAAACTTGGAAGCGAAAGCATTCCCAGAACTCCATTCCGCATTCATGTTGCATAGAACTCTAATGAGCAATCTTTTCTTAGATTCAGATGGTTTTGCTACAAGAGTATTAATGGGAATACCATCATCATTAACTGAAAGATCTATCAATCTAGAAATTAAATGACGGTCCACATCAATTGGACCTTCTCTGGTTATAATTGTAAACGTTAGATTCTCAGAAGAGAAGTCAGTTATGCAAGCATACATGGCATGCGAAATGGAATGGTATGCCAAACTGCCCCAATGTAAAATGTTATCCCATCCTACAGATTGAAGGAGAGGAACAATGCCAAATGGTGCCAAATGATTAGTGTTAACTGTCCGTTCAACTATCACATTGCGTAAGCAAATATCCCGCATATACTCGGGATCTTCTTCGGGTGACCGAAGATGTCACACTGTGAAAGGAGCGGAACAAGAAGAAGAAGGACCACAAGATCCTTTCTTCTTATTTCTACTCTCCATTGCAACAAGAAAAATAAGGAATACAAGGAATGTAAGAGAGGAAAAAAGGGTTTTAAGAAAATCATATTTTTAACTAGAAAACCCAACAAACCACCATAAACCTTCAAATAAACAACAAAATCAAGGAAATGAAAGATCAAAGAACTCAAATCTATAAGAAAATTGAAAATAATATACTAACCAAAGAGGAATCGAAGATGGGTTCGACCAATCATGGTAGAGCTTATTAGAGAAGAAGAACCAAGTGAAGAAAAAAGTGTTTTTCCCTAAATAAAAGGTAAAATCAAGTTCCACGAGAGGTCGTGTACATACTCGATCGGTCGAGCCACGACTGGTCAAGTGTATACTCAACTGGTTGTGCACCACGAAATTTATAATTTTGCATCTATTTGAATTTTAAAAATTTTAAAATATTAAATATATACATTATGATACAAATAGGCACAAATCATCAGTTCATATTGCACATACTAAGATCAAATGTCAATTTTACAAACCTATTTTTGTCGTGCGATTTTGTGAATATATCTGCAAGTTGATTCTCAGTCTGAATATATTCCAATGAAATTATCTTGTCTTCCACCAATTCATGAATATAATGATATCTAATGTCAATATACTTGGTTCGCTAATGCTGAATTGGATTTTTAGAAATATTAATTATACTTGAATTATCACAATATAAAATCATAGATTCTTGCGCAATTTCGTAATTGCTTAGCACTGTCTTCATCCACATAAGCTGAGTGCATGCATTACCAGCAACAATATATTCATCCTCAGTTATAGAGAGCGATTCAGAACTTTATTTCTTACTTAGTCAGGAAACCAAACAGTTCCCGACATAGAAAGAACCACAGCTGGTCGATTTACGATCATCAATGTTATCAGCCCAATCATCATCCGTGTAACTAGCTAATTGCACACTAGTATCATGTGGATATCAGAGACCGAGAATAGCTGAACTAGCGACATATCACAAAATGCACTTAACAGCAATCAAGTGTAACTCTTTAGGGTCCAATTGATATCTAGCACAAATTCTTATGCTAAAAGCAATATCAGGTCGGCTTGTAGTTAAATAAAGTAAACTACCTATCATATTGCGATACAACTTAGGATTCACACTCTTACCTATTGAATCCTTAAAGATTTTTAGAGTAGTACTCATTTCAAAAAAATTTCCACTCTCAAATCTGAACTTTTTAACTAAGTTCAGAGCATATTTGGTTTAAGAGATAAAGAAACCATCAGGGAGCTGTTTGACTTACAATCCTAAGAAATAGTTTAGTTCTCTAACCATGCTCATTTTAAATTTAGATTTTATAAGATCAACAAACTCGACAGTCATGTTAGCATAGGTAGATCCATAGATAATGTCATCAACATAGATTTGTACTATTAATATATGATCATTATGTTTCTTAACAAATAATATTTTATCTACACTCCCCATTACAAAGTTATGACTTAGTAGAAAGTTAGTCAACTTTTCATACCATGCCTTGGGAGCTTGTTTCAAACCATAGAGTACCTTTTTCAGGCGATAGACATGATTAACATGCTTAGGGGCTTCAAAACCCTTTGGTTGTTCAACATACATTTCTTCATGCAAATCGTCATTTAAGAACGCATTCTTTATATCCATTTGATATATTTTGAATTTTTTAAAGCACGCAATGGATATAAATAGTCTGATTGATTCAAGATGAGCTACTAGGACAAAGGTTTCATCATAATTAATGCCTTCAATTTGAGTGTACCCTTGTACAACCAGCCTGATCTTATTTTTAATAATTTACCAAGTTCATCAGATTTATTTTTGAAAATCCATTTTGTACCGATAATGTGTTTATCTTTTGGCTTAGAACTAAGTACCAAACATCATTTCTAACAAACTGATTGAGCTCTTCTTGCATTGCTACAATCCAATTTTCATCAGTAAGGGCTTCTTTTACGTTAGCCGGTTCTATCTGAGATGTAAAACACACGTAGTTGCACATATCTTCTAGTTGTTTACGAGTACGCACACTAGTGAGAGGGTTTCCAAGGATTTGATCAAATGGATGGTCTTTAACTATCCATAGTTCAGTGTTATTTTGACTAGATGAAGAGTCTAGTTTATCAAATAAAAGGACTTCATCATTTTCTGAACTTGAGATAGGTGTATTCAAGTGATCACTATAACCATATTAATGGACTCTTGAATTACACCAGTCCTCTTGTTAAGAACCCGATACTCACGACTATTCAGAGCATACCCTAAAAATATCCCTCCATCACTTCTGGTATCAAATTTGCCCAGATTTTCTCAGTCATGTAAGATGTAGCACTTGTTGCCGAAAACTCAAAAGTATTTGATAGTAGGCTTCTTATCAAACCACATTTCATAAGTTGTTTTACTATTTAATTTTCTAGTATAAACACGGTTAATTATATAATAAGCAGTATTTACAGCTTCAGCCCAAAGAATTTTATGATGCTTCATACTATTTAACATTACATTTGTCATTTTTTAAAGCACTATATTTTTTCTTTCCATTACCCCATTTTGTTGTGGTGTTTTAGGCATAAAATATTCATGTGATATTCCTTGATCACTGTAAAATTTCTCAAACCTACTATTTTCAAACTCAGAACCATGATCACTATGGATCTTAGTGACTTATGATTCTTTTTTAGTTTGGATACGTTTAAGTACCTTTTTTTACTTCATCGAGAGTTTCTGATTTCTCTTTTAAGAAGACTACCTAAGTATACCTGGTAAAATCATCTACAATCACCAGAATATAGTTCTTGCCACATCGACTCTTTATTCTAGTTGGTCTAATGAGATCCATGTGGAGGAGTTCAAGTGGTTTAGATGTGTCTTTGGAGTTCACCTTTTTGTGAGCATTCCTGGTTTTTTTTCCAATCTAGCACTCGTCGCATATTTTATCGACTTTCTTTACTTTGGGTAGACCTCTGACCAATTCATTTTTTCTCAATGTATACAAGTTGTGGTAGTGTACATGTCTTAGGCTCTTATGCCATAATTCAGTCTAATCAGTTTGGATCATGTAACACGATAGCTTAGATGACCTTGAATCACTAACAATGTAGCAGTTCTTAGAAGTTCTATGACTAGTTAATATTATAGAACCATTCTTATTTAAAATTTCACACCCTTGGTTGGTAAATTTTACACTATGATTATTATCGCATATTTGAGAGATGCTTAATAGATCATGTTTTAAACCTTCTACATATAAAACATTCTCAAATAGAAGGAGGTTAAAGAGTTGAACCGTACCTTGGCCAATAATTCTGCAGTTGCTACCATCACCAAATGTGACTGAACCATCAGTCATGTCTTTAAGACTGGTGAACAGATCTTTGTCACTTGTTATATGTCTGGAGCAACCATTATCTAGGTATCACTTTGAATGGCTCGTAGCTTTGAAAGTGGTGTGGCCAACCAAACAATCAACCTTAGGGACCCATTTCATTACAGTTTTGAATTTAGGAGTATAGTTAGTCTTCTTATGTTTATAATTGTTATAAGTTCTACCCACTGAATTAGATTTTAAGAGCTCCTTAAGAAAGTTAACAATTTTCTTAGCTAAAGGATAACGATTTTGATTTTTATAGTTAATATGGTTGCGTTTAGGTTTTAAGGTCTGAAAAGTTATAGTATTTTTAGAATTATTTTAATTCAGACTTTCCCTTTTGAGTTAGAAGACTCCCCTTTAACAAATTTAGGTGGAGTATTCTTATATTTTGGAGGAATACTTTTAACATAGCCCAATCTAGATTGATCGCCACATTTTCTGGATCTGGATAAAAGTTTCTCTAATTTAGGATCATCTTGGGCATACCTCCATGTGTCCTTCAAACTCAAAAGTGAAGAGACTTCTAGTTTTAGCTTTTCATTTTCAAATTTTATGTTTTCAACTTAGGACGTTTTGAAATCTAAGTAGCACTTAGTTTTTTCAAAGCAATCTAAAAAGTGTGATTTTTCTAAGACTAGATTATCAAAATTCTCTTTTAGTTTTGAAAACTTTTCTTTCTAAAGTTTTAACTTTATGACTATTTTGCAACTTTCCCTATTTAGGGCATCATAATCATCTTGAGGGTCTTCTTCATTTTCTTAGTCACTACCCAAATTTTCTTCACTGGTTAAATCATCATTATCTGAGAAAGTGATGGCTAGAGTCATTAGGGCTTTAACATCATTAGCCGACTCGGTTTCAGAATCTTCTGACTCAGAAGAGACTTCAGAGCAGGAAGATTCCAATATAGAGGAATAAAGAATAAAATAAAAATAAATATCTACTACTATTACAACATTCACCACATGTGCAGAAAATAAATTACAACATTCAAATACTTAGGCACATTTAACCATCTACCATAACACCAGAAATTATAGTGGTTCACTTGTGTGTACGCCAACTGTTAAAAAACAACCACACAACTATTCAGCTCCCAATATCCTCACCTACCGGATATTGGCTTTCACTATGAAATAAGTTTTTCAAGGTTCACCGAAAACCTTCACAATTGTGTTTTTAAAGGGCTCTACAATTAAAAACCCCGCTCACTAAGATTTTCTTGATATCTCAATCAAAAGCAAAAATGAAAGATTTTCTGGCAATCTTACAAACCAAATACAGAAAATTGAAATGTACTTATCTAAAGATTCTTCTTCTGATGAAGCCTGGTAGAACCAATTTGATGTAAATGTTCAATGTCTAAACTCACATATGAAAGGGTTCTTAGATCTAAATGATTTTTTTTATTAGATTAACATGGGCTAGCTTAATTTGATTTTGATCTCAAAAAGAGTAAAATCATTATTCCCTTTTTAGAAGAAATAAAATTGAATAGAGATCAAAAAATTAAATGTAAAACATCTATTAAAAGAATCTTAAATACTAACCAATTAGCTTCTCATATGTGGGGACAAGTTTTCTCAAAGTTGTGACTTGAATATCTTGGAATGATTGAAAAACTCTGAAAATTGTCCTTAATTTATTGGAAAAAATACTGTTCACTTGACTGGTCGAAGGACCAACAACATTTCAAAATTTTTGGTGTAGAAAGATAAGATCTGTACTTGACTGGTTGAGTGGCTTGCTCGACTAGTCGAGTAGCCTGCTCGACTGGTCGAGCCCTGTACTCGAGTGGTCGAGTGGGACCCAAAAATGTTGCTGGACTTTGAGTTGAGCCTGCTCAACTGGTCGAGTAGTTTCCAGGACTGGTCGGGGGTCCAACAAAAATTTTGAAAATTCACAACAAACCTTGGACTGGTTGAGAAAATTGTTAGACTGGTCAAGCCAGTACTTGGACTAGTCGAACCATGACTAGGACTAGTCAAAAAATGACCTATGATATAAATGCAAATTATATGACCTATCCTAAGGTCAATATACGGTCAAAACAAACCTTATTTGCGAGATGGAATCATCACATATCATTCTCTTGAAGTAGTTGAAGCTTGAAGACTTGATCTAGTAACTTCTTGATGTTGTTCTTGAGTCTCTTGTTCTTGTACTTGAACTTCTTGATCTTGTATTTGAACTTCCTAATCTTATACTTGAATGCAGGAAAGGATGACATGAAATTGATCTTACAGTAACAGCTACATAAGATACAGATTTCAAGAGGTTTTGGCACTACAAAATTTGACAATCGTAGGAGCTAGATAAGATAGCATTTACAGATAGCCCATTGAAAAATAATTGTAAAGGTTTTAATGTGAACCTTGGAAAACCTTCTTTCTTTGTGAAAGCTAATATCCTGTGGGTGTGGATATTGGGAGTGGAGTAGTTGTGTGGCTGTTTATGAACAGTTGGTGTACACACACAAACCACTATAATTCTTGGAGTTGTAGTGGATGATTGTATTTGTTTATGTGTGTAAATGTTGTAATATATTTTATGCTTTTGTGATAAATGTTGTAATAGATAGGTTTATTTCTTTTGCCTCTATATCAGTTTAAGTTTTCGATACTCATAGACATTCTAGAAATTAGGTTGTCCTACCATAATCCATTGGTTTTTAGTGTAAGGTTGTCCTTATAACAACGTTTGTATCAACCTCTCAATACTTGTGCATTTGAGGTTTCTTTTAATTTCCGCTATCTATGTTATTTTTCACATTTTATTTTTATTTGGCATAGTCCTATTCACCCCCCCTTTAGGACTTGGAGCTCACCCCGTTTCAGGGCTTAGCATCATTCTTAGAAAGAAGATACTTGAGCATTGCATGATCTGTGTAAATGATGATCTTGGATCCGATCAAGTAAGACCTAAATTTATCCAAAGCAAACACTACGGCTAAGAGTTCCTTTTCTATAGTTAAGTAGTTCACTTGAGCAGGATTTAGAGTTCTACTTGCGTAATGAATAATGTAGGGCTTCTTTTCTTTTCTCTATCCTAAAATCTCCCCAAGAGCATAGTCAGACGTGTCACACATAAGTTTAAAAGGAAGGCTCCAGTCAGGTGGCCACATGATAGGTGCAGTGGTTAACTCTTGAGGGTCAAATATTGTATATTGTACCTTAGTTATTACTTAGTTTTATGAACAAGATAATGCTTAATGTTCTATTTTCATCATGTTTGTGTTATAGGGTGAATTTAAGAGCTTTGATTAAAAAGGACGTTAAATGCATGGATTTAATGCTCAAAATCACCAAGACCAAGAATGAAGAATACACACACTGAAGATCTAAGAAAATCAAGTCAAGAATGAAGAAAATTAGAGTTTTGAAGTGAAATTGTGTAATCCACGACCAGTCCTAAACATCTCTTGACCAGTCGAAGCTCGATCGGTCGAGGTGCCTCGACTCGAACTCCAGCGAGTAAAACAACTAAATTTTCATCCTGCTCGACCAGTCGAAAGTGTCCCACGACTGGTCGAGGATGGTCGAAGACTAGTCGAGGACATCCCATGACCAGTAAAGAGTGGTCAATAGTTGGTTGGTTGCACCAAAACCTCTCTTTAACTCTCAGGACATTCTAGAGGTGTTGAAACAAGTGAAGGTCAACATCCCTCTATTGGATGCGGTTAAATAAATACCTTCATATGCCAAATTTTTGAATGACTTGTGTACGATCAAAAGACGGCAAAATATTCAAAAGAAAATCTTCTTAACTAAAAAGGTGAGTGCTATCCTAAAGCAAGATGTGCCACAGAAATACAAAGATCCCGGTAGCCCAACCGTCGCTTGTGTAATTGAGAACTCACGGATTGAGCACGCACTTCTTGACTTGGGAGCGAGTGTAAATCTAATTCCTTATTCGACCTATGAATAACTAGTTTTGGGTGAATTGAAACCTACCTGAAATACATTACAACTTGTCGATCGCTCATTTCGTGTACCGAGAGGCATAATCGAGGATATGTTGGACCAGGTTGATAGATTCTACTACCTGATAGATTTTATTATCCTTGATACTCAATCCATCATAGACATGAGCACTTAAATTCTGGTCATTCTTGGTCACCGATTCCTTGCCACTTCAAACACAATCATTAATTACAGGAATGGAGTCATGAATATGTATTTTGGGAATATGACATTAGAGTTGAATATTTGTTTCAACACAGGCAAACAATTAAAGGATGAAGACAATTTCCATGCTATTAACCTGATTGATTCTATCGTGGAAGATAGAGCACTTCTGACCTTATCCTCTGACTCTCTAGAGACGTGCTTGGCCTACTCCCATGATTTAGATGATGATATGATTAGGGAGAGGGGGGTCATGCTTGATACCATGCCGGTACTTGAAGTTAACAGGTGAAGGCCACAATTTGAAGAATTGCCCCAAACTGATGTAATGCCTCTACCGTCTAACCTCAAGGCACTAAAGCTTGACCTAAAACCTTTGCTCACTGATTTGAAATATGTCTATTTAGGTCAAGATGAGATATACCCAGTGGTGATTTCTTCCCACCTTGAGCAAGAACAGGAGAGTATGCCCATCTCTACTCTCATTGAGCACAAAGGAGCCCTTGGATGGTCAATTGCGAACCTCAAGGGAATTGACCCTTTGATTTTTACTCACCACATTTATCTTGAGGATAATATGAAGACCTCTTGGCAATCATAATGTAGACTAAATTCAAATATAAAGGAAGTGGTTAAGGCTAAGGTTCTTAAACTATTGGATGTAAGTATCATATACGCAATATCTGATAGCCAATGGGTGAGTCTAACTCAGGTGGTTCCTAAGAAGTCCGGAATCACCATCGTAGTCAATGCCAATAATGAACTCGTGCCAACTAGAGTTACTACTGGTTGGAGAATGTGTGTTGACTACAGGAAGTTGAATACCGTCACGAGGAAGGACCACTTTCCTTTGCCCTTCATTGATCAAATTTTGGAAAGGTTAGCTGGCCATTCCTATTACTATTTCCTTGATGAATATTCGGGCTACAATCAGATTGAGATAGCCCTTATAGATCAAGAAAAGACCACATTTACATGTCTTTACGGCACCTTTGCTTACCGATAGATGCCATTTGGATTGTGTAATGCCCCGCCACCTTTCAACGATGTATGATGAGTATTTTTTCTGACATGGAGGGAAATATTTAGAGGTCTTCATGGATGACTTCTCGGTATTTGGCCCATCCTTCAGCGAATGTTTACAAAATTTAAAAAATTTGGTACTGAATTGGGAGAAGTGTCATTTTATGGTTCGTAAGGGAATTGTCCTTAGACATATCATCTCGTCCAAAGGAATTGAGGTAAATAAGGCTAAATTTGATCTTATCTCTAACCTACCTCCACCCAAGAACATATGAGACGTGCATTCCTTCTTAGGACACACCAGGTTTTACAGAAGATTCATAAAGGACTTTAGTTACCTCTCTCGTCCTCTATGTAATCTACTTCAAAAGGATGCACCATACGAGTGGACTGAGAAATGATAGGAAGCTTTTATTAAGCTTTAGGGCATGTTAACCACTACACCTATCATGCGGCCACCCGATTGGAACCTTCCTTTTGAACTTATGTGCGACACATCTGAAAAGGCCGAGCTAAGAGTTCTATAGTGGGGGGGGAGGGGGGTGAATAGGACAATGCCAAATTAAAAAATTAAATGCAGAAATAAATAAATATAAATAAAGATAGCACTTAAACAATCCCATAAAGAAGAAATGAATAACAATCTTAAAAGTACAAGTATTGAGAGGTTGATACAAATGTTTTTCTAAGGACAACCTTACACCAAAAACCAATGGCTTATGCTAGGACAACCTAATTCCTAGAATAGTTTGTATATTAAAATCTTAAACTGAAACAGAGGAATAAAGAATAAAATAGCAAAGAAAATAACTAAGCTGTTACAACATTCCTACACTTGCATAAAAGAAATTACAACATTCTCCACAAATGCTTAAAAAGGAAATTATAACATCTACACAATGTCACAATCAATCATTCACCACAAGGCCAGAAATTATAGTGGTTCGCTTGTGTGTACACCAACTATTTAGAAAAATAACCACAAAACTACTCCACTCATAATACCTTCACACAATGGATATTGGCGTTCACTATGAAATAGGTTTTTCAAGGTTCACCTAAAGCCTTCGCAATTATGTCTTTCAAGTGGGCTTACACAATTTAAAAAATCTCACACTCTGAGTTTTCTCAATCACCCCAGACAAACCAAAATAAAGAGAGATTTTTCCTAGGATAATCTCAAATAAACCAAAAGAATAGATTTACAGAATTGTAAAATACTTATCTAGATATTCTCCTTTAGTCCAGCCTGGTAGAACTAATTCAGAGTAGAAGTTCAATGTAGGTGTTCAATGTCCACATTCACTTATGAAAAGGTTCTAAGTTATAAATGGATTTTAGATTAAATCACCTTGGGCTAGTTTGATTTGATTTTGATTTCAAGAAATGGAAAAACTTCAATCCCTTCTTCAAATAAGATTGGAATGTAGAATACAAAAAGCTAATTAAAGAGAATATTAAATAAGCACTAAATAGCTAAAGAATATCCCAAACTTATCTCTCAGAGTGGTGTCGTGATTTTTCTTGAATTGAATGGAAAACTCTAAAAATCGTGCTCTATTTATAAGTGTAGAAACTGCTCACTCGATTGGCCTAGAGGTCAGCTCGACTGGTCAAAGGACCAACAAACTTTTCAAAATTTAGGCGTGATAAGATAAGATCGTTCCACGACTGGTCGAGTGGGAGGTTCGAGGGGTCGTGTGGCCTGCACGACCGGTTGATCTCTGTTCTCGACTGGTCGTGTGGGACCCAATTTAGTTGCTAGACTTTGATTTGAGCCTGTTCGACTAGTCGAGCACTGTTCACTCGAAGTAGTCTCTAGGACTGGTCAAGGCTATAATAAAAAAATCTTAAAAATTATAAACAAATCTTGGACTGGTCAATCTAGTACTAGGACTAGTCGAACATAGGCTAAGAGTAGTTGAGAAACAGCTTATACACTTATAAAGTGACCCAATTAAAGTATACAATCAATATGACCTATCTTATGGTCAATCTAGGGTCATTCATACCTTGTAAGTGATGTTTGAATATTAAAACATCTTTTGCTTCGGTTGATAGTTGATCTTAATGTACATGAAGCTTGACATCTTGAAGTATGATGAAGCTTGAACTTGTAAAACTTTGAAGGTTGAATTTGAAACACTTTGAAGCTTGAATTTGAGGTACTTAAGCTGCATTTCACCTTGAGCTTTTAGTACCAAAGTAAAGTATATTGTCTTGACTTAAATGAAGCTTTGAATGCTTAAACTATCAGTTGATGTTGTATTTGAATTCTTATACTTGTGATGCTTGAATCTTGAAATAGATCATCTTGAACTTGTACTTGAATTTCATGATCTTGAATAAGAAGGTGAACTAAACAAGATATAGATTCCAAGAGGTTTTGGCACTACAAAATTTGACAATTATAGGAGCTAGAAAACATAGCACTTACAATCTCCCCCTTTGTTAAATTTGTGACAAAACACACTTCATTAAAAATAAGCATAATATGCACAATAAAGAATCGTGCACTAGTTACAACCTGGTTAATGAATCACGCACCAGTTACAAACTGGTTAAACTAATATGCATCATCAATCAATACTCATCAATACTCCCCCTTACAAAGAAAATTTTGAAATTTTCCTACCTATCCACAATCACATTCATCGTAATGAAATAACCATGATAGAATAAATTCTCTCCCTTTTGTCATAATATAACAAAGGAAAGAACTAATAAATGAAAGTGGAAGAAGATTAATAAGGAAGTAAATAGAAGAGTAATGAGAAATAAGTTAATATATGATCAAGATTACCAAGATAACCAAGTCCAAAAGCAAGTAAGTTCAAGCAAATAAAACAAAAGAAGTTCAAGTAGTTTAAAAGTTATTACAAAACACACATTCAAAAACTAATCCGAACTCAGAGAAGGAGCAGGTATGGAAGGATTAATTTGATGAAGTCCCTTGTTAATGTGCCTAAAATATTTATGCATATACTTAAATTACATATCATGGGACACATTCATACTTTCAACCTTCTCCTCAAGTGAATGCAAACGCACATCAAAGTCAGATGGCTGATAATCAGGATCAGCAGCAGAGTCGAATTCAATTTCATCAAAGAGGTCATCCATATTCACATCATCTGGAGACAAATCACCCCCCTCTTCATTTGCAGCTATGCACTCACATCAACTTAGCCTGGGGCCAACTTCAAATTCATCTTGTTAATGTTAGAGTTGTTGAAAGGTAAATGGTAAATGGGAGCTTCTCCATTAGGCATAGCCACTAAACTATGGGTGGCTAACACAGTCGTAAGATAAGTAGGGTATGTCACTATGACCTGGGTGGAGACGGAACAGACTGATGCTTTGACAAATTACAGAAGGAAGACATACAAAGACTCTAGAAATGATAAAATGAAGAATATGAACCATGAATGTAGTAAGTTCGGTTTTGTTACTAGATCGAGGATAAACATTTAAAATGAAAATCCTGTGAAGAATTTTGTATCTGGGTAACATAAACTTGGAGGCGAGCGCATTCCCAGTACTCCATTCCGCATCCATGTTACATAAATCTCTAGTGAGCATTCACTTCTTAGTTTCAGATGGTTTTGCCACTAAAGTACTAATGGGAATACCTTCATCATTGACAGGTATATCCATTAGTCCAGAAATAAGATGGTGGTCCATATCAACTGGACCTTGTCTGGTTAAGATAGTAAATATCAAATTTTTAGTAGAAAAATCAGAAATGCAAACATACATAGCCTGTGCAATTGAGTGGTATGTCGGTCCACCCCAATGTAGTATGTTATCCCATCCTACAGACTAAAGGAGAGGAAGGATATCAAAAGGAGCCAAATGGTCAATGTTAACCAACAGTTCTACTATCACATTGTGTAAACGAATATCCCGCACATAACTGGGATCATTCTCAGGCGACCGAAGGTGGCGCATTGTGATAGGAGCCGAACAAGATGTAGAGGGACCACGAGATCCTTTCTTCTAGGTTCTGCCCTCCATTTGCAATAAAGAAATCAAGAAATAGAGAAATTGTAAAAGAGGAAAACTGGGTTTCTAGTACATCAAAATTTTTGATAGAAAACCCCAAAAACCAACATAATACATGAAATAAATACACAAATGAAGAAAAGGAAGTGCAAAGGACTTGAATCTACAAGAAAATTGAAAACAATGCACTAACCATGGAGGAATCGAAGATGGGTTCGACCGGTCAAGGTAGGGCTCGTTGGAGAAGAAGACCCAAATGAAGAAAAAGTAATTTTTTCCCAAATAAAATGTCATACCTGAGTTTCACAACTGGTCGAGCACATGCTCGACTGATCATGCCACAACTGGTCAAGTATGTACTCAACTAGTCGTGCACCTCACAAATTTTATAATTTTTCATAAAATTTAACTTGTAAAAATTTCAAAATAACTAATATATACATTATGATCAGAAAGACATGAATCATCAATTCATATTACACATACCAAGATCAAATTTTAATTTTACAAACCTGTTTTTGTCGAGCAGTTTTGTGAATATGTCTGCAAGTTGAGTCTCGGTCAGAATATAATCCAAAGAAATTGTCTTGTCTTCTACTAATTCATGAATGTTGTGATATCTAATATCAATATGCTTGGTTCATGAATTCTGAATTGAATTTTTAGAGATATTAATTGTGCTTGAATTATCACAATATAAGACCAGGGATTCTTGCACAATTCCGTAATCACTTAGCATTCTTTTCATCCACACAAGCTGAGTGCATGCATTACCAACAGTAATATATTCAGCCTCAGCTGTGGAGAGCAATACAGAGCGTTGTTTCTTACTTAGCCAAGAAACTAAACAGTTCCCAATATAAAAACAACCACCACTGGTTGATTTTCGATCATCAATGTTACCAGCCCAATCAACATCTGTGTAACCAGCTAATTGCACACTAGTATCATATGGATACCAGAGACCAAGATTTGTTGAACTAGTAACATATCGTAAAATGCGCTTAATAGCAATTAGATGTGACTCTTTAAGGTCAGATTGATATCTAACACAAATTCCTACACTAAATGCAATATCAGGTCAGCTCGCAGTTAAATAAAGCAAACTACCTATCATATTGTGATACAACTTAGGATCCACACTTTTACCTATTGAATCCTAAGAGAGTTTTAGAGTAGTACTCATTGGAGTATCAAAAATTTTTTCACTCTCAAATTTAAACTTTTTAACTAAGTTCAGAGCATATTTGGTTTGAGAGATAAAGAAACCATCAGGTAGCTGTTTGACTTGCAACCCTAGGAAATAGTTTAATTCTCCAACCATTCTCATTTCAAATTTAGACTTCATAAGATTTACCAATTCAACAGTCATGTTAGCACAGGTAGATCCATAGATAATATCATCAATGTAGATTTATACTATTACAATGTGTTCATTATGTTTCTTTACAAACAATGTCTCATCAACACTTTCCATTATAAAGTTATGACTTAGCAAAAACTTAGTCAACTCTTCGTACTGTGCCTTAAGAGCTTGTTTCAAACCGTAGAGTGCCTTTTTTAGGTGATAGACATGATTAGCATGCTTAGGGTCTTCAAAACTAGAAGGTTGTTCAACATACACTTCTTCATGCAAATCGTCATTCAAGAATGCACTCTTTACATCCATTTAGTATATTTTGAACTTTCGAAAGCATGCAATGGATATAAATAATCTGATAATTCAAGACGAGCTACTGAGGCAAAGGTCTCATTATAATCGATTCCTTCAATTTGAGTGTACCCTTGTATAACCAGCCTAGCCTTGTTTCTAATAATATTACCAAGTTCATCAGACTTATTTTTGAAAATTCATTTTTTTCGATAATGTGTTTATCTTTCAGTCTTGGAACTAAATACCAAACATCATTTCTAACAAATTGATTTAGCTCTTCTTGCATCACTACAATCCAATTTTCATCAGTAAGAGCTTCTTTTATGTTAGTCAGTTCTATCTGAGATGTAAAGCACACGTAGTTACACATATCTTCAAGTTTTTTATGAGTGCATACACCAGTGAGAGGGTTTTCAAGAATTTGATTAGTTGGATGGTCTGTAACTGTCCTCAGTTCAGTGTTATTTTGACTTGATGAAGAGTCTGGTTTATCAATAAGAAGAACTTCATCATTTTCTGAACTTGAGACAGGTGTAATCAAGCGATCATTTATAACCACATTAATGGACTCTTGAATTACACTAGTCTTCTTATTAGGAACTTGATACGCTTGACTATTCAAAGCATACACTAAAAATATCCCTTCATCACCTTTGGTGTCAAACTTACCCAGATTTTCTCGATCACGTAAGATGTAGCACTTGCTGCCAAAAATTTGAAAGTATTTGACAGTAAGCTTCTTATCAAACCATATTTTATAAGCCGTTTTACCATTTTATTTTCTAATATAAATGTAGTTAATTATATAACAAGCAGTATTTATGGCTTCAGCCTAAAGATTTTTAGGGAGCTTCATACTATTTAGCATTACATTTATTATTTCTTAAAGCACTCTATTTTTTCTTTCCACTATACCATTTTTTTGTGGTGTTTTGGGCGTAGAATATTCATGTGATACTCCCTAATCACTGCAAAATTTCTCAAAACTGCTATTTTCAAATTCTAAACCACGATCACTAAGATCTTAGAAACTTGTGATTCATTTTCTGTTTGGATACATTTAAGTACCCTCTTTACTTCATCAAGAGTTTCTGGTTTGTCCCTTAAGAAGACTACCCAAGTGTATCTGGTAAAGTCATCAACAATTATAAGAATGTATTTCTTGCCACCTCGACTCTCCGTTCTAGTTGGTCCATTAAGATCCATGTGAAGAAGTTCAAGCGGTTTAGATGTGGCATTAGAGTTCACATTTTTGTGAGTACTCCTGGTTTGTTTACCAATCTGGCATTCGCCATATATTTTATTTACTTTTTATATTTTAGAAAAATCTCTTACCAACTCTCTTTTTCTCAATCTATATAAGTTGCGGTAGTGTACATGTCCGAAGCGCTTATGTCACAATTCAGTCTCATCGGTTTGGACCATATAATACGATAAATTAGATGAGCTTGAATCTCAAACAATATAGCAATTTTTAGAAGTTCTGCGACCATTTAATATTATGGAACCATTTTTATTTAAAATTTCACACCCTTGGTTAGTAAATTTTACACTATGATTATTATAACATATTTGAGAGATGCTTAATAAAATATGTTTTAACCCTTCTACATATAAAACATTCTCAAATAGAGGGAGGTTAATGAATTGAACCGTACCTTGGCCAACAATTCTGCAATTGCTACCATCACTAAAGGTGACTGAACCATTAGTCATGTCTTTAAGATTTGTGAACAGACCTTTGTCACCTGTCATGTGTCTAGAGCATCCATTGTCTAGGTACCACTTTGAATGGCTCGAAGCTTTGAAAGTGGTGTGGGCAATCAAACAAGTAATCTTAGGGACCCATTTCATTATAGTTTTGGGTTTAGGAGTATAGGTGGTATTCTTATGTTTATAGTTGTTATAAGACCGACCCACTGAGTTAGATTTTTAGAGCTCCTTAAGTAAATCAACAATTTTCTCAGCTAAAGGATTGCGATTCTGATTTTTATAGTTGATTTGATTGCTTTTAGATTTTAAAGTTTGAAATGTCTTAGCATTTTTAAAATAATTTTGATTCAAAATTTTTCCTTTTGAGTTAGAAGACTCCCCTTTCACAAACTTGGGTGGAGTATTCTTATGTTTGGGAGAAATACTTTTGTCGTAGCCCAATCTAGATCGATCACCACATTTTTTAGATCTGAATAAGAGTTTTTCTAACTTAAGATCACCTTAGGCATACCTCCATGTGTCTTTAAACTCAAAAGTGAAGAGACTTCTAGTTTTAGCTTTTCATTTGTAGATTTTAGGTTTTCAACTAGGGAGGTTTTGAAATCTAAGTCGCACCTAGTTTTTTCAAAGCAATCTAAAATGTGTGATTTTTCTAAGACTAGATTATCAAAATTTTCTTTTAGTTTTGAAAAATTTTCTTTCTAAAGTTTTAACTTTATAGTAATTTTACAACTTTCCTTGTACAGGGCATTATAAGCATCTTGAAGATCTTCTTCATTTTTATGATCACTATTCATATTTTCTTTATTAGTTGAATCATCATTATCTGAAAAAGTGAACTTAGCTAGAGTCATTAGGGCTTTAACATCATTACCCGACTAGGTTTCAGAATCTTCTGACTCAGAAGAAGCTTCAAAGCAGGAAGATTCATCCCATGTAGCCAACGTACCTTTCTTTTTCGGTTTGTCCTTTTTAGGACATTTGTTCGCTAGATGCCCATATTCATTGCATTGTAACATTGGCTATCTTTAAAAGATTTCCAAGTTTTATATCCAAATCTTTTCTTTTCATTGGGTTTTCGCAAATCAATCATCTTTTTACTTTTGAAAATCTTATAAAGCTTTTTAGCTAAAAGGGCCATATCATCTTCAGAATTTTCTAAATCAGAATTGTTATTTTCTTAAAAAATATTTTTAGAAAACTTAAGGGCGATGAATTTACCTTTAGGAGCTTTAAAGTTTAAACTATAAGTATGTAAGGAACCAACCAATTCTTCTACCCTCATGTTATCCAAATCATGAAGTTCTTGGATCGCGGTCACCTTTGAATTGAACCGTTCAGGCAATGAGTGAAATATCTTTGCCCAGACTTTACTTTTTAAGATTCTATCACCGAGACCCTACATAGAGTTGACAATGTCATTCAATCTTGTATAGAAGTCCATGAACGTTTCACTTTCTTCCATACGTATTTCCTTAAATTTGGTTGTGAGGATTTGGACTTTAGATTTCTTGACAATTATTGTTCCCTCGTGTGTCATTTCCAAAATATCCCAAGCTCGCTTTACAGTATCACATGATATAATTCTTTTGAATTCATTCAGTGATAGTGCGCAAGTTATAGCATTTAAAGGCTTTTCATTGGCACTACTCTCATTTTTTTTAAGAGTGGTCCAAGAAAAGTAAGGTGAGACTTTTACAGTTTTAGATCCGTCGGTGCCAATTACTTTAGTGGTAGGAGGGGCCCAATTAGTCACTATGGCTTGCCACACGCTCTCATCCATGGATTTTAAGAAAATCCTCATTTTAGCTTTCCAATAGGCATAATCGGAGCCATCAAATGGTGGAGGCCTAGTGACTGAAAGGCTATCAAAATTTGACATCTTAAAAAGCTCAATCGATTAGCTCAGGAAATTAATCCAAAAAAATAAAGTGAGCTATTAGGCTTTGATACCACTTGAAAAGGCCGAGCTAAGAGTCCTAGAGGGGGGGGTGAATAGGACTATGCCATATTAAAAAATTAAATGTGAAAATAAACAAATGAAAATAAAGATAGGACTTAAATCCCACAAAGCAAAAATGAATAACAACCTCAAATGTACAAGTATTGAGAGATTGATACAGATGTTATTCTAAGGACAACCTTACACCAAAAACCAATGGCTTATGGTAGGACAACCTGATTCCTAAAACGGTCGGTGTATCAAAATCTCAAACCGATGCAAAGGAATAAAGAATAAAATAGTAAAGAAAATAACTAAGTTATTACAACATTTCCATACTTGTATAAAAGAAATTACAACATTCTCCACAAATGCTTAAAAAGGAAATTACAACATCTATACAATGTCACAATCAATCATTCACCACAAGGCCAAAAATTATAGTGGTTCGCTTGTGTGTACACCAACTGTTTAGAAAAATAGCCACATAGCTACTCCACTCCCAATATCCTCACATAGTGGATATTGGTGTTCACTATGAAATAGGTTTTTCAAGATTCACTTAAAACCTTCACAATTGTATCTTTCAAGTGGGCTTACACAATTTAAAAAATCCCACACTCTGAGTTTTCTGGATCACCTCAGAAAAATCAAAATAAAGAGATTTTTCCTAACACAATCTCAAAGAAACCAAAAGAATAGATTTACAAAAATGTAAAATACTTATTTGGATATTCTCCTTTGATGTAGCCCGGTAGAACTAATTCAGAGTAGAAGTTCAACATAGATGTTCAATGTTCATGCTCACTTATGAAAAGGTACTAAGTTCTAAATGGATTTTAGATTAAATCACCTGGGGCTAGTTTGATTTGATTTTGATTCCAAGAAATGGGAAAACTTCAATCCCTTCTTCAAATAAGATTGGAATATAGATTACAAAATCAAATACAAAAAGCTAATTAAAGAGAATATTAAATGAGTACTAAATAGCTAAAGAATATCAAAAACTTATCTCTCAGAGTGTGTCTTGATATTGCTTGAATTGAATAAAAAAAGTCTGAAAATAGTGCTCTATTTATAGGTGTAGAAACTGTTCACTCAACTGGCCCAGAGGTCAGCTCGACTGGTCGAAGGACCAATAAACTTTTAAAAATTTAGGCGCGATAAGATAAGATCGTTCCACGACTGGTCAAGTGGGAGGTTCGACTGGTCGTGTGGCCTACACGACTGGTGGAGCCCTGCTCTCAACTGGTCGTGTGAGACCCAATTTAGTTGCTAGATGATGAGGGTCAAATATTGCATATCAGACCCCGATTACTATTGAATTTTACGTACGAGATAATAATTAATGCCATATTTTAATTGTATTTTTATTGCAGGATGAAATCAAGAGCGTGGATTAAAAAGTGATATTAAAAGCTTGGATTTGATGCTTTGAAGTCACTAGAGTAAGGGTCAGACTCCAGAGAACCAAGATCGACGGATTTATATGCCAGGGATCTGAGAAAATCGAGTTTTTTGCATTAAACGGGTCTGAAATTGGTGCAAAATGCAAGATCATAGGGTTACCGCCATCCGATTGACTTGAAACCCCATACATGGTCTGAGGGATATAAATTAACCGTACACGTAAAATTTCATCCATTGGATATCTCGGGAAGTGGCCCAACGGCCAGATAAGCCACTTAATTCATTAAGTGGGGCCCACCTACAATCTGGATATACTTCAAAATTGACCTAGACGGTTTAAATAATATGAGAAACAGGATAGTCAGATTGGATTTCTCGACAGAATCATAGTGGACCCCATATGAGATGGGTGTGTATAGTGCATAAGTGCATTAGCCATGCACGGCAAATGGCAGAGATGGTTGACCGTCTCTGATCGAAAAAAAGAAAAAGGAAACATCTTTCATTTTTCGTTGTTACGAAACGAAAATAGGGGCACCGTTTGATCGCTGGTGGGCCACCTCCATCATCCGTTCAAGCGATCTGAACCGTCCATCATGTAGAGGGGCTCGAAAAAGTCAAAACCATGCTGATCTTTGTCAGCAATGCAAACACACATGCCGGCTACAGAAGTCACAAGCGGGCTGCCCTGCAACGTCCAAATTGATGTCAGCATGATTTCTTCTGTGTACTACACCAAATCTAATCCAAAAATCGTCCGTTTCTTATTTGAATTTCGAGGTTCATCTAATGGACAGAGCAGATTTCTCAGAAACCTAAAGGAGTGGGCCCCACCGACTCACATTCAAAAACAGCAACTGCTGTTACAGCATTCGCATGCGGACGCTCTGTTCACAGTTGTGGGGCCCATCCATTGTCCAAATGAACAATCCAAACCATCCATCAGATTTCCAAGCCCCATTTTACCGAGGCCTAGGTAACAATATTTGAAGAAAAAAAAGATAATGGGATCCAAGTCGTTCGAATGTTGGACGAACGGCAGAGTAGGAAATCCGGTGGACCGCATCAAAAGCAATCCAAAAGCATCCTTTTCTGACCTAAATTTCCTCCTCAATCCAATGAACGGAATGGATTTCCAAAAATAAAGAAGGAATGGGCCTCACCAGTGTCACAGTGGATGAGATCCGCACTCCCTGTTCCGCGACCGACCGTAGCCTAATTTTGTGGGCTGTGGTGTGGTCTCGGTGTTGATCGGATTCAAGATCCAAGCCGTCCATTGGGTAGGCCTTTCAAAAACGTCCAAAGGGACGCTAATAGTTTGGAGAAAAGATAAGGAAATCGGGACGTGGGGAGCTCGAATTTTGGCTGTGTAAAGGGTATAAACGCTCCGATTTTAGCAGCCCTTCGACCGACTTCCGGAATTGGAATTCTTCCACCGACCTTGGCTGCTATAAAACAGAGAAGAGGAACAGCTGAGAGGGAGACCTGGGGAGGAAGATCCAGAGCTAAGGAGAAGAAAGAGAAGAGAGAGAGAAGAAGGAAGAAGAGAGATGAGGGAGATGTTTTTAATGTTTTTATGTTATATTTTCTTTTTCCTAATTAATTTAATGAATTGCTAAACTTCTTAGCTAGGCCTGAGATGAAGCCCCTAATTTAAATAACTCTTGTCTATATTGAATTTATTTTAATTTAATTGATTTGTTCCTTTCTTTAGTGTGCTTAACCGTAATTTTCATGCTTCTCCATTCCATGAGCTCGACCAAAGTCTAGATATGGATGTTGTTTGGAATATTATTCTAGGTGCTTGTGTCTGACCATGAACAGGTTTCCTATAGAGGAAGAAACAGGAATCTACATCTCTCCATGCCTGACCATGGATGGAAAGATGTGATCCATATGCTTTAAAGGATTATACATTCTGTGTGCCCGACCAAGGACATAGGGTGTACTTTGTTTATTAAATTTATATCAATCTGAATTAGGGTGAATCAACAGGCAAAACAAGGGTTAGGATTATTAAGGGTGGATTCGAAAGTCCTAGTCTTCTCATCGATTGGATTTTACTCACTACTCTCAGTTACTTTTTCATTAATTTTTATTTATTTTCTTAATCATTACCTAAACTCTTTGTTGGATTAGTTAAGAAGAATCGTAACATTCAAATTGTGACAACCAGTCCTCGTGGGAACGATCTCGTAATATGTACCAAATCTACATCTGATTCGTATACTTGCGAGTTTAAAATCATTTAAATCAGAGTGGTTTAAATAAAACATCAAGTTTTTGGCGCCGTTGCCGGGGACTGTTTCGGTCCAAATTAGATTTAGGATTCTCACTAATCATAATTCATAGTCTTCAGATTTTACTAACTTTAGGTGAAAGTTTTTATTTTATTTTATTATAGAAACTAACTTATTTCCTGTTTTGTAGGGTCCTGACTTGAAATTTGGTAATCCCTTTCTAAATTCTCTACTGTTTCTAATTTCTATTTTTAGAATTAGGGCTTTCCTTTTTAGAAATTTTCTATTTTCTAATTTTAGATTTAGATTCTTCTTTCAAGTAACTTTCTATTTTCTAGTTTTAGAAATTTTTCCTTTTTAGAAACTAACTTAGCTTTCTAGTTCTAAAATTAGAAACTTTCTTTTAGAAATTAACTGTTGCTTAGGAATTTTCTAGCATTATTTAAGAAATTTAATTAGTTTTTATTTTTTATTTTTACAGGAATTGAAGAAGGAAGCTGTTAAATAAGATTGTCTTCAAAAGGAGAAGCTACCAAATTTTCAGACATCTATCATTTCCTTTTTCGGTTTCTTTCTTCCAATTCTTGTTTACATAGCTTTCTCTTGTTTTTAGGAATTCATAATTTTTAGTTCTAGTGTTATTTATCTTAGGTTGCATCTTAGTTTAGTTTAGTTTTCTTTCCTGCATTTCAATTATTCAGTTTATGCTAGGGCCTTTGATCCTGAAATAGAAAGAACCTTTCGTAAAAGATCTAGAAACATCCTATTCGAAATGACGGACGAGAATGTAATTAAAGCGCTTAGAGATTCTTCAACTCCTATCTAATTTAATGCGCCTTCATGCATAGTGTTGCTAGCCACCACAGCAGCACACTTTGAACTTAACCAGGGGTCATACAGTTGTTACCATCTTTCTATGGTTTAGACAAAGAGGATCCATATCATCATGTAAAAGAATTTCTAGACATTTTCTCGACCTTTAGGTTTCAAAACTTCTCAAATGATTCGATCCGTTTATGCCTTTTTCCTTTTTCTTTGAAGGATAAGGCAAAAGCATGGATGAATTCTCTAGGAGTTGGGACAATCACTATATGGGATCAACTGTCTGAGAAGTTCTTAAACAAATTCTTCCCTATTCACAAAACGAATGCTCTCCGTAGAGAAATCACTAATTTCACACAAAAAGAGGGAGAGCACTTTCATGAATGTTGGAAAAGATGGAAAGACTTGATCTTTAAATGCCCACACCATGGCTTTGAGAAATGGCAACAAGTTCAATACTTCTATGACGG
Source organism: Magnolia kwangsiensis (assembly GCA_037074715.1). Lineage (NCBI taxonomy): Eukaryota > Viridiplantae > Streptophyta > Magnoliopsida > Magnoliales > Magnoliaceae > Magnolia > Magnolia kwangsiensis. Next base: position 35,588,466 of record CM073587.1, on the reverse strand, counting down.
TTTGACACCCCAAAACCGTCGAATGGTTGATGCCACCAGTGGAGGGTCATTCATGACCAAAAGTGATGTCGAAGTATGGAATTTCTTTGAAACCTTGTGTGAAAATTTCCAGCAATGGGACTACTCAAATAATGGTGAAAGAAGTCCCCAACTACTAAAGAAAGCTGGTATATATGAGATAGGAATCATGCCAGATATTTATGCCATACTTGATAGCCTGACACAGAAAGTTAATGCTTTGATGTTGAATAATGGACCTCCAAAAACAACTCAAATCGATTTATGTGCCATATGTTCTAGTCTTGGCCATCCTATGCAGTCGTGTCTATCTGGTGTAGCATTTCTGAAATTTCTCTCTGAACAAGTACATGCTATGAACACCTTTCGGAGACCCGGGAATGATCCTTACTCAAACACCTACAACCCAGGGTGGGCTAGACATCCAAATTTTTCTTGGGCAAAAGGACCACAATAAGGAGGACTATCTGGAAATCCTCCTATGCAACCTTACCCACAAGTTGGTAGTCAGCAACCTCAACAGTTTCTACAATATTAACAAGCTCCTGCATAATCTATGAAACCATCTCTTGAGGATACACTCAATCTTTTTATGCAGAGTTCTCTTCAATTTCAAAAAGACACCCAACAAACTTTACTAGCTAACCAACAAAGCGTACATGCGAATGCGAAATCTATTGCCAAGCTGAAAGTTCAATTGGGTCAACTTGCTGCCACATTGAGAGAGAGAGAGAGAAGGGCAAGTTCCCTAGTCAACCTGTGGCAAATCCAAAGGGACAGTATGAGATTGGTTCTAATTCAAACCAAGAACAATATCATGAGCAAGCCAAATCAATCATTATCCTTAGGTCTGGTAAACAGATTGAGAACAGAGTAGAGATGCCTAGGGGAGAATCAAATTCCAAATCAGAAGATCAAAATGAAGCGGAGAGACATACTAGTGCATCCAAAGTCTAAAAGCACTCTGACCCTCCAGAAACCACTCCTATGTTATCCTATGTGCCTAAAGCACCTTTTCCTCAACGTCTGGCACCAGTTAAGAAAGGAAATAACTTTAATGAGATATTAGAGATGTTTAAGCAAGTGTAAATTAACATTCCATTACTTGATGCTATCAAAAAAGTCCCTGCTTACGCTAAGTTTCTTAAAGATTTATGCACACAGAAGCGTAAGATGCATGTTCATAAGAAGGTCTTCCTTGTAGAGCACCTCAGCTCTATGATTCAACATAACACCCCTCCTAAATTTAGGGATCCAAGAGCTCCTACCATTTCTTGCGTCATAGGAGATCATAAGGTTTAGAAGGCATTGATTGATTTAGGGACGAGCGTTAATTTGTTGTCATATTCTGTATATGAGCAGCTAGGACTTGGTGAACTGAAATCAACTAAAATAACACTACAACTAGCTGATAGATCTGTCAAGCTACCCCGTGGTGTTATTGAGGACGTGTTAATCCAGGTTGATAAGTTTTATTTTCCAGTGGATTTTATCGTTCTTGATACTCAGCCTGTCCCGAATCCTACAAGTCAAATCCTGGTTATCTTGGGACGTCCATTCTTGGCTACATCCAATGCTATTATAAATTGCAGGAATGGAATCATGAAGTTGTCTTTTGGTAATATGAAGATTAAATGTGAGACCCGTATCTTAATCCGTACCGACCCGTAAACTTCCGCGGTCTTACCGGTCGAATTCCGGCAACCTTCGACCCTTAACCGATGCTTACGTACAATCCTGATTCATATGCCGACAACCTAAGTCGACTCAACCTGAGACCAATACCATAGCGACCACGCCGTCGTCGCAGTTCCAATGCCGCGCCGAGGCGATACCCTGGTCAAGAGATGTGGGCCAACGTTCGGTGCGAGCAAAACGCCGCGCGTTGCGAAACTCAAGAGAATCTCTACGATGTGTCACATCAATCACATTAATCCCATCAATCAATCATCCATCACATGTCAAGTACATATCAAGTACACATCACTTTCACCCCTTTTTCCAAGCAAGCCACAAAAGTCTTCCATGCCCATACCTCTCTTACACAAAAGGCCTCAAAAGTCAAAAAGGTCTTACACACCCATCACCACCACATCCATCACTCCATCCATCCATCACTCTCTCTCTCTCCCTTTACAAGTCTCTCTTTCTCTTTCTCATTTCAAACTCAAAAAAAAATCCCAAGCTCCATACGTATGAGAGCTCTCCCAAGCACTCCCAAAAATTCTAAGTGTGGCCCACCTTTCCTACCCCATCATCTCCCATCTCAACCCTCCATTCCTCATCTCATCCATTAAAGTTGAAGCTAAGGTGCTAAGGAACCCCTAGGAGTAAGAAGATCGGACGGGGGGTGCCTCTATAAGGTAGTTTTTCTTGTTTTTATGATGGGCCAAGTGAGGCCCACCGATCCATGGTGTGGATCTCACTTGGGACCCTAAAATGTGTCCGATGGCCCACTAGGATCATCATGATCATTTCATGATGGGGCCATTCTCCATGGACCCCATCATGATGTTTATTTCTTAGAAAAGATCATATAGATCGTCCATATTGGTGGGGAAAGGATCCCCACCGTTGATTTTAAATTTTGATGGTCCCATGTGTTAAAGGACCCACTTGATTGTATGATTCATTGCAGGGAGGGCCCATAGTATCGGGGTCCCTCCATCACAAGCGTATCCTACCCTCCATCTCTCTCTCTCTCTTCATCTCTCTCTCTCTCTCTTTTTTCTTTTTATTTTATTTTATTTTATTTGTAATAGGGTTGTGTGGCCCACTTGAATGGACCCCACCTTGAGCATTTATTTGGTCCAAGTTTTCTTCAAGTGGGGCCCACCTTAAATGTTGTACTACATCATCCATCAGTGGTGGCCCGCCTAATCAGGGCCCACCACTATTTTTTTAAAAAAATGCCAAACCGTCCAGCGTCTGGGACGCTGGACATCTCTGTATAAAAAGGAAAAAGAAAGAAGGGAAAGAGGAGCTTTTGGGGTGGGCCACCTGCATAGGCTCCACCTTGATGTATATTTCCAATCTAAGCCATCCATCCTCTTTACCATATCATTTTAGGCGTTGAGCCTAAGGAAGAGGTCAATCCGATGTTCAGGCGGGCCGTACCATAGAAAATGGTATTTTTACCCTTCAAAGGCCATTAGTGCCCATTTTGTTGTTTCTACACGCCAAATTAATGAAAAAAATGGGATTTGTATGGCCTGTTTGGGCCCTAGAATCAAGTGGGCAGAGTGGATTTCCCAGCAGTGGGCCCCACATATGATTTTGAACCAAAAAAAAAAGGTGGCAGCGCTGCTGCCACTATCAGATGACAGCAGGCGCTGCCTGCGCTCGGACGGACGGACCAGCAGGGTCCCACGGCTCCAGCCGTGGGCCCCACCATGATGTTGTTAGTCATCCAACCTGTTAATGAGGTGGGTCCCCGCCTCAGGTGGGCCCCCTCCAAAGATCAGCCTGATCCAACTCTCTAGTGGCCCACATCACAGGAAACATTGTGAATGAACATCTACCATTGAAACAAATTCTGGGGTCCATAGAAGTTTTGAATCAAGCTGAAATTTGTATTTTTCTTTCAACCAGGTCTGTTTGGCCTTATCAACGGGTTGGATGCCAAATAAATATTACAGTGGGCCCCACATGGGACCCACAATGATGTATGTGTTTTAAGTCCACCGTCCAGTGGACGGTGGCGCCCACCTTGACGTTGTATTGTCTCCACCATCCAGCGGACGGTGGAGCCCTCCGTGATGCATGCGTTATCCCCACTGTCCAGCGACAATGGGACCCACCATGATGCATGTGATGCATCCAGACCGTCCATCCACTTGGTAAGATCATTTTAAGGCTTGAGTGTAAATTGGGTGGGCCACCTATGTTTGGGTTAGGCCCATTTGATTTTGTAAAAGGCCTTTGGGTTAGGCCCATTTGATTTATTTAAGGCCCATGGGACTAGACCCATTTGAAATATCCCAAGGCCCATGGGATTGGATCCATTTGATGTGTTCCAAGGCCCATGGGATTAGGCCCATTTGATGCATTTTAAAGCCCATGGGAGAAGGCCCATTTGATATGTATAAGGCCCATGGGTCGAAAACCATTGATGCATTCTAAGGCCCACGGGTTATGACCCATTGCAATGCACTTAAGGCCCATTGGTAAAGCCCATGGATGTGGCCCACTTAATGAATATAAGGCCCATAGTATATGGCTCATTTGATATATTTAAGGCCCAATGGGATGTACCTAAGGTCCAATGCAATGTATGATCCCAACCTGATTTATATAAGGATATTCTTTACGGACTATGCCTCGGGAGCAATGTTGGTTTGACATCCACATTGCGAGTGTAATGCTGGTTGGATGTCCACATTACGACTCTCCTCAGGACCCATTGTTAGGCCCGTACTTATTGTGTATAGGCCGTCCAGGCCCATCTGCATGGTAAGGGTAGTTCATTTCATTATAACATGTTTAATATAGTTCCATGACTCATAATCATGCGCATCATATGTATGTTTAACATGAGAATTGACTGATCATAGCATATGCCTTCGGGCAGGTTGTTTATGGGCTTCCGATTAGGCGGTGCTGCCCGACATGAGCGCACGATACGCGCAGGATTTGTTGCATGATTGGATAGTGTGATTCATGCATTTCGTATTGTGTGATATGGTTGTTGTACGCCCTAGCGACATCAGGGCTGTAGCCTCCACAGACGTATTGTGGTTGGCAGGATTGGATACCGAAAATCTTATTCTACATGGGGTGCTATAGATATCCCTGGGTGAATGTCTCTAAACCCTTATGGTACCAAGAGATTGCTCCAACATCTAGACCGAGTGGGTAGATGAGCGTTGAGTGCCGATTACCAGACGGTTGCGCTCTCCACTGTGTCGTGATCGGTTGGAAAGGGGTGCGGCCTTACCCGCCCGATTGTATGGGGCAATGCTAGGTTGAGTTTGACCAGCTCGAGGAATGGGTCCGCTATTGACGAGTCGCGCCCGATATTGGCAGACGGATAGTGAGGTCTCTTCCACTTACCTTATTGCACGCGATGTGGCGGCAATCTGGTTTAGATTGTACTAGACCCCGGTGATATCCCATATTTGAGCTGTATTGATGTGTGGACATAGATGAGGATCTGTATGCTTGAGTTGCATTGCACATCGCATGGCCTTGGGATGGCCGATACCATTCATGTCTTGCATCGCATAGCCTTAGTACGGCTCATGATATTATGGTTCCATCTGCATATTCTGTATCACTCTGATATTGCATGATCATATTACTACCTTGCGCACACACTTTCATCACCCTCTAAGCTTTCTATAAGCTTATGCACGACCGTTGCGTGCAGGTGACGTTGGTTCGCAGCAGAGCTGAGGCAGGAGCACGTTGAAGATCGTTTTGGAGTTTTTATTCTTTACCATTATATTTTCCTTTATGCTCATTGTACTTGTAAAGTTTTTTATCATAGTGAAAATGTAATGGAGTTCTTGGTTGTTGCTTGTGGGTTATGCCTTTGGTTATGCTTATTACGAATCATACTGATGTTGAAAATCCTCCTCGTAGCATCCCAGAATCAGAACCTGGCGAATGGGTGCTAGGAGCCGAGAATGGGGTTCTACGGAAGCTGTCGGCGCCGAATTCGGTGATCGAGAATTTTGTGAGCCCGATTTTCGAGTTTGGGGCGTGACATTAAACTCAATGTTTTCAATGTTGGACAACAACCGGCAGACTTGGATGATATATTTGAGGTGAACATGATTGATAGTCTAGTGCATGACTCTTTCTTTAAATCTTCCGAAGACGCACTGGAGACTTGTCTAGCAAATTTTAGCACAGACTTTGACATAGAAAGTTCCATCGAAGAAGTCAATGCATTGCTCGACTCTAATTCTATAATGGATACTACAAAATGGAAAGCGAAAGTGGAACTTCTTCCACCATCTGAGTCTAAACCGGTCCTGTCTGTTGAGAAACCACCTGAACTTGACCTTAAACAATTACCTGAAACTCTCAAGTATGCATTTTTAGGTCCTTCTAAGACCCTACCTGTCATCATAGCTTCTAACCTCGATAAGGAACAAGAGGGCAAGTTGCTTAATATTCTTAAAGAACATAGGGCAGCTATTGGGTGGACAATAGCGGACATAAAGGGAATAAGCCCCACTGTATGTATGCATCGTATTCATCTTGAGGAAAATGCAAAAACGTCACGTGAAATGCAAAGGAGGCTTAATCCTAACATGAAAGAGGTCGTATGGGCAGAGGTGCTTAAATTGTTATATGTTGGTATCATTTACCCTATTTCAGATAGCACGCGGGTCAGCCCAGTCCAAGTTGTTCCAAAAAAGTCTGCGATTACGGTGATAAAAAATGATGATAGTGAATTAGTACCAACTCGCATGACTATGTGTTGGCGAGTTTGTATTGATTACCGTAAACTGAACCTAGTCACAAGGAAGGATCACTTTCCTCTTCCTTTTATAGATCAGATGCTTGAGAGATTGGCAGGGCATAACCATTATTGTTTCCTAGATGGTTATTCCGGGTACAATCAGATTCCCATTGCTCCTAAGGATCAAGAGAAAACCACATTTACATGTCCTTTTGGTACATATGCCTATCGGCGTATGCCATTTGGCTTATGTAATGCGCCTGCCACTTTTCAACGATGCATGATGAGTATTTTTTCAGACATGGTTGAGCGTTTTCTCGAGATTTTCATGGATGATTTTTTCATTTTTGGCTCTTCCTTTGATGAATGCTTATACCATCTATCTTTAGTTATGGAAAGATGTAAAGAAACGAACCTGGTATTGAATTGGGAAAAGTGTCATTTTATGGTTTAAAAAGAGATTGTACTCGGGCATGTTATTTCAAATAAAGGCATTGAAGTTGATAAAGTCAAGATTGATTTAATTTCTAGTCTTCCTCCACCTAGAACGGTGAAGGAAATTAGATCATTCTTAGGGCATGCAGGATTCTACAGGAGATTCATTAAGGATTTTAGCAAAATTTCTCGACCCTTGTGCAGCTTATTAGCTAAGGATGTTGCATTTAACCTTGATGATGATTGTCGAAAAGCTTTTGACAAGTTAAAGCTTTTATTAACTTCTGCTCTAATCATCCAACCACCTAATTGGAGTTTACCTTTTGAACTTATGTGTGATGCTTCTGATTATGTTGTTGGAGCTGTCTTAGGGCAACGATTGAACAAAATGCCTCATGTCATTTATTATGCTAGTAGGACTCTAAATGATGCTCAACTGAACTACTCTACCACTGAAAAAGAATTGTTGGCAATGGTATTTTCTCTAAACAAATTCAGGTCATATCTCATTGGATCGAAGGTTATAGTGTTCTCAGATCATGCAGCGTTGAAATATCTTCTTACTAAAAAAGATGTTAAACCTCGATTGATTCGTTGGATTCTCTTACTACAAGAATTTGACATTGAAATTTGGGATAAAAAGGGTTTCAAAAATGTGGTAGCCGACCATTTGTCTAGACTTGTCTTGGAGCGCACAGTGGATCCTGTACCAATAAACGAGTCTTTCCCTGATGAACAACTTTTAGCTATTTCTCAATTACCTTGGTATGCGGATATTATAAATTATCTTGTTACAAGTCAAATTCCTTCTCATTGGACTAAACAGGATAAATATAAATTTCTTGCTCAGGTTAAACATTTCTTCTGGGATGATCCATACCTATTCAAACTCTGTCCTGACCAGGTCATTAGGAGATGTGTACCTGAGAGTGAGTTTCATAGTATATCTCCTTTTGTCACGACCATGCATGTGGTGGTCATTTTAGTTCAAAGAAAATAGTTGTAAAAGTTTTACAAAGTGGATTTTATTGGCCTACACTTTTTCGAGACACCCATGCCTTTTGTTCTACATGTGATCGATGCCAACGTCTGGGTAATATTTCTCGCAGGAATATGATGCCACTTACCAATATTCTCATTGTTGAGATATTTGATGTTTGGGGTATTGACTTCATGCATCCATTTCCCCCATCATTCGATTATATGTATATCCTTGTGGCTGTCGATTATGTCTCTAAGTGGGTTGAAGCAGTGCCATGTAAAACGAATGATCATAAAGTTGTGGTCCGCTTCTTAAAAGAAAATATCTTTTCTCATTTTGGTACTCCTCGGGCAATCATAAGTGATGGTGGTACTCATTTTTGCAATAAACCATTTGAATCTTTAATAAAGAAATATTTCATCACCCATAAAGTTGCAACTCCATACCATCCACAAACAAGTGGTCAAGTAGAAGTTTCGAATCAGGAGATTAAACAAATTTTAGAGAAAACAGTTCACCCTGATCGTAAGGATTGGTCGCAACGTTTGAATGATGCTCTTTGGGCGTATCATACAACGTTCAAAACCCCGACTGGAATGTCCCCTTATAAGCTTGTCTTTGGAAAAGCATGTCACTTGCTTGTGAAACTAGAACATCATGCTTATTGGGCCATCAAAACCTTTAATTTTGACTTAAACAAGACTAGAATGCACCATAAACTTCAACTCAATGAGTTAGAAGAAATTCAAAATGAGGCATATGAAAATGTAAAAATTTATAAGGACCGGACAAAATTTTTCCATGACCAATTAATTCTTCGCAGGACATTTGAACCAAACCAGAAAGTATTATTATATAATTCCAGGTTACACCTCTTTCCTAGAAAACTACGTTCGCGATGGTATGGTCCTTATCAGGTAGTAAAAGTATTTCCTCATGGAGTAGTTGAGATTAAAAATCTTAAGGACGGAAATATTTTCAAAGTAAATGGTCAACGACTGAAACCTTATTTAGAGGATTTGGTTAATCAAGATGTTGAGGAAGTTAATTTGGAGGACCCAGGTTTTCAATATTGATTAATTCATGGTCCATTCTTGTCTGGCTGAAGACGTTAAACTTAGCGCTCCTGGGAGGCAACCCAGCTTTTCATTCTATTTCATTTTCCTAGATAGTTAGTTCAATGTTTATGGGTAACATTGCTGCAAACCCTCACGAGACTACAACTCGTCCACTATGGGTAACCTAGGGGTTTAAAGGCTTGTTGCATATGCTAAATGTAATCGAGAGCACCTATGAAAGTGGTATAGGTAAGATCTTTTCTTTTTATGATTTTATTTTTGTTATTTTGTTTTTGTTAATTTCTCTCTTGTGCTGACTCACGTTTACGCTAATATCTTTGGAAAGCCTCTTGATTCTCCATCCAGGGCCTATCCTTCCATCACTTCTCTTCTACTTTCGTTGTCCCATGTGCATTGCATGCTTACATCTTTTACATTGAGGACAATGTAGATTTTAAGTTGGGGGTGGGAGATTAGGTAACCTAATCAGTATTTTCTTAGTCTTGAGCAAAAATTGTAAAAAATTTTAAAAATTTCTGGAATTTCTTGTGAATTTGAAGTGATTTTGAAGGATAATTATGATTTTCATATTATAAGATACAAAATGTTGAGAATTTATGCCTCTAGAATTCTGTCATATGTTAGATTTCACAGTTAAGTTTAAGTTATTAATCCATGATTAGAAGTTGTAAACATTGATTGAGTCATGCTTTCGCATATCACATCTCGCTTACACATTAAGGTTCTGATTCGATATTGAATGATTAACTTGGTAATCACAAAGCATGAAAGGAACCAGCCAAAATAAAATTTCATGTGCAGTAAAGAAGAATTAAAAGGGTAAGTCGCATAATCTTCACCATAGGCCTTCTCACTATAGGTGTAGATTCGATTCCTTATAGTTGATATTTAGAAAAAGTTAGGCGACAAGTTTTCACCATAGGTTTGCTCCCTATAAGTGAGGATTTGATTCCCTTCCTTGGCGTTATTGTTCATATAAAAAATCTAAGGCTGATAGAATGAAAAGTTAATCTGTAAGGCAAGTGTTGATTTCAGTTTTCATGAATTCTGTTGTTAATTACCACTAATATCATATAATTGACGATTGGATCTTTTAATGATTGTAAGTCGAGATTGTACTATACACTCATGGAACTCGATGTTTAGAATTGTTCTAATTAATTGATTAATATTTTGAACTTAATTATGAAATTTACCATGAGCTTGATTCCAGGAGAAATTACTGCTCCTGTTCATGAATCTTAGAATTTTCACATCTCAACTATCTGTTCACAAGTCACTCGAGTTTATAAGAATTGTCTCTTATTTCTGAAATTATTTTTCGCATGTTTTGCTCAGGACTAACAAAATGCTGGTTGGGGGTTGTGATGAGGGTCAAATATTGCATATCAGACCCCGATTACTACTAAATTTTACGTACAAGATAATAATTAATGCCATATTTTAATTGTATTTTTATTGCAGGATGAAATCAAGAGCGTGGATTAAAAAGTGATATTAAAAGTGTGGATTTGATGCTTTGAAGTCACCAGAGCAAGGGTCGGACTCCAGAAAACCAAGATCGATGGATTTCTACGCCAAGGATCTGAGAAAATCGAGCCGTTCGCATTAAACGGGCCCGAAATTGGTGCAAAATGCAAGATCACAGGGTTTCCGCCATCCGATTGACTTGAAACCTCATACATGGTCTGGGGGATATAAATTAACCATGCACGTAAAATTTCATCCATTGGATATCACGGGAAGTGGCCCAATGGCCAGATAAGCCACTTAATTCATTAAGTGGGGCCCACTTACAATCTGGATATACTTAAAAATTGACCTAGACGGTTTAAATAATATGGGAAACAGGATGGACGGATTGGATTTCTCGACAAAATCATAGTGGACCCCATATGAGACGGGTGTGTATAGTGCATAAGTGCACTAGCCATGCACGAAAAATGGCAGAGATGGTTGACCGTCTCTGATCGAAAAAAGAAAAAGAAAAAGGAAACATCTTTCATTTTTCATTGCTGCGAAACGAAAATAGGGGCGCCGTTTGATCGCTGGTGGGCCACCTTCATCATCCGTTCAAGCGATCTGAACCGTCCATCATGTAGAGGAGCTCAAAAAAGTCAAAACCATGCTGATCTTTGTCAGCCATGCAAACACACATGTCGGCTACAAAAGTCATAAGCGGGCTGCCCTGCAACGTCCAAATTGATGTCAGCATGATTTCTTCCGTGTACTACACCAAATCTAATCCAAAAATCGTCCGTTTCTTATCCGAATTTCGAGGTTCATCTAATGGACAGAGCGTATGTCTCAGAAACCTAAAGGAGTGGGCCACACCGACTCACATTCAAAAACGGCAACTGCCGTTAGAGCATTCGCATGCGGACGCTCTGTTCGCAGTTGTGGGGCCCATCTATTGTCCAAATGAACAATCCAAACCGTCCATCAGATTTCCAAGCCCCATTTTACCAAGGCCTAGGTAACAATATTTGAAGAAAAAAAAGATAATGGGATCCAAGTCGTTCGAATGTTGGACGAACGGCAGAGTAGGAAATTCGGTGGACCGCATCAAAAGCAATCCAAAAGCATCCTTTTCTGACCTAAATTTCCTCCTCAATCTAATGAACGGAATGGATTTCCAAAAATAAAGAAGGAATGGGCCTCGCCAGTGTCACAGTGGATGAGATCTGCATTCCCTGTTCCGCGACCGACCGCAGCCTAATTTTGCGGGCTGTGGTGTGGTCTCGGTGTTGATCGGATTCAAGATCCAAGCCGTCCATTGGGTAGGCCTTTCAAAAACGTCCAAAGGGATGCTAATAGTTTGGAGAAAAGATAAGGAAATCGGGACGTGGGGAGCTCGAATTTTGGCTGTGTAAAGGGTATAAACGCTCCGATTTTAGCAGCCCTTCGACTGACTTTCGGAATTGGAATTCTTCCACCGACCTTGGCTGCTATAAAACAGAGAAGAGGAACAGCTGAGAGGGAGACCTGGGGAGGAAGATCCAGAGCCAAGGAGAAGAAAGAGAAGAGAGAGAGAAGAAGGAAGAAGAGAGATGACGGAGATGTTTTTAATGTTTTTATTTTATATTTTCTTTTTCCTAATTAATTTTATGGATTGCTAAATTTCTTAGCTAGGGCTGAGATGAAGCCCCTAATTTAAATAACTCTTGTCTATGTTGAATTTATTTTAATCTAATTGATTTGTTCCTTTCTCTAGTGTTCTTAACTATGATTTTCATGCTTCTCCATTCTATGATCTCGACCAAAGTCTAGATATGGATGTTGTTTGAAATATTATTCTAGGTGCTTGTGTCTGACCATGAACAGGTTTCCTATAGAGGAAGAAACAGGAATCTACATCTCTCCATGCCTGACCATGGATGGAAAGATGTGATCCATATGCTTTAAAGGATTATACATTCTGTGTGCCCGACCAAGGACATAGGGTGTACTTTGTTTATTAAATTTATATCAATCTGAATTAGGATGAATCAACAGGAAAAATAAGGGTTAGGATTATTAAGGGTGGATTCGAAAGTCCTAGTCTTCTCATCGATTGGATTTTACTCACTACTCTCAGTTACTTTTTCATTGATTTTTGTTTAGTTTTCTTAATCATTACCTAAACTCTTTGTTGGATTAGTTAAGAAGAATCGTAACATTCAAATTGTGACAACCAGTCCTCGTGGGAATGATCTCGTAATACGTACCAAATATATATCTGATTCGTATACTTACGAGTTTAAAATCATTTAAATCAGAGTGGTTTAAATAAAACATCACTGGACTTTGTGTCAAGCCTGCTCGACTGGTCGAGTACTGTTCACTCGACTCATCGAGCAGTCTCTAGGACTGGTCGAGGCTATAACAAAAAATCCTGAAAATTAGTAACAAACCTTAGACTGGTTAAGGAATTTCTTGGGCTGGTCGAGCCAGTACTAGGACTAGTCGAACATAGGCTAAGACTAGTCAAGAAACAACCTATACACTTATAAAGTGACCCAATTAAAGTATGCAACCAATATGAGCTATCCTATGGTCAATTTAGGATCATTCATACCTTATAAGAAATGTTTAAACATTGAAACATATTTGTTTCGGTTGATAGTTAAGCTTGATGTACATGAAGCTTGACATCTTGAAGTATGTTGATGCTTGAACTTGTAACACTTTGAAACTTGAATTTGAAACACTTTGAAGCTTAAATTTGAGGTACTTGAGTTTCATTTCACCTTCAGCTTTGAGTACCAAAGTAAAGTACATTGTCTTGACTTAAATGAAGCTTTGAAAGCTTGAACTATTAGTTGATGTTGTACTTGAACTCTTATACTTGTGATGCTTGAATCTTGAAATGTATCATCTTAAACTTGTACTTGAATTGCATGATCTTGAATAAGAAGGTGAACTAAACAAGATACAGATTCCAAGTTATTTTGGCACTATAAAATTTGACAATCATAGGAGCTAGAAAATATTGCACTTACAATGTCTGACTATGCTCTCGGGGTGGTTCTAGGCCAGAGAAAAGAAAAGAAGCCTTACGTGATTCATTACGCAAGTAAAACTCTAAATCTAACCCAAGTGAACTACTCGACTACGGAAAAGGAACTCTTAGCCATAGTGTTCGCTTTGGACAAATTTAGTTACTACTTGATAGGATCTAAGATCGTCATTTACACAGATCATGCAGCACTTACGTATCTTCTTTCTAAGAATGATGCTAAGCCCTGCTTGATGAGATGGATCCTCCTACTCTAAGAATTTGATTTCAAAATAAAAGATAAAAAGGGAGTAGAGAACGTAGTGGTTGACCATCTTTCTCGCCTTGATCTCTCTGATTCCTTTGAGACAACACATATAAATGACATGTTCTCTGACGAACAATTGTTGAAAGTCTCCCATTTACCTTGGTTTACTGATATTGTTAATTATCTTACCACAGGTTTCACGCCGACACATTGGACTGTGCAAGATAAGAAAAAAATTCTTCACCGAGGTTCATAAGTTTCTCTGGGATGATCTGTAAGTGCTATAATTTCATATCCCTTTGGTTATCAAATTTTGTGGTGCCAAAACCTATATCTATGTCTTGTATATCTTGTGTTTCATGTTTGTGACTATTCATTGCTTCAAGACATCGTATTTCAAGACAAGAACTTAAATGAAGAAAGTTTCAAGTCATGGATGAAGAATTTAAGAATAGAAGTCTCCAAGTATACATGTTCAAGATTCAAACAAGTACAAGTATAGAAGAAGACTTTGTCAAGTCAAGAAAGGATTAAGCTCGAGAAGGCCTACAACAAGATTCGTAAATTCTCAAGCTTCTCTTAAGGGTCATCTGAGTGTATAGACTATCAATGTCCATCTCACTTTTAAGGTTTGTTTGACCTTAGGATGGGATTTACTGTAGGTCATTCTGGATACATAATTTGTATATTTTAATATGCTTGTTCGGGCAGTTCTAAGACCAGTCCTAGGGACTTCAAGACCAGTCCTAGCTCTGCTACGACCAGTCTTAAGTTTTTCAGGACCAGTACTACGTTGTTGAAGATTTTCAGATTTTTCTAATTGTTATACGACCAGTCCTAGACATCCTTCAACCAGTCCTGTGAGCTGTACGACTTGTCCTTCGACCGGTCTTAGCCCTACGACTCAAACTCCAGCAACTAATCTGGGGTCCTATGACTAGTCGTAGGTGACCCACAACCAGTCGTGGAACAACTAATACTTATCCCGCAGAAATCTTTGAAAATCTTTGAAGCTACGACCAGTCCTAGGATCTTAAGACCAGTTGTAGATGGGATTTTTCAGGCTATAAATAGAGCACAAACTTCAGAGTTTTTCAATTCAATTCAACTCAATTCAAACAATTTTTAGGCTATACTCTGAGATAAGTTCGTGTTTATTTTTAAGCTACTTTGTGCTCATTTAATATTCCTTTTGCTAGCTTATTTTTTTTTTGATTTTGATCTACATTACAATCTTATTAGAAAAGGAAAATTTCTGATATTCCTTCTTCTTGGATTCAAAATCAAATAGAACTAACCCTTTTGATTTAAAATCAATTAGACTTAGAACCATTCATAAAGTGAGTATTGGACTTTGAATGTTGAATCGAACTTCTACTACGATTGGTTCTACCGGGCTACTTCAAAAGGAGATTCAAGTATTTTACATTTGTGTAATTTACTTTCTTTGGTTTTGTTTGAGATTTGCCAAAAAAAATCTCATAGTTTTGGTTATCTGAGGAGAGCCAGAAAACTCAGATTGTGTGGGTTTTTGGATTGTGTAAGCCCAAGATAAAAAGACACAATTGTGAAGGTTTTAAGTGAACCTGTGAAACCTATTTTGATAGTGCATGCTAATATCCCCTGTGTGAGGATATTAGGAGTGGAGTAGCATTCTGTGTGGCTGTTGGATAACAGTTGGTGTACACACAGGCGAACCATTATATATCGTTGTGTTGTGGATGTGCTTTATTCTTTCATTTCTTTATTCATTCAGTTTTGTGGATGAATGTTGTAATCATTTTATTTCAAGCAAGTGTGGAGAATGTTGTAATAACTTAGGATTTATTTCTGTAAGTTATTGTGGTTGCTTAGCTTTTTATTCCTCATTGGTTTGTGATACAAAGGACATTCTAGAAATAAGGTTGTCCTACCTTAAACCTTGGGTTTTTGGTGTAAGGTTGTCCTTAGAACTGATATAGCATCATTCTCTTAAATTTAGTTTATTGAGATTGATTTTTAATTCAGCATTGTGCTTTATTTCTTTTATTATTCCGCTGTTATATATTTTATTTGGCATTGCCCTATTCACCCCCCCTCTAGGGCATATAGCTAGGCCCTTTCAAGTGGTATCAGAGCCTAATAGCTCGTGCTTATTATTTATTTATTGGATTTATTTCCTAAGCTAACGATCTAAGCTATATTAAGATGTCAAATTTTGATAGCCTATCAGTCACTAGGCCACCACCCTTTAATGGCACAAACTATACCTATTGGAAAGCTGGGATAAGGATCTTCCTCAAATCCTTGGATGAAAGTGTGTGGCTAGCCACAGTGAATGAATGGAACCCTCCTATCACTGAAGTAACTAATGACGATGGTTCAAAATCAATGAAAGTAACAGCTTATTCTCCTTGGACCACACTTCAGAAAAGTGAGAGTAGTGCCAATGCAAAATCACTAAATGCAATTACTTGTGCATTATCACCAGATGAATTCAAAATAATCATCTCTTGTGAAAATGTAAAACAAGCATGGGATGTATTAGAAATGACACACGAGGGTACATCAATTGTCAAGAAATCTAAAGTCCAACTCCTCACAACTAAATTTGAAGAAATTCATATGGAGTAGAATGAGATGTTTATGGACTTCGATACTAGATTGAATGACATTGTGAACTCTATGTGGGGTCTTGGTGATAGAATCCCAGAAAGTAAAGTGTGCGCAAAGATACTACGCTCACTTCCTGAACGGTTCAATTCTAAAGTAACCGCGATTCAGGAACTTCGTGATACGGATACCATGAGGGTTGAGGAACTAGTTGGTTTACTTCAAACCTACGAGTTGTCCTTTAAAGCTCCTAAAGGAAAATCAATTGCTCTCAAATCATCTAAACATGTTTCATAAGAGAGCACTTCGGATTTAGAAAATTTCGAAGTTGATATGGCGCTTTTAGTAAAAAAGTTTTACAAAATTTTCAAAAGCAAGAAAAAAGTTGATTTTTAAAAGTTAAATGATAAGAGACGGTCTAAACCTAGAGCTCGAAAATCTTTAAAAAATAGTCAATGTTACAACTGACAAGAGTATGGGCACTTAGCTAACAAATGTCTTAAAAAGGACAAATCAAAAAGGAAAAGCATGATGGCTACTTGGGATGAATCGTCTGATTCTGAATCCTCTTCTAAATCAGAAGATTCTGAAACCAAGTCGGGTGATGATGTTAAAGCCCTTATGACTCTAGCCAAGATCACTTTTTCAGATAATGATGATATATCTAGTGAAGAAAATCTGAATAGTGATTGCGATAATGAAGATAATCTTCAGGATGCTTATAATGCTGTTTATAAGGAGAGTTGTAAAATTATCGTCAAGCTTAAATTATAAAAAGAAAAATTTTCTAAGCTTAAGGAAGATTATGAGTCTCTCATTTTAGAAAATTCTCATATTTTCGATTCTTTTGAAAAGACCAAATGTGATTTAGATTTCAAAACCTCCAAAATTGAAAATTTGAGATCCGAAAATGAGAAACTCAAAAATAAGGTGGATTCTCTTCTGAGTTTGAAAGACATATGGAGATATGCCCAAGGTGATCCTAAATTGGAAAAATTATTGTCCGGATCAAAAAAATGTGCCGATCGATCCGGGTTGGGCTATGATAAGAATACATCTCTTAAAAAGAATATTGCTCCTAAATTTGTAAAAGGAGAGTCTTCAACCTCAAAAGAAAAGAGTACTTATTAAAGTTTTTCTAAAAATCCAAGGACTTTTTAAAAACCTAAAGGTAGTCATGTCAACTTTGATTTTCAAAACTGAAATTCATTGGCTGAAAAAATAATTGATCTACTCAAGGAGCTATTAAAGTCTAACTCTATAGGTCTCTCCTATAACAACAGACAGAAAATGACCATCTATACTCCTAAACCCAAAATAATTCTGAAATGGGTTCCTAAAGTTGCCTGCTTGGTTGCCCACATTGCTTTCAAAGCTACAAGCCATTTAAAGTGGTACCTAGATAGTGGTTTCTCCAGGCATTTGACAGGCGACAAGGCTTTATTCACCGATCTAAAAGATATGACTGGCGGGTTAGTCACATTTGGTGATGGAAGCAATTGTAAGATCATTGGCTAAGGTATGGTTCAACTTTATAACCTTCCCTTATTTAAGAATGTTTTATATGTTGAGGGCTTGAAACACAACCTACTAAGCATTTCTCAAATATGCAATAACAACCATAGTATGAAGTTTTCTAATCAAGGTTGTGAGATACTTAATAAAAAGGGTTCTATTATATTAACCGGTTGCAAAACTTCTGAAAACTGCTACATCGTTAGTGATGCAAGCTCATCTACTCAATCATGTTACATGGTCCATTCCGATGAGACTAAATTATGGCATAAACGCCTTGGACATATACACTTTGGAACTTATTTAGATTGAGCAAAAGAGAACTAATTAGAGGTCTACCCAAATTGTAAAGAGTAGACAAAATATGTGGTGAATGCCAGTTGGGTAAACAGATTAGGAGCTCTCACAAGAAAGTGGACTCCAATACCACATCTAGACCACTCGAGCTTCTCCACATGGATCTTATTGGACCAACCAGATCAGAGAGTCGATGAGGTAAAAAATACATCTTGGTTATCGTAGATGACTATACCAGATTCACTTGGGTATCTTTCTTAAAAGACAAAAATGAACCTTGGAGAAGTGAAAAAGGTTATTAAACGAATCCAAAATGAGAAAGGTTCTCATGTTAGTAAGATCCATAGTGATCATGGATCCAAATTCAAAAACAGTAGTTCTGAGAAATTCTCTAGCGATCAGGGAATATCGCATGAATTCTCTGCACCCAAAACACTGCAACAAAATGGTATAGTTGAAAGAAAAAATAGAGTGTTTCAGGATATGTCTAATGTTATGTTGAATAGCATGAAGCTCTCTAGAAATCTTTGGGTTGAAGTAGTTAATATCGTATGTTATATTATTAATCGGGTTTATACCAGTAAATCTGATAATAAGACTGCTTATGAATTATGGTTTGAAAAGAAACCTACTGTCAAATACTTTTGGGTTTTTGGCAGCAAGTGTTATATTTTACGTGATCGTGAAAATTTGGGAAAGTTTGAAACAAAGAGTGATGAAGTTATTTTTCTTGGATATTCTTTGAACAGCCGAGCTTATAGGGTTCTAAATAAGAGAACTGGTGTGATTCAAGAATCCATCAATGTGGTCATTGATGATCATTTGAATACACCAGCTCCGAGTTCAGATGATGATGAAGTTCTTATTATCGACAATCAAGATACCTCATTAAGTCAAAATGAATCTGAACCAAGGACTGTCAAAGATCATCTAACCAATCAAATTCTTAGAAACCCTCTCACTAGAGTTCGTACTCACAAAAAACTTGAGAACATATGTAATTATGTTTATTTTACATCCCAAATAGAACCGGTCAATGTGAAAGAAGCACTTTCTGATGAAAATTGGATAGTTTCTATGCAAGATGAACTTAATCAATTTGTTCGTAATGATGTCTGGTATCTTGTTCCTAGACTTAAAGATAAACACATTATTGGAACAAAATGGATCTTTAAAAATAAGTCTGATGGACTTGAAAATATAATACGAAACAAGGCTAGACTAGTTGTACAAGGGTACACTCAGATCGAAGGCATCGATTACGATGAAACCTTTGCTCCAGTCACTCGCCTTGAATCAATTAAACTTTTTATTTCCATCGTATGCTTTAGAAAATTTAAGATTTATCAGATGGATGAAAAGAGTGCCTTCTTGAATGGTAATTTACATGAAGAGGTGTATGTTGAACAACCTTCAGGGTTTGAAGACCCCAAGTTATCTAACCATGTATTTCGTCTCAAAAAGGCTCTTTATGGTCTAAAACAAGCGCCCAGGGCATGGTATGAGAATTTGACTAAATTCTTACTTAGTCATAGCTTTCAAGTAGGACGTGTTAATAAGACGCTCTTTGTTAAGAAAGATAACAATGATATTTTGATAGTTCAAATTTATGTTGATGATATTATTTATAGATCAACTTGCACTAACATATCTATTGAGTTTACAGAGTTAATGAAATCAAAGTTCGAAATGAGCATGGTTGGTGAACTAAACTATTTCCTAGGGTTGCAAGTAAAACAACAACTTGATGGAATTTTCATTTCCCAAACCAAGTATGCTACGAACTTGGTTAAAAGGTTTGGATTTGAGAATGGTAAGAACTTTGATACTCCTATGAGTACAATGTTAAGACTCTCAAAAGACTCTACAGGTAAAGATATAGATCCTAAACTATATCGTAGTATGATTGGTAGTTTGTTGTATCTAACTATTAGTAGACCTGATATCGCGTTTAGTGTTGGTATTTGTGCAAGATATCAGTCTAATCCTAAGGAATCACATCTTACTACTGTTAAACGGATTATTAGATATGTCGCAAGTACTATAAATTTAGGTCTTTGGTATCCTTTTGATACTGGTGTTCAATTAGCCGGGTACTCAGATGTTGATTGGGCCGGTAATATCGATGATAGAAAATCAACCAATGGTGGTTGTTTTTACATTGAAAATTGCTTAGTTTCTTGGTTCAGCAAGAAGTAAAGATTAATATCGCTCTCCACTACTGAGGCTGAGTATATTGCAGCTGAATATGCATGTACTTAACTAGTTTGGATGAAACGCATGCTAAACGATTATGAAATTAATCAAAATTCAATGATCTTACATTATGATAATTTCAGTGCTATAAATATTTTTAAAAATCCAATCCAGCATTCACGTACTAAGCACATTGACATTAGGTATTATTACATTCGTGAGTTGGTTGAAGAAAAAGTTATTTCCTTAGAATAAATACCAACCGAAACTCAACTTGCTGATATATTTACTAAACCGCTCGAAAAAAGCAGGTTTAATAAATTGAAATTTGATCTTGGTATGTGCATTTTACATTGAGTATTCTTGCTTGCATGTATCGTAGTGTATTATATTTTGTATTATGTGTTAAAATTTTAATTTTTAAAAAAATATATATTTTTGGTCGATACTCGACCGGTCGTAGCTGTACATGACCAGTCGTGGTACGACCGGTCGTTCAACGCACTCGACCGGTCGTGGAGCTCGTGAACATGATATATTTTAGGAAAAACCTCCTTCTTCTTCATTTCCACTCCGACTTACGACGAGTCGTGGCTCGACTAGTCATAAGATTTCTTATATTTCTTCAAGGTTAGTCCTATTTCTTCATTTTTTTTTAAAGTTTGATGTTTTTTATGCTTTGATTTGATCATTGTGTAGCTTGGTTTCATATTTTTGTTGGGTTTTTCAAGGGTTTCTTCTCAAATTGCTGATCTAGAGAAAACTCATCCTTCTTTTTTTACATTTCTCTTTCTCTTAGTATATCTTTTTGAAGATGGATGCTAGAGGGAAGAAGAAAACATCTCGTGGTCCATCCTCATCTATATCTACACCAATAATAAAACGGCACCTTTGTTCACCCGAAGATGATCCTCAAGATGTACGAGATTTGCGTGTCCGTAATATTATCGTTGAGCATCCCGCTAATCTCAATCACATTGCTCCATTTGGTATTGTTCCTCTCCTTAAATCTGTTGGCTGGGCTAACATTTTACTTTGGGGTGGGCCTGCATACCAGTCAATTGTACAATCAATGGTTGCATGTATCTTCGAATTCTCTCTTGACAATTTAACTTTTTCAATTGATACTAGAGAAGAGAAATTTGAAGTAGACCGTCATTTGATATCGGGTATTATGGATATACCCGTTAATGATGAAGGTATACCGATTCATACTCTATACGATAAACCATCTGAATCGGAAAAACGTATGTTAACAAGAGACTTATGCAAAATTAATGTGCAATGGACACATAAAGGGAATGCGCTCCCTTCAAAGTATCTGTTACCTAGATACAGAGTGTTACATTATTTTTTCATTTCAAATCTGTTTCCTCGGTCCGATAATAAAACCGAGTTGACTTCTTTCATGGTTCGTGTGTTGCATTCTATTGCTTCTAGTACCATGGTCTGCCTTCCTTCTTTGATCTGTCATTTTATCATACAGTTTTGTCTCCATCCGGGTCATAGTGATATTCCGTTTGGTTATCTTATGACTGTGTTAGCCACTCATATGCTTGTCAATACACCTATTAATGAGGCACCCATTCATCATCTTATTTTCAACAATTCCAATCTTAATAAGATGAAGTAGGATTTGCTTCCTGGTCAAGTTGATGAAGGTGGTGTTGGTGGTGATGGTGGTGAAGCCGAAAATGAAGGGGAAGTTGGCGATCTTCCTCAACAGGATGTTAATATGGATAAGTTATTTGATGAGATAGAAACCGATTCACCAAATGATCCTGATTACGATCCATCTAGTTATGATGCACGCCTTCGTGCACTAGAGGAGAAGGTTGATAACATGAGTGTAGCCCACGATATGCAGTTTAAATATATGTGAAAATATCTTCATCGCATCAATAAGGGCTTACACCAGATTGATCCTACTATCCCTGATCCCTCCTGTGGATCTGATTAGGCGAATTATTTTTTGGATTATATAACATTATCTTATCTTTTATTTTGGATATTGTATTAACTTGGTTATGGTTTGATGATTCTGGTTTATATTTTGAAATATGCTATGTCCTTCCATATTTCTTTCTCATTATCTTCTTTTTATTATTTTCTATGTTGTTGTGACTTTCCTATTGTGACTTTCCCTTGTCATTTTGTGACAAAAAGGGAGAGTAGTATGGTAAAGGGGAGTAGTATGAGTATGGAAAGGGAGAGTAATTTGTTTGAATTTTGATTGATTGAGAAGGATATGTGGATTGAGAATATGGAGTCTTGATGTTTACATGTTGTTTATTGTTTACATGAGCAGTACTCGTATCTCTCAGGGGGAGTAAAGTAATTTATATGATGTTTCTCTTATCTGTATGATATGTGTTTTGTCACAAAATTGACAAAGGGGGAGATTGTAAGTGCTATGATTTCATATCCTTTTGGTTGTCAAATTTTGTGGTGCCAAAACCTATATCTATGTCATGTATATCTTGTGTTTCATGTTTGATACTATTCATTGCTTCAAGACATAGTATTTCAAGACAAGAACTTAAATGAAGAAAGTTTCAAGTCATGGATGAAGAATTCAAGAATAGAAGTCTCTAAGTATGCATGTTCAAGACTCAAACAAGTACAAGTATAGAAGAAGACTTTGTCAAGTCAAGAAAGGATCAAGCTCGAGAAGACCTACAACAAGATTCGTAAATTCTCAAGCTTCTCGTAAGGGTCATCTGAGTGTACATACTATCAATGTCCATCTCACTTTTAAGGTTTATTTGACCTTAGATTGACCTTAGGATGGGCTTTACTGTAGGTCATTCTGGATACATAATTTGTATATTTTAATATGTTTGTTTGAGCTGTTCTAAGACCAGTCCTAGGGACTTCAAGACCAGTCCTAGCTTTGCTACGACTAGTCTTAAGTTTTTCAGGACCAGTCGTAGGTTGTTGAAGATTTTCAGATTTTTTTGGTTGTCCTACGACCAGTCCTGTGAGCTGTACGACTTATCCTTCGACTGGTCTTAGCCCTACGACTCAAACTCCAGCAACTAATCTAGGGTCTTACGACCAGTCGTAGGTGACCCACGACCAGTCGTAAGTGGCCCACGACTGGTCGTAGGCTACCCAGGACCAGTCGTGGAACAGCTAATCCTTGTCCCGAGGAAATCTTTGAAAATCTTTGAAGCTACGACCAGTCCTAGGATCTCAAGACCATTCGTAGATGGGATTTTTCAGGCTATAAATAGAGCATGAACTTCAGAGTTTTTCAATTCAATTCAAGCAATCTTTAGGCTATACTCTAAGATAAGTTTGTGTTTATTTTTAAGCTACTTTGTGCTTATTTAATATTCCTTTTACTAGCTTATTTTTTATTTGATTTTGATCTACATTCCAATCTTATTAGAAAAGGAAAATTTCTGATATTCCTTCTTCTTGGATTCAAAATCAAATAGAACTAGCCCTTTTGATTTAAAATCAATTAGACTTAGAACCATTCATAAAGTGAGTATTGGACTTTGAACGTTGAATCGAACTTCTACTCCGATTGGTTCTACCGGGCTATTTCAAAAAGAGATTCAAGTATTTTACATTTGTGTAATTTACTTTCTTTGATTTTGTTTGAGATTTGCCAAAAAAATCTCATAGTTTTAGTTATCTGAGGAGAGCCAAAAAACTCAGATTGTGTGGGTTTTTGGATTGTGTAAGCCCGAGATAAAAAGACACAATTGTGAAGGTTTTAAGTGAACTTGTGAAACCTATTTTGATAGTGCATGCTAATATCCCCTGTGTGAGGATATTAGGAGTGGAGTAGCATTCTGTGTGGCTGTTAGATAACAGTTGGTGTACACACAAGCGAACCACTATATATCGTTGTGTTGTGGATGTGCTTTATTCTTTCATTTCTTTATTCATTCAATTTTGTGGATGAATGTTGTAATCATTTTATTTCAAGAAAGTGTGGGGAATGTTGTAATAACTTATGATTTATTTCTGTAAGTTATTTTGGTTGCTTAGCTTTTTATTCCTCATTGGTTTGTGATACAAAGGATGTTCTAGAAATAGGGTTGTCCTACCTTAAACCTTTGGTTTTTGGTGTAAGGTTGTCCTTAGAACTGATATTGTATCATTCTCTTAAATCTAGTTTATTGAGATTGATTTTTAATTCAGCATTGTTCTTTATTTCTTTTATTATTCCGCTGTTATAGATTTTATTTGGCATTGCCCTATTCACCCCCCCTCTAGGGCATATGGCTAGGCCCTTTCATGATCTATATTTTTTTTAAATATTACCCAGACCAAATCTTAAGGATATGTGTGCCAAACATTGAACATTAAAGTGCCATCTCTTTCTGTCACTCTCAAGCCTATGGTGGTCACTTTTCTGCTAAAATGACAATGGCCATGATTCTACATTGTGGCTTTTACTGGACCACTATGTTCAGGGAAACTCATGAGTTTTGCAAAGCTTGTGAGAGTTGTCAGAAATTGGGAACATTGTCCCATTGAAATATGATGCCTCTAAACCTCATTTTGATCATTGAAACATTTGATTGTTGGGGCATTGATGTCATAGGACCATTCCCCTAACCTTTTAAAAATTTATATATTTTTCTCATTGTACACTATATCACTAAATGGGTTGAATCGATTCTATGTCGGAATAATGACCATCAAACGGTCATTAAGTTTTTAAAAGAGAACATCCTTTCTCGATTTAGAACACCTCGAGCCATCATTAGTGATGGAGGTTCACATTTTTATAATAGACCATTTGAAAACTTAATGAAGTAATATGGCATCTCTCACAAAGTGAGTACTCCATATCACCCACAAATGAGTGGGCAAGATGATATTTCTAATAAGAAAATTAAACATATCTTGGAAAAGACAGTTAACCCTGACTGTAAGGATTGGTCAATCCGATTGACCGGTGCCTTATGGGCTTACCGTACCTCATTTAAGACCCTTATTGGAATGTCACCCTTTAGACTTGTCTATGGGAAGGCTTCCTACTTGTTTGTAGAGTTAGAGCATAGAGCTTACTGGGCAATCAAAATTTTGAATTTTAATCTTGATAACGTTGGCTCACTATGCAAACTTCAGTTGAATGAACTCGAAGAAATTTGGAATGATGCATATGAGAATTTGAGAATTTACAAGGACAAGATGAAGGTGTTTCATGATCAACACATTCTTTGAAAATCATTCATACTAGGTCAGAAAGTTCTTTTATATAACTCTCGGTTACATCTCTTTCTAGGAAAACTCCAATCTCATTGGACTGACTTTTTCACTGTTACCAATGTTTATCCTCATGGGGCTGTCAACATTCGGAATCCAAACAATGACAATGATTTTAAAGTAAATGGACATAAATTAAAGCCATTTGTTAAGAAATTTGATTTAGAGGACATGTCGACTCCTCTGAATGATCTTGTTTACCAAGATTGACCCCCTAGTCTGACGAAGGTGTAGTTAGGATTATTGTTTTCTGTTGTTTAGGATATTTGCTTTCTACCGTTCTAGGATAGTTTACTTTTCGTTGTTTAGGATAGTTTACTTTTCGGATGTTAAAATCTTGTGCTAACCACCTTCACGTTGAGATCCTTTGGAAAAAGCCTTAAAATTTCTTCATCAGCTACTATCTTTCCGTCACCTCTCTTTCAATTACGTTGTCTCTTTTACAAATCATACTCATTTCTTCTACATTGAGGACAATGTAGATTTTATGTTAGGGGTGAGAGATTAGGTAACCTAATCAGTGCTTTCTCAGTTTTGAGCAAATTTTGTAAATTTTTTGAACAATTTTCAATGTTTATCTGTTCAGAGAGTGATAAGTTGTGTATTTAAGACTGTTTTGAGTATGATGATAAGATAGAAATCAAATTTGAATTATTGGAGTTTGAGCAACTAAGTAACCTATCACTTACGGTTCTTACATTCATTTGATTAAGAGTAAGTTCGAATATTATGTTATTTAAATTATTTTCTAAGAATAGTATTATATTTTTTTATTGTTAGTATGATGATCATTGAAAGATATTGAGAATTAAGTCTAGAGAATGTTATCCACCTTAAAAGAAGAAAGAATCAGTTAAAAAATAGGAGATCGACAAAGAGGTCATAAATAATGAAGCATGACAACATCTTTGAGAGGAATGAAAAATGTCTTTGAAAAAGATGTAATGTCTAAAAGAAAAAGAAAGGTAAAGATCAAAAGACTGAATGAATACAAATGACCGTTAATATAAAATCAAAAACTTGAAAAAGAAAGAAAATGGGATAAGTTCGAAATCAGTACTTGTATTTTCAACCAATCTTGAAGTGATGAGCATGGCTAACATTATGAAAAGATAGTATTTTCACAGAACACTTTGAAAAACTTGATATACGAACTACGCACTGCCTAATGGATAAAGAGTTTATTTGATTGATTGCTTATGTGAATCAACTCTAGGTTTTTAAAATCTTAATTTCTCATCTTGAGTCTAGTCATTCATAATTGATTACACAAAAGATCGTTTTCTGAAAAAGGTTTGAATATTGCACATTAAGGTTCACTTTTTGAATACTTTGCTTGAGACTAGAAAAATGTTGGTTGAGGATTATGTTAAGGGTCAAATATTTCATATTGGACCCCATTTATTACTTGGTTTTATGAACATGATAATGCTTAATGTTCTATTTTAATCATGTTTGTGTTGTAAGGTGAATTTAAGAGCTTGGATTAAAAAGGATGTTAAAAGCATGGATTTAATGATTAAGAATCACCAAGACTAAGAATGACGAATGCACACACTGAATATCTAAGAAAATCAAGTCAATAATGAAGAAAATCAGAGTTTTGAAGTGAAATTACGTAATCCACGACCAGTCCTGGACACCTCTTGACCAGTCGAAGCTCGACCGGTCGAGGTGCCTCGACTCAAACTCCAGCGAGTAAAATAACTAAATTTCTATCCTGCTCAACCATTCAAGGGTGTCCCATGATTGGTCAATGATGGCCCATGACCGGTCGAGGACGTCCTATGACCAGTCAAGCGTTACGCAATCTTTGTGCGAACTGCATAAATTTGAGACGGTTTCCAAAAATTTCCACTCGGTGCGAAAGTTTAAGACCTAAAACTATAAATAGGGGTTCCTAAGGCTCTCCCAGCCATCATCCAGGGTTTGGGGAGTGGAGCAAAAGTGTGGAGAAGTTGTTGCCAAGAGTTTTTTTTCCTTAGTTGTTTTTATGCTCTTATTAAGAGATTCTAGTTCAATCATGTCTATGGTTGGCTAGACCTTTTAACTAGGGTTAAGAAGTGAAGCTTTTAGTGTGATAAGATGTTTTTATTGGTTTGATTCATGTTTATATTGAACTCTCTTTGATTTTAGTTTGATTATAAGGAATACTTTCAGTTTTTAATGGTTTTTTGTGACTAAAATTACAATGGATCTGCAATAGCTTTGAGTATGTTCTTTTCATGTATTGAGATTGTGAATTTAGGAAATCCTGTTGTTCACCATCATCCCTTGTGCATGGTCAGATGATGGAATCCTTCCTACCTTTCACAATTCTCCCAGATTGGTTATGGGATTGGTAAATCCTGTTGTTTACCTTGTCTCCTGGGCATGGTTTTGTAATGGAATCACTTCCAATTCTCACTCCTCTCATCCATTGAGAACTAGGTCAAAGGAAGTTTAGATTTGACTTTACTGAGATATCTTCCAATTGGATAAGATAAGACTCTAACTCCAGTTGTGTCCTTGAATCAAGCATAGATTTCCCTGATCTCTACAAGTGGATCCATGGAAACCTTAGTTTCCACCTTTGAATTTCTTAAGTTTTTCATTAAATCTCTCACAATTACACTTAATTAATTCAGATTTAGATTCACATCTTTTTCTAGTTCTAGTTCTAGATACTTTCAGAATACACACAAGATTAGTCCCTATGGATTCAACCTCGGTCTTATCAAGAATATTACTATATTGTGACCCTATACTTGAGGTTATGAACATTAACATGCCCTTGAGCTTAGTAAAATCTTCTTGGCATTGCTCAGTCTACTCATATGGTGCATCCTTTTGAAGTAGATTACATAGAGGATGAGAGAGGTGACTAAAGTCCTTTATGAATCTCCTACAAAAACTGGCGTGTCCTAAGAAGGATCGCACATCTCATATGTTCTTAGGTGGAGGTATGTTAGAGATAAGATCAATTTTAGCCTTATCTACCTTGATTCCTTTGGACGAGATGATATGTCTAAGGACAATTTCCTTACAAACCATGAAATGGAACTTCTCCCAATTGAGTAGCAAATTCTTTTCTTCACATCTTTTTAGCACATGTTTAAGATTTTCGAGGCAATCACTGAAAAATGGACCAAAAATTGAGAAGTTGTCCGTGAAGACCTCTAAATATTGTCCCACCATATCAAAAAAAATACTCATCATACATCGTTGAAAGGTGGCGAGGGCATTACACAATTCAAATGGCATCCTTCGGTAAGAAAAGGTGCAAAGGGACACGTGAATGTGATTTTTTCCTGTTCTTCAAGGGCTACCTCGATCCGATTGTAGCCCGAATAACCATCAAGGAAGCAATAGTACGAGTGACCAGCTAGCCTTTTCAAAATTTGATCGATGAAGGGTAAAGGGAAGTGGTCCTTCCTTGTGACGGTATCAACTTCCTGTAGTCAATGCACATTCTCCAACTAGTAGTGATTCTAGTTGGCACGAGTTCATTATTGGTATTGGCTATGATGGTGATTCCTGACTTCTTGGGAACCACCTGAATTGGACTCACCCATTGGCTATCAGATATCGGGTATATGATACCCACATCCAATAGCTTAAGAACCTCATCCTTAACCACTTCCTTTATGTTTGGATTTAATCTACGTTGTGGTTGCCGAGAGGTCTTCGCATTATCCTCTAGATAAATACAGTGAGTACAAATCAAAGGGTCAATTCCTTTAAAGTCCGCAATCGACCATCCAAGGGCTCCCTTATGCTTAATGAGAGTAGAAATGAGCATACTTCCTTATTCTTATTCAAGGTGGAAAGAAATCACTACCGGGTATGTCTCATCTTAACCTAAATAGACATATTTCAAATTAGAGGACAAAGGTTTTAGGTCAAGCTTCGGTGCCTGGAGGTTAGACGGTAGAGACATTACATCAGTTTGGGGCAATTCTTCAAATTATAGCTTCCACCGGTTAACTTCAAGTATCGGCATAGTATCAAGCATGACACTTGTCTCCCTAATCATATCATCATCTAAATTATGGGAGTGGACTAAGCACATCTCTACAGGGTCAGCAGACAAGGTCATCAGAGTTCTATCCTCCACGAAAGAATCAATTAAGTTAACATTGTGGGCATCATCATCATCCTCTACCTGTTTACCCGTATTAAAAAAATATATTTAACTCCAATGTCATATTTCCAAAAGATAAACTCATGACTGCATTCTTGCAATTAATGATTGCATTTCATGTGGCAAGGAATGAGCGACCAAGAGTGACAGGAATTTGAGTGCTCATGTCCACGATAGGTTAAGTATCCAGGATGATAAAATCTACTCGGTAGTATAATTTGTCAACCTAGACCAACACTGAACTTGCGGTAATGACCGCTTTAATAGAAGTGGGAATACGCCAACGTGTCCTAGAGGGGGTGAATAGGCTTTTTAAGATTTTATGATGATTTAAAAACCTATCAACCTTATCCTGAATTAATATGAAAGAATGAGGATTTCTTCAATGTAACTCTAATGGCTTCCAAGCCAAATAGAAGATCCACTTACAAAACTTTTCACAACATAAACAAGATTAGAAACATAGTTCATGATGGATGTGATTGTGAGTGAGATGTGATTCTAATTAGTTCTAGGTAATCATGTAAGCATGTATTATGAGAACATTTAGAGAAATCACACAAGTATTAAAAGTAAATAGCAATCTCAAATATAGTCATTTTTATAGTGGTTCGACTATATGTCCACTCCACTACCTGTGGACGCACTCAACCCTTGAGTGTACTGAATCACACTAATGGAGGTTTTAAATCATGTTCACCTCAAACCAGTTCAACCTACACAAGGCTGACTTTAGGACCTACACAAGGTACCTAACATGTCTCTACAAGACACAAGTTTATGACCCACATAGGAGCAAAGGTCAACACACAACACCCAGATTTTAGGCCACACAGGTTAAGGATCCACACAAGGAACCTATAATTTATGCCCTACACGAGCAAAGGTAAATACACAACACCTAAGTTTTAGGCCAGATAGCCAAGGATCCACACAAGGAACCTAGAGTTTATGTTCCCATGAGCAAGGGTCAACACATAGCACCCAGGATTTTAGGCCACACAGGCCAAGGCCTACACTAAGGACCTAAGTTTATGCTCACCAAGAGCAAGGGTCAACACACAACAGCCACACATATTCTCTCTTCGGAGGCCTCCTATGAGGACTTGAAGGGAGTGAGAATCAGCTGTGACCCAATCCTACACAAAGGAATGATCAGGAGGGTCTTTAGACTCTAATGACTTACAAATAAGTAGATGAGACCCATTAAGCACGTTGATGAAGATCTCCTCCTTTGATGATGAAGAATCTTCAACTCCCTTAAACTGCAACACAGATGATTCTCCAATGTAAGGCGACGGGTTGGGTCAAGGTTATGTTGGAATTCTACTCTATTAAATGTTTTCCTATTTTAGAGAAAGAGTGATTCTAAGCATCTAAGCATTCAAGGTATCTCAGCTCAATGATTTTCTATTAAGGTGGTAGCTGAAGGATTCTGGAATGTGAAAGTTCATTCCCCAATCCACTCTATTAAATGTCAATGATGAGGGTGGATTGGAGGATGAACTCCCATGAGAGAAAAGGGCTTAGGGTAGGTGATCTGATTTAAACACTCAAAAGCTCTATCTGTTTTTCTCTATAATAATCTTAGGCAAGCTCTCATTAAATAGGCAAAAAGTTCTAATGGAAATAAAACAGTCATATTTTTTACAGAGTTCGATATTATCAAGCAGTCTTCAATATCATCAAGCATATACTCTTGATAACGTTGAATGGCCGCTCGATGACACGAACTCAATCTGTCAAATGCTTTTGAACCTTTTTGCCAACTGGTCAAGGATATCGAACATGCTTCGGTGTCATCAGATTTCAAACTTCGATTTCATCGACCCATAATTCGATTCCTCAATATTTGAAAAATATGAGAGTAAACTTTCCTTTGAAACTTAACAGGTATTGATATGATCCAGCAACCCTCAATATCATCTAATTTTGAATATCGATGATATTGATACCAGTTTCGATTCATCTATCTTTTTCAAAGAATTTTCCTATAAACTTGTTGGACATTTTTGTGTCACAGTTCGATGACATCGACCTGTCTCGATATGATTGATCTTTAAATATCGATATCATCGAGTGATCCTCGATACTTAAAAGTATTTACCTGAAAGCTTGTTGGTCAAATTTGTGTCCTAATCCGATATCATCGAAGGTTCATTGATATCTTTGATATTTGAATTTTGAAGATATCAAGACTCTCTTTGAGACATCGATAGTCACATGATTTTCCTTAACTGCTTTCTGGACATAAGTTGACCAGATGTCGATTTTATCGAGTTATTTCAATGAACTCAAGATTCGAAAGACGATGATATCGATCTTGGCATCAATTCATTGAGAAATCAACCCATGATTCATTTTGGTTGCTGGACATCTGAAGTCCTCATTTCGATAACATCAAGTGATTATTGAGGACATCAATATCAAAGTCTGATTTCATCAAAGTACTTGTCGATAAATTGACAAAGGCTGAAAACTTAGAGATTTTCTTGATTTTGCAAACTTAAACCCTATGTTGTTCTAACCATTTTTGAGGGTTTTATATACCTGGTGTTTTGGGATATGGGATGTGAGGCCAAGTTTACCTTTGACGAGTTCAGGGGACACATCCAATTGAGGTAGTTGCTTGAACAATCTTCTTATGGGGCTCACTTGTCTTTCTGACTCAACACTCACACTAATTGACAAATCAGGGCACTTTCAATCTCCCCCTTTGTCAATTACATGACAAAACACCTGAAATCCTAGAACAACATCTAGACCAACATTCTAAATTATGTGTACAGGAACTTTACATAATTTTACAAATATGCTATTGAGTTCACACACATGATTGTATCAATGCCAATGGAGCAAACTACCCTTGAGGACCCAATCAAGCAAATCTTGCCAGGTTCATGGTCATGATTAGTGTGAGTGTTATGGGAGTGGGCATCATCATCATCCTCAAGGAGCAAACTACCCTCAAGATACTAAATGATACAATCACGTGTGTGAACTCAATAGCATATTTGTAAAATTGTGTAAAGTTCCTGTACACATAATTTAGAATGTTGGTCTAGATGTAGTTCTAGGATTTCAGGTGTTTTGTCACATAATTGACAAAGGGGGAGATTGAAAGTTCCCTGATTTGTCAATTAGTATGAGTGTTAAGTCAAAAAGACAAGTGAGCCCCATAAGAAGATTGTTCAAGCAACTGCCTCAATTGGATGTGTCCCCTGAACTCGTCAAAGGTAAACTTGGCCTCACATCCCATATCCCAAAACACCAGGTATATAAAACCCTTAAAAATGGTTAGAACAACATAGGGTTTAAGGTGTGAAAACTATTTTGCAAAATCAAGAAAATCTCTAAGTTTTCAACCTTTGTCGATTTATCGACAAGTACTTTGATGAAATCAGACTTTGATATTGATGTCCTCAATAATCACTCGATGTTATCAAAATGAGGACTTCAGATGTCCAGCAACCAAAATGAATCATGGGTTGATTTCTCAATGAATCGATGCCAAGATCGATATCATCGTCTTTCGAATCTCGAGTTCATTGAAATAGCTCGATAAAATCGACATCTGGTCAACTTATGTCTAGAAAGCAGTTAAGGAAAATCATGTGACTATTGATGTCTCAAAGAGAGTCTTGATATCTTCGAAATTCAAATATCAAAGAGAGCCTACAAGATTTGCTCCATTGGCGTCCAACCCATTTTGTGACAGGATTTCTTATTATGGTAGTTTTTGCTTCATTAAGAATTTTTGTAGGCATGTTGGGTAACTGAACCATATTTCCTTGTTTTATGAATTCATTTGTTTTCTGATTTAGTTTAGCCACTTGATTCAATAGCTCCTTCATTCTCATGGTCATTCTGGGTGAAGATGGATGTGTTGTTCCTTTTGCCATATTGTTTAGTGGACTCTTGGCATTCTGTATTATTTTTCCAGTTTGTCTGTATTTACCAATATGATTAGGACTGGAATTAGATTGAGTCCACCTAGGAGCAATAGATTCAAATTTAAAATGGCCAGAGTCTCCACATGAATGACAGATAGAAGTAGCTTTTGTTTTACTTCCTAATGCAGCTGATTTCTCACTCATTGATGCTGCATTTTTGGAACTTGGTTTGAATTTTTCATATCCTAATCCACTCTTGTCTTTTCCAGGTCTTTCCATCCCTAAGAGTTTATCTAATTTTTCACTACTTAGGGAGAATTTGTAATTTAGTTCAACAGACTTCCCAGATTGTTCTGCATCAAACCTAAGTGTGTGATTTTCATTCTTTAGATGCACATTTTCATCTTTCAATAGATCAATCTGTTTAGTCAGCTTTAATGATTCAGATTTGAGGGACAGATTGATTCTTTTCAGCTTATCATTTTCAGAGTGGTATTGTTGTAGATCATTGATCAAGTGTGTATTGGCTTCTGAAGTTTTATCTAGATCCATTTACAGCAATTTATTTTTATTTTCACTAATCCTAAGTCTTTTAAGGATATTGATGCTATGGATATAAAGTTGATTGTAGGCCTCCTACAATTTATCCTTTTCTTCTTCTTCTTTTTCTATTTCCTCATCATCAGATGGAAATGATTCAGTAGCTTGAGGTTCTTTGATTTTCTCAGTTTCCATGGGAACTATGGAGGCTATAGAGTCCATAAGAATTTTTAGGGATTTTTGGTCTCCATCACTTTTAAGTCACTACATTCTGAATTTGACTCTTTAGTATCATCCCATGTGGCTGCCATTGCTTTCCTTTGGTTTTCCTATTTGGGCATTCAGTGGATAGGTACCCAAACTTTCGGCAAGTGTAACATTGTAGCTCTTTGGACTTTTTACCAGGTTTACCTATATAATGCTTGTTGTCCAACTGTTTTCCTTTAAATGATCGGCCACGATTTTTATGGAAGAATTTTCTGAATCATTGAGTCAACAAGACCACTTCTTCATCTTCATTTTCCCTTTCACTTTCATCCTCTTCATTAGTGTGCTTAGAAGTTTTGAGGACAATATTCTTAGATTTCTTGGGTTTAGAAGTTTGCTTGAAGTGTAGTTCAAATCTTTGTAGGGAACCTTCGAGTTCTTTTACTTTCATTTCTTCCATGTTTTTACATTCTTCAATGGTTGTAACTTTCAAGTTGAACCGTTCCGGTAATGATCTCAAAATATTCCTATAGATTTTTAGAACTGGAACTTTTTCTCCTAATTAACCCATGGAGTTACAGATGATGTTCAGTTTCATGAATAACTCCATGAAGGTCTCATGCTCTTCCATTCTGAGACTTTCGAACTATGATGTTAGAAGCTACAGTTTGAATCTTTTCACTGTTCTGCAGATTCCCTCATGAGTTGTTTCCACAAGTCCCATTACTTTAGCTTCAGACATTTATTTTTCTTTATTGAATGTTGTCCACATTTCTTTGAATTTTGGTTTGGCGATAGTTGTGCCATTTTTAAGTACTATTTGTTCGGTTGGTGGCACATATCCTTTTTCAACAATGTCTAAGACATCATGATCCAAAGATCTTAGAAGATAGTGCATCCTAGTCTTCCAGTAAGCATAATTTGACTCATCAAATACAGGAGGTCTAGTTACAGATGAGCCCTGTCCTTTGGCCATGATTCTAATTTCAGTCAAGATCACTCTCTAGGCGGTGTAGCCCTTAAGAGAGACCTGCCCAAATACCAAATAAAATTACGCTAATGACTGCTTTAATAGAAGTGGGAATACACCAACGTGTCCTAGAGGGGGTTAATAGGACTTTTTAAGATTTTATGATGATTTAAAACCTATCAACCTTATCCTGAATTAATATGAAAGTATCAAGATTTCTTCAATGTAACTCTCATGGCTTCCAAGCCAAATAAAGGATCCAATCATAAAACTATTTAAAACATAAACAAGATGAGAAACATAGTTCATGATGGATGTGATTATGTGTGAGATGCGATCTAATTAGTTCTAGGTAATCATGTAAGCATGTATTATGAGAAAATTCAGAGAAATCAAACAAGTATTAAAAGTAAATAGCAATCCCAAACATAGTCATTTTTATAGTGGTTCGACTATATGTCTACTCCACTTCCGGCGGACGCACTCAACCCTTAAGTGTACCGGATCTCACTAATGAAGGTTTCAAATCATGTTCACCTCAAACCAGTACAACCTACACAAGGATGACTCTAGGACCTAGACAAGGTACCTAACATGTCTCCATGAGACACAAGTTTATGCCCCACATAGGAGCAAGGGTCAACACACAACACCCAAATTTTAGGCTAAACAGGCCAATGATCTATACAATGAACCTAGAATTTATTCCTTACATAAGAGCTAAGGTCAACACACAACACCTAAGTTTTACGACACACAGGCCAAGGATCCACACAAGGAACCTAAAGTTTATGCTCCCATGAGCAAGGGTCAACACACATCACCCAGGGTTTTAGGTTACACAAGCCAAGGACCTACACTAAGGACCTAAGTTTTTGCTCACCAAGAGCAAGGTTCAACACACAGCACCCACATGTATTCTCTCATCAGAGGCCTCCTATGAGGACTTGAAGGGGGTGAGAATCACCTGTGACCCAATCCTACATAAAGGAATGATCAGCAGGGTCTCTAGACTCTAATGACTTATAGATAAGTAGATGAGCCCTATTAAGGATGTTGATGAAGATCTCCTCCTTTGATGATGAAGAATCTTCAGCTCCCTTGAACCGCAACAGAGATGATGCTCCAATGTAAGGCGACGGATTAGGTAAAGGTTATGTTGGAATCCTACTCTATTAAATGTTTTTCTATTTTAGAGATGGAGTGATTCGAAGCATCTAAGCATTTAAGGTATCCCAGGTCAATGATTTGCCATTAAGGTGATAGCTGAAGGATCCTTGAATATGGAAGTTCATTCTCCAATCCACTCTATTGAATATTAATGATGAGGGTGGATTGGAGGATGAATTCCCATGAGAGAAAAGGGCTTAGGGTAGGTGATCTGATTTAAACACTCAAAAGCTCTAACTATTTTTCTCCACAACAACCTTAGGCAAGCTCTCATTAAATAGGCAAAAAGTTCCAACGATAATGAAACAGTCATATTTTTGACAGAGTTCGATATCATCGATCAATCTTCGATATCATCAACCGTATACTCTCAATCTGTCAAACGCTTTTGAATATTTTTGCCAACTGGTCATGGGCTTCAATGTCATTGGATTTTGAACTCCGATTTCATCGACCCATAGTTCGATTCCTAGACATTTGAAAAATATGAGAGTAAACTTGCCTTTGAAACTTAACAGGTACTGATATGATCGAGCATCCCTCGATATCATCTGATTTTGAATATCAATGATATTGATATCAGTTTCGATTCATCGATCTTTTTCGAAGAATTTTCCTATAAACTCACTGGACAGTTTTTTGTCACAATTCGATAACATCGACGTGGTATCGATATGATCGATCTTTGAAAAATCAATATCATTGAGTGATCCTCGATACTTAAAAGTATTTACCTAAAAGCTTGCTGGTCAGATTTGTGTCCCAATCCGATATCATCGAAGGTTTATCGATATCATTGATATTTGAATTTTGAAGATATCGAGACTCTCTTCGAGACATCGATAATCACATGATTTTTCTTAACTTCTTTCTGGACACAAGTTGACCAGATGTCAATTTTATCCAATTATTTTGATGAACTCGAGATTCGAAAGACAATGATATCGATCCTGCATTGATTCATCGAGAAATCAACCCATGATTCATTTTGGTTGCTAGACATCTAAAGTCCTTATTTCGATAACATCGAGTGAGTATCAAGGACATCGATAACAAAGTCCGATTTCATCGAAGCACTTATCGATAAATCGACAAAGGCTGAAAACTTAGAGATTTTCTTAATTTTGTAAAATAGTTTTCACACCTTAAATCCTATGTTGTTCTAACCATTTTTAATGGTTTTATATACCTAGTGTTTTGGGACATGAGATGTGAGGCTAAGTTTACCTTTGATGAGCTCAGGGGACATACCCAGTTGATGCAGTTACTTGAACGATCTTCCTATAGGGCTCACTTGTCTTTCTAACTCAACACTCACGCTAATTGACAAACCAGGGCACTTTCAAACGCATCCTCTATTATCTCTCTTGGTACACGAATTGAGCAATCGACAAGTTGTAATGTGATCTAGGTGGGTTTTAATTCACCTAGACCCAATTGCTCATGAATTGAGTATAGGAAGAGATTCTCTCTCGCTCCTAAGTCAAGAAGTGCGTGCTCAATCTGGTAGTTCCCACTTACGCAAGCAATGGTTGGGCTATAAGGATCTTTGTACTTTTATGGCACAGCTTGCTTTAGGATGGAACTCACTTTTTCTATTAAAAATATTTTCTTTTAAATATTTTATCGTCTTTTGGTCATACACAAGTCTTTCAGAAATTTGGCATATGAAGGTATTTGTTTTACAACATCGAGTAGAGGAATATTAACCTTCACTTGTTTCAACACCTCTAGAATGTCTTGAGAATTAGAAAGAGGTTTTGGTGTAACCAATCATTGGGGGAATGGTGTAATTGGCTTGCCTTGAAGTTTCGGTTCTAATTCATGTGGAGAAATACTAGGTCTATCATCATTGTCCTCTTCCAAGTCTTTAGACTTCTCAGCCCTTACCAGAATGGATTAGTTAATTATCTTCCCACTCCTAAGAGTAGTGATAGACTTAGCTTGCTCAATTTAATTTGAAGAGCTTGGATTACTTATTTCATATTGCAGTTTGGGATTGGGGAGAAGTTGAGCAGGAAGCATCCCCCTCTCTATAACCGTAACACGTGAATCTATCTTTTACATATATTTTGTAAGTTCTCATATTTCTTGAGTAAGCTCTTGAGTTTGTGTGGAATTTTGAACCAGTTCTTCTTAAGATTTCACTTAATTTGAAAATTGATTAAAGAAACCTTGAGGGGTAGCGGTTTGTCGATTCCTCCAACTGAAGTTTGGATGATAGGTCCATTGAAAGGTCTTTGGTAATTGTTCACGGTATTAGATTGATCATTCAACACCTCTTGAAAGGAAGGTATTGTTGGACAATTTTTAGTTGTGTGAATCTTGAAAGCACAAATACCGCAAACAGTTTCCTTAACTTATCCTTCTTTAGTTCCATGGCCTTAAATTTCCATATGAGATTAGACACTTTAGCATTAATATCATCATCCTCTTTCAGAATGTACAACCCGCCCCTCTCCTTTGATTTAGTGGGCCTAGAAGTGATGCTTGATTTTAGGTAGGTGTCTCATGATTGTGCGTTTTCAGCAAGTCTGTCTAAGTAGTCCCACACATCATCGATATTTTTATTCATGAATTCCTCATTGCACATTGTCTCAACCAATTGGCGCATGGAAGATGTCAATCCATCATAAAAAAGTGTGTGATGCACCACGTTTCAAAACCGTGTTGTGGGCATGAACTTGCAAGATCCTTGAACCGCTTGAAAGTGCCCCTGGTTTGTCAATTAGCATGTAAGTTGAGTCAGTGAGTCAGGTGAGCCTCATATGAAGATTGATCAAGCTATCGCCTAACTGGATTGTGTTCCGATCTCGTCACAGGTAAATCAAGCCTCACATCCCAAATCACAAAACACCCAAGTAACAAAAGCCCTAAAAGACTTAGAACAACATGGGATGTAATAGTATGAAAAGTTAAGTTTCAAACAAGATAATCTTCTAAGTTTTTCAGCAAAGTTCAACGATATCGAGTCTGTGTTAATGTTATCGAACACTCATGTTTGATGACATCGAAAAGTACTCGATGATATCAAATTAGGCCTTTTTATGTCCAGCAAGCACAGAGTAATTTGGATAAAATGTTCGATAAATCAAACATACATTTGATGATATCAACTAGCAGTAATCAATTCATCGAAGGTCAGTCGATGATATAAATAGACTTAGATCATTATCCAACAAACTCTTGGAAAATATTTTAATATTGCTCGAGGAATCGAAAGAAAATCGATGTCATCGATATTTAAATCACGATGTCATCAGGATAAGTTTTGTCCAACAAGCTTCAGAGGAAAATCATCTAAAATGTTCGACGAATCGACACATTACTCGATGTCATCAAAATTTAGTTCATGATGAGATCGAATCTGGTCAAAATTTTTCTAGCAAGCTTATGAGGAAAATCATGTGGAAATGATCGAGGAATCGATATAGTCTCGATGGCATCGTAATTCAAAAATCAATGATATCAAGATAGGATCGATGTCATCAAATTCAGACCAAAAGTGTCTAGTAAGCTTTCACAGAATATCTACAGAAATGATCGATGTATCAAACTGGTATTCGATGATATCGGAGTTCAAACTTCAATGACATCGAATAAAGTTCGATGTCATTGATCCTCAGTCAAAAAATTCCAGGTATATCTTTAGTTGAGTTCGTATCATCAAGCCTAGATTTGATGCCATCAAAAGCATACGTTCAATGATATTGAATATGGTCTGATGACATCGAACTCAGTCAGTCTTTGACAACATTATTACTGTTGGAACTTTTTGTCTATATAAGGAAAGCTGTATTGAGAAAAAGAGAGAGAGCCTTGAGAGAATACTTACATATCATCTACCCTTGGTTCTTTTCTCTCATGAGAGTTCATTCTTCAATCCACCCTTATCATTGATATTCTGTGGAGTGGATTGGTGAATGAACTTTCCCATTCAAGGATCATCCAGCTACCATCTTAATAGTAAATCATTGAGTTAGGATTCCTTGAATGCTTAAAACCTTCGAATCACTCTGTCTCTTAATGATTAACATTTATCAGAGTGGATTCTAATAAACCTTGACCCAACCTCATCACCCTACATTGGAGCATCATCAGTGTTGCGGATCAAGGGAGCTGAAGAATCTCCATCATCAAGGGAGTTTATCTTCAACAACATACAAAATGGGGCTCATCTACTTATCTGTAAGTCATTAGAGTCTAAAGACCCTGTTGATCATTCTTTATGTAGGATTGGGTCACAGGTACATCTCACCCTATCAAGCCCTCATAGGAGGCCTCCACAGGAGAGTATATGTGGGAGTTGTGTGTTGACCCCTGCTCTTGTGTAGGGCATAAACTTAGGTCCTTTGTGTAAGTCTTTGGCCTGTGTGGCCAAAACTAGGGTCCTTGTGTGGATCCTTAGCCTGTGTGGCCTAAACTAGGGTCCTTGTGTGGATCCTTAACCTTTGTGGTCTAAACTGAGGTTCCTTATGTGGATCCTTTGCTCTTATGTAGGGAATAAAACCTAGGTGTTTCGTGTTAACCTTTGCTCTTGTGTACGGCATAAACTTGTTCCTTGTGTAGGCATGTCTAGGTTCCTTATGTAGGTCCTAAAGTTGACCTTGTGTAGGCTATAAAGGTTAGAGGTGAACCTGATTTAAAACCTCCATTAGTGAAATCCGGTACAATCATGAGTTGAGTGCGTTCGCTGGGAGTAGAGTAAGCACATAGCCGAACCACTATAAATGATTGTGTTTAGGATTGATATTTGCATTTTCATTTATTACGCTTACTTTAAATGATTACATGAAACATGATAACATGAATGTTTAGAATTGTTAAGAATCACATCCCACACACATTGTCACATTGTTCATCCATCATAGACTAATTGCTAAATCTTATTTAAATATTGAGTAGTCTTGTGATTGGATCCTCTACTTGGCTTGGAAGCCATTAGAGTTAAAGTAAGTATATCTTGATAGTCGTACATTAAATCAAGATTAGGTTAATAAGATTTTTTAATTCTCAAGAAGAGTTTATAAAGTACTATTCATCCCCCTCTAGGACACTTTGACCTATTCTAATTTCTACTACTGTGGTCCTTACCGCAATTTCACCACTCCCAATATTGGAAGAATGTTTCATCCTCCTTTTGAGCGAAGTTCATGATTGATTTTCTATGGGTGTTCGTTTTATGATGTGAAAAAAAATTCTTTATGAACTCCCTTATCATGTAATTCCATGTGCCAATAGATTTGGGACGTAGTGAATGCAACCACATCTTAGCTTTCTCTTTTGAAGAAAAGGCGAAGAGTTTCAGTTTGACTGTGTCCTCAGACACTTTTAGAAAATATAAGGAGGTTATGATCTCATCAAACTCTTTCAAGTGCAAATATGGACTTTCAGATTCAAGTCCATGAAATTTTGGAAGGAATTGTACCACCCCTGGCTTGATATCCATGTGTCCCGTATTTTCTGAAAAAACCATGCATGAGGGTGTGCTCACCCCTACAAGTTGTAAATAATCTCACAAAGTATGAGGCGGGGGTGCTTGATGCACCTCATTCTCATCCTGGACTTCCTCAACCCTAGGTTGAGGTTGTCTTCTCGGTTGATTGACCGGTTGATTTGTAGCAATCACTTCAATTAACTCTGAGGATCTTGAGTGATGTCTAAGCCTCTGATGGATAGATAACCTCTCAACCAATCCTCCTTCACTCAAAAGACGTTGAGTGTTGTCACGGACCCACTTGGGCATGAAATACTCTCAGTTCTCAATTTCAGATTTTAACCTAAAACTAAAAAGGAAAGAAGAAGGGAATAGAAATCTAGAAATAGAAAGAGAGAGAGGGAATTAGAAAGAAGTTACCAATTTAGAAGTTCCTAAATTAAGATCTTGCAAAAAAAAAAGTCAGTTTCTAAAAACAGAAATTCTAAAATTAGAAAGTTCCTAAACCTAGAATTACAAAGTAAGTTAGTTTCTAAAAATAAAAGAAATCCTAAAATTAGAAAGTTTCTAAAAAGAGAAAAATTAGTTTCTAAAATTAAATTAGGAAAGTTTCTAAACCTAAAACTAAAAAGTAGTTTCTAAAAATAGAAAAAGAAAGTTTCTAAAATAATTCAGAAAACCCTAATACTAAAAATAGAAAATAGAAGAACCCTAATCTTAACCTAATTTCAAAACAAGTTAATCTTAGAAAACACAGCCGTTAATCCCTGGCAATGACACCAAAAACTTGTTCACAACCCCAAGTGTAGGGTCATGATATAGTAATAATCTCGGTAAGACTGAGATCGAATCCATAGGGACTAATCTTGTGTAATTATTCTGAGAGTAATTAGAATCAAAATTGGGAAAAGATCTAACCTAAATTAGGAAAGTAGAGAGTAATTGTGAGATAATGAATTTAGAAACTTAAGAATTTAAAGGTGAGAACTACGGTTTTCAGGGATCCACTTGCAGCTATTAAGATGTTTCCTTATTCAATTTAAGGCACTTAATTGGAATCGGAGTCCTATCCTATCCAATTGGAAGATATTTAATAAGATCAGGTCTGAATCTCCATTGACCTAATTCTTAACGGATGAACATTATGAAGATTGGAAGTGATTCAATCACCTGACCATACCCAGGAGACAATGGTAGACAATAGGATGTACCGATCCAACAACTATCATGGGATATTTGTGAAGAATAGAAGAGATTCCATCACTCAGCCATGCCCAAGGGATGATGGAGAGCAACAGGATTTCCTATTTCCATAAACTCCAAACAGAAAAAGAGAATACTTCAAGCTATTGCAGATCTATTGTAATTTCAATCAAAACAAACCATTAAACACTAAACATATTCCTTAAATATCAAACTGGAATCAAAGGAGTTCAACAATAACAAGAATCAAACAAGAAAAACATCTCAAACATGCTACAAGCTTCACCCCTTAGCCCTAGCTAAGGAATCTAGTCAACCATAGACATGATTATATTAAAAACCTTATAAGAAAGCATGAAAAAATGAGGGAAGAAGAACTCTTTGGAAGCGGCTCTGCCCTTTTACTCTGCTCTTCCAAACCCTAGATATCCCAAAAAGTGCCTAGGAACCTTTATTTTTAGGTAAAGTTCCGCAAAATTGCAAAACTAGATCCAATTTATGCATTCG
This sequence comes from Magnolia kwangsiensis, assembly GCA_037074715.1. Classification (NCBI taxonomy): domain Eukaryota; kingdom Viridiplantae; phylum Streptophyta; class Magnoliopsida; order Magnoliales; family Magnoliaceae; genus Magnolia; species Magnolia kwangsiensis. Next base: position 35,544,913 of record CM073587.1, on the reverse strand, counting down.
GCGTAATCGGTTTGATGTCATCAAACAACCTTCGATGTCATTGAAAATGTACCCAAAATAGTCTAGCGAATTGCTTCAAATTCTTTAATAAATTTGATGCCATCGAGAAGACTTCGATGTCATTGAACCTCTTCCTTAAGGTTAGATGGTTATGTACTTTCATTACATCATAGCTCACATAATGGGGCAAACGCTTTACTAAACTTTCACATGATCAGTCGGTAAGTACCACAATTTCACATAGTTTAGTATGTATGTGATTACTATCTTGATCTAGTGTCCACATTTCAAAATATTCAAACATAATTGAACAATCATAATCCTGCACATGAATACAAGGCTACACTAATTATGTTAAGTCTTAGGTAACAACTACCCCACACTTCACACGGCTAATAATCTAAGTTTAGCATCACATGATGAATGGACCAAGGGCCACATTTAATCACATCACATATAGTTTAGCGGTCCTTACTTCCGCTTTACTAATGAGTTGAATGTAGGGATCATATTCGTGTCACACAAAACCGAGTTGAGGACTACTCTATTATCAAGTTGTATAATCCAACCTATATCATAATTCTTATGACTAAGAAAATCTACACGTACAACCCGATTATTCATGGTTTAGGTGACCATGGCTATGCCGATAAGCACGTGGTCATATCATTGGGTGGCCACCAATGCCACCTGATTTCATGTAGTTGGTTGGCCTTGTGTGCATTTCGCAATCATATGGTTAGATGACTGCATATACTCCACAATTGTATATGATTAGGTGGTCATACATGCATCACAGGCCCACATGATTAAGGGGCTAAACACATATATGGCACCCTCACACCACAAGAGTCCACACAGTGTTATAATTGAACATGTTTAAGGGTTTACACATGTCATATGATCCTACGACTTAGGGCCGCACTCTAACCAAAGTGTCAAGTGGTGAAGGGTTGTACACTCATTATATAATTATCTAATCTAGGGAAGTAACCCAATCCCTAACAATTTTGGTCCAACCGCACACACAACACAATTTCACATGATTCAATATAACATACATTCAACACATGGAGATCACAAACTCTTGCCGAAGAGGCCCAATGGTTGGCCCAAATAAGGCTACCACTGATGGGCCCACATGACATTCACTCAAAATGGGCCTTAACATTTTTAGGCCCACTACTCTAATACCATTGTGAACATATCAATGGAATTTACAATGAGTTCTATGCGGTGGAGCTCATGGGGACCTCCCATGAGGTCGAGCTGTGAGTGACCCATTTAAGACTTAGGTTTACTTTGATTTTAGTCCAAATCTTAAAACGATATGAGGAAGTGGATGGTCCGCATAGATTAAATAGATGCACCATGGTGGTCTTAGGTTAGATTCAATAGTTAGGCATTCATTCTCACAACCTTGTATTGTGTGGTCCATTTGAGGTCGGATTGACTGATCTTTTGGACAATGGCCTAAAGGGACCCGGTACATAGGCTGGATGAGTTGATTATCTAATACATCATCAGGATGGCCAATAACAAATTTTTAGTGATAAGAGTTTTATTTGCATTATTTCAGAACATACGACTGTCTAATCATTGGATGGGCCTGATTTTTGGTAACATACCATCAAAAGGGTTGATAAAATAGATAAATGATGAGGATCTTAAATATACATCATGGCATGGCCATGGTGGATGAAGTGGCATAACACCTACATCAAAGTGGGCCATACTACACACAAGTTGAGAGGGTTACACTCCATTAAACATTAATAATTATTTGTTGGGCCATCGAGGCGTAGTTCACAAATCTAGCCCATCCATTATGTGTGTCCCACTTGGTTAAGGGGTCAGACCAAGTTTTAGATGCATCCAAATTTTAAGTGGGCCCCAGCAAGTGCTTTTATATGTTATAGACATGTCTTCACATGATTTTAGATGGTGTGGGCCACCTGAGTTCCGTGTACGGCTGATTTTTGGGGTGACCCATTATTTAAAGGGGACCCATCAAATGCATGGTGTAGATGTTCGACATACATCACGGTGAGGCCTGTGGTGGGGCCCACTGTCCCTGCCAGTATTTCAAGTAGTAGGATACTGGCAGCAAGTGGTGTCCAGCCCTTGTTGGTATATTTTTTAATTTTTAATTTTTAATTTTTATGAGGTTTTTTTTATAGGTGGGACCACATTCGGTTGATCCACTCCATCTGCTAGGTTCCCTAGCTCGTGACAAGTCCAATGAGCCCAATATTCAATATGTTTAGGAGTACAGAAACATTACATTGGGTCCTAATAGGTTTTAACAGTAAATACCATTTGCTACCACTGTTTGATGTTTTCTATAGTGTGGCCCGACAGAGATTTAGATTGGCTTCATTTTTCAGCTTAAGGCCTAAAATGAGCTAGGAAATTGGATGGACGATGTGGATCAAATATAAACATCATATGGGGGGCGTTATGGTCCCACAACCCCTTACCCGTCCTCTCGACGCTGGTAGTAGCATTCACTCCTATGTATATACATATATAAGTGTGTGTGCACGTGTGTGCATGGGTGTGTGTGTGTGTGGCCAGCCCAATGGGCCACACTTGGACTGTTTAGATTGCATACAAATATTCTGGTGGGGACCACTATCAATGGGTCCCACATGAAGTCTATAACAATTTTGTTTTGTATATTTTCTTCTATACATCCACACCATTAATCATGTCATTATCATCATTATAATTATCTTCACCATCAATCATATTATCTTCATCATCCACACTACCTTTAACATTAGAGCATCATCTTCACCATCCATAAACACAATGAAAATAAAATAAGAATGAGTGGGAAGGGTGTACTCACCTTGATGGATTAGATGGATGGTTGAGATGGATGGAAGGGATGGAATTGATGGCCCACTAAGATCACTCCTCTCTCTGTCTCTCTTATTGTGGAAAAATGGTGAAAATGTTAAGGGATGGAGGAATATTTGTAGAGAAATGGATAAAAATGTGGTTAGGTTAGGTTAATGTGATTATGGTTAGCTTAAGTTAGGATAATGAAAATTTATGCATGATCAGGACTTAATGGAGTATTAAAGGGACATGGGATGTTATGGTGTGATGAGGTCATGCATAGGATATGGTACGGAGAAGAGTTGACTTTGGACACACATGAGAGAGGTGGGTATGGGTGTGTGACATCACACACATGGGTAGAGATTCTTTCACCCATATGTGCATGGTGCATGTGTGCATGGCATATGTTGTGCACATGTGTGGAATGGAATGTATGGCACTATACGCACATCATACACCAACAATTCTTCATGACGTATCTCAGTAATGCAGCATCGTACAGATGCATGGGTGGTAACTTCGCGATCACGGTGATGGAGAGGTCAATATGAAATAGGTTTCAAGACCTTGGGGTTTCGGTCAGTCAGGTGTGCACTATGTATGGCTAGTTCAGGTCTTGCTAAGGGTGTCGATCATCATGCACATAGGCATAGAAAATGTACGAAATGAACGGGGTCTTACAGGTCACTTTTCTGCTAAAAAGACCACTACTAAAATTTTGTAGTGTAGCTTTTATTATCCCATTATGTTCAAAGATACTCATGAGTTCTACAAAGTTTGTGAGCATTTTAAAAAATTAGGAGCATTGTCTTATCGAAATATGATGCCTGTGAACCCCGTTCTAATCATTGAAGCATTTAATTGTTGGGGCATCAATTTCATGGGTCCATTCCCCCAATCCTTTGGGAATATATATATTTTGTTAGCAGTAGACTATGTCACTAAATGGGTTGAAGCAATCCCATGCTGGAACAATGACCATTGAATAGTCATTAGGTTCTTAAAAGAAAACATCCTTTCCCGGTTCAAAATGCCTTAGGCCATCATTATTGATGGAGGTTCATGTTTTTATAATAAACCATTTGAGAATTTAATGAAGAAGTATGACATCTCTCATAAGGGGAGTACCCCATACCACCCATAGACAAGCGGACAAGCTTAGATTTCCAACAGGGAGATTAAACAAATTATAGAGAAAACGGTTAACCCTGGTCACAAGGATTGGTCAATCCATTTGACTGATGCTTTATGGGCATACCGTACAACTTTTAAGAACCTCATTGGAATGTCTTCCTTTAGACTCGTCTATAGAAAAGCTTGCCACTTTCCTGTAGAATTGGAGCATAGAGCCTACTAGGCTATCAAAATTATGAACTTTAACTTAGATAACACTGGCTCGCTATGCAAACTTCAGTTGAATGAACTCGAGGGAATCCGCAATGATGCATACCAAAATTCGAGAATTTACAAGGACATGATGAAGGTGTTCCATGGCAGGAACATCCTTCAGAAATCATTCTTAATAGGTAAAAAAGTCCTCTTGTCCAATTCTTTGTTACACCTTTTTCCGAGTAAACTCAGATCTCGTTGGACCGGCCTTTTCACTGTTACTAATGTCCAACCTCATGGGGCTGTCGAGATAAAGAACCTAACAAATGGCAATGTTTTTAAAGTAAATGAACATCCTCTAAAGGCATTTGTTGGATTTTTTATTCAAAGGACATATCCATACCTCTGACTGATCTTGTATCCAGAATTAACCTCTTTATCTGATAGAGGTACAGTTAAGTTTATTGCTTTCATAAGATTTAAGACTAAAATAGTTTTCTTTTAGTTGTTTAGTCGTTATGATAACCCATCTTGACATTTAGAACTTTGGAAGAGCTGCAATTTACCTTTTTCTGGTGCTACCTTTTCATCACTTCTCCATTCTTTTCGTTGTCTCATATGCATTGCATGCGTATATGTTTTACGTTGAGGACAATGTAGATTTTAGGTTGGGGGTGTGGATTAGGTAAACTAATCAGTGTAATCGGTGTTTTTCTTAGTTTTTGAGAAAAAATTATGAAAATTTTCAAATTTTCAAAGTAAAAACCTATTTAAAAAGTGATAGTTTGTGCAATCTTTAAGAATGTTTTGACTATGATAAGATGAAGATTGAATTTTTAATTGTTGGAGTTTGATCAACTTAGTAGTCTATCACTTAAAGTTCTTGCACTCAATTGATTAAGAGAAATTTTGAATATCATGTTGATCTAAATCATAAGACACATTCAACTTGCTTTCTAAGAGTTGTGCTAGAATTACTGGTTGTTAGCATGTGAATCATTGATAGATGTTGAGAATTAAGTCTGAAAAATTTTATCTACCTTAAAAGATGAAAAGAACCAATTAAAAAATAGTGAGATTGACAAAAAGGTCATGTATGATGAAAAGAATGAAAAATCTGAAAAGAATTATGAGAAAAAGACTGAAAGAGTGAATAAATAAAAAGAGACCATCAATATAAAATCAAAAACTAGAAAAAGAATGAAAAGGCGATAAATTTAAAATTAACACTTGATTATTCAATTAATCTTGAGTATGTTGGAAAGTAAGTTAGAATTCACTAAGCATGTTGGAAAGTAAGTTGGAATTCACTAAGCATGTTGGAAAAACTTGATATATGAACTTATGTTCTTGAATGATTAATGAAGAATCTATTTGATTGATTGCTCACTTGGTTCAACTCTAGGTTTTAAAAATTTCACTCTCGCTTCTTTGGATTATACTCATTCATACTTGTTTGCATACAAGATTGTTTTCTAAAAGAAGTTTTAAACTTTGAGAATGGAAGACTATTTCAAATGTGGTGAATGCTGGTTAGGGAGTGTGTTGAGTGTCAAATATTGCATATTTTCCTATAATTATATCTTGGTTTTAAGAACATGATAATATTTAATGGTATATTTTATACATATTTGTGTTGTAAGGTGAATTTGAGATCTTGGATTGAAAAGAATGATAAAAGCATGGATTCAATGCTCAAGAATCACCAAAGAAATAAGTGGATCTTAGGAGACTAAGATTGAAGATTTCAAGACCTCAAGATCCAAGAAAACTAAGAACAAAGGATGAAGAAGGACTGCAGAAGAATACAAATCCTGCAACAGAAAAACAGGCTAGTTCAGTCTGACCTAAGCCAACTTCGGTCCGATTGAAATTGCACAAAATCGTGCAGCAAGAAATTGTGATTTTTAGAATTAATTCGGCTCGAATCGGTCCAACCGAAACCAACTTCGGCTTGACCTTCGACTCGACATGGTCCAACCTAAATTTGACAGATTTTCTGCACAGATCTTACCAAAATGGTGTAAAATTGTCCAGTGAGAAAGTGTGATTTTCAACCTTAATTTGGTCCGACCAAAGGTGACTTCGGTCCAACTGAAGCGTAATGCGGGGCTTACGCAAAGTGTGTAAATTCAAATTGGATTACGGAAATTCTAAGTCGATGTGTAAGATGGAGCTTCACAACTATAAATAGGAGTCCCTAGGACATTCCTAGGGATCTTCTAGGGTTCAAGGAGTGGAGCTAAAGTGTGAAGAGCCACTGCCAAGATTTTTCTTCTTCTTTCTTAGTTGTTTTCATGTTTCATTTAAGAGATTTTATTTTAATCATGTCTATGGTTAACTACACCTCTTAGATAGGGCTAAGAGGTGAAACTTGTAGTGTGATTAGGATATGTATCTTTCTTTAATTCTTATTTATATTGAACTTCATTGATTTCTAATTGATTTTAAGGAATATTTTCAGTTTTCAATGGTTTATTGTGAATCAAATTACAGTAGACGCTACGATAGCTTTAGATATCTTCTTTTTCTAATTTGAGATTGTGGGATTGGTAAATCTAGTTATTCACCATTGTCTCCTGGGCATGGTAGGTGTTGAGTGGCAATTTTTGTAAGTGTTATATTGAATAAAGAACACCTTTGTTTGTCAAATTTTGTTTGGACAAAATAGCTTATGATATGGTCTGAATAATGTGGATCAAAATGGAAAGTTCATGGAAAGTCCATGGAAAGTTCAAGTCTCAAATTAGTCAAGTTCAACATCTATTAATTAAACCTTACTAAAGTACAAGTCATTAAGTTGGAAAGTTCAAGCATAAATGAGTTCAAGTTCTACTACACTTCAAGTAGAAAATCAAGCTCCATATTCAATACACTTCAAGTAGAATATCAACTACATGTTATATTGAAGAAATAAGAAGAAGAGCAAGTTTCAAACTTCAATGTTCAATCTTCTCAAGTATAACAGATCCTAGAAAGACCTTAAGACTTAGGTGCTTTTAAAAGACAAACTTATATAGGTTTTTATACTTTTGTTAAGCTTAAGTTCGACAAGTTTAAGCTGTAGCTCGACCAGTCTAAGAATATCTTCAACCAGTCCAAGTTTAAAATCCAAAAAATGGACATTTTTGTTGGTTTCTTGACCAGTCGAAGAGGGATTTTCAACCAGTCGAGGGCTCCTCGACTCGAAGTCCAGTAACTAATATCAACCACCTCGACCAGTCGAACAGGGCCCTCGACCAGCCGAGTAGTGCCTTCGACCAGTCGAAGAACGGTTTTATCCGATCATGCCCAAAATTTAAAATTTTGTTAGATCTTAGACGAGTCAAAGGAGACCTTAGACGAGTCGAAGCAATAACTTTTCTACCTATATATAGAGGTCTTCTCTCAATCCAAAATTACTCATCCAAGCTAATAAAAGCCTTCACTAAGAGAGAGAGAGAAGTCTCCACTATCTTCAAGCAATTGCACGGTATTTTACTATTTTGTTTAAATAACTTTTTGTTTTAATTCCTTGATCTATTTCATAAATCTTATTCTTTAAAGAGAGTAATTTCTCTTCTTTGAGATCTTGAGGAATTCAAACAAGTAGTCTTTAGTTTGAATTAATTTAAAATCCATATAGAACCAAGAACCCTTGTTTATGTGACTGGACATTAAACATTTTATCTCAAGAGAAGCGGTTCTACAGGTTACATCAAGAGATATGTCTTTAAGGAGAAGATAAGTACATTTGTATTCTTTATATTTTTGTTTCTTTGAGATAGTCGAAAAATCTCATGTGTTAGTTTTGACTAAGATAGCCGACAAATCTCAGTGTTGGGTTTTTGTTTGTGATAAACTCTTTAAAATCATAACTGTATCAGGTTTTAAGGTGACCCTGTGAAAACCTTGTTTATAGTAAAAGTCAATATCACGTGGTTTGTGATTATTAAGAGTGGAGTAAGTGTGGCTATTTTAGAACAGTTGGTGTACATATCGAATCACTATAATTCTTGGTGTTTGTGGTGAATGTTTACTTTTAGCATGTGTGGATAATGATTGTAATTTTATTTATGCAAATTTGGTGAATGCTTGTAATAGATAGCTCTATTGGATCTTGCTTTGGTTTGAGATCTTGATCCTTACGATTGTTCGTGAAATAAGGTTGTCCTGCCTAAACTTTATTTTGGGTGTAGGTTGTCCTACAAACTAAGTTTGAATCAAATTTTCAATACTAGTGTGAGTTTATTTCCTGATTTATTTATAATGCAACAAGTTTATTTTTATTTGGCATAGTCTTATTCATCCATCCCCCCCAAGGACTGTTAAGGTCACCCTTTTCAAGTGGTATCAGAGCTAAGTTGAGTTAAAATATTTAAAGCTTTCATATGTCAAATTTTGATAGCTTGTCTATTACCAAGCCACCACCTTTTGATGGCTCTAACTATGCATGCTAGAAAGACAAAATGAGAATTTTTCTAAAATTCTTAGATGAAAGCATGTGGTAAGACACTGTAACCAGATGGAAACCTCCTATGTCTGAAGTATTAGGCTGTGATGGAACTAAATCCATGAGAGAAACTGCGTTCTTTTTATGGACTGCAGCTTAGAAAAGCAAAAGCAATGCTAATGTTAAGGCCTTAAATGCCATAACTTGGCACTATCACCTTATGAATTCAAAAGAATCATTTCATGTGATACAGCCAAACAAGCCTAGGATATTCTTGAAATCAACACATGAAGGAACTTCTATAGTCAAGAAATTTAAAGTTCAAATCCTCACTACAAAATTTGAGGAAATTCGTATGAAAGAAAATGAAACTTTCATGGACTTCTATACGAAACTAAATGACGTAGTAAATTCTATGTGGGGTCTAGGAGATGGAATCCCAGAAAGCAAGGTTTGTGCAAAAATACTGCAATCTCTTCTTAAGAGATTCAATTCTAAAGTAACTGTCATTCAAGAATTAAGAGATACTAATTATATGAAGGTTGATGAGTTAGTTGGTTCTCTCCAAACGTATGAGTTGAATTTTAAAGTTTCCAAAGGTAAGTCCATAGCTCTTAAATCATCCAAATCTATTTCAAAAGAAAATAGTGTTAATTTTTATATTAAATATACTGAAGACGAAATGTCTTTACTTGCTAAGAAATTTTATAGAATTATTAAAAATAAGAAAAGATCATATTTTCAAAAACCTTTGACAAAAGAAAAGGAATATCTAAATCTTGAAAATCTATAAAGGACAGTCGATGTTTCAATTGTCATAAATATGGGCACTTGACAAATAAATGTCTTAAAAGGGATAAGTCAAAAAGAAAGGGCATGTTGGCTACTTGGGATGAATCATCTGGCTCTGAAAGTTCATCTGAGTCTGATGAATCAGAACAAGAAAAGTTAAATGATTTAAAAGCCCTAATGACTATAGCCAGAGTCACCTCCTCAGATAAGTGTAACTTATTTGATTATGAAAATCTAAGGAGTGACCTTGAAAATGAAAATGAAGATGATCTTCAAGATGCCTACAATGCCTTATACAGGGAAAGTTACAAAATTGCTATCAAATTAAAAATTCATAGGGAAAAATATCTTAAATTAAAAGAAGAACTTGAAAACAATGTTTTAGAAAAATCTCATCTTTCAGATTATTTTGAAAAAATAAAACTAGACTTGAATTTCAAAACCTCGGAGTAAAAAAAACTCAGAATTGAAAATGAGAATCTAAAACTCAAAGTTTCTTCTCTTTTAAGTTCTAAGGATACTAAGAGGTATACCCATGGAGACCCAAAGTTGGAAAAACTATTAACTGCATCTAGAAAATGTGGTGACAAATCTGATCTAGGCTATATCAAAGACAATTCTCTGAAAAATAAAAATGCATCTCCTATATTTGTAAAAGGAGAATCCTCAAACTCGAATGGTAAGAATTTCAGAATCTATGGTAAAAAAGATTTCAAAAATCCAAAATCTTCTCAAGTTTCTAAGATTAATTCTAATACCATCAGCTATAGAAATTAAAGATATGATTAACCTCCTTTAACTAAAAAAAAAAAAAAAAACTAGTGGACTTACTCAAAGAGCTTCTAAAATCTAACTCAAATGGAATCGGAGTTAATAGAAATGCGAGAAATTCCAACTCCCTGAAACAGAGAAAAACTAATGGAACTCCTAAACCCAAAACCATAATGAAATGGGTTCCAAAGGTTATATGTCTTGTTGCCCACACAGCTTTCAAAGCCACCAGCCATTCAAAATGGTACCTAGACAGTGGATGTTCAAGACACATGACAAGTGATATAGAAATATTCACCAACTTCAAGGAAGTAAACGACGAATCAGTTACTTTCGGTGATGGAAGCAATTGTAGAATCATAGGCCAAGGTATTGTTCAACTCTCTAATATTCCTCCATTTGAGAATGTTTTGTGTGTAGAAGGTCTTAAACATAATCTTCTAAGTATTTCTCAAATCTGCGATAACAAACATAACATAAAATTTACAAATCACGTATGTGAGATTTCAAATGAGAAGGGATGTGTGATATTAAATGGTCGTAGGATTTCTGAGAATTGCTACATTATCAATCAATCATGCTCTACCAACTTTTCATGTTACATGGTCCAAACAGATGAAATTGAACTATGGCATAAACATCTTGGACATGTTAACTTTAGAAATCTTTATAGATTGAACAAAAGAAATCATATTCATGGCTTACCCAAGTTAAAAAAGGTAGAAAAAATCTGTAGCGCGTGTCAGATTGGAAAGAAAACGAGGAGTATTCACAAGAAAGTGAACTCCTTAGCTACAACCAAACCTCTTGAACTACTCCATATTGTAAGGCCCGTATCCTAGTCTGTACTGTTCCATAGACTCTAGCGATCATCCTCATCGAATTTTGGCAACCTACGATTTGTAAACAGCATTTGCGCACGATCATAAGTTACATCCCGTAGATCTGAGTCAGCTCGACTCGAAACTTGTACCCTAGCGACCGCGCCGTCGCTACGGTTCCAACACCACGTCTCACGCGCCAATGTGATAGCCAAGCTAAGAATTGTGGGACCATGTTTATTTCAAGAAAAATGTCATGTTTTGTGAATTCTGAGAGAATCTCTTCAACCCATCACCTTAAGTCAAGTACACATCCTATCACTCCCCTTACAACACCCATACCCCTTCCATTCCCAAAGTCAACTCTCTCACTCTCTCTCCACCCATCCCTTCCTTACATCTATCACCCATCACTCCATCACCTTTTCACACATCACTCACTCTTACATCATCTCTCTCTCTCTCTCTTTCTCTTTTTATGATGAAGTGTGGCCCACCTGATCTAGCCAGCCTAGATGAAGGGAAAATACAACTATCATCTTAATCAATGGGGTGGCCCACTGATGTGGACCCCACCATATATATATATATATATATATATGTGTGTATGTGTGTGTGTGTGTGTGTGTGTGTGTGTGTTGTATGTGCACCGTTTAATAGCAATATAGCTGTTGGATTAGCTTTAGCAAGTTCTGTGGTCCCACCATGAGGCACGTGTATATCCAACCATCCATCTACACCGTCCAGGTGGGGCCCACCTTAACGTACGTAATGTATATCATCATCGTCCGTCTATGTGAGACAATGCTGGTGGGGCCCTACCATGATCTATGTGTCTATCTACTCCGTTTGTCCAGTAGTAATATAGTTGCTGATTTAATGTCAGCAGGTTCTGTGGGTCACCAGCTATCTGACTGCTGTAGTGATGTCACTAAATTCTGTGGGAGCCACCGTTGATATCCAAACCATTCATCCATGTGGGGCCCACACGTCATGTATATCCACACTGTTTAATGGTCTGGACGGTGGGGACCTCTATGATTTATGTGTTTTACGTCCAGGCCGTCCAGGGTCTGGACGCTGGAGATCTTTAAAAAAAAGATATATAAAAAATAATAAAAATAACAAAAGAATAGTATAATATAATATTATATTATATTATATATAATATCATATGTATATGGTGGGCCCCATGTGGGACCCACCTTTTTTGAAGTGGATTGGCTGGACTACCGCACACCAGCTATATAGTTACTAGTGATGTCACAAAGTTCCTTAGGACCCACCTATGTGGATTCATCCACACCATCCGTCCATCTGGACGGGACCCACCTGATGTGTGGATGGAATCCACGCCATCTGTAAGGCCCGTATCATAGTCTGTACGGTTCTGTAGACTCCCACGATCCTTCTCGTTAAATTTTGGCAATCTTTAACCTATAATCAACGTTTGCTCGTGACCCTAAGTCGTACCTTGTAGATCCGAGTCGGATCAATCCGAGACTTGTACCATTGTGACAGCACCATTGTCATAGTTCTAACGCCGCATCTTACACACCAATTCGATACCTTGTCCAGGAGATGTGGACCCGCGTTTATCTTGAAGAAAAATGTCACACATTTGTAACCCAAGAGAATATTTACAACCCATCCCATCAATCAATTAATCAAAGTACACAACTCATGCTTTCTTTCTCCCCAAGTCAAGCAACCTACCCTAAGTCAACTCTCAAGTCAAGTACACCTATCAACTCACATCCATCACCTCTCCCTTACAACCACCATTTCTCTCTCTCTTTCTCTTCACATTTTCTAAGCACTTCCAAGAGAGAAAAATGTGTTGTGTGTGGCCCACTTCTTATCCCGAGATCCATCATCCTAACCCTTCGTTTCTCATCATCTTCCATCAAAGTGAGGCACAAGGAGTTTGACATTCCATTAGACCAAGAAGATTGAATGGTGGGTGCTTCATAGGCCTAGATTTAATGCTTTAATGATGGGCCAAGTAAGGCCTACTGATTGATGGTATGGATCTCACTTTGGACCCTAGGTGTGGCTAATGGCCCACCTTGATTCTCATGATCATTCCATGATGGGGCCATTCTCTATGGACCCCATCATAATGTTTATTTTCCTTGCATGAATAGGGTTATCTAGACCTTGCATTTTGGTGGAGAAAGGATCTCCACTGTTGATTTTGATCGGTGGGCCCACATGTAATGGGACCCACTTGATGTATGTTGTGATATATGAAAGGGAGGGCCCATAGTGTCGGGGTCCCTCCATCACTCGGCCTTTCTATCTTTCTCTCTCTCTCTTTTTCCTTATTGTTGGCCCCATGATGTATGTAACGCCCGTGAAAAATCCGTACTTGGGCTCGAGTACCAACTCGACCCGAAATCGCGTAGAATTAAATTCCATGAAAATTAAGTGTGAGTTAGCTAGCGCAACGCTAGAGTAGCTGAGAAATAGTCCCTGATCACTTTAAATACGTTCTACAAGACCCAAATCGAGTAGAACAAACAACTCTACAATACTCTATAACCTCGGATCAAACTCTAAGCAGGTTTGTTCTCTGGACCACATTGAAATTTTGTATTGGATTTAGACCGCGCGTCGAAGGTCCGATACCTCCTATCTTAGACCGTTAGAACCACCCAGCTGGACTTGACAATCATCTCAAAAATCAAGTCAAACCGATAATCACAGACTATTTCATTGAACCCGGACTGAAGCGATCGCGAATAGGGACAGAATTGGAATTTCAAATTCAAATCTGGCACACGACTTGACGTGTCAGTATTAAGCGTTCTGACCGTCAGAATTCATCCAGATTACACACTCGGATCAGGAAAAATTTATATTTATTATCATGAGACTTTCAGCCCTGATCTACGTGCGGTGACCGCTGAACTGAAACTGGTCCGCCACGTGCGATCTGCGAACCCTGCCAGACTGAAAACTTAATATGAGCTACATCTGGTACACATGAGCTTAAGTTCGATCGCACTCGACCAGGGGACCACCAGAAAGCAGCTTTTGAATCGAAACAGCCCCGAAATGGATAGGCACCAAGTAAACTTCGTTTCGGAGCCTATTTCCGGCATTTTTAAGCTTATAAAAGGGGTTGAAACCCTCATTTCTCTCTCCCATCCGAAAATTGCAAACCCTAGGAAAAGGAGAGAGAGTTTGAGAGAGAGATTGGAAGGGATTTTTCTCGCTTCCGAGCCGCCGATTGCTGCTGCTTCAGCACCTCTTCCCAATCACCTGCTGGTGATTTCTCCGTTCTTTCAGGTACAAAACAACCCTAGAACTTGCTGATTTAGGGTTTATCCTGATTTAGGGCGTGTTAGCTAACGTATTTCATAAATCAGGTTCTCCTACTGCCATAGACGAAGCGTACACGCTCCGTTCAAAATCACGCTTCCGTAAGAGACTAGGTGAGGATTTTAGACGCTTTGATTGACGGTTTACAACGCTTTCAATGTCGTTTAATAGTAGATTATCGACGGCATCGCCGTTTGACATGTACAACATGCTCTCCGTTTCCCGTTTCGTAAATTAACGAAGAATATGAGATTTAGGGCATTTTAGTCATTTGTAGGAAGTACGGTCTACATGCATATTTTGCTGACGTGATTGACATGGTTTGTTGTCGCATTAGGGAGTTAGGAATGCTTGCATAATCAGTTTGGCGAAGAGATTCGCCTAGTTACGCACTTTGGGTCGACATACTATATGTAGACTTAAGTGTGTAATGTATGTGTTTGTATAAATGCTTGTATTAGTATGTATTGAATTAAATGATGTTATGTAGTAGTTTGAGAATGATTTCTTGATTAATATGCTGACCTAAATGATTTCCTACATGTTGACCATATGCATGATTCCATTACATGCATGGAATGTATGTGTTTGAAGATTTGCTTAAGTTGAATGTTATAACATGTGTTAACATGCTCACATGATTGTATTTCAATTCCAATACCTTTGCATATATTGTTAATGTGATTTCATAGATGTGTGGGACTAGACTTAGTCCAGGCAGTCGGTAACCGAGCGAATTCGTGGCTGACTGGTCATAGCCACGAATGACGCGTCGATGAACGTGATTCGTGTTTAGAGTTGGCGGCAGTGGTTAGGCCACGCGAAGTGTTTTACGCACTTCATGTCGTTCGACTTGAGATGCGATCGCGCTAGTCGAGCCCGTCAAGTAACCCGACTGGCCGATGTATGTTCACCTTGTATGTGTCATAACTGCTTGAACCTAGGGTACTGAACTTACCACTGAAAACCCTGTTAACCATGTTACCTTGATCCACGAAGACTCATGAGCCGGGCATGGTGGTATGGGACACCGTGGTCGAGCTGTCGGCCTACGCTGGGGCCACAAACCTCCCCGTAGTGACCAGTGAGCACCTAGACTCGTGAGCAGATTATGGTGGTATGGAACACTATATTCTAGTTGTCGGCCTACACTGATCAGGCGACGAGCCCTTTGTAGTGACCGCGAGCGTATTCTGAGTCCACGGGAGGCGACGACCCTTTTGTTGCAGTAGAGTACGGTAGGCCTGTATTGATAAGGTGATGGGGGAGCGGTGCAACGAGTGCGAGCAACAGCCCTGGCAGCCCTTGCAGTGACCTACGAAATATACATCGTATGAAATTACTAGGAGTGACGACCCTAGACAGGATCTGTGTTGGGATTGATACAAGGGAAGTACCTTAGTTTCCCAATCCTGCTGTTTGAATGGACTAATAACAACTTGGAAATCATATCACCATAGCATTGCATGTGCCTGGAAGATGTGGAGCACTCTAGGGAGTGTGGCATGCTGCGGTCGTAAGATGTTGCCGCATGAGGGTGATCGTCGGTGAGGGCATACATCACGTCATATCATCTTGCATTAACAACAGTATTAGGATTGTCTGATTTACTACTTTACTATTATCGCATGATTGAATTGTGAACATGCTAATCTTTGCTCTATGATTCCACTGAGTTGATCACTCATTCCCACGTTACGGGATGGTGTTTGCAACATCCACCAGACCCTGTTATAGATGCAGGTGAGGCCGAGATCCAGGAGGTGGAGCCAGAGATCGACGAGGACCAGGATGAGTTCTCGTATATGCAGTATCACGACGGCTTCCCGTAGGCGACCTGGATCGAGGGGACATCAGTGGGACTTTTTTTTTTGGAACATTATTCTTTTGTTTATGTACATGTATATGAGACTCAGAGATGTAGTCATACTTTGGAGGCAGATGAGATTTACTTTGTTTTTCCATACAGTGATATATATATTGTTTAGTCTTCTGCTTGCTTTTATCACTGGATCTGAAGTATGAATTGCAGTTTTGGTATACTTTTACTCATGTGAATGCTTTAAATCAGAAAACAATGAATCATAACCATTTTTGTTGCATAAGTGACGGTCTGGAACTCGGGAGTTGAGTTTATACACGACCCCCGATTTTCAGGGTGTTACAAGTTGGTATCAGAGCATGAATAAGAGTATACTGGGCCTGGGTTATGGTCTTGCGACGTACGCTGTCGCTTCCTTTGACTTATGTGGGTGCGAGAAGGGTCTAGAAACACTTTTAGGGTCGCAGGTTCGCCGATAGGCGAAGTCTATCAGGATCGATCGCAAGATCGAGTCTGTAACGCATCTCGGGTCGCATAAGGCAACCCGAATCGCTTCTAAGCTGTAGGAAGTCAGGTTGAGACGACCTATGAGCGGTTTTAAACCACAAAAGTGAATCTTTGGGCCGTGGGATGACCACGACTCCTGTAATCAATCGACAGGGCTTAAAAACCCCGTTTCGCCAAAAATTCTCAAAATTCCTCCTCTAAACACTTCGACCTTCATTTTTTTCTTATCCATTTCATGTTAGGCATCAAACCTAATATGAAAATAACACAAATTAGTACTTTCACAAAATTTTACAGTGAATAGTATAATTTCATAAAAAATGGCCATAAGGCAATGCTAACTTCACTTTCTTTAGCAAATAAGGATCTAGATAGATGTACTGGCTCCTTCTACCCCAAATTCATATGCTGCATTATATGGTTTGGTATTCGGGATTGCGATGTGGTCCTGAAAAGTCGCAAACACATATTTGGGCTCATACAGACCAAAATACGATGAACTAAGGGGTGGGACATACATTTTTGAAACCCTTGGACCATGGGGGACTAGACCCATGTAGTCCCACCAGCCAACTTGGAAGTTGGCCGGCGATGCCATCGCCGGTCGGGTGATGCATCACCGACCGGTGGGGTCCATTGGTGCTGTTTTTCGGGCGCACGCCCTTAAATGGGTTGTACATCATCCCTAGGTAGCTCACATCTCATGAAAACCCCTAAATCATACCCCTCCTTCACAAACAGCCCTCCCCATAGCCCTATTTTCGATTTTCAGCAACCATCTCCAAATTTTGGCATCCCAAATCACTCCTAGGTCCCTCCTTAGCCAAAACCGACCACCACCCATCACTTATTGGGTGTTTGCAGCCCCTCTTCTTGAAGATCTCACCATTTGGAGCTCCAAAATCTCCCAAATAGAGCTGAAATCGTGAGGTGCTCCATTCTATCTTTTTGTTTGTATTTCTCCTTGAAACTACAGCCTTGGGAAGCTTGAAGCATCCCTCTACGATGCCTAGATTTCCTTTTCTCAGATTGGGCAGCCACTTCTTCGCATTTTCACCGTTTTCCATGGCTTTCGTGGAAGCCATTTTGGGCCTTTTGTCACTCTCATCCATCATATCTTTGATGGGTAAGAGGAAAACCGCAACAGACGAGGCTGGGCCGAGCCGCCCTGCTCGATCGAGAAGACCGCGGAGTGGTGCCGCAAGTTCAAGCGCCGCCGCAGGTCCAGTTCCAGTCCTGGAATTCCGTACAAAGCGGGATTTGGATCCCCATGCACACCTTGGGCGAACAATTCTTTCGGAGATGCCTCATGGCCAATACACTGATCACAAAGTGTTATTTGAGGCGGACGTAGATGGACGATTGTTCGGCGAGTATCTGTTGTTCGAACGCATTGAAGCTGCGCATTGGGGTCCGATCTTTGAAGCTCGCGCTCGTGCTAATGTGAGCACTGTTCGTGCCTTCTACGCAAGTATCCAGAATCCTACCTTGGAGCCTTTGCAGTTCAAAATCCCTTTTGATAGAGATCGGATGGCTACGATTGACGTTCGATTGATTGCGCGACTTCTCAACGTGCCTCTAGGTGATGTGCATCCTAGTGAGAAGAATCTGAGGACTAGACGTGAACGAGATCGCCGCACCAGGTTTCTGTACGGTAAGTTGGTTCCATGGCAGCCTAATAATAGCCTCAAGGCGACGTACATGTCTGAGGATTTGCGCCTGCTGCATCATATCTGCACGTTCAATGTTTATCCCAGGTCGACGAACCGCATTGAATGTACACGTCTTATGGTCGATTTCTTATTTCTGGTGGCCCAGGGAGAGAACGTATGTATGGCCACTTTCATCTTACGGCAGATAGTTCTCATAGCCAGGTCAAGAAGAACATCCGAATCGCTTCCCTTTGGCCGACTTATTTGCAAGATTGCGCTTGAGTTTGCCTATAGACTTGGGCCGGAATTGCCCGTATCGATTCACACCATCGATGAGTCGACAATGGTCAAGATGAAGATTGGGTCGCAATACCGTGAAAATCAACTTGAAAAGGATAGTGGGGATGACTTTGATGATGAGGAAGATCAAAGCAAAGAAGAACCTAGAGCAGAGGTTCAGAAAGAAGCAGAAGAGGAGGCTCAGGATACTGATGAGAGCCCTCATCCTTCTGCGCAGGTTACTATCGACGATCGCATTGCTCGGATGGAGGAGAGTCAAACCGCTTTGCGTAGGGAAGTCCAAGAACTTCGCGCAGAAGTCGCTGATGCCAAGGCCGTTACAAAGAAGAAATTTGGCAAGGTGACTCGCACCTTGAAGGCGATCCTGTGTTGCTTACAGGATAAGGGTGCTCCTCCTCCGTCACCAGACTCCGACTAGCAATGTGATCTTTGATGTTGTTATCAGTAGTTAGTCATTTCCTATTTTATGTGTGTAAGCCTGTTAGGGCTACTGCTTTGCTTATGTTGTTGTTGCTTAATTGTCTTAATTCCATGTAATTCTAGTCATGATGCTTGTAAGGATATATCCCTTGTATTGTGACAATTTTGATTAATTGAAATGCATGGAATGCCTTTGACTCTCTATGTGAATGATTGTGGTGTATTTGTGCAATTGAGACTGACAAGGTTGCGCCCTATTTTGAATATAGGGAATGCCACCTAAGACTACGCGGAGCACGGTTCGGCTTGCATTGTCAGAGCATATGGATCAGACTCCTTCGCAGTCTGGCACCCATGCGGACCCTGCTGTGGGCCCGATTCCTGAGGCGGTTCGATCCTCTCAGCCTGCCGCTGGTCCTACAGATGGACCACCACCATTTATGCCATCAGTCAGAGAGCCACATCGCGCATCTACTTCCACACCGCATCCGCCATAGCCTGCTCCACCCCCTGACAGATTCGAGCAGATGATGGCTATGATGCTGCAGCAGCAGCAGCTTCTGACCACCATAGTGGGGACATTAGCCCAGGGTGGGGGTGCGACTACATCTACTCCACCTGCACCACCTGCGCATCCAGTTGAGGATGCCTATACATACGCTCAGGATGAGGGCATGGCTCATCTTGCGCCGCCTGCTTTCCCAGCGGGGAATCCTACCGACACACGGGGCCTTTTGGAGCGATTTCAGCGCTTGCGGCCTCCTACTTTCGCGGGTTCTTACAGACCCGAGGAGGCTGAGTACTGGCTCGACCGGGTGTCGAAGATCTTGTGGATGTTGCACTGCACCGAGGCTGAGCAGGTAGAGCTGGCTACCTTCCTGTTTGAGAGAGAGGCCAGCATGTGGTGGGATAGCGTACTGCGGACCGTTGCCGCAGACTTTGTATGGACGTGGACAGCATTTGAGTTCCGCTTCCATGAGAAGTATTATCCCCAGACCTACAGGCACGATAGGGAGAATGAGTTTCTCCGTCTCAGACAGGCAGCGATGACAGTTACCGAGTATGAGCATCGGTTCACAGAGTTGGGCAGGTATGTCCCGACGATCCTAGCTGATGAGCAGATGCGCATACGGTGCTTTTTGGAGGGCTTGCGACCGGATATTCGGTCGAAGATGTGTTGTGTTAGTTTTCTCTCCTATGCGGAGTTGATTCACATGTCCATGCGGGCAGAGCAGGACGTGGATCGACTTGCGCGATCTCGAGGCCCGACTGCTTCTAGGCCACGACCGGATTTGCCAGACAGGCCCTTCGCGGGCAAGAGGCCTCGCATTGATCCTCCTGCTAGGACTACGGCGCCTGTACCACCATTTCGGCGCCCTGATTTGACATGTACATACTGTGGGACGACGGGCCACTTGGCGCAGAGCTGCTTTTCGAGGATGCGGGACAGTGGGTTCTCGCCGCCGCAGAAGATTGACCGTGTACGTCCACAGGCGATATCAGCACCGCCTATACGGTCAGCTCCTGCACATCCTTCTTTCAGACCTACAGTATCGCAGATCCGACAGCCTCCACGGGCCCTTGACACAGCGGCCAAACCGGCCACAACAGGCTCGGGTTCATGCATTGACAGCTGAGGCATCTGCGACGCCGACTTTCCAACATTTAGCCTTCGAGGTCACGGCCCATATTGGAGGTACTCCCGTTCTTGTCATGGTGGACACTGGTTCCACGATTTCTTTGATATCGCGTGCCGTAGTCAGACGTCTTGGGTTACAGACTATCACTATGGATAGCGTACGAGTCTTTGCAGCTCATGGGGATTATTAAGATGTCACCCAGATGTGTGAGGGTTGTTTGGTTGATCTGGGAGGCAGGACGATGACTCTTGATCTGGTCGTCGATCCCTCGCTCGTTTATCTCGACGTCATTCTTGGCATGGATTGGTTGACTGCAGCGAGAGCCGAGATTGACTGCGAGACTCGTATAGTCACAGCATACGAGCCTGAGAGTGCATCCTTCACATTTTCAGTGCGGGTAAATCTTCCTTTCCGCATACTTAACTATGCCACTCTATTGCGCAACGCTGGTGCCCAGGTACTTGAGCAGACGTCAGTTGTTTCTGAGTTCGGGGATCTGTTCAGGAAGATCCCTGGTTTGCCGCCCCGACGTGAGATCGATTTCACTATCGATCTGATTCCTGGTTCTACACCCGTCTCACTGCCGATATATCGCATGGCACCATGTGAGATGGAGGAGTTGAGGATGCAGATTGATGGTCTGCTAGAGCTTGGCTTTATACGGCCTAGCGTGTCTCCTTGGGGAGCACCGGTCTTGTTCGTGAGGAAGAAGGATGGTTCGATGCGATTGTGTATTGATTATCGCAGGCTAAACCAGCTCACAGTGAAGAACAAGTACCCTTGCCCAGGATCGATGACTTGTTCGATCAGCTGAGAGGAGCGCAGTACTTCTCGAAGATTGATCTTCAGTCAGGTTATCATCAGCTGCGCGTCAGGGATGAGGACGTGCAGAAGACAGCATTCAGGACCAGTTTTGGCCACTACGAGTTTCTCGTGATGTCGTTCGGTCTCACGAACGCACCGGCCATGTTCATGGATCTGATGAACCGGATATTTCGGCCTTTCCTCTATCGATTCGTCGTTGTCTTCATTGACGACATTTTGGTGTACTCTAGGAGTCGAGAGGAGCATGAGGAGCACTTGCGTTTGGTCCTTGATACGCTCAGAAGGCATCAGTTGTTCGCACAGTATAAGAAGTGCGACTTCTAGAAACAGGAGGTGAAGTTTCTGGGACACGTGGTGTCCAAGGATGGCATGGTAGTTGACCTGTCTAAGGTAGCTGCGGTGCAGGACTGGGAGCAGCCTGGTTCTGTCACTGAGGTGAGGAGCTTCTTGGGTCTCGCTGGCTACTATCGGCGCTTCATTCAGGACTTCTCGAAGATCGCGAGACCCTTATCTCAGTTGACACGGAAGGACGTGAAGTTCGCCTGGAATGATAAGGCGGAGTCAGCTTTTCAGGAGCTGAAGGACAGACTTACGTCCGCCCCTGTGCTAGTATTGCCAGAGCAAGGGGTTAGATACACTATATCCACTGACGCGTCTAGCGTTGGTTTGGGTTGTGTCCTTATGCAGAGGGACAGGGTAATTTCGTATGCCTTGAGACAATTAAGGAAGCACGAGGAGAATTACCCTACACACGACCTAGAGTTGGCAGCCGTTATATTCGCACTGAGACTTTGGAGACACTACCTCTACGGAGAGGAGTTCGAGCTCTTTTGCGACCACAAGAGCCTCAAGTACATATTCACGCAGCGAGACTTGAATATGAGGTAGCGACGATGGATGGAGACGTTGAAGGACTTCAAGTTTGAAGTCTCTTACCATCCTGGGAAGGCGAACCTTGTGGCTGATGCGTTGAGCCGCAAGAAAGCGATAGAGTTTGCGGCTCCGCTGATGGTTGCCGAGTGGGATATGGTTGAGTTTTTGCGAGACTTTGAGCAGAAACTCACCGTAGAGGAGCCATTTGAGTTCATCGCACATGTACAGGTACGATCTCAGATCGATGACCGAGTCATCGAGGTGCAGAGGGACGATGCGCATCTTACTGAGCTTCGAGAGCAGGCCAGTGATGATGTTGACGCCGACTGGCGAGTTGGTATGGATGGGGGCTTACGTTACCATGGCCGCCTATGCGTCCCAGATGTCTCTGACTTGAGACGAGAGATTCTCGAGGCTGCGTATTCTACTAAACTCGCGATGCATCCAGGCAGTACAAAGATGTATCGTGACGTGAAGAGGACGTATTGGTGGGAAGGTATGAAGACCCATATAGCTGAGTTCGTGTCCCGTTGTCTCACTTGTCAGCAGGTGAAGGCAGAGCATCGCCGACCACCTGGACTTTTACAGCCTATGCCGATTGCAGAGTGGAAGTGGGATTTCATTTCCATAGACTTCATTTCTGGGTTGCCAAAGACGAGGAAGGGACATGATTCCATTTGGGTGATCGTCGACTGATTGACGAAGTCGGCGCACTTCCTACCGATCAGAGTTACGAACTCTGCAGACGAGCTGGCTAGATTGTACATCCGAGAGATTGTGCGTCTGCATGGAGTTCCGTTGGAGATCGTGTCGGATAGAGACACGCGGTTCACTTCTATTTTCTGGACTCGCATTCAGGAGGCTATGGGTGTGAAGTTGAAGTTCAGTACTGCCTTCCACCCACAGACGGACGGACAGACGGAGCGAGTGAACCAGATCCTGGAGGACATGTTGCGAGCTTGCGCATTGGACTTCAAGGACAGTTGGGATGACTGCCTTGCATATGCGGAGTTTGCGTACAACAATAGCTTCCAGGCGAGTATCGGCATGGCACCTTATGAGGCGCTGTATGGGCGACCTTGTCGCGCACCGCATTGCTGGTTAGAGGTCGGTGAGCGTAGCTTGATTGGCCCAGAGTTGGTGCAGGCGACGTCAGAGAAGATTGATATTATTCGACGTCGGCTTCTTACAGCGCAGAGCAGACAGAAGAGCTACGCCGATACGAGACGGAGGCCACTAGAGTTCACAGTCGGGGATCACGTGTTTTTGCGAGTTTCCCCTATGAAGGGAGTCCTTCGGTTCGGGAAGAAGGGGAAGCTGGCACCGCGATTCATTGGTCCATTCCAGATCCTCGATCGTGTGGGAGCAGTGGCTTACCGATTGGCTTTACCTACACCCCTCGCGAGCGTCCACAACGTATTTCATGTTTCTATGCTGAAGAAGTACGTTGCTGATCCTTCCCATATCATCAGATGGGAGCAGGTGCAGTTAGGAGAGGATGTTACTTATATCCTGCGACCGACACGCATCTTAGATAGGAAGGAGCAGGTACTGCGTAGCAAGGTGATTCCTCTTGTGAAGGTACTATGGACGCATCACTCTGAGGAGGAGGCTACTTGGGAGACAGAAGCCGAGATCAGAAAGAACTACCCACAGCTTCTCGAGGAGTACGAACAGGTACAAATTTCGAGGATGAAATTATTTGTTAAGGGGGATAGATTGTAACGCCCGTGAAAAATCTGTACTTGGGCTCGAGTACCAACTCGACCCGAAATCGCGTAGAATTAAATTCCATGGAAATTAAGCATGAGTTAGCTAGCGCAACGCTAGAGTAGCTGGGAAATAGTCCCTGATCACTTTAAATACGTTCTACAAGACCCAAATCGAGTAGAACAAACAACTCTACAATACTCTATAACCTCGGATCAAACTCTAAGCAGGTTTGTTCTCTGGACCACATTGAAATTTTATATTGGATTTAGACCGCGCGTCGAAGGTCCGATACCTCCTATCTTAGACCGTTAGAACCGCCCAGCTGGACTTGACAATCATCTCGAAAATCAAGTCAAACCGATAATCACAGACTATTTCATTGAACCCGGACTGAAGCGACCGCGAATAGGGACAGAATTGGAATTTCAAATTCAAATCTGGCACACGACTTGACGCGTCAGTATTAAGCGTTCTGACCGTCAGAATTCATCCAGATTACACCCTCGGATCAGGAAAAATTTCTATTTATTATCATGAGACTTTCAGCCCTGATCTACGTGTAGTGACCGCTGAACTGAAACTGGTCCCCTGCCAGACTGAAAACTTAATACGAGCTACATCTGGTACATATGAGCTTAAGTCCGATCGCACTCAACCAGGGGACCACCAGAAAGCAGCTTTTGAATCGAAACAGCCCCGAAATGGATAGGCACCAAGTAAACTTCGTTCCGGAGCCTATTTCTGGCGTTTTTAAGCTTATAAAAGGGGTTGAAACCCTCATTTCTCTCTCCCATCCGAAAATTGCAAACCCTAGGAAAAGGAGAGAGAGTTTGAGAGAGAGATTGGAAGGGATTTTTCCCGCTTCCGAGCCACCGATTGCTGCTGCTTCAGCACCTCTTCCCAATCACCTGGCTGGTGATTTCTCCGTTCTTTCAGGTACAAAACAACCTTAGAACTTGCTGATTTAGGGTTTATCCCGATTTAGGGCGTGTTAGCTAACGTATTTCATAAATCAGGTTCTCCTACTGCCGTAGACGAAGCGTACACGCTCCGTTCAAAATCACGCTTTCGTAAGAGACTAGGTGAGGATTTTAGACGCTTTGATTGACGGTTTACAACGCTTTCAATGTCGTTTAATAGTAGATTATCGACGGCATCGCCGTTTGACATGTACAACATGCTCTCCGTTTCCCGTTTCGTAAATTAACGAAGAATATGAGATTTAGGGCATTTTAGTCATTTGTAGGAAGTACGGTCTACATGCATATTTTGCTGACGTGATTGACATGGTTTGTTGTCGCATTAGGGAGTTAGGAATGCTTGCATAATCAGTTTGGCGAAGAGATTCGCCTAGTTACGCACTTTGGGTCGACATACTATATGTAGACTTAAGTGTGTAATGTATGTGTTTGTATAAATGCTTGTATTAGTATGTATTGAATTAAATGATGTTATGTAGTAGTTTGAGAATGATTTCTTGATTAATATGCTGACCTAAATGATTTCCTACATGTTGACCATATGCATGATTCCATTACATGCATGGAATGTATGTGTTTGAAGATTTGCTTAAGTTGAATGTTATAACATGTGTTAACATGCTCACATGATTGTATTTCAATTCCAATACCTTTGCATATATTGTTAATGTGATTTCATAGATGTGTGGGACTAGACTTAGTCCAGGCAGTCGGTAACCGAGCGAATTCGTGGCTGACTGGTCATAGCCACGAATGACGCGTCGATGAACGTGATTCGTGTTTAGAGTTGGCGGCAGTGGTTAGGCCACGCGAAGTGTTTTACGCACTTCATGTCGTTCGACTTGAGATGCGATCGCGCTAGTCGAGCCCGTCAAGTAACCCGACTGGCCGATGTATGTTCACCTTGTATGTGTCATAACTGCTTGAACCTAGGGTACTGAACTTACCACTGAAAACCCTGTTAACCATGTTACCTTGATCCACGAAGACTCATGAGCCGGGCATGGTGGTATGGGACACCGTGGTCGAGCTGTCGGCCTACGCTGGGGCCACAAACCTCCCCGTAGTGACCAGTGAGCACCTAGACTCGTGAGCAGATTATGGTGGTATGGAACACTATATTCTAGTTGTCGGCCTACACTGATCAGGCGACGAGCCCTTTGTAGTGACCGCGAGCGTATTCTGAGTCCACGGGAGGCGACGACCCTTTTGTTGCAGTAGAGTACGGTAGGCCTGTATTGATAAGGTGATGGGGGAGCGGTGCAACGAGTGCGAGCAACAGCCCTGGCAGCCCTTGCTGCGACCTACGAAATATACATCGTATGAAATTACTAGGAGTGACGACCCTAGACAGGATCTGTGTTGGGATTGATACAAGGGAAGTACCTTAGTTTCCCAATCTTGCTGTTTGAATGGACTAATAACAACTTGAAAATCATATCACCATAGCATTGCATGTGCCTGGAAGATGTGGAGCACTCTAAGGAGTGTGGCATGCCGCGGTCGTAAGATGTTGCCGCATGAGGGTGATCGTCGATGAGGGCATACATCACGTCATATCATCTTGCATTAACAACAGTATTAGGATTGTCTGATTTACTACTTTACTATTATCGCGTGATTGAATTGTGAACATGCTAATCTTTGCTCTATGATTCCACTGAGTTGATCACTCATTCCCACGTTACGGGATGGTGTTTGCAGCACCCACCAGACCCTGTTGTAGATGCAGGTGAGGCTGAGATCCAGGAGGTGGAGCCAGAGATCGACGAGGACCAGGATGAGTTCTCGTATATGCAGTATCACGACGGCTTCCCGTAGGCGACCTGGATCGAGGGGACATCAGTGGGACTTTTTTTTTTAGAACATTATTCTTTTGTTTATGTACATGTATATGAGACTCAGAGATGTAGTCATACTTTGGAGACAGATGAGATTTACTTTATTTTTCCATACAGTGATATATATTGTTTAGTCTTCCGCTTGCTTTTATCACTAGATCTGAAGTATGAATTGCAGTTTTGGTATACTTTTACTCATGTGAATGCTTTAAATCAGACAACAATGAATCATAACCATTTTTGTTGCATAAGTGACGGTCTGGAACTCGGGAGTTGAGTTTATACACGACCCCCGATTTTCAGGGTGTTACAATGTATGTAACCTATCCATGTCATCCACCTTCGTGGGACCCACTTGATGGATGTGTAAGACTTACACTGTCTAGGCCATGTGGGCCCTACCTTAATGGTGATGGGAAAACACAAATATCAAATTGATCCAAATCAAGTGGACCACATCCATGTGGGACCCACCTTGATGAAATATTCACACCGTCCGTCCAGTGTCCCTGGATGCTGGACGTGGACAAACTGAAGTGTGTACAGACAGTGGGATGTACTAAAAGTAAGCAAAAATATTAGCTTGATTCAAAATTTCTGATGGGCCGCTCATGCAGGACCCACTTGATGTATGGGTCTAATCCACATTGTCCATTCCATTCCCTATCTCTTTTTAGACGTTGAGCCGAAATACGAGGCCAATCCGATTATCTAGCAGGCTATGTCATAGAAAATAGTGGTTTCTACCAATAAAATCCATTGGGCCTACTCCGATGTTTCTATACACCAAAACACATCATATATTGGGCTCATTTGGTTAGTCATGAGCTGTAGAATCCAATGGATGGAGCGGATCCTCCTAATACGGGCCCCACTTAGGAAAAACCTCAGAAAAATAAATAACAAAAAAATAATATAAAACATGCAGCAGGTGCTGCTGCTGCTAACGTCCAAAGGATGTGGAGCGGCGTCCTACTGCACTGTGGATGAAAAGGCCAGGAACCATGGGTCCCAGCAATGATGCATGTGTTTTATCTATGCCGTCCACCCATTTGTTGGATGGCCAGTGGACCCCACCCTTGATGTCTATGTTACATCCAAAATATCCATCCAGTTAGCGAGCTTGCCTTAACGCTTGAGACAAAATGAGGCAGATCTACATATCAAGTGGACCACATAGCAAAAAGCAGTGGAGATTGAGCATTTTTCATTGAAACCCTTTTATTATCATAGAAGTTTTGGATCAATATTAAATTCGTTTTCCTCTTAATTCAAGTCTTTAAGACCTTATGAACAGATTAGATGGAAAATCAATGTTATGGTGGGCCCTGATCATGAGGCATGTGTTATATCTATTTTGTCCATCTGTGAGGACCCACCTAGATGTATGTATTTTGTATTCACAATGTCCATTCATGTGACCCCCACGTGATGTACATGTTGTACCCAAGTCCTATTAATGGGCCCATTTGAAACGAGCCGGCCCACCCCATTATGTGGTATATGAGGCCCATTTGATGAGGCCCAGGTGATGTATTTATGGTGTATTTGGTGAGGCCCAATATGATGCATTTAGGGCCCATTTGAGGAGGCCCAATGTGATATATATTGGTCCATGGGTGAGGCCCAATATGATGTATTCAAGGCCCATGGATTGAGGCCTAGTGAGATGTATATAAGGTCCATTGCAATGTGTGATTCCACCATGATGTATATAATAATGTTTATAGCAGGCCATGCCTTGGGAGTAATAATGGTTTGACTCCCACATTGTAAGAATAATGTTGGTTAAATGTCCACATTGTAACTCTCCCTAGGGCCCATTGATAGGCCCATACTGGTTGTGTGTATGCCGTCTAGGCCCATCTTCGTTATGAGGATAGTTCATCAGGTTATAACATGCTTAGTATAAT
This sequence comes from Magnolia kwangsiensis, assembly GCA_037074715.1. Taxonomy (NCBI): domain Eukaryota; kingdom Viridiplantae; phylum Streptophyta; class Magnoliopsida; order Magnoliales; family Magnoliaceae; genus Magnolia; species Magnolia kwangsiensis. Next base: position 35,516,105 of record CM073587.1, on the reverse strand, counting down.
TTCATGACTCATGACATACGCATCATATGTATGCTTGATATGAGTAGTGATTGATCATAGCATATGCCATTGGGTAGATTATTTATGGGACTCACTGATAGGAGTTTCCCACCTGAGTGCACAGTATGCGTAAGATTGCTGCATGACTGACGGTGTGACTCATGCATCTTGCATATATGTGATATGATCATTGTACGCCCAAGTGACATCAGGGCCATAGCCTCCACAGGAACATCGTGGATAGCTGTATCAGATACTAAAAAATATTAGCTCTAGCCTTGTGGGCACGTAGGATGTCCTCTGGTGAAAATTCCAGAACCTTTTTGGTACCAGGAGATACTCCAACGTCTGGACCAAGTGGATACATGAGCGTAGGAGTGTCGAATACTAATAGGTCACGTCTTCCACTGTGTCGTGGTTGGCTAAAAGGGGGAGTGGCCTTATCTGCCTGAGTCAAGGGGTTATAAGCTAGGCTGAGTTTGACCAGCTCACACATGAGTCTGCTATTGACGAGCTGGGTAGGTATTGGAAAACTACTAGTCAGAAAAATAGTGTGGTCTCTTTCACTTATTGGACTGTGTGGCTAGGGAGGCAGCAGTCAGTGTGAAGTATATTAGGCCCTGGTGATATCTCAGAGAGAAACTTTACTGATATGTACTCTTGATGAGGACTGGCATGCTTATTTTGCATCTCACATATGACATTTAGCTATGTAGGCCTTGCATCGCATGGCCTTGGTATGGTCGATAGCATTCATGCCTTGCATTACATAGCCTTAGTACGGCTGATAGTATTCATGGACTTACCAGCGTATTTCTACATTTCTCTGATACTCATACTTAGCACTTTCCTTGCGCACACACTTACACCACCCTCTAAGCTTTTGTAAGCTTATGCACGACCGTTGCATATAGGTGACGTTGGATCATGGCAACACTTAGGCAGGAGCACGTATTAAATTCTTTTAGAGCCTTTTGATCACCTTGTATTTTCCTTTCCTTATTGTACTTAAAGTTTTTGATATAGTGGATATGTGGTGATGTTGTTTTATGACTTGGTTATGCTTATGGTTATGCTCCATTACAAAAAAAATAAATCATACTGAAAATCCTCCTTCTAGGATCCTGGATCAGAATCTAGCATATGAGTGTTGGGGTCGAGAATGGGGCACTACGGAGGCTGTTGATGCCGGATTCTGTGATCGAAAATTTTGTGTGCCTATTTTTCGAGTTTGGGGCCTGACAGAAGTTGCTATCAGAGCATAACTTGGGAATACCTGAGGATCACATCACATATCTACTATGAACTTAGAATAAATAGGTCCTGAGTCCGGATAACTTAGCGATTTTTCGGCATAAACCCTTAACTTTATGCCTTTGAGAATTCTTAAGGCTGATAGGCCCTTATTCCTTCCTATGGGACATGCCGCATAGGAGAGTGACCCGAGTGACTCTCATTCCCCTGTGTGAGCTTGGCGCAGCCCCGATAGCACCCATGACTACAAAGTAGCTTTAGCATATGCTGCAGATGATGGCTGCTATCTTTTAGGGGCAGGGCGAGCAACCCGTTGTTACTCCAGCCCAGGCAGAGCAGGAGCACATGAGCACCCTTCTTAGAGACTTTCGATGACATGATCCCCCGCTCTTCCATGGCATCTCAGACCCTACTGCAGCGGAGATATAGTGCTCCGAGTTAGAGAAGATTTTTAACACTATGAGATGTACAACCCAGCTGTGGGTTCTGTTAGTTATATTTCTTCTCCAGAGTGTGGCTCAACACTAGTGGGCATCAATCACCCGAGCAACATCGGCCGATTTCGAGTGGACCTGGGAGGAATTTGTAGACCGGTTCGACCGGAAGTTCTTTCTTAAGCACGTTCGACAGGAGCGTGCATTAGAGTTCGAGACTTTGGCCCAGGGATACATGTCCGTGTCATAGTATGAGGCATGTTTCATCGAGCTATCAAGGTTCGCTACGTATCTTATCAATGATGAGGGGTTGAAGGCCCATCGTGTTAAGAACGACTTGCGTCCTTCCCTCAGGAGCCGTGTGATCGGACATATGCTTCTAACGTTTGAGTAGATTGTGTAGAGGGCCCAGGTCTATAAGGAAGATTGGGCTAGTTTTCAGAGGGCCCGCAACTAGAGAGGAGACCAGAAGAGGAAGGTGCTCTCCTGTAGCTCCCATCAGCAACAACATCCACAACAGCGACGCATGACCCACCCAGCATTCTGAGCACCAGCGGCACCCCTAGCACCACCTCCAGGACCGTTCCCAAGTACTTGCTTTGGATGGGGAAGGAAAAGACATCACAGGCATAAGTGTCCCCATCCGTAGCAGCAGCCGAGGGCACCGTATCAGCCTCTGTAATAGCCCCATAGCAACAGCAGCGACCACAGCAACAACCTCTTGGATCTCCCCCACAATAGCAGAGGCAATAGATCAGGCTGTCACAGAGGCATCATCAGCAGCATCAGAGAGCTCAGAGAGGACATGCACCTCCCCAACAGGCCCTGGGCAGATTTTATGTTGTCCACCAAGGCCCTCAATCATCAGGAGGGGTCGTCGAGGGTACTCTCCCTGTTTCTATATGCATTACACGTGTATTATTTGATTTTGGCACATCACATTCCTTTGTGGCTGATGATTTTTGAGGATCGAATGGTTTTCTATTGGAGTCTGCTCGTGAGGGTTTGTCGGTATTGACGCCCTTGGGGAAGACTGCAGTGAAAGACCGATTTTTCTCATCTTACCCCATCCTGATTGAGGATATCTTTTTGCATGCTAATCTGTTCGTATTGCCGATGTCCGAGTTTGATGTTATTCTAGGCATGGATTGGCTCACCGAGTACCACGCCATATTGGACTGCTCCGTGAGGACACTCATGTTCTGTATACTCGGCATGCTAGAGTTTCAGTTTTTTACCGAGCTCAGAGAAGAGTAGCTTTTCTGCCTATTATCGTGTGCTGTTAAGGAGTCAGTTGCTTTGAGTATCGACCAGCTCCCGATCATTTGTGGTTTTTCAGATGTGTTCCAAGAGATTCTAGAGTTACCACCTCGTCTACACACCGAGTTTCAGATTGATCTTGTACCCAGTACCGTGCCTATTTCGAAGGCCCCGTATCGTATGGCACTGTTGGAGTTGCAAGAACTACAGAAGCAGTTAGATGAGTTGTGCGATCTAGGCTTTATCTGTCCAAGCAGTTTACCGTGGGGAGTGCCGGTACTCTTCTTGAAGAAGAAGGATGGCTCATTGAGGTTTTGCGTAGACTACCGCGAGCTCAACAAGGTCACAATCAAGAAAAAGTACCTACTCTTAAGGATCAATGATTTGTTTGATCAGCTACAGGAGGTGTAGTTCTTTTCGAAGATAGACTTATAATCCAGTTATCATTAGGTTCGGGTCTGAGATGAGGATATCACGAAGATAGCCTTCAGGATGCGCTATGGTCATTTTGAGTTCCAGGTCATGTCTTTCGAACTGACCAATGCGTCCACAGTATTCATGTAGTTGTTGAATGAGGTCTTCTGTCCTTATCTCGACCAGTTTGTTGTGGTGATCATCAATGACATTCTGATATATTCGAGGACCTGTGAGGAACATGAGAGGCATCTAGAGATTACCTTGTAGACCCTCCGTGCACACCAGCTTTACCCGAAATTGGAGAAGTGAGAGTTTTGGCAGGAGGAGGTGAAGTTCCTAGATCATGTGGGGATGAGGCAGGGCGTTGCAGTGGACCCCTCAAATATTGATGTTGTGTGTCAGTGGGGCTGGCCTAAGAACGTATCCGAGATCCACAGTTTATTTAGTTTGGCGGGCTACTACCGATGTTTCATTGAGGGATTCTCTCGTATTGCAAACTCGTTGACCAGGTTGACCTAGAAGGGCGCCGAGTTCATTTGGAGCAACGCTTGTGAGCAGGAATTTGTGGAGCTGAAGGACCATCTCACGTCCACTCCTGTCCTCACTCTTCCCTCTAGAAGTGATGGATTTCGTATTTACTGATGCCTGGCGAGTTGGCTTGGGTGTTGTCCTGATGAAGCATGAAAAGCTGGTGGCTTATGCGTCTTGCCAACTCAAGGTCCATGAGTTGAACTACCCCACACATGATTTGGAGCTGGCAGCAGCGGTCTTCGTATTGAAGGTGTGGAGGCACTATCTTTATGGGGTGAGGTTTGAGCTCTTCTCCGAGCTTGAAGTATCTGTTCTCTCAGTCCGAGCTGAAGATGAGGTAGAGGCATTGGATGGAGCTCCTGAAGAACTATGATTTTGATCTTTAGTACCACCCGGGCAAGCCGAACGTAGTGGTGGATGCCCTCAGCTGTCAGCCACGAGGCCTGGTGGCGCACATGATGATTCAGGAGTGAAAGATGCTTAAAGATGTCTCTGCATTTGACTTCGAGATCGGTTTATAGTCTTCTATTGTGCAGTTATTGAGCCTATCAATTCTACCCTCTCTTATCGCAAGGGTGATCGAGGCTCAGCAGACAGATGAGTCAGTGTAGAGTTATCAGGCAGAGGCAACATCTGAGAGTTAGTCAGTGTAAAGCCCCGAAAATCAGGGGTCGAGCAAAGCTTGACTCCTGAGTTTCAACGCATAACTTATGCAACATAGATAATGATGTTTAAATATTGTCTATATTAACGCATTAAACATGAGTGGGATTACACTAAATCATCATATCATACTCCAGAGTTAATGTACTTAAGTAAGCGGAAGACAGATGAATATATTGAGTATATATGTGTTTCATAACCTCAAGAGTATGAGCGTGCTACCGAGCTGAATATATATATAATTTGTTCTAAAATATACAAAATGATAAAAATGTGAATGTACAACTAATCCCTGTAATCCCGACGATGTAGCTCTATGTGTACACAGACCCGCTTAAGAGCTGAACATATGAGAACTCCTCCTCATCTAAGAAATCTGGCTCCATCGTGTAAGCCTCATCATCATCTGCAACTAAAACAGAGTCTGGTAGGTATTTTAAAACACCATCCCAGAGTGGGAGTGAGTGATCAACTCAGTGATACTATAAGGTAAAGGTTAACATGTTATCAATTCAGTATACTATAAGGCATGGGCTGAAGCAAACCAGGAGGTCGATGGTGCTCGGCCTTGACCTGTTGGCACGTGAGACAATGAGATACATAATCTGCCATGTAGGCCTTCATGTTGTCCCACCATTATGAACTCTTCATGTCTTTGTACATATTTGTAATGCTCAGATGCATTGTCATCCTTGAATTGTGAGCGGCGTCCAGGACTTCCTTTCTGAAGTTATGGAGGTTCGAGATGCATAGGTGGCCGCGATATCTCAAACCTTCATCTAAGCCAACCCTCCATTCGGAATCTTCATTATCACTTGCTCGCCTTCTCATCTTCACCAACAGTTCATCTTCTTTCTGTGCCGTAATGATTTGGTCATCAATAAGCAGCTGCACATGGATGTGTGCGATGCTCTTGAACAACTTCTTTACTGTAAGCTTCTGTTCAAAGTCTCGCACAAACTCTACCATATTCCATTCTTCTATCATTAACAAAACTGAAAATTCTATTATCTTCTTACGGCTTAAGCATCAGCCACAAGTTTGGCCTTACCAGGATAGTAGGAGACCTCAAACTTGAAGTCTTTAAAGGTTTTCATCCAATGTCGTTGCCTCATGTTCAGGTCTTTCTGTGTGAATATTTACTCGAGGCTCTTGTGGTCGCAAAAGAGTTTAAACTCCTCTCCATAGAGCTAATGTCTCCAAAGCTTTAATGCGAAGATAACTACTGCCAATTCTAGGTTGTGCATGGAGTAGTTTTCTTCGTGCTTCCTCCACTGTCGCAAGGCATAGGCAATCACCCTATCCTTCTACATAAGAACACATCCCAAACCAACACGAGACACGTCGGTGTATATAGTATATTTGACCCCTTGCTCTGACAATACTAGCACGAGTGTGGACGTCAGCTTGTCCTGTAATTCCTGAAAGGCTGCTTCTACCTTCTCGTTCTGAGCAAACTTAAGATCCTTTCGAGTGAGTTGAGATAGCGGTCTGGCTATCTTGGAAAAGTCTTTAATAAGTCGACGATAGTATCCAGCAAGTCCAAGAAAACTCCTCACTTCTGTAACTAAACTGAGTTCCGTTACTTCTAGTCCTGAACTATGGTCACCTTAGCAAGGTCCACGGCAATACCTTTCTTGGACACCACGTGTCCCAGAAACTTGACTTCTTCCTTTCGGAAGTCAAATTTTCAGTATTGAGCAAACAATTGATTCTTCCTGAGAGTATCAAAGATTGTTCACAAGTACTCTTCTTGATCCTTTCTGCTCTTAGAGGAAAATGTCATTTATAAATACGATAATGAACTGGTACAGATATGGCCGAAACACCCGGTTCATGAGGTCCATGAATACGGCTGGTGCATTTGTAAGTCCAAACGACATCACGAGAAACTCATAGTGCCCAAAATTATTTTCGAATGCTGTTTTCTGTACGTCTTCATCCATGATGCACAACTGATGATACCCTGACTACAGGTTGATCTTAGAGAAATATCATGCCCCTTTCAACTGGTCGAACAAATCATATATCCTGGGCAAAGGATACTTGTTCTTCATTGTCACTTGGTTCAACCTGCAATAATCAATACACAATCACAGCAATCCATCCTTCTTGATAAATAAAATAGGTGCTCCCCAAGGAGATACGCTAGGCCGTATGAAACCTGAATCCAACGAATCATCAATCTATCTCCTCAATTCCTCCATTTCACATGGAGGCATGCGATACGTCGGTAAAGAAATAGGTGTCGCACCAGGCACAAGGTCGATAGTAAAGTCGATCTCACGCCGAAGAGGTGTTCAGGTATCGTCCTGAATACGTATGTGAAATGTTGGACTAAAGGGGTGTCTCCAAGTGTTGTACCATCAACATTCTCCAACAAGGAAGCGTAATAACTAATGCGAAGGGCCAACTGACCTGAACTGGGAAAGTAAAGGCCGTTCCTTCAGGCTTATGTATTGTTACCAATCTAATATCACAATCGATCTCGACCATCATTTTGGAGAGCTAATCCATGCTAAGGATGATGTCGTAATGATGCAGTGGGGTGACAATCAGGTCAATGTGCACCGTTTTGCTCCCTAAGTCTATCGGGCAATCTTTATAAAACTTAGTAGCGTCGGAAAGAGTCCCCATTGCAGTAAGGACTCTCACCCCAATCATAGGGGTACTGCTCAACCCCAAACGCTTGAATGTAGAGCATGATACTATCAAGATAGTGGACTCGGTGTCCACCAATAGAAATACGGGTGTACCTTGAATGTGGACAGTGACTTCAAAGCTTAAAGGCATTGCAGTTGCTGTCTCAGATGCCCCAGCTGCCCGTGCATAGACACGTGCCTGTTGAGGATGATTTGGTTGCGCTGTCATAGGTCGTTAAGGTGACCTATTTTGAGGTACAAGTGGTTAGTAAAATGGTTGTGTTGGCTGTGCCGATTGTAGAGATGGAGCTGATATAACTTGCAATTACTGATGGTTGATCTTCTAAGGCAACATAAAACCATTGTCCCTCATCTTAATGAAGCAATAGGTGTCTGTATGGCCCATCCTCTTACAGTAGGTGCACCAAAGAACTAATTTCCTCTACTGTGTCGGTGGAGCCATAAGCTTGAGAGGCGAATCTGCATGTGGTCCCTTGTCGAGGAACGACTGGTTCGGCAATTCAGGCCGAGGCCTCGGGCCCATTGGTAAATGTGTATGAGACAGTTCATCTCCATCCTACTCAGCTCGCAGGGACATGTTCACTAGCTCAGCATAGTTGGGAATGCTAGCGCAACACATCTTTGTGCAGATTTTAGACCGCAAACCATCTAAAAAACACCACATTTTCATCAGATCATCTGCTAGGATCAAAGAAGCGTATCTAGCTAGCTCCATAAATCTATTATCATATCCTGACATGGTCATTCCTTCCTATTGGAGGTGAAGGAACTCACCCTCCTTTTCATTACGGTAAGTGAGGGGGAAGTACTTTCCATAAAATTGAGTTTCGAATACATTCCATGTCCACACATATCCTACAGGAACGGTTCGTAGGATGCTGTCCCACCAAAGACTAGCCTCCTTCTCGAGCATATACGTAACTAATTCAACTTGCTCTCTCTCAGTGTAATGCAGTGGCTTTAACATCTTAGAGATGCGATCTAGCTAGTATTCAGCTTTCTCGGACCTGTGGGTGCCCGCAAAGGTGGGAGGTTGAAAGCACTGGAAGCGTTCAAATGGACCGCTGGTAGTCATATTTCTAGCAGGGTGCACAGGTGGTGCTGGCAGGACCGTACTCATGCTTTGGGCAATGGCCCCAGCAATAGTGGCCTAAACCTGCTGCTTCTGCTGCATTAGGGGCATCATCTTCTCCAACCTATTAGGGGGAGGAGTCACCTGAGGCATGTATGATGTTGATGAGGATGCACAGCTCTGTTCCAAACCGGTGGTGGACAAGGTGTTTTCCCATTAGTGGGGCCAGTGGCCAGCTGAGAATCCAGCATTGTCTCATAATTTGGGGCCATGCTAGGGTCTGTCTGGTTATTGTTTAGGGGAGGTCCCCATCAATCGATCTGCCAAGTGCAAGACGTGTCATATTACGAGTGGTTTTCGAAGGCATTCCCTATATACAACATATGGTGCAACATGTGTAAGATTTTGAATAATAACACTCAAATTTTCTTTTCAAGCATTCTACCCATTCCAAATCAAAAGAAGCTTCATGCATTTCATTTAACTAAAATTGTCATAATACATGAGATGTAGTCTTACATGGATCATGACAGAAGATGCATGTGAGCTAATCTAACAAAATCTTTAAACACTAAGCACACCAACATCCAACTAAGCCTGCCAAGGCTATTATAAAGGAAAACAAGAAACAAGGAAAACCCAAAGACGATTACAACATATGACTAGTCTGACTCTAGTAAAGGTGGAGGTGCACCCTTATCCTGCATATAGCACAGGAAGGCCTTTAGAGTACGAGACATCCACTTGAATTTCTATTTTAGGTAGGCCTGATCCTCTTTAATTTTGGCTATGCGATCTTCCAAGGCAGCCCGATCATGGCGGTCGTCATGTGTAGCAGTAGGAGGCTCCCTATATGCATCTTGGGCCTCCTCTTCTTCCTCTTCCTGCTCTTCCTAATCACTTCCCTCTTCATCATCGCCTTCTCCCACACTTTCTTCCTCTATTTCATTTTCCTCCTCCTCTTCACTACTTCTTCCTCTTCTTCTATCTCATCCCCATACTCATCGAGCATTGTTTGTCGATGCTTGGGGCCTATGCCCATATTGTTGAGCGTAGTGTCACAGATGATGTGAATCGGGGCATATTTCTCCATATGGAGTTGGAAGCAAAAAATTTTGGGCGATCTTGCAAATAAGTCAACCGAAGGGAAGTGAGACATCTCCCCATGTAGACCGTACAGTTCCCACAATCTGAGACAAGATGAATGTAGGTAGGCGTAGCTTGTCTCCCTAACCAGCTTTATATAAGAAATCCACCACGAGCCGAGTGCACTCCATGCGGTTACTCCACCTGGGATATACATTATATGTAAAAATGTGGTGGAGTAGGCAGAAATTGTTCGTCATTTTAGTCGATGCAAGGCTATTTCCTCGCCTCCACCACTCAAGCTAGCCGCAAAGGAACCGCGTGCGGTGATTTCTTTCTCATTCACATGTAAGGTTTGATTAGCTAGTGTGTACAAGTCCACTCTCCATACCCATGATACGAGCTATCATGTCTACATTGACTATGGCCTCATCTCATCCCAAAGGGATAGTAAACTACAGAGGCTCCAGTAGTGGGTCCTGTATGTGGGCGTAGAAGGCTCGCACAATGCCTTCACTCCCATGGGCATTTCCCTCAAATATGGGACCCCATCCATTTTCTAGGAGCATGTTCATTACTGGGTACAACCCGAAAGCCTTTCGTCCACATGAGCGATGAATATAACTTTTTAGTTACGGAACCTACCAAATTTGACGCCCGATGGTAGCGATCTTTTGATAGGGATCTGCAGGTCAAGTTCCCATTTTGATCTTATTTCTCACTCGGCGCTCGTGCTTGCTTCGGTGCCCGTCTTCTTCCTCGAACGGGTTTGGTGGCTAGGCCCGACTTTATCCGTGAACGCCCTCTTCTTCCCCATAAGGGAAAGGAGTGTGAAGAGGGAGAAAATAGTAACAACTAACTCAAAAAGAGTCATGGGGTTGGAAAAGCTTGAAAGGTGAGATGGGTTTATGGATTTAAAGGGCTATGAGACACAAAAGAGAGCTTTTGTGCTCAAATAGGTAGGAAATGGAAAGATAGAGGGTTGTAAGAAAGGGGTTTTGAGGAAAATGGTGGTGGATAGGTGTGTAATGTAGAAGAAGAAGAAACTTTATGTATAGGAGAGAGATTTAAGAGAGAAAATGTGATTTTGGAGGGGTTTAGAGGGTTTAAATGGAGTGAAATGGAGTAGAATGGAGCTTGAGGAGTAAAATAGAGGCTCCCACACATGTTACAGGGCCCCAGACATGTGGGTGAGGGCGGTGGGTTGCCGGAACCGCGGGCCCACTGCAACCCACTGGAGGTGGGTACGGCGCACTGCCAACTGGACGGTGCTGCCATGGCCCTATGGATTGCAGGCGGTGTCGTCGCATGGGGTGGTGGCCTCCCCCTCTCGAGGCTCCAAAATGATGCGGGGGACCCCCTGAGTCCCACCGTATTTTATGGTGTGGGCTCCTATGCCCTCAAAATGCATTTTCTCGGTCCATAACACACATATTCACACCTTTTGGCATGTTTCAAGTTTGGGATTCACTGACTAATAGTTTAAAATTATCGACTGACAACCTTAGAAGGAATCAAGATCATTTCACAGGTTCTCGGATGCATACAGGTCACATTTTAACGGTCAATCTCACCCGTCGGCAAAACTTGGGATCCTATGATCATTTCTACATTTTTTCCCCCTTCACAAATCAAAGTGCATCATGGTGCATCGTGTTACCATAACCTAGGTCCATTTTAATCCAAATCATGCTTTGATATAACTTATAACGCCTCAAAAATTGGGGGTCGAGCAAAGCTCAACTCCTGAGTTCCAACGCATCACTTATGAAACATAGATAATGATGTTTAAATTTGTCCTATTAGCATATTAAACATGAGTGGGATTACACTAAATTAGCATATCATACTCCAGAGTTAATGTACTTAAGCAAGCGAAAGACTGAGATAAATATATCGAGTATATACGTGTTTTATGACCTCCAAAGTATGAACGTGCTATCAGGCTGAATATATACATAATTTGTTCCAAAATATACAAAATGACAAAATGTAAATGTACGACTAATCCATGTAATCCCTGTAATCCCGGCGATGTAGCATTAGGTCCACACAAACCCACTTGAGAGCTGAACATAAGATAACACCTCCTCTAAGAAATTCGACTTCATCGCATAAGCCTCATCATCACCTACAACTAAAACAGAGTCTGGTTGGTATTTTAAAATACCATCCCAGAGTGGGAGTGAGTGATCAACTCAGTGGTACTATAAGGTAAAAGTTAACATGTTATCAATTCAGTCAAGCAATAATGATATAGTAGTACAACAATCATATCCTAAATATTCTTGTTAATGCAGGGATGGTATGCTGTAATGATGCATGCCCTCTCTTACACTCCCTCAGTAATTTCATCTAACGATTGCGTATGGCAAACTTCCTAAACGTGTGCTTCCTCGCCAAAGCATATGTAATGCGGTGCATGATCGTGTTAGCCAAGTAATTGATTAGGCTCATTCATACAACAGATTCGAGAAGCTAAGGTACCTCCCTTTATATCATTAACCCAAACGAAAGATCCATCTAGGGTCGTCAATCCTAGTTAATCACATACGATAGACAAGGTGTAGGGCATCACTCCTAATGAAAAGCAGTGTATATGCAAGTTCAAGAGTTTACACTTGAAGTCACTATGGAGAGGCTCGTCACCTCAGCGTAGGCTTAGTTTATACTCGAAGTCACTACAGAAAGGCTCATCATCTCAGCGTAGGCCGACAGCTCGAATACAGTGTCCCATACCACTATATTTGGCTCACGAGTTGGGTTACTCACTGGTCACTATGGGGAGGCCCGTCACCCCAGCATAGATCGACATCTTGACCACGGTGTCCCATACCACCATACACAGATCATGAGTCTTAGAAGATCGTAGTACCATAGTTGAAATGGGTCTTTACAATGGCGGGGGTATCTTTGTGTCACGCCCCAAACCTGGAAATCAGATTCACAGGAATCCCGATCGTCGAATTCGGTGCTGACAGCCTCCATAGTATCCCATTCTCAGCTTCTAGCGTCCATATGCCAGATTTCGATCCTGGGATCCTATAAGAAGATTTTTTTAAAAAAAAATTCATTTTAGAGCAATTCGAAGAATATAGTTCATATCGACAGATCATCTGGACCGTACCATAAATAATCGTAGAGATAATGGTTTTCATTGTTAAACTAATCACAGGGCCCACCATATACTTTATTCCCCATCTGATCTGACATAAGGTCACTAAGACCTGGATTAAGGGGGAAAAATAAATGTCATATTGATCCAAAAACCTTTGTGACCCAAAAAGGTTTCAATGGTGGACGTTCAATCTCCACTGTTTTCTGCAGTGTGGTCCACTTGATCACTAGATCTGACTTATTTTTAGTCTCAAGCCTTGAGACAGGCTAACCAAATGGATGGACAGCTGGATGCAACACATCCATCAGTGGTGGCCCCTGATGCTACCGTCTAGATGGACGAACGGATAAAACGCATACATCTAGGGTGGGTCCCGCCTGTCCAGTGTACTGGATGGGTGTGGTAAGACCCACGTGTCACGGTGGCCCCACGTCCATGCACAGATGGATGGTAGGGATTAAACACCACATCATGGTGGGGTCGTACCCTGCCAGACCTGCCATGATATTTTATAATATAAAAATATTATATTATATATATTATAATATGTTGGTGTATTTTTTGAGTGGATCTTTTAATCAACTCGTCCTTCACCAGCATAATAACAAATACAAAGGAAACCCTGACTAGAGCTGGGGAATCTCCGATGCTTAAGTCAGTTATGGGAATGATGGAAAAGGATGTAGGGTTTTTCTGTTGCGTACCTTTTTACCGTAAAGGAGATGGTCATTTATAAGTCTCAGAAAATCTGTCATATGAGGATTCTTCTCCTTTATCTTCAGAGATTTGATCTTTTTGACTGATTTCTCCCAATCCTGAGGATCTTGGGATCGGACACTTGTGCTTCTAGATTTTCGGGACAGTATTCGTATTTACACCACCTTTTCTTAGCTCGGCTCGGCCGTTACCTACTCTAGAAGAGTCTCCGCTGGCTTAAGAGAATAAGTTTGTTGCCTTCTTATGGGCGGAATAGTCTCGGTATCTATCCGTCATCCTTCCTTACTCCATGGCCAACGAAACCAACTTATTCGGTCGGTTTGTTCTGTCGGTCGGGTGGCTTATAATTTATTTAGCCTTTTGTCGGCTTACGCAGACACTGTTAACTCGCTGACCGAGTAACTTAAGTTGTCTTATACTTTTGCCTCTTGACCTTATGCAATATTCTCTCGGCTCTAACTATCATCTCAAATTCCTCGAGCAATGTCAGTAAGGTTGACCTACTTCATATCCGAGTCTTCGGACTTAACATATTTTTTCCCAACAGTGAGCCCCCTTACTCCTTGTGCCTTTCACGGCACCAAGGAGTAATGAGTTTTTGGGTTGTTTCACATCAAAGGCTGAGGTCATAATGAGACATTTAATGCTTTTTGAGTCGTCCTCAACACGTAATGGTTCATTTCCCAAGGCCGCACGAGTGGCTAGCCGTCAGGTCGTTTCTTCCGCGTATGGGCGCCAGATGCATGACGAAGGCATTACCGCCGTTAGTCGGCGTCGCCACGTGTCAAACGGGGGAGTCGAGGCAAGCATCATTTTGTTTTCCCATTAAATGCTCTTGCCATGTGGCAAGGCTATAAAAGTGGGTGGGAGAAGCGTGGGAATTTTATTTTCGCTATTCGTTCTCCCACTCCTCTGTTCTCTTTCGATTTTCCCTTTTTTTTCTTCTTCTCTCCCTCTACTGTTGTTTTCTTCTCCGTCATCTTCTTTTGCGTCCGTTGCTGCCTTCTCTGGTGAGTTTTTTCCCTCCCTCTCTATCGTCATTAATGGCTACGCATGGCTCTCAGAGCCCCCGGGAGGGAACTTCCGGTGATAAGGGTGATTCGCGACGCTTTTGGAATGTTGCGTAGCCACCCTCTTTACTGGCGGAGATCGTCGTTGATGCGGACATCACTTTTAGGCTTGTCAGGAGGGCCACTGAATCACTGGTAGAGCTTCCTGATCTGGCTAGTCCTTCTAATGGCGGGTCGTCTCTGGTAACCCGTCCAAGGAGACCTAATCAAGCGTTAGATTCGTTGGAGGAGGAAGAGGGAGAAGAGGAAATGAGGATCGCTAAGGGGGCTGCTGTATCGGCCCCCATAACTCGGTCGGCGCAGGCTTCTGAGTCATCTTCCGAGGTAGATGGGGCCGAGGATGATCTGAACGGTCCCATTACATCAATTTTAACCTATTCTGATCTGAACCGAATCTTAGCATGGTACCATGTTCCGGACTCGGTTATACTTCGACTCCCTCATCCGGAGGATTTTCCTGATCATCCCTCTGCTGGGATGGTCACAATTTTTTAGGTCTCGATGCAATGTGGGTTACGTCTGCCTCTCCAACCCATTGCTCAGGATTTTGTCTCGTGTCAAACTTGCTCCTGGTCAAATAGTCCAGAACGGGTGGAGGAATTTATTCGGGTGTGCAGTGCTATGGGATGAGCTTAAGTAGCCCCCACTGACAGTTGATGAATTCCTCTACCTGTACTAAGTAAGACCGAATCCAAATTTCCTTGACTTTTACTTTCTGAGCGCATGGTGAGGCAAAGGTGGCTCTCTTATAACCGACCCACCAACTTCCAACAAACAATGGAAGGAGAGATGGTTCTGAGTGTGCGGACAATGGGAGATGGCTGATCTGTGGCCCTTCGAGCCTCAAGTCTCCCGTTCGTTTCGCAAAGCAGGTGACTCGGCTTAATACCTTTTATTTCTCCATATTGTAACGCGTTGAATCTGACCTTATGGTGCCATGTAGATATTTCAAAGAAAAGGAGGAAGCTCGGATCCAATGTCCTAGCTCAGATCAAGGATCTGAAAAAGTTAAGTGCAGAGGATCGGTCTTGAAAGTTGCTACTACAATCAGAGCATCTTCATCTTGCAGGTTTAGACTCGTTTGTATCAGGTACCCCTACTGTGTTGCCATGTCCTCTTGGCGCATTGTCTGACTCACCTTTGTTCTTCTTTTTAGATCTTTCCAAGGCTCGACCCTTTCTTAAGTCGGCCTCCACTGGCATGGTTGAGTCTCGTCCTTCCCTCAAGCCGATCTCTAAGGTGAAGGCTCCTCCAAGGTCGGCCCTTTTATAGGGGACTCGGCCTTCGAAACAACCGAAGACAGCTCCAAAGGCAAAGGAGCCAGCTGTCCCATCTGCCTCTGTTCCAGCTGCTCCACCCGTAGTTATGTTCTCCGACCCTGATGAAAGGACGGAAGAGGTGGATGCAGCGCTTCCTGTGTCTCAGTCGGCCCCTGAGCCCGGGACTCGTTGTAGAGGAGGTGCCAAGACAGAGAGAGGGGTCGAGTGGAGAATCTTCAAGAGGGGAGATGACTCAACAGGAGCCATCGCCCTTTTAGAAGATTATATCGGGGATGATCCCTTGGGCCATCGCTCACGGGAGTGAGAAAGACTTTTCCAGCTACTACAATGCCCCCACACTACAGACCCTTGGTCATATGGCAAGGTTACTCTTCGAGATAACATCTTTCCTTTCTATTACTCTGCAACTTCTGATTTTGGGCTCTTGTTATAACTTGTCATTTCTCATTTACAGTTGGTCCCCTACATGGTCAAAGCTTGCTCGGAGTTGTCTGTGGCTCAGAAGCTTGCGGCTGAGGCAGAAACGGCTAAGAAGCTTGTGGCCGAGGCAGAGGGACGTCGTGAGATCGTCAAAGATCGGATCGGGATTATGACTGGTGACTTGTCAATCTCCAAGAAGGTTGCCGAGGATGCGAAGACTGCTCTTGAAAGCACTAAGACTGAGAGTGCTCGTTTGGCGTCGCTCTTGGCGAAGGCCGAGGAAGAGAATAGGTATCTTCTTCATGTCCACGGTGCTTGCGAGAGCGCTCTAGCTCAGGCCAGGGCCGACGCCGCGGCGCTCATCCAACAACCTCGAGAGGAGGCCAGCCCAGCTAAAGAGGCTCAGGACTGGGCCGTAGAAGCCTTTCTCGAGTCTTCGGAGTTCGAAGAAGAGAGAGACCGCTTTTATCAAGGTGGTTACAAGGCCTGCGTTCTGAAAATGAGGGCCGCCTTCCTCGAGCTTGACTTCTCTACATTCGAGGCTGATAGTCCGGAGGTCGAGGCTACCGATGATGATCATGCTGATGCCACTGTCGATGAAGAGGTTCCCTCTTCTACTATAGCTAGCCACGAGGCCGATCCCTCTGGGACTGCTTAGGGAGTAGTCCAATCTGGGACTGCTTGGTGAGTACCCCGACCGAGGGATAGTGGTTGTGCTTCATTTTTGGCACTCACGCCAGCGTAGTGTCTACTAATTTTGAGCTTATTTTGGTATCGTCATCAGCTCCTCAGGCTAGCTTTTACCCAGGGCCTGTTCAAGAGCATTTGTGACCAAGAGAGATTACTCCCTTTGTTGGGTCTAACCTTGTGCTTCTTCAATGTAATCGAAGTAGAGTTTGATATAACCCGATGTAAAACACCTAGTAATGATGAATGAAAATTCTCAATTTTATTGAATCGTCCCCATTTACATTCCTTTTTCATTCTCTTTTAGCATTCTCAGGGCCGTCCTAGGGGTAGTAGATTTTGAGATGCTCGACATTCCAGGGGTGAGGCAATAGTTGTCCATTTAGGTCCTCCAACCAATATGCTCCAGGTCGGATGGTACTCGAGACAACATAGGGTCCTTTCCAATTGGGTCCCAATGTGCCTGCACCAACTTCCTTTGTGTTTGGGAACATTTTTCGGAGGACCATATCCCCGACACAGAATCGTCTGACCTTAACTCGGGTGTTGAAGAACCGAGCTACTTGTCTCTACGGAGCCATCATTTGTAGCCGAGCTTCTTCTCTTTTCTCTTTTAATAAGTCAAGCTTGAGCGATAGGAGTTCTTCATTTTCCTGCTCACTGAATGAATTAACTCAGGCCGAACTTATTCTGATCTCAACCGGGGCAACTGCCTCCGAACCATAACAGAGTGAGAAAGGAGTTTCTCCCGTGGCAGTCCGAGCTGTGGTTCGGTAGGCCCATAATATATTCGGGAGTTCTTCAGCCCATGATCCTTTGGCTTATTTAAGCTTCCTTCGGAGATGTTGTTTAATAATCTTATTAATAGCCTCGACCTGTCCATTTGTCTGAGGATGATGAGGCGAAGCTAGACGTTTCGGATCATGAGATTACTGCACATCTCACGGAACTGCCTATTGTCAAAATGCCTTCCGTTATCAGTGATAATAGTTCACGGTATCCTGAACCGACATACGATGTTTTTCCAAACAAAGCTTGTAACCTTCTGTTCAATTATCTTTGCTAATGGCTCAGCTTCAGCCCATTTTGTGAAATAGTCCACTGCAACCACGACAAACTTGGTCTGACCCTTTCCCAAAGGGAATGGTCCAATGATGTTCATTCCTCACTGTGCAAAGGGCCAAGGACCAGTCATTAGGGTCAACTCCTCAGGAGGCTGCCTCGGGATAGCTGCGAATCGCTGACAGTTGTCGCACCTTTGGAGAAACTTCTTAGTGTCGTGTTATATGGTCATCCAGTAGTATCCCTGCCGCAGCATTTTATGGGCGAGTGAACGCCCTCCTGAGGTTTCCACATATTCCTTCATGTACCTCCCGTAATACGTAGTCGGCTTCATGAAAATTCAAACATCGTAGTAAGGGAACATAGAATCCTTTCTTGTACAGTACCCCGTTCAAGACAGTGTATTGCGACGCTCA
This sequence comes from Magnolia kwangsiensis, assembly GCA_037074715.1. Classification (NCBI taxonomy): domain Eukaryota; kingdom Viridiplantae; phylum Streptophyta; class Magnoliopsida; order Magnoliales; family Magnoliaceae; genus Magnolia; species Magnolia kwangsiensis. The sequence continues at coordinate 35,497,955 of CM073587.1, read as the reverse complement.
GATCTTTAGCCGTCGAGCCTCGGTGCGATCCTCAGGTAGCTTGCCCTCGTTGAGATAATGGACGATAGGATCGAACCAAGTAGGTTCCGACTCAATGGCATCTATACTCGGTTTAGCTACGTATTCGATCGGGACCGACCTAGGTATGACATCTTCGTCCGCTGAGGCGAGCTTTACTAACAAGTCAGCTTTGGCATTCTCCGTCCTGAGAATCCGAACTACTTCACATTGCTGAAATCCACCGATTAATTCTTTGGCCTTCTCCATGTATGCCTTCAGTTGTTCTTTCCGTGTCTGGTAAATACCTATAACCTAGTTGACGACTAACTGTGAATCACTGAAGACATTGAGATGAGTTACACCTAAACTCGCGGTGAGTCGAAGGCCAAGTAGTAAGGCTTCATATTCTACTGTGTTATTCGACGCTTGGAATCCAAGTCGTAAGGCATATTACATACAGGTTTGTTCGAGAGTCTCTAATACTACCCTAGCCCCGCTTGCCTTAGAGTTGGAAGAGCCGTCGACGAATAATTTCCAGGGGTCAGGGTCGGGCGATGGGTCAAGGGAAGAGGATGCCGATGCTACGATAATTCTGTCAAACTCAGACATTGTGTTATCCTGTGGAGTCACTTCGACAATAAAGTCAACCATGACTTATCCTTTTATGGTTGTTCTCGACCTGTACTATATATCGAACTCGCTCAACTTGATAGCCCACTTCGTAAGTCGGCCGGAAGCTTCTGGTTTCTGAAGGATCTGATGCAATGGTAAGTCAGTCATGACGATGATGGTGTGAGCTTGAAAGTATGGCCGGAGTCTTCACGAGGATACTACCAGGATCAAGGCTACCTTTTCAAGGAGAGGATACCTTGTCTCTGCCAGTAGTAATGCTTTGCTGACATAGTACACCGGTAATTGCTTTCTGTCACATTCTCGTATTAGAGCCAAGCTAATCGCTGCATCGGATACAGCCAGATATAAAATAAAGCTTCTCCTGACTTGGATTTGGATAACAGTGGTGGAGACCCGAGATATGATTCAGTTGCTGGAATGCTGATTCACACTCTTCCGTCCATTCCATCGAATGTTGCCCCTTCAATTGCTTGAAGAATGAGAGACATTTATAGGTGGCTCGAGACAGGAAATGGTTGAGCGAAGCTACTCGCCCGGTGAGCCTTTGTATATCTTTAATATTCTTGGGAGACTCCATGTCGAGTAGAGCCTTAATTTTCTAGGGATTCACTTCGATTCCTCGCTGACTAACAAGGAACCCGAGAAACTTCCCCGAGCTTACACCGAAAGCACACTTGTTCGGGTTTAGCTTCATTTTATATTTGTGCAAGGTTAAGAATATCTCTTCTAAGTCCGTAATATGGTCAGTCGCGCGTATACTTTTAACGAGCATATCATATATATACACTTCCATGGTTCGACCAATCTGCTAAGCGAACATTTTGTTCACCAATCTTTGATACGTCGCTCCGGCATTTTTCAAACCAAATGGCATCACTCGGTAACAATAAAGACCTTTATTAGTGACAAAGGTAGTCTTAAATTTATCGAATTCATGCATTACAATTTGATTATACCCAGAGTAGGCATCCATAAAACTAAGTAATTTATGTCCTACGGTACTATTTACCAACTAATTAATGCGGGAAAGAGGGAAGCTGTCCTTGGGGCAGGCTTTATTCATATTTGTATAGTCAATACAAAGACGTCACTTCCCATTGGCTTTTTTCACGAGCACGACATTAGCTATCCACTCTGAATAGTATATCTCTTCTATGAATTTAGCCTTGAGGAGTTTTCTGACTTCCTCTTTGATGATAGCATACCTTTCAGGGCCGAGAGGACATCTTTTCTATCAGATTGGCCTATAGGTTGGATCAATGTTGAGTTAGTGCGTCATGACCGAGAGATCGATCCCAGGCATATCTTCATGGTTCCATGTGAATACGTCGGCATACCATCGAAGCAAAGCGATCAAATCATCTTTAAGAGGTGACTTCAGGGACGAGCCGATTTGTACTACTTTCAATTCGTCTATCTCAGTTAATGGTTCCGAGATAAGTTCTTCCATTGGTTACCCCCGTTCGTGAGATACAACTCGAGGGTCCAACGACTCGATCATCGATATCTCTGTCGAAGCTTTTACTGTTGTTGCATAGCAGCGTCGAGCATCTTGTTGATCTCCTTTTATCATACCTACTCCTGACTTAGTCAGGAATTTCATGGAAAGGTGGTACATGGATACCACAGCTTGCAGGAGGCTTAAAGAAGGTCAACCAAGTATGGCGTTGTAGACGGATGATTAGTCGACGATCAAGAAGTCGACCATTATAGTCGTCTGGTGTAGAGGACTCCCAGTTATGAGTGGTAATGAAGTGATTCTTTCAGGAAGCACCTGTCCACCAGAGAATTCTATGAGTGGGGTTCGGACTGGGCGTAAAGCCAATCGCCCAATGCCCATCTTGTCAAATGCCTGAGTGAACATTACGTCCGCAGACAACCTAGTATCCACCAGTACACAGAACACTTTTCTGTTGGCAATAGTGAGAGCAATGACCAGCGCATCATCATGGGGATGATGAATGCCTCGAGCATCGTCTTCAGTGAATGAGATACAATACTTCTCTCTCTTTTTTTCTTTTGAGGGTCGAGATAGCAGGAGAATCTCAAACTCAGGATGATTAATGCTCTTGGCGTGATTCTTCCAATCATTATTGGAGTCTCCACCTCCTTGATGCCCACCAATGATAGTTTGGATCTCCTCCATGGGTCAGTTTTCACTCGGGCGTTCTTCTGCAGCGCCGGGTCCTTCCACATGTTCTCTGAGTCGGCCCTCTTTAATGAGCCGCTCGATTTCATCTTTTAATTGATAACAATCACTCGTGTTGTGACCATGGTCACGGTGATAATGACAGTACTTATTTTTACTCCGCCGATTCATATTCCCTTGGAGTTTCCCGGGCCAATTGACAAAGCCTTCATTCTCGATTTCCATCAACACCTGCTCCTGAGATTTATTCAGAGGGATATATGTAGAAAACCTTCTGTCATGTCATTTTCCTGACCTAGTGTCATCTCGCGCCCTATCATCCTTTCGCTTCTTCCCTCTAGCCAAGTCGACTTCTTTCTTGGCTGACTTTTTAGCCGAGGGTTTTGCGTTCTAGACCGTCTCGCGAAGAAGTCGCGTTTCTTCTGCATCTGTATATGTATCCAAGTGAGCCATAAACTCGCTCAGAGTCTCCAGCGGGTTTTTATCCAGGGATGCTAGAAAGGGCTTATCCTTAACTCCTTACATGAGTGCATTAAGTGTCGTCTCCTCCGAGTGTTTTCGAACCTAAAGAGATTCAAAGTTGAAACGCTTGATGTAGTCTTTTAACAGCTCTCCTTCCTTTTGAATTATGTTGTTCAGGTGTGTGGGCAGCTTCAGTTTCTTCTTTCCACCGATGAAGTTAGTAATGAAGGCATCGATGAGTTCTGCAAATGAATTGATTGATTTTGGTTTCAACTGTTTGAACCAAAGTCGAGCTACATCAGTTAACGTGAGGAAGAAGGCTCGACACATAATAGCATCTGAGGCATCATGCAACTCCATATAAGTTCTGAAGCATTCAATATGCTCAGTTGGATCAATTTTTTCAGAAAAGGGAGTAATCTGAGGTAGGCGAAACCTCTCCGATAATCGAGCCTGCATTACTTCATCCACAAATGGAGAAAATTTTACCTTGGACTTGGTCGGGTATGTATTCCGACCATGCTTCATGTCTACCATCTCTCTCGCTATCTCTTCCCGAACTTCTTTTTTGAAGTCCTGAATATCAGCCTCCAAGGTTCTGCACTTTATATTGTTTCTTCCATGGGAAGCCAACTTTGCCTCCTTTGATCTATTCTATATCATAAATTAGAGGGGGACAATACGACTATTGCCGAATGAGCCAGTGCTGGTTGACTTGGACCTTGATGCTAACTCGGCTGTTGAAGCGACCGCGGGGTAGCAGGCTGGGATCGAATACTGGCGGAGGAACCTGCACTGTTTCACGATGTGTCTGTATCTGTTGATTATACAGCTGCTCCAACATGTGTTTCATGATGTTCATCTCGAAACGCATCTCGTGAACCTCTCGATCTAGTTGTACATTCCCTCAGTTCTGCTGACTATTGGTGGCAGCAGATGCCACAGGCGGAGCTACTGGCAGGACTGCTGGTGGAGCTTCTTGAGCTACGCTGGCAGTGGCTTCCCCTGATTCATCTTGATCCAGTCTCGTAGTTCTTGCCATTGGAACTTGTTCTTCAGCTTAGAGCATGAGAAATGGCTTTTTGCACGTTTCCCATAGATGGCGCCAAACTGTTGGTGTATTTTTATGAGTGGATCTTTTAATCAGCTCATCCTTCACCTACACAATAACAAATACAAAGGGGACCTTAGCTAGAGCCAGGGAATCTTCGATGCTTAAGTCAGACGGGAATGATGGTAAAGGATTTAGAATTTTTTTGTTATGTACCTTTTACCGTAAAGGAGATGGTCATTTATAAGTCTTGAAGAATCCTGTCATACGAGGATTCTTCTCCTTTATCTTCGGAGATTTGATCTTTTTGAATGATTTCGCCTGATCCCGAGGATCTCAGGATCAGACACATGTGCTTCTGGATTTTCAGGACAGTATTTGTATTTACACTACCTTTTCTTAGCTAGGCTCGGCCGTTACTGACTCTAGAAGAGTCTCGGCTGGCCTAAGAGAATAAGTTTTTTGCCTTCTTACGGGCGGAATAGTCTCGTTATCTATCTGTCATCCTTCCTTACTCCGTAGCCGACGCAACCAACTTATTTGATCGATTTGTTCGGTCGGTCGGGTGGCTTATAACTTATTTGGCCTTTTGTCGGCTTATGCAGACGCTGTTAACTCACTGACCGAGTAACTTAAGTCGTCTTATACTTTTGCCTCTTGACCTTGTGTAATATTCTCTCGGCTCTAACTATCATCTCAGATTCCTCGGGCAGTGTCAGCAAGGTTGACCTACTCCATATCCAAGTCTCCGGACTTAACATATTTTTCCCCAACATAATATATATCATATGTTATATATATGGGGTGTCAGCACTGTCAGTGTCCAACATCTAGAGACGCTGGACGGACGGCTGATGGTGGGCCCCATAGGTATGGATGATTTGGATGGAAGACATATACATGAATGTGGGGTTCATGTCCTCGAATGGACGGACGGTTAAGATGTGGAACATACATCATGGAAGGGCCCACCAAAGATTTAAATCTGCTTTATTTTTGTCTCAAGCATTTAGAAGAGCTTGCCATATGGATGGACGGCTAGGATCCACGTCTAGTGGACTGGACGGTGTGGACTGCCACATATGCAGCAGGCCCCACCGTCCAGCATTACACGGACGGTGAGATAAGACCCATATGTCGCGGCTAGCCCACAGCAAGTGGGTTCCCATGTGGGTCCACCGTAATGTTTAACTCCCATCCAATCTGGTGATATTATCACACAAACCTATAAATAAATAAATTTCAAATAAATAAATAAATTTCATATTGATCTAAAACTTCAAGGCCCTAAATAAGCATCAATGGTATACGTTCAATCCACCATTATTTCTTGTAGTGTGGACCACCTGGGTTCTGTCTACGGTTGATTTTTTTTAGGCATCCCATAAATAAAGGGGACCCATCAAATGGTTAGTATTGATTTTAAACACACATCAAGGTGGCACCCATAGTGGGTCCCACTAATCTGTCTGTCTTAAGCACCAAGACGCTGCTTGCTGTCAGCGTCCAGAGGATGCTGACAGCAACAACGTCCAGAGCAAGCTCCCCCTTTTTTTTCTTAAGAAATTTCATAAGCAGGCCCCACATCGGGACAATCTAGTCCACCCGCTGCGTTCTCCTGCTTGTGACGGGTCTAATAAGCCAATATTCAACATATTTCGACATATAGAAACATCGCAATGGGCTCTAACAGATTTTAACCACAATATCACTGTTTCCCACTACATGGCCGCCATATATTTGGATTGGCTCCATTTTTCAGCTTAACACCTAAAATGAGCAGGGAAATTGAATGGACAGTGAAGATATAATATATGTCTAAGTGGGCTCCCATGGCAAGTAAAACGGATGGATGACGTGAATACACCTATTACATATGGGTTCCACCGTCCAGGCATTAGACGGTGGAGGGTGTGTACATGTAATACATACATAATGTGGGCTCCATAATAGCATGGATGGACGCATGCCTCAGGTGGGGTCCACGTACACGTGGCCACCCCATGCATTAGATACATGATTGGTGGTGGGGTCCATGTAACATCAACATGAAGGTGTGTATAAAACACATACATCAGCTGGCCCACATGGCATACTGACGTTAATTGCAGTAGTAATATGCTACTGGGTTGCTGTCCAGCTCAACAGATGGAAGTTGCAGATTAAGTTGGTCCATACGTGTGGACACCACATGCCATCAGGGTGGGCCATCACACAAGGGAGAAAAAGGGAGAGAGGAGTGGTCAAAATGGGAGGGACCCCGCCCTATGGGCCCCTCCAAAAATACAAAACATACATAAAGATGGGTCCCACCATAAGTGGGCCCTAAAATCATCAAAATCAAATCATAACTCACCCACCTTTTATCTTCTTGGATCTCTTCTTCCATCTACGCATCCTAGTGCTTCGAGGGATGCATTTCAATGGTAGAGATGATCATTGGATAGTGGAGATGAGAGGCAGGAAGGTGGGCCACACATGGTTTCTCTCATGGAGATAGCTTGGTCATGGATTGCTTGGGAGATAGGTTTGAGAAATGAGAGAGAGAGAGAGAGAGAGAGTTGTAAGAGAGAGAGAGATGTGTGAGTGATGGGTGAGGGATGGGTGAAAGGTAATGGAGTGATAGGTGTACTTGACATGTAAGGTTGCTTTGACTTTGAGGTTGCTTGGGGATGGGTGTTGTACTTGACATGTGAGGTGATTGATGGGATGGGATGGGATGTGATTGATTTGAAAGATTGACCTGGGTTTGCAAATGCGTGGTGTTTTCCTCGAACTGAACGCGGGCCCACATCTCCTGGCTTGAGTATTGCCTCAACGGGCGAGACGCGGCATCAGAACCGCGGCGACGGCGTTGTCGCTAGGGTATAAGTCTCGGGTCAAGCTGACTCTGAAATACAGGATACCTCTTAGGGTCACGTGCAAATACAGATAACAGATCACGGATCACTGGAATTCGACTGGGAGGACAGCAAAAGCCTACGGAACAGTACGGGCTAGGACATGGGCCTTACAGTTAGATTCAAGCAGTAGCGTCCATACACGGTAAACACACAATAGGCCAATCAGGTTATTTGACAAGTGTGATTGGTATGAGTGCATGCTGAGTATTCGACATGGAGCGCATAAGCACTCCATGTGGCCTAACCACTGTCAACAATCACCATACGGCTCGGATTCATCAAATATATCCAATGTGGCGAAACTAGTTTGGCCACTCAATCAGGAACCGTTACCAATTGCCTGGACTACATAGTAACCCCAATCATACTTAAATACAATAGGTACTCACATATGATAATCATAACAGTATTTAACAAACAATTCAAACATAATTCTCATTTGAACATTTTATCAAACACATTGAACATGTTGTTATACATATGCATTTCATCCATAAATCACATAGTAGCAATTTACATTACATGAAGGAGACTATATATATGGATAAGGTAGTTAAGAATCATATCTCAACACCCTATTTAAAAATGATTCATCAAATAATTTCTCAATTAGTCATTTTATCTAACACTTAGACTACACATTACACCATACATGAACTAAATTAGTAATAGCATATATTATGGCAAATCCTTTCATAAAGGAGTTGTCATACATACAACAAACATGTATTCTAGATTAATAGTCATGGCAAGCATAAATCATAATTGCACTTTCATTCAAACATTTCAACAAACACATGGAATGCATTATATATTTGAAAGTGCACCTACTACATGCCTTGGTTTTTCAATTACATTGTAAGTTGAGTCAGTCGGACAACAGCGCCTAACAAGAAGATCAAGTCAAGCATCTGCCTCAACTGGATGTGTGGAAGCTCGCCATAGGTAAATCATAGCCTCACATCTCATGTCCCAAAACACCATGTGATTAAAACCCTTAAAAAGAACTAGAACATCTTAGGGTTTCTGTGTATGAAAACTTTTTATCAAAAAGAAAAATCTTTAAAGTTTTTCTTACATTGTCGATTATATCAATTCCCCCATCGATATGATCGACCAGCTCTGTCGATGCCCTCGGCATCTCAAATCGATACAATCGAGTGAGGACAAAAAGCATCCAGTAATCAAACAATCATCTAGACGATTTATCGATATATCAACTGGTGAGTCGATATCATCGATATTCGAATATCGATCCTATCGGAAAAAGATCGATACTATCGACAGACTATTTTTCGGCGCCCCTATTTTTCTAAAGAAAACTAACATAAGCTTCGATATATCGATGATTGTCTGATTCAATCTGAACTCAAATATCGATCATATTGGAAGTCAGTCGATCATATCGATTATGGGCACATGTTTTCACCAGTATGAATTTTAGGTTGTTTTTAATGTTGATCGGGGTGCCAGTTGATAAATCGAAATTCATATATCGATCATATCGAGACCCCGTCGATTGGATTGAGTCCAGATATAAATCGTCCAGCAAGCTTATAGATAAATCTATACGATTTATCGATCCCATGAACAAGGTCTCCGATATGATCGATGTACAAATTCTGATGACATCGACTGTTCCCCGATCATATCTGTAGAACATGAAATTCTTCAAGGCTTCTCTCTTATTTTCACCTATCGATAGATCGATCCATCGCTCGATAGAATTAGAGTTCGAAATTCGATAACATCGATGTGTGTCTCGATCCCATCGACTAATTGGCGAAAGGTTTCCAAAAGCGAAATGACAATTAAGTTTGTATCATCGAGAGGTCTGCCGATACAATCGAGAGTATACGCTCGATCATATCGACAACTGCTCGATGAAATCGAACTCTGTCATAAATATGACCGTTTATATCCGTTTGAACCTTTTGCCTATGTATAGAGAGATTAGTCTTTATTGCTGGCAGAGAAATAAGAGAGTGCTTTTGAGAGTTTTAACCTTCCTATCATTTACCTAAGCCCTTTCTCTCAGGAAGTTCATCCTCCAATCCACCCTCATCATTGATATCTCATAGAGTGGATTGGGGAATGAACTTCCGCATTCAAGGATCCTCCAACTACTATCTTAATGGCAAATCATTAAGCTGGGATGCCTTGAATGCATTGATGATTGGAACCACTCCATATTCCTTATAGGACAATCTTTAGAGAGTGGTATTCCATCATAACCTTGACCTAACCTAAAGCCTAGTATCGGTATATCTTTTAGGTATGGATCAAGGGAGCTGAAGACCCTTCAACATCAAGGAGGAGATCTTCAACACTGCGCTGAATGGGATTCATCAACTTACCTATAAGTATCTAGAGTCCAGAGGACACTTGTGATCATTCCTTTCTAGGATTGGGTTTTAAGTGTTGCTTACCCTTTGAAGTCCTCTAAGGAGGCCTCCGACGGGAGTGTACGTGCGAGGTGCGTTGTGTGGACCCTTGCTCTGTGGAGAGCATAAACATCCAGTTAGGAGTACGCCAGCAAAACTCCAGGGTTAGAGGTGAATCGAGCAGAAATCTCTGGGTGCGTTGTATAGACCCTTGCTCTATGGAGAGCATAAACATCTGGTTAGGAGTACGCCAACAAAACTCTAGGGTTTGAGGTGAACCGAGTAGAAATTTCTGTGAAGGTTGAAGGTGAACCTGATTAAAACCTTAGGTTTGAGGTGAACCATGAAAAACCTCCTTAGTGAAATCCGGTCACTCAAGGATTGAGTGTGGAAGCCGAGAGTGGAGTAGACAAGTAGTCGAACCACTATAAAAATGACTGTGTTTGTGTTTGATTCTTATGCTTGGTTATTTGTATGATTATGTTAATTATATTCATATCTGCTCACACTTCACACACAGTCACATCTATCATAGACTATAACTACTTCATGCTTATCATCTAAATAGTTCTGTAATTGGATCCTCTATCAGGCTTGGAAGCCAGTAGAGTTAATTTTGAGTAATCCTTATCTATACCCTGAGATAGGATTAGTGTGATAGGATTTCTAATAATTCATAAAAACTTTAAAAAGTCCTATTCACCCCCCTCTAAGACATATTGACATATTTCTACTTCAACTTAAGTGGTCTTCACCGATATTTCAATATTCACATAGTTCACACACATGTATAGTTTATCAAATACATCGTAACTAAGATCATATGACAGCAATCAAGTCAGACATAAATCATTGCTGACATTGAAAGCCTTGAAAACTATAAATTAAACATTTATAGTCCACACCTTTCGTCGGAATACTCGTTTCGAACTCAGTTTGAAACCTACGCACTTGAATACAGAACAACGGTACCTAAACATCGAAATAGGTTAGCTATTTCATCGATTCCTCTATTTAGATTCCTAAAACAAAATTAGGGTTAGGATTCCTTACCCAAATCATAGGTAGATCGATGGTGTAGCGATTGTGGGGTAGTGATTCGGTATGTGGGGCAGTGGGAGTGAATCTCAGTAACGATCTCTCAAACTCTCACTCTACTCCTCACTCTTTTCTCCTCTTTTCTCTCTTTTCTCTCCTAGGGTTAAAGAAATTCATATGGAATGAGAGAAAGGTGGTTTAAGGTCCTTATATAGGCCCAAAAGTGATGTCAATGGCCCTAATGCCATAGTATACTTAGGTTATAGCCAAAGGTTACCTGTTTTTGACAAACGGGCCCTTAGGAAAGTCCATTTCTTACCTACGTCATGGAGCAAGCTCCCTGATAATGGATCTATGCTAGGACTATGTTCTTGGTGCGATCTGACAAATGGATCAGCCGTGAAGGACCTGTATCAGATCAACGATCGTCGCTCCTTGATCAGGGCCATAAGTATACCACTTGGTGTAGGGAAATTTCCCTGACCCATGGGTGAAGTTTAGTCAGAATCTGATGGTCCAAAGTCTTCAATTTTTCTTGCAAGTGAATGGCCCAAATCACTTAAGTTTCAGGTCAGTTTCTAAATATATTCACGTTTCTCACACACTCCGCTCAAGGCTCAAGTTAATCACTTAAGGATTCATCTAGGGTCATCAATCTTAGTTAATCACATACAATAGGTAAGTTGTAAGGTATCACCCCTGATAAAAATAGTGGATAGGCAAGTTCAAGAGTTTACACTTGAGGTCGCTGTGGGGAGTCTCGTCACCTCAGCGTAGGCCTAGTTTATACTTGAGGTCACTACGGGAGGCTCGTTATCTGAACGTAGGCCGACAACTCAAATACGGTGTCCCATACACCACCATATTTAGCTCACGAGTTTGGGTTACTCACTAGTCACTATGAGGAGGCTCGTCACCCTAGCATAGGCTGACAGCTCGACCATGGTGTCCCATACCACCATGCCCGGCTCATGAGCCTTAGTGGATTGTCGTATCATAGTTGAAACGGGTCTTTACAATGGCGGGGGTATCTTAGATTCAAGCAGTAACGTCCATATATGGTAAACACACAATAGGCCAATCAGGTTATTTGATAAGTTTAATTGGTACAAATGTACACTGAATTAATCAACATAGAGCGCGTAAGCACTCCATGTGGCCTAACCACTATTGACAGTCACCGTATGACTCAGATTCATCGAACGTATCCAATGTGGTGAAACTAGTTCGGCCACTTAATCGGGGACCGTTACCAATTTCCTGGGTTACGTAGTAGTCCCAATCATACTCAAATGCAATAGGTAGTCACATATGTTAATCATAACAGCATTTAACAAATAATTCAAACATAATTCTCACTTGAGAATTTTATCAAACACATTGAACATGTTGATATACATATACATTTCATCCATAAATCACATAGTGGCAATTTACATTTCATGAAGGAAATTATAGAGATGGATAAGGTAGTTGAGAATCCTATCTCAACACCCTTATTAAAAATGATTCATCAACCAATTTCTCATTCAGTCATTTTATCAAACACATAGACTACACATTACTACATATGTAAACTAAATAAGTTATAGCATATATTATGGCAAATCCTTTCACAAAGTAGCTGTCATATATACAACAAATGTGTATTCTAGATTAATAGTCCTGGCAAGCATAAATCAAAATTTCACTCTCATTCAAACATTTCAACAAACACATGGAACACATTATATATTCACATAGTTCACACACATGAATAGTTTATTGAATACATCGTAACTAACACCATATGGCAGTAATCAAGTCAGACATAAATCATTGTTGTGAAAGCCTTAAAAACCATAACCTAAACATTCATAGTCCGCACCTTTCGTTGGATTTCTCGTTTTGAACTTGGTTCGAATCCTACATCCTTGTATACAGAACAACGGTACCTAAACATCGAAATAGGTTAGCTATTTCATCAATTCCTTTATTTGGATTCCTAAAACAAGATTAGGGTTAGGGTTTCTTATGCAAATCGCAGTTGGAATGGCTCGTGTAGCGATGGTGGGGAGGCGATTCGGTACGTGGTGTAGTGGGAGTGAATCCCAGCAACAATCTCCTAAACTCTCACTCTACTCATCACTCTTTTCTCCTCTTTCTCTCTTCCCTCTCCTAGGGTTAGGGAAATTTGTATGGAATGAGAGATGTGGTTTAAATTCTTTAAATAGGCTCAAAAGTGATGTCAATGGCCACAGGGCCATGGTATACTTAGGTTATAGCCAAAGGGCGACTATTTCTGATGAATGGTGCTCATCTGGAGGTTCACTACTTGTCTATGTCATGGAGTAAGTTCCCTGACAATGGATCTAGGCCAGGTTATAATTTTTGGTACGATCGGATTAGTGGATCGACCGTGGAGGACCCGTATCAAATCAACAGTCGTTGTCACTCGATTAAAGCCACATATATACCGATAAGAGCAGGAAAATTTCTCTGATCCATGGGTGTAGTTGGGTCAGAATCTAACAGTTTGAAGTCTTCAATTTTGCCTGCAAGTAAATGGTCCAATTCACTTAAGTTCTGGTTCATTTTTTAAAGATATTCGCGTTTCTCACACACTTCGCTCAAGGCTCAAGTTGTGCATTTCTGGATACAATTTGGGCTCGATTCCCACAATGGCTGTCAAGCCCAATAAGGTGGTCATAACCCTATAGTTTCACAGTAATTGGACTTTCGACGTGTGGTCCAGGTCTGGTACGAAGTTTCAATGTGCTCCCAAGAGAAACTGGGCTTTGGGTTCTTTCCTAGGTTTTTAAGTAATGTTAAGTTAGCGATTTTAATTATTTTGGGTCTATAGTTTGTATAGATAGTAGTTCAAGCTAATCCACTGATTAATTTAGTTTAATACTTAATTAAATTTTGTCTAATTTCCACAGTATACAGTCCTTATGGATTTCTAATTGAGGTGATACACGGGCCTTTGTACAAATTTTTTTTGTACAATTTTTTTTGAGACATTATAGTCAGATTGGCAGATTAGTTATGATGGTGGACTTCACTTCAAAGGCTAATTATATGTCTTGGATATTCTTGAGTTGCGTAGAGATCTTATGATCGAGGCACATTGATCGTGGTTCTCTATCCACCTTGGCTCGACGAAGATGTATCGCGATATGAGGGGTTAGTATTTTTGGACAGGGATAAAGCACCAGATAGCCAATTTTGTTGTTAAGTGTAACACGTGCCAGCGTGTCAAGACTGATCATTAGAGACCCCTGGGTCCCTTGTAGCTGTTGAGCGTTCTATTGCAGAAGTGGGAGCACATATCCACTGATTTTATCATGGGTTTACCAAGGACTCAACGTAGTCACAACGCCATCTGGGTTATTGTCGATCGTCTGATGAAGTCAGCACATTTTCTTGTGATTCATAAGACTTGGCATGCAGATCGGCTTGCTAAGTTATTTGTTGATGAGATTATGAGACTACACAGTGTTCCTGTCTCGATCGTTTCAGACCGAGACCCGAAGTTTGGCAAGCCAATTTTGAGGGAGCTTTCAGAGAGCGACGGCACTAATTTGTAACTCAGCATCGCATATCATCCGTAGACCGATGGCCAGACCAAGAGGGTCAATCAGATCCTTGAGGATATGCTTCGAGCCTGCGCGATTGATTTCTCGGGTAGTTTGGACGAGCACCTACGATTGGCTGAGTTCGCGTATAACAGCAACTATCAGGTGACCATTGACATGGCTCCTTTTGAGGCATTATATGGCAAACTATACAGATCTCTAAGTTGTTGGACCAAGGTTAGAGAGCGGCGTCTCTTAGGTTCCGAGCTTATGCAGCAAACATTAGAGGTTATCGACATCATCGGGCAGAGGATGTGCACACCTCAGAACCGGCAGAAGAGTTTTGCTAACCGTCAGCATCTTCCCTTGAAGTTTACCATTGGGGACCATGTGCATCTCAAGGTCTCACCCATGGAGGGTGTGGTTCATTTTAGATCGAAGGGTAAGCTTACCCTGAGATTGATAGAACCTTTCAAGATCACTGAACGCGTTGATGCCGTGGCCTATCGGCTTACCTTATCATCTTAGTTGTCTAGAATCCACAATATTTTTCATGTCTCTATGTTGAGGAAGTGTGGGTCAGACATCATTCCTATTATTGATTGACAACTGTTGGAAGATCGTGAGCACGCTTCTTACATTGAGCAGCCAGTTCTATCCTCGATCAGAAGGAGCAGGTCCTTCAGACCAAGGTCATTCCCTTGGTGAAGGTGCAGTGGGTCCATCATAGTGTGGATGAGGAATCTTGGGAGCACAAGGTGGAGATTCGAGAGCCTATCCCCATATTTTTTATGTTTGATTATATGCCATATTGTGATTTGACTATATATGATGTTATATTTTTTATTCCCTTATGAGTTAAGTTTAGTTGCGATGGTAGTGTAAATTTTAAGGATGAAATTTTTATTAGGTGGGGAGACCTGTAAGGCTCGTATCCTAGTCCGTATCATTCCGTAGACTCTCGCGATCCTTCCCGTCAAATTTTGACAATCTGCGACTTATAATCAATGTTTGTGCGCGACCCTAAGTCGTACCTCATCCGAGACTTGTACCATTATGACCACACCATCACCATATTTCCAACACCATGTCTTGCACACTAATTCAATACCCTGGTCAGGAGATGTGAGCACGCGTTTATCTCGAAAAAAAATGCCGCACATTTGCGAACCCAAGAGAATCTCTATAACCCATCCCATCAATCAATCAATCAATCAATCAAAGTACACAAACCATGTTTTCTTTCTCCCCAAGTCAAGCAACCTACCCTATGTCAACTCTCAATTCAAGTACATATATCAACTCACATCTAACACCTCTCCCTTATAACCACCATTTCTCTCTCTCTTTCTCTTCACATTTTCCAAGCAACTAAAAAGTGCACATCCAAGACTTACAAGAGAGAAAAGTGTGTTTTGTGTGGCCCACTTCCTATCCCAAGATCCATCATCCTAGCCCTTCATTTCTCATCATCTTCCATCAAAGTGAGGCACAAGGAGTTCGGCGTTCCATCAAACCAAGAAGATTAAACGGTGGGTGCTCCATAGGCATAGATTTAATGCTTTGATGATGGGTCAAGTGAGGCCTACCGATTGATGGCATGGATCTCACTTTGGACCCTAAGTGTGGCTGATGTCCACCTTGATCCTCATGATCATTCCATGATGGGGCCATTCTCCATGGACCCCATCATGATGTTTATTTTCCTTGCATGAATAGGGTCATCTAGACCTTGCATTTTTGTAGAGAAAGGATCTCCACCATTGATTTTGATCGGTGGGCCCACATGTAATGGGACCCACTTGATGTATGTCATGATGTACGGAAGGGAGGGCCCATAGTGTCGGGGTCCTTCCATCACTCAGTCGTTCTCTCTCTCTCTCTCTCTCTCTCTCTCTCTCTCTCTCTCTCTCTCTCTCTCTCTCTCTCTCTCTCTCTCTCTCTCTCTTTTCCCTTGTTATTGGTCCCATGATGTATGTAACATATCCATGTCGTCCACCTTCGTGGGACCCACTTAATGGATGTGTAAGATCTACACCGTCCAGGCCATATGGGCCTTACCTTAATGGTGATGGGAAAACACAAATATCAAATTGATCCAAATCAAGTGGGCCACATCCATGTGGGATCCACCTTGATGAAATATTCACACCGTCCATCCAGTGTCCCTGGATGCTGGACGTGGACTAAGTGAAGTGTGTACAGACAGTGGGATGTACTAAAAGCAAGCAAAAATATTAGCTTGATTCAAAATTTCTGGTAGGCCGCTCATGCAGGCCCCCCCTTGATGTATGGGTCTAATCCACCTCATCCATTCTATTTCCCCACTCATTTTAGACATTAAGCTGAAATATGAGGCCAATTCGATTATCTGGCGGGCCATGTTATAGAAAACAGTGGTTTCTACCGTTAAAATCCATTAGGACCCACTCTAATGTTTCTATACACCAAAACACATCGCATATTGAGCTCATTTGGTTGGTCATGAGCCGTAGAATCCAATGGATGAAGCGAATCCTCCTGATGCGGGCTCTCCTAGGAAAAACCTCAAAAAAATAAAAAATAAAAAATTATAAAACATGCAGCGGGTGCTGCTGCTGCTAATGTCTAAAGGAAGTGCAGTGGCATCCTGCTGCGCTGTGGACGAAAAGGCTAGGAACCGTGGGTCTCAGCGATGATGCATGTGTTTTATATATGTCGTCCAGCCATTTGCTGGGCCGTCCATCTACTGGACAGCCAGTGGACCCCACCCTTGATGCCTGTGTTACATCTAAACCATCCATCCAGTTGGCGAGCTTACCTTAAGGCTTGAGATAAGATGAGGCTGATCTACCTATTAAGTGGACCACATAGTAAAAAGCAGTGGGGATTGAGCATCTGCCATTAAAACCCTTTTGTTGACACAGAAGTTTTGGATAAATATGAAATCCTTTTTTCTCTTAATTTAGGTCTTTAAGACCTTATGAACAGATTGGATGGAAAATCAATGTTATGGTGGGCCCTGATCATGAGGCGTGTGTTATATGTACTTCATCCATCTGTGGGGGCCCACCTAGATGCATGTATTTTTTATTCATAACGTCCATTCAGGTGGCCCCCACGTGATGTACGTGTTGTACCCAAGTTATCCATTTGATGGGCCCATTTGGAATGAGCCAGGCCCACCACATTATGTGGTATATGAGGCCCAGGTGATGTGTTTCTGGCCTATTTGGTGAGGCCCAATATGATGCATTTGGGGCCCATTTGAGGAGGCCCGATGTGATATATATTGGCCCATGGGTGAGGCCCAATACGATGTATTCAAGACCTATGGGCGGGGCCCATTGTGATGTATTTAAGGCCCATGGGTTGAGGCCCAGTGGGATGTATATAAGGTCCATTGCAATGTGTGATTCCATCATGGTGTATATAATAATGTTTATGGCGGGCCATGCCTTGGGAGCAATGATGGTTTGACACCCACATTGTAAGAATAATATTGGTTAAATGTCCGCATTGTAACTCTCCCTAGGGCCCATTGATAGGCCCATACTGGTTATGTGTAAGCCGTCTAGGCCCATCTTCGTTATGAGGATAGCTCATCACATTATAACATGCTTAGTATAATTCCATGACTCATGCCATACGCATCATATGTATACTTGATATGAGTAGTGATTGATCAAAGAGTATGTCATTGGGTAGATTATTTATGGGACTCAGTGATAGGAGTTACCCACATGAGCGTGTGGTACATTTAAGATTACTGCATGACTGATGTTGTGACTCATGCATCTCGCATATGTACAATATGATCATTGCATGCCCTAGTGACATCAGGGTCATGGCCACCACAGGCACATTGCGGATGGCCTTATCAGATACTGAAAAATATTGGCTCTAGTATTGTGGGCATGTAAGATGTCCTTGCATGAAAATCTCATAACCTTTTTGGTACCAAGAGATGCTCCAACATCTGGACCGAGTGGATACATGAGCGTAGGAGTGCCGAATACCAGTAGGCGGCGTCTCCCACTGTGTCATGGTCGGTTGGAAGGGGGTGTGGCCTTATCCGCTGGAGTGATGGGGTTGTAAGCTAGGCTGAGTTTGACCAGCTCGTAAATGAGTTCGCTATCAATGAGCCAGGTAGGTATTAGCAAACTACTAGTCAGGCAGATAGTGTGGTCTCTTCCACTTGCTAGGCTGTACAGCTAGGAAGGCGGTAGTTTATGTAAAGTGTATTAGACCCCGATGATATTCTAGAGAGAAACTGTACTGATATGTATACTTGATTAAGACTGGCATGCTTTCTTTGCATCTCGCATATGACATTTGGCTACGTAGTCCTTGCATCGCATGACCTTGGTATGGCCGATAGCATTCATGCCTTGCACCGCATAGCCTTGGTATGGATGATAGTATTTATGGACTTACCAACATATTTTCACATTTCTCTGATACTGCATACTTAGCACTTACCTTGTGCACACACTTACACTACCCTCTAAGCTTTTGTAAGCTTATGCATGACCGTTACGTCCAGGTGACGTTAGATCGCAGCAGTGTTGAGGCAGGAACGTGTATCAGATTATTTTGAAGCCTTTTGATCACCTTGTATTTCCTTTTCCGTATTGTACTAGAAGTTTTTGATATAGTGGATATGTGGTGATGTTGTTTTATGACTTGGTTATGCCTGTGGTTATGCTTCATTATAAAAAAAAATCATACTAAGTAAACTTCGTAGTGGTGTTCAGATAAGAAAACAGTTAGAGAATATCTGTAACTACTTATGCTTCACTTCTCAAATTGAACTGGCTAATGTAAAAGAAGCACCTGCCGACGAAAATTGGATATTGGCCATGCAAGAAGAGTTGAATCGATTAGTCAGAAATGATGTTTGGTATTTGGTTCCTAGACCATCTGATAAACATATAATTGGAACCAAATAGATTTTTTAAAAACAAATCTGATGAAATGGAAAATATCATTAAAAATAAGGCACGAATGGATGTACAAGGCTACACTCATATAGAAGGAATTGACTCTGATGAAACCTTCACAGCAGTTGCATGTCTTGAATCCATTAGATTACTTATTTCTATTACTTGTTATAAAAAATTTAAAATATCAAATGGATGTTAAAAGTATATTTTTAAACGATGATTTATATAAAGAAGTATATGTTGAACAAACTACGGGTTTTGAAGACCCTAAATTTTTAGATCATGTATATTATCTTAAAAAGGCACTTTATGGTTTAAAACAAGCTCCTAGGGCATGGTATGAAAAGTTGACTAAATTTTACTTAGTTACAAGTTTATCATGGGAAGAGTTGATAAAACAATATTTGTCAAAAAATATAATGAACATATGTTGATTGCACAAATCTATGTTGATGATATTATTTAAGGATCTACAAGCACTAACTTGTCCATTGAGTTTGCAGATCTGATGAAATCCAAGTTTGAAATGAGTATGGTTGAGGAATTGAATTAATTTCTTAGATTATAGGTAAAACAACGGGAAGAGGGTATTTTCATTTCTCAAACCAAATATGCTTTAAATTTGATAAATAAATTTGGATTCGAGAATGATAAAAAGTTTGATACTCCTGTGAGTACAACTCTCAAACTCTCTGAGGATGAAAGAAGTAAAAGTATAAAATCAAGCTTATATCGAAGCATGATTGGTAGTCTTTTATACTTAATTGGTAGTAGACCAGATATTTCTTTTAGCATTGGAATCTATGCTAGATATCAGTCTGATCCTAAGGAATCACATTTAATTGTTGTTAAATGAATAATCAGATATGTCGCAAGTACTGCTAATTTTGGTCTCTGGTATCCGCATGATACAACTGTACAACTTACCGGATATACTGATGCAGATTGGACAGGAAACATCGATGATAGAAAATCTACTAGTGGTGGATGTTTCTATGTAGGGAATTGTTTAGTTTCCTGGCTTAGCAAGAAATAAAATTCTGTATCACTTTCAATAGCTGAAGCTGAATACATCGCAGCTGGTAATGCTAGCATCCAGCTGGTTTGGATGAAAAAAAGTTAGCTGATTACGGGATTGCACAAAATATAATGATATTATATTGTGATAACTCAAGCCTAATCAAATTTCAAAGAATCCTATTTAACATTCTCATACAAAACATATCGACATTCCATAGCATTATATTTGAGAATTAGTTGAGGATAAAAGCATTTCAATAGAATATATCCAAACTGAAAAGTAGCATGAAGACATTATGACCAAACTGCTTGACATTATGGCCAAACCACTTGACAGGAATAAATATTCTAAATTAAAACAATATTAGTATGTGTACTTCTAATTAATTAAATCATTGCATTTTTTGTTTGAATATTTATAATTTTTAAAAAAATGCAAAACATTTAAAAAATGAAATTTTTTTTCAGCTGCTTGACGTGTCGAGCATGTCCTCAACCAGTCAACCTTCGACAAGTCAAGGACCATACTGGACCGGTCGAAGATCACGGATTTTCTCATTAAAAGAGGAAAAAACACCTTTTTCACCCCATTTTTCCTTTCTTTCTTGACTAGCCATGACTCTACTCGTCGAACCCATCTCCATTTATTCATTATAAGTGGTTTATTTCTCATTTCCTTCTAGATTTGGGTTCATATTTTGCTAGTTAATCTTTCCTTTGTGATTTATTTTGAGTTTCATACCCTTTCTATAGTGGGTTTTGTGCAAAAATCTAATTTAAGCCAAACCCAACTATCATTTATAATATTCTCTATTGCAATCTCTAAATGGAGCATCGCACTAAGAGGAAGGCTACTTGCAAGGGCCCTAGCGGCTCCTCCACCAGGTCGACTTCAGTTAGGGTGACAACCCTAAGATCTCCCGAAGAAGATTCAGAGCATGTTAGGGATCTCCGTAATCAAGAAATTATCATAGAAAGGACGGTGAACATAGATTAAATTTCTCCATTCCAGCTCTCACCTATCCTCACTATAGTTGGTTGGGAAAACATTTTTAATTGGGGCAGAATGACATACCACTCTATAGCACAAGGGATGTCTGCCTCAATAGGTGAACTATCCCTAGATAATCTGACATTCTCTATTAATTTTAGAGAAGGGACATTCCCTGTTGATCAGCATCTTATTTCAGGGTTAATGGATATTAATGTTAATAAGGATAGAATGTATGAATCTGAGCGTCAGGGTATTAGCCGCAAAATATGTCGGTTTAATGTTGAATGGAGTTTGGGAAATACCCTTCGTGCTAATAAGATGTTACCCAAATAAAGAGTTCTTCATCGCATTTTCACATCCAATGTCTATCCATGGTTCGGGAATAAGTCTGAACTTACTCCCTTCATGTCTCGTGTTCTACATGTGGTTACGTCTGGCATTCTATCTGTCTTCCCTCATTGATATGCTACTTAATTATCCAATTTCATATCCATCTTGGCCACAGGTCTATACCTTTTGCTTATCTCATGACTTGCCTTACTATTCATTGTAATGTTGTCATTCCTCCTACTGAGGCACCTGAGGCAGTCCTCCCACTTGATAATATGAATATTCATATGATGAACCTAGACTACCTACCTAGCCAGAGAGATGAGGATGAAGAATTAAAAAAAGCGGACACACCATTACCTGAAGACACGTCCATGGATGACCTTTTTGCTGAACTTGAATCAGATGATGCAGCTGATCTTGATTATCAGCCTTCCTAGGTTGATGATCAACTTAAGTCATTAGAAGAGAAAGTTGTGGAGTTGAAGGTATCACAGGATACTCTGGCTAAAAGTTACAAAGCTTTCATGAAATATATGCATAGATATTTTCATCGCATTACCAAAGGACTTCACCAGATTGATCCTTCCATACCTCCTCCATCTTCCTCTAGGTCCGATTAGTTTGGTTTATATGCATTTTCTAGTTGATTTGGGTTGTATAAACTTTAACTATATGTGTGCTTGGCTTGTTAACTTTTGAGTTATGGTCTCTTTATGCTCCCTAATAACTTTGTTAACTCCTTTCCTGGAAATAATTATATGCATTTTCAAGTTCTTATTCTAATGATTCAGTTATATTATGTTCACATGCTTACTCTTTCCTTTGTCAATTTGTGACAAAAGGGGGGAGAGAATACTAGTCATTATATATAGAATGTGAATGATGAATGAATGATTTTACTTAATTGATTAGAATGGAAAATGTTGATATGGTTGTTGGAGTTGTGCATTGGAATGGTATATATTAAAATATAGGGGAAGTACAAAGCAAAGAGAAGCTCGCATTGAGGGAGAGTAGCTACAACTACCACAACATGAATTTCAAGATTTTATTATAATTGTTGTACTAAGTATTTTGTAACGAATTTGACAAAGGGGGAGATTGTAACTGCTATATTGAATAAAGCACACCTTTGTTTGTCAAATTTCATTTAGACAAAACAGCTTATGATATGGTCTGACTAATGTGGATCAAGATGGAAAGTTCAAGTCTCAAGTCAGTCAAGTTCAATATCTTCTAATTAAACATTACTAAAATACAAGTCATGAAGTTGGAAATTCCAAGCTTAAATAAGTTCAAATTCTACTACACTTCAAGTAGAAGATCAACTACATGTTCTATTGAAGAAACAAGAAGAAGAACAAGTTTCAAACTTCAATGTTCAGTCTTCTCAGGTATAATAGACTCGAGAAAGACCTCAAACTTAGGTGTTGTTAAAAGAAAAATTTATATGGGTTTTTATACTTTTGTTAGGCTTAAGTTTGACTAGTCTAGGCTTTAGTTTGACTAGTCTAAGCTGTGGCTTGACCAGTCTAAGAAAATCTTCAACCAGTCCAAGTTTAAAATCTAAAAAATGGATATTTCTGTTGCTTTCTCAACCAATCAAGCAGACTGCTCAACCAGCTGAAGAGGGACCTTTGACCAGTAGAGGGTTGCTAGACTTGAAGTCCAACAACTAATATCAGGCACCCTCTCCCAGTTGAATAGGGCCCTTGACCAGTCGAACAAGGCCTTCGACTAGTCGAAGAATGGTTTTATCTGATCACGCCCAAATTTTAAAATTTTGTTAGATCTTAGACAAGTCAAAGGAAACCTTAGACGAGTCAAAGAAACAACTTTTCTACCTATATATAGAGGCCTTCTCTCAATACGAAATTATTCATCCAAGCTAATAAAAGCCTTCACTAAGAGAGAGAGAGAGAGAGAAGTCTCCACTATCTTTGAGCTATTGCACGGTATTTTAATATTTTATTTAAATAGATTTTTATTTTAATTCCTTGATCTCTTTTCATGAATCTTATTCTTTAAAGAGAGTAATTGCTCTTCATTGAGATCTTGAGGAATTCAAACAAGTAGCCTTTGGTTTGAATTAATTTAAAATCAATCTAGAACCAAAAACCCTTGTTTATGTGACTGGATATTGAACATTTTATCTCAAGAGAAGTTGTTCCGTAGGTTACATCAAGAGATACGTCTTCAAGGAGAAGATAAGTACATTTATATTCTTTGTATTTTGGTTTCTTTAAGATAGCCGAAAAATATCATGTGTTTGTTTTGACTGAGATAGGTAGAAAATCTCAATGTGGGGTTTTTATTTGTAATAAACTCTTTAAAATCACAACTGTATCAGGTTTTAAAGTGACCCTGTGAAAACCTTGTTTATAGTGAAAGCCAATATCATTTGGTTTATGATTATTGGGAGTGGAGTATGTGTGGCTGTTTGAGAACAGTTGGTGTACACAATAAACCACTATAGTTCTTGGTGTTTGTGGTGAATGTATACTTTTAGCATATATGGAGAATGATTGTAATTTTATTTATACTAATGTGGTGAATTCTTGTAATAGATAACTCTATTGGATCTTGCTTTGGTTTGAGATCTTGATCCTTATGATTGTTCGTGAAATAAGGTTGTCCTGCCTAAACTTTATTTTGGGTGTAGGTTGTCCTACAAACTAAGTTTGAATCAATTTTTTAATACTAGTGAGAGTTTATTTCCTAATTTATTTATAATTTTAGCAAGTTTATTTTTATTTGGCATAGTCCTATTCACCCCCCCCCCCCCCCCCCCCCCCCCCCCCCCCCTCTTCGAGTGTTAAGCTCACTCTTTTCAAATATTGCATATTTTCTTCTATTTATATCTTGGATTTATAAACATGATAAGGCTTAATGTTAAATTTTATACATGTTTGTATTGCAAGGTGAATTTGAGAGCTTGGAATGAAAAGAATGTTAAAAGTAAGGATTTAATGCTCAAGAATCACCAAGGCAAAAGATGGATCTTAGGAGACCAAGAATGAAAAATTCACATGTCAAAGATCCAAGGAAACTAAGTACAAAGGGTAAAGAAAGGTCTTGAAAGAATGCAGAATTTACAGTAGAAAACAAGACATTTCGGTCCGACCTGAGCTAACTTCGGTTTAAACAAAATTACAGAAAATAGACCAGTAAGAAAACAAGATAATTCTGTCTGACCTTAGCCAAATTTGGTCCGACCAAAGCTTTGGTTGGAGTCAGACCGACCTAAATTTGACAGATTTTATGCACAAGATTTTTTAACTTCAACTTCGGTCCAACCAAAGTCAACTTCAGTCCAACCGATGTCAACTTTGGTCTAACCGAAATTGCACAGAATTGTCCAATGAGAAGGTGTAATTTTCAACCTTAATTCGCTCTGAGCAAAGCTAACTTTGGTTCGACTGAAGTGTAACGCGGGACTTATGTGGAGTGCATAAATTCAAGATGGTTTTTAGAAATTCCAGGGAGTTGCATAAGATGGGGCTTCACAACTATAAATAAGAGTCCCTAGGACATTCCTAGGCATCTTTTAGGATTTAAAGAGTGGAGCAAAAGGGTAGAGAGCCACCGCCAAGAGTTTTTCTTCTTCTTCCTTAGTTGGTTTTTATGTTTTGTTTAAGAGTTTTTAGTTCAATCATGTCTATAGTTAACTAAACCTCTTAGCTAAGGCTAAGAGGTGAAGCTTGTAGTGTGATTAGGATATTTATCTTGTTTTGATTCTTGTTTATATTAAGCTTCATTTATTTTTAGTTGATTTTAAGGAATATTTTCAGTTTTCTATAGGTTGTTGTGAGTCAAATTACAATAGACTCTGCGATTACTTTGAATATCTTCTTTTCTTATTTGAGATTGTGAAATTGGTAAATTGTATTGTTTTTATAAGTGCTATGATGTTTTAAGAACCCTTTGTTGTCAAATTTCAATGAGACAAAACTATTTAAAGCATGACTTGTCATATGATGGAAAGTTCACCTTCAAGTGAAGTATGGTGGATAGTTCATTTTCAAGATTGTCATCATGTGAAGATTTGAAGTACAAGATATGAAGATCAAGCTACTAATGCAAGTTAATTTCAAGATCAAGCTTCTAATACAAACTCATGATCAAGCTTCTTATGCTATTCTACCTCAATTAGAAGTTATGAAGCTACTGAAGATTTTAGTTCAATGTCCAATAATTCAGGTATAAGTGACCCTAGAAAGACCCTAGGTTTAGGTCCTTTCTTATGCATATTATCTGAGGGTTATTATATTATGAATAAGCTAAAATTCAACTAGTACTAGCCTATGTTCAACTAGTCCAGGCTTTAGTTCGACCAGTCTAAGTTTCAAGCTCAAATTTTGAGTTTTTCTGGTAGATCCTCGACCCGTCAAGCACCCTGCTTGACCAGTCATGGAGATCTGCTCGACCAGTCGTGGGGAGCTCGACTTGAACACCAGCAACTTATTTTTGCATCCCACGACTAGTCGAGGGATCCCATGACTAGTCGAGGGCTATGCTCGACCCGTCGAGCAGGCCACTCGACCAATTGAAGGTTAGTTTTATCCGATCGAGCCAAAAAATTTAAAATTTGGTTGATTCTAAGACCAGTCGAGGGAGACCTTAGACCAATCAAAGGAACGATTTTTTAACTTATAAATAGAGGTCTTTTCTCATTCCAAATCATTCAATTAAGCCACAGAAAGCTTCCACTTTGAGAGAAAAGTCCCCGTCATTATCAAGCTATAGTCTGATAATTTTAGATATTTTAAATAGCTTATTTATTTTTGTAATTCCTTGATTTCAATATTGTGAATTTGATTAAACGGAGTCTTTACTCTACCTTTTGAGATCCAAGGAATTCAAACAAGTAGCCAAAGGTTTGATGTAATTTAATATCTATTTAGAACCTAGAACCCTTGATTATATTTGTTGGACATTGAATATCTACATTAAGCGAAGCGGTTCTTCGGGCTACAACAAGCAACTTCTTTAAGAAGAAGTAAGTACTTTTACTATTTGCTTTTTAGTTTTGTTTAAGATTAGCCAAAAAAATGTTTGTATTGGTTTTGATTAAGATCAACTAGAAAATCTCATCGCGGGTTTTGATTGTGATAACCCTATTGAAAACACAACTATACAGGTTTTAAGGTGAACCTGAGAAAAATTTATTTCATAATGAACGAAATATCAGGTGGGTTGTGATTATTGGGAGTGGAGTAGGTGTGGCTGTTTGAGAATAGTTGGTGTACACACCGAACCACTATAACTCTTGGTGTTTAAGGTAAATGGTGATGTATGTGATAGATGTGTGCTGAATGTTTGTAATTTCTTCTTTCATGTACATGTGGTGAATGCATGTAATGGAAAACTTCCATTATTTGCCTCTTGTTTTAGTTTGCAATCTTGATCCTTACTGCGCGCAAGAAATCAGGTTGTCCTACCATAAACATTTATTTTTGGTGTAAGGTTGTCTTTTATATTTATTATTTCTGTTCAGAGTATTTTTTTTTTAAATTTTGGCATAGTCCTATCCCCCCCCATCTAGGACTAAGAGCTCACCCTTTTCAAGTGGTATCAAAGCTAAGTTGCTCATTTTCTTGGATTGATTTCCTTGAGTTTATCGATCTAGAGCTTTCGTTATGTCAAATTTCGATAGCTTGTCTATTACTAGGCCACCACCCTTTGATGGCTCAAACTATGCTTATTGGAAAGCCATAATGAGGATTTTCTTGAAATCCATTAATGAAAGCATGTGGCAAGCCACGATAACCAAATGGAAACCACCAATGTTTGAGGTTCTAGGCAATGATGGAACCAAGTCCATTAAAGAAATGCCTTTTTATGTATGGAGCATACCTCAGAAAAGTGAAAGCAGTGTTAATGCTAAAGGCAACATTCTTGAAATGACACACGAAAGAATGACTATTATCAAAAAGTCTAAAGTTCAGATCCTTACTACTAAGTTTGAGGAAATTCGTATGGAAGAAAATGAGTTTTCATGGACTTCTATATGAAACTAAATGACATAATCAATTCTATGTGGCGTCTAGGAGATGGGATCCCAGAAAGCAAAGTCTGTGCTAAAATACTGCAATCACTTCCTAAGAGGTTTAATTCCAAAGTTACTGTCATTCAAGAACTAAGAGACACAAATCAAATGAAGATTGAGGAGTTAGTTGGTTCACTTCAAACCTGTGAATTAAATTTTAAAGCTCCCAAAAGTAAGTCCATAGCTCTTAAATCATCCAAATCTATTTTAAAAGATAGCGACATTAATTCTGATTTTAAAAAATAAGAGGATGATATGGCTTTACTTGCTAAAAAGTTTTATAGGATTTTTAAAAGTAAAAAAAGAGTAGATTTTCAAAAACCCTCTAAGAAGAGAAAGGAAAAATCTAAAAATTGGAAATCTTTAAAAGACAGTCAGTGTTTTAACTACCATGAATATGGACATTTGACAAATAAGTATCCAAAAATGGACAAGCCAAAAAGAAAAGGCATACTAGCTACTTGGGATGAATCATCCAGCTCTGAAGTTTCTTCTAAGTTGGATGAATCAGAACAAGGATCTTTAAATGAAGTAAAGGCCCTAATGACTATAGCCAGAGTCACCTCCTCAGATAGTTACAATTCATCTGATTATGAGAATCTCAGGAGTGACCTTGAAAATCGAAATGGAGAAGATCTTCAGGATGCCTATAATGCCCTATACAGGGAAAGTTGTAAGATTGCTGTCAAATTAAAGCTTCAAAAAGAAAGTTTTCTTAAATTAAAAGAAGAATTTAAAAATTCTATTTTGGAAAAATCTCATCTTTTTGATTGTTATGAAAAAGCTAAATGTGATTTAAGTTTCAAAACTTCTTAACTTGAAAAACTCATAATAGAAAATGAGAAACTAAAGCTTGAAGTTTCTTCTCTATTGAGTTCTAAAGATACTCAGAGGTATGCCCATGGAGACCCTAAACTTGAAAAATTATTAACCACATCCAGAAAATGTGGCGATAAATTAGGTCTGGGTTATATCAAAGATGCACCTCTAAAACATAAGAACGTATCTCCTATATTTGTTAAAGGAGAATCCTCAAACTCAAAAGGAAAGAACTTGAAAAATAATAACCAAAACAACTTTAAAAATTCAAAACCTTTTCAAGCTTCTAATGTTAATCCAAATAACTTTAGCTTTCAAAAAAAAAGTTATAACCCCTTAGCCGAAAAGATAGTGGACTTACTCAAAGAGCTTCTTAAATCTAACTCTAATATCAGAGTTGATAAACAGAGAAATTTCAATTCCACTAAAGAAAGGAAAACCAATGGTACTCCAAAACCCAGAACAACATTGAAATGGGTTCCTAAAGTTACTTGTCTCGTTGCCCACACCGTCTTCAAAGCTTCTAGCCATTCAAAGTGGTACCTAGACAGTGGTTGTTCAAGACACGTGACAAGTAACAAAAATATGTTCACCAACTACAAAGATATGATTAACAGCTTAGTAACTTTTGGTGATAGAAGCAACTGTAAGATTATTGGCCAAGGTACTGTACAAATTTATAACCTTCCTCCTTTTGAAAATGTCTTATTTGTTAAAGGTCTTAAGCACAATCTTTTAAGTATATCTCAAATTTGTGATTATAAACATAGT
Organism: Magnolia kwangsiensis; assembly: GCA_037074715.1. Classification (NCBI taxonomy): domain Eukaryota; kingdom Viridiplantae; phylum Streptophyta; class Magnoliopsida; order Magnoliales; family Magnoliaceae; genus Magnolia; species Magnolia kwangsiensis. The sequence goes on along the minus strand of CM073587.1, from coordinate 35,468,867 downwards.
GTTAAATTTACTAATCAAGGATGTGAGATTTCAAATGAGAAAGGTTATGCGATATTAAATGGCCGTAGAAATCTAAAAATTGCTATGGCATTAATGAGTCTTGCTTATCTACATTCTCATGTTACATGGTTCAAACTAATGAAATTGAATTATGGCACAAATGCCTTGGACATGTTAACTACCGAAATCTCTATAGACTGAGTAAAATTGATCTTATTAGAGGTCTACCCAAACTAAAGAAAGTGAATAAAATATGTGGTGCATGCCAAATTGGCAAACAAATAAGGAATAGTCACAAGAAAGTGAACTCCTCTGCCACATCCAAACCCCTTGAACTTCTTCATATGGATCTTGTTGGACCAACCAGAACGGAGAATAGAGGTGGCAAGAAGTATTTTCTGGTGATTGTTGATGACTTTACGAGATTTACTTAGGTAGCATTCATGAGAGAAAAATATGAGACTCTAGATGAAGTTAAAAAGATTTTAAAATGAATTCAAACGAAAAAAGAAATGAATGTTATCAGCATGAAGTTACCCAAGAATTTGTGGGCTGAAGCTGTAAACACTGCATGTTATATTATAAACCACTTGTACATTAGAAAATCTAAAGATAAAACATCTTATGAATTGTGTTTTAATAAGAAACCTAGTGTCAAATACTTTTAAATTTTTGAAAGTAAGTGCTTCATCTTACATGACCATGAAAACTTAGGGAAGTTTGAAGCCAAAAGTGATGAAGGGATATTCTTATGCTATGCTTTGAATAGTAGAGCATATCGAGTTCTTAACAAGAGAAGATGTGTAATTTAGGAATCTATAAATTTGGTAATTGATGATCACCTGAACACACCCTCATCTAGTTCAAAAGATGATAAAGTCAATATAATTGAGAAACCTTACTCCTCATCTAGTCCAGTCAATACTGAACTAAGATCAGTCAAAGACCATCCTACTGATCTAATACTAGGCAACCCTCTCACTGGCATGCATGCTAGAAAACAACTAGAGAATATCTGCAATTATGTTTGCTTTACTACTCAAGTTGAACTGACCAACGTAAAAGAGGCACTTACTGATGAAAATTGGATTGTAGCCATGCAAGAAGAATTGAATCAATTTGTAAGAAACGATGTCTAGTATTTAGTTCCAAGACCATCTGATAAACACATAATTGGAACTAAATGAATTTTCAAGAATAAATCTGATGAATTGAAAAATATAATTAGAAATAAAGTTAGACTCGCTGTATAAGGGTACACTCAAATAGAAGGAGTTGATTATGATGATGAAAGTGCACTTGTTAGTGTCCTGGTTTGTCAATTAGCATGTGTGTTGAGTCAGTCGGACTGCAGAGCCTCATAGGAAGATCAATTCAAGGGTCTACCTCAACCATATGTGTGAAAGCTCGTCGTAGGTAAAATCTAAGCCTTGCATCCCATGTCCCAAAACACCAAGTGAATAAAACCCTTAAAAGCAAGTTAGACATTATAGGGATTTTAGTGAGAAAACTTTTTCAAAAATCAGAAAATCTCTAAGTTTTCTTGCTCTGTCGATTGTATCGATACATGTCTCGATATGATCAACCTGCGCTATCGATGTCCTCGAAAGCTCAATTGATAAAATTAAATAAGGACTTAAAGTGTCCAGCAACTACATATTCATTTGGACAGAATTACCGATATATCGATATACATATCAATATCATCGATAATTAAATCTCGAGTCGATTGAAGGAGACTTGATAATATCGACAGGTAGATCTGGTGCTCCTGTTTATTCTTAAGAATATTATATATGCATCGATATATCGAAGCCATCATCGATACCATCGGAGTTCAAATCTCGAACATATCGGCAGTCTCTCGATGATATCGGTCATGGGCACAAAGTTGTTTAGCAACATTTTTCAAGTGATTTTCAATTCAGATCGAGGGTCACTCGATAAATCGATATTCAAATATCAATGGTATCGAGGCCGGATCAATTGCATCGAGAATGGACATAAACTGTCTAGTAAGCTTACAGATAAAATTCTTAGATTTATCGATGCATCGACACGACCTTCGATATCATCAGTATTCAAATTTCGATGATATCGAGTATCCCCCGATCATATCTGATGACCTGAAAATTTTCAAAGCAAGTCTTTCTCGTTTTTAAATGTCGAGGAATCGAAACTGGCATCAATAATATCGGAGTTCGAAATCTGATGACATCGACACGAGTCTCAATTCCCTCGACCAGCTGGCAAGAGGTTTTCCAAAAGCATATAAAATTGAGTGTGTCATCGAGCGGACTATCGATATAATTGAGAGTATACACTCGATGATCTCGGGAGTATACACTCGATGATCTCGGCCCTGCTCGATGATATCGAACTCTATCATAAATGTGACCATTTTATATCCGTTGGAACCTTTTGCCTATATAAAGGGAGCTTGGCTTTAGTTGTTGACAGAGAAAGAAGAAAGTACTTTTGAGCGTTTAAACCTTAGATCATTTAACCTAAGCCCTTTCTCTCAAGGGAGTTCATCCTCCAATCCATCCTCATCATTGATATTTAATAGAGTGGATTGGGGAATGAACTTCTACATTCAAGGATCCTTCAGCTACTACCTTAATAGAAAATCATTAAGTTGGGATGCCTTGAATGCATAGATGATTGGAATCGCACCATCTTCTTAATAAGAAAACATTTAGAGAGTAGGATTCCATCATAACCTTAACCCAACTCATCACCATAAATTGGTACATCATTTGTGTTACAGATCAAGGGAGCAGAAGATTCTTCATCAACAAAGAGGAGATCTTCATCAACGTGTTGAATGGGACTCATCCACTTATCTATAAGTATCTAAAGTCCAAAGGACCTTTTGATCATTCCTTTGTAAGATTGGGTCTAAGGTGTTTCTCACCCTTTGAAGTCCTCAAGGAGGCCTCCGGCGGGTGTGTAAGTGGTGGGTGCATTGTGTGGACCCTTGCTCTGTGGAGAGCATAAACATCAGGTTAAAAGTGAACCAGTCAAAACCTTAGATTTGAGGTAAACCGTTGAGAAACCTTGGGTTAGAGGTAAACCACGTAAAACCTCCGTTAGGGTCTTATGGAAGATCATTAGCCAGTGTGCCTAAAAGTGGGTGCAATGTGTTGACCCTTGCTCGTGAGAGCATAAACAGTTAGCCTCAGTTTAGGTTGTAAAGGTTTAAGGTGAACCTGATTTAAAACCTTAGGTTAGAGGTGAACCACTATGAAACCTCCTTAGTGAAATCCAGTACACTTAAGGGTTGTGGTTACCGGGAGTGGAGTAGACAAGTAGTCAAACCACTATAAAAATGACTGTGTTTACGATTGCTATTATCTTGTGTGTGTGATTTATTGTAATGCCTTCATATCTATGTATCTGAGATCACACCTCACACACATACACAGTCATATCCATCATAAACTATGTTATGCATTGTTATTTCTTAAATAGTTTGTGATTAGATCCTCTACCGGGCTTAGAAGTCAGTAGAGTTACTTTTGAGTAATCCTGATAAATGTATATTGATAGGATTAGTGAAATAGGATTTTTAAATACATTGTAAGAACTTTAAAAATTCCTATTCACCCCCCTCTAGGACATATTGGCATATTCTGACTTCAACTAAAGTGGTCTTCACCGCTATTTTAATTGGTATCAAAGCAGGTCTCTCTTTAAGGGCTTCACTGCCTAGAGAGTGATCTTGACTGAAGTTGGAATATGGTCAAAGGAGATGGCTCATCAGTCACCAGGCCTCTAGTATTTTATGGTTCAAGTAATGCAAACTAGAAGGCTAGAATGCACTACTTTCTAAGATCTTTGGACCATGATGTTTGGGATATAGTAGAAAGTGGATATGTGTCACCATCTGAACAGATTGTACTTGACAGTGGCACAACCATCACAAAACCCAAATCCAAAGAAAAGTGGACAACATTTGATAAGGAAAAACAGACTGCTAAAGCAAAAGCTATGAACACCATCTACTATGTCGTGTCTCAAGACATCTTCAATCAAATAAGTATGTGTAGGACATCCAAGGAAGCATGGGATCTACTGGAAACAACCCATGAAGGTACAAGCACTGTGAAGAGGTCTAAACTATAACTTCTGACTTCACAGTTCGAAAGTCTTAGGATGGAGGAGCATGAGACATTTATGGAGTTTTTCACTAAATTAAATATAATCTGTAACTCCATGAGTGGATTGGGAGAAAAAATTTTGATACCGAAAATATGTAGGAAAATTTTAAGATCCCTACCGGAATGATTTAATCCTAAGGTAACAACAATTGAGGAGTGTAGGAATATTGACGAGATGAAAGTAGAAGAACTGGTATGTTCCCTATAAACTTTCAAACTACACTTCAAACAAACCCAAAAATCCAAAACAACTGTCCTATAAACTTTAAAGAAAATAAAACATGAGGACAATGCAAGTGAAAAAGAAGATAAAGATGAGGAAGTGGCTTTACTGGCACAAAGATTCAGAAGATTCTTTCAGAAGAATCGTGGGTGTCCCTTTAGAGGAAGAAAGGTGGATGACAAACCTTCTGTAGGTAAGTATGGTAAAAGGACCAAAGAACCACAATGTTATGCCTATCAGAAGTATGGACATCTATCTACTGATTGCCCCAACAGAAAAACTAAGGGCAAGGCAATGGCCGCCACTTGGGATGATACGGAGGAGTCAAACTCAGAAAATAGTGACTCAGAGAGTGATGGAGATAAAAAATTGTTAAAAATCTGTATGGTCTCCACAACTCTAATCATTCCCATGAAATCTGAAGAACAACAAGCCATTGAATCATTTTCATCTGATAATGAAGAGACTGGAGAAGAAGAAGAAGAAATAGAAAAGAATAAACTACAAGATGCTTATAATCAAATCTATATTCATAGCATTCCCAACTACAAGTGTTTCTGTACTTCCTCTCCAAACCTTTAACAAAAGTAACATTCGAAGGATGGATTTTAGGTTTCATAAATACCCTGAGGATCCAACTGAAGAAGACATTCAAGTAGAGAGGGAAGGTAGGACTGGTGACGCTCCCATGGAAGGGACTGAGATGGTTAGGGAGGAAGCTTCTGGACTGCATCAAGCACCATCGACGTCAACTCCTGGTCGTGCTAAACGTTTCAAGTTCCACCAGGACAGGATTAGCACAATTCAAAGGGACGTCCACTCGGTGCAAGAGAGGCTCACCGTTCTGGAATGGCTAGTCCAAGGAGTACAGCAAACTGTCCAACAATTGGTTAATCTGATGACTTATCGTAAGGATGACACGGCACCATCCCACTTGGCTCCATGATGCCGGCTCTTGAATGCTATCACACACACCTCACTCCTGTTTCCGCGTATGAACATTAGTATCTTTTTGGATGTTCTACGCTCTCCTGGGTGTATATGATAGCTCTCTAACTTGCATAGGTTTTTTTTGTATATGCCCACAGTTAGGCTAATGTTGATGGTTATTGTTGAGTGCCCATTCATGGGCTTGAAGTTTTTTTGATAACTTTCAATCTGCTGTTGTCTGTGGCAGTACGTGTTTTGGATTCTGATTGAATATGGCTAAATATAATTCTCATTTTTACTGTTTATGATCCCCTGGTTTAATGGAGTTTCTGACATATGGAATGTATGTGATTTTAATGATTCTCCTATCTGCTTCTATAACTGCTTTGATTAATCTGATATGCACCCATATCTTCTGGAATAGATGTATGCTTACACTGATTCTATCTCATCTTTCCATTCATTTATATCTGATGGTTCTCCCACATGTCTTTAAAACTTCAGTTAATATCAACTGCTATATCTTTGTCAATGACTAATAAAAAGGAGGAGAAAAGTTCAAACACCCCGTACAGAAAATTGTATATATGCTAGAATGGTGTTGTAGTTGTTAGGGGGAGCAGCTGCGCTAAGAAAGGGGGATTTTTTGAAGTTAGGGGGAGCAGATACTAGGTTGTGAACATGGTTCATTAAAAATTATAAAATTGTGTCAAATGCATGTACACACAATTTAGGATGTGTCTATCTAGATATTGTCCTAGGGTATTTTGGGTATTTTGTCATGTAATTGACAAAGGGAGAGATTGAAAGTGCCCTTGCTAGTGCCCTGGTTTGTCAATTAGCGTGTGTGTTGAGTCAGTCGGACTGCAGAGCCTCACAGGAAGATCAATTCAAGAGTCTACCTCAACCGGATGTGTGGAAGCTCGCCATAGGTAAAATTTAAGCCTCACATCCTATGTCCCAAAACACCAGGTGAATAAAACCCTTAAAAATAAGTTAGACATTATAGGATTTTTAATGAAATTTTTTTTTCAAAAATCAGAAAATCTCTAAGTTTTCTTGCTCTGTCGATTGTATCGATACATGTCTCGATATGATCGACCTGCGCTTTCGATGCCCTCGGAAGCTCAATCGATAAAATTGAATGAGGACTTAAAGTGTCCAACAACCACATATTCATCTGGACAGAATTACCGATATCTCGATATCATCGATAATTGAATCTCGAGTCGATCGAAGGAGACTCAATAATATCGATAGGAAGATCTGGCGCCCCTATTTTTCTTAGGAATATTATATATGCTTCGATATATTAAAGCCATCATCGATACCATCGGAGTTCAAATCTCGATCATATCAACAATCTTTTGATGATATCAGTCATGGACGTGAAGTTGTTCAGCAACATTTTTTAGGTGGTTTTCAATTTTGATCGGGCGTCACTCGATAAAATTAATATTCAAATATCGATGGTATCGAGGCCGGATCGATTGCATCGATAATGGACATAAACTGTCCAGTAAGCTCACTGATAAAATCCTTGAATTTATCGATGCATCGACACAACCTCGATATCATTGGTATTCAAATTTCGATAATATCGAGTATCCCCCGATCATATCTGATGACCTGAAAACTTTCAAAGAAAGTCTCTCTCATTTTCAAATGTTGAGGAATCGAAACTGGCATCGATAATATCAAAGTTTGAAATCCGATTGCATCGACATAAGTCTCGATTCCCTCGACCAATTGGCAAGAGGTTTTTCAAAATCAAATGACATTGAGTTACGTCATTGAGTGGACCATCGATACAATCGAGAGTATACGCTCGATGATATTAAACTTTGTTATAAATGTGACTATTTTATATCCTTTGGAACCTTTTGCCTATATAAAGGGAGCTTAGCTTTAGTTGCTGACAGAGAAAGAAGAGAGTGCTTTTGAGTATTTAAACCTTAGATCATTTAACCTAAGCCCTTTCTCTCAAGGGATTTTGTCCTCTAATTCACCCTCATCATTGATATTCAATAGAGTGGATTGGGGAATGAACTTTCGCATTTAAAGATCCTTCAACTACTACCTTAATAGAAAATCATTAAGCTTGGATGCCTTGAATGCATAGATGATTAGAATCGCTCCATCTTCCTAATAGGAAAATATTTAGAGAGTAGGATTCCATCATAACCTTGACCCAACTCGTCACCATATATTGGTACATCATTTGTGTTGTAGATCAAGGGAGCAGAAGATTTTTCATCAACAAGGAGGAGATCTTCATTAACATGATGAATGGGACATATCCACTTATCTGTAAGTATCTAGAGTCCAGAGGACCCTTTGATCATTCCTTTGTAAGATTAGGTCTAAGGTGTTTCTCACCCTTTGAAGTCTTCAAGGAGGCATCTGACGGGAGTGTACGTGGTAGGTGCATTGTGTGGACCCTTGCTCTGTGGAGAGCATAAACATCTGGTTGAAGGTGAACCAGTCAAAACCTTAGGTTTGAGGTGAACTGCTATGAAACCTCGGGTTAGAGGTAAACCGTGTAAAACCTCCATTAGGGTCTTATAGAAGATCCTTGGCCAGTGTGCCTAAAAGTGGGTGCGATGTATTAACCCTTGCTCGTGAGAGCATAAATATTCAGCCTCAGTGTAGGTTGTAAAGGTTAAAGGTGAACCTAATTTAAAACCTTAGGTTAAAGGTAAACCGCTGTGAAACCTCCTTAGTGAAATTCGGTACACTCAAGGGTTGAGTGTGGTTACCGAGAGTGGAGTAGACAAGTAGTCGAACCACTATTAAAATGACTATGTTTGTTATTGTTAGTATCTTGTGTGTGTGATTTATTATAATGCCTTCATATCTGTATATTTGAGATCACACCTCACACACATACGCAGTCATATCCATCATAAACTAAGCTATATATTATTATTTCTTGAATAGTTTGTGATTGGATCCTCTGTCGGGCTTGGAAGCCAATAGAGTTACTTTTGAGTAATCCTAATAAACGTATATTGATAGAATTAGTGAAATAGGATTTTTAAATATATTGTAAGAACTTTAAAAATTCCTATTCACCCCCCTCTAGGACATATTGGCATATTCCGACTTCAACTAAAGCGGTCTTCACCGCTATTTCAGATGAAACCTTTACTCCAGTAGCTCGTCTTGAATCCATTAGATTATTTATATCCATTTCCTGTTTTAAAAAGTTTAAAATATATCAAATGGATGTTAAAAGTGCTTTCTTAAATGGTGATCTACATGAAGATGTCTATATTGAAAACCTAAGGGCCTTGAGGACCCTAAACACTTTAATAATGTTTATCGCTTTAAAAAGGTACTTTACGGTCTGAAACAAGCTCCTAGAGCATGGTATGAGAGGCTGACTAAGTTCTTACTCAGTCACAATTTTATTATGGGAAGTTTTGATAAAACCCTATTTGTTAAAAAATATAATGAACACATACTAATTGCACAGATATATGTTGATGATATTATTTATGTTTCTACTTACACTAACCCATTTATTTAGTTTGCAGAACTTATGAAATCTAAATTTGAGATGAGTATGGTGGATGAATTAAACTACTTTCTAGGTTTATAGGCTAAACAGCTAGAAGATGGTATCTTCATTTCTCAAACCAAGTATACTTTAAGTCTGGTTAAGAAATTTGGATTTGAAAATGGTAAGAAATTCGATACTTTTATGAGTACGACTCTTAAGCTTTCAAAGGATGAAATATGCAAAAGTATAGACTCTCGGTTATATCGTAGCATGATTGGTAGTCTCTTATACTTAACTGCAAGTAGACCATATATTGCTTTTAGTGTAGGTATTTGTGCTAGATATCAATCAGATCCAAAGGAATCACATCTTATTACTGTCAAACGTATTATTAGATTTGTTACAAGTACTACTAGTTTAGGCCTCTAGTATTCGCATGATACAAATTTCAATTAGCTGGATATACAAATGCTAACTGAGAAGGAAAAATTGATGATAGAAAGTCTACCAGTGGTGGATGTTTCTATGTTAGCGATTGTTTAGTTTCCTGGCATAGTAAGAAATATAGTTCAATATCATTGTCCACAGCTGAAGCTGAATACATTGTAGCCGGTAATGCTTGTACCCACCATGTACCCAGCTAATACTACTATGGCCGATATTTTTGATGAATTGGAAACTAATGATGAGGCTGACCCTGATTTTTAGCCATCTCAGTTTGATGAGCGTCTTCGCTCACTGGAGGAGAAAGTGAGTGAGTTAAAAATGTCTCAAGACAATCTGAATGAAAGTCATAAATCTTCGATGAAGTATTTGCACAAATTTTCCATCACATTACTAGGGAACTTCATCAGATTGACCCATCCATTCCACCTCCTTCTTCTTTAGGTTCTGATTGGAATTTTCTATGTTGGATCTGTATAACTTAACTTTACTTTCACTATTTTACTTTGTCTATATGAGATTAGTCTGGATAACACTCTCTTTTTTTAATTTCTATCTCTATGACACTCCCTTGATATTACTTTAATCATATTTGTGCTTCAATTAGATTTCTATCTTCCTTTGTCAATTTGTGACAAAAAGGGGGAGAGACTAGTTATTATGGTTATGATGTTTGGCTTATTTGGTTGTCATGGTAACTTATGTGAAAATGAATTAGATTGTGTGGATTGTATGGAATGTATATTTTGAATATATGTATGTTTCTTAATATAGGTAATCTACACAAGTCTAGTCAAAGCTCAGACTGAGGGGGAGTAGATCGAGGGGGAGTATGTATTGTGAATGATAGAGTGTTGTGAATGATTGTGAAGTTATGAAGTATGTATATTCTAAGTTTGTTTTGTCACAAATTTGACAAAGGGGGAGATTATAAGTGCTATGATGTTTTAAGCACCCTTTGTTGTCAAATGTCGGTGAGACAAAACTATTTAGAGCATGACTTGTCATATGATGGAAAGTTCACCTTCAAGTGAAGTATGGTGGATAGTTCATTTTCAAGATTGTCATCATGTGAAGATTTGAAATACAAGACATGAAGATCAAGCTACTAAGGAAAGTCTACTTCAAGATCAAGCTTCTAATACGAATTTAAGATCAAACTTCTTATCCTAATCTACCTCAATTAGAAGTTATGAAGCTACTGAAGATTTGAGTTCAATGTCCAATGATTCAGGTATAAGTGACCTTAGAAAGACCCTAGGTTTAGGTCCTTTCTTATGCATATTATCTAAGGGTTATTATACTTTGAATAGGCTAAAATTTGACTAGTCCTAACCTATGTTCGACTAGTCTAGGCTCTGGTTCGACTAGTCCAATGTTTATTATGACCAATCTAAGTTTCAAACTCAAATTTGAGTTTTTCTAGTAAATCCTCAACCAATCGAGTAGCCTGCTCAACCAGTAGTGGGGAACTCGACTCGAACTCTAGCAATATATTTTTGCATCCCATGACCAGTCAAGGGATGTGCTCAACTAATTGAGCAGGCCACTCGACCAGTCGAAGGTTAGTTTTATCCGATCACGCCAGAAATTTGGAATTTAGTTGATTCTAAGACTAATCGAGGGAGAACTTAGACCAGTCGAAGGAAACGTTTTTCAGCCTATAAATAGAGGTCTTTGCTCATTCCAAATCATTCAATTAAGCCATAGAAAGCTTCCACTTTGAGAGAAAAGTTCCCATCAGTATCAAGCTATAGTCCGATAATTTTAGATCTTTTAAATAGCTTATTTGTTTTTTTAATTCCATGATTTCAATATTGTGAATTTGATTAAAGGGAGTCTTTACTCTACCCTTTGAGATCCAAGGAATTCAAACAAGTAGCCCAAGGTTTGAGGTAATTTAAAATCTATTTAGAACCTAGTACCCTTGATTATATTTGTTGGACATTGAACATTTACATCAAGCAAAGCAATTCTTCGGGCTACAACAAGCAACGTCTTCAATAAGAAAAGTCTTTTTATTATTTTCTTTTTGGTTTTGTTTGAGATTAGCCAGAAAAATCTTCGTATTGGTTTTGATTGAGATCAGCCAAAAAATCTCAGCACGGGGTTTGATTGTGATAACCCAATTGAAAAGACAATTGTACAGGTTTTAAGGTGAACTTGAGAAAACCTTGTTTCATAGTGAACGTCAATATCACGTGGGTTATGATTATTGGGAGTGGAGTAGGTATGGCTGTTTGAGAACAGTTGGTGTACACACTGAACCACTATAACTCTTGGTGTTTAAGGTGATTGATGATGCATGTGATGAATGTGTGTTGAATATTTGTAATTTCTTCTTTCATATACATGTAGTAATGCATGTAATAAATAACTTCCATTATTTGCCTCTTGTTTTAGTTTGCGATCTTGATCCTTATCGCTTTCAAGAAATCAGGTTGTCCTACCATAAAAATTTATTTTTTAGTGTAAGGTTGTCCTTTGAACAAGGTTTACATTAGTTTCTCAATACTATTACGATTGAGATTTGTGATTGATTCAGTTATATTTATTATTTCTGTTCAGTATTTTTTTAATTTTGGTAGTCCTATTCACCCCCCCCCCCCCCCCCCTCTAGAACTGAGAGCTCACCTTTTTCAATTTTCCATTTCTCCTAGGCACAGTTTGATGACGAAATCCCTTCCCTTCACAATCCTCTTCCATTGAGGCTAGATCAATGAGAAGTTTAGAGATTTGATCATCTCTCTTTCCAATTGGATAAGATAGGACTCTGATTCTAATTGGATCTCTTAAATCAAGTAAGGTAGCATCCCAATAGCTACAAGTGGATCCTTGGCACCCTAGTTCCCACATTTAAATTCATAAATTTCAGTTTACAATATCATAATTACTCCAATTATTCCAGATTTATAATTTAGTTCTTCTTCTAGTTCTCATTGTAGCTACTTTCAGAATGCACACGAGTTTAGTCCTCGTGAATTCGACCCCGGTCTTATCAAGATTATTACTACATCGTGACCCTACACTTGAGGTTGTGAACAAGTTTTTGGCACCGTTGTCGGGGACTATAGCTGCATTTTTTTGAATTTAATTAGTTGTAGAACTTGGTTAAGTTTAGGATTAACTTTCTATTTTATATGTAGGTTAGGAATTTTTCTGAACTTATTTTTAGAAACTAACTTTGTTCTCTATTTTGTAGGAACCTAACCTAGAATCTCCTATCTGGTAACTTTGTTCTAACTCTCTCTCTCTCTCTCTCTCTCTCTCTCTCTCTCTCTCTCTCTCTCTCTCTCTCTCTCTCTCTCTTTCTCTCTCTCTCTTACTTCTTATTTGCTGTATTTTTCAATTTTTAGATTTTGTACTTGAAAGTTGAGAGTGTTTCATGCCCAATTGGGTTCGTGACAACACTCTACATCTTTTGGGTGATGGAGGATTATTCGAAGGGTTGCCTATCCGTCACAGGACTAAACACCATTTGAGATACTCAGAGTCAATAGAAGTGATAGCTGTTGAGGGTCAAATATTACATATTGGACACCATTTATTACTTTGTTTTATGAACATGATAATGCTTAATGTTCTATTTTAATCATGTTTGTGTTGCAAGGTGAATTTAAGGGCTTGGATTGAAAAGGATGCCAAAAGCATGGATTTAACGCTCAAGAATCACCAAAGCAAGGTTAGATCTTAGAAGACCAAGAATGAAGAATTCACACGCCAAAGATCCAAGGAAACCAAGTGAGGAATAAAGAAAATCAAAGATTTAAAGAGAATTTGTGTGATCCTCGACTAGTCCAAGCTTTGCTTTGACCAGTCTAAGCTCGACTAGTCGAGGAAACTTCAACTCGAACTCCAGCAACATCAGATTCTAAAATTTCATCATCCTCGACTAGTCTAGGATGGTCCTTGACAAGTCGAAGGTGACCCTCGACCAGTCGAGGGTGGTCCTTGACCAGTCGAGGGTTATGTAGAGGTTGCACAGACTGCGTAAATTTGAGGCAATTTCTGAAATTTTCCAACTCGGTGCGAAAGGAGGTGATGCACAACTATAAATAGGAGTCCCCAGGGCATTCTTAGTCATCATCTAGGGTTTAAGGACTTGAGAAAAAGTGTGGAGAAGTCATCGCCAAGAGTTTTTCTTCATTATCCTTAGTTATTTTTATGCTTTTCTTAAGAGATTTTAGTTCAATCATGTCTATAGTTGGCTAAACCTCTTAGCTAGGGATAAGAGGTGAAGCTTGTAGCATGATGGGATGTTTTCTATTACTTTGATTCATATTTAAGTTGAATTATCTTTAATTCTAGTTTGATATTTAAGAAATACTTTTAATTTTTAATGGTTTGTTGTGACTCAAATTACAATAAATCTGCGATAGCTTTAAGTATGTTATTTTCATGTATTGAGATTGTGAAATTAGAAAATCCCGTTGTTCACCATCGTCCCTTGGCCATGGTTAGATGATGAAATCCTTCCTAACTTTCATAATTCTCCTATGTTGGTTGTGGGATTGGTAAATCCTGTTGTTTGTCTTGTCTCCTGGGCATGGTTTTGTGATGGAATCACTTCCAGTTCTCACACCTCTCATCCACTAAGAATTAGGTCAAAGGAAGATCATATTTGGTTTTACTGAGATATCTTCCAATTAGATAAGACGGGACTTTGATTTCAGTTACGTCCTTGAATCAAGCATAGATCTCCCTGATCTCTACAAGTGGATCCTTGAAAACCCTAGTTTATACCTTTGAATTTTTAAGTTTTAATTATTTTAATCATAATTACTCTCTCAATTACTTCAGAATTAGATTCACATCTTCTTCTACTTCTAATTCTACTTACTTTTAGAAGACACACAAGTTCAATCCCTATGGATTTGACCTCAATCTTACCGAAATTTTTACTACATCACGACCCTACACTAGGGGTTGTGAACAAGCTTTTGACACCGTCGTCGAGGACTAATGGTTGCATTTTTATAAGATTAGCTAGTTTTGAAATTAAGTTAAGATTATGGTTTTTCCACTTTCTATTTTTAGGTTAGGTTTTTTCTAAATTATTTTAGAAACTAACTTAGCTTTCTAATTCTAGGTTTAGAATTTTCCTTTTCTATTTTTAGAAACTGCTTTCTAATTTTAGGTTTAAAAACTTTCCTAATTTAAATTTAGAAACTACCTTTTCCACTTTTTAGAAACTTTCTATTTCTATTTTTAGAAACCTTTTTTTAGGAACTAGGTTGCTCTTTTTAGAAATTCCTTTTAGAAACTAGTTTACTTTTTTAATTCATTTTTAGAAACTTTCTAATTTTAGAATTTCTGTTTTTAGAAACTGACTTGATTTGTTTTGTTTTGCAGGATCTTAATTTAGGAACTTCTAATTTGGTAACTTCTTTCTAATTCCCTCTCTCTTTTTATTTCTATATTTTTATTTCTTTTTCTTTATTTATTTATTACGTTTAGGTTAGAATCTAAAATTGAGGGCTAAGAGTGTTTCATGCCCAAGTGGGTCCGTAAAAACACTCAACGTCTTTTGAGTGAAAGAAGATTGGTTGAGGGGTTATCTATCCATCACAGGATTAGACACCACTTGAGATCCTCAGAGTTAATTGAAGTGATGGCTGCCAATCAACCGGTCAATCAACACGGAAGACAACCTCAACCTCAAGTTAAGGAAGTCTAGGGTGAGAATGAGGTGCATCAAGCACCCCCGCCTCGTACTTTAAGAGATTATTTACAACCGGCGGGGGTGAGCACGCCCTCATGCATGGTTTTTCTAGAAAATACGGGACATGTGAATATTAAGCCAGGGGTGATCCAACTCCTTCCAAAATTCTGTGAACTTGAATATGAAAGTCCATATCTGCACTTGAAAGAGTTTGACAAGATTATAGCCACTTTATATTTTCCTAACGTGTTTGAGGACATGATCAGACTGAAACTCTTTCCCTTTTCTTTGAAAGAGAAAGCCAAGACGTGGTTGCATTGACTATATCCTCGATCTATTGGCACATGGAATAACATGATGAGGAGTTCATAAATAATTTTTTTCCACATTAAAAAATGAACACCCTTAGAAAGTCAATCATGAACTTCACCCAAAAGGAGGATAAAACATTCTTCCAATATTGGGAGCAGTTCAAGGTCTTGTCAGTTCATGCCCACAACATGGTTTTGAAACATGGCGCATTACATGCTTTTTCTTTGATGATCTGACATCTTCCATGCACCAATTAGTCGAGACAATGTGCAATGGGGAATTCATCAATAAAAAAGTTGATGATGTGTCGGACTACATGAATAGACTTGCTGAAAACGCACAATCATGGGACACTTTCCCAAAATCAAGCACCACTTTTAGGCCCATTCAATCAAAAGAGAGGGGCGGATTATACCTTTTGAAAGAGGATGATGATATCAATGCTAAAGTGCTTAATCTCATAAGGAAATTTGAGGCCATGAAATTAAAGAGGGATAAGGTTAAGGAAATTGTTTGCGGTATTTGTTCTTACAACGTTCACACGACTGAAAATTGTCTAACAATACCTGTCTTTCAAGAGGTGTTGAATGAGTAATCTAATGCCGTGAACAATTACCAAAGACCTTTCAATGGACCTGCCTCTAATACATACAATCCTAGTTGGAGAAATCATCCAAATGTCAGTTGGAGGAATGGACAAACAGCTACCCCTCAAGGTTTCTTCAATCAAATTCCAAATTAAGGAAAACCTCAAGAAGATTTAGTTCAAAAACATATTCTAGACTAAGAGCTACTCAACCAAGATATAATTAGATCAGCATTGGGAACGCTTGCATCATCTATTCAAAGGATAGAGTTGCTCTTAACAATTGGAGGAAAAGGGATGCTTCCTGCTCAACCTCTCCCTAATCCCAAACTGTAATATGAGATAAGTGATCCAAGCTCTTCAAATCAGATGGAGTAAGCTAAATCTATCACCACGCTTAGGAGTGTGAAGACCATTGATAAAACCATTCCGGTTAGGGCTGAAAATCCTAAGGACCCAAAAGAGGAAAATAAAGTTAGACCTAGCACTGCACCACAAGAATTGGAACAGGAACTTCAAGGCAAGCCTATTGCCCCATTCTCCCAACATTTGGTTGCACCAAAACCTCTCTCTAACTCTCAAATAATTCTAGAGGTGCTGAAACAAGTGAAGGTCAACATCCATCTACTGAATGTGGTTAAACAAATACCTTCATAGGCCAAATTTCTAAAAGACTTGTGTACGATGAAAAGATGGCTAAATATTCAAAAAAAAATCCTTTTAACTAAACAAGTGAGTGCCATCCTAAAGCATGATGTGCCAAAGAAATACAAAGATCCCGGTAGCCCAACCGTCGCTTGTGTAATTGGGACTACCGGATTGAGCATGCACTTCTTGACTTAGGAGCGAGTGTAAATTTGATTCATTGGTCTATGAACAACTAGGTTTGAGTGATTGAAACCCACTCGAACTACATTACAACTTGCTAATCACTCAGTTCATGTACCGAGAGGGATAATCAAGGATGTGTTGGTCCAAGTTGACAAATTTTATTACCTAGTAGATTTTATTACCCCGGATACACAACCCATCATGGACATGAGCACTCAAATTCCCGTCATTCTTGGTCGCCCATTCCTTGCCACTTCAAACGCAATCATTAATTATAGGAATGGAGTCATGAGTATGTCTTTCAGGAATATGACATTGGAGCTGAATATTTTTTTTAAGCACATGAAAACATTTAGAGGATGAAGACGATTCCCACGATATTAACCTGATTGACTCTTTCGTGGAAGATAAAACACTTCTAACCTTATCCTCTGACCCTCTAGAGACGTACCTGACCCACTCCCATGATTTTGATGATGACATGATTAGGGAGATGGGGACCATGCTGGATACTGTGTTGGCACTTGAAGTTAATCAGTCGAAGCTACAATTCAAATAATTGCTCCAAACTGATGTAGTGCCTCAACCATCTAACCTCAAGGCACCGAAGCTTGACCTAAAACCTTTGCCTTCTAATTTTAAATATATCTATTTAGGTCAAGATGAGACATACCCGATGGTGATTTCTTCCCACCTTGAGCAAGAACAGAAGAGTGTGCTCATCTCTACTCTCACTGAGCACAAAGGAGCCCTTGGATGGTCGATTGCGGACCTCAACAGAATTGACCCATTGATTTGTACTCACCGCATTCATCTTGAAGATAATGTGAAGACCTCATGATAACCACAATATAGACTAAGTCCAAACATAAATGAAGTGGTTAAGGCTGAGGTTCTTAAGCTATTGGATGTAGGTATCATATACCTAATATCTGATAGTCAATGGGTGAGTCCAACTCAGGTGGTTCTCAAGAAGTCTGGAATCACCATGGTAGCCAATGCCAATAATGAACTCGTGCCAACTAGGATCAGTGTTGGTTGGAGAATGTGCATTGACTATAGGAAGTTGAATACCGTCACGAGGAATGACCACTTTCCTTTGCCTTTTATTAATCAAATTTTAGAAACGCTAGCTAGTCACTCTTACTATTTCTTCCTTGACGGTTATTCAGGCTACAATCAGATCTAGATAGGCCTTGAAGATCAGGAAAAGACCACATTTACATGTCCTTAAGACACCTTTGCTTACCGAAAGATGCCATACGGGCTATGTGATGTTCCTACCACCTTTTAATGATGCATGTTGAGTATTTTTTCTAACATGGTGGGATAATATTTAGAGGTCTTCATGGATGACTTCTTAGTCTTTGGTCCATCCTTCAACAAATGTTTAAAATTTTTAAAAAATTTATTGAAGTGATGTGAGGAAAAGAATTTGGTATTGAATTGGAAGAAGTGTCATTTCATGCTTCGTAAGGAAATTTTCCTTAAACATATTATCTCGTCCAAGGGAATTGAGGTAGATAAGGCTAAGATTGATCTTATCACTAACTTACCTCCATCTAAGAACATACAAGGCGTGCGATCCTTCTTAGGACACGTTGATTTTTAAAAGAGATTCATAAAGGACTTTAATCACCTCTCTCGTCCTCTATGTAATCTACTTCAAAAGGATGTACCATATGAGTTGTCATGCTCCAAACTCAGAAATTGAGCTCATAAAATTCCTGATCGCTGAATCCAGCGTCGACAGCCTCCGTAGAAACCCATTCTCGGCTCCCGACACCCATTTATCAGGTTTTAATCCTGGGATGCTACGAGGAGGATTTATAATCATCAAATTGAATCGTAATGAGCATAACCATAAGCATAACCCACGAACAATAACCACAAGAACACCATCACAAAATCCACTATGATCAAAAACTTTAAGTACAAGGTATATGAAAAGGAAATACAATATAATGCAAATAACGGAAACTCTAAAAGCTCGACTACACGCTCCTGCTCCTACTATGCTACGGCTGCGTCCTAGCATCACTTGCATGCATCGATCATGCATAAGCTTATAGAAAGCTTAGAGGACGGTGTAAGTGTGTGCATAATATGAGCATGCTCAGAATGCAAGGTCAGAATAATGTGAAAATATGCTGATGAGTACATGAATGCAATTAGCCATACCAAGGCTATGCAGTGCAAGATATGAATACTATCGGCTATAACACGGCCATGCGATGCAAGATGTAACTCAAGCATGCCAATCCTCAATAAATATCAGTATAGTTCTCATTCTGGATAATCACCGGAGTTTAGTTCACTCCAAATGGCACTGTCGCTCTCCCAGCCGCACAGTCCAAGTGAGCATAAGAGACCTCACTATCCGCCTGGCCAATAGTCTGCTAATACCTATTCGGCACGTCGATAGGGGACTCATTCACGAGCTGGTCAAACTCAGCCTAGTATTACTCCCTACCCTCGGGCGAGTAAGGCCACACCCCTTTCTAACCGACCATGACACAGTGGAAGACGTGGCCTCCTGGCATTCGGCCGTTAGGCGCTCATATATCCACTTGGTCTCGACGATGGAGTCATCCTCTAGTACTATCAGGTTTAGAAATTTTCACCCAGGGACATCTATGGCGCCCCGATGCTTAGTAATAATATTTTCAATATCCAATTCAGCCACCCACGATGTGTCTGTAGAGGCTATGGCCCTGATGTCGCTAGGGCATATAATAATTACAATCACACAAGTGTAAGTGCATGAATCATACTATCAGACATGCAATAATTCTGCACGTACCGCTCGCTCATGTAGGGCAACTCTGCCTATTAGGGTGTCCATAAATGATCTACCCGAAGGCATATGCTATGATCAGTCACTTCTCATATCAAGCATACATATGATGCGTATGATCATGAATCGTGGATGTATACTAAACATGTTATGTGGTGATGGGCTCTGATCAGAACGAAGATGGGCCTAGACGGCCTACGCACTATAGGTATGGGCCTATCAAGGGGCCCTAGGGAGAGTCATAATGCGAACATTTAACCAACATTATCCATACAATGTGGACATCAAACCATCATTACTCCCAAGGCATAGCCCGCTATAAAGGTCAACAATATACCATGGTGGAATCATACAACATCGGGCCTTATGTACATCTCATTGGGCTTCTACCCATGGGCCTCCAATATGTCAAATGGGCCTCATACCATGCGTCTCATATATATCAAATTGGGCCTCAGTAGGTGGGTCACAAATACATTAAGTTGGGCCTAATCACATGGGCCTTGCATATGTCACAATGGGCCTCATAACATAGGCCTTATATCTATTAAGGTAGGCCTCAACAATGGGCCTTATACAAACCAAGGTGAGCCTCAACAATGGGCCATAATTACATCAAGATGGGCCTGATCGTATGGGCCACATGTAAATCAAGGTGGGCCACAACAACGGTCCACAAATACGTCAAGATGGGCCTAGTCACTTGGGCCTTATATACATACCAAGGTGGGCCTTAATGGACAGCCACAAATAAATCAAGATGGGCCTCATATATATACTATGGTGGGGTCAACTTGAACAATGAATCTGACTCAGTCTTTAGCCCCTGCCATAAAATGGGCTTCCAAAATGGTTGAACGGTTTGGATACAGCACATGCATCATAGTGGGTCCCATGTGGGGCCTACTATAATGTTTATTTTCCATCCAACCCATTGATAAGGTCACTCAGACCCGAGGCCAACGGTAATGTTTATTTTTCACCCAACCTGGGCCCACTGTAATGTTTATTTACATCCAATCTGTTCATAAGGTCACGTGGACCAGGGGCCCACCATAATGTTTATTTACATCCAATTTGTTCATAAGGTCATGTAGACCAAGGGCCCACCATAATGTTTATTTACGTCCAATCTATTTAGGGGCCCATGGTACTGTTTATTTTCCACCTAGACTATTCATACGGTCACGTGGACCTAGAGCCCATGGTGATGTTTGTTTGCCATCCAAACTGTTCATAAGGTCATGTGGACCTAGGGCCCACCATAGTGTTCATTTTCCATCCAACCCATTGATAAGGTCGCACGTGACCTGGGCCCACCCTAATGTTTATTTACACCCAACCTATTGGTCATATGGACCTGGATTAAGCAACCCAAAAGGGTTTCAATGATAGGTGTCAATCCTCACTATTTTTTGTGATGTGGTCCACCCAAGTTCCTCCAATGGCTGATTTTAAGGTGGCCCACAGTTAGAAGTGGGGCCCACCGAATACACGGTTTGGATGCACATAACGCATCATGGTGGGGCCTAGAAGGGGACCTGTGGTCCTTACCCGCCCGGTGTCCTTGTGTCAACGACAGCAACAGGCACTGCTGCCTTATATTATCTTTATTATTTTTTTTTAATTAGAAATTTCATAGTTTTTCCCAGGTGGGGCCTACATCAAGGAAATCCGAACCGACCATTGGATTCTACGACCCCTGATTAACCAAATGAGACCAATATGAAACATATTTGGCGAATAAAAACATCAAGATGGTTTCTTTAACGGTAACCACTACTATTTCCTATGGTATGGCCTACTTGATTGTCAGATCAGTCTCATCTTTTGGCTCAACGCCTAAAATGGCCTGAAGAAAAGGATGGACGGCTTTGATTGAGTACATACATCAAGGTGGGGCCTTCAAGAGTGGTCTATACATCACCCTTAGCCACACCACGTCACTGCACACCACACCGGCCATTCACACTTTGCTGAGGAGCTACGTCCAGCGTCCTTGGACGCTGGACAGTGTGAAAATAGCACAATCATCATGGTGGGTCCCACATGGAAGTAGCCCACCATACATGTATATATATATATATATATTATTATATTAATAAAATATAAATATAATATATATTGTATATGTATAGTCCAGCATGTGGATCTTCCCACCGTCCAACAATGAACAGTGGATTTCACCTAAAATGTGGTAGGCCACACCGTTTGATGGATAGAATGTATTTAACATGATTTGGTTGGGTTCCACCAACAAGTGGGCCCTAAAATAAGAATTTAACGGTGGATCACCCACCTCTAGGCCTTCTCCTTACTCCCTTAGGCTCTTAAGCTCCTTCCCTTCAACTTTGATGGAGGTTGATAGGGTTTTGATGGTGTAGATGAGAGATAAAAGATGAGAGGGTGGGCCACACTTGGTGTTTTGGGAAAAACTTGAGAATGCTTGGACGTGTGGAGATTTTTTTATTGCTTGGGAGGTTTGAGAAATGAGAGAGAGAGTGAGGTGATGGGAATGATAAGAGGTGATGGAGTGATGTGGTGGTTATAAGAAAAAGGTGATGGGAGGTATGGTTGTGGTTGAAAATGGAGTAAAAGAAGGATGGTAAGAGGAGAGAGACAGTTGACTTTTAAAAAGGGAGGGATGGGTTATTGTACTTAAGGTATGGTTGTACTTGACATTGATTGATTGATTGATTGATGGGACATGTTGTAGAGATTCCCTCGATATTCGTAACGTGCTGCATTTCTTCAAAATGAACGCAGGCCACATCTTCTAGCCTAGGTATCGGTTCGGTGCGCGAGTCACGGCGTTGGAACCGCGGGGACGGCGCATTCTCTATGATATAGGTTCTGGTTTGAGCTGACTTTGATATGCGGGATTCGGCTTAGGATCACGCACGAACGTCGAATATGGGTCAAGGGTTGTCAAAATTCGACCGGAAGGACTGCGAAAGCCAATGGAACAGTACGAACTATGTTACGGGTCTTCCAACTCTCCCCTCCAAATAAAAATTTCATCCACGAAATTTACACGATTATTGCATGTAAACATAACTCATAATAGAATAGGAAACAATGCATTGTCATATATAATCAGAGACAGCATATATGATACATCATACAATCAATCATCAAAGAGATGAGGATAGCACTCTCGAATCTCAGCCTCGCGCTCCCAAGATGCCTCATCAATAGAATGATGATCCCACTAAACTTTCACCAAGGGAATGACCTTAGTCCAGAGGACCTGCTCCTTCCGATCAAGGATACGAACTGGCTGCTCAATGTAAGAAGCATCCTCACGAACCTCTAGTGGCTGCCAATCAATAACTGGAACAATGTCTGACCCAAACTTCCTCAGCATAGAGACGTGAAAAACGTTATGGACGCCAGATAACTCAGATGATAAGGCAAGCCTATAAGCCACGGCGCCAACACACCCAGTGATTTCAAAAGGTCCTATG
Source organism: Magnolia kwangsiensis (assembly GCA_037074715.1). NCBI lineage: Eukaryota > Viridiplantae > Streptophyta > Magnoliopsida > Magnoliales > Magnoliaceae > Magnolia > Magnolia kwangsiensis. The sequence continues at coordinate 35,445,947 of CM073587.1, read as the reverse complement.
AATCTCGGGGTGAGCTTACCCTTTGATCCAAATCGGACTATGCCCTTCATGGGCGAGACCTTGAGATACACATGGTCCCCTACATCAAACTCCAAGGGACGATGCCGGCAATCAGCAAAACTCTTCTACCAGCTCTGAGCTGTGCGTATCCTCTGCCTGATGATATTAATAGCATCTGATGTCTGCTGCAAGCTTAGGACCTAGGAGATGCCGCTCTCCAACCTTGGTCTAATAACTTGGAGATATGTACAGTCTGCCATATAATGCTTCAAAAGGAGTCATGTCAATGGTCACCTGGTAAGTATTGTTGTATGCAAACTTAGCCAATCGTAGATGCTCATTCCAGCTACCACCGAAATCAATCGCGTAGGCCCGAAGCATATCCTTAAGTATCTGATTGACTCTCTCGGTCTGGCCATCGGTCTGCAGATGATACGCGGTACTGAGCTGCAAATCAGTGCCCATCACTCTCTGAAAGCTCCTCTAAAACTGAGACGTGAACCTCTGGTCTCAGTTAGAAACGATCGAAACTGAAACACCGTGCAGTCTCACTATCTCCTCAACAAATAGCCTAGCGAGCCGGTCCGTATGCTAAGTCTCACGGATAGCAAGAAAATGTGTTGACTTCGTCAGATGGTCTACGACAACCCAAATAGCGTCATGACCATGCTGAGTCCTCAGTAAACCCATAATAAACTTGTCGATATGTGCTCCCACTTCCATGTCGGGACGCTCGACGGCTGCAATAGACCAGGGGGTCTCTGATGATTGACCTTGACAAGCTGGCATATGTCACACTTGGCCACAAAACTGGCCATCTGGCGCTTCATCCCCGCCCAAAAATACTGTCTCCTCATATCATGATACATCTTCGTCGTGCCAGGGTGGATAGAAAACCACGATCGATGTGCCTCAGTCATAAGATCTCTATGCAGCTTAGGAATATTTATGACACATAATCGGCCTCTGAAGTGAAGTCCACCATCAGAACCAATCTACCAATCTATCTAACTCTCAGATGCTGCCTCTACACGATAATCTTATAACGACTCATCTGTCTGCTGAGCCTCGATCACCCTTGCGACAAGAGAGGATTGAATCGATAGGCTTGATAGCTGAATGATAGAAGACTGCAAACCAAAATTAAAATCGTACTCTGTTATATCCTCGAGCATCCTCCACTCCTAAATCATCATATATGCCAGCAAGCCTCGTGGCTGATGGCTGAGAGCATCTGTCACCACGTTTGCCTTGCCTGGTTGGTACTGGAAGTCAAAATCATAATCCTTCAGAAGCTCCATCCAGCGTCTCTACCTCATGTTCAACTTAAATTGAGAAAATAGATACTTCAAGCTTTTATGGTTGGAGAAGAGCTCGAACTTAACCCCATAGAGATAGTGTCTCTCCACCTTCAGCGCAAAGATGACAGCTGCTGGTTCCAAATCGTGCATGAGGTAGTTCAGCTCATGGACCTTGAGCTGACGAGACACGAAGGCTACAGGTCTTCCATGCTGCATCAGGATAACACTCAATCCAATACGTGAGGCATTAGTAAATACAACAAATCCATCACTCCCAGAGGGAAGAGTGAGGACAGGAGCGGACGTCAGACGGTCCTTCAGCTCCATGAATGCCTGTTCCCATGCGTCAGTCCAAATAAAATCTACACCCTTCCGAGTCAACCTTGTCAACGGGGCTGCAATACGAGAGAAGTCCTCAATGAAACGCCAATAGTATCCTACTAAACTAAGGAAACTGCGGATCTCGGATACAATAGTGGGCTGGCCCCACTGACGCACTGCCTCAACCTTTAAGGGGTCTACTGCGACACCCTTCCTCGTCACCACGTGACTGAGGAATCTCACCTCCTCCTGCCAGAACTCGCACTTCTTCATCTTCACATACAACTAGTGGCCATGGAGGGTCTACAAAGTGATCTCCAGATGCTGCATATGGTCCTCACGTGTCCTCGAATATATCAGAATGTCATCGATGAAGAACACAACAAACTGATAGAGATATGGACAAAAGACCTCGTTCAACAACTGCATAAGACTACGGGTGCATTGGTCAGTCCAAAGGACATGACCTGAAACTCAAAATGACCATAACGCATCCTGAAAGCTGTCTTCAGGATATCCTTCTCTCTAACTAGAATTTGATGATAACCGGAGCGCAGGTCATTCTTCAAAAAGAACTGTGCACCCTGCAGCTGATCAAATAAATCATCTATCCTTGGGAGAGAATACTTATTCTTGATTGTGACCCGGTTGAGCTCACGATAATCTACACAAAGCCTCAACGAGCCATCCTTCTTCCTGACAAAGAGTATCGGCGCTCCCCAAGGAGAACTGCTTGGACAGATGAATCCCAACTCACGTAACTCGTCCAACTATCGCTACAACTCACGCAACTCCATCAATGTCATATGGTATAGGGCCTTCAAGATAGGCATGGTACCGGGCATGAGGTCAATCTGGAACTAAATATGTCAACAAGGCGATAACCCCGAAATCTCCTGGAACACGTCGAGGAAATCACAGATAACCGACAGTTGGTCAATACATGTGGTAACAGGCTCCTCAACGGTGCAGGACATCAAGCAAGATAATGGCTCTCCTCGGGGCTCTGCAACGAACTGAAACTGCGGCAAGCCTAGTATGCAGAACGTTACTGTCCTCATGGAATAGTCCAATATGGCGTAATACTCGGCAAGCCAATCCATGCCCAAGATAACGTCGAAATCTGACATCGACAGCATGAATAAGTCAGCGGGCAAAAAGATATCACTGACTAAAATAGGGTAAGATGAACAAAAATGGCCTAATACTGTGGTCTTCCTTAAGGGCATTAATACGGTCAATCCCTCACTAACAGACTCTGTCGGTAATCCAGTCGATCGGTAAAAATCCTTAGACATGAATGAGTGCGAAGCACCGAAATCAAACAGTACACGTGCGATGCATGAAGAGACTGGAAGTATACCCTCTACAACTCCTCTAGAGGTCTGCGGGTCCTGTTGAGCCGCATAAAACCTAACCTAAGCTGGCTGGGGAGGTGCTTATCCCCTCTGAGGTTCTTGGTGTTGTTGTTGCCTCTGCGGTGGCCTATATTGTTATCTCTGTTGTTGTTGGGGCCTCAGCGACTGAGGTAGTTGTGGACGTTACTGATGGGATCACTGCTGATGCGGTCGCTGCTGTGCTGAAGGCTGCTGTGGAGGCTGTTGTGATGCTCTCGGCTACTGCAGATGAGGGCAGGGGCACTTAGATATGCAATGTCCTATCCCACCACATCCAAAATAGGTCCCTGAGAATGGCTGTTGGGGTGGCGCTGGAGGTGTTGCTGGTGCTCTAGGAGGTGGGTGGCTCATATACCTCTGTGGTCTTCGATGTTGCTGGGAGCTACTGGAGGGGGCCTACCTCTTCTGATTCTATCCTCTCCTCTAATCTCGATTGGTCTGCGAGCCAGCCCACTCAGTCTCATAAATCTGGGCCCTTCATACTACCACCTGAAAGGTCGGGAGCTCATGCCCAATAACACGGCCTCGAAGACCGTCACGGAAGCCGTTCTCAAAACAGTGAGCCTTTCGTCCTTCATCATCAACCATATATGGCGTAAACCTCGATAGCACCACGAAACGGGCCACGTACTGCGCCACAGTTATGTCCCCCAGTACCAAAGTCTCAAACTCCAGTGCTCTCTGACGACGAATATGGTCAGGGAAGTACTGCACCTCAAATTGGTCGATAAAGTCCTCTCATGTCCATACATACTTAAGTCTTACAATACGGATGACGGAGGTCCACCAATGCTCTTCCTCACCCTTGTAAGACCCGTATCCTAATCTGTACTGTCCCATCGCTTCTCGCGATCCTTCTCGACAAATTCCGGCAACCCGTGACCTGTAGTCGACATTGCGCACGACTGTGAGATGTATCCTTTACATTTGAGTTGACTTAATCCGAGACTTGTATCCTTGCGACCGCACCGTCGTCGCGGTTCCAACGCCACAACTCACGCACCGATCCGATACCCAGACGATGAGATACGGACCCGCGTTCAATTCAAGGAAAAATACCGCGCGTTACAAATTCCAAGAGAATCTTTGTAAAGTGTCAAATCAATCACATCAATCAATCACATCAATCAATCCCATCAATCACCTCTTAAGTCAAGTACAAGCACCCATGCTTCCTTTCTCCAGAAGCCAAGCAACCACCAAGTCAACCAAGCTCTCACCTCACCCATCACTCACATCACACATCACTTACCTTTTCACCCATCACACCCATCCATCACCTCTCTTTCAACCATTCCATTTCTCTCATTTCTCAACATTTTTCAAGCATTTTCTAAGCAACCAAGAAGCCCACACGTGCATGCATTTCTAAGAGAGAAAAATGACCTTGTGTGGCCCACCTTTCCCATCCCAAAAACTTTAATCCTAGCCATCCATTTCCCATCTCCACCATCAAAGTGAAGCTCAAGGGGACCGGCATCCCTACGGACCAAGAAGATCAAGTGGTGGGTGTTTCCATAAGCTAGATTTTCATATTTCTATGATGGGTCAAGTGAGGCCCACCGATCAATGGTGTGGATATCATTTTGAGACCCTAAATGTGGCCAAGGGCCCGCTTTGATTTCAAGATCAATCCATGATGGGGCCATTCTCCATGGACCCCATCATGATGTTTAATTTCCTTGCATAAATGGTCATTTAGACCGTCCATTTCGGTGGAGCAAGGATCTCCACCATTGATTTTGATTGTTGGGCCCATATGAAATGGGACCCACTTAATATATGTTGTAGATCATGCAACGGAGGGCCTATAATGCCAGGGTCCCTCCCTTACACGTGTCCCTCTCATTCTCTCTCTCTCCCTCTTTATTTTACTTTCTTTTCTTTTCTTTTCTTTTCCTGTGATAATATGGCCATGTGGGTGGACTCCACCATGAGGCATGATTTTTATCCAAGCCATTTACAAGGAGCCCACCTTATATGTGTTGCACCCACTCCATTCATCAATTGGTGGGCCCACCTGAGCAGGGCCCACCTTATTTACTCGGTGCCAAAACCATCCAGTGTCCAGGGACGCTGGACGTCAAAAGAAAAACACAAATATGACTTTATTTTTTTTATGCTTTTTGGGTAGGTGCTCATGCAGGCCCCACCTTGATGTATGTATTTAATCCACGCCGTTTATTTTGTTCTACAGCTCATTTTAGGTGTTGAGCCAAAAAATGAGGATAATCCGACTCTCAGGTGGACCATAGCATAGCAAACAATGTGTTTGCCATTGAAATTCACCCTGATAGTTTGATACGCCAAAAAAAACATGCAATATCGGACTCGTTTGGCTTGTCTCGAGTCATGGAGGCCATTGAGCGGGGTGGATCCATCATAAGCAGGCCTCACATGTGAAAAACCGAGGAAAAACCGCTTTTCAAAAAAAAAAAAAATGTGCAAGCAGCAGAGCTGCTGCTGCAGGCAGCGCCTGCTGCCTACGGCGGGCGGGCGGACAGCATCCCACGGCCCCTGCCGTGGGCCCCACCTTGATGTTTATTTGTCATCCAATCCATCCAGATGGTGGGCCTCTACTTGAAGAAGGCTCCACCCAAAAATCAAGTCCATTCAAGGCTCAGGTTGCCCACTTCATAGGAAACAGTATTGATTGAGTGCATACCATTGAAACTTTTTGGTGGCCACAGAAGTTTTGGATCACGATGATATTTGTTTTTCCATTCATCCAGGCCTTTGTGACCTTACCAACAGGTTGGATGGTTAGTAAACAACATGGTGGGCCCCACGTGGGACCATAGTGATGTATGTATGTGACTCGTACCGTCCACGGACGGTGGCAGTCACCATGATGTATATGTTTTGAAAAGGCCATCCAGCGACTGGACGGCTAGTAGGGCCCCACCCTTGATGTCAGATGGTGGGCCTTCATGTGGACCCCGCCACTATGCATGTGTTGCATCCAACCTGCCCAGCCACTTTTGAAGGCTAATTTTCATATGGTGATCTAAAGAATGAGCAGATCCATAGTTTTGTGGACCCCCACCATGATGCATGGGTTGTATCCAAACCTTCCAACCATTTTCAGCTATTAATTTATGTCTTGAGACCAAGACTGAGTCAGATCCATAGTTCACGTGGGACCCACCCTTGATGCATGTGTTGCATCCAAACTGTCCATCTAATTTTAAAAGTCTATTTTATTGCATGAGCTAAAGAATGTGGCAGATCTATGGTTCAAATGGGCCCACCTTGGTATGTGTTTTGGGCCCATGATTGACTTAATTGTGGCCATCCATTGAGGCCACTTTGGTATATATCTAAAGCTCAAATGATTAGGCCCACCTTGGGGCACATCTAAGACCATGGGATTAAGCCCATTTGGCATATGTAATGCCCGTGGGTTTCAGCCCATTTGACATATGATAAGGCCATAAGATTAAGCCCATTTGATACATATACGGCCCAAGTTGTGAGGCCCACTTTGATGTATTTCAAGGCTCATGGGTCATGGACCATTGCAATGTACATAAGGCTTATTGGTGAGGCCCATTAATGTAGCCCATTTGATAAATGTAAGGCCCATGTGATACGGCCCATTTAATACATCTAAGGCTATGGGTCGAGGCCCAACGGGATGACCTTAGCGTCCATTGCAATGTGTGACTTCCCATGGTTCATGTAATGATATATATAGCGGGCTGTGCCTAGGGAACAATGATGGTTTGACGTCCACATTGTATGTATAATGTTGGTTAAATGTCCGCATTGTAACTCTCCTTAGGGCCCATTGTTAGGCCCATGCTCGTTGCTATTCATCACCTTATAACATGCTTAGTATAATCCCATGACTCATTCCCATACGCATCATATGTATGCTTGATTTGAGTAGTGACTGATCATAGTATATGCCATAAGGTAGACCACTTATGGGACCCGTTATGAGTCGGAGTGCCCCACATGATCGCGCAGTACACGCCGGATTTCTGCATGATTTGACGTGTGATTCATGCATCTCGCATGTGTGACCTGATCACTGCACGCCCTAGTGACATCAGGGTTGTGGCTCCACAAGTACATCGTGGATGGCCGTATCAGATACCGAAAATACTTAGTTCTAGCACTGTGGGCACTTAGGATGTCCTTGGGTAAAAGTCTCAGAACCTTTTTGGTACCAGGAAATGCTCCAACGTCTAGACCGAGTGGATACACGAGCGCCCGAGTGCTGAATACCAGTAGGCCGCGTCTCCCACTGTGTCGTGGTCGGTTGGAAGGGGGTGTGGCCTTATCCGCCTGAGTGAGGGGGCTATAAGCTAGGCTGAGTTTGACCAGATCATAAATGAGTCCGCTATCGACGAGCCGGGTAGGTATTGGCAGACTACTGGTCAGGCGGATAGTGAGGTCAATTCTGCTTGCTTGACTGTGCAGCTAGGGAGGTGGCAGTCACTGTGAAGTGTATTAGACCCCGGTGATATCCAAAGAGGAACTGTACTGATATATGTACTTGAGGAGTACCGACTTGCTTGGATCGCATTTCGCATATGACATTCGGCTATATAGGCCTTGCATTGTATCGGTGTGGCCGATGACATTCATATCTCATCACATAGCTTTGGCATGGTTGAATTTATAGACTTACCACATACTTTCGCATTGTTCTGATACTGTACACTTAGCGTTTACCTTACGCACACTTATGCCACCCTCTAAGCGTTTGTAAGCTTATGCACGATAGTTGCATGCAGGTAGCGTTGGACAGCAGCAGCGCTGAGGCAGGAGTGCATATCAGGACCTTTTGGAGATTTTTGATCACCTTGTATTTCCCTTTCCGTATTGTACTTAAAATTTTTGATATAGTGGATATGTGGTGATGTTGTTTTGTGACTTGGTTATGCTTGTGGTTATGCTCCATTATAAAAAAAAAAAATTCATTCTGAAAATCCTCCTTGTAGGATCCCAGGATCGAAATCTGGCATTTGATTGTCAGGAGCCGAGAATGGGGCACTACTGAGGCTGTCGGCACCGGATTCGGCAATCAGGATTCATGTGAATCTGATTTTTGAGTTTGGGACGTGACAGAAGTTGGTATCAGAGCATAACTTGGGAATGCCTGAGGATCACATCACATATCTACTATAAATAAGTTTCGAGTCCGAATGATTTAGCGATTTTCCGACATAGACCCTTAATGTATGTGCCTTCGAGAATTCGCAAGACTGATAGGCCATTGTTCCTTCCTGTAGGAGACATTATGGCTAGAAGAACGACTCAAGCGAATCCCGCTCCACCACCACCCGTAGCTCCCGCTTTACCACCTGCTACTCCTGCTCCACCACCAGATATTCTTGCCTTTGAGCCTAAGGATGCCACTCATTTTCCTGAGACCGGTACGGATCCGACCGTACCTGTGAGTGCTACTCAGCTGCAGCAGATGTTGCAGGCGATGACTGCCATTCTTTAGGGGCAGAGCAGGCGACCCACAGTATCACTGGCCGAGGCTGAGCAGAAGCGTGCGAGCGCTCTTCTCAAGGATTTTCGGCAGCACGATCCTCCACATTTTCGGGGTGAGCCAGATCCTACTGCTGCAGAGATATGGTGCTCCGAGGTGGAGAAGATATTCGACACCATGAGATGTATAACCTAGCAGCGAGTTCCATTAGCTGTATTCCTTCTGCAGGGCGAGGCTCAGTATTGGTGGGCATCTGTGGCTCGATCGGTAGCCGCCGATTTTGAGTGGACCTGGGAGGACTTTATAGACCGGTTTGACCGGAAGTTCTTTCCGGAGCATGTGCGACAGCAGCGCGCACTAGAGTTTGAGACGTTGGTCCAGGGGGACATGTCTGTGTCCCAGTATAAGGCACGTTTCGTCGTACTATCGAGGTTTGCGACATATCTTGTTGATGATGAGGGGCGGAAGGCCCATCGTTTTGAGAACGGTTTGCGTCCTGCACTTAGGAGTCGTGTGATCGGACACATGCTTCTGACGTTTGAGCAGATAATGGAGAGAGCCCTAATATATGAGACAGATTGGGCCAGTGTGCAGAGAGCCCGTGACCAAAGAGGAGATCAGAAGAGGAAGGAGCCCTCCAGTAGCTCCCAGCCGTAGTAGCATCGTCCACAGCAACGACGCACGACCCACCCAGCATTTCGAGCACCAGTAGCACCCCCAGTACCACCTTCAGGACCATTCACTGGTACTTGCTTTGGTTGCGGTAGGACAGGACATCGTGTGCATGAGTGTCCCCATCCGCAGCAACAGCAGCCGAGAGCACCGCCTCAGCCTCTACGACAGCCACCACTGCATCAGCAGTCGAGGACACCGTATCAGCCTCCACGACAGCCCCCATAGCAGCAGCAGCGACCTCATCACTAGCCTCCGGGACCTCCACCGCAGCAGTAGAGACCTCAGAGGGGACCTGCACCTCCCCAACAGGCCCAGGGCAGATTTTTTGCTGTCCAGCAGGACCCTCAGTCATCAGGATCAATCGTCGACGATTCGTGTGACTTGACCCCTACACCGTCTAGCTAGATTACTCATGAATGATGTGTCCTGGGAGTTAGAGCCTAAAATCATGAGCGTTATCCCCATCTCTAAGATGTTTGATTTTGAAGATATGCTGTGTTTTGATCATATATAATGTTAAGTTCCCTATTCCCTCATGAGTTGTATTTAGCTGCGATGATAGTGCAAATTTCGAGGATGAAATTTTTATTAGGTGGGGAGAGCGATAAGACCCGTATCCTAATCTGTACTGTTCCATCGCTTCTCGCGATCCTTCTCGACAAATTCCGGCAACCCGTGACCTGTAGTCGACATTGCGCACGACTGTGAGATGTATCCTTTACATTTGAGTCGACTTAATCCGAGACTTGTATCTTGCGACCGCACCGTCGTCGCGGTTCTAACGCCGCAACTCACGCACCGATCCGATACCCAGACGATGAGATGCGGACCCGCGTTCAGTTCGAGGAAAAACATCGCGCGTTGTAAATCCCAAGAGAATCTTTACAAAGTGTCAAATCAATCCCATCAATCACCTCTCAAGTCAAGTACAAGCACCCATGCTTCCTTTCTCCACAAGCCAAGCAACCACTAAGTCAACTAAGCTCTCACCTCACCCATCACTCACATCACACATCACTCACCCTTTCACCCATCACACCCATCCATCACCTCTCTTTCAACCATCCCATTTCTCTCATTTCTCAACATTTTCCAAGCATTTTCCAAGCAACCAAGAAGCCCACACGTCCATGCATTTCTAAGAGAGAAAAATGACCTTATGTGGCCCACCTTTCCCATCCCAAAAACTTTAATCCTAGCCATCCATTTCCCATCTCCACCATCAAAGTGAAGCTCAAGGGGACCGGCATCCCGACGGACCAAGAAGATCAAGTGGTGGGTGTTTCCATAAGCTAGATTTTCATATTTTTATGATGGGTCAAGTGAGGCCCACCGATCAATGGTGTGGATATCATTTTGAGACCCTAAATGTGGCCAAGGGCCCGCTTTGATTTCATGATCAATCCATGATGCGGCCATCTCCATGGACCCCATCATGATGTTTAATTTCCTTGCATAAATGGTCATTTAGACCGTCCATTTTGGTGGAGAAAGGATCTTCACCATCGATTTTGATTGTTGGGCCCATATGAAATGGGACCCACTTAATGTATGTTGTAGATCATGCAACGGAGGGCCTATAATGCCGGGGTCCCTCCCTTACATGTGTCCCTCTCATGCAACGGAGGATCAAACTATCGGAACTCATGAAGAAGGGCACTCGCGCGTTCCTACTCAGCCTGGGCTGGCGAAACAACTGGGCGCCTGCCCTGTCCCTGAAGTGTAGCTATCACAGCCTGTAATATCTGCTGTTACTGAGAAGCACTCACAGATACGGTCGGCTCCTCACCGGCCTCAAGGGGAGGAACGTCATCCTCAGGCAGGGGATCAGGGATCTCAGGCGGTGGAACGGGAGGTGCAGGTGTTAAAGCTGGAGCCTCAAGTGGTGGAGCGGGATTCCCTCGAGTTGCTCTCCTGGACAACATGTCCTATAGGAAGAATAAGGATAGTAATCAACCTTGAGAATCGCACATTAGGGAACTTAATAGGAAGGTTACGTACTCGGAACCTCATCGTCCTAAAATCTGAGTGAACATGTGATGTTGTTCTCGGTTATTCCTAAGTTATACTCTGATACCAACTTCTGTCACGTCCTAAACTCAAAAATCGGGCTCATAAAATTTTCGATCACCGAATCCAGGGCTGACAGCCTCCGTAAAACCCCATTCTCGGCTCTCAGCACCCATTTACCAGGTTCCGATCCTGGGATGCTACGAGAAGGATTTATAATCATCAATTTGAATCATAATGACCATAACCATAAGCATAACCCACAAACAATAACCACAAGAATACCATCACAAAATCCATTATGATCAAAAACTTTGAGTACAAGGCGTATGAAAGGAAAATACAATATAATGCAAATAATGAAAACTCCAAAAGCTCGACTGCACGCTCCTACTATTACTATGCTACGGATATGTCCTAGTGTCACTTGTACGCATCGATCGTGCATAAGCTTATAGAAAGCTTAGAGGGCGGTGTAAGTGTGTGAGCAATATGAGCGTGCTAAGAATGCAAGGTCAGAATAATGCAAAAATATGCTGATGAGTATGAATGCAATTAGCCGTACCAAGGCTATGCAGTGCAAGATATGAATACTATTAGCTATAACACGGCCATACGATGCGAGATGCAACTCAAGCATGCCAATCCTCATCATATATCAGTACAGTTCTCATTCTGGATAATCACGGGGGTTTAGTACACTCCAAATGGCACTGCCGCTCTCCCAGCCGCACAGTCCAAGTGAGCGTAAGAAACCACACTATTCACCTAGCCAATAGTCTACCAATACCTATCCAGCATGTTGATAGCGGACCCATTCACGAGCTGGTCAAACTCAGCCTAGTATTACCCCCTACCCTCAGACGAGTAAGGCCACACCCCTTTTCAACTGACTACGACACAGTGGGATATGTGGCCTCCTGGTATTCGGCCCTCATGCACTCATATATCCACTCGTTCTCGACGTTGGAGTCATCCTCTAGTACTATCAGGTTTAGGAATTTTCACCCAGGGACATCTATGGCGCCCCGATGCTTAGTAATAATATTTTCAATATCCAATTCAGCCACCCACGATGTGTCTGTAGAGGCTATGGCCCTGATGTCGCTAGGGCATATAATAATTACAATCACACAAGTGTAAGTGCATGAATCATACTATCAGACATGCAATAATTCTGCACGTACCACGCGCTCATGTAGGGCAACTCTGCCTATTAGGGTGTCCATAAATGATCTACCTGAAGGCATATGCTATGATCAGTCACTTCTCATATCAAGCATACATATGATGCGTATGATCATGAATCGTGGATGTATACTAAACATGTTATGTGGTGATGGGCTCTGATCAGAATGAAGATGGGCCTAGACGGCCTACGCACTACAGGTATAAGCCTATCAATGGGCCCTAGGGAGAGTCACAATGCAGACATTTAACCAACATTATCCATACAATGTGGACATCAAACCATCATTGCTCCTAAGGCATAGCCCACTATAAAGGTCAACACATATACCATGATGGAATCATACAACACCGGGCCTTATATACATCTCATTGGGCCTCTACCCATGGGCCTCCAATACGTCAAATGGGCCTCATACCATGGGTCTCATATATATCAAAGTGGGCCTCAGTAGGCGGTCCACAAATACATTAAGTTGGGCCTAATCACATGGGCCTTGCATATGTCACAATGGGCCTCATAACATGGGCCTTATATCTATTAAGGCAGACCTCAACAATAGGCCTTATATAAACCAAGGTGGGCCTCAACAATGGGCCATAATTACATCAAGATGGGCCTGATCGTATGGGCCACATGTAAATCAAGGTGGGCCACAACAACAGTCTACAAATACTTCAAGATGGACCTAGTCACTTGGGCCTTATATACATACCAAGGTGGGCCTCAATGGATGGCCACAAATAAATCAAGATGGACCTCATACATATACTAAGGTGGAGTTCTCTTGAACAATGGATCTGACTCAGTCTTTAGCCCCTGCCATAAAATGGGCTTCCAAAATGGTTGAATGGTTTGGATACAGCACATGCATCATGGTGGGTCCCATGTGGGGCCTACTATAATGTTTATTTTCCATCCAACCCATTGATAAGGTCACTCAGACCCGAGGCCCATAGTAATGTTTATTTTCCACCCAACCTAGGCCCACTGTAATGTTTATTTACATCCAATCTGTTCATAAGGTCACGTGGACCAGGGGCCCACCATAATGTTTATTTATATCCAATCTGTTCATAAGGTCACGTGGACCAAGGGCCCACCATAATGTTTATTTACATCCAATCTATTTAGGGGCCCGTGATGTTGTTTATTTGCCACCCAGACTATTCATATGGTCACATGGACCTAAAGCCCACGGTGATGTTTGTTTGCCATCCAAACTATTTATAAGGTCACGTGGACCTAGGGCCCACCATAGTGTTCATTTTTCATCCAACCCATTGATAAGGTCGCACGTGACCTAGGCCCATCGTAATGTTTATTTGCACCCAACCTGTTCGTCCCATGGACCTGGATTAAGCAACCCAAAAGGGTTTCAATGATAGGCATCAATCCTCACTATTTGTTTTGATGTTGGCCACTCAAGTTCCTCCAACGGCTAATTTTGGGGCGGCCCATAGCTCAAAGTGGGACCCACGAAATCATGGTTTGGATGCACATAACGCATCACGATGAGGCCTATCAAGGGGACCCGTGGTCCCTGCCCTCCCAATGTCCAGGACGCTGGCGTCCTTGTGTCAGCGAAAGCAGCAGGCACTGCTGCCTTGTATTGTCTTTATTTTTTTTAAAATTAGAAATTTTGTGGTTTTTCCCAAGTGGGGCCCACATCAAGGAAATCCAGACCAACCATTGGATTCTACGGCCCCTAAGTAACCAAATGAGACCAATATGCAACATATTTGGTGAATAAAAACATCAAGATGGTTTCTTTAACGGTAACCACTACTATTTCCTTTGGTATGGCCCACTTGATTGTTAAATCAGTCTCATCTTTTGGCTCAACGCCTAAAATGGCCTGAAGAAAAGGATGGACGGCTTTGATTGAGTACATACATCAAGTTGGGGCCTTCATGAGTGGTCTATACATCACCCTTAACCACACCACGTCACTGTACACCACACTAGCCATTCACACTTTGCTGAGGAGCTAACACTGGAAAGTGTGAAAATAGCACAGGCATCATGGTGGGTCCCACATGGACGTGGCCCACCATGCATGTATATATATATATATATATATATATATATATATATATATATATATATATATATATATATATATATATATATATATATATATATTATATTAATAAAAATATAAATATAATATATATTGTATATGTATAGTCCAGCATGCGGATCTTCCCACCATCCCACAATGAACGGTGGATTTCACCTAAAATGTGGTAGGCCACACCGTTTGATGGATAGAGTGTATTTAACATGATTTGGTGGGGCCTACCTCATTCTAGGGAGAGGAAGAGAGAGAGAGAGAGAGAGAGAGAGAGAGAGAGAGAGTGTGTGACAAGAGAGACGGTAATGGAGAGGAGGAACACCGCCACTACGGGCCCTCCGTTCTTACATTACATAGATCAAAATGGGTCTCACCAATAAGTGGGCCCTAAAATAAGAATTTAACGGTGGATCACCCACCTCTATGCCTTCTCCTTTCTCCCTTAGGCTCCTAAGCTCCTTGCCTTCAACTTCGATGGAGGTTAATGGGGTTTTAATGGTGTAGATGAGAGATAAGAGATGAGAGGGTGTAAGTGCTATATTTTATAGCCCCTTGTTATTGTCAAATTTGTGGTGACAAAGAAACTACTTTGAAGCTTGTATATGTGATTCAAGAAGCTTTCAAGATCTCAGAAGTGTCCAAGTTCAAGAAGCATTTAAGATCTTAGAAGTGTTTAAGTTCAAGAAGCTTTCAACATGTCAGAAGCGTTCAAGTTCAAGTTCAAAGATCTCAGGCTTTGTTATACTCAAAGGTCACTTGTCTTCAAGTTTCAATGTCCTTGCTTCACTATTGAGGTAAGACTGACCTTAGGTTAACCTTTAGAGTATGATATTTTGGATACATAATCCATATATATTTTATACATAAATTTGGTCTGTTCTAAGACTAGTCCTGGACCTTGTTCGACTAGTCCTAGCACTGGTTCAACCAGTCCAAGAAATTTCATGACCAGTCTTAACTTGTTGAGGATTTTCAAAATTTTTTGGTTACTCTACGACCATTCCTGGTGATTGTTCAACCAGTCGTAGGAACAGTATCGACTGGTTCTTTGACCAGTCATAGACCTGCGACTCAAAGTCTAGCAATGAAATTCATAGGTCTACGACCAGTCGTGTGGAACCTATGACCGGTCGAAGGTGACCTACGACCAATCGTAAGGTACCCATGACCGGTCGTAAAACCGTCTCATCTTATCCCGCTCAAAATTTTAAATTTCTGTTGGTTCTAAGACCAGTCGTAAGGATCTTAAGACCAGTCGAAGACGCCTAATTTGATTTAATTTAAAATCAATTAGAACTAGAACCATTGTAATGTGAGTTTGGACATTGAACTTGGACATTCAATCATCTACTTTGACTTGGTTCTTCTGGGGTCTTACAACGAAAGAGATATTCAGGTATTTTACATTTAATTATAAATTCCTTTTTATTTTTGGTTTTTTTGGAGATTTTCCAAAAAAATCTTATTGTATTGGTTATTTGAGGAGAGCCGGGAAAACTCAGAAGTAGAGTTTTTTTAATTTTGTAAGCCCATATAGAAAGACACAATTGTAAGGTTTTGGGTGAACCGGTAAAAACCTAACTTAATAGTGAACGCTAATATCCCCTATGTGAGGATATTAGGAGCAGAGTAGCATTCTGTGTGGCTGTTATTAAACAGTTGGTGAACACACAGGCGAACCACTATAATCTCTTGTATCTCGTGGTTAAATGGTATATATTTCATATCTTTTATTATTTATTTGTGGGATGTATATGTGGATGTGAATGCTGTAATCATTTATTGTGGGAATGTTGTAATAATTTAGTAATTATTTCTTTCGATTCCTTTTTTCAGCATTTTTAATTGTTCTAGTAAGATTGCCCTGCTATTTCTATAGTGCATGGTTGTCCTTAGAATAGTATATAATTGATTGCAGTTTATTCTTCAATACAGTTTGCATTTAATTTTCTTTTCCTCTTCAATTTGAGATTTGATACAAAGACCTTTCTAGAAATAAGGTTGTCCTACCATAAACTTTAGTTTTTAGTGTAAGGTTGTCTTTAGAATAACATTTGTATCAACCCCTCAAGATCTAAATTTTGAGGTTGCTTTACATTCTTTACATTCTTGCGTTGGGATTGATTTACCTTAATTGTTGGCTATCGCATTTGGTTAATTTCCACTGTTACAAATTTTATTTGGCATTGTCCTATTCACCTCCCCCCCTCTAGGACATATAGCTATGCCTTTTCAAGTGATATCAAAACCTAATAGCTCTTTTTTCTTAATCCTTGGATTTATTTCATAAGCTAATGATTTAAGCTATTTAAGATGTCAAATTTTGATAGCCTATCAGTCACTAGGCCACCACCCTTTGATGGCTCCAAGTATGTTTATTGGAAAGCCAGGATGAGAATATTCTTAAAATCCATAGAGGAAAGTGTATGTCTGGCCACTGTGAATGATTGGAACCCTCCTACCACTGAAGTAACTAGAGTTAATGGTTTAAAATCTATGAGAATAACACCTTATTTCTCGTGGACCACACTTCAGAAAAGTGAGAGTAGTGCAAATGTTAAAGCACTAAATGCAATCACTTGCGCACTATCACCAGATGAATTCAAAAGAATTATATCCTGTGATTCTGCAAAACAAGCTTGGGATATATTAGAAATGACACACGAGGGTACCTCAATTGTCAAGAAATCGAAAGTCCAACTCCTTACAACTAAATTTGAAGAAATTCATATGGAGGAAAATGAAACATTTATGGACTTTTATACATGATTAAATGACATTATCAACTCTATGTGGGGTCTGAAATATCGGTGAAGACCGCTTAAGATAAAGTAGAGATATGTCAATATGTAACATCCCGAAAATCAGGGGGTCGAGTAAAAACCCAACTCCCGAGTTCTGAAATGTTATTTATGCAACATAGATATGTATAATTGAATGTTGTCTGTGTTAATGTATGAAACATGAGTGGGATTACGCCAGAATAGCATATCATACTCCAGAGACAGTTAAATTAACCAGCGGAAGTCTGTGATAGTATGTATAACATATATAAACTGTTGTGTGTCTCTTGAGTGTGAACATGTTACCAGGTTAAACATATACATGTATACCTCAAAATAGAAAGAAAACATATACATGAGTGCTCTGAAGATATAAAATGACAAGTGTCAAGGCATCTAATCAACCTCCCTGTAATCCCATCGATCAGAACACGCATAAAGGAGGGATCCTCCTCATCATCATCATCATCAAGTCTGGCTCCGCCTCGCAGGCCGCGTCATCATCTGCAATCACAAAAGGGTCTGGTGAGTAGCTAACTCAGTGAAATAATAGAGCAAGGATTAGCATGTTCTCAAATCAATCATGCAATAATAGTAAAGCAGTAAATCAAACAATCCTAAAAACTGTTGTTAATGCAATATGACATGACATGATGGATGCCCTCACCGACATTCTCCCTCATACGGCACCATCTTCATCTACGGCATGCGTGTATCCCGCTCAGTGCTCCACATCTTCCATGCACATGCAATGTAGTGGTGATATGATTGCCGAATTGTTATTAGTCCATTCAAACAACAGGATTGGGAAACTAAGGTACTTCCCTTATATCAATCCCAACACAGATCCCATCTAGGGTCGTCACTCCTAGTAATCTCATACGATGTACATTTTGTAGGTCGCTGCAAGGGCTACTAGGGCTGTTGCACGCACTCGTTGCTCCGCTCCCCCATCACCTTATTAATACAGGCCTACTGTACTCTACTTCTACTGAAGGGTCGTCGCCTCCCGTAGACTCAGAATACGCTCGCGGTCACTACAAAGGACTCGTCACTTGATCAGTGTAAGCCGACAGCAAGAATATAGTGTCCCATACCACCATAATCTGCTCACGAGACTAGGTGCTCACTGGTCACTACGGGGAGGTTTGTGGCCCCAGCGTAGGCTAACAGCTCGACCACGGTGTCCCATACCACCATGCCCGGCTCATGAGTCTTCGTGGATCAAGGTACCATGGTTAACAGGGTTTACAATGGTAAGTTCAGTATCCTAGGTTCAAGCAGTTATGACTCATGCAGGGTGAACATACAACGGCCAGTCGGGTTACTTGACGGGCTCGACTAGCACGAGCGCCTCGCAAGTCGAACGACATGAAGTGCGTGAAACACTTCGCGTGGCCTAACCACTCCCGTCAACTCCAAACACGACTCGCGTTCATCGACGCGTCCTTCATGGCAAATATAAGCTAGCCACGAATTTTCTTTGTTACCGACTGCCTGGACTAAGTATAGTCCCAAGCAATTATGAATCCACATCAGTAACTCATGTAAGAGTATTGGAATTGAAATACAACCATGTGAGCATGTTAACACATGTTATAACGTATAACTAAAGTAAATCATCTTACACATGTCTTTCACACATATGATGAAATTATGCATATCGCCAACATATAGGAAATCATCTCCATCAACGTATTAATTGAGAATTCAATCTCAAACTAAATCATAAGGAAATCATCAAGCACATGTTATAACATACCACTTAAGTGAATCATCAAGCACATGCATTTCATACATATAATGAAATCGTACATATGGCTAACATGTAGGAAATCATTTACATCAGCATTTTAATTGAGAAATCAATCTCAAACTAATTCATAACACCATTTAATTCAATACATACTAATACAAGCATTTATACAAACACTTACACTACACACTTAAGTCCACATATAGTATGTCGACTCAAAGTGCGCATTTTGGCGAATCTCTTCGCCAAACTAACGATGCACGTATTCCTAACATGCTAATGTGACAATAAACCATGTCAATCACATCAGCAAAATATGAATGAAATCAGTACTTCCTACAAATGACTAAAATGCCCTTAATCTCATATTCTTCGTTGGTTTACGAAACAAGAAACGGACAGCATGTTGTACATGTCAAACGGTGTTGCTGTCGATAATCTACTATTAAATGACATTGAAAGCATTGGAAACAGTCAATCAAAGCGTCTAAAATCCGCACCTTATCTCTTACAGGTATGTGAATTCGAACGGAGCATATACGCTTCGTCTACGGCGAATAGGGAACCTGATTTACGAGATTTATTAACTAACAAGCTATGGAACAAAAGGAACCTCAAATCAGTGACTAAATGGGGTATTTTCTTACCTAAAAATGGGGAGAAATCACCGGCCAGGTGATCGGAGCGTGTTGCCAAAGCACGTGCAACAGGTAAGCTAGCAGCAGGAAAATCCTCTCCTACTCTCTCTCACAAACTCTCACCTTTTCTCTCTCCCAATCTAGGGTTTTTCTCAAATTCGGATGGGAGATAGGAGTGAGGGTTTCAACCCCTTTTATAAGCCCAAACTTGCCCGAAATAGGCTCGGGAACAAGGTTCACTTGATGCTTATCTAAAGCGGGGCTATTTCAGTCCAAAAGGACATTTTTGGTGGTCCCCTGGCTGAATGTGGTCGGACTTAAGTTCACACATATCAGATGTCGCTCTCATACCGTTTTCAGACCATCAGTGTTCGTAGATCGCACGTGGCGGTCTAGTTTCAGTTCAGCGGTCACCGTACGTAGATCAGGGCTGCAAGTCTCATGATATGAAATAGAAATTTTTCCTGATCCGAGGGTGTAATTTGGCTGAATTCTGACGGTCAGAACGCTTAATACTAACACGTCAAGTCATATGTCAGATTTGAATTTCAAATTTCAAATGTCCCTATTCTTACTCTCTTCAGTCCAGGCTCAATAAAATAGCCTGCGAATGTCAGTTGGACTTGATTTTCGAAATGATTGTCAAGTCCAGCTAGGCGGTTCTAACGGTCTAAGATAGTAGGTATCGGACTTTCGACGCGCGGTCTAGATCCAATATAAAGTTTCAAAGTGGTCCAGAGAACAAACCTGCTTGGAGTTTGATCCGAGGTTTTAGAGTATTATAGAGTCATTAGTTCTACTCGATTTGGGTCTTGTAGAACGTATTTAAAGTGATCAGGGACTATTTCCCAGCTACTCTAGCGTTGCGCTAGCTAACTTATGCTTAGTTTCTAAAGGAATTAATCCTAAGTGATTTCTTTGGCTATGGAATTGGGTTCTGAGCGATTTTTCAGGTATTTTAGTTGACCCACTGCCTAAGGACGCCAAATCCCAGATTGGCCAAAATCCGGGGTGTTACAATCTACCCCCCTTAAAATGCAATTTCATCCCCAAAATTGGCGAAGGGTAAGGAGCATCTAGTAAGACTTTAGTATTGACATTCGAAGAAAGGGTCAATCCTATTTGTTGACCTAACCATACGTACATCCTAACTCAATTGTTTCGATCCTGGGCCAGTGGAAAAGAGGCCAACCACTCTTCCGCTGCGCCACTCTGATCGAACGGTAGCGTCGACTAACCTAACTGGATTGGACTCAATACGTTCTACCCCCCTTAAAACTTGGTTTTACTTAAGGTTGAAGAATTTTTGCATCGATCCGTATATCGGAACGAGGCGCAACTTAGGGGCTATCCTTAACCTAAAATGGACACAACCTTTCTCTACATGGTTTTCCTTGCTAATGATGCGTTCTATGGCATTGGTACCTATGATCATAGAGATGAGCCTAATATCTATTGTGGTTAAGTTCAGGGGCAGGTATGAGTTAGTGGCAAGATGTCGAATCCTCTACTGGCTTTAAGTCCTTAACATTTACCAACGGTAAAGCAATAACTTGTGGTTGTAGGTGGTCGGGCCAACACGGAAGAATAGTTGTGTAATGGGTCTGAGCCGGATACACAAACCTTCTACCTCGCGATGACAGAAAAGTTGTTGTATCAGTCCTCAATCCTAGTCGATGTCGATCTTCTGCTTGATCAGAGCATTGGATTCAATGGTAACTACTAGGATTAAGAAGTTGATTCAAACTGCGAATACTTCGCTATTAATTGCATTTCCTTTATTCCGCGTTCCCGAATGCAATCAACCCTTGGGGAAGGCAATTCTAAGAGGCGTGCTAGTACATTCTAAGTTCAATCTGAGGGATTTATAAATGTTCCCTGAGAGTGAATGGTTCCTTCTTATGGGCAACAACAGAAGTCTATAAGTCATAAAGGGATCTATCAAAGGAATAATGTTCTACTTCAACCAAATTTAACCTACAATTCCTTAGCATATACAGCCTTTACACTACTTAAAGTAACTAGTAGGCTAGTCTGTAACTCAGCAACTATAATCTAAAGCCTAAGATTATACGTTACATGGTTCCATACCATTTCTACTACAGGGAATTCTTCTATTACTTAGGGTCAAGATTGTCTAAATGGAATTGGATTTCTTATGTCGTCAGACCCTTCAAATCTAGGAGTGCTAACACTAGGTCCAAAACGTCAAGAGCCTATAAAACGAAACTACATTCCTAATCCCATGTTGGGATTGGGAGTGGCATGCTAGTCACAATACATGGAACAAAGTTTCACACTTTCTACCTCTGACGTCACTAAACCTAACAACAACAAAACATAGAGATCTCAAACGGTAATCAAACATCTACAAGACAACGTCACAGATGCCTAATGCTACCAAAGGACTCTACCACAGTCCCGACTTACCTTCTTTATCATTGTTGAGTCTAATACTGTCTGTTGCTCACTAGAGCTCTCTCGGCCATATATTTTCAGTATCCCATAAGCAAAGAAAATGGAGAAATAGGATTGAGAGGGAGGATAGTGGAAAGAGAGAAAAAGGCTAAAACAGCCTTAACAATAGCCATGGAAAGCGAAGGAAATGCGGAGAAATGGTCGCCTAAATGGAAAGAATGAAATCTAGGCATTGTAGAGGGATGCTTCAAGCTCCCTTAGAATGTATTTTCAAAAAGAAAAGAGAATGAAAAATGGGAATGGAGCACCTCATGATTTCAGCTCAATTTGGGGGTTTTAAGAGCTCCAAACGACGAGATCTGCAAGATGGAAGGCCGCAAACAGCAATGAAGTGAAGGAGTGTGGTCGTTTTTTGGCCAGGAATGGATTTGGGAGTAGTTTGGAACCACGGTTTTGGGTTAGGGCAGCTAGAAAACGTAAATGGGGCTAGGGAAGGAGCTGTTTGTGAAGGAAGTGTTCCTCTTTGGGGTTTTCTATGGACGAGCACTACGTGGGGGGTGTACACGACCCAAAATAGGGCGTGCGCCCAAAAATCACACCGAGTGGGCCCCACCGGACGGCGATGCATCGCCGACCGTTCCTTAATCTGGTCGGTGGGACCACATGGGTCTGGTCCCCCATGGTCCAGGGACCCCAAATAACTATGGGCCCCACCTTAGTTCATTGTATATTGACCTATATAGGCCCAAACATGCGTTCGGGGCTTTTCAGGGCCAGTCTGCAAACACGAATACAATCTCCTATTATGCAGCATATGATTTTGGGGTAGAAGGAGATAATACATCCTTCTAGCCCATTATTTGCTAAAGAAAGCAAAGTTAGAATGGCCTTATGGCCATTTTTCATGAAATTTTACTATTCACTGTAAAATTTTATCGAAGTATGATTTTATGTCATTTTCATATTAGGATTTATGCCTAACATGAAAAGGATAAGAAATAATTGAATATTGGAGTGGTGAGAGGAAGAATTTTGAAGATTTAAGTGAAACGGGATTTTTAAGCCCTGACGATTGAATGCAGGGGTTATGGTTATCCCTCAGCCCAAGGATTTACATTTACGGTTTTAGAATCATTCAAAGAATGTCTCAACCCACTTACCTACAACCTAGGAGCTATTCAGGTCGCTTCATGCGACCCTAGATGCGTTACGGACTCGATCACGCGATCGATTCGAATAGTCTTCGCCTATTGGCGAATCTGCGATCCTAGAAGTGTTTCTAGACCCTTCTCGCACCCACCTAAGTCAAAGGAAGCGACAGCGTACGTCGCGTGACCATAACCCAGGCCCGGTATAATCTTATTCATGCTTTGATACCATCTGTAACATCCCGAAAATCGGGGGGTCGAGTAAAAACCCAACTCCCGAGTTTCGAAATGTTATTTATGCAATATAGATATGTATAATTGAATGTTGTCTGTGTTAATGTATGAAACATGAGTGGGATTACGCCAGAACAGCATATCATACTCCAGAGACAGTTAAATTAACCAGTGGAAGTCTGTGATAGTATGTATAACATATATAAACTGTTGTGTGTCTCTTGAGTGTGAACATGTTACCAGGTTAAACATATACATGTATACCTCAAAATAGAAAGAAAACATATACATGAGTGCTCTGAAGATATAAAATGACAAATGTCAAGGCATCTAATCAACCTCCCTATAATCCCGTCGATCAGAACACGCATAAAGGAGGGATCCTCATCATCATCATCATCAAGTCCGGCTCCGCCTCGCAGGCCGCGCCATCATCTACAATCACAAAAGGGTCTAGTGGGTGTCCAGGAACACCGTCCCGTAACGTGGGAGTGAGTAGCTAACTCGGTTGAATAATAGAGCAAGGATTAGCATGTTCTCAAATCAATCATGCGATAATAGTAAAGCAGTAAATCAAACAATCCTAAAAACTGTTGTTAATGCAATATGACATGACATGATGGATGCCCTCACCGACATTCTCCATCATACGGCACCATATTCGTCCGCGGCATGCATGCATCCCGCTCAGTGCTCCACATCTTCCAGGCACATGCAATGTAATGGTGATATGATTGCCGAGTTGTTATTAGTCCATTCAAATAGCAGGATTGGAAAACTAAGGTACTTTCCTTATATCAATCCCAACACAGATCATATCTAGGGTCGTCACTCCTAGTAATCTCATACGATATACATTTTATAGGTCGCTGCAAGGGCTGTCAGGGCTGTTGCACGCACTCGTTACTTCACTCCCCCATCACCTTATCAATACAGGCCTACTGTACTCTACTGCTACTGAAGGGTCGTCGCCTCCCGTAGACTCAGAATACGCTCGTGGTCACTACAAAGGACTTGTCACCTGATCAGTGTAGGCCGACAGCAAGAATATAGTGTCCCATACCACCATAATCTGCTCACGAGACTAGGTGCTCACTGGTCACTACGGGGAGGTTTGTGGCCCCAGCGTAGGCCGACATCTCGACCACGGTGTCCCATACCACCATGCCCGGCTCATGAGTCTTCGTGGATCAGGGTACCATGGTTAACAGGGTTTATAATGGTAAGTTTAGTACCCTAGGTTCAAGCAGTTATGACTCATGCAGGGTGAACATACAACCGCCAGTCGGGTTACTTGACGGGCTCGACTAGCACGAGCGCCTCGCAAGTCGAACGACATGAAGTGCATGAAACACTTCGCGTGGCCTAACCACTGCCGTCAACTCCAAACACGACTCGCGTTCATCGACGCGTCCTTCGTGGCAAATACAAGCTAGCCACGAATTTTCTTTGTTACCGACTGCCTGGACTAAGTATAGTCCCAAGCAATTATGAATCCACATCAGCAATTCATGTAAGAGTATTGGAATTGAAATACAATCATGTGAGCATGTTAACACATGTTATAACATACAACTAAAGTAAATCATCTTACACATGTCTTTCACACATATGATGAAATTATGCATATCGCCAACATATAGGAAATCATCTCCATCAACGTATTAATTGAGAATTCAATCTCAAACTAAATCATAAGGAAATCATCAAGCACATGTTATAACATACCACTTAAGTGAATCATCAAGCACATGCATTTCATACATATAATGAAATCGTACATATGGCTAACATGTAGGAAATCATTTACATCAGCATTTTAATTGAGAAATCAATCTCAAACTAATTCATAACACCATTTAATTCAATACATACTAATACAAGCATTTATACAAACACTTACACTACACACTTAAGTCCACATATAGTATGTCGACTCAAAGTGCGCATTTTGGCGAATCTCTTCGCCAAACTAACGATGCACGTATTCCTAACATGCTAATGCGACAATAAACCATGTCAATCACATCAGCAAAATATGAATGAAATCAGTACTTCGTACAAATGACTAAAATGCCTTAAATCTCATATTCTTCGTTGGTTTAAGAAACAGGAAACGGACAGCATGTTGTACATGTCAAACGGCGTTGCCGTCGATAATCTACTATTAAACGACATTGAAAGCGTTGGAAACAGTCAATCAAAGCGTCTAAAATCCGCACCTTATCTCTTACAGGTATGTGAATTCGAACGGAGCATATACGCTTCGTCTACGGTGAATAGGGAACCTGATTTACGAGATTTATCAACTAACAAGCTATGGAACGAAAGGAAACTCTAATCAGCGACTAAATGGGGTATTTTCTTACCTAAAAATGTGGATAAATCACCGGCCAAGTGATCGGAGCGTGTTTTCAAAGCACGTGCAACAGGTAAGCCAGCAGCAGGAAAATCCTCTCCTACTCTCTCTCACAAACTCTCACCTTTTCTCTCTCCCAATCTAGGGTTTTTCTCAAATTCGGATGGGAGTTAGGAGTGAGGGTTTCAACCCCTTTTATAAGCCCAAACTTGCCCGAAATAGTCTCGGGAATAAGGTTCACTTGATGCTTATCCGAAGCAGGGCTGTTTCAGTCCAAAAGGACATTTCTGGTGGTCCCCTGGCTGAATGCAGTCGGACTTAAGTTCACACATATCAGATGTCGCTCTCATACCGTTTTCAGACCATCAGTGTTCGTAGATCGCACGTGGCAGTCTAGTTTCAGTTCAGCGGTCACCGTATGTAGATCAGGGCTGCAAGTCTCATGATATGAAATAGAAATTTTTCCTGATCCGAGGGTGTAATTTGGCTGAATTCTGACGGTCAGAACGCTTAATACTGACACGTCAAGTCATATGCCAGATTTGAATTTCAAATTCCAAATCTGTCCCTATTCTTAGTCTCTTCAGTCCAGGCTCAATGAAATAGCCTGCGAATGTCAGTTGGACTTGATTTTTGAAATGATTGTCAAGTCCAGCTAGGCGGTTCTAACGGTCTAAGATAGTAGGTATCGGACTTTCGACGCGCGGTCTAGATCCAATACAAAGTTTCAAAGTGGTCCAGAGAACAAACCTACTTAGAGTTTGATCCGAGGTTTTAGAGTATTATAGAGTCAATTAGTTCTACTCGATTTGGGTCTTGTAGAACGTATTTAAAATGATCAGGGACTATTTTCCAGCTACTCTAGCGTTGCGCTAGCTAACTTATGCTTAGTTTCTAAAGGAATTAATCCTAAGTGACTTCTTTGGCTATGGAATTGGGTTCTTAGCGATTTTTCAGGTGTTTTAGTTGACCCACTGCCTAAGGACGTCAAATCCCAGATTGGCCAAAATCCAGGGTGTTACACAATATATCCTAGAGGGGGGGTGAATAGGATTTTTCAAAGTTTTTATGAATTATTAAAAATCTTTATCACACTAATCCTATTACAGAGTACAGATTAGGATTACTCAAAATTAACTCTACTGGCTTCCAATCCTGGTAGAGGATCCAATCACAAACTATTTAAAAGACAGACAGTTTATAGATGAGATTGTGATGGATATGACTGTGTGTGCATAAGATGTGAACATATATAAGGACTTGTAAGGCAATCACATAAATGTAAGACAATATCAATCTCAAACACAGTTATTTTATAGTGGTTCGATGACTCGTCTACTCCACTTCCGGCTTCCACACTCAACCCTTGAGTGTCGAATTTCACTAAGGAGGTTTTCCATGGTTCACCTCAAACCTAAGGTTTTAAATCAGGTTTACCTTTAACCTTTACAGAGGTTTCTACTCGGTTCACCTCAAACCTTGGAGTTTTGCTGGCGTACTCCTAACCAGATGTTTATGCCCACACAGGACAAGAGTCCACACAACGCACCCGGAGGTTTCTACTCGGTTCACCTCAAACCCTGGAGTTTTACTGGCGTACTCCTAACCAGATGTTTATGCTCTCCACAGATCAAGGGTCCACACAACGCACCCCACACGTACACTCCCGTCGGAGGCCTCCTTTGAGGACTTCAACTGGTGAGCAACACTTAAAATCCAATCCTAAAAAGGAATGATCACAAGTGTCCTCTGAACTCTTAGTACTTACAGATAAGTTGATGAGTCCCTTTCAGCGCAGTAATGAAGACCTTCTACTTGTTGATGAAGAGTCTTCAGCTCCCTTGATCCGCAACACAAAGATGTATCTATACTGGGCTTAGGTTGGGTCAAGGTTATGATGGAATACCATTCTAAGGATTTTCCTATAAGGAAGATAGAGTGGTTCCCATCATTTATGCATTCAAGGCATCCTATCTTAATGATATGTTATTAAAGTAGTAGCTGAAGGATCCTTGAATGCAGAAGTTCATTCCCCAATCCACTCTATGAAATATCAATGATGAGGGTGGATTGGAGGGTAAACTTTCTGAGAGAAAGGGCTTAAGGTAAATGATAGGAAGGTTAAAATTCACAAAAGCACTCTCTACTTTCTCTACCAGCAATGAAGACAACTCTCTCAATTTATAGGTAAAAGGTTCCAACGGATATAAACGGTCATATTTTTGACAGAGTTCGATATCATCGAGCAGTCGTCGATATGATCGAGCGTATACTCTCGATTGTATCGGCAGACCTCTCGATGATACAAACTCAATTGTCATTTCACTTTTGGAAACCTTCCGCCTATTGGTCGATGGGATCGAGACACGCATCGATGTTATCGGATTTCGAACTCCGATCCATCGAGAGATGGATCGATCTACCGACAGATGAAAAACAAGAGAGAAGCCTTGAAGAATTTCAGGTTCTACAGATATGATAGGGGGACGGTCGATGTCATCAAAATTTGTACATCGATCATATCGAAGACCATGTCGGTGGGATCGATAAATCGTATAGATTTACCTTTAAGCTGCTGGACGATTTATGTCCGGACTCGATCCAATCGAAAAGGTCTCAATATGATCGATATATGAATATCGATTTATCGACTGGCACCCCAATCGTCATTAAAAAAAACCTGAAATTCATGCTGGTGAGAATATGTGCCCACAATCGATATGATCGAATGACTTCCGATATGATCGATATTTGAGTTTAGATTGTATCAGACAGACATCGATATATCGAAGCATATGTTAGTTTTCTTTAGAAAAATAGGGGCGCCGAAAAACAGTCTGTCAATTATATCGATCCTCTTCAGATATGATCGATATTCGAATATCGATTATATCGACTCTCAAGTCAATATATCGATAAATCGTCCAGATGATTGTTTTGATTGCTGGACGCTTTCTGTCCTCACTCGATTGTATAGATTGAGATCCGAGGACATCGACAGAGATGGTCGATCATATCGAAGGGATAATCGATATAATCGACAGTTTAAGAAAAACTTTACTGATTTTCCTTTTTGATAAAAAGCTTTCTTACACTGAAACCCTAAGATGTTCTAATTCTTTTTAAGGGTTTAATCACCTGATGTTTTGGGACATGGGATGTGAGGCTATGATCTACCTTTTGGTGAGCTTCCACACATCCAGTTGAGGCAGACGCTTGACTTGTTCTTCTTGTTAGGCGCTGTTGTCCGACTGACTCAACTTACAACGTAATTGACAAACAAGGGCACGTAGTAGGTGCACTTTCAGGGTCTTGGTGATAGAATCCCAGAAAGTAAGTGTGTGCAAAAATACTACGTTCACTTCCTGAATGGTTCAACTCTAAAGGAACCGCGATACAGGAACTTCGTAATACGGACAATATGAGGGTTGAGGAATTAGTTGGTTCTTTACAAACCTACAAGTTAACTTTTAAAGCTCTAAAAGGAAAATTAATTGCTCTTAAAACTTCTAAAAATAATTTTTAAGAAAATTCTGATGTAGATAACTCTGAAGATGATATGGCTCTTTTAGCAAAAAAATTTTATAAAATCTTCAAAAGTAAAAAAGAGAGTTGATTTTCAAAAAGAAAATGATAAGAAAAAATCTAAATCTAAAACTAGGAAATCTTTGAAAGATAGTCAATATTACAACTGCCAAGAATATGGGCATTTGGCTAACAAGTGTCCTAAAAAAGACAAACCCAAGAAGAAGGGTATGTTGGCTACTTGAGATGAATCCTCTGATTCTAAAGCTTCTTTTGAATCTGAAGATTCTGAAACTGAGTCAGGAAATGAAGTGAAAGCCCTTATGACTATAGCTAAATTCACATTTTCAAATAATGATTCAACAAGTGAAGAAAATCTAAATAGTGAATGTGAAAATGAAGATGATCTTCAAGATGCCTATAATGCCCTATACAAGGAGAGTTGTAAAATTACGGTAAAATTGAAACTTCAAAAAGAGAAATTTTTTAAACTCAAAGAAATTTATGAATCTCTTGTTTTAGAAAAGTCCCATATTTCTGACTATTTTGAAAAGACAAAATGCGATTTGGATTTTAAGACTGGCCAAGTTGAAAATCTTAAGTCTAAAAATGACCAATTAAAACATGAAGTCTCATCTCTCTTGAGTTTAAAGGAAACTTGGAAATATGCCCAAGGTGATTCTAAATTAGAAAAACTCTTATCAGGATTGAGAAAATGTGGTGATCGATCCGGTCTAGGTTATGATAAGAATGTTTCTCCTAAACTGAAGAATGCACCTCCTAAG
This sequence comes from Magnolia kwangsiensis, assembly GCA_037074715.1. Lineage (NCBI taxonomy): Eukaryota > Viridiplantae > Streptophyta > Magnoliopsida > Magnoliales > Magnoliaceae > Magnolia > Magnolia kwangsiensis. Next base: position 35,415,882 of record CM073587.1, on the reverse strand, counting down.
TTTGTAAGAGGAGAGATATTAAACTCAAAAGGGAAAGGACAAGTGTTTTCTAAAGACCCTAAGTCTGTTCAAAAACCTAAAGAAAATTATTTCAACTATAGGAAGCATAACCAAAATCCTTTGGCTGAAAAGATAGTTGATTTACTTAAGGAGCTTCTAAAGTCTAGCTTAATAGGTCATACTTATAATTCTTACAATTGGAAGAAAACCAACTATCCACCCAAACCCAAAATGGTTATGAAATGGATTCCAAAGGTCACTTGCTTGGTTGCTCATACTGCTTTTAAAGTTACAAGCCATTCAAAGTGGTACCTAGATAGTGGATGCTCCAGGCATATGACAGGCGACAAGGCTCTATTCACTGATCTAAAAGATATGACTGATGGTTCAGTCACATTTGGTGATGGGAGTAACTGCAAAATTATAGGCCAAGGTACGGTTCAACTCTATAACCTTCCGTTATTTAAAAATGTCTTATATATTGAAGGACTAAAACATAATTTGTTAAGCATATCTCAAATATGCGATAATAACCATAGTGTTCGATTTTCTAATCAAAGCTGTGAGATTCTAAACAAAAAGGGTTCAGTAATATTAACTGGACGTAGAAGGTCTGAAAACTGCTATATTGTTAGTGAATCCAGCTCATCTAATCAAACATGTTACATGGTACATACAGACGAGACTGAATTATGGCACAAACGACTTGGACATGTACACTACCGAAACTTATTTAGATTGAGTAAAAAGGAACTTATAAGAGGTCTACCCAAACTTCAAAAGTTAGATAAGATATAAGGTGAATGCCAGTTTAGCAAACAAACAAGAAACTCACACAAAAAGGTGAATTCCAATTCCACATCAAGACTACTCGAACTTCTCCACATGGATCTGATAGGACCTACCAAAATAGAGAGTCGAGGTGGCAAAAGGTATATCTTGGTAATAGTAGATGACTTTACTAGATATACATCGGTAGTCATCTTAAGGGACAAATCAGAAACCCTTGAAGAAGTAAGAAAAGTTCTTAAAATGATTTAAATTGAAAAAGGTTCTCAAATCAGTAAAATTCGTAATGATCATGGATCTGAATTTAAGAATAGCGATTTTGAGAAGTTCTGTAGCGACCAAGGAATATTACATGAATTTTCAACGCCCAAAACTCCACAATAAAATGGGATAGTGGAAAGAAAAAATAAAGTGCTACAAGAAATGGCTAATGTCATGTTGAATAACATGAAACTCTCTAAGAATCTTTGGGCTGAAGCAATCAATACAGCTTACTATATTATTAACCGAGTTTACACTACTAAAGGCAATAATAAAATGACTTATGAAATGCGGTTCGATAAAAAGCCTACTGTCAAATACTTTTGAGTTTTTGGCAGCAAGTGCTATATTTTATGAGATCATCAAAATCTGAGAAAATTTGATACGAAAAGTGATGAAGGGATCTTTTTAGGGTACTCTTTAAATAGTCGTGCTTATAGGGTTCTGAAAAAAGGGACCAGTGTGATTCAAGAGTCTATCAATGTGGTCATTAATGATCACTTAAACACACCAGTCTCAAGTTCAAATAATGATGAAGTTTTTATAATTGATAAACCTGATACTTCATCTAATCAGACTGATTCTGAACTAAGGACTATTAAAGATCATCCAACTACTCAAATTCTTGAAAATCCTCTCACTGGTGTGCGTACTCATAGACAACTTGAGGATATATGTAATTACGTATGTTTTACATCCCAGATAGAACCTTTTAACGTAAAAGAAGCTCTTGCTGATGAAAACTGGATTGTCGCGATGTTAGAAGAACTTAACCAATTCGTAAGAAATGAGGTTTGGTATCTCGTACCTAGACCCAAAGATAAACACATCATTGGAACAAAATGGATTTTCAAAAATAAGTCTGATGAGCTTGGAAATATAATTAGGAACAAGGCTAGGCTAGTTGTACAAGGTTACACTCAAATTGAAGGTATTAATTTTGATGAAACCTTTGCACTAGTAGCACGTCTTGAATCAATCAGACTCTTTATATCCATTACATGTTTTAAAAAAATTAAAATTTATCAAATAGATGTGAAAAGTGCTTTCTTAAATGGTGATTTGCATGAGGAAGTCTACGTTGAACAACCAATGAGTTTTGAAGATCCCAAAAATGTTAATCATATGTATCGCCTTAAAAAGGTACTTTACAGATTAAAAAAGCTCACAGGGCTGGTATGAGAAACTAACAAAGTTTCTGTTAAGCCATAATTTTTAAATGGGGTTTGTTAATAAAACTCTGTTTGTTAAAAAACATAATGATCATATTTTAATAGTACAGATTTATGTTGATGATATCATTTATGGATCTACCTGTACTGACATGACTACTGAGTTTGCAGATTTGATGAAGTCACAGTTTGAAATGAGCATGGTTGGGGAAATGAATTATTTCTTAAGGTTGCAAGTGAAGCAACAACCTGATGGAATATTCATTTCTCAATTTAAATATGCCTTAAATTTAATTAAAAGATTTGGATTTGAGAATGGGAAGAACTTTGATACTCCTATGAGTACTACATTGATACTCTTAAAAGATTCTAAAAGTAAAAATGTTAATCCAAAATTATATCAAAGTATGATTGGTAGCCTATTATATTTAACTGCTAGTAGACCTGATATCGCACTAAGTGTTGGTATTTGTGCCAAATATCAATCTGATCCTAAAGAATCGCATTTGATCACTGTCAAGCGGATTATTCGATATGTCGCAAGTACTGTGAATCTCGGTCTCTGGTATCCACATGAGACTAGTGTTCAACTAGCTGGGTACTCGGATGCTGATTGGGCTAGTAATCTAGATGATAGAAAATCAACCAGTGGTGGTTTCCTTTATATCAAAAAATGTTTAATTTCTTAGTTTAGCAAAAAATAAAGTTCTATATCACTTTCAACAGCTGAAGCTGAATACATCGCAGCTGGTAATGCATGTACGCAGCTTGTTTGAATGAATCAAATGTTAAGTGATTATAGAATTAAACATGATTCTATGCTATTATATTGTGATAATTCTAGTGCCATAAATATTTCAAAAAATTCTATTCAGCATTCTCATACTAAGCATATTGACATTAAATTTCATTATATCCAAGAATTAGTAGAAAAAAAGGTTATATATTTAAAATATATACCAATCGAGAATCAACGTGCTGATATTTTTACTAAACCTCTTGATAAAAGAAGGTTTAATCAAATAAAATTTGATCTTGGCATGTGCATTTTAAGATGATAATTTATGCCTTTTTGTATCATATTGTATATTCCTGCTAGTTTAGACTTTAATTTTTGCAATTCATACTGAAAAATTGTGTAAAACTTAATGGAATACTGTATTTTTTTAGCTGGTACCCGACCGGTTGTGAATATACACGACTAGTCGTGAATTGCATGGATGTCTTTTATTTGGGAAAAATCCATCATCTTCCTCATTTCTATTTCACGCTCCAAGGGGCCGAACCTCGACTAGTCGAAGCCAACTTCCAAAATCTTCATGGTTAGTGCTCAATTTTCATTTCTTCTTGTAGTTTTGTGTTTAGATTACTTCCATTTCTCTCTTGAAGTTATTTATTTCAAATTTCATTGTAATTTGGGGTTTTTCTTTTGAAAAATCTAATTTGAGAAAACTCACTTCTCAATCGTTTATAACTCTTTATTTCTTTGAAATCCTTATTGCAAATGGCTTCTAGGGAAAGAAAAATAACTTCTCGCAGTCTATCTTCTTCCAGATCGGCCACTATCACTAAGCGTCATCTTAGGGCTCCCAAAGATGATCCATCCTTTGTTCAGGACATCCGATTGCATAATGTTATTTTTGAACATCCTTTTGATGTTAATCATACTACTCCTTTTGATATCCTTCCTATGCTCCAAGCTATAGGTTGGGATAACTTATTGCATTGGGGTGGGCTACATACCGATCCATTGCCCAATCTATGTTTGCTTGCATATCTGATTTTTCACTGAAAAATCTAACGTTTAGAATTGCCACAAGAGAAGGACCATTTGACGTAGATCGTCACTTGATTTCAGATCTTATGAAAATTCTTATGAATGATGAGGGAGTTCTCATTCATACACTATCTGAAAAACTCTCACAGACTGAAAAATGTATGCTAACTAAGGACTTATGCAATCTGGATGCTCAATGGACACATAAAGAAAATGTGCTCCCCTCAAGATTTTTATTATCAAAATAAAGAGTACTTTATAAGATCTTTGTGTCAAATTTGTATCCTCGTTCGGGTAATAAAACTAAGTTAACAGCATTCATGGTTCATGTTCTTCATAATATTTTCAGAGATGCTAATATTTGCTTACCATCCTTGATTTGTCACTCTATCATTTAGTTTCGACTCCATCCTGGTCATAGTGATATCCCTTTTGGTTATTTAATGACTATATTGGCCACCCATATGTTAATCAACATGCCGGTTGGTGAAGCCCCTATCCATCATCTGATATTTAACAACTCTAATATCAATAAGATGAAGCTGAAATTTCTTCCTAGCCAAAGAGATGGTGTTGATATGGCTGAAGCTGAACATGAGGAAGAAGCTGGTGATCTTCCTCGTGATGATATTAATATGGATGATATTTTTAAAGAAATTGAATCTAACTCTGCTAATGATCCAGATTATGAGCCTTCTGCTTTTGATGTTTAACTAAGTGCATTGGAGGAGAAAGTTAAGAATATAAATGTTAGGATGGAAAACATGTTTGTTGCCCATGATCTTCAATTCAAGTATATGCGCAAGTATCTTAAGCGCTTGAATAAGGGCATGTATAAACTTGATCCATCCATACCTGCTCCTTCATCTGGTTCAAATTAGTTCATATTCTATTTGCTGGTCTGTAATAACTATTTTTCTATTATGTTCACTTGACTGGATTTGCTATTTTAGCTATTGTTGATTTAGCTCAGTTCTCACTTTATATATGTTGCTTATGTTATGTTCTAAAACTCTTGTCTATTATCCTCTTCTTTATCTCCTTGATTTTTTCTCCTTACCAATCTGTTTTTGTGCTTCCTTTGTCATATTGTAACAAAAAGGGGGAGTATGATAAATTTAATGTTGGATTGGTATTTGAGATATATGTTACTCAGGGGGAGTATGTGCAGAGAGAAACTGTATGAGCATGAGTCTGTATGAGCATGAGTGTATGAGTATGGATTGTATGTTGGTTAAAGATTGGTTTATAGGTACATGAATGTGTGCTAGTCAATATTAACTGGTGCATGATTCTTTAATCAGATATTTGGTGTCATATCTTAGTTATGTGTCTTGTCACGAATTTGACAAAGGGGGAGATTGTAAGTGATATAGTTTATAGCCCCCTGTTATTGTTAAATTTGTGGTGATAAAGACACTACTTTAAAGCTTGTATATGTAATTCAAGAAGCTTTCAAGATCTTAGAAGTATTCAAGTTCAAGAAGCGTTCAAGATCTTAGAAGTGTTCAAGTTCAAGAAGCTTTCAACATCTCAGAAGTATTCAAGTTCAAGTTCAAAGATCTTAGGCTTTGTTATACTCAAAGGTCACTTGTCTTCAAGTTTCAATATCCTTACTTCACTATTGAGGTAAGACTGACCTTAGGTTGACCTTTAGAGATAAGTTAGTGTTCATTTTAAGCTACATTGTGCATAATTTCTATTCTCTTTTGTTAACTTTCATTATTTGATTTTGTTTCTGAATTCCAATCTAATTTGAAAAGAGGAATTGTTATATTCCTTCTTCTTGGAATTAAAATCTAATAGAGTTATGCCCAATTTAATTTAATTTTAAAATCAATTAGAACTAGAACCATTGTAATGTGAGTTTGGACATCGAACTTGGACATTCAATCATCTACTCTGACTTGGTTCTTCTAGGCTGCTACAACGAAGGAGATATTCAGGTATTTTACATTTAATTGTAAATTCCTTTTTATTTTTGTTTTTTTTTGGGATTTGCCAGAAAAATCTCATTGTATTGGTTATCTGAGGAGAGCCAGGAAAACTCAGAAGTAGGGTTTTTTTAAAATTGTGTAAGCCCACATAGAAAGACACAATTGTAAGGTTTTGGGTGAACCTATAAAAACCTAACTTGATAGTGAACGCTAATATCTCTTGTGTGAGGATATTAGGAGTGGAGTATCATTCTTTGTAGCTATTATTAAACAGTTGGTGAACACACAGGCGAACCACTATAATCCCTTGTGTCTCGTGGTTGAATGGTTTATATTTCATATCTTTTATTATTCATTTGTGGGATGTATATGTGGATGTGAATGTTGTAATCATTTATTGTGAAAATGTTGTAATAATTTAGTAATTATTTCTTTCGATTCCTTTTTTCAGCATTATTAATTGTTCTAGTAAGGATGCCCTGTCATTTCTATGGTGCATGATTGTCCTTAGAATAGTATATAATTGATTGCAGTTTATTCTTCAATACAATTTGCATTTAATTTTCTTTTCCTCTTCGATTTGAGATTTGATACAAAGATCTTTCTAAAAATAAGGTTGTCCTACCATAAACTATGGTTTTTGGTGTAAGGTTGTCCTTAGAATAACATTTGTATCAACCTCTTAAGATCTGAATTTTGAGGTTGCTTTACATTCTTTACATTCCTGCATTGGGATTGATTTACTTTAATTGTTGGTTATCGTATTTGGTTCATTTCCGTTGTTATAAATTTTATTTGACATTGTCCTATTCACCCCCCCCCCCCCCCCTTTAGGACATATAGTTAGGCCTTTTCAGAGGGTGGGCCACACTTGGTGTTTTGGGAAAAACTTGGGAATGCTTGGACGTGTGGAGATTATTTTTTATTGCTTGGGTGGTTTGAGAAATGAGAGAGAGAGTGAGGTGATGGGAATGATAAGAGGTGATGGAGTGATGTGGTGGTTGTAAGAAAAAGGTGATGGGAGGTATGGTTGTGGTTGAAAATGGGGTAAAAGAGGGATGGTGAGAGGAGAGAGAGAGTTGACTTTTAAAAAGGGAGGGATGGGTTGTTGTACTTGAGGTATGGTTGTACTTGACATTGATTGATTGATTAATTTATGGGACATGTTGTAGAGATTCCCTCGATATTTACAATGTGCAGCGTTTCTTTGGAATGAACGCAGACCCACATCTTCTAGCCTAGGTATCGGTTCGTTGCACGAGTCACATCGTTGGAACTGCGACGACGGCGCGGTCACTATGATACAAGTTCTGGTTTGAGCCGACTTCAGTATGTGGGATCTGGCTTAGGATCGCACGTAAACGTCAGATACGGGTCAAGGGTTACCAGAATTCGACCGAAAGGATCGTAAAATCCAACGGAATGGTATGGACTATGTTACGGGTCTTAATGAGTGGACTGAGTAATGCCAGGAAGCTTTTACTAAGCTTAAGGGCATGTTAACCATTGCACCTATCATGCAGTCACCCGATTAGAGCCTTACTTTTGAACTTATGTGCGATGCATCTGACTATGCTCTTAGGGCAGTTCTAGGCCAGAGAAAAGAAAAGAATCCCTACGCTATTTATTATGCAAGTAGAACTCTAAATCCTGCCCAAGTGAACTACTCTACTACGGAAAAGGAACTCCTAGCTGTAGTGTTCTCTATGGACAAATTTAGGTCCTACTTGATCGGATCCAATATCATCATTTACACATATCATGCGGTGCTCAAGTATATTCTTTCTAAGAATGATGTTAAGCCCCGCCTGATAAGATGAATCCTCCTACTCCAAGAATTTGATTTGGAAATAAAAGATAAAAAGGGAGTAGAGAACATGGTGGCTGACCATCTTTCCAATCTTAGTCTCTCTGATTCCCTTGAGATGACAGGTATAAATGACATGTTCCCTGACGAACAATTGTTCAAAGTCTCCCATTCACCTTGGTTTGCTGATATTACTAATTATCTTACCACAAGTTTCACGCCGACACATTGGACTGCGCAAGATAAGAAAAAATTCTTTGCTGAGGTTCGTAAGTTCTTCTGGGATAATCCACATTTATTTAAATATTGCCCATACCAAATCTTAAGGAGATGTGTACCAGACAATGAACACCAAAGTGTCATCTCCTTCTATCACTCTCAAGCCTTTTCTGCTAAAAAGACCACGGCCAAGATTCTGCAGTGTGGCTTTTACTGGCCCACTATGTTCAGGGACACTCATTAGTTTTGCAAAGCTTATGAGTGTTGTCAGAAGTTGGGAGCATTGTCTCATCGAAATATGATGCCCTTGAACCCCATTTTGATCATTGAAGTATTTGATTGTTGGGGCATTGATTTCATGGGACCATTCCCCCAATCTTTTAAAAATTTATATATTTTGCTCCCCGTAGACTATTTCACTAAATGGGTCGAAGCGATTCCATTCCGGAATAATGACCATCAAACAGTCATTAAATTCTTAAAAGAGAACATCCTTTCTTGGTTCGGAATGCCTAGAGCCATCATTAGTGATGTGGGCTCGCATTTTTGCAATAGGTCATTCGCGAACTTAATGAAGACATATGGCATCTCTCACAAGGTGAGCACTTTATACTACCCACAAACAAGTGGGCAAGCTGAGATTTCTAATAGGGAAATTAAGCACATCTTGAAAAAGACGGTTAATCGTGACCGTAAGGATGGGTCAATCCGATCGACCGATGCCTTATGGGATTCTCGTACCGCATTTAAGACCCCTATTGGAATGTCTCCCTTTAGACTTGTCTATGGGAAGGGTTCTACTTACCAGTGAAGTTAGAACATAGAGCCTACTGGATGATCAAAAATTTAAATTTCAATCTGGACAATACTGGCTTGCTATGCAAATTTTAGTTGAATGAACTTGAAGAAAATCGCAATGATGCGTATGAGAACTCGAGAATTTACAAGGACAGGATGAAGGTGTTTCATAACTAACATATTCTTATTCACACTAGGTCAGAAATTCCACTTGTACAATTATTGGTTATATCTGTTTCTGGGCAAACTCTGATCTCTTTGGACCGGCCCGTCACTATTACTAATGTTTATCCTCATGGGGTTGTTGAGATAAATAATCTGAACAATGACAATGAATTCAAAGTAAATGGACATTGATTAAATCCATTTGTTGAGAAATTTGATTCAAAGGACATGTCCATACCTCTGATTAATTTGTTTACCAAGATTAAACTCCTAGTCTGACGGAGGTATAGTTAGGTTTATTGCTTTCACGGAATTTAGGGTTAGAATAGTTTGCTTCCGCTGTTTTAGGATAGTTTACTTTCTGTTTGTTTAGTATAGTTTACTTTTTGGATGTTTAATTTTTATGATAACTCACCTTTACGTTGAGATTTGTTGAGGGTCAAATCTTGCATATTAGACCCCATTTATTACTTGGTTTTATGAACATAATAATGCGTAATGTCCTATTTTACTCATGCTTATGTTGTAAGGTGAATTTAAGAGCTTGGATTGAAGAAAATGATAAAGGCATAGATTTAACACTCAAGAATAACCAAGCTAAAGATTGGATCTTATAAGACTAAGAATGAAGAATTCACATACCAAAATCCAAGAAAATCAAGTCACGAATGAAGAGAATCAAAGTTTTGAAGTAAATTTGCGTAATCCTCGACTAGTCCTTGCCCTACTCGATCAGTCAAGGATTCCTCGACTCGAACTCCAATGGAAAAATCATCTAAACCAGATCATCCTTGACTTGTTGAAGGTGACCCCCGACCAATCCTAGGTTACGTAGACAGCACACAAAGTGCAAAAATTTGAAGTGGTTTTCAAAATTTTCTAAGTTGGTGCAAAAGTTTGAGTTGTAAAACTATAAATAGGGGTTCCTATGATGTTCCTATGCATCTTCTAGGGTTTGAGGAATGAAGCAAAAGGTGGAGCTGCCGTCCAGGAGTTCTTCTTCTTCCTCTTTAGTTAGTCTTTTTGTTTTGTTTAAAAGTCTTTAGTTCAATCATGTCTATGGTTGGCTAAACCTCTTAGGTAGGGCTAAGAGGTGAAGCTTGTAGCATGATTGGGATGTTTACTTTGTTTTGGTTCATGTTTTGTTGAACTCTCTTGGATTATAGTTTGATTATGAAGGAATATTTTTAGTTTTTAATGGTTTGTTGTGATAAATTACAATAGAACTGCGATAGCTTGAGATATTGTCTTTTCCCGAATTGAGATTGTGAAATTATTAAGTCCCGTTGTTTACCATCATCCCTTGAGCATGGTAAGGTGACGGAATCCTTCCTAACTTTCACAATTCTCTTATGATTAGTAAATCCTGTTGTTTACCTTGTCTCCTAGGCATGGTTAGGTGACGGAATCAATTCCAAATCTTCACCACTCTCATCTATTGATAATTAGATACATGAGAAGTTCAGAGATCTGACTAATGTCTTCTTACCAACTGGATAAAATAGAACTCTGATTCCAGTTGTGTCCTTGAATCATGTAAGGTAGCTTTCCAATTGCTACAAGTGGATCCTTAGCACCCTAGTTCCTACCTTTAAATTCATTAATTTTAATTACTTTAATCACAACTATTTTCTCAAATACTTTAGATTTAGGTTTTCATCTTCCTCTAGTTCTAGTTTTAGTTACTTTCAGAATACATAAAAGTTTCAGTCCCTGTGGATTCGGCTTGGGTCTCACCGAGATTATTACTGCATCGCGACCCTACACTTGGGGTTATGAACAAGTTTTTAGCCCCGTTGTCGGGGATTGACGGTTGCATTTTTCTGAGATTAGTTATTTTTAGAATTAGTTTAAGATTAGGGTTTTTCTAGTTTCTATTTTTATGATTAGGATTTTCTGAATTATTTTAAAAACTAACTTAGCTTTCTATTTCTAGGTTTAGAAACTTTCCTAATTATTTTTTAAAAATTAACTTTTTCTCTTTTTAGAAACTTTCTATTTTATGTTTTTATAAACCTTTTTTTTTCATTTTCAGAAACTAGGTTATTTTTCATTTTTAGAAACTTACTCATCTTTCTATTTTTAGTATTTTTTTTTAGATACTAACATTTTTTTTTGTTTTGTAAAATCCTAATATAGAACTCTCCAATCTGGTAACTTCTAACTTCTTCCCTCTACTTACTTTCAATATTGTTGTAGGATTTTTCTTTTATTCTTTTTAGAATTAGATTCAGAGTTAGGGTATCACCATGCAATGCCGAGTTGGATAAGAGATATTGGGAAGTGATATATGATGATTATGATAGGAAACAACTTGTGTCTCAATTTTTTAAAAAAAATCATCATCAAGAACCAAACAGAATACAATGCTCCACCGGTTAAGAAGTCCTTATGTAATCATATGCGGGAGAATAATTACACTCCACAGATTAAGGAAACAGTATGTGAATGTTGGGGTTGTCATAATTATGGGAGTGAAAATTATTATCAACCATTAGACAATAAGAAAACAATGAGAGACTATATTATGGGTGATAATATGTATCAACAACCGTCAGATTCTCTCACCTATGATCCGTATGACTATGATCAGTGGAAACATCACAATTGGAAAGATGAACCAAATACATGTTATAATGATTATTCTCTTGGATCCCCTACCTTTGAGATCCAACCAGAAATGATCCAAGAGGATTCATGTTTGAATTTCACGGAATATCGAGAACAACTCAACCAACTTGTCGTGGGCATGATGAAATCATTAGAAGCAATTGAATCGCACCTCTATAAGAGGGAAGAAACCAGCTTACCCTAGCCTCAACCCAGTTCAGAAATACAATGCCAGGAAAGTGATCCTAACTCAATTTTGAAGAACAATGGAATTTGAAATGAAGAGTTGGATTCTGTTAATGAGCATATGGTTCAATTTCTAGAAGAGTCAATCTCGATGATGGTCTAAAGGAATAATCAAGAGATGTGGGTGTCTTTCAAATATAATGATAATGACACGCTTCACTCACATGACACACTTGGTTTCAATGATGAGGGAGAGGTTAGTTTACTCGAACCTTAACCCAATTTATGAATAAAATGTGAGAAAAGCGATCCCATCCTAAGTCTGTACTACACTAAATTGGAAAATGATGAGTATTGGGATGACGATCATGAAGCTGCAGCCCAAATTCTCCTAAAATCAATTTTAAGTTTGGTCCAGGTCAGTGATCAAGAAGTACACGAAGTGATCAATCATAAGGATCTACTCCACTCATCTGACATGTAACGCCCAGGAAAAATCCGTACTTGGACTCGAGTACCAACTCGACCAGAAATCGCGTAGGATTAATTCCTTTAGAAAATAAGTGTAAGTTAGCTAGTGCAACGCTAGAGTAGCTGGGAAATAGTCCCTGATCACTTTAAATACGTTCTACAAGACCCAAGCGAGTAGAACCAATGACGCTATAATACTCTGAAACCTCGGATCAAACTCTAAGCCGGTTTGTTCTATGGACCTCTTTGAAACTTTGTATTGGATCTAGACCACGCGTCGAAAGTCCGATACCTACAATCTTAGACCGTTAGAACCGCCTATCTGGACTTGACAATGATTTCAAAAATCAAGTCCAACCGATATTCGCAGGCTATTTCATTGAGCCTGGACTGAAGAGAGTGGGAATAGGGTTAGATTTGGAATTTGAAATTCAAATCTGGCACACGACTTGATGCGTTATTAATAAGCGTTCTGACCGTCAGAATTCAGCCAAATTACACCCTCGGATCAGGAAAAATTTCTATTTCATATCATTAGACTTGTAGACCTGATCTACGTGCGGTGACCGCTGAACTGAAATTGGACCGCCACGTGCGATCTACGAACACTGATGGTCTGAAAATGGGATGAGAGTGACATCCCACATGTATGAACTTAAGTCCGATTGCGTTCGGCCAGGGGACCACCAGAAATGTCCTTTTGGACCGAAACAGCCCCGATTTGGATATACCTTAAGTAAACTTTGTTCTTAAGCCTATTTTGGACACATTTGGGCTTATAAAAGGGGTTGAAACCCTCATTCCTCTCTCCCATCCAAAATTAGAAAGAGCCCTAGATTGAGAGAGAGAAAAGGTGAGAGATTGTGAGAGAGAGTAGGAGAGAATTTTCCTGCTGCTGCCCTACCTGTTGCACGTGCTTTAGCAACACGCTCCAATCACTTGGCCGGTGATTTCTCTGCGTTTCTAGGTAAGAAAACATCCCTAATAGTTGCTGATTTACTGATCCCTTGATTCCATAGCGAAATAGCTGATAGATCTTGTATATTAGGTTCACAGTTCACCGTAGACGAAGCGTATACACTCCGTTCGAATTCACACACCTATAAGAGAAAAGGTGCGGATTTTAGACGCTTTGATTGACTGTTTCTAATGCTTTCAATGTCGTTTAATAGTAGATTATTGATGGCAACGCCGTTTGACATGTACAACATGCTGTCCATTTCCTGTTTCGTAAACCGGCGAAGAATATGAGATTTAGGGCATTTTAGTCATTTGTAGGAAGTACTGTTTTCATTCATATTTTGCTGATGTGATTGACATGGCTTCTTGTCGCATTAGAATACTAGGAATGCGTGCATAATTAGTTTGGCGAAGAGATTCGCCTAAATGCGCACTTTGAGTCGACATACTATATGTAGACTTAAGTGTGTAGTGTAAGTGTTTGTATAAATGCTTGTATTAGTATGTATTGAATTAAATGGTGTTATGAATTAGTTTGAGATTGATTTCTCAATTAATATGCTGATGTAAATGATTTCCTACGTGTTAACTATATGCATGATTTCATTATATGTATGAAATGCATGTGCTTGATGATTTACTTAAGTTGTATGTTATAACATGTGTTAACATGCTCACCTTGTTGTATTTCAATTCCAATACTCTCACATGATTGCTGATGTGGATTCATAATTGTTTGGGACTATACCTAGTCCAGGTAGTCGGCAACCGAGCAAGTTCGTGGTTGGCCTATCTTTGCCACGAATGACGCGTCGATGGACGCGAGCCGTGTTTTGGAGTTGGCGGCAGTGGTTAGGCCACACGAAGTGTTTTACGCACTTCATGTCGTTCGACTTGAGATGCGCTCGTGCTAGTCGAGCCCGTCAAGTAACCCGACTGGCCTTTGTATGTTCACCCTGTATAAGTCATAACTGCTTGAACCTAGGGTACTGAACTTACCATTGTAAACCCTGTCAACCATGGTACCTTGATCCATGAAGACTCATGAGCCGGGCATGGTGGTATGGGACACCGTGGTCGAGCTATCGACCTACGCTGGGGCCACAAACCTCCCCGTAGTGACCAGTGAGCACCTATGTCTCGTGAGAAGATTATGGTGGTATGGGACACTATATTCTTGTTGTCGGCCTACACTGATCAGGCGACGAGTCCTTTGTAGTGATCGCGAGTGTATTCTGAGTCTACGGAAGGCAACGACCCTTCCGTAGCAGTGAGAGTACAGTAGGCCTGTATTGATAAGGTGATGGGGGAGCGGTGCAACGAGTGCGAGCAATAGCCCTGGCAGCCCTTGCAGTGACCTACAAAATATACATCGTATGAGATTACTAGGAGTGACGACCCTAGACAGGATCTGTGTTGGGATTGATATAAGGGAAGTACCTTAGTTTCTCAATCCTGTTATATGAATGGACTAATAATAACTCGGTAATCATATCACCATTACATTGCATGTGCCTGGAAGATGTGGAGCACTTGAGGGACGATTGCATGCCGCGGTCGTAAGATGGTGCCGTATGAGGGAGAATGTCGGTGAGGGCATCCATCACATCATGTCATATTGCATTAACAACAGTATTAGGGTTGTTTGATTTACTGCTTTACTATTATCGCATGATTGATTTGAGAACATGTTAATCCTTGCTCTATTATTCCACTGAGTTAGCTACTCATTCCCACGTTACGGGATGGTGTTTGCAACACCCACCAGACCCTGTTTTAGATGCAGGTGATGCAGTGATCCAGGAGGTAGAGCCAAACTATGATGAGGACCAGGACGAGTTCTCATACATGCAGTACCACGATGGCTTTGCTTTGGTGGCCTGGATTGATGGGACTTCTCAGTGGGACTCTTTTGGACATTTGATTTTGTTTATTTATATGTATATGAGACTCAGAGATGTATTCATACTTTAGAGACAGTCGAGATCTACTTTGTTTTTTCCATATAGTGATATATATATCCTTTAGTCTTCCGCTTGCTTTTATCACTGGATCTGGAGTATGAATTGCAGTTTTGGTATACTTTTACTCATGTGAATGCTTTAACTCAGACAACATTGAATCATAATCATTTTTGTTGCATAAGTGACGGTCTGGAACTCGGGAGTTGAGTTAATACACGACCTCCGATTTTCAGGGTGTTACATGACATGTCTAATTTAAATGTGAAGGATGAACCCCTTTCAACCGACCCTTCTAACTCTTGTGAGACATATTTAGACCACTCCCCTGAATTGCATGAAGATATGATTCAAGAGATGGATGAGTTGCTCGATATGACTCTAGAATTTGAAACCACCCAATTAGGCCACCATCTGAATTGTACACTTTTGACAATACAATGCCTTTACTAAGTAGACCAATGAACAAAGTCTTCAAATCAATTCTTCACCTATTGATTGTCAATCTGTCTGTGCAGGGTAAGAGCAAGAGAGCATGTGTCCATCCACTTCCAGAGACGATGAAATCCTTGGGCAGATTATCATAAACTTCAATGTGGAAAATGAGTCACTCTCAGCTAAATTTTCTGACTCTTTGGACGATTGATTGACACACTTTGTAGATTCAAACGATCCTATGATAAAAGAAATAGTGGCTGCTTGCAAGACAATACCTCGGTAGTTGTTACTGACAGAGAGAACCCTTATTCTGAAGCCTCTCCTTCCCCCTATCCTGAATGTTTATCATTAAAGGAGGAGCTGAAAATTGAACCGGAGTCTGAAACTTCGGAACGTGTCGAGACTACATCACTTTCTGAGAATTTTTCTAAATTTCATTTATGTGTAGTCTTTGATTTACCATGTTATGTTAATATCGAAAATTTCTCTATCACAAGTGAATCATATATACTTTGGACACCTCAGGAAATTAAAAGGAAACCTTATGCTGAGGTACATACGTTTCTTTAGACATTCATGCTCTAGGGCATCCAAGCCTATTGTGTAACACCCCGGATTTTGGCCAATCTGAGATTTGACGTTCTTAGGCAATGGGTCAATTAAAACACCTGGAAAATTGCTTAGAAACCAATTCCATAGCCAAAGAAACCACTTAGAATCAATTCCTTTAGAAAATATGACTAAGTTAGCTAGTGCAACGTTAGAATAGCTGGGAAATGGTCCCTAATCACTTTAAATACGTTCTACAAGACCCAAAGCGAGTGGAACCAATGACCCTATAATGCTCTAAAGCCTCGGATCAAACTCTAAGCCGGTTTGTTCTCGGGACCTCCTTGAAACTTTGTATTGGATCTAGACCGCGCGTCGTAAGTCAGATGCCTACCATCTTAGACTGTTATGACCACTTAGCTGGGCTTGGCAATCGTTTCGAATATCAAGTCCAACTGACGATCACAGGCTATTTCATTGAGCCCGGACCGAAGAGAGTGTGAATAGGGACATAGTTGGAATTTCAAATTCAAATCTGGCACACAAATTTGACGCATCAGTATTAAGCATTCTGACCGTCAGAATACAGCCAAATTACACCCTTGGATCAGGAAAAATTTCTATTACATATCACGAGACTTATAGGCCTGATCTTGGTGCGGTGACCGTTAAACTGAAACTGGGCCGCCACGTGCGATCTGGGAACCCTACCGGCCTGAAATCTGGATGCGTGCTAGATCCAGTATGAACGAGCTTAAGTCCGACCGCATTTGGCCAGGGGACCTCCAGAAATGCTCTTTTGGACCGAAACAGCCCCGATTTGGATATACTTTAAGTATACCTTGACTTGGAGCCTATTTTGGGCATGTTTAGGCTTATAAAAGGGGTTGAAACCCTCACTCCTCTCTCCCATCCGAATTTGCAAAAATCCCTAGATTGGGAGAGAGAAAAGGTGAGAGTTTGTGAGAGAGATTGGAGGAGAATTCCTTGCCGCTTGTGCTACCTGTTGCAAGTGCCTAAGCAACGCAACTCAATCACGTTGCCGGTGATTTCTCCGCTTTTCTAGGTAAGAAAGTACCCTAAATAGTTACTGATTTGAGTTTCCTTTGTTTCCATAGCGATGTAGCTTATGGATCTCGTGTATTAGGTTCCTTATTCGCCGTAGACGAAGCGTATACGCTCCGTTCGAATTCTCATCCCTAAAAGGGAAAAGGTGCGGATATTAGACGCTTTGATTGACTGTTTCCAAAGCTTTCAATGTCGTTTAATAGTAGATTCTTGACGGCATCGCCGTTTGACATGTACAAAATGCTCTCCGTTTCCCGTTTTGTAAATTAACGAAGAATATGAGATTTAGGGCATTTTAGTCATTTGTAGGAAGTACGGTCTACATGCATATTTTGCTGACGTGATTGACATGGTTTGTCGCCGCATTAGAGAGTTAGGAATGATTGCATAATCAGTTTGGCGAAGAGATTCGCCAAGTTGCGCACTTTGGGTCGACATACTATGTGTGGATTTAAGTGTGTAGTGTATGTGTTTGTATCAATGCTTGTATTAGTATGTATTGAATTAAATGATGTTATGCAGTAGTTTGAGATTGATTTCATGATTAATATGCTGACCTAAATGATTTCCTACATGTTGACCTTATGCATGATCGCATTACATGCATAGGAAGTATGCCTTGAAGATTTGCTTAAGTTGAATGTTATAACATGTGCTAACATGCTCACATGATGTATTTCAATTTCAATACCTTTGTTTAGTGTTAATGTAATTCCATAGATGTGTGGGACTTGACTTAGTCCAGGCAGTCGGTAACCGAGCGAATTCGTGGCTGACTGGTCATAGCCACGAACGACGCGTCGATGAATGTGATTCGTGTTGAGAGTTGGCGGCAGTGGTTAGGCCACGCGAAGTGTTTTACGCACTTCATGTCGTTCAATTCGAGATGCGATCGCGCTAGTCGAGCCCGTCAAGTAACCCGACTGGCCGTTGTATGTTCACCTTGTATGAGTCATAACTGCTTGAACCTAGGGTACTGAACTTACCATTGTAAACCCTGTTAACCATGGTACCTTGATCCATAAAGACTCATGAGCCGGGCATGGTGGTATGGGACACCGTGGTCGAGCTGTCGGCCTACGCTGGGGCCACAAACCTCCCCGTAGTGACCAGTGAGCACCTAGACTCGTGAGCAGATTATGGTGGTATGGGACACTATATTCTAGCTGTCGGCCTACACTGATCAGGCGACGAGCCCTTTGTAGTGACCGCGAGCGTATTCTGAGTCCACGGGAGGCGACGACCCTTCCGTTGCAGTAGAGTACGGTAGGCCTGTATTGATAAGGTGATGGGGGAGCGGTGCAACGAGTGCGAGCAACAGCCCTGGCAGCCCTTGCAGTGACCTACGAAATATACATCGTATGAGATTACTAGGAGTGACGACCCTAGACCGGATCTGTGTTGGGATTGATATAAGGGAAGTACCTTAGTTTCCCAATCCTGCTGTTTGAATGGACTAATAACAACTTGGAATTCATATCACCATAGCATTGCATGTGCCTGGAAGATGTGGAGCACTCTAGGGAGTGTGGCATGCCGCGGTCGTAAGATGTTGCCGCATGAGGGTGATCGTCGGTGAGGGCATACATCACGTCATATCATAATTGCATTAACAACAGTATTAGGATTGTTTGATTTACTGCGTTACTATTATCGCATAATTGATTTGATAACATGTTAATCTTTGTTCTATTATTCCACTGAGTTAGCTACTCACTCCCACGTTACGGGACGGTGTTCCGGACACCCACCAGACCTTTTTGTGATTGCAGATGATGGCGCGGCCTGTGAGGCAGAGCCGAACTTGATGATGATGAGGAGGATCCCTCCTTTATGCGTGTTCTGATCGACGGGATTACAGGGAGGCTGATTAGATACTTTGACATTTGTCATTTTGAATTTTTAACGCCCTCATGTATATTCATTTTGTTAACCTTTGAAGTATACATGTATGTGCATAACCTGGTAATATATTCACACTCTGGAGACATACAACAGTTTATGTACGTTATACATACTATTACAGTCTTCCGCTTGCAAATTTCACTGTCTCTGGAGTATGATATGCTGTTCTGGCTTAATCTCACTCATGTTTAATACATTATCACAGACAACATTCAATCATACATATCCATGTTGCATAAATAACATTTTGGAACTCGGGAGTTGGGTTTTTGCTCGACCCCCCGATTTTCGGGATGTTACAGATGGTATCAGAGCATGATTTGGATTAAACCGGGCCTGGGTTATGGTCACGCGACGTACGCTGTCGCTTTCTTTGACTTAGGTGGGTACGAGAAGGGTCTAGAAACACTTCTAGGATCCCAGATTCGCCAATAGGCGAAGTCTATTCATTTCGATCGCGTGATCGAGTCCGTAGCGCATCTAGGGTCGCGTAAAGCAACCCGAATAGCTCCTAGGTTGTAGGTAAGTGGGTTGAGATGTTCTTTGAACAATTATAAACCCGTAAAAGTGAATCCTTGGGCCATGGGACAACCACGACCCCTGTGTTCAATCACCAGGGCTTAAAAACCCCGTTTCACCAAAAATCTTCGAAATTCTTCCTCTCACCACCCCAATCTTCAATTATTTCTTATCCATTTCATGTTAGGCATCAATCTTAATGTGAAAATAACATAAAATCTTACTTTCACAAAATTTTACAGTGAATAGTAAAATTTCATGAAAAATGGCCATAAGGCCATTCTAAATTCACTTTCTTTAGTAACTAAGGATCTAGATAGATGTACTGGCTCCTTCTACCCCAAATTCATATGCTACATCATAGGGTTTGGTATTCAGGATTGCAAAATGGTCCCGGAAAGCCCCGAAGACATGTTTGGGCTCATATAGGTCAAAATACAATGAACTAGGGGGTGGACCACACATTATTGGACCCCTGGGATCATGGGGGACCAGACCCATGTGGTCCCACCGGCCAACTTGGAAGTTGGCCGGCGATGCCATCGCCGGTCGGGCGATGCATCGCCGACCGGTGGGGCCCACTTGCAGTGATTTTTGGGCGCACACCCTATTTTGGGTAGTGTACCCCTCCCATGTAGGTCCCGTCCATAGAAAACCCCAAATAGGGGTACTTCCTTCACAAACAGCCCCTTCCCTAGCCCCATTTTCGTTTTTCCGCAACTATCTCCAAAAATCCGTGATTCCAAACCACCCTAGACCCATCCTTGGCCAAAACCGACCATCATCCATCACTTCTTTGGAGTTTGCAGCCCTTCCTCTTGGAGATTTCGTCATTTGGAGCTTCAAAAACCCCCAAATCGAGCCGAATTCGTGAGGTGCTCCATTCCCCTTTTTCGTTTCCATTTCTCTCTGAAAATGCATCCTAGGGGAGCTTGAAGCATCCCTCTACAATGCCTAGATTTCGTTCTGTCCATTTGGACAACGATTTCTTTGCATTTCCTCCTCCATCACCCGACTCGGACTAGTAATCTAGATCCAGGTATCGCGGGTTGTAGTTAGTCATTTCCTGTTTTAAGTTGTGTTTTGTAAGCCTGATAAGGCTAGTAGTTTACCTATGTTGCTGTAGAAGCTGCCTGACATAGCTCCCATGTACTTTTTGTCATGATACTTGTAGGGAGATATCCCTTGTATGATGACAATTTTGGGTTTAATGAAATGCATGATGCTTTTCGACTTGTTATATGAATGTTTGTGTTGTGGTTTGGGCTTAATGTAGCCGAAATTTGTGGAATGGAGTGCATGCCGTCTCATTTCACTGTAAGGTATCGTCCCTGGATCGGGAGTATTGTAACTCCCGGGATTCAGCCTACAAATTAGTTTTTATCCCACCCCACCCTCCTACCAAGCATGCCACTTCCGATCCCGCCATGGGACTAGGAATGCGGCTCCATTTAATACAACTAAGCGCTACCGGCCACATAGGCCCTTGGCGTTTTGGTCCTAGAGTTAGCACTCCTAGATTTGAAGAGTCTGACGACATAAGAAATCCAATTCCATTTAGACAATCTTGACCCTAAGCGATAGAACAACCCTCTGTAGTAGAAATGGTATGGAAAGCCATTTACCGTATAATCTTAAGCTTTAGATTATAGCTACTGAGTTACAGACTAGCCTACTAGTTACCTAGAGTAGGGTAAAGCCTGTATATGTAAAGGAATGATAGGTTAGATTTGGTTGGAATGGGACTCCCTTCCTTCGGTAGATTCCTTTATGGCTTATAGACTTCTGTTGTTGCCCATAGGAAGGAACCATACACTCTAAGGGAACATTTATAACTCCCTCAGATTGAACTTAGAATGTACTAGCACACCCCTTAGAATTGCCTTCCCCAAGGACTTATTGCATTCGGGAACGCAGAGTAAAGGAACTACATGTAAGCGATGTATTCGCGGTTTGAGTCGATTTCTTACTCCTAGTGGTTACCAATGAATCCAATGCTCTGATCAAGCAGAGGATCGGCATCGACTTGGATTAAGAACTGATACAACGCATTTTCTGTCCTGATTAGACAGAAGGTTCAACGTATCCGGCTTAGACCCACTATACAACCTTTCTTCTGTGATGGCCCAACCATCTACAACTAAACAGGATCACATTGTCTTTGGGAAATGGCAAGGACTTAAAACCATGTAGAGAAAGGTTAAGGATAGCCCCTAAGTTGCGCCTCGTTCCGATATACGGATCGATGCAACGATTCTTAGACTTTAAGTAGAACCAAGTTTTAAGGGGGGTAGAACGTATTAAGTCCAATCCAGTTAGGATTAGTCAACACTGCCGTTCGATCAGTGTGGCGCAGCGGAAGAGTGGTTGGCCTCTTTCCCACTGGCCCAGGATCGAAACATTTGATTTAGGTTATATGTACGATTAGGTTATTAAGTAGGATTTGAACCTTCCTTAGAATGTCAATACTAAAGTCCCTCTAGGTACTCCTTGCCGTTCGCCAATGTCGGGGACGACATTGTGTTTTAAGGGGGGTAGATTGTAACACCCCGGATTTTGGCCAATCTGAGATTTGACGTTCTTAGGCAATGGGTCAATTAAAACACCTGGAAAATTGCTTAGAAACCAATTCCATAGCCAAAGAAACCACTTAGAATCAATTCCTTTAGAAAATATGACTAAGTTAGCTAGTGCAACGTTAGAATAGCTGGGAAATGGTCCCTAATCACTTTAAATACGTTCTACAAGACCCAAAGCGAGTGGAACCAATGACCCTATAATGCTCTAAAGCCTCGGATCAAACTCTAAGCCGGTTTGTTCTCGGGACCTCCTTGAAACTTTGTATTGGATCTAGACCGCGCGTCGTAAGTCAGATGCCTACCATCTTAGACCGTTATGACCACTTAGCTGGGCTTGGCAATCGTTTCGAATATCAAGTCCAACTGACGATCACAGGCTATTTCATTGAGCCCGGACCGAAGAGAGTGTGAATAGGGACAGTTGGAATTTCAAATTCAAATCTGGCACACAAATTTGACGCATCAGTATTAAGCATTCTGACCGTCAGAATACAGCCAAATTACACCCTTGGATCAGGAAAAATTTCTATTACATATCATGAGACTTATAGGCCTGATCTTGGTGCGGTGACCGTTAAACTGAAACTGGGCCGCCACGTGCGATCTGGGAACCCTACCGGCCTGAAATCTGGATGCGTGCTAGATCCAGTATGCACGAGCTTAAGTCCGACCGCATTTGGCCAGGGGACCTCCAGAAATGCTCTTTTGGACCGAAACAGCCCCGATTTGGATATACTTTAAGTATACCTTGACTTGGAGCCTATTTTGGGCATGTTTAGGCTTATAAAAGGGGTTGAAACCCTCACTCCTCTCTCCCATCCGAATTTGCAAAAATCCCTAGATTGGGAGAGAGAAAAGGTGAGAGTTTGTGAGAGAGATTGGAGGAGAATTCCTTGCCGCTTGTGCTACCTGTTGCAAGTGCCTAAGCAACGCAACTCAATCACGTTGCCGGTGATTTCTCCGCTTTTCTAGGTAAGAAAGTACCCTAAATAGTTACTGATTTGAGTTTCCTTTGTTTCCATAGCGATGTAGCTTATGGATCTCGTGTATTAGGTTCCTTATTCGCCGTAGACGAAGCGTATACGCTCCGTTCGAATTCTCATCCCTAAAAGGGAAAAGGTGCGGATATTAGACGCTTTGATTGACTGTTTCCAAAGCTTTCAATGTCGTTTAATAGTAGATTCTTGACGGCATCGCCGTTTGACATGTACAAAATGCTCTCCGTTTCCCGTTTTGTAAATTAACGAAGAATATGAGATTTAGGGCATTTTAGTCATTTGTAGGAAGTACGGTCTACATGCATATTTTGCTGACGTGATTGACATGGTTTGTCGCCGCATTAGAGAGTTAGGAATGATTGCATAATCAGTTTGGCGAAGAGATTCGCCAAGTTGCGCACTTTGGGTCGACATACTATGTGTGGATTTAAGTGTGTAGTGTATGTGTTTGTATCAATGCTTGTATTAGTATGTATTGAATTAAATGATGTTATGCAGTAGTTTGAGATTGATTTCATGATTAATATGCTGACCTAAATGATTTCCTACATGTTGACCTTATGCATGATCGCATTACATGCATAGGAAGTATGCCTTGAAGATTTGCTTAAGTTGAATGTTATAACATGTGCTAACATGCTCATATGATGTATTTCAATTTCAATACCTTTGTTTAGTGTTAATGTAATTCCATAGATGTGTGGGACTTGACTTAGTCCAGGCAGTCGGTAACCGAGCGAATTCGTGGCTGACTGGTCATAGCCACGAACGACGCGTCGATGAATGTGATTCGTGTTGAGAGTTGGCGGCAGTGGTTAGGCCACGCGAAGTGTTTTACGCACTTCATGTCGTTCAATTCGAGATGCGATCGCGCTAGTCGAGCCCGTCAAGTAACCCGACTGGCCGTTGTATGTTCACCTTGTATGAGTCATAACTGCTTGAACCTAGGGTACTGAACTTACCATTGTAAACCCTGTTAACCATGGTACCTTGATCCATAAAGACTCATGAGCCGGGCATGGTGGTATGGGACACCGTGGTCGAGCTGTCGGCCTACGCTGGGGCCACAAACCTCCCCGTAGTGACCAGTGAGCACCTAGACTCGTGAGCAGATTATGGTGGTATGGGACACTATATTCTAGCTGTCGGCCTACACTGATCAGGCGACGAGCCCTTTGTAGTGACCGCGAGCGTATTCTGAGTCCACGGGAGGCGACGACCCTTCCGTTGCAGTAGAGTACGGTAGGCCTGTATTGATAAGGTGATGGGGGAGCGGTGCAACGAGTGCGAGCAACAGCCCTGGCAGCCCTTGCAGTGACCTACGAAATATACATCGTATGAGATTACTAGGAGTGACGACCCTAGACCGGATCTGTGTTGGGATTGATATAAGGGAAGTACCTTAGTTTCCCAATCCTGCTGTTTGAATGGACTAATAACAACTTGGAATTCATATCACCATAGCATTGCATGTGCCTGGAAGATGTGGAGCACTCTAGGGAGTGTGGCATGCCGCGGTCGTAAGATGTTGCCGCATGAGGGTGATCGTCGGTGAGGGCATACATCACGTCATATCATAATTGCATTAACAACAGTATTAGGATTGTTTGATTTACTGCGTTACTATTATCGCATAATTGATTTGATAACATGTTAATCTTTGTTCTATTATTCCACTGAGTTAGCTACTCACTCCCACGTTACGGGACGGTGTTCCGGACACCCACCAGACCTTTTTGTGATTGCAGATGATGGCGCGGCCTGTGAGGCAGAGCCGAACTTGATGATGATGAGGAGGATCCCTCCTTTATGCGTGTTCTGATCGACGGGATTACAGGGAGGCTGATTAGATACTTTGACATTTGTCATTTTGAATTTTTAACGCCCTCATGTATATTCATTTTGTTTACCTTTGAAGTATACATGTATGTGCATAACCTGGTAATATATTCACACTCTGGAGACATACAACAGTTTATGTACGTTATACATACTATTACAGTCTTCCGCTTGCAAATTTCACTGTCTCTGGAGTATGATATGCTGTTCTGGCTTAATCTCACTCATGTTTAATACATTATCACAGACAACATTCAATCATACATATCCATGTTGCATAAATAACATTTTGGAACTCGGGAGTTGGGTTTTTGCTCGACCCCCCGATTTTCGGGATGTTACATATTGCAAAAAGGGCTTTTGAATAATCTTGTTGAGAAATGTACTGAGAAATTTATCAAGATATTGGCTGGAGGAGGAACCATGTGGCATCACCGAGTAGATTTTTCCTTGTTTTCCTAGTTTAAGATTAGTTTATTGCTTTTATACGACAAGGGTAGTTTACTTATGCTATTTTAGGATAGTTTGCTTATTGTTTATTTTAGTCGTTGTCTAACTCATCTGCACTTTAAGACCCTTGGAAAAGCCTCTAAATTCCATCTTCAGGTAATACTTGTCCATCACTTCTCCTTTGCTTTCATTGTCTCATGTTCATTGCATGCTTATATCTTTTACATTGAGGACAATGTAGATTTTAGGTTGGGGGTGTGGATTAGGCTAGCTAATCAGTGTTTTCTTAGTCTTTAAGCAAAAATTATGATTTTTTTTTATATTTGAGTGATTTTGAAGTTCTTCTATGATTTAAAAGTTTAAGATACTTAATGTTAGTAATTTATGACTCTTGGATTCAGTTACTTGTTAGATTTCACAGTTAAGTTTGACTTATTAATATATGATCAGAAATTTTAGACATTGATTGAGTCATGATTTCACATGTCACATCTAGCTTACGCATTAAGGTTTTAGTTTGATATTGAATTGTTCACTTGGTGATTATTAAGCATGGAGGGAACCAACCTAGGGAATTTGTCCATCATGTTCAAATGAGAAGAATTTTAAGAAAAAAAGATACCCAGCTAAAAAAAATAGTTGTCATCGAAAATGACTACCCATTAAAGATCTTTAAAATGATTGAAGCCATCGATGGAAAAATCAAAAGCTGGAAGAATAAAAAAGTTGAATTGTAAGGCAAGTTTTGGTTTAGGTTTTGATTATCCTGAATGCTCTTTTGATTATCATGAAAATTGAAAATTGGACCTTTTATAAGGCTTCACTATGCACCCATGGAACTCAATGTTTAAGATTGTTCTAATTGGAGCATTAATGTTTGAACTTGACTATGAGATTTAATGTGTGCTAGAATTTAGGAGGAAATACTACTTAATATTAATGTATCCTAAATTTCTGTGAAATGGATTGTCTTTAGAACCGCTTAAGCTTATAAAAATTGTCCTATGGTTCTTGAAATATGTTTCACAAACTTTGCTCAGGACTAGCAAAATGCTGGTTGGGGATTGTGTTGAGGGTCAAATATTACATATTAGACCCCATTTATTACTTAGTTTTATGAACATAATAATGCTTAATGTCCTATTTTTACTCATGTTTATGTTGCAAGGTGAATTTAAGAGCTTGGATTGAAAAGAATGCTAAAAGCATGGATTTAATGCTCAAGAATCACCAGGCCAAAGATTGGATCTTAGAAGACTAAGAATGAAGAATTCACATGCTAAAGATCCAAGAAAACCAAGTCAAGAATAAAGAGAATTGAAGTTTTAAAGTGAATTTGCATAATCCTAGACCAGTCCTAGTTACATAGACAGCACAGAAAGTGCAGAAATTTGAAGCAGTTTTCAAAAATTTTCAACTCGAAGTGATAGTTTGAGTTGCAAAACTATAAATAGGGGTCCCTAAGATGTTCTTAGACATCTTTTAGGGTTTGAGGAGTGGAGCAAAAGGGTGGAGCCACCATCCGGGAGTTCTTCTTCTTCCTCTTTAGTTGGTCTTTTTATTTTGTTTAAGAGTCTTTAGTTTAATCATGTCTATGGTTGGCTAAACCTCTTAGGTAGGGGTAAGATATAAAGCTTGTAGCATGATTGAGATTCTTGCTTTGTTTTGATTCATATTTTTTTGAAATCTCTTGGATTATAATTTAATTATGAAGGAATGTTTTTAGTTTTTAATGGTATGTTGTGACAAATTAAAATAGATTTGTGATAGCTTGAGATATCTTCTTTTTCTAAATTGAGATTGTGAAATTAGTAAGTCCCATTATTCACCATCGTCCCTTGGGCATGGTAAGGTGACAAAATCCTTTCCAACTTTCACAATTATAACGCCATGAATTTTGAGGGTCGAGCAAAGCTCTACTCCCGAGATTCTAAACATCATTTATGTCTTATGGATGATGATATTCAAATTTCTTTCATATACATGAATTAAGCATGCATGGGATTATACTAAACAACCCATCGTACTCCGGATTTAATGAAATTAAGCTAGTGCAGAATTTTAAAATATGTCTATGTAAGTATGCAGATGTTTCATCAAATTTCTTCCAAAGTATGAGTACGTAACCGGGTTCAATATATACATGTATAATATTAAAATGAATAAAATGTGGAAATGTAAATGTGTTCAACTAAGCCCAGATGCCCAGTGATCCCTGCATAACGGTACGTGGTCTATATCGACCTGCCCCAGAGTTGGAAGTAAGAGAATTCCTCTCTCTCATCTAAGAAGTCTTACTCCAGAGCATAGACGTCGTCTGTACCTGCATCTAAATCAACGTCTACTTGGTGTTTTAAAACACTGTCCTAGAATAGGAGTGAGTGATCAACTCAATGGTTCTATAAGGTCAAAGTGACACATGTTATCAAGTCAATCAAGCAGTAATAATCAAATAATTATAAACAATCGCTTCCTAACTATTCTCTTTAATGCAGAAATGGAGTACAAGTAATGATGCATGCCCTCACCTATCAATGCTCCCTCAACACGCGACTCCGATAACCTATTTCGTATATGACAACACTAACTCAAACGTGCAACTACAATGCCTTTTTGCCACATCCTAACTAATGTAGTGTGATGTATGGTCATGTTAGTCAAGTGATTAATTATACTCATTCACACAACAAGTTTGGGAAGCTAGGGTACCTCCCTTTTTTACATTGACCCAAATCAAACATTAGTCATCAAACAACCGCAACGGTCCTACTCTTAGGTTCAGGATCCATCTAGATTCGTCACTCCTAGTTAAACACATATGAAAAGAAAGCAGCAAGAAGTTGTGCTCGCGGTCACTACGAGGAAGCTTGTCACCCCAGTATAGGCCGACAGCATGAACACGATATCCCATACCACCATGTCCAGCCCACGAGTCTTGAGGATAATGGTACCATGGTTAAAGGTCGGTCTTTACATTGGTGAGGTGTACCTTAGATTCGAACAGTCGTGTCCATACATGGTAAACACACAATAGGTCAACTGGTTGTTTAGGCAGGCTCAATTGGTACGGGCACACATTGACTTAGTCAACATGGAGCGCATAAGTGCCCCTCGTGGCCTTGTCACTGCCAACAGTCGTCGTACGACTCGTATTCATCGAGTTTTCCCAAGGTTGCTTGACAAATTTGGCCACCCAAACATGGACGATTACCGATTGCCTGGACTACGATTATAGCCCCAATCCTATCCAAATGCATCCAAATGCTGCTACAACCACGTGTAATATCTATCATAGTATTCAACAAACAATCCAAGTAGATTTCTCATTTGGGCATTTCATTAAACACATAGAGCATGTTAAATACAACTTGCATTTTATCAATTGATTTCATAAAGGAAAATATACATATACATAAGACAATAATGAATCCTACCTTAATACTCGTAGTAAATATAAATCATTAACAATTTCTCATTTAAAAAATTTGTCAAACATATAGACTACGTTAGTTACAACATATGTTTTATCAACTCTTTATACAGAGAAATCTATATGCATATGACGATGATGAATCCTAGATTAGTAATCATAGCAAGCACTAATCATTCTCTATTTTCCATTTAAACATTTCAACAAACACATAGATTGCATTATTTGCTTATCATAGTTCTTCTAGGTCGTAAGATGACATTGAGCCAGTGGTATTCTTAGTTCTAGACATTCCCATTTGTGAAAATGGTGGCCCAAGCTTAATCCACCGATTATTTAGTACTTAACTAAATCCCGTCTAAATTATACAACCGGATGCAGTCCTAAGGTTGTTCTGCCTGATGTTATACATAGGTCTTTGTACAGATTTTTTCGAAACGTTACAATCTACCCCCCTTAAAGAAAATTTTGTCCTCAAAATTTGTACCTTTTCGTACTCCTCGAGGATTTGTGGGTAGTTCTTACGAATCTCAGCTTCCATCTCCTAAGTAGCTTCCTCCTCGGTGTGGTGTGTCCATAACACTTTCACGAGTGGGATGATCTTATTATGCAACACTTGTTCTTTCCTATGTAGAACACGCATGGGCAGAAATATGTAGGTAGCGTCTTCCCTTAGTTGTACTTGCTCTCACCTGATAATATGAGTAGGGTCGGAAACATATTTCTTCAGTATCGACATATGAAACACGTTGTGCACGCCTGCGAGTGGTGTAGACAAGGCGAGATGGTATGCCACCACACCCACTTAGTCTAAAATCTGGAATGGCCCAATGAACCTCAGTGTGAGTTTCCTTTTCCTGCCAACTTCAGCCCAACAATGCGGAGACCGACATGGGCGTCCATACAAGGCTTCGTAAGGAGCCATGCCAATGCTTGCTTGGAAATTGTTATTAAAAGCAAATTCGGCATAAGGGAGGCATTCATCCCAGCAGTCCTTGAAGTCAAGTAAGCATGCTCGTAAAATGTCCTCAAGTATTTAATTTACCTGCTTCGTCTACCCATCGGTTTGTGGGTGGAACACGGTACTAAATTTCAGCTTCACCCCCATCGCCTCTTAAATTCGAGTCTAGAATATAGATGTGAATCGTGTGTCTTGGTCCGACACAATCTCTAGAGGAACTCCATGTAGTCGTACTATTTCCTTAATGTACAGCTTGGCTAGGTCGTCTGCCGAATTAGAAACCTGAATCGGGAGGAAATGTATAACACCCCGTACTTTCAGTACTCGGGTGTCACCATAGAAATCCAATTTAACTACACGTGTGGAAGCACACATAAGTTTCCCTACACATTAACATTCTGTGATCCTCAAATCATGCCATCATCATCAAGGTCAATCATTTGGTTTAGATTATACACCTATTCAATCGCAAGATCGACCATCCAGACATCCATTGTAGACCCTGGAATATCATGATCGTTAATCATGTGATCGTTAGTGAATGCCCACTAACATTTTAGCATGTTTGTAAGCTAATCCGACTCACCTAGTCCACTATCTAGTCTAGTCAGGCGAAGTCCCCACTCAGTGAGTTGGATTGGTTATTCAATTTGAGATTTAGTAGTGGACTTTTAAGACCCGATATAATCAAGTAATTAGCTACGTGAACTGATCTAAGGCCACTTGATTAATAAAATTTCCAATGATTTTCACCTAAACTAGGCTGAGAACCCTGGGCATCATCACGGATCATATTTTGTAATGATCTGACTGTCAGATCTTCATAGGTCGTAAAGTAACCTATGTACTTATAAAGCAGGGCTCATTTACAAATTTAAAATAATTTAAATCTTTCTTATTAGCCCCTACAATAAATAAATGGCATCGATCAAGATGCAAACCATGATAAGCAACTTAGAAAAATAATAATGGTGATATAATAATAATAATAATGATAATAATGATAAAAATAAAACAAATGATATTATTAAAAGTATGGTAACATGATATTTAAGCACAATATGTCATATAGTCCATCAACTAGCCATTTATTTCAAGCTTAATTGGCCCCTTAGACTCTTTTAACCATTGACATCCAACCTCGGGATGATCCGACCTTTAGATCGGTGGGAACCCACCATTAGAAATAGAAAGTTAAGTGTATGGCCCACCTGAGCCTTGGATCCGCCTGATTTTTGGTCAAGAGGCCCTGAATAGGACCTTTCAGGATGAATGGATGGATAGAATTTCTCAAAATAATCACTATGGACCCCACCACTAATCCCGTGAGTGCACGATGCATGTGCACTAGCAGTGCACTGGCCCTAGGAGCCTAGTCAAATTGTGCTGACCCGAAATCTCTTTAAAGAAAGAAATTTTTGTCCCTTTCTCTTTGGCTTACAGCAACGAGTGAACGGACATCCGTCCTTGACCTGTGGCCCACCTACGTTGGCCATTTGGAAGATCCAAACCGTCCAACGTATTTAGGGCTTGAGTCTTACTAAAGCCTAACTCATCTCATGTGTTGGGATGTAAGCACGTGACCACGATCTTAAGTGAACACAACCAAACCTTCTAAAAATAGAAATTGCTGCAATGCCAGTTTGGCAATCCGCATGAGCTTCGTTCTTCTCCAATCTTGGCCATCCACATGGTGTCATCTTAGCCACTCGATGGCCTCTCACGCATGTGACGCCCCGTCACTGTTACACATGTGGGCGGGCACACGTGGGCAGATGCTGATATGGGTGGGGCCTAAGGGCCTGGACGAGCTACCAGTGGTTGGCAGGCTATTGTGCTAGCAATCTACTATGTACACAGTGGGAGGTTGAACTTATTCCACATCGGAAGCGCGGTCCGAAGTAATGGTGGTTATATGTGTGGTTCGGACCTTCCTTGTACGAGGCTTTTTGTGGGCGACCCTGAGAACAAAATTGTACGAGTCCAGTGGGACCCAGAGCGGACAATATCGTATAGTGTTGGTCGAGCCGTTATAACGCGGATTAGGGCTTCCCATAGAAAATTGATACCAAGACCCGGTTTTCA
Organism: Magnolia kwangsiensis; assembly: GCA_037074715.1. Lineage (NCBI taxonomy): Eukaryota > Viridiplantae > Streptophyta > Magnoliopsida > Magnoliales > Magnoliaceae > Magnolia > Magnolia kwangsiensis. Next base: position 35,383,948 of record CM073587.1, on the reverse strand, counting down.
CCAGTTGTTTCCTAGAAAACCAGAAATGAGATTAGATCCTAGCCCTTTAATCCTATCCAATGACTTTAAGAGGACTTGGGGCATGATTGTAACGTCCTGGAAAAATCCGTACAAAGATCCGAGTACCACCTCTAGTAGAAATCATTTAGAACCAAATCCTTTAAAATTTTAACAAAAATTAACTAGTGCTAAACTAGATTACCTGTGAATTTAACACCAACCACTTTTAATGCAATCTGTAAGACCTAAAACCTATAGAATTAGTAACGCTACATTACCCTGAAATTTACGAGTAAACTCTAAACCCAGTTGCTCTCGAGAGTATTCAAAAACTTCGTATCGGACCTGGACCACACGTCGAAAGTCTGATAGCGAGGAACTTAGACAATTATGACCGCCTAGTTGGACTTGACAATCACCTCGAAAATCAAGTCCAGACGATGTCCTGAGACTATTTTCTTGAGTTCGGAGTGAAGAGTGTGAGAAAGTGAGAGTTTATATGAAAATAAATATGAATTTAAGTATTCTGAGTCGTGTCGCTTGCGCGCCAATTATAAGCATTTTGACTGTTGGTTTTTTACCCAAATTCACCCTCGGATCAGGGAAGATGGCCCACACATGTCAAAATACTTATGGCCCTGATCGAGTTTCGGTGACCGTTGAACTAAAACTGGTCCGCCACGGTCGATTTGGAAACCCGATCGGACTGAAAACTTAACTTGCTTAAGATCCAATATTAGTAAGCTTAAGTCTGACTGCATTCAGTAAAAGGACCTCCAGAAATGCTCCGTTGGATCAGAATAAGCCCGATTTGTTTATAACCTAAGTATACCTTGGCCCTAGGATTGTTTTCGTCAGTCCTGAGCCTATATAAGGGCCTTAAACCCTCTCTCACATATCTCATACGAATTCTAAACCATATCTAAGAAAAGAGAGAGAAAGTGAGTGAGAACTTGGTGATTCATCTTGGGATTCTTCCCAGTTTCTCTACGCACCAAATCCATCGCATCTGAATCATTATTCCGACGATTCTAATTCTATTTTTGGATAAGACAATCAAATCCTAACCTTTTTTAGAGCTTAGAATGGTCTAAGTGTTATTGTAGCTAACCTATTTCATACTTTAGGTTGCTAATCCATTGTTGACGAAGACTTATCGTCTAAATCATACCCGTTACGTATTTTCTGGTTTAAGGTGCGGACTATATACATTTAGGTTATAGTTTTCAAGACTTTTAATGTCTGATAATGATTTATTACTGACGTGGATGCTATTACACATGCTAAATGCGTTATCTGTTTTGTTTTACATATATGTATAACCTATGTTGTAAATAGTGTATTTCATGTGTTTGTTGAAATGTTTGTATGCATAAAGAATTTAATGTTATGATTGCCGTGATTAATTGTCATTGATATATGCTTGTTATGTATGAGACAACTCCTTGGCGAAAGGATTTGCCCTAATATGTAATATGGCCGACATACGTGATGTGTGTTGAATAGTGTAGTCTAAGTGTTTGTATAAATGTCTAAATGAGTTAGTATTTAGTAAAGTGTGATTTATAAGGATATTGAGATATGAATCTCAAGTACCTTAATTATGTGTATGATTTCCTCTATGAACTGTTTAACTATGTGTATGATTTCCTCCATGTACTGTATTCATGTTTTAAGTTATATTTCATAACATGTTCGCATGAATGTAGGATTTGATTTCAATGTCCGTTATTGAGATTGTACATAGTTAAGACTGTATTATAGTCTAGGTAATCGGTAATTGTTCTCGAACTGGTGGTTGGAGTTATTTATGCCACGTAGGATGTGTTCGACGAATCCGAGTCGTACTTGGGATGTTTGACAGTGGTTAGGCCACACGGAGTGCTTATGCATTTCATGTCGATCAAATGTGCGCTTGTCCTAGTTGAGCTTGTCAATTAACCTGATTGATCGATGTATGTTCACCATGTTTGGACGCTATTGTTTGAATCTAAGGTATCGAACTCACCAGTGAAATCCCGTTAACCTTGGTACCGCGATCCCCTAAGACTCATGAGCCAAACATGGTGGTATGGGACACCGTGGTCAAGCAGTCGGCCTACACTAGGGCAACTAGCCTCCCCGTAGTGACCAGTGAGCAACCTAGACTAATGAGCCGATTATAGTGGAATGAGACACTATATTCATGTTGTCGGCCTACATTGATTGGTGACGAGCCCTCTGTAGTGACCTCGAGCATACCTTTACACTGCAGATAGGCAACGAGCCTTTTTGTAGTAACTGAGGTATACTAGGCCTGTATTGATTGGTGATGAGCCCTTTACAGCGACCTAGAACAGTAATATCGTATGAGATTTACTAGGACTGACGACCCTAGAATGGATCATTGTTTGGGAACTGATATAAGGGAGGTGCCTTAGCTTCCCAATCCTGCTGTATGAAAAGGATTAATAAGAACTTGGTAATCATGTTCATAACATCACACTGCATGTGTCGTTGGCGTTGGTGTAGAGCACAGTGGTAGTGATTCATGCCGCGATCGTTAGATGTTGTCGCAAGAGGGAGTTTGGGTGAGGGCATGCATCATTTTCTCATATCATTCTTGCATTAACAAGAGTATCTAGGATATGTTTGATTATAGCTTTATCATTACTGCTTGATTGAATTGATAACATGTTAACCTTTGCTGTATAGTTCCGCTGAGTTGATCACTCACTCCCATGTTTTGGGATGGTGCTTAAACACCAACCAGACTCTGACTTAGCTGCAGGTGATGATGATGCCTACGAGGCGAAGCTGGAGTTTGATGAGGATGTGGAGGCATTCTTGTTCATGTAGTTCTCAGGCGGGTTCATGTGAGCCATGTCCTGATTGACAAGGATTCAGGGCTATGTTTGTAGTGGTTTATCACATTTTGATAGATGTATTTTGAGGATTGGATTGGTTTATATATTTATTTCAGACTTCCGCTTGCGTATTCTAACTTTCCCTGAATTATGTTTGCTGATTTGGCTTAATCTATTTCATGTTTAATGCACTAATACAGACAACATTCATCCGTCATAAAAAATGTGCATAAGTGATGTTTTGGAACTCAGGAGCTGAGTTATGCTCGACCCTCAAATTTTAAGGCGTTACAATGATATAAGACCAGGGGATCATATGGCAATAAGCTTTTCTTTGGTTCTTGCAGCCACCTGAGAAAAATCGCCCGTCCTTCCTTCCTTTGAACCCATCACCTAAATCTCCCCTGAAGCTTCGAAGGAGCTTATCCATAAGCTTCTTAGATTGCAAATGAACCATTCCCATGCATCCTTTTGAAGAAAAACATAGGCGTTTATGATCTGCCATTAATGGCAGGTCATCTTCCTCGTCAACAAGAACGGCCACTACCCCTATTGTAGCCGTTAACCCCAGATCAGTTTCATTCACAAGGTGGGCCACCTTTGCAACACTCTATACAGATTGGAGAAGAGAAGAAGAAGGAAATAGAAGGTGAGAAAAAGAGAGAGAGGGGGAGCTAGAATAGTACAGCTACAGCATGCACTGTTCAGCCACCAAGTTACTAACTCGGTTTAAGATAGGGCAGACCTGGTTCGGTCCAGGTTGTCCTAAAATAGAGTGGGAGCGGGGACAAGTGGAATGTGGGTTGCTCGCTGCCTGTCCATGCTTGCTGACTCAGTTGGCTTCTTTGAGTCAGTTTGGGTTACAACCGAGTCAGGCGGCCTCGACTTGGTTTGGATTCACAGTTCGAGATAGAAGCCTAGGATGAGTCGGGCCTGGGTTGGTCCAGGAAGCCTGCTAGTATGTGGGTCTAAGTGAGGGAGAAAATGAGAGAGAATAGGGGGAAGTGGGAGAAGAGGAAAAGAAAGTAGAGGTGAGGGTTGAGTCAACTCGGCTCGAGCCAAGTCGGTAAGGTGAGAATTTTCATTTTAAAGCTATTGACTAGAGATATCGATTTTTATTACAATGTATTAATTACTGTTGCTATTATTACTGTCATCAATTGTAACTCTAATTATTAATTTCCATCACAATGATTTTTATTATAGCTAATATAAATCATAACACTAATGCTAATAATGATTTTATAATTAGTAAGTTTATATGGCAATTAATGGTACACCAAGCTAGAAGGATCTTGATTTACAAATTCCATCCTTATTACTTTTATCATGGTAATTTTTATTGGAGACTTGGTTAGCCACTAATAGATTACTCATACTAGTATTAGTTAGTATAGATAAAACCACAACTGTAGTTATTAGGATTTTACTCACCATTCTTAGATATTGTCATTGGTGGTAGAAGTATATGGATTTCTACCATTATGATGATTATTATTTCCATGATTAGCTAATAGTAATTCTATCATTAATATTAATAATTATTCAATAGTTATAAACTATCATGATAATTAATTTTACATGAACTAACATCCAAATCCTAGAATCTAAATCCTATAACTAAACCCTAGGATGAAAACCCTAAATTCTACACTAAAACCCTAAGATAAATAATTCAAGACCTAGGCGATAATCTTAAACCTAAGTAATGTATAAAACTTGGATCTGAATGTACAAATTCATGATTTTGGTAGGATTCAATTCTAAGAGCGCAAACACTTAGCGACACCAGAGAGTGATTCGGTTCATCAGGTTATGGTTCTTCCCCTTGTGCTTTCCATCTTTCCATTAGCTTAAGTTGTAGTTTGTGCTTTAATTTATAATTGATATCTCTCTCTTATAATCACATGTGTTAGCCAGTGGAAATTGAATTGCTATATTGCTTGCTTAATGTTCATCCTGTATATTTGTTCATGAATTATTTATGGATTGCTTATGAAACTTAAACTGATACATTAGTGAAAAACCCCTACCTATAAATGTACACCCAAACTTAGGATGTAACCTGACTGGTTATGATTGGAATGGACCTTTGGCTTAGTGGTTATTGAATGGTGGTTTAAATTGACCATTGATGTGGGCCTACCATTCAGGGTTGTTGTGTCCAATGGATTTTAAGGATGGTCTTTATCGTATGTGTAACGACTCAGAAAAATTCGTACAAAGACCCGAGTACCAACTCAGTCAAAAATCCCTCAAGATTAAATCCTTTAGAAATTAGACAAGAATTGTTAAGTATTAACATAGATTACCTGTGAAATTAACACCAATCACTTTAAATATAATCTGTAAGATCCAAAACCTGGAGAATTAGTAACATTATGTTACTCTAAAATCTAGGATCCAACTCTAAACCCAGTTGCTCATGGGAGCACTTTGACACTTCGTATCGGACCTGGACCGAACGTCAAAAGTCCGATTGCGATGAACTTAGAAGATATTGACCGCGTAGTTAGACTTGACAATCACCACGAAAATCACGTCCAAACGATGCTCTGGGACTGTTTCCTTGAGTCCGGAGTGAAGAGTGTGGGAAACTGAAGATTTTTAAGAAATTAAATATGATTTTAAGAAATTTGAGTCATGTCACTTGCGCGACATTTATAAGCATTCTGACCATTGAATTTTGACTCAAATTCACCCTCGGATCAGGGATGATGGCCCATTCATGTCAAATTACTTGTGGCCTTGATCGAGTTTCGGTGACCACTGAATTAAAACTAGTCCGCCACGGTTAATCTGAAAATCTGATTAAACTGAAAACTTTCCTTGATCAAGATCCAACATCCAAGAGCTTAAGTCCGACCGCACTCGGTAACAAGACCTTCGAAAATGCTCTGTTGGATCGGAACAAGGCTGATTTGGTTATAACCTAAGTATACCTTAGCCTTAAGGCTATTTCCATCGATTTAGAGCTTATAAAAAGGCCTTAAACCCTCTCTCATTTGCCACATTCGAATTTAACAAAAATCCTAGGAGAGAGAAGAAGGAAAAGAGAGAGAAAGTGAGAGAGAAGTGGTGATTTCATCTTGTGATTCCACCCAACTGCACTACGAGTCAAATCCATCCATCTGAATCATTGTTTTGGCGATTCTGAATCCGCACTTGGGTAAGAAAATCAAATCCTAACCTGTTTTAAGGTTTGATATAGACAGAATCATGAAATAGCTAACCTAGTTCATGTTATAGGTTGCTAAACCACCGTTGAAGAAAGCTTACGGCTCAAATCATATACGTTACGCTTCTACGGCGTAAGGTGCGGATTATAGACGTATAGGTTATGGTTTTCAAAGCTTTCAATGTCAAATAATGGTTTATTACTGACGTGGATGCTATTTTACATGCCAAATGCACTATCTGTTCTGTCTTTCGATTGTGTATAGCTTATATTACAAACTGAGTGTTCCATGTGAATGATAAAATGTTTGTATGCATATGACATCTGATCTAGTGATTGCCATGATAAATCTTTGTTAGTGCATGCTTGTTATGTATGTGACAACTCCTTAGCAAAGGATTTGCCTAAATATACAATATGTCAACGTACGTGATGTATGTTGAATAGCATAAGCTAAGTGTTTGTATAGATGTCTAAATGAGCTAGAAATAGGTAAAGTATGATTATTTTTGAATTAAGATATGAATCTCAATCACTTTACTTAGGTGTATGATTTCCTCCATGTTATATTTAGTTCATTTCATTCCTGCTAATTGTGTGTATGCTTTCCTTTATGTTATGTCTAGTTTATTTCATTCCCGTTAATTGTGTGTATGATTTCCTGCATGTATAATCTACATGTTTAAGTTATATTTCATATCTTGCTTATATGAATGTGGATGTTGAATCATATGTACGTGATTGGGGCCATGTTATGGTCCAGGCATTTGGTAATAGACTTAAGTTCGTGGTTGAGTTTTATTCACCACATAAGACATGTTTGATGAAGCCAAGCCGTACTAGAGTTGTCAGCAGTGGTTTGGCCACACGGAGTGCATATGCATTTCATGTTTATCAACTGATCGAGCTAGTCGAACTCATCAAATAACTCGATTGACCCGATGTGTGTTTACCATGTATGGACGCTTCTGTTTGAATCTAGGGTACCAAACTTACCAATGCAACCCCATTAACCTTGGTACCTCGATCCGCTAAGACTCATGAGCTGGGCATGGTGGTATGGGACACTGTGGTCGAGCTGTCGGCCTACGTTGGGGCGAAAAGCCTCCCCGTAGTGACCAGTGAGCACCTATACTCGTGAGCCAATTATGGTGGTATGGGACACTATTATTCGAGCTGTCGGCCTACTATGTTTGGTGACGAGCCCTTTGTAGTGACCTCGAGTATATCCTGAAACTGTAATGGGGCGACGAGCCTTGTTGTAGTCTATAGGATATAACTAGACCTGTATTGATTGGTGACGAGCCCTTTACAGCGATCTAGAACTATACCATCATATGAGATTGTCTCAGACTGACGACTTGAGAATGAATCATCGTTTGGGTAATGATACAAGGGAGGTACCTTAGCTTCTCAATACTGCTATATGAAAAGGACTAATAACAACTCGGTAATCATGTTCATATCATCGCATTGCATGTGCCGACGATGAAGTGCACAAAGGGCGAGGGCATGCATTCATGAAACACCTCATCCCTGCATTAATAAGAGTATTTAGGAATGGTTGATATGTATGCTTTATCATTACTGCTTGATTGAATTGATAACATGTTAATCTCTACTCTATGATAGCACTGAGTTGATCACTCACTCCCACGTTCTGGGACGGTGTTCTGAACACCCACCAGACTCTGTCTTAGTTGCAGATAAGGATGCGATTCAGGAGGTAGAGCCTAGCCCATCAACATGCGCTTCAAAAAGAACCCTACGATCCTCGTAGATGCCATGAGACAACTCCGCCAACAATGCTCTTCCAAATGGAGCATGGGGATCCAAATCCCGCTTCGTCTATACTTCTCTCCCAATGCTTGAACTCGTGGTAGCTCCTCTAGGCCTTCTCGAACGAGCAGGGCGACTAGGTCCAGCTTCATCCACCGAAGCCCATTTCTTTCCCATGAGAGAAAGGATGGTGGAAATCGAGAATAAAGTCGCGACAAGCTCCAAAAAAGCCATGGAAAGTGAAGAAAATGGAGAAAAGAGGCGAGATCTTTGGGTCTCCATGAATTTGGGCCTTATATGGGAGTGTAAAGGCTCAAATGAAAGGAAAGGAAGAAGAAAAAATAACAAGAGAAGATGGGTTAATGGGTTTACACGATTTTGGGACTCAAATGGGAGATTTGAGAGCTCAAATCGCAGAAAATGAGAGGGTTAGGGGATGAGTATGGCTGTGCATGATAGAAGGAGGTAGGGTTTAATGAAAAATGGAAGAAAGAATGATTTGGAAGAGGAATAGGCTGTTTTAAAGGAAAGGGAGAGCATGGGAGGTGACTTTATGAAGGAAGTAGCGATTTAGGGAGGTTTTAAGCAACGAACCATGGATCAGTGGGTCCCACTAATCACCACATGCGATCGGCCCATCGGCCCAACCCGGCCAGGCTGGTCGGTCGGTGAGGCCTCGCCAAACCGGCGAGGTCCTCACCGGTCACTGTCTCATCCGGCGAGGCCTCGTCCCTTGGGCGAGGTCCTCCCCGCCCCCTGGGTCCAAAAATGTAGGGGTCCCACCCTGGGTCCCCCTGGAGTGGTTCGTTTGGCCACTTTTTCTGATTCGAGTCATTTCGGGTTATTTTGGAACAAATCTGTTGTACATCCACATCTACAGATTTTTAACGGCTGAAATGGGATGAAACTTGGTCTAGACCCATCAATTGATGGTCTAAACTTGATTTGAGGTCGTCGTGTGTAATCAGGCGCGTGCACGAACTCAATCTCGGTGATCGTTTTCACTAAAATTTTGCCAACAAATGAACTGGGAGTCCTAGACCTGTTTCTAGGTTGTTCTCGCACCCTCCTACGCTACAGTGGCGTCAACATACGTCGTGTGACCATAACCCAAGTCTGGTTTAATCCAAATCATACTTTAATACCAACTTGTAACGCCCTGAAAATCGGGGGTCGAGCAGATCCTCAGCTCCCGAGGTCCATTACATCACTTATGCAACATAAATGAAGATGATTGAATGTTGTTCATGGTAGTGCATTAAACATGAGTGGGATTACACCAAAATAGTAATTCATAATCCAGATCAGTTTAAATAATGCAAGTGAAAGACTTAAAGATATATATAAACAAATAGGAAATCAAAGATCACTGTCGATCTAATAGAGTATGAATACATCTCTGAGTCACCATATACATGTAATGTTCTAGAAACAAAATGTCAAAAAGAATCCAACTACGATAGTATACCCTGTAGCCCCGTCGATCAGTACGGCCTAAGCAAAGCCGTCAGAGTGGCTAGTACTTGTTGTTTGAGCATCTAGAAGCAGCCAGGTGGGGTCCGCTATTTGAAGGCGAATCGAGTGCAAATGTGAGCACTGTTCGAGCCTTTTAAGCTCACATTCGAGAGCCTACGTTGGAGCCCTTGTAGTTCAAGATCCCCTTCGGCAGAGACCGAGAAGCCACAATCAATGTGAGGTTGATAGCTCGACTCCTGAATGTGCCACTTGGCGAGGTACATACCAGTGAGAGGAATCTAAATAGTGTTCGTGAAAGGGATCATCACACCAGGTTTCTATGTGGTCGTTTAGTTGAGTGGCAGCATAACAAGAGTCTTTTAACGACCCATATGTCAAGTGATTTTCGTCTGCTTCACCACATCTGCACATTTAACGTCTACCCCAGGTGGAGCTACCGCAGCGAGTGCACGCGTCTCATGGTGGATTTCCTGTACCAAGTGGGGCAGGGAGTGAAATTGTGCGTGCCTACGTTTGTACTGCGACAGATCATCCTTATCGCGCGATCAAGAAGAACGACTGAGTCGCTCCCCTTCGCCCAACTCATATGCAAGATTGCACGTGAGTTTGGCTATAGCCTTGGGGCAGAAATGCCAGTGCCGGTCCATTACATCACCGAGACTACTCTCAACCAGATGAAGATCGGGCCACGGCAACGACAAGCCCAACTTAAAGAAAGTGAGGATGAGTCTGAAAGTGAAGAAGAAGAGGAGAGCAATGAAGAAGGTGGAGCAGAGATAGAAGAGGAAGAAGTGCAGGGTGAAGAGGAAGAGGAGGCTCAGGATACTGATGAGAGTCCTCCTCCTACGGCATCAGAGCAGGACACTGATCAGACCGCTAGGGATGCCCGTATAGCTCAGCTTAAGGAGGGTCAGGCTATCCTATGACAGGACATTATGGATCTTCAGGGCCTTGTGAAAAATAAGTTCAAGAAAGTGACTCGTACACTGAAGACTATCCTGTGCTGCCTGCAGGATAAGGGTGTCCCTTCGTCGTCGCCAGATTCGGATGCTTAGTCATCTATGTTGTTGCCCCGTGGTTGTTTGTCGTTGTTTGTAGTTGTTGGTTTTGTGTGTAGCCTTTGTAGGCTTCGTAGTTTGATAGTTGCTTTAATGTTATAGCTCAGTGTTTAAAGCTTAGTCGTATTAGCTCACATGTATTTTCTGTTATGATCCATGTAAAACCTATGTCGCATGTATTATGACAATTTTGGAAATGAAATGCATGAAGTTGCTTTAAATTTGTGTGTGAATGCTGCGTGCATGGATTGTGCTTATGTTGAATCTGATCTAGGTTGCACCCTATGTGTAGGGTATGCCACCTAAGTTCACGCGGAGCATGGCACACCTAGCATTATGTGATTCGATGGATCAGGCACCACCCCAGAGTGATGGTCGTGCGGACCCTAGTTTGGGCCCGGATCGTGAGACTATGCCTGAGTCTCAGCCTTCTACTAGTCCTACAGTTGGGCCGCCACCTTATACACCACCGGCGTGCGTCTTCTTCGACGCAACATGTGTCATCATCAGCTTCACCTACAGATAGGTTGGAGGAGTTGTTGATGATGATGCACTAGCAGCAGGAGCAGCATCAGCAGCAACAAATATGACACCGCCACCAGCAGCAGCAGCTCTTGGCCACCATTGCAGGAGCCTTAGCTCAGAGTGGGAGTACGACTCTTCCTTCACCTTCTGTACGGCCTGTTGAGGCTGCAGGGCCTTCCGCTCAGGGTGAGGGTGTGACCTTGCCTACCCCTGCCGTATACGTTACAGGAAACTTGGGTACGAATGGCCTTTTAGAGCAATTCCATCGCTTACAGCCTCCTACATTTTTAGGTTCTCACAGACCTGAGGAGGCCGAATATTGGCTTGATAGCATCTCCAAGATGCTGAGGATGCTGCATTGTATCGAGCAGGAGCAGGTCGAGTTGGTGACCTTTATGCTGGAGAAGGAAGCAAGCTTGTGGTGGGATAATGTACTGCGGACTGTAGCCGCTGACTATGTTTGGACGTGGGCAGCATTCGAGACCTACTTCCATGAGAAATACTATCCCCTTATGTACCGGCACGAGAAGGAGAATGAGTTTCTGCGCCTCAGACAGGGAGGCATGACCGTGACTGAGTACGAGCACCTGTTTACAAAGTTGGGTAGATATGTTCCTACTGTGCTTGCTGATGCACAGATGTAGATGCGACGATTTTCTGAGGCCTGTGCCCCGACATTCGTTCGAAGATGTGCTGTATTAGCATACCATCCTATGCTGAGCTAGTACACATGTCTATGTGAGCAGAGTAGAATGGAGAGCGTTTATCACATTCTCATGGGCCTATGATCCCCACGCCACGACCAGATATGCCGAGCAGGCCATTCCTCGGCAAGAGGACCCATATCGACTCTCCTCTGAGGATCGCGGTGCCACTAGTACCGATGAGGCGACCTGGTGTGACCTGTACTTATTATGGGAGACCAGGTCACGTTACGGAGAGCTGTTTCACGCGTATGGGAGACAGTGGGTTCTCACCACCGTAGAGGATCGATCGTCCTCGCCCTTAGGCTATCATCTCCACCTCTACAGTCTACACCTACGCATCCATCTTTTCGAACACTAGCACCTCGTTTTAGGCTGCCTCAACGGCCCATGGCATCACTGTCGAATCGCCCGCAGCAGGCTCTGGTGCACTCACAGCGGATGCACCAGAGGTAACACTTTCAGTACCCAGGGCTTTTGAGGTCACTGCACATGTTCAAGGTACTCCTATTTTCTTGTTGGTGGACATTGGGTCCGCAACCTCCCTCATTTCATGCGCATTAGTCAAGCGGCTGGCATTGGTTACTGCTCCTACAACAGGAGTGACTCTCACTACAGCTACAAGGGACTCTTCTGCCATTACTAGGGTATGTGTAGGTTGCTTGATAGACCTAGGGAGCGGGACAGTTGTGGTTGACATGTATGTCACGCCTTTGCATCATTACGACATTATCCTTGGCATGGATTGGCTCACAGAGATGAGAGCAGAGCTTGACTGTGAGACTAGGCTGGTGACAACCCATGGACCTATGGGCGCAACATTTACCTTTCCTGTTCAGGTCAGTTACCCTACCCGACTGGATTGCTACACTTCTCGATTGGAAAGTTCTGTTGGTTCTGTGCTTGAAACCATACCTGTGGTTCAAAATTTTGGGGAAGTGTTCAGTAAGATACCTGGGCTACCTCCTCGGCATGAGATCTACTTTACGATTGATCTCGTGCCCGGTGCAGTACCTATTTCGCTACCGATGTATCGTATGCCACCATGTGAGATGAAAGATCTGAGGAAACAAATTGATGACCTGGTAGAGAAAGGCTTCATACGACCCAGTGTGTCTCCTTGGGGAGCACCTGTGTTATTTGTCAAGAAGAAGGATGGGTCGTTACGGTTATGTATTGATTACCGTAGGTTGAATCAGTTGACCGTGAAGAACAAGTATCCTTTGCCCAGGATAGACGATCTATTTGATCAGTTGAAAGGCGCGCAATACTTTTCAAAGATTGATCTACAGTCAGGATATCACCAGTTGCGCGTCAGGGAAGAAGACGTGCAAAAGACTGCATTTAGGACCAGCTTTGGTCATTATGAATTTCTCGTGATATCGTTCGGTCTCACGAACACACTGACCGTGTTCATGGACTTGATGAACCGGGTATTTCGATCATTTCTATACCGATTCGTCATTGTGTTTATCGACGACATTCTAGTATACTCTGCAAGTAGGGAAGAGCACGAAGGACACCTTCAGGCCATCTTGGATACTCTGAGGAAGAATCAATTGTTCGTGTAGTACAAGAAGTGCGACTTCTGGCAGGAGGAAGTCAAGTTCCTGGGATATGTAGTGTCCAAGGAAGGGGTAGCAGTGGACCTTGCTAAGGTAGCCGCGATTCAGGACTGAAAACATCCTGGTTCGGTTACTGAGGTGAGGAATTTTCTAGGTCTGGCAGGTTATTACCGATGCTTCATTCGGGACTTCTCGAAGATTGCCAGACCATTATCTCAGTTAACTCGAAAAGACTTGAAGTTCTCCTGGAATGAGAAGGTGGAAGTAGCTTTTCAGGAGCTAAAGGACAGACTGACGTCCGTCCCTGTGCTAGTATTGTCAGAGCATGGGGTTAAGTATACTATATACACTGATGCGTCTCACATTGGCCTAAGTTGTGTCCTTATGCAGAAGGACAGGGTGATTGCATGTGCCTTGAGATAGTTGAGGAAACACGAGGAGAATTACCCCGCACACGACTTGGAGTTGGTAGCCATCATTTTCGCATTAAAGCTCTGGAGACATTACTTTTATGGAGAGGAGTTTGAGCTTTTCTGCGACCACAAGAGCCTTAAGTATATATTCACTCAGCGGGATTTGAATATGAGGCAGCGTCGATGGATGGAAACCTTGAAGGACTTCAAGTTCGAGGTCTCCTACCATCTTAGCAAGGCCAACCTTATGGCAGACACGTTGAGCCACAAGAAGACTATAGAGTTTGCGGCTCCGCTGATGGTTGCAGAATGGGATATGGTAGAGTTCGTGTGGGACTTCGAGCAGAAGCTCACCGTGGAGGAACCATTCGAGTGTGTCGCACACATTCGGGCACGACCTCTTATTGATGATAGGATTATAGAAGCCCAGAAGGGCGATGAGCGATTAGTTGAACTTAGAAAGTTGGCTAGTGACGATGAGGATGCCGAATGGAGTGTGCATTTGGATGGGGGCCTGAGTTATCTTGGCCGCCTATGCGTCCCAAATATTCATGAGTTGAGACAAGAAGTCCTTGAAGCCGTGCACAATTCGAAGCTAGCGATGCATTGTGGAAGTACGAAAATGTATCAAGATGTAAAGAGATCATACTGGTAGGATAACATGAAGACGCATATAATAGAGTATGTAGCTCATTGTCTCACGTGCCAGCAAGTCAAGGCAGAGAATCACCGACCTCCTGGACTACTTCAGCCCATGCCCATCGTTGAATGGAAGTGGGACTTCATCTCTATGGATTTCATTTCAGGGTTGCCGAAGACGAGGAAGGGACATGATTCTATCTGGGTGATTGTCGACTGATTGGCAAAGTCGGCTCACTTCCTGCCGATCAGAGTCACAAACTCTGCAGATGAGTTGGCCAGGCTGTATATCAAAGAGATAGTTCGTCTGCATGGAGTTCCTTTGGAGATTGTGTCAGACAGAGACACGCGATTCACATCTATCTTCTTGACTCGTATCCAGGAAGCAATGGGTGTAAAGTTGAAGTTTAGTACCGCGTTTCACCCACAGACCGACGGGCAGACAGAGCGAGTAAATTAGATTTTGGAAGATATGCTGTGAGCTTGTGTTTTAGACTTCAAGGACAGTTGGGATGACTGTCTTCCATACGCAGAGTTCACCTACAATAATAGTTTCCAGGCAAGCATAGGCATGGCTCCTTATGAGGCCTTGTATGGGCGCCCTTGCCGAGCACCGCATTGCTAGACAGAGGTTGGTGAGTGCAGTTTGGTTGGCCCAGAGTTAGTGCAGGTGACCTTAGAGAAGATTGACATTATCAGACGTCGACTTCTGACAGCTCAGAGCAGACAGAAGAGTTATGCCGACACGAGGCGGCGACCGCTTGAGTTTGAGGTTAGAGACCATGTGTTCCTACGAGTTTCTCCTATGAAGGGAGTTCTACATTTTGGCAAGAAGGGGAAGCTCACACCGAGGTTTATTGGTCCATTTCAGATACTGGATCGAGTGGGAACAGTAGAGTATCGCTTGGCTTTACCCACACCACTTGTAGGCATACACAACATATTTCATGTATCTATGCTGAAGAAGTATATTCCTAATCCTTTCCATATCATCAGATGGGAGCAGGTACAGTTGAGCGAGGATGCGACATATGTACTGCGTCCGACGCATATCCTAGACCGAAAGGAGCAAGTGTTACCCAGTAAGGTGATTCCACTGGTGAAAGTTCTGTGGACACATCATACTGAGGAGGAAGCTACTTGGGAGACAGAGACCGAGGTCAGAAAGAACTACCCTCAGATTCTCGGGAAGTACGAAAAGGTACTAATTTCGAGGATGAAATTTTTCTTTAAGGGGGGTAGATTGTAACGACTTAGAAAAATTCGTACAAAGACCCGAGTACCAACTCAGTCAGAAATCCCTCAGGATTAAATCCTTTAGAAATTAAACGAGAATTGCTAAGTATTAACATAGATTACGTGTGAAATTAACACCAATCACTTTAAATATGATCTATAAGATCCAAAACCTGTAAAATTAGTAACGCTATGTTACTCTAAAATCTAGGATCCAACTCTAAACTCAGTTGCTCATGGGAGCACTTTGAAACTTCGTATCGGACCTGGACCGCACGTCGAAAGTCTGATTGCGATGAACTTAGAAGATATTGACCGCATAGTTGAACTTGACAATTACCACGAAAATCACGCCCAAACGAAGATCTGGGACTGTTTCCTTGAGTCCGGAGTGAAGAGTGTGGAAAACTAAAGATTTTAAAAAAATTAAATATGATTTTAAGAAATCTGAGTTGTGTCGTTTGCGTGACATTTATAAGCATTCTGACCATTGGATTTTGACCTAAATTCACCCTCAGATCAGGGATGATGGCCAATTCATGTCAAATTACTTGTGGCCTTGATCGAGTTTCGGTGACTGTTGAATTGAAACTGGTCCGCCACGGTCGATCTGAAAATCTGATCAAACTAAAAACTTACCTTGATGAAGATCCAACATCTAAGAGCTTAAGTCCGACCGCACTCGGTAACATGACCTCCAAAAATGCTCTGTTGGATCGGAACAAGGCCGATTTGGTTATAACCTAAGTATACCTTAGCCTTAAGGCTATTTTCGTCGATTTAGAGCTTATAAAAGGGCCTTAAACCCTCTCTCATTTTCTCCATACGAATTTAATAAAAACCCTAGGAGAGAGAAGAAGGAAAAGAGAGACAATGAGAGAGAAGTGGTGATTTCATCTTGTGATTCCACCCAACTGCACTACGAGTCAAATCCATCCATTTGAATCGTTGTTTCGGCGATTCTGATTCCAAACTTGGGTAAGAAAATCAAATCCTAACCTGTTTTAAGGTTTGATATAGACGGAATCATAAAATAGCTAACCTAGTTCATGTTATAGGTTGCTAAACCGCCGTTGACGAAAGCTTACAGCTTAAATCATATACGTTACGCTTCTACGGCATAAGGTGCGGATTATAGACATATAGGTTATGGTTTTCAACGCTTTCAATGTTAGATAATGGTTTATTACTGACGTGGATGTTATTCTACATGCCAAATGCACTATCTGTTCTGTCTTACGATTATGTATAGCTTATATTTCAAACTGAGTGTTCCATGTGAATAATAAAATGTTTGTATGCATATGACATCTGATCTAGTGATTATCATGATAAATCTTTGTTAGTGCATGCTTGTTATGTATGCGACAACTCCTTAGCAAAGGATTTGCCTAAATATACAATATGCCAACGTACGTGATGTATGTTGAATAGTATAAGCTAAGTGTTTGTATAAATGTCTAAATGAGCTAGAAATAGGTAAAGTATGATTATTTTTGAATTAAGATATGAATCTCAATCACTTTACTTGGGTGTATGATTTCCTCCATGTTATATTTAGTTCATTTCATTCCTGCTAATTGCGTGTATGCTTTCCTTTATGTTATGCCTAGTTTATTTCATTCTCGTTAATTGTGTGTATGATTTCCTCCATGTATAGTCTACATGTTTAAGTTATATTTCATATCCTGCTTATATGAATATGGATGTTGAATCATATGTATGTGATTGGGACCATGTTATAGTCCAGCATTCGGTAACAGACTTAAGTTCGTGGTTGAGTTTTATTCGCCACGTAAGACATGTTTGATGAAGCCGAGCCGTACTAGAGTTGTCAGCAGTAGTTTGGCCACGCGGAGTGCATATGCATTTCATGTCGATCAACTCAACGTGCGATCAAGCTAGTCGAACTCGTTAAATAACTCGATTGACCCGATGTGTGTTCACCATGTATGGACGCTTCTATTTGAATCTAGGGTATCAAACTTACCAATGCAACCCCGTTAACCTTAGTACCTCGATCCGCTAAGACTCATGAGCCGGGTATGGTGGTATGGGACACCGTGGTCGAGCTGTCGGCCTACGTTGGGACAACGAGCCTCCCCGTAGTGATCAGTGAGCACCTATACTCGTGAGCCGATTATGGTGGTATGAGACACTATATTCGAGTTGTCGGCCTACTCTGATTGGTGAAAAGCCCTTTGTAGTGACCTCGAGTATATCCTGAAACTACAATGGGGCGACAAGCCTTGTTATAGTCTATAGGATATAACTAGACCTGTATTGATTGGTGATGAGCCCTTTACAGCGATCTAGAATTATACCATCATATGAGATTATCTCGGACTGACGACTCGAGAATGGATCATCGTTTGGGTAATGATACAAGGGAGGTACCTTAACTTCTCAATACTGTTGTATGAAAAGGACTAATAACAACTTGGTAATCATATTCATATCATCGCACTGCATGTGCCGACGATGAAGTGCACAGAGGGCTGGAAGCATGCCCTGAACGTAAGATAGTGTCGCACGAGGGAGTGTAGATGAGGGCATGCATTCATGAAACACCTCATCCTTGCATTAATAAAAGTATTTAGAAATGGTTGATATGTATGCTTTATCATTACTTCTTGATTGAATTGATAACATGTTAATCTCTACTCTATGATTCTACTGAGTTGATCACTCACTCCCACATTCTGGGACGGTGTTCTGAACAACAACCAGACTCTGTCTTAGTTGCAGATGAGGATGCGACTCAGGAGGCGGAGCCTGACTATTACGACAATCAGGATGAGTTCTCCTATATGCAGTTCTCTGACGGCTTCGCTTAGGCCATACTGATCGACGGGGCTACAAGGCATACTATCGTAGTTGGATTCTTTTTGACATTTCTTTCTAGAACATTACATGTATATGGTGACTCAGAGATGTATTCATACTCTAGTTGATCGACAGTGATCTTTGATTTCCTATTCGTTTATATATATCTTTAAGTCTTCCACTTACGTTATTTAAACTGATCTGGAGTATGAATTACTGTTTTGGTGTAATCTCACTCATGTTTAATGCACTACCATGAACAACATTCAATCATCTTCATTTATGTTGCATTAGTGATGCATTGGAACTTGGGAGCTGAGCATTTGCTCGACCCCCGATTTTCACGGCGTTACAGTATGGTTTTGATATCAGCCTTATGTGACATATTTTGATACTCACCCTACGTGGTTTTGTTTTGATATTTTTTCTATATGGGTTCGATGTTTTATACTATGCAACCATGTGATGTTAAGCCCCATACATTGTAATACGATTGGCTACTAGTCGACGGGTTTCCATTAAACATCCTAAGATGGTAGCCTCATGGACCGGGGATGGTGGTCATGGGACACTATACCCGAGCCGTCGACCTACGCTAGGCCGTGAGCTCCCCGTAGTGGCCGTGATCTTATTTAAATTGGCTAGTTGCAATTGGACTAATAACAGGTTGACTAATCATGCATGTATAGATCACTATCTGTTACTATTGTACGTAACATACGGATTCGCTTGACTGGATGTTTTACCTGGGGCACAAACCATCATCTATTGTTATCGTACGTATTTACCTGTCTGCATGTTTTACCCGGGGCACAAACCGTCTAGATGTTTTACCCGGGTTGATGATTGCATGGGTGATGACCCCAATGTCCATCTGGATGTTTTACCCGGGACAATGATTATATTCACGCATCCATGCATTTAATAAGACCTACATCATGTATTATTTTATATGCTTTGCTTTATAAATATGCTTACTTAATGCGACGATGTGTAATCTTGAGGAAATTTCACATTGAGTTGGCCACTCATCCATCAAATATACAACCGTACAGGTCGCAAAGGTGGCTTACTTGATTTTCAAGTTCAGACTGATGAGGAGCAAAGTACCACTGTGAAGATTCATGATAGTATTGTTAAGAGTTACTACATGGTTTTATAGTTCCAGATTTGTTACAATTTGCTTTGTTTACATGTAATACCATTTCACTTTGTAATTGTAAGTTTGGAATGTTGGTTTGTATAAGTCATTATGGGCAACTTATTGTACATCCTAAACGTAAATGAAAATTTTCATTATGCATGATTTATCTATTCTACGCTCATCTGCTTACTCTGATAGTTGAAAAAAAAAATGAATTTAACCATCCTTTAAGGTTAACACTCGGGTTTTCGGGAAACGGGTCATGTACTCAGGTCCTGAAAAGTCACGGCGTTACAAAATAGGCCGACTTTATCAACCGGTCAACAATCACCCAAATGGAGTCATGCCCCTTTCTCATTTTTGGTAACCCGGAAATGAAATCCATAAATATGAAATCTCACTTCCACTCGGCTATGGGCATGGGTTGAAGTAAACCCGGGGGTCGATGGTGCTCGGCCTTGACTTGTTGACACATGAGGTATCGAGATACAAAATTTGTTATTTGGGCCTTCATGTTGTTCCACCAGTACAAACGCTTCACATCTCGATACATTTTTGTACTACCCGGATACATTGCCAACTTTGAATTGTGAGCGGCCTCTAGAACTTCCCTCCTTAAGTAGTAAAGGTTCAGGATGCATAGGCGACCACAATACTGCAAACCTCCATCCAAACCAATCCTCCATTCTGATTCTTCACCATCGCTTGCATGCTCTCTCATCTTCAACAATAGCTCATCTTCTTTCTGAGCCACAATGATTCAGTCATTAATAAGTGGTTGTATGTGGAAATGTGCGACGCTCTCGAACGACTCTTCTACTGTCAGTCTCTATTCAAAATCTCGTACGAATTCCACCATATTTCACTCTCTCATCATCAGTGGGGATGCAAATTCCATGGTTTTCTTGCAGCTCAACGCATTGACCACAAGGTTGGCCTTGCCAGGATGGGAGGAGACTTCAAACCTGAAGTCTTTCAATGTCTCCATCCAACGGCACTGCTTCATATTCATGTCCCTCTGTGTAAAGATGTACTTGAGGCTCTTATGGTCACAAAAGAGCTCGAACTCCTCGCCATAGAGGTAATGTCTTGAAAGCTTTAAAGTGAAAATGACCGTCGCCAACTCCAGGTCGTGAGGGGGATAATTTTCTTCGTATTTCCTCAGCTGTCCAAAGGCATAGGCGATCACCCTATCCTTCTGCATAAGCACACACCCCAAACCGACTTGAGAGGCATTGGTGCAAATAATATATTTGACCCCTTGCTCTGGTAACATTAGTACGGGCGCAGACATTAGCTTGTCCTTTAATTCTTGAAAGGCTACTTTTGCTTTCTCATTCCAAGCAAATTTAAGATCTTTCTGAGTAAGTTGGGATAATGTTCGGGCTATCTTGGAGAAATCTTTAATGAATCAGCAATAATAGCCGGCAAGTTAGACCACTGGTGTGTCCCTAAGTGACGGACCATCATAATTTTCCAACAGGGAAGAATAACAACGAAGGTCGGGACAACTGACCTGAACTGGGAAGGTGAAGGTTGTGCCCTCAGGCCCATGGGCTGTCACCAATTTGGTCTCACAGTCAATCTCTGCCTTCATTTCGGTGAGTCAATCCATACCGAGGATGACGTCCTAATGATATATCTTGGTTACAATCAGGTCAATGTACACCACTTTGTTCCCTGAGTCTATTGGGAAACTCTTACAAAGCTTAGTGGCGTCTGAGAAGGTTCTTGCTGCTGCGATGACTCTCATAGGGGTAGTGTCCAACCCTAATCGCTTGACTGTAGAGCATGCTATCATAGAAACAGTGGACTCGGTGTCCACTAAAAGGAATACAATTGTACCTTGGACATAAGAGTGACTCCAAATGCTAGCGGTACTGTAACCGCTGATTTAACTACTTCGGAGGCAAGTGCATGTACGCAAGCTTGTTGCGGGCGATTAGGCGGCACTGTCATAGGCCGTTGAGGCAGCCTATTTCAAGATGCAAGAGGTCGATTGTATGGTTGCTCTGGTGCCACGGCTCATAAAGGTGGGGCTAAAACAACGTGCGGTGGCTGATGGTTGATCCTCTGAGGTGGCGTGTAGCCGTTATCCCTCTTCTTGGTAAAGCAGAAGGGGTCACTCTGGCCTACCACAGTAAGTGCACATAAGATCGAAATGCCTTTGCTAAGGCAGTGGAGCCATTGGTCTTGGAGGTGAGTTCATATGTGGCCTGTTGCCGAGAAACGGTCGGGTTTGCAATTCGGGCCTAGGCTTCGGGCCCATTGGCAAGCGTGTTTGGGACACCCACTCACCGTCCTGCTAAGCTTGTAGGGACATGTTCACCAATTCAGCATACGTGTGAATGCTAGTACATCTTGGTGCGGATGTTAGCCCGCAACCCTTTTAAGAAACACCACATTCTCATCGGCTCATTAACCAAAATCAGGGGAGCATATCTAGCTAGCTCCATGAAGCGGTTCTCATACTCTGCTACCGTCATCCCCCCTTGCCTGAGGCAGAGGAATTCACCCTCTTTCTCATTGCGATAAGTGAGGGGAAAGTATTTATTGTGGAAGCGTACCTCAAACCCGTCCCAAGTCCGCACAAACCCTGTAGGAACGGTTCGTAGGACACTATCCCACCATAGGCTAGCTTCCTTCTCGAACATATGTGTAACAAGCTCGACTTGTTTTACTTCAGAGCAGTGTAATGGCCTTAACATCTTAAATATTCTATCCAACCAATACTCGGCCTCCTCGGGTCGATGGGTACACGCGAAAGTGAGAGGATGGAGGTATTGAAAATGCTCGAAAAGCTCACATGCAACCGTTGCCCCCGTGGCTTGCATGTGTTGCATCGGCAGGGCCACATTTATATTTTGTGTGATGACCCCCGCTATAGTCGCTAGGACCGGTTGTTGCTGTTGCATCAAGAGTATCATCTGCTCCAATCTATCCGGGGGAGGGGTTGTCTGAGGTATATATGGCACCGACGAAGAAGCATGGTTCTGACCTATAACCGGTGGTGCACTTGGCATTGGCCCAACTGTGGGGCCGGTGGCTGGTTACAAGTCCGGCATTGTCTTGCTACCTGGACCCAAACTAGGGCCCTGTTGGCTATCATTCGGAAAAGGGGCTCCATCAACCAACCTGCCAGGTGAGAGATGTGTCATGTTCTGAGTGGTTTTAGGAGGCATTCCCTATATACAACATAGGGTATCATACTTATAGAGTTAGGGTAACACCATCAGCTTTTCTCAAACATTCCAAACATTACTAAACAAAAGAAGTTGCATGCATTTCATTAAACAAAATTTATCACAGTTACATATGGTATGACGTTACATGTACTATGACAGAGAACACATGACAGCTGACTAACAAAAGACTTCAAAATTTACCTTCCTAGCATACAAACTAAGCCTATCCAAGGCTATTACAAAAAAAAACAACTACAAACTACACTACTAATCGTCCGATTCTGGCGAAGGCGGAGGTGCTCCCTTATCTTGCATGCAGCACAGGAGGGCCTTCAGAGTACGGGACATTCTTTTGAATTTCTTCTTCAAATATTCTTAGTTTTCCTCGACCTTGGCCAGGTAGGCATTGTAGGTGGCCCAATCCTGGCGGTCATCATGAGCAGTGGGAGGCTCCCAGTCGAAGTCCTGAGCCTCCACTTCTTCCTCCTGTTCCTCTTCTTCACTTTCTTCCTCTTCTTATGTCTCCTCCTCAATCTCATCCCTGAATTCCTCAAGTCTGTCCTGGCGTTGTCTGGGACCTACTTTCATGTTGTTGAGGGTAGTCTTGTTGATAAAATGGATAGGGGCAAGATTGTCCATGTGGAGCCTGAATCCAAAGTTACAAGCGATCTTGCAAACTAGTTGGTCGAATGGGAGGGACGAGTCCCCTCGAGCGGATTATGTCGCCTTAACTATCTAGGTCAAGGCAAGAGTGGGCAGGCACACCTTATCGCCCTATCCTACTCGGTACAGGAAG
This sequence comes from Magnolia kwangsiensis, assembly GCA_037074715.1. Lineage (NCBI taxonomy): Eukaryota > Viridiplantae > Streptophyta > Magnoliopsida > Magnoliales > Magnoliaceae > Magnolia > Magnolia kwangsiensis. The sequence continues at coordinate 35,360,578 of CM073587.1, read as the reverse complement.
TCCACCATGAATCTTGTGCACGCCGTGCAGCTGCTCCATTTGGGATACACGTTGTACATGCATGTATGGTCGAACAGGCAGTAATCATCCGTCATGCATGTCATTTTGAGGCTATTCTCTCGCCTCCAATTAACGAATTGGCCGTAAAGGAAGCGAGTAGTAAGATTAGTCTCACTAGCATGCACAACAGTGCACTCCACTCCCATGATGCGGGCCATGATGTCCGTATCAACCCTGGTTTCTATTCTCCCCAAAGGGATGGTAAACTGGAGAGGATCAAGAGTTGGGTCCCTTATGTGTGCGTAGAAGGCTCACACAATGCCCTCACTAGCATGTGTCTTTCCTTCAAATATGGTACCTCATCCGTTCTCCAGGAGGTGGTCGATCATTGGATACATCCCAAACAATTTCTCATCCACGTGAGCTTCAAAAATAACTCGATGATGGCAAAACTTACCAAGTTCAATGCCAGTCGGTAGAGACCTCTCTATCGAGATTTGAGAGTTGAGGTCCCGCTTCGACCTCCGTTTGACACTTGAACTTGCTCCGGCAATTGCCTTCTTCTTAGAACGGATCGGACGGCTTGGCCCGGCCTCATCCAGAGCCGCTCGCTTCTTCCCCATAAGGGAAAGTAGCGTAGAAATGGAGAAAATGGTGGCCACTATCTCAAAAAGGGCCATAAAGGTGGAAAGGATATAGAAAGAAGGGATTTTTGAGATAACGAGCATTTTGGGAGCCCTAGGTGATGGATTTGTGTTCAAATGAGCAAAAAGGGAGAAATGAAAAAGGATGATTTGGAGAGATAGAGGTGGAGGGGTGTAGTGAATAGGAAATGTAACGAAGAGATGAGATTCAAGAGTTTGGGAATAAGGATTTAAGAGTGAAAATGGGGTTTGGAGGGGCTTAGGAAGGGTAGAGGGTTTGAAAATGGGTAAAAATAAGCAAGGGAGGGGAGTTGGGGTCGTATAAGTGGACCCCCACACGTGGGAGGGACCCACACACTTGGGTCGGCGGCGGCGCGCTGTTGTGCCCATCTAGAACCAACGGCGGTATGCTGTCGATCCCACGACACCGCCGCGTCCCTCTGGCCATTCTGGTGATGCCCCTACCATTCGGCGATGGCCACCCCCTCTGATGGGTGTTTATGCTCTATGGGGCCCCCTGGGCCCCACTAAACTCATTGGTTTGAGTTTTAAGCGGGTCAGGTCCACTTATCGTGGTCCAACGGGCGTTTATTCACGTCTTTTAGATCTGTCTCTGGTTCGAAATTCATCAACTGACCGCTCAAATCTGTCAATTGACGGCCCAGAGGTGACTTAGGTCACTACTCATGATCTAAGTCCCTCAGAAGCTATAGTGCTCGGTCTCGTTTATCGGTGAAACCTTGGGATTCTAATATCATTTCTAAATTTCATCGCCCTCTTCCTAAGTCAGAGTGCATTAGAGTGCGTCATGTTAACCTATTACCCTAGGTCCAATTTAATCCAATTCATGCTCTGATACCAACTTGTAACGCCTTGAATTTCGAGGATCAAGCAAAGCTCTACTCCTGAGATTCTGAACAACACTTATGTCTTATGGATAATGATATTCAGATTTCTTTCATATTCATGAATTAAGCATGCATGAGATTATACTGAACAACACATCATACTTCGAATTTAATAAAATTAAGCTAGTGCAGAATTCTAAAACATGTCTATGTAAGTATGTAAATGGTTCACCAAATTTCTTCCTGAGTATGAGTACGTAATCGGGTTCAATATATACATGTATAATTTTAAAATGAACAAAATGTGGAAATGTAAATGTGTTCAATTAAGCCCAGATGCCCAGTGATCCCTGCGTAACGGTACATGGTCTACATCAACCAGCCCGAGAGTTGGAAGTAGGAGAATTCCTTCTCATCTAAGAAGTCCTGCTCCAGAGCATAGACATCGTCTATACCTGCATCTAAATCAATGTCGAGTTAGTGTTTTAAAATATCGTTCCAGAGTGGGAGTGAGTGATCAACTCAGTGGTTTTATAAGGTAAAAGTGACATATGTTATCAAGTCAATCAAGTAGTAATAATAAAGCAATCATAAATAATCACTTCCTAACTATTCTCTTTAATGCAGAAATGGAGTGCAAGTAATGATGCATGCCCTCACCCGTCAATGCTCCCTCAACACGCGACTCCGACAGCCTATTTCACATATAATAACACTTCCTCAAACGTGCAACTCCAACGCCTTTTTTCCACATCCTAACTAATGTAGTGTGTTGAATGGTCATGTTAGTCAAGTGAATAATTATGCTCATTCACACAACAAGTTTGGGAAGCTAGGGTACCTCCCTTTTTTACATTGACCCAAATCGAACATTAGGCATCAGACAACTGCAGTGGTCCTACTCCTATGTTCTGGATCCATCTAGGTTTGTCACTCCTAATTAAACACATACGAGAGGCAAGTTGCATGAAGTTGTGCTCACGGTCACTATGGGGAGGCTCCTCACTCCAGCATAGGCCAACAGCACGAACATGGTGTCCCATACCACCATGTCCGGCTCACGAGTCTTGAGGATTGTGGTACCATGGTTAAAGGTAGGTCTTTACATTGGTGAGGGGTACCTTAGATTCGAACAGTCACGTCCATACATGGTAAACACACAATAGGTCAACCGGTTCTTTAGGCCGGCTCGATTGGTACGAGTGCACGTTGACTTAATCAACATGGAGCGCATAAGTGCCCCTCGTGGCCTAGCCACTGCCGAAAGTCATCGTACGAATCGTATTCATTGAGTTTGCCCAAGGTGGCTTGACTAATTAGGCCACCCAAACATGGACGTTTACCGATTGCCTGGACTATGATTGTAGCCCTAATCCTATCCAAATGCTCCTACAACCATGTGTAATATCTATCCCAGCATTCAACAAACAATCCAAGTGGATTTCTCGTTTGGGCATTTCATCAAACACATAAACTATGTTAAATACAACTTGCAATTTATCAATTGATTTCATAGAGGAAAATATACATATATATAAGACAATAAAGAATCCTACCTTAATACTCGTAGTAGATACAAATCATCAACAATTTCTCATTTAGACAATTTATCAAACACATAGACTATGTTAGTTACAACATATGTTTTATTAACTCTTTATACAAAGAAATCTATATGCATATGACAATGATTAATCCTACATTAGTAATCATAGCAAGCACTAATCATTCTCTATTTCCCATTTAGACATTTCAATAAACACATAAGTTGCATCATTTGCTTATCATAGTTCATAGGTGTATCTCATATAGAAATTAACGTATTTAAGACAATACAGTAGCAATCAAGGCAAGCAAAAATTATTAGTTGTGATGAAAGTATTGACAAACCGTAACCTAAGCGTTTATAGTCCGCACCTTTCGTTAGTACTCTCGACTCGAACTCGGTCCAAATTTTACATTTACAAAAATGAAACGTTGGGTACCTAAATGATGAAACTGGTTAGCTAGGTTGGCAAAAAAATATCCGAGAGCTCTACATCAACATTAGGGTTTGGTATTTCTTACCTGAAATCATAGTCGGAAGTGGTTTGGGTAGCGAAGGAGGCGGTGATTAGACACGTAGATGCGTGGGAGAAGATTTCCCACAGTTGCAGCAATCTTCCCAATTTTCCCTTCCTCTTTTCTCTCTTTTCTCCTCTCTTCTCCTAAGGTTTGCAAAATTCGTATATGAGAGAGAAAGGGTGAAATGAGAGCTATTTATAACTTCAGATGTGGTGTAAATGGCCCCAGGACCACTTTATACTATGTTTTTACCTTATGGGGCGGCCATTTCTAATGAACAGGGCTCTTAGGGAGGCCCATTGCTCATCTACGTCATGGGGTACACTCCCTGACAATGGATCCATGATAGGATATGACTTCGGTGTGATCGGATGAGCCGATCGACCGTGGAGAGCCCATGTCAGATCAATAGTCATACGTGTCCAATCAGGGTCACGGTTATACGGATATGTGCAGGGAAATTTCCTTTCTCTATCTGCAAAGTTTGATCATAAACCAACGGTCAGAAATCCTCAACTTTGCATAAGAGCGAATGACCCAATTCACTTAAATTTCAGTTCATTTTTTAAGAATATTCGCGTTTCCTATGCACTTAACTCATGGCTCAAGTTGGGCGTTTCTGGATGCTATATGAGCTTGATTCTCGTGATGGTTGTCAAGCCTAGTAAGACAGACATCTTCTTATAATATTGTAGTCATCAGACCCTCGACATGCGGTCTAGGTCCGTTAAAGAGTTTCAATGTATTCCCGAGAGCGACAAGCCCTTGAAATTTTTTCTAGGTCTTAAGATGACATTGAGCTAGTGGTATTCCCGATTCTAGACCTTTCCATTTATAAAAATGGTGGCATAAGCTTAATCCACAAATTATTTAGTACTTAATTAAATTCCGTCTAAATTATACAACTAGATGCGGTCCTAGGGTTGTTTTGCCTGAGATTGTAATCGGGTCTTTGTACAAATTTTTCCAGAACGTTACAACAATTATGTCTAAAATTATTATTTCACCGGCCATGTAATGATATATAAAATTGAATTTATATCAATTATAATTACTCATAAAGTAGAACAAGTTTTGGGGATATCTTTTTATGTTCTTATTTTCATGTTGTGACACATGTAACATTACCATTGGCTTTTTCTAGAATGGCTAGAAATAGAAATATAGTACAACATATTGATCCCGATTGTTGATGGGCTCCAACGTTGATAGGTCCCGATCAGAAGAAGGCCACCTTATGAACAAGAGGCTGAAGAAGTATATATGATCGCTATCAAAGTTAAATATATAAGTACTCTTTGAGCTTTCTTTCTGCTGTCACCTTAAAAATAAAATAAAATAACCCCTTTTGCGTAACCCTTCCTTGTCGAGGTCCAGCAGATGAAAGGTCCAGATCTGTAGATGCATGGGAGGAAAGGCCTCAGCAAATTGTACATTCGTGGGGTTATGGACTGGAAAGGCATCGTGATCATGCATAGTACAGCGTGGACGGTTGTGATCAGAGTCATCATCAATGCTTACCCAGCGACATCACCCCAGAACACAAACATGAGAGACCTTCGTTCAACGAAGGCGGACTGTAGCCCATTGTCCAATGAACCCTTTTAACTTCATCTGGAGTCTCGCGTACAGTGGTTTGCCTGTTAAATATATCTGGACCGTCCGCACAATGAGAACTTTCGTAGATGGCACCCGATAGAAGAGTCAATCTAAAATAGCGTTCTTGAGCAAGCCTTTTTGTGGCGATCAAAACACGGCGGACATAAAGAACATATCCAACTGTCCAGATTCAGAAGGAAAAGCTATATAAATTGTACGTCTTGGAATTTTCAATTAGTATGTTTTCTTGAACGAAGGCTATCTACGTTACTGTCAATCAACTGAATGGTCCAGATTAACCAACCGTACTTCCAAATCGACAGTAGAATAACGACGAAACACGTGCAATTATCCCCACAACGAACCCATCCGACATGTAACCAGGAAGAAAAAACAAACCAGACCACCACTCTCTCGGAAGCGGATTGGCTGGTGTACCGCACATCAGCTATGTAGCTGGTGTAGATACGTGTCGTGCGAAGACGACGAGCGCCAACGCTCCTCAAGCTCCGATGTGTACCAACGGTTCAAAGGAGATCAAAGTTTCCTGGGACCCAAAATGATATATTTATTATATCCACACCATTCATTAATTTTTCAAGTTCATCTGAAAGCATTAGATAAATAATAAACCATATCAAAAGCCCGGATATCTAATAGACCACGTCAAAAATAGCAGTGAGGATGATGTTTCTCACTGTTAAAAGATTCATAAGGTTTACCATAACATTTTTTTATGGTAAGCCAAAATGATGTATTTATTATATCCACACCATTCATTAATTTTTCAAGTTCATCTTATAGCATTAGATAAATAATAAACCATATCAAAAGCCCAGATATCTAATAGACCACGTCAAAAATAGCAGTGAGGATGATTCTCACTGTTAAAAGATCCATAAGACTTGCCATAACATTTTTTTTCATCAATCTCTTAATAAAGTAAAAAATACATAAATAAAGATGAAAGATAAATTTCATATTAATTTGAAATTTCTATATCCCAAAAGGGCTTCAAGGGTAAATGTTCAATCCTCCGGCTGCTTTTTGCAGTGTGGTGCACTTGATGGTCATCCCTATCTTATTTTTTGTCTCAGCCTTAAGTAAAGCTCGCAAAATGATGGAAGGTTGGATATAACACATACCTAAAGATCAGACCTACGGAATTTGCTGACTTCAGTACAACAGCTGTATAGCTGGTGTGAGGTACACCAGCCACTCCGCTTCTCACCCTCTCTTTCATTTCTTCCCTGGACGCCGAAACACGCTTTCGATCCTTTCTCATGGAGGAGGCTCCTCACGACACAGTTCGTCGCGACTGAAAGTAATCCGTCCATCGCCATCGCCATCGCCATCGCCATCGCCATCGCTATAGCTGCACCTCTTTCGAGTCTGTAGAAGAAAAAACAGAAGATTTATCTCTTCTTCGTCTTCTATACCAAATAATACTCAAGAGGGACGAACAAGGAGGGATGCGAATTTCTCGGCGGAGGATCTGGACCGTCGATCACGTATGTTTCGACGTCTCAGATTCTTCATCGGCCTGAATGCGAGGAGCGGATCCGCCAAGAGGCTGCTTCATGCGAGGACCCCACGGCGGTTACAACACCGGCAGGTGGAGCCGACAGCTACGATGTTGGAGACCGTACAAGAGATCGCAGTCTACATCCATCGGTTCCACAATCTCGATCTCTTCCAGCAAGGGTACGGATCATTCATTTTCCTCTGCGAAATGTTTCATTACTTTGATACTTTTAGGTCTCGTTTTGGATGCACGAGTCAGAATCAATTGGAGGCAATCAATCGTGATGAAATTTTATTGGCTGTTTCCTAATATTCATAATAATTAAGTAGCCCTCATGCTGCACTGAAGTAGCCCTCATTTTCCAAATTGAAACCAATGTAATTGCAATTTCCAACAATTGGAATTTGCTGAATGTCCACTTTATTCACTAATAGTTGCAATTCAGTTTGGTGGTGTATTCAAACGTGCTCTTATGCATCATAGCTGAAGTGACCATCTTAATTCACCATGACAATTGAGCCCTTCATTGTGATTCTATGGGTGCATTTTAATGTCCAACTTGAAACGGGAGTAATTGCAGTTTGGGCGTAAGTCCTGGACTGGAGTGGGGTAGCGACATTTAAAAAAAATAAATTACTTTACTGAATTTTTATTAATGTTCAACCTAATTGAGCATCCAAACATGGCCATAGATAGATTTGATGATGTATTTGTTTCTTCTTTGTTGAGATTACTTGTTTTTTCTATGTTTCATTAATTCTTTACGTTGCTAAATAAATACATTTTTTTTTTTCCATGTTCTGTTTCAAAGATGGTACCAAATAAAAATCAGTATGCGATGGGAAGACAGTAGCAATGGCTTATCACAAGGGACTCCTGCAAGAGTTGTTCAATATGAAGGTATGTTTTGCAATGATTTTCTCTGGCCATGCTTGTAGCTTACTAGCTCATATTTGTATCCTTCTACCATTTAAAAGTGCATAGAGGTTTTTTTTTTTCCAGAACTTTTGTGTCCCAAAATACCCTTGCAAACCATTGGATATCCGAAATTTATTTTCATTAGGTTGCAGAAGCAGGTATTTTTTGCCTTGGCCAATTTACCATGATATCATAGTCATAGGTGTCATGACTCAAATTTCGGGTATACTTCGGACCGGAGATCCACGTCATGATTTGTACACTGTGTACTTAAAATTATTAGATATGCTTACACAAATTTGCCTAGCTAGTAGTACTACCATAGATCTAAGTTCCATTCATACTTAGCCACATTTCATGAATAAGAAATCGATCATTAATTTCAATAATCAGTTATTAACATAGTTAAGGACATTTCCATTCGCGGTCTTATGCGATAAAATAAATCTTGTCTGACAGACTCGAAAGAAATAATTAATTAAAAAATATAATTAAAATGATAATCGTGGTTGGTTCAGGGCAGCAACTTCTTTCTCTGTTAAGTAGGGCCATGTTTCCCTTAGGTCCTATTCCGGCTTCACCACGTACCCCTATTCTTGAGCCACTGACTCATCCTCAATTACATTTGTACGATTTTACATTAATATATGGTAATCTGGCCAGGCCCAGTGAAAAGTCTTGACATCGTTCTTCACATCAAATTAGAATAGAATAATAATAATCATACACAATATAAATTCAAAAAGAAAATGCAAATGTTATGCATGAATGCATCAAGTGGGAATCTGTCCACTTGCTTGAGTTGGAAACCCGTCAACCCGCATCCATCCCTTGGTAGGCTTCTACCATTTGGTAGGCATCCGTAAGGCTCACATCTACTACATGAGTAGGTTTTTACTAGTATAGTGGGCTTCTGGTAATGATTCTACCGGGTATACCATACAAGGAGGTCGTATAGGAATTCAACACGTGTTTTGAATACAAATGATGGATGCACAAGCATAATCATGTATTGTATAGATCCATTCTAATATTCGGATTTAAATCAATAGTCCCATACTATCCAGTAATATCAGTATATCAGTTAATTCATGTCTAATTACTAATTCAGCATATAGGTTGCATCAACACAGTAAATTAGATCATTGATTATACTAACACATTAATCAAACCATATCATTATTACTATATTTATACAAAAATCACACATTCATCCAAATTAAGTAAGAGTACATGGCAATTACATCATGGTAAGTATACAACATATCGAACAATCCATCTATTTTACTTAATGGAAGGGAAATACATCGGGATCACTCACCTTGATGCGGTAGAGATGGTTTCGTAAACCAATGGTTTGGTTTAAATTAGAATTCCCTAAAATCACATAAATAAAATTTATTTTCTAATCTAACTAGTTCACATGGTGGGGCCCATCTTTGATCAATTTAAATCCATTTAAATAACAAAATATCTTATTTAAATGAATTCATAAATTAGGAATAATATTGCAAAATTAAGGTGCTGTTAGAATTAGCCCCCTTAGAATTTCTGAAGATTCAGGCTGTTGTTAGTAACGGTCTTAAAAGTTGCTTTTTTCTGAAAGTTCGGACGACATTCTATAATATTCAGAAAATTTATGCCAGAACCTATCCAATTTTGTGAAAAATTCTATTTTAGCCCTGAAATTCCGAATTTTTACGTAGTTTGTGATAATTTACATGAAAATTTGGGAATTTATCTACTTTGATAATTTAAGGTTCAAATCCGCTGAGATTGACTGAAACGCTGGCCCATTTGATGACGAGCCGATGCACTCTCTCAATCACCCAGTCCACCAAATGAGAAGCATCTCGAAAACAATGGCTATTTCTTTTTTCCCAGATGGCCCACCAGGCCGCCAAAAGGGCCATTCTCCAAACCAAAGATTTGATTTTGCTGAGGGGGACACCATGCCAAGCTAGAAGAACACCATTTGTGGATCTAGGGGAGGTCCAGGACACGGTAAAAGAGGATATGATAGTGGACCGGACCTGCTGGAAGAAGGGGCAATGGATGAAGAGGTGATCCGTGGACTCTTCATTTAACATGCAGCAGACAAAGATATTTGTGAGAGTCATACCTCTTTTTCGCAGATTATCAACTGTTTGAACTTTTGGCGACCAACCATCCAAAAGCCACGATCTTGGGAGGGACCTTATACTTCCAAATTTTCGTTGTGGACACTTCCTTAGAAATTCCAGACTTCCTCTCGAAACAGCGGTATAGAGATTTGACGGAGAATAGCCCCTTGCTGTCTAACGTCTAGATGAGAGAGTCTTGTTGCTGAGGATTAGGATGACACGTATCAATTCGCTAGAGGGCCACATACTCTGCAACTTCCTAATCGTACAAATTTCTTCTACATGGTGGGAGCCAGACCACACCATTACCTTGAAGAGAGTAGCAATCCGCCACAGTAACGAGGGGATTAGGAGCCAGGCGAAAAATGGCAGGAAAAGCATCTTTAAGAGCCTGTGATCCCACCTAGATGTCCTCCCAGAACCGCACTCTGTCTCCTTTTCCTATAGAGAACCCTATATGTCTTGACACCTAAGACCCCACCAGATAACAGAAGTGTTGTAGGAAGAAACCCTTTTAGTCCACCATTCTTTAGGAGAATGCCTGTACTTGCTTTTAATTAACCTGTTCCATAGAGTCCCATTATCGGATCCGAGTCTCCACCACCACTTGCCAAGGAGAGCCCGATTCATGGCTTTGAGATCTCTTACACCCGCCCCTCCCGCTTGAAACTATTGACAGACTTCTTACCAGCCCACCATATGAAATTTCTTCCTGTCCTCACTTCCATGCCATAGGAAATCGCGTCTGAGCCTTTCGAGCGTAGAGATGATCTTCGTCGGACATTTAAATAGGGACATATAATATAGGGGAAGATTCGAAAGTGCTGCTTTGATCAAAGTGAGCAGCCCCCCTAAAGAAAGATACCTGCACTTCCACCTCGCAAGATACGATTCAAATCGGTCAATAACTTTGTCCCAAAGTGCCACAGGAGGCTTGCGAATACAGAGGGGAAGGCCGACGAAGAAAGTGGGGAGGGAGCCTGATGCACAGCTAAAGAAATTAGCAAATTTTTTGGTGGACTAATCTTTCGCGGTGTAGAGGCGCTATACTTACTGCGGGTTCCTTTTCTTTTTTTTTTCTTGCTTTTCTTGTTTGTTTTTCCTTCTGGTTGTATCTGGGGGTTTCAGTTCGCTATCTTGGCGGACTGGTTCTTCCCCTCTTGGCTTCTTAATGAATTCTCGTTTGATTGCCTCTCAAAAAAAGATAATTTAATGTTCAAATCATCTTTAATAGATGGATCAAGGCCAAACATTAATCGTCACTTGATCAATTTCAAGGGACAACCAATGATTGTCTTTATCAAATCATCCATACATTAGTTTATTACAATTTCTAATGATCATAGTGATTGGTCAATACCGCCCACTAGATGATCAGATCGATCATCAAATCTGGATGTCATCATCATCTGACATTCAGATTTTAATAGTCGGTCTAGATCAAGTTAGATCTCAACCATCCAATGGTTCCACAGAATAAATCAACATATGATTCATTATCTATTGTTTCTTCAGATTGATGCGGCCCATCCAATGGTCCGATCGGTCTGGAATATAGGATTTTAATTAATTTTATTCTTAAGAATATGATGAACAGTGATGATTTAATCATACGTTTTAGATTATGTCATATACTTCTAAGCCAAGTTATAGCTTGCTTTGGGAATTACTCTTCCGGTATTAATTCAATTGCCTTAAATTAAGAGAAGAACCTTGGTAAATATATGATCGGTACGGTCCATTGAGGTGTCAATTGGGATTGATTCTTAAAATTATTACACGATCGAGTCTTAGAAAACCCGTGAACTGTACAGATCATATCGATCGTTGTCCATCATGGAAAAATCCCACCTTTTGCACATCAACTATAAAGCCATGTGCATCAGTGTACCTTTCCACATGGATTAGTTAGACGTATACAATGGATGCTTGATTGATCAAATTCGTCCAATGTGTAGATCAATGCCGAATGAAACTACTACAAAAAGAAAACAAAGAAAAATCACTATACTAACCTGAATAGATGAATTCCAAAAACCTCTCCCACTCTCTCATTTTTTTTTTCTATAATTTTTTTTTCTTTGGTTCTTTCAGTATTAGTAGGACTCTCGCTCTCACATGCTCCCTTTTTAAGAGAGATGGGTCGTTGAGAGACTACGAGATACAAGGGAGAGTTTGGATAATGGGAGATAAGATGAGATTGACGGAGTTCTCTCTCACTCAAAATTCAATTTAAAAATTTTAAATTTTATTTTATTTTTTTAAAAAATACGGGCATTACAATAGGGGCGGGCCTACAACTAGCCAAGCATCACGTTGGGGAGAATGTGCATGAGATCAATACTGTCCATCAGGCAAGGTGTCCCGTATCGGTATCGGTTGGTGTAACGGTGCCCTCCGAAACCGATACGGATACGGGGGCGTAACGGCGATACGGGGGCGTAACGGCCCATAACGGCGCAAAATTTTTTTTTTGCCAAAAAAATATGAAAAAATATGGATTAAATCCAGAATATTCGAAGCATTCCAAATATGTATTCATTTATAAATTGAAACATGTTTATGGTGGTGTAACGGTCCACTCTTTGGTCAGAAGTTGTATCGAACTGTCTGATGAATTTATGAACCAGATAACCTGAATTTGACTACAACATTCATATATTTAATTTTCTAACTATCTACTATCAATGATAGATATATTAGAATGAATGTAATATGAAAATATCTTACATTTAGGTGTTTGCAATTATTTTTAAGGGCCAAAATTCATGCGTAAATAGAAAAAAATATAAAAAACTAAAATAAAATGGCACCCCAAATATGTAAAATGCACATTAACATGTTCTACTATGATTAACACATCACATGACATCATTAAAACAGCAAAAGAATCATTAAAAAATGATTTTTCGAATTTTCAAAAAAAGGGCCAAAATAAATGCATAAATAGAAAAAAAAAATATATAAAATGACACCCCAAATCTGTAAAATGCACATTAACATGTTCTACTATGATTAACACATCATATGACATCATTAAAACAACAAAAGAATCATTAAAAAATGATTTTTCGAATTTTCAAAAAAAGGGCCAAAATAAATGCGTAAATAGAAAAAAATATAAAAAAAAATATAAAATAGCACCCCAAATCTATAAAATGCACATTAACATGTTCTACTATGATTAACACATCATATGGCATGATTAAAACAACAAAACAAATATTAAAAATTGATTTTTTGAATTTTAAAAAAAGGGGCCAAAATTCATGCGTAAATAGAAAAAAATATAAAAAAAATATAAAATGGCACCCCTAATCTATAAAATGCACATTAACATGTGCTACTATGATTAACACATCATATGGCATCATTAAAACAACAAAAGAATCATTAAAAAATGATTTTTCGAATTTTCAAAAAAAGGGCCAAAATAAATGCGTAAATAGAAAAAAATATAAAAAAAATATAAAATGGCACCCAAAATCTGTAAAATGCACATTAAAATGTTCTACTATGATTAACACATCAAATGGCATGATTAAAACAGCAATACAACCATTAAAAATTGATTTTTCGAATTTTAAAAAAAATGGCCAAAATTAATGCGTAAATAGAAAAAAATATAAAAAAAATGTTAAATGGCACCCCAAATCTATAAAATGCACATTAACATGTTTTACTATGATTAACACATCATATGGTATGATTAAAACAAAAAAACATATTAAAAAAAGTATAAATACCTATTTTTGACGAATTTCTGAAAAATGGCCCACCGAGCTTTGATTCAAGAAAATTCATAATATAATGTGTTTTTATCTCAAATACTCAGCCAAGGTTGGTCGAAATTAGTAGTAAAAGGAGTGAGAAACATTTTAGAAGCAAGAAGTTTCAAAAAAATAGTAAAAACAGAGTTTAAAATGGAAAAATGTCGATACGGGCCTGTTATGGGCCTGTAACGGCCTGTATCGGCCGATACGCCCCGTATCGGCCCGTATCGGGCGTATCGGCCAATACGGTGCAAAAAACCGAATCGGCCGATACGAGGCCGATTCGCGTAACGGTTGCCACTGTTACCGGTACGTATCGGCCGATACGGCCGATACGTAACCGATTTGGCCCACCCTGCCATCAGGTGCACCACTGCCTCTTGTCCACCTTGGAAACCAAAAATTGGGTGGGTTCAAAACTCAAGTAGCCCATTCGTTAGTTGTGTATAGGGCCCACCATGATTTATATATGCCATGCAATCCATACATGTGACTCCTCTCCTAGATGAAGATACTCTACAAAAAACCATGCTATTCTGAAACTCATGTCAAGCACACATTGTGATGTTAGAGGTTTTAAGCAGAATTTTTACTATTTCCTATGGTGGCCACCTAGGTTTTGGATTAATGTGATGTTCGGGATCAAGGCCTAACATGAGGTGGCACACCTGATGGACAGGGTGGATCTCATCCACTTGAAGTTGTCCATCCACATCAATGAATATTCATGACCCCCTATGACTATGCTTAGCCACACAAGTGTTTTTGTTGGTCAATAGGAAGTTTGCTAAGCACAACGTACAAGGCAATTGATGTACACGCTCCCACATGTGATAATGTCGAACATGAGTGAGATCCTATCCGTATGTATAATAGGTCCCACCATGTAAATCCCCTAGTCAAGAAAATAGGCTGTTCCTCTCATTGGGTAGACTACATTTTATTTAAAACCTGCCCAAAGATTTTCAACAATTTATTCCTCATATAAAATTTTGCCAATATTATAGCATTAAAAGCCTAAAATTTGTGCTGGAGTGTCAATATAGTGGTTTCATCCTGATGGATGGCTTTGATCTCACACTTATTTGCCACTTGACACATGTGGAGTGTAGATGGCATGCCTCGTTCACGCATGTGGGCTACAAAATTAGAAAGAGAAAAACTTTGGTACTCTATAGAGTGTGATGGATGATATGCATGCATGTGTGCTTGACATGAGTTTAAATGACAATTTAAATGCGGCATACAGTTAATTCGAATTAAACTATCCACGTTATCAATGACAGTTTAAATGCGTCATGAACTAAAATTATTATGGGATTATCTAACTGTCAGATTGGTGGACATTTATTGGACGGTGAAAAAAATAAAATCCAATGGTCTTATTTCAACAAACAAGTTCCATGAATAAAAGGCCAGGGTATTGTTGAACCAATCCGATTTTTGGACTGTAACTTGGTGACAATAGTTTCCACAATCCAGTTGGTTTAATTTGAGTAAATACATGTGAGGTGTGCCATTTCTAAGCTCCTACGTATTAAATGTCATAGATAGCTAGAGTACTAAATAATAACTCCTCTGCTAGTAATAGGCCATTGCCTTCCTAAGGGTGGTTTCTCAACAAGTCCTTGTGGAAGGGTTAAGGATTTACTTGGTGTGAGATATCACATTGTTAGAGGAACCTTGATGTTGCTTCAACAAAAAATCATTGACAAGGCCAATGCATGGGTTAAGGATTTAGTTTACCGATCCCCCTGCATCCTACCAGCAGGAGTATGAGTGCTTTTAGATGCGCTGATGAGGGCATCCGAGCACCTACACGAGTTTACCGAAGGAGGAGGAGAGCTGAGGCCCCAACCCTAGCTTCATTATGGTTGGATGATCATTACGTGGGGCCCAGTGGACCCAATTCGAGTTCTTAGCCTCGTTAAAGACCGCACATGCATGGTTGAGACCCCACACTGGGAAGATGCATGTGGGCTGCTTATTTGGAATTGATTGATACATCTTTGGACTGTTTGGACATCACCCAGCTTGACCTAGACCGCATATGGACATTACAAACGTTAGACCATGTAATTGGATATCTTGGACACATCAGTTTGGTGATCCAAACCATTAGATATGTTTACCGACTTGAGTTTAGGTGTACGGACACTCTAGTATGCACATCCGAGCCGTGGACATGTTGGACCACATTCACCCAGCTGTTAATCACGTGTGGACGTATGTGTTGCATGTTGGAGACTATTGTTGTGCCGTCTGACACATTTTTATTTCTGCTTTATTTTTAGTTCTATTTTAGGTTATTAGAGATTTATGTTTTGATCTTGACCGTTAATAGATTCAGATGGTTAGTAATAGTTTATACTTAGGGTTTGCTTAGGTTTTCTTATATATACTTGTTTGAGACTTGAGAATTATTGATGTTGAGTGAAATTTCTCTACATTGCTTCTTTTGAGGAAAATAAAAAAAAAAAACTTCATGTTAATGGAATTTGGTATGAAGCCATTGGAGTGATTTCAAGTTATCTTTCTTATTCCTATCAAGGTTTTTCTTTTTTCTCTTTCAAACCCTTTTTTCTTCCATTGAATATTTTCTCTTTTCTCAAAATCTAACTCTACCATCATCAACCCAACGTATCACTGACTAAACTGACATAGCCCCAACACACTGTCCGCATGATTGTACGGACGTGCCCGTACACTACATGGACCTGTCCGTATAGTGTACGTATAGCCGAACGATCTCCCCTCATTGATCATTTCTCTTCTTCTCTATTTTATTAAACCCTAACCCTAACCTTAGCCTTTTATAAAATCCTAAATTCCCAATTTCTTGATTTTCAAACCTAAACCCTAATCCATCCAAACCCTAGCATAGCGCAAGTGAATCCTTGATTCTATAACGAATCCCATGCTAGATGGAAGTTCTACCTTCCATTGTACTATGTCCGATCAATTGCCTTAAGGATTTATTTTGCGGGATTATGATGTGGTCTTGAACTTGAGCTTAATTGAATATTTGATTTTTTTAATTTTATTTTTGTTTTGTTTTGTTCTTTTTTTTTTTTTTTTAAATAAAAATTTCTAGTAGATTTGCTTTATTTTATGTGTTGATTTACTTTGGTAATCCGTTAATTAATTTATTTGTATAATCCTAGTTTAGGCCATCTGTCCTGCATCAAGTCTTAGTATTAGAGCCTAGGTTAGCATAGGGTTTAGTGAGTCCATTGCATTAGAGTCTAGGGTTTTCATATTGTCGCGTTTAGAGTTAACAACTTTTTCCATCTTCATTCCATTGCGTTTTGGGAATTTAGTTGTCAACCCCTTCCAATTAGTGTGTCCAATTTATGCGCACCCATAGCGATTGTGGTTTTGGTCTATGCCTCATAATGAATTTGGAACAGCCTACTGAGACTATCAATGCCATCAATAACCGTCTTGCGGCCATCGAGGCCCAAGGTAGAACCACCAGTATCCGATTGGCATCCCTCCGAAATGTGACCAATACTCGCATGATTGAGTTGGAAACTTCCCTCCAGGCAGGCCATGAAAATTTGGAAGGTGACTAATTCCAGGCGAGAGGTCAAGGTGGAGGACGTGAGAGGGCATGGCTGAGGTGTTGGCTGTGGTGGAGGGCATACCCCACCGCCCCTTGGAGAGTACCAAACCCACCTTGATCCCGATGAGCGAGTGATGAAGAGCGTAAAGATCGTGGCCTTGAGTTCTGACGGTCGCTTGGACTCAAAGGCATTAGTTGATTTGCTTGCAGACATGGATCATTATTTTGAGTGGTATGATATATCTGATAGCAATTAGGAGAGGTTCGCTAAGATGAAGTTGGTGGGCCAAGCCAAACTGTGTTGGACGAATGTTAAGCAGAAGATTGAGAGGTCTGGTGAAGATCCAATATCACAGTGGACTGAAATGAAAGAGATCTGAAAGAAAAAGTATCTCCCCCTCTTACCGCCAGAGGCTTGTGGATCAATGACAGTCCCTCGGGGATTCATGCCCACGGATGATTACATCGCAAAATTTAGTGAGTATATGATGCGATGTAACATTAGAAAGGACCCGTTAGTGACCCTTTCTCGCTTTAGAATGGGCCTTTGACTCGAGCTTTAGCATGAGATCATTCCTCATGACATCGGCACCTTAGAGCATACATATCAAGTGGTGTAAGAACTCGAGTGATATCTGAAACCGCAATTTGTGAGGTGATTCAACTCATGTGATTCCAATGTCAAGGCCACTCTCCAAGGAGCTAAGCCTAATTTTGAGAGTTATTCTAAAGCCTCGACCAGCACTTTGTCCAACAATCAAGATGTGAAAGGTAAAGGTTTAGCTAGTACCAACCTGAGGGGAGGTGAGCAAGTGTAGTGTTACGACTGCCAAGGATACGATCATTTCGTATACCTATTTTACGAAAGAGCAAAATAAGGCCCTCATGATTGGTGAGTTGGATGGGGATGATCAGGGCGATTATGAAGAAGTCTATGAGCCCGATGTTGGTGCCAGTGATGAAGAAGTTGGGGTTGCATTACTTACAATTCCTAGATGCACCCTGGCCCAGGCCAAAGAAAGTGATGATGGGTGCAAGAATTCAATTTTCCATACTTACACAAGTGTGCTGACAAAAACTGTGAAGTAATAATTGATAGTGGCAGTTACACTAATGTGGTCTCTGCTAGTACTGTATCTCGTTTGGGTTTTGATGGGGACATCATGCGCACTCCCCTCACTCCACGCACATAGTCAAGGAGGAGGTGGGCTCCCACTTTCGATCTGGATTGACGACGACATCTTTGGAGGGCCTCACAGTTAGGGGTTGCATTATGGCGCTTTGGAGTGGACCCGATCATCACATAGATTCTACCATTGGATCTCATGATCGTGGCCCACTACTAGTTTAGATGATCTAGGATTTTGAGTTTTGATTACTTTTGTTATTAGAAACTTCATGAACGGTTTTGATTGCTTAGTATTTATTTGCTTTAAGTTTTGGTATTAGTATGCGCACATGGTGCAATGGTAAAATTGTCTTTTAGGGTTTAGGGTTTTCTTATAAATAAAGTAACCCAATATAGGTATTGGTATGAAGTTTATGAATAAAATTTCTGCTTTTTCTTCCTCTCTCTCTTTGGTTGAAGAATTAAATTGGGTGCGAAACTCTCCCTTCCTCGAAGGGCTAACTACCATGGTGTGAAGCCACACCCATTCCAAATCACCCCCACCTCTTTACACCCCACATCCATCATCTTCTACATCCTTTCCATCTTTAGATTCACCCTCTCTTGTACCCAAGTTCTCTTCTACAGCAGGGCATAAGCAGATTTCAGATTCTGGCCTATCTGAGGGGCTGAAACTTTAGCGGAGTACTACGCACAAACTGTGCATTGGATCGACACGAAATGTGGCATGGAGGCAGTCCTACCCTAGCCGATCCTAGCCTAGAAGTCAGTTTCTAACTTTGTGGGCTCCACACACGTGCGGACGGTTTTGATTGCCATCACATAGATGCCCACTACTTTAGATGAACTAGAATTTTGAGTTTTGATTACTTTTGTTGTTAGAAACTTCATGAACGATTTTGATTGCTTAGTATTTATTTGCTTTAAGTTTTGGTATTAGTGAGCGCACATGGCGCAATGGTAAAATTTTCTTTTGGGGTTTAGCATTTTCTTATAAATAAAGCAACCCCATGTTAGTATTGCTATGAAGTTTATGAATAAAATTCTTGTGTTTTCTTTCTCTCTATCTCTTTGGGTTGAAGAATCAAATTGGATGCGAAACCCTCCCTTCCTCGAAGGGCTAACTACTGTGGTGTGAAGCCACACCCGTTCCAAATCACCCCCACTTCTTTACACCCCACATCCATCATCTTCTACATCCTTTCCATATTCAGATTCACCCTCTCTCGTACCCAAGTTCTCTTCTACAGCAGGGCACAAGCATGTTTCATATTCTGGCCCATCTGAGGGGCTGAAACTTCGGCGGAGTACTACGCACAAACCGTGTATCGGATCGACACGAAATTTGGCATGGAGGCAGTCCTACCCTGGTCGATCCTAGCCTAGAAGTCAGTTCCTGACTTTGTGGGCCCTACACACGTGCGGACGGTTGTACACACGTGCTCCCAGGGCCATCTGCTGTCCAACGCATGTGATTCATCTTAGGTTCTGTTTTTCTCTATTTTCCTTCTCTTTAGACTTAAATCAAACGCCTTAGTCCAGATCCCTAACCCTAAGAGTCCCAAATCCTAATTATTCTCAATTTTCCAACCCTAGATTTTCCCCCAAATTGAAACTTAGTGAATCTCTTAAATTGGGGAACAATCCTTTGCAAGAACGGATCACTCTAACAATCCTTTAGGTTTGTTAGGTTTATAATTTTAATTTGATCCAGCCCTAAAATTGTGTAGGCTTGGACCCCCATAGATTCCCCTTTTTGAATATTTGATAGTATATAGGATGTGAAGTTTGTGATTGTCTAAAATTGGTATAATCTAAAGCTTGAGCTCTTGTATGTCATATGTAATTTCATGTCCTGCATCAGGTTTGAAGCTCATCCCTCACCCTCAGCCCTATTGAGTTTTATGGGCTGATGCATTCGTGAAGCTAGTTTCTTAGGGGTGTCTTGTTCCCATTCAGTTTTCTTTCTATAAAGACACGTTGTGGTGTGATGTTTCACCTATGCATGTAGGTCCCATCATTTTGGGCCATGGTTCTGAATGTTGGTATTGGTCAGCATATCAGTCTGGTAGAAAAATAATATGATACGGTGTCGCGTATCGGTATTGGGGCTGTATTGGCCCGTATTGGTCAATTTTTTTAAAGCCAAAAAAAAAAAAAAAAAGAAGAAGAAAAATTATTAGAAAAATACAAAAAATTGAGACATCCAAGAATCTATCATTTGTTGTTGTTGTGTTTAAACCATGTATTCGATGGTGTATCGGGCCATTCCTAGATGAAAATGTTGTTTGTCGATTTGACTTGTTGAAGGTCAACTAAATGGGCCTTAATTGAACACAAATCAAATATGATTTGGTGAATAATGGCCCATTACATTGGAAATACAACAAAAAGAAGATGAAAATATCAAAAAGAAAGTGAAGGTTTACAATTCTTTCCGATTTTTCCCATAATGGTCCACTTCGCTTCGTTTTGTCGCATCTCATTCAAATCATTTGTTTTGACCCCAAAATAGGTCTAGATTTAGCCTAGAATGAGTTTTTAAGATTTTCCCATGGTTTAAATTAAAAGAAGAAGAGACATGAGTAAATTTTTGAAAAAAATATATTCAAAATTGGAGTTTTATGTGCGTATCAGCTTGTATCGGCCTTATTGGCCTTGTATCGGTGCCAATACGGGCCGATATGGACTGATATGGACCTCGTATCACATATTTGCTCGCGCCGATACGGATACGATATTGTTGTATCAGGTTCATATCCATATTTTGTGTAGACCTTAGTTGTATGATTGTGATGTGACACTATTCGATCGTTCGAATACGCGTTCTTTTATTTACGAAGGCAAGAGGATCGAGTTAAATCCTCTTCAGCCCAAAATCGCCCTAGACAAGGAGGATGTAAAGAAGGGTGACTCGAAAGATGTGAAAAAGCCTAAACCTAAGTCTCTCCACATAATAAACGCCAAAGAGTATGAAAGAGAGGCTAGAGCTTATTCGATGGTGTATGCCCTCATGGCGAGAGAGGTTATCTCCGAGGTTAGCATAAAGTTGGAGATCACGTGTGGATGTAATGGGCACCACTGTCACCTTTATGATACGGGTCGTAACGGTTGTTACGGCCCCTGTAACGGCCGTTACCGTCTCTTTTTTTATCGAAGAAAAAACCCAAACAACCTGTATCTGCCTCGTAATGTTGAAAAAAAATAGTCTAAAAAACTTGTATCTGCCCCATTACAGATTATTGCGGGGTTGTTATGGCCTTTATAGGGGGACATAATAGGCCGTTAACGGCGGTTACAGGTTCCATAATGGGTGTTACGGTCGTTACGACCCCGTAATGTGTAACGGTTGCTACCATTACCTCTCTATAACAGCCTTTATGGCCCCATAACGGCCTTTACAGCATACCATGATAATGACATCTTAGTGGGATGATGCAGCTCCAGATTTAGGATCTGATGATATCATGGGGGTTTGGAGGATCGATGATGTGGACCACAGTTTCTCTACGCAGCCTTTCAGGATCAAATATGCAAGGCAGGATGTTCTTCTGTCTGTGATGATCTCATTTAATCTTGCTCTACAACAGCATGAGGTAGATAATCTCTCTCTCTCTCTCTCTCTCTCTCTCTCTCTCTCTCACATCTGCAACATATTTAGCAGTTTTATAATGTGACCTGCTATGGGAATTTTTAGTAGTCAGTGTTAACACAAGTCCAGCATCCATGATTTTTTCAAATACCTGAAATTTTACTATTCGCCTTTGATGATTCTATATTATTTTAGCTTGTCTATTGAGTATTGACATATACTTACATTTCCAGGGCCCATCAACGTCTGCAGTGATATTGAAATTTGAGCTTTTGTATGCTCCAATTTTAGAGAATGGGTACGTGTGGAAGTTTCATTCTTTTTCTTTCATTATTATGCTTTGTATATAGGATGATTCAAAAAATGCAAACTTAAATGATCACTTGAACTCATTTCTGAAGCATAAGTGGTGAATTTACTGCTCTTTCCACAGGTCTGAACTGCAGGAATCTCTCGATGCATTTCCTGCTTCAGTCCATGAATTCCGGATTCCTCCTAAAGCTCTTTTGGGTCTGCATTCATACTGCCCTGTCTATTTCGATACTTTCCACGCCGTGCTTGTGGATCTTAGCGTACACATTGTTCTTCTGAAAGCTGGTACTTACACGCCTTCACAGAAGGTACTCAGGTTTGTGATCCTTCCAGTTTCCAAGATGGATATGATGTCCCAAGTAGTCTATAACTTGGGAATGTTTTGTTGTTGGTGTCTTGGTGTCCGCTTGTTCCCATGCATCAATATATTCTCACTTGGAAAATTGGATTATTTCAGTGATTCTTGCACAGAAGAAGATGTTTCTAGTGAGAATTATGAAGCGTGCGATCATGTAGGTCTACTTATCCTTTGAGAAGTTTCTTCATTGCAACCTTAATCTGGCTATCACAGCCAAAACCTCATCTTTAGTCTTATGTTTACACATGTTTTGTGTATTAATATTTAGATGTTTGCTTCATATGACATGAATAGCATTAGAGTATCTGGTTCTAGTTTCATGCTCGAACTAATATTTTCCAATGCATAGGACTTATGAAAGTCGCCTTTTTTCTTAGCTGGCTTATAACTCAATTTTGACTTCACCAATCTTTATATATTTGCTGCCACTGCCAGCCCGCCACTTCTCAATTTCAGTAAAAAAACAGAAGGGCAGGTAATTTAGCTTGCTTTCCCCCATGTTCTGGTTCTGGGTGTGAGTTTTAACTTCTGTTTGACTAATTGAAAAGGCATAGAACTTGTGATGCAGAGTGGAGTGGAAATCAATCTCAGTTCAAAAATTATTTGAATCTGACATTTGCATAATATTTTTTGAGCTGAAAACTCCTCCCCTTCCTATCTCAACTTACCATCATTTGAAGACTTTCTAGAATCTATCTAATGAGGACATCTTAGCACCATACTAGAGGAGGGCTGAGCCAGTTTCCTTATGGTTAGATGGCCATTACATGGGTCCCACTTGGTCCAATTCACATTCCTAGATACATTGAAGACCCCACGTGCATGTTCATGTATCTTTGAAGATCTTGCACTGGGAAGATGCACATGTGCTGCATATAGGAGCTTGATAGACACATCGGACCATTGGATTTGGTGGACACGATGATCGGACCGTTGGATCATCATCATCGGACATCTTGATCGTGTACCCCGATGGGCTACAAAATATTTTAGTTGTTTAGATTGTTTACATGCTTCATTATTTTTGGTATAATTTATATTTGTGTTGAGATTAGGGAGTTAGGAACAACTTTTAATTTATTAAACGTCTTTATGTTAAGAATTTTATCTGAGAGCGTCTTTTTATAGGTGGTCTTTTCTGAGACTATAAAAGAGAAAGATGGGTGTGAAAAGCCCTAATGCCATTATTTTGAAAAAAAAGCTGTGTTTTCTTTTCTTTATGTGATTTGAAGAATACTCCATGTGATTTGGAGCTTGGGGGTGGTGTGATTCCATTCCCCATCCAACGAAGGTGCGAGGTCTTCATCTATCATCTTAATTCTCTCTTCATTTTTATCTAAAAGAGGTATTTTTCTAAAAGCTTCATCTCTTTTCTTCCCTTCCTATCCAAGACCATCCAAATCATATTTTTCTTCAATTTCTCATCATCCATCTTCAACCCCAACAAAAATCAACCATTGAGGACCCGAAAAGCCTAGCCAATGACCCACACGTATGAGCCACTAGGCTAACCGTATGGACAACCGCTTAATCCTTTGATTTTCCCTTGTTTGCCCCATAAAAACCTCTTGACTTCCCATCTATAACCCTCCCCTAAACCCTAAATCCCTAATTACTAAAAATCCTAATTCTAAAATTTCCAATTCCCATGAATCCTAATTTTCAAATTTTTAGATTTTTCCCTTCCTAACCCTAATCATAAAACCTACAAATCTGTCTACTGAGTGTAGAATTTGTCTATGCTAAATTGAAAGTTCTATCATTCCATCGGGCATAGTTTTAATTGATTTATGTGATTCCTTAGCATGCGGGTATGTGATTTAGGTTTAATAAGATTTTATTGCCTATTGTTTACTATTAATTACTCGGTGGATTAATATCTTTCGTTAATTGAATTACTTTATGGACTCTTTCTTAATCTCCAAATTGCATGCTAGCATTAAATCACGTGTCTTGCATCACTATCACACTAAAAAATTAGAGTTAGATTGGTGTAACACCTGCATACAACCAATGTTTGAAATATCAATACTATCGGCCGATATTATTGGTATCGCAGTCCAGCAATACGAAATCCTTCAAGAGAGACCAAAAAGTAAAAAAATTACGCCAAATATCGTTGGGGATAGCGTCCTTATCCAAAAAATCGGAAAAAAAAAAAACAAAGGGTGGATTTCGATACCTATAGAAGAGATTGCCATGATCGAAAGCTTCCATTTAGTGGGTCATTCAAATCGAAGCGTCGTTCGTAGGTTACTGGAAATAAAATCTCCGATTTTGGAGAGAAATCCGTCGAAATCCGGAGGAATCCTCGTCGATACGTGAGATTTGGAAGAAATTTCAGGGTTCCGGCCTTTCGGAATCCTCTCTGCTTAAAAAAAGGCCGGCTACGCCTTTTTTATTATTATGGAAATTGAGTACGACCCACCATCGAGCTGACTGGTGTGTTGACGTCACCAAGTTGTGGGTCCCATCATGAGGTATGTGTGATATCCAGACCATTCATCCATTTGGCGAGCTCTTCATAAGGCTTGAGCCGGAAAATAAGACGGATCCAAAGATCAAGTGGACCACACTGCAAACAACAGTGGGAGATTGAACGTCTACCATTGAAACCCTTTTGGGGGTCACAGAAGTTTTGGATCAATATGATTTTTATTTTTCCTCTTCATCTAGGTCTGTGTGACCTAATGAACAGATTGGATGGAAAATAAACGTTATGGTGGGCCCTACGAATGTTTTAATAGTGAGAATAAGTCCCCACTGCTATTTGTGGTGTGGTCCACTTGAGCTTTGGATATGACTCATTTTTGGGTTCATGATCTAAAATGATCTCTCCAAATGCATGAACAGTGTAGATATAATAAATACATTATTGTGGGGCCATGTAACTTTGAAACGTTCGTGCAACTCGAGCTCGAGGAGCATCAACGTCGGATGTGGATTTCCTGTGAAAGCCTTTCACAGGAAGTTCCTGTGCTCGAAACCGTAGGTGGGGCCTACTATGATGTTTGTGAGCAATCCACTCCGTCCATTCGTTTTGTGAGATCATTTTAGGACATGGAGTAACAAAGAGTAGAATTTGATACTCAAGTGCGCTGAAAATGTGAGGATTGAACGTCCACACTTGAAATATTCATGGGGCCACAAGTTTTGAATCAGTCTAATATTTGTATTTTCAATTCATCCCAGTAGGAATGACGATATGGATGGCATGTAAACATCACTATCGACCCTAGGGAGGTTTCAATGGTATGAATTTCCCTACCCACCTTTTTCCTTTAGTGCAGTCCACTTTAGTCTCGAATCCTGCTCACTTTTGCTCTCAAGTTCTAAAATGAGCTCAAAAAACGGATGGACGTGGTGGATTTCTTACAAACATCACAGTGGGCCTCACCTAGGCTTCGAGCACAGGAACTTGGCAGGAAATCCGTGTTCGTCGGCGCCTATATTCCTAGTGTGGTGGGAAGCGGATCGAGTAGTGAGTAGTGTACTTTGTAAACTTTGTGAGGCCCACTATAATTTATATATTTTATCCATTTCGTCCATCCATTTTACTAGATAATTTTATGGTTTTAGCCTAAAAATTGAAGCATATCCAAAGCTCAAGTGGACCACACCATAGAAAACAATGCAAATTGAATGTCTACCGTTAACAAATCCTTGGGGGCCAAAGAAGATTTGGATCAAGCTGATATTTGTTCTTTTCCTTCATCCATGTCTTTGTGATCTTATGAACGGGTTAGATGAAAAATAAACATCATTGTAGGCCCTAAGAAGGTTTCAACGGTGGAAATCATTATTCCTATTGTTTTGTGTGGTCCATTTGAGCTTTGGATATGTTTCAAATTTGTGCTCAACCCCCAAAATGAGCTGGAAAAACATATGGACAACGTAATGAACTATGTACATTCACAGTGGGCCCAATAAAGTTTATTCAGTACTATAAAACCGTATTTAAGTGCGGTGTAGGGAGCGGATTAGGTGAAACCCCGGCCTCACCCAAGACCGTATAACCCCTACCATGGGACCCAACTTGACATGTGTATTATGTATCCACTCCGTCCATCCATTTTTTCAGATCATTTTACAGTATGATCCCAATAATTAAGAAGATCCAATTATCAAGTGGACTATACTCAAAGAAACAGTGGTAGTTGAACAGGGTACCATTAAAAACTTTTTAGGGTACACCGTAATTTTCCCTATATTTTATTAGGCATCCAATCTGCTGATAACTTCACATAAGTTTGAATGAAGAGAAAAAACTATTATCAGCTTGATCCAAAACGTTTGTGGCCCACTAATGGTCAATCACCATTGTTTCCTATGGTATGGTCTACCTGATTATTGGATTTGCTTTATTTTTTGGTTTATGTCCTGAAATGATATGGAAAAACGGATGGACGGGGTGGATACTAAATATAGTTGTCTTAGTTCAATCGGACAACTCATAGCTTAGGACCATATACAAAAGAAACCTATTATGTGCATTCCTTTTTTGAGACTTTATGATTTAAAAGTGTGTATTAAGGTCTTTTTTAATAATCCCTGAAGTTTCATTGAAAAATTCAACCATTTTCCCAATGTTTCCCCATGTTTCCTAAAAAGTGAGATAAATTATGCGATACAAACGATATATCCCGTGTGATAATCGATACGTATCTGCATCCCAAGGGTGCGATACATTACGCGATACCGATATTTCGAACACTGCATACAACTAAAACATTGTTAGAGCCAACTAAATCCAAATTGTAAATAAATTGATATAATCTTTGTCCAATAAAACTAACTAATTAAGGACTCTTTAAATCTGGCAACTACTAACCAAGCTAATTTAGAAACTTTGGACGGACCATCAACTAGTCCAACCATGGTTTGTTTGTAACCCGAGGGTCTAGAGACCTTTTTCAAATCATGGACTAGCCAAATTGACTCTTGGTGGACTCCTCATGATGGCACCATTAGCAACCCCAATTTTCATCATTATCCCTACCCTATTGGTGTCTTTTTTAAAAAAAATAAAAATTTTGGGGTGTTTTTTGGTCAAAACTTCTAAATTATTTGAATCACGTAATCTTGGACTTGTTGGAAAGGTAATTTGATAGGTCATCTAATAATCCCTGTTTTGTTCCATTCAAAAGTCTTATAGTCTTCGGAAAGCGGCCTGCAAAATAAGTGACAAAAATGCCCCTGCATCAAGTTGACAAAGTAGTTTCTTTGTAGCTGTTCTCCTCCAACGATTTTGACTCTAGCCTATGATAACCAAATACTTACATATGCAACATATAGTGTTGGACATGATATGGCTAGTGTTCGCTATATCGTTATCAATGCATGTATTACACCACCCTTGGAATATGGAAACATATTGTTATCGCAAGGAAAATATCTTATATATCGAGGAATGTATCAATGTCTGAGTGAAGCATCGGGAAAATGATGGAAATTTTCAATGAAGCTTCAAGAGATGTTAAATGAGACGTTCTTAGACACTTTAAACCCCAAACATTATAGAAAATACACATGCATAAGAAGTTTCCTTTGTATAGGGTCCTAAACTATGTGCGGTCGGACATAAGTGAGGCAAGTATATCAAAATGAGTCCGTACGATTCATAAATATGCATGCATAAGAAGTTTCCTTTGTATGGGGTCCTAACTGTGTTGTCGGACATAAGTGAATCAAGTATATCAAAATGAGTTCGTACCATTCAAAATTTTTTTTGAAGGATAAAGACCATTCATGAATCATACAATACAAGTATCAAAGTATAATCGATACATCCAAAGTGGAAAAAGAAGTAAAAATACATTTGTGCCGGAGGCAAAGTCATCATCTCCATCTCCATGAGGGTAGTCATAGTATTGCTACTCCATGAATCGACAATACTGTAATCATGTCATGAGACAATGTTACCAACTCAAGCATAGATACGAATATCAGTATCATATCGGCTGATATGGCTGTATTGTATCCATATCGGCATGAACCATGAGACGATATGCGATATGAGGCCCTATCGCCTAGATACGAAAAAACTGACTTGTGTCGACCTGTATCGGTCAATATGGAGCGTATCAAGGCCAATACGGCCGGTATGCCCATAAAAGCTCAGTTTTGATTTTTTTTTTCCTTCAAATTTTCATTCATGTCTCTCTCTCTCTCTCTCTTCATTTAAACCATGGAAGAAGCTTAATAACTCATTTTAAGCTAGATCTAAACCTATTTTGGAATCAGAACAAATGATTTGAATGAGATTTGACAAATTGAAGCGAAGTGGACCATTATGGGAAAAATTAGAAAGAAGGTTACACTTTCACTTTCTTTTTTATATATTCATCTTCTTTTTGCTGTAGTTCAATTTAATGGGCCCTAGTTCAGCAAATCATGCTTGATTTGTATTCAATCAGGGCCCATTTAGTTGACCTTCAATAAGTCAAATTGACAGACAACATTCTCATCAAAGAATGGTCCGATATACCAGCATATGCTTGTCTAAAATACAATTTATTATTATTATTATTATTTTAAAATATTGATTCTTGAATATGCTATTATTCTATTTTTTTTCTTGATATTTTCCTTAAATTTGTCTTAAATTTTTTTGACCAATACGGGCTAATATTGTTCGATGCGGATTGATATCGATATGCGACGCCTGTATCCAATTGTTTTTTGGCTGGGCCGATATGCCCCCCGATATCGATATTCAAAACCATGAATCAAGTTCTCTTTTAAGTACTATCAGTACTCATTCTTAATGTTTTCTATATCGTTATTGTCGGATGTACTACACCCTTGGAATACGAAAACATATCAGTTATTGCATGGTAAATATTGGATGTATCGTTTAACGTATCACTGTTTATGAGAAACATTGGGAAAATGGTCGAATTTTTCAATGAAACTTCATGGATTGTTAAAAAAGACGTCAATACACTTAGAAATCAAAAGATCACAAAAAACAAGTCCACATAATTGGTTTCCTTTGTATTGGGTCCTAATCTGTGCGTCGTCTGATTGAAGTGATTCAAGTATATTTAAAGTCAATTCCTATTATTTATAAATGTAAGAAGACATGCATGGAAACACAAGCAATACATTCAAAAATGAAAGTAGAAAACTAGAAATATATTTGTGAATGATATGTGTATGGTTAAGACCTACATAGAGTTGTGTTGTGACTCAAAATCATTATCTCCATCTCAACGGGGCTGGGCATAATTATGCTCTTCCATAAATCGACAATACTGTGCCAGGTCATAGTAGAATGATATCAATGAAAGGACTCTTTGACATAAGGTTGGTACTTGTTCTCTCCTAACTGAACATATATGAAGCTCCTGAATGGGCATACTCTTGCCCGTAGCCGTATTGTGGATATCCTTGCCTGTATGTGGAAGTTTACGCCTGCTTGTAGTCGAAAAATTGTAAGCCATAACTATCGGAGACGCTCGCCACATATCCACTAGGTCCATAATCGCTAGATGATCCATATTCGTACCGTGTCTATGGCACAAAAGTAGAGCTACCTTGATCATCACCAATGCTTACGAACCCCATGCTTCATGCTAAGAGATCCTCCTTAAAATCAGTCAATTGCTAGGTATGCTTCTTCTTCCCAAGTCTGCAACGAGTGTATGCCTTATTAATGATAACATGGGGCTCCGGTTCCTGTGGATGAGAACCATGGTCTTCGTCTTGGGTGCTGTGTGATCATAATCCCTCTCCCTAGTGAACGGGCTAAGAGGCCTTAGAGTCTGACTTCCAGCCTGGGTGACACTGACTCGGAGGCTAAGTCTCACTCTCAATGCCACTATCCCCATTGTCACCGCCATCATCATCATCATTACCAGACCTATGACCTCCATCGCTCTTAGTATTGGATAGGGTGTGGCCACCACGTCCTATGTGACAATGGCTGCTGCGGGCTACCTTTCGGACCTTTCATCAATGGGTCAAGAGCTTGGTTAGGAGATCTAGCCTCCTTTACATGAGCATCAACATTGATGCCATGTGCGGTTACCACCTCTACATGTGGCTTTGGTTCCCATTTGCTGTATCTAGGTCATCTGACGTAATCCATTCGTAGGTTGAGTCCTCTGTATGATCGTTAACATATGCATAACGATTGATCATCATCAAGTCCAATGGGTCCTACAATTTTCTTCTTCCTTCTGCATGTAGCAGTGCCTCTCACAACAAATGTTGTCGAATTGCATATGCGATCATGTGCGATTGCATATGCCTATGCGCATATGCGATTGCATTTTTTTTAAAATATTAAAAAATCAAAAAATATGAAAAAAAATTTAAAAATATATAAGAAATTAAGGGAAACTTTCCTAAGTTATAGATAACTAATTTTACATATTTAAAATATATTTGAGAGAAATAAAATCAATTAAATAATGAATTAAACATCAAGTGCTTAAATCTTGATCTTCTAACTTCCGAGAGAGAGAGAGAGAGAGAGAGAGAGAGAGAGAGAGAGAGAGCACTTGGAAGTAGGAAATGTAAGAGAGAGATTAAGACCACTTGGAATTAAGAAATGTAAGAGAAGAAGAGAGTAAGAGAGTTTTAGAGTTAGAATATTGCAAATGATAAAGGTTTGAAAGCCTTTTTGCAGACAAAAAGTTACTTTTTTTTACAAAAAAATAATAATTAATCTGCCAATTGTGGGCCAATATGTGATTGCATACATCGCATATGCGATCACATATTTTTGTATATGCCACATGCGATCACATATATGCCAGATCGCATATGCCATTTGCATATGAATATGCGCATATACGATCACATATGCGCACATGCAGTCACACATGACAATGGTTGATGTAGGACACATGATTTAATGCTAGCATGCAACGTGGAGATTATGAAAGAGTCCATAAAGTAATTCAATTAACAAAAGATGCTAACCTACCAATTAACGAAAAGTAAACAATAAGAAATAAAATCTGATTTAACCTAAATCACATGCCTGCATGCTAAGGAATCACATAAATCAATTAAAAGTAGGACCGATGGAAGGATATAACTTCCAATTTAGCACAGGCACGTTCCACACAATGGACAGATTTGTAGGTCTTATGATTAGGGTTAAAAAAAGGAAAAAATCTGAAATTAAGAAAATTAGGGTTCATGGGAATTGGGGATTTTGGAATTAAGGTTTTTAGAAATTGAGGAAAATAAGAAATTGAAGATCTAGGGTTTAGAAGGTTGTGATGGAAGGAAAAAGAGAAAAACAAGAGAAGAAAAGAATATCTTTCGAAGAGGAGAGGAAGGATGTAAGATGAAGAATACCTTTTGAAGAAGAGGAAGAGGAATGATGTACTTTGGAATCCACCACCAAACAAGCTTCTACCCTTCCACAATTTAATTGGAAGGAGTGTTTTTTTTTTTTTTTTTTAAATAAAATAAAAAACCCTAGAAAATTGCATGCATTTGGATGCAATTTTAGTTCACTTGGGAACACTTTAGTGGGATAGATCTTGGTGATTGGATTAGTTGGGCCCGATGCTCAAAAGGTTTTAGATATTTTCTCGAAGTGTTTTAATCGATATCTTTTGTTTCACTGTTAAAAATTTGTTTTATCAGACTTGATGAATGTCAGATGATTAAGATTTTAAGGTTCCATCTCTTAGGCCTGCATGGGATTTATGGCCAAGGGTGGATGCCATTGGTAGTGGAGGGATTTTAGTCAATTTAGGTGCATGATAGACATGATTATGAACTTCTGATAATTTAGGGCATTACTAAATTGTAGGGGTGATGAGCACTATAATAGTTGCATCCTTCTGAAACCCAACTCCTTATAAATAGATCCCATCTGAGAGAGTAAATAAGAGAGCTTTGGATCCCTAGACAACTCTCAGGTGCCGTGTCCCTAGTCCTATAGAAGGGCTTGAGTTAGCTCTCTACTCTCCACCTTTTTGTTGGTATAGATCAGGGAGAGATGAGAGCAGTGTTTTAAATATCGACGATATTTGCTGATATATCCCACGATATATCTTGTATCCCACCCGTGCGATACGAAACTCGCAAATAGTGCGATATATCTCACATGTTCAATCCGGTGAGCATATTCGATTTTCGATCCTTTTTTTTCCTTCTGTAAATCAGTATCAAATTGTTACAAATCCATTGTTTTTCATGAAGAAAACATGGATTGGGAGCTTCAATTTCGAGATTTGGAGGAGATGAGCCGAGTTGCGAAAAATTGAAAAAAAATCAAAATTTCCCACTTCCTAGCAAATTGGTTGCAATCCTTGTGTCCAAACATAAAATCAAACATGTATATAACCTAATCTAGTGATTCTCTTCTTTTGCTTTTGAATGTATTACTTGTGTTTCCACACGTCTTCTTACATTTATAAATTATATGAATAGAATTTGAATATACTTGCGTTAATTCAATTAGACAACACATAGATTAGGACCCCATATAAAGAAAACCTATTATATGCCCTTATTTTTTTGTAATGTTTTGATTTATAAGTGTACGTTAATGTCTTTTTTAACAATCATTGAAGTTTCATTGAAAAAATCGACCAATTTCCCCATGTTTCCAACAATAGCGATACATTACGTGATACAACCGATATATCCCATGCGATAACCGATATGTATCTGTATCCCAAAGGTGCGATAAGTAACACGATACCGATATTTCAAACACTGGATGAGAGATCTCCTAAGTTGGAGAATTAGCGTCAACATTTATTACAAGATTTTTGAGACACAAATTCAAGGTAAGATCTCCACCTGTGATTTGTGTAATTTTATGAATATGATTATATGTAAATGTGGATCCTTGAAAAAAGTTAAAGATTAGGTTTTTTCTAAAAGTTGAAGCTTGTGTCTTTCATAAATCGCTAACAGTTTTTTAGGTTATTTTCTGTTTATATGGGTTAACTTGGCACAAGAGATTACTAAAAAAAACTATAGGCCAAGCACTCGGGTCCATGAGATTTTTAGGAAGAGAGGTTTTGATGCAGGACCGATGCATGAACTAAGTAACATGTGAGATCAAATAACCAAATTAAGATATTTAACAAAAAACACAAGCGTTGCTATATTTATCACAACTATCATGAAAATCAAAAGAAAATCATGCATAATCCTAGCTAAAGCTACCAACGTCATAACTTAAGATCATTAAATAAAAAGAAACTAGGATCTAATGGATGTAGGGACATCCAATTAGCATAAGATATAGTCTATTTCAAAATAGGAAACCTAATACAACCGAGGGTGAAAATTAGGGTTTGAGTAATTTGGGAAAGTAGGAAAATTGGGAATTTTAGATTTAGGGTTAGGGTTTTGATTGTGGATGGGTATGGGAAAGTTGGGTTTGGGAGAAGACGAAGATTTGGGATGAGAGTGTTTCAATAAGAAACAAATGCATTTGGTTTGGAGGATTATCCTACTTAATCATAACAGAGAAAATAGAAAGAGAAAATCATCGCGTTTATTCATTTTGTGTTCATTTACATCCTTTGATTTCCCTTGATTCTAAGATAGACTATCCAAAATACAAGTATTGAAAGAGTTTGAATATCAAATCCGGCAGCATTTCGGCTTGTAATTTGTTCATCCCATTGAGAGGAATATTGTGCGGATATGATCATCTTATATCTCTTTCTTGAGCTCATATTCCTGTATGGAAGAAAGATCTAATTCCATCCGATCATTTAGGCAACATTCTAGCCTCCTATTCATTGCTGCGCAATAACATGGTGTTGCGCGGGCCCGTGGTATTGGTGTTGCGCAATCTGGCACAAAGCCTTCCTCTTGTGCAACACCATGTTGTTGCGTGGTCTGGCACAAAGCCTTCCTCTTCCTCTTTCTTCCTTCTCTTCTCGATACCTTCGAAGTCTTCTTCTTTGGAGCTCTGACCTTCTTCGTAATCTTTGTTGTGTCCAAATGAGAGGGGGGGTGGGGTATTTATAGGCCTTCACACGTGCGAACCCTCGATCTTTGTGCCATGGGGCCTACCTTTCATCAAATCTCAATCATCCAACTTGGTCTGTCCAAATTGATGCTGTGCAGGTGCGTGCAATCTTCAATATCGTTTGCGCGGACCCACACAATCAATCTGCTTTGCGCGGGTCGACGTAACAACATAAATCATCTCTTCCTTCTATATTTTCTTCACCTTTTGTTCTCTGTTCTTCCTCTTGATCTTTTCTTGAATTTCTTTTCTTTTCACCACTTTTTATACCTAAGCAGGGAGAATTAAGAATTTGAAGAAAATACCTGGATGGGGAAGAAAAGAGAAGATGGTGTAGGCATAGATAGAGACCTCGCACCTCCGTTGATGAAGATTAGCCTCGCACCATCTTCCTTCTAAATTGCATGGAAGTATCTTCAAATCGCATGAAGATGGGAGAAGAAAGCAAGAGTTGTTTATTTATTTATTTATGATCACGAAATTTAATGAGGGAGAGATCACACGCCCTCCTCTTTTATAGATCCAAGAAGTTTCAAAAATTACAAAAATTCCCGTCTTGTGAACTTCAATGAAAATAGCCCTAGTCTAAATAAAATCAACCAAAACACTCATAATGTGTCCAAATATAAAATAATCAAAAATTAAATCCTAAAATATGATAAAGTCTAAACTGATGTGGATGATCAACGATCAATGGCCCAATCATGTGATCCATGCGATTCAATAGTCCGATCGTCGCGTCTCTCCGATCCAACGGTCTGGATCACTCCGTAAAGCAGCCCATGTGCATCCTCCTAGTGTCTTCTAAATGCTCGCACATGCACTTTGGGTATTCTGCACGATCATGGGTACCTGCCTAGCCACAAGAAAATCGGCGCGGCCGCCTCCTCCTCTAATACGTACATAAGGGTGTACATGATGTGATGTCCTCATAATGTTTTATATGAGATCATACCGCAGGCTTGCACTAGGGGTCGACATTGAGCCCGTACCTTTTTTGCATTGGTTATAGATGATTTAACAAGGCATTTGAAGGGAGAGGTCCATGGTGTATGATGTTTGCAGGTGGTATAGTTATGATTGATAGGATGAGGGAGAGCGTAAACACAAAGCTAGATTTATGGAGGATGGTTTAGAATATAAAGGATTTAAAATTAGTCAGAATAAAAGAAAGTATATGGAGTGTAATTTTATTAACAACAGGAGTGTAAACAAGGAATTACTTAAGCTTGTTGACAAAAAGTAAAAAAAAATGACCACTTTTCAATATATTGGGTCCTTAAGTCATAAGAGTGGAGAGATTGAGAAGGATACTGCTCATAGAATTCAAGCTGGGGGAATGGAGATTTGCCTTTGGTGTTTTATGTGATCATTGTGTGTCAATCAAACTTATAGCGATAAGACTAGCCGTGCTTTATTGGATAGAATGTTGGGCACTTAAGGAACAATATGTTCATTGGATGAGTGTAATTGAATTGAGGATGTTGAGATTAATGAGTAGCAAGACAAAAAATGATAGAATTAGAAATGAATGCATTTGAGGGAACTTTGGAGTAGCACCAATAGGTAAGAAGATGAGGGGACTTTAGATGGTTTGGTCATGTGCAATGAAGACCAAGAACTGCGTTGGTTTAAAGGAAGGGGTTGGTGCAAGTTGAAGGCTCTAAAAGGGCAAGGGAAAGGCCGAAAAGGACATCAGTGGAGATGGTAAGGAAAGACTTGATGACCCATGGTATGACTAAAATTATGGAGTGGAATGGCAGAACAGGATTCCCATAGCTGACCCCAATTAGTTGGGATAGAGCTTAGACGATGATGATGATGAAGTTCTATATAAGATCATGCATGGATCTTTGGGGATATTTTTGGAGTTTATTTCATGAAGCTTTAATGACTACCATTGAGGTCTTTCAAATAAAAAAGGGTGCACTCATTGAGCAGGGGTTGCTGTGGCTATGTTAAAGGCTTCTAAAGAAGCCTATTGGAGGGATATGTGGGCGCACATGCATGGGTTTCATGTGATTAATTTTGAGAGGTATATGTGGAGCACATGTGTGATGTATTTTGGTAGGGTCAGATTTGATAGTGTTCATTCTGTATTGAAAGTTTTGTTTACTTTGAAAGTGAAAAGTGTTTAGAAGTTCAAGTGTCCTTGAGCTATTGTTTGTTGTGTTTTAATTTAGGAAATAGCATTTAATTTGGGAAACTTAGGGGCATTTGTTTAATATTATAGGCCTTTTTTCAGAAGATTGGGGAAATATACAAACCCGTTTGTAGATGCCATATTATGTCCAGATTGTTTAAAAAACTAAGTTCTATTTGATTTTTTATTTTATTTTATTTTATTTTTTTACCTGCAACTGGAAAAATTAGAAGAGATTTTTCTACGTGTAATGAGCTTGAGGCAATGCACCAGCCAGTAGACAGACCAGGTAATGGAGGATTGATGTCCAGTAGGAAGCTGGTTATTGAAATTCTTCAAAGGCAATGATGAGAAATCCGGTTTTGAATTGGTTGGTGAAACAATATTTGTGAAGCTCATCCCAACTAGCTGGGACAAGGCAACACTGCTTTTGATGATGATGATTCTTTTTACACGTGGTGCGGTTCCACACAAACTATGATTGGAGACGGTTTTGGTGAGGCTCCTTAGCAGTTACTGAATTTCAGACCACGACAGTCTGTTCTGTCACTTGCTTGTTCTGAGCTTTTCTGGTAATCTAAACTGTTTTCTGGATGCTTCTGTCATGTCATGAATATATCATTCATGTATTGCATCAAGTGGCAGATTTCCGGGAATCCAGATCTTTCTTGCATCGGTTATTTTTTTCCCATTCAAGTTTGAATTAATTGGTTATTTCTAGACCGCTAAAAGAATATGGACATTTAAAATCTAGTAAGAGAAAATGTTGAAAATCTGTTAAATACATTCAATTGTTCCTGCTTCCTGATAAATGTAACTTGTGGGAATATGACGTCAGTGCACTTCACATTGTTCCCACTATTCTTTCTTGGCTGTTTCTTTCCCTTGTCTATCTTGCATAACCCGTCAGTCTTGACTTTGGATTGCTCAGATATTTGGTCAGGGGTCTTACAGGGGTTCAAAAGCAATGACACTGATTAAAGCATTGTCAACTGCCCGAGACATACTTCTTGAAGAACTGCAAAAGCTTAGCAAAGCCATTGATCAAACAATAGATGATTTGACTGATCTCAAATCTACATTTGGGGGTGATAAATTGATTGATTCTTATTTGCGGTCTGATATGGGTAATACGGATGCTGAAGGTTCAGAAACAAGAATCGGAGGCCGAATGTTGACAAGCAAGTCACAAAATGGCTCGGAGGAGGTAATATTCTATTTGTGACTTTTAGATGTTGTAGATTCTACTCAATCTCATTATTTCTTGTCCTGTAGGAGAAATTAAACAGAATGGTTGATTTTGGAAGTGATGGTATGCTCCAGGTTCTATCTAAGGAAGATCTGTTGGATGCATTCCATTCATTGGGCAACCAACTTTTATTTATCTGGAATGCATTCTTGAAGTTCCACAGGTTGGCTTTATTCTGTATCAATTCCCTTCTCTTCAATTTCTATCTTTCTCTCCGGCAGAAAAGGTTGACTTTATTATGATTGTGTGATCAAGGAGATTTTGATTTTGCACTATAGATGCTAAAAGAATCTTAGTTACCATTGTTTTGCATATGGAAATCCATTTTGTATTCATTAAAAGATAAGGTCTATGTACTCGTACTATTTAGAATTTTTGCTGGATGGTCTGAAGCCCCTTTGCTTCGGTCATGCCCCAGGTTTGAGAGCTTGGAATCAGACTAAGGTGTTCCGATTGAGAATTGGATTCAATCATGGCTAAAACCTAAACACAATTTTAAACTGAAATGAAGAAGAAAAATGCTTTCGTGCAGCTTATGTGATAGAAGTTCTATTCAGCTCTCTCCGCAAAGTACTCATGGAAAACATACATGGTGACTGTTGATCTAGTGGTCATTGCATGGATGGCAAATAGGCCAAAATTGAGGGATTGGACAACCATGGCCATCCAGTTATTGTGAGTAATGCGGATTGAATGTGGAGCATCGTCTGTCATTAGCTAACGTTCCTTTTTTGCTGGGCAAGGGGTTGGAAGGCTGCCACAGTCCAAGTCCTAGATAATATTAATGCATCATGGTCAAACTAAATTGCAAAATCTTGAACAAAGTTACAACTTACAACAGCTTCAAGATCTCCTAGAACTTCAGCAATTTTTTTCTTGGACAAATGCTACTATGCAGCTCACATCATGGTACGAATGGAAAACATGTGTGGTGATCAGGACTGTTGATCTGGTGGGTCACCTTGTGGATTGTCCATATTCCATATACCAAAAGCTAGGCCTGCCGATATGTGGGAAAACTGTCTAACAGGTTTTCGGATGCTGTTGTTGAGAGAGTGTAACAAAAAGCTGTCAGCTTGGACAAGTAGATACTTATTTTTTGGTGGGCCTCATACTTTAATTAATGCTCTGCTATTGAACATACTCATATGTTACTTTTCCCTTTTCAAATACCTGGCCACTATCATTCATTGCCTTGAAATACTTTAAAGAGATTTTCTTTGGATATATAGCAAAGAGAGGAAGAAGTTTCACCCTTAGTTTCATGTTCCTTCTAACCGGGGGTTGCTCCCGCTTCAAATCATGCTTCAGACTAGCAATACTGGTACAGCTTCCCACTTGTTACTTTTGAAACAAATAATTCATTGCTGCCACACCGGCACTTTTCGTAGCTTGAGTATACTACTCGTTTCCCGAAAACTCGAGCGTTAACATTTAAAATTCAAGTCTAAATTTAAGTAGTCTTGTCATCAATCAGAGTTAGCAGCAATTACTAGTGGAGTAAACTGTGCATTGAGTGAAACTTGTCCATTCGTAACAAAAATCTAAATGCAGTGCTCATATAGGACTCATACAACCCAAATACCAAAAGTACACTGATCTGAAATAGAATTCTATCAACTAAGGACGACGCTCAATATACTCCACTATGACCTCATCTGGCTCCCCGATTACCCGATCCTTTCCAGCAACCAGGTGAACAACGTCGGCTCGCTCTACACTTGCATCAACCGATATGTTTCGATAGCGTCAATGGCTATCACAGTGATGAATACCCTCCAAGATTACACACCCAATATTTATAATCAAGTATAGTTCGCAAGACATAAAAAGAGATATATTCAACAATGAAATTCTAACTCATGATCATATACACAGAGAATATAGTCAACCAACAAAATTCCACCATAAATAAAATGGGATAGAAATTGCAATACGAATGAACTTATCAAAATAATCAGATAATCAACATGTGAACTTCTACTTCACCCGGAAATCACGTTGTTCGTGAATTCCGCAAGATGACTAGAAAATCAACAAGTGAACTTCAGCTTCACTCGGAAATCATATGGAACTTCGTAAGGTGACTAGAAAATCAATAAATGAACTTTAACTTCACTTGAAAATCATATGGAACTCTGTAAGGTGACTAGAAAAATCAATAAGTGAACTTCAGCTTCACCCAGAAATCACAATACAAGTGAACTCCACAAGATGAATAAAAAATCAACACGTGAACTCCAATGTCATTCAGAAATCATATGGAACTCTGCGAGGTGACTAGAAAATCAACAAGTGAACTTCAGCTTCACCCAGAAATCATATGGAACTTCGCATAATGATCCATAAATCAATAAGTTTATACAAATTAAACCATCAAAGCCACAAAAGAGCAAATATCCCATCAAAGCCGCAAAAGGGCAATTATTCTATCAAAGCCACATGGGGCAAATAGTTCATTAAAGGACGCGATAAAAATGGGTTATCCCTAAAAGCCACAGGCACAAATGATCCTTATGATGGTAAGTCCACAACAAATTCCATTTAATCCATTAAACAAAAATGTCTACTAGTTCGAGGACCTTCAAAAATATCATCAGGTAATCACAAGTGGGAAACATCTAATTGATTAATCAATTTTCAACTTGAGATAACAGGTCATACTTACTAGAATTAAAACAGCATGTTAATCATTCAATTCAAGAGTCAATTGCACAATAAATTAGTATATTTGTATAGTGCGATAAGTAGATTAATCAAATAACTTGAGATTCTAAATATAAGAGATTAAAACATCATCTGTATCAAGATTAATATATTTAAGTGGGAAGCTTAAAAAGGGAATCCTTACCTCGATCAAACAACTTAGATGTGTGGCCTGCTAGATAACACGTGATTGCAACTCGATAGAGTCAAATCTGATTGATACACATGCGTCCACGACCTGATCAAAACACTAAGGCAAACTACTAACAATTAGCTTTCTATAAATAATACTCAATGCAGAACTCCCTAAGTCAACTCACCAGAAATGATCGATCCCATTTGACAGGACTTGGCAACTCGATGCGATGATAAACTAAGTATTGCCTGGATTTGACCCGGTGCAATCAAGTCTATTAAGCTTGAGGGAAGAACAACTCACTAATAATTTGGCTTTTTGTTAATTTAGACCCAATCTTGAAATACACATCCACAACTCAGTCAATAACTCAATGACTCGATTATACAAGGGCTAGAACCCAGTGTCCCACCCTAGTCACTGAGTTGCTGGATTGACTCACACTCACACTAGGTCTAATTAGACCTTGTCTATGTGCAAACTACCGAGTCAGCAACTCAGCAATTTGGTGGAACAATTTGATTGAACTCGGTCACTAAGCAAACTGCCGAGTCCCAAAAACACTATTCATGCAAGTATATTAAACTTAATTAGGGAGTTGGAATGGCTGTGAGATACATGGGAGAATCATAGCGGCCAGACAAAGTTCAGATCTCCAAACCAGCCTTGAACTCAGCAGAAAGCAACTAAGTTAACTCTGCGATAACTCGAACACAGCAGCCTTGCCCTCTCTCTCTCCTCTTCTACTTCTTCCTTCTTTCTTTATTGGAATGCACAGACCGGATCTGGACTCAACTAGACTTTCAAATTGCAACCACATGACTCAATCATTGTGGGCCAGACTCGGACGGTGACTCGGTAGCTCAACGGCTCTCTTTCTTGACTCTCATTCTTCGTTGCTTCTCCTTTCTACCTTCTTCTTCCTTCTTTTCTTTCTATCTCCTTTCTCTTCTTCTTCTTCTCTTCTCAAATAGACAACCCACGACTCGACTCGAACTCAAACCGGAGTGCGGCACGCACGAGTTCTCAAACTCCCTCTCTTCCTCTAATTTTCTTTCTTGTTTATTTTCTTCCTACTCTCTCTCTCTCTCTCACTTGGTGACTCTGTCTAGATACCCAGGCTCGTGCACTTGACTCAGCGAGTCGACCTGTGTAGCACGACTCGATTCACTCCCTCCCTCCCTCTCTCTCTCTCTCTCTCTCTCTCTCTCTCTCTCTCTCTCTCTCTTCTGTCTTCTCTTCTCTAGACCATACTTCGAGCGTCCACATGCTGAAGGCGGGTTAAACTCGCCCAGCAACTTGGACGAGTCAGAATGGTGTGGTGTTGCCCAACTAACTCACTCTCTCTCCTCCTTTACTTTCTATTTTGGGAATGTGTTGTCCTAAAAATGTAGCCTTTTATAGGGTAACCTACCTCTAGATGCTTCTAATTGTTGGTTTAGTTACGAGCTAACGGCTCTTAATCGAGCGAGTTTGAAATGGTAACCAGGGTTTCTGATTGCACAGCTCCTATCAGACATAGGGGATGAATTTTTGGGACCCTGACCCACCTAATGGATAGCGTAGATCAACAAAATGAGCTCCATCACTAGTGATGGGTTTCTCGAACGAACGGAGAAGATGACCTCCTTGATAATGGCAGATTCTCCATGGGTTGCTGATCTGATGATTTGATGCTTATGGATGGTGTGGATATGGCCAGTGAACATTGTGGGACCCATCGTTTGGACAGATATCAACGACATCTTAAAGATGCATGAGACGTGGTTGCAAACATATCTTTTGAACTTGTGAGATCTCATGCGAGATCTCCTAATTTGATGCAGAGGGCATCTAGATGCCCTAGATCCGACATCTTGGAGGCGCTGAGAAGGTTTCTAGAAGCAAATCGATGGTTGGGATCATGCCAGCAATGAAACAACAAAGATTTTTTCTGTCCTCCCTTGCTGAGCTAGAAACCCTGGAATAGAGGGTGGAGATGTGTTGTATCCGACAGTTGGAAGAGTAGGAGAATGCTCTCCTGGATTGCCAGCTTGTCACAGCCCAAAACGGAATTTTCGTTCCTCAAAAAATGTTCGCGCACACAGTTGATCATGCCAAGGATTGTGCATGCGCACATGCGTGCCAACGTGTGGAAGAACTTGGGGTTTGGTCAAATTTGTCCCGTCTGTAAGATGGATGGTTCATATCATTCTGATGTGTGTTGGAGGTGGGCCACAATTGGAGACAGTGGACGGTTGTCCGTTTAAATCGGCTTGGGTGGGAAAAAAGAAGAAAGAGAGAAGGAAATCCTCTCTTTTTTGGGCAAGCTCAGGTCAAACGTGGTTTGACTAGGTCTTGGCGTTCGGTGCACGCACACTTTGTGCACACACTAATGTGGGGTCCACTGTGATGTATTTGACAAATCCACTCCATTCATTCGTTTCATCAGCTCAAATTAGGACCTCAACCCAAAAGGATGAGGTAAATCTATGGCCTAGGTGGGCTATGCTTAATGTAATTTGAATTCTATTGTTGATTATTGTCTATATGATAATCAGACTACTTCCAAATCGATTATCAACGGTTCTAAAAGTCGTTTAAAGTTTCTATGTGAAATCTAATAATTAGTTTGGATGATCAAACCCCTGAGCGGGTGGATTCAGGTTACAGTGAGGTGAACAATTC
Source organism: Magnolia kwangsiensis (assembly GCA_037074715.1). Classification (NCBI taxonomy): domain Eukaryota; kingdom Viridiplantae; phylum Streptophyta; class Magnoliopsida; order Magnoliales; family Magnoliaceae; genus Magnolia; species Magnolia kwangsiensis. The sequence continues at coordinate 35,317,262 of CM073587.1, read as the reverse complement.
AATAAGCTAGGTATTCATGGTAACATCGGAGTACTGAAAAGTACGCGGTATTACACCTATTGACAAAAAAGTCCCTTCTAAACATAAAACACTAATAATAATATTTTTCCAACACTCCCCCTCAAGTTGGTGTATGAATATCTGTCATACCCAACTTGCCAGAAATCTCTTGCAACATGGGAGAGCTAAGCGCCTTTGTAAATATATCAGCTAATGGTTCTGTTGATTTAACAAACGGAGTAGCTAACAATTCAGAATATACCTTTTCTCGAATGAAATGTATGTCAACCTCGATCAACGGTGCCATAACAGTCACCACCATTACCGATACGGGTATCGGCCATAACGGCCGATACGGGGGCGTAATGACCGTTACAACTCCCGTAACAATTGAAAATTTTCTTTTGCTTGATAAATTCTAAAAAAATATTTAGAAAATCAAGAATAATGTAAATAATTCAAATATGTATTCATTTTTTGTTTTGAACATGTTTATGGTAGTGTAACGGTCCACTCTTGGGTGAGAGTGTTGTATAGGGCTGTCTAATGAATTGTTCAATATGATTATGTCTCTAATGTTTATACATCACAATCAAGTATTAGAACTAGAAATCAGAAAAAAGCATAAATACTACTTTTTCAATTTTTTGAAAAAAGGCCCTCGGAGATTCTTTTCGCTCAAATCACTTCAATCTACAATTTTAATCTTAACATCTATAGTAAGAGTGGTCGAAATCTGTTGTAAAATGATATAAAGAGAGTTTTTGGAATGAGAAAAGTGAAAAAGAGGAGAATTGAATTTAAATTTTAAAAAAATAAATAAATAAGTGATCGTTTTTCAACCGTTATGGGAGTAACGGTCTTATTCCCTGTAACGGCCTTTACGACCACCGTAACAGCTGATACTGTCTCCAAAAAACTACCCCTTTTCACCCTCGTATCGCATAACGGTCATGGCCGTTACCTATACGTATTGACCTTTACGGGCGTATCATAATGGATACAGAACACCTTGACTTCGATATGTTTGGTCCTCTCATGGAAGACTGAATCAGATGCAATGTTGTTAGCTGCTTGGTTGTCATTGTTTCGATAAGAAGCGAATGTATTGCTATTGGGATATCTTATTCAACAATAACAAAGGGAAGAATGAAAGAACAATTAACATCAAGTATTTTATTAATTCTGAAGTTCGTTTACATCCTCATATTATCCCAATCGCGATACATTCGTTTCTTGTCGAAACAGTCATAATAGAGAGGAATAGCTGAAGTGATAGAGAAACCAAGCTCCACCATAATGGATCTCAGCCACAGAAGTTCACACGCTCCATGGGCCATAGCTCGATACTATGCTTTTGCATCGGATCGAGATACTATAGACTGTTTTTTACTTCTCCATGTCACCAGGTCGCCTCCAATAAAGGTGCAATAGCCAGAGGTAGATTTTCTATCCGTCGAGCATCATGCCCAATCAACATTAGAATATCCAACAATATTAACATGTCCATGATTTGCATAGAGGATACCATGTCCTAAGCATGACTTTAGATATCTCAGTATACAATACACAACATCTAGCTAGGATTAATGTTTTAAATATCGTTATCGCGTAATGTATCGTAACGAATGCGATTGGATCTGCAGGAGGCATCATCGTGGCGTGGAAATCAGCCCAATGGTCGCTGCTTGATAGTTGGTCTGGGACTTACTCGGTGTCGATTATCCTCCAAGATAAAGTGTCCCCGTTTCGCTACCTCATCTCGTCAGTTTATGGCCCTACGCAGGACTCTTGTCGACAGGCTTTCTTGGAAGAATTAGGAAGGTCCAGGCAAAGATTTGTGGGCCCATGCTGTTTTGTGGGAGACTTCAACTTGGTCAGATGTGGAAGAAAAATCTATCGGTCGCAGGACATCCCCCTCGATGCGTGCTTTCTCCTCTTGGATCAATGACCAAGAATTGCTGGACCTTCCCCTTCTCAGTGCCAGATTCACGTGGACTAACGGTAGAGCAGATCCGATTTTTTCCAGGTTGGACAGCATCTTGATTTCCCCGAAATGGCTGGAACAGTTCCTGTTAGTGTCCCAGACTGCTCTCCCGAGAACAACTTCGGATCACTGCCCAATCCTTCTCGCGTCAGACGACCAAAATTGGGGCCCGAAACCGTTCAAGTTCGAGTTTTTGTGGACCAAAATTGATGGTTTCTCGCAAATGATTGCTGACTGGTGGGATAGCTTTTCAGTGGAAGGCTTCGTTGGGCATAGGCTTGGCTGCAAGCTGAGGATGTTGGAGAGACTCAAGATTTGGAAGAAGTCTGAATTCAGAAATAGGGAATTGATATCAGAAGCCTTAATGAAAGATTTACAAGCGCTTGATGTTGAAGCTGAAGCTGAAGAAAGATCTAAGCCACCTGATTTTCTGTCTAAACGTATACAGATTATTCAGGCCTTATCTGCCCGTGCTCTTGAAGATGAAATGAATTGGAAATAAAAATCCCGGTCTAGATGGATTAAGGAGGGTGACAACAATACGAAATATTTCCACGTTATTGCCAGTATGAATGCCAGAAGAAACAAAATAAGTAGTATTTTGGTTGATGGCATCTGGATTGAAGACAGGGAGCGAATTGCTGAAGAAGCGTTTCGATACTTTAAAGCGCAATTCCAAGGTGAGAGGTGGGGCAGGCCTACTTTGGACAATCTATATATTCCGAGTTTATCTGATACCGACCCTAGCAACTTGGAAGCCCCCTTCAACGACGAGGAAGTGTGGAAAGCTGTGGCGGCGCTTGCTGGGGACAAGGCCCCGAGCCCGGATGATTTCCCGATTTATTTTTTTCAAGTTTTCTGGAACATCCTCAAGGGAGATCTTATGGAGTTTGTGAGCGAGTTTCATGAAAGAGGCAGATTGTCGAAGGGTCTGGGGGCTTCATTCATCGCGCTCATTCTGAAAGCTTCAAGGGCTGTTGCGCTCAAGGACTATAGACCCATTAGTCTTCTTGGGAGCCCTTATAAAATCCTGGCTAAAGTGCTTGCTTCTGGGCTAAAAATAGTAATAGGTAAGATCATATCGGGCAATCAGAGTGCGTTTATCATTCACTGCTTCGAGGTGGTGTTGGGTCTGAAAGTAAATCTGGCCAAAACAAAATTATGCGGTATAAATTTAAAGCTCAAGGTGTCAGATTATGCTCAAAAGATGGGCTGCGCTGCGGCCTCCCTCCCTTCCTCCTTTGTTGGCCTCCCTCTATGTACGGGGGTGCCCCCTAAACCTGCGTGGGACAGGGTGATCAATCGTATCGAATCCTATTTGGCCAAATGGAAGTGTCGTTTTCTCTCGAGAGGTGGTCGGCTCACTCTCATAAAGGCGGCCCTGTCCAATTTTCCTGTGCACCTCATGTCCCTCTTCAGATGCCCTTCTACTATTTTGAAGTCAATCGATAAGCTGAGGCGGGATTTCTTCTGGAACGACAAGTCTGATAACAGTAAATATCACCTTGTGAAGTGGAAGCAGGTGTGTTGTAGTTTTAAAAATGGGGGTGTAGGCATAAGGGATCTCAAGGTGATGAATGGAGCTCTTTTGGGAAAATGGACTTGGAGACTTGGGACTGAGAATGACAGCCTTTGGAATCAGCTGATCAAATATAAATATGCTAGTTCCTTTGGGGGCTGGTGGTCTAAGCCCTCTTCTACCTACAGAGCCTAAGCTATTTGGAGGGGTATTTTGTCGATGAGCAAGCAGGTGCGTCAAGGAGTTGTTTTCGATCCAGGGAAGGGAGATCGAGCTCGGTTTTGGGAAGACGCCTGGCTGGGAGATGCTCCCCTCAAAGACCAATATCCTTCTATCTTCCAGCTAGCCTCGACTAATGAAATCACCATCAACAGATGTGTTATAACATCTAGCGAAGAGGCAGTGTGGAATGTGACTTGCAGAAGATACTTACAGGACTGGGAAGCCTCCGAATATGTTGATCTTCTTCAAAAGCTTTAGAGTATCAAGTTGGATCCTTCATTTGCTGATCGTATCAAATGGAGATGGGATAAATCGGGTGCGTTCTCTGTCAAGTCCTTGTATTAGAAGCTATCCTCCTCTCCTACCACGCTTTCTCCTCCGTCTTCCCTCATTTGGAGATGTGGGGCCCCCCCAAAATTTTTGGTGTTCAGCTAGCTCATGGGGCACAAAAAAATTCTAACGATTGATAATTTGAAAAAAAAAGGGGATTGCTGATGGTCAACATCTGCTTCTGTTGCATGAAGGATGAGGAAACTATCGATCACCTCCTTCTCCACTGTCCGTTCATTGCGTCGGTGTGGGCAGATTTTTTGCATTGCTTCAGGATAAGCTAGTGTAATCCGGGTTCAGTTGATCTTCTCCTCCACGCCTGGTATGGGTCAGCCTAGGCAAGCAGCTAAAGCGGCTATGGAGGATGTCGATTCTTGCAATTTGGTGGGCCGTTTGGACAGAAAGAAACAACAGATGCTTTGATAACATCTCTCATCTGATGAACAGTATTATTGCATCTGCTAAACGTTTGCTCGTTGAGTGGGCAGCATCTCACAATAGTTTTAGAAATTTTGATTTTTTCCTTTTATCAGTGCCGTAAGGTCCATCTTCTCGGCGGACCGTCTCTTTTGCTGGGTTTTGCTTTGTTCTTTGTTTTTCTGTTGCTTTTCTCTTTGCCTTTTTCTGTTTTGTTTTTCTTTCCGTCTAATGAATTTTAGTGATCTTTCAAAAAAAAATTGTATCTCACCCTTGGGATACGGATAAATATTGGTTATCGCAAGGGATATATCGGTTGTAACGCGTAATGTATCACTGTTGTTGGAAACATGGGAACATTGGGGAATTGGTCGAATGTTTCAATAAAACTTCAGGAATTGTTGAAAAAGATATAAATACACACTTAGAAATCAAAGCATTACACAAAAAGTGCACATAATAGGGGTTTCCTTTGCATGAGGTCCTAATATATGTGATTTCCAACTGAACTGATGGAAGTATATTCAAAGCCTATTCATATAGTTTATAAATGTAAGAAGACATGTATGGAAATACAAGCAACACATTCAAAAGCAAAAGAAGAATCACTAGATCGGGTTACATACGTGTTTAATTTTGTGTTTGGATACAAAGATTGCAACTGATATGTGAGAAATTTTAAATTTTTGTTTTTTCTCAATTTTCCACAACTTGGCCCATCTCCCCTAAATCTCGAAATCGAAGTTCCAAATTCATAATTTTTCATTGAAAACATGTAGAATCATAGATTTGTAACCATTTGACACTGGTTTAATGTGATTTACAACAAAAACATGAATCAAAAATTGAAAATGCTCACTGGATCGAATAGGTGGGATATATCGGCACTACCTGTGTGTTTCGTCTCACACAAGCGGGATACAAGATATATCGTGGGATATATTGGCCGATATCGTCAATATTTAAAACACTGGCTAGGATGATCTTGGCGAATGCATAAACCGGCTTACAATGCTAATAGCTTGAGTAATATTTGGTCTTGTAATCATCAAGTAGATTAGCTTTCCAACCAGTCTCTGGTACATACCTGGGTTTGTCAGACATTCACCTTTAGACCAAGGTGTCCCATATCGGTTACGTATCGGCCGTATTGGCCGATACGTAACGGTATCGGTTAAGGCCGATACGCGTATCGGCCGCGTATCGGCCGTTACCATTTTTTGTGCCCGTATCGGACCGTTACGGGGGCGTAACGGTCACCCGTAACGGTCAGAAAACGGTCACTTTTTTTTCTCTTTTTAAGCATTTTTTTTGCTGTTTTTTCCAAACTTCTTGCTTCCAAACTGTTTTTCACTCCTTCTAATAGTAATTTCGACCAACCTTGGCTAGTTTTTTGGGACAAAAACACATTATATTACGGATTTGGTTGAATCAAAGCTCGGTGGGCCATTTTTCAGAAATTCTTCAAAAATAGGTATTTACTTTCTTTAATATGTTTTTCTGTTTTAATCATGCCATATGATGTGTTAATTATAGTAGAACATGATAATGTGCATTTTACAGATTTGGGGTGCCATTTAATATTTTTTTTATATTTTTTTCTATTTACGCATGATTTTTGGGCCCTTTTTTTAAAATTCAAAAAATCAATTTTTAATAGTTGTTTTGCTGTTTTAATGATGCCATATGATGTGTTAATCATAGTAGAACAGCTTAATGTGCATTTTACAGATTTGGGGTGCCATTTTATATTTTTTTTATATTTTTTTCTATTTACGCATGATTTTTGGGCCCTTTTTTTAAAATTCGAAAAATCAATTTTTAATAGTTGTTTTGCTGTTTTAATGATGCCATATGATGTGTTAATCATAGTAGAACAGCTTAATGTGCATTTTACAGATTTGGGGTGCCATTTTATATTTTTTTTATATTTTTTTCTATTTACGCATGATTTTTGGGCCCTTTTTTTAAAATTCGAAAAATCAATTTTTAATAGTTTTTTTGCTGTTTTAATGATGCCATATGATGTGTTAATCATAGTAGAACAGCTTAATGTGCATTTTACAGATTTGGGGTGCCATTTTATATTTTTTTTATATTTTTTTCTATTTACGCATGATTTTTGGGCCCTTTTTTTAAAATTCGAAAAATCAATATTTAATGGTTGTTTTGCTGTTTTAATGATGCCATATGATATGTTAATCATAGTAGAACATGTTAACGTGCATTTTACAGATTTGGGGTGCCATTTAATATTTTTTTTTATATTTTTTTCTATTTACGCATGATTTTTGGGCCCTTTTTTTAAAATTCGAAAAAACAGTTTTTAATGGTTGTTTTGCTGTTTTAATGATGTCATATGATATGTTAATCATAGTAGAACATGTTAACGTGCATTTTACAGATTTGGGGTGCCATTTAATAATTTTTTTAATATTTTTTTCTATTTACGCATGATTTTTGGGCCCTTTTTTTAAATTTCGAAAAATCAATTTTTAACGGTTGTTTTGCTGTTTTAATGATGCCATATGATATGTTAATCATAGTAGAACATGTTAACGTGCATTTTACCGATTTGGGGTGCCATTTAATATTTTTTTTTATATTTTTTTCTATTTACGCATGATTTTTGGGCCCTTTTTTTTAAAATTCGAAAAAACAGTTTTTAATGGTTGTTTCGCTGTTTTAATCATGCCATATGATGTGTTAATCATAGTAGAACATTTTAATGTGCATTTTACATATTTGGGGTGCCATTTTATATATTTTTTATATTTTTTTCTATTTACGCAAGAATTTTGGGCCCTTTTTTTAAAATTCGAGAAATCAATTTTTAATAGTTGTTTTGCTGTTTTAATCATTCCATATGATGTGTTAATCATAGTAAAATATGTTAATGTGCATTTTACATATTTGGGGTGTCATTTTATAAATTTTTCTTTGTATTTTCGAATTAGTGACTTTATATTTTTATTTGCTTATATTGGACAGGTTTTGGAGCTTCTTAGGGTTTAGTTAGAACATAAAATTATCTTTATTAACATAGGTCATACACTCATACTCATATCCTAAACCTAAAGAAATGTCTGGGTCTGGCCAACAACAAGTAAGTGAGGATATTTGATGGCAATATTGTTAGAGGGTTGGTGGTACTAGGCATCAAATAAAGTGCAAGTATTGTGATAGGATAGTGTCTGGAGGAATTACCCGTCTCAAACAACATTTGGCACATCGAAAGGGTCAAGTTGCGCCATGTGTCAGAGTACCGAGAGAGATAATGCTATTAATGCAAGCTAGTCTGGATGAGTCGAAGGGTAAACGTGCTGCTGTACAAAAGAAGAGAGATGATACTTTAGAAGCAGCTCGACAGGAGGTGTTTGGTCCTGAATATATGGGCGTTCGTGATGAAGATATTATTGATTCTGACGAAGATTCAGATCGGGAATTAACCATAGCTAGGAGAGAGAGCGTGCGTCTAGCTCGTGAAGAGGAAGAACGTCACCGCATGTTTGGCACGCATGGGTCAGTGCGTGATACAGGAGGGGGCAGTGGGAGTGGGAGTGGGACAGGGAGTGCAACTGGAAGTGCAACTGCTTCTGCAGCTGGGACTGAGGGTAGGGGGGGTGGGTTTGGTGGGTTACGACGTATATTTGGGAGCCGACGACAGACATCTTCACGTGATGCCCATATACATTTGGATGAAGAAGTAAATGAGCCTAGGAGACCCTCTATTGATCCAATCCTGTTTAGGAAAGAATCAACTAAACAAAAGAAGATAAAACAAATGTGGAGTAGAACTTCCGTTGAGAAATTAGGTAGAGCAGCAGCAAAGTTATTTATACATGCTAACATACCTCCTAACGCGGCCAATTCTCCATATTGGCAGGTGGTAATTGATGCAGCAGCAGAAGCAGGTGAAGGAATAAAAGCTCCCACGGCTAAGGAGATTAGGGGGAAATGGACAGATGCAGAGTATGTGGATGTGAAAACATACGTGGCTACCTTTAAACCTGTATGGCAAGACAGAGGATGCACGATCATGTGCGATGGTTGGACTGGCCCTACCAGACGCAGCATGATCAACTTCATGGTGTACTGCCACTTGGGAACTATATATCACAAGTCAATTGATGCCTCAGAAGTAACAAAAAATTCTGATTATATTACTGGACTAATGGATAAAGTTGTGGATGAGATTGGAGAGGAGAACGTAGTTCAGATTGTGACAGATAATGAAGCATCATATAAGCTTGCAGGACATCTGTTGATGAATAAGAGAAAACATCTTTTTTGGTCACCATGTGCTGCCCATTGTATTGATCTTATATTGGAAGATATTGGGAAGAAGAAGAATGTTAAGGAAATGGTCGAAAGGGCAAGGGAAGTAACGACATTTATTTACAATCATAATCAAGTAGTCGCAATAATGAGAAAGTTCACGAAAGGACGAGAATTGTTGAGGCCTGCGGCGACTAGATTCGCAACAAACTTTATAGCATTAGAGAGTTTATTCCAGCATAGGGGAGAGTTGAGTGAAATGTTCGCTTCCCGACAATGGCTCAACACAAAACATGGGAAGAAGACATCAGGGACACCGGTCGACGTTGTGAACACCATACGGGACAACAAATATTGGAAGAAGGTTAAGGCGATCCTAAAGGTGATGGAGCCACTAATGAGGGTACTCCGTCTTGTTGAAACCGATGAAGCACCTACCATGGGCTTCCTATATGATGCCATGGATAAGGCAAAGCTTGCAATTCAACGTGATTGTAGAAGCTGGGAGACTTATTGGAAGATGATCGACAGGAGATGGACAAAACAACTCCATCACGATCTTCATGTAGCAGGTTATTACTTAAATCCTAGGTATAGATATGCCCAATCATTTGTTGCGGATGATGAAGTTCGTGTCGGGCTAAAAAATGTGATAAAGAGATTAGAACCTGACTTAGATCTGCAAATAAAGGCGTTGAATGAATTAGATACATTTGGAAATCGCCTTGGTAGTTTTGGAGATGCTCTTGCACAGCATGCAGTATCTAGGTTGCAACCGGCCGAATGGTGGATTAATTTCGGAGAGAGTACGAAGGCTCTCCAAAAAATTGCAGTAAAAGTTTTGAGCCAGACAACATCTTCCTCTAGCTGTGAAAGGAATTGGAGTTGTTTTGCGCTCATTCATTCAAAGAATATGAATAGATTGCAGACTAGAACATTAGATAGACTTGTCTTTATGCACTACAATATAAAATTAAGAATGCGACGACATCATAGGAGCATTACAGCTGCCGATGACGGAGACTACTGTTCAATAAACTTGGACAATATTTATGATGAGGATGACCCACTTCTACCTTGGTTGGAAACAAGGGAAAAGCAAATTGAAGAGAAGAGTGAAGAATTGGAAATTGATGACCCAGAAATACGCAAAGCACAACAAGAGAGTCGTGCAGATGTGTTGGACCCAGTAAGAGGGGCAGCGTTTATGACACGTACGGAAACGCCTCGAGATCAACAAAAGAGTACGAGTAGTGGTAGCGTGTCCGTGTCGGATGATGATGACGATCACCCCCCTGCCTCTGGTGCTGGCACTTCTGGTGTTGCTCAACGCCCTATTCAGCCGTCTACAGATCGCGATGCCGATGAACATCGACGAGGTGGTATACGAGGTCGAACCTACGAGTGTACCGAGTCACGATACAGCCAGCAGGAGGGTACATCTAGTGGTGCACCGCGTCCGGGAGGTCCGGAACATCAGCAGGCTCATGGTCTTGGTTATTATGATGGATATTCTTATGGTCAATTGGATTATAATTATGATGGTTATACTGAGCCCGTTCCATCACATTCATGTTGGAGTAGCCCTCCCGATCAATATTCATATGATTATAGATATCCAGATCCAAATCCAAGTTACTCATCACAGCAGACGCACTCTCAATCTCAAGATTCTCAACAGCCTGAGTATGGTTACCAGTATGGCTATTCGACGGGCACTGGTGGATATCCTTACTCAGGGTCAGAGTCGTTACCTAGTCAGGATCAGTCATCCTCTGGTTTCGTTGATCTAGTATTTCCTTCTGGCACTGGATATTATGAATATGCAGAACCTACACCTATTGGACAGCCTCAGCCTGATGGTGACGATGACGATGATGTGGAGGTCGAGCAACCACAAAAAAGCAGATTTTCATTTTGGTGGTGACTTGTGATTGTGAGTATATATTTGTATTAAGGTAAGTATTTGCATTTTGCAGCAGACAGCTCACAAGTATTATTGCAAGAAGCCATGCAATTATGCACACACTTGACACTGCCGAACTTGTATTTAAAATAGCTCCCCTGACAACCAATCAAGTAATCCTTAATCAAGTTGCAGGGGAGTATATCAGACACTACTAATTTATTTTTTTTTAATATTCTTGACTTGAGGATGACAGGTCATAGACATGAATCACAGTCACCTGCACACTGCACAGGTATGTTCGAGAAATTCCTCAAAAATAATTGCAAACACACACCTAATGTAAGATATTTACATATTACATTCATTCTAATATATCTATCATTGGTAGTAGATAGTTAGAAAATTAAATATATGAATTTTGTAGTCAAATTTAGGTTATCTGGTTCATAAATTCATCAGACAGTCCGATACAACTTCTCACCGAAGAGTGGACCGTTACGCCCCCATAAACATGTTCCATTTTATAAATGAATGCATATTTGGAATGCTTAGAATATTCCGGATTTAATCCATATTTTTTCATATTTTTTTGGCAAAAAAAATTTTTTGCGCCGTTACGGGCCGTTACGCCCCCGTATCGCCGTTACGCCCCCGTATCCGTATCGGTTTTAGAGGTCACCGATACGCCAACCGATACCGATACGGGACACCTTGCTTTAGACACATGTAATGAGTGCTTCTGATCCATAGGAGATTGTTGGAGCATAAAAAAATTAAAGAGAAGAAAATTGAAAAGAAGAGAGAATTGATCGATGTTGGTTGCGTGGTGCGCAATTGAAGAATGGATGAAGATCCATTGTGTGGCATGCAACGGTAATGACCACGCAATGGGGCCTACCTCATGCAATGAAGTTGTGTTGCACGAGTAATGGGGTTCACAGCTGCGAGAGGCTATAAATACCCCTTTGCCCACTTCATTTGGAGATCATTCGAAATTTTCAAGAGCAAAGAAGAAGACTTCAGAGACTTTAGAGATACCCAGGTACTGAGTGTACCTGTTGTGCGACGTGCAACCAGTGGGTATTGTTCATCAATTGACTGCGCAACACCTTTGTTGCGCGGACAATCACCCTTTGGTAATGAATTTCAGTCATTAAACATCGTGAAAGACTTAGTTCACGCAAATGGAGCGAGATTCTTCAAAAGTTGACAGGATCAGTCAAGATCAGTCAGGAAAATATCATTTCCGCACAACGGATCCTTCAATCGGATGATTATATCATTATCCGGAATGTTACGGAAATTGATATTTGAACTTACTCGATTCTTGTATTCTTAGTTATATTTACTTTATTTTGGAATCAAGGGAGATGTGTGGATGTAAATGAACTTAGAATGAATAAAATATTTTGTGATGATTGTTCTCTTATTCTTTCTTTGTTATTATTGAATAAGATAATCCCCCAAATCCAATACATTTGTTTCTTATCAAAACAGAGATGAAGCAGGATGAGCACCAAGTTTCCCAGTTTCATTCAGTAGGTCAAGGGTATATTTTCTCTAGGATATGAAGATGCCTTTAAATGAACAAGCAACTTCAATCCCCAAGAAGTATCGTAGAGTGCCAAGATCTTTAATCTCAAACTCATGGCTCAACATGTGTTTGACGTGTTGACATGGTCAACAAACTCCAAATCATCTCCAATCATAACAATATCATCCACATACACGAGTATAATGGTTTGGCATTCGTGCCTAGTATGGATGAAGACTATGATCTGCTTGACACTGCCTGAAACCAAAGGAACGAATAACAACACTAAACCTAGCAAACCAAGCTCTCGAAGATTGTTTAAGGCCATAAAGAGCCCTTACAAACTTTCCCAATCTCCCCCTTAAGCTGAAATCTAGGAGGAAGATCCATATAAACCTCTTCTGCCAAATCCTCGTGAAGAAACACGTTCTTAACATCCAATTGAAACATAGGCCAGTCAAGATTGGTTGTTAAATGGACATAGTTTAATTTCGCCACAGGAGAGAACGTTTCATTATAATCAATGCCATAGTATTGTGTGTAGCCTTCAGCCACCAGACGGGCTTTGTATCGTTCTACGGAACCATCAACCTATATTTAATAGAGAACACCCATTTGCACCCAACAGTACTCGTACCAGTAGGTAAGGAAAGAAGGTCCCACGTGCCATTTTTACCAAGGGTTGCCATTTCTACCTCCATTGCTTCCATTTAGGAATTGCAAGGGTCTCACGTGAGAGAACGTTTCATTATAATCAATGCCATAGTATTGTGTGTAGCCTTCAGCCACCAGACGGGCTTTGTATCGTTCTACGGAACCATCAACCTATATTTAATAGAGAACACCCATTTGCACCCAACAGTACTCGTACCAGTAGGTAAGGAAAGAAGGTCCCACGTGCCATTTTTACCAAGGGTTGCCATTTCTACCTCCATTGCTTCCATTTAGGAATTGCAAGGGTCTCAAGAACTAGTCTAGGAATAGATGAAGAGGAAATTACAGCCAAGAATCCACGATATGAAGGTGAGACAGACTCATAATAAAGAAAATTAGAAATAGGATGTGAGGTTGGATGATGACTATGAGTGCAAGAAGCAACAAGTGAAGATGGACTAGCAATGGAAGTAGGGTGAGAAGATGTACCTGATACATGAAGAAGAGCCATGGATGTGGAAGCCACTAGAGGCCTTGGTGGTCTCATCCGTTTGTGAACGTAAGTGATGAACTGCTTGGGTACTGAAGAGGAAGAGGTGGAGAGAGGATCAACAGTCGGCATGGGCAAAGAGTGATCCATATCAACATTGTCTGATGGATTAGAAAGAGGAGAACAATGGCCAGTCTTCAAAGAAAGACACATCCATGGATACCAAATTTTTTTTTTTATAGCTGGGTCATAACACTTATAGCCCTTGTACTGAAGAGAATGTCTAATGAATTTACACTTAACCGACCGATGATCAAGTTTGTCCCTTAAGGGAGTTAGTGAGTGAACAAAACAAGTGCAACTGAACACCTTAGGGGGAACAACAAAGAAGGGACAGTCAAGTTTAAGGGTATGAATCGGAATTTTGCAATTTAGAACGCGTGTAGGCATGTGGTTAATTAAGTAACAAGATGGCGGGTGTCAGCAGAGCTGCAGACCAATATGATTTGGAAACCTTCATTCCAATCAAGAGTGAGCGAGCAACTTCTTGGAGATGGCGATTCTTCCGTTCTGCCACTCCATTTTGTTGAGGAGTGTAGGCATAAGAAAGTTAGTGATGGATGCCATTCTACTAGAGATAAGATTTAAAGATTTTGGAGATATACTCACCACCATTATAAGAACGAATGGTTTGAATGTTACATTCATACCAAGTCTAGATCATTTGATGGAATGATTGAAACAAGTGAAATAATTCATCACGCCTTTTCATCAAATACACCCAAGTAACACGAGAAAAATCATCAAGAGACTAAATAGGACTAGGACCCCAAACACAAAATGTGTTAATGCAAATCTTTTAGTAGCACGATGGTCAACAATAGGAAATGAGGATCTAACATGCTTACTAAACTAACATGTTTCACATATGAAAGACATGTCTTCCAACTTGTTAAAATGGAGAACCAAAAAGTGTAAATTTTTAGTAGACACATGACCCGGTCTTGGCATGCCAGAGGGGAAATGGGTGAGGGAACTTGTAGAAAGAAGTTTGAAAGAGAGGAAAAAAAACGTTACCCTCTCCTTGTTCTTATTCTTTTATATATGTAGGGTTTTTAGAACTACTTACCCCATAACAAGCTATAAATGATATATCTAGAAATAGACCCCTCTTTGCAAAAAAGTCTCTTCTAAACATAAAGCACCAATAATAACAATGTTCCAACGTGTACGAGGTCATAAACTATGCTGCCTGATAGAAGTGACAAAATTATATCCAAAATTAGTTCATATCATTTATAAATCATAGAAGACATGTATAACAACACAACCAATACATTCATAAGCCAAAAAAGAAGTAAAAATATACATGTGCCCTCATTAAATCTATGCAGTTGTGCCTAAGACCCACATATAGTTATGCGGCAGCTCAAAGTCATCATCTTCATTTCTATGGGGGTGGTCATAGTATTGCTTCATGAATCGGCAATGTTGTGTCTAGGTCATAGTAGAATGGTACCAATTAAGATACTCTTAGGTATTGCTAATGCTCATCATCTCCAAATTGGATCAACATGCCCATCTAAGGGTGTTGCGTAATTATTATCGTCGGTAGCTGATATGGATTTGGAGTTAGATACTGGCTGTGAGTATATATTCAACTCCTGGATGCATCTACTCATAGTTATACCCTGGATATCTTTGCTCGTACACATAAGCAATACTCATGCCCTATATCTATAGGTGAATATTGCATCTGTGTAATGTAACTGCTAGAGTTGCATATGCATGAGGTCCATAACCATATAATCCATATCCATACTGTGGTGCAAAACTAGAGCTTCCCTACCCACCACTAACATCCATGGACCCTATTTCTGTGATAAATACTTGGCACCACTGAGCTGTTTCTTATTATGATGATCACACTTATTTTTAATTGAGAAGCTCGTACTGGGACGATGAGAACCATGGTCTTCGTCCTGGGTGGCACACTCAATTTATCTCCCCATTGAACATGCTGAGAGGCCTCCAAATTTGACTCTTGCTAGGGACATCATCATTGTGATCACCCTATTGCCATTGCCTTTGCCATCATAACCATCACCCCCATTGTAGCCACCTCTGTCACTCATGTGTTACTACCGCTGTTGAAGAGAGTGTGCCACTTTGTATCCCATGAGATCCTCATGCTTGGTTGCCTCCAGAACCCCTTGGCAATGGGTTAAAAGCTTTGAGGGCAGATTTTATCTCATCTACGACCGTATCAATGCCAATGCCCTATGATGTTGCCTCCTCTACTATACTCAAATCCGATTTGTCATCTACTCGATCCAGATCTGACTTAACCCACTCATAAAGCATGTCATTTGTATCCCTTTATAAAATGTGTTATGACTGATCATCATGAGATCTATTAGGTCCTCTTCAGCTCTTCCTGTACCTTTTGCTTGTTGCAGCCTCTCGAAGCTTGGTGATAGAATGTTAGCTTCTAGAGCCTCTCGTAACCCAGCTTGTTCCGCTTGTTTGTATGAATGAGCAAGAACGTGCTTCAGTATTACTCGTAGGGTGATAATGACATTGTTCGTACGAGTATGCGGATAGCTAATCACTATAAGGTCTCGCATTCACTCCCACACATGGCTCACTATTCTTTTGCAAATTGATCATCCATCTATTAGTTCATATGTAATTTAAAACATGAAAGCTAATTTTTAACTAGAATCTTGCATGCAGCAACTCACATGGCATCATCGTCTTCTTCAACTCTCTCGCAGCTTCACACCCAAATATATCCTTTGCATCTTGAAAAATGATGGTTTGTTGATGGCATGTGTGACAAGAACTTTGAAAAGAATTAAATGCAATAATTTACCTCACTCCTAAAATGAACTTTCTACAGAGAATTGGTCAAGTTGTCTTCGCTGAGTCTATGACTATAGTGGTATTTAGGATTCAGGAAGTGTGTTGAAACCCATCACATATTGACTTATTAATTGCAAGAAAATAACCATACATGTTCATACTATGCATGCAAAAAAAGTATTGAAACATATAAAATATTAAATCTAATTACTTACTAGCCTTATGAAGTGGGTGCTCGGGAGTCCTTATCCCATTGGTCATCAATGATTGCATGCACCCATTTGCATGCATTTGGGGCTTTAGCCTTGATGGCATCTTTCATGTACCGCATGGACTTATACATGAAACCCATCAACAAATATGTCTCGTTATCCACTGTCCTTAGCACTTGGTAAATGGGCTCCAGAATACCCACCACAATATACGCGGTCTCAAAAAGAGTTGCTCATGACAATCCTCTTAATTGTCATAGAAAGTTTACTGCCACTCTAGTTACAACCTGCACTCTCTATAAGTCTTTACTCTTTGACTTCCTACTTGTGTGTTATGAGGCTTTCTAAGGTGATGAAATTAGTGGCGAACCATGATGCCCTTGGTCACACTATATCTTCATAACACCTTGCATGCATTTTGGGTAATAACCAAGTGTGATTGTAAATGAAATTTGTAATTCCCCGAGCATCGACAATCACACTATTGATTGCGGGCATGTCCCGTATCGTCTCAAGTATCAAATCAATGTAATGGGCTGCACACAGGGTCCAACACAGGTCATACTTCTTCATCAACTCCAACTTCTTCTCTCCATTTATGAATACACTCCATTGTCCATGACGAACTGCATTACATTCTTCCTCCCCACTTCATCATATATGTAATTTGGGTTCTTTATTTCATTTGACCCATCAATGGACTTCAGAAATATGGTATTCCCTTTACAATAGATCATAACATTTATGATGCACAATTTATCGGCTTTGTCCATCCGTCACACATTAGCATGACCCCATAAGTTTCCCAGGACGACCTTAACTCATTGATATAATGATGCATTTCAACAACTCATCATGTAGCTAAGGCCCTATAATATTATGTGGTGTAGGTGGCACCGCACTTTTGCTCCCACGTCGCACTTCAATAATCATATTCTTTGAGTGTGGGCTCGTAGCTGCCTTAGTTGGCACGTGGTCATATGAAAACTTAGCTAAATATTATCCTATCCCACCCTCTTTCTCACATTCCCTCCATTCCAAAAAACCTTAAGTTGCTGCTGCTAACCCCCTCACCCACCCCCTGGTAAGTGGGCCTACTTGCTTCCCATTGCTTTATCTAATCCCTATCCCACTCCTCTTGTAAGGATTCTTCAACAGGTTGTCTATACTCAAGGTCTTCATCTTTGTCCTCTTTTACTACTCCAGGATTACGCACCAATGCACTAACTCCTCCTTGACCCCCCTCACACTCAGGGTGATGCAGCACCGATGCATGAACCAA
The DNA here is from genome assembly GCA_037074715.1 of Magnolia kwangsiensis. Lineage (NCBI taxonomy): Eukaryota > Viridiplantae > Streptophyta > Magnoliopsida > Magnoliales > Magnoliaceae > Magnolia > Magnolia kwangsiensis. The sequence goes on along the minus strand of CM073587.1, from coordinate 35,299,563 downwards.
GTAACATGTGAGATCAAGTAGTTGAATTAAAACAATTAACCAAAAAACACAAGCATTGCCATAATCATCATGAATCCCATGAAAATCAAAAGAACATCATGCGTAATCCTAGCCTAAATTACGAACATCGTAACACAAGATCATTAAATAAAAAGAAACTAGGATATGATAGATGTAGGGACATCCAATTAGCATATGGTATAGTCTATTTCAAAGTAGAAAACCTAATACAACCTAAGGTAAAAGTTATGGTTTGGGTAATTTGGGAAAGTAGGAAAATTAAGGATTTTAGGTTTAGGGTTAGGGTTTTGGGAATATAAGAAAGGGGTCTTAATATAAGGATGATGGAAAACCAAAAAGGGGCAAGGTGTGGCCGTACGGCCAACCCGAAGGATTCACACTTGCGGCTGTACGGTCACACGTGTGGCATGGGATGGATGGGTTAGGTCGGTTAGGGTTTGGGATTGTTGAAAGGTAAAGGAAATATGGGTTTATAAAAGCATAAAGGCTTAGGATGGGAGAATGGAATAGTTCGAAGAAAATACCTTAATAGAAGGGAAGAGAGAAGGTGTGGTGATAGATGCAGACCTCACATCTTCGTTGATGAAGATCACCCTCGCATGAAGATGGAAGAAGAAATCAAGTGGTTTTTTTCTCTCTTTTTTTCTAATCATAAAATCCAATGAGGGAGAGAGTCATACGCCCACCCTCTTTTATAGCTCCAAGAAAGTTTGAAAACTACAATAAACACCCTGTTTTCTGAATTTTGACGAAAATAACCCTAGTCTAACTAAAAACACTCATAATGGTGTCTAAACATAACAAAAACAAAACTAAATCATATAAGCTGATAAAATCTAAGAAAAACTAGTGTGGACGATCCACGATCAATGGACCGATCAAGTGATCCAACGGCCTAATCGTCATGTCTCTCCGATCCAATGGTCTGGATCACTTTATAAAGCAACCCATGTGTATCTTCCCAGTGTGGGGTCTTCTAGATGCTTGCACATGCATATGGGGTCTTCAGCACGATCACGGATATCACCTAGCCATAAGAAAATCGGTGTGGCCCGCCTCCTCCTCTGATAAGTACGTAAGGGTGTACGTGCAGCGATGTCCTCATCACAGTGCTTTTGTTAGTCTTCTCTCGGTATCACCCCCAATGTTGTCGAATCACATATGCGATCATGTGCTATCGCATATTATTTTTTTTATTTTTTATTTTTTGAAATATATATATATATATATAGGAAAAATTCAAAAATATAAAAAAAAGAAAAGAAACTAATGAGAACTTTTCTAAGTTAATAGGTGACTAATTTTACATATTTCAAATACATTTGAGAGAGATAAAATCAATTAAACATCAACTCATCCACATTTAACAATATAGTTAATAAGAAATAACAACAAAATCAACAAGCTATTTGTTTATTATTGTAGAAAATCAACAAGTTATCTTCCTTGAAACTTAAAAGTGCTTGAATCTTTATCTTCCAACTTCCAAGAGAGGGAATGTAGGAGAGATTAAGATCACTTGGAAGTAGGAAATACAAGAGAGAGAGAGAGAGAGAGAGAGAGAGAGAGAGAGAGAGAGAGAGAGAGAGAGAGAGCTTAAGACCACTTGTAATTAAGAAATGTAAGACAAAAATAGAGAGAGTTTTAGACTGAGAATATTGCAAATGGAGGAGGTTTGGAAGCCTTTTTATCCGCATAATGTTGGTTTTTTGCAAAAAAATAAAAATAAAAATTCAATGTGCCATGGCCAATATGCGATCGCATATTTTCACATATGCCACATGCGATCGCATATGTGCCATGATTGCATATGCAATTTGCATATGGATATGCGCATATAAGATCGCAGATGACAACAATGATCACCCCTTAGCTCATTCATTTGCATTCTCACCTCCTTCTGAACATGTGTGCATTCAACAATGTTCTGATACCTCCTACCCGCTATGTGTTCCTTCAAATGGAATACCCTAACGCTCTTGGTACATGCCCACAATAGTTGCACTTAGATACGTGTCAGTTGTTGGGAAGTGGGATCGTATGCTTCCAGCATTTGTTGGGTTCCCTCTCATTTCTAGACATTTTTTACTCGCACGACCATATTCGGCAAAAAAATATTAGGAACAACAAATAATATCATCTCAAATATTTTTCACGATTTTTTATAAAGTTACGAATATTTTGAGAATAATATTTAAACAATAAACATAAAGGTCATTAATATTTTTATAATTCATATTTATTAGCACATTGAATGTATTAATTAGTTGCACTAAATTTGTCCTTCAATGCATGATGCATTTATTTAGAAAAGATATATTTATAAAGTATTTTTTTTATATAATGTTTTTAAAATAAATGTGACTAATATTAAGATCAACATACACTCATCAATACATAAATATTAAGAACAAATTTTTGTTGGTCAGTGTAATTTAAAGGAAAAATTATTTAGTTTTTGATATTTTTAATAAAAGATTTTTTTTTTTCAAAAATTTCGAAAACTTTTGTGAATGTGGAGATCATCCTACAAGCACTCTCACATGATTTTTTTCACACTAATTGCAAATTAAATTGGTGAAATCAGAGATTTTGGATTTTTCCTAGATTTCTTCTTTTTGTTTTTTCCAAAATAAAAAATTGGAGGTAAAAATCCATGATTGAGCATGCAAAATCATTGATTACTAATTTGGTTCCACCAATTCAAACAAATTTCAAAAAGTTTTAAATTAACAAAAACTCATGATTGGGTTCCATTTCCACACTACCTTTGATCTTGATTTCCCCGTCTAAATCCTCTTTCCGCTGCAAACAAATCAAAAGCACTAGTTGAAATCCTCCTAGGCATGTAATAAAAAAATTCGAGAGAATTTTTTTTTAATTTTTTAATTTTTTTTTTTTAAAATTATGAGATTTTTCCTATTTTTCTTCAAAAGGGCACGATGCATTGTTTTGTATCGGCAACACATGATATCGACAACATCGGCCGATACTATCAATATTTAAATCATTGCTTTATTAGGTTTGAAGATTAACATGGCCAAATTTGAGATGCTAGGAGTTCATGTTAGTAGGGAGTAAGATGACCTCCATCTTATCACCAATTCTTGTGTAAAATGGGAGAGTTTCTGTCGACTTTTTTATGTTTGCCTTTGTATATTGGAAAGCTGGCTAAGCATCTTTGGGATAAAGTTATTGAAAGAATTGAGAGGAAGTTTGCAAGATGGAAGTGTCACTATCTTTCCTTCGCAGAACACTTGACTCTTATCAAGGCGGCTTTTTCTAATATGCCGGTGTATTTTGTATCTCTTTTCAAATGCCAAAATTTGCTTTGGACAGATGAGAACAATTGAAAAGAGTTTATATATATATATATATATATATATAGGGAAAAGGTACTATGCGCTCGAGCTCACGATAAGCTTATCGTGACGTCGAGCTGTGTGGGCCCCACTGTGATGCATGTCGACCATCAACACCGTGCATTTGATGGTTCCCCTTTAAATAATGGGATATCCCAAAAATCAGCTGTATACGGAACTTAGGTGGGCCATACCATCTAAAATCATGTGAAGACACCGTTAAAACATATAAAAGCACTTGGTGGGGCCCACTTAAGTTTTGAATGCTGCTGAAACTTGGTCTGAACCCTCATACAAATGGGAGACACATAATGGATGGGCTGGATTTGCAAACCACATCTTTTGTGGGCCCCAAAAATGATTATGAATGTTTTAATGGTTGCACGGCCCCTCTCCACTTCTGTATGTGGTGTGGCCCACACAAGTCACGGATTGACTTGATTTTTGAGACCTAGGTCCATGGTGGAATGGCGCATCTGACTGATGGGGTAGATGTTCGAAAGGCATCAGGGTGGGGCCCACACAACTCGACCGCATGGGACGGAGCCGTAAGCTCGAGCACATTGTACCTTTTCCCATATATATATATATATATATATATATATATATATATATATATATATATATATATATATATATATATTAAGAGGTGCTATGGATGGAAGTTCCATCTTAGATGGGAGGAGGTGTGCGAGCCTGTTGAGTTGAGTGGTGGCAATCTTAAAAGTTTGTGTGTTACAAATCTAGCTTTGCTTGGAAAATGGATTTGGAGATTTGGATCTGCGGTGGGGAGGCTTTGGTGGTAACTTATTATTATAAGCAAGTATGGTGTGCATACCGGTAAGTGGTTTATTAGAAGTTCTCTTCTCTGTAGAGCTCTTAGTATTTGGAAAGCGATTATGGCAACTGAACATCTGGTGTGAAGGGAAATTGCTTTTTCTGGTGATGGTCATCGTATTTGGTTTTAGGTGGATATTAGTGCGGCGATAGGGCATTTTAAGATCTTTTTCCTGGAGTGACTCGCCTAGCTCTTGATCGCTTCATTTCTGTTGCTGGATGTTTCTTGTATTGCGGCGACTTTATTGTTCCAACTCCTTGTCGGAGGAATATGATGGATGAGGAAATTAGTGAGTTTGTTAGGTTACATCAAACCTTCTTTAAGATTCAGATTTGATGGTTTAGATTGTGAATTGATCGAGGAAGATTCTCTCTGTGTTCGCTTTTTAGTTTGGTCAACGAATCCCTTCACTCTCATGGTCCTCATCATCCTCACTATCGACAACCTGATGCAGGGCATGAAAATTTAAATATGATATGCGAGATTCCAGGCTTTAGATCATAATAGTTCAGAAACAACCACAGAAAATTCCACATCCCATATACATCAAACACTCGACAAGGGGAATCTATGTGGGTCCAGGCCTACACATGCTAAGGCTGGATCAATTAGAATTATAGACCAAACAATGCTCAAAGGAGAGTAAATTCGTCCACACATTCACAGAAATATTTCCCCAATCCAAGGGATTCACAGGTTCAATTTGGAAAAACCTAGGGTTTCAAAAGTGGAATAGAACTTGGGGATTTGAGATGATCTAGGGTTAGGGTTATGGAAACAAGGCGAAAGAGGAGTGAAATAGAGACGAGAGGGAACCTGTGATCAACCTGCACATGTGGATAGCAGGCTGACTTAACGCACGTCCGTGGATGACGGCCTGAACGTGTGTGAGGCCCACGAATCTGGAATCGGCCAGCTAGGGCCTGGTCGGCCAGGGATGGGCCACCTTCCCTCCAAATTTCAGGCCAAACAGATGATCGGTTTGAGCACAGTGCTCTGTCGAAGTTTTAGCCCTCTTGCAGTGCCAGATTCTGAAAATCTGCTGTAGGGGAACTTGGGTGGATTTGATGAGGGGATTATTCTAGGAGATGAGGAATATGGAAGGTAGGAGATGGCGGCGATTTGGGATGGGTGTGACTTCGCATCACGGTAGTTAGTCTTTCAAAGAAGGGAGGGTTTCGCACCCAATTAGGTTTCCACAACTTAGGAGAATTAGAGAAGCAGGAAAACGCAGAATTTTATTAATCATCTTCAATATAAATAATAATAAAAAAAAAATCCCTACAAGGGGTTGCCTATTTATAAGAAAAACCTATACCCCAAATGCCGCGCCATGTGTGCATACTATTACTTAAAGACAAAGTAATCAAAAATAACAACTAATCAATGCAATCTAAACCGTTCATGATGTTCCTAATAACATAATAAGCAAAACTCAAAGTCCTAGGTCACCCGGGGTAGTGGGCCATGATCATGAGATCCAATGATAGGATTCACATGATGATCGAGTTCACCCCAAGGAACCAAAACACAGTCCTCTGACTAGGAGGCTTTCCATGGATGTCGTCATCGATCCGATCGAAGGTGGGGCCCTCCTTGCATATATGTGTAAGGGGGACGTGCATGTGCATGAGATGTCCCCATTAACTCTCCCCAGATACGAAGATTTTGCCACTGGCGAAACAAAACCCGTGAACTGCTTCAAGATGTCAGGATCAAGTCTCTGAAGCTCCTCCTTAGTGAGCCACGTGCTGTCTGAAGCTGGGCGTGACTTCTACTTGACTAGGAACTTTTGAAATCCACCGTCTGACATCGATATTATCTGATGGTCCAGAATATCCTTTATCTCTTCTCTGGGTGTGGGAAGGGTAGGCATGAGAGGTAGAGGCTGGGAAGATGGGTCGGGAGGGGGCCATGGATCAAGGAAAAGGTCTGGGGAATCAGGATAGTTAGGTGACAGGCTAGACAATGTATCAGTGGTCCCTTGAAATGCAACTAGATCCTCTACATTGAATGTGGAACTAATTCGCATGGAAGGTGGAAGATCTACCACATGCATTGAGACCGTTTCGTTTTATTATTTTGAATGGTCCAGCGCTACGCACGTATAATTTACGAATGGCTCCCTGAGGGTACCGCTCTGGCCTGATGCGGACCATCACAGAGTCCCTTACATTGAATTCCTTGAATCGTTTATGTTGGTCAGCAGAAATTTTGTAATGTTCATTACTAGTATAGATCTTTCGCCTTATTTCTTGATAAAATGAATGAACGTGATGTGCAAAGGACTATGCAGACTCTGATGGCCTATGGGACAGGGACATAGGGACAAGATCAATAGGCTTCGTAGGTTTATAACCAGTAATGACTTCAAAAGGACTTAAACCCATGGGTCTATTGATAGAACTATTAAATGCAAACTCGGCGATAGGTAGTGCAGTGTCTCACGTTTTGGTGTGCTCCCCCACTAAACGCCTAAGAAAATTTCCCAGACTCCTATTGACCACTTCAGATAGGTTTGGTAGAGTCACCCCAAGGACTAAATCGATGGCGTGTTGTATATCCCTCATAGGGGGAAGCTCATCCGGTAGATCATTGGGAAAAACATCACGAAACTCATCCACTATCGGAATTGCCTCAGTGGATGACTTTGTACTAGCCTCTGGTGCACTTTCCCTAACCACAAGGGCGTACATCACTGAGTCCGACTCAGTCTCTTGCTTAAAGTCTTTGGTATTTAGAATGTGGAGAGGCTTAGACTTAGACTTCGATTCCTCAACTAACCTCAAGTGATAAGAAAAGGGGAGGTATTTTTCCTTAAGTGTTTCTTTCATTTCTCCCCAATGGATTATTAGGGGTTCCCTCGACCTCTCTTTCTTCGCTCCACAGTAGCCCAAAACCTCTTTGCTTGGCCCACAAGCTTCATCTTGGCAAATCAAACTCGACGAGCATCCGACATGTCGTACCACTCAAAATAGTGGTCCATATTCGCCAACCAATTTAGAAAAGCTTTAGGGCCCAAGTGGCCATTAAACGTAGGGGCCTCTACTCTAGCTCCCTTTGGGAGTTGCTTATCTGGGTCATAATGATCATGATGCCTCTCGCGGGTTAGGTGCATGGGTGCGCGCCCATGTCTGTTTCTTTGGCCACCCCCATTCCCTTGTCTATCATCCTGACCACCTGCCTGAGATTGGATATCTTCTCCAATGGTGGGGTTTGCCCAAGCGGAGGTCTCTAGTTGGGTAACGCGCACATTAAGCTGATCCCAACGTTGGTTAATACGTTGTTCCAAGCACCTACCCAAAGACTCAAACTGACAGGTTATGTTGTCTATTGACTCTTATAATTGCTCCATGTTTAGTGCAGGGTGCAAACCAAAACCGCGACCAATACGTGTGGGCATACAACTACTCCCCAACTCAAAAACCCTCTAATACAACTGTGTCTAAATGAGACTAAATGATCCTACGAGACTCTATGATGAGAGTTAATGCAAACTAAATGTGAATAGACCAAACCCTAAACATGCAATGCATTCCCCTATAAGAACCCTAAGCTATGATACCAAATTTGATGCAGGACATGAAAATTTAAATGTGATATGCGAGATTCGAGGCTTTATATCATACTAGTTCAGAAACAATCACACAAAATTTCACATCCCACATAACATCAAGCACTCAACAAAGGGAATCTATGCGGGTCCAGGCTTACACATGCTAGGGCTGGATCAATTAGAATCATGACCAAACAATGCTCAAAGGAGAGTAAATTCATCCACACATGCACAAAAATATTTTCCCAATCCAAGGGATTCACAAGTTCAATTCGGGAAAACTTAGGGTTTCAAAAGTAGAATAGAACTTGGGGATTTTAGATGATCTAGGATTAAGGGTTATGGAAACAAGGTGAAAGAGGAGTGAAATAAAGACGAGAGGAAACATGTGATCAACCCGCACGTGTGGACAACTAACCAACCTGATGCATGTGCGTGGATGGCGGCCCGCACGTGTGTGGGGCCCACGAATCTAGAATTGGCCAGCTAGGGCCTGGTCGGCTAGGGATGGGCGCCAGGCCAAATGAATGATCGGTTTGAACACGGTGCTCCGCCGAAGTTTCAGCCCTCCTGCAATTCCAGATTCTAGAAATCTGTTGTAGGGGAAAGATTAGCTGCAAACGTGGGTGGATTTGACGAGGGGATGGCTGTAGAGGATGAGGAATATGGAGAGTAGGAGATGGGGGCAATTTGGGATGGGTGTGGCTTCACACCATGGTAGTTAGCCCTTCAAAGAAGGGAGGATTTTGCACCCAATTGGGTTTCCACAACTCAGAGAATTAGAGAAGCTGGAAAACGCAGAATTTTATTAATCATCTTTAATCAAAAAAACCTACAAAGGGTTGCATATTTATAAGAAAAACCTATATCCCAAAAGACGCGCCATGTGCGCATACTATTACTTAAAGACGAAGTAATAAAAATAACAACTAATCAATGCAGTATAAATCGTTCATGATGTTCCTAATAACTTAATAAGCAAAACTCAAAGTCCTAGGTCACCTAGGGTAGTGGGCCACGATCATGAGATCCAATGATGGGATCCACATGAAGATTGGGTCCACCCCAATGAACCAAAACACAGTCCTCTAACTAGGAGGCCTTCCATGGATGTCGTCATCGACCAAGTCGAAGGTGGGGCCCTCCTTGCATACGTGTGTAAGGGGGGCGTGCGTGTGCGCAAGATGTCCCCATCACAACCTCTAAAGAAGATCATGGATATGAATATCAATATCGTATTAGCTGATACGGCCGTATCGGCACGAGACAATATGCGAGACAGGATCGTATCGGCCCGATATGAAAAAACTAACCCGTATCGTCTAATAAAGGCTAATACGCCCATAAAAGCCCAATGTTGAATTTATTATTATTAATTTTTTTTCAAAGTTTCACTTGTCTCATCTTTTGTTTTTCATTTAAACCATGAAAGAAGCTTAAAAATGCATTTTAGGCTAGTTCTAGACCTATTTTCGGATTAAAGTAAATGATTTGAATGGGATTCGACAAATCGAAGTGAAGTGGACCATTGTGGGAAAAAAATGGAAAGAAGAGTAAACCTTCACTTTCATTTTTATATTTTCATCTTCTTTTTGTTGTATTTCAATGTAATGGGCCCTAGTTCACCAAATCATGCTTGATTTGTGTTCAATTAGGGCCCATTTAGTTGACAACTCAAATCAGCAGATAATATTCTCATCAAATAATGGTCTAATACACCATTGAATACATGGGCAAAACACAACCAAAAAAAGAAGAAGAAGAAGATAGATTCTAGGATACATCTCCTCTTTTTTTTCCTTTTTTTTCCCTAATATTTTCCATATTTTTTTGCTTTAAAAATTTTTTGACCGATATGGCCCTGATACTGATACGCAACGCCATATCGTATCATTTTTTTGCTACGTGGATACGCCGACCGATACCAAAATTCAGAACCATAAAGAAGATCCTTAATCCTAGCGAATATTTTCCTTATATGTATGAAAAGTGCAAAGACAGTCAATTATCTGTTTATCCATTGCCCTTTTGTTAGAAAAGGTTTGGGAGTATTTTTCGAGTCTCCTTCATACTCATTGGGTAATGCCAAAGACAGTGGAGGACCTTCTTTGTGTGTGGCATGGGGGAGGAGTACGAAAATCTAGGAAAGCTAGGTGGAGGTTGATTATCATGACCACATTTTGGGTCATTTGGGGAGCTCAGAATGCTCGTTGTTTTCAAAATAAGAGTGCATCTGTGGAGGTCACTGTTAGAATCAAATGCCTCATTTTGAGTTGGGCAATCTATTAAAAGCAACCTCGACTGATAATTTTTTTGGGTCTCGTTGATGTGCATCGGGTTGTATTTTTTCTCTCACCTTGATGCATGCTTCATTATAAATTTGTTATTATCTTTTAAAAAAATTAAATCATTGCTCTATGTAGGGTGTAGTCTACGTTACATTGCATAGCTTAGCCTTCGTGTAAAATAAGACATGAAGAATCGTAAGTTGTATAGAGCATACGTGACACACTACATGCTATATAACCTATATTATTTATTTATTGCTATGTTTATATTTAATTACTAATTTCTTATTATTTAATTTAAAATCTAGAAGTAGCATCTACATGCCACGTAGCTTACGCCTCATGCTTTAGAGGGGAGAATGTTGCACTACACACTATTTTCTATTTAAACATTGGGCTGCAAGATGATGCCTCACTACACTTTTTGTAGTTTCTTCCTTGGTTGTATGATTTTTGTTTAGTTTTAATAAAGTTTCATTACTATTAACAAAAATGATGCATTGGATACTATTTTTGGGTTTGCAATGGAGTCGAAAAAAAGTTTTATATTTGAAGCAAGGTATTAAATAATGGTAATGGTGCCCATAATGGGCATTACCATTACCTTTATGGGTAACCACCATATATATATATATATATATAGCCAAATGCTCATTTGCGCACCAGTTCGCACGGAACTTGTGCAAACTTTTTGAGAACTCATCGTACGTGATGTGAGTCCAAAATCTAAAGTCCCGTGATGCAGCACCCCATGAAACCGCCAGGGCCCAACTTTTACTTTTATCCAAAACTTTTGTGGGGCCATGAAAAAAGAAAACAGTTTCCTCCCTTGATTTGCATCTCTCTTTGCTATGGCCAACCAGAGTTTTAGATCAGGGTGAAAATTGGTCCCTTTGGGTTTCATGAGATACCGCATCACATGGACCGTTCGGATTAGACGCCCATGACACGTGTGCAAAGGTGCGCAGGTGAGCATGCCTCTCTCTCTCTCTCTCTCTCTCTCTCTCTCTCTCTCTCTCTCTCTATATATATATATATATATATATATAGTGAAAAAATTTTGAAAAAAAAAATGAGGAAAATTCCATTTAATTGGAGGATTGCAAATATATATTCTTTTCTTATTTTTAACTTGTTTATGATGGCGTAACGGTCCACTCTTTGGTAAGAATGTTGTCTCGACCTCTTGGGCCTAACAATCTTCAATTAGCTGTAAAATTCATATATTTGATTTTCTAAATATATTTATCAATGATTCTATATAGATAAGATAATATTAGTATTAATTAGACAATTGATGGATCATATTCATGGATGTAAATAGAAAAAATAAGAAATATTATTATCATAATGTGATTTGATAGTTTACAGTACACCATTTGTGTGAATCACACAGTCACATACATACCACCAACAATACCCTAATCACCAAAAAAAAAAAAAAAAACCTTGCTACCTGTGGTTGAACGACCTTTGTGTCGTTGTTGTCGTCGTCATCTTGATGTCGCTGTGGTAACCACCAAATGGTCCATATCTTGTGGGGAAGACCAAATCAAGGAATCCCGAGGATGATTGACCACGATCCTCATTACCACTAAGCACTTGTTGTGTATAATTTGGGTAAGAATAAATGCTATATGACTACCCATATTCACCATAGCCGTACCCCTACCCCTAGCCTTGCTACTGCTTGTACTAAGAGTGTGAGTAAGACTGGGATGATGTAGAGCTTGGAATTAGATTTTTACTGTCACTGTTGCTTATCTTGTCTTGAAGAGGTGGAGACCTCTTTGGATCCAAGATAGATGCACGACTCTATTGTTGTGCTACCCGTATTTCTGGATCATTGATTGTGATTTCTTCATTGTCTTCATCAACCTGTTTCTCTCTTACCTCTTAACCAAAGTAGTAGTGGGTCATCCTCAGCGTAAATGTGGTTCAAATTTATTGGATAGAAGTCGGCCTCATCCACTAAATTCGCCACACGCCTTGAATTTTGCAATCATAGCTTCATGTTGTAATGCATATAAACAAGTTGATCCAACATTCTATTCTGAATTCTATTTCTATTCTTTGTATGAATGAGCGCAAAAGAACTCTAGTTCCTCTCACAGCTAGAGAAAGTTATTTGGCTCAGAACTTTTATTGCAATTAACCTGAGAGTTGGTGCACTCTCCCCACAATGCATCCACCAATCAGTTGTATGGGGAAAAATATCAGGCTCTAATCTTAGATTGTACAATTTGTAAAATAATGTCAATATTAGTAATAGTTATGTCTACAGCTATTAACTAATAAAAATATAAAATGTCAGTTTATTACCTGGAGTATTTTGAGAGATTGTCTTTTGTGCAATGGCGTTGGAGAAACTACCCTGTCGTAGTGTATATATTTGTTTCTTTGGCGTAGTGTATATATTTCCAATTGTCGACGATACATAATACATGACACAATTACATACTTTGGTACTTTAAAGCATGCAGATAATAAAATTAAAGACTATTAAGTAAAAGACTAAAAACTTTCACAGTCACAAGTGTACTTACTTTATTTAACGCCCTTGTCTACGTAAGTTGGGCTCTAATGTTTTTATCACATTCTTAAGCCCGATACAAATCTCCTCATCGTTCGTGTATGATTGAGCATATCTATATATCCATTAACTTATTTAATCGGTCAAAGACGAGAAGAATAAGTGCATAACAAAGAGTTTACCTGCTGCATGAAGATGATGATGAAGTTGCTTTGTCCAACACTTGTCGATCATCTTCTGGTAATTCATAGTGTTTAGAATCCTACTTGATAGCAAGCTTCGCCTTATCCATGACGTCGTAGAGGAAGCCCATGGTAGGTACTTCATTCAATTCAACACGACGAAAGACTCTCATCATTGATTCCATCACTTTTAGGATGTTTACAACTTTTTTCCAGTATCGTTATCTCTTATAGTTGCCACAACATTAACCGGTGTCCCCAATGTCTTTTTCCCGTATTTTGTATTGAGCCAATCTCGTAAAGCAAACATCTCGGACAACTCTCCCCAATGCTCATATAAACTTTGAAGGGCTATAACGTTTGTCGCAAATCTTGTTGGCGAAGGCCTAAGAATCTCTCTCCCCTTTGTGTACTTCCTCATTATGGCAACAATTAGGTTGTGGTTGTAGATGAATGTTGTTACTTCCCTTCCCCTTTCAACCAATGTTATGACATTCGCCCTCTTTCCAACTAGTATGAGGTCGATGCAATGCATGGCACATGGTGACCAGAACAAATTTGGTCTCCTTTCCATCAACTTTCTTCTTGCTGCCTTGTATGTTGCTTCATTGTTTGTCACAATTTGCACTACATTTGCCTCTCCAATCTCATCCACCATCTTATCCATAAGGCTGAATATATAATCTGCATTCTTGATTTTATTTGATGCATCAATTGATTTATTGAATATTGTACCCAAGTGGCAATACACAATGAAATTGACCATGCTATGTCTGTTGGGCCAGTCCAACCATTGCACATAATAGTGCATCATTTTATCTGCCATATGTGTTTAAAGGAGGTGACATATGCTTTCACATCTTCATATTCTGCATCCGTCCACTTCCTCCTAATTTCATGAGCTGTGGGAGCCTTCACTCCTTTGCTTGCCTCCGCTGTGCATCAATCACCACTTGCCAGTATGGGGAGTTGGCAACATTTGGAGGTATGTTGTCATGTATAAATAGCTTGGCCGCTGCCCTTCCAAGCTTTTCAACTGCAATTCTCGTCCACATTTGTTTTATTTTTTTCTGTTTTGTCGTTTCTGTCCTAAAGAGAATTAGATCACATGACAGCCTCCTGGTCTCTACAACATCATCATCCACATCTCCCAAAGGAACATGTTGTGATTCCCTTTGCCTAAATGCACACCGTAAACCACTAAACATACCCCCCACTTCCACCACCCCTCACACTCACACTCCCACTTCCACTGCCTCCCCTTAAATCACGTATAGACCCCTTATCACCAAACATGCGTCAACACTCATCTTCACGAACGGAGCGTATACTCTTTCTCTTTGCTAATGTGACCTCCCGATTAGAATTATCACTGGACTCAACAATATCCTCTTGGACCAACACCCATGTAGTCAGGTCTAGGTCTGAACACCTCGTATCGGGCCACATCAAGAGCATCCAGTCTTCTCTTCTGCACCACAATTTTTTTTTTTTGATGTTTCACCTCTTGCAAATTCTGCTGTATCAATAACATTATTTATTTTGGCATGCTGGGGCATCCTGCAACTTGTCCTTTTTGATGTGCCAAATGTTGCTTCACTCATGTGATTCCTCCAGTTATTAATCGGCCATAGTAGTTGCACTTCATGGCATGCCTACCCCCACTTACTCTCTCACAATACTACCATCCAATATCATCACTTTCGCATTGTCCAACTCCTTGCATCTTCTAGAAAATTACAAATTACAAGACTTAAACAAATGCTCAGCTCACAACTACAAGTTACCTTACACAAACACCTCCCCCCCCCCCCCCCCCCTCCCCCCCCCTGCAAAATCTACTCTACTTCCTCAAAGGCTATATGGTCCTTTTCATGAGTGTTCCCTTCTACTTGAGGAAAAACATGTTTTCTGCGCAAACGGACAACAAAACACACTCCCCTTACGGTCCGATCAGCCCCCTATGTGTTGCAAGGCCGTAAAAAAAATAAAAATAAAAAATCCAACAATTTGGGTTAGATCGGAAGGAATTATAGAGTCCAAACCACTTCTAGGACGTCTTTGATACCATGTAAGTTGGTATAGAAAAGAGAAAAGTAGAAGAAAGGAAGAAAAGAAAAGAAAAGAAAAGGAGAGAAGAAACTCGAGAAACGGGAAGAAAGCGCTAGGGCTCACGTTCCACTCATCTTTTATATTATTTTATAAATAGATGAAATTACAAAAGTGCCCTTACGTAAACAAAAGCAAAAATACCCCTTATAAGAAAAATGATATTCCCAACACATCCCAAGAATAAATAAGTGGGCTGTAGGCCCATAACCACTACCATTAACAATGGTGACGATGACGATGACATTAACAATGAGGAAGATGTTGGTGGATGATCTATCCATTGTGGGTCCTATTAGATCTACATTCTGCTTCACCTACCCATGGGCACAACTCATACCAGCTCGACTCAGGATACCATGCATATCCTCAGGCTGGGGATTGCATATTTCGTTTACTAAATGATGCACAAAACTTATTTTTCTAGCCATATAACTGCAATCCGGATTGCAATTGTGCATGGTTGGGTATCCAAATTGAACTAAAATGGATGCTGATAAAAGATGGTGTCTATGTTTTAAGCTAGATTTGGCTCTTTGATGTTTTAGCTGCTTGAAAGTGTCATGCTATCATTTGCAATTCGGCAATTAGTCGATAGTTTGTTGTAGCAATATACGCATTTATTGATCCAGTTGGTGGCAATTTTGAAGTTAAAGATTTGTTTTAAGATCAATGCTTCCTCAGAGTTGATTCTGAGATCTTACTTTGGGGAATATTGTGTTACATTCTCTATGCTTATTTGTAGGCATGCAATATTCAAGAACTAATACATTGTTCTCTCCAGGACTAACAGAGCCAGGATTCTA
Organism: Magnolia kwangsiensis; assembly: GCA_037074715.1. Taxonomy (NCBI): domain Eukaryota; kingdom Viridiplantae; phylum Streptophyta; class Magnoliopsida; order Magnoliales; family Magnoliaceae; genus Magnolia; species Magnolia kwangsiensis. The sequence continues at coordinate 35,283,868 of CM073587.1, read as the reverse complement.
GAATTTCTTCGTAATGTATGGGCCAATGATCGCAAGGCCGAGTGGTCAATATGGATGGTGCACTCTAGGATTGAGGTTCCACACCGCTATCTGAGAAGCACAGTTGATGAGGCTTCTCACCATGGTGTCCTTGGAAGAGTCTCGCTTCCACGGAAGTCCAGTGATGATGTAATGTTTTATATATGCTCCCAAAAATTCATTACGCGTTTCATAAATATTGTTGTAAGAATTTCCCAGATTGTTGTAGTAGTAGAGTCATGCCTTAGCATATCTGAAGAATTTGTTAATGTCAATAAGCATTATCATCAATGACACTATTATAACATGGCCTGTAAATTTCTTTCATTTTCTTTCATGCAGCCAACACAAACTGCTGTCACACGCGCTGAGCTTCATCGACGTAGTATTGGACAGATGAAGGTTAAAACATATGCCTACTGATTATTAATCGTTACATCTTTTTTTGTAAGTCCCAGTGGGGGAAATCTGACAAAATGCATTCCATGCAGATTAACAATCGATCAATTCAAGACATGCAAATTTTTGCGGATCCTTCTCATATTCCAGTTATTCTTGTAGAACAACATGTCATGAATGCTCCACTGCGTACTACTAGCTACAATTCATCCCTAGGTCCTTTGGATCAGAAAGATATGTCAACTACACCTACTGGTCCTGAGGGGAAGGTCGTTCCTAAGCTCTTGGGTCCTGGCCCACAAAAAAGTGGTCGTGTCTTGAGAGCTGTTATCTTCGTGCATGGATTTCAGGCACGTTCCTTTACCATGGATTCAAGAAATGTTTACATATGCATTTCCTTATCTTTCATCCTAGCAACAACTTGCTTCTATATAGTTACCATATCTATAGAAAGAAACCTTACTCAACACCACCAACCAAATATCTCATTTTTGAAAGGAAATACTCTCTCATTATGTGTTTGCACCTTCATTCCTACATTGACAAACAGAACTGAAAATTGATGTTCAATTGATCATTAGATGTGTGGCCTATATTTTAGTTTGGTTCAAACATCTTTACTTTATCTTCTAACTCAATCATCTGAAAGGAGCTGTTTCTATTGAAGTTATAGTTCAAACAACAAATAGTATGCACATGCCCATTTAAAAATATTCGGTGCTGCATCATTGTCCAAAGCATGATTCAGTCGATTCTTTCCTTTCTTAACGCGACTTACACGCAAATAGGGACATCATCTGGATTTACGGCTTGTTCGGAATCAATGGCTTTTGATAGATCCTGGAGCAGAATGTCTCATGTCTGAGGCAAATGAAGACAAGACATCTGGAGACTTCCGAGAAATGGGTGGAAGGTTGGCCGAAGAGGTGACTTCTTTCCTTAAAAAGAAAATGGACAAAGCCTCAAGATCTGGAGGCTATAGAAACATCAAGCTTAGCTTTGTTGGGCATTCCATAGGAAATGTCATCATAAGAAGTGCCTTAACGGGTATTTATACATTACTAGAGTTCTTTTTCCCCATGGTGATTTATTTCATTATATCCACTAGTCATCTTGTGTTTACTTGTGCTATCATCTCAGAGAGCGTGATGGTGCCTTATGTAAAATACCTTTACACCTACATGTCCGTATCTGGGCCACATTTGGGGTACCTGTACAGCTCCAACTCTTTGTTCAACTCTGGGTTGTGGCTTTTGAAGAAGCTCAAGGGAACCCAGTGCATTCACCAACTCACTTTCACCGATGATCCAGATATCCAGAACACGTTCTTTTACAAGCTTTGCAAGGTATTAAATACTAATTATATGCTAAAATAATGTTCTTCTTTAATAGATCTTCTGAATCAGGATGATTAGCTTGTAATCTGCGCAACCTTCATATATATAGACGCGCATGCGCGCGCGCGCACACACACATAGGGAGGGAATTTGGGTTGGCCATTCCCTTGAGAGTGTACAACATGCATGCCCTAACATTTATTTCTTCATCTTCAAGGTTTAAATTCCTAATATAATTTCCTTAACTTTTCCAGCAGAAGACACTAGAGTACTTCAACAACATCATCTTGATTTCCTCACCACAGGTATTCTTATCTGTCATAGTAGGGCCTAATTAGCAATAACATCTGTTTCTTTGTTTTTTTCTTGAATTTTTACAACGCTTATCTTCCGAAGTTGAGTGCATTACTGTCATGACCCTAAATCTAGTGTTGGTAATCCATGATTAATATACACCAAATTTTGGTTGGCAACCTCCGTAGAACTCCGATTTTGGGACTTCGTACTAAGTCCCATAAGCGGGGCTTCACAAGGAGGATTTTTGAAAGTAAAGATGACAAACGCGTATCATTTCTCAAAATTTCATCATATTCAACATATGTAACTGGAGTCTGTAGCCTCTACTCCTGCATCTCCCTACTCTCACCTGTATAAAAAAAAAAAAAAAAAAAAGAAAAAAGAAGCTTGAGCTACTAAGCCCAATGAGTGCATGTGTGCAGTGAAAATGCATGTTTCATGTCATGCTCATATAATGCACAGGCCTGCTGGACTGATGACAATAAAATAAAGATATAATGCATTATGCCACTTTTTATGTTTCAAATCATTTTTATATACAGAGGTGAGACTTCTACCCACTTGTAACATATATACAAGTTGGTGGTCCAAGGTCTGAAACAGAGGTGGGACTCGCATATGATTGCTACCCACTTGTATAGACTTTTTCCACCGTGGTCAACTACAGAGGTGGGACTACATAATTCACGGGCCGAATTAGTCTAACCCACTTGTGTTGAACCTCACTATCTGCCTAACAGTAAGAAGTCACAAGTTGCTTGGCAAAACGATAGCAGACAATTTACGAGCTCGTCACGCACAACCTATCTTTTCTTGCCCATAAGCAGTTCAGGTCAAACCTCTCAACCAATCGACATGTGTCGGTGGGATTCACTGTCTACTTTGGTATTTTAGCATTCTAGCACTCTGTTCTTCCACCCGGTCTAGGCATTGGTTACTCCCAATGGTACCAATCGGGGTGTAGGAACTTTCACCCACGGACCCTCTAATCATGTTCTGTTGAATTATACATTTTCGGTGTGGTGTCCAACTCAAGTCATAACAAAGTATGTTTCATCGCATTTACAATCACTGTATGCATGAGTCCACACACAATATAGCATGTTTTTTAAGACAAGCATAGGATGACCTTCCTCATGTGGTCTCCTCATGAATTTTAAGTTTCTCATAAGGGTCTCATGTAATGCATCTTGTATCTAGACGGTTCACATACTAATCATAGATACATCATCTATCGCAACACAACCCACTATGATCACCATACCATGATATGAATCATTCACTCTCAATCATACAATGATACAATAACTATGAACCATGCATATGATATGCACATGACTTAGCCAATCTAAATTCAATCCGGGATTCATTTCGCTATAAGACTTCATGCCACAAGCATGCTTTTTCTCAAGAATTAACTACATCAAAAGGATGAAGGATAATTCTTTCAAACGTTTTATCAGACAAGTAGCGGGCAGACTTTGTAAGGGACAGAGAGAAACTGATGGAAATATGTATGAATTTAAACAAAACTAAATCATATCTATCATCTAATCTTTCATTAATAACCTAACCAACAAACTTAGAAAATCTAGCAATAACCTTAAGAAAATCCAGCAATAACCTAACCAATTTAAATCAGAAAAGCTAGTCTTTTATAGAGCTTTGAAGGAAAATCTAGCAATAAGTTAACCAACTACATCAGAAAATCCAGCAATAACCTAACCCTAAATCAGGAAATCTAATCTTTTATAGGGCTTTCAAGGAAAATCCGAACGCACATATATGCGTGTTCCTAATCTATGCACTCACATGTAACTATCAGAGGATTGGCTCTCAACCTCAGCTTCTATTTCCTTTTCTTCTTCTTCTTCTCAACTTCACACTCAACAAGAAAGAGAGTGCTGGAAATGGGATGTTGAAAGAGGGTTTTTATGTTTACGGACTTGAAACTGGTTTTAAAATTAGTTTTTTTTTAATCTAAAAAGAAGGTTTGGGAGGTGTTTTGTGATATTTTTGAGAAGTGTAAGCTTATGGTAACAATATAACAATGTTATTTAAGTAATTTGAAATAACGTATTCCAAGGATTTTAAAAACTTCGAGGTCATTTGAGTTATTTTATCAAAATATACATGTGCGTATCGACTTATAACTTACAATCCGGGTGTCCTATTGACATGTCATTTTCGCCAGCAACTTCGTAACTCAACTATTGTCACAACGGTTAGGCTCTCAGACCTAACGGATTTTGAAAATTCGTTGATGGGGCTCCGCTAGATAAAAGAAGGACATAATTGTCATTTCTCAAATTGTTTACTTTTAAGTCCGTATCTTAAAATTCGGAAATCGGGTTGAAATACGGCTTGCGGGTCAATAGTAGAACAACATTATGGTCAAGTCAAAACATTCTCGGGGCTAATGGACGTACAACCAACGGCTATCCAATGTACGAACCAGATTTCGGGGCCTTGGGTCTTAAATTACTCTCAAATTTCCTAATGGCTGTGAAGCCCTCTTTTTTTGTGGTGCTAGCTTGCACATGAAAACAAAATTTTGTTGTTTTCGTGTTCAAGGCTTCTTTCTTGATTGCAGGGCCATCTTGGTCTTAGTTCCTCTTCTTCATTACCCTGTTGTTACTATGTGACGAACTGCTACTGTCATGCACATTGATTGCATCACGGAGTTCCATGATTCCATGAACATCTCTATTGTGCATCTGGCTCAAATAAGGTGATTTTGATTGTTGATTTGATGGGGGTCACCACATGGATGACAATATCCCAATAGTCGGATTGTCTGCGGCCTCAAGGACTTCTCACTCAAAAAAGTCAAAACAGAGCAACGGTCTCCACTCTACATTCAATAGGCAGACTTGTAACAACTCGATGTTCAGAGTTTTCCAATTGCTTTTAGTTTTTGTGTATAGCCAATTCATGTGGTGGCCCGCCAGATGAAAATTCCAGATCACATACTTGTTTGCCACTTATGCAGTGAGGAAGAAACTGCTTGGAGTTTTATAAAAATGAGGCATGATATCTTCTTCATACTACATGGAAAGGAGAACTACATCCACCGATTTTGTTGTCTTTTTAACTTCCATCCATTCTAACCTTAAAAGCTCTTCCCCCTTGACACTTTTCAGGATGGCTACGTGCCATACCATTCAGCCAGAATTGAGTTGTGCCCTGCAGCAGCCCTTGACTACTCAAAGAAGGGACAAGTCTTCATGGAAATGCTAAACAACTGCCTGGACCAGATCCGTGCCTTGTCATCAGAGAAACGCACATTCATGCGCTGCGATGTCAACTTTGATACTTCCTCTCAGGGCAGGAACTTGAACACAATCATTGGCCGGGCCGCACATATTGAGTTCCTAGAAGCAGACATATTCGCAAAGTTCATAATGTGGTCTTTTACAGAATTCTTCTGTTGACTCACTGTCAAGACCTTAACCCCTGTACTTTATTTAAACTGTTAATCCTGCCTTGCTTTGACCTCCTCTCTCCTCTCTACCCATCACTATACCAAGTGTAAGTGAGCGACTCGAGGTAACATCATCTGATGCATGGTTCTACTTTTGAGTTGGAAGCCGACTTTCCTTGGAGTTTGTTGCTTGTGGTAGGAGAGGCATTGTAAAATATAGGAACAATTAGCTAGTTTTATTACCGCAAGAAATTTTTTTTTTTTTTTTTTTGTTCCTCCTGTTTTGTTGTGGGTTTTGTTAGAAATGTAATTTTAAGCCTGTGTAGGTAGTCAGACTTCACTTAGTGTGATTCAGCCATTGTTATGTTTATTAGGGTTGTGGTGGTGGCGCATTCAAATGGGTGAGGTGACCCTTCAAAGAGCTTGATTGGAACTCTAGAGAGGGGAAGCCATGTATTTGTTAGGCTTCTATAGCATCTTGGAACAACGAAGCTCTTAACTCATTTTCTGGAATAAACTTGGCATCTCTTTTTCCATTACCCTCTCTATGCATTGCTTACTAGGACCAACTTCATAAGATGCTTTTATTTGCATTTGTCCAGTCACTTGAAACCTACCATTGCTGAAAGTTCTCCAAAAAGCTCTTTTAAGGGCCACTTTGGATTCTTTTAGAAGTTTTCATGGAAATGTGAAGCTTTTGGGACATACTAGTGAAATGAAATATAATTGGAAAGAGATGTTTGAGAATATTTTCATTTTCATTAGAAATTTATCATGGAGAAGCTAAATGAAAATGCATTTTAATCATTTCTTTTCAAAATGGCTAGACTTGCTTCACTAGAACACAATGGCAGGTAAAGGCTCGTGATGGAAATGTAAAACAATTTATTGAGATAAACAATGAAATAACAAATAAAATTCATTTAGGTGGAAATGGAACATCTTTTGTGTTGGTATTGTTTGCCCTTAAAATCCAACTTGATTTTATTGTTGATTGGAACTTGATTAAGGGTTACCGTTTATGATGAATGGAACTTTGTCATTAGTGGCATTTATGATTGTATTCTTCTTTTGTACGATGATACAAACATGGATAATTTTATTTTATTTTAATGACTTATAGTTGATTGTTATAGGTTAACTCTTAGTTGGCTCAATTATTATCCTCGTCATCAAACAACTGCCAACAAGGAAGATCTCTGATGACCACCTGCATTGCGACCCATCCATGGTATATGCTTCTTTCGTGCTAGGGGCATACCAATTCTCTAAACCGAGTGAGATGCTGTCTAGACAGTCTGTCCAAGATGCCCGAATCCTCCCTTGAATCAATATGTTCGGTGCCAACTCCTGAATATGCAAACAGAATCACACCCTGGAGATGCACTAGCCTAAAAACCAGATTGGGCCAGATCGGGTAGTACGAAATGTACTCCTGGATGCCAACTATCAAAAGCCAGAAGCAATCGGCTGCACAGATAATGGGTACCCATTGCAACTGAGGGGCCTCCCAACAGACATCACGGTGTTGGAGCTCCTGGAACAGGCGGCAGTAGAGGGAAGAAAGACAGCAGGATCAGCAAGACCTTCCCAATGAATGTATGGGCAATGAAGGAATGAGGTGATACCAAGATGCTCCACAGCCAGTGGACTTGGAGGGACTCGGAAGACAACGATGGGAATCGGATTCTTGCATCTTGGTACTGATAGAGCCGATTGGTCCGGTCCTAACGGTGGCAGCAGCCGCATCGAAGGTCACGTCGCAAACACAGCAAACGACTGGTGGGAATGTGATTCCATACAACAGAATCTCAATCTCCTAGACAACATCACAATCAACAACCAGAAGTGTGACATAGTTTACCATGAGGCAAAGTTGACCAAATGACAAGACTATCGAACATGCAATATTGCTACGTGGACAGAAAATACAAGTCCGCATGGTTTTTTACAAAAAAAAAAAACATTTGAGGGTCATCCTCAGTGTTGTACAAACGAAAGGACCAGCCCCTACTCGCTGATGTGATTTGCCAGGTCAGTCGCCTCCTCCCGCATCTGTGAAGCCCTTAGGCTCAACAAACCAAATGGAGAATGTGCCTCTACCCTTGCTCCTGGTCCCACATCATCAACTCCTGAGCATCGTGCCTTGCGACCCCAGCCGTGAACTCCTCTGGCGTTATGATTTTCCAGCGGATGGGCTCCAGAGGAGGTGCACCTGGTACCCAAGGAACGCCTATAAGCTACAAGAAGAGGCGCTCCCTGTAGGCCACAAATCGGAAGGAGATCTCCAAAGCTGCCAAAGTCTCTGCCTGGTCGAAGACTGAGGATGAGTGGTAAGGGAAATGCGGTAAATGGTTGCGGAAGTCATCAGGACTGAGAGAGAACAAGAACACCCTGAAAGATTTCGGTTTAGAACACCATACCCTCGAGAAGTCGAGGGCATACCGTTCTATGCAAACTTTAAATATCCGGACTTCCATAAATTCAATGGAAATGGATCCTCATAAGAACATCCTATGCATTTCATATCATGCTCTGAACTCGGAAACCTATCTCACAAAATTCTCAATTACCAAATCCGGCGCCGACAGCCCCTGTAGTACCCCATTCTCGGCTCCCGGCACCCATATGCTAGGTTACGATCCTAAAATCCTAAAAGGAGAATTTTCACTATATATATATATATATATATATATATATATATATATATATATATATATATATATATATATATATATATATATATAAAATAATGAAGCATAACCAAGTCACAACAAAACAACATCACCAGATATTCACTATATCAAAGCGTTTAAGTACAATGCGGAAAAGAAAATTTAACCGTAGGATAAGGTAGACGATTTGGATGAAGGCGCTCTTAGTGCAAGCCTAAAAAAGGGAGTTTCCTTCTCTCGCATGCCTCTTCATCACCTCTCCTAAGGATGCGGCGAAAGCCTTTTCACATAAAATTCTTTAACCGGGATGCTAGGTGGGTCCTACCAAGATGTTAATGATAAATCCACACCGTCTATACATTTTAAAAAATAATTTTATGATATGAACCCAAAATTGAGGTAGATCAAATTCTCAAGTGGGCCACACGATGTTGATTGAACTCTCACCAATAAAAAATTCCTAGGGCTACTAAAATTTTGGATCAAGCTGATAATTACTTTTTTTCTATCATCCAGGTTTGCATGACGTAATCTACAAGTTGGATGTTAAATAAATATCACAGTGGGCCCTAAAAAATATTTAATGGTGAGAATCATTATCACCACTGCTTCCTATGGTGTGGTTCACTTGAGATTTGGATCTGCCTCAGTTTTGGGTTTGTGCCCTGAAATGATAAGGAAAAATGGATGGACATGGTAGATTTCTCAAAGACATCATGGTTGGCCCCACCTAAATTTTCAATGAAATGTGCAAATTGCTAGCGTAATTAGGGGCAGATTTGATTTCGCATGAAAGCCTTTCGCAAGAAGTCACTGCGCAAGGATGCTGGGTGGGGCCCACCACCATGTTTTTGGGAAATATACTCCATTCATCTGTTTGTCAAGCTCATTTTAGGAAAATCGACCAAAAATGAGGTGGATCCAAAACTAAAGTGGCCACACGAGAGGAAAAATTGAAGAAATAAATACCTACCCTTGAAACCTTCTTGGGCTCTGCCTTGATGTTTATATGTCATCAAAGCCGTTTATATGTCATCAAAGCCATTTATAAGGTCATTAACACAGGAATGAAGAGAAAATACAGAAAATTTATCCTTAAAAAAAGCTTTTATGATCATAAAAATGTTTCAACGGTTCTCACTGAAACCCTACTATTTCCTCTCATGTGGCTCAGTCAAGTCTTGGATCCACCTCATTTTTTGCCGCCTATCCTAAAATTAGCTTGCAAAACGGATGAACGGAATATATTTTCCAAAAACATGGTGGTGGGCCCCACCCAGCATCCTTGCTCAGGAACTTCCTGCCAAAGGCTTTCGCATGAAATCCGTGACACGAATCGGATTCTGGCGCAGGTTGAGGAGCCGGAGACAACTGGAGTGACGTCACCAATTACTGTGTGCCCCACATGATGTATGTTTTGTATCCCCACCGTCCATACATTTTAGGATATGGTCCAAAGAATGAGGTAGATCCAAGGCTGGGCTGGACCCCACCATAGAAAACAGTGGTAAGAGTGACGCCCACTGTTGAAACCTTCAAAAGGTCCATCATAATTTTTATTTGAGATCCAATCTATTCATGTGTTAACGCAGACATGAAAGAAGGGAAAACACAAATATTATCTTGATCGAAAGCTTTTGTGGCCCTCGGAACTTTTTAATGGCAGGCATCACTCTCCCCACTATTTTCTATGGTGGTGTCCACTAAATCTTGGGATCTGACTCATTCTTTGGATCATGCCCTAAAATGATCTCCCCAAATGGATAGGCGGTGTAGATACAAAACATACATCATAGTGTGGCCCACAGAATTTGGTGACGTTCACTTCGTTAGGAAGTCTGTGGACACGAATTGCCTGTTCCTCCACGAGCAAGAAGTTCATGGGCAGAAGCTTCATCTAACGCAGCCTCCGTGAGAAAACAACTTTGTCCATTAGTTTCAGCATCACTTATGAGGATTTAATTCCAAAATTGAGGTAGATCTCAACTTCTACTAGGTCAAACCACATGAAACAGTAGGGATTGATCACTCACCATTGAAACCTTCATGGGGCCAAATAAGAATGGATTAGGCATTTTTGTTATATATATATATATATATATATATATATATATATATATATATATATATATATATATATAAAATTCGTGATGGATATAACACATACATCACGATGGATCCCACGGAACTGGATGACGTCATTATGCTACTCAAGCGGTCAGTAGCTAATCTGCGTCCAGTAATTTCTCGCCAAATCCGCACTAATCCTTTTACATATACTCTCTCTCTCTCTCTCTCTCAAGATAGAGGCTTTGAAAACTATACTCGGGTTTTCATTTCTCATAAGTTTAGAAATCCATGCACCTCCTGCCTCTTGTTTTAGTTTGACCGCTTTAACTCTTTTGTCTGACTCTTTTTCTCTGTTTTAACCTTAATTACCTACATTAGCCACATTCAAGTGTTTTTTTTTTTTTTTTTCACAGTAGGACATTTTGAACTGAAAAAATATTTATTGGTCCTACTTTAATGACCAGGAATGTTCATCCATTCACATCAAGCATTGTACTGCCTTGAGCATCATATGACTCTTCAAAATATGTCCTTAGCAGCCTGACCGCTATGACCTGTTTATTTCTCAAACATTACTTGAAACATTTCAAGATTTAAGTGCATAAATCCCACTGTTAAACAAGTCTTGTTAACTAAAAGCAAACACAGCAACAGCCTAGCACCAAATCCATGGGTGCTAGGCCATGGGCCCACCAAAACCAATGAACAAACTGTAATCCTCTAATATGTAAACCAATGAAAAGAAAAACAAAAAACGAAAATGACATCTGTAGATACTTGAACTACTCTTTTTTCTTCTTTTTTTTCCTGCTCATGTTGGGGACGATTGAACACAACCTCTTCAATTTTCTTTTCCTACAAATTATAGATATTTCCCAAACAATAGAAAAGAAATTGATAATATTTGAAGCACACCAATATTTGAGAAAAATGTTATTTCAATTATATAAACAAACCTTTTAATGAGGTTCTGTCTGTGTCTTGTTCAGTGTGCAGCCTGGTATATGTTAGGTGGGCTCCATTTCTTTTTGTCGGAGCCTGCCCGAAGGCCTGTATAGCTCTTTTTTATTTTCAATAAAGATCCAAGTGGTCTAGAGGGTTGAGGTAGGGGACACCTTGTCACCTAGCTAGCCTTTTCATTTAAAAAAAAAAAAAAAAAAAGTTCTATGGAGAGATCTGCGCAAATTTATGTTCTACTTTTTTCATTTTATTACTGCCAAGAAAAATAAACGAAAGAAGTAAACTCATATAGCATCGATCACTTTAAGAAACTTCTCGGTCGAAACCTGGATAACAAAAATGTCATCAGATTTATAGAATTTGTTTTAGAATCAAACAGTGTTTTCCTAATTAAAAAATTTACAATGCTATAATGTACACATAAATTAATGAAAAAATAGTATACCCTGTGCTCCATTCTCTATAACAGAAGTATGTGTATCACATAATGCTGGACAATTTCTTTTGTCATGCTTCTTTCCACGCTTACCACAACCATTGCATCTTCTTTGATCCTTTTGTTTAACAAAAAACCCTTTTCCCTCTCTGATATCATTCTCTTTCCGGTTCCTTTCGTTTTGGCAGGTTTTGGATCATTGATTTTCATTTTCTGCTTTCTAGTTGGCTTCCTTGCTGGTTTTCTTATAATTTCAGCACATGGTTCCGACTCTATACTTCGAACATCCCTTAAAATGTCATACAACCTTTCCTTAGCCAAGAGATACCCTTGTTTTGAGGAAGACCCTTCATCGACAAGTAATCGGCAAATCTGAGACAAATCACTGTGACGTAGTGAGAATGAATCATCACAATCTGGCTTGATTGCTACCTCATCGTTGTCGTGAACAGAACCTACTCTTGCATACCATGTCGTAATAGAGAGAGAGCTGAGAGAGAGAGAGGTGACGTCACTCCAGTCGTCTCCGGCTACTCAACTTGCGCCAGAATCCAATCCGCATACACCTCCGTGGTGACGCGGATTTCATGCGAAAGCCGTTGGCAGAAAGTTTCTGAGCAAGGATGCTGGGTGGGGGCCACCACCATGTTTTTGGAAAATGTATTCCGTTCATCCGTTTTGTAAGCTAATTTTATGATAGACGGCAAAAAATGAGGTGGATTCAAGACTTGACTGGCCACACGAGAGGAAACAGTAGGGTTTCAGTGAGAACCATTGAAACATTTTTATGATCATAAGAGCTTTTTTTAAGGATAAATTTTCTATATTTTCACTTCATCCTTGTGTTAATGACCTTATAAACAGCTTTGATGACATATAAACATCAAGACGAAGCCCAAGAAGGTTTCAACGGTAGGTATTTCTTTCTCCAATTTTCCCTCTCATGTGGCCCACTTTAGTTTTGGATCCACCTCATTTTTGGTCGATTTTTCTAAAATGAGCTTGACAAACGAATGAATGGAGTATATTTCCCAAAAACATGGTGGTGGGCCCCACCTAGCATCCTTGCACAGTGACTTCTTGCGAAAGGCTTTCACGCGAAATCAAATCAGCTCCTAATTACGCTAGCAATTTGCACATTTCGTTGAAAATTTAGGTGAGGCTAACCATGATGTCTTTGAGAAATCTACCCTGTCCATCCATTTTTCCTTATCATTTTAGGGCATAAACCCAAAACTGAGGCAGATCCAAATCTCGAGTGGACCACACCACAGGAAGCAGCAGTGATAATGATTCTCACCGTTAAATATTTTTTAGGGCCCACCGTGATATTTATTTCATATCCAACCTATAGATTAGGTCATGCAAACCTGGATGATAGAAAAAAGCAACTATCAGCTTAATCCAAAAATTTGGTAGCCCCAAGAACTTTTTATTGGTGAGAGTTCAATCAATATCGTGTGGCCCACTTGAGAATTTGATCTACCTCAGTTTTGTGTTCATATCATAAATTTATTTTTAAAAATGTATAGACGATGTGGATTTATCATTAACATCTTGGTGGGACCCACCTAGCATCCCAGCGAAAGAATTTTTTGTGAAAAGGCTTTCGCACCATCCTTAGGAGAGGTGGTGAAGATGCATGCAAGAGAAGGAAACTCGCTTTTTTAGGATCGCACTAAGAGCGCCTTCATCCAAACCGTCTACCTTATCCTACGGTTGATAGGAAGGTTCGCACGTCATGACGTGAGAACCGGTGCGTAGGTGAGCGTTCTTTTATATATATATATATATATATATATATATATATATATATATATATATATATATATATATATATATATATAATAATGAAGCATAACCAAGTCACAACAAAACAACATCACCACATATTCACTATATCAAAACGTTTAAGTACAATGCGAAAAAGGAAATACAAGTATGGATCAAGTCTCCAATAGCTTAGCCGCACGGTCCTGCCTCAGTGTTGCTGCGTCCTAACGTCACCTGCACGCAACGGTCGTACATAAGCTTATATAAAGCTTAAAGGGTGGTGTATGTGTATGTATAATATATGTGTAAAAATACTAGCAAGTCCATGAATGCTATATAAAAATGCTGGCAAGTCCATGAATACTATCAGTCATACCAAGGCTATGCGATGTAAGGCCTACGTAGCCAAATGTCATATCCAAGAAACAATGCAAGCATACCAGTCCTTAGTTGGATCCACATATTAGTACAGTTCCTCTCTAGACAATTACTGGGGTCTAGTACACTACGCCAGCTTGTCGCCCCATCTAAGCATGTAACTGGGCAAGTGGAAGAGACCTCACTATCCACCTGCCAATATCAGCCCGGCTCGTTGATAGCGGACCCATTCCTCAAGATGGTCAAACTCAGCCTAACATTGCCCCCTCTCCTCGGGCAGGTAAGGCCACACTCCTTTCTAACCGACCACGACACGGCGGGAGACGCGGCCTTCTAGTATTCGGCACTCCAGCGCTCATGTATCCACTCGATCTCGACGTTGAAGTAACCTCTGGTACCATAAGGGTTTAGGGACTTTCACTCAAGGACATCCATAGCGCCCATATGTTTAAACCAAACATTTTCGGTATCCAATCCTACCATCCATGATATGCCTATGGAGGCCACAGTGTTCACAACCCCAAGTGTATGGTCGCGATGTAGTAATAATCTCGGTAAGACCAATGTCAAATCCACTGAGACTGAACTTTGTACGTGTTCTGAAAGTAACTAGAACTAGAACTAGAAGAAGATGTAATCTAAATTAGGAGAATTTAAAAGGATAATTGTAAATATGTAACTAAAACTTATAAAATTCAAAGGTGAGAAACTAAGGTTTCCAAGGATCCACTTGTAGAGATCAGGGAGATCTATGCTTGATTCATGAACACAACTAGAATCATAGTCTCATCTTCATCCAATTAGAAGATATTTAATTAAAAATCAAATCTGAACTTCCTTTGATCCAGTTCTCAATGACTAATAGGTACGAGAACTTGAAGTGATTCCATCACAAAATCGTGCCCATGAGATAAAGAAAACAACAGAATTTACCAATCCACAACCAATCTGAGAGAATTGTGAATGTTAGGAAGGATTCCATCATCCAACCATGCCCATGGAACGATGGTAAACAACAGGGTTCCTAATTTCACAATCGCAATAATGAAAAGAACATACTCAAAGTTATCACAGATCTATTGTAATTTAAGTCACAACAAACCATTAAAAAGTACGAGTATTCCTTATAATCAAACTAGAATCAAAGTCAGTTCAACTTAAACATGAATTAAAGCCATAGAAAAGATCTCATCACGCTGCAAGCTTCACCTCTTAGCCCTAGCTAAGAGGTTTAGCCAATCATAGACATGATTAACTAACAAAATATTAAAGGAAGAAAACTAAAGAAGAAGGAGAAAAATCTTTGAAGCCGACCATCCACTCTCTCTCTCTCTCTCTCTCTCTCTCTCTCTCTCTCTCTCTCTCTCTTTCTCACGTCCACTTTCCCATCTGATGCCCCCTCTCTCTCCATGCTCTCTCCTTTTATAACCGTGGTGTAGGTCGGTCGGCTGGAGAGAACTATACGCAGCAAGAGGTGGTGGAGCTTGCGCATTCCTCTCCTTTCGCAGTGAAACCGCTAGACGAGTTGCATTTAAAAGGAGTTTGGGGAGAAAAACCATCCCTTCTGCTCAAACTGACCACGTAGGAAGGGTCATGACCCCCTTATCCATATTTTGGACGGTCTGGATCATCGATCCGACCATGATCAAGGTCACACAATGGCCCACAGTGGGCTGGGCGACATCTGCACGTACCTGCTACGAATTTTGGAGTCGGTGGCATCAATGGGGCACATGATCAGCGTTATCTGAAAAATTCACTTCGTCCATTGGATTCACCTCAAAATTTCAGTTAAGGATGGAATTTTTTCTCGAGTTTTGAGAGGCCCATATCTTAGACCGTACCGTTCCGTAGGCTTCTGCGGTCCTCCCGATTGAATTTCGACAACCCGCGACATGTAATCGGCATTTGCGTGCAACCCTAAGTCGTATCCCGTGTTCTAGAGTTGGCTCGAACAAAGACTTGTACCCTTGCGGCCGCACCATCGACGTAGTTACGATGCCGCATCTCGTGCGTAGAGGTAATACCCGGGCCAGGAGATGTGGGCCCACGTTCAGTTCGAGAAAAATGCCATGCGTTGCAATCTCAAGAGAATATATCTCATCAATCAAGTACACATCACACATTAAATGTCAAGTACAACACCATCCCCAAAGTCAACTCTCTCTCTTATAACCCTTACCTATTAAGTACACCCATCACTCACCCATCTCTCTGTCTTACAACCTCTCTTTCTCATCTCTCTCTCTTTCTCCCAAGCAACCCAACATCCAAGCATTCCATGGGAGAAGAGAAAAAGCTAGTGTGACCCACCTTCCTACCACCCAATCCCACCCTCCAAAGATCATCTTGATCGTTGAATCGCATCCCCCGGAGCTCTAGAATACGTTGGCGAAAAAAGGAAGAAGAGATCAAAGGTGGGTGTTCATAAGCATTTGGTTTTGATGATTTGAGGGCCCACTTATGGTGGGACCCATCTTGATGTATGCATTGTATAGGGAGGGCACATAGTGGCAGGGTCCCTCCCCTTCTCACGTCTCTCTCTCTCTCTCTTTGTGTGTTGGCGTGTGGCCCACTTGATCTACGCTGCACAGCTGTGGACCCCACCAGATGTATGCATTTTATATCATGTTCGTCCATTCGTGGGGTGTGGACCCCACTGATTGATATGCTTCATCCATACTGTCTGTCTGTGGGAACCACCACGATATATGTGTGTATTCATGTCATCCGTACATCGGACGTGGACCCACCCGATGGACGTGTGTATTCACACCGTCCATCCAATGAAGTAGATTCAAATCTACGGTGGAAACCACCCTAATGTAAGTGTTTTATCTGCATCAAACATCTGACAAGCAGCACCTAGCTGCTATTGTGCAAGACGTCAGCAAGTTAGGTGGGTCCACCAGCATGATGTATATGTTTTATCAAGGCCGTCCATCATGTCGGACCCACCTGTTTAGCATGTGTGGTGATCCACACCATCCATGATCGAAGAAGATCCAATTTCTAGTGGGCCACACATATAATGTATGTGTTGTATCCACCGTCTAGCAGCTGGATGGGGGTACACATCGTGATGTTTCTGTTATATTCAAACCGTCCACCCATTTGGAGGCATACCCCACCCTACAAGTGTGGGGGTGGGACCCATCTTGATGCATTATATCTCCCACCGTTTAGAGAAGTCTGGACGGTGTTGCAGGCACTGTGATGTATGGTTTCATCTGCACCGTCCCTGGTTGGGACGGTGAATCCCCACCATGACGTATGTGTATTATTCATACCGTCCATTTGTTTAAGAGGGCATGGCCCACCCGACACGTGTGGGGGTGGGGCCCACCTTGATGAATGGATTTTGTATCCACACCATCCATCGCTGGACGGTGCAACACGTGGAGCCCAATTGTGATGTATGGGTCTTATCCACTCCATCCAACAATTTGGACGGGTGGGACCCACCTCTCACGATGTATGTGTTAGATCCAAACTGTCTATCCATTGTGGACCCACCTTTGATGTGTTTTAGATCCAAGTCGTTCACCTGCTGGGTCCCGTGCAACGGGCAGCTGCTGTTGCACTGCACATCAGCAGTTCTGTGGGCCACACCTCGATGTATGTGGTGTATGCACACCGTCCAACAGATCTGAACGGTGGACCACACCTAGATGTATTTATTATATTCACATCGTCCAGGGGGTGGGGCTCACCCTGGTACCCAAGCCGTCCACTTGTTTTACTAGCATGGACACCACTATGATGTATTTATTTCATCCACACCATCCAGATTGTGCTAGACGGTACTAAACAATGTTTGGACAATGCTGATTTACATAGACGATGTTTGGATAGTACTAGTTTACATAGATAATGTTTGGACAGTGCTGATCTTTATTAGTGAGCCATGTGCCCCATAGAATGATAGTGTACAGTGATACGCATGTTACACATGCAACTATTAAAATGATTTTTGTTGTAATCTAAGCTCTCACTTGACGCCCATTGGTGCGGCCCATCCATGAGGCCCATCTTAATGTATTTGTGGCCCATCCGTTAAGGCCCACCTTGATGCAATTGCAGCCCATGTGATGAGGCCCATTGTGGTGTGTATTAGGCAATGGGACGTGGCCCATTGTGATATATTTTCGGCCCATAATAAGGCCCATTGTGGTGTATTTTCGACACATTTGGTAAGGCCTATTGTGATGTATTTTCGGCCCATTTGGTAAGGCCCATTGTGATGTTTTCAAGCCCATTTGGTAAGGCCCATTTGACATATATGGGGCCCATGTATTGCGGCCCATTGTGATGTACATGAGGTCCATGAGCGAGGCCTAATGTGATGCATATGTAGCCCATAAGTGAGGCTCATCATAATGTGTATTAGGCCCTTGAGAGAGGCCCATGGTGATGTATATTGGGCCATTGTGTGAGGCCATGGGCCCACTATACGTTTGACTCTATGTGGGCCACTCCTTGGGAGCAATGTTGGTTAAATGTCCACATTGATGGGCAATGATTGTTTAATGTCCTCATTGTGACTGTCCCTTAGGCCTTGTTAGGCCCATTCTCGCTGATTCCAATTATCGAGGCCAATTATCAAGACCAAATCCGATTGTCGAGGCTGATTGTCAAGGACGATCATCGAGGATGGATGTCGAGGCCAATTGTCGATGCCGATTATCGATGTTAATTATCAGTGCTGGTTATTGATACCGATTATGAGTATATGACAGCATAACATCATGATACATGACCATACCTATCATCTGCATGTTTATTATGAGATGTGATTGACCATTGCATATGCCATAGTACAGATGGTTTATGGGACTCCCTGATAAGTGGAGTTATCCCACATGAGCGCACGGTATGCGCAGGATTGGACTATGTGACTTATGCATCTTGCATTGTGTGATTGTGATTACTGTACGCCCTAGCGACATCAGGGCTATGGCCTCCACAGGCATGTCGTAGATGGCCAGATGGGACATCGAAAATATTTTTCTACATGGGGTGCCATAGATGTCCTTAGATGAAAGTTCCTGAACCTCCGAGGTTAGAAGACGCCCCAACATCGAGATCAAGTGGATACATGAGCGCATAAGTGCTGAATACTAGTAGGTCATGTCTCTCACTGTGTCGTGGTCGGTTGGGAAGGGGTTATGGCCTTACCCGTCCAAGAGTAGTAGGCATAGTTAGGCCGAGTTTGATCAGCTCATAAATGGGTCCACTATCAATACGCCAAGCAGATATTGGCTGACTACTAGCCAGGAAGATAGTGAGGTCTCTTTCACTTGCATGGTTATGCGTCCAGTGGACGACGATTGCATGTAGAGTGTACTAGACCCCAGTGATGATCCCAGAGATATACAGTACTGATATGTGGACTTATTGAGCAGGAGTTGCATACTCAACATTTCATTCATTCATTCACTATCCACTCGGGCTGGTAGTGCACAACTAATTGATATGTGTACCTTCACAATGGCCAGGATTTCGGTTGGGGTGCGCGACCAACCTAAGATCATGAGTCTACCACATTGAGTCTGGCTATCCAAATTTATGTATGGGACTGGTTTGGATAGAAGTCCTTTTTGATGGACCCCATAGCTTTTGATACTACATACTATCATCCCGACTTCACAATCTAGCTTGGTCATTTCATTCGCACCACATATTGTATATTGCATTACATTCACGACATATGACATTTTAGATTGCTATGTTTCTGCATTTATATGACCTAGATGATGCTGATGGTATTCATAGCTCTTTCGAATTGCATATTATATTGCATCCTCGGTATATGATATTTGGCTCATTATGTCTTTGCATTGCATAGCCGACCTACATTACTTTCTCAGTATATGACATTGTCTTGCTATGTCTTTTCATCGCATATCCTGGATGAGGTTGATGATATTTTTATGGACTTGCCAGTACTTCTTTTTACTCTGATATCTGTGTGTTTAGTACTTACCTTATGCACACACTTTCACCACCCTCTAAGTTTTTTATAAGCTTATGCACGATAGATGAGTGCAGGTGGCGTTAGGTTGCAGCCTTGAGCTTGGAGCGTGCAGCGGTCATCTGAAGCTTTGATTTTCAATATATGTATTTCCCTTTTAGCATTGTACTCAAATGTTTATATTAGTGGTTATGTGATGATGATGTTGCCTTGTGATTTAGGTATACTTGTGGTTATGCTTCTTACGAAATAAATGTATGTTGAAAAATCCTCCTTTTAGGATCCCAGGATTGGAACCTTGTGTATGGGTACTGGGAGCCGAGAATGGGGTCTACAGAGGCTGTCAACGCTAGATTCGACAATCAAGAATTTTATGAGCCCAATTTCTGAGTTTGGGGCGTGACAGGTTTGGTATACCTTAAGGAATCAAATCAGTTACAACTTCTTTGAACGTTGCAGGATAGTCTTCTTGTGATCGCTGTGACTGGCACGTGCACATGCATGGTTACAAACAGTCAACATGGGTTTGACCGGTTCGACTCCCTTAACAAGATGGACAGTTTGGATCATCCACATGGGCCATAATGATGGCCCACAGCCATTCGCAAGATGACGTCATCCGTCTGGTTTCCAAATTCGGGTGGGATTACGCGAGTCAGCGGACGCTGACCGTTCTTGTTGGCATGGTACACAGTGAGTGCACTGTCACTATGTACACTAGCCACATGAAGTGGGGTCCACCTTAATGGGTAGAGCAGATCTAATCCTTCCTTTCAATTTTTCATCTAATTTAAGGGGTGGAGCCCAAATTTGAGGCATATCCAGAGATCAGGTGGGCCCTTAATCAGTGATTTATGGTTGATCTTTCTGTTGGACAACTTTCGTAAAGATCCAAAGGTTAAAATTTTACATATACGGTTACTTTATGATCCTCAGGCCAAATATAAAGTTTCGTTTCAAACAGATAGTGGGAACCCTGTTATCTTGCATTCAGGACGATTTTCAGGCTTCCTAATCTTCAATCACTTGGTTTCCTCGAATCTTTGGCATGTGAATTCTTCAATCTCGATCTCCTAAGATCTTTCCCTTACCTTGGTAATTCTTGAGCATCAAATCTATGCCTTTAGTACCCTTTTCAATCCAAACTCTTAAATTCACCTTGCAACACAAACATGATTAAAATAGAACGTTAAAAATTATCATGTTCATAAAACTAAATAATAACTGATGTCTAATATGTAATATTTGACCCTTAACATAATCCTCAGCCAGCATTTTACTAGTCTTGAGCAAAGTATGTGAAAAATATTTCGAGAATTACAAGACAAATTTTTTATAAACTCTAGTGGTTTTTTGAAAAACAATCTAAATAATAGAATTCTAAGATGCATCAATGTTAAGTCGTATTTTCTCCTAAACTCGAGCACTCGGTAAACTTCATGGTCAAGTTCAAAGATTAATCCATCAATTAGAGCAGTTCTAAACATTGAGTTCCGTAGGTGTATAGTGCAATCTCAACTTATCACAATTAAAGGTACAATCGTCAATTTTCATGATAACATTGATAACCAAAAGAGCATTCCAGATAACCTAACCTAAATCGAAACTTGTCTTACAGTTCAGCCTTTTTATTATTCTGGCTTTTGATTTTTCCATCGATGGCTTCACGCTATGTCAACCTTTTTAAAGATCATTAATAGGTATCCGTTTTCGATGACAAATGTTTTTTGAAGTTAGGTATTCTCCTTTTGTTTTTATTTTTTTATTTTTTTATTTTTTATTTTTTATTTTTATTTTTTTAACATGATGGATAAATTCCCTAGTTTAGTTTCTTCCATGCTTAATGATTACCAAGTTGATACCGAACTGAAACCTTAATGTGTAAGCTAGATGTGACATGTGAAAGCATGACTCAACAAAAACTTCTAATCATAGATTAATAGTTCGACTTAACTGTGAAATCTAACAAGCGACTGAATCCAAGAGTCATAAATCACGAACATTAAGTATCTTATACTTCTAAATCAAGAATGGCCTTCAAAATCACTTTAAGTCACAAAATTTTTTAGAAAAATTTAAAAAAATTTCACAATTTTTGTTCAAGACTGAGAAAGTACTGATTAGGTAACCTAATCTCCCATCCCCAACCTAAAATCTACATTGTCCTCAATGTAAAAGATATGAGCATGCAATGTACATGAGACAACGAAAGTAAAGGAGAAGTGATGGAAAACTAGTACCTGATGGAGGAATTTTTGAAGCTTTTTCCAAAGGATCTCAGCATGAAGATGGGTCAGCATAAGAGTTAACCCAACACAAAGCAAACTATCCTAGAACAAATGGAAAGCAACCTATCCTAAACAACATAAAGCTGACTATCCTAAAACGGTATAAAGAAAACTATTTTAGAATAAAAAATAAAAACCTAACTACACCTCCATCAGACTAGGAGGTAATCCTGATAAACAAGATCGATCAGAGGTATGGACATGTCCTCTGAATCAAATTTATTCACAAATGGCTTTAATCGATGTCCATTTACTTTAAACTCATTGTCATTGGTTGAATTCCGAATCTCGACAGCCCCATGAGGATAAACATTAATAACAGTGAAAGGGCTGGTCTAACGAGATCAAAGTTTTTCTGAAAAGAGATGTAATCGAGAATTATACAAAAAGACCTTCTGACCTGGTGTGAATGATTTCTGAAGAATGTGTTAGTCGTGAAATTCCTTCATCCTATCCTTATAAATTCTCGAGTTCTCATACGCATCATTCCGGATTTCTTCGAGTTCATTCAATTGAAGTTTGCGTAGTGAGCCAGCGTTGTCCAAATTGAAATTCAGATTTTTAATCGCTCAATAAGCTCTATATTCTAACTCTACGGGCAAGTGGCAAGTCTTCCCACAGACAAGTCTAAAGGGAGACATTCCAATAGTATTTTTAAATGCAGTACGGTAATCACATAAAGTATTGGTGACCAATCCTTATGGTCAAGGTTAACCGTTTTTTCCAAGATGTGTTTAATTTTTCTATTGAAAATCTCAGCTTGTCCACTTGTTTGTGGGTGGTATGGAGTGCTCACTTTGTGAGAGATGCTATATTTCTTCATTAAATTCATGAATGACTTATTACAAAAATGTGAGCCTCCATCACTGATGATAGTTCGAGGCTTCCGAACTGAGAAAAGATATTTTCTTTTGAGAATTTAATGACCGTTTAATGGTCATTGTTCCGACATGGAATCGCTTTGACCCATTTAGTGACATAGTCTAATACTAGCAAAATGTATAGATTTTCAAAGGATTGGGGGAATGGTCTCATGAAATCGATGCCCCAACAATCAAATGCTTCTATAATAAGAATGGGGTTCAAGGGTATCATATTTCGATGAGAGAATGCTCCCAATTTCTGACAATGCTCACAAGCTTTGCAAAACTCACGAGTGTCCTTGAACATAGTGGACCAGTAAAAGTCATACTACAGAATCTTGGCCATGGTCTTTTAGGCAGAAAAGTGACCACCACAAGCCTGAGAGTGAAAAAAGTAGATAACACTTTGGTGTTCATTTTCTGGTACACCTCCTTAAGATTTGGTCTGGGTAATATTTAAACAAATATGGATCAGAAAAACTTATAAACCTCGGTGAAATTTTTTTTCTTATCTTGCGCAGTCCAATGTGTCGGCGTGAAACCTGTAGTAAGATGATTAGCAATATTAGCAAACCAAGGTGAATGGGTGACTTTGAACAATTGTTCGTCAAGGAACATGTCATTAATATGTGTCGTCTCAAGGGAATTATGAAGATCAAGGCAGGAAAGATGGTCAGCCACTACATTCTCTACTCCCTTTTTATCTTTTATTTTCAAATTAAATTCTTGGAGTAGGAGGATCTATCTAATCAGGCGGGCTTAGCATCATTCTTAGAAAGAAGATACTTGAGCGCCGCATGATCTGTGTAAATGACGATCTTGGATCCGATCAAGTAGGACCTAAATTTGTCCAAAGCGAACACTACAACTAAGAGTTCCTTTTCCGTAGTAGAGTAGTTCACTTGGGAAGAATTTAGAGTTTTACTTGCATAATGAATAACATAGGGCTTCTTGTCTTTTCTCTGGCCTAACACCGCCCCAAGAGCATAATCAAATGCTTCGCACATAAGTTCAAAAGGAAGTCTCCAATCGAGTGGCTGCATGATATGTGCAGTGGTTAACATGCCCTTAAGCTTAATGAAAGCTTCTTGACATTGCTTAGTCCACTCAAATGGTGCATCCTTTTAAAGTAGATTACATAAATGATGAGAGTGATGACTAAAGTCCTTTATGAATCTCCTATAAAAGCCAGCGTGTCCTAAGAAGGATCGCACATCTTGTATGTTCTTGAGTGGAGGTAGGTTAGAGATAAGATCAATTTTAGCTTTATCTACCTCAATTCCCTTGGACGAGATGATATGTCCAAGGACAATTCCCTTACGAACCATAAAATGACACTTCTCCCAATTGAGTACCAAATTCTTTTCCTCACATCGCTTCAGCACATTTTTAAGATTCTCTAAGAAATTGTTGAAAGATGGACCAAAGACAGAGAAGTTGTCCATGAAGATTTCTAGACATTGCCCCACCATATCAGAAAAAATACTCATCATGCATTGTTGAAAAGTGGCAGGGGCATTACATAGTCCGAATGACATCCTTCGGTAAATAAAAGTACCAAAAGGACATGTGAATGTGGTCTTTTCCTGATCATCAGGGGCTATCTCTATCTAGTTGTAGCCCAAATACTCGTCAAGGAAACAGTAATATGAATGACCAGCTAGCCTTTCTAAAATTTAATCAATGAAGCTTAAAGGAAAGTGGTCCTTCCTTGTGATGGTATTCAACTTTCTGTAGTCAATACACATTCTCCAACCAGTAATAACTTTAGTTGGCAAGAGTTCATTATTGGCATTGGTTACGATGGTGATTCTAGACTTCTTGAAAACTACTTGAGTTGGACTCACCCATTAACTATTAGATATAGGGTATATGATACTCACATCCAATAGTTTAAGAACCTCGGCCTTAACCACTTCCTTCATATTTGGATTTAGTCTACGTTGTGATTGTCGAGAGGTCTTCGCATTATCCTCGAGATAAATGCAGTGAGTACAAACTGAAGGATCAATTCCCTTGAGGTTTGCAATCAACCATCCAAGGCCTCCCTTATGCTCAATGAGAGTAGATATGAGCATACTCTCCTGTTTTTGCTCAAGGTGGGAAGAAATCACTACCGGGTATGTCTCATCTTAACCTAAATAGACGTATTTCAAATCTAAGGGCAACAGTTTTAAGTCAAGCTTTGGCGCCTTGAGGCTAGACGATAGAGGCACTACTTCAGTTTGGGGCAATTCTTCAAATTATGGCATCCACCGGTTAACTTCAAGTACTGGCGCGGTATCAAGCATGACACCTATCTTCCTAATTATATCATCATCTAAATCATGAAAGTGGGCCAAGCACGTCTATAAAGGGTCAGAGGAATAGGTCAAAAGTTTTCTATTTTCCATAAAAAGTCAATCATGTTAATGTCATGGAAATCGTCATCATCCTCTAACTGTTTGCCTGTGTTGAAAAAGATATTCAACTCCAATGTCATATTTCCAAAAGACATACTCATGACTCCATTGTGTTTAAAATGGCAAGGAATGGGTGACCAAGAATGATGGAAATTTGAGTGCTCATGTTACTGATGGGTTCCATATCCAGGATGATAAATCTAGAATTTGTCAACCTGGACCAACACATCCTCAATTATCCTTCTCGATACATGAACTGAGCGATCAACAAGTTGTAATGTGGTTAGGGTGGATTTCAATTCACATAAACCTAACTATTTATAGACCGAGTAGGGAATCAGATTTACGTTTGCTCCTAAGTCAAGAAGTGAGTGCTCAATTCGATAGTTCCTAATTACATAAGGTATGGTTGGGCCACCGGGATTTTTGAATTTCTATGGCACATCTTGTTTCAGGATGACACTCACTTTCTCAGTTAAGAAGATTTTCTTTTGAATATTTTACCGTCTTTTAATCATTCACAAGTCTTTCAAAAATTTGGCATATAAAGGTATTTTTTTAACCACATTCAGTAGAGGAATATTGACCTTCACTTGTTTCAATACCTTTAGAATGTCTTGAGAGTTAGAGAGAGGTTTTGGTGCAACCAACCGTTGGGGGAATGGGGCAACCGGCTTGCCTTGAAGTTTCAGTTCTAATTCTTGTGGAGTAATGCTAGGTCTATCATTGTTGTCCTCTTCCAGGTCCTTAGGTTTTTCAGCCCTAACCGGAATGGTCTTGTCAATGGTCTTCCCACTCCTAAGAGTGGTGATAGATTTAGCTTGCTCTATTTGGTTTGAAGAGCTCGGGTCGTTAACTTCGTATGGTGGTTTTGGATTGGGAAGAGGTTGAGCTGGAAGGCTCCCCTTATTCCCAATCGTATTCCGTGTGTCAAGCCCTTGTATGGCTTTTATAAGGTCTTGAAAGGCTTGTAGCATCCCCTAATTGAAAAGCTCTTACTTTTGAAGATGTTTTAGAACCGGATCCTCTTGAGGTTTCTCTTAATTTGGAATTTGGTTGAAGAAACCATAAGGGGTAGCCATTTTTTCATTCCTCCAACTGAAATTTAGATGATTTCTCCAACTGAGATTGCATGTATTGGAAGTAGGTCCATTGAAAGGTCTTTGATAATAGTTTGTAGCATTAGATTGCTCATTCAACACGTCTTGAAAGGTAGGTATTGTCGGACAATTTTCAGTTGTGTGAATGTTACAAGCACAAATACCGCAAACAGTTTCATTAACCTTATCCTTCTTTAATTCCATGGCCTTGACTTTTCTCATGCGATTAGACACTTTAGCATTAATATCATCTTCCTCTTTCAGAACGTATAATCCACCCCTTTCCTTTAATTGAGTGGGCCTAGAAGTGATGCTTGATTTTGGTAAGTATTCCATGATTGTGCATTTTTAGCAAGTCTGTCTAAATAATCCCACACATCATCGATGTTTTTATTCATGAATTCCCTATTGCACATTGTCTCGACCAATTGGCACATGGAAGATGTCACTCCATTATAGAAAAAGTGTGTAATGCGTCACATTTCAAAACTGTGTTGTGGGCATGAACTGAAAAGATCCTTAAACCTTTCTCAACATTGGAAGAATGTTTCATCCTCCTTTTGGGCGAAGTTCATGATTAACTTTCTAAGGGTGTTTGCCTTATGATATGAAAAAAATTTCTTTATGAACTCCCTTATCATGTCATTTCATGTGCCAATAGATTAGAGACGTAGTGAATGCAACTATATCTTAGCTTTCTCTTTCAAAGAAAAGGGAAAGAGTTTCAGTTTGATCATATCCTCAGACACATTAGGAAAATATAACTTAGTTATAATCTCGTCAAACTCTTTCAAGTGCAAATATGAACTTTCAGATTCAAGTCCAGGAAATTTTGGAAGGAGTTGGATCACCCCTGGCTTAATATCCGTATGTCCCGTATTTTCTGGAAAAACCATGCATGTAACATCCCAAAAATCGAGGGTCGAGTAGAAACCCAACTCTCGAGTTTCAGAACGTCACTTATGCAACATAGATAATGATAAATGCATGTTGTCTATAGAATGTCATTAAACAAGATTGAGACTAAGCTAAAACAACATATCATACTCCAGAGACAATTAAATTAGCAAGAAAAAGACTGTGATAAATACATAAAATATATAATTAATTGTAAGTCTCCAGAGTGTGAACATGTTACCAGGTTAATTAAATACATGTATACTCCAAAAATGGAAAGAAAAGAATATACATGAGTGCTCCAAAAATATAAAATGACAAGTGTCAAGGCGTCTAATCAACCTCCCTGTAATCCCGTCGATCAGAACATGCATAAAGGAGGGATCCTCCTCATCATCATCAAGTCCATCTCCGCTTCACAAGCAGCGCCATCATCTGAAACTAAAATAGGGACTGATGGGTGTCCGGAACACCATCCCGTAACGTGGGAATGAGTAATTAACTCAGTGGAATCATAGAGCAAGGATTAGCATGTTATCAAATCAATCACGCGATAATAGTAAAGCAAAGAATCAAACATTCCTAGATACTGTTGTTAATGTATGCATGAAATGACATGATAGATGCCCTCACTGACATACTCCCTCATACGACACCATCTTACGCCCGCGGCATGCTTACATTCCTCAGTGCTCCACATCTTCCAGGTACATGCAATGCAATATAGATAATGATTACAGAGTGGTTATTAGTCCTTTTCATATAGCCAGATTGGGAAACTAAGGTACTTTCCTTATATCAATCCCAACACAGATCCTGTCTAGGGTCGTCACTCCTAGTAATCTCATACGATGTTATATTTGTAGGTCGCTGCAAGGGCTACCAGGGCTGTTGCTCGCACTCGTTGCACCGCTCCCCCATCACCTTATCAATATAGGCCTAATGTACTCTTATCGCTACGGAAGGGTCGTCGCCTCCCGCAGACTCAGAATACGCTTGAGGTCACTACAAAGGGCTCGTCACCTGATCAGTGTAGGCCGACAGCAAGAATATAGTGTCTCATACCACCATAATATGTTCACGAGTTTGAGTTTCTCACTGGTCACTATGGGGAGGTTTGTGGCCCCAACGTAGGCTGACAACTCGACCATGGTATCCCATACCACCATGCCCGGCTCATGAGTCTTTATGGATCAAGGTACCATGGTTAACAGGGTTTTCAATGGTAAGTTTAGTACCCTAGGTTCAAGCAGTTATGACTCATACATGGTGAACATACAATGGCCAGTCGGGTTACTTGATGGGCTCGACTAGTACAAGCGCATCTCAAGTCGAACGACATGAAGTGCATGAAACACTTCGTGTGGCCTAACCACTTCCGCCGACTCAAAACACGACTCGCGTTCATCGACGCGTCCTTCATGGAAAATAGAAGCCAACCACGAATTCAATCTATTACCGACTGCCTGGACTAACGTATAGCCCCAAACACTTGAATATCAACATCAGTAATCATATGAGAGTAACAGAAATGAAATACAACAATGTAAGCATGTTGACACATGTTATAACATACAACTTAAGAAAATCATCCAACACATACATTTCATGTATATAATGAAATCAATACATATAGCCAACATGATGGAAATCATTTACATCAGCATATTACTTGAGAATTCAATCTCAAAACTCATTCACAACACCATCTACTCAACACATACTAATACAACATTTATACAAACACTTAGCCTACCCACTTTAGTCTATATAGCGTATGTCGACTCAAAGTGCTCGTTTGGGAGAATCTCTTTCCCAAACAGATTATGCACGCATTCCTAATATCCTAACACGACAAATAACCATGGCAAATATTTCAGCAAAATGTGGATGTAAACAATATTTTCTACAAATGACCTAAAATGCCCTAAATCTCATATTTTCCATACGTTTACGAAATGGAAAACGGACAGCATGTTCTATATGTTAAACGGCGTTGCCGTTGATAATCTATTATTAAACAACATTGAAAGCTTTGAAATCAGTCAATCAAAGCGTCTAAAATCCTCACCTTTTGCCCTAGACGTGTATCGATTCGAATAGAACATCTACGCTTTGTCAACGGCGTAAATGCGACCTAATGCACAAGTACATAAGCTACTTTGCCATTTGAATCGAAGGAATCCCTAAAACAGCAAGTAGTTAGGATTTTTTCTTACCTAGAACGAAGTTGGAATCGCCAAAATAGCGATGCAGGTGGGTGGCTTTGGCATGTGGAGAGCATGGAAGAATCCCTGAAGAAATCACCAGCTTCTCCCTCACTTTGTCTCTCTTTTCTCTCCTCTCTCCTAGGGTTTTCCCCAAATTCGTATGGGTTAGAAGGCTAAGGGTTTAAACCCCTTTTATAAGCCCGAGCATGACCAAACTAGACTCCAAGTCAAGGTATACTTGGGTTATAACCAAATCGGGACTTTTTCGATCTAAAAGAGCGTTTCGGGAGGTCCCCTGGCCGAACGCGGTCGGACTTAAGCTCATGCGTATCGGATCTTGCTCACCCAAAATTTTTAGACCGGTAGAGTTCCCAGATCGCACGTGGCGGACCAGTTTCAGTTCAGCGGTCACGGAGACTCGATCGAGAATTCCGAGTACATTGACCTGAGTGAGAAAATTTTCCTGATCCAAGGGTGTATTTGGGTCAGATTCCGACGGTCTGAATGCTTATACTGATCCCGCAAACGAAACGTGCAAGATTCATTTAAATCATATTTAGATTTTTATGAATTTCACTCTTTCTTACACTCCTCGCTCCATGCTCAGTACAATAGTCTCAGAACATCGGTTGGGCTTGATTTTTGAAATGATTGTCAAGTCCAGCTAAGCGGTCATAATCGTCTAAGATTGTAGATATCGGACTTTCGACGCGCGGTCTAAATCAAATATGAAGTTTCAAAGGGTTCCTGAGAACAAACCGATTTAGAGTTTGATCCTGGATTTCAAGGTATTATAGCGTCATTGATTCTACAAGTTTTGGGTCTTGCAGAACGTATTTAAAGCTATCAGTGCTAATTTCGTAGGTAATATAGTGTAGCGACGACTAATTCACATTAAATTCTAAAGAATTAGGTTCTAAATGATTTCTTTGGCTTTGGAATTGGGTTCTGAGAGGTTATTAAGGTGTTATAGTTGGCCCATTGCCTAAGGACGTCTAATCTCAGGTTGGCAAAAATTCGGGGTGTTACAATGCATGAGGGTGTGCTCACGCACGCCGGTTGTAAATAATCTCACAAAGTACGAGGCGGGGGTTCCTGATGCACCTCATTCTCATCCTAGACTTCCTCAGTCCTAGGTTGAAGTTGTTCATTTACTGGTTGATTTGCAGCCATCACTTCAATTAACTCTAAGGATCTCGAGTGATGTCTAATCCTGTGATGGATAGATAACCCCTCAATCAATCCTCCTTCACTTAAAAGACGTCGAATGTTATCATGGACCCACTTGGGCATGAAACACTCTCAGCCCTCAATTTAGATTCTAACCTAAACCTAAAAGAGAGAAAGGAAATAGAAATCTTAGAAATAGAAAGAGAGAGAATTAGAAAGAAGTTACCAAATTAGAAGTTTCTATGTTAGGATCTTGTAAAAGAAAAAGGAAAGTGAATTAGTTTCTTAAAAAAACAACCTAGCTTTTGAAAATGAAAAAGGAAGGTTTCTAAAAATTAATTAGGAAGGTTTCTAAATCTAGAAATAGAAAGAAAAGTTAGTTTTTAAAAATAAATTAGAAATAACCCTAATCTTATCTTATCCTATCTTATCTTATCTTATCTTATCTTATCCTATCTTATCTTATCTTATCTTATCTTATCCTATCCTATCCTATCCTATCCTATCTTATCTTATGTTATCTTATCTTATTTTATCTTATCTTATCCTATCTTATCTTAGAATTAGAAAATAAATTAGTTTCTAAAAATGAAAAAGGAAAGTTTCTAAAAATAGAAAATAAACCCTAAAAATAGAAAATAGAAAAACCCTAATCTTAACCTAATTCTAAAACTGGTTAATCTCAGAAAAAATGCAACCGTTAATCCCTAGCAACGGCGCCAAAAACTTGGGTCGCGATGTAGTAATAATCTCGGTAAGACCGAGGTCGAATCCACAGGGACTAAACCTTGTATGTATTTTAAAAGTAACTATAACTAGAACTAGAAGAATATGTAATCTAAATAAGGAGAATTTAAGAGGATAATTGTTAATTATGTAACTAAAACTTGTAAAATTCAAAGGTGGTAAACTGGGGTTTCCAAGGATCCACTTGTAAAGATCAGGCAGATCTATGCTTGATTCATGAATACAACTGGAATCAGAGTCCTATCTTCATCTAATTGGAAGATATTTCATTAAAAATCAAATCTGAACTTTCTTTGATCCAGTTCTCAATGACTAATAGGTATGAGAACTAAAAGTGATTCCATCACAAAATCGTGCCCATGAGACAGCAAACAACAGAATTTACCAATTCACAACCAATTTAAGAGAATTGTGAATGTTAGGAAGGATTCCATCATCCAACCATGCCCATAAGACAATGGTGAACAACAGGGTTCCTAATTTCACAATCACAATAATGAAAAGAACATACTCAAAGCTATCACAGATCCATTGTAATTTACGTCTCAACAAACCATTAAAAACTACGAGTATTCCTTATAATCAAACTAGAAGCAAACTCAGTTCAACTTAAACATGAATCAAAGTCATAGAAAAGATCCCATCATGCTACAAGCTTCACCTCTTAGCCTTATCTAAGTGGTTTAGCCAATCATAAACATGATTAACTAAAAAAATATCAAAGGAAGAAAACTAAAGGAGGAGAAAAACTATTTGATGTCGGTCGTCCACTCTCTCTCTCTCTCTCTCTCTCTCTCTCTCTCTCTCTCTCTGTTGCTCACGTTCACTTTCCACATCTGATGTCCCCTCTCTCTCCATGCGCTCTCCTTTTATAGCCGTGGTGTAGGTCGATCGGCTGTAGAGAACCCTACGCAGCAAGAGGCAGTGGAGCTTATGCGCTCCTCTCCTTTCGCAGTGAAACCGCTAGACGAGTTGCGTTTAAAATGAGTTTGGGGAAAAAACTATCTCGTCTGCTCAAACTGATCGCGTAGGAAGGGTCATGACCCCATTCTCCATCTTTTGGATGGTCTGGATCATCGATCCAACCTTGATTAAGTTTAGGGGACTCCTTGTGCGATAGAGTTGCCCCACATGATCTCGCTGTATGCACAGGTTTGATGCATGACTGGATGGTATGATTCATGTATCTCGCATTTTGTGTGACATGATCACTGTACGCCCTAGTGACACTAGGGCTGTGTCCTTCACAAGTATATCGTCGATGAACATATGGGACACCAGAAATGTTTGGGACTCAGTATATGGACACTTTGGATGTTCGTGGGTGAAAGTCCCTAAACCCCCGTGGCCAGGGGATGCTCCAACATATAGACTAAGTGGATACATGAGTGCCCGAGTGTCGAATACCAGTAGGCTGTATCTCCCACTATGTTGTGGTCATTGGAAGGGAGTGTGGCCTTATCCGCCCGAGGTAGGGATAAAGCTAAGCTGAGTTTGACTAGCTCATAAATGGGTCCGCTATCGACGTGCTGGGTAAATATTGGTAGACTATTGGCCAAGCGGGTAGTGAGGTCTCTTCCACTCACCTAGTTGCGTGTGATGGGGAAGCAATCTGGTGTGGAGTGTACTATACCCCGGTGATATCTCAAAGATGTATGGTACTGATATGTGGACTTACCGAGTAGGAGTTGCGTACTTAACATTTAACTCATTCATTCATTCATTCACTATCCACTCGGGCTGGTGGTGCGTAACTGAATCATTATGTGTACCTTCGCAATGGCCATGATTTTGGTTGGGTATACGACCAACTTGAGATCAGGACTTTACCACATTGAGTTTAGCTATCCAAATTTAGGTATGAGACTGGTTTGGATAGAAGTCTCTTGTGATGAAGCCCACAGCTTATGATACCACGTACTATCATCCCGACTACACACTTCAGCATTGTCATTTCTTTTGCATTGCATACTGCATTGCATCCTTTACATATGACATTTCGTTTACTATGTCTCGATATTGCATGGCCTAGATAAGGCTGATGGTATTTGTGGACTCATCAGGATTTACATATTGCATTGTATCCTCAACATATGACATTTGGTTTATTATATCCTTGTACTCGAATTGTTGATGTCAAAATCTGGTTGGCTCTCTCCCCCTACGTCGTCTTCGTCTCAATGTGTCACCCCTGGAACCTGCACCAAGAGAACAGGTAAAGGTGACCCTGGCTAAGTCAGGAGACCCTCCGATGCCTAAGTCAAGACAAGGAAATCGGGGTCTAAGTAGAGAGTAGAGGAGAGAGCACTTGCTATTGCGTACCTATAGACATGGTGTCATGTGCTATTTATACTTGCCTTTAGAATGGCTTGGATCCGATAATCTTAGCACGATCTAGGGGATTCTCGAATCATGGAGATACTGCCCATAATCTGCTAATCACGTAGCATATCAGGCAAGTAGTGCGTATCTGCGAGCGAAGTTATCGACCACGACTAGTAATTGCAACTTCCGCATATGAGGTATGCCACCACAAGCCTACTCGGCTCGACTCATCCTACTATGGAACAAAAGATGCGGCTTCTAAGTCGAGCGGTATTCGACCCAAACGTCAGGTCGGATCCATTGTGGTTAGCGAGGCTTGCCGTTTCGAGCATAATACAGCTAGCTGATTATAGGTCATCCGATCGGAGTGTGAAAACCGTTCCGAGCTATACCTTAGCTGAGTCGGTTGGCTCGGACGGGTCGTGCCTCCTGCTCGTTATTGTCGGGTGATGCTGAACCTGGTCGGACTGGGAGTGCCTTGGACGTCATGACAGTGAGTCGGCCCGGACTAACGTTTGGACGTGTGTTTTATCATGAGCACAGATCTCCCCATAACAGAAGCCCCCTACTTTTCGAGTCTGCTCGCAGACTTGGAGAGTACCCATGTGAGAGATCTCCTGCTCATAATGCATTGATGACAGAATTTGAATTCGAAGCATCAAATCCCAAGATTATGCAGGTGCGAGTCGCTTTGATCGACGCGTGGCTACGGTTATGATTCCGAATCTCCTTCTAGCCAATGACAGGCTGCCACGCAGGTCTGAGGAGCCATGCACATGATGGCTCCCACTGCTCGGGGTTGCTTCGCATATCGCAGCACGCTGCCCGATGTCAGAGCCATACCATCGATTGAGTTTTTCCCCAACAAGGTGTGGCCACGTGTGCTTGAAGATCGGCTCGTACCGATTTGGCTGCAGCCATTATGGCTTGCCATTAATGCAGAGTCCCCTCGTAGCTATATAAGGGATCCCGAATTTTCATCTGTTACTTTACATTGTGAACCAGAAGAGCGTACCGGAGAAGGCAATTTCCGACGAGGCGATTCTGTTCGAATTTGAAGTTTTCAGCGGGCGATTCCGACTGATCTCCCTTTTTCGGTAGAGACAATTTTCGGTAGTCGTCCGGTGAGTCCTTTTTACTGATCTACGGCCTTCCTTTTCATAATGTCTTCTGACCTCGAAATGGTGCGTAAATATGCTGAGGACTCCGAGCCGGGGAGTTCGGAAGGTGGAAGTGGAGCTTCCGAAGGCCCCTTCTAAACCACACCCCTATATCCCCCGCCTTGGAGACAGAAGATGATGGGTGCTAAGGCTAAGCAGTCTAGCAAGAAGAAGGCCACCCGAGCCCACTAAGCCAACACTGATGAGGTCGCTGAAATGCCCGCGAGTGGACGCACCACGGAGGTTGTCCCGGAAAGTTCCGTTTTATCGAAATCTCAGATAGAATGGATCCGTTCGGAGTTTCAAATTTCGAACTCCGTTCGGATAAGGGCCCCTGGGCCTATGGACGTGGCTGGTGCTCCTACTAAGGGGAAAGTTGTTATCTTCCTCTGTACCGTGCAGTGCGGGCTTCGGCTCCCACTTCACCCCTTCATCAGGGAGGTTGCGGCCTACCTTGAGCTGGCTCTCGGACAATTCGCTCCCAATGCCTGGAGGGTGCTGATCTCCACCTTCATTATCTGGTGACAAGTGGGGAACTTTGAGCTGACCCTGGAAGAGTTGATGAGTCTATACCTGGTCAAGCACGACAGCAATGACCCATGGTACTACTTTGCAACCCTAATGGGAGGCACTGGCAGTGGAGCTCAAAACTTTAACAACACGGGTTTCGACCCATTTCACAAAATCAGGTCAGACTTTAACCAATATCTGTGCCGCTGCCTTTGTTTCCCTTTATTTTAATTGAAGTAAAGCTTCTCCATTTCCTTTTACAACTTTCCTGAAGGGGCTGCCCCTCCTCGACCCAGCTTAGAAGAACCGTATCGCGAAGGCTAGAGCTCGATCAGAGACGCTTCGCTCCTGGACGGACCTGATAACAGCGGACAATCTTTATCGGTCCGGGCTTTGCAAGACACAACCCTTTTCCACGTCCTTCAGTAAGTTATCTCAATCTTTCTGACGAGCTAATTTTTCCTACTTAGTCGTTGACACAGTCATTTATTTCGCAGGCATGGCTGAGGCGTCTGGAGCTCGGAAGAGGAAGACAGATCCGATAGCGGCAAAGCTGTTGAAGGAAGTCCCCCGGGTGAAGATCACTCAGAAGAAGGTCCCTCCTCGTGAGAGAGGATCTACTGTCGCGTCGATCTCTTTATCCCCTGCTCCAAGGCTCTCCGGCCTGACTCTTGCGGCGCCTGCTCACCCATAGACGTCTGGTGCAGCGCTGACCTCTGCGCGCCCTAGCGCGGTTATGACTCCTCCAGTGGCTCCACTTCCGGTGCTGGCCCGAATGACCCTGGCTGCACCTTCGTCGTTTCGAGCTCTGTTCCCTCTCGCACAACAGCCGTTCCGAGCCCTGCTCCTTCCACCGTCGTTCCCCCCCACCGCGGAGGCTCCTATTGTAGCCCCCAAGCCCCCTATTGCTATCCCTTTTTCCTCCAAACAGGAGGAGCCCATTAGAATGGCTGACAACATGCTTTCCCCTCCCAAGGTCGGGGGAGATGTCCGCGCCGAGGGCCAGAACTCAGCCGGTAGTAGGGTAGGGGCTGAGGAGGCTGTGGTCTCCCCCCAGGCAGGGACGAGTGGTGTGAGGTTCGAGTCAGGCTACCATATGGCCTGCTTGGCTCCGTGGGTTGCGAAGCATGCCCCCGAGGAGGACAAAGCTTGAAACCTCGGCAGGTCGGATAACTCCTTTCTGAATGACTTAGCTGTCGTATGCTACACCGTATGTCTCCGAGCGGATTCTCTCTTTCCTCCGTAACATCATTGTATATGTTTTCTTAGACTCTGATTCTCATTTTCTATTCAGGCTGTCCTGGTGTTGCTTTCGATTCGGGAGAGAGCGCGGGAGCATCAGAGGAGGGAGATGGAGCTTGAGGCTCTCAAGGCCGAGATGGCGGCTTTACAAGATGAGTTTGCCCTCTTAAAGTCTGAGCAAATTGAGCTGCGCCGGCAGCTTTCGGACGAGAAGGCCAGAGAAAGTCGGCTGCAGGGGGTTGTGGTCAACTTGGAGCCAGGGATCTGCTGTTGTAGGAGAAGGTGAATAACCTCAAAGCTAGCGGTGACGCAGCGATCACCGAGTTGACCCGCGCCAGAGCTCACGCGGATTCCTTGGCCGTGGAGACCACTTGGCTGAGTGAGGCCTTGGAATGCACCAAAGCTGAGGCAGCTGAAGAACGGACCCAAGCCATCACTCAGGCTGTGGAGGCTCAGCGGGTCAAAGATGAGGCTTCTCTGGCAGTGGCAGTTACCGCCGCGATTGAAGATTTCAAGACCTTCAAGGAGAGGGACACCGAAGTTACAATGTTTTACAACCGCAGCTTCGATGCTTGTATCGAGGCAGTCCTGAGTTTATACCCAGACCTCGATCTTGATCCTCTTCTGTCTGAGGACCCTGAAGACGCCCCTGTCGAAGTCGCCCGCTCGGATCAAGCCCCCGACGCCCAAGCTCCTCCTCCTATGTGAAGACATGTTTTACCTTTTTATTTTTTTTAACTGTTGATGTATTTTTTGTCCCTTTGAGAGGGATTTACTGAATGAGAAACATTTCCTTGGTATTTGTCCACTGTTGACTTGCGATGTCGTTTTGTGGTCGATCTGACCTCTTTACGGGTCTGTCCCTTTCATCATTGTTTAGTTGGTTCTCCGAGCTCCCTCGGCCCAAGTCCTAGTTAGGTCCGATCTTTTAGGGTACTCGGCTCGTCGCATGTCTGGCGAAGACTTTTCATTCTGTCGTATGATGAGCCGAGTACTCCATTGGAGAGTCGGGTCATTATTGGGCTTTTCTGCTCAAGGGGATGCCTTGTCGAACCTTTGTAGGATTAGTTTTTGATCCCTTAAAGGATCGGACCATTAAGTTCGTGCTCGTATTGATAAGACAATTGAGTAGACATTCGAAGTAGAATTGGAACTTTTATTAAGAGCCTTAAAGGCTAGTCGCTCAGAGTCGTACATTTTATCATGAGCCTTAAAAGGCTAGTTCATCATGGGTAGTAGATCTTCAGGTGCTCAGTGTTCCAAGGATGAGGGAGCTGATGGCCTTCGAGGTCGTCCAAGTGATACGAGCCTGATTTGGTAGATCTGACCACGCGATATGGCCCTCCCCAGTTGGGTCCGAGTGCTCCTGCTCCCGGTTCGGCTGTGTTTTGGAAGACCCGATGGAGGACAAAGTCCCCTGGGCAGAAGCGCCTAATCTTGACCTTTGAGTTGTAGAAACGTGCTACCTGCTGATGTCATGTAACACCCTGAAATTCGGGGGTTGAGCACAACTCAGCTCCTGAGTTCCAAAACATCACTTACGCAACATATTTGATGCAGATTGTATGTTGTCGGTATTAATGCATAAAACATGAAATAGATCGAGCCAGATAAGCAGACATAATTCAGGAATATTGAGAAAATGCAAACGGAAGACTTAAATACATATATAATTCAAAATAAATCCCCAAATGATGCGTGCTCTGCCCAGGGCAATATACATACATCTGTGTCTCAAAATACATACATGAACTGTTCAAAATGATCCAATACACTTTCCAAAAATAATCCCCGCTGGTCAGGACGAGGCTCACATGAACCCGCCTGAGAACTATATATATGAGAACGCCTCCTCGTCCTCGTCGAAGTCTGGCTCCGCCTCGCAAGCATCGCCATCTCCTGCAGCTAAGTCAGAGTCTGGTTGGTGTTTAAACACTGTCCCAGAATGTGGGAGTGAGTGATGAACTCAGTGGTACTATATAGCAAAAGTTAACATGTTATCAATCCAATCAAGCAGTAATGATAAGGCAGTACAATCACACAGGTCCTAAGTACTCTTGTTAATGCAAGGATGATATGAAGAATAATGCATGCCCTCAGTACTCTTGTTAATGCAAGGATGATATGAATATGATTACCAAGTTCTTATTAGTCCTTTTCATACAGCAGGATTGGGAAGCTAAGACACCTCCCTTGTATCATTTCCCAACATTGATCCTTTCTAGGGTCGTTAGTCCTAGGAATCTCATACGATATTATGGTTCTAGGTCTCTGCAAGGGCTGTCAGGGCTGTTGTGCGCAATCATTACACCACTCCCCCATCACCTTATCAATACAGGCCTAATTATATCCTCGAGACTGCATCAGGACTCGTCGCCCCTATGCGGTGTCAGGATAAATTCAAGGTCACTACAAAGGGCTCGTCACCAATCAGTGTAGGTCGACAGTAAGAATATAGTATCTCTTACCACCATAATCTGCTCAGAGTAGGGTGCTCACTGGTCACTATGGGGAGGTTTGTGGCCCTAGCGTAGGCCGACAGCTCGACCACGGTGTCTCATACCACCATGCCCGGCTCATGAGTCTTAGGGGATCTTGGTACCATGGTTAACAGGAGTTTTACTGGTAAGCTCAGTGCCTTAGATTCAAACAGTAGCGACCAAACATGGTGAACAAACATCGGTTAATCGGGTTAGTTGATAAGCTCAACTAAGCCAAGCACACATTGAGTTGAACGACATGGAATGCATAAGCACTCCGTGTGGCCTAACCACTGCCGAACACCCCAAGCACGAATCAGATTCGCTAAACTCATCTTATGTGACGAAAGCAACCTCAACCACTATTTACAGGACGTTTTTCGATTACCTGGACTGTAGTACAGCCCCATTCACATACAAAGCTAATAAGTAGCATATGATTCATATCCTGCATTCATTTGAATAATTATGAAATTTAACTTAAATGTAAACAGTACATGCTGGAAATCATACACACATGTAACAGGATTCAACTAAGTACACAATCCATGGAAGAAATCATACACTCATTTAGCAAGGATAACCTAAGTTACATGATTCATGGAGAGAATCATACACACAAATACTATGGTTGAAATCCATATCTCAACCACCTTAGCATGCACATAATACTAACTACCATTTCATTTAGACATTTAAACAAATACTTAGCTTACACTATTCAACATACATCACGTATGTCTACACTGTTGCAAATTAGGGCAAGTCCCCTCACCAAGGAGTTACCGCATACATATTAAGCATATCACAACGATAATTTGTCATGGCAAGCAAATCAGCAAATTCCATACGCATACGTGTATTCTAACATATACATGAAATATGGTATTTACAATACAAAGTATACGTAAGCGAAAGACAAAATGGATAGCATATTTGGCATGTGTAACAGCAAGCACAACATGAATAAATCATTATCTAACATTGAAAGGGTTGAAAACCATAACCTAAGTGTATATAGTTCGCACCTTAAACCAGAAAAGACGTATTTAAGACGATTCAGACGATGTGTCTTCGTTAACGACGGATACGCTACCTATGGCATGAAACAGGTTAGCTAGAACTCTACTTCAGCTAGTCTAAGCTTCAAAACAGGTTAGGGTTAGCTTAACTTACCCATAAATGGAATCAGAATCGTCGGAAGAACGATTTAAAAATGTCGGTTCAATGTATAGATGCACTAGGAAGAATCCTACGGAGTTTCACCTGATTCTCCCATACTTTCTCTCCTTTTCTTTCTCTTAAATCTAGGGTTTGGAAAATTCGTATGGGTTAGAAAGCTAAGGGTTTAAGGCCCTTTTATAAGCCTAAACATGATGAAAATGGACTTTAAGTTAAGGTATACTTAGGTTATAACCAAATCGGGATCTTTCTAATCCAACGGAGTATTTCTGGAGGTCCTCTGATCAAATGCGGTCAGACTTAAGCTCACTAGCATCAGATCTTTAGTAAGTTAAGTTTTCAGTCTGATCGGATATCCAGATTATCCGTGGCGAACTAGTTTCAATTCAATGGTCACCGAACCTAAATCAGGGCTACAAGCTCTATGACATGAAAGGGCCAACTTTCCTGATCCGAGGGTAAAATTTGGTCGAATTCCAATGGTCAGAACGCTTAAAAATAACGCGCAAGTGACACGTGCCAGATTTCATAAAAACATAATTAATTTTCTAAAAATCTTCATTTTCCTACTCTCTTTACTCCGGACGCAAGAAAATGATGTCAGGACACCGGTTGGGTTTAATTTTTGAAAGGATTGTCAAGTCCAACTAAGCGGTCATAACGGTCTAAGATTATAGATATCGGACTTTCGACGTGCGGTCTAGATCCAATACGAAGTTACAAAGCATTCTCGGGAACAACTGGGTTTAGAGTTGGATCCTAGATTTCAGGGTATTATAGCGTCATTGATTCTACAAGTTTTAGGTCTTGCAGAACATATTTAAAGTGAACAACACTAATTTCACAACCAATCTAACTTAGTGCTAATTGACTTATGCTTGATTTCTAAGAGAATTAATCCTAAGTGATTTCTGATCGAGGTGGTACTCGGGTCTTGGTATGAAATTTTTTGAGTCGTTACATGTCAAGCAACCGCTCGAATCTTAGAAATATCT
Source organism: Magnolia kwangsiensis (assembly GCA_037074715.1). Taxonomy (NCBI): domain Eukaryota; kingdom Viridiplantae; phylum Streptophyta; class Magnoliopsida; order Magnoliales; family Magnoliaceae; genus Magnolia; species Magnolia kwangsiensis. The sequence continues at coordinate 35,242,556 of CM073587.1, read as the reverse complement.
CTGAGTTCTTCAAGTAAATCCATATTAGCAGCGATCTGCTTGGAGTTTTGATTTTCTTCGAAGTTCCTCACTCACGCCGTAGGGAGTCCGATTTCTATGGGCACCATTGCCTCCGAGCCGTAGGATAACGAAAATCGGGTTTCACCCGTTGAGGTCTGGGCTGTGGTCCTGGAAGCCCAGAGGATAAAGGGGAGCTCCTCAGCCCAGTTATCCTTCGCCTTTTCCAACTTTGTTTTGAGATGGTGCTTGATGATTTTGTTGACCGCTTCCACCTGTCCATTTGACTGCAGGTGCCGAGGCGATGAGTAAGCATTGATGATGCCGAGTCTTTGACATATGTCACGGAACTTGTCATTATCGAATTGTCTGCCGTTATCAGATAAGATGGTTCATGGGATTCCAAACCGACAGATGATATTTTTCCACATAAAATCAATCACTTTCTGCTTGGTGATCTTCGCGACAGGCTTGGCCTCGGCCCACTCGGTGAAGTAGTCAACCGTAACTATGGCAAACTTGACTTGTCACTTCCCTGTGGGCAAAGGACCAATGATGTCGATCCCCCATTGGGCGAATGGCCACGACCCACTCATGGGAGTCATTTCTTCCGCCGGTTGCCTCGGCACGGCTGTAAAACGCTAACACTTATCGCACTTTCAAACAAAATCCTTTGAATCCTGCTTAAGGGTTAGCCAGAAATACCCTTGACGGAGTATCTTCATGGCCAGGGCTCGACTACCGGAGTGGTTTCCGCAGATTCCCTCATGAATCTCTCGAATCACGTAGTCAGCCTCATCCGGTCGAAGGCATCTAAGGTAAGGTTGGGAATTTCCCTTCTTATACAACACTCCCTTTAATATGACGTACCGGGCCACCCTGACCCTAAGTCACCTCGCCTCTAACTTGTCCGAGGAGATCTCACCGGATGACAGATAATTAAATCGGGTCCATCCAACTTGGAATGGACTGGACAGGATTGACCTCCTCTGACTGGCCAATGCTCGGGTGCTTAACGAATTTGACGGGAACAAAACGCGGGATCTTTCCCTTAGAGGCCGAGGCAAGTCTTGCTAAGGCATCGACCCATGAGTTCTTGAATCTGGGGATCTGTCGGATGGTGCAACTCTAAAATTTCTCGATCAATTTCCTCGCCTCTTCTAGGTAGGCGATCATTCTGACTTCTTTAGCTTCATACTCCTAAGAGATGTGGTTTACCACCAGCTGTGAATTAAAGTGGACTTACAGAGTCTGAACACCCAGGCTTGCTGCCAGCCTGAGTCCGGCTAACAACGCTTTATATTCTGCCTCATTGTTAGAAGCTTTGAAACCGAGTCTGATCGCGTACTGGATTGTCGTTGAATCGGGTGCAACCAGGACGACACCGGCTCCTACTCCTTTAACGTTGGATGACTCGTCAACATAAAGGACCCATCTCAGATTCGAAACTGCTTCTTGGTCGCTCAATAGGACGGGCAGTGTCATCTCGACCTCCTTACTGATTTGTTCCTCACTCGGAGTTGTGAACTCGGCGATGAAGTCGGCTACAGCTTGACCCTTGATTGCTGTCTTGGGGCAGAATTAAATGTCAAATTCTCTGAGCTCAACAGCCCATTTGGTCATTCGACCCAAAACTTTGGGTCTCTGGAGGACCTGCCTCAGGGGAGAGTCAGTCAACACAACTATGGAATGGGCCTAGAAGTATGGCTGCAGTCTTCTGGCCGAGACGACGAGGTAGAGCACCACTTTTTTCAAGGATTGATATCTTGTTTCCACTGACACCATGGCTTTGCTCACATAGTACACGGGGTATTGCTTGCTTTCGACTTCTCTGATCAGAGCCGAGTTGACAGATGAAGCTGAAACTGCAAGGTAGAGGAACAAGGGCTCCCCTTCTTCAGGTTTAGATAAGAGAGGCGGTGAGCCCAAGTACTGCTTCAACTGTTGGAAGGCTTACTCACATTTCGGTGTCCACTCCGCCCTCTTGTGGCCCTTCAGTTGCTGGAAGAAGGGAAGACATTTATCTGTAGCCCTGGATATGAAGCGTCCGAGAGTTGTAACTCTTCCCGTAAGACACTGTATTTCCTTAATGGTCCGAGGTGAGTTCATGTCGAAGAGAGCCTTGATCTTATCCGGGTTGGTCTCGATACCTTGCTGATTAACTTGAAAACCAAGAAACTTTCCTGATTCAACTCCGAATGCACACTTAGCGGGATTTAATTTCATCCGATACTCTCGAAGGACGTTGAACGTTTCTCCGAGGTCAGCCAGGTGGTTGGAGGCTCTAGTACTTTTCACCAGCATGTCATCCATGTACACCTCCATGGTGCGCCCAATCTGTTTGGTGAACATCTGATTCACTAGCCTTTGATATGTTGCCCCAACATTTTTCAGGCCGAATGGCATGACCCGGTAACAGTATAGTCCTCTATCCATGACAAAGGTAGTCTTCTGCCTGTCTGGGGGATACATAGCGATCTGGTTATACCCGGAGTAGGCATCTAAAAATGAGAGTAGCTCATGTCTGGCTGTGCTGTCCACCAGTTGATCGATCCGGGGTAATGGGAAGTTGTCTTTAGGGCACGCCTTATTCAGATCGGAGTAGTCTACACAGACCCGCCACTTCCCATTGGATTTCCTGACGAGCACAACATTCGCTATCCAATCAGGATAATATACTTCTCCTATAAAACCCCCATCGAGCAGGACGGAGACTTCCTCAACAATGACTTCATATTGTTCGGCATCGAACGACCTTCTTTTTTGCTTAACTGGCTTATGATCTGGGTCCACATTTAACCTATGAACCAACACGTCAGGTGAGATCCCTGACATATCTACGTGTGACCATGTGAAGACGTCTCAGTGCTACTTCAAGAAGGCCAATAACTCATTCCTCAGCTTGGAATGCAATGATGACCCGAGTTGAATAGTTTTTCTCTGGTCTGATTCATTGAGGGGGACCTTTTCCAGATCTTTGACTGACGCGCTTCCTATCGATCCTCGGGGATCCAAGGCGTCCACTATGAGTGCCTGTTTGGCATCTCCCTTCCTCACTGCTATCGCATAACACCTTCAAGCCTCGTGTTGGTTACCTCGAAAATAATCAATCCCACCTTCAGCTGGAAACTTCATCATCAAATGGTAAGTTGAGACGACCGCTCTCATCGCGTTGAGGGAGGGTCGGCCCAGGATCACATTGTGGACAGATGGAACATTGACAACCAAAAAGTCCACCAAAAGTGTGACTTGATGCTGCCCTTCTCCTGTTGTTACTGGGAGGGAGATGGCTCCTTCGGAGATTACTCTCTCTCCAGTAAAGTCGTGTAGGGGAGTCTTCACGAGTCAGAGTCGTGACCGTGGAATTTCCATCTTTTCAAATGCCTCGGTGTACATTACATCGGCTGAACTTTCAGTGTCGACTAGAATGTTACCTTGTGATTTGCTATGGTCATTGTGATCACTAGCGTGTCATCGTGCGGATACTGGATCCCACGTGCATCATCTTCCGTGAATGTCAGGCTGCACAGAGTGACTTGGAGTTCCTTGCTGGGACGTTCTGCTAGGTGAACGTGGTGTTCCGACTCGGATCTCTGGGAATGGGCTTTTCGAGTCCTGTTTGAATCTCCTCTCCCAGCTGAGCCCCCAAAGATGATACGAATTTCATCGGGTTCTTCTGGGAGGTTTTTTGGCTGCTCTCGCGGTCGTTCCTCTCTCTGAGCGGACTTCTCTTTTTTAGTGTATCGACATAGATGCCCCTTACGGATGAGGGACTCGATCTCGTCTTTCAGGTCCACGCAATCGTCCAAGTTTTGACCATGGTCCCGGTGGAAGCGGTAGAATTTTTTCTTATCCCAGTGCTTTGGGTCAGCCTTCATGTAGACTGGCCAATTAAGTAGCCTGTCTCCTTAGATATCCAGCAGAATTTTCTCGACAGATGTATTAAGAGGAGTATAAGAATGAAATTTTCCTTCTGGCCTGTGGCTCGGTCGATGATCGTGAGAAGCGCGATCGTCTGCCCCTTTGCCGTTTAGCTGGGAGTCTTCGTTCCTGGGCCTCTTTTCTTTGTTTATCGAGTCAATTACCTGTGTACCTTTACGAGCATTGGTGAACTCTTCGGCATTAGTATACTTTTGAGCTTTCACCATGAAGTCTGCTAACATTTTCGGCGGATTCTTTCTGACGGAGAAAGCGAACTTTCCTTCCTTGAGCCCACTTAGAATGGCGGCAAGCACCATCTTATCATCATAGTCTTCAACATGCAGTGCTTCCGCTTTGAAACGATCAATGTAGTCCTTCAACGACTCTTTTGGAGCTTGCTTAATGGTGAGTAGGTGAGTGTTGGGTTTCCGACTTCTCTTACCGCTTATGAACTGCATGAGGAATAGTTGGTTTAATTCCGTGAAAGAGCCTGCGGAGTTTGGTTTGAGCTGACGATACCAAATTCGAGTGGACCCCGTAAGGGTGATGGAAACCCTCTACAAATCATCGCGTCCGTTGCGGTCTGGATTTGCATCCACGATCGATAGGCCTCCAGTGTTTAGATGGGTCTCCAGATCTTGAATACTGGATGACAGGAGGCATTCGAAACCTCTGCAGCATCACCTTAGCCATGATGGCAGAGGTGAAGGGAGGCTCGATCTCTTCCATCATTACCTGGATCGTAGCAGGAACCATCGATTGTTGCTACTTTTTCTCCAACGTCAGGAACTGGTCCTTTAGCTCCACAAACGTGCCTCCCACGGATCCTTATTTTCAGCAATGACCTCTGGGGTGTCCTCGATCTTCGGAGTTCTTCTTTCTCTTCTCAGTTCTAATTGATGATGGAGATTCGTGGGTGGTTGGGCGGATGTGGCTGAATGGACTGTAGTAGGGGCTCGAGTAGTGACGTTCCACGCAGATCCTTCAGCATGCACCGTAGGAGGATTTTGACCCAAACGTGGCACCCTCGAAAGCTGGGGAGCTTCAGGTCTCACACTCCTCGGCACAGAGCGAGTCTCCACGAACAGTCCCACCGGCTCGAGAACGGGCTGTTCCTAAATCGGGCGTGACTCTTGCTCCCTCTGCTGCTTCATTCTGTTTATCTCGTCGGGCAGGGCCTGCATCTCATTCTACATGGTGTGATATTTACTCAACCGATTGCGAGAACGTTGGGAAGGTCCTGGTGCTGACTCGGCATGAAGTGGTGATGATGACCGAGTCTGTTCGTTTGGTACTGGTTCCACAACTGCAGCTTTCTTTTTCCTCGACATTACTTAGAAGAAGGAAAATGAGAACTTGACTTTTAGTCTCAGTTTTCCATAGACGGCGCTAAAAAATGTTGATGTCAAAATCTGGAACCTGCACCAAGAGAACAGGCAAAGGTGACCCTGGCTAAGCCGGGGGACCCTCCGATGCCTAAGTCAAGACAAGGAAATCGGAGTCTAAGTAGAGAGTAGAGGAGAGAACACTTGCTATTGCGTACCTGTAGACATGGTGTCGTGTGCTATTTATACTTGCCTGTAGAATGGCTTGGATCTGATAATCTCGGCATGATCTAGGAGATTCTCGGATCATGGAGATACTGCCCGTAATCTACTGATCACGCAGTATATCAGGCAAGTAGTGCGTATCTGCGAGTGAAGATATTGGCCACGACTAGTAATTGTAACTTTCGCATATGGCGTATGCCACCACAAGCCTACTCGGCTCGGCTCATCCGACCATGGAACAAAGGATGCGGCTTCTAAGTCGAGCGCTATTCGACCCAAACGTCAGGTCGGATCCATTGTGGTCAGCGAGGCTTGCCGTTTCGAGCATAATACAGCTAGCTGATTATAGGTCATCCGATCAGAGTGTGAAAACCGTTCCGAGCTGTACCTTAGCCGAGTCGGTCGGCTCAGACGGGTCGTGCCTCCTACTCGTTATTGTCGGGTGATGCTCGAACCTGGTCGAAACGAGAGTGCCTTGGACATCTGTAACGCCCGTGAAAAATCCATACTTGGGCTCGAGTACCAACTCGACCCGAATTTGCGTAGAATTCATTCCTTTGGAAAATTTGACTAGGTTAGCTAGTGCAACGTTAGAATAGCTGGGAAATGGTCCCTGATCACTTTAAATACGTTCTACAAGGCCCGAAGCGAGTGGAACTAAGGGTGCTATAATGCTCTAAAGCCTCGGATCAAACTCTAAGCCGGTTTGTTCTCTGGACCACTTTGAATCTTTGTATTGGATCTAGACCGCACGTTGAAAGTCCGATACCTCCTATCTTAGACCGTTAGGACCGTCTAGCTGGGCTTGACACTCATTCCAAAAATCAAGTCAAACCGATTATCACAGGCTATTTCATTGAGCCCGGACCGAAGAGAGTGTGAATAGGGACAGTTGGAATTTCAAATTCAAATCTGGCACACAAATTTGACGCATCAGTATTAAGCATTCTGACCGTCAGAATACAGCCAAATTACACCCTTGGATCAGGAAAAATATCTATTACATATCACGAGACTTATAGGCCTGATCTTGGTGCGGTGACCGTTAAACTGAAACTGGGCCGCCACGTGCGATCTGGGAACCCAACCGGTCTGAAAACTGGATGTGTGCTAGATCCAGTATGCATGAGCTTAAGTCCGACCGCATTTGGCCTGGGGACCTCCAGAAATGCCCTTTTGGACCGAAACGGCCCCGATTTGGTTAGGCACCAAGTAAACATTGTTCCCAAGCCTATTTTGGGAATGTTTTAGGCTATAAAAGGGGTTGAAACCCTCACTCCTCTCTCCCATCCGAATTTGAGAGAAGCCCTAGCTTGGGAGAGAGAGAAAGAGTGAGAGATTGTGAGAGAGTGGGAGAGTTCTTCCCGCCACTTGTGCTACGTGTTGCACTTGCTTAAGCAACACTCCTCTACCGCTTTCCCCGGCGATTCCACCGCAATCCTAGGTAAGTAAAAACCCTAAATAGTTGGTGATTTGAGTTTTTCTTGTTTCCATAGCGATGTAGCTTATGGATCTTATGTATTAGGCTCCTTACTCGCCGTAGACGAAGCATATACACTCCGCTTCAATTCCCGAGTCTACAAGACACTAGGTGAGGATTTTAGACGCTTTGATTGACGGTTCCCAATACTTTCAATGTCGTTTAATAGTAGATTCTTGACGGCATCGCCGTTTGACATGTACAAAATGCTCTCCGTTTCCCGTTTCGTAAGCTAACGAAGAATATGAGATTTAGGGCATTTTAGTCATTTGTAGGAAGTACTGTTTGCATTCATATTTTGCTGATGTGATTGACATGGTTTGTTGTCGCATTAGGAAGTTAGGAATGCGTGCATAATTAGTTTGGCGAAGAGATTCGCCTAGTTGCACACTTTGGGTCGACATGCTATATGTAGACCTAAGTGTGTAGTGCATGTGTTTGTATAAATGCTTGTATTAGTATGTATTGAATTAAATGATGTTATTTGATACTTTGTGATTGATTTTTCAATTATTATGCCGACCTAAATGATTTTCTACATGTTGACAAAATGCATGATTTCATTACATGCATGGAATGTATGTGCTTGAGGATTTGCTTAAGTTGAATATGCATGGGAAGTATGCCTTGAAGATTTGCTTAAGTTGAAAGTTATAACATGTGCTAACATGCTCACATGATGTATTTCAATTCCAATACCTTGTATAGTAATTCCATAGATGTGTGGGACTTGACTTAGTCCAGGCAGTCGGTAACCGAGCGATTTCGTGGCTGACTGGTCATAGCCACGAACGACGCGTCGATGAATGTGATTCGTGTTGAGAGTTGGCGGCAGTGGTTAGGCCATGCGAAGTGTTTTACGCACTTCACGTCGTTCAATTCGATATGCGATCGCGCTAGTCGAGCCCGTCAAGTAACCTGACTGGCCGATGTTTGTTCACCTTGTATGTAACATAACTGCTTGAACCTAGGGTACTGAACTTACCATTGTAAACCCTATTAACCGTGGTACCTTGATCCACGAAGACTCATGAGCCGGGCATGGTGGTATGGGACACCGTGGTCGAGCTGTCGGCCTACGCTGGGGCCACAAACCTCCCCGTAGTGACCAGTGAGCACCTAGACTCGTGAGCAGATTATGGTGGTATGGGACACTATATTCTAGCTGTCGGCCTACACTGATCAGGCGACGAGCCCTTTGTAGTGACCGCGAGCGTATTCTGAGTTCACGGGAGGCGACGACCCTTGCGTGCAGTAGAGTACAGTAGGCCTGTATTGATAAGGTGATGGGGGAGCGGTGCAACGAGTGCGAGCAACAGCCCTGGCAGCCCTTGCAGTGACCTACGAAATGTACATCGTATGAGATTACTAGGAGTGACGACCCTAGACAGGATCCGTGTTGGGATTGATACAAGGGAGGTACCTTAGTTTCCCAATCCTGCTGTTTGAATGGACTAATAACAACTTGGTAATCATATCACCATAGCATTGCATGTGCCTGGAAGATGTGGAGCACTCTAGGGAGTGTGGCATGCCGCGGTCGTAAGATGTTGCCGTATGAGGGTGATCGTCGGTGAGGGCATACATCACGTCATATCATCTTGCATTAACAACAGTATTAGGACTTGTCTGATTTACTGCTTTACTATTATCGCGTGACTGAATTGTGAACATGCTAATCTTTGCTCTATGATTCCACTGAGTTGATCACTCATTCCCACGTTACGGGATGGTGTTTGCAACACCCACCAGACCCTGTTGTAGTTGCAGGTGACGATGAGATCCAGGAGGTGGAGCTAGATGATGACGAGGACCAGGATGAGTTCTCGTATATGCAGTATCATGACGGCTTCCCGTAGGTGACCTGGATCGAGGGGACATCAGTGGGACTTTTCTTTTTGAACATTATTCTTTTGTTATGTACATGTATATGAGACTCAGAGATGTAGTCATACTTTGGAGACAGTTGAGATTACTTTGTTTTTCCATACAGTGATATATATCTTGTTTAGTCTTCCGCTTGCTTTTATCACTGGATCTGAAGTATGAATTGCAGTTTTGGTATACTTTTACTCATGTGAATGCTTTAAATCAGACAACATTGAATCATAACCATTTTTGTTGCATAAGTGACGGTCTGGAACTCGGGAGTTGAGTTTATACACGACCCCCGATTTTCAGGGTGTTACAAGTTGGTATCAGAGCATGAATGAGAGTATACTGGGCCTGGGTTATGGTCTTGCGACGTACGCTGTCGCTTCCTTTGACTTAGGTGGGTGCGAGAAGGGTCTAGAAACACTCCTAGGATCACAGATTCGCCGATAGGCGAAGTCTATAAGGATCGATCGCAAGATCGAGTCTGTAACGCATCTCGGGTCGCGTAAAGCGACCCGAATCACTTCTAAGCTGTAGGAAGTCGGGTGGAGATGTCCTATGAGCGGTTTTAAACCGCGAAAGTGAATCCATGGGCCGTGGAATGACCACGACTTTAGTAATCAATCGCCAGGGCTTAAAAACCCCGTTTTGCCAAAAATTCTCAAAATTCCTTCTCTAAACACTTCAACCTTAAGTTCTTTCTTATCCATTTCATGTTAGGCATCAAACCTAATGTGAAAATAACACAAATTAGTACATTCACCAAATTTTACAGTGAATAGTAAAATTTCATGAAAAATGGCCATAAGGCCATTCTCACATCACTTTCTTTAGCAACTAAGGAGCTAGAAAGATGTACTGGATCCTTCTACCCCAAATTCATATGCTGCATCATATGGTTTGGTATTCGGGATTGCGATGTGGACCCGGAAAGCCCCGAACACATGTTTGGGCTCATAGGGACCAAAATATAATGAACCAAGGGGTGGGACCAACTTTTTTGGGGCCCTGGGACCATGGGGGACCAGACCCATGGGGTCCCGCTGGCCAACCTGAAGGTTGGCCGGCGATGCCATCGCCGGCCGGGCGATGCATCGCCGGCCGGCCATCTCCGATGGTGCTGCCCTTTGGGCGCACCCACTTAAATGCCTCCCCCATCACTCCTAGCTACCTCCCATCCCACGAAAACCCCTAAAACACCCCTCTCCTTCACAAACAGCCCCCTTGCATGCCCTAGATTTGATTTTCAGCGCTCCATTCCAAACCCCGGCGACCCAAACCCCTCCTAATCCCTTCCTTGGCCAAAACCGACCACCACCCATTGATTATTGGGTGTTGGCAGCCCCTTTCCTTGAAGATTTTCCCATTTGGAGCTCCAAAATCCCCCAAATAGTGCCGAAATCGTGAGCAGCTCCATTCCATCTTTTTGTTCTTATTTTTCCCTGAAACTATAGCCTTGGGAAGCTTGAAGCATCCCTCTACGACGCCTAGATTTCCTTTTGTCAGATTGGGCAGCCATTTCTCCGCATTTTCGGCGTTTTCCATGGCTTTCGTGGAAGCTATTTTGGGTCTTTTGTCGCTCTCATCCATCCTGTCTTTGATGGGTAAGAGGAAAACTGCAACAGACGAGGCTGGGCCGAGCCGCCCTGCTCGATTGAGAAGACCGCGGGGTGGTGCCGCAAGTTCAAGCGCCGCCGCAGGTCCAGCTGCAGTCCTGGAGTGCCGTACAAAGCGGGATTTGGATCCCCATGCACATCTTGGACGAACCATCCTATCAGAGATGCCTCATGGTGAATACACTGATCGTAGAGTGTTATTTGAGGCGGACGTAGATGGGCGATTGTTCGGCGAGTATCTGTTGTTCGAACGCATTGAAGCTGCGCACTGGGGACCGATCTTTGAAGCTCGCGCTCGTGCTAATGTGAGCACTGTTCGTGCCTTCTATGCTAGCATCCAGAGTCCTACCTTGGAGCCCTTGCAGTTCAAAATCCCTTTTGGTAGTGATCGGATGGCTACGATCGACGTCCGGTTGGTTGCGCGACTTCTCAACGTGCCACTAGGTGATGTGCATCCAAGTGAGAAGAATTTGAGGACTAGACGTGAACGGGATCGCCGCACCAGGTTTCTGTGCGGTAAGTTGGTTCCATGGCAGCCTAATAATAGCCTCAAGGCGACGTACATGTCTGAAGATTTGCGTCTGCTGCATCACATCTGCACGTTCAATGTCTATCCTAGGTCTACGAACCGCATTGAATGTACACGTCTTATGGTCGATTTCTTATTTCTGGTGGCCCAGGGAGAGAACGTATGTATGGCCACTTTCATCTTACGGCAGATAGTTCTCATAGCCAGGTCGAGAAGAACATCCGAATCCCTTCCCTTTGGCCGACTCATTTGCAAGATTGCGCTTGAGTTTGCCTATAGACTTGGACCCGAATTGCCGGTATCGATTCACACCATCGATGAGTCGACAATGGTTAAGATGAAGATCGGGTCGCAATACCGTGAAAATCAACTTGAAAGGGATAGTGGGGACGACTTTGATGAAGAGGAAGATCAAAGCGAAGGAGAACCTAGTGCAGAGGTTCAGGAAGAGACTCAGGAAGAAGCAGAAGAGGAGGCTCAGGATACTGATGAGAGCCCTCCTCCTTCTGCGCAGACTACTATTGACGATCGCATTGCTCGGATGGAGGAGAGTCAGACCGCTTTGCGAAGGGAAGTCCAAGAACTTCGAGCAGAGGTCGCTGATGCCAAGGCCGTTACGAAGAAGAAATTTGGCAAGGTGACTCGCACCTTGAAGGCAATCCTGTGTTGTTTACAGGATAAGGGTGCTCCTCCTCCGTCGCCAGACTCCGACTAGCGACGCGATCTTTGATGTTGTTATGAGTAGTTAGCTATTTTCTGTTTCATGTGTGTAAAGCCTATTAGGGCTAGTGCTTTGCTTTTGTCGCTGTTGCTTAACTGTCTTAATTTCCATGTCATTCTAGTCATGATGCTTGTAAGGATATATCCCTTGTACTGTGACAATTTTGATTAATTGAAATGCATGGAATGCCTTTGACTCTTTAGTGAATGATTGTGGTGTATTTGAGCAATTGATACTGACAAGGTTGCGCCCTATTTTGAATATAGGGAATGCCACCTAAGACTACGAGGAGCACGGTTCGGCTTTCGTTGTCTGAGCAGATGGATCAGACTCCTTCTCAGTCTGGCACTCGTCCGGACCCTGCTGTGGGCCCGATTCCTGAGACTGTTCGATCGTCTCAGCCTGCTACTGGTCCTACAGATGGACCACCGCCATTTACACCATCAGTTAGAGAGCCACAGCGCGCATCTACTTTCGCACCTCATCCGCCACAGCCTGCTCCACCACCTGATAGATTCGAGCAGATGATGGCTATGATGCTACAGCAGCAGCAGCTATTGACTACTATAGTCGGGACTTTAGCCCAGGGTGGGGGTGCGACTGCATCTACTCCGCCTGCACCACCTGCGCATCCAGCTGAGGATGCCTATGCTTACGCCCAGGATGAGGGCATAGCACTTCCTGCGCAGCCTGCTTTCCCTGCGGGGAACCCTGCCGACACATGGGGCCTTCTGGAGCGATTTCAGCGCTTGCGGCCTCCTACTTTCACGGGTTCTCACAGACCCGAGGAGGCTGAGTTTTGGCTCGACCGAGTGTCGAAGATTCTGCGCATGTTGCACTGTACTGAGGCAGAGCAGGTAGAGCTGGCTACCTTCCAGTTTGAGAGAGAGGCCAGTATGTGGTGGGATAGTGTATTGCGGACTGTTACCGCAGACTTCGTATGGACATGGGCAGCATTCGAGTTTCGCTTCCATGAGAAGTATTATCCTCAGACCTACAGACACGAGAGGGAGAATGAGTTTCTCCGTCTCAGGCAGGCAGCGATGACGGTCACCGAGTATGAGCATCGGTTCACAGAGTTGGGCAGGTACGTCCCGACGATTCTAGCTGATGAGCAGATGCGCATACGGCGCTTTTTGGAGGGCTTGCGACCGGATATTCGGTCGAAGATGTGCTGTATCAGTTTCTCCTCCTATGCGGAGTTGGTTCACATGTCCATGCGGGCAGAGCAGGACGTGGATCGACTTGCGCTATCACGAGGCCCGACTACTTCCAGGCCGCGACCGGAGTTGCCAGATAGGCCCTTCGCGGGCAAGAGGCCTCGCATTGATCCTCCTACCAGGACCACGGCGCCAGTGGGACCGTTTCGGCGCCCTGATCTATCGTGCACATACTGTGGGAGGACGGGCCACCTAGCGCAGAGTTGCTTTTCGAGGATGCGGGACAGTGGGTTCTCGCCGCCGCAGAAGATTGATCGTGTACGTCCACAGGCGATATCAGCACCGCCTATACGGTCAGCTCCTACGCAGTCCTCTTTCAGACCCACAGTATCGCAGATTCGACAGCCCCCACGGCCCTTGACACAGCGGCCGAACCGGCCACAGCAGGCTCGAGTTCATGCACTGACCGCTGAGGCAGCTACGACGCCGACTTTCCAGCATTCAGCCTTCGAGGTCACGGGCCATATCGGAGGTACTCCCGTTCTTGTCATGGTGGACACTGGTTCCACGATTTCTTTGATATCGCGTGCCGTAGTCAGACGTCTTGGGTTGCAGACTATTACTATGGATAGCGTGCGAGTCCTTGCAGCTCATGGAGATTATTCGAATGTCACCCAGATGTGTGAGGGTTGTTTACTTGATCTGGGAGGCAGGACGATGACTCTTGATTTGGTCGTCGATCCCTCGCTCGTATATCTCGACGTCATTCTTGGCATGGACTGGTTGACTGCAGCGAGAGCCGAGATTGACTGCGAGGCTCGTGTGGTGACGGTGTACGAGCCTGAGGGCACGCCTTTCACATTTTCAGTGCGGGTAAATCTTCCTTTCCGCATTCTTAGCTACGCCACTCTGTTGCGCGACGCTGGTGCCCAGGTACTTGAGCAGACGCCAGTTGTTTCTGAGTTCGGGGATCTGTTCAGGAAGATCCCTGGTTTGCCACCCCGACGTGAGATCGATTTCACTATCGATCTGATTCCTGGTTCTACACCCGTCTCACTGCCGACGTATCGCATGGCACCTTGTGAGATGGAGGAGTTGAGGACGCAGATTGACGGTCTGCTAGAGCTTGGCTTTATACGGCCTAGCGTATCTCCTTGGGGAGCACCGGTCTTGTTCGTGAAGAAGAAGGATGGTTCGCTGCGATTGTGTATTGATTATCGCAGGCTGAACCAACTCACAGTGAAGAACAAGTACCCTTTGCCCAGGATCGATGACTTGTTTGATCAGTTGAGAGGAGCGCAGTACTTCTCGAAGATTGATCTTCAGTCAGGATATCATCAGCTGCGCGTCAGAGATGAGGACGTGCAGAAGACAGCGTTCAGGACCAGTTTTGGTCACTACGAGTTCCTCGTGATGTCGTTCGGTCTCACGAACGCACCGGCCGTGTTCATGGATCTGATGAACCGGGTATTGCGGCCTTTCCTCTATCGATTCGTCGTTGTCTTCATCGACGACATTTTGGTATACTCTAGGAGTCGAGAGGAGCATGAGGAGCACTTGCGTTTGGTCCTTGATACGCTCAGACAGCATCAGTTGTTCGCACAGTATAAGAAGTGCGACTTCTGGAAGCAGGAGGTGAAGTTTCTGGGACACGTGGTGTCCAAGGATGGCATGGCAGTTGACCTGTCTAAGGTAGCTGCGGTGCAGGACTGGGAGCAGCCTGGTTCTGTCACTGAGGTGAGGAGTTTCTTGGGTCTCGCTGGCTACTATCGGCGCTTCATTCAGGATTTCTCGAAGATCGCGAGACCCTTATCTCAGTTGACACGGAAGGACGTGAAGTTCGCCTGGAATGATAAGGCGGAGTCAGCTTTTCAGGAGCTGAAGGACAGACTTACGTCCGCCCCTGTGCTAGTATTGCCAGAGCAAGGGGTTAAATACACTATATACACTGACGCGTCTAGTGTTGGTTTGGGTTGTGTCCTTATGCAGAGGGACAGGGTAATTTCGTATGCCTCGAGACAATTAAGGAAGCACGAGGAGAATTACCCTACACACGACCTGGAGTTGGCAGCCGTTATATTCGCACTGAGACTCTGGAGACATTACCTCTACGGAGAGGAGTTCGAGCTCTTTTGCGACCACAAGAGCCTCAAGTACATATTCACGCAGCGGGACTTGAATATGAGGCAGCGGCGATGGATGGAGACGCTGAAGGACTTCAAGTTTGAAGTCTCTTACCATCTTGGGAAGGCGAACCTTGTGGCTGATGCGTTGAGCCGCAAGAAGGCGATAGAGTTTGCGGCTCCGCTGATGGTTGCCGAGTGGGATATGGTTGAGTTTTTGCGAGACTTTGAGCAGAAACTCACCGTAGAGGAGCCATTTGAGTTCATCGCACATGTTCAGGTGCGATCCCCGATCGATGACCGTGTCATCGAGGCGCAGAGGGACGACGCGCATCTTACTGAGCTTCGAGAGCAGGCCAGTGATGATGCTGACGCCGACTGGCGAGTTGGCATGGATGGGGGCTTACGTTACCGTGGCCGCCTATGCGTTCCTGATGTCCCTGACTTGAGACGAGAGATTCTCGAGGCTGCGCATTCTACTAGACTCGCGATGCATCCTGGCAGCACGAAGATGTATCGTGACGTGAAGAGGACGTACTGGTGGGAAGGTATGAAGACCCACATAGCTGAGTTCGTGTCCCGTTGTCTCACTTGTCAGCAGGTGAAGGCAGAGCATCGCCGACCACCTGGACTTTTGCAGCCTATGCCTATTGCAGAGTGGAAGTGGGATTTCATTTCCATGGACTTCATTTCTGGGTTGCCGAAGACGAGGAAGGGGCATGATTCCATTTGGGTGATCGTCGACCGATTGACGAAGTCGGCGCACTTCCTACCGATCAGAGTTACGAACTCTGCAGACGAGCTGGCTAGATTGTATATTAGGGAGATCGTGCGTCTGCATGGAGTTCCGTTGGAGATCGTGTCGGACAGAGACACGCGGTTCACTTCTATTTTCTGGACTCGCATTCAGGAGGCTATGGGTGTGAAGTTGAAGTTCAGTACTGCCTTCCACCCACAGACGGACGGACAGACGGAGCGAGTGAACCAGATCCTGGAGGACATGTTGCGAGCTTGCGCATTGGACTTCAAGGACAGTTGGGATGACTGTCTTGCATATGCGGAGTTTGCGTACAACAATAGTTTCCAGGCGAGTATCGGCATGGCACCTTATGAGGCGCTGTATGGGCGACCTTGTCGCGCACCGCATTGCTGGTTAGAGGTCGGTGAGCGCAGCTTGATTGGCCCAGAGTTGGTGCAGGCGACGTTAGAGAAGATTGATATTATTCGACGTCGGCTACTTACAGCGCAGAGCAGACAGAAGAGCTACGCCGATACGAGACGGAGACCACTAGAGTTCACAGTCGGGGATCATGTGTTTTTGCGAGTTTCCCCTATGAAGGGAGTCCTTCGGTTCGGGAAGAAGGGGAAGCTGGCACCGCGATTCATTGGCCCATTTCAGATCCTCGATCGTGTGGGAGCAGTGGCTTACCGATTGGCTTTACCCACGCCCCTCGCGAGCGTCCACAACGTATTTCATGTTTCTATGCTGAAGAAGTACGTTGCTGATCCTTCTCATATCATCAGATGGGAGCAGGTGCAGTTAGGAGAGGATGTTACTTATATCCTGCGACCGACACGCATCATGGACCGGAAGGAGCAGGTACTGCGTAGCAAGGTGATTCCCCTTGTGAAGGTACTATGGACGCATCATACTGAGGAGGAGGCTACTTGGGAGACAGAAGCCGAGATCAGAAAGAACTACCCACAGCTTCTCGAGGAGTACGAAAAGGTACAAAATTTCGAGGACGAAATTATTTGTTAAGGGGGGTAGATTGTAACGCCCGTGAAAAATCCATACTTGGGCTCGAGTACCAACTCGACCCGAATTTGCGTAGAATTCATTCCTTTGGAAAATTTGACTAGGTTAGCTAGTGCAACGTTAGAATAGCTGGGAAATGGTCCCTGATCACTTTAAATACGTTCTATAAGGCCCGAAGCGAGTGGAACTAAGGGTGCTATAATGCTCTAAAGCCTCGGATCAAACTCTAAGCCGGTTTGTTCTCTGGACCACTTTGAATCTTTGTATTGGATCTAGACCGCACGTTGAAAGTCCGATACCTCCTATCTTAGACCGTTAGGACCGTCTAGCTGGGCTTGACACTCATTCCAAAAATCAAGTCAAACCGATTATCACAGGCTATTTCATTGAGCCCGGACCGAAGAGAGTGTGAATAGGGACAGTTGGAATTTCAAATTCAAATCTGGCACACAAATTTGACGCATCAGTATTAAGCATTCTGACCGTCAGAATACAGCCAAATTACACCCTTGGATCAGGAAAAATATCTATTACATATCACGAGACTTATAGGCCTGATCTTGGTGCGGTGACCGTTAAACTGAAACTGGGCCGCCACGTGCGATCTGGGAACCCAACCGGTCTGAAAACTGGATGTGTGCTAGATCCAGTATGCATGAGCTTAAGTCCGACCGCATTTGGCCTGGGGACCTCCAGAAATGCCCTTTTGGACCGAAACGGCCCCGATTTGGTTAGGCACCAAGTAAACATTGTTCCCAAGCCTATTTTGGGAATGTTTTAGGCTATAAAAGGGGTTGAAACCCTCAATCCTCTCTCCCATCCGAATTTGAGAGAAGCCCTAGCTTGGGAGAGAGAGAAAGAGTGAGAGATTGTGAGAGAGTGGGAGAGTTCTTCCCGCCACTTGTGCTACGTGTTGCACTTGCTTAAGCAACACTCCTCTACCGCTTTCCCCGGCGATTCCACCGCAATCCTAGGTAAGTAAAAACCCTAAATAGTTGGTGATTTGAGTTTTTCTTGTTTCCATAGCGATGTAGCTTATGGATCTTATGTATTAGGCTCCTTACTCGCCGTAGACGAAGCATATACACTCCGCTTCAATTCCCGAGTCTACAAGACACTAGGTGAGGATTTTAGACGCTTTGATTGACGGTTCCCAATACTTTCAATGTCGTTTAATAGTAGATTCTTGACGGCATCGCCGTTTGACATGTACAAAATGCTCTCCGTTTCCCGTTTCGTAAGCTAACGAAGAATATGAGATTTAGGGCATTTTAGTCATTTGTAGGAAGTACTGTTTGCATTCATATTTTGCTGATGTGATTGACATGGTTTGTTGTCGCATTAGGAAGTTAGGAATGCGTGCATAATTAGTTTGGCGAAGAGATTCGCCTAGTTGCACACTTTGGGTCGACATGCTATATGTAGACCTAAGTGTGTAGTGCATGTGTTTGTATAAATGCTTGTATTAGTATGTATTGAATTAAATGATGTTATTTGATACTTTGTGATTGATTTTTCAATTATTATGCCGACCTAAATGATTTTCTACATGTTGACAAAATGCATGATTTCATTACATGCATGGAATGTATGTGCTTGAGGATTTGCTTAAGTTGAATATGCATGGGAAGTATGCCTTGAAGATTTGCTTAAGTTGAAAGTTATAACATGTGCTAACATGCTCACATGATGTATTTCAATTCCAATACCTTGTATAGTAATTCCATAGATGTGTGGGACTTGACTTAGTCCAGGCAGTCGGTAACCGAGCGATTTCGTGGCTGACTGGTCATAGCCACGAACGACGCGTCGATGAATGTGATTCGTGTTGAGAGTTGGCGGCAGTGGTTAGGCCACGCGAAGTGTTTTACGCACTTCACGTCGTTCAATTCGATATGCGATCGCGCTAGTCGAGCTCGTCAAGTAACCTGACTGGCCGATGTTTGTTCACCTTGTATGTAACATAACTGCTTGAACCTAGGGTACTGAACTTACCATTGTAAACCCTATTAACCGTGGTACCTTGATCCACGAAGACTCATGAGCCGGGCATGGTGGTATGGGACACCGTGGTCGAGCTGTCGGCCTACGCTGGGGCCACAAACCTCCCCGTAGTGACCAGTGAGCACCTAGACTCGTGAGCAGATTATGGTGGTATGGGACACTATATTCTAGCTGTCGGCCTACACTGATCAGGCGACGAGCCCTTTGTAGTGACCGCGAGCGTATTCTGAGTTCACGGGAGGCGACGACCCTTGCGTGCAGTAGAGTACAGTAGGCCTGTATTGATAAGGTGATGGGGGAGCGGTGCAACGAGTGCGAGCAACAGCCCTGGCAGCCCTTGCAGTGACCTACGAAATGTACATCGTATGAGATTACTAGGAGTGACGACCCTAGACAGGATCCGTGTTGGGATTGATACAAGGGAGGTACCTTAGTTTCCCAATCCTGCTGTTTGAATGGACTAATAACAACTTGGTAATCATATCACCATAGCATTGCATGTGCCTGGAAGATGTGGAGCACTCTAGGGAGTGTGGCATGCCGCGGTCGTAAGATGTTGCCGTATGAGGGTGATCGTCGGTGAGGGCATACATCACGTCATATCATCTTGCATTAACAACAGTATTAGGACTTGTCTGATTTACTGCTTTACTATTATCGCGTGACTGAATTGTGAACATGCTAATCTTTGCTCTATGATTCCACTGAGTTGATCACTCATTCCCACGTTACGGGATGGTGTTTGCAACACCCACCAGACCCTGTTGTAGTTGCAGGTGACGATGAGATCCAGGAGGTGGAGCTAGATGATGACGAGGACCAGGATGAGTTCTCGTATATGCAGTATCATGACGGCTTCCCGTAGGTGACCTGGATCGAGGGGACATCAGTGGGACTTTTCTTTTTGAACATTATTCTTTTGTTATGTACATGTATATGAGACTCAGAGATGTAGTCATACTTTGGAGACAGTTGAGATTACTTTGTTTTTCCATACAGTGATATATATCTTGTTTAGTCTTCCGCTTGCTTTTATCACTGGATCTGAAGTATGAATTGCAGTTTTGGTATACTTTTACTCATGTGAATGCTTTAAATCAGACAACATTGAATCATAACCATTTTTGTTGCATAAGTGACGGTCTGGAACTCGGGAGTTGAGTTTATACACGACCCCCGATTTTCAGGGTGTTACAACATCATGGCAGTGAGTCAGCCCGAACTAACGTTCGGACGGGTATTTTATCATGGGCTCGGATCTCCTCATAACATGAATGATTATGGGCTTGCCAGTATTTTTTGCTTACTCTGATATTTATATGTTTGGCACATGCATTGCACACACGCACCATCCTCTAAACTTCTTAGTAAGGTTATACATACCGTTGCGTGCAGGTGACATTAGGTCATAGTAGCGTCGAGGCAAGAGCTTATAGAAGATCATTTTGGAGATTTTTTTATTTATATATTTCCCTTTCAACACTATATTCTAATATTTTTATTAGTGGCTATGTGGTGATGATGTTGTTCTTGTGATTTGGGTATACTTGTGGTTATGCTTCGTTACCAAAAAAATCATATTGAAAATCCTCATTGTAAGATCCCAGGATCGGAATCTAGCATATGGGTACCAGGAGCCGAGAATGGGGTACTAGGGATGCTATCGGCGCTGGATTCGGTGATCGGGGATTCTGTGAGCCCGATTTTTGAGTTTGGGGCGTGACAGGGCCTTTATGCCTGGAGGTGAGGGAGCAGACCCAGTAGCTCTGCCAACACTGCTGGCAGCAGAAGACAGGCTCAGTGTTCACAACCCTAAGTATAGAGTCGAGATGTAGTAAAAACTCGTGAGAATGAGGTCGAATCCACAGGGACTAAACTTATACGCGTTCTGAAAAGAACTAGAACTAGTACTAGAAGAAGATCTAAATATGAATTTTGGAATAAAAGAGAGTAATTGTGAACAATGTTTAAACTATCAATTAAAGGTGGGAACTATGGTGCCAAGGATCCACTTGTAGCTATTAAGATGTTACCTTGCTTGATTCAATAAACACAATTGGAATTGGAGTCCTTTCCTATCCAATTGGAAGATAAAACAACTTAAATCAAATCTAAACTTTTCATTGACCTAATTCTCAATGGATGAGAATTATGAAGATTGTAAAGAATTCCATCACCCTACCATGCCCAGGAGACGATGGTGAACAATGAGATTTACAAATCTTACTATCTTAAAATAGGAAAAGAAGATATCCAAAGCTATCACAACATCTAATATAATTTAAGTCACAATAAATCATAGAAAAATAAAAATATTCCTTTAATATCGAATTAGGAATCAATAAAGTTTAATAAGAATAATAATCAAAGAAAAATAAACATCCCAACATGCTACAAGCTTCACCTTTTATCTCTAGCTAAGAGGTTTAGCCAACCATATAAAGGATTGAAACCAAATCTATTAAACAAAGCATGAAAAATAAACTAGGGAAGAAGAAAAACTCTTTGACAGCTGCTCCACCCTTGTGTTATACTCCTTGAGACCTTTTCAAACCCTAGAAAATGCTTTGGAGCATCTTAAGGGGTCCTATTTATAATTGTGGAATTCCAACTTTCGCACCTATTTGGTAAAATCTAGAAATCGCCTCCAATTTACGCACTCTTCGTAGTTTGCTAAATTAAACTTCACTTTGCATAGCTTTCCAAAATATACTTCACTCTGCACAGCTAAAATAGACTCTGATTTTCAAAATATACTTTTTCAGAACAATTTTAGGAATATGTTTGTTTTCAGGACAATTTCAGGATTCATTTTCTTCACTTAAAATCTTTGATTCTCTTCATTCCTCACTTAGTTTTATTGGATCTTTGGCATGTGAATTCTTCATTAATGACTTTTAAATCTTCAAATCTTCATTTAGTAATCTTTTGATAATAAATCTTCCTTTTTGCATCAATTTTACCTTAAGCTCTCGAAATCCCCTCTCACATGAAAACATGCATAATTAAATCGATTAAGCACTATCATGTTTATAAAACTAAGGTATAAATAGGAAGAAATATATAATATTTCATACTCAACACACCCCCTAACTAGCATTTTACTAGTCATAAGCAAAACATACATGAAGTGATCTTCAATTCTCAATGTTCAAAGTTCTTCAAGAAAACAATCATTTGTGGAAACAAGTATAAATGAGTATAATCCAAAGAAGCGAGAGTGAAAATTTGTAAACCTAGAGCCGAATCAAACGAGCAATCAATCAAATAGATTCTTCATCAATCAATTTAGAGCATAAGTTCATATATCAAGTTTTTTCAATGTGCTTAGTGAATTTCAATTTACTTTCCATAAAAGTATACTACATTACATAATATTAGCCATGATCATCACTTCAAGATTAATTGAATAATCAAGTACAAATTCTGAACTTATCTCATTTTCTTTCTTTTTCCAATTGTTTATTTTATATCGAAGATATCTTTTTATTTATTCATTCTTTTCAGACTTTCCATTCTTTTTCATTCTTTTACGTTATTTTCATCATATATGACCTTTTTGTCGATCTCACTATTTTTTAACTAGTTTTTTTTCATCTTTTAAGGTGGATAAAATTCTCCAGACTTATTCACAATCATCTATCAATGCTTCATATACTAACAATCTGAAATTCTAGTATAATTCATAGAAAGCAACTTGCACATGTCGTGTGACTTAGATTAACATAATATTCAAACTTCCTCTTAATCAATTAAATGCAAGAACTATAGGTAATAGATTACTTATTTGATCAAACTCCAACAATTCAAAATTCAATCTCAATCTTATTATCATACTCAAAACATTCTTTAAATACACAGATTTCAACTTGAAAAATAGAAAATTTCAAAAAAAAATCCTCATAACTAAGAAAACACAGATTATTTTACCTAATCCACACCCCTAACCTAAAATCTACATTGTCCTCAATGTAAAAAAATATATATATAAGCATGCAACGCATATGAGACAATGAAAAGAAATAAGAAGTGATGGAAAGGTAGTACCTGAAGAAAGGGGAATAAAGCTTTTCCAAGGTTCTCAATGTGAAGAAGGGTTAGCACAAAGACTCAAACAAACTGAAAGAAAACTATCCTAATCCTAAATCTTACGAAAGCAATAAAGCTAACTACACCTCCATCAGACTAGGAGATCAATCATGGTACACATGATTAGTCAGAGGCATTGACATGTCCTCTAAGTCAAATGTATCAAAAAATGGCTTTAAACGTTGTTTGTTCACATAAAAAACATGATCATTCATTGGATTCTTTATCTCAACGGCCCCATATGGATAAACATTAGTAACAGTGAAAGGGTCAGTCCATCGAGATCAGAGTTTATCCAGAAAAATGCGTAACCGAGAATTGTACAGGACTTTTTGACCAGTTATGAATGATTTTCGAAGGATGTTCCTGTCGTGGAACACCTTCATTCTGTCCTTATAAATTTTTAAGTTCTCATATGCATCATTCTAGATCTCCTCGAATTCATTCAACTGTAGTTTGCGCAGTGAACCAGCATTGTCCAAATTGAACTTCAGATTTTTGATAGCACAATAGGCTCTATGTTACAACTCTATAGGCAAGTGGCAAGCTTTCCCATATACGAGTCTAAAGGGAAACATTCCAATGGGGGTCTTGAAAGATGTACGGTATGCCCATAAAGCATCGGTCAAACGGATTGACAATCCTTACAGTCAGGATTAACCGTTTTCTCCAAAATGTGTTTAATTTCCCTGTTGAAAATCTTAACTTAGCCACTTTTCTGCGGGTGATATGGAGTGCTCACCATATGAGAGATGCCATATAAATGGCCTATTACACTAATGATGGCCCAAGGTGTTCCGAATTGAGAAAGGATATTTTCTTTTAAAAATCGAATGATCGTACAATGGTCATTGTCCCGGCATAGTCTACTGCTAGAAAAATGTACAAATTTCCAAAGGTCATTTTTCCAGCATGGGAATCAGAGAGATCAAGGTGGGAAAGATGGTCAACCACTATATTCTTTACTCCCTTTTTATCTTTTATTTTCAAATTAAATTCCTGGAGTAAGAGGATCGATCTTATTAAGTGGGGCTTAGCATCATTCTTAGAAAGAAGATACTTGAGCACTACATGATCAGTACAGATGATGATCTTAGATCAAATCAAGTAGGACCTAAATTTGTTTAAAGAAAATACCACGGCTAAGAGTTCCTTCTCCATAGTAGAGTAGTTCACTTGGGCAGGATTTAGAGTTTTACTTGCATAGTGAATAATGTAGGGCTTCTTTTCTTTTCTGTCCTAACACCGCCCCAATAGCATAGTCAGACACATTACACATAATCTCAAAAGGAATGTTCCAATCGGGCGGCTGCATGATAAGTGCGGTAGTCAACATGCCCTTGAGCTTAGTGAAAGCTTCCTTGCATTGCTTGGTCCACTCGTACGGTACATCCTTTTGAAATAGATTGCATAAAGGACGAGAGAGATGACTAAATTCCTTTATGAATCGTCTGTAAAATCTGGTGTGTCATAAGAAGGATCGCATGTCTCGTATGCTTTTAGGTGGAGGTAGGTTAGAGATAAGATTAATTTTAGCCTTATTTACCTTAATTCCCTTAGATGAGATGATATGTCCAAGAATAATTCCCTTACGAACCATGAAATGACACTTCTCCCAATTTAGTACTAAATTTTTTTGCTCACATCGCTTCAATACATTTTTTAAATTTTCCAAACACTCGCTGAAGGATGAACCAAAGACAGAGAAGTCATCGATGAAGACCTATAAATATTACACCACCATGTCAGAAAATATACTTAACATGCATCGCTGAAAAGTGGCGAGGGCATTACATAGTCTGAATGTCATCCTTCGGTAAGCAAAGGTGCTAAAAGGGGCAGGTGAAAGTGGTCTTTTCTTGATCTTCAAGGGCTATTTCTATTTGACTATAGCCCGAATATCCATCAAGGAAGCAATAATAAGAGTGACCAGTTAGCTTTTCTAAGATTCGATCAATGAAGGGTAAAGGAAAGTGGTCCTTCCTCGTGACGATATTCAAATTTCTATAGTCAATGCACATTCTCCAACCAGTAGTAACTCTAGTTGGCATGAGTTCATTGTTGACATTGGCTATGATGGTGATTCCAGACTTCTTTGAAACCACCTAAGTTGGACTCATCCATTGGCTATCGGATATGGGGTATATGATACCCACATCTAATAACTTAAGTACCTCAGCCTTAACCACTTCCTTCATGTTTGGATTTAATCGGCGTTGTTGTTGTCAAGAGGTCTTCACATTATCCTTAAGATGAATGCGGTCAGTACAAATCAAAGGGTGAATTCCCTTGAGGTTCGCAATCAACCATCCAAGGGCTCCTTTATACTCAATGAGAGTAGAGATAAGCATACTCTCTCGTTCTTGCTCATGGTGGGAAGAAATCACCACCGGATATGTCTTATCTTGACCTAAATAAATATATTTAAGATCAGAGGGCAAAGGTTTTAGGTCAAGATTCGATGCTTTGAGGCTAGACGATAGAGGCACTACATTAGTTTGGGATAATTCTTTAAATTGTGGCCTCCACCGATTAACTTCAAGTACCAACATGGCATCAAGTATGACATCCATCTCCCTAACCATGTCATCATCTAAATTAGGGGAGTTGGCTAAGCACGTCTCTAAAGTGTCAGAGTATAGAGTTAGGATTTCTCTATCTTCCACGAAAGAATCTATCAAGTTAATGTCGTGGATATCATCAACATTCTCTGACTGTTTGCGCATTTTGAAAAAGATATTGAGCTCCAATGTCATATTTCTAAAAGATAAATTCATAATTCTATTCCTGAAATTAATGATTGTATTTGATGTAGCAAGGAATGGGCGATCAAGAATGACGAGAATTTGAGTGCGCACATCTATAATAGGTTAAGTATCCAAGACAATAAAATCTACTAGATAGTAGAATTTATCAACTTGGACCTACACATCTTCAATCATCCCTCTCGGTACACAAACTGAGTGATCAGCAAGTTGTAATTTGGTTCGGGTGGGTTTTAATTCACCTAGACCCAATTGTTCATAAACCGAGTAAGGGATCGAGTTCCCAATTGCCCCCAAGTCAAGAAGTGCATGCTCAATTCGATAGTTCCTAATTACACAAGTGACGGTCGGGCTACCGAGATCTTTGTATTTTTGTGGTACATCTTGTTTGAGGATGACACTCACTTTTTTTTCAAAAAGATTTGCTTTTGTATGTTTTGCTATCTGTTGGTAGTGTAAAGATCTTTCAAAATTTTGGCATATGAAGTAATTTGTTTAACAGTATCCAGTAGAGGAATGTTGACCTTCACTTGTTTAAGCACCTCTACAATATCCTAAGAATTATATAGATGTTTTGGTGTAATCAATCATTAAGGGAACGACGCAATCGGCTTACTTTAAGGTTCCAGTTCTAACCCATGTGGAATAATGTTAGATCTATCATTCTTATCTTCTTCAGGATTCCTTTTCTTCACTTCAAATCTTTGAATCTCTTCATTCCTCACTTGGTTTTCATTAATCTTTAGCATATGAATTCTTCAATCTTGGTCTCCTAAGATCCATCCCTTGCCTTGGTGATTCTTGAGTATCAAATCCATGCTTTTAGCACCCTTTTTAATCCAAGCTCTTAAATTCACCTTGCAACACAAACATGAGTAAAATAGAACATTAAGCATTATCTGTTCATAAAACCAAGATATAAATGGGGGATAATATGCAATATTTGACCCTCAATAATAGCTCTTGGTTTTGCATGAATTTTTCAATCGTATCCTCTTGAGGCGTCTTCTGATTTAAAAATTGAGTAATCTCTTCTGGGTTAGCCATTTGTTCATTCCTCTAGCTGAAATTTAGATGGTTTCTCTAGCTAGAATTGTATGTATTTGAGGTGGGTCCTCTGAAAGGTCTTTGGTAGTTGTTCACGACATTTGATTGCTCATTCAATATCGCTTGAAAAGCAGAAATTGTTGGGCAATTCTCAGTTGTATGTATGTCACAAGCACAAATACCACAAACAACTTCTATAGCCTTATTAGATTTGATAAGTTCTGCCTTCTTAAGTTCCATGGCCTTGAATTTTCTTATAAAATTGACCACTCTTGCACTCATATCATCTTCCTCTTTTAGAACATAAATTCTCCCCTTTTACTTTGATTGATTAGGCTTAGAAGTAGTGAGTGTTGGAGAGGTTGTTCACAACCCTAAGTGTCGGGTCGCGATGTAGTAATAATCTCGGTGAGACCGAGATCAAATCCACGGGGACTAATCTTGTACGTTTCTTAATGTAACTAGAACTAGAACTAGAACTAGAAGAAAATGTGAATTTAAATCTAAATTAATTGAGAGAGTAATTGTGATTAACATGATTAAAAATAACGAATTCAAAGGTGGTAACTAGGGTTTCCAAGGATCCACTTGTAGAGATCTGGGAGCCCTCTTACTTGATTCAAGTCACACGATTGGAATTGGAGTCCTATTCTATCCAATTGGAAGATATACAATTAAGATCAAGCAAAACTTTTCTTGACTTAATTCTCGATGGAGGAGAATTATAATAATTGGAAGAGATTCCATCTCCAAACCATGCCCATGGGACGATAGCTAACAACAGGATTTACCAATCCCACAATCTCAAAATCAGGAAAAGAAGATACTTAAAGCTATTGCAGATCTACTGTAATTTGAGTCACAATAATCTATTAAGAACTGAAAAGATTCTTTTAAAATCAAAACAGAATCAAAGAAGTTTCAACATAAACATGAATCAAAGTAAAAGAAACATCCCATCACACTACAAGCTTCACCTCTTAGCCCTATCTAAGAGGTTTAGCGAACTATAGACATGATTGAACTAAAGTCTCTTAAGAAAAGTATAAAAATAACTAAGGAAAAGGAAGAAAAACTTTTGGTGACAGCTTCTTTACCCTTTCTCTTCACTCCTCAAACCCTAGAAGAGGTTTTGGAGCATCCTAGGAACTCCTATTTATAGTTGGGGAACGCAAACTTTCGCACTGAGTTAGAAGAATCTAGAATCCGCCTCAAATTTACGTAGTCAGCGCAGAATTTGCGTAACCTTAAGCTAGCCGAAGCTCTGCTTTGGCTAGCCAAACTTCCACAAGTTCCAGGAGAACATGTTGCTGGATTTTCAGCCGAACTTTCTTGGGCTGGCTGAATTCTTGGGCTAGTGAACCAAAACTTAAGCTAGCCGACTGACACTTCAAATCTTGGGTTCTCTTCATTCCTCACTTATTTTCCTTGAATCTTTGGCACGTGAATTCTTCAATCTTGATCTCCTAAGATTCATACTTAGCTTTGGTGATTCTTGAGTGTTAAATCCATGTTTTTAACATTCTTTTCAATCCAAGCTCTTAAATTCACCTTATAACACAGAGATGATTAAAATATAACATTAAGCATTATCATATTCATAAAACCAAGTAATAAATGGGGGATAATATGCAATATTTGACCCTCAACATAATCCCTAACCAGTATTTTACTAGTCCTAAGCAAAGTATGTAAAAAATATTTCGAGAACACAGGATAATTTCTATAAGCCCCAGTGATTTTTTAAAAACAATCTAGATAATAGAATTATAAAATACATCAATGTTGAGCATTACTTTCTCCTAAACTCTAACATTCGGTAAACTTCATAATCAAGTTCAAAGCATTAATCCTCCAATTAGAACCATTCTAAACGTTGAGTTCCATGGGTGAATAATGAAGTCTAGACTTATCATAATCAAATGTTCAATTCCTCACTTTTTATGATAACATTGATAATCAACAGAGCATTTAGGACAACCAAAACCTAAAATGAAACTTGCCTTACAATTCATCTTTAAATTTTCCCTCCTTCAGCTTTTGATTTTTCCATCGATGCCTTTCACGCTATGTTCTATCTTTTTAAAGATCTTTAATAGGTGGCCTTTTTCGATGACAACTGTGTTTTTTTTAGTTGGCCGTTATATATATTTTTTCTTTCATTTCAATTCTTCTCATCGAACATGATGGACAAATTCCCCAGGTTGGTTTGTTTCATGCTTAATAATCACCAAGTTAACAATTCAATGTGAACTAAAGCTTTAATGTGACGGCTAGATGTGACATGTGAAATTATGACTCGATCAATGTTTAAAACTTCTACTCATGGATTAATAATTCGAACTTAACTTTGAAATCTCCAAGTAGCCGAATCTAAGAGACATAAATCATCAACATTAAGCATCTTATAATTCTAATTTTTAAAAAATTTTATAATTTTCTGCAATTTTTGCTCAAGGACTAAGAAAACAACTAATTAGTTTACCTAATCCCCCATCCCCAACTCAAAATAATACAAAAGAGGCAATGAAAAGAAAAAGGAAAGTAATGGAAAGATAATACCTGAAGAAGAAATTTTGAGGCTTTTCTAATGATCTCAGTGTGAAGATGGGTTAGCACAAAAGACTGAAATAGACAATAAACAAACTATCCTAAAACAGCAAAAAGCGGTAAACCTAACTACACCTCCTTCAGACCAAGATGTCAATCCTGGTAAACAGGATCATTCAGAGGTATGGACATGTCATCTTAATTAAATTTTTCAACAAATTACTTTAAACGATGTCCATTCACTTTGAAATCATTTTCATTATTTGGATTCTGAATCTCGATGACCACATGAGGATAGACATTAGTAATTATGAAAGGGCCGATCCAGCGAGATCTGGGTTTATCCGAAAAGAGATGTAATCGAGAATTGTACAAACGGACCTTCTGACCTGGTGTGAATGATTTTCGAAGAATGTATTGGTCATGAAACACCTTCATCCTATCCTTGTAAATTCTTGAGTTCTCATATGCATCATTCTGGATTTCTTCATGTTCATTCAACTAAAGTTTGCATAGCAAGCCAGCGTTGTCTAAATTAAAGTTTAGATTTTTAATAGCCTAGTAGTCCATATGTTCCAACTCCACAAGTAAGTGGCAAGCCTTTCCATAGACAAGTCTAAAGGGGGACATTCCAATAGGGGTCTTAAATGCAGTACGGTAAGCCCATAAAGCATCGGTCAAGCGAATCAACCAATCCTTACATTCAGGGTTAACCATTTTTTCTAAAATATGTTTAATTTTTTTATTGGAAGTCTTAGCTTGCCCACTTGTTTGTGGGTGGTATGGAGTGCTCACTTTGTGGGAGATGCCATATTTCTTCATTAAGTTCGTAAATAGCTTATTACAAAAATGTGAACCTCCATCACTAATGAAATGGCCAAGCTAAATGTCCTAGATAGGGAGTGAATAGGACTATACCAAATTAAAAATAAATGTGAAATATAAAGATAGATAGCACAATCAAAAAGGAAAGAAGCACAAGTAAATAGTAACCTCAAATGCACTAGTCTTGAGAGATTAATACAAACTTAGGTCTAAGGATAACCTAATACCAAAAACCAAAGGCTTATGGCAGGACAACCTTACTAGAACGTTTATAAGTATCAAAAACCCAAACCAATAAAGAGGCAAAGAAAATAAACTAAGTTATTACAACATTCACAATAAGTGCATAAAATAAATTACACCATTCACCACAAATGCTTAAAGTAAATTACAATATTCACACATATAAGCAAATTCAAACATCCACCACAACTCCAGGAATTATAGTAGTTCATTTGTGTGTACAATAATTGTTAGAAAACAATCACACAACTACTTCACTCCCAATATCCACACCGACAGGATATTGGCTTTCACTATGAAAAAGGTTTTCTAACGTTCACCTTAAAACCTTTGTAATTGTGTCTTTAGTTGGGCTTATGCTATTACAAAAACCCCACACTCTGGGATTTTCCGGATCACCTCAGACAAAACCAAAAATGAGATTTTCTAGTACAACCTCACAAACCAAACCACAAAAGATAAGATATACAAAATGTAAATAGTACTTATCTAGAAATTCTCCTTCTGAAGAAGCCCGATAGAACTAATCGGATGTAGATGAAGATGTTCATTGTCCAGTCTCACAGATGAAAAGGTTCTAGTTCTAAATAATTTTTAATTAAATCAACTTGGGCTAGCTTAATTTGATTTTGATCTTAAGAAAGGATAAATCACAAATCCCTTCTTAATATAAGATTGGAATGAAGATCGCAAAATTAAATTACAAAAGCTAATAAAAAAGAATTTAAAATGAGCACAATATAGCTTAATAAATTCACAAACTTATCTCTCAGAGTGGTGTCTTGATTTAGATTAGAATGAATTAAAAAAACTCTGAAATTTGTGCTCTATTTATAGGTGAAAATACTATTCACTCGACTGGTCTAAGGGTCAGTTTGACTAGTCGAAGGACCAACCACATTTCAAAATTTCTAGCTTGATAAGAAAAGATAGTTACTCAACTGGTCAAGTGGCTTGCTCGACTGGTCGAGTGGCCTACTTGATTGGTCGAGCAATACACTCGACTGGTTGAGTTGGACCAGAAAAGCTTGCTGGACTTTGAGTCAAGCATTGCACGACCGGTCGAGCACTATTCACTTGACTGGTCGAGCAGTCTCCAGGACTGGTCAAGAGTCCAGCAAAAATTTTAAAAAATTACAACAAACCTTGGACTGGTGGAGAAAACTCTTAGACTGGTCAAGTCAGTACTTTGACTAGTCAAACAAGGACTAAAACTAGTCAAGAAAATGACCTATAAACTTATGAAATGACCCCCCTAAAATATGCAATGAGTATGACTCAACCTATGGTTAATATGGGGTTATCCATATCTTGTTTGTGAGTTGGAACAATTAAAACATCATTTGCTTCAGAACCTTGATTTCTTGTGATACGTGAAGCTTGAGTTCGATCTGTTGAGCTTGAGCTTGAGTACGCTAGAGTTCTTAAGTCTTTAGTGTACAGTATTTGAACTTCAAACTTGAACTTGAGTTCTTAAGCCTTAATTCTTGAATTTGATCTTGAAACCATGAACTTCAACAATCTTCTCTTCAACTTGAAAATGTAGGCAAGTTCAACGAAGATGCAGACAACTTTAAAATGCACGAACCTGATCAATTCAACTCAAAGCATGATACAAATTCTAAATGGTTTGGCACAATAAAATTTGACAACACTTAAGTAGATTTACACTATAGCATTTACAATCTCCCCCTTTGTCAAATTTGTGACAAAATCAAAGAAAGAATCATGCACAATAAAGAATCATACACCAGTTATACGCACAATAACGAATCATACACTATATGAGCAACAAATGATCAACAGTCATCTCCCCTTTATTTAATTACTCCCCCTCAATCTAGGAGAGGTGATTTGCAAAACCTGTAAAAAAAAATCCTTACATTCCGTATTCCACAATCACACAATCATGTCCACAATTTCTCCCCCTTTTGTCACAATATTACAAAGGAAAGACATATAAAGATAAGAGATGTAAATGAAATAAGAGAGGAAAGAGCATCACCATGACAATCATAATATCAACTTAAGGCATAACATCATGTCCACTTAGTAAGAAGTAAAAGTATAAGACCAAGAATTATCCAAACACATAAAGAGTAGAAAGAGTTAATACATGTCCAGAATAAAATAAAAAGATAGTTAGATCTAGATGATGGAGCAGGAATAAATGGATCCATCTGATGCAGTCCCTTGTTAATACACCTAAGGTATTTGCGCATGTATTTGAATTGATTTTTCTGAGACACATATAGACCTTTCACCTTTTTCTCTAGGGATCTCATACGCTCATCAAAATCAGATGGTTGAAAATATGGATTAGTCACAGAATCTGATTCTATCTCATCAAACAAGTCATCCATATTAACATCATCAGGAGGTAAATCATCTTCCTCTCCAGTTTCTTTAGCAGCTCTGCCAGCACCCCCATCAACTTGGCTAAGAGCCAATCTCAAATTTATCTTATTAATGTTTGAATTGTTGAAGGGAAGATGGGATATGGGAGCTACTCCAACAGTCATAACCACAAGACTATGGGTAGGTAAGACAGTCATAAGATATGCAAAAGGAATATCACTATGACCAGGATGGAGACAAAACTGAATGATAATGTAACAAATAAGAGATGGAAGACATACATGAACACCAGTAACAACTGAATGAAGGACGTGCACCATGAAAGACATTAACTCAGTTTTGTTACCAGACCGAGGATATACATTTAAAATGAATATACGGTGAAGAACTTTGTATCTGGGTAACATATATTTGGAACTAAGCACATTCCCAGAATTCCATTCCGTATTCATGTTGCACAACATTCTAGTTAGCATTCATTTTTCTAATTCAGATGGTCTTGCCACTAAAGTAGAGATAGGTATTCCTTCATCATTCACAGGAATATCCATCAATCCAGATATCAAGTGACGGTCTACATCAACTGGACCTTCTCTAATTAACATAGTGAAAGTTAAATTCTCAGTAGAGAAGTCACTTATACGAGCAAACATGGCTTATGCAATGGAACGGTATGCGGGACCGCCCCAATTTAATATGCTAGCCCATCCTACAATTTGAAGGAGGAGAACAATGTTGAATAGTTCCAAATGATTTGAGTTAACAGTCCGCTCAACAATCACATTGTGGAGACGAATATCCCTCACGTATGTGGGGTCTTCTTCGGGTGAACGAAGATGACGCACAGTAATTGATGCAGAACGGGAAGAAGAGGGACCATGAGAGGATCTCTTCTTATTTTTACCTTCCATAGCTCAAAGAATAGAAAGAATACAAGTAATGCAAGAGAAGAAAGATGGGTTTCAAGGAAATTAGAAATTTTGCTAAAAACCCCCAATAAACCACCAAAAACCTTGAAATAAACTATGAAATCAAGGAAATAGAAGTGTAAAGAACCTAAATCCACAAGGAAAATGAAAAAGATGCACTAACCATGAAGGAATCGAAGGTGGGCTTGATCAGTATGGTAGGGCTGGTTGGGGAAGATGAAAAAATGGAGGAAAATGTGCTTTTTGCATAATAAAAAGGCCCAAACCTG
Organism: Magnolia kwangsiensis; assembly: GCA_037074715.1. Classification (NCBI taxonomy): domain Eukaryota; kingdom Viridiplantae; phylum Streptophyta; class Magnoliopsida; order Magnoliales; family Magnoliaceae; genus Magnolia; species Magnolia kwangsiensis. The sequence continues at coordinate 35,208,746 of CM073587.1, read as the reverse complement.
ATCAACTCCACTAGTCGAGTTCATACTCGACCGGTCGTGCCATGACTGGTCGAGTGTGTACTTGACTAGTCATGCACCTCATAAATTTTACATTTTTTCATATTTTTTATATTATAAAAAAAATAAAAACTTGCAATATAGTACAAATAAGCACAAGCAATTCAAATCATATTGCACATACCCATATCCAATTTTAATTTAGCAAACCTGTTTCTATCAATCAATTTTATAAAAATGTCTGCAAGTTGATTTTCAGTCTGAATATAATTCAAAGAAATAATTTTATCTTCTACTAATTCACAAATACAATGATATCTAATGTCAATATACTTAGTTCGTGAATGCTGAATTGGATTTCTAGAAATGTTAATTACGCTAGAATTATCGTGATACAACACTAAAGAATCTTGCGCAAATCCGTAATCATTTAACATCCGCTTCATCCACATAAGTTGGGTGTATACATTACCGGCTGCAATATACTCAGCCTCAGCTGTGGAAAGTGATACGAAACTTTATTTCTTACTATGTGATAAAATTAAATGGTTCTCGACATAAAAACATCCACCGTTGGTTGACTTGCAATCATCAATATTACCAGCCCAATCAGCATCTGAATAACCAGCTAATTGAACATTAGTATCATGAGGATACCAAAGGCCGAGCTTGGCCAAACTTGCGACATATCTCAAAATATGCTTTACAGCAATCAAGTAAGACTCTTTAGGGTCTGATTGATATCTAGCACAGATTCCTACACAGAATGCAATATCAGGTCAACTCACAATTAAATATAATAAACTACTTATCATACTACGATACAACTAAAGATCTACACTTTTACCTGTCGAATCCTTAGAGAATTTAAGTGTCATACTCATAGGAGTATCAAAAATTTCAGTGCTCTTAAAACCAAACTTTTTTACCAAGTTTAGAGTGTATTTGGTTTGAGAGATAAAGAACCCATCAACAAGCTGTTTTACTTGTAAACCTAAGAAATAGTTCAGTTCTCTAACCATGCTCATTTCAAATTTAGACTTCATTAAATCTGCAAACTTAACAGTCATGTTAGAACAGGTAGATCCATAGATAATGTCATCAACATATATCTGTACTATCAGTATGTGATCATTGTGTTTCTTTATAAAAAGTGTCTTATCAACACTCCTCATTATAAAGTTATGACTTAGAAAAAACTTAGTCAATTTCTCGTACCATGCCTTGAGAGCTTTTTTTGATCCATACAGTGCCTTTTTCAAGCGATAAACATTATTAGTATGTTTAGGGTCTTCAAAACCAGTAGGTTGTTCTACATATACTTCCTCATGTAGATCACCGTTCAAGAAAGCACTCTTAACATCTATTTGATAAATTTTAATTTTTTTGTAACAAACAATGGATATGAACAGTATAATAGATTCAAGACGAGCTACTAGAGCAAAAGTTTCATCATAATCGATGCCTTCTATCTGAGTGTACCCTTGTACAACCAGTCTAGCCTTGTTTATTATAATATTACCAAGTTCATCAGACTTATTTTAAAAATTCATTTAGTTCCAATAATGTGTTTATCATTAGGTCTAGGAACTAAGTACCATATATCATTCCCTATGAATTGATTAAGTTCATCTTACATAGCCACTATCTAGTTTTTATCATCAAGTGCTTCTTTTACGTTGGTCGGCTCAATCTGGGATGTGAAGCACACAAAATTATAAATATTTTCTAATTGTCTATGAGTGCACACACTAGTGAGAGGGTTCCCAATTATTTTATCAGTTGGATGGTCTTTAACTAACCGCAGTTTAATGTCATTTTGACTAGATGAAGAGTTTGGTTTATCAAATAAAGAAACTTCATCATCTTCTGAACTTGAGACAGGTGTATTCAGGTGATAATCCATAACCACATTAATGAACTCCTAAATTACACCAGCCCTCTTGTTGAGAACACGATATGCTCGACTATTTAGCACATATCCTAGGAAATTACCCTCATTACTCTCAGTGTTGAATTTTCTCGGATTTTCCTGGTCACGTAGAATATAGATTTGCTGCCAAAAACTCGAAAGTATTTAATTGTTGGTTTCTTATCAAACCATTGTTCATATGCAGTCTTATTATTTGACTTTCTAGTATAAACATGGTTAATAATATAATAATCCGTGTTCACTACTTCTGTCCAAATATTTTTAGAAAGTTTCATGCTATTTAACATCACATTAGTCATTTCTTGCGGCATATAATTTTTTCTTTCAACAACCCCATTCTGTTGAGGTGTCTTTGGAGCAAAAAATTCATGCGATATACCATGATCGCTACAGAACTTCTCAAAACTGCTATTGTTAAATTCAAAACCATGATCACTATGAATTTTAGAGACATGATTCCTTCTCTGTTTGGATATGCTTGAGCACCCTTTTCACTTCATCGAGAGTTTTAGATTTCTCTCTCATGAATACTACCCATGTATACCTAGTAAAATCATTTACTATTATTAGAATATATTTCTTACCGCCTCGACTCTCCATTCTTGTAGGTCCAATAAGATCCATGTGGATGAGTTTAAGGGGTTTGGATGTGGTACTGGAGTTCACTTTCTTGTGAGCACTCCTAGTTTGTTTTTCAATTTGACATTCACCATAAATTTTATCCATTTTCTTTAACTTGGGTAGACCTCTTATTACTTCACCTTTGCTCAGTCTATAAAGATTACGGTAGTGTACATGTCCTAGGCATTTATGCCATAGTTCGGTCTCATTAGTTTGGACCATGTAACATGATAACTTAGACGAGCTTGAAGCACTGACTATATAGCAGTTCACAGATGTTCTGTGATTATTTAATATCACAGAACCGTTCTTATTAGAAATCTCACACCCCTGGTTGGTGAATTTTATGCTATGTTTATTGTCACAAATTTGAGTTATTCTTAAGAGATTATGTTTAAGACCTTCTAGAAACAAGACATTCTCAAATGGAGGAAGATTATAGAGTTGAACCGTACCTTGGCCAACAATTCTGCAGTTGATACCATCACCAAATGTGATTGAACCATCAGTCATATGTTTGAGATTGGTGAATAAATCTTTGTCACCTATCATGTATCTAGAGCAACCACTGTCTAGGTACCACTTTGATTGACTTGAAGCTTTGAAAGCGATGTGGGCAACCAGACAAGCAACCTTAGGGACCCATTTCATTACTGTTTTGGGTTTTAGAGCATAGTTGGTTTTTCTATGCTTATAGTTGTTGTATATTCTACCATTCGAGTTAGATTTTAGAAGCTCCTTGAGTAAATCTACAATTTTCTCAGCTAAGGGGTTATGATTCTAATTTCTATAATTGATATGGTTGCTTTTAGGTTTCATAGCCTGAAAAGTTTTAGGATTTTTTAAACTATTTTGATTCAGACTTTTTCCTTTTGAGTTAGAGGACTCTCCTTCAACAAACTTAAGTGGAGTGGACTTACTTTTATCGAAGCCCAGACCAGATCCATCACCACATTTTGTTGATCAGGTTAGCAGTCTTTCTAGTTTAGGATCACCCTGGGCATACCTCCAACTATCCTTCAAACTCAATAGAGAAGAGACTTCTAGTTTTAGTTTTTCATTTTTTTATTTAAGGTTTTCAACTTAGGATGTTTTGAAATGTAAATCACACTTAGCTTTTTCAAAACAATCAAAAAAATGCGATTTTTCTAAAACTAAGTTATCAAAATTTTGTTTTAACTTTAAAAACTTTTTCTTTTAAAATTTTAGTTTTATAGCTATCTTGCAACTTTCCCTGTATAAGGCATTATAGGCATCTTATAAATCATCATCATTTTCAAGGTCATTTCTCAGATTTTCATCATAAGTTGAATTACAACTGTTTGAGGAAGTCACTTTGGCTAGAGTCATTAAGGCCTTGCCCTCATTAGTAGACTCGAGTTTAGAATCATCTGACTTAGAAGAAGCTTCAGAACAAGATGGCTCATCCCATGTGGCCAACATACCTTTCTTCTTAGGTTTGTCCCTTTTTGGACATTTGTTTGCTAAATGCCCGTATTCATGGTAGTTGAAACATTGACTGTCTTTAATAAATTTTTAAGTTTTAGATCTAGTCCTTTTCTTTTCAGAAGGTTTTTGAAAATCTATTCTCTTTTTTCTTTTAAAAATTTTATAAAACTTCTTGGCGAATAGTGTCGTATCATCTTTAGAATTTTCATAATTAGAATTACTAGTTTTATTAAGAGAAATATTTTTAGAAGACTTAAGGGCTATGGACTTACCTTTAGGAGCCTTAAAATTTAACTTGTAGGTTTGTAAAGAACCAACAAGCTCTTCAACCCTCATATTATCCGTATCACGAAGTTCCTAAATGGCAGTGACCTTAGAATTGATCTTATCAGGCAATGAGCGTAATATCTTTGCATAGACTTTACTTTCTGGGATATTATCACCAAGACCCCACATAGAGTTGACTATGTCATTTAACTTAGTATAGAAGTCCATGAAAGTTTCACTTTCTTCCATATGTATCTCCTCAAACCGAGTGGTGAGGATTTAAAGTTTAGATTTCTTGATAATAGTTGTACCCTCGTGTGTCATTTCTAAAATGTCTCAGGCTTATTTTACAGTATCAGAAGATATAATTCTTTTAAATTCATTCAGTGATAGTGCGCAAGTGATTGCATTTAAAACCTTTGCATTGTTCTACTCTCATTTTTTTGAAGTGTGGTCCATGAAAAATAAGGCGTAACTTTAACTGATTTAGTTCTAACATTGCCTAAAACTTCAGTTGTGGGTGGGTTCCATCTAGTCACTATGGTTTGCCATACGCTCTCATCTATGGACCTTAAAAAGATCCTCATTCTAGCGTTATAATAGGCGTAATTGGAGCCATCAAAAGGTGAAGGCATAGTAATTAAGAGGCTATCAAAATTTGACATCTTAAAAGCTTGGATCGATTAGCTTAGAAAGTGAATCCAAATAATAAAAGGAGTTATTAGGCTTTTATACCACTTGAAAAGGCCAAGCTAAACGTCCTAGAGGGGGGTGAATAGGACTATGCCAAATTAAAAATAAATGCGAAATATAAAGATAGATAGCACAATCAAAAAGGAAAGAAGCACAAGTAAATAGCAACCTCAAATGCACTAGTCTTGAGAGGTTGATACAAACTTAGTTCTAAGGACAACCTAACACCAAAAACTAAAGACTTATGGCAGGACAACCTTACTAGAATCTAATGACCGTTTGATAATCATTATTCCGGCATGGAATCGCTTCTACCCATTTAGTGACATAGTCTACTGCTAGTAAAATATATAAATTTTGAAAAGATTGGGGGAACGGTCTCATGAAATCAATGCCCCAACAATTAAATGCTTCAATATGAGAATGAGGTTTAAAGGCATCATATTCCGATGGGACAATGCTCCCAATTTCTGACAATGCTCACAAGCTTTGCAAAACTCATGAGTGTCCTTAAACATAATGGGCCAATAAAAGTCACACTGTAGAATTTCGAGCGTGGTCTTTTTAGTAGAAAAGTGACCACCCCAGGCCTGAGAGTGAGAAAAGGAGATGATGCTTTGGTGTTCATTATCTGGCACACATCTCCTGAAAATTTGGTCTGGGCAATATTTAAACTAGTACGGATCATGAAAAAATTTTTCTTATCTTGCACAATCCAATGTGTCGACGTGAAACCTTTAGTAAGATAATTGGTAATATCAGCAAGCCAAGATGAATGGGAGACTTTGAACAATTGTTCGTCAAGGAACATGTCATTTATAATTGTCGTCTCAAGGGAATCAGAGAGATCAAGACGGGAAAGATGGTCAGCCACTACGTTCTCTACTCTCTTTTTATCTTTTATTTTCAAATCAAATTTCTAGAGTAAGAGGATCCATCTTATCAAGCGGGGCATAGCATCATTCTTAGAAAGAAGATACTTGAGCGCCGCATGATCAGTGTAGATGATGATCTTGGATCCGATCAAGTAGGACCTAAATTTATCCAAAGCGTATACTGCGACTAAGAGTTCCTTCTCTATAGTAAAGTAATTCACTTGGGCAGAATTTAATGTTCTACTTGCATAATATATAACATAGGGCTTCTTATGTTTTCTCTAATCTAACACCGCCCTAATAGCATAGTCCAACGCATCACACATAAGTTCAAAAGGAATACTCTAATCAGGTGGCTGCATGATAGGTGCGCTGGTTAACATGCCTTAGAGCTTAAAAAAAGCCTCCTGACATTGCTCAGTCCACTCAAATGGTACATCCTTTTGAAGTAGATTGCACAAAGAACGAGAGAGGTGACTAAAGTCGTTTATGAACCTTTTATAAAATCCACTATGTCCTAAGAAGAATCATACATCTTTTATGCTTTTGGGTGGAGGTAAGGTAGAGATAAGATCAATTTTAGCTTTATCTACCTCAATTCCCTTGGACGAGATGATACATCCAAGAACAATTTCCTTACGAAGCATGAAATTGCACTTCTCCCAATTTAGTACCAAATTCTTTTCCTCATATTGCTTTAGCACACATTTAAGATTCTCCAAACAATCGCTGAAGGATGGACCAAAGATAGAGAAATTATCCATGAAGACCTCTAGATATTGCCCCACCATGTCATAAAACATACTCATCATGCATCGCTGAAAAGTGGCAGGGGCATTACACAGTCCGAATAGCATCCTTCGGCAAGCAAAGGTGTCAAAGGTACATATGAATGTGGTCTTTTCCTGATCTTCAAGGGCTATCTCTATTTGGTTATAGCCCGAATACCCGTCAAGGAAGCAATAATACGAGTGACCAGCTAGCCTTTCTAAAATTTGATCAATGAAAGCTAAAGGAAAGTGGTCCTTCCTTGTGACGGTATTCAATTTCCTGTAGTCAATGCACATTCTCTAACTAGTAGTAACTTTAGTTAGCACGAGTTCATTATTGACATTGGCTACTATGGTGATTCCGTACTTCTTAGGAACCACCTGAGTTAGACTCACTCATTAGCTATCTGATATAGGGTATATGATACCCACATCTAATAGCTTAAGAACCTCAGCCTTAACCACTTCCTTCATGTTTGGATTTAATCTAAATTATGGATGTCATAAGGTCTTAGTATTATTCTCTAGATAAATGTAGTGAGTACAAATTGAAGGGTCAATTCCCTTGAGATCCTTGATCGACCATGCAAGGGATCCCTTATGCTCAATGAGAGTAGAGATAAGCATATTCTCATGTTCCTGCTTAAGGTGGGAAGATTTCACCACCGAAAATGTCTCATCTTGACCTAAATAGACATATTTCAAATTAGAGAGTAAAGGTTTTAGGTCAAGCTTCGGCGCTTTGAGGTTAGACGGTAGAGGCACTAGATCAGTTTAGGGTAATTCTTCAAATTGTGGCCTCCACCGGTTAACTTATAGTACTGGTACTGTATCGAGCATGACACTCATCTCCCTAATTATATCATCAGCCAAATCATGGGAGTATGCCAAACATGTCTCTAGAGGGTCAAAGTATAAGGTTAGAAGTTCTCTATCTTCCACGAAAGAATCAATCAGGTTAATATCGTGGGAATTGTCTTCATCTTCTAACTATTTTCCTGTGTTGAAAAAGATATTCAACTCTAATGTCATATTCCTAAAAGACATATCATGACTCCATTCCTATAATTAATGATTGCATTTGAAGTGGCAAGGAATGGGCGACCAAGAATGACAAGAATTTAAGCGCTCATGTCCACGATGGTTTGAGTATTTAAGATGATAAAATCTATTGGATAATAGAATTTTTCAACCTAGACCAACACATCCTCGATTATTCCTCTCGGTACACGGACTAAGCGATTAGTAAATTGTAATGTGGTTCGGGTGGGTTTCAATTCACCCAACCCTAGTTGTTCATAGACCGAGTAAGAAATCATATTTATACACGCTCCTAAATCAAGAAGTGCGTGCTCAATGCGATAATTCCCAAATACACAAGGGATGGTTGGGCTACCGAGATTTTTGTATTTCTGTGACACATCTTACTTTAGGATGGAACTCACTTTTTTAGTTAAAAAGATTTTCTTTTGAAATATTTTTCCTTCTTTTGGTCATACATAAGTCTTTCTGAAATTTAGCATATGAAGGTATTTGTTTAACTGCATCCAGTAAAGGAATATTGACCTTCACTTATTTCAACATCTCTAGAATATCCTGACAGTTAGAGAGATTTCGGTGCAATCAACTATTGGGGGAATGGTGCAATCAGCTTGCTTTAGAGTTCTAGTTCTAACTCTTGTAGAGTGTTGTTAGGTCTATCAGTTTCATCTACTTTCGGGTCCTTAGACTTTTCAGCCCTTACCGAAATAGATTTGTCAATTATCTTCCCACTCCTGAGAGTGGTGATAGACTTAGCTTAGTCCATTTTATTTGAAGAGCTTGGATCACTTATTTCGTATTGCAGTTTAGGATTGGGAAAAGGTTAGGCTGGAAGAATCCCTTTTTTCCCCAATTGAATTTTTTGTCTCACGCCCTTATATGGCCTTTGAAACGTCTTGAAGGGCTTATAATATACTTTGGGTGATAAGATTTTGATTTTGAATATGTTTCTAGACTGGATCCTCTTGAGGTTTCTCTTGATTCAAGAATTGGTTAGGGATTCCTTGAAGAGTAGCAGTTTGACCATTCCTCTAACTAAAGTTTAAATGATTTCTCCAACTAGGATTATATGTGTTAGAGATGGGTCCATTGAACGGTCTTTGGTAGTTGTTTACGGCATTCGATTGCTTGTTCAGTGCCTCTTGAAAAGTAGGTATCATTGGGCAATTTTCAGTTGTATATACGTTGCAAGCACAGATGCCGCAAACAACTTCTTTAGCCTTATCCTTCTTAAGTTCCATGGCCTTGACCTTCCTTGCGAGACTAACCACTTTAGCATTTATATCATCATGATCCTCTTTTAGTAAGAATATCTCACCTCTCTCCCTTACTTGAGTAGGCTTAGATGTGCTGTTGGGTTTTGGTGCGATGTCCCATGATTGTGCAGTTTCAGCGAGTTGGTCAAAGTAATCCCACACCTCATTGACATTCTTATTCATAAATTCCTCATTGCACATCGTCTCGATGAATTGGCTCATGGAAGATATTAGTCCATCATAGAAGAAAATTGTTATGTGCCACGTTTCAAAACTGTGTTGTGAGCGTGAACTGATAAGATCCTTAAACCGCTTCCAATATTAGAAGAATGTTTCATCTTCCTTTTGGGCGAAGTTCAAAATCGACTTCCTGATGGTGTTCGTTTTATGGTATGGAAAGAATTTTTTTATGAAATCTATCATGTCATTCCATGTGCCAATAAATTACAGACATAATGAGTACAACCACGTCTTAGCATTCTCTTTCAAGGAGAAAGGAAAGAGTTTCAGCCTGACCGTGTCCTCAGACACATTAGGAAAGTATAAAGTGGCTATAACCTCGTCAAGCTCTTACAAGTGCAGGTATGGACTTTCATATTCAAGTCCAAGGAACTTTAGAAGAAGTTAGATCACTCTAGGCTTGATATCCATGTTTCTTGGAAAAACCATACAAGAAGGAATGCTCACCCCCACTAGTTGTAAGTAATCTCGTAAAGTATGAGGTGGGGGTGCATGGTGCACCTCATTCTCATCCTGGACTTCTGCAACTCAAGGTTGCAGCTAATTTACAGGTTAATTTGCAACTATAACCTTAATTAACTCTGAGGATCTCGAGTGGTGTCTAACCCTGTGATCGATAAATAACCCCTCAACTAATCTTCTTACACTCAAAAGATGTCGAGTGTTGTCACGGACCCACTTGGGCATGGAACACTGTAACACCCCGAAAATCGGGGGTCGGGTAGAAACCCAACTCCCGAGTTCCAGAACATCTCTTATGCAACATTTTCAATAATGGATAAATGTCGGCGGTAACAGTACATAAAGCATGAGGTGGATTAAGCCAAAATAGCATATCATACTCCAGAGACAGTTAAATTAGCAAGTGGAAGACTGTGATAATACGTAAAACAGATAATTGATTGTAAGTCTCCAGAGTGTGAACATGCTACCAGGTTAAACATATACATGTATACTCCAAAAATGAAAAGAAAAGAATATACATGAGTGCTCCAAAAATATAAATGACAAGTGTCAAGGCGTCTAATCAACCTCCCTGTAATCCCGTCAATCAAAACGCGGAGGAGAAGTCCTCCTCATCATCATACAAGTCCAGATCCGCTCCACAAGCAACGTCCTCGTCTAAAACCACAATAGGGACTGGTGGGTGTCCGAAACACCATCTCATAAAGTGGGATTGAGTAGCTAACTCAGTGGAATCATAAAAAAAGATTAACATGTTATCAAATCCATCACGCGATAATGATAAAGCAAACAAAACAAACATTCATAAATATTGTGATTAATGCATGGATGAAATGACATGATGGATGCCCTCACCGACATACTCCCTTATGCGGCATCATCTGCGTCTACGGCATGCTTTCTTCCCACAGTGCTCCATATCTTCCAGGCACATGCAGTGCGATGTGGATATGATTACCGAGTTGTTATTAGTCCATTTCATACAGTAGGATTGGGAAACTAAGGTACTTCCCTTATATCAATACCCAAACAATGATCCTGTCTAGGGTCGTCACTCCTAGTAATCTCATACGATGATATATTTTTAGGTCGCTACAAGGGCTGCTAGCGCTGTTGCACGCACTCGTTGCTTCGTTCCCCCATCACCTTATCAATGCAGGCCTAGTTTATATCCTCAAGACTGCATCAGGACTCGTCGCCCCCATGCAGTGTCAGAATAAACTCAAGGTCACTACAAAGGGCTGTCAGGGCTGTTGCTCGCACTCGTTGCTCCATCCCCCATCACCTTATCAATGTAGGCCGACAACAAGAATATAGTGTCCCATACCACCACAATCTACTCAGAGTAAGGTGCTCACTGGTCACTATGGGGAGGTTTGTGGCCTCAGTGTAGGCCGACAGCTCAACCACGGTGTCCCATACCACCATGCCCGGCTCATGAGTCTTAGGGGATCAAGGTACCAAGGTTAGAGGGGCTTTCCAATGGTAAGTTTAGTACCCTAGGTTCAAGCAGTTATGACTCATATAAGGTGAACATACAATGGCCAGTCGGGTTACTTGACGGGCTCGACTAGTATGAGTGCATCTCAATCTGAGCGACATGAAGTGCATGAAACACTTTGTGTGGCCTAACCACTGCCGCCTGCCCAAAACAAGACTCGCGTTCATCGATGCGTGCTTCGTGGTAAATAGAAGCCAACCACGAATTCGATCCATTACCGACTTCCTGGACTAGGATATAGCCCCAAGCAAACAAAATTGAAATAACAAGTAATCCAAGCATGTTTTCAGCAGTTTTAACATACATCAGAAGCAGTTAACCATACATAAGTATTTCACACATAAGGTAATCAATTCAATACAACAAACATGGAGGAATTCATGTACATCATCAAATTAGCTGAGAATCCAATCTCAACTTTAATCTACAACACCATTTACTCAATACTTAGCAATACATACATTTATACAAACTCTTAGACTACACAACACCAACGTACTTGACGTATGTTGATTTCAAAATTTAGTATGACAAATCCTTACATCAAGGAGATGTCTAATACACAACAATCATGTTTTTACATTCGATACATATGGCAAGCATAAATCATATTGATTTAGGCATTTCAACAAACACTTAACCTACACACATTAGTCTACATAGCATATGTTGGCCAATATGTGCATTAGGAAGAATCTCTTCGCCGAACAGATCATACACGCGTAACTAGTATAAGTACACGGCAAATACCCATGGCAATCATATTGGCAAAATACGTACGTATACAGTATTTCCTATAAATGCCCAAAATACCCTAAATCTCAAATTCCCCATACGTATACGAAATGAAAAACGGACAGCATGTTCTACATGTCAAACAGCATCCTGATCAGCAATCTACCATTAAACGGTATTGAAAGCTTTGAAAACAGGTAATCTAAGCATCTAAGATCCGCACCTTAACCAGAAGTTGCGAAATGGAGTTGATTCAGACGATAAGTCTTCGTCAACGGTTCAACGGCAACCTATACCATGGAATATGTTAGCTACATCATCACTTATGCTATTTGGAACTCTAGAATAGGTTAGGGTTATGATTTCTTACCTAGAACGAAACTAGAATCACCGGAAAAGCGATACAGAAGGGTGGATTTGGCACGTAGAGCAGAAGGGAAGAATCCCAGGAGAAATCACCAGCTTCTCCCTCACTTTCTCTCTCTTTTCTCTCCATGCTCCTAGGGTTTTCTCCAAATTCGTATGGATTAGAAGGCTAAGGGTTTAAGCCCCTTTTATAAGCCCAAACATAACCAAAACAAACTCCAAGTCAAGGTATACTTGGGTTATAGCCAAATCGGGTCTTTTTCGATCCAAAAGAGCATTTTGGGAGGTCCCCTGGCCGAACGCGGTCAGAATTAAGCTCATGTATATTGGATCCTTCTCACATCAAGTTTTCAGTCCGGTAGTGTTCCCAGATCGCATGTGGCGGACTAGTTTCAGTTCAACGACTACCGGTACTCGATCAGAGCTACAAGTACGTTGACATGTAAGGGCCACCTATCTTGATCCAAGGGTAAAATTTGATTGAATTCTGACGGTCAGAACGCTTAGAAAATGTCACGCAAGCGACACGTGCCAGATTTCATAAATTATATTAATTTCTAACATTTCTCACACTCTTCACTCTGGACTCAAAGAAATCGTCATGGGATATCATCTGGACTTGATTTTTGAGGTGATTGTCAAGTCTAACTAGGTGGTCAGGATAGTCTAAGTTTGGGATAATCGGACTTCCGACGTGCGGTCCAAAGCCGATACAAAGTTTCAAGTTGCTCCCGAGAGCAATCGGGAATAGAGTTTGATCCTAGGTTTTACGGTATTGTAGCATCACCTATCCTATACGTTTTGACTCTAGCAGATTGTATTGAAAGTGATTGGTGAGAATTTCATAGGTCATCTAGTGCAGCGCTAGTTGATTCTCGTTAGATTTCTAAAGGAAGTATCCTTTATTGATTTTCGTTTGAGATGAAATTTGAAGGGTGGAGTGAGGGTGTTTGGAAACGAAAGAAGGAAGAGTTTGGAGGGGTGGTTTTTGCCAAAAATCAGACGTTTGAGAGAGAAAGGATATCTTGGAGGGGTAGTTTGTGAAGGAGGTACTAGATTGGAGGGGTTTTAACAGACGGCCCACATACCAGGGGGCCATACAACACCCCAAACTCAGTCAGCCTGAAGCCCGGCCCGAGTGGGGCCCACTGTACGGCGAGGCCTCACCGGCTAAAGTCACATCCGACGAGGCTCGGCCTATGGGGCGTGATCTCCCTGTCCCCTAGGTCCCAAATGTATGTAGGGCCCACCTTAGATCATTGTGGATTAGTGTGGGTAGGCCTACGACTCCGTTTCACACTATTTCAGGTCATTTTGTAAACCAGAATTATTTTATGCATCATGTAGCATATGATTTTGGGGTAGGAGAGACTAATCCATCCAACTAAACCATTTATTCCATGAGATTCCATGATTGGAATGATCGGAAGTCCAATTTATATATATATTTACTATTTGTAGTAAATTTTAGGTTAAGCATGATTCTCCATCATTTACACACTAGGATTTATGTCTAGTGTGAAAGGACTTAGAAAAAGTTGAAGAATGGGATGGTGAAAGGAGAGATTCTGGAGGAATTAGATGAAAAGGGGTTTCAGGCCTTGAGACTGAGTGTATGGGTTGTGGTTGACCTACCACCTAAGGACATTCATTTCTAGGTTTAGAATGGAATGAAACATGGCCTAAACCCTTCGATTAACGGTCTAGAGGTGATTTGGGGTCGTTGGGTGTGATCAGGAATGTGCACGGACTCGATCTCGGCGACCGTTTACAGTGAGTTTTAGTTTAAGTATAGTTCTTCACTATTTAAACTTGAGGATTCGTGTCTAAAATGAAAGTACTTAGAGAAGTTAAAGAATGAGGTGGTGAAAGGTGAGAGTTTGAAGGAAATGGGTTGAAAAGTGATTTCTTTGACTTTGGGATTGAGCTTTGAGAGTGTTATGGTTGACCCATTGCCTAAGGACATCTAACTCCAGGTTGGAAAAAATTTGGGGTGTTACAAACACTCTCAGCCCTCAATTTCAAAATCTAACCTAAACCTAGAAAGAAAAAGAAGGAAATAGAAATCTAAAAATAGAAAGAGATAGAATTAAAAAGAAATTACCAAATTAGAAGGTTCTATGTTAGGATCCTACAAAAGAAAAGGGAAAGTGAATTAATTTCTAAAATGAAACAAGAAAGATTTTAAAAATAGAATTAGAAAGATAAGTTAGTTTCTGAAACTAGAAAGGAAAGTTTCTAAAAAAAACAACCTAGTTTCTAAAAACTGATTAGGAAATTTCTAAAAATAGAATGAGAAAGTAAGTTAGTTTCTAAAAATAAATTAGAAAAATTCTAACCTAAAAATACAAAGTAAACAAATCCTAATCTTAAGCTAATTCTAAAACTAGTCAATCTCAGAAAAATGCAACCATTAGTCCTCAGCAAAGGCGTCAAAAACTTGTTCACAACCCCAAGTGTAGGGTCACGATATAGTAATAATCTTGGTAAGACCGAGGTCGAATCCATATGGTCTAATCTTGTACGCTTCTTAAAGTAACTAGAACTAGAAGAAGATGTGAATCTAAATCTAAATTAGTTGAGAGAGTAATTGTGATTAAAGTAATTCAAACTTACAAATTCAAAGGTTGAAACTAGGGTTTCCAAGGATCCACTTGTAGAGATCAAGGAGTCCTCTTACTTGATTCAAGTCACATGATTGGAATTGGAGTCTTGTCCTATCCAATTGGAAGATACACAATTAAGATCAATACAAACTTTCCTTGACCTAATTCTTAATGAAGGAGAATTGTGATAATTGGAAGAGATTTCATCACCAAACCATGCTCATGGGACGATGCCTAACAACAAGATTTATCAATCTCACAATTTCAAAATCAGAAAAAGAAGATACTCAAACCTATTGCAGATCTACTATAATTTGAGTCACAATAAACCATTAAGAACTGAAAGGATTCCTTTAAAATCAAAATAGAATCAAAGAAGGTTTAACATAAATATGAATCAAAGTAAAAGAAACATCCCATCATGCTACAAGCTTCACCTCTTAGCCCTATCCAAGAGGTTTAGCGAACCATAGACATGATTGAACTAGAGTCTCTTAAGAAAAGCATAAAAACAACTAACGAAAAAGAAGAAAAACTTTTGGTGATGGCTTTTCCACCCTTTTACTTCACTCCTCAAACCCTAGAGGATGCTTTGGAGCATCCTAAGAACTCTTGTTTATAGTTGAAGAACTCAAACTTTCGCACCGAGTTGGAAGAATCTAAAAACTGCCTCAAGTTTAGACGGTCAGCATAGAATTTGTGTTACCTTAGGCTAGCCAAAGTAAAGCCGATCGACACTCGAGCTAGCCAAAGCAGAGCTTCAGCTAGTTGAACTTCTGTAAGTTCTAAAAGAACAGGTTGCTGGAATTTCAACCGAACTTTCTTAGGCTAGCCAAACCAAAACTCGGGCTAGCTAACCGACACTTTAAATCTTGGATTCTCTTCATTTCTCACTTGGTTTCCTTGGATCTTTGGCACGTGAATTCTTCAATCTTGGTTTCCTAATATCTATCCTTGGCTTTAATGATTCTTGAGCTTTATCCATGCTTTTAAAATCCTTTTCAATCTAAGCTCTTAAATTCACCTTGTAACACAAACATGATTAAAATAGAACATTAAGCATTATCATGTTCATAAAACCAATTAATAAATGGGGGATAATATGCAATATTTGACCCTCAACAGAGGTGTCCCATGATTATGCATTTTCTGCCAATTGATCAAGATAATCTCACGCATCATTAGCCTCTTTATTCATGAATTCACCATTACACATCATCTCTACAAACTAGCACATTGGTGAAGTCAATCCGTTATAAAAAAAAGCTTATTGTTCACCATACTTCGTAGCCATGATATGGACAGGATTTCACGAGATCTTTAAAAATTTCCTAACATTGGAAGAAGGTCTCTTCTTCTTTTTGAGCAAAGTTCATGATTGCTTTCCTTAAAGTTTTACTTTTATAAAACAGGAAAAACTTTTTGAGAAATTCCTGGGTCATCTCAGCCCATGTGCCGATGGATATTGGATTTAAGGAATGCATCCATGTCTTACTCTTCTCTTTCAATGAAAAAGGAAATAATTTAAGTCACACTGTGTCCTCAGACATGTTTGGAAAGGGTAATGTAGTGATTATCTCACCAAACTCCTTGATGTGCAAATATGGACTTTCAGAACTAGTACATGTAACTTTGGAAGGAGTTATATCACTCCAGGTTTGATATCCATGTTTCCTACATTGAGTGGAAAGACCATGCAAGAAGGTGTACTCACCCCCCCCCCCCCCCCCCCCCAGTTCAAAATAATTGCGCAAAGTACGAGACGAGGGTGCATTATGCACCTCATTTTCATCTTGAACCTCCTCAACTGATGGTTAAGGTTGAGGTTGATTTCATCCATCACTTCAATTAACTGAGAGGATCTCAAGTAGTATTTAATCCTTTGATGGATAGGCAACCCTTCGACTAATCTTCCTTCACTCAAGAGAAGTTGAGTGTTCTCACGAACCCACTTGGGCATGAAACACGCACAACCCTCAAGTAACTAAACAATTAAACCTAAAAAGAAAAGTAGAAAAACTAAAATACATAAGAGATCTAAAAAAAAAAAAAAGAGAATTGGAAAGAGGTTACCGAATTGGAGTTACTATGTTAGGATCCTACAAAATAGAAAAAAATGTTAGTTTCTAAAAAAAATCTTAACCTAAAATCAAAGCAGAAATTTAACCCTAATCTTAACCTAATTTTAATACCAATTAATTTCAAAAAAATGTAGCTATAGTCCCTGACAACGGTGCTAAAAACATGACCACAATCCCAAGTATAGGGTCACGATGTAGTAATAACTCGTGAGAACGAGGTCGAATCCACAGGGAAGAAACTTGTACATATTCTGACAAGAACTAAAATTAGAACTAGAAGAAGATCTAAATCTGAATCTGGAACAAAAGAGAGTTATTATAAATAATTTTAAACTATCAATTAAAGGTGGGAACTAGGGTGCCAAGGATCCACTTGTAGCTATTAAGATGCTACCTTTCTTGATTCAATAAACACAATTGGAATTGGAGTCCTATCCTATCCAATTGGAAGATAAAATAATTTAAATCAAACTTAAACTTTTTATTGACCTAATTCTCAACAGAGGATAATTGTGAAGATTGAAAGGGATTCCATCACCCTACCATGCTCAGGAAACGATGGTGAACAATGAGATTTACCAATTTCATTATATCAATATAGGAAAAGAAGATATCTAAAGCTATCACAGCATCTATTGTAATTTAAGTCACAATAAATCATAAAAAACTTAAAATATTCCTTTAATATTAAACTAGAAATTAATTAAGTTCAATAAGAATAAAAATTAAAGTAAAATAAATATCCCAACACACTACAAGCTTCGCCTTGTAGCCCTAGCTAAGAGGTTTAGCCAACCATATACATGATTGAAACTAAATCTCTTAAACAAAGCATGAAAATAAACTAGGGAAGAAGAAAATTTCTTTGGCGACTGCTCCACCCTTGTGCTATACTCCTTGAGACCTTTTCAAACCCTAGAAGATGCTTTGGAGCATCCTAACGGGTCCTATTTATAGTTGTGGAACTCTAACTTTCGCACCTAGTTAGAAAAATCTAAAAATCACCTCAAATATATGCACTATCTGCAGTTTGCTAAATTAAACTTCACTCTGTGCAGTTTTCCAAAATATACTTCACTCTACACAGCTAAAATAGACTCTGAGTTTCAAAATATGCTTTTTCAGGATAATTTCAGGAATATGTTTGTTTTCAGGACAATTTCTGGATTCCTTTTTTTCACTTCAAATCTTTAATTCTCTTCATTTCTCGCAAAGTTTTCTTGGATATTTGGTATGTGAATTCTTCATTAATGACTTCTAAATTTCCAAATCTTCATTTAATAATCTTTCGAGTATAAATTTTCCTTTTGGCATCAATTTCACCATAAGCTCTCGAAATCACCTTACACATGAAAACATGCATAATTAAATCAATTAAGCATTATCATATTTATAAAATGTAGGTATAAATAGGGAGAAATATGCAATATTTCATACTCAACGCTCGACCGTAGGAACCTCGACACCCCTGACCGGCGAGTTTGCTTTGCCGACCAGATAGTTAACCTCCGCGGGCGTAAAGCTAGGGATATCATCTGCCACCTCTTTAGTCGCCCTCCTGGCCTCTGAAAGGGAGGGAGCAACAGGTTCATGAACCTCTTCCCTTTGCATCCCGAGCAGGAAGGAAGGAGTGGCTAGAGGCTCCTCAGTAGCATGGATGGGCGTAGCGTCGAATCTCAGCTCAGCGATGGAAGAAACCACGCAAGCAGCAGGGGTCCCCTTCTTACGAACGGTAGTCTTTGTGTGAAGCATCTCCGTAGCGGAAGGAGGTTGCTTCCTCTTCTCGACCCTTGAGGGTTCGACCATACCTGCAAAGCACAATTTAAGTTAGGAAAGCATTAACATCAGAACTCTAAGTGGCAAACGAGCACTTACCAAGACAGAAGGGAAAGGGATAGATCTACAGAGCCAAGATCAGTGAAGAATATCCAAAGTCATGAGCTGATGTTAAACACGGAACTCCTCTTTCAGTACTCTCCCCTTGTTGACTTGGGCTCGGAGGAATGGGGAGAGCTCAGGTGATCCCTTTAAGTAAACTATAGAGCGATACAAGTCAGTACAGTGTTCTACAAAGATAAGAAGAGAAAACAGACTTCTCACAAAACCTGACCTGAGAGGGAGAATTTGGTGGGCACTTGGACCCGACGACTAGAGAGCCGGCTGAGGGCACTTCCCATTCCCCCAATGCCTAAAACCATTTATTCTTTCAATCCTTATTAGAGGTTGGAAGCCTGACAACGAGGCCCGGACCGCATCCTTGTCAAAAAATAGTACCAGCACAGCTCCATTGAGTCATGCTTGGCTTGGTATAGGTACATGAATTCATCTGGTGTCAACTCTTTATTTTTGAGCTGATAACAGATAATATAAGCCCCAAACAATAACCTCTAGGCGTTCAGGGCGAGCTACCCTAGAGCCAATCTCAGGTGTGCGGTGGATTGGGAGCTGAAGTCCACACTGAAGGACACAGATGAAGATAGCAACATCCCCTTCAACCATCTCCATGGGGATGTCGAGTGGAGCAAGGGCTCAAATAACCACAGAGTCCAGGATCTAGAACTCTTAGCGGACTTCGGCCATTTTGGCGTTAGTGATGATTGACCCCCCGAGGATGAGCTCAACCGGTCATCCAGCTTGTGGCTCAGCAGTCACCGCCATGACCATAGACTGGGCAACCTTCTTGGTGCCTCTGGGCCGAGCAGTAGCCTTTGGGCCCTTGGCCTTCCTAGCCTGAGGACGAGCAGCCGTCTCAATAGGCCACAAGGGCATGGCAATTAACACCTCCGCTAAGGCCTCGACCCTGGAACTCACGCTCTCTTGGTCAGTATCGTCACCAAAGGCATAGACGTCATGAATGCCTTCCAAGATGTTCGACATCGAAAACTTGACAAAAAAAGGTGCAAAAGCAAAAGAAATGGAATAGAAAAGACCAGGGAATAGGAAAGACTCACCGAAAATCGTCTGCTCCGGGAGCTTGTCTGCAACTAAAGTCTCTGAGCAAATAATGAAATTAGCAGAGGAGGAAATCATTTTTATAACAATGGTCGGCCGGATGTAATGATGATAGGAGCTAATTACTGGAGATGAAGGGTCTTCTTGCCAAGCACCATCTCATACGTGGCAGTAAACAATCAGCCAAAACGATATGTCTTCAGTAACCGAGCAACATCTTCGATGAATGGCATTAAATATGGCGAATGAGGAGCCGTCCTCTAGCCCTATGCTTTATATGCAGCAACTACCCACTCGCCCCAACATTACATACTCCTGACATCTGCCACGTATCTATCCACCGTAGGTCTGAAGTCGAGGAGCCGCCTCCGCAGAGTATGGCGCCTCGATAGCACCAGGCCATAACTGCGAATCCTCTTCAACCCTCCTACCAACACTAACCGTTAGTAGAGTATAACAGACTACTCATCCATGTATTTACTCCTCAAGTCCATGCTGCAGACTCAAGGAGTAGGGGGCTTCTGTTTTGAGAAATGTAGTTCGAACACTATCAACTCAGCTTGGTGGTATTACCATTGGTGGAAGTAAATTATAGCTAATATCCGACCCCATAAGAATAGTTCCGAATAATACCAAGCTTCTGCTCAATAGTAGTCTTCCAAAAGACAAGAGATCCCTCAGTCTAGGAGCTGCCTGGACGAGCAATCTGGATAGTAATCTCTGCAGACTTATCCAACCGACGAGGCTCCGCGTAGAGCTCGGTACAGGTGAGCCCAACTCGATAACATCCTAGGCAGCATAATGGTAAGCTCGGCTCGAATAATCCTCAGTTGGAGTGAGCTCTACTCGGACGGTCCTCAGCCGATTAGCCAAGCTAAATTAACTCCAATAACACATGCTAGGGGTAATATCCGGTGCACGATCTTAGTGTAACCGCCAGCATCGTCGGTCATGCATGTCCCACCTAATGGCTGAGATTGTGCCTATAATGACAGACCACAACTCTTATGAACATTATAAATGAGGAGCCCACTCATAAGGACAGGTACGTAAAATCTCTCACCCAAAACCCCTCTACACTACTAGACCTAGATTCCTAGCCTGACTTTGGCATCGGAGGATTCCTTGCTCTAGCCAGGGTCTCTATTGCCTTTCTCCCATTATACAGGTGCTCGGAAGGTCGACAACTCGGAGAAGGTGGACCATATTTTTACATCAATAATAACTATCTGCATAATTCCTTCAATGCAATCGCCCAACCTTCAATGGCATCGAACTGGCTTCGATATCAACGAACATGTGCTCGATGGGATAAAAAAACATCCAAATCTATCCAGCGAGTTCACCCTAAAATTCATGATAATTCCTATGTCATTGAACTGGTCTTCGATGGGATTGAAGGTGTCTTCGATGGGATCGAGAATTGCACTCAATTGTCCAGTAACCAAACTTGATTTTCTTTGATTTTCCAATGTGATGGAGCCTCCTTCGATGGCATCAAACACTTACTTCGATGGCATCGAACTGTTAAGTCCAGCAGTTACAGAATTGTGCATTTTGCAATCTCAAATTTCTTCTTTCTTCACTTAGTTTTCTTGGATCTTGGACTCTTGAAATCTTCATTCTTGGCCACCAAAAATCCATTCCTCACTTTGGTAATTCTTGAGTATCAAATCCATGCTTTTAGCATCCTTTTTATCTTAAGCTCTCAAAATCACCTCGTAAGAGAAACATATAGAAATAGATCGATTAAGCACTATCATGTTCACAAAACCAAGAAATAAATAGTAGAAAATATGCAATATTTCACAATCAACACCCCTCTCACTCTCATTTGATCATCAAAGAAACATTCAAGAGCTTTAGTCATAGTACAGGAATTAAGAGCTATAGAGTTTAGGTATCTCGCGGATCATAGCGCGAGAAAATGGGAGAAGGAATGAGTCAGATGAAGAAAGCTGCAAGAAGAGCCTGTTACGTGATCATGCAACAGAGTCTAGTTGTGCGACCGTGCAACAGAGGTCACATATGACTAATATGCTATGCATTTCATGTAGATTTATCATGGATTCGCCATCCTATGCGTATCTTATACATATTGACGTGAAGTAAGGCTTTCAAACCCGCACACTTCTTCTGTCATTGCGACAGATGCTCTACAAGCCAAAATGATGTCAAAATTATCATTGGATTAATTTTAATTATATTAATTAACTGCACTTCATTTTAAAATCAAGGGAAATGTGGGGATCGTAATAAGAATTTAGATTGATGAAATAAAATGATGATGAGTATTTTTTTTATTAAATTCTTTTTTCTTATTGAATATAGATATTCCAATTTCTAAAACATATTTCTGATAGAAACACACCCATTGTGAGCTAACTAGCTGGTAAAATACATAGAAAGCACACTTATATTGTTAGGTACTACATAAAATCTTCATGCTTTGGATGTAAATCTACAACCGACGAAAACCTAGTTTATCGGCAAATTAATCTATACTAAACTCAAGGAGGAGATGCATATTCCACTGGCATGCAACACCCACAATGAGCTAAATAGATGGTAAAATACATAAAAAAGTACACCCATACTATTAGGGACCCGATAAAATCTTCATGCCTAGGATACATATTTTCAACCGACACTATTCCTAATTGCTAACAACCTAATCTATAAATAATCCAAACCGTTGAGAATATTTCTAATTAATAGCCCTTCCAACATAAAGGTCCAACCCGAAAGGCAGCTATGGTCGGAAAAGTCCAAATAGAAGGACAACAAGGTTTCTCAAAGACGGGGTCCATCAATCACAGGGTTGAGCTTCTAGTCTAAAATACTTAAACGACGATCCATAAGAGTAATAACCAATTCTATATGAATAATCCATATACAACCACTAACTTACATAAATGATTTATAAAATTAACAGATGAATTCACTCAACCATGCATAAAATGATAATTCCAACAAACGTAAGTCATCCACACACAAGAAATTCAACACATACCCATAATACTATGCATGTCAGCATGATTTGGTCAATTTGCACAAAAATCTGCATACAAACGACATAACATGCATTATAAGGATAGCCACAATCATACACACATATATGCAGGAACCAAGTTAAAATGTCGGGCAAATCTTTAAGGGTAGATCTTCACTTAATTGTTGTTTGGGTTTTTAAGCTACGAACGCTCTGGCACTAACGTCTTACAGTAGCAACGGATTCTATAGTTGTTGGTTAGGAGAAAATTAGGGAAAACCTAATCTTAAAATTATAGCTTATAGTTAAAACCAAAATTAACTTAAATTAGAAATATTAGGACAGTCCTTTTACTTGATCATCTAAATTGGTTTGCTACAATAATGCGTCTAGCTCACCAGAGAGCCTGTTAGGGTTATAGGGTTTTAGGGCTTGGGCTCACTTATGGTTTCCATGTCATTCGGGTCCATGGGGTCAACTAAATTCAAGGTCTCGCTCACTCTTTGGGTTGCACTCATGGCACATATGAGTATATGGGCGAGTGCTCAACCAACCAGGAAAAAAACTATAACGGCCGAGGATGCCCAATACCCGAGTAATGGAGCGCTCAGTGTCACACCAACTGTGTTTATTTTGTCATCCACCATTAAAACATTTTTAGGTCCACTTTGTGTTTATTTTGTCATTCAACTTGTTAAGCAAGTCATATGGCCCTGTATGAAGTGAAAACACAAATATTAGCGAGGTCCAAGACATCGTGGGCCCCACCGTGTTGGGCCCCACCGTGATGTATGTGTTATATCCCTATTGTCCATTGGACAATGGGACCTACCATGATGTATGCCTTATATCCATGTTTTCCATAGGACAACGGGACCCCCACGATGTACATGTTATATTCACACTAACCGCTAGATAACGAGCCCCTGTGATGAGTGTGATGTCTACGTAGTCCACTAGACAGTGGGACCACCATGAGGTGTCTTTTATGTCCATGCTATCCATTGGACAACAAAACCCACCAAGACGTTTATTTGTTATTCGACCAACCGATAAGGTCGAATAGACTGCGATGAACGAAGGACACAAGTATTGGCTTGATTATAAACCTTTTGTGGGGCCCACCATCCATGAAACCCACCTATTGTATGTGTTTTATGTACGCATCCCATCTATAGGTCCACCTCGATGTATATGCCACCCACACCCTTCGTGCATGCGAGTTATTTCTCCAAGTTCCTAAGAATTCGATGTAGGATTGAGTTGTTTAGGCCAGAAATCTTCTGAGCCTCAGAATTCTGACTTGAGGGAATTTGTGCATATCAAGTTCTTGAGGTTCGGATTGGCAGTAAGAGTGGCTTGGCTACATGCAGGTGCCGTGAGTGGTATTAACTTCATGAGAACCTCTAATTTGTGCCGAAGCGAGCCACTAAATCAGCAATTGAGAGAGGTGAGTCCATCTCTAATTCCTATTATTCAAAATTTAATTAGAAATTAACTTAGGCCTAAACGAATTGAAATTCAAATTCATTATAGGTATCGAGGTTTCCCCAAATCTTATACCTAGGGTGCGCTCAAATTAAAGAATCTCAATTTAGAGGTAATGATCTCTCCCTCAAGATTTGTTATAACATATTTAGTCTAGTAATAGTTTTAATATATGAATGGTTGTATAAATTCGATTTGGGAATCATCTGATAACACTTGTAATTCACATTACATATGTTAATCTTAAAATGATTGGCAGATTTCTTGATCTCTAGAACTTTGAACATGTACACATCACCTACTTAACTCATGTGCACTATCTTAATTGTTTGTAATCGCTTGAATATAACTCTTGTCTTATATATTTCACATGAACATAAATCCTAGCATGCTATTGTATAACTAACATGTGCTAGGCTGTTAATATGCTTAAAATTATTGAAATGTGGAAATTAAATCAAATCGTGAACTATTGTAAACAATTTATGTGATTGGGATTGTTATTTAATAAATTGTCACGCTACCATCTTCATGATTTGCTTATGTGATTTGGATCACTAATGATATGAATCAATGAAAGCACACCTTGAACTAGTGGCCATTGTCATGTGGAGGATTGGGCAAATTGGAATATTTGTGGTGTCCTTGAAAGAACTTGATTATCCTATTTGGCTTATTGGAATATTTGTTGTGTGCTTGAATGTTCTTGATTGGCCCATGTGGCTTGATGGATTAGAATGTTTGTTGTGTTCTTAAACAGAGTTGATTGCCCTATGTGGCTTGATGGATTGGAGTATTTGGTGTGTCCTTGAATTGACTTATTTTCCCTAAGTGGCTTGTTGGGTTGAATTCCTTGTGGTGTCTATAATTGGACTTGTGATGGAAAAGATTATTCCATTGTCATATTACCATTGATTTGATAAGACTACTAGTTGAAGGGGTTAGTTATAATTGGTTTGTATGTAAATTTGACTAATAATGGTTGGGCTACTCATGTATACATGGTATATGGGCATTATTGGGTGTCTAGCCATTATGAACATGTACATGTTGTATTTTTGTTGGTGGGTAGTGCATTGTATGAATGTCCAATTTGTGTGAAATTTTATGGGGTGGTTAATCATCATGATCATATACTTGTTGTATTTTCACTGATGATTAGTCATTGTGTAGTCGTCCCCTTTTTGGTGTGGGCATTATCAGGTGGCTAGTCATTGTGAGTACATACTTGTTGTATATTTCACTGGTGACTAGACCATTGTACGAATGACCCTTTTTGGATGTGTTTAGTCTTGTTGTAATTTCGTTGGTAACTAGACCATTATATGGTGGGTGTTCACAACCCCAAGTGTAGGGTCACGATGTAGTAATAACTCAGTAAGACCGAGGTTGAATCCACAGGGACTAAACTTGCATGTATTCTGAAAATAACTAGAACTAGAACTAGAAAAAGATTTAAATTAAAATCTGAATAATTGAGAGTAATGGTGAATAATGTTGATTAAAACTTGGCAGTCCAATATGTTGTGATATTTTGGATATTTTATGCCCTTAAGGGCTTGCTTTTTGGATGATGATTATACTACCCAAGCTTGGGGTAGTTACTTTTTGCTTAATTGGTGAATGAACGATGATATCTAATCACCTTCTTTTTTATAATGCTCATGCCATTTCTGTCCTATATTAGCATTTTTTTAAAAACCACGATTAGCTCACATCTAGTTCTTATACTTCATTCCTATATTTTATAAACTTATGTGATTTCTTAGTGTCTCCCTCTAGCTTTGGTTATACACATACTTCAGTTGTATTGGTTTATTGCTTAACCGTTTCCAATCACTGACAAAAAGGGTATTGATTACATCGAGAGTAATTTCTTAATAATATCGAATCAGACTCAATTGAATCGAACTTGTGGAACATTTTATCCAACAAGCTTTCAAAGAAAATACATATATATTCGATCATATCGAATACTATTCAATGTAATCAAACTTTAAAATTCGATAACATCGAATGATGATCGATTGCATTGAACTTCTGGACCAGCGGCCTAAGGTACATTTCTAAAGAGAATCCAAATGGGATCGAACTACCCTTGATAACATCGAAGTGCACATTGATGGAATCGAATGGTATTCGATAAAATTGAGCAAAGTTTGTTTTACACAAAAACAAACATATATGTGTAGAAAGTCGATACAATCGAATGAGACTCAATATAATCGAAATTCAAATTTTGATAATATCAAAGACTGTTCGATAGTATCAACAATGACAAATTTCTGCTCGTTTTATTACTGTTGGGATTCTTTCTCTATAAATATCTCAGGTTGCTTCTTCATAAAATGAGCTAAAATCCAAGAAAGTTTAGTTTGTTATTCCAATATCTATCTATCCTCTTACTCACTCTCTCTTTCCCATTAGAGTTCATCATTAATCAATCATTTCCTTGAGCATCAACTCATATCATATATGCTTGGATTGAATTATGAACTCTAGCATTCATGAGTTTCCAACTAATTATACTATCTTGGAACTCCTGAATGCCTAGCTCATAGAAACCTTCTCAATTTATTTAAATCTTACCATTTAATAGAGAAGATAAAAAAACCCTAAACCTCACAACCTCAGATCCTTCGTGAAAGCATCATCAATATGTTGTGGTTCAAGGGAGCTGAAGATTTTTCATCATCATCAAAGATCTTCATATTGGGCGAGAACGGGACTCACCAACTTACTTCGTAAGTATTTAGAGTCTAAAGTGTTGGAAGCCCTTTCCTTGTGTAGGATTGGGATTCAGAGTTTGAGTGTCAAACTCGCCAGGTCCTAGTTGCAGGCCCCCGACGGGAAAATACGTTGTGTCCTTGTGTAGGATGTGTAGCCTTATATAGGTTATGCCTTGTGTAAGCTTGGGTTGCCTTGTGTAAGCTCCCAGTGTTAAGTCCTTAGGTAGGACATGTTGCCTTATGTAGGCATCTAGGAACCTTGTGTAAGTGTCCTAGTCTAACATTATGTAGGTTGTGAAGGTTTATGGTTAACCTGATTTAAAACTATTGGATAGTAAAATCTGGTACACTCTAGGAGAGAGTGTGACCGCTAGGAGTGGAGTAGGCAAGTAGCCGAACCACTATACATGATTGTGTTTGAGATTGTTTTGAGTGCATTTACCTAATTATGCTTATGTTCATCATATGTTCACATTGATGCATGATTTTGTTTATGTATGAGTATTAATAGAAGTCACGTCCCACACATAATACACATTATTCTTATAGGATTTGATTTTACATATGCATCTTGTATAAGCCTATGTGAATTGGACCCTCTATTGGCATGGAAGCCATAGAGTTACTTTGCCTCACTTCCCTGTTTTAAAGGTTAGGCATATGTGGTTATTAAAAGATAAAAAATTTTGAAAAAGTCTTATTCACCCTCCTCTAGGACACTCATACTTTATACTTCAGTACTAGAGGTTTTACCGTAATTTCAACTACAGGCTTCACCTCTTAGCCTTAGTTAAGAGGTTTAGTCAATCATAGACATGATTGGATCTAAAATCCTAAAAGAAAATATTAAAAATAAATAAGGAAGGAAGAAAAACTCTTGGGAGGTTGTTCCACCATTTGGCTCTACTTTTGAAAACCTAATTCATCCTTTGAACTCCTCAATGAACCCATATTTATGGCTTTGTTCGGTCATTTTTGAAAATCGCCTCAAATTTACACACTCTGCATAACACCTTTAATGTCATCGAACAGCCTTCATTGTCATCAAACGTAACTTGAATTCGGAAGTCACGCCTTTCGCACTGCGTAATGCCTTTCACACTGCGTAACTTTTCATGTCATCGATCAGTCCTTCAATGTCATCGAAGGTGTTCAATCAATTGAGAATGTGTCCAGAGTGTTCTAGTGAGTTACTCCAGAAATCTTCAAAAATTTTGATATCATCGAATTGCCTTCGATGTCAACGAATAGGTCTTCAAGTAATCGCGATGTCATCGAGAAACACATCTAATTTGTCTAGTAACCAAACTTGATTTCATGTAATTCTTCGATGTCATCGAACACTGGCTTCGATGTCAGACAGTGAAGTTCAAATTCTGTGAATTTTTACACTTTGCACTTTCAACTTCCTTCCTTTTCTACTTAGTTTCATTGAATCTTAGGGTATGAAAACCTTCAATCTTGGTCTCCTAAGATCTATCCCTTACTTTAGTGATTCTTGAACATTAAATCCATGCTTTTAACATTCTTTTCAATCCAAGCTCTTAGATTCACCTTGCAATACAAACATGTATAAAACATACTCATTAAGTGTTATCATGTTCATAAAACCAAGATATAAACAGGAAAAAATATACAATTTTGACACTTAACACTCCCCCCCAACCAATATTTTTCTAGTCCCGAGCAAAACATGCGTGAAAGAATCTTCAATTTTCAATGCTCAAACTACTTTCAGAAAACTATTTTTTATGCAATCAAGTATGAATGAGTAGAATCCAAAGAAGTAAGACTGAAAATTTAAAAACCTAGAGCCAAATCACATGAGCAATCAATCAAATAGGCTCTTTATTAATCACTTAGGAGCATAAGTTCATGTATAAAGTTTTTTAAATCTTCTTAGTGAATTCCAACTTACTTACCATAAAAGTACTGTCATTTCATAATGTTAGCCATGCTCATTACCTCAAGATTAATTGAATAATCAAGTGTTGAATCCGAACTTATCCGCTTTTTCTTCTTTTTCCAATTTTTGATTTTATATCAACGGTCTCCTTTATTTATTCATTCTTTTCAATCCTTTCACCTTCATTTTTTTTTCAGACTTTCATTCTTTTCCAATTTTTTCATCATATATGACCTTTTTGTCGATCTCTCTGTTTTTTAACTAGTTATTTTCATCGTTTTAAGGTGGATAAAATTCTCCAGACTTACTTCTCAACATCTATCAATGATTCACATACTAACAATCAAAAATTCTAACATTATTCACAAAAAGCAATTTGAATGTATCTTATGATTTAGACGAACATGATAATCAAACTTTTTCTTAATCAATTGAATGAAAGAACATGAGTGATAGTCTACTCAGTTGATCAAACTCCAACAATTCAGAACCCAATCTCTATCTTATCATCATACTCAAAGCATTCTTAATTACTCAAACTTTTATTTTTCTGAACATATTTTTAATTTGAAACTTTTCAAAATTTTTGCTCAAAGACTAAGAAAACACAGACTAGTTTACCTAATCCACACCCCCAACCTAAAATCTATGTTGTCCTCAATGTAAAAGATATAAGCATGTAATGCACATGAGACAACGAAAAGATAGGAGAAGTGATGGAAAGGTAGTACCTAAAGAAGGAGACTTGAAGCTTTTCCAAAGTTCTCAACATGTAAATGGGTTAGTATGAAGACTAAAAAAACTGAAAAATAAACTATCATAATCGTAAATCTTATGAAAGCAATAAACTTAACTACACCTCCATCATATTAGGATGTCAATCCTGGTACACAGGATCAATTAGAGGTATGAACATATCCTTTGAATCGAACTTCACAACAAATGACTTGAGATGATGTCCGTTTACCTTAAAAACATTGTCATTCGTCAAATTCTTTATCTCAACAGCCCCATGAGGATAAACGTTCATAACAGAGAAGGGTTCAGTCCAACGAGATCAAAGCTTACCTGAAAAAAGATATAACCGAGAATTGTACAGAAGGACTTTATGACTAGTTATGAATGAATTCTGAAGGATGTTCCAGTCATGGAACACCTTCATCCTATCCTTATAAATTCTTGAGTTTCCATATGCGACATTTCAGATTTCTTCGAGTTTATTTAATTGAAGTTTACACAACGATCCAGCGTTGTCTAGGTTGAAGTTTAGATTTTTGATAGCCCAATAAGCTCTTTACTCCAGCTCCACATGCAGGTGGCAAACTTTCCCACAGACGAGTTAAAAGGGAGACATTCCAATGGGGGTCTTAAAAACCATACAGTAAGCCCATAAAGCATCAGTCAAGCGGATTGACCAATCCTTATGATCAGGGTTAACCGTTTTTTCTAGAATTTGTTTAATTTCCCTGTTGGAATACCCTCTTGTCTGTGGTTGGTATAAAGTGCTCACTTTGTGAGAGCTACCATATTTCTTTATTAAGTTCTCGAATGGCCTATCACAAAAGTGCAACCCACTATCATTAATGATGGCTCGAGGCGTTCTGATTCGGTAAAGGATGTTTTCTTTTAAGAATCTAATGACCATTCGATGATCATTTTTCCGGCACAAGATCACTTCAACCCACTTAGTGACATGGTCTACTACTAATAAAATATAAATATTTCCAAAGGATTGGGGGAATGACTCTATGAAATCGATGCCCAACAATTGAATGCTTCAATTATAAGAATTGGGTTTATTGACATCATATTTCGACGAGACAATCCCCCCAATTTCTGACAATGCTTACAAACTTTGTAAAAATCATAAGTATCTTTGAATATAATGGGCCAATAAAAGCTGAACTGCAGAATTTTGGCCATATTTTTAGCAGAAAAGTGACCACCATAGGCCGGAGAGTGACAAAAGGAGATAATACTCTGATATTCATTATCTAACACACATCTCCTTAGAATTTATTCTGAGAAATATTTAATTGGATAAGGATCATCCCAGAAAAACTTACGTACCTTAGTGAAGAATTTTTTTTCTTATCTAGTGAGTCCAATATGTCGGCGTGAAACATGTGGCAAGATAACTCACAATGTCAACAAACCAAGGTAATTGGGAGAGTTTAAATAATTGTTCATCAGGGAATATGTCATTTATCGGTGTTGGTTCATGGGAATTGGGAAGATCAAGCCTAGAGAGATGGTTAGCCACTCCGTTCTCTACTCCCTTTTTGTCTCATATTTCTACATCGAACTCTTGGAGTAGAGGATCCATCTTATCAAGCGAGGCTTAGCATCATTCTTAGAAAGAAAGTACTTCAACGCCACATGATCAGTGTAAATGAAGATCTTGGATCCGATCAAGTAAGAACAAAATTTATCCAAAACAAACACTACGGCTAAGAGTTCCTTCTCCGTAGTAGAGTAGTTTACTTAAGCAGAATTTAGTGTTTTACTTGCATAATGAATAACATAGGGTTTCTTCTCTTTTCTCTAGCCTAACACTGCCCTCAACAGCATAGTCAAACGCATCACACATAATCTTAAAAGGTATGCTCCAATCGGGTGGCTGCATGATAGGAGAGGTAGTCAACATGCTCATGAGCTTAAAAAAGCTCTCTGACATTCTTCACTCCACTCGAATGGGGTATCCTTATGGAGAAGATTACATAAAGGATGAGAGAGATGACTAAAGGCCTTTATGAATCGTCTATAAAATCCAGCATGTCCTGAGAAGAATCACATGTCATGTATGCTCTTGGGTGGAGGCAGGTTAAAGATAAGGTTAGTTTTAGCCTTATCTACCTCTATTCCCTTGGACAACATTATGTGTCCAAGAACAATTCCCTTATGAACCAAGAAATGGAACTTCTCCCAATTCGAAATTAAATTCTTTTCCTCAGATCACTTCAGCACATTTTTCAGATTTTCTAAACACTCGCTGAAGGATGGACCAAAGATAGAGAAGTTATCCATGAAGACCTCTAAATATTACCCCACCATATCAAAAAAAATACTCAACATGCATCGCTGAAAAGTGGCGGGCATATTACAAAGTTTGAATGGCATCCTTCAATAAGCAAATGTGTCAAATGGACATGTGAACATTTGAAAGGCCGAGCTATTAAGTCCTAGAGGGGGTGAATAGGACTATGCCAAATCAAAAATTAACAGTGGAATTTAAACAAATATAAATACTGATAGTAATAAACAATCTCAAAATGCCGAAATTAAATACAACCTCAAATGTACGAGTATTGAGAGATTGATACAGATGTTGTTCTAAGGACACCCTTACACCAAAAACTAAAGGTTTATAGTAGGACAACCTAATTCCTAGAAAGGTCTGTATATCCAAAACTCAAACTGATATAGAGAAATAAAGAAATAAATAACAAGGAAAGAAATCTAAGCTATTACAACATTTCCACACTTGCATAAAAGAAATTACAGCATTCTCCACAAATGTAAAAAGAAAAATTACAAACATCCACAAAAAGAAATAAACAATCAATCCACAAGCCTAGAAATTGTAGTGGTTCGCTTGTATGTACACTAACTGTTTAGAAAAACAGCCACACAACTACTCCACTCCTAACATCCTCACACAGTGGATATTAGCGTTCACTATAAAAAAGGTTTTTCAAGGTTCACATAAAAACCTCAATGTCTTTCAAGTGGGCTTACACAATTCAAAAACCCCACACTCTAAGTTTTCTGGATCACCTCAGGCAAATCAAAACAGAAAGATTTTTCTAGCACAATCTCAATGAAACCAAAAGATAGAAATTTACAATAATATAAAATATCTAGATATTCTCCTTTAAATGCAGCTCGAAAGAACCAAATCGGAGTACAAGTTCAATGTAGAAGTTTAATGTTCACACTCACTTATGAAATGGTTCTAGGTTCTAGATTGATTTTAAATTTAAAGCACCTTGGACTAGCTTGATTTGATTTTGATTCCAAGAAATGGAAATATTTAATCCCTCTTTCAAATATAATTGGAATGCAGAATATAAAATAAAATACAAAGAAAGCTAATTAAAGAGAATATATAATGAGCACTAAATAGCTTAAGAACATCACTAATTTATCTTTCAGAGTGGTGTATTGATTTTGCTAAAATTCGATATCAAACTCTGAAATTCGTGCTATATTTATAGTTATAGAAATCACACTCGACTAGTCCTGAGGTCTGCAGGATTGGTTGTAGGACCAACAAATTATTGAAATTTTGAGCGCAATAGGATAAATCCATTCTACAACTGGTCGTAGGCTTTGCTTGACCGGTTGAGTAGCCTCCACGATCGATTGAGTCATGTCCATGACTGGTTGTGTGGAACCATTTTTAGTTGTTGGACTATGAATCAAGGATGCAGGACTGGTCGAGCACGGGTTGAGCACTGTTCACACAACCGGTCAATCAGTCTCCAGGATTGGTCGAGGCTTTAACAAATATTCTCAAAAATTAGTAACAGACTTAGGACTGGTCAAGGAATTCTTGGACTAGTTGAGCCAGTGCTAGGACTAGTCGAACATAGTCCAAGACTAGTCGAGAAACAGTTTATCCATTTAGAAAATAACTCAATTTAAATTATGTATTCAAAATGACCTACCCTATGGTTAATCTAGGGTCATTCATATCTTGTATAAAATGTATGAACATTAAAAATTCTTTTCCTTCAGTTGATAGATGTTCTTTGAAGTTCATGACGCTTGAGATCTTGTCATTCATAGAAGCTTAAACTTGAGATTCAAAGTATTGACTTGAAGCATGAACTTGAGGTTCAAAGTATAGGAACTTTGTCTTGACTTGAAGCTTGTACTATGAATCGTAAAACATTGAATTCACACTTGATGTTGTACTCGAACATAAATAAGTAATGTTGCATTTGAAGATCTTGAAGTAAAGACCATTATCCTTGCACTATCTTGAATGTATTGATGCGCTACATAAGACACAGATTCTAAGATGTTTTGGCACTATAAAATTTGACAATCATAAGAGCTAGAAACCATAGCACTTGCAATCTCCCCCTTTTGTCAAATTTGTGACAAAACACACTTTGTAATAACATAAGCATTATACACACAAAGAATCATGCACCAGTTATAAACAGGTCAACATTTATGAATTCGCATCAATGCCTCCAACAATACTCCCCCTTACTTACTCCTCTCCCTTACACAAAGAAGGTTTGCATGTCCATAATCCACATGCCATATATCACAAACACTAGATATTAAGCATGACAAAATTCTCCCCCTTTTTGTCACAATATGACAAAGGAAGAAACCAATACATGAAACAGGACATAGATAAATAAGGAAGAATAAGACAAGCAATGAGGAATAATGGATAAAGATAATCAAGATATTAAATTCATAAACAAGTAATGTTCAAGTAAAATCAACCAACATCAACAGAGTTCAACCAAATTTAATACCACAAACCGAAAGAAAGCTAAGTAGCATAAGAGTTATTACAAGCCAAATGAGAAAACACTAATTAGATCCTGAAGAAGGAGCAGGTATGGTAGGATCAAGTTTATGAAGTCCCTTGCTCAGGTGCCTAAGATATTTGTGCATATATTTAAACTACAAATCATGGGACACATTCATATTTTCTACCTTCCCCTCAAGTAAGAGCAACCGCGCATCGAAGTCAGATGACTGATAGTCAGGATCATCTGCTGAGTTA
The DNA here is from genome assembly GCA_037074715.1 of Magnolia kwangsiensis. Lineage (NCBI taxonomy): Eukaryota > Viridiplantae > Streptophyta > Magnoliopsida > Magnoliales > Magnoliaceae > Magnolia > Magnolia kwangsiensis. The sequence continues at coordinate 35,174,028 of CM073587.1, read as the reverse complement.
GATTCGATCTCATCAAAAATATCATCTATATTAATGTTATCTGGAGGTAAATCACCTACTTCTTCATTCACTGCAGCATCTCCTCCAACACCCACATTGACTTGGCCATCAGCAATGTGAGACCCGACCCGAGTTCGCATGTATGCATATGTGTGTGAGTATGCATTCCGTCCATCTTGGTCTCGCGGTCCTACCGATCGAATCCCAATGACCCGTGACCCTTGGATAGTGTTGCGGTCATCCGTAAGTCCAGTCATGAAGACCTGACTCAGATCAAGGTGAAACATATGCCATTACGGCCACATTGTCGTCGCGATTCCAACGTCTCATCTCATGCGTAAATTCGACGTGTCCATCAAAAGTTATGGGCCGCACCATTTTATACCCTTAATCATGATACAGGGCCCACTTTACCCATGTGCTCATTTTCCAAGAGTGGGTCCCACCTAGCTCCCTTATCTAAATAAGCTATCATACCTACCCCTAGCCTAAGTAGTAGGCTACCTTCTCTAGAAACCCATCATTAGCCTTGGGTTCTTCCTCACATGTTCCATGATTACAACCCTCTTCCCTAGCCTAGAAAACAAATGATTGTTTTGCTATATCCCTCTCTCTCCCTTCTCTCTCCCTCATTTTCTCTCCTTCTTTCTCCCTTGCAAAAAAATCCAGCCCCTCTTCCCTCCATTCCAGCCCCTTCTCCTCCTTTTTCTTCTCAATCGCTCCATTGAAAACTCATCCCAACTATTGATCCATGTTGCTTGGAGCCTCTAGATGATGGTGATGTAAATTTCAAGGTTGATCTAGGTGGGTGCTTTATTCATCAAGTAAATCTTTTCTTTCCTTATACAATCTCTTTCCTCTCTCTCATTTGGATGTGTAGGACCTACCAATTAATGGTGGAGATCTTACACAACCATTTAGATGTGGCCATGAGGCTCACATTGTAAATGCATGTCCATGCATGAGATTCTTCCCTTGATGGACCCCTTGCATGTGGATTTCTCCTATTTTTCTAAGTATGATAGGTCATCTAGGCCCTTGCAGTTAGCTGGGATGGCATCATAAGATCTACTTGTACAATGTGTTTATATTATTGTTTGTGGTTGTGATTGTGTGGGGACGGCTAAATAGTGGCGGAACCCTCCCCTAATGGCCGGATGCTCTTCCTTCTCTTTTCTTAGTTAGCATTCTGATGATATTATGTGTGGTCCACTTAGTGGGTCTAGATTGCCCAAAAGAAAAAGTCCAGGAAGAAAGGGACACCTATACTCAACTTACACCATGGTTTAGATGCCTCTTTTTGTCACCTTAAATGTTCTTGCAAGGGTGAAAATTTGATTGTTTGTTCTGAAAAATTGTGGGGCCCAATAGGGTGGGCCATGGCACCCAATTTATGGGCTAATCCCTTCCTTAATAGACCCATAAATTTGTTTTATTCCATGCATGCATTGCTGTCCAGAAATTTCTGGACAGATTTTTTGTTGGACTTGGGCTTGAATTTGGGACTGATTAGGGGACCTTTTGTACCCATAAAATATATTTTTCTAAAATTTGGGGATCTCATCTTGATGTTTCACAAATTTCAGCACCATACAATCTTGATAGAGGTCCCAAAAGTGTGGTCCAAGTGGGGTGGATAGTCTGGATTTTCTACACTGTTCCAGCAACATTCCACCCTGGACAGGTTGGAAATTCAAAATTTATTAAAATATTTTTGGGTGTCTAAAAATTCTGAAGATTTTCAAGGATGTGTTCCACCCATGGTAGGAACTACCTACCAAATTGTAGGGCCAATGGACCCCATTTGGGCATCCAAACGGGTGGGCTAACATAGTGTACTGCCAGAAACATTCTGTTGTGTAGTCCAGCAGTATAGTTCCATAAAAATAAAATTTTAAAAATATTTTTCTCAGAATGTGGGTCATATTTCTGAGTTCCATGTTTATTTAGGCTTGATGAGGGACCTTGGGTCCAAATTTCAGGAATTTTAGAGGCCCAGAACCTACCCATTTGGATGACCCAAATTTTGAACAGTTACATTCCAGCAATAGTTCACCCTGGACAGATTATATTCTTAAAATTTATTAAAATACTTTTGAGTGTCTAAAAGTCATAAAAAAAACTATAGAGATATGTTAAACTCATGTTAGTACCTACCTGTAAAATTTTAGAGCCATTGGACGCCTGTACACACCATAGTGGTGGCTGGACCGGCCCACTATAATATGGTGTCCAGATCAGTCCAAGTTTCAGGATAGATTGTTTTATTTGAATTAATTAAAATATTTTTAGATGTACAAAAATTATAAAATTTTACGGGGGTGTGTAATACCCATGGAAGGACTACCCTATAAACTTTCAGGGCCATCGGGCCTCTGTACCGACCGTGGTGTGGCCTGGAATTTGGACCAATTTTGGGTCAAATACCCAGGCACACCCTTACCTTGGGTTGCTGGGCCTGCATTCTAATGGCATGGCCCACTTGAAGTAAGTGTTGTATATCTCTCTTTTATCTGGTGGGGCTCACTATGATATATGTGGATCACCATGGGTCAGTAACCCATCTAAATTAAATAAATTTTTGGACTCCAACAGACCCAAGAAATGGGTGGGCTGGAATTCCAGCAAGGGGCCCAAAATTTGCTACATGGTTGATTGTTTAGGAACTATTGTGGCACACCAGATTTGAGAGAGTGTTGTACACACTTCTTGCTTTCCTTCCTTAGATATTTAGGGCTTAATGAGTGCCCCCTTGAGGCCCACCTTTGTGGTGGTTTTGTTGGCTAGCCTTAACCAGAATTTTTAATAGTTTTATAGGCTCAATGGGCTGGGAACTTCTTTCTTGAGCCCAAGATTGTGCAAGGGCTGACCTTATTGATTTACGAACGCAATAGGCTGTCTATAAGCTGACCATGTGTATTAATGGACCTTGATGCCCTCATGAAGTGTTTAATTATGGGCTGACTTGTAAAGCCCATATAAATGCATATTGCGAAGGGCCTTATTAAGTTTTTGTCTGATGAGGCAAGGCCCACCCTGTCGGTATATGTCTCGCCCTTGTGTATTCCTGGACTTATGGGCTGACCTCTAGTCCACCATAATGTATGAATTGGATGACTTTTATTTTGGGCCATTTTCTTAGGGCCCATTATGTAATATAGTATATGCATGGCCACCCCTTTTGTGGCAGTGATTAGGCATTTTGGACTCACTTCTTTTGGATAGGCCCATTGATCTTGGGGCTATACTCTCCCATTTATTGTGATGGCCTTAAGGGCAATAATATGCAAGAAGTTGGGCTCTTGGCTGCCCACTAAATTGACCCTCTTCTTGGGCTAAAAGTGAAGCCCAACTCACTTGTGTTAAATGTAAAACTTGCCCATGTAAATGAATTACTAGGCTGCCCATGAAGCCCACCACAATATGTGAAATTATGACCTTTGTAGTTGGGCCCAAACCTTACTTGAGGGTCCACTATTTAGCCCATAATTTGGGCTTGGTGTATGGCCCAGTAGGCCATACATTGCGTGGGCTTTAAACCTTATATTATATGAGTAATGGAGGGCTACCTCTTGGAGGCCAGTTGAGGTTGAATGTCCTCCTGGGTGATCCTAAGGTAGGCCCATGGGATTCTCTGTGGATGGTTAAAGGCCCACCATGGACCCTAGGCCATTTGTTTAGGGCTTAATGTGTATGTATATAAAACCCACCTTAACGCATGTTTAGTCCAAGCCATCCAAGCCTTGGATCGCCCGATTATGGATGTATTCTCTGCCTTGGGTTACTGCTAGACTCATAATCTAGTAACAGGCCCACTTGATCTTTTCATGATATATACACACTCTCCATCTGCTGGGGTCCCCCAGCGAATATAGTTGACTTTTATGAGATTATTTTCACATAGTTAACTGATTTCTGGACCTTAGCAGGTCTAAGAAGTTAAACTGGCCACAAGTTTATCAAAGGGCCTTAAATGTAAAAATTTTATGGTTAAAACTTTATTTGGCAGTGGGGCCCACCATATTGAGAACTTGTGTGTGTGTGTGTGTGTTACATGCTTATAATCTTTGGGCTTTATCAGTGCATTCTTTGGGGTCACCTTTAGTGATCAGATGAGGAACCCATCTTAGATCAAATTTTTTTTGGGGCATCGCATGGGCCCAGAGTGGGCAGGGTCATCCCAGCTTGACCTAACCATATATTGTGCCAGCTTCCACCATTTTGATAGACTTATGAGCTAAGACAATGATAGTATTGGGCCCTTAGTTGCCCACTTAAATTGTTAAGTTATTGGGTTGATGTAGTTGGGCCCTTTTCATCCAAACTTAAACTTATTTAGTCGTATATTATGTACGCGGGCTGCTCACCAAGTCTGACTCAATGCATGGATTCTATGGCCATTGGGAATTGAGCCTTGGGCCTTAATTTTCCCTTGGGGCCCATGTTGTTAAAAGTGGTATTTTATCTTTTTACGGCCTATTATGAGGAATATATATATGTATATGGTTGGTTACATTTATTTTTATCTTTAATGTAGGCCTTGGGCCTTCTATCCACATCATTCATGGTTGATATGCCTTTTTGGGGAATGGTGGTTAAATGTCCCCATTATGGACCTCTCTAGGCCTGGTTGTATTTAAGAATGATTAGATGATTATCTTAGACTCTTGTTAGGCTCATTTCTATATCGCTTAGACCCATAGTTTGTATACTTAGTCTCGTGGGTTATCCCAGGTAAATGGGCCCCCACTAGAGGTGAGATTCCTTATGAATATTGTCTAAATACCTAGTCTAGGTCCCTTATTGGATAGGAGGAGTGTACTACTTTGTGTATCATCGCATAATACGTCTAGACCCATCTTCATGGCCCATGTATATCATTGTATGCTTGGTTGACACTATGTGTGTGTGGTCATATTGTGTCATTGAAAATTGCATAATACTTTTCTTGAGGGACGTAGTATCCCCTCTTGAGCACGTTGGATGCTTGGGATTGATGCATGGTTGATTGTGTGATTCATGTATCTAGCATTGCATAGCATATGAGCATTATCGCCCTTACTTCATCAGGGTTGTAGTCTCCACAGATACATCGTGGATGGCCATGTTTGGATACTAGAAATGTTATTTGAGCATACCGGGTGCATAGGATGCCCATGGGTGAAATTCTTAAAACTTCCATGGTACCAAGGATCTGCTCTAGCGCCGTGACTGAGTAGAATATATGAGCGCATGAGGGCCTTATACCGTTAGGCTACGACTCCCACTGTCGTATAGTCGGTTGGATAGGGGTGTGGCCTTACTCGCTTGATGTAAGAGGGCATTGCTAGGCTGAGTCTGACCAGCTCGTGAATGGATCTGCTACCTTCAGGCCTTACTGGTGATTGGCTGTCCATAGACAGGTAGTGAGGTATCTGATGCTCATTTGACTGTGCGGGGTTTGTAGAGTGGCAGTCATCCAGCAGTGTAATGGACCTCAGTGATTTTCTTATGATGAAAATGTACTTGATATGTGGATTGGATTTGAGCACTGGAATTACTTCGCATTTCATTTGCATCAGCTTTGTAAGCCTCATAATGCACCACCTTGGCAAGGCGCCCAGTACTCATTGCATTACATTATACATTGCACTATATAGCCTTGGTATGGCTTCCTACATTATCATATTGCCTTGGCATAGCTTCTTATGTTCATGATCGCCTTGGTAAGGCTAGTGGTATTAGTATTGATCGTGACTCCCTTCTACATTCTCTATCTTCTTCTGAGCACCATTGTCACACACTTTCACCACCCTCTAAGCTTTCTATAAGCTTATGCATGATTGATGCATACAGGAGATTGTAAGTTGGCGTTTTAGCAGTGGAGCTTGGATAGGTGTGTGATCTAAGGACCCAGTGTTGCAGATTTTCTTCCTTCTTTCTTCTGTTATCTTATGTATGTTCTTTTAGACCTGATGTAAGCTTGTAAAAGTTCAAATTCTTAGTGGATTTTGTGATGTGTGCCTTTATTATTCTCAGATTTACTTGCTGTGATCTTGGGTATGCTCGTATTGGAAATGATTATATTGTTATGGAAATCCTCCTTGTAGGATCCCAGGATCGAAACCTGCCTCACGAACCGAGAACGGGGTACTACGGAGGCTGTTGCAACCAGAACCGGTCACCGGGTTCCTTGTGAGGTTCGGTTACTGAGTCTGGGGCGTGACAGGAGTTGGTATCAGAGCATAGCAAGTAATTTTTGAATAACTTGGGATAATATCACATATCTGCTACGAGCTTAGGATAAGTAGTGTCCCGAGTGTGTTTCCCTCATTTCGTTTGAGCCTTCAAGGATTCTAATTCCTAAGTGTCCATCACCTTTATTCTTACTATAGACCATGTCGTCTAATCGAGGCACCCATGATGGTGACGTTCGTGGCCGTGATGCCCATGGAGATGGTTCTCATTCTGCTCCAGTGATCCGAGTGACTTTTCCTCCACCATCTGAGATTCCTATTTCCCCTCTGGAGCCTACTGTACCTATTCCTGAGTCTCTCACCGTACTTGTGCCTCCGTCAGAGGCCAGTGTTACCCCCGCTTGTCTGACGATTCATGTAAGAGTTGAGCATCTCCATCAGTTGATGCAGGTCATCACTGATGTTCTTCAGACCCGTCAGCTCGTTCCTGAGATGCCCGGACAAGCGGAACAGGAGAGTCCGAGCCCCCTTTTGCGAGATTCAACTCTGCATCTTGCTCCGTTGGCCGTATTTCTACTTCAGGGTGAGGCCGAGTGGACCGGTTCGCAGAGGGATAGTGATCAGAGGAGAGGTCGAAAGAGGCAGGACCCCTCTAGTAGCTCCCGGCAGCGTCGACAGCGGCAGAGGTCCATAGCCTACGAGCCGCCAGAGCATCAGCATCGCATATAACAGCTTCTTCTAGGCCCTTTTCTAGCATTTGTTATGGATGTGGGCAGACAGGACACCGTAGGTGCGAGTGCCCTCTTCCTTTGCAGCAGCGATAGTGGCTCCCACCAGTGAGACCCCATCAGCAACCGAGACTGCAGGATGGACCTTCGCAGTGACCACAGTAGCAGCAGAGACAGCAGATGCAAAGGAGACAGATACCTCCCCAGCCACCTCAGGCTTGATTTTGCACGACTCAGCAGAACTCTTAGTTATTAGGGGAGTCGTTATGGGTATTCTCCTTGTCTCTATATGTAAGTCTTGTGTTTTGGTGCATCGCACCTCTTTTATATCCAAGGGCTTTTGTTCGATCAAATTTCTATTAGAGTCTATCGTAAGAGATTATTAGTATCGACATTTTTGGAAAGATTGCTGTGTTAAGTCAATGATATTATCGTGTCCCCTATTTTTTGGTGAGATGTTCTTACCCACTGAATAGTTTTGTATTGCCAATGTCGAGCTTGTTTTGTTGTCAAGGCAATATTCCTGGTTAGGGATGGTAGGCCAGATTGCTAGTTTTGTGCCTAAGTATGATGTTAGCCAGCGTGTCAAGGCCGATCATCTGAGACCCCCTAGTCCCTTGCAGCCGTTGAGTGTTGCAGAGTGAAAGTGAGCACATATTGATGGATCTCATCGCAGGTTTGCCATGATTAGGGAGTGTTATCCCCATTTATTCAATGATTGATACATATATGATGATGCTATGCATTTTTTGTGTTCTGATTTTATTAATTTCGAGGATAAAATTTTTTTATTTGTGGGGAGGATTGTGAGACCCAACCCGAGTTCGCATGTGTGCATGTGTGTGTGAGTATGTATTCCGTCCATCTTGGTCCCGCGATCCTACCGGTCGAATTCTGGTGACCCGTGACCCTTGGATAGTGTTTGCAGTCATCCGTAAGTCCAGTCATGAAGACCCGACTCAGATCAAGTTGAAACATATGCCATTGCGGCCACATTGTCGTTGCGATTCCAATGCCTCGTCTCATGCGTAAATCTGACGTGTCCATCAAAAGTTATGGGCTGCACCATTTTAGACCCTTAATCATGATATAGGGCCCACTTTACCCATGTGCTCATTTTCCAAGAGTGGGTCCCACCTAGCTCCCTTATCTAAATAAGCTATCATACCTACCCCTAGCCTAAGTAGTAGGCTACCTTCTCTAGAAACTCATCATTAGCCTTGGGTTCTTCCCCCCATGTGCCATGATTACAACCCTCTTCCCTAGCCTAAAAAATAAATGATTGCTTTGCTACATCCCTCTCTCTCCCTTCTCTCTCCCTCATTTTCTCTCCTTCTTTCTCCCTTGCAAAAAAATTCAGCCCCTCTTCCCTTCATTCTAGCCCCTTCTCCTCCTTTTTCTTCTCAATTCCTCCATTGAAAACTCATCTCAACCATTGATCCATGTTACTTGGAGCCTCTAGTGATGGTGATGTAAATTCTAAGGTTGATCTAGGTGGGTGCTTTTTTCATCAAGTAAATCTTTTCTCTCCTCATGCAATCTCTTTTCTCTCTCTCATTTAGATGTGTAGGACCCACCAATTAATGGTGGAGATCTTACACAACCATTTAGATGTGGTCATGAGGCCCACATTGTAAATGTATGTCCATGCATGGGATTCTTCCCTTGATGGACCCCTTGCATGTGGATTTCTCCTATTTTTCTAAGTATGATAGGTCATCTAGGCCCTTGCATATGGCTGGGATGGCATCCCAACCACTCATTTCAAAGATCTAGGCCATGCATCATAAGATCTACTTGTACAATGTGTTTATATTATTGTTTGTGGTTGTGATTGTGTGGGGACGGCTCAATAGTGGCGGAGCCCTCCCCTGATGGCCGGATGCTCTTCCTTCTCTTTCCTTAGTTAGCATTCTGATGATATTATGTGTGATCCACTTAGTAGGCCTGGATTGCCCAAAAGAAAAAGTCCAGGAAGAAAAGGACATCTATACTCAACCTACACCATGGTTTAGATACCTCTTTTTGCCACCTTAAATGTTCTTGCAAGGGTGGAAATTGTTTATGGGCCAATCTCAGATTCATTTTTTTTATATTGGAGATGTTGAAGATTAGGGTTGAATGGGAGCCTCTCCAACAGGCATAGCCAGTAACATATGAGTAGCCAATACAGTCTTAAGATAAGTGAAATGAATATCACTGTGTCTAGGATGGAGACGGAATTGAATGATGTAATGACAGATTAAAGAAGGAAGACATACATTGGTTCTAGAAACAATGGCATGAAGAATCTGAATAATGAAAGTAGTGAGTTCAATTTTGTTACCAGAACGGGGATAAACATTAAAAATAAAAATCTTGCGAATGACTCTTTATCTGGGTAACAAATACTTTGAAGCAAGTGCTTTTCCATTAGTGTTCCATTGCGCACTTATATTGCACAATTCTCTAATAATCATTCATTTTTCAGATTCTGATGGTTTAGCTACAAGAGTACTAATGGGAATACCTTCATCATTGATAGGTAAATCCATTAGTTCAGAAACCAGATGACAGTCTACTTCAAATGGACATTCTCTAGTTCCAATAAAAAATGTAAGAATTTTAGTAAAAAAAAATTAGAGATACATGCATACATAACTTGCGTAATGGACCGGTATGCCGGCCCACCCCAATGGAGAATGTTATCCCATCCTAGAGATTAGAGAAGATGAAGGATTTTAAAAGGAGCAAGATGTTCAATATGAACAGGTCGTTCAAACATTGCGCAACCTTATATCCCACACATAGGAGGGATCATCTTCGGGTAATCGAAGGTGGCGCATTGTGAAGGTGTCGATCTAGAAGATGGAGCACCACGAGAACTTTTCTTCTTCCCTCTACCTTCCATTTGTAACTAGGAAATCAGGGAACCAAGGGGTTGCAAAAGAAGTAAAGTGGGTTTTCTCAAGATCAGATTTTTGAGAAGAAAACCCTAAAAATCTCAATGAAACAAGAAATAAATCATACCAATGATGAAAAATGAGGGATAAGAATTTGAATCTACAAGGAAAATGGAAATAAAGTACTAACGTTGAAGAACTAGGAGATGGGTTCGACCGGTCGACCTAGGACTCATTGGAGAAGAAATCCACAATGAAGAAAAAGGGATTTTTCTCCCAAATAAAGAACCAACCCACTCTACATGACTGGTCGAGTACATGCTCGACCGGTCGTGCCACGACTGGTCGAGTATGTACTCGACTGGTCGTGCACAGCCAAAAATATGCAATTTTCTTGAAATTTAAAATTTAAAACATTTAAATTAACAAATATATACATTATGATACAGAAATGCATAAATAATCAATTCAAATTGCACATACCAAGATCAAATTTTAATTTAGAAAATCCACTTTTGTCGAGCGATTTTGTGAATATGTCTGCAAGTTGAGTCCCGGTTGGTATGTGTTCCAAAAAAATTATCTTTTCTTCCACTAATTCACAAATGTAGTGATATCTAATGTCAATGTGCTTGGTTCATGAATGCTAGATTAGATTTTTAGATATATTAATTGCACTAGAATTATCATAATATAAAACCATAGAATCTTGTGCAATTTCGTAATCGCTTAACATTCTTTTCATCCATACAAGCTGAGTACATGCATTACCTGCTGCAATATATTTAGCCTCAGTAGTTGAGAGTGATACGAAACTTTGTTTCTTACTTTGCCAAGAAACTAAACAGTTTCCAACATAGAAACAACCACCACTGGTTGATTTCCTATCATCAACATTACCAGCCCAATCAGCATCAGTGTAACCAGCTAATTGAACACTAGTATCATGTGGATACCAAAGACCCAGATTTACAGAGCTTGCGACATATCGCATAATCTTCTTAACAATAGTTAAATGTGACTTGTTAGGGTCAGATTGACATCTAGCACAAATTCTTACGCTAAATGCAATATCAGGTCTACTTGCAGTTAAATAAAGTAAACTTCCAATTATACTGCGATATAGTTTAGGATCCACACTTTTACCTGTAAAGTCCTTTGAGAGTTTTAAAGTTATACTCATAGAAGTATCAAAAAAATTTTCATTCTCAAAATCGAACTTTTTAACTAAGTTCAAAGCATATTTGGTTTGAAAAATAAAAGAACCATCAGGTTTCTGTTTAACGTCAACCCTAGGAAATAATTTAATTTCCCAACCATACTCATTTCGAATTTAGATTTCATAAGATCTGCAAACTCAATAATCATGTTAGTACAGGTAGATCCATAAATAATATCATCAACATAAATTTACACTATTAAAATGTAATCATTATGTTTCTTTACAAACAATGTCTTATCAATACTCCCCATTAGAAAATTATGACTTAGTAAAAACTTAGTCAACTTTTCATACCATGCCCTGGGAGCTTGTTTTAAACCATAGAGAGCCTTTTTTTAAGCGATAGACATGATCAGCATTCTTAAGGTCTTCAAAACCCGTTGGTTATTTAACATACACTTCTTCATACAAATTATCATTTAAGAAATTACTCTTTACATCCATTTGGTATATTTTAAACTTTTTAAATCATGCAGTGGATATAAATAGTCTGATTGATTCAAGACGAGCTACTGGGGCAAAAGTTTCATCATAAACAATTCATTCACTTTAAGTGTACCCTTGTACAACCAGTCTAGCTATGTTTCTAATTATTTTACCAAGTTTATCAGACTTATTTTTAAAAATTCACTTAGTTCCGATAATATGTTTATCTTTTTTTCTATGAACTAAATACCAAACATCATTTCTAATAAATTGATTAAGCATTTCTTGCATCGCAACTATCCAGTTTTCGTCAGTAAAAGCTTCTTTTACATTAGCCGGTTCTATATGAGATGTAAAGCACACGTAATTACATAAATCTTCTAGTTGTCTACGAATGCGTACACCAGTGAGAGGGTTTTTAAGAATCTGATTAGTTGGATGATCTTTAACAGTCTTCAATTCAGAGTTATTTTGATTTGATGAAGGAACTGGTTTATCAATTAGAAGAACTTCATCATTTTTTGAACATGAGACAGGTGAATTCAAGTGATCGTCAATAACCACATTAATAGACTCTTGAATAACACCGGTCCTCCTATTAAGAACTCAATACGCTCGACTATTAAGAGCATACCAAAAAAATATTCCTTCATCACTTTTGGTGTCAAACTTTCTCAGATTTTCTCGGTCACGTAAAATGTAGCACTTGCTGCCAAAAACTCGAAAGTATTTGACAGTAGGCTTCTTATCAAACCACATTTTGTAAGCCATTTTACTATTTAATTTTCTAGTATAAACGCGATTAATTATATAACACGCAGTATTTACAGCTTCAGCCCAAAGATTTTTAGGGAGCTTCATACTATTTAACATTACATTTGCTATGTCTTGAAGCACTATTTTTTCTTCTACTATACCATTTTTTTGTAGTGTTTTGGGCGCAGAGAATTCATGTGATATTCTCTGATCACTGTAAAACTTCTCAAAACCACTATTCTCAAATTATGATCCAGGATCGCTATGGATCTTACAGACTTGAGACTCTTTTTCAGTTTGGATATGTCTAAGTACCTATTTTACTTCATCGAGAGTTTCTGATTTATTTTTTAGGAACACTACCCAAGTATATCTGGTAAAGTCATCAACAATTACTAGAATGTACTTCTTGTCACCTTGACTCTCCATTATAGTAGGTCCAATAAGATCCATATGGAGGAGTTCAAGCAGTTTAGATGTGACACTGGAGTCCACTTTTTTGTGAGAACTCCCAGTTTGTTTACCAATCTGGCATTTTTCACATATTTTATCTATTTTTTATATTTTGGATAAGCCTCTTACTAACTCTCTTTTGCTCAAGCTATATAAGTTGCGATAGTGTACATGTCCGAGGCATTTATGCCATAATTCGGTCTCATCGGTATGGACCATATAACATGATAGATTAGATGAGCTAGAATCACTTACTATGTAGCAATTTTTAAAAGTTCTGCGACCAGTTAATATTACAGAACCATTTTTATTTAAAATTTCACACTCTAGGTTGGTAAATTTTATACTATGATTCTTATCGCATATTTAAGAAATGCTTAATAAGTTGTGTTTTAACCCTTCTACATATAAAACATTCTTAAATAAAGGGAGGTTAAAAAGTTGGACCGTACCTTGGCCAACAATCCTACAATTGCTACCATCATCGAATGTGACTAAACCATTAGTCATGTCTTTAAGATTGGTGAATAGACCTTTGTTACCTATCATATGTCTAAAGCAACCACTATCTAGGTACCACATTGAATGGCTTAAAGTTTTGAAAGCAATGTGGGCAACCAAGTAAGTAACCTTAGGAACCCATTTCATTACAGTCTTGGGTTTAGAAGTATAGTTGGTCTTCTTATGTTTGTAGTTGTTATAAGACAGACATACTGAGTTAGATTTTAACAGCTCCTTAAGTAAATCAACAATTTTCTCAGCTAAAGGATTACGATTCTGATTTTTATAATTGATATGGTTGCTTTTAAGTTTTAAGGTTTGAAAAGTTTTAGCATTTTTAGAATGATTTTGATTTAGGCTTTTCCCTTTTGAGTTTGAAGACTCTCCTTTCACAAACTTAGGAGGAGTATTCTTATGTTTGGGAGAAATACTTTTGTCGTAGCCCAATTCAGATTGGTCGCCACATTTTTTAGATCTGGATAATAGTTTTTCTAACTTAGGATCACCTTGGGCATACTTTTATGTGTCCTTTAAACTCAAAAGTGAAAATACTTCAAGTTTTAGTTTTTGGTTTTCAGATTTTAAGTTTCAACTTGAGAGGTTTTGAAATATAAGTCGCACTTAGTTTTTTCAAAACAATCTGAAATATGAGATTTTTTTTAAACAAGAGAATCAAAATTTTCTTTAAGTTATGAAAATTATTTTTTTTGAAGTTTTAGTTTTACAGCAATTTTACAACTTTTCTTGTATAGGGCATTATACGCATCTTGAAGATCTTCTTCAATTTTATGATCATTATTCAGATTTTCTTCACTAGTTGAATCATCATGATTTGAAAAAGTGAACTTGGCTAAAGTCATAAGGGCTTTAACTTCATTACCTGACTCGATTTCAGAATTGTAACATCCCGAAAATCGGGAGGTTGAGCAAAAACCCAACTCCCGAGTTCCAAAATGTTATTTATGCAACATAGATACATATGATTGAATGTTGTCTGTGATAACGTATTAAACATGAGTGAGATTAAGCTAGAACCGCATATCATACTCCAGAGACAGTTAAATTAACAAGCGGAAGACTGTGATAGTATGTATGACATATATAAACTGTTGTGTGTCTCCAGAGTGTGAACATGTTACCAGGTTATATACATACATGTATACTCCAAAAGTAGACAAAACGAATATACATGAGTGTGCTAAAAATATAAAATGACAAGTATCAAAGTATCAAATCAACCTCTTTGTAATCCCATCGATCAGAACACGCATAAAGAAGGGATCCTCCTCATCATCATCATCATTAAGTCCGGCTCCGTCTCGCAGGCCGCGCCATCATCTGCAATCACAAAAGGGTCTGGTGGGTGTCCAGGAACACCGTCCCGTAACGTGGGAGTGAGTAGCTAACTCAGTGGAATAATAGAGCAAGGATAAACATGTTCTCAAATCAATCATGCGATAATAGTAAAGCAGTAAATCAAACAATCCTAAAACTGTTGTTAATGCAATATGACATGACGTGATGTATGCCCTCACCAACGATCTCCCTCATACGGCACCATCTTACGACCGCGACATGCAATCGACCCTCAAGTGCTCCACATCTTCCAGGCACATGCAATGGTATGGTGATATGATTTTCGAGTTGTTATTAGTCCATTCAAACAGCAGGATTGGGAAACTAAGGTACTTCCCTTATATCAATCCCAACACAGATCCTGTCTAGGGTCGTCACTCCTAGTAATCTCATACGATGTATATTTTGTAGGTCGCTGCAAGGGCTGTCAGGGCTGTTGCACGCACTCGTTGCACCGCTCTCCCATCACCTTATCAATACAGGCCTACTGTACTCTACTACTACGGAAGGGTCGTCGCCTCCCGTAGACTCAGAATATGCTCGCGGTCACTACAAAGGGCTGTCAGGGCTGTTGCTCGCACTCGTTGCACCGCTCCCCCATCACCTTATCAATGTAGGCCGACAGCAAGAATATAGTGTCCCATACCACCATAATCTGCTCACGAGTCATACGTGCTCACTGGTCACTACGGGGAGGTTTGTGGCCCCAGCGTAGGCCGACAGCTCGACCACGGTGTCCCATACCACCATGCCCGGCTCATGAGTCTTCGTGAATCAAGGTACCATGGTTAACAGGGTTTACAATGGTAAGTTCAGTACCCTAGGTTCAAGCAGTTATGACTCATGCAGGGTGAACATACAACGGCCAGTTGGGTTACTTGACGGGCTCGACTAGCACGATCGCATCTCAAGTCGAACGACATGAAGTGCATAAAACACTTCGTGTGGCCTAACCACTGTCGCCAACTTCAGAACACGGCTCGCGTTCATCGACGCGTCGTTCGTGGCAAAGATAAGCTAACCACGAATTCACTCGGTTACCGACTGCCTGGACAAAGTATAGTCCCAAACATGTGGAATCACATCAGCAAAGCATGTGAAAGTATTGAAAATGAAATACAACCATATGAGCATGTTAACACATGTTGTAACATACAACTTAAGCAAATCACCTGATATATGCCTTTCATACATATAATGAAATTATGCATATCGCCAACATATAGGAAATCATTTCCATCAGCAAATTAATTGAGAATTCAATCTCAAACTAAATCATAATGAAATCACCAAGCACATGTTATAACATACAACTTACGTGAATCATCAAGCACATGCATTTCATGCATATAATGAAATCATGCATATAGTCAACATGTAGGAAATCATTTACGTCAGCATATTAATTGAGAAATCCATCTCAAACTAATTCATAACATCATTTAATTCAATACATACTAATACAAACATTTATACAAACACTTACACTACACACTTAAGTCTACATATAGTATGTCGACCCGAAGTGCGCATTTAGGCGAATCTCTTCGCCAAACTAATTATGTACGTATTCCTAACATTCTAATGCGACAACAAATCATGTCAATCACATCAGTAAAATATGAACGTAATCTGTACTTCCTACAAATGACTAAAATGCCCTAAATCTCATATTCTTCGTTAATTTACGAAACAGGAAACGGAGAGCATGTTGTACAAGTCAAATGGCGATGCCGTCGATAATCTACTATTAAATGACATTGAAAGCGTTGTAAACCGTCAATCAAAGCGTCTAAAATCCTCACCTTATGTCCTGTAGACTCGTGAATTGAAACGGAGCGTATACGCTTAGTCTACGGCAATAGGAGAACCTGTTTTACGAGTTACGTTGGCTAACATGCTATGAATCTAAGTAGACCTTAAATCAGCAACTTTCAGGGTTGTTTCATACCTGAAAAAGCGAAAGAATCACCGGCCAGGTGATTGATATAAGCTGTTGAAGCACGTGCAACTAGCGGCACGAAGGCGGGAAAAATCCCTTCTACTCTCTCTCTCAAACTCTCACCTTTTCTCTCTCCCAAAGTTAGGGTTTTGCAATTTCGGATGGGAGAGAGGAATGAGGGTTTCAACCCCTTTTATAAGCTTAAAAACGCCAGAAACAGGCTCCGGAACGAAGTTTACTTAGTGCATATCCAATTCAGGCTGTTTCGGTCCAAAAGATGCTTTCTGGTGGTCCCCTGGTCGAATGCGATCGAACTTAAGCTCATGCGTACCAGATATAGCACGTATTAAGTTTTCAGTCTGGCAGGGTTCGCAGATCGCACGTGGCGGACCAGTTTCAGTTCAGCGGTCACCGTACGTAGATCAGGGCTGAAAGTCTCATGATATAAAATAAAAATTTTTCCTGATCCGAGGGTGTAATCTGGCTGAATTCTGACGGTCAGAATGCTTAATACTGACGCGTCAAGTCATGTGCCAGATTTGAATTTCAAATTCCAATTATGTCCCTATTCGTACTCTCTTCAGTCCAGGCTCAATGAAATAGCCTGCGATTGTCGGTTGGACTTGATTTTTGAAATGAGTGTCAAGTCCAACAAGGCAGTTCTAACGGTCTAAGATAGGAAGTATCGGACTTTCGACGTGCGGTCTAGATCCAATACAAAGATTCAAAGTGGTCCAGAGAACAAACCTGCTTAGAGTTTGATCCGAGGTTATAGAGTGTTATAGAGTCGTTGGTTCTACTCGATTTGGGTCTTGTAGAACATATTTAAAGTGATCAGGGACTATTTCCCAGCTACTCCAGCGTTGCGCTAGCTAACTTACGCTTAATTTCTAAAGGAATTAATCCTAAGTGGTTTCTTTGGATATGGAATTGGGTTCTGAACGATTTTTCAGGTGTTTTAATTGACCCACTGCCTAAGGATGTCAAATCCTAGATTGGCCAAAATCCGGGGTGTTACAAGAATCTTCTAATTTAGAAGAGGTTTCAAAGCCAAAAGATTCATCCCAGGTAGCCAACATACCTTTCCTTTTAGGTTTGTCATTTTTAGGACACTTGTTTGTTAAATGCCCATATTCATGACAGTTGTAACATTGACTGTCTTTTAAAGATTTTCAAGTTTTAGTTTTAGATCTTTTCTTTTCATTAAGTTTTTAAAAATTAACCCTCTTTTTACTTTTGAAAATCTTATAAAAAATTTTAGCTAAAAGGGACATATCATCTTCAGAATTTTCTAAATCAGAATTATTATTTTCTTGATAAATACATTTAGAAGATTTAAGGGTGATAGTTTACCTTTAGGAGATTTAAAAGTTAACTCATAGGCTTGTAAAGAACCAACTAATTCTTCTACCCTCATATTATCCGTAGTAGCTTTGCACAGACTTTACTTTCTAAGATTTTATCACCGAGACCCCACATAGAGTTCACAATGTCATTCAATCTTATATAGAAGTCCATGAAGGTTTCATTTTCTTTCATACGTATTTTTTCAAATTTGGTTGTAAGGATTTGGACTTTAGATATCTTGATGATTGTAGTTCCCTCATGTGTCATTTCTAAAATATCCCAGGCTTACTTTCTAGTACACTGGATATAATTCTTTTGAATTGATCTAGTGATAGTGCGCAAATTATGGCATTTAAAGCCTTTGCATTGGCACTACTCTCATTTTTCTAAAGAGTGGTCCAAGAAAAATAAGGTGTGACTTTCATAGATTTGGATCCATCGATACTAGTTACTTCAGTGGTAGGAGAGGTCCATTTAGTCATTGTGGCTTGTCACACACTCTCATCCATGGATTTTAAGAAAATTCTCATCCTGACTTTCCAATAGGCGTAATTGGAATCATCAAATGGTGGAGTTCTAGTGACTGAAAGACTGTCAAAATTTGACATCTTAAATAGCTCAAGAAATTAATCCAAAAGAAATAATAATTAAAAATGAGCTATTAGGCTTTGATACCACTTGAAAAGGCCGAGCTATTAAGTCCTAGAGGGGGGGGGAGAGTGAATAGGACAATGCCAAATTAAAAATTAATGGCGGAATTTAAACAAATATAAATACTGATAGCAATAAACAATCTCACAATGCTGAAATTAAATACAACCTTAAATATACGAGAATTGAGAGATTGATACAGATGTTATTCTAAGGACAACCATACACCAAAAACCAAAAGTTTATGGTAGGACAACCTGATTCCTAGAAAAGTCTGTGTATCAAAAACTCAAACTGATACACAGAAATAAAGAAATAAATAGCAATGAAAGAAATCTAAGCTATTACAACATTCTCACACTTGCATAAAATAAACTACAACATTCTCCACAAATGCAAAAAGAGAAATTACAAACATCCATAAAAAGAAATAAACAATCAATCCACAAGACTAGAAATTATAGTGGTTTGCTTGTGTGTCCACTAATTGTTTAGAAAAACAGCCACATAACTACTTCACTCTTAATATCCTCACACAATAGATATTAGCGTTCACTATAAAAATAGGTTTTTCAAGGTTCACCTAAAACCCTCACAATTGTGTCTTTCAAGTGGGCTTACACAATTCAAAAACCCCACACTGTGAGTTTTCTAGATAACCTCAAACAAACCAAAACAAAGAGATTTTTCTCGCACAATCTCAATGAAACCAAAAGATAAAAATTTATAATAATGTATACTACCAAGGTATTCTCTTTAGATGCAGTCCAGAAGAACCAAATCGGATTAGAAGTTCAACGTATAAGTTCAATGTCCACACTCACTTATGAAATGGTTATAGGTTCTAGATTGATTTTAAATTTAAAGCACCTTGGGTGTAACACCCTGAAAATCGGGGGTCGTGTATAAACTCAACTCCCGAGCTCCAGACCGTCACTTATGCAATAAAAATGATTATGATTCAATGTTGTATGATTTAAAGCATTCACATGAGTAAAAGTATACCAAAACTGCAATTCGTACTTCAGATCCAGTGATAAAAGCAAGCGGAAGACTAAACAATATATATATATCACTATATGAAAAAACAAAGTAGATCTCATCTGTCTCTAAGGTATGAATACATCTCTGAGTCTCATATACATATACATGAATAAAATGTAATGTTCAAAATAGTCCCACTGAAGTCCCATCAATCCAGGTCGCCTACGCAAAGCCATCATGATACTGC
The DNA here is from genome assembly GCA_037074715.1 of Magnolia kwangsiensis. NCBI lineage: Eukaryota > Viridiplantae > Streptophyta > Magnoliopsida > Magnoliales > Magnoliaceae > Magnolia > Magnolia kwangsiensis. The sequence goes on along the minus strand of CM073587.1, from coordinate 35,154,357 downwards.
ATGTACGAGAACTCGTCCTGGTCCTCGTCGAAGTCTGGCTCTACCTCCTGGATCTCAGCCTCACCTGCATCTACAAGAGGGTCTGGTGGGTGTTGCAAACATCATTCCGTAACGTGGGAATGAGTGATCAACTCAGTGGAATCATAGAGCAAAGATTAGCATGTTCACAATTCAATCATGCGATAATAGTAAAGCAGTAAATCAGACAATCCTAATACTGTTGTTAATGCAAGATGATATGATGTGATGTATGCCCTCACCGATGATCTCCCTCATACAGAAACATCTTACGACCGCGGCATGCCACACTCCCTAGAGTGCTCCACATCTTCCAGGCACATGCAATGCTATGGTGATATGATTTTCGAGTTATTATTAGTCCATTCAAACAGTAGGATTGGGAAACTAAGGTACTTCCCTTGTATCAATCCTAACACAGATCCTGTCTAGGGTCGTTACTCCTAGTAATCTCATATGATGTATATTTTGTAGGTCGCTACAAGGGATGTCAGGGCTGTTGCTCGTACTCGTTGCACCGCTCCCCCATCACCTTATCAATACAGGCCTACTGTACTCTACTGCTACTGAAGGGTCGTCGCCTCCCGTAGACTCAGAATACGCTCGCGGTCACTACAAAGGACTCGTCGCCTGATCAGTGTAGGCCGACAGCTAGAATATAGTGTCCCATACCACCATAATCTGCTCACGAGACTAGGTGCTCACTGGTCACTACGGGGAGGTTTGTGGCCCCAGCGTAGGCCGACAGCTCGACCACGGTGTCCCATACCACCATGCCCGGCTCATGAGTCTTCGTGGATCAAGGTACCATGGTTAACAGGGTTTACAATGGTAAGTTCAGTACCCTAGGTTCAAGCAGTTATGACTCATACAAGGTGAACATACATCGGCCAGTCGGGTTACTTGACGGGCTCGACTAGCGCGATCGCATCTCAAGTCGAACGACATGAAGCGCGTAAAACACTTCGCGTGGCCTAACCACTGCCGCCAACTCCAAACACGACTCGCGTTCATCGACGCGTCATTCGTGGCCAAGACCAGCCAACCACAAATTCGATCGGTTACCGACTGCCTGGACTAAGTCTAGTCCCAAACAATTATGGAATCACATCAGCAATTTATGTAGGAGTATTGGAATTGAAATACAATCATGTGAGCATGTCAACACATGTTATAACATACAACTTAAGTAAATCTTCAAGCACATATATTTCATGCATGTAATGAAATCATGTATATAGTCAACATGTAGGAAATCATTTAGGTCAGCATATTAATTGAGAAATCAATCTCAAACTATCTCATAACATCATTTAATTCAATACATACTAATACAAGCATTTATACAAACACATACACTACACACTTAAGTCTACATAAAGTATGTCGACCCGAAGTGCGCAATTAGGTGAATCTCTTCGCCAAACTAATTATGCACGTATTCCTAACTTCCTAATGCGACAACAAACCAAGTCAATCACATCAGCAAAATATGAATGTAAACTGTACTTCCTACAAATGATTAAAATGCCCTAAATCTCATATTCTTCGTTGATTTACGAAACAGGAAACGGAAAGCATGTTGTACATGTCAAACGGCGATGCCTTCGATAATATACTATTAAACGACATTGAAAGCGTTGGAAACCGTCAATCAAAGCGTCTAAAATCCTCACCTAGTCTCTTATAGACGTGTTGTTTCGAACGGAGCGTATACGCTTCGTCTACGGCGATAAGAGAACCTGTTTTACAAGATCTATTGGTTAATAAAGCTATGGATCTTAGTGATCCCCAAATCAGCAACTTCTAGGGTTGTTTCATATCTGAAAAAGTGGAAGAATCACCGGCTTGGTGATCAGGAAGGGTTGCTTAGGCACTAGCAACAGGCGGCTCGAAGACTGGAAAAATCTATCCCACTCTCTCTCACAAACTCTCACCTTTTCTCTCTCCCAATCTAGGGTTTCTTGCAATTTCGGATGGGAGAGAGGAGTGAGGGTTTCAACCCCTTTTATAAGCTTAAAAACGCCCGAAATAGGCTCCGGTACAAAGTTTACTTAGTGCATATCCAATTCGGGGCTATTTCGGTCTAAAAGATGCTTTCTGGTGGTCCCCTGGTCGAATGCGATCGGACTTAAGCTCATGCGTACCAAATCTAGCACGTATTAAGTTTTTAGTCTGGCAGGGTTCGCAGATCGCACGTGGCAGACCAGTTTCAGTTCAGCGGTCACCACACGTAAATCAGGGCTGAAAGTCTCATGATAAAAAAAATAGAAATTTCTCCTGATCTGAGGGTCTAATCTGGATGAATTCTGACGGTCAGAACGCTCAATACTGACGCATCAAGTCGTGTGCCAGATTTGAATTTGAAATTTCAAATCTGTCCCTATTCGCACTCTCTTTGGTCCGGGCTCAATGAAACAGTCTGTGATTATCGGTTTGACTTGATTTTCGAAATGAGTGTCAAGTCCAGCTAGGCGGTTCTAACGGTCTAAGATAGGAGGTATCGGACTTTCGACGCGCGGTCTAGATCCAATACAAAGATTCAAAGCGGTCCAGAGAACAAACCTGCTTAGAGTTTGGTCCGAGGTTATAGAGTATTATAGAGTCGTTTGTTCTACTCGATTTGGGTCTTGTAGAACGTATTTAAAGTGATCAGGGACTATTTCCCAACTACTCCAGCGTTGCGCTAGCAAACTGAGTCATATTTTCTAAAAGAATTAATTCTACGCAATTTCGGGGCGAGTTGGTACTCGAGCCCAAGTATGGATTTTTCACGGGCGTTACATTGGGCTACCTTGATTTGATTTTGATTCCAAGAAATGGGAATAGTCAATCCCTCTTTCAAATATAATTGGAATGCAGAATACAAAATTAAATACAAAGAAAGCTAATTAAAGAGAATATATAATGAGCACTAAATATCTTAAGAATATCACTAACTTACTTTCAAAATGGCAGATTGATTTTGCTTGAATTCGATATCAAACTCTGTAATTGAGCTCTATTTATAGTTGTAGAAATCGCACTCTCGACTAGTCCTGAGGTCCACAGGACTGATCGTAGGACCAACAGATTTTTAAAATTTTGAACGTGATAGGATAAAGCTGTTTCACAACTGGTCGTAGGCACTGCTCGACCGGTCGAGTGGCCTCCACGACCGGTCGAGTCTTGTCCACGACGAGTCATGTGGAACCATTTTTAGTTATTAGACTTTAAGTCGAGGCTGCAGGACTAATCGTGCACAGGTCGAGCACTGTTCACATGACCGGTCGAGCAGTCTCCAGGACTGGTCAAGGCTTTAACAAAAATTCCCAAAAATCAGTAACAGACTTAGGATTAGTCGAAGAATTCTTGGACTGGTTGAGTCAGTACTAGGACTAGTCAAACATATTCCAAGACTAGTCGAGAAACAGTCTATCCACTTATAAAATGACTCAATTTAAATTATGTATTTAAAATGACCTACCCTATGGTCAATCTAGGGTCATTCATACCTTGTACATAATGTATAAACATTGAAACTTCTTTTCCTTCAGTTGATAGATGTTCTTTGAAGTTCATGACGCTTGTGATCCTGTCGTTCATAGAAGATTAAACTTAAGATTCAAAGTCTTGACTTGAAGCATGAGCTTGAGATTCAAAGTATAGGATCTTTATCTTGACTTGAAGCTTGTACTATGAATCTTAAAACATTGAATTCGCACTTGATGTTGTACTCGAACATAAATAAGTAATCTTGCATTTGAAGATCTTAAAGTAAAGACCATTATCCTTGCACTATGTTGAATATATTGATGCGCTACACAAGACATAGATTCCAAGATGTTTTGACACTACAAAATTTGACAATCATAGGAGCTACAAACAATAGCACTTACAACATTGTCTTTTTTTATCTTCAAGGGCTATCTCTATCTACTTGTAGCCCAAATATCTGTCAAGGAAGTGATAGTAAGAGTGACCAGCTAGCCTTTCCAAAATTTAATTAATAAAGGGCAAAGGAAAGTGGCCCTACTTTATGACGGTATTCACCTTTCTGTAGTTAATGCACATTCTCCAACCAGTAGTAACTCTAGTTGGCATGAGCTCATTATTGGCATTGGCTATAATGGTGATTCCGGACTTCTTAGGAACCACCTGTGTAAGACCCGTATCTTATACCGTACCGTTCCATAGACTTCCGTGGTCTTACCGGTCGAATTCCGGCAACCTTCGGCCCTTAACCGATATCGACGCGCGACCCTGATTCATATACCGACCACCTGAGTCGACTCAACCCGAGACCAATACCATAGCGACCGCGCCGTCGTTGTGGTTCCGATGCCGCGACTCGCGTGCTGAGGCGATACCCTGGTCAAGAGATGTGGGCCAACGTTCAGTGCGAGAAAATGCCGCGCGTTGCGAAACCCAAAGGAATCTCTACAATGTTTCACATCAATCCCATCAATCAATCAATCCATCAAGCCATCACATGTCAAGTACACATCACTTTATTCCCTTTTCCCAAGCAACCACAAAAGTCTCCCAAACCCATACCTCTCTTATACAAAAGCTACAAAAGTCTTCACCTCCCATACCTCTCTTACACAAAAGCCTCAAAAGTCAAGCTTTTCTTACACAACCATCACTCACCACATCCATCCATCACTCTCTCTCTCCCCCTTTACAACTCTCTCTCTTTCTCTCTTTCTCATTTCAAACCCCAAGCAAGCTCCATACGTATGAGGAATTCTCCAAAAATTTCCAAGCTCCAAGTGTGGTCCACTTTCCTACCCCATCATCTCGCATCTCAACCCTCCATTCCTCATCTTAACCGTTGAAATCCAAGCTAAGGTGCCAAGGAACTCCTAGGAGCAAGAAGATCGGACGGTGGGTGCCTCCTTGGGATAGTTTCTTTCTTATTTTTATGATGGGCCAAGTGAGACCCACTGATCAATGGTGTGGATCTCACTTGGGACCCTAGGTTGTGGCCGATGAACCACTTGGATCATCATGATCATTCCATGATGGGGCCATTCTCCATGGACCCCATCATGATGTTTATTTCATTTAGAAAGGTCATCTAGACCATCCATATTGGTGGGGAAAGGATCTCCACCGTTGATTTTAAGTTTTGATGGTCCCTTATGCTAAATGACCCACTTGATGTATGATTCATTGCAAGGGAGGGCCCATAGTGTCAGGGTCCCTCCATCACACGCGTGTCCCACCTTCCATCTCTCTCTCTTTCTCTCCATCTCTCTTTTATTCCGTTATTTAGTTATTTTTATTTTATTTTATTTTAATTGTGATAGGGTTGTGTGGCCCACTTGAATGGACCCCACCTTGAGGTATTGTGTCCAAGAGTCCTTCAAGTGGGGCCCGCCTTAAATGTTGTAATTACATCATCCAACTGTGGTGGGCCCACCTAATCAATGCCTTTTCTTTTTTTCTTTTTTTTTTCTTTTTTTTTAAGGGCCTACTCGTCCAGCGTCTGGGACGCTGGACGTTCCTGTGTTAAAAAAAAAAAAAGAGAAAAAAAGGGGCTTTTGGGGTGAGCCCCCTGCATAGGCCCTGCCCTGATGAATGTATTCAATCCGCGCCGTCCATCCCCTTCTCCGCCTAATTTCATGCGTTGGGCCAAGATTTGGAGCTGATCCAATCATCTGGTGGGCCATAGAGTCAAAAATTGCATCCTCACCATTCAAATATTATTTTCTTATTTTATTTCACTTCCTAAGCATATAAAAATTCGAACTCTGAACTCTTTTGGACGGCCTCGAGCCGCTGAACGCAATGGCCGGGACAGATTCTGGTGAAGCGGGCCCCACGTGTGAAAAACCATCGGAAACAGGTTTTTCCCATTTTTTTTAAAGAGGCAGACCCTCTGCCTCCCCTGACACAGCAGCCGCTGCACGCTGCTGCGTGTAGCCGTGAGGGCGGGCGGATGGACGTAGGGGCCCACGGCCCTGCGTGTGGGCCCCACCGTAATGTTTGTTTGCCATCCAATCTGTTCATGAGGTGGGCCCCCTTCTCAGGTGGGTCCCCTCCAAGTTTCGGCTCAATCCAAGACTCAGGTGGCCCGCACCACAGGAAAATAGTGAATTGAACATCTACCATTGAAAACTCCTTCTGGACCCATAGAAATTTCAGATCAATCTGAAATTTGGGTTTTCACTCCATTCAGGTCTAAATGACCTTATGAACGGGTTGGATGTCATCTAAACATTACAGTGGGCCCCGCATGGGACCCACAATGATGTATGTGTTAAGTCCACCGTCCAGACGGACGGTGGCACCCACCTTGTGTTTGTGTGGCCTCCACCATCCAGCGGACGGTGGGGCCCTGTGTGATGTATGTGCTATATCCGCACTGTCCACTGGACAGTGGGACCCACCATGATGCATGTAATGCATCCAGACCGTCCATCCACTTGGTGGGATCATTTTAAGGCTTGAGCTATCAGTTGGGTGGGCCACTCACATATGGGTTAGGCCCATTTGATTTGTAACAGGCCTATGGGCTAGGCCCATTTAAATTACAAAAGGCCTATGGGCTAGGCCCATTTGATTTATGAAATGCTTATGGGCTAGGCCCATTTGATTCATTTAAGGCCTAAGAACTTGGGCCCACTTGATATGTAAAGCCTATGAGCTTAGGCTCACTTGATATTTAAGGCTTATGGGTTTAGGCCCAATTGATATGTTCTAAGGCCATGAGACTAGGCCATTTGATATATTGTAAGGCCCATGGGACTAAACCCATTTGATTATAAAAAGGGTCCATGGGATTAGGCCCATTGGATTTATTTGAGACCCATGAGTTAGGCCCATTTTATTTGATTAAGGCTTAGGGGTTTAGGCCCATTTGACTCATGTTAGGTCTATGAGTTGAGGCCCACTTGATCTACATGTGGGACCCAATTGGTGTGGCCCATTGGTCATATATTAGACTCATGAGACTAAGCTCATTTGATGCAATCCAAGGCCCACGGGTTTTGACCCATTGCAATGCACATAAGACCCATTGGTGTGGCCCATTTATGTGGCCCATCTGATGAATAAAAGGCCCATAGGATATGGCCCATTTGATATATATATATATATAAAAAGCCTAATGGGATGAACCTAAGGTCCATTGTAATGTGTAATCCCAATACCAATTATGTAGCGATGTTTAAGAAGATCGTGCCTGGGAAGCAATGTTGGTTTAACGTCCACATTGCGAGTGTAATGCTAGTTGGATGTCCACATTACGACTCTCCTTAGGGCCCATTGTTAGACCCGTACTTATTGTGTATAGGTCGTCCAGTTCCATCTGCATTGTAAGATAGTTCATTTTATTATAACATGTTTAGTACAGTTTCAGGACTCATGATCATACGCATCATATGTATGCTTGACGTGAGAATTGTCTGATCATAGCATTTACCTTCGGGCAGGTTGTTTATGGGCTCCTGATTAGGCGGTGTTGCCCTACATGAGCGCACGATATGCGCAGGATTTGATGCGTGACTGGATAGCGTGAATCATGCATATCGCATTTGTATGATATGGATATTGTACGCCCTAGCAACATCAGGGTCGTAACTTTTACAGATGTATCGTGGTTAGCAGGATTGGATACCGAAAATCTTTTTCTACATGGGGTACTATAGATATCCCTGGATGAAAGTCCCTAAACCCTTATGGTACCAACAGGTTGCTCCAACGTCTAGACCGAGTGGGTAGATGAGCGCTGAGTACCGAGTACCAGTTGGCTGTGCTCTCCACTGTATCGTGGTTGGTTGGAAGGGGGTGCTGCCTTACCCGCCCGAGTGTAGGGGGCAATCCAAGGCTGAGTCTGACCAGCTCGAGGAATGGGTCCGCTATCGACGAGTCGCGCCTGATATTGGCAGACGGATAGTGAGGTCTCTTTCACTTACCTTATTGCGCGCGATGTGGCGGCAATCTGGTTTAGAGTCTACGAGACTCCGGTGATATCTCATAATTTGAGCTGTATTGATGTGTGGGCATAGATGAGGATCTGTATGCTTGAGTTGCACTGCACATCGCATGGCCTTAGGATGGCCGATACCATTCATGTCTTGCATTGCATAGCCTTGGTACGGCTCATGATCTTATGGTTTCATCTGCATATTCCTCATTACCCTGACATTGCATGTTCATATTACTACCTTGCGCCCACACTTTCACCACCCTCTAAGCTTTCTATAAGCTTATGTACGATCGTTGCGTGCAGGTGACGTTGGTTCGCAGCAGTGCTGGGGCAGGAGCACATTGCAGATCGTATTGGAGTTTTTGTTCTTTACCATTGTATTTCCTTTTATGCTCATTGTACTTGTAAATTTTTTGATCATAGTGGAAATGTAATGGAGTTCTTGGTTGTTGTTTGTGGGTTATGCCATTGGTTATGCTTATTACGAATCAAACTGACATTGAAAAATCCTCCTCGTAGCATCCCAGGATCGGAACCTGGCGAATGGGAAATAGGAGCCGAGAATGGGGTTTTACAGAGGCTGTCGGCGCCGAATTCGGCGATCGGAAATTTTGTGAGCCCGGTTTTCGAGTTTGGGGCGTGACAACCTGATTGGACTCACCCATTGACTGATGGATATAGGGTATATGATACCCACATCCAACAACTTAAGTACCTCTGCCTTAACCACTTCTTTAATGTTTGGATTTAATCGACATTGTGGTTGTCGGGAGGTTTTTGCATTATCCTTAAGATGAATGTGGTGAATACAAATCAAAGGATCAATTCCTTTAAGGTCCGCAATCAACCATTTAATGGCTCCTTTATGCTCAATGAGAGTAGAAATAAGTATATTCTCTTGTTCCTTCTCAAAGTGGGAAGAGATCACCACCGGGTATGTCTCATCTTGATGTAAGTAGGCATATTTAAGATTAGCGGGCAAAGCTTCTAGGTCAAGCTTCGGTGCTTTGAGGCCAGATGGTAGAGGCACTACATTAGTTTGAGGTAATTTCTCAAATTGTGGCCTCCACCAGTTAACTTCAAGTACCAGCATAGCATCAAGTAAGACATCCATCTCCCTAATAATGCCATCATCTATGTAAGACCCGTATCCTAGCCCGTACCGTTCCGTAGGCCTCCACGGTCCTCCCGATCAAATTTCGGTGACCTGCAATCTATTGTTGGCATTTGCGTACGATCTTAAGATGTGTCCCATATATCAGAGTCGGCTCGACTTGAGACTTGTACCAGTGCGACCGTACCGTTGCCACAGTTCCAACGTCGCATCTGCGCAATGAGGCGATGCCCAGGCCAGGAGATGTGGGCCCACATTCAGTTTGAGGAAAATGCCGCATGTTATAATTCTGATAAAATCTCTATGAAACGTCACATCAATCAATCAAATCAAGTCAAGTACAAGCAACCATTCCCAAGTACAACTACCCCTCTCCAAAGTCAACTTTCCCTTACAACAAATACACTCATTACCTTTCACCCATCCCTCTCCCATCACTTCTCTCTCTCTCTCTCTCTCTCTCTCTCTCTCTCTCTCTCTCTCTCTCTCTCTCTCTCTCTCTCATTCTCCAAGCAAGAATCATCCAAGCCTCCCCATGAGAAGCCATGTGTGGCCCACTTCCCACTTCCCATCTCCTATCTCCACCATCTTAAGAACATCTCGATCGTTGAAATCGTCTCCTTGGAGCTCTAGATAAGGATGAAGAGATCTTGAGGTAGGTGCTTCTCTCTCTCTTTCTCATTTTTGTATGATGTGTGGCCCACTCGGATGGACCCCACCTTGATGTATGTCTTATCCAAACCATCCCAATTATGTGGACTCTATCTTATGGTGGTGGAAAAACATAAGTATCTGATGGATTCAAATCAGGTGGGCCACGTTAATGTGGGACCCACCTTGATAAAATGTGGGCCAATCCAAGTGAGACCCATTATAATGCCCGTGTATATCTAGGTCGTCCAGTGTCCAGGGATGCTGGACGTGCAGCAGGGAGCGATCTTCTGGAGCTTGATTTTTATTTACGTATTTCCTTCCAGCATTATACTCAACTGATTATATTAGTGGATATGTGATGATAATGTTTCCTTTGTGAATTGGGTAATCTTGTGGTTATGCTTATTGCGAGTTAAATGTACGTTGGAAAAAATCCTCCTAGGATTGGAATCTGGCATATGAATGCTAAAAGCGAGAATGGGGTACTACGGAGGCTATCAGCATCGGATTCGGCGATCGAGATTCCTGTGAATCTGATTTTTGGGTTTGGAGCGTGACAATCTTATAAGGGGAGTGGGCCAAGCATGTCTCTAGAGTGTCAAAGTATAGAGTCAGGAGTCTTCTATCTTCCATGAAAGAATCGATCACGTTAATGTCATGGGTATCGTCATCATCCTCTGGCTGTTTGTTTATGTTAAAAAAGATGTTAAGTTCCAGTGTCATATTTTCAAAAGATAAATTCATAATTTCATTCCTACAATTAATGATGGCATTTGATGTTGCAAGGAATAGGTGATTTTCTTTTATGTGTTTTGTCATCTTTTGGTCGTACATAAATCTTTCAGAAATTCGGCATATGAAGGTATTTGTTTAATGACATCCAATAGAGGGATATTGACCTTCACTTGCTTAAGCACCTCTAGAATATCCTGTGAGTTAGCTAGAGATTTTAGTGCAATTAACCATTGAGGGAATAACGTAATTGGTTTACTTTGAGGTTCTAGTTCTAACCCATGTGGAGCATTGTTAGGTCATCATTCTCATCTATTTTTGAGTCCTTGGACTTTTCAGCCCTTACCGAAATGGATTTGTCCATTGTCTTATCACTCCTAAGAGTGGTGATAGACTTAGCTTGCTCCATCTAATTTGAAGAGCTTGGGTCACTTGTTTCATATTGCGGTTTTAGATTGGGGAGGGGTTGGGCTGGCATCCCTTTCTCCCCATTTACTAGGTCTGACTCAATCTTTTGAATTGATGATCCAAACATTCTCATTGTTGTTTTGAGATCCTGAAATGCTTGCACCGTATTTTGGTTGAATAGTTCTTGGTTTTGCATGAACTTTTGAACCGTAACCTCTTGAGGTTTTGTTTAATTTAGAAATTGGTTAAGGATCCCTTGAGGAGTAGCAGTTTGTCCATTCTTCCAATAAAAATTTAGATGGTTTCTCCAACTTGAGTTATATATATTTGAGGTGGGTCCACTGAAAGGTCTTTGATAGTTGTTTACGGCATTTGATTTCTCATTCAATATCTTTTGAAAAGCAGGAATTGTTGGAAAATTCTCAATTGTATGTATGTTACAAGCACAAATACCACAAACAACTTCAGCAGCCTTGTCGGGTTCTACCTTCTTAAGTTCCATGGCCTCGACTTTTCGTGTGAGTTTGGTCATTCTTGCATTTATATCATCTTCCTCTTTTAATGCATAAATTCCTCCCCTTTCCTTTGACTGAGTAAGCTTATAAGTAGTGATTTTTGAGGAGGTATCCCATGATTGGGAATTTTCAGTAAGTTTATCAAAATAATCTCATGCATCATTAACTTCCTTGTTAATGAATACCCCATTACACATCATCTCCATAAATTAGCGCATGGGTGAGGTCAATCCCTCATAGAAAAAGCTTGTTATAAGCCATGTTTCGTAGCCATGTTGTGGACATGAATTTATGAGATCCTTAAATCGCTCCCAACATTAGAAGGTCTTATCCTCTTTTTTTTAAAATTCATGATTGCTTTCCTTAAGGTATTTGTTTTATGATGGGGGAAGAACTTTTTAAGGAACTCCCTTGTCATCTCAGCCCATGTGCCAATGAACCTTAGTCTTAAGGAATGTAACCACAACTTATCATTTTTTTTCAAAGAGAAAGGAAATAATTTCAACATAAGTGTGTCCTCGGACACGTTTAGGAAGCGTAATGTAGATATTATTTCATCAAACACTTTCAGATGCAAGTATGGACTTTCAGATTCCAGTCCATGAAACTTAGGGAGGAGTTGAGTTACCCCTGATTTAATATCCACAGTTCATGCATTCAATGGGAATATCATGCAGGAAGGTGTGCTCACCCCTGCCGGTTGTAAATAATCTCGTAGAGTACGAGGCGGGGATGCATTATGCACCTCATTTTCATCTTGAACTTCCTCAACATGTGGTTGAGGTTGATTTGTAGCCATCACTTCTACTGACTCAGAGGGTCTTAAATGATGTATAATCTAGTAATGGATAGGCAACCCTTCGACTAATCCTCCTTCACTTAAGAGACATCGAGTGTTATCACGAACCCACTTGGGCATGAAACACTCGTAGCCTTCGAATAACTAAACAACTAAACCTAAAAAGAAAACTAGAAAAACTAAAATAAATAAGAGATCTAGAAAAGGTAAGAGAGAGGGTTGGAACAAAATTACTGAATAAGAATTATTATGTTAGGATCCTATAAAACAGAAAATAACGTTAGTTAAAAATAGAAAATCCTAACTTAAAAACAAAGCAAAAAAAAACTTTAATCTTAACCTAGTTCTAAAACTAATTAATCTCAGAAAAACGCAGTTGTAGTCCCCAACAACAGCGCCAAATACTTGTTCACAACCCCAAGTGTAAGGTCGCAATGTATTAATAACTCGGTAAGACCGAGGTCGAATCCACGGGGACTAAACTTGTACGTATTCTAAAAATAATTAGAAGTAGAAAAAGATCTAAATTAAAATCTGAATAATTGAGAGTAATGGTGAATAATGTTGATTAAAACTTATGAATTTAAAGGTGGGGAACTAGGGTGTCAAAGATCCACTTGTTGCAATTCGAGGAACACAATTAGAATTGGAGTCCTATCCTATCCAATTGGAAGATAAAATAATTAAATCAAATTTGAACTTTTCGTTGACCTAATTCTCAATGAAAGAGAATTGTGATGATTGGAAGGGATTCTATCACCCTACCATGCCCAGGAGACAATGGTGAACAATGGGATTTATCAATTTCACTATCTCAAAACAGGAAAAAAAGATATCCAAAGCTATTAAAGCATTTATTATAATTTGAGTCATAATAAATAATAGAAAACTGAAAATATTCCATTAATATCAAACTAGAAATTAATGAAGTTTGATAAGAACAAGAATCAAAGCAAAATAAATATCCCAACACGCTACAAGCTTCACCTCTTAGCCCTATCTAAGAGGTTTAACCAACCATAGACATGATTGAAACCAAATTTCTTAAACAAAGTATGAAAAATAAACTAGGGAAGAAGAAAAACTCTTTGGCGGCTGCTCCACCCTTGTGTATGCTCCTTGAGACCTTTCCAAACCCTAGAAGATGCTTTGGATCATCAGAGGGAGTCCTATATATAGTTGTGTAATTTCAACTTTCGCACCTAGTTGGTTAGAAATCGCCTCAAATTTATGCAATCCACACAGTTCTTCAAAATAGGCTCGGAGTTTCAGAATTACTTTTTGAGGACAATTTCATAAATATGTTTATTTTCATGACAATTTTAAGATTCATTTTCTTCATTTTAAATCTTTGATTCTCTTTATTCCTCACTTGGTTTTCTTAGATCTTTGGCATGTGAATTCTTCACTAATTACTTCTAAATCTTTAAATCTTCATTTAGTAATCTTTTGAGCATAAATCTTCCTTTTGGCATCAATTTTACCTTAAGCTCTCGAAATCACCTCGCACATGAAAATAAGCATAATTAAATTGATTAAGCACTATCATGTATAAAGAGGGGAAGAAATATGCAATATTTCACACTTAATAGTGGGTTTTACCCCAATTTCCAACTAGATGTGCATCCCCAAGTATGAGTGCATCTGCATGCATTTATGCATTTAAATAAGATCACATAATAGCTTGTTATTATGTTGTATGCGAAACCATACTTAATTAATATGTTGTGAGTATAATCTTGATGGAATTTCTTATTAAGTTGGCCACTCACATTATTTGATGTGTACTGTACCAAACAAGTGATAAAGGGATAAAGCAAGTTGGTAGGGAGTGTGAGGAGCTCCTGAGGAGGCTGGAGAAGATCTAAGAGACGAGGAGCCATTCCCCAGTGTGGCTGAGCTATACGAGCTCAACTGGTAGATTTATGATTCTTTTCCTTTGCTAGCTTTATCTCATATGTTTGGTTATACTTGGCTTGGACTCTTTTAGATTTATATTTTGATGATATTAGCCCAGATAATTTTCAGTATGGTTATCCATATTTATCTATTGATGTCACTGCTCACTAGTCGAACTGCTTACGGACTTTCGTTGGTACAAAGAAATTTTTCTTTCAAACTCTATAAAAATATTAATATACCAACATATAGATTAATATTTGGTATCAAAGCCATCTTGTAAGCAGTTTACTTATGTTGCAATATATATGTGTGTGTGTGTGTTTTGCTTCACATAAGTTTCTATTATTTAGATTTATATAAAAAATTATCTAAGTGTTAAGGTTGTCCTACTTAGACATCAACCAATTCTTTTAACTTTTTTTTTTTAATTTTTGCATCTCTTTGAAATAGATTTATTTTCTGTTTTTATATTTACAAATTAAAATTAAAAGGAGGTCCAAGGCTCCCTTGTCGTAATACCCTGTTACCGATAGCGAGTGGTGTATAAGGCCGTTGGGGAATCATATTATTGACAAGTCACTCTTCTTAATTTTTATTTTGCAAATATGAATTCAGGAAGGAGATCTGTTTCAAAAAGATCTGCCAAATATAAAAAATTAGACAGATCTGACAGTTCTGCTAGCCGAAAATCTATCAAACCTTCCAAAAGTGTTATTTCCAAAGTAACCAAATGGTTTTCTACCCAAAGTAATTTTGATTCTGCCAAATCTATCAAATTAATAAGTATTGCCAAAGCAGCTGATGCTGAAACAATGTCCATAAAAAATCTTGAAGAAATTTGATATCTGATATCGAACAATCTCTTCAAAATTGGAATTTACCAAAAGTTTTAATAAACGAGATTTATATAGAATGTTCTTTCCAAAATGATGAATCTCTTGAATCTAACTTCATCGTCAAAACTGTGGAATAAACTCTATCTATTTCTCACTAAAGCGACAATTTGAATTTGCTCTCTGTTCGAGAACTTCTTCAATCTTCTTCCAAATATAACTACATCCATCTCGGATTTGTCCAAGTTGCTGTAAAACCATTAACTCGATTGGGTTTACAAACTTCTACTCTTGTCACTCTGCGTGATCGTAGATTCATAAATTTTAAAGACTCTTTAATTGGAATGATTGAGGCTAGCCTTTCAGATGGTCTAGCCTATTTAGTTTGTATTCCCAATTACTCAGTCGCCTTGACTGACATCCATTTGTCTAGATTCCTTCGATTAGGAGTTTACACACAAGGATTTGATATGGTTCCAGGAAGTGAAAATGTTGCGATCACTTACTGCATATATTACAAATTGATGAAAATGACTTCACCTGGAACAGCTTACGAAGATTGAATCAAAGGCTTAACTACACTATTTATGGCAAATTTTGCTCATAATGTAGTCACGCCAAAAAAGAATCAAATGGGACGAAGTCGATCTTTCCAAATGGCATCTTGAGGATGCTCAAAAAAAAATTCCAAAAGAATCTACAGAACCTGAGCTTATTTAGACTAATGTTGATGGCTCTGTAGACATCATTTTTGCCAAATATACTTAAGCAAAACCAAGTTTTTCTCAAACATTGCCGAATCCAAAACAAAATCTTCCAAAGACAATTCTCACTCATGTCTTTAGCCCTCGCTATCATAAATAAGAGGATGATTATAATCCTTTTGAGAGCAATTTTCTCCCTTAAGTCAATAGGATTTCTGTTACCTTCCAAAATCCAACTAAATCCTTTGTTATAGATACTAAATATCTAAAACAGGATTTCTAAAAACATCCATTAACAAAATGGTACTTTAAAAACATGCCTGGAGATATTAAAAAAGATTTCAAAGAAAAATGATATCTTCACATGAACCAAAATCAAATGACCATCCCCTTTTTTACTTTATTTAAAACCTATTGTGAAATCCAACCAAACAATCCCAAAGAAATTCTCATGTTTCAGAATCTCACAAGAAAATGGGAATCTCAAGCTGGAATTCAAATAAACCAAACTTTTCCTCCATTTCAATCAGTCTCAGGTACTATCACTTCTCCCATGAAACTAGCTGAAAAACCAAGTGTTGATAGACCTGTCACTCCAAAAGACCTAGCTCTTATAGCTGAACAGAACAACTATACCAATACTTTTCTTCATACTCTCGGAGAACAAATGAATCTATAGAGGATGTCATTATCTCCATCATCATCTTCTTCTTCTTTTTTAGATCAAAGAAAGACTTCTGCTTTCTTTCTGCCAAAAGAACGGGCCAAACTGGTTTTTCCAAATCCAAATATTGTTCATTCAGATTTCATTGCTGAATTAGCCAAAGAACTTGACAAAGCCAAAAACCCTTTTGTTAATGTTCTTTCCAAAGAAACTTCTCAAGAGTCAAATAACATTGAAAAAAGCTTCCAAAATCTTCATCTCTCTTCTATCACATCTGATGAAGAATTAGACTCAGTCGAGCCCAATTCAGATTTAGATTCAGACTCTGAAATTGAAAAGGTAAAAAATTAATTCCTTTAAATTAAGCAGCCCCAAATCCAACCTCCTCAAATTCAAAGCATAGTCAACAAACAAAACATTATTATTGCAGACCCACTCCTATTGATCTTCAAATAGAAGAACAACAAACTTTCTCTCACCTTCATTTTAATGGAAATCATCTTCATGAATGGAATATTGATGGTATGAGTGAATACCAAATTCTCCAACTTTGCAACCAAATGTTGATTTACCAAAATTCTTGTGTAACGCCCTGAAATTCAGGGGTCGAGCATAACTCAGCTCCTAAGTTCCAAAATATCACTTATGCAACATCTTTGGTGATAGATGAATGTTGTCTGTATTAGTGCAGTAAACATGAAATAGATTAAACCAAATCAGTAAATCATAGTCCAGGGACAATCTGAAAACGCAAGCGAAAGTCTAAAATACGTATATGAGCTAGTACAAGTCCCCAGAATACAAGTGACCTGCCAGGTCAAAAGTACACACCTTGTTTCAAATTACATATAACCAAATGTATTAGTCCAAAAAAATGTATAAGTCTTCTAAAAAGTATAAATCCTAAAGCCTTGGCGATCCGGACTCGACTCATGCGAACCCGCCCGAAAACTGCATGAACGAGAATACCTCCTCGTCCTCATCAAACTCTGGCTCCACCTCACAGGCATCACCATCACCTGCAGCTAAGTCAGAGTCTGGTTGGTATTTAAGCACCGTCCCAAAACATGGGAGTGAGTGATTAACTCAGTGGAACTAGACAGTAAAGGTTAACATGTTATCGATTCAATCAAGTGGTAATGATAAAGCAGTACAATCAAACATGTCCTAATACTCTTGTTAATACAAGAATGGTATGAGGAAATGATGCATGCCCTTACCACAAACTCCCTCTTGCGACATCATCTAACGATCGCGGCATGAATCACTACCACTGTGCTCTACACCAATGCCAACGGCATATGCAGTATGATGTTATGAACATGATTGCCAAGTTCTTATTAGTTCCTTTCATACAGTAGGATTAGGAAGCTAAGGTACCTCCCTTATATCAATACCCAAACAATGATCCATTCTAGGGTTGTTAGTCCTAGGCAATCTCATACGATATTACTATTCGAGGTCGCTGTAAAGGGCTCGTCACCAATCAATACAAGCCTAGTATACCTTAGTTACTACAAAAGGCTCGTCGCCTATCTGTAGTGTCAAGGTATGCTCGAGGTCACTACAGAGGGCTCGTCACCAATCAGTGTAGGCCAACAGCACGAATATAGTGTCTCATACTACCATAATCGACTCATGAGTCAAGGTTGCTCACTGGTCACTACGGGGAGGCTCGTCACCCCAGCGTAGGCCGACAGCTCGACCAGGGTGTCCCATACTACCATGTCCAGCTCATGAGTCTTAGCGGATTGCGGTACCAAGGTTAATGGAATTTTACTAGTGAGTTCGGTACCTTAGATTCAAACACTAGCGTCCAAACATGGTGAACATGCATTGGTCAATCGAGTTAATTGACGAGCTCAACTAAGACAAGCGCACATTGAGTCGATCGACATAGAATGCATAAGCACTCCGTGTGGCCTAACCACTGTCGAACATCCCAAGTACGACTCGCATTCGTCGAACACATCTTGTGTAGCAAAAGCAATCGCAGCCACCAGATCGAGAACTGTTACCGATTACCTAGACTGTAATACAGTCCCAACTGCGTATAATCTCAATAATAGACAATTAAATCAATTCCTACATTCATATGAACATGTTGTGAAATATAACTTAAACATGAATACAGTATATAGAGGAAATCATACACTTAAATAAACAGTTCATGGAGGAAATCATACACTTAAATAAGGTAATTGAGATTCATATCTCAATACCCTTATAAATCACACTTTACTAAATAGTAACTCATTCAGACATTTATACAAATACTTAGACTACATTATTCAACATACATCACGCATGTCAACCATATAGCATTTTAGGGCAAATCCTTTTGCCAAGGAGTTGTCGCATACATAACAATCATGTAATAATGACAGTTAATCATGATAAGCACAACATCAGATTTCATATGCATATAGACATTTTAACAAGCATACGAAATACTCTATTTACAACATAGGTTATACATATACGTAAACCAAAACAGATAGCACATTTGGCATGTGTAATAGCGTCCACATCAATAATAAATCATTATCAGACATTGAAAGCCTTAAAAACCATAACCTAAATGTATATAGTCCACACCTTAAACCAAAAAAAGCATAACGGATATAATTCAGAGGATAAGTCTTCGTCTACGGTGGATAGGCAACCTAAGACATGAAATAGGTTAGCTACATCAACACTTAGACTATTCTATTAGACTATTTTAAGCTCCAAAACAGGCTAGGGTTTGATTGACTTACCCAAATACGGAATCAGAATCGTTGAAAATAACGATTCAGATAGTTGGATTTGGTGCGAAGAAAAATTGGGAAGAATCCCAAGATGAAACACCAACTTCTCTCTCACTTTCTCTCTCTTATCTTAACTCGGGTTTAGAATTCGTATGGAATATGTGAGAGAGGGTTTAAGACCCTTATATAGGCATAGAACTGACGAAAATAGTCCCAAGGCCATGGTATACTTAGGTTATAACCAAATCAGGCTTATTCTGATCCAACGGAATATTTTTAGAGGTCCTTTTACTAAATGCGATCGAACTTAAGCTCACTAATATTGGATCTTAAGCAAGTTAAGTTTTCAGTCCGATCGGGTTTCCAGATCGACCATGGCGGACCAATTTCAATTCAGCGATCACCAAAACTCGATCAGGGCCACAAGTACTTAGGCATGTGTGGGCCATCTTCCCTGATCTGAGGGTGAATTTGGGTCAAAAACCAACGGTCAGAATGCTTACAAATGGCGCGCAAGTGACACGACTCAAATTACTTAAATCCATATTTAATTTTATAAAAATCTTCACTTTCTCACACTCTTCACTCCGGACTCAAGCAAATTGTCTCAGGACATCGTTTGGTCTTGATTTTTGAGGTGATGTCAAGTTCAACTAAGTGGTCATAATTGTCTAAGTTCATTGCTATCAGACTTTCGACATGCAGTCCAGGTCTGTTACGAAGTTTCCAAATGCTCCCGAGAGCAACTAGGTTTAGAGTTGGATCCTATATTTCAGGGTAATGTAGCATTAACAATTCTATAGGTTTTGGGTCTTACAGATCGTATTTAAAGTTATTGGTGATAATTTCACAGGGAATTTAGTTTAGGGCTAGATAAGTCACGTTACATTTCTAAAGGATTTGGTTCTAAAGGATTTATGCTAAAGGTGGTACTCAGTTCTTTGTATGGATTTTTTCAGGACGTTACATCTTGTCTAATCTACCATCATTCTATTGTCAATATAGCAATGGCCATAACACAAGGCTTTACTGGTCAGCTATATGGATGGTGGACTGACTACCTTTCTCAAAATTATTATGATGAAATACTCACTGCTATCAAATTGGATGCTAGAGGAATTCTTATCCCTGATGACTAAGGAAGAGAGATCGGTAACCAAGTCACTGTCCTTCTAGTAAACATCATCCAACATTTTGTAGGACCAATAAATGACATCTCTAAGAAAAATAAAGAACAACTAATGAATCTCCGATGTCGAACTCTTACAGACTTCCGTTGGTACAAAGATGTTTTTCTTTCAAAACTCCATAAAATTACATCTTGTAATGATGTTATCTGGAAAGAGAAATTCATCTTAGGTCTTCTTCCCCTTTTTGCTGAAAAGGTTTAAGCCATATTAAAAGATTCAAATTTCGGTATTTTAAACTACAATCGCTATACTTTTGGTGAATTAATCCAAGTTATTTGTCAAGTCGGTTTAAATATTTGTACTGAAATGAAACTCCAAAAACATTTAAAAAGAGAACAATCCAATGGTAGAAAAGAATTAGGAAATTTCTGCTATCGATTTGGATATGGTCTAATTGTTTCTCCCTCCAAAAGAAAGCATCCAAAATTCCAAAATCCTCCTCAAAAATTTATAAAAAGAAGAACCCGCTATACTTCCCAAAAGACTTTTTCAAAGCCTAAACCTCGTTATAAGCAAGCTAAGAAAAGGACTTCTTCTTCTATTGCCAAATGCTATAAATGTGGCCTTCCTGGTCATTATGTCAATTGATGTTTCAAATCGAACCCGAAAAGACGTGTTAGAGAAATTGTTGGCGAACCACAATCTTCTTCTTCTAACCAACAACCATCTTCCAAAATTAATCAAAAATGTAAATGTATCTTTTATTCAACAGATGAATCTGATCATTCTTCTGCTCATTCTTCTTCCTCCAAAACCAATGTCGTGGTAATCTCTGCCAAAGGACAATTAATTCTTGAACTCATAAATCAAGTTCAAGATCCTGAAGAAAAGGCTAAATACTTAACCAAAGCCCTTGAGCAAGCTCTGCATCAAGATCTTCCAAAAGCTCCTAAAGAAAAAGAAAAATTGTTTTCTTTCCAAAAACCTGTTATAATCACTTCCATGCGAGACGTCTATCAACGTCTTAAAACCACGTCTACAACTCAGGTTACTTTGCAAGATCTCTATAAGGAAGTAAATATCCTTAAAAGAGAAGTTGCTACTCTCAAACGAGAAGTAGAACTCTTGCAACTTGCAAACCCTGATCTTGATATGATCGAACAAATTGATAAATATCTCACTCCTAATATCATTAATTCTCTGACCACATATCAGTTCCAAAAATGGTATACACCAATTACTCTTTCTACTCCAAATTTCCAAAAAGAAGTCATTGCAATGATTGATTCAGGTGCTAATTTAAACTATCTTCAAGAAGGATTAATTCCTACTCATCTATGTGAGAAAACTAATAGCACTATTTATACTGCTAATAGTCAAGAATCTCACATCCAATATAAACTGTCAAACGTTCATATTTGTAAAAATGGAGAATGCATCCTGCTCTCTTTCATAATTGTCAAAAATCTACAACATGATGTCATTCTTGGTACTCCTTTTATCCTCAAAATCCAACCCTTTACTACAACAAGTAAAGGCATCCAAACCAAAATCAATTCTGTTAACTTATTCTTTGAATTTATTAAACCTCCTCAAACTGGTTTAATTTTCAAAGTTGTTAATTGTGTTTCTTATAAAGAAACTCAAATTAACTTCCTGATAAATGAAATTTCTCATCTCCAATTCCAAAAACAGCGTTAACAGCCAAATTTTCAAAATCAACTAAAGAAATTCCAAAAAACTCTTGAAACTCTCTGTTCAGAAGTGCCAAATGCCTTCTGGTACAGAAAAACTCATTTAGTTTCTCTACCATATGTAGATGGCTTTAATGAAAGCCAAATTCCTACCAAAGCATGTCCATCTCAAATGGACTCCCCACTTCTTCAACTCTGTGATGAAGAAATCAAATCTCTTCTCAAAAAGTGATTCATCCGCCCTTCCAAATCTCAATGGAGTTGTGCAGCTTTTTATGTAGAAAAAGCTCCTGAACTCGAACGAGGTGTTCCAAGACTCGTCATAAATTACAAGCCTCTCAATCATGTCTTAAAAACTATCAGATATCTGATTCCAAATAAAAAAGATTTATTAAATAGATTGCACAAAGCCAATCTATTTTCTAAATTTGACCTAAAATCTGGATTTACGCAAATTTATATTCATCCAAAAGATAGATACAAAACAACTTTCACAGTTCCTTTCGGACATTTTGAATGGACTATATTGCCTTTTGGTCTCAAAAATGCCCCATCTAAATTCTAAAAAATTATGAATTATATCTTTAATCCATATAAAGACTTCATCCTCTCTTATATAGATGACATCCTCATCTATTCTCAAAACTTAAATCAACATTGGAAACACTTAGAAATCTATAAATCAATTATTGAAAGAAATGGTCTTGTACTTTCTGTAAGAAATATCAAACTCTTTCAAACTGAAATTCAATTTTTGGGATTCAAAATTTGCCAAAATACAATAAAACCAATCCAAAGAGTCGTAGATTTTGCAAAAAAAATTCCTGACAAAATTATTGATAAAAAACAACTTCAAAGATTCCTCGGATGTTTAAGCTACATTTTCAAATTTTACCAATATTTAGCCAAAGACAGATCTCTTTTACAAAATCTTTTAACCAAAAACCCAAAATCTCTTTGGTCAAATGAACATACTAAAGCTTTCTAAAATATTAAAGCCAAAGTGAGACATCTTTTTTTTCTTAATCTTTCCAATCCTGAATTCTAAAAATTATCCAAACAGATGCCTCTGACTACTGTTATGGAGGTATTTTTTTACAAAAAACACCAAATGCCCAAGAACAACTTGTTCGTTTTACTTCAGGAACTTGGAACTCCACTTAGCAAAATTATTCTACAATCAAAAAAGAAATTTTTTCTATGGTTTCTTGTATCCAAAAATTCCAAAGTGATATCTTAAATCAAAAATTCCTTTAACGCTTAGTTTGCCAAGCAGCCAAAGAAGTTTTAAAGAAAGATGTAAAAAAACCTTACTTCAAAATAAATTTTTGCACGTTGATAAGCTATATTATCTATTTTTGATTTTGATATCGAATTTATTCCTGGGAAAAAGAATTCTTTACCTGATTTTCTATCTCTCAAATTCTTACAGGGAAAGTCCAAACATGCCACCAAAAGCACAACAAACTCGAAAGGCTAAAAACAAACGAAAAGAAAAAAAATGGAGATTGAAATCTCTAATACATTCTTCCCCCTTCTTCAAAAGCTAGAAAAGAAATAGCCAAATCCTCCAAATTAGTCAAAATTGCAATACCAGCCAACTCAACCAAATATGGAAGATTATCAGCCAAAAGGAAAACATAGGGTTTTAACCCTAGATTTTGAACTTGCCAAATTATCAGAAGATCTTATTATTCTCCAAATCTTCCTCCCTCAAAGTCATTTCCATCCAAAACATCCAACTCTCTCCAAAAAATTCTATGAAGCCATTATGGTCCAAACTCATAGTGCAATCTTTGAACACCTCACTAACAAAAACCAAACGGAATATTCTTTCTCCAAAATGAAAATTGTAAACATCATTTACCAAAATGAATGGGAAAAATCTCTCTCCCAATTTCAAAATATTCAAAGCCCTAATGGAAAGTCTCATCCTTTTTCCTACTGGGATTACATGGTAGCATGAAAATATGCTCTCCTTTTCCAAAATTCAGAAAATGGCCACTCATGGTTTTTAAATTTTTCTCGACCACATACCAAAGAGATTGCACATTAGTTTTACACTCAATGGTGGATTCTATTTGGCAGCCAAACTTCAATCTTACCAAATGAAATCCTCTCCCATTATGCCAAAATTGAAAAAATGGAAAAGCCTAATTTCCCAGGCCATTCTGTTATGCAATACTTTGTCAAACATGGACTTCCAAGGATTCTTAAATGGAAGTATGAAGTCCTACCTTCAGAATATCTAAATGCCAAAGTACTTTTTCAATTCACTTACAATAAATGGTGGAACAAATTTGATTGCGACATTATTCTTGAAGCAATAAAGAAACAATCTGTTGCCAAAAGAGAATTGCCAAAATCATTCAAAGAAGCTCCTAAACTAGATGAAACTGCCAAATTGAAGCAAGAATTAGTAGAGCTCAAATATGCTTTTATTGCTCTTCAAGATTAAGTATCTAGCCGACAAGGATCTATGTATGTTGAACCTGAAGGATCATCTACGGCCATCCCAGAAACAAATCCAGATGACGAAGATGTGTTCTTCTAAAGACACTGTCAAATGTTTCGCCAAATTCACGCCAAAATGAAGCCAAAAGTTGAAGCCAAAATTTAGCCAAATTTACGCCAAATTCACGCCAAAAGCAAGCCAAAATCATGCCAAATAAAAGTCTTAAGTTGAAGCTATCAAGCACCGATAGCCAAAGTTGAAGCCATCCAAGCACCACCAAAGCCAAACGACACGTCATCAAAAATGTCAAAAAGATTACTATAGCAACAAACGCCAAAACACTGTAGCACTTTGACTATTGATTTTTACTATAGAAAACAGTAAAAACCACATAGTAAAACCACACAGTCTCCAAATAGTAGCCAAACTGGGTATTGTTTGCGCACAGAATGTACCCATCATTTTTTCTTATACAGTTTTGTAATAGTACTTGTAAATCTCTATTTAAAGAGATGTTTTCTTTTGTTGCAATATATATATATATATATATATATATATATATATATATATATATATATATTGCTTTGCATAAGTTTGTTATATATATTTGGAATTCAGTCATACCGTCAATATTCCATTCATAAAGATGATTTCTATCAAAATGAAGGTGAAAGAAAGTTTGTTGTTCTTCTATTTGAAGATCAACAGAAGTGGGTCTGCGATAATAATGTTTTGTTGGCTTGACTATGCTTTGAATTTGAGGAGGTTGGATTTGGGGCTGCTTAATTTCAAGGAATTGATTTTTTACCTTTTCAATTTCAAAGTCTGAATCTGAATCTGAATCGGGCTCGACTAAGTCTAATTCTTCATCAGATGTGATAGAAGAGAGATGAAGATTTTGGAAGCTTTTTTCAATGTTATTTGACTCTTGAGAAGTTTCTTTGGAAAGAACATTAACAGAAGGGTTTTTTACTTTGTCAAGTTCTTTGGCTAATTCAGCAATGAAATCTGAACAACGATATTTGGATTTGAAAAGCTGGTTTGGTCTCTTCTTTTGGTAGAAAGAAAGCAGAAGTCTTTCTTTGATCTGAAAAAAGAAGAAGAAGATGATGATGGAGATAATGACATCTTCTGTAGATTCATTTATTCTCCGAGAGTATGAAAAAAAGTATTGGTATAGTTGTTCTGTTCAACTATAAGAGCTAGGTCTTTTGGAGTGATAGGTCTATCAACACTCAGTTTTTCAGCTAGTTTGATAGGAGAAGCAATAGTACCCGAGACTTTAATAGATTGAAATGGAGGAAAAGTTTGGTTTATTTGAATTCCGGCTTAAGATTCCCATTTTCTTGGGAGATTCTGAAACATGAGAATTTCTTTGGGACTGTTTGGCTAGATTTCACATAGGTTTTAAACCAAGTGAAAAAGGGGATAGTTATTTGATTTTGGTTCATGTGAAGATACCATTTTTCTTTGAAATCTTTTTTAATATCTTCAGGCATGTTTTTAAAGTACCATTTTGTTAATGGATGTTTTTGGAAATCCTATTTTAGATATTTAGTATCTATAACAAAGGATTTAGTTGGATTTTGGTAGGTAATAGAAATCATATTGACTTGAGGGAGAAAATCGCTTTCAAAAGGATTATAATCATCCTCTTGTCTATGATAGCGAGGGCTAAAGACATGAGTGAGAATTGTCTTTGGAAGATTTTGTTTTGGATTTGGCAATGTTTGAGAAAAACTTGGTTTTGCTTGAGTATATCTGGCAAAAATGATGTCTACAGAGCCATTAACATTAGTCTGAATAAGCTTAGGTTTTGTAGATTCTTTTGAAATATTTTCTTGAGCATCCTCAAGATACTATTTGGAAAGATTGACTTTGCCCCATTTGACTCTTTTTGGCGTGACTACATTATGAGTAAGATTTGTCATAAACAGTGTAGTTAAGCCTTTGATTCGATCTTCATAAGCTATTCTAGGTGAAGTTGTTTTCATCAATTTGTAATATATGCGGTAAGTGACCGCAACATTTTCACTTCCTGGAACCATATCGAATCCTTGTGTGTAAACTCCTAAACGAAGGAATTTAGACAAATGGACATCAGTCAAGGTGACTGAGTAATTGGGAATACAAATGAAATAGGCTGGACCATCTGAAAGGCTAGCCTCAATCATTCCAATTAAAGAGTCTTTAAAATTTATGAATCTGCAATCACGCAGAGCGACAAGAGTACAAGTTTGTAAACCCAATCGAGTTAATGGTTTTACAGCAACTTGGACAAATTCGAGATGGATGTAGTAATATTTGGAAGAAGATAGAAGAAGTTCTCGAACATAGAGCAAATTCAAATCGTCGCTTTGGTGAGAAATAGATAGAGTTTGTTCCATAGTTTTGATGATGAAATCAAATTTAAGAGATTCATCATTTTGGAAAGAACCTTCTGTATAAATCTCTTTTATTGGAATTTTTGGCAAATTTCAATTTTGAAGAGATTGTTCGATATTGGAATATCGAATTTCTTCAAGATTTTTGATGGACATTGTTTCAGCATCAGCTGCTTTGGCAATACTTGTTGATTCGATAGATTTGGCAGAATTAAAATTACTTTGAGTAGAAAATCATTTGGTTACTTTGGAAATAACACTTTTGGAAGGTTTGGCAGATTTTTGGCTAGCAGAACTGTCAGATCTGTCTAATTTTTTGTATTTGGCAGATCTTTCTAAAACAGATCTCCTTCCTGAATCCATATTTGCAAAATAAAAATTAAGAAGAGTGGCTTGTCAATAATATGATTCCCCACAAAGGTCTTATGTACCACTGGCTATCGGCAACAGGATATTATGACAAGGGAGCCTTGGACCTCCTTTTAATTTTAATTTGTAAATATAAAAACAGAAAATAAATCTATTTCAAAGAGATATGCAGAAATTTATATATATATATATATATATATATATATATATATAACTAGAAGAACTGGCTGATGTTTGAGTAAGACAACCTTAACACTTAAATTTTTATATAAAAACTAAATAACGAAAACTTATGTAAAGCAACACACACACACACACACACACACACACACACACACACACACACACACACACACACACACACATATATATAAGAAGCATATCTATGTGAATTGTTTGCCTAAGTGTAACACTCGGGTTTTCACTGCAAGAGCATCACACTTGAGTGGTAGAAACCGATGTGTTACGCTCACCGGCTGGATGAAGGAAAACCATGAATACTAGCTTAATCTCAATTTCCAAGATTACATGAAGTCAAACCCACCTTGACGTTGCTACTAGCCAACCCGAGCAACATGATCACACGAACCTATTGTAAATCGAATACTCACACGTGTTAACCCGATCTCGAACTTTGTGACCCACAAAAACCTAGGGCCCACCTCATAATTTCACAAGGCCCACTATGCGAGGCCTACGAGTTAGAGACACATACCTAGAGTAATGATCATGATTTAACATTGGATCCCCAATTTGATGAGGTTGACTAAGGCAATATACAAATGTGTTACTTTGTCATTAGGTCGAGGTAGGATGACATGCATTGGTTTTTCACTGAGGAGCTCTACTACCTTGGATGGTTGGAATACAGGATATTCATTGTGGTGCCAGTAGGATGCCCTACCATCGATGACGGGTGAAGGTGAATACGAAGCGGAGAAAGATTTGATGCAAGGGCATGGCCATATTGTCCGCATCCACTATACAATATGTGGTTATGATGGAGATGGTTGTATTGGTGGTGGCTTCCATACTCACCACATTCTTACCATATTGCATCCATGATCCACTTTACTGATTTTAGTATTGATATCCGTAATTACATGCTTATACATCTTGCTGATTTCACACATCACAGTTTATCTCCCTTCATGAGTAGAGATGTACCCATTGAGCTTATAAAGCTTATAACCGTTGCGGTTTATTCCTTTTCAGGGGATCCTACCCCACCGAGGTAGCTAGGTGAAGAGACGCTACATCTTTGCTTAGTTTAGTCTTTCTTTTGAAATTGTAACCATGTATCTAAACAGTTGTATATAATTTGAAATAAAATAAAATCTTATTTTGGGCTGTTCTTATATCGTGTTGGATGTTGTATGTCATAATTAATGGTGGAACACTACTGTACCAACGGTAAAAAAAAAGTAATTTTTTTCCCAAGTCGCACCTCAAGAGCGAAGTAAGACGCCTAGGTTTAGTTTTTACGACATGACAGCTACAACACTCAATGGAGAAAAGAATGTTGAAAGAACTGTTTTCATAGTGCATTTAGGAGGAAGAGAGACTTGGATGGTTGGGAAAGGCACATAGTATGCACCTAGTAACCTTCGGTCAAGCATGTAATGGGATTAAGATAAAAAGCACAATTAGAGAAAAAGTTTTTTCAAATCCTACGTGTGGCAATAAACCACAATCTAAAGGGAAATCTAAGAAGAAAAAGTGGCAATAAACCACAATCTAAAGGGAAATCTAAGAAGAAAAAGTGGGGTTATAATGATGGTTGCAGAAGCCAAACCCTATAACCCTATAATCTCTGCATTGTGTTTCTTATCTATAGTATTTGAATAGACATGGAATGTTATTTGTGTGGAGATTCACAAGGTAAAATAAGTTGTGATGGGCTCAACTTTTTCAGGCCTTATTTATTTATTTATTTTAAATTTTAAATTATTAAATTTGGTCTTGGTCCCCTCACTAACGCTTGCCGAAAACCATTCCCATTGAAGGGTTTTCTAAAGCATGCAAGGTATGAAAAATCTAGGAACAATAAGAAATCCACATTAAATAATTCATAGCTTTCCAATCAGGTACAAATTTTGGTTTATTTGTTATCTGTTATTTTCGTATTTGATGCATAGATTGGTTCTTTTATTCCATAGTTTAGTCTAACACCTTAGCCCTGTTTCAAGGCTAATATGCTGGCTTTCATTGCCTTCTTCATTTGGGATAGATTAGGAGAAACATTCCCGTCGATTAATCAGCATCGGCAAATCAACAGTTTCTTGGCAGCTTAATCAATATAATCCTAATTGTATACTTTTTATTTTTATTTTTATTTTTAAAATTTTTTTTAGTTGTCTAAAATTTAATAAGATTTAAATAGGGATCTTCAAGGCTATAAATCTAAAACATGGCTTTTCAATCAGGTATGAATTTTGGTTTATAATTTGTTATTGTTTGATCTTCGTAAAATTGATCTTTTTATTATACAATTTAGATTAACACTTTAGCTCCAGGGCTAACATGTTGGCCTTTATCGTCTCCTTCATCTGGGATAGAAAAAGAGAAATCTTAATATCAAAGAATCAACATAGGGAAATCGATAGTTTCTTGGCAGGTTAATCAATTTAATACTTTATTATTTTGTTTTCTAAAATTCAATAAGATTTAAACAGGGACCTTCACAGCTGTAAATCTGAAACATGGATTTTGAAGGCCTTTTATATTCCTCCATTACATTTGTAGGTTGTTTTTGGGCTGGGATGTATGCATGTGGCTTGTAATTTGGCAGCACTTTTTGGTTAGTAATGAAATCTTTACGTACATTGAAAATGTAACTCCATGGAAACTTAGATGAGCTGCACTAGTGGAATAAAGTAAAATTAGGCCTAAAACCTTTATGTTGCGATGTGGCTAGTTTTGATACTTGACCAAATTAACTTTTGTATCATCCCTTCGTCTAGGTGAGTCACAACCTAATGAAGGCTCCATAAAACTCACACACCACGATGGAAATGCGGATAAATCGAACAGGGCACTGGACAGACCTCATTTTGAGCCGATGAAAATGTGGCCTGCATGTGTTAGGAGTGGGACTCATAGTCGAGTGAATCTTTACTTTTCACTGAGGTTCATGCCTGGAGGGCGCAGGTACACGTTTTCATGGGTGGAATATGCGCGCGTCCAATGCCTGCCCTACACAACCCACGTTCCCATCGTGGCCCCACACACAACCCATGGTTGGGGTCTCATCCCCACCATTCCCTGTTGTCTGGCCCACCTGAGCCGTGGATCTGAATGGTTTTCGACCCAGGGCTTAGCATCGAGGAGACCACTGATGTACGGACTGGATTTCAAATATCCAACATGGTTGGCCTAGGTGCCTCATGTTTTTACGCGCTGTGTTAAACAGGCGCTGTGGAGGAGAGTATTCCACTGCCCCTCTGCGTACCTACGCGGCCTATCCTTCGCCGGAAAGCGCCCTCTCTCTCTCTCTCTCAATAACAGATCCACAGAAGCCTACCTGCAAAAATGGTCGAAACAGAGCATCCCGGGAGCCTTTCTCTCGGATATATCCAGGTTAGGAGTTAATTCCTGCTGATATCATTAAATTCTTTATCTTTCTTCTTGGATTGATCTCGTTTCCCACCATTATTCTCCTTTGAAATTCCATCCTATCTACGCTTCGTTTGGATGCACGAACCAATGGAATTGCAAACAAATCCGTTTCCTCACTAGGAAATTAGAAAAATTAAAGAGAGAATTAAATAATATTCATATTTTTATGAGCAACTAGCCCCCCAAATTGCAGATACATGCCTTTTAATTCCATCTTAATTGTAATTTGGATCTAATACTCTGAATATGCATGCCAAGAAAGGAATTTGCAGTTTGGTTATTTCCACCTTATTAAGTTGGTAATTGCTATTCAAGTCGGTTGTGCATCCAGACACGATGGTAGGATTTTTGCCCCCCCCACCAAAAAAAAAACCCCAACGAGGTTTGGGTGAGCGGCCATCACCGTGGGTTTGACGGCATGGATTAAACACATGCAACATGATGGGGCCCACAAAGCACCAACTAGTAGCGATCTAGTTATTGGCTAATGTCACTAGCCAAACTAGAGTGGATCCATCAAGGTGGGTGGGATCCGAGATTGTGGAGCCCATTGAAATGTATTTTCCTCACATCCACGTCGTTCATCTGTGTTGAAAAGCTCATTTTAGGGGACGCAGATTGCATCTTACCCTGTCCATCTCAAGCCACGAATGGGCAGTTTTGTGGGTGGGCCCACCTTGATGTATCTGTTTATCCATGCCATCCATCCATTTTTTTTTGATCAATTTAAGGTATGAGCACAAAAATGACGCAAATCCAACGCTAAAGTGGACCACACCACAGTTGACTCTTGCATTTAATGCAACCCAAGCTTATTATTTGATGTGTTCCACTTGAGCGTTCGTTCTACCTCATTTTTTGCGCACGTATCTTAAAATAATATGAGAGAAGAGATGGACAACATGGATAAAATGATACATCACGGTTGCCTGCCCCACAGAACTACTCGGTCATGGCTAGAGACAGGCAGGGTAGGACGCAATCCGCATCCCATTTTAGGACATGATCCAAAAAATAAAAAGATCTGAATTTCAGGTGGACCATAGTATAGGAAACAGTAGCAATTGACCATTAAAAACTTCGTGGGCCACGAAAGTTTTTGGATCAAGATGATATTTGTGTGGTCTCTTCATTCAAGTTTTTTTACCTTATCAACAGGTTGGATGGCAAATAAATATTCTAGTGGACCCATGAAGTTTTTAATGGTAGGGATTCAGTTAAGATTATTTCTTGTGGTGTGGCGCACTTGAGATTTGAATCAACTTCATTTTTTGGATCATACCATAAAATGAGCTTTCAATACAGATGTACGGTGTGGATGTGAGAAAGTACATCACGGTGGCCCCACTGTCAGGGATCCGAAACCGCCCCCGGGCAAATAGCACCCGTTCTGCACTGACGCAAAAGAAAAAACATGATGAAGTGGAAAACAAATAAGGATAAAAAAGAAAAAAAGAAAAACAAATAAGGGTTGTCTTGCTAGAGTAGAGAGAGAGAAGGAGACACTGAGAGAGAGGGAAGGAGATGTTGAGAGAGGGAGAAGGAGACGCCGGGTCAGAGAAGGTAGGTGCAGTTTCAATGCAGCTGTGTTTCCACCTCCCTCTCCCAAATTCGAAATGGATAGCCATTGCCTATAACACAGTAACCTGTGAATTGAAAAACACCTAATTCCCCTGTTACATTTCTTGCAATCTTACCTGATAGAAAGTTACAGGTTGAGACTTTGTTACCTGTAACATTTCTCCCCCAAACACAAACTGTAAGAAAGTCACCTGTAAGTTTCTTACATTTTATAGAAGTTACAGGCATCCAAACAACCCCTAATTGTTATGGTCTTTTCTTTTTGCACTATCAAGTTGAAATGGAATCATTAGTTGAAGAAAGTCGAAGAAACCAAATTGTAATTGCATTTCTTAGAGCATGCATATGGATGGGCTGGGCTTCATATTGTAATCTTGTTGTTGTTAGGTTTGGATTGAGTAAGAAGAAGAAGCTAGATTTTGAGTGATACTTCCTTGTCATGACAACTAGGAAACACCATGGCTTTGTTATTAATTTTCAGTTTATCTTAACTAAGCTGAATATTCTTGATTTTATTCACTTGCGCGTCCAAACATAGTCCCCCCCCCCCCCCTTATGTGAAGTCTTAGATTGTTGGGAAATGGTTGTATCATTGCATCCAATCTCATTTTTTTTATTATGTAAATACTTTCTTATGAAGTTTAACACTACAATTCAAGGGAAATAGAATACCGATTATAATCTAAATAAACCAATTCAAGGATGCTATTAACACATAGATTACTTACAAAATTCACAAGCATCACATGCATCTTGGATGGTTGAATTTGCCACTTCGGGGGGGGGGGGGGGGGGGAGGGGAGAGTATAAGGAGAAGATATTCTAGAAAGATATGCAAAAGTACCTTGTGAGATGGGTTTTTCTTTATTGTCTTTGTCTAACACAATCAATGTTCAAAGTATCTCTAACATTATCGAAATATCCCCGATATCATCCGTATCTCTAGCTTGGGGATACCGATAACATTGGTAGCGATATCGATAACATTGGTAGTATTAGAAATTCTAGACATTGGCGATGTATCACAAAGTATCGCCAATGTATCAATGTCGCCAATATTTTCGACTGTGTAAATTCTAGGTGTTGCTTATATTGCCAATGTATCGATGTTGCCAATGCATTGCCAATTTTCAACTGTGTAAATTCCAAGTGTCGCTTGTATCGCTAGTGTATCAACAATATTTCGATAATATTGCTAATGTATCGATATCACAAAAATTCTATATATTAAAAAAGTTTCCATTTCATTTTTTTATGAGTGCATGGTTATATGCAGTGTTCAATTTGTCAATAATAATATCGTGATATTATTGTTATCGTAACATGCGCGATATGGAGGCCACAATCTATCATTTCCTTTCCAGTTGTCAATGATTTCTCAACGAAATATCGTGTGTTATCGATATTTTGAAATATTAATGGGTGTTTGATGGAAGTTTGGATGGATGGATAGATTGGATGGTTCATGGTTTGACAACACATGCTTTTAGGGCCCATTAAATGAAAAATTATTATGTATGCATTCTTTTTGCATTTTTTATTCTTATATATGCAAATATATGTATTTTAGCATTTTTTTAAATTTCATTGAAAAATTCCACTGATTTCCCCATGTTTCCCTGCATTTCTGGTTATTGACGATATTATCGGCGATATGGAAATTGTTTCCATATCCCCAACCAGCAAAACTTGCAGTGATGCCGGTACTTCTAACACTGGTTCTTACTATATTTGCATTCCTGAAGGTTCACAAGATGTTTGCCTTTTACTTCACACATAGCCTTGTTATTTGGAATTTTCAATCTTAGTCATTTTACAGTGTATCATTTAATATCTTTTAATACATATATGATTAATAATTGGTTTTCCATATGTGCAAGTTATTCTCTAAATGTGCAAAATCATCATCATCATCATCATCATCTAAGCCCCAACTAATTGGGGTTAGCTAGAGGTCTCCTATTCCGACATTCTACTCTATCATGGACCATACCTCAGTTAAACCATGGTTCCTCAAGTCATTTCTTACTACCTTCACCCACTTCTTTTAAGCCTTCCCCTTGCCCTTCAAGAACCTTCAACTTGAACCAACTCACTCCTAACTAGTGGAGTTTGTGGCCTCCATTGCATATGCCAAACCATCAAGTCTACTTTCCCTCATCTTATGACCTATTGATGCTATTCCCGAGTTCCATCGAATGCATTCATTTTTAATTCTATCCTTCCTTTTCTTGTGACACATCCATCTTAGCATCCTCACATTATCTATGCTCATCCTATGAACATGTGAACATGTCATTCCTCACTACTCAACATTTTGTCACATAAAGCATGGCTGGCATTATAGTGATTCTATAAAATTTCCCTTCAGTTTCATTTGTATGCGTCAATCACTTAGAACTCTGGAGTCATATTTCCACTTCTATACTTCATCTACCTAGCTTTAGTTCTATGTGCAACATCCTTCTCAATTTCACTGCTTTCTTGAATTATAGACCCAAGGTATAAAAAATTGTCATTTTGGGGTACTTTTTGCTCAACAATCTTAACGAATTCCTCATTCCCACTCTTATTATTATTGAAATTGCATTCCATATAGTTTGTTTTGGTCCGACTCATTTTAAAAATTTTGCATTCTAAAGCGTCCATCTATAGTTCTAGCTTCGCGTTTACCCCTCTAAATATGCAAAATCCAAAAAAAAAAAAAAAAAAAAAAAAAGTTCTGTGAATGTGCATCTTTCACTTTCAAAATAATGGAAAGAGATACTTTTTTCAAATCTATTGGATGTTTCTTATTTATGCATAAATGGAGTATTTTTTATGAATCAAGTCACATTCATTTATCTTGCATTTCTGCTAGGATATTAGATGATTATTGTGGAGGTTGAATATTGAGAATGGAGTTATTTGTTGTAGGACCAACTAACTGAAGTAGCACCACATTACAAGCATATTGAACGGAATGAATTCTCATATCGGAAGTAAGAATTGTATTTTTCATTACTTTTTAAAGTTTTTTTTTTTTTGGTTCTAAAATTATCATTTCGGTTGACAATCAAAACACGTATGGTGATTAATTTCTTATTCCTTATATCTCTTGTCAATGTCTTAGAATTTAATGTAATGCAAATGGGGATGTTTGATGTTGATAGATCATAGAAAAATATAAAAGATATCACAAAAAAAAGTCCTCCATCAAACCCAATAGATATATGAAAGTAAAGCAAAACCAATAATCTTAGACACAAAAATCCAAAAAAGAGTAGACAAGAGATAATCTACCTTAGAATTTCCATTGATCATTGAGGAAACTCACCCTATAAGAGTAGACAAGGATAGAAGACAGATTGTCTTGCCGAAGAGGCTACTAGCTTTTATTTCGATCTTCTTGAGGTTGGATCTCTTGTAGTTCCAGAGGCTTTCGAATGATGAAGTTTGTTCCTAGAGTTGGCATTCACTTTTGAAGAGGAAAAAACTGTCGTGGATTTGTTGAGAGGAGATAAAATATCTAGCCTTGATGGGTTTCCGTTGGCATTTTACCAATTTTTTGGGAGATGGTGAAATTGGACATGATTTAGGTGGTCGATAACCATTGTTCAGAGTATCTCCGATATTATTGAAATATCCCCGATATTATTGAAATATCCCCGATATTATCTGTATCTCTAGCTTGGAGGTACGGAAAACACTAATAGCGATACCTATAACATTGGGAATCTAAAAAAATTCCCAGTATTGACAATGTATCGCTACGTATTGCCAATTTATCAATATCGTCAATATTTTCGAGTGTGTAAATTTCAAGTCACTTATATCATCATGTATAGATATCACTAATATTTCAACTATGTAAATTCCAAGTGCCGCTTGTTTTTCTAGTGTATTGGTGGTATATCGATAAAATCGCCAATGTATCGATATCACCAAAAATCTGTTTATTAAAAAAAAAAAATCATTTCGAAATTTTTTATGGGCACATGATTGTATGTAGTGTTCAAATTGTCAATGATAATATCGATCATATCTTGATATTATTGTTATCACAACATGGGTGATACCGAGGCCATAGTCCTTTGTTTCCTTTCCAGTTGTCAACAATTTCTGGGTGAAATATCGTGGGTTGTCGATATTCAAAAATATTGATGGATGGAAGGATGGAAGGTTGGATGGTTGGATGGATAGATGGGATGGTTGCGCAGATAGTTAGGATGGATGTGCCGGTTGGACTGGTTTCTTATGATATCATATGCATTTAGATTCCCATTAAATGGAAAACTTATTATGTATGCATTCTTTTGCACTTTTTTATTCATAAATATGCAAATATGTATTTTAACATCTCTTAAAGTTTCACTGAAAAAATCCACCGTTTCCCCAATGTTTCCCCGCAATTTTGGTTTTCAGCGATATTATTGGTGATATTAATGTTGTTTCCATATCCTCGGCCAACGAAACTTGTAGCAATACTGATATTTCAAACACTGGTGACAATGAAGGAAATAGTTGGGAGAGACGTTCACCATTGATTTTCTACAGGACCCATCGTGATGATTATGTAAATTCCGCTTGAACCATTATATCACTTACACAAATTTTGGCACGAGGCCCCAAAACCAGGTCCCATCCATGATTCAGGTGGGCCACACCAAGGGAAACAATTTGGAGGGTGTGTTGCCCTGTACACTGTTTCCAATTTTGTGGTCCACCTAAATCACGGATGGGGATGGTTTTTCAGCCCTAGGCATAAAATCGGCTCATTCACTTGATGGTTGGAGTAGAATTTGAAAATTCATGATGGTGGTTCCATCCTAACTAGAAAAATTCATGTAAATGGCTTTTACCTGGATGCGGATTGTGTAGTGAGGCCCTCACCACCCTTTACCATGGTGTGAACACTGTGGGGCCCACCGTGATGTATGTATTTCATCCATGTTGTCCATCCATTTTTCTAGCTCATTTCAGGGCATGAGACCAAAATTGAAGTATATCCAACACTCAAGTGGATCACCACACAAGAAACTGTGGGAATTGAATGCCTACCATTGAAAACTTCTTGGGGGCCATAGAAGTTTTGGATCAAGCCGGTATTTGTGTTTTCTCTTCATCTAGGTCCGTGACACCATATTAATAGTTTGGATGACAAATAAACATCATTGTGGGCCCTAACATGGTTTCAATGGTGGACATCATCATCCCCACTGTTTTTTGTGGTGTGGTCCGCTTGAGCTTTGGATATGCTTCAATTTTGGGTTCACGTCCTAAAATGAACTATAGAAACAAATGTCAACGTGGATAAAACTGGTGTTTTAAATATCGACGTTATCAGCCGATATATCCCAAGATATATCTTGTATCCCACCAGTGCGATACGAAATGCACAAGTAGTGCGATATAACCCACATGTTCGATCTGGTGAGCATTTTCGAATTTCAATCATTTTTATTTTCTATAAATCATGTTAAATTAGTGTTAAATTGTTACAAAACATGAAAAATCATGGATTGGGAGCTTCGATTTCGAGATTTGGAGGAGATAGGCCGAGTTGCGGAAAATTGAAAAAAAATAAAAATCCTAATTTCTTGCAAATCGTTTGCAATCTGTGTCCAAACATCAAATCAAACATGTATGTAACCTAATCTAGTGATTCTTCTTTTGCTTTTGAGTGTATTGCTTGTGTTTCCACACGTCTTCTTACATTTATAAATTATATGAATAGACATTGAATATACTTGCATCAATTCAGTTAGACAATGTATATATTAGGACCCCAATACAAAGAAAACCTATTATGTATACTTGTTTTTTGTAATTTTTTAATTTATAAATTGTGTTGATGTCTTTTTTAACAATCACCCAAGTTTCATTGAAAAATTCGACCAATTTCCAAATGTTTCCCCATGTTTCCAACAACAGTGACACATACCACGATACAACTGATATATCAATGCGATAACCGATATGTATCCGTATCCCAAGAATGTGATACGTAACACGATACCGATATTTCGAACACTGGATAAAACACATACATTGCTGTGGGGCCCACAGTCTTCAACATCATGGTAAAGGGTGATGAGTGCCTCACTCTAAAATCAGCGTCCATGTAAAAGCCATTTAGGTGAATTTTTTGTCAACAATTGGGGTGGGCACACCATCATGTATATTCAAAATCCACTTCAACCATTGCATGTAACATTAAAGTTTAAGCCCAGGGCCCAAAAATTATCCATATTTGTGATTTAGGTGGGGGGCTGCACGAAGGGGAACAGTTTGGAGGGTGGGTGTCTCCCTTCACACTGTTTTCACTCGTGTGGCCCATCTGAATCACGGACAGGGCTGATATTTGGACTCTAGGCCTAACGTGGGCTGACACATTTGATGGATGCAGTGGAGTTGACATACACATCACAGTGGAGAGAGAGAGAGAGAGAGGTCTCAAGTCCAACCCATTGGACATCCAATTCTTCCAATAGGTTGTTGATCCCACATGAAGATTTCCTTATGAAAAAATTAGCCACATCCACTCATTGAGTGGAACCAAAACCATATTTTTCTATTTATCAATGGCTAAATATTACTTTCTATGGAGTTGCCCACCTGATGAGTGAATGCAGCTTGTTTTTGAAATAGGTAATCGTCTTGGTGGAGCCAACATATTAGAGAGGTTTGATGTCACATTCACTTAATAGGTTGATGGTGACATCAGAGGACCTACTCCGGTGTACCAGAGACGTAGATGACTACCCTCATCAGTGCAACTTTTTTGTGGATGGGTGATGAGTTCCAGAGACCAAGACACCAAAAGCACACTTCAGTGGATTCATCTTTAACTTGTGGCGTCTCATCCGTTTGAAGGATTTGTGCAAGTGCGCTAGATGCTCACCCATTCTGACCAATTTCCCTCTGCGCAGGTGCGCGCAACCATCCAGACCATTTGTGCGGTCCTGCACAATCACTAGGGTTTGCGCGGGTCTACGCAAACACTACATTTTGTTCTTTTCTTCACTTTCTTCTCATACTTCTTCTAGTTTCCCTTTCTGATTTATCCTTGATCCTTCATTCATCATTTTTAATGCCTCAACAGATGCCCCCTTGATCCTTTGTTTGTCATCTCTATGACAAAGAAATAGGATCAATCAAACTTACCAACTTCCACTTGTTGTTGCGCGTTTCCCCTTAACGAATAATCGGGTACCCTAATCGGGTCCAAATCCCGTATAAATACCAAAGTCGATTCCTTCATTTTCATCTTCCAATTCCTTGCGGAAGCCCTATCTTTTTGTCACTCACCTGCGCAACGCCTTGTCTTTGCGCGTGCCTGCGCAATACATTCTCCCTCTTTCAGCAAAGTCCACTTTTGCGCGCCTCCACGCAACAACTTGCTTGTTACGCGTTCCCGCACAATCACCTTTATCCCGTGCAAAGTCTCTTCATAATTTTTCTCTCCCCTGCTTGCGTAGTACCGCACAACTGACCTATGTTGCGCACCCGCGCGCAAACAACCTCAGAATAATTCTTTCGAAGTTTGAAAATTTTCAGATCTTCGAAATCTTTCTTCAGCCCTTACATCCTTACTCTTTAAAACTTTGTCTTTGACCTGGTAACTCTTGGCCCATAAATATGTACTACTCGAAGGCTTCTTCTTCAAGAAGAAAGGATCATCCAGTCTTCTTCAGGATCTAAACAGTTTCTCCTACATTCTTGGAATTATGCAGAGATAAATGAAGAAACTTTAGAGCTTCATAACTCCTCTGACAATGAAACAACTGTCATCCCCATCAATCTACGGCGTCACTGGTCAATTTTACATAGTGAACCATTCGATCAACAAAATATCCTTGTTTCCGTGGATAATTGGGTCATGAAGGAACCAAGAATTTTGATAGGATATCTAGAAGAGAATAAACCCCGCCAAAGAGCTGGCAGGATTCATAAAATGAGATTTTTGCGCCCATGCCACGATCCTCATCAACCTTTCCCTGCTCACTATTTCGAGATTGCTCAGCAACTCTTCTTTTCTAAAAGATTACCCTGGAATACAGAAAAATTCTCAGTAATAGGTCTTCTGTCTCTTCGCAATTTCTACAGTGCTTGGGCTCGAGCCACCGCTCTCAAAAACACACCATCATTCTGGAGCAGATTAATCTCTTTGATGCAATCATAGCTACGTCAGAGCATTTTCATACGGATACAAATATTTTCAGGGGTTTCCTCAATCATTGGTCTCCAATTACCAACTCATTCCATCTTCCT
The DNA here is from genome assembly GCA_037074715.1 of Magnolia kwangsiensis. Taxonomy (NCBI): domain Eukaryota; kingdom Viridiplantae; phylum Streptophyta; class Magnoliopsida; order Magnoliales; family Magnoliaceae; genus Magnolia; species Magnolia kwangsiensis. The sequence continues at coordinate 35,113,862 of CM073587.1, read as the reverse complement.
TCGGGCGAAATGAGTATCACCTTATTAGATCTTCTTTGTATAGCAGGTCTTCCCATCATGGGTAATATTTTTGATGCATATATACCTTCTAATGGAGAGCTCGCTCTAGCTTTTGTAGGGAATAATAAATCTGGGATTTCAAAGACCACACTCGAACTTTTCAACGCACTGGCTAATTTCCCTTAGCCCGATCGCATTACTTCTCTTGAATGGCTAGCTCATTTTTCTCGAAAGCTGCGTTATACTTTCTCCTTCCTGCCTTCTATTTCCAGAATTTCGATCTTATATGGTTTTGCTTTAATAACTATATCTTTGCCTTAACAGCTTTACAGGCCATAACCATCAAGAACTCAAGACCATTCGCAAGAACATTAAGAGTACCATTGAATACAGTTCTTCCTGCGAACTAGCCGCTTTTCTAGCTTACTGGTTAAGCTTGGTAATATTCCTGAACTTTGAACAAATAAATATCATCAAGCCATCTTTCTTCGTAGTCGCTGATGCAATGGCGGAGGGCTAAAAATATTCACTAGCTCCTCCGGTTCTGTGCTCCCTTTATCGTGCTTTTGGGGATGTCGGTTTTGGCTCTAAAGATCCTACCTATGAATCTTTCACTATTTGTGCTCCGTGGCATGGCTAAAAGTGTACTTCCCCTGGACATTTGCTGACTTTGGAAGAGCGTATTTGAATCCCGATTGTCTTCCTCTTCAACATTATCAATTGAGAAAGATGATTGAGAAGTCAAATGGCTGGGTCACTAGAAAGATAGAAAGAAATGATCCTATCGACTTTCATCAATTTCCATTTACTAGTTCTCCCAAGGATGTATCAGTCGTTGATGATGACTCCATCTCATTGGCGGAGGGCCGAAAATATTCACTAGCTCCTCCGGTTCTGTGCTCCCTTTATCGTGCTTTTGGGGATGTCGTTTCTGGCTCTAAAGATCCTACCTATGAATCTTTCACTGTTTGTGCTCCGCGGCATGGCTAGGAGTGTACTTCCCCTGGACATTTGCCAACTCTGGAAGAGCGTATTCGAATCCCGATCGTCTTCCTCTTCAACATTATCAATTGAGAAAGATGATTGAGAAGTCAAATGGCTGGGTTACTAGAAAGATACAAAGCAATGATCCTATTGATTTTCATCAATTTCCACTTACTAGTTCTCCCAAGGATGTAGTAGTCGTTGATGATGACTCCATCTCATTTGGCGAGCATTCTTTCCTTGTCTCCATCAGGTCCAGTACTCTGCCTTTAAGAGAAGGTAGTGTATTCTGGCGTGAACCATACTATTCAAGTAGATTTGCTCGCCAGTTTGGCTTTGACTGGACCATACCGAAGACTTGCGATATTGTCACTAGAGAAATGAGAAGTTATGGAGTTGGGCCATATAATTGGGCTCTGATATGGAAACCACTCTTGAACGTTCATACCGGATCGCATTTCATAATTCCTGGTTATAAGTATCCGTTTAGTGCTTCTTATTGCTGGATGTGCTAGTGGGTTTATCAATATTACTTGGTGCACAATTATTATTCAATAGATCATGCCATATGGATTCTTCCTCCTCGCCTAAAAGATTTCCAGAAAGATCAAGGCATTGGCTACTTTGAAGAAACAGATCGTTCCCCCTCTCCAGGCCAACTTTGTATAAAAATTTCTTCAGAAGATAATATTTCTAGAGTGAAGCCTGCCGATACTCTTGAAGGATGGATAGCTTTTGACACTCCTTTGAAGAATACACCCGAGTCTCTGGATTTTTTGGAAGAAAATGATGATTCCTTGCAATTTTATCCTCCTCCGCCCTTGCAAATTTTACAAGATAACTCTCCTTTGTCATCAGAAAGGCGAGAGACAGAAAGACATCATCGTCCTCTTCAAAAAGATAAACACATCATAATTGAAGACTCGTCTTCTTCAGAAAGATAAGCATATCGTCATCGAAAACTAGTGACTGATCTTAAAGCATCTCAACTTTATAATAGAAAGTAATGAATATTTTGATCATACTTGATATTGTTGTAATCCGAACCTGTTTTAGAAGATATGCATTTTGTATGTTTGTTTAATCTAAGCATGAGATTCTCATATCAGGCAATTTGCATCTTTGAGTATATCTTAAGAAAAATAGGTGAACATTCATTCGCAATATCATCAATGTATCTGCAGCATTTTGATGCTACACATAGTTTAAACTTTTGAGTGGCGGAGCTAGTATACTTTGACTGGATATGACTTGACTTAACTGGACTTAGCTTGACTTGACTGAACTCGACTTGACATGACTTGACCTGACATGACTTGACTAGACATTTTCACACAATTTTAGCTCGACTAGTGGAGCAAGCACAGTTTCTTAGACTCATGTTGGAGTCGGGTCTTATACGAATGGTCACTGTAACTCTAATGAGTTCGCTGGACTTATTGTGGCTGGGGAGTTTACGAACCGCGATCCATCAGAGGGGCCCAGCGAAGCTATCGGGGCCGTGAACTCAGTGAGATTTACGCACAGGGTTGGCTACAGTAACTCTCTAGAGTTCACAGGGTGCATAAGGCTACCTTAGGGTACCAAATCCAAGGTCGCCAGTCCATCAATGAGTAGACTAAAAACCCTTCCTCATGAATTTCTACTGGAATTAAACCAGGAATCTGTGGATCTTATGCATGGTTGGCCTATCTATGGACAATTGCCAAAGAGCGCACACTGTAACCCGCTTTTTCTTCGCCTGCAAGGTCGGACCCATTCACTGGAGGGCATTTTCTTCATTTCCCGTGATGCTGTTGTGTTGGAAGCTATGCAGATGGCATTGGTCTTATGTGTGACTGGTCGTTGTGGACTTTTTGGCCGATTAGGGCCTTTAGTTGCTGGCTCCATCCGCTGCCCGCATGGGTATGCATGTGATGGCCTATATGGGCTTTTTAGGGCCACTGGCTTCTCACTGCTGCCCGAATCTCACTGTTGTCCGAATAATATATATATATATATATATATATATATATATATATATATATATATATATATATATATATATATATATTGCTGATGATGGTAGGTCTTATGTATAGTTGGCCGTATAGGCTTGGCTAGGCTACCTTAAATGATAAGGTGCCATCGCTGCTGTAAGGTTTATGTGCGGTTGGTCATATAGGCTTGTTCACCGTCATGATTGTGAATCGACAATTGATATACCACCGTTGCCGATGATGTTTTGACAATATTCATGTTATGTTTAAAATAGTGTATCGGCATTAGCTTGGCGATGATAGCAATTTCGATAAGGCGACTTTTGTATAAGCGATTAATGACGACAACGATAGTTGCTAATTTTGGCGATAATCATCGACGCTTGGCGATAGTTGACGATAATCATCGACGCTTAGTCTTGATATGCTTGAGAATTCGCCCTTTATTCATTCATATGAGGAAGAATACATGGCTTCGCCTTTTGAGGCTGTTTTATCATTTCACTTATTCTTGCCTCCTTTTGATTAGGAAGTATTGTACTGATAATCTTCATAATCGAAATCACAGTGATTTTTAGAGACTATATCTGGATGCGGCGAATTTTGACGAATATACTAATGCTTTATCATTTCGTATGAACTATCTGAGATTAGAATTGTCCCCAGTTTCGTGAATATATTCGTCTCATAGCTTTGCATCCTGCTTACGAAGATATGAAAGATCGCTTCAATCAGGCTTGTGTGCTCTTATCTCCTCTCTTATATCATATGCTTTCCTTGTGATTATTCCACCGCTATCAATCATCTCTTGTAATATCTTCTTCAGATTAAAGCAATTCTCAGTTCGATGTCCGAGGAAACGATGATAATAACAATAGTCACTTTCACTTATTTTCTTCATCTCTTTCGGATGTTTTGGCCATGGCAACTTGATCTTTTCTGCTTCCAATAACTTGTTCAACATAGGAAGTATATCATCTTCTTCAAACGAACACCTTCCATTATCCTTGGATTGTCCAAGTTCTTTCTTTATTCTCTTGGCTATATGTTTATTCATTTCTCTCTTGCTAGGTTTCTTCCGTTCATCTTGTTGATTCTTCGTCTTTCTTTCTTCTTCCATGATACATTCTTTTAAGATTTCTAAATATCTCACTTTTATAAGACAATTTTTGTGGTGATCTCTTCTACATGACTAGCCTTTTCGATTAGATCCTGAAAGGTGTGTATATTCAAACCAATAAGATTCAATGTAATGTCTGGTCTTATGCATCCCATGCATAGCTTAATTTATTCTCTTTTTTCTTTCACCAACCATAAACTTGGTGCCCCCAGGGTTCTCCATCGACTAATGAATTCTTAGACCGATTCATCTTCTCTTTGGCAAATAGAAGCTAAGTCATTACTGACTTCTTCAGAAGATGATCCAACAAATCACGAATTATAATGAGAACTTGTAATAGAATCTATTGTAATTGGCCATTCTCTTGTCGCAACTTCCCTTTGTCTTTCTAAAATTTCAAAGGATCTCTTGCAAATGTCACGTTCACAGTCACTTTCTTGTCTCGCTTCTCATTCTTTTTCATTACCATCTCACCTTGTTTTATCATCCTCTGCAACATGTCCTTAGCGTAAAGAAATTTTCTGTTGGATGTGCCACATAACGGTGATAACGACAATACTTCTTATCCTTAGTCATCTTAACTTCTGGATGCCTGGGCTGAGGTAATTGAATGGTCTCGGCAGCCAATAACTGTTCAATCATTGGTATGACGTATTCTCTTTTAAAATCATATTCTTTATGGTAGTCGTACGATCGAGTTCGCTTATTGTTTACCTGACCTTTATAAATGATCTGAATCTTCCCCCCTCCTTGTTTCTCACTTATTGTAAAAGGTATTTCTTTTCTTTTCTTGATCAACAATATTCACCATTGATCTATTCGATCTTTTTTTTTCCCGTTCTGATCTAAAATGCTGGCATTTTCCTAGCATCAATTCCAATGCATGTGCTTTTGTTGCAAGATCTCAAAAGTTTTTATATTAGCACTTGTGAGCCCAAAGGCAATCCCTGGCTCCATATAATTCAAACACATGTTTACTTGTTCCATCTCTTCTGGCAACTGTCTGCATGAAGCCCCCAAAGTCTTCCATCTGTCAATAAATTTTCCTACAGGTTCATTTTCTCTGTCTGACAGAGGCCAATTCTGCAATGTTGACGTCACGATCTGATGAGAAGAAATTGGATATAAACGCGTCTTGCATTTGTTCCCAAGTTCTTATCGACTCCAGTGTTAGATTAGAATACCATTGAAACGCTTGCCCGTCAGAGAAGAACCAAAGAGCCGTAAACAATATTGTGAAATAATAGAGAAATTTCCCATGGTGGTGATGAAGTGTACGAGATGTTTTTCTGGAGACCCATTTCCATTAAACTTTTGAAAGTCGAGTTGTTTGAAGTTTGCTGGGAATGGAATATCCTCCACTTCTCTTGGATACGGTGTTCTGTATCGGAATCTCCCAGTATGTTCACGTTCTCTTTTTGTTCTAACAACCTCTTCGGCCATTCGTCGTACTTCTTCTTGAGTTATCACTCTTGTCGGAGGAGCGGAACCGTGCGATCCCACCCTCGGTAACTGAGAGCCTTCAGGTTGTTCCTGTTCATTCATGGTTGCCATCATTGGAGGGACTGCAATTCGAGCCACGTTATGTGCTAAAGCAGTCAAAGCTTCTCGAAGATTTCTGCATTCTTCCATTAGCGTTCTTTGTGTTTGCGCCATGTTAGCTATACGATCTTCAGTAGTCGGCTGTGGACTTTGATTGGTTCCTGCCATGTACACAGTGGCTTCCGCATTGTCTGAAAAGGCGGTTGTAGGAGTAGAGTATCCGAGTATGATGGGACTTATAGATAGAGGGGTTCTATCTTGACCTTCCATACTTTCGCAGGATTTGGCCAACTGCGATATTTCTTTCTGAGGCGTATCTTGAGGTGAAACAGAAACTGCGTTATTCATCGGTGCTTTTCCTTTCTCCTTTCTCGCCCATCGATTCTTCATAATAAGTAATGCTGAGAAGTCTTGTGATGTCAGAGAAGGAAGAGATATCCCTGGATATAGGGCTGGAGGAGCGAGTAAAGGATTATTTTTAGCTGTACTTCATGTTATTGGTCCCCTGATCTTATGTGGAGATGAATTCATCTTGGCAGTTACTATATTGCGGATCTTTATTCTTCTGGATGCTACAACAATCCAATCATTATCATTCTCTTGTGCTAGTGGCAAAGCGGATATGACTCCGGCCATAACTTGGGGCTTGTCATTCATGATTGTAGTAAACTGGGCTTTATGATTTGTAAGCTGATTCGTTGCGTACTCTACTACAAGCCCGGTTGCCGTGAAGTAGAATTTCAACTTCTTCATTGCGCTTGCCATTGATCGTAATTTGAAGTTTTGTCTTGTAACCTTTGGACAAGAATAGGGAATCGCTATTAGTATTTGAATAATAAAATATTCTTAGAGATGAAGGGGAGGATGTTCCCGTTGAGAGTCTTATGACAAAAGTTCCTGTAACCTTCTCGATGTTAATCTTAAATAAGACAAGTCCCCAACAGAGTCGCCATTTTGTTTCGACAAGAAACAAATGCATTTGGTTTGGAAAATTGTCTTATTCAATCATAACAAAGAAAACATGTAGAGAACAATCATCATATTTATTCATACCGAGTTCATTTACATCCTTTGATTTTCCTTGATTCTAAGATAGCATATTCAAAATATAAGAATTGAAGGAGTCTTAAATGTCAAATCTGGATATCAAATATGGCAGCATTTTGGCTTGTGATTTGATCATCTCATTGAGAGGAATGTTGTACGGATCTAATCATTTGATCTCTCTTTCTTGAGCTCATGTTCCCGGATAAAAGGAAGATTGAAGATCTCATTTAATCCAATCATTTCGGCAGAACTCCAACTTTCGAGTATTCAATTTCGCACAACAACATGGTGTTGCGCGGGCCTGCGCAACACCATGCTGTTGTGTGGCCCTGCACAAAGCCCTCTCTCTTCTTCTCCCCCTTCTCCTCTTGATACCTTCAGACTTTTCTTCTCTGGAGTTCTGATCTTCTTCAAAATTTTCAACGTGTGCAAATGAGAGGGGGAGTGGGGTATTTATAGGCCTCCACATGTGCGAACCCTTGATCTTTGTGCCATGGGGCCCACCTTCCATCAAATCTCAACTGTCCGAACCATTCTGACCAATTTCCCTCTATGCAGGTGCGCGCAACCATCTAGACCATTTGTGCGGTCCTGCGTAATCACTAGGGTTTGTGCAAGTCTGCGCAAACACTATACATTTTGTTCTTTTCTTCACTTTCTTCTCATGCTTCTTCTTCTAGTTTCCCTTTCTAATTTATTCTTGATTCTTCATTCATCATTTTTAATGCCTTATGCCTCAACACTAAGAAAAGTAATTTACTCAACAGGGAAAGTAAATGATTACACGAAGGAATGTAAATTGATAGGATAATTGCAAAGATAATTGGAAGATAGATTTTGGTTTGATTGGTTTGGAATGAGACAAATTTTCTGCTTGCTTTGCCTTCCTATTTATAAGCTTTGATCCAACAGATCTGGATCATTCCCATGTTTTAATGGTTATTATAACCATTCTCCATTACTAGGATTCTAGAGGCTTCCCACGTTCTTGCTCCTTTGACCTCTTTTTCAGCTACCTGTCCAGTGATTGTGCGAATTCAACTGTTGGACACTTGTCATTTGGTCATCTGAATTCGGTCGCACCCTTGTCGACCGCTTAGGTGATGTTTGGTCATTGCTGATACGTTGTGGCTCCACTTTCCTAGGCACAACCTTACATATATGTAGAAGATCTTGCAATTATAGCATGCACGTCCTTACAGATCACACGTAAATGACCCTGATGGCTGAAAATAGGACTCGGTCGAATCGGGTACTAACAATGGTCACCTCGCAAAGGATTGCCCAAACAAAGAAAGAGGTCTCTCTTATGATAGATGAAGCAGGCAGGTGAGGATGACGAGGACAATTGTGACGTAGAGGAATATGAGCCTGATATTGGTGCTAGTGATGAGGAGTTTGATGATCAGGAGACTCACACTCTTGCAGTAGTTAGATGCGCCTTTACCCAAGCTAAAGAAAATGACGATTGGTGCAGGAACACGATCTTTTACACTTATACCAAGTTTGGAGAAAGGAGTTGTAAAGTGATTGTGGACAGTGGTAGTTGTGCCAACATGGTCTCTACCAACACCGTGAGTCGATTGGGCTTGAAAGCTAAGTCTCACCCTCAACGTTAGAGAGTGTCGTGGGTTGATGAGTCCTCCATTCTGGTCTCACAACGATGTTGTATTCTCATCGAATTTGGATCGTATAAGGATTTGTTGTGGTGCGATGTGGTTCCCATGGATGTCGGCCACATCATCTTGGGTAGGCCTTGGTTATTTGACTTGGATGTTACAATATTCGGTCGCTCGAATATTTGTACATTCATGTTTGAGGGCAAGAAAATTAGATTGAGTCCTCTTCCACCTAAGAGCATACCGAGAAAGGAGACCACCAAGAAGGGTGATCCTAGAACTTAGAGGAAGTCTAAACCTAAGTCTCTTCATATCATTAATACAAAAGAATTTGAAAGAGAGACTGATGAGGACTTGGACGTGTATGCCCTCGTGACTAGAGAGGCTACCCCCAAGTTGGTCTAGAGTTGCCTAGTGAGGTGATTTCAGTGATGGATGAGTTTAATGATGTCTTTCATGACGAACTTCTGGATGAGCTTCCACCTATGAGGGACATCCAACATGCCATTAATTTTGTCCCCGGGTCGACTCTCCCAAACCTTCCTCATTACATAATGAACCCCACGGAGCATGCGGAACTTAAGAAGCAAGTTGACGAGCTTCTTAGGAAATGGTTTATTTAGGAAAGCATGAGTCCATATGCTGTGCCCGCCCTTCTGACGCCCAAGAAGGATGGCATGTGGCATATGTGTGTATATAGCAGAGTCATCAACAAGATTACCGTTAAATATTAGTTCCTTGTACTGCGTCTTGACGATATGTTGTACATGATGGCTAATGCCATAATTTTCTCCAAAATAGACCTCAAAAGTGGGTATTGCTAGATCCTTATTCACTTAGGTGATGAGTGGAAAACGACCTTTAAGACGAATGATAGGTTCTATGAGTGACTAGTCATGCCTTTTGGGCTGATCAATGCCCCAAGTACATTTGTGCGGGTAATGACCCATGTGTTGAGACCCTTCATGGGGAAGTTCCTAGTCCTGTACTTTGACGACATCGTTATTTATAGCATGACTAAGGAACAACACCTCCACCATCTGAGACAAGTGTGTGGGATCCTCAGGGCAGAGAAGTTATATGCTAACCTCAAGAAGTGTTTATTTTTTTCTAGTAGTGTCATCTTCTTAGGTTTCATCGTGTCATCTGAGGGCATGCCTACGGATCTTGAGAAAGTCAATGCCATAGTCAGTTGGCTTGAGCCGCGTAATATTCATGAGGTGTGTAGCTTCCACGACTTAGCCACCTTTTATCGACGGTTCATTAGAGAGTTTAGCTCCATCATGGTTCCCATTACCAATTGCATTAAAAAATGAGAGTTCCAATGGACTAAAGCAGCATTTAGGGCGTTCAAGGAGATTAAGGTCATGATGACTGAAGCTCTTGTCATGCGACTTCTAGATTTTTCCAAGGCTTTTGAGGTTACTCGTGATGTGTCTGGTGTAGGTATAGGTGGAGTGCTTAGTCAGGAAGGACACCCTGTCGCTTTCTTTTGCGAAAAACCGAATAAAGCGAAACAAAAGTATTCTACCTATGATAAGGAATTCTATGTGTTAGTGCAGTCCTTGCGCCATTGGTAGCATTATCTATTAACGTAGGAGTTCGTTTTATTATCTGACCATAAGGCTTTGTGTTATCTCAACTTGCAAAAGAAGTTGAACCCGAGGCATGTCAAGTGGCTCCAATTTCTTTGGGGTTGAAAATAAACCTGCGATGCGTTGAGTCGTAGGGTTGTGTTACTCCACTCCATGAGCGTCGAAGTCACTAGGTTTGAGCGCTTAACGAATGATTATCCTAGTTGCCCAGATTTTGGAGAGGTGTACGTATCGTTGTTAAATGGTCAGTTTAAGGGTAGTAGTGAGTTTGTCCCAGTCAGTGAGTTTTTGTTTAGGTGATAGATTGTGTATACCTCGTACATCCCTCCATGACTTTCTTGTCCGTGAGCTTCATGTTGGAGGGATAGCTGGTCATTTTGGGTGTGACAAGACTATTGCCGTTGTTGAGGAGTGCTTTTATTAGTCAAGTCTCAAGCGAGATGTGGATAACATTATAGGAAAATGTAGGACTTGTCAGCTGGCAAAGTAGAGGAAGTAGAACACTGGTTTATATACACCCAATGTTTGAAATATCGGTATCGCGCAATGCATTGCACCTTGGGATACAGATACATATCGGTTGTCACACGGGATATATCGTTTGTATCTCATAATTTATTGCACTTTTTGAGAAACATGGGGAAACATTGGGAAAATGATTGAATTTTTTAATGAAACTTCAGGTATTGTTAAAAAAGATCTTAATACACACTTTTAAATCATAACATATAAAAAAAAGTGTACACAATAGGTTTCCTTTGTATAGGGTCCTAAGTTATGCATTATTTGATTAAACTAAGGCAACTATATTCAAATATAATGCATAACATTTATAAATGTATTAAGACATGTATATCCACACTGTCCATCTGTTTTGCCCCCCTTAATTTATGGCACCATCCCAAAAATAAAGCAGATCCAATTATCTAGTGGACCATGGCATAGGAAACAATAGGAAACAATATTGATTGAAGGCCCTACAATTAAAACCTTCTTAGGGCTCACCTTAATGTTTTCGTAGTGTTATTTACTATCCAATCTGTTGATAAGTTCACATAAGCCTGGATGAAAGGAAAAAAACAAATATATGATTGTTCCAGAACTTTTGTGGCCCATTAATAGTCAATCACCACTTTTTCCTTTGGTATGGTCCGCTTGATAATTATGAGGTCATTCCCATTGCGATGAAGTGAAAACACGAAAAACTTATCATGATATGAAACTTCTGCAGCCATAAAAATGTTTCAACGGTGGTCACCGAATCCTTAGTGTTTTCTCTCGTGCGGCCCACCTAAGTTTTGGATCCACCTCATTTTCGATCACGTCCTAAAATGAGCTTGCAGAACAGATGCACATGGCAGGTTTCTCACAAACATCACGGTGGGCCCCACTTAACATCCCACACAGGAACTTCATGCGCAAAGGCTTTCCCATGAAATCTGCGTCTAGCCGGGCCCGATCAAAAAGGGCTTGGAAGCCATTTTTTTATTGTATAGAGGGTTCCAGCCTTTCGGAACCCTAAAACCATGAATTCTCTCCCAAATCTCCGGATTTCACTGGATTTTTTTCACATTTTCTTTTGAAATCACTTTCTTTTTCTAGCAATAATCTATTCAAAGATAGAAAAAAAGGGAATTGAGATTTTCTTTACACTAACCTATGAATGGCGAGCTTCGATTCAAATGGCCCACCAAATGCAGCTTCCAATCAGGGCAATCTCTTTTATAGGTACGGAAATCCACCCTATTGAAAGTTTTCCTTTTTTCCCCTCATTTTTTTTTTCGGAATATTTACGCACAATACAAATTTTCTTAGTTTCTTCCAACAAGTTTCGTATCGTAGGACTGCGATATTGATAATATCGGCCAATAGTATCGATATTGCGAACACTATATACACCTTTGCTAGTCCCCCACTCCCCATGGGTTGATATTAGCATGTATTTCGTGCTTAGGCTCCCCAAGATGATTAAAAAGCATGATTCTATTTTTGTAGTTGTGGATTGTTTTTCGAAAATGGCTCACTTTCTCCCATATTCTAAAACGTCTGATTCCACTAACATTGCAAAGATATTCTTTTGGGAGGTAGTTTGCGTGGTTTGCTGAAGATCATTGTATCAGGTCGGGATGTGTGGTTTACGAGTTATTTTTAGAAAACTCTATGGCACATAATGGGAACTATGTTGTAGTTCTGTTCGGCATACCATCCTCAGATTGATGGCCAGACGGAGGTTGTCAAACGAAGCATAGGGAATCTGCTACGATGTCTGGTGGGAGACCATATTAGGACCTGGGATGCGGTTTTGCCCATAGCTGAGTTTGCAAACAATGCCATCAATATGTCCATAGGAGTGAGTCCATTTGATATTATATTTGGGTACAAGCCTAGAATGCCTATATATCTCATACCCATGTTCGTTTCACATAGGTCATCTGAGTCCGCAGAAGAATTTGCACGGCATATTCATGATTTGCACAATGAGATCAAGAAGCACATTAATGCTAGTAATTAACATTATAAAATTTCTATAGATTCACATCATAGGTGGAGTTTTAGGAGGGTGACTCCGTCATGGTCCGCATTAGACCTGAACGATTTCCACAGGGAACCGTGAGGAAGTTGCATGCTCGCAGTGCAGGTCCATATGAAATTTTGGCAAGAGTGAGCCCTAATGCGTATGTGGTGGATTTTCCATCTGACATGGGCATTAGTGCAACATTCAACATGGAGGACCTTGTGCCTTATGACGGACCCACACATTCACCTTCTAGTCGTCTTACAAGCCTTTCTCATACTCCAGATGATGGTGTTCCTGACCCTGTCCCCAACCCATGGCCTTTACCAGAATTTGCTTCCCACCTGTTGCCTTCTCTTCCATCAGTACTTGGTCAGAAGGAAGAGATTAAGAATGTTCTGGACCACCAAGCGGTCTCTACCCGCTATGGAGGATATTAGAAATACCTTGCAAAGTGGAAGAATAGGCCAGAGTCAGAGTCAGACAATGCCTGGATTATAGATGTAGAATTCCAACGTATTAATTCTGACCTCCTCGAGCATTATCACAACTTTATTTTGCCAGTGACAAATTCTTCTGAGTCAGGGAGAATTGATGGGGACATTAGAGGACCTACTTGTGTGTACTAGAGATGGAGACAACCACCCACATCAACTCAATTTTATTTTTTTTTTTAAATTTTTTTTTTTTTAATGGATGAGAGACGAGTTTCAGATGGGGCTTGCCGGGCCATTTTGAAGATGCATTGAACATGCATTAGGAAGACCCCACTTTGGGATGATGCATGTGGGCTGCTTAAGAGACCATTTTACTCAGGATTTTTACTTTGTGTCGATTCGACCATTGGATCTTGTCGATCAGGCCAACGGGCCACCAGATCTTTTAGATCTGGGCCCCTTGGACTCCAATCTTGCTTCCTTTATGTTTTTTGTTATTTTTAAGATTTGTTTGATGGATTAGATTGATAATAAGTGTTTTAGTTTTCTTATTTTGGATGATGGGCCATTTTACTTAAGTGAGTGGGATAGTTGTAATTATGTTGAATTTTTAATTATAAGAGTGAAGGGGGGGGGGGGGGGGGGGGGGGGGGGGGGGGGGAGCTCTCTTGTGGGAAGGAATTTTCCTGCTTATGTTTTAGAGTTCATGAGGAACCCTCCATTTCAATTGAATTGTGGAAGGGTAGAGGTTTGCTCGGTGGTGGATTCCCTAATGTGCGTCCTTCCCCTCTTTTTTTTTTTTTTTTAAAATAAATTCTCCAATAGGTATTCTTTTTCTTCTCTTGTCTTCCTCCTTCTCCTTCCATTACAACCTTCTAAACACATCAAAACCCCACTTGATCCTCCCTCCCTTTCTTTCCCCTTACCTAGACACGTGTGGACTCGCACGGGCAGCCACATGTGGGCCCCTATTTGGTGTTTTTCCTCTTTGATTTTCATACAAAACTCCCTAAACCGTAGATCCTTTGAATTCCTAAAAACCCCTTTCTAAATCTCTATCCATGAATACAAAACCCTAATGAAAATCTGATTTTTTTTGTGAAACTTTCTCTAAACCAGAATTTTGCTTGCATCATTGTCTATTCATGTGGTTGTTGCACTACCCACCCTAGATTGGAAGTCCCTACTTACAAGTGGACTACTCTTGAATTATTTTATATTTTTATGCACCGCGTATGTGATAATCTAGGATCTTTGTATTATAAATCTGAATTTCCGAATCTATTATGTGGATATGATTGATTTTACATGTTGATTGATGAAATTAACGTGTAATTGATCTCTCATCTTGCATCCTAGGATAGTTTCTATCATCCTAAGTCATAGGTCCTCTTGGTGGGCCAACATATTGGAGAGGTTAGAAGTTATCTGATGTGTCAACCATAACTTATGTTCCAACTGGTTGGACTTGAGACCATGTGTGTGTGTGTGTGTTTACACACATAAGGATTTGTTTTGCTAATGTCCTACCTTCACGAGGACGTTAGCCCCCAAATCTTTTTAATTACATTTGGGACACCCAAGGTCAATTTGAACCATTCACACTTTTATACAAGTAGGGCCAAACCATGGTGCAATATCACGCCTATCAGATGATCCTAAGCATCTGATCAATAGCATCGAAAGTGGAGAGTCAAGATTGAGTGGATAAACAAAATAGGTCCAATAATCATCTTGAACCATCTATCTGATCAAACTTATTTTATACTGCTTATGATTCTATTTAGCACTTTGGTTTGATGATTACAACCATGCGATACATGGTTCGTAAAATACGGATGGTTTAACGAATTGGCCTCATTAATAGGGGCTAGGATCATCTGATCAACGCGATTCTTGCACAATGGGTTGTTCCCAATGGCACTATTGAATGAATGGTCCCAATTAATGATTGGGCACGTGCCATTAAAAGGTTTTGGGGACGTTGCTAATGTCCCCAACTTCTCATGAAGGTGGGGACTCTAGTAAAACTATATATATCTAAAGTTTAACTGTGTTGACCACGGGGTATGCTGTAACAAACCTGTTATTGTTGATACTAGAAAGGGGCTGTTGTAGATAGAATCAGGGATTAAAATATCATTAGAGGGAGAATTTGTCCTCTTGTTCTCGTTAGAGAGAGAGAGAGAGAGAGAGAGAGAGAGAGAGAGAGAGAGAGAGAGAGCAACATCTCCTAAAAACTTTGAAATTTCATTGATGATCATAAAAATGCTTACATGGTATATTTATTCTCCATAGGACTCTTGTATCTTAGTAACCCATGACAACCCATCCTTTGGTAACCACATAGATGTAACCTTATTCATTGGATACTCAATTCAAATTCAAAAGAAAATTAGCTCTTCAAATTCATAGGAAAACTAATTCAAATTCAAAGAAAACTAACTCTTCCTATTCACTTGCGGGGTTGTAACATTCCACCCTTCTTCAAATCAATCTTGTCCTTAAGGTTGGAAGTCCGGATAACGCTTTTGAATTTTGTGCCACATTTCCCATGCTGCATCTTATGTTGGGAGATTAGCCCATTTGATTAGTACTCGAGTGGTATCTTTGTTATTCCTCTTTATGATTCGATGATCAAGAATTGCCTCTAGTACCGATTCTATGACCCCAACATCTGAGTAAGCTCATAAGGTAGTGGAAATGATTGACTGGCCACAAATATTCTTTTTGAGGCAAGACAATACTGGAGGCACATTGACTGGTAGCTCAATTTTGTATGCAATTGTACCTACCTTTTCTAGCACTTTATAAGGCCCATAAAATGGAGGTGCTAATTTTGTAGAACTGCGTAAAGCCATGGATGACTGTCGATAGGGCTGTAATTAAAGATAAATCATGTTTCCAATCTCAAATGACCGTTCGGTGCACCGTTTGTTTGCCCAAGTCTTCATCCTAGCTTGGGCCGCTGTAAGGTTTTCCTTCAGGAGTCGAAGGAGCTATCTTGTTTCAACAACTCTTGTTCCACATGATGGACCATGGTTGTGTACATAAGTCTTAATCGTACGAAGTGTCTGTCCATAAACAGCTACATATGGCGTCATCTTAATGTATTCATGAAAGGTGTTATAACTCCATTCAACCCATGATAACTATCGCACTCAATATCATGGTTGATGGCCCTCAAAGCAACGTGAATAGGTCTCCACACATCAGTTAACCTGCCCAGTCTGTCCATCCGTTTGGAGATGATAGGCGGAGATCATCAACAACTCTATTCCTTGCAATCGAAACAATTCTTTCTAAAAAGCACTTGTGAAAACAACATGATGTAGGATAACTAACTACTTGCTCTAAAAGCTTGAACTTTTAGAGCGTGGCAAATCAATTCATTTATCTTATAACTCAGGGTAGGCCCTCGGCCGAACCCCCTTTGTGGGCCCGACTTTACATGGTTCCTGCCTCACACGAGCCACCCACCTAACACGGACCACCCACCTCGAGTGTGTCCCTGCTTCACATAAGCTACCCCACTCAAACTTGGTGTCAAAATGCCCCTGCATTAATCACCCCTGGCGAAGAGTGTCAAACACGAGACCTCCCGCTCTGATACCACTTTTGATGCATGACAACTAACTGCTTGCTCTAAAAGCTTGAACTTATAAAGTGTGACAAATCAATCCCTTTATCTCATAGCCCAGGTCAGGCCCTTGGCTGAACCCCCCTCATGGGCCCCACTTCACGTGGGTCCTGCCTCACACAAGCCACTCGCCTCACATAGGCCGCCCACCCCAAGTGTGCTCCTGCTTCACACAGGCCACCCCACTCAAGCCCGGTGTGAAAATGCCCCTGCGTTACAACATCACGATTACAAACAATGGAGCTAGGCATTGCCATTTAGTTTGAAAATATGATCAATGAAGACTTGTGCTACTTAGGCCACATTGTAGGGATGTGATAAGGAAGTGAACAGAGTGTATTTACTCAACCGATCGACCATTACAAATATCAAATGCTTACCATTTGAAGGAGGTTACCATGGATATGTTGGTCCGGTGAAGCAACTAATTCCGTCTTATTCCTTTGGCATACGTTGCAGGCAACAATATTATCTTCTATGTCTTGCTTCATGCCTTGCCAATAGATAGGCGACAAATGCATTTGCTAGTTTTAATTAACCCGCATGGCTGGTCTTCAAGGAGTCATGCATTTGTTGAAGTACAACCTTTTTACCCAATGCATTTAGATCTAACACCAATCTGCCCTTGTAGCACAACTGAACATGTTCAATGGTATATTTAGTATAATTAGATGATCCGGCTCGAATTTTTTCTGTGGTACCAGTTGCATATGCACTACTAGCTGTCTCTAGAACCAGCTCTTGTAGCCAACGGTTCTTCGACACGGAAATGACTGCTAATGATGCGTTGGCGGTGTACCTAAAGAGTGCATCAATGACTTGATTTTTAGAGCCCTTGCAAATTACTTCATTATCATAGCCCATTATCTTGTATAACTATTTTTGTTGATTTGGAGTTGTTACCCTTTGATCCAACATACATTTGAGACTATGATGATCTGTTTGAATCTTGAAGTGACACCCAAATCAAGTAAGGTCTCCACTTGGTGATGGCATAAATTATGGCGATCATTTCCTTTTCATAAGTGTTAAAACCTTTGCCGTGCTCAGGAAGCACCTTACTAAAGAAGGGTATTGGGTGTGCTTCTTGCGTTAGTATTGCCCCTATTGCTGCTTTAGAATCATCACATTCAATGATGAATGGCTTGGAAAAATCAAGGAGTGCTAACACCAGAGTTGTGGACATGGTTCTTTTCAATGCTTCTAAAGCCGATTCCGCCGATTTTCCCCATTTGAAAGTCTCTTTGTAATACGGCTGTCAATGGTGCACTAGTCTGCCCATAGTTGTGCACAAACTTCCTATAATTCTCGGTAAGTTCAAGGAAGCCTCGTAAGGCTTTAATGGTGTGGGTTGAGGCCACTCCATCATGCATTGCACCTTCTTCGGGTCAACAACCACTCCTTACATACGATATAGTCCAAGTATTCCACATGCTTACCCCCAAAGCTACATTTACAACGCTTAATAAATAGCTGATTTTCGCGGTGTATATTGAAGACATTTGTAGCTGTGACAAATGTTCATCCCACCCCTTGCTATTGATTAAGATGTCATAAAAAAATCCAGCACAAATTGGCACAGGTACCTGCGAAGGAGGTAGTTCACGAGAGCTGGAAAGTGGAAAGGTGGCTGGCGCATTTGTTAACCCAAATGGCATCACCAAAAACTCATAATGGCCATCATGAGTGCAGAACGCTGACTTCGGAATGTCATCTTCTTTCACTCGAATTTGATGGTATCCCAAATGAAGATCTAATTTGGTGAAGTAGGAAGCCCCTCTAAGCTCACCCAAGAGTTAATCAATCATTGGTATAGGAACCGGTTCTCAACCATTACATCATTCAATGAACGGTAATCAATGCACATTCTACTTGAGCTGTCTTTCTTGAGAACTAGTAGTGCCGGAGAGGAGTAAGGCTGCTGCTTGGTCTTATGATCTTGGCCATTAACATCTCGGACACCTGGCACTTAATCTCTTCCTTTTATAGTGATACCGATATAGCTGCACATTGACAGGCCCACTTCTGAGCAGTAAATTAATTTTATTGTCACGATCTCAAGCTGGAGGCAGGCCTTTGGTTTTTCAAATATATCTGTGTACTGGTTGAGTAGTTGTAACAACTCCAGATTCTCGGGTTCTTTGCTTACTAACTTTGTACAAGATGCCCTATTGTAGATTTCCTTAGCTAAATTGAGGTTGGGGTGTAGTCATCTTGTGTCGCTCCTAAATCTCGGCTAATGTGAGGCATTTGAAGTTGGATGTGGTTGCCTTGCTCATCACATTTATAGATGGTGGGGCTAGTTTCCTGCCCCTTGCAGCTCAAAACCTTGAATTTTTATGCAGCTGAGTATGTTTTTTATCGAACAACTGCACTAGAGAGATAGTTTGAAACATTGTCAAGGGCTTTTGGCTTTTGACATCCGAATAAATGTCATCCTTGAGTCTTTTGATGAGGAAACTAACAAGGTGACTTATAGTAATATCAGGTAGTTGGCTAGTTATGTGTTCAAACTCTGATTGATAGTCATGTAGAGAGCTAACCTGATCCGCGGAGCTATCATCAAAGTCCAGTAGAGAATGATTTGATGATGATAATGTGAAGAAGAGAGGAAAATATTGAGAGAGAAGAAGAAGGAGAGTTTGGGAGAGATGTTGTGTTAGGCTTACTTGCCATAACACATAATATTTTATTATAATAAAGCATATAGTACATCGCAGGAGAAGAGGGAAGTGTGCACATGCACTTACACGAAAAGGGGCCACTAACCACATACACAATACACTAGCATTCTCTATACTCCCCCTCAAGTTGGAGCATAGATGTTGATCATGCCCAACTTATCATGAACACGATGAAGAGCATCTTGACTCAAGGACTGTAAGAACATCAGCAAGTTGATCCCCAGATCGAACAAAAGGAGTGACGATTTGCTTAGAAGCGACTTTCTCCCGAATAAAGTGACAGTTGACCTCAATATGCTTGGTTCGCTCGTGAAAAATTGGGTTACGAGCAATATGGATGGCCGCTTAGTTGTCACAGTGAAGAGGAACAGGATCCGAAGGAGGATAGCCAAGTTCTTCAAGAAGGTTGCGAAGCCACACGAGTTCACACGTCGCATGAGCCATAGCACGATATTCTGCTTCAGCCGAGGACCGGGCAACAACTGGCTACTTTTTGCTCTTCCAAGTTATAAGATTGCCACCTAGGAAGGTATATAAGCCGGATATAGAGCGGCGATCAAAAGTACTACCTGCACAATCAGCATCGGAATAGCCAGAAAGATGAAGATGACCATGTAACTGAAAGTGGAGGCTAAGACCCGGGGCTGATTTTAAATGCCGAAGTATGCGGTAGACAGCCGTGAAATGGGAAGTACGGGGAGCTTGCATGAATTGGCTGACAACCCCCACTGCAAATGAGAGATCTGGGCGAGTAATAGTCAGGTAAATAAGCCGGCCTACAAGTCATTGATACATCTCGAGATCAGTAAGGAAAACACCATCATCTGGTTGAAGCTTCTGTGAAGTATCCATGAGAGTGGTAGCAGGCTTGCACACTAACATGCCGGTCTCCATCAGAAGATCGAGCGCATATTTTCGTTGTGACAAGACAAATCTGGATGATGAGCGAGCAACTTCAATTCCGAGGAAGTAGAGAAGAGGACCAAAATCCTTGATCTCAAACTTGGTCTTCAAAAAATCTTTGACCTCCCTCATTCTAGCAGAATCACTGCTGGACAACAATATCATCCACATAGACAATGAGAACCATGATGCCCGTCGATTGTCGACATATAAAGAGAGAATGATCGGCATGACTACGAACAAAGCCAAACTCCAAGAGAGCCTGACTAAAATTTTCGAACCATGCACGTGGGGATTGTTTGAGTCCATAAAGAGCCTTCTTCAACTAGCATACAAGTGCAGGGCTGTGAGAAGTAACAAAGCCAAGAGGTTGATGCATGTAAACTTCCTCTGCAAGATCCCCATGGAGAAATGCATTCTTAACATCGAGCTAAAACAAGGGCTATGATAAATTAACGGCCAAGGAGAGCACAACGCGAATCGAATTAAGCTTAGCTACCAGAGAGAATGTCTTGAAGTAATCCACACCATGAGTCTGTGTGTAACCCTTAGCAACAAGACAGGCTTTATAGCGATCAACTGAGCCGTCTGGAAGAAACTTGATTGTATAAACCCATTGACAGCCAGCAGGTTTATGGCCTAAACGAAGTGGCACAAGGTCTCAAGTATGATTCTTCTCAAGAGCAGACATTTCTTCTATCATTGCCTTCATCCAATCAGGACTCTGAGGAGCATGTGAGAGAGATCTAGGAATAGTTTGTGATGAAAGGGAAGTTGCAAATGACTGAAAAGACGGTGAAAGATGATCATATGAAATGAACTTACTAATGGGGTGTTGAGTACAAGATCGTGACCCTTTGCGCAAGGCAAAAAGAAGATCTAAACTCGAGGTAGGAGAGTCACCTGAGCCAACATTCAAAGTGAGCGGAAGGGTGGATGGCTGAGCGTATGAAGATTTATCTCGACGATGATACACCTGCAGAGGCTTAGGCTCACCCATATCACCAACAGGATGCTAAATAGAGGGGAGAGGAGTTTTTCCATGATCACTAGTGAAAAAAGGATGAGAGTCATACTCCCCCTGACTCGCAAGAGGATCATAGAGGGATTGGCCTGGAGAGGAGAAAAAAAAATCCTTAAAGAAGATTACATCGGCAGAGACATATTTCTTGCGAGTCAATGGGTCAAAGCATTTATATTCTTTCTGACTCCGAATATACCCTTGAAAGACACATTTAATTGCCTTAGGGCTAAGTTTATCATTACTCCCATCCAAAATTTGAATAAAGCATGTACAACCAAAAACTTTAGGTGGTAGAGGAAATGGATTATCCTGAGGATACAATATAGTAAATGAAGATTTGTAAGACAGGATACGTGAGGGTATACGATTAATAAGAAAAGTAGTAGTTAGGAGAGCATCACCCCAAAAATGTTTAGGTAAATGCATACCAAGCAGAAGGGTGCGAGCAACGTCAAGAAGATGACGATTCTTTCTTTTTGCAATACCATTTTGTTGAGGTGTGCGAGCACATGACATCTTGGGCAAAATACTACATTCCTGCAAGAAGGACAGAAAGACAGTAGACATGTATTCCTCAGGATGGAGGGATTTGATGGAACAATGAAATTGAATGCACATTTCATGATAAAACACTTTAAACACATGAAACACTTCACTTTTAAATTTTAAAAGATAAATTCAAGTCACGCGTGAATAATTATCAATAAAGGTAACAAAATATTTAAATCCAAAAGTTGAGGTAACCGGAGCTGGTTCCCAGACATCTGAGTGAACTAGAACAAAAGGTTGAGATTTCCTCCCAGAAGAGCCAAGAGGAAACGTAGGATGATGATGTTTAGACAATTCATAAATATCACAGTATAATGGTTTAGTGATAGATAAGGAGGGAAACAAAAGTCGCAATCTAGCTATAGATGGGTGGCCTAAGGGGCAATGCCACCAAGTCATGGACTCTCGATCCAGAGAAAGGGTACTAGAAGCGGCAACGGGTGTATCATCGAGAAGATAAACGCCTCCTCGCTCATGGCACCCACCAATTACTCTCTTCGTCTGTAGGTCCTGAAACAAACAATAATAAGGGAAGAAGGTAATGGAACAATTTAATGATTTAGTAAGAGAGCTAACAGACAATAAGTTTAATGGAAAACGAGGCACATGTAAGACTGAGGACAAAGACAAGGAAGAAGAGAGGGATGTAACCAATTCCAGAGATGGGAGATTGGGTTCCATCTGCGACTGTGACATACTGAGCGTGAGGAGAAGGAGAATAAGAAGAAAAGAATTGAAACTTACCAGTCATATGGGAGGAAGCTCCAGAGTCGATGGCCCAAGATGTAGGAGAGGATGACGCAAGAAGGGCAGTACCTGACTGGGCTGAAACTGCGTGAGAAGGCTCATAAATATCACGAATGTGAAGCCGCATAAGGGCATCAATGTAGCCCGAGAAATGATAAGAGACTCCCCGGAAGTAGACGACTCAGCTGTCGGGGTGGAACACTGTCTCGGAAGCAACAGTGGGTGCAACAGAAGGAGCGGCGTACGTAGGACGACCATGTATCTGCCAGCAATAATGAACAGTGTGATCAGTTCTACTGCAATGTGAACAAATTCGGGAACCATCACGTCCTCGTCCACGTCCACCACGTCCACGAAGACTACGGCCGCTACGACTGCGATTTTCCTCGCGGCCTCTACCATGACCACCAAAACTAGAAATGCGCCCTGAACTCAAGGATGGTACCCGAAGACCAAGAGAGGACTAATCGCCAGCAAGATGTGCGCTCGGGTGACACAAATGAATGAGAAGGAAGAGTAGAAACAATAGCACGTTGACACATGGCATAGACTGTTGTCAATGAGGGAGAGGATCTTGCATAACAACTTGATCTTAAACATGAAGATAATCAGAACTCAACCCAGCTGGGAACTGTATGATACGAGTATCATCCCGCTGCTTATGAGCATGTTCATGATCCTCTTTACATTTGGAAGGAAGAGGTTGATACATATCCAACTCATCTCACATACCTCAAAACATCGAATAGTAATCTTTTAAGGATTTGGAGTTTTGTTGGAACCGACCAATTTCTTGAATAAGTTGGAATACCCGCGAAAAATTCTGAGATTCCGAGAACATATCATGAAGCGTATCCCAAATGCCTTTAGTAGAGGATAGAAACATCACTAATTGGCTAATCGAGGAATCCATACTATTCAACAACCATATAATAACTTGATAATTCTCCTTTGTCCAAGACTTGTAAGTAACATCTGTAGAGCTTGGGGGATCATCCAAAATATACGACAACTTGTCACGGGCCCCTAAAAATACTTTTACAAATTGTGCCCATTGAAGATAGTTGTCACTATTCAACTTAGTGGAGGTAATCTGCAAGGGGTTGGATTCAAGAGACCTTATGCCAAGAGATGAGGGCCCTTTGTCAGCCATAAGAGAGTCCAAGAGAGATAAATCTATGCCAAGAGAGCCCCTATGCTAAGAAAGATTGATTTAATTAACTCTATCTCACTCAATCCTTCAAGATAATAAGAGATAAACCTCAAATAAATATCAATCATCCAAAATACCATGAAATGCAGTCAGAAAAGCCCTAACTGAGTGAAAAACGGCCCAGCCACACGTATGTTTGAGGTTAAAAACCTCTCAAACATTGATCTTAAGTAAAAAATCTACCATGGGTAGCTTGGGAGGAAGATTTCGGTTCATCTTGAGCAAAGAAACCAAAGAAAAGCTTACCGATTTGAGGTAGATTGAAGAAAAACAAAAGATGGGCCTGATTTTTGAATTTCTCTATTTCGCCTAAAATGCCATGAAAGTTGGTTCAATAAATTTTGAAAAACCATGACAAATCTTCTAAAATCAAGATCTATCAAAACCCCTAAACTTTTAGCTCAAACGGAGTCCATGTGTCCGTACGACGCTGACGTCAGGCATACGGCTGTTGACGTCGGCAAGGTGACGTGTCGCCTCTCAATTCCTTGGATGCGGAATGCCTGGATCTATTCTTTGATACCAAGTAGAAAATGATTTGATGATGATAATGTGAAGAAGAGAGGAAAATATTGAGAGAGAAGAAGGAGAGTTTGGGAGTGATGTTATGTTAGGCTTACTTACCCTAACACATAATATTTTATTATAATAAAGCATATAGTATACCGCAGGAGAAGAGGGAAGTGTGCACATGCACTTACACTAAAAGGGGCCACTAACTACCACTAACCACATACACAATACACTAGCATTCTCTATAAGTCCATTGGTTTGAATTGCGATGGCAACGCCTCTGTAAAGGTCCTCCAAAAGATGACATTGTTTTGTTGCTCCAACCAATGATACCACTAGAGGGCTTCTTTTTCCAAGGGGAAGGAAACTACCTCCACATGTCCATTGGAATCAGATGGAAATTTAGAAACCTCTCAGCTTGGTTCAACCAAGGTACCGGATTGTTGCCGTCAAAGTGTGGAATTCTAGTCGCAAAGTGCACTACTGAGTCACGGCCCCATCTTCACCATTGTCGTCCGTCTAGTCGGTATTTCCACGTCTTGCAGTTGGGCTGTATGTAGAGATTTGTGGATTGCGTGCATGTGCGGCGTTTTCTTCTCTCATCTCTTGAAGGATGCCTTCATGTTATCCATTCTTTTAATAATTTTCTGCAAAGGATCTACCTGGTCCATGTTTGTAACCTTCTTCTTTTGATTGAGTGCATACCATAAACTGCAGAAAAGTGCTTTGATACCAATTGTAACAATCCCGTTACTGTTGGTACCAGAAAGAGGCTGTTGTAGATAGAATCAGGGACTAAAATCTTATTAGAGGAAGAATTCAACCTCTTGTTCTTGTTAGAGAGAGAACAACATCTCCTAGGAACTTTGAAATTTCATTATTGATCATAAAGATGCTTACATGGTATATTTATTCTCCATAGGACTCCTATCCCTAT
Organism: Magnolia kwangsiensis; assembly: GCA_037074715.1. Taxonomy (NCBI): domain Eukaryota; kingdom Viridiplantae; phylum Streptophyta; class Magnoliopsida; order Magnoliales; family Magnoliaceae; genus Magnolia; species Magnolia kwangsiensis. The sequence goes on along the minus strand of CM073587.1, from coordinate 35,088,814 downwards.
CTTAGTAACAACCCAAGATTTCCCTAATCTCGTTCCCATCCTTTGGTAACCACTATGATCTTACCTTATTCATAGGACACTCAATTCAAAGTCAAAGAAAGCTAACTCATTAAATTCGAAAGAAAACTAACTCTTCAAATTTAAAGAAAAACTAACTCTTCCTATCCCCATGTGCGGTTGTAACATATGGTCCATCTAAAGGATAACTTCCAACCTATTAAGTGAATGTAATATCCAACCCTTCCTATAGGTTGGTTCGGCAAGGAGGATCACCCATGGAAAAAGTCAGCCCTATCTACTCATCAGGTGGCCAACCGATAGAAAACAATGTCTAGCCATTGATAAATAGCAAAAATACAAGTGTGGTCCACTCAATGAGCAGATATGGTTGATTGTTTCACAAGGTGATCCTTATGATTGGGCCGACCTATCATATAGGTTAGATGTTGCACACACGTGAAAGGTTGGAAGTTCTCCACTAGGTGGACCGTAACTTATATATTCCAATTGTTTGGACTTGGGATCTCTCCCTCTCTCTATCTCTCTCTCTCTCTCTCTCTCTCTCTCTCTTTATATATATATATATATACATGTATGTGTGCATGTGTAATTCTATATATAAGTCATCATCTTAACACATGTTCTTGAGTAGAAGATCCTCCTACATCTTGGAATTGCGAAACTGCTAAAACAAAGCTGTCTTTGATCTTTCTTCGGATGATGGTGTATAACGATGGACATGGACCCTAGTTTGTAACATTTGGCCATTTCATTAACACAACTCCTAACATCATACTCAGATTTGACGACCTTTGATTCATCAGTGCCCGGTGCAGGGGGATAGGGCATCGTGTGGTTAGGACGAACTTATAAAACTTAGCCGTGAGCAGTGAATCCAATATCGATAATATGGGTTGATATTATTGGTATCGTGCGTGCGCGATACAAAACCCACCTAAGTTCATGGGTTTTGGGATATTGATGATGTTATTATGATATGTCGCAATGTATTGCCGGTATTAGCGATACATTTTGATTTATTGTCGATATAATGCTATGTATCAATGATACCAGTGATAGGAGGCCCCAAAATTTGGAAAAAAAAATCAAAAAAAACATAACGATTCCTCCTCTCTTTCATTCTCCCCCACTCTCTCTCTCTCTCTCTCTCTCTCTCTCTCTCTCTCTCTCGTCCTCTCTCTCTCTCTACACCAGTCTTTTCAAAATAAAAAAGGCTGGAAAACGTTATTGCTCCACTGTGTCACCCCATGTTAGGTGAACAAAGTGGTTAGCAATTCAGGTCGGCCCCATCGTGATGTTTATCTGAAATCCACTCTGTCCATCAAGTGTGTCACCCCATTTTTGGCCTAGGGCCCAAAACTCAGCCCCATCTATGATTCAAGTGGACCATATGATTTGAAACAATGTACAAGGCAGTGCTCACCCTCCAAACTATTTCCCTTGGTGTGGCCCACGTTAATCATGGATGGGCTTGATTTTTGGGCCACATTTCTACATTTTGTTGTGGCATCTAATGGCTGGAGTGGATTTCATATAATCATCATGGTGGGCCCTGTAAAAATCAAGGGTGGATGTTTCTTTACCAATTGTTTCCTTTGGTGTGGCCCACATGAATCACAAGTTAGCCCGATTTTTTTGCCCTGGGCCTAAAGTGAGATTATGCATTTAATGGTAGATTGGATTTCATATACCACATCTTGATGGGCCTTGTAAGAAAATGAAGGGTGGGCATCCTTCATTTCAACTAATATATTTTAAAAAAATCTTACTGGACCCCTTGACATTTTATGGGGCCCACCTTGATATGTATGTGAGGTTTACCCTAACCATGATATGTGTAATCCCATGTTAGGTCTAGGGCCAAAGAATCAGGCTGACTTGTGATTCAGGTGGGCCACACCAATGGAAACAATTGGTCGAGAGATATCCATCCTTGATTGGTATAGGGCTGACCGTGATGATTATATGAAATCCACTCCAACCATTAGACGCCATAACAAAATGTAGGCATAGGGCCCAAAAATCAGTCCCATCCATGATTCAAGTAGGCCACACGAAGGGAAATACTTTGGAGGGTGAGCATTGCCCTTTACACTATTTTCAATTGTGTGCTCCACCTGAATCATGGATGGGGCTGATTCTTTTAGTCACGGACCTTACATGAGGTGATGCACTTGATGGTCGGGGCAGACTTCAGATAAACATCGCGGTGGGGCGTACCTAAGCCATCGGGATCCCTATTCTCTATTTAGATGCATGCAAAAATTGTATGTGTATGATATGCAAGTACAACATTCATGCTCATTCACTCTGAAATTGTACACGTGTCATATATGCATTGTTCCAAATTTCCCCGATATTATCAATAATATCTCCTATATTATTTGTATTATCTCTAGCTCGACAATATCGATAACACGGGTATATTAAAAAATTTCAGGTATCGGTGATATATCGCTAAGAATCGCCAATGTTTTCGATTGTGTAAATTCCAAGTGTTGCTTGTATCACCAATGTGTTAGAGATATTTCGATAATATCACCATTGTATTGATATCACCAAAAATCTGTTTATTAAAAAAAATTCAATCACAATTTTTTATGGGTGCGTGGTTGTATGATGAAATGCATCATGCATGTTTGTATGTGTGTATGTGTATGCATGCATTGATGAATGTATGTATGTATGCATTCATGGATGGATGGATGGATGGATGGATGTGTGTGTGTGTATGGATGAATGAATGGTTGGATGGATGGATGTATGGATCATGCATGTGCATTTGTATGTATGTATGTGCATGCATGGATGGATGGATACACCATTTCCCCCATGTTTTCCCAATGTTTTCCTAAGCTAGCGTTACACGCTTTTAGGATCCCATTAAAGATGAACTTCTAATGTATGCATCTTTTTTGTAATTATTTGGTTCCTAAATCTGGAAATATGTTTCTTTTAGCATCTCTTGAAGTTTCATTGAGAAATTCCACCATTTTCTCCATGTTTCCCTCAATCAACGATACGTATCTGGGTATTGGTGATATCGATAAAAGTTTCCGTACCCCCAACCAACGATATATGTAATGATACCGATACTACAAATACTTCACATATGAACTCAAATTAAACTAATTAAATTGTGGAACCACTGTTGCTAAGTCACAGTCCCAAAATCAAAATTTTTGAATGATCCCGACCTTTGCTTTGTGGACACTTATTTATTGAAACATGACCAGTGGATATTTTTCATTCTTAACTGTCGAAGAAATGTCCACCAATCTTATCGTCAGATGAGGAAATAAACCTAATTTTTAAGTTACGATACACTATGGATAATTTAATTTCAATTGCTTGTACGCAATGTGTGCAATTTTTAAAAATAATTAATTGATTGTGTTCATACGTTCCTTTTATGAGTTATAAACTTTATTAGTTGATTTTGAATATCGTTGCATCACCTTATCAAACAATGCATAGTTTAGGACCTTATACGAAGGAAACTTATTATGAGAACTTATTTTTTTGTGATCTTTTGATTTTTGTGTAATGATGTCTTTTTTAACATCCCTTGAAGTTTCATTGAAAAATTCGACCAATTTCCCAACGTTTTCTAAAAACAACAAAACATTACACTATACATCTGATATTTCGCATGCAATAACCAATATGTATCCCAAGGGTGCAATACATCCATTGATCCTGATACTGAAAACCTTTGCCGTGAGTACTAGATCTAATTTTCTACTCCAATCTACGAAGCTAATGCCATCAAGTTTTCTTATTGAGAATGTCAGCTAGCAGTTGACAATCATTCTCTTTGAATATTGTGGAGACCAAATTATAGTGAATCATAAGCACTACCTGGTTAAATACATCAAGACTAAAAGGCCAATCATTCCATATGAACTTTCGTAGCCTCCATTGCATCCTACCGAGGGGCAGAATATATGGCGGTTTTAAGCGCACAAACCATATTAGTTATCCTTTTTTGTAGGTGATTGCATTTTAATTCTTAGGGTCGGACCGGTGTTATAAATAGCGTGTAGCGTATAGCGTGGCGTTTGGTCCTCCATAGCATGTAGCGTAAGCTACATAGCATGTAGTGTAAGCTACACAATTCTTAATATTTTTAATTAAAATAATAGAAAGTATGATAAAATTTACAAAATGCATAATTTTTTGAGTTCTTGACTACGAATCTGGATCATCAACCACTTATTTCCATGCAAAATCTCTCTCTCTCTCTCTCTCTCTCTCTCTCTCTCTCTGCCTTTAGACATTTCTAAGTATGACTTCTTTATTTATTTATTGAAACATCACAAAATCATGATATAGACCACAATTTGGATGGTCCAGATTGATCTAAGTGCTCTATCTACGATATGGACCACAATTTGAATGGTCTGGATTAATTTAATGTAGTGCCATATGTCATAGGTATAAGTCATCACCATTTTAAAATAGGTGTTAAACTAACATAGAAAAAACACTTTAAAAAAGAGATTTTAGGTAGCTTACGCTATCCACGCTGTCACGTCCCTAAATCTAGTGTTAGTAATCCGTGATTACTATACACCAAATTTTGCTTGACAGCCTCTGTAGAACTCCGATTTTGGGGCTTCCAACTATCGCAAACTAAGTCCCATAAGCGGGGCTCCACAAGGAGGATTTCTAAAAGTAAAGACAACACATACTTATTATTTCTCAAAATTTCATCTATTCAACATGTGTTACTGTGTACAACTGAGCACATCAAGGCAAAACCAAAACATAAACCATGTCATATTTACTATACCTGCTGTACATATAAAGGGTACTACCAAAAAATATATACACTGATATGTACAAGACAAAAAGGAAAATTGGAGTCTGTAATCTCTACTCCTTTAGCTCCCTACTCTTACCTGTAAAAAAAGTAGAAAGGAAACCTTGAGCTACTAAGCCCAGTGAGTGCGTGTGTGCAGTGAAAATGCATGTTTCATGTCATGCTCATATCATGCACCGGCCTATTGGGCCGATAACAATAAAAGAAAGATACAATGCATGATGCCACTTTCCATGTTCTAAATTTTCCACCTTTCCCAATTGGATCACCAAGGTCTGAAACAGAGGTGGGACTCGCATATGATTGCTACCCACTTGCACAGACTTTTCCACCGTGGTCCACTATAGAGGTGGGACTACATAATTCTTGGGCCGAACTAGTTTAACCCACTTGTGTTGAACCTCACTATCTGCCTAACAAGAAGAAGTTATAAGTCGCTTGACAAAACGATAGTGGACAATTTACGAGCTTGTCACACACAACCTATCTTTGCTTTCCCATAAGCAAGTCAAGTCAAACCTCTCAACCAATCAACACGCGTCGGTGGGAGTCGCCGCTTTGGTATTTCGGCATTTCAGCGCTCTGTTCTTTCACCCGATCTAAGCATCGGTTACTCTTAATGGCACCAATCGGGGTTTAAGGACTTTCACCCAGGGACCCTCTAATCATGTCCTGTTGAATTACACATTTCCGGTGTGGTATCCAACTCAAGTCATAACAAAGTATGTTTCATTGCATTTACAATCACCGTATGCATATGTTTACACACAAGCACAATATATCATGTTTTTCAAGGCAAGAATAGGACGACCTTCCTCATATGGTCTCCTCATGAATTTAAGTTCCTCATAGGGGTCTCATGTAATGCATCCTGTATCTAGACGGTTCATATGCTAATCATAGACACATCGTGTGTCGCAACACAATCCACTGTGATCACCATACCATGATATGAATCATTCTCTCAATCATACAATGATACAACAACTATGAACCATACATATGATATGCACATGACTTAGCCAGTCACAATGGTTAGGCTCTCGGACCTAATGGATTTTGAAAACTTGATGATGACCCACCGCCAGATAAAATAAGGACATAGCTGTCATTTCTCAGATTGTTTAATTTTAAGTCCGTATATTAAAATTCGGACATCGGGTTGAAATGCGGCTTGCGGCTCGATAACAGAACAACATTTTGATTAAGTCAAAATATTCTCGGGGCCAATGGACCTACAATCAATGACTATCTAGTGTTCGAAGCAGATGTCGGGGCCTCGGGTCTTACACACGCTATACACTATTCTATGCTACATGTAGTGTATGCTACATGCATTGTAGCTTACGCTACATACCCTGTAGCTTATGCTACCAGGGAATTACGCTACTTGCATATGCTACATAGCATTTTCGCTACACTACGCTACACACTATGCTACAGTGCTACTAAAAACACTGGTTCAGACAAAGCACTTATTTTAGGAGTTATATTCGATGACAATGATCAATGGTCCATCATGTGGAACCCAATTATCCGTTGATTTTTATCAATACATTGCTTTTGATCCAACGCCCAGTGATCATGGGGTAAAACATCAACCAAGCAATGAATCATTGTTTCAAGCAGGCCCCATATGTGATCCATGATGAGGGTCATGCAAATCACATGCTATACCCATGCAAGACAGAATGTTCTGGGACCATAGCTCATATAAAAACAAATAAATGGATCGATTGCAAGTAATAACATTCAACAATCAACTCAATAATGAAGAATGGTTTCCATGGATAAGATCCTCCAACTTATATTACCATCCATGGGTGATGAGCCACGTCAGATTTGGTTTGGATATGAATCAAAGGCCTAATGCAGCCATCCAAACTCACTGAAGATGGTGGTTAGACATCATGTGACCCAATTAGGAATTTTACAACCAACATATGCAGCACTTCAGAATGATCACAAAATCCTTGAACTACCCGTCAAATGATATCATGCCACCACAAACTTTTGTATAGTTATAATCCATCCATTCATGGATTTAACCAACACAAAAAAGCAGTTTGCGAAAACTCATCACCAATTAAAGTTTATGATAGGTTAAAGTTGGTCTGTAATCTGTCCAGTAATGCAGGATTGATGCATGAACTAAGTAACATGCGAGATCAAATAACCGAATTAAGATATTCAACAAAAAAAACACAAACATCGCTATAATCATTATAAATATCATGAAATCAAAAGAAAACCATGCATAATCCTGGCCCAAGCTACCAACATCATAACTCAAGATCATTAAATAAAAAGAAACTAGGATCTAATGGATGTAGGGACATCCAATTAGCATACGATATAGTCTATTTCAAAATAGGAAATCTAATACAACCTAGGGTGAAAATTAGGGTTTGGGTAATTAGGAATTTTAGGTTTAGGGTTGGGTTTCATGGATGGAAGAAAGGGGTTTTGATGTAATGATGGTGGGGAACTAAAGGGGTAGGTGAGATTCACACGTGTGGTTGTACGGTCACACGTGTGGCGTGGGAGGATGGGTTTAGGTCGGTTAGAGTTTGGATCGTGGATGAGTATGAGAAGGTTGGGTTTGGGAGAAGACAAAGATCTGTGATGGGGAGAATAAAGAACCTGAAGAAAATACCTGGATGGGAAAGAAAAGAGAAGATGGCATGGGAATAGATGGAGACCTCGGACCTCCGTTGATGATGATTAACCTAGCCTCACACCAATCTTCCTTCCAAATCGCATGGAAGTATCTTCAAATCGCATGAAGAAAGCAAGAGCTTTTTTTTTTTTTTTTTAATCTCTCTCTCTCTCTCTCTCTCTCTTTTATCACAAAAATCCAGTGGGAGAGAGGTCACACGCCCCCTTCTTTTTATAGATCCAAGAAGTTTCAAAAATTACAAAAATCCCTATCTTGTGAATTTTAATGAAAATAGTCCTAGTATAAATAAAATCAACTAAAATACTCATAATGTGTCCAAATATAAAATAATTAAAAACTAAATCATAAATTATGATGATGTCTAAAACTGATGTGGATGATCAACGATCAATGACCCGATCATGTGATCCATGCGATCCAATGGCCCGACCGTCGCGTCCTTCCGATCCAACGGTCTGGATCATTCCATAAAGCAACCCATGTGCATCTTCCCAGTGTGGGGTCTTCTAGATGCTTGCACATGCACATGGTCACGGGTACTTGCCTAGCCACAGGAAAATCAGCGCGGCCCGCTTCCTCCTTTGATACGTACGTAAGGGTGTCTGTGACGTGATGTCCTCATCAACCAGTAGTAGCAGTTGTGAAGTTTTTTTTTTTTTTTTTTGACAAAATTAGTAACATCAAGATCCACAAATCTGTTGATCCATTACAATCCAAATCTGAGCCATAGGTGTTCATGTGTTTTGGAAGCACGATGGATGTAAAAAAGATCCAAATGGATTAGTGAAAATAGATGATACCCACTATTTTTGGAAAATTCTATCTCAAAAATATGAAATTTAAAACATTATAGAATCCAAACTGTAATTGTGCTTCTTTTGAAACTTTCTAGATCTTAAGGTCTATGTTCTTAGTAGGATTCTAACAATGGGCTTCATTTAAGACTGGAAATCTTGTCAAATCACCACTCCAACCAGAAATAGAAATTTTGGCCATAATTGCAATTTCCACACTCCACACAATTCCAGACTCTATATTTTCCGAGGAGAATTCTGTCTTGTTGTGAACTTTTTGGGGGTATGATCCAAGCCCTACACATATTATCCACAGGACCTACATAGCTTAGACCATCATCTCCATCTCCTACATCCCAACTTTTGGGGTTTTGCATAAAAATGCCCATTCATAGCAAGTGCTGAGATCGATCAGCCCCAAGGCCATTATTGTGCATCGGTCTAGGCCATGTGATTGTTTTGAAGCTTTGATCGAGTGCTACAAAGTGATGAAATCCGTACTAGAAAAACTCCAAGACTTGGAAGTTATAGCTGGTTGACTTTAGCTTGAAAATAGAAAACCTTGAGATCTATTTTCATTGAAACCATGGAGGCCATTGTTTCATTTCTTCTCCAGTCATGAACATATGATTTAGAGGTGAGTTTCAATCACATTAGAATGATCAATGAGTCACCATGCTAATTAAATTTAGATGTTTACAACAGAGAGGAAAAATAGTCTCCTTCCCTTCATGCATTTCATGCTAAAGAACCCATCTTCTTCCTGTGTTTTCAATGGTATCACCATGAAAAAGTCTAGAAAGAATGCTTGAAAACCATTCTAGACAGCCCCCATGTGACGAGGTTGAACCACCCTGCATGTTTGCTTCAGGCATGACATTGGGATCCACGGTGATCCACAAACCATCCCTGCAACACTTGTGATGAATGAGAAGAATCATAATCGATCAACAAGAATCAGCAAAAGCTAGGATTTTTGTAACCATCTTACACATCCACTGAGCCTTGGAACCTCACTCTAATACCAGTTCAGTTGCTAGGATAAAGTGAATTTAGTTGCCTATCAAGTGGAACTCAATATCATGTGATGATAAGGTAAGCAAAAATCAAAGCAAACAAATAGCAATGAAGGAGGGATCTAGTCATGCCTCTTGGAGAAGAAGAGCTACCAAACCCTAAAGTAGGTGGCCCCCAAAAGCTCCCACCCCAACTTAACCAGAACGCTTAACTCTTTAAGGATGATGGGCTCCCTCTCTCTTCACCCCAAACCCAATTTTTTTTTGTAGAGGGAGACATAATTAGTTTATGGGCGTAGGACTTTATGGGCATTTTTCATAGAGCTCCATGAGGTTAATACCCTATTACCTTAACTTAGTTACAAAGGATGCCATCATTATCCTATATTTATGAAAGAGGTCTTCATGCACATGACCTCACACCCATTTGTCTACACCGTATGTTTATCCTCCACTTGATCATCACTGCTTCATTAGATGTCCCATGTCTCAAAGTGTACCCCACCATATAGAAATTGAAAATCTACCCTTGGATTTGTTATTGACCATGACCTAAAACAGAATCTTTTAAGAAAAAAAGGCTGTTTTTCTTTCAAAATTGTTTTGGAAAACATCCTTTGGGCACAAAATAAGGCATGCTAACATGACTCACTAGCTGATTGGATACGGTGTCCTTCCATGGTGAAAGCAATCCTCACCAGGGGGCTAGTTTGTTTAGATCCCAGTTAGGGCATGCACAGTTTCACTTTTGGATGACCGAATTGCAGTCAGGCATCTCCCCTCCTTGGAGCTTACTTGGCATGCATCAAAGTGATCTGAAGAGAGAAATTCCATCTCCATACCCTTCCCTATGGTTTGGGGATTGGCAACATATGTAGTTGTTGCTCTCTAAGTTGCACCAGAGAGCAAACCTCCATATTGGTCCTGTCCAATGTGCCAGCTAATCGTGTTGTGCACGCCCATGTACTAATGTAAGCACCCATCTCCAACTAGTTGTGACTGAATCAATCATTGCTGAGGGTGGCAATGGGCTGGGTGGCTTGCCTGAACGGATGAGCCTGACCTGATTTTGGCCTAGGCTTGGACCTTGGCTTGTGGGCTGGGCTTGGGCCTTGCATGCATGGCCCGATCGATTCTTGGGTCAGGTTTGGGCTCAAGTCATTTTACCCCAACCAGACTTTATATGCACATGTTATATCCTACAACATGCCATTCCAATCCTTGGTTAGGCAACCCATCCATCTTGAATGGAGACTGTTGGTTTCATTCCTCTAAAATACCTATTTGTTTGTGCATGTGTGGCATGCTTGATCAACAGATAGATCAAGTGCATTCAAGTGGGAAATAGGGAATTTACCAATTTTCAGGCTGGGGCCCAACCATTTTTATTTTTCGCTCGGGCTTGGGCACGTTGTGCTAGGCCCATGCTTGGCTCTGGCCTTGGGGTCTTAGTTGTGGGCTGGGCCTGAGCCTAACATAGCCAGGTCCAAAACCAGCCCATTGCCACCGCTAGTGCTAACTGCGAAGCAGTCATTCAGTACCATGACAACCTCGCTTGAAGTGTCCAAGCACATCACTGATCACTAACTCCTTTCTGATGTCAAGGAACTGCAAGACCATGTCTCCCATTGTCATTGATCATATTAGGGCGCTTAGATTTCTACAATGCAACCAGGGGACTCGTTGAATTTATCTACCTAAATGATGATCACATCACCCACCCATCAGATGTGGCTTCATTGGAATGAGAGCAATTAGACTTCACTTTGATGGATTATTAGACTGTGGAGCAATTTGATCCTGCTACCTTTTCTGCCTTGGCCGTCCTTCTTGTTGATTGTAATTGGCTTTTTTGCCATTTTAGTTGGCAATAAAATCTTGCTTGCCTTCCAGGGAAAAAAAACATAGTGCTGTATTGAGTGTCTATGGACAACCTGATCGGCTTTCGAGGGCATACAAGCCAACAAATATTAAACTTGCTGTTCTGTTATAACATTGCGAAAATTCGAAAAGCTTGCTGCTTTGTTTTCCAGTGATAAATTTATTTCCAAAGAGTTACGGCAAATATTACAAATTCTATGCCAAACAATGTGTGCTTTTGGCCTAATTTATGATGTAGAGCTTCCTGAATGCTTTATTGTCCACTTAGTCAATTTGAACCTACTCATGACTGTAATTTTCTATTTCCAAAAGGATTTAGTGGCATTACTAACATGCTTGTAATGTATGGCAGTTTGTTGTCATTTCTTCATTTTCTTATTGGGTTACCATTTATGGTCTTATGTAGGCACAAGAAGCAAAAAGAGGAGGATATGGCTATATGCATATGCCAGTATGATGCTAATCATCCTGATAGTGCATGCGGAGACAGGTGTTTGAATGTACTAACTAGCACAGAATGTACACCTGGCTATTGTCCTTGTGACACTTATTGCAAGAATCAGGTTAAATGGAAAAGGTCATCTTTTATCATTTCATGTTTGAAGGAATTCCACATGGTTTACACTATTACGGCCATGTTTGGATTGGAGGAATCCATGGTGTGAGAAAGTAAATTTCAACGATCATGTAATGATTATTTCTTCATTTTTTTTTTTAAAAACAATTTCTATTATTTATTTATTTATTATTATTATTATTATTGCCTTTTCTTTGAGAAAATTATTTGTTCAAGTTGCTGTGCACCTGGATTCGTTTAAACAGGGTGTTTTTTGGACTGCAAAATGCTATGGTGGAAAACATCAATAATGGTCACATTTCCTATTGCAAGGATTCCTTTTCGAGATGCATGGATCTCTGGGGGTTTTCCTATCAGACATCGATTCCAAGGTTTTAAATGTGTATCCAAACGTGATCTGCTGTCAAATCATGGGAGTTCAAGTTTCTCTTCCCTCCTTTTCTGATGGATTCCTCCAATCCGAACATGCCCTTAAAGAAATTAAGCATAATGAATACAATTCCCCTGTAAGAACATGTGAAACTCACTGTATAAAATAATCTTGTGACTGTGGTTTGTTGGCTACATTTAGTTATGGGCCAACAGCCCTTTCTTCTACCGCGTTCATTTCTCTGTTGGATATCATGTTTGCCACCCTCTTCTTCGATGCTTGGTTGGGGAAATCTTGGGATCAACTTCAGCAACTCCATTTGGTTGTTAAGGGGTAATTGTGTTTGGATGACATAATATACTATAGTTCCATAATTGGAAATATACTGTAGTGGCATGTTTAAATAATTAATTTCTCAAGATCTCTAGAACGTGTTAAATTTTATAGGATCTATCTGGTTGTGACCTTAGACTTGTATATGATGAGGACATTAGTGCCTATATCGATCATTGTTCAAAGTGTGGCCTGTCATCACAGAAATCAACTGTCCCAATCGATCCAACGGATGGGATTGGGGTGCAGCCCATCTTTCTACAGAAAATCACTCAGACTGGACAGATGAAATGTATGGATCAAAGGCCTGCAACAGGAGGAATGTAGCAAGTCCAGTCTACCAGGCCTAGAGTTACATCCATGAAGCAGAGGTTTGCGCACGGACAATGTCTTTCCAAGTCGGGTGGTCTACATGCTGGACATGAGGAGACTTCTGCACTCCGTGTAGGTATGCTGGAAGCGGAGCAAGTTTCTCCGTGTCTGAGTCCTATGCATTGTGCATGACTGTAAGCTAACAATTATCAATAAAAGCTGAAAGGTAAAACTATCACTTGAAACTGGTGTTTTAAATATCGGTGATATTAGCTGATATATCCCACGATATATCTTGTATCCCATCTGTGCGATACGAAACGCATAGGTAGTGCTGATATATCGCACCTATTCGATCCAGTGAGCATTTTTTATTTTGATCCATTTTTTTAGCTGTAAACAAGGTATTCTGTAATGGTAATGGTGGCCGTAACGGCTACTGTCATTACCTTTACGATTAGAGGTGGGCATGGAGTCGAGTCGGATCGAGTTAGGTCCGACCTGACTCGATCCGGTTTTGAAAAAGGCCTGACTCGAACTTGATCCGACTTAGTACCGAGTCCAGCATGCTTGACTCGATCCGAGTTCGGGTTTGGGCTAGACTGATCCAAACCGAGTCCGACTCAGTCAGAAATACCAAGTCGGATTGAGTTGGCACCGAGTTAGATTGGGTCGCTTGGCCGGGTTACTGGGGCAAGGCTGCAAGGGCTTGGGCTCAAACACTTGACCCGAGGGTTGAGCCTAAGCTTAAAAATCTATCCTTGGGGATCAAGTTGGCACCGAGTCAGATCGGGTCGGTGGGCTGGGTTACTATGGCAAGGTTGCAAGGGCTTGGGATCATACACTTGACCTGAGGGCTGAGCGCCTGAGCCCAAGTTTAAAAATCTAGCTTTGGGGTGTCCAGACTATGTTCAAAATACAGACGTCACTTAAAAGCACTAAGAGTGGTCTTCTTTGAAATCAAAAGTAATTAAACCATGTCCATAAAACAAACAAAGTAAATAAACATTGTCAAAAATCAGAAGTAAATAAACCACGTCCACATATAAACCAATAAACATTTCATTCATTCAATATCCTTTGTATGATGAATGCCTTTGTGGCGTGTAACCTGAGTAATCTTGTCCATAATTGTAACTCCCTCCATGTTTGTCGCCAGAATCATCCTTTGGTTCTCTTTTTACGGGTTTAACTGCGGGAGAACTTTAGGATGGCTCCGAGTTGGAGGTGTTCAAAAGGTGATTGTTTACCTCTACTGAATCAGATGGTGAAGATGCCTTTCCATCGTCCTCATTCATAGATTCAACAATTTTTTTCAGCCGCTTTTTATGATCTGATTTGTACAAGATTCCCAACCACCCATAGAATGCTGAGAGACTTTTAAGAAACTTTGATGATTTACTCGTGCCTACTTTAGCATCATGTTGTCTTGGAGGGGGTTGATGTTGTTGTCTGGTCCTGGATGCCATTTTCAAGCTCTCTTTTACGGCCTCTTTATAATCTTGTTCTTTTTGTTCCCTTAATAGTCTCTCTTGTTCTTCTCTACTAACCGTGGAGGCAGTTCTTCTCCTTAACCATTCTTCAATTATAATAGGCCTACTTTTATATTTTCTGTGGCTAGTTGTATTGGTTGTAGTTGTAGGGGAAGGGGTAGAGAAAGTTATTGTATTTGAGTCAAGATTGGCTCGAAATAAATTCCAGACTTCCTGAGGAGCTTTGCTACATGGGGCAACGTCTCCTCCTCGACAAGCCAAATGTAATTTCAACCGATTTGTTTTGTTTACAAATTGTTTTCCACAGTACTTGCATTGTAACTCTATCTTTCTGTCCTAGGGCTCTATAATTCCAAATATTTGTTGATGGATCATCTTCCGATGACATATCTATACGTGTTTATTTTGAAAGAAAAAATATTTGGTTAGGTTAAGGCAACATAATTAATTAATTAATGAAGATAAATAAATGCAATTAGCCAACCATATGAGATTTAAACAACATTAATTAATTTAAAAGTATAAATGAAAAGATGAAAATATCCATCCACCCATCATATATATATATATATATATATATATATATATATATATATATATATATATGATGGGTGGATGGATATTTTCATCTTTTCATTTATACTTTTAAATTAATTAATATATATATATATATATATATATATATATATATATATATATATATATATATATCACAGGGTGTCCCCACCTCTTTTTTGAAGTGAAGACTAATTCCTGCGGACACGCGCAATCACCCACAACCACGTGTATCGGGTAAAGCCAAAGAGGGGAATCGAACCCTAACCTATAGGGAGCAAACCTATGGTGAAGACCATTTGCCCAAAGCTCATTGGGTATCCACCCATCAAATATTACAATTTAAATCTACAAAAAATAACTGTTAAAATTCTGTTGTAAGCAAATGCAAGAGAAATAGAAGGCAATATCTTATCTTGCTTCATGCAATTGTTGCAGGTATTGTCTCATCTTGCTTCTCACCTTCCTCTTCCTCAAACTCCTCATCAACAGAGTTCCCTTTCCCCCAGATCGGACATAGCCAATCCTATGTACAAATGGGTGCTTCAACTGATTCTGTTGTAAGTGAGCTTCGATACTTGTTCACGACCCTACTTCCTATACTAAAAGAAGATTTGACGCTACGGTTGAAATTGGAATTGATAATATGTCTTGTGCCATTAACGAGAGCACATGGTACTCTAAATCACGAGCTTTCAACTTCCACCAGTCTAAAACATCAAATTCTTTGTCTTTGTTCCTTACAAGTGGCTCCTTGAGATAGAGTTTAAGTTCCGTTTAGGTTGTCTGCGTTTAAGTCTCAACCTGTGCCATGAAAGACATGAAATCCAAAGTTTGTACATAGAAATTGTACAAATCGTCAACTGTATCACGAATCTTATCAATCTTAGTGATACTCTTCTCACCATACAACTTGTTAAACATGAATATAACCATGAACATCTTGTATCAAGGATCTAGAACAACTGCAACAACCATTACCAGACTGCATTCAAACCAATACTTATCAAACTTTAACTACATACCCATAGTTATTGATTGTAAAAAGTCTGGTCCACTACAACTTTTGTACAAAACATCTTTTACCTTCTAAAGTTCTAGCAGAAATATATTTATTGTTGGATACTTGCTTCTTGAAAATTTCTTCGTTATGTAATTAAAAACTGAAAGGAACTTGCGAACTGCTTCAACTCTTGTTCAATCATCATCAGAAAGCAACCAAAGATACGCATTATCACTCTTTGCACAGTGAGAGAATGCATCTCTGAAAGCTATTGCTGAATCCAACATTTTAAAAGTTGAATTCCAACATGTCATGACATCTAGCTTCATCGTTCTCTGAGATGACAAATTCAACCATTTCGCGATCTCATTCTATGTATATAATCGTGAAGGTGACCCCCGTATGTACTTTTGCACTCTCTTTTATGTTCTTGATTGTTGACTCAATTGTTTTAAGGCCATCTTGTACAATCAAGTTTAGGATGCGGGCACAACACTTAACATGAAATATCTTTCCACCAAAATACAAGTCACCGGTGGCCCTAAACTGGTTTCGCAAATTTATTTTCATGCTATCATTTGTAGAGGCATTGTCCAAAGTTATTGAGGAGATTTACTTCTCAATGCCCCACTTCACAAAACATCTGTAGATGCAGTATAAAATCATCAATCCAATGTGAGGAGGCGCAAGATAACGAAACTTTATGATTCTTTTGCAGAGCCTCCATTCGACATCAACGTAGTGGGCAGTTAGTGACATATACCCATTTTGTTGATTGGATGCCATCTACAAATCTGATGTCAGGCTGATTCAGGAAACCGATTCCAACTGTCCTTTTAACTTGAGCTTCTTGTTTGCATATATCTTCATGCACACTCTTTATTGTTGTACAGGAGACCTTGTATTTGGGTTTAAGTCCTCTGACTAATTCGACAAAGGAAGGACTCTATACCCTTTGAAATGGTCTTTCATTGGCAATGATAAATATGGTCATTAACTCATTCATACAGTCTCTGTTATACTTATAGATGGACAATATACCTTGCGACAGACCCTCTAAAGATTGGGCAAATGAAAGTGTCTATTGCCTTGAGGTCTGACTTCTCACTTTTTTATGGCACTTCGAAATATGTTTCTTCAGAGTTATGGTCGACCCAATACTTGTTTAGCATATTAAGCCTTGCAGTACTTGCACTTTATCCGTACCGTTTTTCAGGATTACTTCTTCAAAATCTTTCCAATCTACCGATCTTTTTATTATTATTTATTTATTTATTTATTTTTATTTAATAAATCTGTGACTGTGAGGTACTAATATCAATGGGCAACTCTTCATCCTCTAGACCTAATCCTTCATCATCTAAGATCATCGGCGATGTGATTGTCAAACCCCCGGGGGTATTGAAGATTTCCTCACTAGCCATCTACTAATTGAAAGATACGAAATCATATTAACATTAGCACTGTAATGCCTTAAAATTTTATACTAAACCTTAAATTAGTCACCTATCCAAGGTTGGATAGATTGTAATACTTTCATATTCCCATTTAAACGTCCAAGCCGAAAATCCGGCGGCGTCTCCCCATGTCTCTCCAGATAAGTTGATCTTCCATTACATTCCGATGCCAAATATCTAAGCAATGTGAAGATATTTGATGTGAGAAATGAAAATGAAGAAATATATCCAGAGAGAAATGGAGAGATAAAGTGCAGAGAAGGCATGAACATTTAAATATGTTATATGAAAGCATACTATCTTTCTAAACCATGAACTATCCAAAATGGGACAATTTGAGTGATTTCTATGACACCAAAAACACACTATATCTATGTTTGACCACATAGAAATCTTCAAATGGGCAACTAATTATCTTACTCACAAGTCACAATAATAAGCTAAGAAAAAAGCAATGTACTTCATACATATTAAGCTATCTAATGCACAATAATAAGCTAGGCAAAAAAACAATGTAATCCATACATATTAAGCTAACTATCTGATGCACAATAATAAGCTAAGCAATGAGCAAATATAAATCATAATTCCCAAAAATTAACCACCAATTGTTTAATTCAAATAAATAAAACACATTACCAATTTAGGATTTAGGGATTAGGTTTAGCTGTTTAGGTCTTACGGTTTAGGGTTTGGATTTAGGGTTTAGGGTTAGGGTTAGGTTAGGTTAGGTTTTAGGTTTAGTGTTGGGGTTTGGGGTTATGGTTTATGGTTTAGGTTTAGGGTTTAGCCCAGGTGCACCCAAGTCAGGCCGGATGCACCACAACGAGCCCGACCGCACCGCACCTGAACCAGGCCGGGCGGTACACATCACAGTTCCACGGCGAGCCCGACCTCACCGCACCCGAGCCAGGCCGGGTGCACCACAACGAACCCAGCTGCACCACACCCAAGATAGGCCGGGCAGGACCCACCACAGGTCCATAGCGATCCCGGCCGCACCACACTGAGCCTAGGCCGCTCCCGAGTCACCCCGATGCACCACAATGAGCCTAGGCCGCTCCAGAGCTAGCCTGGGCTTACCCGAGCCATCCCTTTGAAATTACGAATTGTTAATTTTTTTTTTTTAAAAACAAATTATCTTAATTGAGCGGGATTACTGCCGGAGCTCGAGATATGAGGGAGGAGTTGGGAGGAAGTGGAGAGGAGAGAGAGAGGGGAGGAGGAGGAGGAGCTCGAAATATGATGATCGGACGGGTGCTGCCATGTCGGAGAATGGGTTACGGGTTGGCTTCGGTGCGGTGGTTGGTGGGTAGGCTTAGGGTAAAGGGAAAGGGTTTTTTATTTTTTGTTTATATAGTACTCGACAACTGGATCGAGTTTCGGTTCAAGTTACTTTGTAACTTGAACTCAACTCGGGCTAAGGCTACTCGATCCGAACTTGACTCTGCCATTCGGTTCGTGTTGAGTCGGGTCTGACTAAGTTGGACTAGTTGAGTCCACCGAGTCGGTTCGACTTGCGTGCAACTCTATTTACGATACGGGGTGTAAAGACCGTTATGGCCTTTTTAAAAAAATAAAATAATAATAAATTGAAATTTTTTTGGAAAACCTATATTGGCCTACTAATGGACTGGTACGTAGCTTTACGACCTTTACGGGTGGTGTAATGGGCCATTACGAGGGTTGTAATGGCCTTTACCGGTCGTTTTTTTCCCTAATGGCCGTCACGGCCTTTGTGACCCCGTAACGTGTAACGGTTACCACTGTTCCCTTTACGTAACAACCTTTATGGCCCCATAACAGCCTTTACGACACACCATGGTTGTGAATCACGTTAAATCAACTTCAAATGGTTACAAATCTATGATTCTTCATATTTTCTATGAAAAATCATGGATTTGAATCTTCGATTTCGAGATTTGGGGGAGATGGGCCAGGTTGTGGAAAATAGGGAAAAATTGAAATTTCTCAATTTCTCGCAAATTGGTTGCAATCTTTGTATCCAAACACAAATTCAAACATGTATATAACCTAATCTGGTGATACTTCTTTTGCTTTCGAATGTATTGCTTGTGTTTCCATACATGACTTCTTATGTTTATAAATTATATGAAAAGACTTTGAATATACTTGCATCAGTTTAGTTGGATAATGCATATATTAGGACCCCATACACAAAGGAAACCCCTATTATGTGCACTTTTTTTTTTGGTAACATTTTGATTTCTAAGTGTGTATTGATATCTTTTTCAACAATCACTAAAGTTTCATTGAAGAATTTGACCAATTTCCTAATGTTCCCATGCTCCCAACAACAGTGATACATTGCGCAATACAACCGATATATCACATGCAATAATCGATCTGTATCCGTATCCTAAGGGTCCGATACATTATGCGATAATGATATTTAAAACATTGCTTAAGACTAACATATAAGCAGAAAGCTTAAGGGGAAAATCATCACTTTATGAGTCAAATCGCCTACTAATGTCACTAGGAAGTGCGTATGCCCTTAGTATTGAATTCTACCATGAATTGTGAAATTGTACAATTATATCGAACTTTTACACACTATATATAGTTAAGATCATAACCCAGGGTTTGAATTGCTTAGATTTAGGGTTTTGATGTAGAACTAGAGTAGTTGATCTATGGTTTAGGTTAGGTTTTGAACACTAATTAAGCAACGAATAAAAAATAATAATGGTAATAATATTAATAATAAATGAGTTATTATAAAGAAATACTAACTAATATTATTATAATCTAACAAGGACTAATGATAATAGCAAGAGTAACTCTTATAATAAAATAATAGCAATAATATTAATAATAATAATTCACAAGTTGATAATAAATATACCAACAATATCTAGTATTATTATAATAAAACTGTCTAATAAATGCTACAATAATACTAAAATTAATAAAATAATTACTAACAATAATGTAATAAGAACTTATACTAATAATCATATTAACAGTAACTAATAACACCAATGAGAATGATACTAATAATAATGATGACTAATAATTCAATTAACACAACTACTTTGGGAAAGAGAAGTTGACTCACCTTTGCTGTGCGATTCGACCCGACTCAACTAGATTTCTCAACTCAACGACCCAACTCGACCTCGAACTCGGATTTGATTGCGACACGATTCAGTTAAGATCTCTAATGCCCCAACCAACTAGTGTTGGTGTACCCCAAAACCACAATTCAGAATTCTAAACTGCTATTCACTCAACAAAATTCATCGAATTGCTTCAACAATACGTTGCAGCCTTGAAATAGTCCCCAAACCAGCTGTAACTGGATGGACAGAAACCCAACTTACATTGATCAGATTTGACCAGAAATAGGGTCAAAGTAACTTGGTGAGTTGACTTGCGATTTAGTGCATCTTGGAAGCGTCACTCAGCAGCCCCACCTCTTCTTCTCTTTCTGCTTCTTTCCTCTCCCACCTTTTTCCTCACACCTCTGGAGGTCTAGTAGGTCTCTGACGTAATACCAGATCTAAAAATGAGTTGACTCGATGAGTTGAATGGACCCGACAACTGGAAGATCAACTGGACAAAGCTTTCTCCCTTCACTTACCTCCTTTTCTTTGATCTCTAGACACAATCAGATAAGTTTTGAGCAAGAAGACCTTAGACTCGACCTGGACACAGTGCAACGATCCGACTCGGTTGAACCCCGATTTGGACTCATTACAGTGCTCAAAGCTCCTCTTTCTCTCTCGACTCTTCTTCTTCTTTTTGCCTTTCTTTTCCTCTGATATGAAGAAAACTAGTCTGAACTCAGTCCAGACGCACGACTCAACTAACATGAACAATGACTCAGATGAGTTGAGTTGGTGTGGCATTGACTTGAACCTGCTCTTCTGATTTCTTCTTCTTCTCTCTTCTTCTTCGTTCTTCTTTCTCTTCTTACTTCCCTTCTCTCTCCCCCCAAAATTCCAAAATTTGGACCCAACTGGACTGACCAGATGCTTCGACTCGAACCACAACTAGGCCGAGACTTGGTGCAGCACAGGGAAGAAATGACGCTCCCTCTCACATTTGCTAACTTTCTAATTTGGGAAGCGGTTGCCCTAAAAGGAGGCTTATATAGGTTTTCGATTTGTCAAGAGAATTTGACAGTTGATTTCACGATTCATTGTAAAATCGATTTTAATCCGAGCAACTTGAAGACAATTAGCTGTTCCAAACAAATTTTGTTTACATGGCCCCTCCCCATTGACTTTCATGATTTTCCAGAGAAATGGGTCACACGATGAATGTCTTCAATCGGAAACAAGACTTGGTTCGGAATAGTGTGATTTCAGCCGATCGGGGAAGAAGATGGCCATGATAATGACATATTTTTATTGGATGGTTAATCCTCCATACCGTTGATCATGGGTGGATAGGATTGGTTCTTGGAAACTTGTGGGACCCACCGATCAGAGAGGTTTACACAAAAACTCAGTGGGTTCCGAGATATCCTTTTGCGGACAGATTTCTTGAGATAATAAGATCTCATGTGAGATCTCCAAGCCGCCATGAATGGGGCTAATGAAAGCCCTAGCTTCGAGGTCTAGGATGAGCCCAAGAGAGGTTTCTAGAAAAGCATATCAATGGCTAGGATTGAGCCAACACATGAATGAGAAAATATTCTCTCCGCCCGAGCTCCCGTTGTGGAAAACCCTAAAACAGAGATGAAATAAAGGCTGAGATTTGTTCAAATGAAGGGTTGGGATTGGAGGGAAAACGACTGCCTCGGATTGCCAACATGTTGGTAGAAATGAAGTTTTCATTTTTGGCAAAACAGCCGCACGCAGTGCTACTTCCACTCGTGTTTGTGTGTTTGTTCGTAAGTGTTAACATGTGAACCTTGTTGGGGTTTGGTCAACATCGACTACTCTATGAGATGGAGGATTCTAATCACTAATGGGTAAACTAATGGTGGGTCAGATTTCGAACTAACGGACGTTTGTTCGTTTTTGGGAAAACATATGAGTGAGAGAGAGAGAGAGAGAGAGAGAGAGAGAGAGAGAGAGAGAGAGAGAGAGAGAGAGAGAGAGAGAGAGAGAGAGAGAGAGAGAGAGAGAATCCTCTCCTATTTGGGTTTGCATTGGGTCAGCACCTGTTAGATTGGGCTGGCAGTCCGGTGCACCATGGGTGTACACCAGCAGTGCACACGCACTGCCACAAAAGCGGGCTCCATCATGATGTTTTGGTGATCTTCCCTGTCTATCAGCTTCTACGGATCCTATTAGAGTTCCAACTCAGTAATGAGGCAAATCCAAAAACTCAAGTGGGCCACACCAAGAGACTTTCGTGTTTACCTAACGATCTTTATCAATTCGATGGTCGGATTGCCACTGAATCTGAACATCAACTGTCTAAAGAGTCCCAGGACCTGTTTAAGTGAAATTCAATAGTAGATTTGGTGATCAGATGACCCAATGGGGATGACCAAGTGGTGGGTTGTTAAATTGAGGGTTGTGGGTCCAATGAATGATGAATCTAATGATCCAGGTTTTGAAATTGATTGTGGATGGTTAGATTTTTCTATCAAGGAAATTGAAATCCTAAAAATAGGTTTCTCTGATGATGTGATGGTCCATCTTAAAAGTCAACAGATCGATGATTTGATCGATGGATGAAGATTACTCCCGAAAATCAACTACGTGCTAGAATAAAGGTGAACGTTCTATTAAGTTAGATTTGTGTTTATACTAATCTAAGTCTTCATGGTAACACCTGATTACTCAAAAGTACGGGGTGTTACAATTTAGCACGGTATTCCATTGGATATTCTCTGAGTCAGTTGCAAGGTTTCACCCAACTATGGGCTTGCATTGCACCCCGGCTTGGATGCCCTGGCAATTCATCATTCCTGGAATGGGAGATGGAGCGATCAACTTGTGGTAGGAGGAATTATCACTTTGTCCTCTTGGGTAGAAATTGTGTTGGGACTAGAGATCGATGAGGAGACAAATGGTGTTGAATAGTGGATTGCATGAGTGGCAACAGGTTTTTAGTTTGACTGCCAACTCAGCCACTCCACTCACATGCGACAAGCCTAGGAAAACTCCCAAAGTTCCATGTAGGTCACTAGACCCCACATGGATATGTTGTTAGGGCTTCCTAAGGTGTAGTAATCTTGCACCACAAACTGCTATGGAATTAGGACATGACAAATATGAACCAGTGACTGAACTGATGATTTGAAGTGAACCTGATTCTTAAACTAGAGCGAACCAGGGGAATAAATTGTAGAAGCCTGCACCTAGTGAACCATGTTCATTCGGAAGTTGCAACTGGCAACCAGTGGACCTGATGTTGAAAGCCAATGAACCCGTTAATGCGGTTGTTACTTGTCTCCCATGTACTATGTATAATGCATGCAAAAGTGGTTATAGTGAACCGCATATCAACATGTGAGAATGTGTAACATGTTCGATGCTGAAAGTAGTTGTTAACACTGATGTACCTTTTCTCAGTTTCTTTGAATGTTGTGTCTTAATTTTAGTGTTAACCATCGGATGTGCTTTGTTGACAGAGATTCCAAAAATGCGAATATGCCAAGTCAAAACTGTTTAAAACTGAAGGCCGTGGTTGGGGTCTTCTAGCAGATGAAAATATTAAGGTAAATCTTGACAGACCCCTCATGAACAAATAGCTACAGAGGACCCTTTTTTTCCCCCCCACTTTTAGCATGCTTATAACTGCTGTATGACTAGAATGTATTCAATAGCCTCCAGGTAGGGGCTTACACGGGTGATGCTGCGGAAAAACAAAAATCAAAAGTTTTTGTCATTGAGAATCTTGGCTGGCGGGTTGACAAAAAACGCTCAGCTCTGACTAATGGATCTAACTTTTTTCTCATGTCTACAATGTTTGTGCCATTGAGAATCTCAGTTGGCAGGTTGATTGTTATTTTCTCTGAAAGTCGTGTTCACCAAATTATAGTAAATAACCATCTGGTTAAATGCATCAAGAATAAATACGCAAACGTTCCAATTGTAAAAGCTGGAGAGAGAAACATCTTAATTTAAAAATCGTCTCAGGGTTTTTTAAAGTGACAACTAACATTCACAGTATCAGGAATCTTTAAAACAAGGTTTGAAGGGAAACCATAAACATTCCTTGTGCATATACACTTCCACAGAGGGGTTCACCATTGCATTTGTTTGTATATGGGAAAAATGATATGTTCCATCATCACATTTCCTTAACACCAAAGTTGTACAATGATTTTTAAGATGGTAATTCTGAAAACAGTCTTAGAGTCCTCACAAAGAGATTAGGTGATAGAGGATTCTAGTAAGTGCTGTACCCCAGTCATGATTCAAGTGTAGTGCTCCATGCTCAATCCAGAGGCAGATTCTGATGTGGCATACCTACAAGAACCAACCCTAGCTGTAGGTCAGGATCATGATGGATTTATGCAGTCCCCATTGCATCCCACTAAGGGGCAGATGACATGACAACTAACCACACAACCATGTTTGTTTCCTTCCATGGTGGGAGACCACATTCTAACTCATAGGATTTATATAAAGCACTTAACCTCTAGAGGATGGAGTGGCAATCTAGGAATAATAAAGCTCCATCATGGGGAAACCAATTACCCATTGGTTTATTGTCAAGACATACTTTTGATCCGACTCCCAATTCGCATGGGCTAATATATCAACTAAGTGATGAATCATCTATTCAAGTGGGCCCCACATGCAAAATCCATGATGAGACCATGCAAATCACGTGCTATACCCATGCTAGACGAAATGTTCTAGGGCTATTACTTACACCGAAACAAATCTATGGATCGAATTCTTGCAAGAAAGCAACATACATCTCAATCACAAAGGTGTTCAATGGACAACATCCTCCCATTCAGCTGACCATCCATGGGGGTGATGAGATGCATCAAATCAGTTTTGGACATGAATAACAGATCCAATCCAACTGTTCAACACCAACTGATGGTGGATTATCATGATGTGGCCAATTTGGGAATCTTGCAATCTGCAAATGCAGGTTTGTGCAGTGATCACACAAATCGTAAACCATCTATTAAACAATATTGGATCGATCTTAAATTTTGCATGGTTGTAGTCCATTCATGGATCTAACCAATCAAAGAAGATCTGAAGTTATGACAGGTCTAAGTTGGGCCTGGAACATGTCCAGCAAAGGAAAATTCACAATCGTGTAAAAATGTTAAAACTTCATCTGCTAATCCATTGATTTTCATGATTCCAATGTAAAAACGCAAAACCTCAAGAACTGTCATAGAATCCAAATTGGGACTAATATTCTTCTGAAACATTCAGGATCCTTGGATTTATGTGCTCAAAGGATCCCTCTGAATTTGGATTCTTCTTTGTACTTGCTTACATTTTTCTTTTTTAAATTTTGGTATCTTCATCTACATCATCATTGCTGTCATTGTCTTCGATTGGGAACTTCCAAGCCAACAACTCTTCTTTTAGTTCTTGGAAACTGCCTCTGCTTCTTATGCTTTTTCTCCTTTCTCAACAACACTCTTATCTGCATTTGTACCTCTATATGCAAATTCAGATATGCTCATGTCTTGCTTTTAATGTACTAGAGATATTTTTAAAGCGTGTGATTCCTTTAGAGATCACAATCTGATTGTAGTTAGATTTTACTTTATGTCTATTTCCTCCATTCTCTCCGTGCAACCACCCAATACGAAACATTGGAGCCAAGAGGAGCGACTATCCATTAGCACTGTGACAGGAATTGCTGTAAAGCCTATTGTAAAGTCTAATTCTCACAAAAACTAGTATGGTGTGGTGGCATGGGTTCTGTGTCATGATTTTTTAAAGACGTGAAAACATTGTAAAACTTAGTTTTTTATAATACAAAATCAATTCCCTATTTGCATGTACGTCTCAAAATGAAATTCCTAATTTGAATTGTTCAAATCTAACCTTATGTTCATGTGTCCTTGATGTGAATTGATGCCATTCCTTCTCAAATCAAGAAGGTTTCTTTCTAAGCGATAGTATCTCTGTGTGTGTGTGTGTGTGTTTCTCTCTCTAAAAGGTTTAGATGTCCAAGCTTGGAAGAGAGGGGTTTGGTTTTGGTCCTTGCCCCTCAGGAATAGGAGCTATATATAGGAGAAGCTCTAGGGTTTCATGGAAAGCAATTTGATATGTTGTCACCTTAAGGATTCAAGTATGCCCTACATCAGAAGCCCGTCTTCTAGCTTAATCTATACACCAAATTGTCCAAGTCCTTTCACTTAACTATAACATTTAATCATTGTTTAAATTATCTCCGATATTATTGAAATATCTCAGATATTATCGTTATCTCTAGCTCGGCGATACTGATAACACAAGTAGCGATACCGATAACACCGATAGTATTAGAAATTCCAGGCATCAAAAATGTAATAAGTATTGTTAATGTATTGATATCACCAATATTTTCAATTGTGTAAATTCCTGGCATCGTTTGTATTGCCAATATATCGATATTGCCAATATTTTTTATTGTATAAATTCTAGGTGACACCGTGATGCTTGTATCACAAGTGTATCGACGATATTTCAATAATATCGTCAATGTATAGATATCACAGAAAGTTTGTTTATTAAAAAAATCTATTTCAATTTTTTTATGAGCACATTGCTACATGCAGTTTTCAGTTTGTCATTTCTAATATTAATAATATCTCAATGTTATTGTTATCGCAACATGGGCGATATTTTGAAAATATTTATGATTCTAGCCACAATCTTTTGTTTCCTTTTCAGTTATTGCTGATTTCTTGGTAAAATATCATGAGTTGTCGATATTTTGCAATACCGATGGATTTTTGGATGGATTATTGAATGGTTAGATGGGATGGATGGGATGGCTAGACTGTTTCTTACGGTAACACGTGATTTTAAGCTTCCATTAAATGAAAACTTATTATGTATACATTCTTTTTGCAAATTTTTATTCCTAAACATGCATGTGTATTTTAGCATCTCTTGAAGTTTCACTGAAAATTCTACCGTTTTCCCATGTTTTCCTGCATTTCCAGTTATCACCAATATTATCGGCGATATCGATATTGTTTCCATATCCCTAGCCAACGAAGCTTGTAGCGATACCGATACCGATACTTCGAGCACTGCATTTAATCCATATATCTAAAATCCTATGGAAGGGTTTATAATCAACGCCAAAAGATCCAACCATTAGATCTTCACTAAACTTGAAAGCAACTCTTTGGTGAAAACAAAAGGTCCAACAGTTCCAATTCATTATAAAACATTTTGAAAATATTTATGATTCTAGCTAGCTAATCTGATATTTATGAAGCATCTAAAAAGTGAGATCTAGCCACTAAGTCTTGATTGACAAGTGGATCCCTAATTGGAGTATATTGGGCCTCAAATGAATCTTAACATGTGTGTCAGTTGCTAAGGTAGCATTGAAAGATATATCAAAGCCCTCATGTCAACATTCATGAAGTCCCTTTGGAATCATAGGTCAATGGAATAGTAACAAGTCTAAGCGAGTGCATAATCAAGTCGATCCAATCCTCGCATGATGGGTACTCTTGGTTAGGAGATTCGACACGATCCATCCAATATAGATTCAATCAAGGTTAGACTTGGGTTTTTATGAGTAGATAAACATCCATACTTACATTTGTTAAAGGGTAATGGTAATTGGACCGTTATGTCCACTTCACCATTCTTTCCCTAAGGCACTAAAGAGATTCCATAGAAAATCCCTATCACCCATTTAAATGTCTAAGTTTCATATTATAATAAATAACAAAACATAAAAAAGTAGAGTCACTTATGACCCTATTCCATTCATCAATAAAGGTCAGTAACATCTGAGTTCCAATCAACAAAACAATCAATTAAGTTGAATTGGATTTCCAAGGTATACATAAACCCACACTTCATGCATCCACCCATGTCCTATTATTCTCATAGAATCTAAGTGATCCACCTTATATATCACTTTCACAGGCAACTACTATTGTGTTTCAGTTGATTCTACTGAGACTTGAGAGCATCATGTGGTATGGTGGCTTTCATTATGAACACACACATGTGGGTGGTTATAGAAATCAATTAATTCCACATTTTTCTACTTGCACGTGGCATCATTTTTCCAGACTCTAGATTTTCCCAACTTTTCAACTTATCACATAATTGTTTTGTAGTCTGTCTTGTCACATAATCATATCATAATCTATTAATATGAAAAATCATTCAAATGGAATATTCATATGTTTATAACTTAAAAGACGTAATTAAAAAAAAAACGATTATCACGAATTGTGTTCGAAGTATCGGTATCTCTACAAGTTTTGTTGGCCAGGGACACAAAAACAATATCGATATTGTTGATAATGTTGTCGATAACTGGAAATGCGGGGAAACACGGGAAAAACGATGAAATTTTTAAGTGAAACTTTAGGAGATGCTAAAATATACATATTTGCATATTTAGGAATAAAAAATTGCGTAAAGAATGCATTGTCCATTTAATGGGGGCCTAAAAGAATGTGCTATTGTAAGAAATCAGTCCAACCATCTCATCCATCCATTTATCCAACCAACCACCCAACCACCTAACCTTTAATACATTGACGATATTATCAAAATATTGTTGATAAATTGGCGATATAAGTGACACTTGAAATTTACACAGTTGAAAATATTAGTGATAGATTGGTGATATCGATACATTGACACTGCACGCTACACTAAAAAATTACACAATTGAAAATATTGGTGATACATAGCGATACAACGCCGATACCTAGAATTTTTGATGCTACCAGTGTTATTGGTATTGCTACTGGTGCTATCGGTATCACTACCAGTGTTATCGATATTGCTACTAGTGTTATCGGTATCACTGAGCTGGAGATACTGATAATATCAGGGATATTTCGATAATATCGGGGATACTTCGAATAATGATCACAAAACAAAAATTCCTTTTCTATTTATTTTTCCAAAAAATTAGAACTTGCCAAAAAATTAGATCTAAGGCCATATCATTGTAAAATCATGTATAGGTCTCTTCATTCATTGGCAATCATCTCTTCATTCATGGTAAGGCCACTTTGGAAATGTGGAGCCAATTTATTAGTTCCTTTGGCATGTCTTGGATAATGCCTAACTCAGTCGAGAAGTTACTCCTAAGTTGGCATGGTGTGAGAGCCAGGAGGAAAAGGACTGCTATATAGATGTTGACCGTTCTAGCTATCTAGTCAGTGATTCGGGGAGAAAAAAAAATAGTAGGTGCTTTTGTAATGCTTTTAGCAAGGTGGCAGGAGTATTCCTTAGGGTCAAATCTTTTGTTTGGAATGGGATTCATATATAAAGTCATTAGAGGATCATAATTATTTTTTTTTGTTTTTAATTTTTTAATTTTTTAATTTTTTTGTTTTTCCTTTGCTTGTAATCTATGGCGCTAGCTCGGAGCTTTTTCAATGAAAGTTCTTGGTACCCTTCATTAAAAAAAAAAAAAAAACGTCATTTTTTCTGAAGTTTTAAATGTTTGTAAAAAATTAGATAGATCCGAAATGAAAATAATGTAATGATAACATAGGAAACAACAAACAAAAGGCATTTTTTGAATTTTTATTACTTTTTTTTAAAATTTTTTATAAAAGATATATTTTGTCATAAATCCATAGATCTAGGTGAAAATTATGTAGTGATTATGACAGGTTAAGAGAGTTAATAATAGAAAAACAACAAAAAAGAAGAAGAAAAAGAAAGCATTTCGGGAACTCTTTTTATACTTAAAAAAGTAAAAATAAAAATAAACTTTATCATTAGTTCATGGATAATGGACCTAAACCAAAGTCCATAGATCTATGATTTAGAGTTGGTTTTGGGTTAAACTGACCAATATCAAACTAAAAACATCACATTTACCTCGGATTTGAAAAGCCCCAAAACGTATTTTCCAGTTGGAAATTTTGGATCAGAAATCCGAAGATTTGAATGCGCATGTGCTACAAATGCTGGGAATGGAGTCTCCCAAAGTGAGTTCTCTCTTTCTCAACCCTCAAAAACCCATAGAAATGATTGAAAGATGGGGTTTAAGACCCCATCTTTTGGTCTTATATGCTTACAACAGGTCACACTGTGCGACTTGTCCTGACACGTTGTGTGATGGGGCGACTCGTCCTAAGTTAGTGTGGTGTGACTCATCACAAGTTGGACCGAGTCAACGTGATGCGGGACATGAAAATTAAATATGATATGTGAGATTTCAGGCTTAAGATTACGTTAGTTTAGAAACAATTACACAAATTCCATATCCCACATGAAAGTCCAAACATTCAATTAAGGGGAATCTATGCGGGTCCAGGCCTACACATGATAGGGATGGATCAATAAAAATTATGAACCAAACGATACTCAAAGATAAGAAATAATCATCTACACATGCATAGTAATCAGTCCCTAATCCAAGGGATTCAGAAATTCCAATTTGGGGAACCCTAGGGTAAGAAAAAGGGGCATAAAATTGAAAATTTGAGTAATTTAGGGTTAGGTTTAGGGATTTGGGGTGAAAGCGGAGTGAAAGAGAGAAGAGAGACGAACCAGAGAAGTACCGCACGCGTGGACAACAACAATGGCCCAGACGTACCTGTGTGTGATCCCGGCTGCACGTGTGTGGGGCCCACTATTCAGAAAAAGGCCACCTTGACCCTAATTGGCCAAGGATGGACTCCAAAACTCCAAAATCTCAGCTCGATCCGATGTACTGTTTGTGCGTGGTGCTCTGCCGAAGTTTTAACCCTCCTGTAAGGCCAAATTATGAAATTCTACTGTGGGGAGGAAAATTGCTGCAATAGATGATTGATTCGAAGTGTACATGATGGGGTGAGATGAGAAGAAGGGATGGTAGAAGATGGGTAGTAGAGATGACGATGGATGGAGGCGAATTGGGATAGATGTGGCTTCGCACCCAATTAGGCTTCACAGCTTAGAGAGTAGGAAAACACGTAATTTTTATTAATCTTCAATTAATCAGAAGAACTAAATGGGATGCCTATTTATAGGGAAAACCCTATACCCCAAAACTCGCGCCATGTGTGCAATCTATCACTTGGTGATGAAGTAAATTAAAATAAAAACCAATCAAAGAAATCTAAAGCATTCACGATGTTTTAAATAACATAAATAAGCAAAAGCTAAAATATGAAATCAATCCAACTAGTGGGCCATGATCACGAGATCCTATGATGGGCTTTTCTTGGCTATCGAGCCCACTCTCTTGAACCAAAACTCCGACTTCTAACTAGGAGGCCCTCTCTGGATGTCGTCATCAATCCAGATCGACGGTGCGGCCCTCCTGGCGTACGTGGGTAGGGGAGGCAGCGTGAGTGTGCGTGTGCACATGATGTCCCCATCACAACGTTGAGTCGCCCAAGTTTAGCATATAGGTGTGTTTGGCCGATACTAAGTCGTGTCAGGAGGTATTTAAAACCATATTCTAGATTCACCTTTAGGATGACAATTAATTTTAAACAAAATCAGGTCCTGCTCTCTAGGCCATTATTTCCTTTAATGTTACTGCTGGGTAGATTTTTTTTTTAGCTAAAGAGGGTGTTGTTTGTGCTTCTTTGCATGTTGGTGATGCTGATCCATTGTCTTCATGGATAGTGTCCCTTTTTGTTTCTTTTAATAAAATTGCTCTGCTTATAGGAAAAATAAAATAAAATTGGATTCCAATTTCTATCCTTCACGAGTGAGCATTTTCGTAACTGATGCAGGCTGGACAGTTTATTATTGAGTATTGTGGAGAAGTAATTTCATGGAAAGAAGCAAGGAGGAGGTCCCAAGCTTATGAAGCTCAAGGTAAAGGACATATTTTCTTGGTACATTCCAATTACTGTTATTCCTGCCATTTGGACATGAATGAATGACTTCTTGCAGGTCTGAAAGATGCATTTATCATATCCCTTAATGCCTACGAGTCAATTGATGCTACTAGGAAAGGAAGCCTTGCTAGGTTCATTAACCATTCATGGTAAGCTGGCCTAGAAAATGGAAAACATAAATATGATCATTGATAGGATATCCTTAGGAAGTTTCATGATAAACACTGTCAATTCGGCAAAATAATGTTACAATGTATGTTGGTCAAATTTTATCTTTTGTTCCCTTTTCTTTTAGAAGTTACGGAAGTCTTCATAGGCCTTTCATTTGGCTAATGCTCATTTGGCATCTAAGTTCTATTTTTTGAAGAATGCAGTCAACCAAATTGTGAAACAAGGAAGTGGACAGTGCTTGGGGAGATACGGGTTGGGATATTTGCAAAACAAGACATTCTTGCTGGAACAGAATTAGCATACGATTATAACTTTGAATGGTATGGTGGTGCTAAAGTTCGCTGCCTATGTGGTGCGTCTCTTTGTTCTGGATTTCTTGGGGCAAAGTCTCGTGGTTTCCAGGTGAAGTTTCAAAAGAGTTTAAATTATTGACCCAT
Source organism: Magnolia kwangsiensis (assembly GCA_037074715.1). NCBI lineage: Eukaryota > Viridiplantae > Streptophyta > Magnoliopsida > Magnoliales > Magnoliaceae > Magnolia > Magnolia kwangsiensis. The sequence goes on along the minus strand of CM073587.1, from coordinate 35,055,990 downwards.
AACCACTTCAACACGACATTTTATTTTGACAACTGTTCTTTTCAAATACAAAAGATGTCTAGGTGTATTGGATAGCTTATTTCATGTTTTCTGTTCTTTGCATGGAAAAAGCGTAGTAAGCAGGATTATGGATGTACTGTAGCTTATTTCATGTTTTCTGTTCTTTGCATGGAAAATTTTATGCTAGATCTTACTTGCATGTAGTGTTTGAATTGTCGGTATTGCTACAAGTTTCGTTAGCTGGGGATATAAAAACAATATTGATATCGTCGATAATATCGCATAACCGGAAATGTGGGAAAACATGGGGAAAACGGTGGAATTTTTTAGTGAAACTTCATTTGATGTTAAAATACACATTTGCATATTTAGGAATAAAAAAACTTGCAAAAATAATGCATACATAATAAGTTTTCATTACTGGGAGCCTGAAAGCATGTGCTGTTGTAAGAAATCAGTCCAACCATGTCATCCATCCCATTTATTCATCCAACCTCCAACCTTCCATCTAAGCATCTGTTGATATTTCAGAATATCGGCAACACAATATATTATCGAACAAATCGTTGACAATTGGAAAAGAAATAAAAGATTGTGGTCTCGATATCAACATGTTGTGATCAGTGTTTTAAATAGCGGTAGCGTGTTGCGTAGCGTTCAACCCTCTGTAGCGTGTAGCGAAATTGCGTAGCATGTATCGTAAGCTACACAATACTTCTATTTTTTATTATTTAATATATATATATATATATAATAAATATTAAATAGCACAATAAAAAATAATGCACATACACACACCACAGTGGGCCCACCATAGAAAACAATGCACATCCACATATACGCACACCACAATGGGCCCCATGTGGGCCACAACATAGAAAACAATGCAAATCCACCCCTTTACGCACCTTAGTAAGCCCCATGTGGGCCATACCATATAAAACAATACAAATCCACCCGTTCACGCACCTCAGTGGCCCCCACGTGGGCCATACCGCAAAAAAAAAATCTATATCTACAGAGATATTGAAAAAGAAATGAAAAAAATTATATATATATATAAACATATATATAAAACGCACAGTAACCGGCATTTTAAAAGGGAAAAAATAAGAAAAACTCAAAATACCAAGTTATTTTCATTGTACATCGAAAGAAATTCAAAAAAAAAGGAGCATACGTACCTATGTTTGTCTCAAGATGAGATTGAATTAATGAAATATGCAAAAGTTCAAGCTCCACAGCCGATCACAACCCGAATAGGGAAAATTCAATTTCTCTGTTATTTCTTCTCCATTGTTGATGAAACTGCACCAAATGGAGCTCCTTGTAGTCTCCAACAATCGGCCAAAGAAGCTCCTTCAAAGGACCTTTCGATTGCAAGATTGAAGAGGGGGAGAGGAAGCAGCGTCGGGCGTCGGGTTAGGGCCGGCTGTCGAATACTGTTCGAATAGAGTGTTTTTTTTTTTTAAAAAAAAAAAAAAACTTAAGTTACTATTGTGGTCTGAGTTCACCACCATTTACGACAGTGTAAAAAAATAAATAAAATCAAAACAGGTAGCGCACGTTACCTGCGATACACGCTATGCTTCCGTAGCGTACGCTACGACCCCTGTAGCGTGCGCTACATGGGATATACGCTATTGTACACGCTACGTAGTGTTTCTGGAGCGCTACGCTACATAGCGTACGCTACCGAAAACACTAGTTGTAATAATGATAATATCATGATATTATCAATATTATCGTTGCCAAATTGAACACTACATACAACCATGTGCCCAAAAATAAAATATGAAATGAGATTTTTTTTAAAGATACATTTTTGACGATTTTTATACATTGGTGATATTATCGAAATATCACAGATACACTAGCAATACAAGCGACACCTGGAATTTACACAGTTGAAAATATTGGTGATACAACAGCAATATCGATGCATTGGCAATACCAGCGACACCTGGAATTTACACAGTCGAAAATATTGACGATATCGATACATTAGTGATATTTAGTGATACATCGCCAATACCTAGAATTTCTGATACTAGAATTGTTATCGGTATTGCTACCAGTGTTATCGGTATCGCCAAGCTAGAGATACAGATAATATCAGGGATATTTCGATAATATCGGGGACATTTCAATAATATCGGAGATAATTCAAACAGTGGTTGCAGGATCCTTCAATTGGGTGCTGCTCCTGCTTTGTATTGCGTTTCGGAATCTCACTCCTGCTCCTGCTTCCTGGCTGTTTATACTTGCTCACATTTTGAAAGAGATGCTTCACCACTTCCACACTGAATCCTTGCCACTTGGCTTCATGCTTGGTGCAACTATAACATGGATCCCTTTTGACCTTTGTACATTTGATGCTTTTAGATGAAAACAGTGTATCATATTTTTAGAACTTTCTGATATTAGACCCCCTGTCAGTCTTATTTTTCTATGTTTTGGGCCTATTTGGACAGAGGAAGAGTTTCAGCTTTTTGAAATTTTCAATCTGTGGAGAGTTGAATCCAAAAATATTGGCTGTTTGGTTCATCTAAGACATGCAGACTGTAGGTGGGATGGCGTTGAAAGAGTGCACTTTTCTAATGGGTTTCATTTAGTGGATGTTTGGTAGATTGGATATCCCATCCAAGTTGATCAGAGATGTTGCTGTTCAAATATGCCCTTAATGTAAAATTTGTGATGCTTTCATTGTGATAAAAAAGAAAAAAAACCTTTTCCATGTTCTTCATGTGATGTTTTGCAACCTATCATTAATGATTTGAAGTATACTGCTAGCCATTCTTGGCGACTTCTTGCACTGTTTGAAACCAACTGGGTTTTTAAAGGCATGTAAACTCTTAATTGGTGTTTTAAAACTTGAACTGGTTAGGGCAATCACTAATAACATGGGCCCATCTTTATCAAAATGGGTCTGCTACTAAAAACATGGGTCCATCTTATTTATTTATTTATTGAGAGATAACAAAAAATTTATTAGAAGCGGGAAAAGAATACAAGCCCACATGACACTAAGAGAAAAAAAAAAAAAAAAAGAAAAAAAAAAAGGAAAAAGAAAAAAAAAAACCCTGTCAAGACGACCTAAATATAGGCAGACCAACTAGATACAAGCTGTTAATGAGTCTAATGGCCTCCTCCACCCCCATACTCGCATTTACCATTTCTAGTCCCCCATATGACCCAGAAGATTGCCATAAGAGTCAGCCTCCACTTGGCTTTACCCACTTTTCCCACTCCTCCCCCATGCCAAGCCCATAGGAGATCTTGAATAGACTCTGGCATGACCCAGTCGACATGAAACAAAGACAGGAAGTGAGCCCAAACTTTTGATGCAAATATACACTGCACAAACAAATGATCGATCGATTCCACACTCTCCATGCACATTACACAAATATTGGGGGGGGTTAAGAGCTCTCCTTTGAAGATTATCTACTGTAATGACCCTCGTACGCTCCGTATAACCAACTATGGAAAGGGTGTGGTGGAGAAGAAATTGATTCGCCCAAGCTTCTCAAAAGAGACCGAACAAAAAACTTTCCTGATAGTGGCACTTCCATACCATTGAGTCTACATGAGATGGGCAAGGAAGAGCCATCTTAAGAAGATCCAAAAGCCTGAGTAACTCTTTGAATTCGTCATCAAGCAAATCTCTGCGATAAAGGGGACTCCATATCACTGCATCTCCACTCATTGGAAAACATTCCGCCATTGAGATGAACCGATCGGGAGCGACCCGGGCAACCCTAGGGAATAGGTCCTGATTAGCTCATTTTCCGCACCAAACATCCGTACAAAAACGGATATGATGGCTGCCGCCTAACGAGAAAGCAATCCCATTACAAACAAGATGGTTTGGCGCCACAAGTGCTTTCCAAATGTGAGAAGCTCTATATAGAGAAGACCTCTTCACATACTATCCGCCCTCCTGAACCCCATATTTTTTGGTGATTACTTCCCTTCAAAGTCTTCCTTCCCTGGTCCTAAATCTCCAGGTCCATTTCCCTAAGAGAGCTAGGTTAATAGGCTTGCACAGCTCCAACCACCTCAATAGATGGAACTTTTTATCGCCCGATGTTCCTTTCTTGAAAAAATTTCTTCGTAGTTTATCAAGCTTGTCCAACACATCTTTGGGCATTTGAATAAAGACACTAGATACACAAGCATGTTGGTGAAGGCTGTCTTGATAAGTGTCAACCACTCCCACAACGACATATATTGACACTTATAGGACCAGTGTTTTTTTTTTTTTTTTTTTTTTCCAGTTCTTTCAATCACCCTATCCCATAGATGCTTAGCAAGTTTACCAATACACAAGGGAAGACCTAGATACGTTAAAGGAAAAGACCCAGGTTTGCAGCCAAACATGCTTGAAAGATGCCGTAACTCTTCTTCACTAACATGCACCCCCAACATTTCAAACTTAGCTACATTGATCCTCAATCCTAACATAGCTTCAAAGCAAACAACTAATTTCCGTAAATTGCCACAGATGACTTCTCTGCATCATAAAATAATAGAGTATCATCCATGTAGTAAAGATGGCTTATTTAACAACCATCCACCAATGTTTTGAAACTATTGAAAAGCCCATTTTCCTCCTCTTTGCGGAGCATCCTACTAAGTGCCTCCCTGATAATGACAAACAAACAAGGGGATAAGGGGTCCCCCAGCCTTAAGCCCTTAGAAGCTTTAAAAAAATCCTTTCGGCGACCGTCCAACTTCTCCACTTCATACTGCATCCTAAGCTTATAAGCATATTATCTAAGAAATCCCAATTGGCATGATCATAAGCCTTTTCCGAATCTAGCTTACACATGAGGCCACTCTTCTTCTCTCTGTGCTTGGAATCGATGCACTTATGTGCAATCAACACACTATCTAGAATCTGCCAACCTGCCACAAAGGCAACCAGAAACTCTGAAATTATCTTTAAAAGAACTCTTTTAAATCTAGAGGTGAGAATCTTAGCTAGAAGCTTGTACTGGCCTCCAATGAGACTTATACGCTTGAAATCTTTCAGATGGGCAGCCCCATCAACCTTTGGAATGAAATTAATAAACGATGCCCCAAGATCTTAGGAAAGACAACCACGTTTGAAGAATTCATTTAAGTAGTCTATAACATCCATTTTAATAAGGGGCCAAAATTTCTGAAAAAATAGAATAGTTAATCAACTGTTTTTCGTAATAAAATACATAACTGCAGCCCTGGAATTCAAATGTTTGACCTCCCCTTTGAAGCACATTGTCATATCTACTTTGTAGGTGATTTACATGCTTATTCTTTTCATTTTGTTACTTTATTTATATTATTCACTAGATGTCCTGGGTTTGACCATTAGTTGGACCAAAATGCCCCCCTAAAAAAAAAATTGGTCTTGGTCCAATTTGGGTTTTAGTTCTGTTCAATGTTTTAAATATCGACGATATCGGCCGATATATCCCATGATATATCTTGTATCCTACCTATGTGATACAAAACGCATAGGTAGTGCCAATATATCCCACATGTTCGATCCGGTGAGCATTTTCAATTGTCGATCCGTTTTTTTATTGAAATTATTTTAAATCATTGTTAAATGGTTAAAAATCCATTGGTTCTTCATGTTTTGCATGAAAAATTGTGGAGTTAGAGTTTTGATTTCGATATTCACTGGTTCATCATGTTATTCAAAAATTTCCTTCAATCAACTATCAATTGAGACTAATTTCGAAGTATTTAGTAGTTTTTCATGAAATAGTCATCATCATCACATATACTCTAATTTCGAAATTTGAGTGTAGGTGGTCCGATTTTGAGAAAATTGGGGAAAATTCAAAATTTTCTCAATTTCTCCCTAATTGTTTCCAATGTTGCACTCCAAACATGAAATCAAGCATGTATGAGAGTTGATCTATTGATTTGTTAAGTTCTTGTCAATTTTGAAAAATAAAATCATTTTTTAATTAAAAATTATTAAAAAAATATATTTTTTGGAAATTTCCCTTCAACTAGTTGTCAATTGAAGCTAATTTCGAAGTATTTAATAGTGTTCGATGAAATGATTATCACATACACTCTAAATGTTATGCATTCAATTTGAATATAGTTGCACTAGTTCAGCCAAACAACGCATAGCTTAGGACCCTATACGAAGGAAATCTATCATGTTCATTTTTTTTTTGAGATGTTATGATTTAAAAGTGTGTATTAAGGTCTTTTTTTAATAATCGCTAAAGTTTCATTGAAAAATTCTGCCATTTTTCCAATGCTTCTCCATGTTTCCCAAAAAGTGCAATAAATTACCAGATACAAATGATATATCCCTTGTGATAACCAATACGTATTTGTATCCCAAGGATGCGATACGTAACATGATACCGACATTTCAAACACTGGTTCTGTTAATGCTTTGATTTAATGGTGAAATCAAGAATCTCCCTCCCAAGCAGGAATTATATTGAACCTGAATTTCTTAGTAAGGGAAACTTTCAGACTAGACATACCTGAATTTGTTTTGTATGATCAATATTTCCTGTTCATCTTTCACTACTTCCAGTGCCTGGAAATAACCTTAGTTCTACCAATTCCTTCATTTACAACATTTGGAAGGGAGTTTTCACTCTTTCTACTTCTATTAGGACACTTCCATTATGATTAAGTCATCTACATGTTGTGCACATATGATTGTTTCTTTAGTAGAGTACTTAACAAAGCTGCACACCGCACATCAACAAAAAAGGAAATAAACCATGTGATTGAATGAATTCTTTCAGATTTGGAAACCAAGCTCTAGGTTATAGAATCTTCCATCCTTTGGTTGTTGCATGTGTAACTCTCCATCAATATTGTTTTAAGAGCACAATTTCCACATACATCTGTTGAAGTTCCATGACTTCCTTGCTGCTAATATAATACTAATATGAACACGTGATTGATATGGGGATGAACTTTTATCTGTCTACTCTATCAGTTGGGGGAAACCCACTAGCCACTGAAAGCACCTTGAATTTCTGTGCTTCAGCAGTGTATTTTATTTCATATATCCACTTCCAACCAATTTCATAAATCCACTTCCAACCAATGATCAGAAGTTGGTTACTTTGCTTCTGTTTACATGCACAAAGGGTTATGCTGATTAAACCTTCCAATTGTGCATCATAACTAAAGAGAAGAACACTTTTTTCTGAATTTAGTAGCTATAGGTTTTGTATCATGAAAAACATTCACATGTTCAATTGGAATATCTATCACACTTACATTGTTAATCGAAGAAACTCAATTTAGTGGCCCGGGAAAGATATATTGAACCAAGTGAGGAGTTTTAGTGTGAAAGGACAAAAGTATATCTGTATCCCTTTCTGTCTGTATCCATGGTAGATATCACAATATGGAAAACATCTATTGCATCTTTATAATTTGGACATATATTGGATCTTTATAATATGGACATATATTGCATCTTTACATTGATCTAACAAATTCAAACTGGTGGCCTATAAAGGATACATAGAACCGAGGTGGGGAGTGGTGTAGTCTCAAAGTCTAACAGATATTTAGTACATCCCTTCCAATCTTTCTTTTAGGATATTTCTTCTCTGTCCTATATTTTGAAAGGATGTGATGAGCTCATGGCTAGAATTGTTTTTGTCAAGTATAGTTTGTGAAATGGAGCTCTACCAGATGGCAAATTGGTCCCCATCATTAGGACGGTAGGGGTTCATATCAGGTCAGTAGTAGGTTGATGTCATTGTGATTTCTCATTGTTTGCATCTACTCTTTCATGGGTACAATGATCTACCAGAACAAAGCATCAATGTGGTTTTCTATTGGAAGAATATATTAGAAAAATACATTTTATGTCTTTTCCATCAAACATGTCATGTTTTTAATCATTAACGTTCTGCATAAGCTGCATGACTAAACACATGTAGATGCATCAAATCTCTCTTCTCTTTTTAATGGATTTAATGAGGTACCTTCATTCTTAGTATCAACAACATGTGATTTATCAAATACACTGCTGTGTTCTTGGCTTCCCTCCAATAAACCTTCATAGGTTTTTAACATTCATTGTCACTCGGGCAACCTCATCCACTATGTATCAATTCTTCTTTCAGAAATAGTTTTACTGGTGTGGCCTGCATGTCAACTTCCTAGAAACTCTTTTAAGTGTTAAAATTCTTAAAGTGTATTATAAAGGAAATAAATCCAAGTATAACGTGAAATTTATCAATGAAAATGAGGCTGGACTTGGCCTTGCATCTTAAAAGTAGTTTTTTACTGTTCAAATCCTTGGCTTCCATGTACTTGGACAACATTACTATGTTTCTTTATTGCTTAGAGATGACACTGTTTTACCATCTCCTGTAATTCTTACCATTTCTTGAAGTAGTGGTTATTATTATTATTTCATTATGGAACATCTTTTGTAGGAAGATACGTATCTCTGGGAAGATGATGATGACAGGTAAATAATATGCATCTTTTGGTGTTTGATGCTTGAGCAAACTAAAGCTTTTCACCCATCACTGTGCGTCTAATGTAGTTTCTTAATTCAATATCCTTTTGATTACAATATTGATCTTTCAATTTGTTGGATTTGGTATCATGACTTGGTTATTGTATGTTCTCAGGCATGTTACTTTTTGTTTGTAAAAAGCTGTGTAATTTTTTTTTTTTTTTTTGAAAGCTAATGAGACTTTATTTATTGAACCTGCCAAAGCAAAAGCTGTGGCGGGGAAAGACTACAACTCAAAGAAAGATAAAAGATTACAGAGATCCATGGCTTTTGATGTAGACACCCATCCCAACACTTCAACCTTGACCTTTCTTGCCACCTCTTCCACGGATCTACTTTTTTGAAAACATATTCTGTTTCCCCCAAATAAACCAGCACTACATTAACATTAGATGTCAAATCACCTTTCCTTTCTTCCCGATCACTCCACCATGCCAAGCCAACAAAAGGTCTTTAATAGACTCCGACATCACTAAAGAAATGTTGAAGATAGCGAGGAAGCACACCCACACCCTTCAAGCAAAATAGTAATGAATGAAGAGTTGATCTGTCGACTTATCATCATTCTTGCACATCGCACAAATGTTGGGGAGAATTATGGACCTCCTTTGATAGCTACTGATGGTGAGAACCCTCTTCCTACCCACCAAATATATAAAAACCGTTACCTTTGGGGGAGGGGGCACCAATATATCAAGAGTAGTATGCATAAACCATCCTTGCATTCGATGACAGCGTCTGAATCATCTTGTAGAATGATCGAATTGAGAAACAACCCGATTTGTACACATGCTAGACCATCACACCCCTCTCGCCTAAGGAGGGGTGGCAATAATGCAAGCAATCCAAAAGGCTAACGAAATCGCCCACTTCCTTGTCTGAGAGGTTCCTTTGGCATGAGGGGGACCAAACCAAAACATCTCTACAAATGGAGATCGACCAACTAATCTTGAGAAAGTTGAGTTAGGTTTGAGAAGAAATCAGTAGGAAGAGTGGAAAATAAGGTGTAAAAGGAGATAAAATAGGAAAAGGATGGTTAGGGCAATGGGTTGTGTTACAACATCTACACAACCCTCATATTATTTATAAATATGTACATATGGTGCTCCAGAAGAGCATACAAAACATATACACACATGCACTCAAATAAAGACAGTTCATAGTAACATATATATTTCAATACACCCCTTCAACTCTTTGATTCTCTTTTTTCCTCACTTGGTTTCCTTGGATCTTTAGCATGTGAATTCGTTATTAATGACTTTCAAATCTCCAAATCCTCATTTAGTAATCTTTTGAGCATAAATATAATTTTTAGCATCAATTTCACCTTAAGCTCTCGAAATCATCTCGCACATGAAAACATGCATAATTAGATTGATTAAGCACTATCATGTTTATAAAACCAAGACATAAATAGGGGGATATATGCAATATTTCACACTCAACACACCCCCGAACCAGCATTTTGTTAGACCCGAGCAAAATATGCGAACACGACTTCTTAAAAATTTCAAATTACAACCCTCCCTTAAATAGAAAATTTCTGTACAAGCCTATACATGTGAGTGATATTCAAGAGTGTGGAAATAAAACATGAGCAATCTAGATCCCAATGTCCTTAGCAATCAAATAAACTAAGTCTTCGTTCATTACTTAACAAATAGAATAAGTCCAAACATCAAGTTTCTAGTGTGTTTAGTAAGTTGTAACTTAAAATTCCATGAATTTGTTATACCTTTCATAATGTTAGCCATGTTCATTACCGTAAAGTGGACAGTTCACCACAAATACTGATTCTGATCATGTCTCCTATTTCACTTATATTGCAACTTTTGATTTTATATCAATGGCTTTCACCTTCTTTTTTTTTTCATTCTTTTTATGAAGTTTTCATTTAAAACAAATCCCGTAGGTGGCCATGATCTTGCTTTTTTCTAGCTGTTTTTTTATTTTTTTTTCCCTTTTAGGTAGACAATAATCTCCAAATTTGGTTCTTAATCACTTTTAAGAAATTCACATGTTATCACTTAAAAAGCAAATAATTTCACAGGATATAAGTTAGATATGAAATATGAGCTAGACTTAATTGATGTTTTAAAATTTTCTATTAATCAACTAATTAAGAAAACTTAATTAAAAGTTACTAATTAACTAGTCACTAGATTTTCAAAGATTTATTGCATATTTTATCATAATACTCTACATGTATTCAAATCACATAGAATATTGCTTTCCAAGAGAGTTTTGAAACAGAAAATTCAAAAATTTTTAAACAATTTGCTCAAAACCTAGAAAATACTGATTAGATCCATCTAATCTGACCCATTGTCCCCAATGTAAGAAATAGTCAATAATACCAATATGAGATAAAGATAAGAAAAGGAGTAGTGAGTTAAGAAGATAGTACCTAAGAAGGAATAATGCAATGATATTTAAAGTCCTTGCTATGTAAGGGTTAAGCAATGATAAACATAAATAACTAAAGAAAAATTCTATTTAACCTAATCCTAAGAAAGCCATAAACCTAACTATACCTTCATCAGACTCGGTAGTCAATCTTGATAGACAAGAGCAGTTAGAGGGAAGGACATATCCTCTTAAGTCAAATTTCTCAACGAATGGCTTGAGATGATGACCGTTCACTTTGAAAATTTTTCCATTCATTGGATTCTGTATCTTGACGGCCCCATGAGGATAAACGGTTTTAATAAGAAAAGGACTGGTCTAACGAGATCGAAGCTTACCCGGAAAAAGATGTAAACGAGAATTATACAGAAAGACCTTGTGACTTGGCGTGAATGATTTTCGAAGAATGTTCCAGTCATGGAACACCTTCATTCTGTCCTTGTAAATTCTCGAGTTCTCATATGCATCGTTCCGAATTACCTCAAGTTCATTCAATTGAAGTTTGCGTAGCGAGTCGGCGTTGTCCAAATTGAAGTTCAAATTCTTAATCGCCTAGTAGGCCTTATGTTCCTAATCCGCAAGCAAGTGACAAGCCTTCCTGTAGACAAGTTTAATGGGAGACATTCCAACAGGGGTCTTGTAAGTTCTACGGTAAGCCCATAAAGCATCAGACAATCTGCTTGACCAATCTTTGCGATCGGGGTTAACCGTTTTTTCCATAATTTGTTTGATTTCGCTGTTGGAAATTTCATCTTGACCGCTTGTTTGCAGGTGATAGAGGGTACTGCCTTTGTGAGAGATGCCATATTTCTTCATTAATGTCTCGAATGGCCTGTTGCAAAAGTGTGACCCTCCATCACTTGTGATGGCTCGAGGTGTTTGGAACCGGGAAATGATGTTTTCTTTTAAGAGTCGAATGACCGTTTGATGATCATTGTTCCGGCACGGGATCGCCTCAATCCACTTGGTAAAATAGTCTACTACTAACATGATGTAAATGTTTCCAAATGATTGGGGGAATGTTCCCATGAAATCAATGCCCCAACAATCGAATGCTTCAATGATTAGAATGGGGTTCTGTTTCGACGGGACAGTCCTAATTTTTTACAACGCTCACAAGCTTTGCAAAACTAATGAGTATCTTTGAACATTGTGAGCCAGTAAAAGCCACACTGTAAAATTTTGGTTGTAGTCTTTTTGCAGAAAAGTGACTACCACAGGCCTGATAGTGACAAAAGGAGATTGCGCTTTGATGTTCATTGTTAGGCACACATTTCCTTAGAATTTGGTCTAGGCAATATTTGAATAGTTGTGGATCATCCCAGACAAATTTGTGTACCTCAGTGTAGAATTTCTTCTTATCTTGCTCAGTCCAATGGATCAGCGTGAAACCTGTAGCAAGATAATTCGTAATATTAGCAAACTAAGGTAATTGGGAAAGTTTAAACAATTGTTCCTCAGGGAACATGTCGTTTATCGGTGTCGACTCAAGGGAATCGGGTAGGTCAAGTCTTGAGAGTTGGTCAGCCACTACATTTTCAGCTCATTTTTTATTGCGTATTTCAATGTCGAATTCTTGGAGTAGGAGGATCCATCTTATCAAACGAAGCTTAGCATCCTTCTTAGAAAGAAGGTACTTCAGTACTGCATGATCAGTATATATGATGATCTTGGATCCGATCTAGTAGGACCTAAATTTTGTCTAAAGCGAACACTATGACTAAGAATTCCTTCACCGTAGTACAATAGTTCACTTGACCAAGGACTTAGCTTGCCATTACTATCATCAAGTTTATGAACAAAACAAGTACAACAAAAAACTCCAAGAGGCAAGGGAAAAGTTTTATCATGAGGATGTAGAAGTTCAAAGGAATACTTAGTGTAAAATCCTAGAAGGTATGTGATTAATAAGAAAGACAACAGTAAGTAGAGCATAATCTCAAAAACGTTTCGGAACATTCATACTAAGGAGCAGCGCACGTGTAGGTTCGAGAAGATGACAATTCTCCTTTCGGCAACTCAATTTTGTTGACAGGTCCTTCGACAAGAGGTTTGAGACAAAATACCATGATCCTGCAAAAATGTCAAGAATGCTTTCGACTTATATTCACCCTCATTGTTAGAACGAAGAACTTGAATCGAGCATTGAAATTGGTTAACAACTTCATTGTAGAAGGACTTGAATATAACAAAAACTTCATGTTTGAATTTCATAAGATAAATCCATATCATGCGAGAATGATCATCAATGAAAGAGACAAAGTATTTGTAACCTAGAACAGAGTCAATAGGCCTAGGGTCCCAAACATCAGAGTGAATCAATTCAAAAGGTTTAGACTTCCTCGTAGTTGAGCTGGGAGGAAACATGGTTCTTTGATGCTTAGAAAACTCACAAGTATCACAACATAATGGTTTGACTGTAGAGATAGAAGGGAAAATAGTCTTAGTCTTGGTAAAAATGCCCTAAACTACAATGCCATTTAGACATGGATTCCCTAAACGACAATGCCATGACTAGCGGGGGTATCATCGAGGAAGTAAATCCCGCCATGTTCATTCCCCCCACCAATCATCCGCCTCATCTGGAGATCTTGAAACACAAAATGAGTAGGAAAAAATGTTATGGAACAATGCAATAATTTAGTAAGAAAACTAATAGACAACAAATTTAATGGGAAGGAAGGAAAATGAAGAAAAGAAGATAGCTGCATAGTAGGAGAAAGGGTAATGGATCCAATCCCAGAGACGGGAGAGTGATTGCCATCAACAATTGTAACAGAACTGACTAGTAGGTTCATAAGATTGGAAAAGATGAAGTTTACCAGTCATGTGAGATGTAGCTTGTTGATGACCCAAGAGGGAGATGAGGACGCATGCAGTGCAATACTTGACTGGGCTAAGCTAGCACTGGAAGAAGAGATTGGGTCACATGACTGGCGGTGCCTGCACTGTATGTTTCTTGAGTCTCGAGAGATGGTAATTGAATCACTTGAAGCCGACACTTCGTGAGACAATGTTGTAGGTTCTTGACGAGATTTCTCAGAAGTATATGGCATCACACCCACCATACAAGCACCTCCCCACAAAGGGCGACCAACGATATCCTAACATCTATCAATGGTATAGTTTGCGCCATTGCAATGAGAGAAAATACGAAAGATCCATCACGACCATGTCCACGACCACTAAAAATGAGGTTACCACGACCGGCTTTGTTAGGGACTCAACCTCTGGATCTACTGCCATTACTAGGAGCATGACTAGAACTTGAAGCCTGAGAAGTAGAGCTCAAAAGGTGATTACCAGGTATGAATGCATATCTATCATCAACATGAGTGATAGGTGTAGTTGAGGACAGGTCAGTAACTCTTTGAACTAGAGAAGAGACAACCAGCGAAGAGGGGAAGGGCTCCATAACTATGATCCGACGACGAGTAATCTGATATTCTGAATTGAATCTAGAGAGAAACCGCATGTTCCAAGTCTCCTCACGTTATCGTCGGATGAGTTCATGATCTTCACTACAATGAGATGGGAGAGGAGATTCTTGTTGAAACTTAGATATGTCCGAAATCAACTTGTACACCCTAGATATATTACGATCTTCAGAATACATGTCTCGGATGGTATCCCATATCTTCTTAGCTGATGTTAAAAACATAACATAATTGCTAATGGTGCTCTCCATACTGTTTAGAAGCCAAGCCATGACTTGGTAATTTTCTTTAGTCCAAGTTCTAAATCCTTCATTAGTTGAATTTGGAGGATCATCTAAGATATAAGAAAGGCACTCCTTTCCTCCCCAAAAAGGCTTGACGGATTGGGCCCATTGCAAGTAATTGTTCCCATTTAACTTGACAATTGTGATCAACAATGTGTGAGAATCAGAAGGACCCATAAGAGCTCTGGTAGAAAGCTTATCTTCCATTCTTGGTCAAAAGAAAAGATGGAGAATGACCAAATATATATATAAACCACAAGAAGAATCCAAATCAGACCAAAATGACAAATACACCCAACTTTTAGTGTATAGCCAACAACCCACACAGTTTGAAAATAAGAACTACATACTAAACCCAAAAACTTAAAGAGGAAGAGTAAGAAACATGCCTAAAGGGGTGCTGGACACCAACCCCCAGCTGAGTTCACACAAAAAAGGGAGAAAAATGGCAAAAATGTCATAATTGTACCCTAATCTTCCCCCAGAATCCTGGAAAAACCATTCCCCATGTAAAAAAAAAAAAAAACCCTCCTGAGGGTATTACAATCAAACCGACCAACCCCCTTTTGATCTTCCTTAGAAAAACTAATCCGGTTGAAAGAAATCTCAGAAAAAATCGAAATGGGCCATATCCGAAAATACCTTGGGGCTTTGAAACTCACCTTAATCTTGCTCAAAACATTCCATAAAAACATCACAATCCATCTAAAATCAAGATCTACCAAACCATACACTTCATTCGCTACATAGTTGTACAAATAGTAGAAGCGTTGATGTCAGCTGTACAGAAGCTAGCGTTAGCAAGATCCGACATCTACGAACAAAAAGGCAAGTTGAATCCAATCTCTGATACCAAGTTGAGTTAGGTTTGACAATAAATCAGTAGGAAGAGTGGAAGGGAAGGTGAAGCAAGAGACAAAAGAGGAAAAGGATGGTTAGGGCAATGGGTTGTGTCACAACATCTACACAACCCTCATATTATTTATAAATATGTACATATGGTGCTCCAGAAGAGCATACAAAACATATATACATGCACTCAAATAAGGATACACTGTTCACGGTTACAAATATATCTCAATAGAGAACACCTCCTGAAGTGGGCTTCCTTCACTCCACATCCAAAAGCATACACACCTCCCTTCTCGCATGGAGAAGGACACTCCCTCTTTGAACTTAGAAGCCACCATAGTGACCGCTTTCCATAATCCTAATGCCCCATATAGAGACCATTCCCTAACCCCCACCCCCTGTCTTGGATCCCATACTTGTTAGCAATTACTTCTCTTGGCATTCTCCCTTCTTCTATGTCGAACCTCCATTGCCCTTTACCTAATAAGGCCAAGTTAATAGAACCCAACACCCTTATACCCACTCCTTTGACAATAGTGCTACGTACCTCTTCCCACTTTAGAGGATGAAATTCTACTTTCCATAATAAATCTTGCCTCAACTTCTCCAGTTTGTCCATAACTGATTTTAGGCACCTGAAAGGAGACAAGTTAAAGGGGCATATTTGGTAAGGTAGCTTTGCTTAACATCAACCGTCCTATTAAAGAAAGGAGACGACTCTTCTAGGGTAAAAGCTTCCTATCAGGTTTTTTTTCTTTTTTTTTAATCACCTTATTCCAAAGGTGCTTTGCCGCTTACCAATAAACGAATAGAGATTGAGGTATGTCGATAGAAAAGAACCCAGAACCCATGCCACACCTAAACACTTAACGCTAGTCTCGACACCCCATCTCTAATCATACGAATACCAAACATCGCTTTTTATTTGTATCTTCAGACCTGGCATCACTTCATAGCACCTCACTATTTTTGTAAATTATCCACCATGACTACATTAGCATCCAAAAAACAAATGGTGCCATCGGCAAACTGGAGATGAGAAATATGAATTCCCCATTGGGCATCCTAAATCCATGAATAAGCCCAACCTCGTGACCATTGTCTATCATTTTTCTTAAGGCTTCCGCGACTGCAACAAACAAGGGGGAAAGTAGGTCACCCTGCCAAATGCCCCTCGATGCCTTAAAGAAACCTTTTGGTGACCCGTTCACCAAGATAGAGAACACGATTATTCAAACACACTCCTGGATCCCGCCCCACCATTTTGATATTGTCTGCTTTGCAGAAGCTCACGGATTTAAAACATGTCACACCAGTGAAGGGAGAGCCTCCACATATAATCACCACAACTCTAGACGGCGCTTTTGATGTGGGACAAGGTTCCACCCCACTGCCTAGCACAGTAGCCTGCTAACCATTGGTAGCTCGCCCAGGTCTTTCTTTTCAAACCCTGCCCACTCAGCGTTCGCCCACATGTGCCACAGTATTGTGTCACAATATCCCCCACCGAGGGCAGAGCCGTCCTCGACTCTGATACCATTTGTAACGACCCTCCCCATCATTGTGATATTGTCCGCTTTGCCGAAGCTCACGGATTTAAAACGCGTCACACCGGTTAAGGGAGAGCCTCCACATATAACCACCACAACTCTAGACGGCGCTTCCGATGTGGGATAAGGTTCCACCCCACTACCTAGCACAGTGGAACTGGTGTGACGCGTTTTAAATCTGTGAGCTTTGGCAAAGCGGACAATATCACAATGGTAGGGTGGGTCGTTACAAATGGTATCAGAGCCGAGGACGGCTCTGCCCTCGGTAGGGGATATTGTGACATAATACTATGGCACATGTAGGTGGACGCTAAGTGGGTGGGGTCTGAAAAGACCTGGGCGAGCTACCAGTGGTTGGCAGGCTACTGTGCTAGGCAGTGGGGTGGAACCTTGTCCCACATCGGAAGCGCCATCTAGAGTTGTGGTGGTCATATGTGGAGGCTCTCCCTTCACCGGTCTGACGCGTTTTAAATCCGTGAGCTTCGGCAAAGTGGACAATATCACAATGGTGGGGCGGGTCGTTACAAATGGTATCAGAGCCGAGGACAGCTCTGCCCTCGGTGGGGGATATTGTGACACAATACTATGGCACATGTGGGCAGACACTGAGTGGGCGGGGTCTAAAAAGAAAGACCTGGGCGAGTTATCAGTGGTTGGCAGACTACTGTGCTAGGCAGTGGGGTGGAACCTTGTCCCACATCGGAAGCGTTGTCTAGAGTTGTGGTGGTTATATGTGGAGGCTCTCCCTTAATTGGTCTGATGCGTTTTAAATCCGTGAGCTTCGGCAAAGCGGACAATATCACAATGGTGGGGTGGGTCATTACACAACCCCTCCATTTTTTCCCATAGCCCACCTTCCCAACATATAGTCAATGAATCCCCAATCGATGTAATCATACACATCGATATTCCGCTTGCATGCTACACCCATCTTACCTTGTGCCTAGAGTCGATGCACTCATGAGCAATATGCAGATTGTCCAAGATCTACCTGCCCCCTACAAATGCACGCAAGTTTTTGGAGCTAACGTTTGTAAGAACCACTTGGAGTTTGATGGCATGGACTTTGGTAAAGTTTTATAAGGATCCCCAATAAGACTAATAGGCCCGAAATCTTTTAAATAGTCCACTCCTTCAACCTTCAGTATTATAGCGATAGACAAAGTCCCTAACTCTGATGACAACTGACTTTTCTCACAAAATTTAGATACAAACTAACCAAGTCACCCCTCACCACATCCCAGAAAACTAGAAAGAGAGCCATAGGATAACCATCTAGACCCGGTGCCTTATCCCATCCCAAAGAGTCTATTGCTTCCTTGATTTCTTCCTTGGAAACTGGTTTTTCAAGGAATCCTCTTCCTCGTCCGACAATTTGAAAGGTAAATTATCCAGCGGAGGGCACTTCCACCTTTCACCTATTGGCACACTCCTATAATACCGCGCAATTATATCACATACCTGGGACTTCTTCTCTTCCCTTTTACAATCCACCACTATGTTGACGATCCTGTTATTCCTCACCCTTGCAGTAGCAATACTATGAAAGAAACACATGTTTTTGTTGCCCTCTTTTAGCCAAACTGCTCTTGAGCGCTCTCTCCACTTGATTTCCTCTTGTTTAAGACGGTTCAAGTAGCATGAGGATAACACACATCACTTTCTTGGCCTCTAATTACTCTTCTCCCCTCCTTCTTAACATCTAAGGCTTGGACGTTTCTTAAGATATTGTCTACCTCAGCTTCTCAATTCCTAGAAACCTCCCTCTTCCATAGATTTGTCCTTCCTTTTAGCATTTTGATCTTCTAACTTTGTTTAAACCCAAGTAATCCCTCAACATCAAAGGACTCCCACCACTTATTCCTTATGTTCGTGAAGCCTCGAACTTCCAACCACTTGAGCTCAAATTTGAAAGGTTTTGGGCTCCAATTCTCCTCTTTTACCTTTAACAAAATTGGACGATGGTTGGAAACTGACCCATAAAGGTCCCACTGTTGAACTAGCGGGTATCTCTCCACCCACTTAGAGAAAACAAAACTTCTATCTAGACACGACATTATGGCTCCCTCCTACCCTTTTGTCCATGTGAATTTGGTGCCTCATCGGAATATCCACCAATTCATTCCTATAATCCAATTTGAAAAATCCTTCATGCTGCAAGTAATGTAGCTACCATTTAACTTCTCATGGGTGACTCTGATCACATTGAAATCTCCCTCTATGCACCACAAAATCGTCTACCTCTCCTTGATGGAGTTGAGTTCTTCCCATAGCAGAGACCTTTGGTCTGCTAACAACAGGGCCCAGAGAATGCCCTAAATAACCATCTAAATCTCAAAAAAGTGTCCCTCAAAGCCAGAGAGACAGAACGAATCACACCACCAATCCTCATTGCCCCACACCTTAGTATTCCTTGTCACCATAATTTCCGCTCACACCTTAGTATTCCTCGCCACCATAATCTCCGCTACAAGTCCAATCTCATCTAAAGTAACCTAGTTCTTATTCTTTACCAACCCCCCTCCCCTAAAAAAAAAAAAAAAAAAAAGACCTGAATCGAGCACCTTCTGATCAAAGGACTACAATTTGGTCTCCTATAAGAGGATTACATGAGCTGTGGCCCTTGGGCATATATCTCTGACTTGGATTCTTTTTTGCTTGCACTTCAGACTATTTACATTTCGTCTATAAGAACCTTCATTGATTAACCGTCCTCGCTCCTATGCATTTCTTCATGCCACTAGCCTTGGCCCTCGAATCATTGTGAATTGGATTTAGTTTAATCCTTACCAAGCTCGAGCTTAGCCCATTATGTGATCCCGAGCCCATGCCTGTTATGGGTCCACCATTCCACATGTAAAGCCAAACCTAATCAAATCTATTAAGGCCTGTTTGATTTTTCAATGCAAGTGTAAATACTTGGTAAATGGGTAATTATGACACTTTCACCTGTTCGGAAATTTTTGGGGATTCCTGCCTTGGAAATTGGTTTAAAAGTACTAGTTAAAATTTTTGGACCTCACGGTGACGTATTTGACATATCTGTTCTGTCCCTCCATTTTACCACAACATTTTGAGACATGAGCCGAAAAATTATGTAGATCCAATACTCAAGTGGCCCACACCAAAAGAAACAAAAGCCCTTAGAAGTTTTTAACGTTAAGTGTTTGATTCACTTTTTTCTGTGGCGTGGTCCACTAAAGCTTTGGATATGCTTCATTTTTTGGCTCATGCCATAAATTCAACTGGCAATAATGGATGAACGGTGTGGATAAGCGAAATGCATCACAGTGGGACCCATAGATATTTTGCAATGTTCTCGGTTTTCGTGTCCAAAAAGTAGGTAGTCAAATCAGGCATGGATGAAAATGTTGTAAATGCACAAGGAAATAATTATTACCTTCCCCTTTGCAGGGTATTTACTAATGTACTCGAAAATCAAGCAAGCCCTTAGAGGGGAGAGAGAGAGAGAGAGAGAGAGAGAGAGAGAGAGAGAGAGAGAGAGAGAGAGAGAGAGAGAGAGAGAGAGAGGAGCAACTCATAGGGCTGGGATGTCTAGCTCTACTTTATTTATAACAATAGGAGAATGGTACAATTACATGTATGCCCTTATTACGAGAAAAAACTGAAGGTAGACAATTGACAAATAAGGAAAGCATAATAATAAAGATAAAATAGGAAAAATGCTAAAACTAAGGGCCATAACACATAAGGCCCAAGTGTATGTACTCATGGGCCCAGTCATAGGCCGATAGGCACATACAACTACACCCCCTCAGGCTAAATGATAGATATCAATTATGCCTAACTTGTCAAGAATACGTCGTCTAGTTGCCACTGTAAGAGCCTATATGAAGATATCCGCCAACTGCTTGGAAGGTAAAACAAATGGAGTGGAAACAACATCCGTAGCAACTTTCTCACGAATAAAGTGGCAATCAACTTCAATATGTTTTGTGTGCTCATGAAAAATAGGATTAGAGGTAATGTGAATAACAACTTTATTGTCACAATACATCGAGACATAAGTCTTCATGGGAATTCAAAAACAAAGGTTTTCAACCACATAAGTTCATATTTCATATTCGCCTTAGTACGATACTCTATATCAACACTGGATTGTACTACAACTAACTGCTTCTTAGTCTTCCAGGTGACTAAATTATCGAAAAAAAGTTCATTAGCCTAACGTAGAGTGACACGATCATCCGGAGAACGTGCCCAATCGACATCAAAATACCCCTCAATATCAAGATTATGGCAATGACTAATGGGTATACCACGCCTTGGGGACGTTTTGATATAGTGTAAGATGCAACAAACGGCTTTAAGATGACTAGAACGGGGATGATACATGAACTGACCAACCAAACTCACTACAGGAGACATATCTGGTCAAGTAATCGTCAAATATATTAATCTTCCAATCAAGCACCGATACATACAAGGATCATCAAGAAAATCCCCATCATCTACCCTAAGCTTCTTATTAACTTTGAATGGAAAATGGGTTTGACACCAAAATTTCCAGTTGAAGGCAACAAATCAAGTAGACTAAGAGACTTCAATTCCATGAAAGTATGTTAATGGTCCCAAATCTTTGACATTATATACCTTACTCAAATATAATTTCAACTCTGATATGTCGTTAATATCATCACCTGTAACAATAATGTCATCTATACACACTCACAATAATAGTCCCCTTCGCATGCCTCGTGACAAACATAGAATGATCAAAATGGATGCGAGTGAAACCAATACGAATTAAGGCTCCACTAGACTTTTCAAACCAGGCGTGAGGAGCTTGCTTCAACCTATATATCGCCTTCTTTAGACGACATATCTTTCTCTTATCCCCCCATTTGAACAAATTTAGGAGGAAGCATACAGATCTCCTCGGTCAAATCACCATTCAAAAATGTATTCTTAACATCCAACTGATGCAAGGGCTAATTCAAATTGGTAGTAAGACAAATAATCACCCGAACAAAGTTTATCATAACAACAGGAGCATATGTCAGAATAATCCTCATCAAAGGTTTGTATAAAACCTTTAGGTACAAGGCGGGCTTTATGATGAGCCATACTTCCATCGGGATTGTACTCGAGAACATACACTCATCGACAACCCGCATGATTTTTCCCAATTTTTAACTTAGTCATCTCCCATATATAATTCTTTTCAAGAGCCGCCATCTCATCCTCCACAACTCAGTGCTATAGAGTAGAAATTAGTCTCCTCAAGGTATTTAAGAATTGTGGAGGAAGAACACTCAATAATTGAAACAATGGATTGATGTTTGGGGGACAAGGAATGATAGGAAACAAATATATGAATAAGATGAGAGATACATTGTCTTTTTGTTTTTTCTGATAGCAAGAGATCTAAGGTAGGTTTTAAATAAGGATAATCATAAATAGATAGTCGAGTAGGAACACTCTCAGTACCTATGGCTGAAAGAGCATGCTTCGTGGTGTCTTGAGAAGAACCGTGTTTACGAACATTCCTTTGTTCATATACTTTCAATTTTACTAAGTGGGATCAGTAACAACTTTATTTCTAGCATTGTCAGGTTTAGAAGGCATAGACATTATTTGATTAGACTAAAGAACATGAACAAGAAGAACCATAGGATGTGTCTCCCCCTTTCTATAAAAAAAAAGTACCGAGCATCTTCCATAAATTTAACATCCATAGAGACAACGCTTTTTAGTAAGAGGATCAAGACATTTATGCCCATTTAATGAAGACTAATATCTTAAGAAAATGCATTTGGCAACTCTATTTGACAAATTGTTTATAAGGATTAATGTTATGGACATAAAATACACACCAAAGACACATAGGGCAACGTCAGAGATTGGATAAAAGTCTAAAATTACTGAATGGAAGACTTTCTGGTAAGAATGTTTAGTGGGAAGATGATTGATCAGATAGCAAGATGTAAGAACAACATATGATAAAAAAGATTTAGGAACAGACATTCCAACAAGCAGAGCCAGGGTGACTTCTAAAATATGTCTATTCTTCCTTTTAGCCATGCCATTTTGGTGTGGGATATATGCACATGTGGTCCGAGAGTTAATACTATATTCTTAAAGATAAGATATCATAGTATGAGAAATGTATTCTCTTGCATTATCTATACGAAGAGTACTAATACTCACATTAAATTGATTTTTAACCTAACTACAAAATACTATAAAAATAGGCTGATCTCATCTCTAGATGTCATTAAATAAATCTATGTCATACGAGATGCATCATCAATAAATGAAAGAAACTTAAATCCATTAGAAAGAATAGCAACTGGCCCCAAATATCTGAATGAACAGGAGAAAATTCTATTGGAATGTTTATGCACATGCAAATAGATAGACTTAGTGTTTGGCTAAATGATAAGCCTCACACTTTAAATTTTTAACGTCACTAGACTAGATTGACGTTGCTAGACTACAATACTCAATGTTCGGAGTATCCCTGATATTATCCCCATCCCTAACTCAGCGAAAATGATAACATTGGTAGTGATACAAATAACATTGGTAGTCTGAAATTTCATGTATCGGCAATGTATCACTAAGCATCGCTATTGTATTGATATGGCCAATATCTTTTACTCTGTAAATTTCAGGTGTCGCTTGTATCGCCAATGTATCGATATCACCAAAAATCTGTTTATTAAAAAAAAAAAAAATTTCCATTTCAAAATTTTTATGGGTGCGTGGTTGTATCATGTATGCAATGTTTAAATTGTTGATGATAATATCGATCATATCGGAATATTATTGTTATCATAACATGAGCGATATCGAGACCACAATCTTTCATTTCCTTTCCAATTGTCAACAATTTCTTGGCGAAATATTGTGTGTTGTCAATATTTTGAAATATCGATGGATGTTTGGTTGGAAGGTTTGATTGTTGGATGGATGGTTGAATGGATAGATGGGATGGCTGTATGGATAGTGGGATGGTTGGACTGGTTTCTTACGACAACACATGCTTTTAGGCTCCCCTTTAAATGGAAACTTGTTATGTATGCATTCTTTTTCAAAATTTTGATTCCTAAATATGCAAATATATGTATTTTAGCATCTCCTGAAGTTTCATTGAAAAATTCCACCATGTTCCTCATGTTTCCCTGATGTTTCCTCGTATTCCTGGTTATCGGCGATATCGATATTATTTCTGTATTTCCGGTCAGCCCCATCTAACCATTACCCACAAGGGACCGACACAATAAACATTAAAGCTTGGATTTTCTGGCCAGCCTGGCCAGCAGATCTGATGGTCAAGCCTGAGCTTGTCTCATGTCAGGGCCAGGACTGAAAGCCCAATGGGCAGGCGTTGTCATTTTACGATCCTATTTTTCTGTCATCCATTTGTTAGGTCATGATTGGATTGACATTTTATCATATTCTATCCTAGGATAGGGTTCGATTGGCCCTTTTTTTTTTTGGGGGGGGGGGGGGGGGGGTTTAAAGGTAAGCTGGGGCTTGAACTTGAGATGTCAATGTCGAGACAGGGACTGCCTACCATTGAAATATGAGGCTAAACTGAAACTGGCCAAGTTTTCTTTAGACTAGGGGAAAATTGGGAGAAACTTTGACAGTTTTATGAGCAAATGAATTGTATAATTTCAACTTTGCTTCTATTATTTTTTCTTGGATTCCATATCTCAAGGACAGGAAAGTTCCCTCAAAATCTGAAGTCATCCTGGAAACCTTTTATTTTAATTTGACTGAATAAAATTTATAATCAGCCTTAAAATAAGATACTCATTGTACAGTATGAAGTTTGTACCTTTCATGTGATTAATCAAGAGACAACATAAGATTCCCAAGGGCATGTTTGGGTCCCACAGGAAAACGTGTTTAATGTGCTTTTTTTTTTTTTTTTACAGGTGCTGACAGATGGCGTCAGTGCCTGTCAGAAGTGTACCTATGTTGGGGAATTCGGGCAAGGCTGGCCCAACTGGTGAGCCAATGTCCCCATAATTCTAGGGAAGGCCATTTTCCTGATGATCACTCCGATCTAGAACACATGGTACACATTTGCATATGTGTGAGAACACTTGGCAGTTCACTTAAACAAATGCAGCAGGGTGTTGCAGATTTAAAAGTAAATGTAATATGGGTGGCACCCAACAAGGCTATTAAGTTGATTTTCTCCTTATTATTATTTTCATCCAAATAACAATATATTTAACAATATATTCATCTTTTGTTGGTTAGAGACATCGGTAACTACTAATTTATTGAATTTCATTATTACGTTTAGCTGCATAGATATCTGCTTCTGTATCTTCCCAATTTGTTGATAAGCCTTAGATGATGATGATGATATCCAACCCTCAAATAATGGCAGATACTCAGTTGAAAATGTCCCTCTTTATGATTCCGAGGAGGATGAGCAAACGTCAAAGCTCCTCAAGACCACAAGCTTCTCAAAAACTCTAGCTGATGCTGAAGGAAAGCATGATCATTTAATGAGATTGGATGATGGTTTAGCAACTGAGCATTGTTCTCATCTGGAGCCAATTGTTGTAGAACCCCTCAATTCAATTCTGATGGAAGATGTGGTAATGGATGAGGTGAAAACTGAAGTTAATGAAGATAAAAAAATGTACTCACAAGATGCTCATAAATTTTCACATAAAAATGCAATGATATCTCGTATCCGAAGTAATAGTGCTTGCCGGAACTATTACATACAAACAAGCCCTTTGTCAAAGAAGAGCTCACCACACTACTCTAGTGGAAGATCAAAACATAATGCCCCAAAGCAATTTGATGCAAAACTTTTTGGTCAACGACTCGCATCAAAGGAAGCACTAGAAGAGGTTCTAGCTTATGAGGTACTAACTACTCTCTGTAGCTGTTTAAGTTTTCATTGTTGTTTCATGTTTTTGAAGTTCACTGTGGCATTTACGTGTCAGTGCATAACCCTTCGCTATCAAAGGTGGTTTAAATTTTGATTGCCAGACAACATAATTTGCAACAAACATTTGATATATCATAGATTGGAGAAAACTAAGTAGATTTACAACTGTTTGAAGCCTTCAAGGTTGTCGGTTCTATTAAAAATGTGTGTGTTTGCTTGTGGTTTGTTGACTTTGATGTTATGTCGCCCGCTCCTTAGATGAGCTGGTGGAGACAGTGTAGCATGTGTGAGTGATCCAGGATTCAATCCCTGGTAGTGTTACCTTAAAGAAGGGAAAAAAAAAAAGAGACTATGCTATCAAAGTGTGTGCTGGGATTCTTGGTATTTCTTGTTTTGGTTCATGTAGTTTTGGAATATCAAAGGGTTTACAGAATCTTAGAGCGGTTTGGGCATTTACTGGTTTGTCTGGTTTTGGGTTTAGTTGCTTGTGACAGGAATGAGACATCTATTAGGCTTTATTTTGGTTGTGCATATGAATTTGATATGGTTTGGTCCATGCATATTGGTTAATGTGTGCATAACTCTCCTTCCCTAGGTTTTTCTCTAGTTTATTGGTTCTGATTGGATTTCAAATTTCAAATTTATTACAAGGTCTTTGTATATCCATGTAGGTGCATGTCATCTTGTATTTATTTCATTCAAATAGCGCTCTGTAACTCCGACCATCTCATTCAACAAAAGTTGTTTGGGGACTTTTGGGAATGATGAATACTATGGACAAGAGAATGGTCTGTGAAACTTGGAGCAAAATTGGATGTGGAAATCATTTTCCCAATCAATGTTATTCCATGGAAAATGCCCATTTTCATTTTCCAGATTTAAACCTGTTAAATTATTCTCCACAGAAAGCCATGAAAAACAGGAGGCTGTTTAATCCTCCTTTCCTCGCTCCACCACTTAAGTGATGATCAAATTCCTCTCGCACAATGGCAGTACATGATGTACTTTAAATCTTCCTTCCTCTCTCCTTCATCGAAGAAGTTATCTTGTTTATTTATTATTTATTTTTGTTTTTAAGTATTGATTTCATTATCATGGATGTGAATGGTCTGAGTGCAGGTGGTCTGAGTGTAGGTGTGCATGGAACCAAGGTTTTCCGTATTTGTTACAATACAGTCGCAAAGATCAATACGTATAGGTAACAACCATGACCGTTACACGATACAGGGGTGAAACGGGGGCAGTTGGTTTTTTGGGACTGTATTGGCTGTTATGAAGGCTGTAACGGCCATTCCAGAACATAAGGACTGTTACCTGTAACGGTCGAAAAACAACTTTTTTCTATTTAAATCCATTTTTCTCCTCATGTTTCTACTTTTTTCATTCCAAAAACTTTTCTAAATTATTCTACTGCAGATTTTGACTACTCCTACCATAGTTTTGAGGATTAAAACCATATATTGAAACAATTTGGGCAAATAAAAGCTCCAAGGGCCATTTTTTTTTTCAAAAAATTAAATAAGTGGTATTTATGCCTTTCTGTTTCTCGATTTTGAGTTCTAATGCTTGATTGTGATGTGTAAATATTAGAGACACATAACCATGTTCATAAATTCACCAAACAACCAAAGACAACACTCTTAACGAAGAGTGGACTATTCCGCTACCATAAATATGTTCAAAGCAAAAAATGAATGCATATTTGGAATATTTACATTGTTATAGATTTTCTAAATATTTTTCAAAATTTTTTGGGCAAATTTTTTTTTTCCAACAGTTATTACGAGGGTCGTAACAATCGTTACACCCCCTGTATCGGCTGATACCCATATTGGTAACAATGGTGATCGTTGTGGCCACCGTTACCGATATAGAATACTTTGTATGGAACCCTAAGTGCGGTATGCATTGAGGTGTCAGTGCTAGTGGGGACGGAGTTTCAATTTCCTTTTTATTGAATGGAGGTGTGGGGGGAGTTCATTTTTTATTGAATCTGTGAATATGTGCCTCCTCTTTTTTTTTTTCCTAATTAAATCATGTATTGAGTAGAGTCGTGAATGGATGTGTGCATGGACCACAAGGAGATGTGGATAGAGTTTTGATTTTTGTTTTTAATTTTCGAATTGATGTTTAAATATCTTTTGAGGTTTTTCTTAATTTAATCATGCATTGAATGGAGGAGAATACGTGTGTGCATGGAGATGTCAATGGGCTTGGATGGAGTTTTTTTTTTTTTTTTTTCAAGTTTCAATTAAGTCTTGTATTTAATGAAGGTGGAATGGGTGTGTGTGGAGGTGTAATAGAGTTTCTTTCCTTTTCTGGGTTGAAATCTGGCTTTTTCGTTCTGTTTTTTAATCATGTATTGAATGGAGGTGTGAATAGGCATGTGCATGGAGCTATAGTTGAGTTACCAATGGAGGGGTCAATGGTGTCAATTTTTCTTCTCGGATTTGGTATGTAATTTTTTTTCCTTATATAATTAACTTGTGTATTGAGCCATTTTTTGAGGGGTCCTTCAATGCGTGGTGGCATCCATCAACTTGTGCTATTGCCAACCAACTAATAAATTGAGGTTTGGCACAATATCATTGCCAACCAACTAATAAATTGATGACTTCTAACACATGTTAGACACAACGGGACCCACCATTTATCTACAACGGACCTACCATTAGTAAATCCAGACCATTGCATTCGTAGATGCAACCTGTGATGGTGTAGAGATTTGAAATTATTCATTATAGTAAGATCATAACTATCCAATATCTAGCCTCATTTGTGGGATATTTTGTTTCTTTTTTTTTTTTCCTTTTTTTTTATAAAAATTTAAAATTTTTGGAAAATGAGTGTCTGTATTGAATGATACGCAAACAATATAAAACAAAATCAAACTTATTTTCCGTGGAGAGTTGCACTTGTAACCAAGTACCCAGGATATTTTTGGCTTCCCAAATTTCCTTTTCTCTATAGGCTTGCACCAGGGGTCGGCACTGAGCCCATACCATTTCACATTGGTTATGGATAAGTTAACGAGGTGTTTGCAGGAAGAGATCCCTTGTTGTATGTTGTTTGTATACGATATAGTTTTGATTGGCAAGACGAGGGTGGGTGTAAACACAGATTTATGCAGAGGTGCTTTAAAGTCTAAAGGATTTGAAATTGGTCAGACCAAAACAAAGTATAGGAGTGTGATTGTAGTAACAATAGGAGTGGGAAAGAGGAATTAGTAAAGATAGTTGATTAAGAAGTTTCCCAAAATGACCACTTCCAATATGTTCGGTTGATAATTCATGAGAGTGGAGATATTGAGATGGATGTTTTCCACATAATTCAAGCAACATGGAAGAAATGGAGATGTGCCTCTAGAGTTTTATATGATCATCGTGTACCACCTGAAAGGGAAACTTTATAGGATGGCTATAAGACCAGCGATGGTTTATGGGATAGAATCTTGGGCAATTAAGGTACGACATGTCCATAGGATGAGTATAGCAAACATGAGGATGTTGAGATGGATGAGTGGCATGGCAAGGAAGGATAGAATTAGAGATAAATGCATTCGAGGGAATTTAGTAGCATCAATAGGTAACAAGATGAGGGAACAAAGATCAAGAACCGTGCTAGTTAGAAGAATGAGTTCATACAAGTTGAAGGCTCTAAAAGGGCAAGGGGACAGCCCAAAGGACATGAACAGACGTAGTAAGTAAAGACTTGATGATCAATGGTCTAATTGAAGTTACGACCCTTGATACAGTGTAGAATGATGGAAAAAGATTTTTGTAGCCAACCCAAGTTACTTGGGATAATGTTTAGATGATGCAAATGATGAATTTTCCTTTTCTACAATATTCCCAGGAAATGAGAATATGTCATCTTTTTGAACTCCACATTCCTGAATAAGCCCTTATGTACATCACTCTTGGTGGAATTTTGTTTGAAGACGCACCAAAGAGAAGGAAGATGAACAAGGTTCGAGCATGGTGCTTTGGACATGTATTTGAACAAGGGTGCCTTATTGTTTCATCTTGGTGAGCTAGTTTGCAGTGTGACTTATTGTTGTGTCTGGGGCACATCAAAGGCTATGGCTTTCATTTTATTTTTTTTTCTAACACATTGGTTTGAACTTGAAGGTTTTTGTATTCTCGAAGTCCTTGATTTGGTGCTGAAATTGGTCAGATTTCCAATGTTTTGATGGTACCAAATATTATCAGTCTTGTGATCAATGCTAGTGTTTCTGAAATTGCGCTAGCTTTATTCATTGATCTTTAAGTGTCTTGGATTGCATGGGTTTCCCTTGAAACATCCTTGTCCCAAGTGTTTTTACTATGTCGGCAAGCTTAAGACCATATGTCACGCCTCAATAGAATCTGATAAGTGTGCATAAATATGACTATGTACAAACACTTGGTTAAAGCTTCTATTTCAGAGTAAAATCCAAACAATTCTGTGGGTTGGATCATTGTCAACAGCTGCATACCTAATCAATTGTTTGCTTATTATTCTTGAAAAACGATCACCCTACAAGCTAGTGTTTGGGACTATGCCAATGATTGTCATCCTTCATGTTTTTGTTGTGTATGATAGCTAGTGCAACTTCCAGTGTATCTCCTAGGTTTGCTCACAATTAATTGTGTCCATGGGATACAGTTCCGCTCACAAGGTCACATGGCTACATTAAATTTTTGATGTCTCATCATGTTGTTTTTGAAGAGACATCATTTCCATATGTAGACATATCCATTGCCAAGGTCACACCCCCATCTATTGGTGTATTCCCATTCCACCACTATTGCCAACCCATAACATCACCTCTTCAAATCTACACATGGCATCTCATCAATTCGTCCATTCTTCTATATCAAATTCATCCACCACAACGATACCCCAGTCACCTACTTCCTCAATAGAGGTGATGTCTCTTTGTATGATGACTTCATGCTCCAAGGTTCACACACAAGCAGCCAGTGCACCCAAACTGATGAGCATCAAGCTCATCTAGCATCCACCAATGCTTTTTTAAATTCATCAACCATTCCAAATCTTTAAAAAAAAAGACCCCAAATGCTTTAGAATGATGGAATCAACGTCAACATAATCATTGTCCTCATAATCATAGCCTTCTAACTTGCTATCAGGGGACAACTTTACAAATCATTTTTTTTGAGGAAAAAAAAAAGAAAAAAAAGAAAGGGAAAATCCTAATTAGTGAAAAATCCTTTTTTATCCCCTTTCATGTTCTTAACCCAAGTCCTTTTAGGTCTTCTTCTCATCCTCGTTTAAATTCTTTCAACCCTAAATCAAAGTTCCCTTCAAGGTGTTCTAAAACGGTTACGTAATGGCCGTTACATCAACATTACAAATTATGAGGTCAGAATGGTTGTAATGGCCCATAATGGCACCATAAGTCCTATAACGGCCGTAATGGCCCCGTAACTGGCAAAATATGTTTTCTTTTTTCACGAAAAAAATAAAGAAAAAGAAAAATCCATTACAATTGTTATAGCTCATATCATAACGGTAATGGTGGTGTCTGTTGTAGCCACCATTATTATAATGGAATACTTTGGTTCCCTTCCTTACCATGGATGTGAAGGCCATCTCTAGCTTTCTTAACACATGACCAAACCTTCTCAATTGACTCTCTAACATCTTTCTTAAATTCACACTTCTATGTTTCTTTGAGTATCCTCATTCTTAATTCTGTTCATGACCTACCACATGTTCATTTGGACGTCGTAATCTCTACACTGGGGGATTGTCAGCGGGTGGGGTCGGGGCCAAGTCAGGTCACAACTAGCTAAGCTCTACCTAATGCCTAGTTTCAAAGATTGAATGTTTGTCTTTTTCACCTTTTATGTTCTAAATTTAATACATGTGAGAGGCCAAAACCAATTACCCTATAGGCCTAACAGGCCAAGCCCAAGGTTAACCCGTGGACTTAGTGCTCCAAACCATGGGAAATCATTGGATTGGGCACTCTAGGAATCCCAGTCCCCACACTTGTCTGCAACTTTTGTATTTCATTCACGTTCCTAGTTAGTTCTGCAATAATTCCTCACATAGCATAGCTTGTTTAACAAGTGTCTTATAAAGTGATTGATGAAGAATATGATGCTTTTATTCATAATCAAACATGGTAGTTATTTCCCAACACTTCCCGTATGAACAATATTGATCTTACGATCAAGCAAAGGGCATGATCAGGAGGCTCTGTTGAACGTCAAAAAGCTCGACTAGCTGCTGGGGCATCAATTAGTGGTATGTGACTTTGATAAATTTTCAAACCAATCTTCAAACTAGTTACCATTCACACTATTCTTTCCCTGGCCATCACCCACAATTGACTTGTAAGACATTTGGATGTCAAAAATGTCTTTTTCATGTTTTCTTGTCTAACGAAGTCATTGACCACTGTGGTTTAAGATACCACTTGACCAAATCTTGTTTGTTGGCTATGGAAATCCATCTATGGATTCAAATACGCTCCATGTGCTTGGTTCACCCACTTTAGCACATTCCTCCAAATTTGGTTCTTGAAATTAGGCTGATTCATCTGTGTACCGACTTTATGCTTCTCTGACCAATTCCACTGCTACGACATTATACTCATGTGTGAAGTCTTTGATTATGTATCTTTCATCTCGAACTTGCCTCTCAATTTGACATGAAGGACTTGCTCCTTTGCATTGCTTTTGTGTATGGAAGCTATTCATGGTTCTCGTGGCATATTTCTATCTCAATTGTGAACACTTTGCATCTTCTATTAATATTTAGAATGATAGATGTTAAGCCTATCTTTGCACCTGTTGGATTGGCCCTTTGTCATTGCCCCCTGATGATTTGTATCCCGATCTTTCTCATTATTATCTATCATAGGCACTTTATAATGTACTCCCACATTATCAAATCCATTATATGTTGTTGCCTGTTGTCCAATGAACTCTTTGCTATTTGAAGGGCACCGTTTGTCATGGATGTTGCATTCACTCTTGCCACCTTTGTTATTGTTGTTACATATAGTGATGCTAACTAGATTGGAAATCTTTATGATCAACAATCACCACTAGATAGTGATGTAGGATGATGGAAACTACCCTAGGATGCATGATGAGAGATCAATTTACACATTAATTTCAGCGATCAACATGTAAAATCAAACATAATCACATAATATATTCGAAAATTCAGATTTATAACACGAAGGTCCTAGGTTATCACATATATGGTGTATGAAAATATAAAATAATTTAACAGTGGCCCACTTGGAAGTAGGGACTTCAAATCTAGCGTGGGTAGTGCAACAACCACGTGGATAGACAAAGATGAAGCAAAATTTTGGTCTGGGGAAAGTTTCACAAAAATTCAGATTTTCATTAGGGTTTTGTATTCATGGATGGAGATTTAGGAATGAGATTTTTAGGGATTCAAAGGATCTACGAATTAGGGAGTTTTGAAGGAAAATCAAAGAGGGAAAACCCCAAATGGGGGGCCCACACGTGTCTTTGTAAAGGAGAAGAAAGAGAGGGAGAATTTAGTGGGGTTTTGATGGGCTAGAAGGTTGTAATGGAAGGGGAAAGAGGAAGACGAGAAGAAGAATACCTTTTGAAGAAGAGAGAGGAAAGATGTACCTTGGGGAATTCACCACCAAACAAGCTTCTACCCTTCCACAATTCAATATTTCAATTGGAAGGGAGGGTTTCTTACAAACCTTAAAACATAAAGAGGAAAATTCCTTCACACAAGCTAGCACTCTTTTTTCTTTCTTTTCAATAACACCACTAGGGTTGGACCTCCACCTCCTATGCTTTTATAATTAAAAATTCGAAATATCCACTCACTCAAGTGAAATGGCCCATCATCCAAAATAAGAAAACTAAAATATTTATTATCAATCTCAATCATCAAATAAATCCTAAAAATAATATATATATATATATATATATATATATATATATATATATATTTATATATATATATATATAAGAACATAAACAAAGCAGGATTAGAGTCTAAAGGGCCCATATCTAGAAATTCTGGTGGCCTGATGGCCTGATCGACAAGATTCAACAGTCAGATCAACACGAAATAAAAATCTTATGACTAAAATGGTCTCCTAAGCAGCCCACATGCATCATGGTGTCTTCCTGATTCACGTCCAATGCATGTGGGGTCTTCAAAATGGCCCGGCAGGCCTCATCCAGAACTTGTCTCCTATCTACAAAGAAAGTTGCGTTGATGTGGGTGGTCATCTCTATCATTGGTACACCCGAGTAGGTCTTCTGAGGTCCCCATCAATTCTCTCTGGCTGAGAAGACTTCACCGTTAGCGAAATAAAATTGTGATAACGCTCGAGGTCAGGATCAATGCGCCGGAGCTCTACCTCTATAATTCAAGTATTGTCTGACTCTGAATAGTCACTCGTACAATCAATCCTTTGTCTTGAAGGCTGTTTTCCACTCATCATATGGGTGAATATGGATCTGGTGATACCCACTCTTGAGGTCTATTTTAGAGAAAATTGTGTCGTTGGCCATCATGTCCAACATATTATCAAGACGCAGTATCAAAAACCGGTATTTAACGGTAATCTTGTTGATGGTCCTGCTATCCACACACATACATCACATGTCGTCCTTCTTGGGTGTTAAAAGGGCGGGCACGGCACATGGATTCATGCTTTCCTGAATGAACTCTTTTCTAAGAAGCTCATCAACTTGCTTCTTGAGTTCCACATGCTCTGTGGGGTTCGTTCTGTAATGAGGAAGGTTTGAGAGAGTTAGCCCAGGGACAAAATCAATGGCATGTTAGATGTCGTTCATAGGTGGAAGCTCATCCGGGAGGTCGTCAGGAAAGACATCAATGAACTCATTCATCACCAAAATCACCACACTAGGAAACTCTACACCGACCTAGGGGGTAGCCCCTCTAGTCACAAGGGCATACACCTTTGAATCCTCCCTAGTCTCTCTTTCAAATTCTTTTGCATTAATGAGATGAAGAGACTTAGGTTTGGGCTTCCTCGAAGTTCCAAGATCACCCTACTTGGTGATCTCCTTCTTTCTCGGTGTGCTCTTAGGCGGAAGAGTACCAATGTTTAAAATATCGATGATATAGGCCGATATATCTCACGATATATCTTGTATCCCACCTGTGCGATACAAAATGCACATGGAGTGTCGTATATCTCACATGTTTAATCTAGTGAGCATTTTCAATTTCTAATCCTTACTTTTTTTCTTTTCTTTTTTTTTTTTTAATTGAAATTATGTTAAGTCAATGTCAAATGGTTATAAATCCATTGGTTCTTCATGTTTTGCATGAAAAATCATAGAGTTAAAGCTTTGATTTCAATATCCATTGGTTCTTCATGTTCTCTATATTTTTTTCCGAAATTTTCCCTCAACCAGCTATTAATTGAGACTAATTTCTAAATATTTAGGAGTATTTGATGAAATGATCATCACATACACTCTAATTTCGAAATTTGAGTGTAGGTGGTCTGATTTGGGAAAGATAGGGGAAATTTCAAAATGTTCTCAAATTTTCCCAAATTTCTTGCAATGTTGCACTCCAAACATGAAATCAAGCATGTATGAGGGCTGTTCTATTGATTTGTTAAGTCCTTGTCAATTTTCAGAAAATAAAAATCATTTTTTAATTATAAATCATTAAAATATTTATTTTTTTTTCAAAATTTTACTTCAACCAGTTGTCAATTGAGACTAATTTCCAAGTATTTAGGAGTGTTTGATGAAATGATTACATAAAATCTAAATGTTATGCATTCAATTTGAATATAGTTGCATTAGTTATGTTCAACAGCGCATAACTTAGGACCCTATATAAAGGAAACCTATTATGTGCACTTCTTTTTTAGGATATTATGATTTAAAAGTGTATATTGAGGTCTTTTTTAACAATCCTTGAAGTTCCATTGAAGAATTCAACCATTTCCCCAATGTTTCCCCTTATTTCCCAAAAAGTCGGATACAAACGATAAATCCCATGCGATAACTAATACATATCTGTATCCCAAAGATGCGATACATAATGCGATACCGATATTTCAAACAGTGAAGAGGACTTAATCTAATTTTCTTGCCCTCAAACATGAATGTACAAATATTCTAGCGACCACAACGAATCCCTATACGACTCAAACTAGATGGGAATACAACATCGATGTGAGACCAGAATGGAGGACTCATCAACCCACAACGCTCGGTATAGCTGAGGGTGAGACTCGGCTTTCAAGCCCAGTCTCGACTCACACTGCTAGTAGAGACTTGACACAACTGCCATTATCGACGCTCACTTTACAATTCTTTTCTTCACACTCGGTATAAGTGTAAAAGATCGTGTTCCTATGCCAATCATCATTTTCTTTAGATTGGGCAAAGGAGCATTTGACTACTGCGAGAGTGTGGGTCTCCCTGATCATTAAACTCCTCATCACTAGCACCAATATCAAGCTCATGTTCCTCTATATCGCAACTGTCCTCGTCATCCTCACCTATTTCATATATCATAAGAGCTTTACCTCTTTCTTTGTTTGG
Source organism: Magnolia kwangsiensis (assembly GCA_037074715.1). Taxonomy (NCBI): domain Eukaryota; kingdom Viridiplantae; phylum Streptophyta; class Magnoliopsida; order Magnoliales; family Magnoliaceae; genus Magnolia; species Magnolia kwangsiensis. The sequence continues at coordinate 35,019,494 of CM073587.1, read as the reverse complement.
GCATTCCTTTAGGAGGTGATTATAACCATTGCAATGGAAACACTGCATGTTCTCACTTCCCTTCAAACTAGTGCCGACTAGACCCTTACCTTTAACATCTCTGTTATAGGTAGGAGCACCAGTTGAGGCTTTGGTCTAGCTCCTAAGGTTAGGTTTGGTTCCCTGAGGAGTAAACCTGCCACTGGAATCACGAGACCTAAACCGCTTCATGATCGGTTGCATTAGGTATTGCTCAAGCTCCTCTACCCTAGAAGAAGTGATGATGGTTACCCTTGTGTTGAGAAAATGTTTCAATATTCAAGACAGAGACCTCGCCTCATCAATGGCACGGTAGATGATCCCTCCCATCTCATCAATTATGAAGAAGCCATCTCTGATGAGCAATTTCATTGGGCCAAAGACATCCTCGAGAGAGTTGGGGGTTTGGTGGGCCTATCTTTTAGAGTCAGTGATGAAGATGTAGTAGATTTTTCCATTTTGTTTGATCTAGAGGTGCTCTATGTCATCAAGAAATGCAAGCAATAAGGCCCAAAAAGAATCCTAAGCAATGGAGAGAGTTACTTAGTCTCACATGTTCTATTAACTACAATGTAGCGAGTAAAGCAAGTGGGGGGAAGAGAGTGTGTTCGGGTAAAGCTGGTCTCCAATGATTATTCTCTCTTGGAACGTTCGAGGATTGGGTTGCAAGGTCTCAACTATTTCTTTGGATCTCTCTCTCTCTCTCTCTTTGTTCTATTTTGTGGAATTTCTTCATGCAATTTTCTTACGAAAAATCTTCTGAAGATTGCATGACTCTGTGTATGAGGAATTTCATTGTCTAGGTGAATCGGCATGAGATGGTTGATCTTCCCCTGGTTGGGGCCAGGTACACTTGGTCAAATGGGCAAGCTAACGCATGTCTGTCTTGGTTGGGCAGATTCTTGGTGGCAGTAGACTTCTTAGAAAAGTTTCTTTATGCCTGTTAGTGTGGTTTACTAAGAGAAGTGGCATATCATCATCCCATTATGCTTGAAATAGATGGTGATATTTGGGGCCCTAGACCCTTCATATTTGAATTCTCTTGGCTGGAAATAGTTTGTTTTGAGCAGTTGGTTGTTGACTGGTGGACATCTTTTTCTGTTGAAGGATACGCTGGGTTTAGGCTAAGTAGAAAGCTCAAGATGTTGGAAGATAAAACTAAATTGTGGAAGGTTTTGGGGGCTAAGGATGCAGAATATGACAAATTGGCAAATGAAATTCATTATCTGGATCTCTTAGAGGAAGATGGTAGTTTGTCGGCTGAAGGTAGGGCAAAGAGGGAAGATCTTCAATCGTTTGTGGCAAACTGATCTAAAGAAGAAGAGGTCAAATGGCACTAGAGATCGAGAGTCATTTGGTTAAAAGAGGAGGATAAGAACACTAAATATTTTCACAGTATCGTAAGTGCTCGTATGCTTGGAAATAAGATATCAAATAAGAACACTAAATATTTTCACAACATGGTGGTGGATGGGTCCAAATCTTCTTATAAGAATCAAATTTGTGATTTTATAGGCAAATTTTATGACAGCCTATTATTAGCTGACCGATGGAATAGATCGCGGATAGATCTTTTGAGTTCTCTAAGTTTTCAAGTGAAAATGCTTCATTTCTTGAAAGTCTGATTTTAGAGGATGAGGTAAAAGAAACTTTATTTTCTTCGTGCGGGGAGAAGGAGTCGAGTCTAGATGGCTTCATATTGTTATTCTTTCAAAAATTCTAGCAAGTGGTTAAGATGGATTTTTCGGACTTCATAGTGGACTTTTCGTAGTAGAGCCTCCTATCTAGAGAGCTTAGGGCTACTTTCATTGCTTTAATCCCTTAGGTGGAGGGAGTGAATCATCCTAAGGATTTTAGACCGATCAACTTTATAGTGGGTCCTTATAAAAATTTGGCCAAGATTCTTGTTAACAAGTTCAGAAAGGTTTTTTTTAAGCTCATTTTTTACAATTAGGGTGTGTTCATTGCAGGAACACAAATTTTCGATTTTGCGCTTATAGCACCCCTCACATTGCCCTTGATTCTGAAACAAAGTACACAATTGGCATAATTCAAAATAGCTCAATAATAATTTTGACAGCATTTTAGCATGTATAGCATCCGTCGCAATGATAGAAGAGTAGTGTGGATTTGAAACCCTTGCTGCACGCCTATATGCTCGAGGCATGCGCACGAAAGAATGAATTCTTGACGAATTTGCAGATCGCATAACATATGGACCACCAGGGACCCCTGTTGCATGGTTGTGCAAACAGGCCTTATTGCGCATTAAAAGGCCTTTCTTCCGCATACTTGAATGTCCTTCTTTCCTCCCGTGCTGCATCCTGTGAGATACTTGAATACAACAACTCTTAGCTCTGAAGACTCTTGAGTATTCCTCTGATCTCTCTGATGCTCTTTTCTCTCTGGTGTGTTAAATGAGACGAAGGGGTATTTATAGGCCTCCACATATGTGAACTATCCAATCCGCGCAACTAAGAGCTTTTGCACGGTTGCACAACATATCCCTGTTGTGCAGTCGCGCAATAGGCTGTTGTGCGAGTCTAGACAAGCTGCCCTTTGCCAGTCATCCAACAATCCTCTTTCAGTTGTGTTGCCGCACAACAGGGCAATCTTGTGCAAATCCTCATTTTATTTATTATTTATTTATTATTATTATTTTTTTTGTACACTCAAACAGATGCCCCCTCGATCCTCCTTTGATTTTGTTGTGAAAGGAAAAGGGGATTGAACCCTTGTCCAGGCAAAAGTCCTTATTTCACTTGTTGCGCGACTGCGCAAACTATTGCGCAATCAGGTCCACGTGATAGCTCATTCGATCTTTCTATCTATATAAGTCCAGCTCTCTTTCACTCAACTCACTTTGCTTCCAACTCCTTCCCTGCATTCTGCCATTCTATTGCACGACTGCATAACAGAACCCTTTTGCGTGCCACGCAGCTGCCCTTTATCTCTATGGGGAACGGATTTGTCTTCCTACAAGTACAACGCATGGGCCAAAGCCATAATCAAGAAGCACTCAGACGTCCTCATCAAGATTGACCTTCCGAATGTGAGCGAGGTCACATCTGATTATTTTTGCAAGTATGTGACTGTTTTCAAGGGCTTGATCAACTATTGTTGCTCGACTACCAACTTCTTTCACCTGCCCTTGGGTGGAGTTAGTATCACCTAGTGGGACCTACATAGGATGGCGAGTCTCCCAATTATAGGCCACTTCTTCAACGAGTACATGCCTATGAACGAGGAGTTTGCACACTTTTCGCCCACCAACCGCAAACCAAAAGTCTCGAAAACCACCATCGAACTCTTTAAAGAAATGGCGAAGTTTCCCGACATCCGTAAAGTCCCACATCTCATCTAGCTTGCTCATTTCACCAGAGATTTGCGGGACGCCCTCTTTCTCCACTCCTCTTAGATCTTTTTCATACTTATTTATTATCTCTTTAATAACTATATTACTTCTTTTGGCATTGCAGCTTTGTGGGAAAGCACACGCAAGAACTTGACGGCCTTAGGAAAAAAATCAAGGGTCATGCGGAGTACAACGCTTCTAGCGAGCTGGCTGCTTTTCTAGCTTATTGGCTCAGTCTAGTGGTGCTCCCTAGCTCAAAATGGGCCGACGCAATCTGACAAACTTTATTTGTGGTCGCAAGAGCGATGATAGATGGCAGAAAGTACTCCCTGGCTCCTCTAGTCCTCTACTTGTTGTACCGTGCCTTCGGTGATGTCGCTACACACTGCAAGAGCCCAACAATTGGAGCGTCTTCATCTTATACACCCTAGCATTACTTTGCAGGGTGGCTCGCTGTATACTTCTCCTGGACTTATGAACCGGAGAAGGTGTACGTGAACCTAGATCGCCTTCCACTCTGGCATTATCAAAGGCGAAAAATGATCAAGAAGACGTATGACTAGTTAGTGGACAAGATTAAGAGAACATAATCCATCCCTTTCTTTCAGTTCCCCATCTCCAATGTTCCCGAAGACAGAGGCTATTGACGACAACTCTCTTTCCCCAAGCGAGCGCATCTTCTTCATATGCATCCGATCCAGCAGCCTCCCTTTGAGGGTGGGTGGTGAGTTCTAGCGTGAACCCTACTATCCTAGTAGGTTCACCTGCCAATTTGGCTACAATCAGATGATCCCGGAGGACTGGGATGTTGTCACTAGAATCATGTATTATGGCGTCGGACCATACAACTGGGCATTGATATGGAAGCAACTCCTGATCGTGCGCACGGGGTCGCACCCTGTGATTCTAGGTTACCAGCACTCGGTCTAAGCTTCCTATTGTTGGATGCGATGGTGGGTTCACCAATCCTTCCTGATACGCCATTGTCATTCAGTGAACCATCCTGTCTGGATTGCTTCGCCGAGATTGAGGAATTATAGGCTTGAGCAGGGAGTTGGCCATATCGTGTAGAAAGATCATGCTCCTGCCGCCGGTCAGGTTTGCCCAAAGATTTCTCTAGAGGAGCCTATTCGTGAAGTAAAACCCGTCAACACTTTGGAGGGCTGGATCGCATATGGCATTCCCTTAGAGGAATTGAGAAGGCTAGGAGAACAATTTGCCGTAACTACAACCCCAAGCCCACCAAAAAAAGGGTAGTGACCCAGCTCCACAAATGTTGGCAACCGCTCTTTATACCCCTACTAGGGGGACTGCAGTAGATACTTAAGGTAGGCCAGACCCTTCAGTTGTATCTCCTTCGATGAGGTCAGCAGGGCAGAGCTTTTCATCTCCCTTGACTCGCTCATAGACACAATCCTGTTCCCCTCAAATGCAATAGAGCCAACGGGGCATCTCTCCTACCCCTCTAGAAGAGTGCATACGGGTAGGGCTGGCCCCTTCAACAAAGGCAAACAAGTAATGATTGAATAACCTGCTGAGGAGGAATTGTCAGAAGGGAGGTTGATCAGGATATGACAGTCTTTCTAGTAACCACTGGGGTGGCTAACATTAATGCGGAACATGCATTGACAGATGAGGCCATGATTGCATTCTCCACTGCTCCGACTGTAGCTGGGGCGGCTGACATTAATGCGGAACATGCATTAGACTGGATTGATAAAAATATGCCAAAAAATGCGGAAATTATATATATATAGTGTTCGAAGTATTGGTATTGCTACAAGTTTCGCTAGCCAGGGATATGGAAACAATATTGATATTGCCAATAATATCGTTGATAACTGGAAATGCGAGAAAACATGGGAAAATAGTAGAATTTTCAGTGAAACTTCAGAAGATGCTAAAATACACATATTTGAGTATTTAGAAATTTAAAAAAATAAAATAAAATTGCAAAAAGAATGTATACACAATATGTTTCCATTTAATGGGGGGCTTAAAAGCATGTGTTATCGTAAGAAACAGTCTAACCATCCCATCGATCCTATCTAACCATCCAATCATCCATCCAAACATCCATTGATATTGCAAAATATCAACAACTCACAATATTTTTCCAAGAAATCATCAACTATTGGAAAGGAAACAAAATAGTGGTGTTGATATTGAGCATGTTGCGATAACGATAATATTGAGATATTATCAATATTAGCAACAACAAATTGAAAACAACATTCAACAATGTCCTTAAAAAAATTGAAATAGAACTTTTTTTAATATAAAAAACTTTTTGTGATATCTCTACATTGGTGATATTATTGAAATATCGTCGAGACGAGTGTCATTACACAATAAAAAATATTGGCGATATCGATACATTGGCAATACAAGCAACACTTGGAATTTACACAATTGAAAATATTAGTGATATCGATACGTTGGCGATACTTAGCGATACATTGCTGTTGTCTGGAATTTCTAATATTACCGATTTTATCGGTATCGCCAAGCTAGAGATAATGATAATATCAAAGATAATTCAAACAATGTGTGTGTGTGTGTGTGTGTGTGTGGGAAAAGGTTCTATGTGGTCGAGCTCATGGGAACTTCCCATGAGGTCGAGCTGTGTGGGCCCCACTTTGATGTATGTCGAACATCTGCCCCTTCAGTCAGATGTACCATTCCATGGTGGGCCTCGGGCTTAAAATTCAAGTCAATCCATGACTTGTGTGGGCCACACCACATACAAAAGTTAAGAGGGGTTACCCTTCCATGAAAACATTCATAATCATTTCTTGGGCCCACCGAGATGTGATTCACAAATCCAGCCCATCCATTATGTGTGTTCCACTTAGATGAGGGGTCAGGCCAAGTTTCTAGTGGGCCCCACCAAGTGCTTTTATATGTTTTAGGCATGTCTTCACATGATTTTAGATGGTACGGCCCACCTGAGTTCCGTATATGACTGATTTATGGGATATCCCATAATTTAAAGGGGACCCACAAATGCATGGTGTTGATGTTCGAGATGCATCACAGTGGGGCCCACACAGCTCGACCTCATGGGAAGTTCCTATGAGCTCGTCCGCATAGAACCTTTTCCCTATATATATATATATATATATAAAAGAGCGGGGGATCAATAGAAGCTACTGTTTATTTGTGTTTTTGGCATATGTTCAATGGTGTATCAGACCTTTCTGTGGTAAAAATGTTGTTTGTGCTTGACCTGCTACAAGCTGAGTTTTTTAGTCATTGATCCCTAAATTTGGTGTCATATGGATGTTAAAAATTCATTGGTTGATATTCAAATTTTAGTTTCTATTGTAATGGTTCTATTACATATTTTAATCAAACATCACATGAATCACCATTTACCATAGATTATCTGTTATTAAAATATGTCATTCCAATAAATTATATCATCATCAGCATCATCATCTAAGTATTATCCCAATTAATTAGGGTTGGTTAAATGAATCCTCTTCCATGATTCTGATAAAATTTATCAAAGTAGTAACTTAACACCAGACCATGGCAAGAGGGGTTGCTAGTGGGAATTTATGACTAGCGCCCTCATAGTGTATACAATATATGCTAAGCAGAAAAAGTGAAATTTATTTTTCAATATGCATCACTCTAATTGCTGTACTATCATTATAAACACAACCATTAATTGAGTTCCAATCTCCGCTTTGATTTCTTGTATCCCCTTAAATCTTGTGATTTTCTCTCCAAAATCGACCTAAAAGTAGTCAAAATTAGGTTCTAAGTTTTTTCTAGTGTTGAAATGTAGAGGAGGAATGAGAGAATAATGAGAAATAAATAAATAACATGATTTTAAAGCATCTTGGCCCATAAATAATACACACAATGCATATTAGCACTAAAACGACCCATATCAACTAATAAAGGCACCTTTTTTAATTTGACCCTTCTACACCATATCCCACATCGGCCATGGCCAATACAAATATGATGCTGGCATATCGGTTGTTATGCAACCAATATTTAGAACCTTGGAATAACATTAGTGGATGCTGATGTTAGTTGCAGAGAAATTTTTTCGATATCGATATCAACGGATGTATCATACCTCGGGGATACATAAATATGTCTATTATCACATGGGAAATATTGGATGTATCACATAATGTTTTTTGCTTTTGGGAAACATTGGGAAATTCGTCGAATTTTTCAATAGAACTTTAGGTGATGTTTAAAAAACATCATTACACACTTAGAAATCAAAATATCACAAAAAACAAGTGCACATAATAAGTTCCTTTGTATAATATCGTAAACCATGTGTCATCTAGTAAAAGTGATGCAATTATATTCAAAATCAATTCATATCATTTATGAATCTAAGAAATGGAATACAAGTGGAAGATTTGACAAAAAAGGGATATTTTTTTTTTTTTTTTTTTTTTTTTTTTTTTTGTTGTTGTTGTTTTAGAACCCAAGCGTTTTTGTTAGCAATGTTCCAAATATTGATGATATAATTGATCATATCAACAATATTATCGGTATCGCCAAGTCAACAATACCAAAATTGTTGGTAGTTTAAAATTTTCAAATACTATCAATATTTTTGATAATATCATATATATTTGGCAATATTATTGATATCAACGATAATTTGAGAAGAATCCCTTATAAAATTCCTTAGTATCAATGATATTATTGATATTATCCTCAACAATAACAATAATATTGTTGATACTTTGAAACATAATATTTTTTTTTTGTGTAAGTAGGCGAAAGTTGACAAAATTTTGTGAAAATTTTTCAAAAACCCAAAATATATATATATATATATATATATTTTTTTTTTTGAAATTTTGTTCCTTCCATTATTTAGATCACTCTTGGTTTTTATTGAACTAAAGTTTGGATTTGGGGAGAAATCTCAATTCAAAATGAAGACAGTCTAGAACTCAAAGGTGATGAAAAATACATTAAAAAAAACTTCATCATTTTTCTTCAAATGTTGGCATGGATTGCAATGGAAATTCATGTCTATGCATGATCATGCATTGATGTGGAGTTGCGACAAAAAATAAAAATAAATAAATAAAAATTGCATTTATGTTTAAAATGGGGGACATTGGTGGAATCCTAATTTTTTTCATTTTTATATTGGAAAATGTGTTTTCCATTTTTAATTTATGTGAAAAAAATTATCTATTATTAATGAGTGTTGGCCAATCTATTGATTGGTTACAATTTTTATATATTTATTTTATACTGATTTTTTCTGACAACACGTGGTTAGGTCTGTATAAAATGGAAACTTATTGTGTATAGTTATCTTCCAATCTTCTGATTCCTACACATGTATACATGTTTCTTTTAACATCTTTTGAAGCCTCAATAAAAAAAATCCACCTTTTTCCCAATGTTTCCCTTAGACAGCAATACTTTTTTCCCAAGTATCAACAATAATATTGGCAATACCGATATGTGTTTCTTTAACCTAGGTTACCGATACATATAATGATACCAATACTTTTGAACACTAACTGTCAGTATAAATGATTGACAATAGTGTCATCAATACATCATCGATAAATGCGATCCATTACAATAATGTCATCGATATCCAAAAGTTTTGCAACTTCCTGTGGGTTTTGTATCGATGAGATGTGCAATATCACACACATTGGTTGCAAGATCCTTCCAATTGTAATGGTTATGTGTATTACAGTAGGTGATTAGGGAAAAGATGAACAAAAATCTATATATGGAACATCTTGATTTCTCAGCCAATTCATGTTCACGAATAGGTGTAAAGTTTCAAGGTGTCTTGAAGTGTCCAAAATGGCAAACTAAAAAATGTAGGCACATGGATGCTTCCATGCAAATAATACTTTAATCAATAAATAAAACTAACAAATAAAATAAAATAGTGAAAACATTAAAAGCAAAGGAAATTATTTCTTACGAAAGGTAAAACTAGAGGTGGGCAGGACTCGACTCGACTCGAACCGAATGGCAGGGTCGGGTTCGGATTGAGTAGACCCACCCAGATTCGCATCCTGACTAAGTCGAGTTCGGGTTACTATGTAACCCAATCCGACCCGATCCGAAATCCGATCCGGTCGGATCCGATCTGAAACCTGACTCGGACCGGATTCGGGTAGTATAAAATAAACTTTTTTTTTTAACCTTTACCATTTCATCTACCCTAACCCTACCCGCGTTGGCGCCGCACTGAACCCGATCGGAATCCAGACCAACCAGCAGCCCAGCAGCCGATATTTACCGGTCATCCTCGTCCATTCATTAGGTATGTTTATTTTAAAAGCTTTTTGTTTTGTGTTTTTTTTTTAGCTCGGGATCTCGGGTGCAGGCCGTTGGTGGCCCACCCTGGCTCGGGACCTCGGGTGTAGGCTACCGGTGGTCCGGCCGAGCATGAGACCTTGGTCGTGGCCCGCCCTGGCTCAAGACAGACGCGGATAAGCTACTGAACACGATGGTAGCGAGTCAGTCCCACTGTTTTCTATGATGGGGTCCACTTGAGATTTTTATCTGCCTAATTGTTTCCATCATGCCATAAAATGATCTCCCCAAATGTATGGACAGTGTGGATACAATACATACTTCATGGTGGGTCCCGCCCTGGCTCGTTGGTGGTCCGGCCGATCCGAATTGTAGCCAACTCGATCCAACTCGATTTCTCTGACCGACTCGGACTCGGTTCGGGTCAGCCCAGCCAAGATTTAGTTCGGATCGAGTCAGGCCTGCTGGACTCGGTACCAAGTCGGATTAAGTTTGGGTCAGGGAGTGGGCAAAACCGAATCAAGTTGAGTTGGACCTAACTCGGTCCGACTTGATTTGATGCCCACCTCTAGTAAAAACGAAGGAAATTAGAAAATAATATTTACCAAAAAAACAATCTTAAATAAATTAGAGAACCCCAACAAATGAATTAGAAAAGAACAAAACAAACAGAACCAAACAGATGAGGTTTTGCTTTTCTAAATGGGTCTTGGTACCTATATAATGGAAAAATGAACTAAAATCTAGAAAGTGAAAGATCCTTACGAGTAGTTTCTTCAATAATAAGAGGCTGAAGGCACTAGGGTGAGAAAACTTTGGCTTGACAAAAGAAGTCACACATCAAGGGTTGGGAGCCCCCCCCCCCCCCCCTCCCAAAAATAATAATAATAATAATAATTTCTATATTTATAGAGTGAAAATTTGAAAATTTTCTAATATGTACAATTCTAATTTATATATTGTCACTAAGACATGTCTATCATATGACTACCAGTCCACTTCAATTGTTCGAATCTTGCTCCATTCTTGTGTTTCTATGCTTCCTCTAGGTTTGAACTGTAGAGAAGAGGGGATACATGCCTTTTAAAGCATCTTGACCCATAAACAATATGCGTCATGCATGTCAATGACAATATGGGATGATTTGTTTTTTTCTTTCTTTATTTATTTTTAATATCAAACCGTTCACCCATTCCCATGTTGTCCACGACCGATATAGTCGACACAGCCATATTGGCCATTATGCAACTGAAATTTGCAACCTTGACAATAACGAAGTGGATGCTGACAGTCCTTTCTGTGTTGCACGTTTCCAAAACATCTCTCTAGTTTTCAGGCTGGTCTATCATCTCGATTCTTGTTTTTGTAAGCTTATAGCAATAATGATAACTCTTTTGTGCTAGTGAAAATTGTGTGAGAGATTCAAGAGGTGATTTGCGGCATGTGTGTGGTCCTGGGCACCTATTAGGTCAGGCCAGCATGTACTTGTCTTGGCCCTAAGTCGGGTTGATCTACTCATCAGGTGCTTACAGGGTCTAGCTCCATGGATCAGTGGTAGACAATCTCTGTTTCAACGCTGAGATCATGAGATCGAGTGCTCATGTGGTGTGGGTGTGTGGGTGGGTAAAGAAAAAGGATCAAGATGAGCAACATTCTATATTCAACTACTCGGTTGACCAACCTGCTAGGTCATCCATCTTGATTTTATGGCCAGTTCATGTTCACGATGTGGCCCCAGCTGATGAGTGGCATGGCCTGGAAAGTTGCCACATTTGTAGCTGCCTTGAATCATCTCTTCAGTCTCCTTTGTGGGAATTGCCTCAGCATTTCTCATCCATGGTTCTGACCATTTTCCCTTGAGTGGATGATCTCTCGATTAAGCCTCAGTTGCTCCTGAAAATTTTATTTTTCCATCATTTTGGGAGGCAAGATGCTCATTCTATCTTATGAGGCACTCTTAGTTTCAGAATCCATAGCTTCTCTTTTATTTTTGAATATCTAGGGTGCGTTTGGATTCCCATCTGATCGAATTGTAGTTGTTAGTCTAGTAGAGTGCCAGCATCTCAATTGGGACCTAAAAGAAATGGAACTGCAATTTGAGGGCCACTTCCTCATTATGAAATCCAGGAAACATCTTTGATTGTTGTTATCAACTCTTGATTAAATTGGATTTTCTCAATTCGATTCACAGAAAGCATTGAATGGTGCTGACAGTCTTTTTGTGTTGTTTGTGCAGCAAGCAAGGAACCTGGCAACATCACAACTTGATTCCTTGTATAATGAAATAAGGCCTGCAATCGAAGAGCACGAGAAGGACAGCCAAGACAGCGTGTCGACCACTGTTGCGGAGAAGTGGATCGAAGCTAGCTGCTGTAAACTAAAAGAAGAGTTTAATCTTTATTCCGCAGTCATCAAGCATGCTTCACGTGCTCCCCAGAAGACAGCATGGGTTGAAATACCCCTTGAAGGAGAAGGCGGTGAAACTGAACTGAAGTACCTCAAAATGGATTAGAGGAATTTGAGCTAAGGCAACTGGCTTCAGCAGATTTTATTTTTAATTTTTTTGTTTGAAAGAAAAAATCTCATTGAATGGCTTCAGCAGAAGATTTGAATATCGTTGAATGACAGAAAATCCCTTGGATGCAGAATTTTCACAAGATCACACTTTAGAGAAGCCAATATTGCTTGGCTTTTCTTCTTCTTCTTCTTCTTATTATTGTTGTTGTAGTTGTTGTTGTTTTTGTTTTTGTTATCCTGCTTATTAAACTATTTCAAGGGATAGGATCTGATGTTGAGCACTACATATATGTTTTTTTTCAAGTTGCCTGTTGAGTTTTAGAACTATGATCACAATGGTCATGGTCATGGGCCAAGTGCTGATATGAAATGGATAATTTGCTGACCTGCACTATAGTTCAGAGATCAAGACCACTGATCTCATGGGCTTTGTCTGAGGGATCCTTCGAAAGTCATCCTGATTTGAAGATTCTAACCATTCCTATAGCGAACTAATTTTTTTCACTGCGTGGAGTCCATTCCTATATTTTCTTCTTGATTAGCTAATTGAAGGGTTCGGACCATTAGATGATGGCGATGGTAACAATAAATGGTGGGGCATGCTCCATCTGAGGTGGTGAATCACCGAAATATGGTCCCACATGCACAGACTCCTATGATTCCTCTGACAGGAGATATCTGCATGCTGTGGATATTTTGACATATGCGCATAGGTACACACGTGTATGGGTGTAATTTTGGGCATTTTAGTCACGCATGGATATGGGAAATGCTAACATCCCTACCTTCATGGGATGTTGACAATATCCCCCAGGATTTTAAGTGATACATACCATGGTCGTTCATCGATAACGTCCGTTCATTCATTATGGTGGAAAAGCCACACCAACAATGTGGGCCATATAGCCATTCAATTTTTACGAGCCACAGATCGTATAGTTAGCATCATCTAATCAAAGTGCTTCTTCAGAATCATAAGCAATTCAAAGTTGGATCTATGTAATAAACATTTGAAGATCACGATCAGAAATATCATCTTTCCTCGAAATTGTGTCCATTTGTCTTGTATTGATAAGATTGTCAGGGGCCGTTTGGCATCTCTACAAATAGCTCTTATTTGATGATTAATTTTAATGTCTATTAATTTAGACAGTAATTTACCTCTTAAATCATTAAGTACGGGGAGTTTATTCTTTTATTCTTTGTTTTTTTAATAGCTTATTTGCTAAAGGGCAGAAGTTTTAGGGCTTTTTCCGGACAAGTTTGTCCCTGTACTTTCCCATATTGACGTCCTCTCTCTCTCTCTCTTTATGATCTCTCCCATCACATTGAACGTGGGCTCACATGATGAACAGCACATATTGAAGGTCGGCATCACGATAGATGGTCCACATCAAATGGTGGGATTTGCATGATGGACGGTTGACGTCGAAGGTGGTCCCACGTGATGAACGATCGATATAAAAGGTGGGCCACAGAATAGATGGTCCACATCAATGATGGATGGTGGACATTGAAAGTGGGCCCACATGATGGACAATCAATATCAAAGGTAGGTCCACCTGTGAATGACCTATATTGAAGATGAAGCCCCATAAGATAGATGGTCCACATCAAAGACGGGACCAACATGATGGATGGTAAACATTGAAGGTGGGCCCACATTATGAACAATCCATATTGAAGGTGGGGCCACACAAATATTGAAGGTGGGTCGACAATGGATTACTCACATCCAAGGTATGCCCCGCATCATTGCTCACATCAAAGTGTGGCCTAGCATGATTAGCGATCCACATCCATGGTGTCCCATGATGGGCGTCCCATATCCACATTGAAGATACGCCCCTTATGATGGATCGTAGACATTAAAAGTGCTCCCCACATGATGATGGCCCATATCATCAAAGGTGAAGGATGGTGGCAATCAAAGGTGGGACACACATGATGGACTACGCATATCGAAGATAGGTCTCACCTTTGGTTGTGTTGGTTTCAAATTCGGTCGTACAGTATGTGGGTGTGTGTCGGGTGTACCAGAGCCAATAATGGCTCAACTTGAACCTAATGCCTTGTGATCTCAGGCACTGAAATAATCCATTAGGGCCATATATATGAAGATCAACCTGACTACTCCGCCACTAATTACGCATAATCAAGCAATTGACAAAGGAAAGGATTTGTTCTTCTAATGAGTTCTTTTTTACCTTTAAATGAGGACTTTACTTACGATTAAGCATGTGATAGATTTAATACCATTCAACAATAAAAGAATAAAGGAGGTTGTGGCCAATCAATTAACAAAAAGAGTTTTAACTACACGACCAACAAAGAAAAAATTAAGAAAGAGAAAAAATCATAACTAACGACAATTTGTTCATAGAAAGATTGTCGTGGGGAACGGTTGCTTGTTCGTGGCAGGTCATGTCGGGGCATGAGCTTGATCGCATGCTCAACTGGCTTCATAGTTAAATGGTCATTGTGGATGACAATTGATTCATCACAACTAAACTTTGTTATGCGAAACGCTCATGGTTCATGGGAGTGTAACAACTCGAAAAAAATCTATACAAAGATCCGAGTACCACCTCAGGCAGAAATTCTTAATGAGCGAATCCTTTAGTAATTAGATGAAAATTAATTAAGTACTTAACTCGATCACCAGTGGAATTAGCTTGAACCACTTTTTATACGAATTGCAAGACCTAAAGCCAATAAAATCGCTAAATCTATATTACTTAAAAACCTAGGATAAATCTCAAAACCCAGTTGCTCTCAGGAGCACATTGAAACTCCGTATTGGACCAGGACCGCATGTCGAAAGTTCGACTACTGCGAAACTATACGGTTATGACTACCTACTGGGCTTGATAACCATCGCGGAAATCAAGTCCAAATAGTATCCAGAAACATACAACTTGATTCATGAGCGAAGTGTGTGAGAAACACGAATATCTTTAGAAAATGAACTCGAACTTAAGTGATTTGGGCCGTTCACTTGTTGGCCAAATTTAAGGTATCAGACCGTCAGATTTTGACCCAACTATACCCTTGGATCAGAAAAATTTTCCTACATATGACAGTGCACTTGTAGCCCTGATCGAGTGACGATGACCTTTGAACTGAAACTGGTCCTCGACGGTCGATCTATAAATTCGATCAAACCGAAATCTTAACCTGACATAGATCCATTGTCAGGAAACTTTCTTTAGACCGTTTGCAGGTAATGGACCTCCATATGAGCTCCATTAGCCCGAAAAGCCACTCTTTAGCTATACCCTAAGTATACAATGGCCCTGGGGCTATTTACACCATTTCTATGCCTATATAAGGGCCTTAACCCACCCCTCTCTCATTCCATACGAATTTCCTTCAAACCCTAGGAGAGAGAAGAGAGAAAAGAAGAGAAAAGTGGGAGGAGAAGAGTGAAGGTTAGGGAGATCGAGGTAGAGGTTCTCTTGTACAACTACACGCCCTAGATTGCCTCTTTGCTACGCTATTCAACTTGTTTTGACTGTGATTTGGGTAAGGAATCCTAACCCTAATCTCATTTTAGGAATCCAGATAGAAGAATATATGAAATAGCTAACCTATCTCAATGTATAGGTACCCATTATTCTGTATTCGGGAACGTAGAATTCAAACTGAGTTCGATACGAGTATACCAACGAAAGGTGCGGAATATAAATGTTTAAGTTATGGTTTTCAAGGCTTTCAATGTTAGTTAATGATTTATGACTAACTTAATTGTTGTTACATGTTCTTAGATGCGATGGTTTCCGTGTATTACACACATATATGAACCATGTTGAATATAATGCATTCCATGTGTTTGTTGAAATGTCTGAATGAATATGGAATTATGATTTGTGCTTGCCATGATTATTGATTGAGAATACATGATTGTTGTATGTGTGACAACTCTTTTGTGAAAGGATTTACTATAATATAGGTTATAACTAATTTATTACATGTATGTTGATATGTGTAGTCTAAATGTTTGATAAAATGTCTAATTTAGAAATTGCTTGTTAAAATGTATTTAATAAGGACGTTGAGATAAGTTTTTCAATTACTGTATGTATAGTTATAGTTTTCATCATGTAACCTATCTTACTACTACGTAATTTATGAATGAAGTACATATGTATGATAATATGCTTTATGTTTTGTTAAAATGCTCAAATGAGATCTATGTTGGTATTGTTCGTTAAATGCTGTTATGAATATCACATGTATCCACATGTTGTATTTGAGTTGGTTTGAGACTACTACGTAGTCCAAGCAATCAGTAATGATTCTCGAACTAGTGGCCGAACTAGTTTCACCACAACAGATACGTTCGATGAATCCGATTCGTACGGTAATTATTGACAGTGGTTAGGCCACGAGGAGTGTGTATGTACTCCATGTTGATTAATTTAACGTGCGCTCATACCAATCAAGCTTGTTAAGTAACTCGATTGGCCTAATGTATGTTCACCATGTATGGATGCTACTGCTTGAATCTAAGCTACCACTTACCAGTAAAAAACCCATTTAACTGTGGTACCACAATCTGCTAAGACTCATGAGCCGGGCATGGTGGTATGGGACACCGTGGTCGAGTTGTCGGCCTATGCTAGGGTGACAAACTTTTTCATAGTGATCAGTGAGCAACCCAAACTCGTGAGCCAAATACGGTGGTATGGGACACTGTATTCGAGCTGTCGACCTATGCTAAGGTTACAAGCCTTTTCCGTAGTGACCTCTAGTATAAACTAAGCCTACGTCAAGGCGACGAGCCTCCCATAGTGACCTGAACTTTCCTGTCCACTGCTTTTAAATCAGGGGTGACGTTGCCCTATAACTTACCCATCGTATGTGATTAACTAGGATTGACGACCCTATATGAATCATCGTTTGGATAAATGATATAAAGGGAGGTATCTCAGCTTCCTGAACCTACTGTATGAATAAACCTAATTAAGTATTGGCTAACACGATCATGCACCACATTGCATGTGCTTTGGTGAGGAAGCGCACGTGTCTGGAGTGGTGTATGCCGTGATCGTGAGATGATGTTGCTGAGGGAGTGCAGGCAACGGCATGCATCATTATCGCATACCATCCTTGCATTAATAAGAGTACTTATGATATGATTGTTGTATTGCCTTATCATTACTGCTGGATTTGTGACCGAATAGTTGTTGTGACAACTATCCGTTTATCACACAAGACCGTATTTTGTGACAAGATAGTCGATAACAAGTGGATCTTCAACAGTTTGTAAATCGCACAACAACATTTCGTGGTGAGACAGTTGTTGGAAACGACGGTCCGTTCATCGCTCTGCACGACTAAGCTTCGTGGGCAAGTTGATCATTGTTTAACAATTGACGGTTTGACACTCAACCACAAATACTTTATAGTGGGAAGGTCATCAGGGTGAAAACTTGTTCGTCAATTCAGGTCCTCACTTCATGGCAAGATGTTCGTTGGAAAATGACTATCTGTGCATTGCTTAGATCCTAACACCGTGGGTAAGGATGTTATGGAATGACTACTTGTTCGTCTCTCAACTATGCTCCATAGTAAGGTAGTTGCAATTAAATAGCGATCCATTCATAACTTAAATGAACTCCTTGGCGAGATGATCGGGCATAATCATTAGGCACGTGATAAGATAGCCCTGAAATTGCACGTGGTGTGAGATACCACAACTATATGCTGAAGTTGGTGAAGCTATAGAATTTATGCCTTTTAAATAGGGCTGAAAATTGGGGGGGTTGAACCCGACCGACCCGACATTGTGTTGGGCTTGGGCAAGATGTATCGAGTCTGATCTCAGGCTTGGTCTATACAAACACCAACCCAATAAAACTTCGGTTGGGCTCGGGTTAAGGTCTTGGGTTGCTCGACCCAACCTAAACCCGATCAATATATAAATTACTTATAAATTATAATTGAGTGTGGATCGTATGTGTTGAAGATAAGAAATTCCGGTGCTGTCAGGTCTCATTGGTCCACATCATTTCCAATGACTCAAGCTAATAAGAAAAGTTGGATTTCTCTCTCCCAAATAGATTGTGTGCTACACAACACGACTTTTAACTGAGTAGTTGTCCTATATTTTAGCTTGTTTGTTTAGAACAAAGAGAGTTCTTTATGATAAATAACTACATATATAATTAATAAAATCATAGATATAAAAAATAAGACACGTATTGAAATATAATAAACTAATGCAATCATTAAAATATTAGCATGTATCCACCCGATCAACTTGATCAACCTGACCGAACCCGCTTAGGTTGGGCTTGGGTTGAGAATTCCCAACCCGAGGTTGGGTTGGGTTGAGGTACAAGAACCTTGGGTTGAGCTATTGTTGAGCACCAACCCAACCCAGCCCAAACCTAGCCCAACCTGCCCGACTTTCAGCCCTACTTTTAAGTGCATAATTGCTTACCTAAACTAATTTTCAATTAAACTAAGGAAATTAACTCTAAGTCTTCTAAGTCAATAGTGGGCCCAATTAAATAGACTACAAATCATATTCCAAGGAAGCAACTAGTCTATAAATGATAGTGTACATGTGTGTGTGGGTGTAGGTGTGGGTGGGGGTACTAACTATTAACTCTTAGCATTCATCTAATCATGTATATATATAATTCATCAATCAATCACGTAACATAATTAAACAAGTGCTCAAATGACAATCTTAAACATAAACTTATATATTAGTTTGATTTCCTTACTCCACTCCCAACGGACGTACTTAACCCATGAGTGTACCAGATTTCACTAGTGGGGGTTTTAAATCAGGTTCACCTCCAATATTTATAATCTTATATATGGACTTGCTACTTCGAAAACTTACGTGTTTTTCTATAAGCTCACCATGAACCTCACTCCTAATCAAGGGCGTATCTTTACTCCTACTGAAGGGTCACTCACAAACTACACACTCGTGTCTGGTGGTCTACACAAGGACTTGATTTAAGTCCTACACAAGAACCTAATCGAGTTCGGTAATTAAACTCTTATACTCAATCCTACAGAAGGAAGGAGTGTACATGGACTCTACAAATGACAACCTTACTTGTTTGATTGATTTCCATTGATGCATCGTCTCGATTTGCTTGATCGATACTCTCCCGTGCTTCAATCAGCTCCCCTTTTATTCCCTCGATCATTAAGTTCAATGCTTTACCAAGGCTTCAGGTCCAAGATCAAATACCTTGCATGTAGTGCTTGTTGGGACACCAAAAATTATCAAGGAAAGAGATAAAATAAGTTGCGCAGGACCTAAGTTGCGTGGAACATAAGTTGTACAAGTCGCGCAACTCACCCGAGTTGCGCTGGGATAAAGTTGCATCGAACATAATTTGCACATGTCCACGCAACTTGCTTGAGTTGCGTTAGGATGCGCAAGTTTCGTTAAAGGAATTAATAACATGAGGTGGGCCCATGACACAGGAATCGAGGGCTCATACATGCGAATACCTATAAATACCCCCTCACCCCTTCATTTGGGAGATTGGATATTTAGGAGATCAATTTCTCTAGCAGGTATTGAGGGCAGAGAGAAGAGAAGAAGGGAGACCGCGCAACTCTCGTATGAGTTGCGTGGGTTATCTTTGAGAGCAGCTACCATGCTAGAATTTCTGACAGACGGTAATGTCATTTCAGATATTTTTAAGGGATCCTAGCAGGGGAAAACCCTCACAACTCGTCTCCCTTAGAGATTTAATAAAAACGTGTCAGAATGCTGTCGAAATTTATATTTTTTTATTATATTTGGCTTCATGTATTTTTATCTTTGTTAAGAGATTCTATCTTAGAATTAAAGGATTAAGAGGATGTAATAAACTCAAAATAAATGAAGTTGATGAATGTTCCCTTTGTTCTATCTTTATCGATGTTAAATGGGAAATTTTCCCAAATCAACTGCATTTTGTTTTTGGTTGAAACAAAATAGTGACTCCAATGGGGAAATCTCTTATTTAATATTGATTTGAGAATAACTTAAGGTATTTCATCACTGTTTGGCGTCTTATAAGATGCCAAAATGAGGACTCTCAGTGGAAACATCCTCCCTTTCATCTCTAAAATAGAATCCATTCACAGATAAACATCAACTGACATTGCACATGATCTCTAGTAGGAGTATACGCATTCAAATTACAATAGAAGAATGGGTGACCGTTATCCTCTTGAACGAATGGGTAAAGCTGCGATGGTCATATTACGTTCCCAAAAAAGGGTAAAGAGTCCTTATAGACAGAACACAAAGGTAATAAGGAAAGAGATACATGAAAACATCCATGACGGTATCAGAGAAAAAGGGAAGGATAAGGTGAAAGGGGTGACCTACGATGTGGTTTGTCATTTAAAAGGCATACCGACCCAACTAAGTGTATATGATGCGCTGTGATTGTCAGAAGATTATAGAAACGATCTAACACATGTCCTATCAGATAATAACGTCAGGAGAGCATTGCTTATAGAGATGGAACACGACGAGCTAAACAATTGTATGCCAATCGTTTCTTTCTCTAATGAGGACCTAATCTATGGTGAAGATCATAATAGAACGTTGATGGTTAAAGCCCATGTTGGCAGTAAACAAATAAAACAGATAATGCTAGATAATAGGTCTACAGTGAATTTGCTGCCACTCATGATGTTAAGCGAACTCGGATACCGCCGCTCTCATCTGCGTCCCAATGGGATGATGATACAAGGGTTCAACCAAGATGGACAAAGAGCGCTTGGCAAAATCACGTTGACACTGGAAGTCAGGGGGCTGATAACGGATGTTGTTTGTCATATTATTGATGCAGTAACAATATATAATCTCATTTTAGGAAGACCTTGGATGCATCAATATGGCATCGTGCCATTAACCCTTCACTAATGTTTCAAGTATTATAAAGACGACATCCAGTGTAAAGTGATGGCTGATGCAAAGCCATATACAGAAGAAAATCTTTCTTCGTCAACGCCGGTTATTATAACAAATTTACGATAGAAAATAATGATAAAACAATAACAATGAAATGATGAAAGATAGTGCCATCACAACATAAGATGGAATTGCAAAGGTAGCAATGTTAGAGAAAGAGAAGGTGAAATAGAAATTCTATTTTGTATCAAAACATTTGAGATGGCTAGGATAGCCCCCATTAACATTATTGTCACCTGAGCAGTTAAAAATTTTACAGGCAAATTATACGATGCCTTTACCACAAGTCAAAAGGAACAAACCATTCCCAGTTATGCCTAAAAGATTCCATGTTGAAGCCAATAATAAGAACCCTGAACCTATCGACTTCTACGTAGCGTCAGAAGGGGAGATAAAAGTATGGGCGGATAATAAGATGAAATCTGCAAAGCTGACACCCGAAGATCTAGAAAGGTACAGCTTCGCAGCAAATGAATTATAAAGAATATGGGCTTCAATTGTGAAGAGCCAGCTGGTTTGAATGGTGGAAAAGGTATTTTAATCCCTGTTGGGGCTGATGAGAAGAAATAGGAAGAATTTCATGGATTGGGAGGGAAATCCTCAGTAAACATAATCACCGTAGAGGCGACAGAAGAAGAAGAAATTGAAATGATTAAACATTCCGAAGTGGCTCCCAAGTAAATAGAAGATGGGGGGGGGGAACTGACGATTGATAGCTTGTGAGAAATAAACATAGGGACAGAAGAAGAACCCTGAAGCATATTCGTAAACGCTAGTCTTCCTGAGTAGGAGGCCAATTGGTATGTGAGACTTTTAAAGGAGAATAAGGATGTATTTGCCTGGACATATGCTGAAATGTGAGGCCTAGAACCATCAGTGGCAGTGCATCGGTTGAATATTTCTAAAGACAAGAGGCCAATTAAGCAAGTGCAATGGAGATTCCATCCAGAGCTGGTTCCTCTGATTGAGGAAGAAGTGGGCAAACTCATCAAAGTTGGGTTCATCAGGGAAGTCAAATATCTCAAGTGAATATCGAATATTGTCCTAGTGAAAAAGAAGAATGGACAAATCAGAGTATGCATGGACTTCGAACGAAGCATGTCCCAAGGATGACTTCCCACTGCCGATTATAGAGTTATTAATTGATAGTACAATGAAATATGCTGTTATGTCCTTTATGGGTAGTTACATGAGTATAATCAAATACGAATGGCTCCTAAAGATGAAGAAGCTATGACATTTAGAACCTCACTGAGAATTTACTATTACAAAGTTATGCCGTTTGGTCTCAAAAATGCTGGTGCAACATATCACAGAGTGATGCAAAATATATTCCAAGATATGATGCACAAACATGTTGAATGTTATGTAGATGATTTGGTGGTGCGATCAAACGATCATGAAGAACATTGTGAACACCTGATTTCGATATTCCGCTGTCTCAGAAAGAAGCAATTGAAGATGAATCCATCTAAATGTGCAATCAGTGTTTCGTCAGGAAAGTTTCTTGGTTTTGTCGTTAAACATCGAGGGATTGAAATCGACCTAGGAAAGATCAGTGCCATACTGGAAATGTCATCCCCAAAAATACTGAAGGAACTAAAAAGTTTACAAGGAAAGTTGGCATATATTCGTCGTTTCATTTCAAACCTTATAGGAAAGTGTCAACCATTTTCTCATCTAATGAATAAAGGAGTAGAGTTTGCATGGGACCAGTCATGTCAAAACACATTTGATTCAATTAATGAGTTGCTGAAACATCCCCTAGTATTGGCAGCACTTGTACAAGGTAAACCTTGTATTCTCTATATTTTTATATCAGAAAATTCATTAGGGGCTTTGCTAGCACAAACAAACGAGCAAGGGAAGGATATTGCACTATATTATCTGAGCAGAACTTTAGTGGGAGCCGAGTGCAATTATGTGCCTATTGAGAAAGTGTGCCTAGCCCTGATCTTCGCGATACAGAAATTAGGACATTATTGCCTCTCCCATGATATAATTTTGATTTTGCAAGCAGACCCACTGAAGTTCTTAATGACAAGGTCGATGCTATCGGGGAGATTGGCCAAGTGGATGCTTCTATGCAATCACATATGAACCGACATAAGTAGTAAAAGGACAAGCAGTGGCAGATTTCTGGGCAGCCCATCCCGTGTCGGATAGCAAAATGATAAACGATGATTTTCCAGACAAACATGTGATGATGATAAAACTATGCGGCCCGTGGCAGATGTATTTTGATGGTGCTTCTAGAACTTCGGGAACCGGTGTTGGGGTAATATTTATTAGCCCACAAAGCGATCTATTACCATATTCTTTCACATTAGGCCCAACATGCACCAATAATGAGGTTGAGTATCAAGCCCTCATTATAGGGATAGAAATAGCCCAGGAAATGAAGATAAGGACATTGTAAATTTTTGGCGATTCTAAATTGATAATAAACCAGCTCACGACAAAATTCGAAGTAAGGAAGCAGGAACTACTCCCATATTATCATCGTGCGAAACAGCTTATGGAGCAATTTTAGGATGTTGAAGTCAAACATATACCAAGGTCAGAAATGCAAGGGCAGATGCCTTGGCCAGTCTAGCTGCGGCCTTAGCTTGTTCTAATCAGAGCCCTCTACAAATAACAATCGAAGAAAGAAGGTTCTTACTGCTTACTAATGATGTCGAGATCGCTGAGGTACTTCCCATATCATGTTTAGAGATCACAATTGATGATTGACACCAACCTTTTGTGGATTATCTTAAATATGATATCCTATTGGAGGATCCTGCACAAAAGATGCAAATAAGGCAAAGAGCAAAGAAATTCATTATGTGTAATGAAGAACTTTATAAGAAATCTTACAACGAGATACTATTGCGATGTTGGATACGAAGGAGGCGAATCAAATATTGGGTGAAGCACATTCTGGAGAATGCAGAGCTCATCAGGTTGGTAGAAATTTGTTTCACCGAATACGTCAAATGGGATATTACTGGCCTACGATGTTTAAGGATGCAATTGATTTTGCACGACGATGTCATGAATGCCAAATACATGGTGATATAATACATGTACCTCCTGAAAATTTGCATCAATCAGTGGCTTGGGGACTTGATGTTATCAATCCCATAAATCCATCATCATCCAGAGGGAAACGGTATATCCTAGCAGCCACAGATTACTTTTCCAAGTGGACTGAAGATATAATGTTGAGAAGTGTTAAAGAGAGGGACGTCGTGAATTTCATACGACATGTGATAATACACCGTTACGGTATTCCGAAAAAGATTGTCACCGATAATGGAATGCCCTTTAAGAATAAAGGAATGGAAAAATTATGCCAAAAATATGATATTTAGCATTCATTCTCAACACCTTACTATCCACTAGCTAATGGATTAGCTGAAGCTTTTAATAAAATAATTGTAAAAATATTGAAGAAAACTGTTGTAGGGAACAAACGCGATTGGGATGAGAAGTTGCAGGAAGCTTTGTAGGCTTATCGAACTACTCACCCTACTGCCACGAAAGCAACACCACACTCTCTACTCTACGCGGTTGAAGCTGTTATCCCTATAGAGATGCAAGTTGCCTCACTCAGAGTGGTAGTACATCACTCAACGACAGATGATGAGAACATTAAGATTAGGTTGGCTAAATTAAATCTGAAGGATGAAAAATGGTTAGCAGCTCAGCAGTGATTACAGTTGTATCAAGCAAGGATTTCTGCCACTTTTGATATATGGTATTAATGCTGAAAAGACCGATAGTGATCACTCACAAGACAAGAGGCAAATTTGATCCCAAATGGTATGGCCCGTATATAATATCTGAAGTGTATTGTAATGGTGCATATCGGGTAGTGGATCAAGATGGATGAGGTATAAGTATACCGGTGAATGCCCGTTTCCTAAAAATATACCGTCCATGAATGTGCGTATAGTTTTGATTCAGGAGACTTCTGTCTTAACTCTGTAATTCTTCTCAATCAAAAAGGGGCAGACAAGAGTGTAATAAAGATGGATCTCTATATTCTTTTTTAGTGCTGTATTTTCTTTCTTTGAGTATTAATGAAATGCAGATTTTCAAGGTGTATCAAAAGTATATCAAAAGCATCAACCATCCCGTCAGGTGAAAAGCACCAAATATATATATATATATATATATATATATATATATATATATATATATATATATATATATGTTGTTAATCACCGAAATGCTAATGATAACGCCGATGATTATCACCAATGGTCAGCGCCAATGAACTATCATGAGAATAGGTCGTCGGACGAAAAAGCTAAATGTAAAGATTACAACGGACCATAGTAGTAAGAAAAGGGTTGCCATAAAATTGAACTATGGGACCAAGTCAAGACCAAGTAGTGATGATAAGTGCCAAAAGTCGATGGGTATCACCATAAAGCCAAAATAAGCCTATCTTATCAAAATTTCCGTCATCACTAAGCTGATATTATCTTAAATATAATATGAATATTGGCAAAATGCTATCAGTAAAGATGAAATGTCAATTATTGATTTATATGGCTAACTACATGTAAAGTCAATGACAGCGATGACGGCTTATCATTTAAGGCAGTTTAGCCAAGCCTTATGCAGCTAACCATGCAGAAGACCTATCGTTGGTAGCAACATATATATGATATATGTTATTCGGGCAACAATGGAGTCTGTGGCCCTAAAAAGCCCATAAAAAGCCCATAAAGAGCTTTATATGCACCCATGCGGGCGATTGACGAAGCAGTCATGTAAGACCCATGTCGTCCGTATAGTTTCAGGCAGCGTCATGAGGATGACTAGAGAGCTCCCCTTGTGAATGGGTTTGACCTTGCAGGTGAAGAAAAAGTGAGTTTCTAAAGCAGGATAACTCCCCAGATCCCTGGTTTGATTTCGGTAGTAACGCATGGGGGCAAGTCTCTGAAGCAGGAGACTCTCCATTGATGAACTAGCAACCTTGGATTTGGTACCCCAACGGTAGCCTTGAGTGCCCCGCGAACTCTAGAGAGTTACTATGGCCAACCCTGTGCGTAAATCCTATCAAGTCCACAACCCTGGTAGCTTCACCGGGCCCCTCTGATGGATCACTGTTTGTGAACTCCCTGGCTGTGATAAGCCCCGTGAACTTTGGAGAGTTACAGTGGCCATTCACGTAAGACCAACTCCAACTACTTATGAGTTTAAACTATGGTTGCTCCAACTACTTATGAGCCTAAACTGCGTGTGCAACTAATTGGAACTAAAACTTAGTCCCGCCCATTCTGAATATCATTTAGGCAATTTTATTCTAACCATTATTATAACTTGTCATTCAAGCTTCACATATCTGTCAAATATACTTATGAGAATTGTTCAAATTCAAAATGATGTATTGATAAGAAAAATATATACCGCATGAAGATACGACATTAAGAAAGATAAGTTTCATATCGGGTATAAGAAGAAAAAGAAGAGAGAGTCATATTTCCTATTCAAAATGTATTCCTGCTAAACTTAACCAAATGTACTTATTATTGTTTTACTCTGAAGAGGATAAGCTTTCAATGATGATATGCTTGTTCTTTCGACGAGAGAGACGGTGCCTGTCTGTCTTTTATCTTCTTAACACCCCATGAAAAATGTCTTTCACAACTTGCAAAGGAGGAGGAGGATGAAATTGCACGGAATTATCATCTTCTTCTAAATTTTTTTGGGATTCATGGGTACCTTGCAGAAATACTCCAAAAGTTATCCAACCTTCAAGAGTATCGGCCAATAGCGCTTCATGAGAAGTGTGTTCTGAAGAAATCATTGCATAGAATTAACCAGAACAGGGGGAATGGTTAGTTTCCCTGTAATAACTGATGCCTTGGTCTTCTTGATGACTCCTTAGTTAAGGAGGAGGAATGAATATGGCATGTTTAGCTGAATACTATCTGTGCAAAATAGTACTGGTGGATCCACTAATGCATCCAAGAATAGGAAGAGTGAACTGGGTATCCTTGGCTCGAGAGTATAAAGCGAGATCCCATGTTAACACTCAAGAGTTGTCTCCATATCAAAGCCCAATTATACGATCCGATGCCACAGTTCCTCATAGATCTGGTCACAATATCACAAGTTGCCAGCACAGTTTGGTCAAATCTGAATTGATAGGCAAATCTGCTTGGATAGTAGGGTTCATGCCAAAACATGATGCATTCTCTTAAGGGAAGAGTACTCAATTTGATGGAAACAAGGAATGAGTGCTTACCATGAGAGATGCTGTCATTATCAACAGCTTATATGCCTTCTGGATGAATAGTGAAAGGGAAATGATGAAAGTCAACAAAATGACCATCTTCTATTTTACGAGTAACCCAACCATTTAATTTTTCAACCATCTTCCTCAGTTGGTAGTGTTGGAGAGGGAGCCGATGAGGATCTGAATATGCTTTCGGTGGGTAATCAAAAGTCCTAGGAAAGTATATTCCCAGCCAACCCACAAAGAAATGCCAAGGAGCGTAGATCGAGAAAGGTTGGAGTGATGAATCTATGGGCCCAGAAATTATATCACCAAAAGCACGATATAAGGAACATAGAACTGAAGGAGCTAATGAATATTTTTGACCCTCAGCCATAGCGCCAACAGCTACGAAAAGGGATGGTCTGATGACTTGTTCTGAACCAGGGAATATTACTAAACTTAACCAATAAGCTAGGAAGGTAGCTAATTCACAAGAATGACTGTATTCGGTAATGCTTGTAATATTCTCACGAATGGTTTTAAGATTCTGATGGTTATAGCCTGCAAAGCTATCAAGGTAAAATAATAAGGTTATTTTAGAACAAAGATGAAGAGTTAAAGAGAAAAGAAATAAGAAAAGAGAAGTATACCATAGTTTGTGAGAAAAATGAGCTAACCATTCACTAGGAGTGATACGTTTAGGATGGGGAAAATTAACCAATTCACTGAAGAGATCCAGAGTAGTTTTTGAAATCTTGGATTTATTATTTTCTATAGAAGTACGAGACAATTCTTCATTTAAAGGGATATAAATGTTAAGGATGTTGCCCATGATAGGAAGACCCGCTATGCAACAAAGATCCCATAAAGTGATACTCATTTCACCTAGAGGAAGATGGAATGAGTTGGTTATGGGGGACCAAAAGTTAAGAAAGCCTCTGAAGATAGCCGTGTTTCCATAAAAATGTTCTGATGTGCCTATGATAGCATTATAAAGTGTCACGCCCCAAACTCGAAAATCGGGCTCACAAAATTCCCGATTGCCGAATCCGGCGCTGACAGCCTGCGTAGAACCCCATTCTCGGCTCCTAGCTCCCATTCGCCAGGTTCCGATCCTGGGATGCTAGTCATGCCCCAAACTCGGAAACCGGGCTCACAAAATTCTCGATTGTCGAATCCGGCGCCGACAGCCTCCGTAGAACCCCATTCTCGGCTCCTAGCTCCCATTCGCCAGGTTCCGATCCTGGGATGCTACGAGGAGGATTTTTAATGTCAGTTTGATTCGTAATAAGCATAACCAAAGGCATAACCCACAAACAACAACCAAGAACTCCATTACATTTCCACTATGATCAAAAACTTTACAAGTACAATGAGCATAAAAGAAAATACAATGGTAAAGAATAAAAACTCCAAAATGCTCTGCAACGTGCTCCTGCCTCAGCGCTGCTGCGATCTAACGTCACCTGCACGCAACGGTCGTGCATAAGCTTACAAAAAGCTTAGAGGGTGGTGAAAGTGTGTGCGCCAGGTAGTAATATGAACATGCAATGTTAGAGTAAAGCGGAATATGCAGATGGATCTATATATCATGAGCCGTACCAAGGCTTATGCGATGCAAGACATGAATGGTATTGGCCATCCCAAGGCCATGCGATGTGCAATGCAACTCATGCATACAGATCCTCATCTATGTCCATACATCAATACAGTTCAAAATATGAAATATCACCGGGGTCTAGTACACTTTAAACCAGATTGCCACCACATCGCGCACAATAAGGTAAGTGGAAGAGACCACACTATCCGTCTGCCAATATCGGACGCGACTCATCGATAGCGGACCCATTCCTCGAGCTGGTCAAACTCAGCCTAGTGTTGCCCCCTACTCTAGGGCGGGTAAGGCCGCACCCCCTTCCAACCGACCACGACACAGTGGAGAGCGTAACCGTCTGGTAATCGGCACTCAACGCTCATCTACCCACTCGGTCTAAACGTTGGAGCAACCTCTTGATACCATAAGGGTTTAGGGACTTTCACCTAAGGATATCTATAGTACCCCATGTAGAACATGATTTTCGGTATCCAATTCTGCCAACCACGATGTGTCTGTGGAGGCTACGGCCCTGATGTCGCTAGGGCGTACAATAACCATGTCACACAAATACGAAATGCATGATTCACGCTATCCAGTCATGCAACAATTCATGCGCATATCGTGCGCTCATGTAGGGCAATACTACCTAACCAGGAACCCATAAACAACCTGCCCGAAGGCATATGCTATGATCAGTCACCTCTCATATCAAGCATACATATGATGCATATGATCATGAGTTATGAAACTATACTAAACATGTTATAAAGTAATGCATTATCCTTACAAAGCAGATGGGCCTAGACGGCCTATGTACAACAAGTACGGGCCTAACAATGGGCCCTAAGGAGAGTCGTAATGTGGACATCCAACCAACATTACACTTGCAATGTGGACGTCAAACCAACATTACTCCCAAGGCACGATTGTCGTGAATATCATTACATAATTCGTGTTGGGATCACACATTATAATGGACCTTAGGTACACCCCATTGGGCCTTAAATACGTCAAATAGGCCATATCATATGGGCCTTATGTTCATCAAGTGGGCCAAATCAATGGGCCGCACCAATGGACCTTATGTACATTGCAATAGGCCATAACCCGTTAGGCCTTGAATACATCAAATGGGCCTCAACCCATAGGCCCTAATACATCTCAGTGGGTCTTAACCCATGGGCCCCTAATACATCCAATGGGCCTCGACCCATGGGCCTTACAGATATAACAAAGTGGGCCTCATCCATGGGCCATAAGTACATCGAATGGCTTCGTAACCTAGGCCTTACATCCACCTCAAAGTGGGCCCCAATGGACTACCATAGATATATTTAAGATAGGCCTCATAACATGCCAAGGTGGGGTCCACTTGGACTATGGATCTGGCTCATTCTTTATGTCCATGTCATAAAATAGGCTGTCCAAATGGATGGATGTGGTGAGTGATGGTTGTGTAAGA
Source organism: Magnolia kwangsiensis (assembly GCA_037074715.1). Classification (NCBI taxonomy): domain Eukaryota; kingdom Viridiplantae; phylum Streptophyta; class Magnoliopsida; order Magnoliales; family Magnoliaceae; genus Magnolia; species Magnolia kwangsiensis. The sequence continues at coordinate 34,989,093 of CM073587.1, read as the reverse complement.
AATATTTGACTTTTGTGGCTTTTGTGTAAGAGAGGTATGGGTGGTGAAGACTTTTGTGGCTTTTTGTGTAAGAGAGGTATGGGTTTAGGAGACTTTTGTGGTTGCTTGGGAAAAGGAATGGAAGTGATGTGTACTTGACATGTGATGGATTGATGGGTGATTGATTGATGGGATTGATGTGATTGATGTGACACATCGTAGAGATTCCCTTAGTTTTCGCAACGCGCGGCATTTTCTCGCACCGAACGTTGGCCCATAACTCTTGACTAGGGTATCGCCTTGGCGCATGAGTCGCGATATCGGAACCGCAACGACGGCGCGGTCGCTATGGTATTGGTTTTGGGTTGAGTCGACTCAGGTTGTCGGCATATGAATCAGGGTCACGCGTCGATATCGATTAAGGGTCGAAGGTTGCCGGAATTCGACCGGTAAGACCGCGGAAGTGTATGGAAATGTACGGACCAAGATACGGGTCTTACAGCTCTCCCCTCCTTATAAAAATTTCATCCTCGAAATTTACACAAGCATCTCAACTAAGCATTACTCGCGAGGAATAAGAAATATAACGTCATCATATAGAATCAGGGACAACGTACAAAATACATCACATGATCAACCATTAAAGAGATGAGGATAACGCTCTCGAATCTCAGCCTCATGCTCCTACGAAGCCTCCTCTACAGAATGGTGACCCCACTGCACCTTCACCAATAGAATGACCTTGGTTCTGAGGACCTGCTCCTTCCGATCAAGGATACGGACTGGCTGCTCAATGTAAGAAGCGTCCTCACGAACCTCAAGCGGCTGCCAATCAATAACGGGAACTATGTCTGACCCACACCTCCTCAACATGGAGACGTGAAAAACATCATAGACGCCAGACAACTGTGATGGCAAGGCAAGTTGATAGGCCACGGCGCCAATGCGCCTAATGATCTCAAAAGGTCCTATGAACTACGCCCTTTATGGGCGAGACCTTGAGATACACATGGTCCCCTACATCAAACTCCAAGGGACGACGCCGACGATCAGCAGAACTCTTCTGTCGGCTCTGAGCTGTGCGCATCCTCTGCCTGATGATGTCAATAGCCTCTGAAGTCTCCTGCACAAGCTCGGGACGTAGGAGACGACGCTCTCCAACCTCGGTCCAACAACTCGGTGATCTGCATGGTCTGCCATATAGTGCCTCAAAAGGAGCCATGCCAATGGTCGCTTGATAGCTGTTATTGTACGTGAACTCAGCCAATCGCAGATGCTCATCCCAGTTACCCCCGAAGTCAATCGCACAGGCCCGAAGCATATCCTCAAGTATCTGATTGACCCTCTCGGTCTGTCCATCGGTCTGCGGATGGTACGCGATGCTGAGCTGCAAATCAGTCCCCATCGCACGCTGGAAGCTCCCCCAAAAATGAGACGTGAACCTCGAGTCTCGGTCAGAAACGATCGAGACTGGAACGCCATGCAGTCTTACAATCTCCTCGATGAATAGTCTCGCAAGCCGGTCCATAGACCAAGTCACACGCATCGCAAGAAAATGTGCCGACTTCGTCAGACGATCCACAACAACCCAAATGGCGTTATGACCGCGCTGAGTCCTCGACAAACCCATAATGAAATCAGTCGACACGTGCTCCCACTTCCACATCGGGACGCTCAACGGCTGCAATAGACCAGGAGGTCTCTGATGATCGGCCTTGACACGCTGGCACGTGTCACACTCGGCCACAAAACTGACGATCTGGCGCTTCATCCCCGCCTAAAAGTACTATCGCCTCATGTCACGGTACATCTTCGTTGAGCCCGGATGGATAGAAAACCGCGATCGATGTGCCTCGGTCATAAGATCTCTGCACAACACTGGAATATCTGGGACACATAATCGGCCTCTGAAGCGAAGTCCACCGTCTGTACCGATCTGCCAATCAGCCTGACCCTCCGATGCTGCCTCAGCCATATAACTCTGCAACGACTCATCAGCCTTCTGAGCCTCGATCACCCTAGCGACAAGAGAGGGTTGAATCGACAAGCTCGATAACTGTACAATGGAAGGCTGCAGGCCAAACTCAAAGTCATACACAGCAATATCCTCAAGCATCCGCCACTCCTGAATCATCATATGCGCCACTAGACCTCGTGACTGACGGATGAGGGTATCTGTCACCACGTTCGCCTTGCCCGGGTGGTACTGGAGGTCAAAATCATAGTCCTTCAGGAGCTCCATCCAGCGCCTCTGTCTCATATTCAACTCAGACTGCTAGAAGAGGTACTTCAAGCTCTTGTGATTAGAGAAGAGCTCGAACCTAACCCCGTAAAGATAGTGCCTCCATACCTTCAGTGCGAAGACAACTGCAGCCAGCTCTAGATCATGTGTAGGATAGTTCAGCTCATGGACCTTGAGCTGATGAGATGCAAAGGCCACTGGTCTCCCGTGCTGCATTAGGACAGCACCCAAACCGATATGTGAGGCATCAGTAAATACAATAAAGCCGTCACTCCCAGAGGGAAGAGTGAGGATAGGAGCGGACGTCAGACGGTCCTTCAACTCCATAAATGCTCGATCGAAGGCGTCACTCCAAATAAACTCTGCGCCCTTCCGAGTCAACCTGGTCAGCGGGACTGCAATATGAGAAAAACCCTCGATTAAACGCCGATAGTAGCCCGCCAAGCCAAGAAAACTACGGATCTCTGTCGCAGTCGTGGGCTGTCCCCACCGACGCACTGCCTCGACCTTCGAGGGGTCTACTGCGACACCCTCCCTCGTCACCACGTGACCATGGAACTTCACCTCCTCCTGCCAGAACTCGCACTTCTCCAGCTTCGCATACAGCTGGTGTGCGCGGAGGGTCTGTAAAGTAATCTCCAAGTGCTGCTCATGCTCCTCACGGGTCCTTGAGTAGATCAGAATGTCGTCGATGAAGACCACAACAAACTGATCCAGATATGGGTGAAAAACCTCGTTCATCAGCTGCATGAAGACCGCGGCTGCATTGGTCAGTCCGAAGGACATGACCTGAAACTTAAAATGACCGTAACGCGTCCTGAATGCTGTCTTCGGAATGTCCTCATCTCGGACCCGAATCTGATGATAACCGGAAGACAGGTCAATCTTTGAAAAGAACTGTGCACCCTGCAGCTGGTCGAACAAATCATCAATCTTAGGGAGCGAGTACTTGTTCTTGATCGTGACTTTGTTGAGCTCGCGATAGTCAACTCAGAGCCTCAACGAGCCATCCTTCTTCTTCACGAAGAGTACCGGCGCTCCCCACGGTGAACTGCTCTGACGGATAAAGCCCAACTCACGTAACTCGTCCAATTGCTTCTGCAGTTCCCGTAACTCTAAAGGTGTCATACGATACGGGGCCTTCGAAATAGGCGCGGTACCGGGCACGAGATCGATCTGAAACTCGGTGAGTCGATGAGGCGGTAATCATGGAATTTCCTGGAACACATCGGGAAAACCGCGTATGATGGGCAAGTGGTCGATGCAAGCGGCAACAGGCTACTCTATGGCGCAAGACATCAAACAAGACAACCAATCTCCTCTGGCCTCTGCAACGAACTCGAACTATGGCACGCCAGGTATACAGAATGTGACGGTCCTCGTGGTGCAGTCCAATATAGCATAGTACTCGGCGAGCCAATCCATGCCCAAGATGACGTCGAACTCAGACATCGGCAAAACAAACAAATCAGCAAGCAGAAAGGTATCCCCAACTAGAACTGGGCAAGATGAGAAAAATTATCCTAACACTGCAGTCCTCCCCAAGGGAGTCGATAATGATAGGCTCTCATCAGCAGACTCCAACGGTAAGCCAGCCGATCGACAGAAGCTCTCGTCTACAAAAGAATGCGATGCACCAGAATCAAACAGCACTCGTGCAATGCATGCAGAAACTGGAAGTATACCCTCAACGACCCCTTCGGATGACTGCGGATCCTTCTGAGCCGCATAGAATCTAGCATGAGCTGGCTCGGGAGGTGCCTGTCCCCTCTGAGCGTGCTGCTGCTGCTGATGGGGTCGTTGAGGCAGTCGAAACTGCTGCCTCTGTTGCTGCGGCCTCTGAGGCTGGTGGTGATACTGATGCTGCTGCTGAGGTGGTCTCGGTGGTGGAGGCTGCTGTCGTTGCTGCTGTGGGGGTCTTTGCTGCTGCGGTGGAGGTCTCTGCTACTGTGGACCTCTCTACTGATGCTGGGGGCTGGGACACTCCCATGAACGGTGTCCCGTCGCACCGCACCTGAAGCAAGTGCCGGTGAACTTCCTCTGAGGTGGTGGTGGAGGTGCTGCTGGTGCTACTGGTGCTCGGAAGGCTAGGCAACCTGTACGCCTCTGCTGCTGTGGTCGACGCTGCTGGGAAGGACTGGAAGAAGCCTGCCTCTTCCGGTCTCTCCTCTGACCGCGATCAGACTGAGAACCGGCCCACTCAGTCTCGTAGATCTGAGCTCTCCGCACTACTGCCTGGAAAGTAGGGAGCCCATGCCCAATAACACGACCTCAAAGGCCGTAACGTAAACCATGCTCGAAACGGCGGGCCTTCCGCCCCTCGTCATCTACCATGTATGGTGCAAATCTAGATAGCGCCACAAAACGGGCCGCGTACTGTGCCACAGTCATATCTCCCTGCACCAAAGTCTCAAACTCTAAAGCTCGCTGACGACGGATATGGTCGGGGAAGTACTGCTCCTCGAATCTATCCACAAAGTCCTCCCATGTCCAGACATAATCGGGTCCGGCAACATGGGTAATAAAGGTCCACCAATGCTCGGCCTCACCCTGGAAGAGAAATACGGCTAACCGGACGCGCTGCTCGGTCGTACATGACATGGTATCAAAAATCTTCTCCACGTCGGAGCGCCATCTCTCTGCTGCAGTCGGATCTGGCTCGCCCTGGAAACGTGGGGGATCAAGCTGTCTGAACTCACGAAGTAAGGCGCTCGCGCGCTACTGCTCTGCTTGAGCTGGTGAAACAGCTGGGCGTCTACCCTATCCCTGTAGTGCGGCTGTCACAGCCTGTAACATCTGCTGTAACTGAGAGGCACTAATAGTCACATTCGGCTCCTCATCGGCCTCAGGTGGAGGAATGTCATCCTCAGGAAAAGAAGCAGGGATCTCTGAGGGTGGAACAGGAGACGCAGGTGGTAAAGCTGGAGCCTCCGATGGCGAAGCAGAGTCCTCAGGTGGTGGTGCGAGAGTCGATCGGGTAACTCTCCCAGGTGCCACGTCCTACAGGAAAGAGCGAAGGCGCCTATTAACTTCAAAACTCTCGAAGGTACACACGTCAAAGGTCTGTATTAGAGGGTCGCGAAACTATCCGAATTTTGGGACTTAGCCATTCTACACTCATAACAGACATGTAATGTTGTTCTCGGTTATTCCCAAGTTATGCTCTGATACCAACTTCTATCATGCCCCAAACTCAGAAATCGGGCTCATAAAATTTTCGATTGTCGAATCCTGCGCCGACAGCCTCCGTAGAACCCCATTCTCGGCTCCTAGCTCCCATTCACCAGGTTCTGATCCTGGGATGCTAGTCACGCCCCAAACTCAAAAACTGGGCTCACAAAATTCTCGATTGCCGAATCCGGCGCCGACAGCCTCCGTAGAACCCCATTCTCGGCTCCTAGCTCCCATTCGCCAGGTTCCGATCCTGGGATGCTACGAGGAGGATTTTCAATGTCAGTTTGATTGGTAATAAGCATAACCAAAGGCATAACCCCCAAACAACAACCAAGAACTCCATTACATTTTTACTATGATAAAAAACTTTACAAGTACAATGAGCATAAAAGAAAATATAATGGTAAAGAATAAAAACTCCAAAATGCTCTGCAACGTGCTCCTGCCTCAGTGCTGCTACGATCCAACGTCACCTGTACGCAACGGTCGTGCATAAGCTTACAGAAAGCTTAAAGGGTGGTGAAAGTGTGTGCGCAAGGTAGTAATATGAACATGCAATGTCAGAGTAAAGCAGAATATGCAGATGGATCTATAATATCATGAGCCGTACCAAGGCTTATGCGATGCAAGACATGAATGGTATCGGCCATCCCAAGGCCATGCGATATGCAATGCAACTCATGCATACAGATCCTCATCTATGTCCATACATCAATACAGTTCAAAATATAGAATATCACCGGGGTCTAGTACACTCTAAACCAGATTGCCGCCACATCGCGCATAATAAGGTAAGTGGAAGAGACCATACTATTCGTTTTTCAATATCGGACACGACTCGTGGATAGCGAACCCATTCCTCGAGCTGGTCAAACTCAGCCTAGTGTTGCCCCCTACTCTCGGGCGAATAAGGCCGCACCCCCTTCCAACCGACCACGACACAGTGGAGAGCGTAACCGTCTGGTAATCGGCACTCAACGCTCATCTACCCACTCGGTATAGACATTGGAGCAATCTCTTGGTACCATAAGGGTTTAGGGACTTTCACCCAGGGATATCTATAGTACCCCATGTAGAACATGATTTTTGGTATCCAATCCTGCCAGCCACGATGTGTCTGTGGAGGCTACGGCCCTGATGTCGCTAGGGCGTACAATAACCATGTCACATAAATGCGAAATGCATGATTCACGCTATCCAGTCATGCAACAATTCATGCGCATATCGTGCGCTCATGTAGGGAAATACTGCCTAACTAGGAGCCATAAACAACCTGCCCGAAGGCATATGCTATGATCAGTCACCTCTCATATCAAGCATACATATGATGCGTATGATCATGAGTCATAAAACTATACTAAACATGTTATAAAGTAATGCATTATCCTTACAAAGCAGATGGGCCTAGACGGCCTATGTACAACAAGTACGGGCCTAACAATGGGCCCTAAGGAGAGTCGTAATGTGGACATCCAACCAACATTACACTTGCAATGTGGACGTCAAACCAACATTACTCCCAAGGCACGATTGTCGTGAATATCATTACATAATCCGTGTTGGGATCACACATTATAATGGACCTTAGGTACACCCCATTGGGCCTTAAATACGTCAAATAGGCCATATCATATGGGCCTTATGTTCATCAAGTGGGCCAAATCAATGGGCCGCACCAATGGACCTTATGTACATTGCAATGGGCCATAACCCGTTAGGCCTTGAATACATCAAATGGGCCTCAACCCATAGGCCCTAATACATCTCAGTGGGTCTTAACCCATGGGCCCCTAATACATCCAATGGGCCTCGACCCATGGGCCTTACAGATATAACAAAGTGGGCCTCATCCATGGGCCATAAGTACATCGAATGGCCTCGTAACCTGGGCCTTACATCCACCTCAAAGTGAGCCCCAATGGACTACCACAGATATATTTAAGATAGGCCTCATAACATGCCAAGGTGGGGTCCACTTGGACTATGGATCTGGCTCATTCTTTATGTCCATGTCATAAAATGGGCTGTCCAAATGGATGGATGTGGTGAGTGATGGTTGTGTAAGAAATCTTTGACTTTTGTGGCTTTTGTGTAAGAGAGGTATGGGTGGTGAAGACTTTTGTGGCTTTTTGTGTAAGAGAGGTATGGGAGACTTTTGTGGTTGCTTGGGAAAAGGGATGGAAGTGATGTGTACTTGACATGTGATGGATTGATGGGTGATTGATTGATGGGATTGATGTGATTGATGTGACACATCATAGAGATTCCCTTAGTTTTCGCAACGAGCGACGTTTTCTCGCACCGAATGTTGGCCCATAACTCTTGACCAGGGTATCGCCTTGGCGCGCGAGTCATGGTATCGGAACCGCAACGACGGCGCGGTCACTATGGTATTGGTTTCGTGTTGAGTCGACTCGGGTTGTCGGCATATGAATCAGGGTCGCGCGTCGATATCGATTAAGGGTCGAAGGTTGCCAAAATTTGACCGGTAAGACCGTGGAAGTGTACGGAAAGGTACGGACCAAGATACGGGTCTTACATAAAGATTAACTCGTTCCAAAATGACCACATGTTTTCGAGCAACAACACGGACCCAGGCGCTATAGAAATCTTAAGGAGACAGGAGACCCTCGACTACGAAATTATCTGTCCGCTAGGGGGCATGATTGATAAAGAAATGTTGACGAGCAGTCTCGAAGAAATGAGTTGGAAAAGGTTGATGAGAATCTTAGTAAGGTTGTAGAAATCGCATTTTATATATCATGCCAGCTTTCTGATATGAATCCTTTCCGTCTATTTCGTCTTTTAGGATTCGAGGTTCTTTCACGATCCAATTATCTATGAAGACAAGGCAACTTTGGTGGGTAGAAGGTTCACTATGAGGGATCGACCAATGCCATCGAAGATTCATGGGATAAGAGATAAATTTATCCAAATAGGGGTGGTGAAGTTCTAGTATTTTTTCATTAATCTCTACATATGTCCAAATATGACGGGAGGAATTGTTCGTGTACGGAGGAAATCAAAGGATTCCCTTTTCTTGAGGTTGAAGCCTTTAAAGGATTCATGGTGATAAGGAAGAGAGGAGTTAAAGAAATTTCGGCAGAGTTTCGAGACGAAGATTTATCGCATCAAGGGTGAATGAGTTGTGCGGCCGAGTTATGCGCGACAGTAGCGTGGATAGTCTGTGTGCAAAGAGAGTTTGGTTTGAAGATGAAATTTTGGAGTGATGAACAGTTGAATGGACTAGTATTTATAGGCTCAAGGTACTGTCAAAGAGTTGTGTGAGCGAGGAAGTTGCAAAAGTGATCGAGTTGCGTGAGGCCGCCCAAATCAAATTCTTCGTGGTGAAGTTTGATCCTTCAAATTATTAGGACACCAAAAATGATCAAAGAAAGAGATAAAACAAGTTGCGTAGGACATGAGTTGCGCGGAACATAAGTTGCGCAAACCGCGCAACTCGCCCGATTTGCACTGGGATAAAGTTGTGTGGAACATAAGTTACGCAGGTCTGCGTTACTCGCCCGAGTTGTGCTAGGATGCGCAAGTTCATTAAAGGAATTAATGATAAGAGGTAGGGCCCATGGCACAAGAATCGAGGGCTCAGACGTGCGAATGACTATAAATACCCCCTCACCCCTTCATTTGGGGGATTGGATGTTTAGGAGATTAGTCTCTCTGGCAGGTATTGAGGGCAGAGAGAAGATAAGAAGGGAGACTGCGCAACTCGTAAGGAGTTGTACGGGTCCACGCAACTTGCAAGATGCACAACTCCTATATGAGTTGCTCGGGTTATCTTTGAGGGCAGCTACCAAGTTGGAATTTCAGATAGACGGTCATGTCGTTTCAGATATTTCTAAGGGATCCCAATAGGGGAAAACCCGCACAACTCATCTCCCATGGAGATTTGACAAAAACGTGTCGGAATGCTGTCAAAATTTACATTTTTGATTATATTTGGCTTCATGTATTCTTATCTTTATTAAGAGATTCTATCTTGGAATCAAAGGATCAAGAGGATGTAATGAACTCAAAATAAATGAAGTTGATGAATGTTCCCTTTGTTCTATCTTTATCAATGTTAAATAGGAAATTTCTCCAAATCCAATGCGTTTCGTTTCTAGTTGAAACAGTGCTCCTTTGAGGTGACTAAGGTGATGGGAGGTTGGGTAAAATCTCCTACAACTAATGGAAAGTTGAATTTATAGTAGATTCTACATGATGATGGACACTCTAGAGGTTAATAAACACTAAGATTTGCCAACATAAATGGTGCTCAAACTCTAGAAAAGGCTTGATGTCACGTCCCAAACCTAGAAAATGGATTAGCAGGAATCCCGATCGCTGAATCCGGTACTGACAGCCTCCGTTGTACCCCATTCTCGGCTCCCAGTGCCCATATGCCAGGTTTTGATCCTAGGATCCTACAAGGAGGATTTTTCAACATACATTTATCTCGTAAGAAGCATAACCACAAGTTTACCCAAATTACAAAGGCAACATCATCATTACATTTCCACTAATATAAACTTTAAATACAATAGTGAAGAAGAAATACATATGTTAAAATAAAATCGAAGCTCCAAAAGATTGTTGCACGCTTCATGCTCAACGCTGTTGCTGCAACCTAACATTACCTGCACGCATCTATGATGCATAAGCTTATAGAAAGCTTAAAGGTGGTGTAAGTGTGTGCGCAAAGTCAGTGCCAATTATTTAATACAATGTTATAATCATACAATATCAAAAATACCGGTAAGATCATGAATCATACGATATCAGAGTAAGCGAAAATACTGACTAGTCCATGAGTTAAACAATATTAGAGTACGCAATATAGATCAACTATGCAAATGAGGAATCATAAAGAGCCAAATATCATATGCCAAGGATGCAATGCAATATACGATTCCTAATAAGTTCACAAATAACGTCAACCATACCTAGACCATATAAATGTAGAAACACAATGACCTAAAATGCCATATGTCGCAGATGTAATGCAATATTCGGTGGGAATGGAGTGACTATGCTAGAGTGTGAAGTCAGGATGATCGTACATAGTATCGCAGGTTATGGAGCCCATCACAAGGGACTTCTATCCAAACTAGTCCCATACCTAATTTAGATAGTCAGTCTCAATGTGGTAAACTCCTGATCTCAGGTTAGTCGCGCGCCCCAACCGAAATATTGCCCATTACGAATGTACATATAATAAATAGTTGCACACCACTAGCCCAAGTGGATAGTGAATGAATGAATAAATGAGTATGTAACTCTTGCTCAGTAAGTCCACATATCAGTACAGTTCATCTCTGGGATCATCACTGGGGTTTAGTACACTCCAAATGGCACTGTGCCTCTCCTAGCAGCACAGTCCAAGTGAGTGTAAGAAACCTCACTATCTGCCTGGCCAATAGTCTGTCAATACCTATCTGACACATCAATAGCAGACTCATTTATGAGTTGGTCAAACTCAGCCTAACAATGCCCCCTACTCTCGAGGGGAGTAAGGCCACATCCCCTCCCAACCGACCATGACATAGTAGGAGGCACAGCCCCTGGTATTCAGCCCTCATGCGCTCATATATATCCACTCAATCTCGATATTGGGGTGTCCTCTAGTACTAAAAGGGTTTAGAAATTTTCACTCAGGGCCATCTATGGCAGCCTGATGCTAAGCAAAAAATTTTGGTGTCCCATCTGGCCATCCACGATATACCTATGGAGGCCACGGCCCTGATATCGCTAGGACGTATAGTAATCACATTGCAAGATGCACGAGTTATACAATTTAGTCATGCATCAATCCTACGCATGTGAGATAACCTCCACCTATCAAGGAGTCTCATAACAACCTGCTCAATGAATTTGTAATGGTCAACCACATCTCATATCAAACATGCAGATGATGCATATGGTCATGTATCATGATGTTATGCTGTCACATACTCATAATCGGTATTAATAATCGACATTGACAATTGACCTCGACAATGTGGACATTTAACAAACATTGCCCCCAAGAAATGACACTCATAGAGCTTAACATATAGTGGGCTCATAGCCTCACACAAGGGCCAAATATACAACACCATGGGCCTCGCTCAAGAGCTTAATACACATCACGATGGGCCTTTCACATGGGCCTCATATACATCACGATGGACTCCATCGTTTGACCCTCAAATGCATCACAATGGGCCTCATCACATAGACCTTATATTCATCACATTAGGCCTTAAACACGGGCTGAATACACATCATAATGGGCCTCAAATACGGGCCACATATATATCACATTGGTCCTTAAATACAGGACGAATGTGCATCAAAATGGGCCTCAAATACCGGCCACATATACATCACATTGGGCCTCGACAATCGGCCTTGATATCTAAAACCTCGACAATTAGCCTCGACAATCAGCTATACAATTGGCCTCAATAATTGGAATCGATTAATAATTAGCTTCAATGATCGGAATCGGCAATCGGCCATAATAATCGGAATTGGCAATCGGCCACAACAATCAGAATTGATCAATAATCGGAATCGGCCTCAAAAAATTGTAATATAAATAAGGTAGGGTCCATAGATGAACAACCAATCAACCATAATATAAAGATCAGCCCTCGGCCGAGGTTATATCAAATCTGATTGCATGGAGCCATCCGTCTATGGTGATGGGGCCCACTGGTTAGGGTTGACCCACTAAGAGAAGGATGAGAATGGGCCTAACAAGGCCTAGTGGAATGTCATAATGTGGACATTCAACCATCATTGCCCATTAATGTAGACATTTAACCAACATTGCTCCCAAGGAGTGACACTCATAGGGCTGAACATACAGTGGGCCTATGGCCTCACACAAGGACCTAATATGCATCATCATGGGCCTCACCAAAGGTCACTAATACATCATAGTGGGCTGCATGATATGGGTCACACTAATGGGCATCATACACATTAGATGGACTACATCAATGGGCCGCATCAATGGGCCTAATACTATGGGCTTCAAATGCACAACAAGTGGGCCTCATGAGTGGGTCATAAATACATCAAGGTGGGCCTCACAAATGGGTCACAAGTACTTCATGGTGGGCCTCATATACGCCACGTGGGCCTCACTAACGGACTGCACCAATGGGCCTAATATACATCAAATGGGCCACACCAACGGGCCGCACCACATGGACCTCGAACACATCACAATGGGCCTCACTTATGAGCCTCATATACACAATAGGTGGGCCCTACAAATGAGCCTCATATGCATCAAATGAGCCACGCGTCATGGGCCTAATACATATCACAATGGGCCTCATGAATACATCACAGTGGGCCTCAGATTCAAACAAGTGGGCACCATCTTATGGGCCCCTAAATATACATCATGATGGGTCACAAGTATATCAAAGTGGGCCTCATAACATGGGCCTCATATATATCAAAGTCCTCAACAACGGGCTACAAATACATCAAGATGGGCCTAATCACATGGGCCTCATATATGGCCTCAACAACGGGCCACAAATACATCAAGATGGGCTTAATCACATGGGCCTCATATATATCAAAGTGGGCCAAATCAATCATATGGGCTAAATCAATCAAATGGCCCGATACAAGCGAGCCAATCAAATAGGCCGAATCAAATGAGCCAAGTAAAATGGGCCCCCAAATACATCAAATCGGGCTCCACCAAGTGGGCCCCAAATACATCAAATCTGCCTCATCAAGTGAGCCCCAAATACATCAAATGGGCCATACCAATGAGCAGATTCAAAATCATTCATCCATTGTTAGAAATCATTAAAAAAAATATGAATCATATCTATAGGATCAATTAGACCATACCACAAATGGCAGTGGTGACAATGATTCACACTCAGAGGGCCCACCATAGTGTTTATTTTCCCATCTAGTCTGTTCCCGGGGTCACAAAGACCTGGACAGGGGGAACAAACAAATGTCATAGTAATTCAAAACTTCTATAACCCAAAATGGGATTTCAATGGTAGGTGTTCCACTTCACTGCATTCTGTAGTGTGGCCCACATGATATTAGATCTGTTTCATTTTTTTTATCTTAAGCCTTAAGATGGGTTACCAAATGGGTGGATGTTTTATATAACACATATCTCAGCGAGGTCCACAGAATTTACTGCCATCAATCAAGCAGCTAGGACGGTTTAGATACAACATGTACATCATGGTGGGACCGTGTTGCACCTAGCACGTCACCAAGATGGGCCCCCACACACAGGTGGGCGGTAGGGATACAACATACTCATCATGGTGGAGTCTAGGAGCGCGTCCAATGGATGGATGGCCTGGATGTCAGATGTGTGGAAGGAGGGGTCCCACCGTCCTTAGGTGTGGATGTGTGGTAAAACACATACACTATGGTGGGTTCCACCATCCAATGGTGTGGACAGTGGGAATAAAACAAATACATCGTTGGTGGTTCCCACCGAATGGATGATGGTGTGGGTATACATACATACATCAGTGGATCCCACGTAGGGCCCACCATAACGTTTACATACCATCCAAACTGTTAATAAGGTCACACAGACCTTGACGGAGAGGAAAAAAAATTTCAAATTGATCCAAAACTTATGTGGAACCCAACGGGTTTCAATGGCAGACGTTCAATCCTCATTGTTTCCTGTGATGTGGGCCACTTGAGTTGTGTATATGGCTATTTTTGGGGTGGTCCGCTGCCTGGGCCCACCAAATACAAGGTGTTGATGTTCTATACACATCACCATGGGGCCCACAGCTGGGACCCACGGTCCTTGGCCACCACGAAGCAGGACGCTGCTGGCATCCTCTGACAGTCAGTAGCACCTGCTGCTTATTTAATTTTTTAAAAAAGAGTTTTCCTGTGGTTTTTCACAGATGGGGCCCGCACTAGAAGAATCCACCCCACATGTTGGATTCTACAGTTCATAACAAAACCATCAAGCCCAATATTGAGCATGTTTCGGCGTATAAAAATATCGGAGCAAATTTCAATGGTAAAGCCACAGTCTTCAATGTTATGTCCCGCCAAATCATCGGATTGGCTTCATTTCTTGGCTCAATGCCTAAAATGGGCTGAGAAATGGAATGGACGGTGTGGATTTGATTCATACATCAAGATGGGGCTTGTATGAGTGGCCCACCTAAAACTTTGAAGTAAGCTGACATTTTTTTTTCACGTGCAACGTCCAGAGGCTGTTAACAGGTCCCACGGTCTGTTCGCATTTCACAGATGACGTGAATCAAGGTCGGTCCCACATAGACATGGCCCACTTGATTAAAATCAATATGATATTTGTGTTTTCCTGTCACCCAGAAGGTAGGGCCCACATGGCTTGGACAACCATGGGGTTCATTCGATGGACGGTTGGACATCGCATAACTCATTGAGTGGGCCACAAAATAAAGGAAGGAGAGAGAGTAAGAGAGAGAGAGAGAGAGAGAGAGAGAGAGAGAGAGAGAGAGAGAGAGAGAGAGAGAAAGAAGCACCCACAGTTAGATCTTCCCTTACTTCTTCCGCCAATGCATGCTAGAACCCCAATGGACGGACTTCAACAGTTGAGATGGATCATGGATGGTGGAGATGAGAATTGGGAAGGTAGGCCACACTAGCTTCTCCCCTTGGAAGCCATGGACGTGGGTTGCTTGGAGAGGTGGAGTTTTGAAAATGAGAGAGAGGTGTAAGAGAGAGAGAGGGAGGTGATGTGAGTGATGGGGAGAGTGATGGTGATGGGTGAAGGGTGTGTACTTATTGTAAGAAAAAGTTGACTTAGAGGAGAGGTGATTGTACTTGACATTAATGTGTGATGTGTACCTGATTGATGAGATTCATGTGATATTCTCTTGAGAATTGCGACATGCAGCGTTTTTTCCTCGAACTGAATGTGGGCCCACATCTCCTTGCCCGGGTATCGCCTTGATGCGTAATGCACGGCGTCGGAACTGCAGCGACGACGCGGTCGTAAGGGTATAAGTTTTGAGTTGAGCCAACTTTAATATATGGGACACAACTCATGATTGCTCGCAAATGCTGATAACAGATTGTGGGTCGCCGAAATTCGATCGAGATGACTGCGGAAGCCTACAAAATGGTACGGGCTAGGATATGGGTCTTACACTTGATATCATGATCTTCTTGTAGAGGAGCATGTAATACTGTTCACAACCCCAAGTGTAGGGTCGAGATGTAGTAATAAATTGGTAAGACGAGGTTGAGTCCACAGGTACTAAACTTGTACATATTCTGAAAATAACTAGAACTAGAAAAAGATCTAAATTGAAATCAAAATAATTGAGAGTAATGGTGAATAATGTTGATTAAAGCTTATGAATTTAAAGGTGGGAACTAAAGTGGCAAGGATCCACTTGTACCTATTAAAAGGCTACCTTACTTGATTTAAGGAACACAATTGGAATTGGAGTCATATCTTATCCAATTGGAGGATAAAGTAATTTAAATCAAATCTAAACATTTCATTGACCTAATTCTCAGTGGAGGAGAATTGTGATAATTAGAAGGGATTCCATCACCCTATCATGCCCAAGAGATGATGGTGAACAATAGGATTTACCAATCTCATAATCTCAAAATAGGAAAAGAAGATATCCAAAGCTATCACAACATCTATTGTAATTTGAGTCACAATAAATCATATAAAAATGAAAATATTCCTTTAATATCAAATTAGAAATCAATGAAGTTGAATAAGAACAAGAATCAAAACAAAACAAACATCCTAACACGCTACAAGCTTCAGCTCTTAGTCATAGCTAAGAGGTTTAGCCAACCATAGACATGATTGAAACTAAATCTCTTAAACAAAATATGAAAAATAAACTAGGGAAGAAGAAAGACTCTTTGCAGGCTGCTCCACCCTTGTGATATGCTTCTTGAGACCTTTACAAACCTTAGAAGATGCCTTAGAGCATCCTAAGGAGTCCCATTTATAGTTGTGGAACTCCAACTTTCGCACTGAGTTGGAAAAATCTAGAAACCGCATCAAATTTACGCACTCTGCGTAGTTTTCCAAATAGACTTCGCTCTGTGCATTTTTTCAAAATAAACTTCACTCTGCACAGTTTTCCAAAAACACTCAGAGTTTTAGGATATGCTTTTTTAAGATAATTTTAAGAATATGTTTATTTTTGGGATAATTTCAAGATTCTTTTTTTTCACTTTAAATCTTTGATTCTCTTCATTCCTCGATTTTCTTGGATCTTTGGCATGTGGATTCTTCATTAATGACTTCCAAATATCCAAATCTTCATTTAGTAATCTTTTGAATATAAATCTTCCTTTTGACATCAATTTTACCTTGAACTCTCGAAATCTCCTCGCACATGAAAACATGTATAATAAAATTGATTAAGCACTATTATGTTTAAAAAACTAAGGTATAAATAGGGAAAAATATGTAATATTTCACACTCAAACGCCCCCCCCCCCCAACTAGTATTTTGCTAGTCTCGATCAAAATATGCGTGAAGTGATATTCAATTCTCAATATTTAAAGTTCTTTAAGAAGTCAATCATTTGTGTAAATAAGCATGAATGAGTATAATCCAAAGTGAGAGTAAAAATTTGAAAACCTAGAACCGAATCAAACGAGCAATCAATCAAATAGGTTCTTCATCAATCAATTAAGAGCATAAGTTCATATATCAAGTTTTCCTAATATGCTTAGTGAATTTCAACTTACTTTTCATAAAAGTACCATTATTTTATAATGTTAGCCATACTCATCACTTCAAGATTACTTGAATAATCAAGTGCTGATTCCAAACTTATCCCATTTTCCTTCTTTTTCCAATTTTTAGTTTTATATAGACAGTCTCTTTTTATTCATTCTTTTCATTCTTTTTCATTCTTTTCCAGTCTTTTCACCATACATGGCCTTTTTATCGATTTCACTATTTTTTAACTGGTTCTTTTCATCTTTTAAGGTGGATAAAATTCTCCAGACTTAATTCTCAATATCTTTCAATGATATACATACTAACAATCAGAAATTCTATTACTATTCACAGAAAGAAAATTGAACATATCTTGTGACTTAGATTAACATGATATTCAAACTTTCTCTTAATCAATTAAATGCAAGAATTTAAACGATAGTCAACTCGGTTAATTAAACTCCAACAATTCAAAGTTCAATCTCCATCTTATCATCATACACAAAGCATTCTTAATTCCATAAATTATCATTTCCCAAACATATTTTTAACTTGAAATTTTAGAACTTTTCACAATTTTTGCTAAAAACTAAGAAAACACTGATTAGTTTACCTAATCCATACCCCCAACCTAAAACCTACATTGTCCTCAATATAAAAGATATGAGCTGCATGCACATGAGACAACAAAAAGAAAGGGGAAGTGATGGGAAGATAATACATGAAGAAGGAGAATTGGAGCTTTTTCAAAGTTCTTAACATGTAAAAGGGTTAGCATAAAGACTAAAAAAATTGAAATCAAACTATCCTAATCCTAAATTCTATGAAAGCAATAAACCTAACTACACCTCCATCAGACTAGGAGGTCAATCCTGATACACAAGATTAGTCAGAGGCATCAACATGTCCTTTGAATCAAACTTCTCAACAAATGGCTTGAGACGATATCTATTCACTTTGAAAACATTGCCATTTGTCAAATTATGTATCTCGACGGCCCCATGAGGATAGACATTAGTAACAGTGAAAGGGTCGGTCCAACAAGATGGAAGTTTTTCCAAAAAAAGATATAACCGAGAATTGTACGGGACTTTTTGATCGGTTATGAATGATTTTCGAAGGATGTTTCTATCATGGAACACCTTCATCCTGTCCTTATAATTTCTCGAGTTCTCATAACTATCGTTCTGGATTTCCTCAAGTTCATTTAGTTAGAGTTTGTGTAGTGAGCCAGCTGTAAGACCCGTATCCTAGACCATATCGTTCGGTAGACTTTCGCAGTCTTCCCGGTCGAATCCCAGCAACCTCGACCCTTAACCGGCATTTGCATGCGACCCTGATTCACACACCATTAACCCGAGTCGACTCAACTCGAGACTTGTACCCTAGCGACCGCGTCGTTCCCGTGGTTCCGATGCAGCGTCTCGCGCGCCGAGGTGATACCTAGGCCAGGAGATGTGGGCCCGCGTTCAGTTCAAGGAAAAATGTCACGCATTTGTAAATCCAAGAGAATGTCCCATCAATCACATCAATTATTTCACATGTCAAGTACAAGCAACCATAAGTCAACTCTCTCTCTCTCTCTCCACCCATACCTAGTCAAGTACACCCATCACTCCACCACTCACCTTTTCACCCATCACACTCATCTCTCTCTCTCATCTCTCATTTTTTCTCTCATTTTCTCCCAAACTCCATGGGAGCAACTCACGTCAATGGCTCCATGGGAGAGAGTAGTGTGGCCCACCTTCCTACCTTTCATCTCCACCATCCAAGTCCAATCTCAACCGTTGAAGTCTTTCCATTAGAGCTCTAGATCGCGTTGATGGAAGGAAGAGTCCGAGATCTTGAGGTGGGTGATTGTTTTGTATTTAACTTTGATGATTTGGGGGCCCAGTTATCGTGGGACCCATCTTGATGATGTATTGTATCAAGGGGTCCATAGTGGCGGGGCCCCTCATCCATCCGTTTCTCTCTCTCTCTCTCTCTCTCCATTTTGTGGCCCACCTTGATGTTGATCCTCACTGTCCACGGTGTGGGACGGTGGGACCCATGCAGCCATATAGTTGTTGTATTGCGTCAGCAACCATGGGCCCCACTGATGTTGCGTTTCATCCAAGCCGTCTGTCTAGATTAGACGCTAGATGTTGAAGTCTCCCTCCCTCTTTCTCTCTCTCTATATATTTATATATTAAAATATAATATTGTATTACGGTGGGCCCCATGTGGGACCCACCTGATGAGGAGTGGAATGGCTGGGATCCCTCACGCACCCCCTACCATGAGGGAGTGATGTCAGCGAGAGCCTACCATGATGTATTTATCTGCACCGTCCGTTTGGACGGTGCTGTGTAGGGCCAACGTGATGTATCTGCTCTATCCAAGCCGTCCATCATCTGTACAGTGGGCCATCCCACTACAGGACATCAGCAGATTCTATGGGCCCCACATGAGGTACGTGTTTCATTCACACTGTTCATCCAAGACCCCAGGCCATGGGCTGGATGAGGCAGATGTAAATCTCTGGTGGACGCACACCGTTTTGAGCCCAGTACGTGGGACCCACCCACCGTGAGAGAGGATTGGCTGGTTTACCACCACACCAGCATATAGCTGATGTGTTTACGTTAGTCAGTGAGTGAAATCCCAACCGTCCAGATTCAATCATCTGGTGGGATGCACTACAGCAGCAGCAGAGGTGCTGGTAACGTCTTGGGTCTCTACGCCTACTTGCTGCTTGGAGGAAAAACAATATCAGTTTGATCCAGCTGGGTGGGCCACACTGGCGTGGACCTCACCTTGATGTATGTGTCCTATATCCAATTTTCCCACAGCAGCTAGGACGTCAGCGGGCTCTGGAGTTCGTCAGACCATTTTTGGGCTTGTGGGACCCACTCCACACATGCTGCACGTGTGGGATGGGACCCACCTTGATGGACGTATTCTATGTCCATCACCGTCCATTTGGATGGTGCCATGTGTGGCTCCACCTTGATATATATATATACATCTACACCGTCCAATCCATGGACGCTGGTACCAGCTGATACATGTGTTGTATCCTATACCATCCATTTATCTGGATGAGGTTGGCTGGTGTGAACCAGCTAGTGAGTTGCTGTGGTTGTATGTGGGGTCCACCTTGATTTACTATAGCCACTGTCCATCTGCCAAGGACGGTGGGCCCCTGATACAGTGGCTCTAATCCAGGCCGTCTGTCCATCTCTTAGACGTTGGATGCTGGGCGCTGTGGCCCTGCTGACCAAATACAAAAAAACAGAAATAAATATTATAATATATTATTATATATACATACACACACGTATGGTAGGTCCTACGTGGGACCCATCGTAATGCATGTCTTGTATCTGCACCATCCATCTGGACGGTGCTTGTGAAGCCCAACATGATGTATGCTTTTCTCCACCGTGCAGCAAGGAAAGGGGTGTGGGACCCATCTGGGGCGGAAGCCAATTGGCTGGTGTACCCCACACGAAGTATGAGTGGTATCCACACTGTCTATCCACCGTCCAGACCTTGGACGGTGGGTGTCAACCTTGACGCATCTAATGTCCAAGCCGTCCAACTGTCTGGACGTGGCTGTGGACCCCACCATGTTATATGCGTTAAATCCACACCGTCTAGACCCTGGACGGTGGGCCCCACATCAGCGGAGAGTTGCTGGCTGCTCCATGGATCATCATGTGATATGTATTATATCCCATCCATCCCTCCATAGGCACACGTGTGGGATCCATATAAATGTATGTATTTTAAATCCTCTCCACCATCCTTCCATCTGGAGGACGTGGCCCATCCCTGCACGTGTGGGCAGGTGGGACCCATCTTCATGCATGTGATGTGCTTGCACCGTCCATCTCTGGACGGTGAGGCCTTTGATGTATGTGTAGTGTCTGCACCGTCCATCCCTGGACTGTGAGGCCCTTGATGTATTTGTTGTATCTGCGCTGTCCAGATGGACAGCGGGCCTTGTATGAGATGTATTTTATTCCGTGTTGTTTGGCCATGTGGACTAGACCCCACCCTAATGTTGTATCTCATCCACACCGTTCATCCATTTTCTGGGTCGCGTGGCTGACCCGTGGAATCCGCCATGATGTATTTATTTCACCTACACTGTTCAGATTGTGCTGGAAAGTGCTGGGCATGTTTGGGTGGTACTGATTTACATAGATAATGTTTAGATGGTGCTGACTTACATAGACAATGTTTGGATGGTGTTAATTTACCTAGGTAATGTTTGGACCGTGTTGATCATCATTAATGGGCCATGTGTCCCATGGGTTAATAGTGTACGGTGATACACTAATAGTGTACGATGATACACATGTTACACCCACAATGGTTAAAATAATTTTGGTATGGTCCAAGCCCGCTTGAGGACCATTGGTGCGGCTCATCCATGAGGCCCATTACGATGTATTTTTTTGGCCTATGTGCCGGGTCCACCTGTTTTTATTGTTAGGCCTAGACATATGGCCCATTTGATGCATACGAGGCCCAAGCAGTGTGGCCCACTTATTGTATACGAGGCCCACATATGAGGCCCATGGTGATGCATTTATGACCCATTTGATGAGGCCCATTAGGATAGGTTGGAGGCCCATGAATGAGGTCCAATGTGATGTATGTGTGGCCGCTACGTTGTGTATGATTCTCTTATGTGGGTCATTCCTTGGAAGCAATGTTTGTTAGATGTCCACATTGATGGGCAATGATGGTTAGATGTCCTCATCATGATCTTCCCTAGGCCTTGTTAGGCCCATTCTCATCATTCCCTCAGTTGATTAACCCAAATAAGTGGGCCCCATTCATCATAGACGGATGGCTCCGTGTTATCAGATTTGATATAACCACGACCGATTTTCGACTCTGCTTGTCGTGGCTAATTGACTGATTACTGATTGTCGAGGCCGATTATCGTGACCGATTACCGATCGCGGCCGATTGTCAATTGACGCGGCCGATTGCCGACTCTGCTTGTCGTGGCCGATTGACCGATTACTGATTGTCGAGGCCGATTATCGTGATCGATTACCGATCGCGGTCGATTGACGATTGACGTGGCTGATTGCCGACTCTGCTTGTCGTGGCTGATTAACCGATTACCGATTGTCGAGTCGATTATCGTGACCGATTGCTGATCACGGCCGATTGTCGATTGACGTGGCCAATTGCTGACTCTGCTTGTCATGGCCGATTGACCGATTACCAATTGTCGAGGCCGATTATCGTGATCGATTGTCGATCATGGCCGATTGTCGATTGACGTGGCTGATTGCCGACTCTGCTTGTCGTGGCCGATTGACCGATTACCGATTGTCGAGGCCGATTATAGCGACCGATTGCCAATCATGGCCGATTGTCGATTGACGTGGCCGATTGTCGATTTTCGATCGAGGCTGATTATCGATCAAGGCCGATTTCCTATTTTGATTTGTCATGGCCGATTGCCGATTATCGATTGAGGCCGATTACCGATTTTGAATTGTCATGGCTGATTGCCGATTCTGATTGTCGAGGCCCAATGTGATGAACATGCGACCCGTATTTGAGGCCTGATGTGATGTGTATTCAGCCCGTGTCTAAGGTCCAATGTGATGTATATTGAGGCCTAGGTGATGAGGCCTATTGTGATTCATTTGAGGGTCGGGCAAAGGAGCCCATTGTGATGTATGTTAGGCCCATGAGCAGGGCCCACCTGTTGTGTACATGTAACCCTTGAGTAAGGCCCACTGTGTTGTATATTAAGCCCTTGTGTGAGGTCGTGGGCCCATTATATGTTTAGATCTGTGAGGATCACTCCTTGGGAAAATGTTGGTTAGTTGTCCACATTGTCGAGGCCGATTGTTGATGCTAGTTATTGATACCGATTATGAGTATGTGACTGCATAGCATCTTGGTCCATGCCCATACGCATCATCTGCATGTCTGTTATGAGATACGATTGACCAGTGCATATGTCATAGTGCTAGTTGTTATGAGACTCCCTGATAGGCGGAGATTGTCTCACATGAGCGCACGGTTTGTATAAGATTAATGCATGACTGGATTGTATGACTCATGCATCTTGTATTGTGTGCTGTGATTACTGTATGCCCTAGCGACATCAGGGTCGTAGCCTCCACAGGCATATCGTGGATGGCCAGATGAGACACCGAAAATCTGTTCTACATGGGGTGTTATAGATATCCCTGGGTGAAAGTTCCTAAACCCTCTTGGTTCCAGAGGTTACTCCAACGTCTAAACCGAGTGGGTAGATGAGCGTTGAGTGCCGATTACCAGATGGTTACGCTCTCCATTGTGTCGTGGTCGGTTGGAAGGGGGTGCGGCCTTATCCGCCCGAGAGTAGGGGGCAATGTTAGCCTGAGTCAGACCAGCTCGAGGAATGGGTCTGCTATCGACGAGTTGAGCCCGATATTGGTAGACGGATAGTGAGGTCTCTTCCACTTACCTTATTACACGCGATGTGGCGGCGATCTGGTTTAGAGTGTACTAGACCCCGATGATTTTACAGAGAGGAACCGTACTGATATGTGGACTTGTTGAGTAGGAATTGCATGCTCATTCATACATTCATTCATTCACTATCCACTCGGACTGGTGGTGCGTAACTAATTGTTGTGTACCTTCATTATGGTAAGAATTTCGGATGGGGGCGCGACTAACCTGAGATCAGGAGTCTACCACATTGAGTCTGACTATCCAAATTTAGGTATGGGATTGGTTTGGATAGAAGTCCTTGTGGTGGACCCCGTAGCCTGCGATACTACGTACTATCATCCCGACTTCACACTCTAGCATGGTCATTTCATTCGCATCGCATATTGCATTACATCTGCATGCATATGACATTTTGGGTTTCTATGTTTCTGCACTTATATGATCTAGACAGACTTAGCAGGATTTGTGTATTGCATTGCATCCTCGACATCTGATATTTGTCTCTTTATGACTCCTTATCGCATAGTTATTCTGTATTGCGTATTCTGATAATGATTGACTTATAAACTTGTCTATACTTCCGCTTACTCTGTTATCGTATGATTTATATCTTGTCAGTATTTCTGCTTACTTTCATTATTCTTGCTCTTGTCAGTGTTTCTGCTTATTCAGACATTGTATGATTATGGCATTGTATTGAATACTTGACACTTACCTTATGCACACACTTACACCACCCTCTAAGCTTTCTATAAGCTTATGCACGATAGATGCGTGCAGGACATGTTAGGTTGCAGCAGTGTTGAGCTTGGAGCGTGCAGTGGTCTTCTGGAGCTTGATTTTCTATTTATGTATTTCTCTTTCAGTGTTGTAATCAAATGATTATATTAGTAGATATGTGATGATGATGTTGCCTTTGTGAATTGGGTAATCTTGTGGTTATGCTAATTACTAGTTAAATGTACAACAAAAAAAAATCCTCCTTGTAGGATCCCAAGATCGGAATCTAGCATATGAATGCTAGGAGCCGAGAATGGGGTACTATGGAGGCTGTCGACACTGGATTCGACGATCGGGATTCCTATGAATCCGATTTTCGGGTTTGGGGCGTGACACCAGCGTTGTCCAAGTTAAAGTTCAGATTTTTGTTATCCCAATAGGCTTTATGCTCCAGTTCCACAGGCAAGTGGCAGGCTTTTCCATAGATGAGTCTAAGGGCATGTTTGATTTTCAAGAGCTTGTGTAAATACCCTTGAAATGGGTAATTATTACCATTTCACCCATTTGGAAATCCAGGGAAATTTTTACATTAGGAACCGGTTCAAAAGAGCCACTTTAAATTTTTGGACCCAAAGGTAATGTATATGATATATCTATTCCATCCATCTGTTTTATCACAATATTTTGAGGCAATAGTCAAAAAATGAGGATAATCCAACACTCAAATGGCCCACACCAAAAAAATCAGTAGCCTTACGATGTTTTTAATGGTAAGTGTTCGATTCCCTTTTTCTCATGGTGTAGTCCACTTAAGCTTTGGATATACCTCATTTTCTGGCTCATGCCATAAATTCATTAGGCATAATAGATGAACGGTGTGGATAAGCGACATGCATCATGGTGGGACCCACAAATACGTGATGGCCTTCTTGATTTTTATGTCAAAAAGCAATGGTCTAATCAAACATCAGGAAGAGGGATGTAAATAGGGGAGGAAATAATTATTGCCTATTTCCATGGTATTTACCATTGACTTTAAAATCAAACAAGCCCTAAAGGGAGACATTCTAATGGGGGCCTTAAAAGCTGTACGGTAAGCCCATAAAGCATTGGTCAAACGGATTAACCAACCCTTATGGTCAGGGTTAACCATTTTTTCCAGAATTTGCTTAATTTTTCTATTAGAAATCTCAACTTGCTTGCTTGTCAGTGGGTGGTATGGAGTGCTCACTTTATGAGAGATGCCATATTTCTTCATTAAGTGTGTAAATGGCCTATTACAAAAGTGTGAACCTGCATCACTAATGATGGCTTGAGGCGTTTCGAACTGGGAAATGATATTTTCTTTTAAGAATCAAATGACCATTTTATTGTCATTATTCCTGCACGGGATCGCTTTGACCCACTTAGTGACATAGTCTACTGCCAATAAGATGTAATTATTTCCAAAGCATAGCGGGAATAGTCCCATAAAATCGATGCCCCAACAATTAAATGCTTCAATGATAAGAATTGGGTTTAGTGACATCATATTTCAACGGGACACTCCTTCCAATTTCTAACAATGCTCATAAGCTTTTTAAAACTTGTGAGTACCTCTAAACATCGTGGGCTAGTAAAAGCTGCACTGTAAAATTTTGGTCGTGATTTTTTAGCAGAAAAGTGACCACCACAGGCCTGAGAATGACAACAGGAGATGACGCTTTGATATTCATTGTTTGACACACATCTCCTTAAAATTTAGTTTGGGTAATATTTAACAAATAAGGATCATCCTCGAAAAACTTACGTACCTCAACGAAGAATTTTTTTCTTATCTCATGTAGTCCAATATGTCGGCGTGAAATCTGTAGTAAGATAGTTCGCAATGTCATTAAACCAAGGTAATTGGGAGAGTTTAAACAGTTGTTCATCAGGGAACATGTCTTTTATAGGTGTCATCTTAAGGGAATTTGAGAGATCAAGTTTTGAAAGATAGTTAGTCACTACATTCTTTACTCCCTTTTTGTCTCGTATTTCCACATCAAATTTCTGGAGTAGGAGGATCCATCTTATCAAGCGGGGCTTATCATCATTATTAGAAAGAAAGTACTTCAGTGCCGCATGATTAATATAGATGATGATTTTGGATCCGATTAAATGGGACCTACATTTATCCAAAGTGAACATTAAGGCTAAAAGTTCCTTCTCAGTAGTAGAGTAGTTCACAGGATTTAGAGTTCTACTTGCATAGTGAATAATATAGGGCTTCTTTTATTTTCTTTGGCCTAACATCGCCCCAATAGTATAATCAAATGCATCGTACATAATCTCAAAAGGTATGATCCAATCGGGTGGTTGTATGATAGGAGCGGTAGTCAACATACCTTTAAGCTTATTAAAAGCTTCATGACATTGCTCAGTCTACTCGTATGGTACATCCTTTTGAAGTAGATTGCATAAAGGATGAGAGAGATGACTAAAATCCTTTATGAATTGTCTATAAAATCTGGCATGTCCTAAGAAGGATCGCACGTCACGTATGCTCCTGTGTGGAGGTAGGTTAGAGATAAGGTCAATTTTAGCCTTGTCTACTTTAATTCCCTTGGACAAAATTGTATGTCTAAGAACATTTCACTTGAGAATCATGAAATGACATTTCTCTCAATTCAGAACCAAATTCTTTTCTTTCTATCTCTTCAGCACATTTTTAAGATTTTCCAAACACTTGTTGAAGGATGGACCAAAAATATAGAAGTCATCCATTAAGACCTCCAAATATTATCCTACCATATTAGAAAATATACTTAGCATGCATTGATGAAAAGTGGTGGGGGCCTTACATAGTCCGAATGACATCCTTCGGTACGTAAAGGTGCCATAAGGACATGTGAACGTTGTCTTTTCCTGATCTGTAAGGCCTATCTCTATTTGATTGTAGCTCGAATACCAATCAAGGAAGTAGTAATAAGAGCGACCAGCTAGCCTTTTCAAAATTTGATCAATGAAAGGCAAAAGAAAGTGGTCCTTCTTTGTAACAGTATTCAACTTTTTATAGTCAATGCACATTCTCTAAACAGTAGTAACTCTGGTTGACATGAGTTCATTGTTGGCATTGGCTACGATGGTGATTACAGACTTCTTAGGAACCACCTGAGTTGGACTCACCCATTGACTGTCGAATATAGGATAAATTATACCCACATCCAATGACTTAAGTACCTCAGTGTTAACCACTTCTTTCATATTTGGATTGAGTCGACGTTTTGACTGTCAAGAAGTTTTCACATTATCCTCAAGATGAATGCGGTGAGTAAAAATCAAAAGGTCAATTCCCTTGAGGTCCACAATTGACCATCTAAGGGCTCCTTTATGCTCAATGAGAGCAGAAATAAGCATACTATCTTGTCGGTTCTCAAGGTGGGAAGAAATTACCATCGGGTATGTCTCATCTTGACCTAAGTAGACATATTTAAGATTAGCGAGCAAAGATTTTAGGTCAAGCTTTAGTGCTTTAAGGATAGAGGGTAGAGGTACTACATTGGTTTAGGATAATTTCTTTAATTGTGGCCTCCACCGGTTAACTTCAAGTACCGGCGTAGTATCAAGTAAGGCATTCATCTCCCTAATCATATCAACATCTAAATCAGGGGAGTGGACCAAGCATGCCTCTAGAGTGTTAGAGTATAGAGTCAAAAGTGTTATATCTTCCACAAAAGAATCGATCATGTTAATGTCATGGGTATCGTCATCATCCTCTGACTATTTTTTCATATTGAAAAAGATGTTGAGCTCTAATGTCATAATTTCGAAAGATAGATTCATAATCTCATTCCTACAATTAATGATAACATTTGATGTAGTAAGGAATGGGCGACCAAGAATGACAAGTATCTGAGTGCTCACATCCACGATGGGTTGAGTATCCAGAACAATAAAATCTACTGGGTAGTAGAATTTATTAACTTAGACCAATACATCATTGATCATCCCTCTCAGTACATGAACTGATCGATCAACAAGTTATAACATGGTCCGGGTGGGTTTTAATTCACCAAGGCCTAGTTGTTTGTAGATCTAGTAAGGAATCGGATTTACAATCACCCCCAAGTCAAGAGGTGCATGCTCAATCCGGTAATTCCCAATTACACAAGTGATGGTTGGTCTACTTAAATCTTTGTATTTTTATGGCACATCTTTCTTGAGGATGACACTTACTTTTTCTGTCAAAAATATTTTATTTTGTATGTTTTATTGTCTTTTGGTAGTGCATAGATCTTTTAGAAATTTGGTATATAAAGGGATTTGTTTAACAACACCCAGTAGAGGGGATGTTGACCTTCACTTGTTTAAACACCTTTAGAATATCCTAATAGTTAAAAAGATGTTTTGGTACAATCAACTGCTGGGGGAATGACGCAATCGGCTTACTTTGAGGTTCTGGTTCTAACCCATGTGGGGCATTGCTAGGTCTATCATTCTCAATTTCTTCCGGTTCCTTAGGCTTTTTAGCCATTTCTTGAATAGATTTGTCAATTATCTTTCCACCCCTAAGAGTGGTGATAGACTTGGCTTGCTCTATTTAATTTGAAGAGCTTCGGTTACTAATTTCACATTGTGCTTTTGGATTAGGGAGGGGTTGGGTTGGAAGCATCCCTTTCTCCCCACTCGCTAAGTGTGACTCAATCCTTTAAATGGACGATGCAAACATTCTCATTGTTGTTTTGAGATCCTGGAATGCTTGCACCATATTCTGGTTGAATAGCCCTTGATTTTTCATGAATTTTTGAACCATATCTTCTTGAGGCCTCTTTTGATTTAAGAATTGCATAAGGGCCTCTTAAGGGTTAACCATTTGTTCATTCCTCTAACTAAAATTTAGATGGTTCTTCCAGCTGGAATTGTATGTGTTTGAGGTGCGTCCTTTGAAAGGTCTTTGGTAGTTGTTCATGACATTTGATTACTCATTCAATATCTCTTGAAAAATAAGAATTGTTGGGTAGTTTTCAGTGGTATGTATGTTGCAAGCACAAATACCTCAAACAACTTCCATAGCCTTGTCAGATTTGATAGGTATAGCCTTCTTAAGTTCCATGGCCTTGACTTTTCTTAGGAGATTGACCACTCTTGCACTCATATAGTCTTCCTCTTTTAAAGCATAAATTCCTCCCCTTTCCTTTAATTGAATAGGCATAGAAGTCGTGGGTCTTGGAGAGGTATCCCTTGATTGTGCATTTTCTTCTAATTGATCCAAGTAATCCCATGCATTATCAGCCTCCTTATTTATGAATTCACCATTACACATCATCTCTACAAACTGGTGCATTGGCGAAGTTAATCTATTATAGAAAAAGCTTATTGTTCGTCATATCTTGTAACTATAATGTGGACAGGAATTCGTGAGATCCTTGAACCTTTCCCAGCATTGGAAGAAGGTCCCTTCCTCTTTCTGGGCAAAGTTCAGGATTGCCTTTCTTAAAGTGTTAGTTTTATGAAATAAGAAAAACTTTTTGAGAAATTCTTGGGTCATCTCGGCCCATGTGCCGATGGATCTTCGCTTTAAGGAGTGCATTCACGTCTCAGCCTTCTCCTTCAATGAGAAGGAAAATAATTTCAGTCACATTGTGTCGTCAGACATATTTGGAAAGTGTATTGTGACAACTATCTCATCAAACTCTTTGATGTGTAAGTGTGGATTTTCAAAATCTAGTCCATAAAATTTATGAAGGAGTTGTATTACTCCAAGTTTGATATCCATTTTTCCTGCATTAATTGGAAAGACTATACAGGAATGTGTACTCACTCCCGCCGGTTATAAATAATCTCATAGAGTATGAGGTAGGGTTGCATTATGCACATCGTTTTCATCTTGAACTTCAACTTCCTCAACTAGTGGTTGAGGTTGATTTGCGCCCTCACTTCTATTGACTTAGAGGGCCTCAAGTGGTGTCTAATCATGTGATGGATAGGAAACCCTTCGACTAATCCTTCTTCACTTAAAAGATGTATAGTGTTATCACGAACCTACTTGGGCATGAAACACTCTCAGCCCTTAAATAACCTAAAAATTAAGGAAAAAACTAGAAAAACTAAAACAAACAAGAAATATAGAAAAGAAAAAAATGAGAGAATTGGAAAGAGGTTACCAAATTAGAGTTCCTATGTTAGGATCTTACAAAACATAAAACAATGTTAGTTTCTAAAAATAATTTCAAAGAAAAAATTCTTAACCTAAAATCAAAGCAGAAAGTTAACCCTAATCTTAACCTAATTTTAATACCAATTAATTCCAGAAAAATGCAGTCGTAGTCCCCTATAACGGCGTCAAAAACTTGATCACAACCCCAAGTGTAGGGTCATGATGTAGTAATAACTCGGTAGGACCGAGGCCGAATCCACAGAGATTAAACTTGTACGTATTCTAAAAATTATTGAACTAGAAAAAGATCTAAATTGAAATCTGAATAATTGAGAGTAATGGTGAATAATGTTGATTAAAACTTATGAATTTTAAGGTGAGAACTAGGGTGCCAATGATTCGCTTGTAGCTATCAAGATGCTACTTTACTTGATTCAAGGAACATAATTGGAATTAGTCCTATCTTATCTAATTGGAAGATAAAGTATTTTAAATTAAATTTAAACTTTTCATTGACCTAATTCTCAATGGAGGAGAATTGCGATGATTGGAAGGGATTTCATCACCCTACCATGCCCAAGAGAGGATGGTGAACAATAAGATTTATCAATCTCATAATCCTAAAACAGGAAAAGAAGATATCCAAAGCTATCACAACATCTGTTGTAAATTAAGTCACAATAAATCATAAAAAATTGAAAATATTCCTTTAATATCAAAATAGAAACCAATGAAGCTCAATAAGAACAAGAATTAAAGCAAAACAAACATCCCAGCATGCTACAAGCATCACCTCTTAGCTCTAGCTAAGAGGTTTAGCCAACCATAAACATGATTGAAACTAAATCTCTTAAATAAAGCATGAAAAATAAACTAGGGAAGAAAAAAAACTCTTTGGCAACTACTCTATCCTTATGATATACTCCTTGAGACCTTTTCAAATCCTAGAAGATGCCTTGGAGCATCCTACGGAGTCCTATTTATAGTTGTGGAATTTCAACTTTCGCATTGAGTTGGAAAAATTTAAAAACTGCCTTAAATTTACGCATTTTGTACACTTTTTCAAAATAGACTTTACTCTATGCAGTTTTTCAAAATAAACTTCACTCTGTGAAGTTTTCCAAAAAACTCAGAGTTTCAGGATATACTTTTTCAGGACAATTTCAGGAATATGTTTATTTTCAGGACAATTTCAAGATTCCTTTTCTTCACTTCAAATCTTTGATTCTTTTCATTCCTCACTTAGTTTTCTTAGATCTTTGGCATGTGAATTTGTAACACCCCAAATTTTTTCCAACCTGGAGTTAGATGTCCTTAGGCAATGGGTCAACCATATCACTCTTAAAGCTCAATTCTAAAGCCAAAGAAATCATTTAGAACTAAATTCCTTAGAAATTTAACGTGAATTAACAAGCACTACACTAGATTACCTGTGAAAGTAGCACCAACCACTTTAAATACGATCTGTAAGACCCAAAACCTATAAAATTGTTAACGCCATGTTACCCTAAAATCTAGAATCCAACTCTAAACCTAGTTGCTCTCGAGAGCACTTTGAAACTTCGTATCGGACCTGAACCGTACGTCGAAAGTCCGATAGCGATAAACTTAGAAGATATTGACCACGTAGTTGGACTTGACAAGCACATGAAAATCATGTCCAAACGATACTCTGGGATGATTTCCTTGAGTTCGGAGTGAAGAGTATGAGAAAATGAAGATTTTTAAGAAATTAAATAAATTTTAAGAAATCTGAGACGTGTCGCTTGCGCGTTATGTCTAAGCATTCTAACCGTTCAATTTTAACCCAAATTTACCCTAGGATCAGGATAGGTGGCCCTTACATGTCATAGTACTTGTGGCCCTGATCGAGTTTCGGTGACCGCTGAACTGAAACTGGTCTGCCACGGTCGATCTGAAAACCCGACCTGACTAAAAACTTAACTCGATCAAGATCCAGCATTTATGAGCTTAAGTCCGACCGTAATTAGTAATAGGACCTCCAGAAATGCTCCGTTGGATCAGAACAAGGTCGATTTGGTTATAACCTAAGTATACCTTAGCCATAAGGGTATTTTCGTTGATTTAGAGCTATATAAGAGGCTTAAAGCCCCTCTATCATATCCCATATGAATTTTCTAAAACTAAGGGAGAAAGAAGAAAGAAAGAGGAGGAAAGAGAGAGAGAAAGTGAGGAAGAGTGTGAGGATTATTCTTGGCAGTTGTTCCTGCCATTCTTCGTGCACATCTACTATATTTGGATCGTTATTCCAACGATTTTGGCATCTTTCTTAGGTAAGGAAACCTAACCCTAATCTGTTTTAGGGTTTCGATAGTTGCAAGTAGTAAAATAGCTGATTTACTTCGTGTTATAGGTTGTCATATCAACATTGATGAAGACTTAGAGATTCCATCGACTTCTTTACCCTTCTACAGCATAAGGTGCGGACTATAGATGTTTAGGTTATCATTTCTCAAAGCTTTCAATGTCGTTTAATGATAGATTCCTGACGTGGATGCTATTTCACATGTAGAACATGCTATCCGTTTTTCGTTTCGGTTAAATACAAAGAATATGAAATTTTATGTATTCTATGTATTTATAGAAAATACCGTATCCATATAAATTTTGCTGATATGATTACAATGAGTATTTACCGTGTATATATGCTATTTATGGATGCATGACCTGTTTGGCGAAAGGATTCACCTTAATACACATTTTGGCCAACATAGCTTATGTAGGCTAATGTGTGTAGTCTAAGTGTTTATTGAAATGACTAAATAAATATGGATTTATGATTTATGCCTACCATATGTATTGAATGTAAGAACATGATTGTTGTGTATGAGACAACCCCTTGATATAAGATTTGTCATATTCTAGGTTGAAATCAACATACGTCATGTATGTTGGAGTTGTGTAGTCTAAGTGTTTGATAAGATGCATGTGTGAGAAATTGTGTGGCGAACTAAATTTAATAGTGGTGTTGAGATAGGGTTCTCAACAATCTTAATGATGTTTATGATTTCCTCCATGCAAGTGTTTGATTTAATTGCTTTACTTATGAAACGTTTGTGTATGGTTTCATGTACATGTTGTATCTTCTAACATGTTCGATATCATACTTGGATTACTTGATTATTTTAATTATGTTTGTTCATATGCTTACAGATTCAGACTAAAAGTGTTTGGGACTGTTGAGGCATAAAAAATGGCCAAAAGAATCGAACAAGGAAAGGAAAAAAAGATAGGAAGAACATCAGGAAAAGAAGAAGAACAACCTAGTTTTTATGGGGTTTGCACAGGTCCGCGCAAACAATATCGATTGTGCAGTATTGTGCAATTGATTCTCCTTGCGCACAACCACGTAACTGATATTTCGGTTGCGCAGGATTTCATAATAAACTATGAAAATCGTCCTTTGCAAAAGGTCTAAAGTGTTGAAAGAATAGTCCCACATCGGTAAGATCAGGATTTCCATGATCTCGAGGGCCTGTAAATACCCCCTCCCTTCCTTCATTAAGGGGAATTGAAGATTTTCAAGAGGAGCAGAGTGGAGCGGAAGACAGAAGGTAGGAGCGAAGTCTCCTGGAGGTTGCGCTGGACCGCGCAATCAATATCTGTTGTGCGGGTCCGCGCAACCAGACTGCCTTGCAGTCTGTGAAGCTCAAGGGCCGTTATGCTGCCGAAGTCTATGGGCCAAACTTCCTTTCTCCGGGCTTTCTCCTCTTCATAGGTTTCTAAGGAGAAAGATCAGTCGATTTAATCGACGTTCCTCCTAAGAACCAGAGGATGGTTGAAACAGGCGCTGTTATACTGCTGAAATCTCTATTTCATTAATGACCCGTCGATCGAATCGACATTCCTCTTAAGTCGTAGGAGATGATTGAATCAGGCGCCGGAAGGCTTCCAAAATGAACTTTTGATGTTTTAAAGCATAAGTCATTTATTTCTAAATGATTTATCTTAGAATCAAGGGATGCAAAGAGGATGTAAATGAACTCAGTATGAATGAAATATGATGAATGTTCCTCGTACTCTTTCTCTGTTATGTTTGAATAAGACAATCTCCCAAATCAAATGCTTTTGTTTCTTTGTCGAAACAAAATGACGACACTGCTGGGGACTAATGAATATTGTCTTATTTTAAATATTAACAGTGAAGTTGTTATGAACATTCGTCATGGTTTGGCGTCCTATGGATGCCAAAATGGCGACTCTCAGTGGGAAGTCCTTCCCTTCATCTCTAAGATAGATCACTCTAATCGTTCAATTACTAATTATAAATATGTTTCATGACAGAAGAAGAAGAAGAAGAAGAAGAAGAAGAAGAAGAAGGTTTTAAAATCCGATTACGACTTGTTAACTCATGGCGACCCCCGTAAGAAAAGTGAGCTTCCGATTCATCTCGACGGGATTCGTGATAGAATACGCACCAAGTCGTGCAAATAAAAGTAGCATGGCTCAAGTAGCAATTGGGGTCATTTCTGCTTCTCCTCAACCGTCAGAAGACAATGCGGGCTAGACCGTCGTAACCTCTCGTAGGGAAAAAACACCAAACTTCAGAAATTCAAGAGTGAGTCAGCCTTCATTAAAAATTAGAGGCCCGTAACACGAAGCACAGTTAGAAGAAATCCTGAACTTGCCCCTCCGACAATTTATCCAGCACAAACAGCGCAAACAGTTCCCCAATTAACAGCACGCGACTTCCCGGCTTTAAATGCTTCAATAGCTGAACGAACAAGAGAAAAAAAGGAAAAAGCATTGGTCATTAGATCGCCAATGCCATCCCGAAAAGATTCACCAGCATCAACGTCTTCTCAATCAATTGATGCCACAGAGAGCGCGAAAAGGCCCGATGAAACTCTGTCCCCTCCCTTTTCTACAAGCCCTATCACATCAGCATTCTCTTGTTCCCCTTCGCTTACTGCTTCATCAAAAAGTGGAGAAGCTGTAGTATTCATGGCTGGAACGAATCCAGATTATAGAACAACTACAGAGGATCGTTTCAATGCAATGACAGATGCCCAACAAGCATTAATGGAAGAATGCAAAAATCTCAGAGAAGCACTGACAACTCTTGCACACAACGTAGCCCGAATGGAAATCCCCCAGAATGCAACTGAAGGGTAAGAAAATCAACCTGATATCCTCCCACCACAGGGGGTAGGGTCCCTAGGATCAATCCCCGCAGCGAGAACTGTGACACAAGAAGAAGTAAGGTAAGTGGTTGAAGAGGCGGTTAGAGCAGAAAGAGAACGTGAAAATACCAGACATTTTTGGTACCAGACGCCGTATCCAAGGGAAGTGGAAGACATCCCTTTTCCGACCAATTTTAAGCATCCAGATTTTCAAAAGTTCAATGGAGAGGGATCCCCGGAGGAGCATTTGATGCACTTCATCACTAGTATGGGAAATTTTTCAATGATACCACAATACTGCTTGCAGTTGTTTGGTTCGTCACTAATGCATAAAGCATTTCGATGGTATTTTAGTCTGGCACCTGGATCAATACGTACTTGGGAACAAATGCAGGAAGTTTTTATGTCAAACTTCTTCTCCTCGAAACGTGACGTCAGTATCACGGAGCTGGCCTCTATTCGGCAGAGAGAAGGAGAGCTGGTAGAAAAGTTTATAGACAGATGGAAAACATTAGGGGCTTCATGTAGACAACTACCGGAGGAAAAAGAACAAGTTAAAATGTGCCTAAATTCTATGGGGATAGGAATTGCGTTCGGACTAACTAGCGCCGACATCAGAACTTTTCGTGATTTGACTACTAAAGCACACGCGTTAGAGCTGATGACTCGTAAGATCCCAACATTCCACCATGATACAGTTAAGAGAGCGTTTGGCAGGACAGCTATGAATACTGTCGATCATGACAGGAGAGGAAAAGACGCAAAGAACCTAAGAGAAAGACGACCGGACCGACGCGAAGAAGGTGGTCAGTCAAGAAATAGGTATAACGGGAAGAGGCCTAGAATGCTGAATTCTCATAAGGGGTTCGCATTTGAAAAAGAAGATGTCACCCTTATGATGGAACAATTATTAAAAACTGGCACGATAGTATTGCCAGAACCTAAGCGCCCAGAAGATGTGACAAGAACCAGAGAAAGGGACTTCCGTCGATATCATCGTCTGGTGGGACACCCAACAGAAAACTGTTATACATTGAAATGTATAATACAGCGACTGATCAACAGGGGCGACATAGTATCGGGAAAAGAAAGAGAGAGGGGCTCCATGGCAACCGCAAACATGCTTACAGTCCGTAAAAAGGACTAAGATGCGGATAACGCAGGAAGCAGTAAAGCTGTAAAGAAGGTTGCGGTGATTGCACTACGGTCAGGTAAAAAAGTAATAAGCCCTATAAAGCAAAGGCCAGAAGTTGCTAAGACAGAGATGATTGAAAGACAGATAAATGACAAGAAAATAAAAGAGAAAAATGAGGTGACAAGAGTGACCTATGATGTGGTAAGTCATTTAAGAGGGATACCGGCCCGATTAAGTATATATGATGCACTAAAGCTGTTAGAAGAATTTCGACAAAGTCTGATCCAGGCATTGTCCGATCATGACATTAGAGAAACCTTACTAGTAGAGTTAGAGCGCGACGAACTTGATGAACAGTCAGAAGACTGTCTCCCTGTCATTTCTTTTTCTGATGACGACCTGATCTGTGAAGAAGAACATAACAGGCCACTAATGATAGAAGGGCATATCCGTGGAAAGAAAGTCAAATGGATTATGATAGATAATGGGTCTGCAGTGAATCTTCTGTCACTCTCAATGCTAAGTAAATTAAACTATCGTCACTCAGAACTACGCCCCAGCGGAATGATGATACAAGGTTTTAATCAAGATGGGCAACGCGCACATGGAAAGATTACAGTAACGTTGAAAATAGGAGAATTGACTACTGACGTTGTTTGTCAGACGACATACAACATTCTCCTAGGAAGGCCATGGATACATCAGTACAATATTGTATCCTCTACTCTGCATCAGTATTTCAAATACTGTAAAGACGGGGTACAACATAAAGTGATAGCTGATGCAAAACTGTATACAGAAGCTGAGTCCTTTGCAGATGCAAGCTATTATAAAGAATTCGCTATCGAAAAGATGAAGAAGGATGAAAGTGGAGCCCTAAAGGATGATCGGGAAAGCATAATTTCGGAATCGGCAGAAAAAGCAGTGCTATCTGAAACCGTGGAAATAAGCAAGAAGTTCTATTTTGTGCCAAAACACTTAAGGCAACCGGGACAACCGCCGTTGACTCTACTGTCAACCGAACAGTTGAAAATTTTACAGTCAAATTATACGGTGCCATTACCATATGCTGAAAGGAATAAGCCATTTTCGACCGCTTCAACAAGATTTCAAGTTAAGGCGAGTGAAAAATATCCTACGCCAATTGAGTTCTATGTTTCAGAAGTAGTAAGGACAAGCGAAGAAACTCAAAATAATGACTACCATGGTAGGCTGACGCCGTAAGACCTCCAAAAGTATATTCCGGCAGGTAAGAAGATTATGAAAAATATGGGCTTTAATTATGATGAACCCGTTGGCTTAAACCATGGGAAAGGAATTCAAGTCCCCATTGGGGTCGATCAGGAAAAGCGTAGAAAATTTCAAGGGTTGGGGGCAAGCTAGTCAATGAATACGATTACAATCGTGTAGCCTCCTGCAGAAAAAGCACATTCGTTGTAGATATGCTTTACAACACCTGCTGGCTTAGGAGATGATCGTTATTCTAATTTCACTTTCAAAATCAAAAGGGAGTAAGATAGGTAAGATGGGTGAGTAAAAGCTATGAAACGAATTTCTCACCATGGCATGTATTTCTTTTGTATATATGAATAAAATGCAGGCTTTCAAGCATATCAAATCATCGCCAAACGCGAAGCACTAAGGATAATCACCAAATGCAAAGCCAAATGAAAAGCCAAATCGCCAAATTTAGCAATTGTCGATGCCATCATCAACGGCTATCAATCGCTATCGAGCGTTAATGATCACTATCAAGCGTTGATGAATGTTGTCAAGCCACTAAATATTGACGATAGCAGTCAAACATTGACCGCCAAAGATCTCCCTCAGAATCATTAGAGACTTGAATGAAGCCTGGCCTAAAAGATGATTTTTCGCTCCCGATAACTGAATTACTAATTGACAGTACAACCCGGTACAATGTCATGTCCTTTATGGACAGGTTACGCGGGATATAATCAAATTTGGATGGCTCTTGAGGATGAAGAGGCGACAACGTTCAGAACTTTACTGGGAATCAGTATACCAGTTAACGCTCGCTTCCTTAAGAGATACCGTCCGTAAATATATTTGTTAATTTCGCTCCAGAAAATTGTCAGAGTTGTAATTCTACGTCAAAAGGAGGCAACCTGGTCAATAAATATGACCATAAATCGTGCAGTCTTCTACACAAATATACTGCCTCAATATCTCCAAGAATGAAAGAATATATCCCCAATAACAGTCACAATTATATCCAGGGGGCAAGTTCAAAGCTGAAATAAAGTGTGGTCAATGAAAGCATAGTTTTTCAAGTAAGTACGGGAAAGCCTATGTTGGCCTATATTCGCATTGACAAAAAAGGAAATTGCTTCCGAAGGCGCTAGTAATTTTGATACAGAACATTATCAAGATAATATTTCTATATCAAAAGGGGGCAAGACGAATAGAATGAATAAGGAAGAAGCTCGCAAGCATGTCA
Organism: Magnolia kwangsiensis; assembly: GCA_037074715.1. NCBI lineage: Eukaryota > Viridiplantae > Streptophyta > Magnoliopsida > Magnoliales > Magnoliaceae > Magnolia > Magnolia kwangsiensis. The sequence goes on along the minus strand of CM073587.1, from coordinate 34,949,950 downwards.
AAATCATATGACAAAGCATATCAAGATCATATGATAACAAATAAAGAAAGACAAAGAAGATGAGCACCATCAAGAAAGTTCTACAAAATTTTGCCCGAAATTGATATCACCATCAAGCTATTTATATCACCATCAAGCTGGTATATTACAAACAATATAGATAAATAATTTCAGGTGAAAATACCTATCTTCGTCTTCCAAGACAGCATGCTAGATCATCGCCAAAAGTCTTCAGTCTTCTGAGACATTTGAAGAAAGCATATTGACAATCATCACTCATAGAAAAAGTGCCGATGATCGCTATCAAGCGTTGACAATCATCGCTCATAGAAAAAGCGCCGATGATCGCTATCAATCATTGAAAATCATCGCTCATAAAGAAAGCGCCGATGATCGCTATCAAGCATTGATGCTCATCGCCGATAGAAAATCTCCATCGAAATTAGAATCATCAGGTATCGATGATCATAAAAAGAATCATAAAAAGAAAAGAGAGAAGCTATCACTGTTGTCAATCAATTGCTCATCAAAATTGCCATCATCGCTAAGCTGATACATTACTACAAACATGATGTAAAAAGTCTTCATGACATGGTCAGCAGCAGCGAAATGTCAATTATTGATTCAACCATATGATGAATCATACAGTCAACTATATAAAATTGGCAACAGTGATGACTACCAATCATAAAAAGGCAGTCTAGTCATAAGTCCCGAAAAAAAAAAGAGAAAAAGAAGGCCAAATCCTGAAAGGATTAAATCTTGAAAGGGACTGGCTACGCATAAGACTTATGATTATAAAAAGGCAGCCCAGTCAAGCCGATGGCCCGCTGTGCATGAGACCTATGAAGATCGCCATTCGGACAGCGGCGAGAAGCCAGTGGCCCTAAAAAGCTCGTGAAGGCCCTCGTACGCATACCTATGCGGGCAGCTGACGGAGTTAATGACTAAAAGCCAGAAGGCTAAAATTTACAAAAAGGCCAATAGCTCAAAGTCTTCAACGACCAAAAGCCATTAGCTCAAAGTCTTCAATGACCAAAAGCCAAAAGGCAAAAAAGTCAACTAAAAGCTAAAGTGCTCAAAGTCCTCAAATGACCAGTCAAGCGTAACACCCATGCCATCTGTATAGCTTTCCGACAGCATCACGGGGAACGAAGGATAAACCCTCCCGTGAATGGGCTCGACCTTACAGGCGAAGAAAATGAGGGCTGCAGTGTGCGCAGGACAGGCCAACCATGCATAAGACCCCCAAGATTTGTGGTTCGATTCTGGTACTAACTCATGAGGTAGGGTTTAAACCTACTCATCGATGGATTAGCAACCATGGATTTGGTACCCCCAAAGGTAGCCTTGCGAGCTCTGTGAACTCTAGAGAGTTACCGTGGCCAACCCTGTGCTGTAAAACCAACCGAGTTCACCACTCCGGTAGCTTCACTGGGCCCCTCTGATGGATCACGGCTTGTGAACTCCCTAGGCAGTGAGGAGTCCAGTGAACTCTAGAGAGTTACAGAGACCATCACGTAAGACCCGACTCTAACTAGAGTCCAAGTAAATTCGCTCCACTACTCATGAGCTTAAACTGTGTGCCCAACTGACTGAATTGAAACCTAGCACCGCCAATAAAATATAAAAAAATGAAGTCATATAGGAAATCCCATACTGACAGGCATAAAATATTGGTGCTTTATGATTAGTTTCATAGAATGTCATGATAAACTATATGCAATGTTCAAAATGCAGCAAATTCATGTTGAAATTATGGCATAGACAACATGTCTGGAATAATGCATAATGTAGAGGTGCATGAAAAAGTTACTGAAATTTACTATTGAAAGTCAAAAGAGAACATGCATTCTCATAAGAAAAAAAGAGAAAAGAAGAAAGGAAGAAACAAAAGTATGTATACAAAAAAAGAAGGGGATTACATGCTTATAATTCCTCTGTAATGCCTACTATATTCATATATTGCCTCAAGTTTTCCTTTAATTGAATCTGAGTTGCATCATGCTTTGATTTCTCCTCAAGAATAATCTTTGTTTGATTGGGAAGGCCAGCTAACTTGTCTTCTAGGGATATGATCATTTCCTTACTCTTGAGCAGTTCAGACTTTTCAGCATCAGCGGACCGAATATTGACATTAAGTTTCCCATTGACCTCTTGAATAGATAGTTCCCTCTCATGACCTTTCAATTCTAGCTACGAAATCTCCTCTCAAAGTCACAATGCGATCTTGAATAAGTACCTTGTCATCAGTAAGGGTCCTCAATTGTTCTTACAACGATAATTGTTCCTGGTCTAATTCAGATATGATGGAAGCAATGAGTGAAGCCCTCTCCTTAGAAAAATTTAATTGCTTCCCATATTCAAGAACTTCTGGAGCAATCGTAATATTCTCCGCTGACGCTAAAGAAACTATCAAGTCACAGAATCTAAGGAGGGAATCACACAAAACAAAGATATTGATCTTCACCATCTTTGCAGACTCTCCAAAATCTCAATGGTGATATCCAAGTCTGACCATTGCTCAGGATCTTTGAAGATATGAATCACCGTTGACAAAGAATTCTTCATCAAAAGCATTTTATGAGTAGGAATCTTGGAGGGGAATGGTAGCTCAGAAACAGTGGCCACAGATTTCGAGCTGGTCGCCCCACTTCATAGAAGAATTCCTATAACATGAATGAGAGATAAAGTTAGAGTAAATGACGCAAGATAAAAGATCGACGACTCTTCAAATCAATATATATACCTGTCGCAGAAGTGTGACCAGCAAGCGAGGGAACTTCTGGGGCTACAGAAGTATCGGCTTCCAACATATCAGCAAGAGAAGGCGCCCTCACTTTTGTGCTTGAGTCTCTAGTGGCAGGAGTCGGTAAATCAATAGGCTCGATAGGGAATACAATTTCGTGAGCCACCCTTTTCGGTGCCGCCAGAGGAGCTAAAGGAACCTGTGGCGAAGCCATTGGTATAACAGAGTGAAGATCTGCAGAGGGGGCAACGCTCGTCTCGATACAAGCCACATGTGTGCCTAAAAAGGAAATGACAGTGATAATAAGATAATGATCACTAGACAAGTACGAGAGTGTTTAAGGAAATCGGATTCTCTTACCAGGAGAATACCCATATTCCCCGTAGTCCAAGGGTTCTTCGTCCTCTTCAATTGTCGCATGTGGCTTGCCCGGGGTAGAAGTGGTAGGGGAAATTTCAGGAGCCGTAGGGAGATGTTCTTCCTCTACATTTTCGGTGGCCATATTTTCCTCGTCATCTATGTTGACCTCCCCTTCTTCATAGTCATTATCCTGAGCTTCGTCATTCACATCATCACCATCATCATTATCATCATATCCAGACCCCAGGGGAGTGGAATCTCCTGTCTCAGAATATGAACTCTCGCTTGACAAATCCTCCTCATCTGCTTCTGTAACCACGACTTGTTTTCCTTTGTAGGAGACAGGCTGGTTGCTTTCTCTTAGAGATCTCCTGCCTACTGGAATCGAGGGAGATGAAGAGACTTGTCTTGCCTCTTCCTGAGGAGTGGGTGATGACGTTTGCAGACGTACTCATGATCTAGTCATCGGGGACGATGAGCTAGGGGGGAGAGGTTGTGAAGAAGGGGCAGGTTCATTTCGAGCTGGACCCTCCTCTGTTGTAACAATCTCTTCAGGAATAGGGGAGGATGCTCCCACAACATCCTCTGAGGCTCGGCCACCAAGGTCATGGGGGACATGTTCAAATTCTGCCAAAATTCCATAAGCAAACCAACCATCTAAAGTATTAATTGGTTTTCTCTTACGGATTGGCTTTTCCGTCGAAATCTTTCTGCAAATTTCACCATGATGAGGAGCGCGACTTTTCTCTGGAATGAAGCCAATTCTGTTCTCAATTTTTCTACCCCTGATCCGAGGTGGATGGAGAAAAAGAAGAGAGTCCACTGGAATGCGTTTGTTGATCAGAAATGATTGGTGGTCCACCACCTCATCCAGCTGTAAGAAGTACGGACTATCCGGTCGCAGCTAGGGATGATGAACGATGAGTTAATACGACCGCCCAATAGATGCTTCCATATCATGGCCCAGTTCAGATGGCCTGTTCCATAGCAGCGCATTCTCTTAGTGACCAGCCCACAGTCTTCTGGTACGGCCTGGTCATAGCCGAATTGGCGAGCGAAACGGCTGGGATAGTAGGGTTCTCTCCAAAATTCTGTCCCTTCTCTGAGGGGTAGACTGCAAGAACGGATAGAAAGAAAGAAGGCCCTTTCTGCTATAGTCAGTGCCCCCTGATCCACCATATCTGTGTCTTGGATGTAGCGATGAAGGTGGAACTAGAAGAAGTCCACTTGATCAAAGTCCTGGATCTTATTGATTACCCATTCATGCGACCTCTTGGCCATGGCTCTTTGTTGAAAAAACCAAAGAGGAAGATGGGAAGGGTTGACATATGCCTTCTCTGGTGCCTCGAAAGTCCAAGGAAAATAGACTCCTAGCCACCCAGTAAAGTAATGCCAGGCGGTATATGCTGATGAAGATCCCAGAGTGGGAGTTTTGACATGCGTCGAGATTTCTCCAAAGGCCTGATAAATGGAACATAATACAGGGGGTGCAATGGAGTATTTCTGACCTTTCGCCAGAGCTCCGGCGACAACGAAGGTGGTAGGGCGAATAGCATTCGCCCACTTAAAACTAGGAAGAGCAACTATGCTTAGCCAGTAAGCTAAGAAAGCTGCAAGTTCCCCGAAGGAACTGTAATTTGGTCGTTCCTTCATATTGTTGCGAAGAATCGTTCGTTCCTTACATCGACTGTCGCGAAATCTACAAAATGAAGAAGGAGTTAATATGCAGGAGTATGTGATGAAAAAGAAAATGCTAATCCCTGGGTTTGGAATACCTGAGCATTCTGAAAAAATGAGTCAGCCATTGAAGAGGGGATAGCTTGTGAAAATTTAAAAACTTTCCTATCTCTCTGAAAAGTTCGACGGTGGTCTCAGAGATGGAAGGTCTGCGGTTTGGAGAATATACAAATGCCAACTCTGCATTCGTCGGGATAAACTCATCATAAAATCTTCCTGTAAGCGGGAGGCCTGCTATGCGATGAAGATCCCATAGCGTTATGCTCATTTCTCCAAATGGCAAGTGAAGGGAATTGGTGGTGGGAGACCAATATTCAAGGAAACCTTTCAGCACAGAGGGTTCCTTGTAAAAGTACTTGGATGTGACTTCTATTGCATCATAAAGGCCCACTTTTGCAAGAATACTTGCGTGTTTCTTCAATATGGCCTCTACCCAGTCTGAATAGTAGCGATGGGAAGTCAACAAGCCCCTTGTCCAGAAATCTTCCGATCCCCAGAGAGGATCGCAGTCCTTGTACCGCTGTTTGATGGTCTCATAGAAGTATGTTGGAAAGAGGTTATGTGGACTGTGAAAGGGAGTGAGGAAGATCATGGGGTGGGCTTCTCCGATGATCTGTCGTGATTTCTGTGCCTGTATTTTTCCTTCGAGAATCCGGGATTCTCGCGTCGCCCACGATTCAGTATACATCAATTTCTCTCCGTCCACGTAATCTGTGGGTTCACATTCAAGGATGGATTGATGACGATGAACGCTGATGGGAATTATTGTCATGCCTTCTGAATGAGGGTTGTCGAATTTCATGACTCTCTCGATTACTCAGACGGATTCCTAAGAGTTTTGAAGCTTCTTCTTATTATTCTCCTTTATCTTTTCTTCAAACTCTTTCACCTTATTTCGACGGGTTTTCTTGGAGCAAGAAGCAGGCGGGGTATCTTCTTTGGCAGGGGGTCTATCGATGTCTGTGCGAATATGGGCGATTATCTTCAACCATTCTTCCCAATCATATTCACAGCCGTACTTTGGAGGCAGTTCTATGTTCCCCATGATTATAACTCGGTGAATGGGAGAGGAAAGCGATTCAATACGGTCGGTAAAATCAAAAGTTGGGAGTACCGACTCTTTGAAATATGCGGGAGTTTGAGTGGTGGTTTTGGTAAGCTTAGGCAGTGGCTGATCAGTGGAAGGAGAAGGGCGATGAGAAGATGTATAAGGTGCATCTGGATGAGAAGGATGGTCAGTTGGAGGGTCTACAGAGCGATGAGTCCTCTTGATTCGGGCCATGAAAGAAAGAAGGTTCAAAAACCTAAAGGAGATTGCAAGGAAAAGATTGAAGATTGGCAGAAATGACTAAGTCCGGGTTGCGCGGGTCCACGCAGAAGAAATCGGTTGTGCGGCGTGTCGCTACACTTAGTAAACTTGTGCGGACGGAAGATCTGTTGCTCGGGTCAGCGCAGACGATGTCGGTTGTGCAGAAAATCACCAGAGAAGAAAAGTTCCACCGCAGAATGTGAAATCCAAGATGTGAGAAGGGGGTGCGGTATTTATAGGCCACCGCGGTCGAGTGTGTACATGACCGGTTGCGCGGGTCCGCGCAAACCAGAGGAAAAGTACGCATTTTGATCCTTTCTTGCTTCTTGAAGAAACAAAGAAGGATCAAGGGGGCATCTATTGAGGCATAAAAAATGGCCAAAAAAATCGAACAAGGAAAGGAAAAAAAGATAGGAAGAACATCAAGAAAAGAAGAAGAACAAGCTAGTTTTTATGGGGTTTGCGCGGGTCCACGCAAACAATATCGATTGTGCGGTATCGCGCAATTGATGCTCCTTGCGCACGACCGCGCAACTGATATTTCGGTTGCCCGGGATTTCACAATAAACTATGGAAATCATCCTTTGCAAAAGGTCTAAAGTGTTGAAAGAATAGTCCTACATCGGTAAGATCGGGATTTCCATGAGCTTGAGGGCCTATAAATACCCCCTCCCTTCCTTCATTAAGGGGAATTGAAGATTTTCAAGAGGAGCAGAGCGGAGCGGAAGACAGAAGGTAGGAGCAAAGTCTCCTGGAGGTTGCGCTGGACCATGCAATCAATATCTGTTGTGCGGGTCCGCGCAACTAGACTGCCCTGCAGTCTGTGAAGCTCAAGGGCCGTTATGCTGCCGAAGTCTGTGGGCCAAACCTCCTTTCTCCTTGCTTTCTCCTCTTCATAGGTTTCTAAGGAGAAAGATCAGTCGATTTAATCGATGTTCCTCCTAAGTACCAGAGGATGGTTGAAACAGGCGCTGTTATGCTGCTGAAATCTCTATTTCATGACCTGTCGATCAAATCGGCATTCCTCTTAAGTCGTAGGAGATGATCGAATCAGGCGCCGGAAGGCTGCCGAAATGAACTTTTGATGTTTTAAAGCATAAGTCCTTTATTTCTAAATGATTTATCTTAGAATCAAGGGATACAAAGAGGATGTAAATGAACTCAGTATGAATGAAATATGATGAATGTTCCTCGTACTCTTTCTCTGTTATGTTTGAATAAGACAATCTCCCAAATCAAATGCTTTTATTTCTTTGTCGAAACAGGGACTATACCGTAGTCCAGGCAATCGGTAATCGGACTTGAGTTCGTGGCTGAGTTGTATTCGCCACGTAGAACGTGTTTGACAAACTCGAGTCGTGTGTTGCTTGTCGATAGTGGTTAGGCCACACGAGGTGCTTATGCACTTCATGTCGATCAACCCGACGGGCGCTCGTACTAGTCAAACTCATCAAGTAACCCGATTAGCCCGATGTATGTTAACCATGTATGGACGCTACTGCTTGAATCTAAAGTACCAAACTTACCAGTGAAAATCCCGTTAACCATGGTACCTCGATCCTCTAAGACTCATGAGCCGGGCATGGTGGTATGGGACACCGTGGTCGAGCTGTCAGCCTACGCTGGGGCGACGAGCCTTCCCATAGTGACCAGTAAGCAACCAGAGCTCGTGAGCCGAATACGGTGGTAAGGGACATTATATTTGAGATGTCGGCCTACACCGATAATGTAACACCCCAAATTTTTACCTACTTGGAATTAGACGTCCTTAGGCAATGGGTCAACCATAACACCTTGGTAACCTCTCAGAACCCAATTCCAAAGCCAAAGAAATCATTTATAACCAAATTCTTTAGAAATTTATCATGTATTAACTAGAGCTACACTAGATTTCCCGCCAAATTAGCACCAACCACTTTAAATACGATCTGTAAGACCCAAAACCTATAGAATCATTGACGCTACGTTATCCTGAAACCTAGGATAAATCTCTAAACCCAGTTGCTCACGGGAGCATTCGAAAACTTCGTATCAGACCTGGACCACACGTCGAAAGTCCGATACTGATGAACTTAGACGAATATAACCGCTTGGTTGGACTTGACAATCACCTAGAAAATCAAGCCCAACCGATGTCCTGAGACCATTTTATTGAGTCTAGAGTAAAGAGAGTAGGAAAATGAATATTTTTAGAAAATTAATTATATTTTTAAGGAATCTGGAACGTTTCACTTGCACGTTATTTTTAAGCGTTCTGACCATTGGAATTTGACCAAATTTCACCCTCGGATCAAGAAAGTTAGCCCTTACATGTCCAAGTACTTGTGGCCTTGATCGAAGTTCGGTGACCGTTGAATTGAAACTGGTCCGCCACGGACGATCTGGAAATTCGATCGGACTAAAAACTTAACTGATTAAAGATCCGATGTTAATAACTTAAGTCCGATCACAATTGATAACAGGACCTCCAGAAATGCTCTGTTGGATCAGAAAGATCCCGATTTGGTTATAACCTAGGTATACCTTGACTTAAAGTCCATTTTTGTTATGTTTGGGCTTATAAAAGGGCCTTAAGCCCTTAGCTTTCTAACCCATACGAATTTTTCAAACCCTAGAGATTTAAGAGAAAGAAAAGAGAGAGAAAGTGTGGGAGAATCAGGTGAAACTCCTTAGGATTCTTCCTAACCCATCTATACATTGAACCGGCGTTTCTAAATCATTCTTCCGGCGATTCTAATTCCATTTTTGGGTAAGTTAAGCTAACCCTAACATGTTTTGAAGCTTAGACTAGCTGTAGTAGAGTTCTTGCTAACTTGTTTCTTGCCATAGGTAGTGTATCCGCCGTTGACGAAGACATGTCGTTTGAATCATCTTAAATATGTCTTTTCTGGTTTAAGGTGCGGACTATATATGCTTAGGTTATAGTTTTCAACCCTTTCAATGTTAGATAATGATTTATTCATGTTGTGCTTGCCATTACACATGCCAAATATGCTATCCATTTTGTCTTCCGCATACGTATACTTTGTATTGTAAATACTGTATTTTAAGTATATGTTAGAATACACGTATGCGTATGGAATCTGCTGATTTGCTTGTCATGATAAATTGTCATTGTGATATACTTAATATGCATGCGGCAACTCCTTGGTAAGAGGACTTGGCCTAATATGCGACGGTGTTGACATACGTGATGTATGTTGAATAGTGTAAGCTAAGTGTTTGTTTAAATGTCTAAATGAGATGGTAGTTAGTATAATGTGCATGCTAAGATGGTTGAGATATGGATCTCAACTATAGAGTTTGTGTGTATGATTCCCTCCATGACTCATGTAACTTAGGTTATCCATGCTAAATGAGTGTATGATTTCCTCCATGGCTTACGTGTTTAATTGAATCATGTTACATGTGTGAATGCTTTCCTGGATGTACTGTTTACATTTAAGTTATACTTCATGATTGTTCATATGAATGAAGAATATGAATCATATGCTAGTTATTAGCTTTGTATGTGAATGGGGCTGTACTACAGTCCAGGCAATCGGAAACTGTTCTGTAAATAGTGGTTGAGGTTATTTTCGCCACATAAGATGAGTTTAGCGAATCTGAGTCGTGCTTGGGGTGTTCGATAGTGGTTAGGCCACACGGAGTGCTTATGCATTCCATGTCGTTCAACTCAACGTGCGCTTGGCCTAGTTGAGCTTATCAACTAACCCGATTGACCGATGTTTGTTCACCATGTTTGGTCGCCATTGTTTGAATCTAAGGCACTGAGCTTACTAGTGAAACTCCCGTTAACCATGGTACCAAGATCCCCTAAGACTCATGAGCCGGGCTGTAATACCTCGAATTTTGGCCAATCTGGGATTTGACGTCCTTAGGCAATGGGTTAATTAAAACACCTGAAAAATCGCTCATAACCCAATTCTATAGCTAAAGAAACCACTTAGGATTAATTCTTTTAGAAACTAAGCATAAGTTAGCTAGCGCAATGCCAAAGTAGCTGGGAAACAGTCCTTGATCACTACGTTCTACAAGACCCAAATCGAGTAGAACCAATGACTCTATAATACTCTATAACCTCGGGTCAAACTCTAAGCAGGTTTGTTCTCTGGACCACTTTGAAATTTTGTATTGGATCTAGACCGCGCGTCGAAAGTCTGATACCTCCTATCTTAGACTGTTAGAACCACCTTGCTGGACTTGACAATCATTTCGAAAATCAAGTCCAATCGATAATCACAGGCTATTTCATTGAGCCCGGACTGAAGAGAGTGCTAATAGGGACAGATTTGGAATTTGAAATTCAAATCTCGCACACGACTTGATGCGTCAGTATTAAGCATTTTGACCGTCAGAATTCAGCCAAATTACACCCTCGGATCAGGAAAAATTTCTATTTCATATCATGAGACTTGCAGGCCTGATCTACGTGCGGTGACCGTTGAACCGAAACTGAACTGCCACGTGTGATCTGCAAACCCTGCCAGACTGAAAACTTGATGTATGCTAGATCCAGTATGCATGAGCTTAAGTCCGATCGCATTTGGCCAGGGGACCTCCAGAAATGATCTTTTGGACCGAAACAGCCCCGAATTGGACATACCTCAAGTATACATTGTACCCGAGCCTATTTTGGGCACATTTGAGCTTATAAAAGGGGTTGAAACCCTCATTTCTCTCTTCCATCCGAATTTGAGAAAAACCCTAGATTGGGAGAGAGAAAAGGTGAGAGTTTGAGAGAGATTAGGAGAGAATTTTCCTGTCTTTGCACCGCCTGTTGCACGTGCCTTAGTAACACTCTTCCATCATTCAGCGGGTGATTTCTCCGCATTTTCAGGTAAGAAATAACCCTAGAAAGTTGCTGATTTGATGTTTCTTTTGTTCCATAGCTTGATAGTTAATAAATCTGGTAAAACAGGTCCTCTAGTAGCCGTAGACGAAGCGTATACGCTCCGTTCGAATTTACAAATCCATAAGAGACAAGGTGCGGATTTTAGACGCTTTGATTGACTGCTTCCAAAGCTTTCAATGTCGTTTAATAGTAGATTATCGACGGCAACGCCGTTTGATATGTACAACATGCTGTCTGTTTCCTGTTTCGTAAACCGGCGGAGAATATGAGATTTAGGGCATTTTAGTCATTTGTAGGAAGTACTGTTTTCATGCATATTTTGCTGATGTGATTAACATGGTTTATCGACGTATTTGAATGTTAGGAATACGTGCATAATTAGTTTGGTGAAGAGATTCGCCTAAATGCGCACTTCGGGTCGACATACTATATGTAGACTTAAGTATGTAGTGTAAGTGTTTGTATAAATGCTTGTATTAGTATGTATTGAATTAAATGGTGTTATGAATTAATTTGAGATTGATTTCTCAATTAAATTGCTGATGTAAATGATTTCCTACATGTTAGCCATATGTACAATTTCATTATATGTATGAAATGCATATGCTTGATGTTTCACTTAAGTGGTATGTTATAACATGTGCTTGATGATTTCCTTATAATCTAGTTTGAGATTGAATTCTCAATTAATATGCTGACAGAGATGATGTCCTATATGTTGGCGATATGCATAATTTCATTATATGTGTGATAGACATGTGTAAGATGATTTACTTAAGTTGTACGTTATAACATGTGTTAACATGCTCACATGGTTGTATTTCATTTCCAATACTCTCACATGATTTGCTGATGTGATTCCATATGTTTGGGACTATGCCTAGTCCAGGCAGTCTGTAACTGAGAAATATCGTGGTTAGCTTATCTTTACCACAAACGACGTGTCGATGAACGCGAGTCGTGTTTGGAGTTGGCGGCAGTGGTTAGGCCACGCGAAGTGTTTCACGCACTTCATGTCGTTCGACTTGCGATGCGCTCGTGCTAGTTGAGCCCGTCAAGTAACCCGACTGGCCGTTGTATGTTCACCCTGCATGAGTCATAATTGCTTGAACCTAGGATACTGAACTTACCATTGTAAACCCTGTTAACCATGGTACCTTGATCCACGAAGACTCATGAGCCGGGCATGGTGGTATGGGACACCGTGGTCGAGCTGTCGGCTTATGCTGGGGCCACAAACCTCCCCGTAGTGACCAGTGAGCACCCAGACTCGTGAGCAGATTATGGTGGTATGGGACACTATATTCTTGCTGTCGGCCTACATTGATAAGGTGATGGGGGAGCGGTGTAACGAGTGAGAGCAACAGCCCTGGCAGCCCTTTGTAGTGACTGCGAGCGTATTCTGAGTCTACGGGAGGCGACGACCCTTCAGTAGCAGTAGAGTACAGTAGGCCTGTATTGATAAGGTGATGGGGGAGCGGAGCAACGAGTACGTGCAACAGCCCTGACAGCCCTTGTAGCGACCTACAAAACGTATATCGTATGAGATTACTAGGAGTGACGACCCTAGATAGGATCTGTGTTGGGATTGATATAAGGAAAGTACCTTAGTTTCCAATCCTGCTATTTGAATGGACTAATAACAACTCGGAAATCATATCACCATAACATTGCATGTGCCTGGAAGATGTGGAGCACTTGAGGGACGATTGCATGTCGCGGTCGTAACATGGTGCCGTATGAGGGAGATCGTCGGTGACGGCATACATCACGTCATGTCATATTGCATTAACAACAGTATTAGGATTGTTTGATTTACTACTTTACTATTAACGCATGATTGATTTGATAACATGCTAATCTCTGCTCTCTTATCCCAATGAGTTGATCACTCACTCCCACGTTACGGGACAGTGTTCCTGGACACCCACCAGACCCTTTTTGTGATTGCAGATGATGGCGCGGCCTGCGAGGCGGAGCTGGACTTGATGATGATGAGGAGGATTCCTCCTTTATGCGTGTTCTGATTGACGGGATTACAGGGAGGTTGATTAGATACCTTGACACTTGTCATTTTATATTTTTAGAACACTCATGTATATCCTTTTGGTTTACTTTTGGAGTATACATGTATGTATATAACCTGGTAACATATTCACACTCTGGAGACATACAACAGTTTATATATGTTATACATACTATCACAGTCTTCCGCTTGTAAATTTAACCATCTCTGGAGGGTGATATGCTGTTTTAGCTTAATCTCACTCATGTTTAATATATTATCACAAACAACATTCAATCATACATATCTATGTTGCATAAATAACATTTTGGAACTCGAGAGTTGGGTTTTTGCTCGACCCCTCGATTTTCGAGATGTTACAGATGATATCAGAGCATGATTTGGATTAAACCGGGCCTGGGTTATGGTCACGTGATGTACGCTGTCGCTTCCTTTGACTTAGGTGGGTGCGAGAAGGGTCTAGAAACACTTATAGGATCGCAGATTCGCCAATAGGCGAAGTCTATTCATATCGATCGCGCGATCGAATCCGTAACGCATCTTGGATCACATGAAGCGACCTGAATAGCTCATAGGTTGTAGGTTGTAACACCCTGAAAATCGGGGGTCGTGTATAAACTCAACTCCCGAGTTCCAGACCGTCACTTATGCAACAAAAATGTTTATGATTCAATGTTGTCTGATTTAAAGCATTCACATGAGTAAAAGTATACCAAAACTGCAATTCATACTCCAGATCCAGTGATAAAAGCAAGCGGAAGACTAAATAATATATATATCACTGTAAGGAAAAACAAAGTAGATCTCATCTGTCTCTAAAATATGAATACATCTCTGAGTCTCATATACATATACATGAACAAAATCAAATGTTCAAAATAGTCCCACTGAAGTCTCATCAACCCAGGTCGCCTACGCAAAGCCATCATGATACTGCATGTACGAGAACTCGTCCTGGTCCTCGTCAAAGTCTGGCTCTGCCTCCTGGATCTCAGCCTCACCTGCATCTACAACAGGGTCTGGTGGGTATTACAAACACCATCCCGTAACGTGGGAGTGAGTGATCAACTCAGTGGAAACATAGAGCAAAGATTAACATGTTCACAAATCAATCATGCGATAATAGTAAAGCAGTAAATCAGATAATCCTAATACTGTTGTTAATGCAAGATGACATGACGTGATGTATGCCCTCACCAACGATCTCCCTCATACGGCACCATCTTACGACCGCGGCATGCAATCGACCCTCAAGTGCTCCACATCTTCCAGGCACATGCAATGGTATGGTGATATGATTTCTGAGTTGTTATTAGTCCATTCAAACAGCAGGATTGGGAAACTAAGGATCTTCCCTTGTATCAATCCCAACACAGATCCTGTCTAGGGTCGTCACTCCTAGTAATCTCATACGATGTATATTTTGTAGATCGTTGCAAGGGCTGCCAGGGCTGTTGCTCGCACTCGTTGCACCGCTCCCCCATCACCTTATCAATATAGGCCTACTGTACTCTACTGCTACTGAAGGGTCGTCGCCTCCCGTAGACTCAGAATATGCTCGCGGTCACTACAAAGGACTCGCCGCCTGATCAGTGTAGGCTGATAGCTAGAATATAGTGTCCCATACCACCATAATTTGCTCACGAGACTAGGTGCTCACTGGTCACTACGGGGAGGTTTGTGGCCCCAGCCTAGGCCAACAGCTCGACCACGGTGTCCCATACCACCATGCCCGGCTCATGAGTCTTTGTGGATCAAGGTACCATGGTTAACAGGGTTTATAATGTTAAGTTCAGTACCCTAGGTTCAAGCAGTTATGACTCATACAAGGTGAACATACATCGGCCAGTCGGGTTACTTGACGGGCTCGACTAGCGCGATCGCATCTCAAGTCGAACGACATGAAGTGCGTAAAACACTTCGCGTGGCCTAACCACTGCCGCGAACTCCAAACACGACTCGCGTTCATCGACGCGTCGTTCGTGGCCAAGACCAGCCAGCCACGAATTCGCTCGGTTACCGACTGCCTGGATAAGTCTAGTCCCAAACAATTATGGAATCACATCAGCAATTTATGTAGGAGTATTGGAATTGAAATACAATCATGTGAGCATGTTAGCACATGTTATAACATACAACTTAAATAAATCTTCAAGCACATATATTTCATGCATGTAATGAAATCATGCATATAGTCAACATGTAGGAAATCATTTAGGTCAGCATATTAATTGAGAAATCAATCTCAAACTATTTCATAACATCATTTAATTCAATACATACTAATACAAACATTTATACAAACACATACACTACACACTTAAGTCTACATATAGTATG
The DNA here is from genome assembly GCA_037074715.1 of Magnolia kwangsiensis. NCBI lineage: Eukaryota > Viridiplantae > Streptophyta > Magnoliopsida > Magnoliales > Magnoliaceae > Magnolia > Magnolia kwangsiensis. The sequence goes on along the minus strand of CM073587.1, from coordinate 34,934,574 downwards.
TCGACCCGAAGTGCGCAACTAGGCGAATCTCTTCGTCAAACTAATTATGCACATATTCCTAACTTCCTAATGCGACAACAAACCATGTCAATCACATCAGCAAAATATGAATGTAAACTATACTTCCTATAAATGACTAAAATGCCCTAAATCTCATATTCTTCGTTGATTTACGAAACAGGAAACGGATAGCATTTTGTACATGTCAAACGGCGATGCCGTCAATAATCTACTATTAAACGACATTGAAAGCATTGGAAACCATCAATCAAAGCGTCTAAAATCCTCACCTAGTCTCTTGTAGACGTGTTGTTTTGAACGGAGCGTATACGCTTCGTCAACGGCGATAAGAGGACCTGTTTTACAAGATCTATTGGTTAAAAAGCTATGGATCTTAGTGATCCTCAAATCAGCAACTTCTAGGGTTAGTTATAACCTGAAAACGTGGAAGAATCACTGGCTTGGTGATCAGGAGGTGTTGCTTAGGCACTAGCAACAGGCGGCTCGAAGGCTGAAAAAATCCCTTCTACACTTTCTCTCAAACTCTCACCTTTTCTCTCTCCCAAATCTAGGGTTTCTTACAATTTCGGATGGGAGAGAGGAGTGAGGGTTTCAACCCCTTTTACAAGCTTAAAAACGCTCGAAATAGGCTCGGGAACGAAGTTTACTTAGTGCGTATCCAATTCGGGGCTGTTTCGATCCAAAAGATGCTTTCTGGTGGTTCCCTGGCCGAATGCGATCGGACTTAAGCTCATGCGTACCAGATCTAGCACGTATTAAGTTTTCAGTCCAGTAGGGTTCGCAGATCGCACGTGGCGGAACAGTTTCAGTTCAGCGGTCACCGCACGTAGATCGGGGCTGAAAGTCTCATGATATAAAATAGAAATTTCTCCTGATCCGAGGGTATAATCTGGCTGAATTCTGACGGTCAGAACGCTCAATACTGACGCGTCAAGTCATGTGCCAGATTTGAATTTGAAATTCCACTTCTGTCCCTATTCGCACTCTCTTCGGTCCGGGCTCAATGAAATAGCCTGTGATTATCGGTTTGACTTGATTTTTGAAATGAGTGTCAAGTTCAGCTAGGCGGTTCTAACGGTCTAAGATAGGAGGTATCGGACTTTCGAAGCGCGGTCTAGATCCAATACAAAGATTCAAAGTGGTCCAGAGAAGAAACTTGCTTAGATTTTGGTCCGAGGTTATAGAGTATTATAGAGTCGTTGGTTCTACTCGATTTGGGTCTTGTAGAACGTATTTAAAGTGATCAGGGACTATTTCCCAGCTACTCCAGCGTTGCGCTAGCTAACTTAGTCATATTTTCTAAAAGAATTAATTCTATGCAATTTCGGGTCGAGTTGGTACTCGAGCCCAAGTATGGATTTTTCACGGGCGTTACAATCTACCCCTCTTAACAAATGATTTCATCCACAAAATTTGTAACTTTTCGTACTCCTCGAGAAGCTGTGGACAGTTCTTTCTGATCTCGGCTTCTGTCTCCCAGGTAGCCTCCTCCTCAGAGTGATGCGTCCACAATACCTTCACAAGGGGAATCACCTTGTTACGCAGTACCTGCTCCTTCCTGTCTAGGATACGTGTCGGTCATAGGATATAAGTAACATCCTCTCCTAACTGCACCTGCTCCCATCTGATGATATGGGAAGGATCAGCAATGTACTTTTTCAGCATAGAAACATGAAATACGTTGTGAACACTCGCTTGAGGCGTGGGTAAAGCCAATCGGTAAGCCACTGCTCCCACACGATCGAGGATCTGGAATGGACCAATGAATCGCGGTGCTAGTTTCCCCTTCTTCCCGAACCGAAGGACTCCCTTCATAGGGGAAACTCGCAAAAACACATGATCCCCAACTGTGAACTCTAGTGGCCTCCGTCTCTTATCGGCATAACTCTTCTTTCTGCTCTGCACTGTAAGAAGCCGACGTCGAATAATATCGATCTTCTCTGATGTCGCCTGCACTAACTCTGGGCCAATCAAGCTACGCTCACCGACCTCTATCCAGCAATGCAATGCGCGACAGGGTCTCCCATACAGCGCCTCATAAGGTGTCATACCGATACTCGTCTGAAAGCTGTTGTTATATGCAAACTCCGCATAAGCAAGACAATCATCCCAACTGTCCTTGAAGTCCAATGTGTAAGCTCGCAACATGTCCTCTAAGATCTGGTTCACCCGCTCTGTCTGTTCGTCCGTCTGTGGGTGGAAGGCAGTACTGAACTTCAACTTCACACCCATAGCCTCCTGAATGCGAGTCCAGAAAATAGAAGTGAACCGCGTGTCTCTGTCCGACACGATCTCCAGCGGAACTCCATGCAGACGCACAATCTCTCTGATGTACAGTCTAGCCAGCTCGTCTGCAGAGTTCGTAACTCTAATTGGTAGGAAGTGCGCCGACTTCGTCAGACGGTCGACGATCACCCAAATGGAATCATGTCCCTTCCTCGTCTTCGGCAACCCAGAAATGAAGTCTATAGAAATGAAATCCCACTTCCACTCTGCGATCGGCATAGGCTGCAAAAGTCCAGGTGGTCGGCGATGCTCTGCCTTCACCCGCTGACAAGTGAGACAACGGGACACGAACTCTGCTATGTGGGTCTTCATACCTTCCCACCAATATGTCCTCTTCATGTCACGATACATCTTCGTACTGCCTGGATGCATCGCGAGTCTAGTACAATGCGCAGCCTCGAGAATCTCTCATCTCAAGTCAGGGATATCTGGGACGCATAGGCGGCCACGATAACGTAAGCCCCCATCCATACCAACTCGCCAATCGGCGTCTGCATCATCACTGGCCTGCTCTCGAAGCTCAGTCAGATGCGCATCGTCCCTCTGTGCCTCGATGACTCGGTCATCGATTTGAGATCGCACCTGTACATGTGCGATGAACTCAAACGGCTCCTCTACGGTGATTTTCTGCTCAAAGTCTCGCAAAAACTCAACCATATCCCACTCAGCAACCATCAGCGGAGCCGCAAACTCTATCGCCTTCTTGCGGCTCAACGCATCAGCCACAAGGTTCGCCTTCCCAGGATGGTAAGAGACCTCAAACTTGAAGTCCTTCAACGTCTCCATCCATCGCCGCTGCCTCATATTCAAGTCTCGCTACGTGAATATGTACTTGAGGCTCTTGTGGTCGCAAAAGAGCTAGAACTCCTCTCCGTAGAGGTAATGTTTCCAGAGTCTCAGTGCGAATATAACGACTGCCAACTCTAGGTCGTGTGTAGGGTAATTCTCCTCATGCTTCCTTAATTGTCTCGAGGCATACGAAATTACCCTGTCCCTCTGCATAAGGACACAACCCAAACCAACGCTAGACGCGTCAGTGTATATAGTGTATCTAACCCCTTGCTCTGGTAATACTAGCACAGGGACAGACGTAAGTCTGTCCTTCAGCTCCTGAAAAGCTGACTCCGCCTTGTCATTCCAGGCGAACTTCACGTCCTTCCGTGTCAACTGAGATAAGAGTCTCACGATCTTCGAGAAGTCCTGTATGAAGCGCCGATAGTAGCCAGTGAGATCCAAGAAACTCCTCACCTCAGTGACAGAACCAGGCTGCTCCCAGTCCTGCACCGCAGCTACCTTAGACAGGTCAACTGCCATGCCATCCTTGGACACCACGTGTCCCAGGAACTTCACCTCCTGCTTTCAAAAATCATACTTCTTGTACTGCGCAAACAACTGATGCTGTCTGAGCATATCCAGGACCAAACACAAGTGCTCCTCATGCTCCTCTCGACTCCTAAAGTATACCAAAATGTCGTCAATGAATACAACGACGAATTGATAGAGGAAAGGCCAAAATACCCGGTTCATCAGATCCATGAACACGGCTGGTTCGTTCGTGAGACCGAACGACATCACGAGGAACTCGTAGTGGCCAAAACTGGTCCTGAATGCTGTCTTCTGCACGTCCTCATCCTTGACGCGCAACTAATGATATCCTAACTGAAGATCAATATTCGAGAAGTACTGCGCTCCTCTCAGCTGATCAAACAATTCATCGATCCTGGGTAAAGGGTACTTGTTCTTCACCGTGACCTGGTTCAGCCTGCGATAATCAATACACAATCGCATTGAACCATCCTTCTTCCTCACGAATAGGACCGGTGCTCCCCAAGGAGACACACTAGGCCGTATAAGGCCAAGCTCTAGTAGACCATCAATCTGTGTCCTCAACTCCTCCATCTCACACGGTGCCATGCGATACGTCGGCAGTGAGACGGGCGTATAACCAGGAACCAGATCGATAGTGAAATCGATCTCTCGTCGGGGCGGCAAACCAGGGATCTTCCTGAACAGATCCCCAAACTCGAAAACGACTGGCGTATGCTCAAGTATCTGGGCACCAGCGTCGCGCAATAAAGTGACATAACTAAGTATGCGGAAAGGGAGATTTACCCGCACTGAAAATGTGAAGGATGCACCCTCTGACTCGTACACAGTCACTATACGAGTCTTGCAGTCAATCTCGGCCCTCGCTGCAGTCAACCAATCCATGCCAAGAATGACGTCGAGATAAACAAGAGAGGGGTCGACGATAAGATCAATAGCCATCGTCCTACCTCCCAGATCCACCAAACAACACTCACATATCTAGGTAACATCTGAATAATCTCCATGAGCTGCAAGTACTGGCACCCTATCCATGGTAATAGTTTGTAACCCAAGACGCCTGACTACAGCACGTGATATCAAAGAAATCGTGGAACCAGTGTCCACCATCACAATAATAGGAGTACCTCCAATATGGGCTGTGACCTCGAAGGCTGAATGCTGAAAAGTCAGTGTCACAGCTGCCTCAGCTGTCAATGCATGAACCCGAGCCTGCTGTGGCCGGTTCGGTCGCTGTGTCAAAGGCCGTGGAGGCTGTCTGATCTGCGATATCGAAGGTCTGAAAGAAGGGTGCGCAGGAGCTAACCGTATAGGCGGTGCTGATATCGCCTGTGAACGTGCACGGTCAATCTTCTGCGGCGGCGAGAACCCACTGTCCCGCATCCGAGAAAAACAGCTCTGCGCCAAGTGGCCCGTCCTCCCACAATATGTGCACGATAACTCGGGGTGCCGAAACGATGGTGCTGGCGCTAGAGCTCGAGTAGGAGGGTCGACGTGAGGCCTCTTGCCCGCGAAGGGCCTGTCCTGCATGTCTGGTCGAGGCCTAGAAGCAATAGGGCCACGAGATCGCGCAAGTCGATCCACATCCTGCTCTGCCCGCATAGACAAGTTAATCAACTCCGCATATGAGGGAATGGTCACACAGCACATCTTCAACCGAATATCCGGTCGCAAACCCTCCAAAAAACATCGTATGCGCATCTGCTCATCAGCCAAAATAGTCAGGACGTATCTGCCCAACTCCGTAAACCGATGCTCATACTCCATGACTGTCATGGCTGCCTGTCTGAGGCGGAGAAACTCATTCTCCCTATCATGCCTGTACATCTGGGGGTAATACTTCTTGTGAAAGCGGAACTCAAACGCTGCCCATGTCCATACAAAGTCGGCGGCAACGGTCCGCACTATGCTATCCCACCACAGGCTGGCCTCTCTCTCAAACAGGAATGTAGCTAGCTCTACCTGCTCGGCCTCTGTGCAATGAAGCATCCGCAATATCTTCGACACACGGTCGAGCCAGTACTCAGCCTCCTCGGGTCTATGAGATCCCGTAAAAGTGGGAGGCCGTAAGCGCTGAAATCATTCTAATAGGCCCTGTGTATCTGCGGTATTCCCCGCAAGGTAAGCAGGCGGTATAGGATGAGGTGTGCCCTCATCCTGGGCATATGTATAAGCATCCTCAGCTGGATGCGCAACTGGTGCAGGTGGAGCCACACCCCCACCCTGGGCTAATGTCCCCACAATGGTAGTCAGAAGCTGCTGCTGCTACTGCATCATAGCCAACATCTGCTCAAATCTGTCAGGAGCTGCTGCTGCTGCTGCGTCGAAGTAGATGCACGATAAGGCTCTCTGACTGACGGTGTGAACGGTGGTGGTCCAACTGTAGGACCAGCAGTAGGCTGAAACGCTCGAACTGTCTCAGGAATCGGGCCCACAGCAGGGTCCGCATCGGTGTCAGACTGCGAAGGAGTCTGATCCATATGCTCACTCAATGCAAGCCGAACCGTGCTCCGCGTAGCCTTAGTCGACATTCCCTATATTCAAAATAGGGCGCAACCTTGTCAGTCTCAATAACACAAATATACCACAATCATTCACATAAGGAGTCAAAGGCATTCCATGCATTTCATTTAATCAAAATTGTCACAATACAAGGGATATATCCTTACAAGCATCATGACGAGAAATACATGGGAACTAAGACAGTTAAAATTACAACAGCAGTATAAGCAAAGCACTAGCCCTAACAAGCTCACACAACAAAAGCAAAAAATGACTAACTACTAATAACAACATCAAGGTTGCATCGCTAGTCTGAGTCAGGTGACGGAGGAGGAGCACCTTTATCCTGTAAGCAACACAGGATCGCCTTCAAGGTGCGAGTCACCTTGCTGAATTTCTTCTTCGTAACGGCCTTGGCATCCTCGACTTTAGCGCGAAGTTCCTAAACTTTTCTTCACAAGGTGATCTGGCTCTCCTCAATCCGAGTAATGCGATCATCGCTAGTAGCCTGTGCAGAAGGAGGAGGGCTCTCATCTGTATCCTGAGCCTTCTCATCTGCCTCTTCCTGAACTTCTGCTTCAGGTTCTTCTTCGCTTTGATCTTCCTCATCATCAAAGTCATCCTCGCTATCCTCCTCAAGCTGATTTTCACGGTACTGAGACCCAATCTTCATCTTGACCATAGTCGACTCATCAATGCTATGAATCGAAACTGCCAATTTCGGCCCAAGTCTGTAAGCAAACTCAAGCGCGATCTTGCATATCAGTCGGCCAAAAGGAAGCGATTCGGACGTTCTTTTTGACTTGGCTATAAGGATTATCTGTCACAAGATGAAAGTGGCCATACATACGTTCTCTCCCTGGGCCACCAGATACAAGAAATCAACCATAAGGCGTGTACATTCAATGCGATTCGTCGACTTGGGATAAACATTGTACGTGAAGATATGGTGCAGCAGGCGCAAATCATCAGACATATACGTCGCCTTGAGGCTATTATTAGACTGCCATGGAACCAACTTACCGCACAGAAACCTGGTGCGGCGATCTCGTTCACGCCTACTCCTTAGATTCTTCTCACTAGGATGAACATCACCAAGAGGCACGTTCAAAAGTCGCGCATCAATCGTAGCCATCCGATCTCTACCAAAAGGAATTTTAAACTGCAATGGCTCCAAGGTAGGATTCTGGATACAAGCGTAGAAGGCACGAACGGTGCTCACATTAGCACGAGCGTGAGCTTCAAAGATCGGACCCCAATGCGCAGCTTCAATGCGCTCGAATAATAAAAATTCGTCGAACAATTGCCCTTCCACGTCTGCCTCAAACAACATTTTACGATCAGTGTATTGACCGTGAGGCATCTCTGATAGAATTACTCGCCCAAGGTGAGTATGGGGATCCAAATCCCGCTTTGTACGGTACTCTAGGGCTGTAGCTGGACCAGTGGCGGTGCTTGAACTTACGGCACCACCCTGCAATCTCCTCGATTGAGCAGGGCGACTTGGCCCAGCCTCATCTACTGCAGTTTTCCTTTTACCCATCAAAGATAAGATGGTGGAGAGTGACAAAAGGCCTAAAATGGCTTCCACGAAAGTCGTGGAAAATGAAGAAAATGCGGAGAAGTGACTATCCAATCTGGAAAAGGGAGATCTAGGCATCGTAGAGGGATGCTTCAAGCTTCCCAAGGATGTATTTTCAAGGAGAAATGAAAATGAAAAAGTGGAATGGAGCACCTCACGATTTTAGCTCGATTTGGGGGTTTTTGGAGCTCCAAAGGATGAAATCTTCAAGAGAGAGGGCTACCAACTTCAAAGGAACGATGGAGGGTGGTTGTTTTTGGCCAAGGATGGATCTAGGGGTGGTTTGGAATCATGAAATTTGGAGATCGTTGCTGAAAAACATAAATAGGGCTATGGGGAGGGCTGTTTGTGAAGGAGAGGCAAGTTTTAGGAGTTTTCTTTAGACGGGACACACATGGAGGGAATATACATGGCATATAAGGGCGTGCGCCCGAAAATTGCAGAAATGGGCCCACCTGTACAGCGATGAATAGCCGGATCGGCGATGGCATCGCCGACCGATGATGCATCCGACTGGTGGGACCAGATGGGTTTGGTCCCCCATGGTCCAAGGACCCCAAATATGTACGGTTCACACCTTGGTTCATAGTATTTTGACCTATATAGGCCCAAACATGTGTTCGGGGCTTTTCGGGACCAATCCGCAATCCCGAATACAAAACCCTATCATGCGACATATGATTTTGGGGTAGAAGGATCTAGTACATCCATCTAGACCCTTATTTGCTAAAGAAAGTGAAGTTAGAATGGCCTTATGGCCATTTTTCATGAAATTTTACTATTCAGTATAAAATTTGGTGAAAGTATTATTTTATGTTATTTTCACATTAGGTTTGATGCCTAACATAAAATGGATAAGAAAGAAATGAATATTGGAGTAGTGAGAGGAAGAATTTTGAAGATTTTTGGTGAAACGGGGTTTTTAAGCCCTGACGATTGAATACAGGAGTCGTGGTCATCCCACGGACCAAGGATTTACTTTTACAGGTTTAAAATCATTCAAGAACATCTCAACCCGACTTCCTACGACCTAGGAGCTATTCGGGTTGCTTTACGCGACCTGAGATGCGTTACAAACTCGATCGTGCGATCGATTCAAATAGACTTCTCCTATCGGCGAATCTGCGATCCTAGAAGTGTTTCTATACCCTTCTCGCACCCAACTAAGTCAAAGGAAGCGACAGCGTACGTCGCGAGACCATAACCCAGGCCCAGTATACTCTTATTCATGCTCTGATGACAACTTGTAACACCCTGAAAATCGGGGGTCGTGTATAAACTCAACTCCCGAGTTCCAGACCGTCACTTATGCAACAAAAATATTTATGATTCAATGTTGTCTAATTTAAAGCATTCACATGAGTAAAAGTATACCAAAACTGCAATTCGTACTCCAGATCCAGTGATAAAAGCAAGCGAAAGACTAAACAATATATATATCACTGTAAGGAAAAATAAAGTACATCTCATCTGTCTCTAAAGTATGAATACATCTCTGAGTCTCATATACGTATACATGAACAAAATCAAATGTTCAAAATAGTCCCACTGAAGTCCCATTAACCCAGGTCACCTACGCAAAGCCATCATGATACTGCATGTACGAGAACTCGTCCTGATCCTCGTCGAAGTCTGGCTCTGCCTACTGGATCTCAGCCTCACCTGCATCTACAACAGGGTCTGGTGGGTGTTACAAATACCATCCCATAACGTGGGAGTGAGTGATCAACTCAGTGGAATCATAGAGCAAAGATTAGCATGTTCACAAATCAATCATGCGATAATAGTAAAGCAGTAAATCAGACAATCCTAATACTGTTGTTAATGCAAGATGACATGACGTGATGTATGCCCTCACCGAAGATCTCCCTCATATGACACCATCTTACGACCACGGCATGCAATCGACCCTCAAGTGCTCCACATCTTCCAGGCACATGCAATGGTATGGTGATATGATTTTTGAGTTGTTATTAGTCCATTCAAACAGCAGGATTGGAAAACTAAGGTACTTCCCTTATATCAATCCCAACACAGATCCTGTCTAGGGTCGTCACTCCTAGTAATCTCATATGATGTATATTTTGTAGGTCGCTGCAAGGGCTGCCAGGGCTGTTGCTCGCACTCGTTGCACCGCTCCCCCATCACCTTATCAATATAGGCCTACTGTACTCTACTACTACTGAAGGGTCGTCGCCTCCCGTAGACTCAGAATACGCTCGCGGTCACTACAAAGGACTCGTCGCCTAATCAGTGTAGGCCGACAGCTGGAATATAGTGTCCCATACCACCATAATCTGCTCACGGACTAGGTGCTCACTGGTCACTACGGGGAGGTTTGTGGCCCCAGCGTAGGCCGACAGCTCGACCACGGCGTCCCATACCACCATGCCCGGCTCATGAGTCTTCGTGGATCAAGGTATCATGGTTAACAGGGTTTACAATGGTAAGTTCAGTACCCTAGGTTCAAGCAGTTATGACTCATACAAGGTGAACATACATCGGCCAGTCGGGTTACTTGACGGGCTCGACTAGCGCGATCGCATCTCAAGTCGAACGACATGAAGTGCGTAAAACACTTCGCGTGGCCTAACCACTGTCGCCAACTCCAAACACGACTCGCGTTCATCGACGCGTTGTTCGTAGCCAAGACCAGCCAGCCACGAATTCGCTTGGTTACCGACTGCCTGGACTAAGTCTAGTCCCAAACAATTATGGAATCACATCAGCAATTTATGTAGGAGTATTGGAATTGAAATACAATCATGTGAGCATGTTAACACATGTTATAACATACAACTTAAATAAATCTTCAAGCACATATATTTCATGCATGTAATGAAATCATGCATATAGTCAACATGTAGAAAATCATTTAGGTCAGCATATTAATTGAGAAATCAATCTCAAACTATTTCATAACATCATTTAATTCAATACATACTAATACAAGCATTTATACAAACACATACACTACACACTTAAGTCTACATATAGTATGTCGACCCGAAGTGCGCAACTAGGCGAATCTCTTCGTCAAACTAATTATGCACATATTCCTAACTTCCTAATGTGACAACAAACCATGTCAATCACATCAGCAAAATATGAATGTAAACTGTACTTCCTATAAATGACTAAAATGCCCTAAATCTCATATTCTTCGTTGATTTACGAAACAGGAAACGGATAGCATTTTGTACATGTCAAACGGCGATGCCGTCAATAATCTACTATTAAACGACATTGAAAGCATTGGAAACCATCAATCAAAGCGTCTAAAATCCTCACCTAGTCTCTTGTAGACGTGTCGTTTTGAACGGAGCGTATACGCTTCGTCAACGGCGATAAGAGGACCTGTTTTACAAGATCTATTGGTTAAAAAGCTATGGATCTTAGTGATCCTCAAATCAGCAACTTCTAGTGTTAGTTATTACCTGAAAACGTGGAAAAATCACCGGCTTGGTGATCAGGAGGTGTTGCTTAGGCACTAGCAATAGGCGGCTCGAAGGCTGAAAAAATCCCTTCTACACTCTCTCTCAAACTCTCACCTTTTCTCTCTCCCAAATCTAGGGTTTCTTACAATTTCGGATGGGAGAGAGGAGTGAGGGTTTCAACCCCTTTTATAAGCTTAAAAACGCCCGAAATAGGCTCGGGAACGAAGTTTACTTAGTGCATATCCAATTCGGGGCTGTTTCGGTCCAAAAGATGCTTTCTGGTGGTCCCCTGGCTGAATGCGATCGGACTTAAGCTCATGTGTACCAGATCTAGCACGTATTAAGTTTTTAGTCCAGCAGGGTTCGCAGATCGCACGTGGCGGACCAGTTTCAGTTCAGCGGTCAACGCACGTAGATTAGGGCTGAAAGTCTCATAATATAAAATAGAAATTTCTCCTGATCCGAGGGTGTAATCTGGCTGAATTATGACGGTCAGAATGCTCAATACTGACACATCAAGTCGTGTGACAGATTTGAATTTGAAATTCCACTTCTGTCCCTATTCGCAATCTCTTCGGGCCGGGCTCAATGAAATAGCTTGTGATTATCGGTTTGACTTGATTTTTGAAATGAGTGTCAAGTCCATCTAGGCGGTTCTAACGGTTTAAGATAGGAGGTATCAGACTTTCGATGCGCGGTCTAGATCCAATACAAAGATTCAAAGTGGTCCAGAGAACAAACCTGCTTAGAGTTTGGTCCGAGGTTATAGAGTATTATAGAGTCGTTGGTTCTACTCGATTTGGGTCTTGTAGAACGTATTTAAAGTGATCAGGGACTATTTCTCAGCTACTCCAGTGTTGCGCTAGCTAACTTCGTCATATTTTCTAAAAGAATTAATTCTACACAATTTCGGGTCGAGTTGGTACTCGAGCCCAAGTATTGATTTTTCACGGGCATTACATAGGTAGTTGGGTTGAGACGTTCTTTGAACGATTCTAAACCCATAAATGTAAATCCTTGGGCTGTGGGACAACCACAACCCCTGTATTCAATCGCCAGGGCTTAAAAACCCCATTTCACCAAAAATCTTCAAAATTCTACCTCTCACCACTCCAATCTTCAATTTATTCTTATCCTTTTCATATTAGGCATCAATACTAATGTGAAAATAACATAAAATCATACTTTCACAAAATTTTATAGTGAATAGTAAAATTTCATGAAAAATAGCCATAAGGTCATTCTAACTTCGCTTTCTTTAGTAAATAATAGGCTACATAGATGTAATAGCTCCTTCTACCCCAAAATCATATGCTGCATGATAGGGTTTTGTATTCGGGATTACAGATTGGCCCTGAAAATCCCTGAGTGCATGTTTGGGCCTATATAGGGCAATATACAATGAACCAAGGTTGGGACCATACCTTTTGGGGTCCCTGGACCGTGGGGGGCCAGACCCATGTGGTCCCACCGGCCACCTAGAGAGATGGCCGGCGATGCCATCGCCGGTTCGACGATGCATCGCCGTCCGGTGGGGCCCACTTAGCGTGATTTTCGGGCGCACGCCCTATTTTGGGTAGTGTACACCCCTTATATAGTGTTTGTCCGTAGAAAACCCCAAATGGGGGTACATCCTTCACAAACAGCCCCTTCCCTAGCCCTATTTTCATTTTTTAGCTGCCCTAACCCAAAACCGTGGTTCCAAACTACCCCCAAATCCATTCCTGACTTAAAACGACCACACCCCTCCACTCCATTGAAGTTTTCAGCCCTCCCTCTAGTAGATTTCATCATTTGGAGATCTTAAAACCCTCAAATCGAGCCGAAATCGTGAGGTGCTTCATTCCCCTTTTTCATTCTCCTTTCTTTTTGAAAATACATCCTAGGGGAGCTTGAAGCATCCCTCTACAACGTCTAGATTTCATTCTGTCCATTTGGGCAACAATTTCTCCACATTTCCTCCGCTTTCCATGGTTATTGTTAAGCTGTTATGGCCGAGAGAGCTGTAGTGAGCAACAGACAGTATTAGCCTCGACAGTGATGAAGAAGGTAAGTCGGAACTGTGGTAGAGTCCTTTGGTAGGCATCTGTGACGTTGTCTTGTAGATGTTTGATTACCATTTTGAAATCTCTTTGTTTTGTTATTGTTAGGTTTAGTGATGTCAGAGGTAGAAAGTGTACAACTTTATTTCATGTATTGTGACTAGCATGCTACTCCCAATCCCAACATGAGATTATGAATGTAGTTTCGTTTCATACAATAGGCCCTTAGCATTTTGGACCTAGCGATAGCACTCCTAGATTTGAAGGATCTGACGACATAAGAAATCCAATTCCATTTAGATAATCTTGACCCTAAGCAATAGAACAACTCCCTGTAGTAGAAATGGTATGGAACCATTTAATGTATAAACTTAGGCTTTGGATTATAACTACTGAGTTACAGACTAGGCTACTAGTTGTCTTAGGCAGTGTAAGGCCTATATATGCTAAGGGATAGTAGGTTAGATTTGGTTGGAATGGGACTCCCTTCCTTCGATAGATCATAGGAAGGAGCCATTCACTCTTAGGGACCATTTATAAATCCCTCAGAATGAACTTAGAATGTACTAGCACGCCCCTAGAATTGCCTTCCCCAAGGGCTTATTACATTCGGGAACACGGAATAAGGGAACTGTATGTAAGCGATGTATTCGCGGTTTGAATCGACTTCTTAATCCTAGTAGTTACCAATAAATCCAATGCTCTGATCAAGCAGAAGATCGGCATCGACTCGGATTAAGAATTGATATAGGAAATCTTCTGTCCTAGCTAGACAGAAAGTCTATGTATCCGGCGCAGACCTACTACACAACCTTCCTTCCGTGTTGGCCCAACCACCTACAACTAAACGTGATCACATTGCCTTTGGGAAATGGCGAGGACTTAAAACCAGTAGAAAATTCGACATATCGCTACCAACTCATACCTGCCCCTAAACTTAACCACAATAGAGATTAGGCTCATCTCTATGATCATAGGTACTAATGCCATAGAACGCATCCTTAGCAAGGAAAATCATGTAGAGAAAGGTTGTTTCCATTTTAGGTTAAGGATAACCCCTAAGTTGCGCCTCGTTCTGATATACGGATCCATGCAAAGATTCTTCAACCTTAAGTAAAACCAAGTTTTAAGGGGGGTAGAACGTATTGAGTCCAATCCAGTTAGATTAGTCAATGCTACCGTTCGATTAGAGTGGCGCAGCGGAAGTGTGGTTAGCCTCTTCCCCACTGGCCCAGGATCGAAACAATTGGGTTAGGATGTACGTGCGGTTAGGTCATTAAATATAATTAAACCTTCCTTAGAAAAAGTACTCCTTACCCTTCGCCAATTTCGGGGATGAAATTGTATTTTAAGGGGGGTAGATTGTAATACTTCAGATTTTGGCCAATCTGGGATTTGATGTCCTTAGGCAATGGGTTAATTAAAACACCTGAAAAATCGCTCAAAACCTAATTCTATAGCCAAAGAAACCACTTAGGATTAATTCCTTTAGAAACTAAGCATAAGTTAGCTAGCGCAACGCTAGAGTAGCTGAAAAACAGTCCCTGATCACTTTAAATACATTCTACAAGACCCAAATCGAGTAGAACCAATGACTCTATAATACTCTATAACCTCGGGTTAAACTCCAAGCAGGTTTGTTCTCTGGACCACTTTAAAATTTTGTATTGGATCTAGACCGCGCGTTGAAAGTCCGATACCTCCTATCTTAGACCGTTAGAACCGCCTTGCTGGACTTGACAATCATTTCAAAAATCAAGTCCAACCGATAACCACAGGCTATTTCATTGAGCCCGGACTGAAGAGACTGCAAATAGGGACAGATTTGAAATTTAAAATTCAAATCTGGCACACGACTTGACGCGTCAGTATTAAGCATTCTGACCGTCAGAATTCAGCCAAATTACACCCTCGGATTAAGAAAAATTTCTATTTCATATCATGAGACTTGCAGGCCTGATCTACGTGCAGTGACCGCCGAACTGAAACTGGACCGCCACGTGCGATCTGCAAATCCTGCCGGACTGAAAACTTGATGTGTGCTAGATCCAGTATGCATGAGCTTAAGTCCGACCGCATTTGGCCAGGGAACCTCCAGAAATGATCTTTTGGACCGAAACAGCCCCAAATTGGACATACCTCAAGTATACATTGTACCCGAGCCTATTTTGGGCACATTTGAGCTTATAAAAGGGGTTGAAACCCTCACTTCTCTCTCCCATCCGAATTTGAGAAAAACCCTAGATTGGGAGTGAGAAAAGGTGAGAGTTTGAGAGAGAGATTAGGAGAGAATTTTCCTGTTTTTGCACTGCCTGTTGCACGTGCCTTAGCAACACGCTTCCATCATTCAGCCGATAATTTCTCCACGTTTTCAGGTAAGAAATAGCCCTAGAAAGTTACTGATTTGATGTTTCTTTCGTTCCATAGCTTGATAGTTAATAGATCTTGTAAAACAGGTCCTCTAGTAGCCGTAGACGAAGCGTATACGCTCCGTTCGAATTTACACATCCATAAGAGACAAGGTGCGGATTTTAGACGCTTTGATTGACTAAAGCTTTCAATGTCGTTTAATAGTAGATTATCGACGGCAATGCCGTTTGACATGTACAACATGCTGTCCGTTTCCTGTTTCGTAAACCGGCGGAGAATATGAGATTTAGGGCATTTTAGTCATTTGTAGGAAGTACTGTTTTCATGCATATTTTGCTGATGTGATTAACATGGTTTATCGACGCATTTAAATGTTAGGAATTTGTGCATAATTAGTTTGGTGAAAAGATTCGCCTAAATGCGCACTTCGGGTCGACATACTATATGTAGACTTAAGTGTGTAGTGTAAGTGTTTGTATAAATGCTTGTATTAGTATGTATTGAATTAATGGTGTTATGAATTAATTTGAGATTGATTTCTCAATTAAATTGCTGATGTAAATGATTTCCTACATGTTAGCCATATGTACGATTTCATTATATGTATGAAATGCATATGCTTGATGCTTCACTTAAGTGGTATGTTATAACAAGTGCTTGATGATTTCCTTATGATCTAGTTTAAGATTGAATTCTCAATTAATATGCTGATGGAGATGATGTCCTATATGTTGGCGATATGCATAATTTCATTATATGTGTGATAGACATGTGTAAGATGATTTACTTAAGTTGTACGTTATAACATGTGTTAACATGCTCACATGGTTGTATTTCATTTCCAATACTCTCACATGATTTGCTGATGTGATTCCATATGTTTGGGACTATGCCTAGTCCAGGCAGTCGGTAATCGAGAAATATCGTGGTTAGCTTATCTTTGCCACGAACGACGTGTCGATGAACGCGAGTCGTGTTTGGAGTTGGCGGTAGTGGTTAGGCCACGCGAAGTGTTTCACGCACTTCATGTCGTTCGACTTGCGATGCACTCGTGCTAGTTGAGCCCGTCAAGTAACCCGACTGGCCGTTGTATGTTCACCCTGCATGAGTCATAACTGCTTGAACCTAGGGTACTGAACTTACCATTGTAAACCCTGTTAACCATGGTACCTTGATCCATGAAGACTCATGAGCAGGGCATGGTGGTATGGGACACCGTGGTTGAGCTGTCGGCCTACGCTGGGGCCACAAACCTCCCCGTAGTGACCAGTGATCACCCAGACTCATGAGAAGATTATGGTGGTATGGGACACTATATTCTTACTGTCGGCCTACATTGATAAGGTGATGGGGGAGCGGTGCAACGAGTGCGAACAACAGCCCTGACAGCCCTTTGTAGTGACTGCGAGCTTATTCTGAGTCTACGGGAGGCGACGACCCTTCAGTAGCAGTAGAGTAGAGTAGGCCTGTATTGATAAGGTGATGGGAGAGAGGAGCAACGAGTGCGTGCAACAGCCCTGACAGCCCTTGCAGCGACCTACAAAACGTATATCGTATGAGATTACTAGGAGTGACGACCCTATACAGGATTTGTGTTGGGATTGATATAAGGGAAGTACCTTAGTTTCCCAATCCTGCTGTTTGAATGGACTAATAACAACTCAAAAATCATATCACCATAACATTGCATGTGCCTGGAAGATGTGGAGCACTTAAGGGACGATTGCATGCCGTGGTCGTAAGATGGTGCCGTATGAGGGAGATCGTCGGTGAGGGCATACATCACGTCATGTCATATTGCATTAACAACAGTATTAGGATTGTTTGATTTACTGCTTTAATATTAACGCATGATTGATTTGATAACATGCTAATCTCTGCTCTCTTATCCCACTGAGTTGATCACTCACTCCCACGTTATGGGACGGTGTTCCTGGACACCCACCAGACCCTTTTTGTGATTACAGATGATGGCGTGGCCTGCGAGGCAGAGCTGGACTTGATGATGATGAGGAGGATTCCTCCTTTATGTGTGTTCTGATTGACGGGATTACAGGGAGGTTGATTAGATACCTTGACACTTGTCATTTTATATTTTTAGAACACTCATGTATATCCTTTTGGTTTACTTTTGGAGTATACATGTATGTATATAACCTGGTAACATATTCACACTCTGGAGACATACAACAGTTTATATATGTTATACATACTATCACAGTCTTCTGCTTGTAAATTTAACCGTCTCTGGAGCGTGATATGCTGTTTTAGCTTAATCTAAGTCATGTTTAATATATTATCACAGACAACATTCAATCATACATATCTATATTGCATAAATAACATTTTGGAACTCGGGAGTTGGGTTTTTGCTTGACCCCCGATTTTCGGGATGTTACACGGGCATGGTGGTATGGGACATCGTGGTCGAGCTGTCGGCCTACGCTGGGGCCACAAACCTCCCCGTAGTGACCAGTGAGCACCCTACTCTGAGTAGATTATGGTGGTATGAGACACTATATTCTTACTGTAGGCCTACACTGTTTGGTGATGGGGGAGTGGAGCAACGATTGTGCGCAACAGCCCTGACAACCCTCTGTAGTGATCTTGAGTTTATCCTGACACTGCATAGGGGTGACGAGTCCTGTTGTAGTCTTAAGGATATAAATAGGCCTGTATTGATAAGGTGATGGGGGAGTGGTGTAACGATTACGTGCAACAGCCCTGACAACCCTTGCAGCGACCTATAACCATAATATCGTATGAGATTCCCTAGGATTGACGATCCTATAATGGATCAACGTTGGGAAATGATACAAGGGAGGTGTCTTAGCTTCCCAATCCTACTGTATGAAAAGGACTAATAAGAACTTGGTAAGCATATTCATAACACCACATTGCATATGCTAACGGCGTTGGTGATAGAGCATTGAGGAAGTGAGTCATGCCGCGATCGTTAGATGATGTCGCAAAGTGGATTGTGGTGAGGGCATGCACCATTCTTCATACCATCCTTGCATTAACAAGAGTATCTAGGACCTGTTTGATTGTACTGCCTTATCATTACTGATTGATTGAATTGATAACATGTTAACCTTTGCTGTATAGTTTCCACTGAGTTAGCTACTCACTCCCACGTTACGGGACAGTGTTTGCAACACCAAACAGTCCCTATTTTAGTTTCAAATGATGACGATGCTTGTGAAGCAGAGCTGAACTTTATGATGATGAGGAGGTTTTCTCCTATATGCAGGTTCTGATCGACGGGTTTATAGGATTATTGATTAGATGCCACTACACTTGGTATTTTACCTTTTATTTAAACACCCATATATATTCTTCTCTTTCCTTTTTTTGGAGTATACATGTATATATTTAACCTGGTAACATGTTCACACTCTGGAGACTTACAATCAATTATACATTTTATATATTTATCACAGTCTTCCGCTTGAGAAACTTAACTATCTCTGGAGTATGATATGTTGTTTTGGCTTAATCCACTTCATGTTTTATGCACTAATACAGCCGACATTCATCCATCATAAAAAATGCTGCATAAGTGATGTTTTGGAACTCGGGATCTGAGTTTTTGCTCGACCTCCGATTTTTGGGATGTTACAGATAAGGTGATGGGGGGCGGTGCCACGAGTGTGTGTAACAGCCCTGACAGCCCTTTGTAGTGACCACGAGCGTACTCTGAGTCTACGTGGAGGCGACGACCCTTCTGTAGCAACAAGAGTATAAACTAGGCCTGTATTGATAAGGTGATGGGGGAGTGGTGTAACGATTGCATGTAACAACCCTGACAGCCCTTACAGCGACCTAGAACTGCACTTTGTATAAGATATGCTAGGACTAACGATACTAAACTGGATCATTGTTGGGAATTGATATAAGGGAGGTACCTTAGGTTCCCAATCTTGCTGTATGAAAAGGATAAATAACAACTCGGTAATCATGTTCATATCGCACTGCATGTACTTAGAAGATGTGGAGCACTGAGGGATGAAAGCATGCCACGAATGTGAGATGGTGTCGCATGAGGGAGTATGTAGGTAAGGGCATGCATCATTATTGCATTTCATCTTTGCATCTAACTAAGTTAGCTACTCACTTTAATGAGTATTTGTTGAGTTTGAAATATTTTTCCACTGAGTTAGCTACTCACTCCCACGTTACGGGACAGTGTTGTACACACCAACCAGACCCTGTTTTAGTTTCAAGTGAGGGCGATGCTTGTGAAGTGGAGCCAGACTTTACTTTTTGCTGATGAGTTCTCCTTCATGTAACTCTCTGGCGGGTCTATTTGACCTGGAGTTATACTAATAGGGCTTCATTATTTGAGATAGAAGACATTACATTTTTCTCATTTTGTACATTTTGTAATCAAACTTGTAATTGTTAACCTAGTGACATTCATACTCTGAGGGCTTACTATCATCCTTATCTAGTTTAAATACTTATTAAAGTCTTTTTCTTGCATAATTTAAACACCTTTGGAGTATGATATGATGTTTTTGGTATAATCCAAATCATGTTTAATGTCCTTCTACAGACAACATTCGTTCGTCATTATCTATGTTGCATAAGTGATGTTTTGGAACTCGAGAGTTGGGTTTCTACTTGACCCCCGATTTTCAGGATGTTACAGAATTTTTCATTAATGACTTCTAAATTTTTAAATCTTCATTTAGTAATCTTTTGAGCATAAATCTTCTTTTTTCCATCAATTTTACCTTAAGCTCTCGAAATCACCTCTCACATGAAAACATGCATAATTAAATCAATTAAGCACTATCATGTTTATAAAACTAAGGTATAAATAGGGAAAATATGTAATATTTCACACTCAACAAATACTCATTAAAGTGAAGAAGAGAGCATTCATCTTAATGGGGATAGAGCCTAGGTGATTTGGTAGAGTTTGAAATATACTAGGGTCTCTAAAATGCCAAAATTCATCATTTGCCCAAAGATACGAATGCAATATATATAACAAACATGCTCCAATGGATCTCTAACTTTTGAGCTCGATCGATCGAGTTAGGCCAAAAATAGTCAAGAGAACTCAATGTACTATTTTGGCCATGTTCGATCGATTGAGCTTGTGATTCATGTACTTAAACTATATCACATTTAGGACATATGATTACTAGACATTTTTTGCCATGTTCGATCGATCAACTTGATCAATCGAGCTTTACTCAAGCACACCTATGAGTTTGTTAGTTTTGGGCAGTTTGTTTTCTAGTAGCTCAAAACCTTTGATAGCCTAACTTATCATGATCAATTAAGGCTCTTAAGGCTAAGGGATGACCACAAAAGGTTTTCCTATTAAGGCAATGATAATCTAGATGTTCAATGGTTATTTTGGGTCAAGGCTAGGGTCACAAAGGCACCTTTTTTTACATGTTCTTCACTTCCTTGATGCTCCGATCTTCATGTGTCTTTGGTCTTCAACTTTCAAGGGCTCAACCGACTCCTTGAGATAAACACACGTGATTGATAAATAAGGTGCACAAATTGGTGCATTAACAGGCCTTGCTGTCCATCTGTTTGAAACTTAGGAATCTTCTTACCACGCTTCCAACTCTAGAACAATGGTTATAGCCAACCCTGGCTTCTGATTAATAAGACCTGACCTTAGGAAAATATTAAACATCCATATTCACCATTCATCAATCACACATATAACCACATGTATCAAGAAATCATAATGCACTTTATTCTACTTTATTTTATAATAATCAATTTTAATCATCACTCCATGTGAAATAAAATAAAATTTTCCATCCCCATGACCAAGAATTAAAAACAAGTGATCTATGTTGTAACAATCATCTAGCCATTCACTAATCTTCTATACTTTATTTTGCTCCTGAAAATCAATGAATTGAATAAAATGAGCCTTCCACAACTCAATGAGATAGTTCCAAACAAGTGTGCCTAATAATTTTTATAGAATAATCAGGAATTAAATATGAAAAATGCATTTTTAATAATTTAAAGAGAATAAATACATGCTCCTTTTACACAATACTCGGTATGGTTTACTTTATGAACAGTTGGGCCAATTCTCTCACAATTGGCCAAGTAAATCACTCTCAATTCACGTACTTGCATTTTTTTAAGTTGGTTAGACAAGAGCCATATATTTGAAATTACGGTTTAGACCATTGTAGTAGAAGTATGGAATAGTCCAAGAGTCCTAGAAGGGGGTGAATATGACTTTTTGAATGATTATTCTAATTTAAAACTTTGTTGCCTAACTTAAACTAATTTGTAATTAAACTAAGTAAGACAATGTAACTCTAAAAGCTTCCAAGCCAATAGAGGGTCCAATCACATAGGCTACTCAAGATATACAAATAATTAAAAAAAACTAGCTTATAATATTGTGAACTTGTGTGTGGAATGTGCTACCTATCAATCTTAAGAAATCATTCAATCATGTATAAATAATCAAGCATTTAAACTTATATGATCATGATTAAATAGATGTGTAAATGACAATTCCAGACACAAGGATGTATAGTGGTTCAGCTACGTGCCTACTCCACTCCCGACAACCGCACTCTATCCTAGAGTGTGCCGGATTTCACTATGAATAATTTTAAATTAGGTTCACAATAAACCTTCACAGCCCTATTGTAACACCCCGGATTTTTGCCAACCTGGGATTAGACGTCCTTAGGCAATGGGTCAACTAAAACACCTGGGAAATCGCTCAGAACCCAATTCCATAGCCAAAGAGATCACTTAGGATTAATTCCTTCAGAAATTAAGCATAAGTTAGCTAGCGCAACGCTGGAGTAGTTGTGAAATAGTCCCTGATCACTTTAAATACGTTCTACAAGACCCAAAGTGAGTAGAACCAATGGTGATATAGTGCTTTAAAACCTCGGATCAAACTCTAAGCCGATTTGTTCTTTGAACCTCTTTGAAACTTTGTATTGGATCTAGACCGCACTTCGAAAGTCCGATACCTACAATCTTAGACCGTTATAACCGCCTAGTTGGACCTGACAATCATTTCAAAAATCAATTTCAACTGACATTCACAGGCTATTTCATTGAGCCTGGACTGAAGAGAGTGAGAATAGGGTTAGATTTGGAATTTGAAATTCAAATCTGGCACACGACTTGACGCGTTATTATTAAGTGTTCTGACCGTTAGAATTCAGCCAAATTACACCCTCCGATCAGAAAATTTTTTTATTTCATATCATGAGACTTGTAGACCTGATCTACGTGCGGTGACCGCTGAAATGAAACTGGACCGCCACGTGCGATCTGCGAACCCTGCTGGACTAAAAACTTGATGTGTGCTAGATCCTGTATGCATGAGCTTAAGTCCGACGCATTTGGCCAGGGGACCACCAGAAATGTTCTTTTGGACCGAAACAGCCCCGATTTGGATATAACCTAAGTAAACATTGTTCCCGAGCCTATTTCGGGCATGTTTGGGCTTATAAAAGGGGTTGAAACCCTCATTCCTCTCTCCCATCCGAAATTGAAAAAAACCCTAGATTGGGAGAGAGAAAAGGTGAGAGTTTGTGAGAGAGAGTAGGAGAGAATTTTCCTGCTGCTGCCCTACCTGTTGCACATGCTTTAGCAACACGCTCCAATCACTTTGCCGGTGATTCCTCCACGTTTTTAGGTAAGAAAATACCCTAGATAGTTGCTGATTTAGTGTTCTTTCATTTTCATAGCATGTTAACTGATAGATCTTGTAAATCAGGTTGTCTATTCGCCGTAGACGAAGCGTATATGCTCCGTTCGAAATGATACGCTTCTAAGAGAAAAGGTGCGGATTTTAGACACTTTGATTGACTATTTCCAATACTTTCAATGTCGTTTAATAGTAGATTATCGACGGCAACGCCGTTTGACATGTACAACATGTTGTCCGATTCCTGTTTCGTAAATAGACGAAGAATATGAGATTTAGGGCATTTTAGTCATTTGTAGGAAGTACTGTTTTCATTCATATTTTACTGATGTGATTGACATGGCTTATTGTCGCATTAGAATATTAGGAATGCGTGCATAATTAGTTTGGCGAAGAGATTCGCCTAAATGCGCACTTCGGGTCGACATACTATATGTAGACTTAAGTGTGTAGTGTAAGTGTTTGTATAAATGCTTGTATTAGTATGTATTGAATTAAATGGTGTTATGAATTAGTTTGAGATTGTTTTCTCAATTAATATGCTGATGTAAATGATTTCCTACATGTTAGCTAAATGCATGATTTCATTATATGTGTGAAATGCATGCGTTGCATGATTTACTTAAGTTGTGTATTATAACATGTGTTAACATGCTCACATGGTTGTATTTCATTTCCAATACTCTCTTATGATTGCTGATGTGGATCCATAATTGTTTGGGACTATACCTAGTCCAGGCAGTCGGTAACCGAGTGAATTCGTGGTTGGCTTATCTTTGCCACGAACGATGCGTCGATGAACGCGAGTCGTATTTTGGAGTTGGCAGCAATGGTTAGGCCACACGAAGTGTTTTACGCACTTCATGTCATTCGACTTGAGATGCGATCGTGCTAGTCAAGCCCGTCAAGTAACCCGACTGGCCGTTGTATGTTCACCCTGGATGAGTCATAACTGCTTGAACCTAGGGTACTGAACTTACCATTGTAAACCCTGTCAACCATGGTACCTTGATCCATAAAGACTCATGAGCCGGGCATGGTGGTATGGGACACCTTGGTCGAGCTGTCGGCCTACGCTGGGGCCATAAACCTCCCCGTAGTGACCAGTGAGCACCTATGTCTCGTGAGAAGATTATGGTGGTATGGGACACTATATTCTTGCTGTCGGGCTACACTGATCAAGCGACGAGTCCTTTGTAGTGACCGTGAGCGTATTCTGAGTCTACGGGAGGCGACGACCCTTCCGTAGCAGTGAGAGTACAGTAGGCCTGTATTGATAAGGTGATGGGAGAGCGGTGCAACGAGTGCGAGCAACAGCCCTGGCAGCCCTTGCAGCGACCTACAAAATATACATCGTATGAGATTACTAGGAGTGACGACACTAGACAGGATCTATGTTGGGATTGATATAAGGGAAGTACCTTAGTTTCCCAATCCTGCTGTTTGAATGGACTAATAATAACTCGGCAATCATATCACCATCACATTGCATGTGCCTGGAAGATGTGGAGCACTAAGCGGGATGCAAGCATGCCGCGGGTGTAAGATGGTGCCGTATGAGGGATAACGTCGGTGAGGGCATCCATCATGTCATGTTATATTGCATTAACAACAGTATTAGGATTGTTTGATTTACTGCTTTACTATTATCGCATGATTGATTTGATAACATGCTAATCTCTGCTCTCTTATCCCACTGAGTTGATCACTCACTCCCACGTTACGGGATGGTGTTTTCGGATACCCACCAGTCCCTACTGTGATTGCAGATGATGGCGCGGCCTGCGAGGTGGAGCTGGACTTGATGATGATGAGGAGGATCTCTCCTTTATGCGTGTTCTGATTGACTGGATTACAGGGAGGTTGATTAGATGCCTTGACACTTGTCATTTTATATTTTTAGCGCACTCATGTATATTCATTTTGTCTACTTTTGGAGTATACATGTATGTATATAACCTGGTAACATGTTCACACTCTGGAGACACATAAGTTTATATATGATATACGTATTATCTCAGTCTTCCGCTTGTAAATTAAACTGTCTCTGGAGTATGATATGTTGTTCTGGCTTAATCTCACTCATGTTTAATACATTAACACAGACAACATTTAATCATACATATCTATGTTGCATAAATAACATTTTGGAACTCGGGAGTTGAGTTTTTACTCGACCCCCCGATTTTCGGGATGTTACACCTATACAAAGGACTCAACAATTTATGCTCTCCACTCGAGCAAAGGTCATACACTAAGAACCTACGTTTAGGCTCCAAGACTAAGGTTTCACACAAGGCACCTACGTTTAGGCCCACCAGCCAAAGTCCCACACAAGGCACCTACGTTTAGGCCCACTGGCCAAGGTCCCACACAAGGCACCAATGTTTATGCACACATGTCAAGATCCCACACTAGGCACCTAATTGAGTTTGAGGATAGAAAACTCTTAGCCTCAATCCTACATAAGGATAGAGACTAACTTGTGGACTTTTAACAATGACATTTACTTGTCAGAATGAGTTCTCTTTTGTAGGTTGTCTTGGGTTGCCTGATCTTCTCTCTTTCGTACTTGAATTAGCTCCCCGATGCTCCCCCGATCACAATGCCGTGATTTTCCTATTGTATCAGCTTCACGATCAAGAACCTTACATATGATGTTCCTATAAAGGTAACCAAGTTAATAGGAGTGGGTCAAATCTCCTATCAAAGGTTATGAATAGATTTCTTAAGGGATTCAACCAATGGATGCTCTAGAGTATCACAAAGACTATGGATTTGCAAATAGGTTTGGTTTCTGTACTCCAGAGGAGGCTCGATATCATGTTCTTCATTATTAGGAGCTTTGAATGCTCATTGAAGTGAGGAATCACAATGAAGAAAGCATGAATCTCATGTGGATAGAGTCTAGGATGAGTGGAATAAGCTTTGGATACACTAGAGACTCTAAAAATTATTAAATCCACTTCTTCCATAAAGTTCTGGGTCCTGTATTTATAAAGAAAAGGTCTCAATGAATATAAAATGGATAGTTTTCGGTTTCACCAAGTGGACCTTTGGTGGGACCAAAATATCACTTTTTGGTCCCAAATTATCACTCGGTGGTACAGAATTAGATCATGAAGCTGCTAGATGAATTTTGTTACTTTCATTTGTCACGCTCCAAACCCAGAAATCGGATTCACAGGAATCCCAATCACCGAATCCAGTGCCGACAGCCTCCGTAGTACCCCATTCTTGGCTCATAGCATTCATATGCTAAATTTTTTATCCTGAGATCGTACAAGGAGGATTTTTTTTATACATTTAACTAGTAATAAGCATAACCGAAAGTTTACCCAAATCATAAAGGCAACATCATCATCACATATCCACTAATATAATCATTTGAATACAATGCTGAAAGAGAAATATATATGTCAAAATCAAAGCTCCAGAAAACAGCTGCACGCTCCAAGCTCAATGCTGCTGCAACCTAACATCACCTGCATGCATCTATCGTGCATAAGCTTATAGAAAGCTTAGAGGGTGATGTAAGTGTGTGCACGAGATAAGTGCCAAGTATTCAATACAATATCATAATCATACAATACCGAAAAGCTATTAATCCATAAACCATACAATGACTGAATAAGCAGAAACACTGATAAGAGTAGGAATTATCAGCGTAAACAGAAAAAAGTAGAAGTATGAACAAGTCCATAAGTTAATCAATATCAGAATACGCAATATAGGATAGCTATGCAAATGATGAGTCATAGATAATCAAATGTCGAATGACAAGGATATAATGTAATACACAATTCGAAAGAGCTAACAAATATCATCACTCTCATCTAAGTCACAGGAATACAGAAACATAATAACCCACAATGCCACACGTCGAAGATGTAATGAAATATGCAGTATATGGTGCTAATGGAATGACTATGCTGGAGTGTGATGTCGGGATGATAGTACGTAGTATCGCAGGCTACGGGGTCCACCACAAGGAACCTCTATCCAAACCAGTCCCATACCTAAATTTGGATAGTCTGACTCAACGTGGTAAACTCCTGATCTCAGGTTAGTCGCGCACCCAACCGAAATCCTTGCCATAACGAAGATACACAACAATTACTTGCGCACCACCAGCCCGAGTGGATAGTGAATGGATGAATGAATGAGCATGCAACTCCTACTCAGTAGCCTATCAGCACAGTAGCCTGCCAACTGCTGGTAGCTCGCCCAGGCCTCAGGCCCACCCACATCACACCCGCCCACATCAGCGTCCGCTCACATGTGCCCGCCCACATGCACAATAGTGACGAGGTGTCATAATATCATGTCAGTCCTCTTATCAGTACGGTTTCTCTCTGGGAAAATCACCGGGGTCTATTACACTTCACATCACCTGTCGCCCCAATCAAGCGCACAACTGGGTAAGTGAAAAGGACCTCACTATCCGCCTGTCAGTAGTCAGCCAATACCTACCCGGCTCACCGATAGCGGACCCATTCCTCGAGCTGGTCAAACTTGGCCTAGCCATGCCTACTCCCTCGAGCGGGTAAGGGCGCACCCCCTTCCAACCGACCATGACACAGTGAAGAGCGCAACTATCTGGTAATCGGCACTCAAAGCTCATCTACCCACTCGGTCAAGACGTTGGAGCATCCTCTTGAACCAAGAGGGTGTTTAGAGATTTTCACCTAGGGCCATCTATGGCGGCCCGATGCTCGAACAGATTTTCGATGTCCCATCTGTCCATCCACGATATGCCTGTGGAGGCTACGGCCCTGATGTCACTAGGGCGTATAGTAATCACAACACAATGCAAGATGCATGAGCCATACAATCCAATCATGCATCAATCCTGCGCATGTCATGCACTCATGTGAGATAATCTCCACCTATCAGGGAGTCTCACATCATCCTGCCCAATGACATATGCAATGGTCAATCACATCTCATAACAAACATGTAGATGATGCGAATGGGCATGTATTATGATGTTATGATGTCATGATGTCATATACTCATAAATGGTATCAATAACTGACGTCGACAATGTGGACTTTTAACCAACATTGCCCCCAAGGAATGGCCCACATAGAATCAAATATATAATGGGCACATGGCCTCACACAAGGGCCAAATATATGAAACAGGTGGGCCCTCATCATGGGCCTAACACATATCACAATGGGCCTTGCCCATAGGCCTCAAATACATCTGGATGGGTCACACCCATGGGCCTCAGATATATCACAATGGGCCTCAAATATACTTCGCAGGTGAGTCACATACCCGGGTCTAATACACATCAGTATGGGCCACATCACATATGCCTAATATACATCACTATGGCCACAACCCATGGGCTTTAAATACACAATAGGTGGGCCTTACACACGGGCCTCAAATATATACCACAGGTGAGCCTCAATGGACGGGTCACCAACACAACAGGATGGGACTAATGACATGGACCCCATAAATATATCGAATAGGCCGCACCAATTAGGCCTTGCCTACATTGCAATGGGCCATGACCCATGGGCCTTGCATACATCATAATGGGCCTCATATATATTTAAGGTGGGCCTCAACAACGGGCCTCATACACATCAAGATGGGCCTCAACAACGGGCCTCATACACATCAAGGTGGTGATGTGGGCCTCAACAACGGGCCTCATACACATCAAGGATGGTCTCAACAACCGGCCTCATACACATCAAGGTGGGCCTCAACAACAGGCCTCATACACATCAAGGTGGGCCTCAACAACAGGCCTCATACACATCAAGGTGGGCCTCAACAACGGGCCTCATACACATCAAGGTGAGCCTCAACAACGTGCCTCATACACATCAAGGTGGGCCTCAACAACGGGCCTCATACACATCAAGGTGGGCCTCAATAACAGGCCTCATATACGGCCTTAGCAATAGGCCACAAATATGTTAAGATGGGCCTAATCAATTATATGGGCTAAATCAATCAAATGGCCAATACGAGCAGGCCGATCAAATGGACCGATACAAATGGGCTGTGCGTCATGGAGTTATACTAAGCATGTTATAAAGTAATGCCTTATCCTTACAACGCAGCTGGCCTAGACGGCTTGCATACAACAAGTACGGGCCTACCAATGGGCCTTATGGAGAGTCGCAATGTGGACATTTAACCAACATTATACTCGCAATGTGGACGTCAAACCAACATTGCTCCCAAGGTGTAGCCCGTAGTGAATAACATTACGTAAACCAGGTTGGGATCACACATTGCAATGGACCTTAGGTACACCCCATTGGGCCTTCAATACATCAAATGGGCCATGTCATATGGGCCTTTTACTCATCAAATGGGCAACATCAATGGGCCGCACCAATGGGCCTTATGTGCATTCCAATGGGTCATAACCCGTGGGCCTTAGATTGCATCAAATGGTTCTCGACCCATGGGCCTTATCATATCAAATGGGCCTAATCCCATGGGCTTTAAAATACATCAAATGGGTCCAATCCCATAGACCTTGAAACACATCAAATGGGTCCACTCAAATGGGCCTAATCCCATGGGCCTTAGAACACATCAAATGGGTCCACTCTATGGGCCTTAAATAGTTCAACAACTAGCTAC
The DNA here is from genome assembly GCA_037074715.1 of Magnolia kwangsiensis. Lineage (NCBI taxonomy): Eukaryota > Viridiplantae > Streptophyta > Magnoliopsida > Magnoliales > Magnoliaceae > Magnolia > Magnolia kwangsiensis. Next base: position 34,904,709 of record CM073587.1, on the reverse strand, counting down.
ATTCATGGACCCAATTAAATTCAACTATGGTGGACCTCAAAAGTACATTCATTAAGCCCAACATTTAATAAACTAAAGGTATAAATCATTTCCTGTAAGATCTTTATAATGTGGTGGGCCCCACTCCTCAAAATTTCAGCCCAAGGCCAGCATAATTAAAACATGTTGTTGTACTAAATTTGGGCACTCCATTGGAGTGGGTCCAAGGCCTCTAAAACTCTAAAAATTAACGACCAAGGTCCCTCATCATACATACAATGAGAGGAAACCCAAAAAGGTGGCCCACCATCAGAAGAAATATTTTTGAATTATGGTTTTTTTATCAAGGCATATTGCTGGACTGCACAGCAGAAAAAATCTGGGAGTCCAACCATCTTGGCCCATTCTTTTGGATACCCAAACGGGGTCACTTGAGACTGAAATTTTAAAGAGTGATACTTCCATAGGTGGGCCACACCCCCACAAAATTTCATTATTTTTAGATATCTCTAAGTATTTTAATTAATTTAAACAAAACAGACTGTCCAGAAAAATCGGATAGACCTGGATGTCCCAACGTGGTGGGCTAGTCCGGCCCTCACCACGGTGTGTACAGGGGTCCATTGGTCCTGAAATTTGGTAGGTGGATTCTAACATAAGTGGACCACACTCCTAAAAATTTTTATAGTTTTTGAACATCTATAAATATTTTAATTCATTTACATAAATCAATCTATCCTGAAAATCAGACTGATCTGGACACCATATTATATTGGGCCAGTCCCGCCTTCACCATGGTGTGTACAGGCATCCATTGGCCCCAAAATTTTATAGGTGAGTCCTACCATAAGTAGGCCACCGCCCTGAAAATTTTTATAATTTTTAAACACCCATAGGTATTTTAATAAATTTTAAAAACCCAACTGTCCATGGTGGAATGTTGCTAGAACAGTGCAGAAAATCCAAACTGTCTACCTCACTTGGACCACACCTTTGGGACTCCAATGAGGGTCATTTGGGGCTGAAATTTGGGAGACATCAAGATGAGATTCCCACCTTTCAGAAAAGTATATTTAATAGGTATGAATAGTTCCCCAAACAGTCCCAAAATCTAGTGTAAAAACAACCAGAAACTGTCCAGAAAATTCTAGACAGCAACATGTACTTAGATAAAATTTATTATATAAGTTAAATAAAAAGGAAAATACATTAATGGGACACACACATCAGGAAACAAAATGAGGAAAAAGAGAGATAGAAGGACAATCCGGCCATAGGGAAAGGGGCTCCGCCACTATTGAGCCCTCCCAAGATCAATCACACCCGCACATCATACCTAGATTTACATTTACAACATGGATCTTGCACATGCATGGCGTATAATTAAAATGCATGGGGACGATGACATCCCCACCATGGTTATAAGGTCCAGATGATATGAAATAAAACTACCATGATGGGGCCCATAGAGAAAGGCCCCATGCATGGATCATGCATGCATAAGGTAGGCCATTAGGCCACAACCATGGGATTGTGTGGGATCTCCACCATTGATTGGTGGGTCTTACACTTCCCTCATGAAAGAAAGAAAATATCTAGGCTATAGAAATCAGATTTTTTTACATCTAGAGGAGCACCCATTGTTCGATCTTGTTGCTCCTATGAGTTCCTTAGCACCTTAGCTTTGATTCCAATGGAGGAGATGGAGAATGGATGGTTAAGATAGGAGATCATGGGGTAGGAAAGTGGGCCACACTTGAAGTTTTGAAAGAGAGGGAGAGGCTTGGAGAATTCTCATACGTATGGGATTTCTCTCCTTAGATTTTTTTGAGTTTGAAAATGAGAAAGAGAGAGAGAGAGAGTTGTAAAGGGAGAGAGAGATGGGTGATGGATGTGGTGAGTGATGGGTGTAAGAAAATCTTAACTTTTGTGGCCATTTGTGTGAGAAAAGCATGGGTGGTGTAAGAACTTTTTGACTTTGAGGGCTTTTGGTGTAAGAGAGGTATGGGCTTGTACGAGATTCTTGACTTTTGTAGTTGCTTGGGAATGGGTGAAAGGTGATGTGTACTTGACATGTGATGGATTAATGGATTGATGGGATTGATGTGACACCTCATAGAGATTCTCTTGGGTTTCGCAACGCGCGGCGTTTTCTTCGCACCGAACGTTGGCCCACATCTCTTGACCAGGGTATCGCATCGGCGCGCAAGTCGCGGCATCGAAACCCTAGCGATGACACGGTCGCTATGGTAAAGGTCTTGGGTTGAGTCGATACGGGTTGACGGCATACGAATCAGGGTCACACGCAAATATTGGTTAAGGGTCGAAGGTTGCCGGAATTCGACCGGTAAGACCGCGAAAGTCTATGGAACTGTATGGTCTAGGATACGGGGCTTACATCGTTGGTTCTAAACTTTGTTCTTCGGTGGCAGTTGGTGGTACTGAATATTCAGTCGGTGGTACCGAATTAGCTTTGAAATGTTGATGGACTGTTTAGGGCACTTTTGGTGGCACCGAGTGTCTTCGGTGGTACCAAAGGTGTCTTTCGGTGGCACCTTTACCAATTGAATTAGAACATATTTTCCTGTTTGAACTTTTGTCCAGCAATTCATTCAGCAACTTTGAACCTTCTAAAACTAACATTAGAATGTTGAAAATATAGACTTAAAATGGCTTGAATAGATTATTTAAGCAGGTTTTCCTATTTGGGTTAGGATCATTTATAGGTAAGATTAAGATTGTAGAAGCTTCTTTGTACTTTGAACTTGCAGCTCTAGCTTCTGCTCTAGTTGCATTGTTGGTCTTCATTTGCTAAGGACCCATCCGACTACTTGACACAACTAGTCATGTGATTGACAAACAAAGTGTGCAAGGTGAGTGCAGTAACAATCTCCCCCTTAGTCAATTACATGACAAAAACAACCTAACCTAAGAAATTGTCATGGCCCATACTAATGACACTATGCCAAAATCACGGATTTGCGACGGACCAAATCCATCGTAAAAGTAAATAAATGAAGGATTTCGTCCGTCGCTGTTTACTGGGTCGTTTTTCTTTTCTGACGGATAAAATCCGTCGTTTAATCTGCAATGGATAAGGTCCATCGTAAAATTAAAAAATTCATCTTTAAAATTTGATAAAAACCACCTTAATTATTCGTCATTAAAAATATTGGTGACGGATAAGGTCTGTCGCTAATATGAGGAGCGACGGACCTTAAATCCGTTGTCCAGTTCACTTGTTCAGAAACTAGCGCTAAAATATCTGTGAATTAAAAAAAATGTCAGATTTGTTTGTTTTTTTTTTTTTTTTTGAATCGTACACCTGATAGTCATTCAAAAAATAATTCACATGGGGATGATATTGAGAAAATATAAAAGTAACTGAGTCACAGTTCTCTCATTTGTAAAAGATACGATTGAGAAAATAAAGTAACTTTTAAAAAAGGAAATCAGTTTCCTCAAATGTGAAGGTTTCCCTCATTTGCAAAAGAAGGGACCAAGGAAACCTTTCATGTATTATTTTTCTAACAAAAGTAAATATTGCCACACAAATTCATGGATAGGTCCAATGGTTTTAGCATACAAGTTCTAGGGTCAACTTCTCTGCCGACTTTACAGCTACTAAAAAGCAAAAACACATCATGCAATTAAGCAGATAAAAATCAAAGAGAATTTGTTATAACTCAACAGAGAAGCCTTAACGTGACTGGAAGCTCTTGTTGAAACTGCCAGTTTCCTTGAAAAGCTGTTCAAAATGAAGCTTGCAGTACAGAACACCTTCCAGTGAAGAGTAATTGCTCAGCTGAAAAATAAAGCAGCAACATCAGATTGGAGCCACATTATACACCCACCCTTCCCACCTATTATTGTTAAGTACATTCTAGAATATCATATGGAAATGGAACCAATACAATGTATTTTATACCAAAAGCACAACTATATCTGCAAATTTGTAATTTTATGTTCATTCATTTTTATGGGTAAAAAGCTATACTGAAGGAGTTAAGAAGCATTACAGATGCAAAAATCATTCCAACACACAGAGATGCTCTCTCAACTTTGGAATCCATTTCTTATTCAAAAGAAGCTTCTTTAAAATATTGAAATCATTTGTGGAGCTCATATTTTGGTATATATAATGGCCATTGAAAATTGGGCTTAGACACTTCAACCAATATGCAACCCCCAACAACTATGTCTGCACAATTTTCCCAAGTTGCATACATAGAACTGAGAAATATAAACACAGATTTAAACATAATTGGATATTGGCTTGTATTCAATCAAGAGACATTCCATGTAGAATTCTCATTTAGAGCAATTAAAAGACAGATTTAAACATAATTAGATATTGGCTTGTATTAAATCAAGAGACCATTCCATGTAGAATCCTCATTTAGAGCAATTAAAAGACAAGTAATTGTACAAAGCAGCAAAATGCAACAAAGGAGCAAGGATACCGATGAATTGACTCAAATTCTTTAACTTCCTTGTATTCATCAACATTAGGGAATGAAGGATGTTGTGTAAGTGCATGGACCAAATATGTGAGAATATTTTTTGGATAAGAGGACAAGTTCACATCACATTGCATAGAAAGTTGTCGTGCCTTCAGTTGGTAACACATTTGAACAACTTCCGTTAAGTTATGTTTGTCCTGTGGAATCAATATGACAAAGATAAAAAGACATTAAGCCAGTATAAGAAACTTCAACCCCATTCATATAGGCTAGAAAAGGCACAACATTCAGTGAAATGTACCATAGAGAAACTTCGCGGAGTGCTCTATAGAATAAATTATAAGAAATGATTGCCTCTTTAAACTCAAGTGGATGGGATCCAGTTATGTTGAATAAGAAGCCACAAGCATACTTCACATCCAGAAGCCTTTCTTTATATATTGGTGTACTTTGCTGAGGAATAGCTTCCTTGCTTGTGGGTAGACATCCTGCATGCCAAGATAAAATTAGCTGCTACTAGTGTGAAACATATTAAAATCTCTGGATAAGCAAACATCATATGCTTTTAAATTACAAAAGGCAACGAAACAATCAACACATTTTATCTTCATTCTATGAAGATAAATACAATGCTTAGTAAATAGCCATTTCAAACAAACTTTCGCATGAAAGAAAAGATCCAACCTATGATAATCTTAAAGTCGAATAAAAGATATCAATCAGTATTTTTTTATCCCAGTACTTTGACAGGCGCAAGACAACTTTTGCTGAAGGAAGCCTTAGATGGGCCTTGTCTGCAGTACTTCAAGATGAGAAAGTCCTTAGGTATAATTCTACTATCAGCTACTTAAAACAAGAGATAATTTGTAACACCCTGAAAATCGGGGGTCGTGTATAAACTCAACTCCCGAGTTCCAGACCGTCACTTATGCAACAAAAAATGGTTATGATTCAATGTTGTCTGATTTAAAGCATTCACATGAGTAAAAGTATACCAAAACTGCAATTCATACTTCAGATCCAGTGATAAAAGCAAGCGGAAGACTAAACAATGTATATATCACTGTATGGAAAAACAAAGTAATCTCATCTGTCTCCAAAGTATGACTACATCTCTGAGTCTCATATACATATACATAACAAAAGAATAATGTTCAAAAAGAAAGTCCCACTGATGTCCCCTCGATCCAGGTCGCCTACGGGAAGCCGTCGTGATACTGCATATACGAGAACTCATCCTGGTCCTCGTCGATCTCTGGCTCCACCTCCTGGATCTCGGCCTCACCTGCATCTACAACAGGGTCTGGTGGGTGTTGCAAACACCATCCCGTAACGTGGGAATGAGTGATCAACTCAGTGGAATCATAGAGCAAAGATTAGCATGTTCACAATTCAATCACGCGATAATAGTAAAGCAGTAAATCAGACAATCCTAATACTGTTGTTAATGCAAGATGATATGACGTGATGTATGCCCTCACCGACGATCACCCTCATGCGGCAACATCTTACGACCGCGGCATGCCACACTCCCTAGAGTGCTCCACATCTTCCAGGCACATGCAATGCTATGGTGATATGATTTCCAAGTTGTTATTAGTCCATTCAAACAGCAGGATTGGGAAACTAAGGTACTTCCCTTGTATCAATCCCAACACAGATCCTGTCTAGGGTCGTCACTCCTAGTAATCTCATACGATGTGTATTTCGTAGGTCACTGCAAGGGCTGCCAGGGCTGTTGCTCGCACTCGTTGCACCGCTCCCCCATCACCTTATCAATACAGGCCTACCGTACTCTACTGCAACGGAAGGGTCGTCGCCTCCCGTGGACTCAGAATACGCTCGCGGTCACTACAAAGGGCTCGTCGCCTGATCAGTGTAGGCTGACAGCTAGAATATAGTGTCCCATACCACCATAATCTGCTCACGAGTCAAGGTGCTCACTGGTCACTATAGGGAGGTTTGTGGCCCCAGCGTAGGCCGACAGCTCGACCACGGTGTCCCATACCACCATGCCCGGCTCATGAGTCTTAGTGGATCAAGGTACCATGGTTAACCGGGTTTACAATGGTAAGTTCAGTACCCTAGGTTCAAGCAGTTATGACACATACAAGGTGAACATACATCGGCCAGTCGGGTTACTTGACGGGCTCGACTAGCGCGATCGCATCTCAAGTCGAACGACATGAAGTGCGTAAAACACTTCGCGTGGCCTAACTACTGCCGCCAACTTTAAACACGAATCACGTTCATCGACGCATCGTTCGTGGCTATGACCAGTCAGTCACGAATTCGCTCGGTTACCGACTGCCTGGACTAAATCTAGTCCCACACATCTATGGAATCACATTAGCATTACATGTAAAAGTATTGGAATCTAAATACAATCATGTGAGCATGTTAACACATGTTATAACATTCAACTTAAGTAATTCTTCAAGGCATACTTTCTATGCATGTAATGCAATCATGCATAAGGTCAACATGTAGGAAATCATTTAGGTCAGCATATTAATCAAGAAATCAATCTCAAACTACTACATAACATCATTTAATTCAATACATACTAATACAAGCATTTATACAAACACATACACTACACACTTAAGTCTACATATAGTATATCGACCCGAAGTGCACAACTAGGCGAATCTCTTCGCCAAACTGATTATGCAAGCATTCCTAACTCCCTAATGCGGCGACAAACCATGTCAATCACGTCAGCAAAATATGCATGTAGACCGTACTTCCTACGAATGACTAAAATGCCCTAAATCTCATATTCTTCGTTAATTTACGAAACAGGAAACGGAGAGCATGTTGTACATGTCAAACGGCGATGCCGCCGATAATCTACTATTAAACGACATTGAAAGCATTGTAAACCGTCAATCAAAGCGTCTAAAATCCTCACCTAGTCTCTTACGGTTGCGGGATTTTGAACGGAGCGTGTACGCTTCGTCTACGGCGGTAGGAGGACCTGATTTATGGAATACGTTAGCTAACATGCCATGAATCTAAGTAAACCCTAAATCAGCAAGTTCTAGGGTTATTTTATACCTGAAAAAGGGGAGAAATCACCAGCCAGGTGATTGGAAAGAAGTGCTGAAGCAGCAGCTGTCGGTGGCTCGGAAGCGGGAAAAATCCCTTCCAATCTCTCTCTCAAACTCTCTCTCCTTTTCTCCTAGGGTTTGCTAATTTCGGATGGGAGAGGGAAATGAGGGTTTCAACCCCTTTTATAAGCTTAAAAACGTCGAAAATAGGCTCCGGGACGAAGTTTACTTGGTGCCTATCCATTTCGGGGCTGTTTCGGTCCAAAAACTGTTTTCTGGTGGTCTCCTGGTCGATTGCGATCGGACTTAAGCTCATGTGTACCAGATGTAGCTCGTATTAAGTTTTCAGTCTGGCAGGGTTCGCAGATCGCACGTGGCGGACCAGTTTCAGTTCAGCGGTCACCGCACGTAGATCAGGGCTGAAAGTCTCATGATAATAAATAGAAATTTTTCCTGATCCGAGGGTGTAATCTGGATGAATTCTGACGGTCAGAACGCTTTATACTGACGCGTCAAGTCGTGTGCCAGATTTGAATTTGAAATTCCAAATCCGTCCTTATTCGCGGTCGCTTCAGTCCGGGTTCAACGAAATAGTCTGTGATTATCGGTTTGACTTGATTTTTGAGATGATTGTCAAGTCCAGCTGGGTGGTTCTAACGGTCTAAGATAGGAGGTATCGGACCTTCGACGCGCGGTCTAAATCCAATACAAAATTTCAATGTGGTCCAGAGAACAAACCCGCTTAGAGTTTGATCCGAGGTTATAGAGTATTGTAGAGTTGTTTGTTCTACTCGATTTGGGTCTTGCAGAACGTATTTAAAGTGATCAGGGACTATTTCCCAGCTACTCTAGCGTTGCGCTAGCTAACTTACGCTTAATTTCCATGGAAATTATTTCTACGCGATTTCGGGTCGAGTTGGTACTCGAACCCAAGTACGGATTTTTCACGGGCGTTACAAAATTCCTATATAAATGATAAATGTAAAATGAAGGCAAGGATGCCCATCGCCAAGAGATGAAAAAGTTTGTCATGTTAGTAGGCCTATAATACCTTGATTTTACATCCTTTGAAATGTCCCAGCATAGAGAGGAAATTATACAAAAGACAAAGAAGAAATAAAAAAAGATGAGAGTATGACCAAAAGGATCTAGAGAGGCAGAGCTTACCTAGGTTTAGATGCAGATACACTCGCCGGAACCAACAAGTAAAAACAATTAAGCAGGCTTCTCAAATCCATCACAATCATCCCTCCTTCCAGAAAGCCTCACACATGCAACTCTCATTGGCTTTGTAGGTGGAGATGCTATTGACTAGAAAGCCTGCAAATCATCCTGCAATTTGAAAGCATGGTGAATGATAAAAGGTGAGTGAAGATGTACGCGTACATGCAATGTGGAACCATGGGTTGCTGCCAATATCTTTCCATCAGGTGAAATGCTAAGCCGGTCATAATGCAGAGTCGAGCCACTGGCATCATGAAGTGGAATGGGAAAGACCTTCAAAGTCTTTGGGTCCTCATCAAGATGATAGCGAACTATTTAGGTAAAAAGAAGTCAATGAACAAGGAAATTTTTTTCTATAAAAATGAAATAACAAAAAAATTGGATAATTAACCTTTAGTTTTGACCAGCTTCACCAAGCGCATCAAGCCCTCCTACGTCTCACCTGAACTTGATCATGGAAATGCTAGGATTTCTTACTAGTTCGAATTAAATTTCACATCTTTAACAAATAGTGGGAATGCATTTGAATCTATCAATGGATTTCTCTCATGACCAACTGTAGCAAATGCTTGTCCAGAGTATTTTTAATGGAGCCATGGAAATATGGAAGAGATGCATTGAATCTCTACTCCTAAAAGCAACATGTCATGAAACATACTAATAATTTTAAAGATTTTTTCCCAAAAAGAGCCATTATAGGGGCCATATTGTATTGACCAACAAGCTAGCACAATATGATAGCTGATACATACCATTACAAAATACCTTGGATCAAGGTCACTATAGAAACTTGTAGCCCCTGAATTGTGCATTTTTATATGAAACTTGGACATGGACATGTTATTAAGTCAGAAACAAATCTGTGCACAATACGTTAAACTACACAAACAGTATATGCATAATACCACCAAGCCATGATTGAAGCTTTTCCATGATACCCGTTGAAATAACGGTGAAGAACGCTTCAAGTTGAAGCAGGAATATGCCAATATGTCTTAGAGAGGGGTGAATAGGACTTTATAAAATTTTTACAGTGTATTTAAAAATCCCATTACACTAATCCTATGAATATGCAATCATCAGGATTACTCAAATGTAACTGTACTGGCTTCCAAGCCCGGTAGACTATCCATCACAAACTATTCACGAATTAACAAAATGCAACCTAGTTTATGATGGATATGACTGTGTATGTATGTGAGGTGTGATCTCAGATATAATGATGTGAAGGCATTGAAATAAATCACACACACAAGAGGATAACAATCATAAACATAATCATTTTTATAGTGGTTCGACTACTTGTCTACTCCACTCTCAGTAACCGCACTCAACCCTTGAGTGTACTGAATTTCACTAAGGAGATTTCACATGGTTCACCTCTAACCTAAGGTTTAAATTAGGTTCATCTTCAACCATTACAACCTACACTAAGGCTGACTATTTATGCACTCACGAGCAAGAGTCAACACAACACACCCACTTTTAGGCACACTGGCTAAGGATCTTCCATAAGACCCTAACAGAGGTTTCACCCGGTTCACCTCAAACCCAAGGTTTTACACGGTTCACCTCAAACCGAAGGTTTTACTGATTCACCCCTAACCAGATGTTTATGCTCTCCACAGAGTAAGGGTCCACACAACGCACCCACCACATACACTCCTGCCGGAGGCCTCCTTGAGGACTTCAAGGGTGAGAAACACCTTAGACCCAATCTTATAAAGGAATGATCAAAGGGTCCTCTGGACTTTAGATACTTACAGATAAGTTGATGCATCCCATTCAGCATATGACGAAGATCTCCTCCTTATTGATAAAGAGTCTTCTGATCCCTTGATTCGCAACACAAATGATGTATTAATATATGGCTAAGGGTTGGGTCAAGGTTATGATGAAATCCTACTCTCTAAATGTTTTCCTATTAGGAAGGTAGAGCGATTCCAATCATTTATGCATTCAAGGCATCCCAGCTTAAAGATTTACCATTAAAGTAGTAGCTGGAGGATCCTTGAATGCGAAAGTTCATTCCCCAATCCACTCTATTGAATATCAATGATGAGGGTGGATTGGAGGATGAACTCCCTTAAGAGAAAGGGCTTAGGGTATATGATCTAATGTTAAACACACAAAAGCACTCTCTTCTTTCTCTCACAACAACTAAAGACAAGTTCTCTTTAAATAGACAAAAGGTTCCAATAGATATAAAATAGTCACATTTATGACAGAGTTCGATATCATCGAGCAAGTTCGATATCATCGAGCATATACTCTCAATTATATCGATGGTCTGCTTGATGACACAAACTCAATGTCATACACTTTTGAAAAATCTTCTGCCAACTGATCGAGGGAATCGAGACTTGTGTCGATGCCATCAGATTTCAAACTCCAATATCATCGATATAAGGATCGAGTCCTCAACATTTGAAAAATGAGAGAAACTTATGTGAAAATTTTTAGGTCATTAGATATGTCGGAGATACTCGATATCATTGGAATTTGAATGTCGATGATATCGGAGGTTGTGTCGATGCATCAATAAATCTAAAGATATAATCAGTGAGCTCGCTGGACAAGTTTGTCCTTTCTCGATGCAATCGATCTGGCCTCGATATCATCGATATTTAGAATTTCGATTCTATCGAGTGATCCCCAATTCGAGTTAAAAAACCACCTGAAAAATATTTTTAAAAAACTTCGTGCCCATGACCGATATCATTGAGAGCCTTCCGATATCATCGAGATTTGAACTCCGGTGGTATCGAGGGCTCCGATATATCGAAGCATATATGATTTTCCTAAGTAAAAACAGGGGCGTCGAATCCGCTTGTCGATATTATCGAGCCATCTTCGATGGGCTCAAGATTCAAATATCGATGATATCGATAAGTGTATCGATACATTGATAATTCTATCTAGATATGTATGTGGTTACTGGACGTATTAAATCCTCATTCGATTTTATCAATTGGTCTTCCGAGGACATCGACAACGCAGGTCGATCATATTGATTTGTATATCGATACAATCGATAGAGTAAGAAAACTGAGAGATTTTCTAATTTTTGAAAACATTTTCGTACCTAAAACCCTAATATGTTCTAACTTATTTTTAAGGGTTTTATTCACCTGGTGTTTTGGGATAAGGGATGTGAGGCTTAGGTTTACCTATGGTGAGCTTCCACACGTCCAGTTGAGGAAGATGCTTGAAGTGATATTTCTGTGAGGCTCTGCAGTTCAATTGACTCAACACACATGCCAATTGATAAACTAGGGCACTATCAAGGGCATTTTCAATCTTCTCCTTTTATCAATGCATTTTCAATCTTCTCCTTTTATCAATTACGTGACAAAATACCAAAAACACCCTAGGACAATATCTAGATAGACACATCCTAAATTGTGTGTACATGCATTTTACATAATTTTATAAATTGTAATGAACCCATGAACACAACCAGTATCTGCTCCCCCTTACTATAGAACTCCCCCATTCTTAGTGTAGCTGCTCCCCCTAACACCTGTAACACCATTCTAACAGATTTATAATTTTCCATCCAGGGTGTTTTGAATTGTTCTCTCCCTTTTTGGTAGTCATTGATAAAGATATAGCAGTGGATATTGACTGAAGTAGATGGAAAAGTAGGAGAACTAAGATATAGATGTATAAGGATGAGATGAGTTTAAAGCATACATCATTGTCAGAAAGTATACATGCATATTGAATCAGATAAAGCAGATATAAAAGCAGATACAAAAATCAGAACAGATGATAGTATGGCAAGAAAAGTGAGAGTTATATTCAGCCATATGTAATTAGGATAAAAAATAATACTGCCTAAGGTTGGCAGATATTCAACATTCATCTAACAGTCACAGAAAAAATATCAAGCCCATTCATGGGCAACCACTTTCAAACATCAGTTGTTAGCCCATCCATGGCAACCAAAAACAACTAGCAGCAGCAAACTCCTACATAATATATATAACAAAAACTGTCAAAGGACTTATCACATTTGCTCATGAGAGCGTAGAGCACCAAAAAGAACTTATGCTCATATGCTAAAATAAGTGTTAACAAATGTGACAACAGTCAGGGACTCGCATTACGACAGAGGAGCAGAGGTTGATGGTGTCGTATCATCTCAACGATAGGTGATTATCTCGACTAATTGTTGTACTGTCTGCTGCACTCCCTGGACCAGTCGTTCAAGAACGGTAAGCCTCTCAAGTAACAAATGGACATTTCTCTGAATTGCACAATCCGATCCTAGTGGAACTTAAAACATTTAGCATGACTAGGATCTGATGTCGATGGTGCTTGATGTGGTCCAGACGCTTCTTCTCCAGCCATCTCAGTCCCTTCCATGGGGGCGACACCTACCCCACCTTCCCTCTCCGATTGAATGTCTTCTTCAGTTGGATCCTCAGGATATTTATGAAACCTTAAATCTATCCTTCGAATGTTACTTTTATTAAAGGTTTGGAGTGGAAGAAGAGGATCACTTGTAGTTGGGAATCCTATGGCATCACAAATCATACTTATAATCCAAGGATATGGTAGGAGAATATCCCTGGCCTTATGAAAAGCATACACTAACTGATACATGATGAGAGTAAGAAGAAAAATCTTTATCCCAGAAGCAATTGAATAAATTATTATTGTCATAAAGCCTGTGAGATCTGCCCTGTTTGTGCCCCTTGAGTAAATGTTCGAAGTAAGAATACCATGCAAGACCTGATAGCGTAGTTCCATGAATCTGACTTTTAGGGCATTCCCATGGTACCACTGGATGTCACGATCATGACAAAAGAATTTAGTGACCTTGGACCAAAACTCAAGATCCTCCATGTTCATATCCAGAATCCCTTCAAGAGATAAGGTGAGATTGAATATCCCTACGACAAATTCTAGGGTGATCAACACATCATCACCATTGACAGACACGGTGATAGATGGTGGGTAAGATATCAAAGAATGACAAGCGGGCAAAGAATTGATAAGTCCGTTCGAGTTGATATGGCCCCCCAAAGTCGAGAACTAGTAACCAATCTATGGCAGCGAATAGTGGTTCCAGATTATATGGAATTAGACAACTTCAATCGACTTTTGTTTCGGGAATAACCTTCCTCCCAATAAACTTTGACAAGATCGGATTCACCTATACTGGTAGGGGCATCCGTGCCTCAGGCTGGGACCCACCTTGTCTCGTGTGTTGCCTCATGGGAGTCCCATGTTTCGAGGCCCGTGTGCTTCCTCTTGAAGCAACCACCTTTTGTCGGGTGGATCTTGATGACTCACCCGGTCCTGATATTTGTCCCTTGTCTTTTCCCATGATGACAAAAAAGTGTTGGAGGATTTTAGGAAAGATGGACACAACCCAATAGAAAAGGAAATACCCAAAGCAAAATGAATCTTGATGATTGGAAGGTATTATTGTATTTTGGACCTGCGGGGCTACCTGACAAAGTTCCAAGCCATCCGGTTGGGAGCAAGAAAAAAAAAATGGAAACCCTGGAGTAAAAATTCCCTTTTCACATTCCACCTTTTTATATCGGGCGGCATCTGTCGATAGTATCGATCCTTGTTTCAATCATATCGATGAACCTTGAACGATTTCATCGATCCTCTCACAGATATCATTCTCGATCAAATGGATTTTCACATTATAAAGATTCGTCGATCATATCGACCATTTATCGATTACTCAAAAATGACATATCGATAGTTGTATCGAAGGTGAATGATTTTATATTTTCAACATTCAGATGATCCTACAAGTATACTATTAGAATTTCTATGAATCAAGTATACTTAGCAGAATTATGTACAATCACTGTACACAGCGAAAGTATAAACATTTGAATGTTTACAAAGATAGAGGTAAAGAACCTCAGATATATCACTTGAAGCTCAGAAAAATTTACATCATTTCAGCAAATATCCAGAACTAGATGCATGACCCGGACTTGTCCTTTTATGCTTGACGTTCCAGGGTATATGAAGATTAGTTATTAGATGATTCATTTCTTCTTTTACTACCCATTTTGAGACAGATTTCTTTATCCTGTCTTTCAACTTAGGTAGTGACAAATGAGTGTTTCTTCTAGATGGACTTTTGACATTCTGTGTTTCTCTGATCGGTTTGAATTTTTCAATGTGATTTTGACCAGAGTTATGTGAAGTTTGTGTAGGTGACAAGCATTCAACCTTGTAATGACCCAAATCACCACATAAGTGACAAACCGGAGAAGTTCTCACATTGCTTCCTGAAACAGTAGATCTTTCGGTGGTTGGGGTAGCATTTCCAGTTTTCTTTTTAGTTTTATCGTACCCCAAGCCACTCTTGTCTCTTCATTGTCTTCCCATCCCTAACATCTTTTTGAGCTTTTCACCACTCTGAGAGAATTTATAATTTATTTCAGCAAATTTCTTGGATTTCTCTAAGTCAATACTGAGTGAGTGATTCTCATTCTTGAGTCGCGCATTATCATCTCTTAATAATTCAACCTGTTTCATAAGTTTTGATAATTTTGTCTTTAGGGATAGGCTTTCTCTTTCTAACTTATCATTGTCTGAATGATATTGCTGCAAATCATTGATTAAATGTGTGTTAATTTTTAAGGTTTTGTTCAAGTCTTTCTGTAACAATTCCTTCTTATTTTCAGACATACCAAGTTTTTTAAGTATGTGGATGCTATGGATATAGAGTTGATTATAAGCATCTTGCAGTTTATCTTTTTCTACCTCTTCTTCTTCTTTTTCTTCTCCAGTCTCCTCATTATTAGATGGAAATGATTCAGTGGCTTTTTGTTCTTTTTCATTTTCAGATTCATTGGGAATGATTGGAATGGTGGAGACCATAAGGATCTTCAATGATTTCTTATCTCCATCACTCTCTGAGTCACTATTTTCTGAGTTTGACTCTTCTGTATCATTCCAAGTGGCAGCATTGCCTTGCCCTTAGTTTTTCTATTTGACTATTCGGTTAATAGGTGTCTATACTCATGACAGGCATAACATTGTGGTTATCTGGTCCTTTTACCAAATTTTTCTGTAGAGGGTTTCTTGTTCACCTTTCTTCCATTGGAAGGACGGCCACGATTCTTTTGAATCTTTGTGCCAGCAAGGCCACTTCCTCATCTTCATCTTCCTTTTCACTTCCACTGACCTCATGTATTATTTTCTTGGAGGTTTTTAGGACTGTTTTTGGATTTTTGGGACTGTTTGAAGTGTAGTTCAAAAGTTTGTAGGGAACCTACTAGTTCTTCTACTTTCATCTCATTTATATTCCTACACTCATCGATTATTGTTACTTTGGGATTAAATCATTCTGGCAGGGATCTTAGAATTTTCATACAAATTTTTGGTACCAGAACCTTTTCTCCCAATCCACCCATGGAGTTGTAAATGATATTCAACTTGGTGAAAAACTCCATAAACGTCTCATGCTCTTCCATTCTGAGACTTTCAAACTGTGAAGTCAAGAGTTGGAGTTTGGACCTCTTCATAGTGCTTATGCCTTCATGGGTTGTTTTCAATAAATCTCATGCTTCCTTGGATGTCCCACTCATGCTTATTTGATTGAAAATATCTTAGGACACGACACAGTAGATGGCGTTCATAGCTTTTTCTTTAGCGGTTTATTTTTGTTTGTCGAACGTCGTCCACTTCTCTTTGGGTTTGGGTTTTGTGATGGTAGTGTCACTCTCAAGTGTGATTTGTTCAGATGGTGGCACATATCCTCTTTCAACTACATCTCAAACATCATGGTCCAAAGATCTTAGGAAGTAGTGCATCCTAGCCTTCCAGTATGCGTAATTTGAACTATCAAATACTGGAGGTCTAGAGACTGATGAGCGCTCTCCTTTGGCCATATTCTAAACTTCAATCAAGATCACTCTCTAGGCGGTGAAGCCCTTAAAGAGAGACCCACTCTGATACCAATTGAAATAGTGATGAAGACCGTTTGAAGTTGAAGCAGGAATATGCCGATATGTCCTAGAGGGGGGTGAATAGGACTTTTTAAAGTTTTTATAATGTATTTAAAAATCCCATTACACTAATCCTATGAATATGCAATTATCAAGATTACTCAAATGTAACTCTATTGGCTTCCAAGCCTGGTAGAGGATCCAATCACAAACTATTCACGAATTAATAAAATGCAACCTAGTTTATGATGGATATGACTGTGTATGTGTGTGAGGTGTGATCTCAGATATAATGATGTGAAGGCATTGAAATAAATTACACACACAAGAGGATAGCAATCGCAAACATAATCATTTTTATAGTGGTTTGATTACTTTTCTACTCCACTCCTGGTAACCGCACTCAACCCTTGAGTATACCGGATTTCACTAAGGAGGTTTCACATGGTTCACCTTTAACCTAAGGTTATAAATCAGGTTCACCTTCAACCTTTATAACTTACACTGAGGCTGACTGTTTATGCTCTCACGAGCAAGGGTCAACCCAATGCACCCACTTTTAGGCACACTGGCTAAGTATCTTTCATAAGACCCTAACGCAGGTTTCACCTGGTTCACCTCAAACCCAAGGTTTTACACGGTTCACCTTAAACCCAAGGTTTTACGGGTTCAACCCTAACCAGATGTTTATGCTCTCCACAGAGCAAGGGTCCACATAATGCACCCACCACATACACTCCCGCCGGAGGCCTCCTTAAGGACTTTAAGGGTGAGAAACACCTTTATAACATCCCAAAAATCAGGGGTCAGGTAAAAACCCAACTCCCAAGTTTTAAAATGTTATTTATGCAACATAAATAATGTTAAATTCATGTTGTCTGTAAACGGGCATTAGACAAGATTGGGATTAAGTCAAAACAGTATATCATACTCCAGAGACAATTAAATTAGCAAGCGAAAGACTGTGATAGTATGTATAACATATCTAACTGTTGTATGTCTCCAGAGTGTGAACATGTTACCAGGTTAAATACATACATGTATACTTCAAAAATGGAAAGAAAAGAATATACATGAGTGCTCTAAGAATAGGAAATGACAAGTGTCAAGGCATCTAATCAACCTCCCTGTAATCCCGTCGATCAGAACACGCATAAAGGAGGGATCCTCCTCATCATCATACAAGTCAGCTCCGCTTCACAAGCAGCGCCATCATCTGCAACTAAAATAGGGACTGGTGGGTGTTGCAAACACCATCCCATAACGTGGGAGTGAGTAGCTAACTCAGTGGAATAATAGAGCAAAGATTAGCATGTTCTCAAATCAATCAAGCGATAATAGTAAATCAATCAATCAAACATTCCTAGATACTATTGTTAATGTATGCATGAAATGATATGATGGATGCCCTCACCGACATACTCCCTCATACGGCACCATCTGCGTCCGCGGCATGCTTTCTTCCCGCAGTGCTCCACATCTTCCAGGCACATGCAATGCGATATGCATAATGATTACCAAGTTGTTATTAGTCCTTTTCATATGGCAGGATTGAGAAACTAGGGTACCTTACTTATATCAATCCCAACACAGATCTTGTCTAGGGTCGTCACTCCTAGTAATCTCATACGATGTTATATTTGTAGGTCGCTGCAAGGGCTGCCAGGGCTGTTGCTCGCACTCGTTACACTGCTCCCCCATCACCTTATCAATACAGGCCTAATTATCCTTAAGACTGCATCAGGACTCGTCGCCCCTATGCGGTGTCAGGATAAACTCAAGGTCACTACAAAGGGCTCGTCACCTGATCAGTGTAGGCCGACAGCAAGAATATAGTGTCCCATACCACCATAATCTGCTCAGAGTAGGGTACTCACTGGTCACTACGGGGAGGTTTGTGGCCCCAGCGTAGGCCGACAGCTCAACTATGGTGTCCCATACCACCATGCCTGGCTCATGAGTCTTTATGGATCAAGGTACCATGGTTAACAGGGTTTTCAATGGTAAGTTCAGTACCCTAGGTTCAAGTAGTTATGACTCATACAGGGTGAACATACAAGGGCTAGTCGGGTTACATGACGGGCTCGACTAGCACGAGCGCATCTCAAGCTGAACGACATGAAGTACATGAAACACCTCGTGTAGCCTAACCACTGCCGCCAACCCAAAACACGACTCGCGTTCATCGACGCGTCCTTTGTGGTACATAGAAAGGAACCACGAATTCGATCCATTACCGACTGCCTGGACTAGGTCATAGCCTCAAGCATTTGTGCATCAATATCAGTAAGCATATG
Source organism: Magnolia kwangsiensis (assembly GCA_037074715.1). Classification (NCBI taxonomy): domain Eukaryota; kingdom Viridiplantae; phylum Streptophyta; class Magnoliopsida; order Magnoliales; family Magnoliaceae; genus Magnolia; species Magnolia kwangsiensis. Next base: position 34,885,756 of record CM073587.1, on the reverse strand, counting down.
TGAGTAACAGAAATGAAATACAATATTGTAAGCATGTTGACACATGTTATAACATACAACTTAAGCAAATCATCCCACACATGCATTTCATGTATATAATGAAATCAATACATATAGCCAACATGATGGAAATCATTTACATCAGCATATTACTTGAGAATTTAATCTCAAAACTCCTACACAACACCATTTACTCAATACATACTAATACAAACATTTATACAAACACTTAGACTACACACTTTAGTCTACATAGCGTATGTCGACTCAAAGTGCGCTTAAGGACGAATCTCTTCGCCAAACCAACCATGCACGCATTCCTAATATTCTAACATGATAAATAGCCATGGCAAACATTTTATCAAAATATGCATGTATACAGTATTTCCTACAAATGACTAAAATGCCCTAAATCTCATATTTTTCTTACATTTACGAAACAGAAAACGGACAGCATGTTGTACATGTCAAACGGCGTTACCGTCAATAATCTACTATTAAATGACATTGAAAGCGTTGAAATCAGCCAATCAAAGCGTCTAAAATCTGCACCTTTTTACCCTCGGCAGTGAGACGAGCGTGGAACCAGGAACCAGATCGATAGTGAAATCAATCTCTCGTCGGGGCGGCAAACTAGGGATCTTCCTAAACAAATCCCCAAACTCGCAAACAACTGGCGTATGCTCAAGTATCTGGGCGCCAGCGTCTTGCAGTAATGTAGCATAACTAAGTATGTGGAAGGGGAGATTTACCCACACTGAAAATGTGAAGGATGCACCCTCTGGCTGGTACGCAGTCACTATACGAGTCTCGCAGTCAATCTCGGCCCTCGCTGCAGTCAACCAATCCATGCCAAGAATGACATCGAGATAAACTAGAGAAGGGTCGACGACGAGATCTAGAGCCATCGTCTTGCCCCCTAGATCCACCAAACAACCCTCACACATCTAGGTGACATCTGAATAATCCCCATGAGCTGCAAGGACTCGCACCCTATCCATAGTAATAGTATGTAACCCAATGCGTCTGACTATGGCATATGATATCAAAGAAATCGTGGATCCAGTGTCCACCATCACGAGAATAGGAATACCTCCAATGTGGGCAGTGACCTCGAAGGCTGAATGCTGAGAAGTCTGTGTCGCAGCTGCCTCAGCTGTCAAGGCATGAACCCGTGCCTGCTATGGCCGGTTCGGCCGCTGTGTCATGGGCCGTGGAGGCTGCCTGATCTGCGATACCGGAGGTCTGAAGGAAGGGTGCGCAGGAGCCAACCGTATAGGCGGTGCTGATATCGCTTGTGAGCATGTACAGTCGATCTTCTGCGGCGGCGAGAACCCACTGTCCCGCATCCGGGCAAAATAACTCTGCGCTAAGTGGCCCAATCTCCCACAGTATGTACATGATAACTTGGGGCACCAAAACGATGGTGCTGGCACTATGGCCCGAGTAGGAGGGTCGACATGAGGCCTCTTACCCGCTAAGGGCCTATCCTGCATCTCTGGTCGTGGCCTAGGAGCAACAGGGCCACGAGATCAGGTAAGACGATCCACATCCTGCTCTGCCCGCATGGATATGTGAATCAGCTCTGCATAAGAGGGAATGCTCACGCAGCACATCTTCGACCGAATATCCAGTTGTAAACCCTCTGAAAAGTGCCTTATGCGCATCTGCTCATCTGCCAAAATGGTAGGGACGTATCTGCCTAACTCCGTGAACTGATGCTCATACTCTATGACTGTCATGCCTCCCTGTCTGAGGCGGAGAAACTCATTCTCCCGATCATGCCTGTACGTCTAGGGATAGTATTTCTCGTGGAAGCGAAACTCGAACGCTGCCCATGTCCATATGTAATCGGCGGCAACGGTCTGCAATACACTGTCCCACCACAAGCTGGCCTCTTGCTCAAATAAGAACGTAGCCAACTCTACCTGCTCTGCCTCTGTACAATGAAGCATCCGCAGTATCTTCGACACACAGTCGAGCCAATACTCGGCCTCCTCGGGTTTATGAGAACCCATAAAAGTGGAAGGCCGTAAGTGCTGGAATCGCTCTAATAAGCCCCGTGTATCTGCGGCATTCCCCGCAGGGTAAGCAGGTGGTACAGGATGAGCCATGCCCTCATCCTGGGCATAAGTATCAGCATCCTCAGCTGGATGCGCAGGTGGTGCGGGTGGAGACACACTCCCACCCTGGGCTAATGTCCTCACAATAGTAGTCAGGAGCTGTTGCTGCTGCTGCATCATGGCCATCATCTGCTCAAATCTGTCTGGAGGTAGAGCAGGCTGTGGCGTGTGCTGCGTCGAAGTAGACGCACGGTAAAACTCTTTGACCGGCGGTGTGAACGACGGTGATCCAACTGTAGGACCAACAGTAGGCTGAGAAGCACGCACTGTCTCAGGAATCAGGCCCACAGCAGTGTCCGCATGGGTATCAGACTGCTAAGGAGCCTGATCCATAGGCTCACTCAATGCAAGCCGAGCCATGCTCCGTGTAGCCTTTGGCGGCATTCCCTATATTCAAAATAGGGCGCAACCTTGTCAGTCTCAATAGCACAAATACACTGCAATCATTCACACAAGGAGTCAAAGGCATTCCATGCATTTCATTTAATCAAAATTGTCACAATACAAGGGATATGTCCTTACAAGCATCATGACGAGAAATACATGGGAATTAAGACAATTAAAATTTTACAATAGCAACATAAGCAAAGCACTAGCCTTAACAGGCTTACACAACTTAAAGCAAGAAACAACTAACTACTATCAACAACATCAAAGGTCGCATCGCTAGTCTGAGTCGGGTGACGGAGGAGGAGCACCCTTATCCTGCAAGCAGCACAGGATCGCCTTCAAGGTGCGAGTCACCTTGCCGAATTTTCCCTTCGTAACGGCCTTGGCATCCTCGACTTCAGCATGAAGTTCCTGAACTTTCCTTCACAAGGTGACCTGGCTCTCCTCAATCCGGGCAATGCGATCATCGCCAGTAGCCTGAGTAGAAGGAGGAGGGCTCTCATTTGTATCCTGAGCCTCCTCTTCTACCTCTTCCTGGACTTCTTCCTTAACTTCTGCTCCAGGTTCTCCTTCACTTGGATCCTCTTCATCATCAAAGTCATCCTCGTTATCCTCCTCAAGTTGATTCTCACGGTACTGAGACCCGATCTTCATCTTGACCATAGTAGACTCATCAATGCTGTGAATCAGAACTGACAATTCCGGCCCAAGTCTGTAAGCAAACTCAAGCGCGATCTTGCATATAAGTCGGCCAAAAGGAAGCGATTCAGACATTCTTCTTGATTTTGCTATGAGGATAATCTGTCGCAAGATGAAAGTGGCCATACACACATTCTCTCCCTGGGCCACCAGATACAAGAAATTAACCATAAGGCGCGTACACTCAATGCGATTTATCGACCTGGGATACACGTTGAACGTGCAAATATGGTGCAGCAGGCGCAAATCATCAGACATGTGAGACGCCTTGAGGCTATTATTAGGCTGCCATGGAACCAATTTATCGCACAGAAACTTGGTACGACGATCTCATTCACACCTACTCCTCAGATTCTTCGCACTAGGATGAACATCACCGAGAGGCACGTTCACAAGTCGTGCAATCAACCGAACATCGATGGTAGCCATCCGGTCTCTACCAAAAGAAATTTTGAACTACAATGGCTCCAGTGTAGCATTCTGGATACGAGCGTAGAAGGCACAAACGGTGCTCATATTAGCACGAGCACGAGCTTCAAAGATCGGACCCCAATGCGCCGCTTCAATGCGCTCGAACAACAGAAATTCACCGAATAGTCGTCCTTCCACATCCACCTCAAACAACACCTTACGGTAAGTGTATTGGCCGTGAGGCATCTCTGCTAAAATCACTCGCCCAAGTTGAGTGTGGGGATCCAAATCCCGCTTTGTATGCAACTCTCGGGCTGTGGTTGGACTTGCGGTGGCGCTTGAGCTAGCTGCGCCACCCCGCGGCCTTCTTGATTGAGCAAGGCGACTTGGCCCAGCCTCATCTGCTGCGGTCTTTCTTTTACCCATCAAAGATAGGATGGTGGAGAGTGACAAAAGACTTAAAATGGCTTCAACAAAAGCCATGGAAGATGAAGAAAATGCCAAGAAATGGCTGCCCAAACTGGTAAAGGGATATCTAGGCGTTGTAGAGGGATGCTTCAAGCTCCCCTAGGATGTATTTTCAGAAAGAAAAGAGGATGAAAAAGGGGAATAGAGCACCTCACGATTTCAGCTCGATTTGGGAGTTTTAAGAGCTCCAAACGATGAGATCTTCTAGAGGGAGGGCTGTAATCTTTAATTGAACGATGGAGTGTGGTTGTTTTAGGCCAGGAATGGATTTGGGGGTGGTTTGGAACCACGGTTTCGAGGTAGGGCAGCTAGAAAATGTAAATGGGGATAGGGGAAGGGCTGTTTGTGAAGGAAGTACATCTTTTTGGGGTTTTCTATGGTCGGACACTATGTGGGGGGTGTGTATTACCCAAAACACCCCCACATACCAAAGATCACATCAAGTGGGCCACCCCGGGCGGCGATGCATCGCCGAACCGACGATGGCATCGCCGACCGATCCTTGATCTGGTCGGTGGGACCACATGGGTCCGGTCCCCCATGGTCCAGGGACCCTAAATAACTATGGGCCCCACCTTGGTTCATTGTAGATTGCCCTATATAGGCACAAACATGCACTCAGGGCTTTCTGGGGCCAATCTGTAATCCCGAATACAAAACCCTATCATGCAGCATATGATTTTAGGTTATAAGGAGCTAGTACATCCATCTAGCCCATTAGTTGCTAGAGAAAGTGAAGTTAGAATGGCCTTATGGCCATTTTTTATGAAATTTTACTATTCACTATAAAATTTTGTGAAAGTATGCTTTTATGTTATTTTCATATTAGGATTGATTCCTAACATGAAAAGGATAGGAAAGAATTGAAGATTAGAGTGGTGAGAGGTAGAATTTTAAAGATTTTTGGTGAAACGGGGTTTTTAAGCCCTCGCGATTGAAAACAGGGGTTGTGGTTGTCCCACAGCCCAAAGATTCTCATTTACGGGTTTAGAATCGTTCAAAGAATTTCTCAAACCACTTACCTATAACCTAGGAGCTATTTGGGTTGCTTCACGTGACCCTAGACGCGTTACAGACTCGATCACGCGATCGATATGAATAAACTTCGCCTATTGGCGAATTTACGATCCTAGAAGTGTTTCTAGACCCTTCTCGCACCCACCTAAGTCAAAGGAAGCGACAACATACGTCGCGTGACCATAACCCAGGCCCGGTATAATCTTATTCATACTCTGAGACCAACTTGTAACACCCTGAAAATCGGGGGTCGTGTCTTAACTCAACTCCCGAGTTCCAGACCATCACTTATGCAACAAAAGTGATCATGATTCAATGTTGTCTGAGTTAAAGCATTCACATGAGTAAAAGTATACTAAAACTGCAATTCATACTCCAGATCCAGTGATAAAAGCAAGCGGAAGACTAAAGAATATATATATATCACTGTATGGAAAAACAAAGTAGATCTCAACTGTTACTAAAGTATGAATACATCACTGAGTCTCATATACATGTAAATGACAGAAATAAATGTCTAAAAGAGTCCCACTATGAAGTCCCGTCAACCCAGGTCACCTAAGCAAAGCCATCATGGTACTGCATGTATGAGAACTCTTCCTGGTCCTCATCATAGTCCGGCTCTGCCTCTTAGATCTCTGCATCACCTGCATCTAAAACAGGGTCTAGTGGGTGTTGCAAACACCATCCCGTAACGTGGGAATGAGTGATCAACTCAGTGGAATCATAGAGCAAAGATTAGCATGTTCATAAATCAATCATGCGATAATAGTAAAGCAGTAAATCAGACAATCCTAATACTGTTGTTAATGCAATATGACATGACGTGATGTATACACTCACCGACGATCTCCCTCATACGGCACCATCTTACGACCTCGACATGCAATCGACCCTCAAGTGCTTCACATCTTCCAGGCACATGCAATGGTATGGTGATATGATTTTCGAGTTGTTATTAGTCCATTCAAACAGCAGGATTGAGAAACTAAGGTACTTCCCTTATATCAATCCCAACACAGATCCTGTCTAGGGTCGTCACTCCTAGTTATCTCATACGATGTATATTTTGCAGGTCACTGCAAGGGCTACCAGGGCTGTTGCATGCACTCGTTGCACCGTTCCCCCATCACCTTATCAATATAGGCCTACTATACTCTACTGCTACTGAAGGGTCGTCGCCTCCCGTAGACTCAGAATACGCTCGCGGTCACTACAAAGGACTCGTCACCTGATCAGTGTAGGCCGACAGCAAGAATATAGTGTCCCATACCACCATAATCTGCTCATGAGACTAGGTGCTCACTGGTCACTATGGGGAGGTTTGTGGCCCCAGCGTAGGCCGACAGCTCGACCACGATGTCCCATACCACCATGCCCAGCTCATGAGTCTTTGTGCATCAAGGTACCATGGTTAACAGAGTTTACAATGGTAAGTTCAGTACCCTAGGTTCAAGCAGTTATGAATCATGCAGGGTGAACATACAACGGCCAGTCGGATTACTTGACGGGCTCGACTAGCGCAATCGCATCTCAATTCGAACGACATGAAGTGCGTAAAACACTTCGCGTGGCCTAACCACTGCCGTCAACTCCAAAACACGGCTCGCGTTCATCGATGCATCGTTCATGGCCAAGATAAGCCAACCACGAATTCGCTCGGTTACCGACTGCCTGGACTAAGTATAGTCCAAAACAATTATGGAATCACATCATCAATCATATTAGAGTATTGGAAATGAAATACAACCATGTGAGCATGTTAACACATGTAATAACATACACCTTAAGTAAATCATCAAGTACATGCATTTCATACATACAATGAAATCATGCATTTGGCTAACATGTAGGAAATCATTTACATGAGCATATTAATTGAGAAATCAATCTCAAACTAATTCATAATACCATTTAATTCAATGCATACTAATACAAGCATTTATACAAATACTTACACTACACACTTAAGTCTACATATAGCATGTCGACCCGAAGTGTGCATTTAGGCGAATCTCTTCGCCAAACTAATTATGTAATTATTCCTAACATTCTAATGTGACAATAAACCATGTCAATCACATCAGAAAAATATGAATGAAATCAGTACTTCCTTCAAATGACTAAAATGCCCTAAATCTCATATTCTTCGCCGGTTTACGAAACAGGAAACGGACAGCATGTTGTACATGTCAAACGGCGATGCCGTCGATAATCTACTATTAAATGACATTGAAAGCGTTGGAAGCAGTCAATCAAAGCGTCTAAAATCCGCACCTTATCTCTTGTAAACGTGTGAATTCGAATGGAGCGTCTACGCTTCGTCTACGGCGAATAGAGAACCTAATTTACGAGTTCTATCAGTTTGCATGCTATGGAACGGAAAGAATCCCAAATCAGCAACTTATTAGGGTTATTTCTTACCTGAAAATGTAGAGGAATCACCGGCCGAGTGATGGAAGCGTGTTGCTAAAGTACGTGCAATAGGCAGTGCAAAGGCAGGAAAATTCTCTCCTAATCTCTCTCACAAACTCTCACCTTTTCTCTCTCCCAATCTAGGGTTTCTCTCAAATTCGGATGGGAGAGAGGAGTGAGGGTTTCAACCCCTTTTATAAGCACAATCTTGCCCGAAATAGGCTCGGGAACAAGGTTTACTTTGGGCATATCCAAATTGGGGCTGTTTCGGTCCAAAAGATCATTTCTGGAGGTCCCCTGGCCAAATGCGGTCGGACTTAAGCTCATGCATACTGGATCTAGTACGCATCAAGTTTTCAGTCCAGCAGGGTTCGCAGATCGTAAGTAGCGGTCCAGTTTCAGTTCAGCGGTCACCGCACGTAGATCAGGGCTGCAATTCTCATGATATGAAATAAAAAAATTTCCTGATCCGAGGGTGTAATTTGGCTGAATTCTGACAGTCAGAACGCTTAATACTGACACGTCAAGTCGTGTGCCAGATTTGAATTTTAAATTCCAAATCTGTCCCTATTCGAACTCTCTTCAGTCCGGGCTTAATGAAATAGCCTGTGATTATCGGTTGGACTTGATTTTCAAAATGATTGTCAAGTCCAGCAAGGCGGTTCTAACGGTCTAAGATAGTAGGTATCGGACTTTCGACGTGCGGTCTAAATCCAATACAAAGTTTCAAAGTGGTCCAGAGAACAAACCGGCTTAGAGTTTGATCCGAGGTTATAGAGTATTATAGAATCATTGGTTCTACTCGATTTGGGTCTTGTAGAACGTATTTAAAGTGATCAGGGACTATTTCCCAGCTACTCTAGCGTTGCGCTAGCTAACTTAGACTTATTTTCTAAAGGAACTATTTCTACGTGATTTCGGGTCGAGTTGGTACTCGAGTCCAAGTATGGATTTTTTCCGGGCGTTACACTTATATAGGCTAAAACCTTTCCAAATTAGGCTTGGGAACAAGGTATGCTTATTTTATGTCTAAATACGGACTGTTCCGTTTCAACAGAGCATTTCTGGAGGTCCCCTAGCCAAACGCGATCTAACTTAAGCTCATGCATACTGGATCTAGCACACATCAAGTTTTCAGACCGGTAGAGTTCCCAGATCGCATGTGGCGGTCCAGTTTTAGTTCAATGGTCATCGCACCTAGATCAGGTCTACAAGTCTCATGATATGAAAGAGAAATTTTTCCTGATCCGAGGGTGTAATTTGGATGAATTCTGACGGTCAGAACACTTAAAAATAACGCGTCAAGTCACGTGCCGGATTTGAATTAAAATTTCTAAATCTAACCCTTTTCTCACTCTCTTCACTCCAGGCTCAATGAAATAGCCTCTGAATGTCGGTTGGCCTTAATTTTCGAAACGATTGTCAAGTCCAGTCAAGTATTCATAACGGTCTATGATGGTAGATATCGGACTTTCGACGCGCGGTCTAGATCCAATACAAAGTTTCAAAGGGTTCCCGAGAACAAACCGGTTTAGAGTTTGATCCTGGATTTTAGGGTATTGTAGCGTCCTTGTTTCTACAAGTTTTAGGTCTTGTAGAACGTATTTAAAGCGATCAGGGGCAATTTCACAGCTACTCTAGCGTAGCGCTAGCTAACTTACGCTTAATTTCTAAAGGAATTAATCCTAAGTGATTTCTTTGGCTTTGGAATTGGGTTCTGAGAGGTTACTAAGATGTTATGGTTGACCCATTGCCTAAGGACGTCTAATCCCAGGTTAGCAAAAATTCGGGGTGTTACAATCTATCCCCCTTAAAATAAAATTTCATCCCCAAAATTGGTCAAGGGTAATGAGTACTTAAGAGACGTTTGTATTGACGTTCTAAGGAAGGTTCAAATCCTATTTAATGACCTAACCTTACGTATAACCTAAACCAACTGTTTCAATCCTGGGCCAGTGGGGAAGAGGCTAACCACGCTTCCGCTGCGCCACTTTGATCTAACGGTTGCATTGGCTGACCTAACTAGATTGGACTCAATACGTTCTACCCCCCTTAAAACTTAGTTCCACTTAAGTTTCAAGAATCTATGTCTCGATCTGTACATCAGAACGAGGTGCAACTTAAGACTTATCCTTGACATGAATTGGGAAATAACCTCTCACTACATTGTCTTCCTTTTCTATGATGCGTTCTATGGCATTGGTACCTATGATTATAGGAAGGAGCTGAAATGATGGGTGTTGTAGTTAATTTCAAGAATGGAGGTGAGTTTGTGGCAAGTGGTCTAATCTCTATTGGCTACACGTCCCCAACATTTTTCAAGGGAAAAGCAATGACTTTTGGTTGTATGTGGTTGGGCCAACATGGAAGAAAAGTTGTGTAGTGGGTCTGAGCCAGATACACAGACCTTTTGTCTAATCAGGACAAAAAACTCGTTGTATCAGTTCTTAATCCGAGTCGACTGATCTTCTGCTTGATCAAAGCATTGGATTTATTGGTAACCACTAGGATTAAGAAGTCGATTCAAACTGCGAATACATCGCTTACATACCGTTCCTTTACTCCGCTTTCCAGAATACAATAAGCCCTTGGGAAAGGCAATTCAAAGGGGCGTGGTAGTTTATTCTAAGTTCATTTTGAGGGATTTATAAGTTTTCCCTGAGGGTGAATGGTTCTAAGATACATAAGCTTCCTGAGAGTTACTAAAGGAGTCTATGGATGTTATGAGGATCTATCCAAGGAAGGGAGTCCCATTCCAACCAAATCTAACCTACTATTCCTTAGCATCTATAGGCTTTACTCTACTCAAGGTAACTAGTAGACTAGTCTGTAATCTACAGCCTAAGCTTATACGCTAAATGGTTTCATACCATTACTAGTACAGGGAATTGCTCTATCGCTTAGGGTCACGATTGTGTAAATGGAATTGGATTTCCTATATCATCAGATCCTTCAAATCTAGGAGTGCTAACTCTAGGTCCAAAACGCCAAGGGCCTATATGGCCAGTAGCCTTAAGTTGTATTAATTAGAACTGCATTCCTAATCCCATGTCGGGATTGGGAGTGACATGCTTAGTAGGAGGGTGGGTTAGGATAAAAATTAATTTTATAAGTTTAATACCGGGATTTACAACGTGGTAGTGGAAACCGTAGGATACACCTAATCTAGGGACAATACCTTACAGCGAACGAAACGGCATGCACTCCATTCAACAAAATTTGTCACAATACATGGAATAAAGTCCACATGGATTATGACAGGAACGCATTCGGCTATGCTAAGCCCAAACCACTAACACAAACACATCTTCTACCTGTGACATTACTAGACCCAACAACAACAAAGCACAGAAATCCTTAAAATAGTAATCAAACAATCTACAGGACAACGGCCTACATGGGATTTGAGGTTTGCACAATTGAGACCAAAAAGAGTGTAAAGGCTCAAATAACAGGGACATGAGAGGGAGGATGGTGGAAGGGAGAAAAGGCTAAAATAGTCTCAACAAAGCCATGGAAAAGGAGGGAAAATGGGGAGAAATGGCTGCCCTAAGGGGCTGAAACAAATCTAGGCCCTGTAGAGGGGTGAATCAAGCTCCCAAAGGTTAGATTTTTAAAAGGAAAAGAGCACAATAAGATGGAATAGAGGTCCACATGATTTTTAGCCTTCCATGGAGGATATGGGAGCTCCAAACAACAAAAATGGAGAGGAAGGGAGTGCCAATGGCTATGAGTGATGGAGTAGGGTCGGTTGTGATAAAAAATGAGAATGAGAGCGTTTTGAATTGGATTTGAAAGAGAGGACAGCAAAAAGAAGGGAAAAGAAGAGCTTGAGAGGGCTATTTATGAAGGAAGTATGATTTTTAGGGAGTTTCAAGGTGTAGCCCACATATAAGAGACCTCCCCTACCCCTTTTAGGGCGTCTGCCCAAAGCACGGCCCAAATGGGGCCCACCGGTCTGCGATGCATCGCCGAACCGGTGATGCCATCGCAGGCCACCTTTCTTTTTGGTGATGGCCACCCTCCTAGCTTTGTTTCCCCTGTCCTGTAGGCCCCAAAGAGGTATGGTTCCACCCTTGGTTCATTGCATTTGGGCGGGAATAGGTCCAAGACTCCATTTGGGGCATTCCGAGGCTAGTCTGTGAACCAGAATGAACATAGGCATCATGTAGCATATGATTTTGGGATAGGAGAAGCTAATAAATCCAATTAACCCATTTTTTATAAAATATTTTAAAATTGGAATGGCCAAAAGTTTGATTCTTACGTATTTTTACTATTCATTTTAAATTTTTATCTAAGTATGATTTTATATCATTTTCACATTAGGATTAATGCCTAACATGAAAATACTGAGAGAGATTTGAAGAATGGGGTGGTGAGAGGAAGGATTTTGAAGGAATTAGGTGAAATGGGGTTTTTAAGCCCTGAGATTGAGTGGAAGGGATGTGGTTGCCCCACATCCCAAGGACTTGAATTTCTAGGTTCAGAATTCTTCTAGAATCCTTCCAAACCCGCCAACTAACGACCTAGAGGCAACTTAGGTAGCTTCACGCGACCATAGATGCGTTACGGACTCGATCGAATGATCGATTCGAGTAAACTTCGTCTATTGGCGAAACTGCGATCCTATAAGTGTTTCTAGGTTCCTTACGCACCCACCTAAGTCAAAGGGGTAACAGCATACGTCGCGTGTCCATAACCCAGGTCCAGTTTAATCTCAATCATGCTCTGATACGAACAGTAACATCCCAAAAATTGGGGGTCAGGTAGAGACCCAACTCTCGAGTTCCAAAATGTTATTTATGCAACATAGATAATGTTAAATATATGTTGTCTCTAAACAGGCATTAGACAAGATTGGGATTAAGCCAAAACAGTATATCATACTCCAGAGACAATTAAATTAGCAAGCGGAAGACTGTGATAGTATGTATAACATATCTAACTGTTGTATGTCTCCAGAGTGTGAACATGTTACCAGGTTAAATACATACATGTATACTTCAAAAATGGAAAGAAAAGAATATACATGAGTGCTCTAAAAATAGGAAATGACAAGTGTCAAGGCATCTAATCAACCTCCCTGTAATCCCGTCGATCAGAACACGCATAAAGGAGGGATCCTCCTCATCATCATACAAGTCCAGCTCCGCTTCACAAGCAGTGCCATCATCTGTAACTAAAATAGGGACTGGTGGGTGTTGTAAACACCATCCCGTAACGTGGGAGTGAGTAGCTAACTCAGTGGAATAATAGAGCAAAGATTAGCATGTTCTCAAATCAATCAAGCGATAATAGTAAAACAATCAATCAAACATTCCTAGATACTGTTGTTAATGTATGCATGAAATGATATGATGGATGCCCTCACCGACATACTCCCTCATACGACACCATCTGCGTCCGCGGCATGCTTTCTTCCCGCAGTGCTCCACATCTTCCAGGCACATGCAATGCGATATGGATAATGATTACCAAGTTGTTATTAGTCCTTTTCATATAGCAGGATTGAGAAACTAAGGTACCTTGCTTATATCAATGTAACACCCTGAAAATCGGGGGTCGTGTATAAACTCAACTCCCGAGTTCCAGACCGTCACTTATGCAACAAAAATGGTTATGATTCGATGTTGTCTGATTTAAAGCATTCACATGAGTAAAAGTATACCAAAACTGCAATTCATACTTCAGATCCAGTGATAAAAGCAAGCGGAAGACTAAACAAGATATATATCACTGTATGGAAAAACAAAGTAATCTCATCTGTCTCCAAAGTATGACTACATCTCTGAGTCTCATATACATATACATAACAAAAGAATAATGTTCAAAAAGAAAGTCCCACTGATGTCCCCTCGATCCAGGTCGCCTACGGGAAGCCGTCATGATACTGCATATACGAGAACTCATCCTGGTCCTCGTCATCATCTAGCTCCACCTCCTGGATCTCGTCCTCACCTGCAACTACAACAGGGTCTGGTGGGTGTTGCAAACACCATCCCGTAACGTGGGAATGAGTGATCAACTCAGTGGAATCATAGAGTAAAGATTAGCATGTTCACAATTCAATCACGCGATAATAGTAAAGCAGTAAATCAGACAATCCTAATACTGTTGTTAATGCAAGATGATATGACGTGATGTATGCCCTCACCGACGATCACCCTCATGCGGCAACATCTTACGACCGCGGCATGCCACACTCTCTAGAGTGCTCCACATCTTCCAGGCACATGCAATGCTATGGTGATATGATTTCCAAGTTGTTATTAGTCCATTCAAACAGCAGGATTGGGAAACTAAGGTACTTCCCTTGTATCAATCCCAACACAGATCCTGTCTAGGGTTGTCACTCCTAGTAATCTCATACGATTTTGTATTTCGTAGGTCACTGCAAGGGCTGCCAGGGCTGTTACTCGCACTCGTTGTACCGCTCCCCCATCACCTTATCAATACAGGCCTACCGTACTCTACTGCAACGGAAGGGTCGTCGCCTCCCGTGGACTCAGAATACGCTCGCGGTCACTACAAAGGGCTCGTCGCCTGATCAGTGTAGGCCGACAGCTAGAATATAGTGTCCCATACCACCATAATCTGCTCACGAGTCAAGGTGCTCACTGGTCACTACGGGGAGGTTTGTGGCCCCAGCGTAGGCCGACAGCTCGACCACGGTGTCCCATACCACCATGCCCGGCTCATGAGTCTAGTGGATTAAGGTACCATGGTTAACAGGGTTTACAATGGTAAGTTCAGTACCCTAGGTTCAAGCAGTTATGACACATACAAGGTGAACATACATCGGCCAGTCGGGTTACTTGACGGGCTCGACTAGCGCGATCGCATCGCAAGTCGAACGACATGAAGTGCGTAAAATACTTCGCGTGGCCTAACCACTGCCGCCAACTCTAAACACGAATCACGTTCATCGACGAGTCGTTCGTGGCTATGACCAGTCAGCCACGAATTCGCTCGGTTACCGACTGCCTGGACTAAGTCTAGTCCCACACATCTATGGAATCACATTAGCAACATATGCAAAGGTATTGGAATTGAAATATGATCATGTGAGCATGTTAACACATGTTATAATATTCAACTTAAGCAAATCTTCAACCACATACATTCCATGCATGTAATGCAATCATGCATAAGGTCAACATGTAGGAAATCATTTAGGTCAGCATATTAATCAAGAAATCAATCTCAAACTACTACATAACATCATTTAATTCAATACATACTAATACAAGCATTTATACAAACACATACACTACACACTTAAGTCTACATATAGTATGTCGCACCCAAAGTGCGCAACTAGGCGAATCTCTTCACCAAACTGATTATGCAAGAATTCCTAAATCCCTAATGCGGCGACAAACCATGTCAATCACGTCAGCAAAATATGCATGTAGACCGTACTTCCTACAAATGACTAAAATGCAATAAATCTCATATTCTTCGTTAACTTACGAAACAGGAAACGGAGAGCATGTTGTACATGTCAAACGGCGATGCCGTCGATAATCTACTATTAAACGACATTGAAAGCGTTGTAAACCGTCAATCAAAGCGTCTAAAATCCTCACCTAGTCTCTTACGGTTGTGGGATTTTGAACGGAGCGTGTACGCTTCGTCTACGGCAGTAGGAGAGCCTGATTTATGGAATACGTTAGCTAACATGCCATGATTCTAAGTAAACCCTAAATCAGCAAGTTTTTGGGGTTATTTTATACCTGAAAAAGGGGAGAAATCACCAGCCAGGTGATTGGAAAGAAGTGCTGAAGCACTAGCAGTCGGCGGCTCGGAAGCGGGAAAATTCCCTTCCTCTCTTTCTCTCAAACTCTCTCTCCTTTCCTCTAGGGTTTGGGATTTTCGGATGGAAGGGAGAAATGAGGGTTTCAACTCCTTTTATAAGCTTAAAAACGCCGAAAATAGGCTCCGGGACGAAGTTTACTTGGTGCCTATCCATTTCGGGGCTGTTTCGGTCCAAAAACTGCTTTCTGGTGGTCCCCTGGTCGATTGCGATCGGACTTAAGCTCATGTGTACCAGATGTAGCTCGTATTAAGTTTTCAGTCTGGTAGGGTTCGCAGATCGCACGTGGCGGACCAGTTTCAGTTCAGCGGTCACCGCACGTAGATCAGGGCTGAAAGTCTCATGATAATAAATAGAAATTTTTCCTGATCCGAGGGTGTAATCTGGATGAATTCTGACGGTCAGAACGCTTAATACTGACACGTCAAGTCGTGTGCCAGATTTGAATTTGAAATTCTAAATTCGTCCCTATTCGCTGTCGCTTCAGTCCGGGTTCAATGAAATCGTCTGTGATTATCGGTTTGACTTGATTTTCGAGATGATTGTCAAGTCCAGCTAGGCGGTTCTAACGGTCTAAGATAGGAGGTATCGGACCTTCGACACGCGGTCTAAATCCAATACAAAATTTCAATGTGGTCCAGAGAACAAACCCGCTTAGAGTTTGATCCGAGGTTATAGAGTATTGTAGAGTTGTTTGTTCTACTCGATTTGGGTCTTGCAGAACGTATTTAAAGTGATCAGGGACTATTTCCCAGCTACTCTAGCGTTGCGCTAGCTAACTTACGCTTAATTTCCATGGAAATTAATTCTACGCGATTTCGGGTCGAGTTGGTACTCGAGCCCAAGTACGGATTTTTCACGGGCGTTACAATCTACCCCCCTTAACAAATAATTTCGTCCTCGAAATTTGTACCTTTTCGTACTCCTCGAGAAGCTGTGGGTAGTTCTTTCTGATCTCGGCTTCTGTCTCCCAAGTAGCCTCCTCCTCAGAGTGATGCGTCCATAGTACCTTCACAAGGGGAATCACCTTGCTACGCAGTACCTGCTCCTTCCTGTCTAAGATGTGTGTCGGTCGCAGGATATAAGTAACATCCTCTCCTAACTGCACCTGCTCCCATCTAATGATATGGGAAGGATCAGCAACGTACTTCTTCAGCATAGAAATATGAAATACGTTGTGGACGCTCGCGAGAGGCGTGGGTAAAGCCAATCGGTAAGCCACTGCTCCCACACGATCGAGGATCTGGAATGGACCAATAAATCGTGGTGCCAGCTTCCCCTTTTTCCCGAACCGAAGGACTCCCTTCATAGGGAAAACTCACAAAAACACGTGATCCCCGACTGTGAACTCTAGTGGCCGTCGTCTCGTATCGGCGTAGCTCTTCTGTCTGCTCTGCGCTGTAAGAAGCCGACGTCGAATAATATCAATCTTCTCTGACGTCATCTGCACCAACTCTGGGCCGATCAAGCTACGCTCACCGACCTCTAACCAGCAATGCGGTGCGCGACAAGGTCGCCCATACAGCGCCTCATAAGGTGCCATGCCGATACTCGCCTGGAAGCTATTCTTGTACGCAAACTCCGCATATGCAAGACAGTCATCCCAACTGTCCTTGAAGTCCAATGCGCAAGCTCGCAACATGTCCTCCAGGATCTGGTTCACTCGCTCCGTCTGTCCGTCCGTCTGTGGGTGGAAGGCAGTACTGAACTTCAACTTCACACCCATAGCCTCCTGAATGCGAGTCCAGAAAATAGAAGTGAACCGCGTGTCTCTGTCCGACACGATCTCCAACGGAACTTCATGCAGACGCACAATCTCTCTGATGTACAATCTAGCCAGCTCGTCTGCAGAGTTCGTAACTCTGATCGGTAGGAAGTGCGCCGACTTCGTCAATTGGTCGACGATCACCCAAATGGAATCATGCCCCTTCCTCGTCTTCGGCAACCCAGAAATGAAGTCCATGGAAATGAAATCCCACTTCCACTCTGCAATCGGCATAGGCTGCAAAAGTCCATGTGGTCGGCGATGCTCTGCCTTCACCTGCTGACAAGTGAGACAACGGGACACGAACTCAGCTATGTGGGTCTTCATACCTTCCCACCAATACGTCCTCTTCACATCACGATACATCTTCGTGCTGCCTGGATGCATCGCGAGTCTAGTAGAATGCGCAGCCTCGAGAATCTCTCGTCTCAAGTCAGGGACATCTGGGACGCATGGGCGGCCACGGTAACGTAAGCCTCCATCCATACCAACTCGCCAGTCGGCGTCAGCATCATCACTGGCCTGCTCTCGAAGCTCAGTAAGATGCGCATCGTCCCTCTGCGCCTCGATGACTCGGTCATCGATCTGGGATCGCACCTGTACGTGTGCGATGAACTCAAATGGCTCCTCTACGGTGAGTTTCTACTCAAAGTCTCGAAAAAACTTCACCATATCCCACTCGGCAACCATCAGCGGAGCCGCAAACTCTATCGCCTTCTTGCGGCTCAACACATCAGCCACAAGGTTCGCCTTCCCAGGATGGTAAGAGACTTCAAACTTGAAGTCCTTCAGCGTCTCCATCCATCGCCGCTGCCTCATATTCAAGTCTCGCTGTGTGAATATGTACTTGAGGCTCTTGTGGTCGCAAAAGAGCTCGAACTCCTCTCCGTAGAGGTAATGTCTCCAGAGTCTCAGTGCGAATATAACGGCTGCCAACTCTAGGTCGTGTGTAGGGTAATTCTCCTCGTGCTTCCTTAATTGTCTCGAGGCATACGAAATTACCCTGTCCCTCTGCATAAGGACACAACCCAAACCAACGCTAGACGCGTCAGTGTATATAGTGTATCTAACCCCTTGCTCGGGCAATACTAGCACAGGGGCGGACGTAAGTCTGTCCTTCAGCTCCTGAAAAGCTGACTCCGCCTTATCATTCCAGGAGAACTTCACGTCCTTCCGTGTCAACTGAGATAAGGGTCTCTCGATCTTCGAGAAGTCCTTAATGAAGCGCCGATAGTAACCAGCGAGACCCAAGAAACTCCTCACCTCAGTGACAGAACCAGGCTGCTCCCAGTCCTGCACCGCAGCTACCTTAGACAGGTCAACTACCATGCCATCCTTGGACACCACGTGTCCCAGAAACTTCACCTCCTGCTTCCAGAAGTCGCACTTCTTATACTGTACGAACAACTGATGTCGTCTGAGCGTATCAAGGACCAAACGCAAGTTCTCCTCATGCTCCTCTCGACTCCTAGAGTAGACCAAAATGTCGTCAAAGAAGGATGCGCAGGAGCTGACTGTATAGGCGGTGCTGATATCGCCTGTGGACGTACACGATCAATCTTCTGCGGCGGCGAGAACCCACTGTCCCGCATCCTCGAAAAGCAACTCTGCGCCAAGTGGCCCGTCCTCCCACAGTATGTACAAGTCAAATCAGGGCGCCGAAACGGTGGTACTAGCGCCGTGGTCCTAGTAGGAGGATCAAAGCGAGGCCTCTTGCCCGCGAAGGGCCTGTCTGGCAAATCCGGTCGCGGCCTAGAAGTAGCCGGGCCTCGAGATCGCGCAAGTCGATCCACGTCCTGCTCTGCCCGCATGGACATGTGAATCAAGTCCGCATAGGAGGGAAAACTGACACAGCACATCTTCGACCGAATATCCGGTCGCAAGCCCTCCAAAAAGCACCGTATGCGCATCTGCTCATCAGCTAGGATCGTCGGAATGTACCTGCCCAACTCTGTGAACCGATGCTCATACTCGGTAACTGTCATTGCTGCCTGTCTGAGACGGAGAAACTCATTCTCCCTGTCGTGCCTGTAGGTCTGGGGATAATACTTCTCATGGAAGCGGAACTCAAATGCTGCCCACGTCCATACAAAATCTGCGGCAACAGTCCGCAGTACGCTATCCCACCACATACTGGCCTCTCTCTCAAACAGGAAGGTAGCCAGCTCTACCTGCTCAGCCTCGGTGCAGTGCAACATCCGTAGAATCTTCGACACTCGGTCGAGCCAGTACTCAGCCTCCTCGGGTCTGTGAGAACCCGTGAAAGTAGGAGGCCGCAAGCGCTGAAATCGCTCCAAAAGGCCCCGTGTGTCGGCAGGATTCCCCGTAGGGAAAGCAGGCGGCGCAGAATGAGCCATGCCCTCATCCTGGGCGTAAGTATAGGCATCCTCAGCTGGATGCGCAGGTGGTGCAGGTGGAGTAGATGTAGTCGCACCCCCACCCTGGGCTAAAGTCCCCACTATGGTGGTCAGAAGCTGCTGCTGCTGTAGCATCATAGCCATCATCTGCTCGAATCTGTCAGGGGGTGGAGCAGGCTGTGGGGATGAGGTGTGGAAGTAGATGCGCGATGTGGCTCTCTAACTGATGGTGTAAATGGCGGTGGTCCATCTGTAGGACCAACAGCAGGCTGAGACGATCGAACCGCCTCAGGAATCGGGCCCACAGCAGGGTCCGAACGAGTGCCAGACTGAGAGGGAGTCTGATCCATATGGTCTGACAATGCAAGACGAACCGCGCTCCGCGTAGTCTTAGGTGGCATTCCCTATATTCAAAATAGGGCGCAACCTTGTCAGTCTCAATTGCACAAATACACCACAATCATTCACTTAAAGAGTCAAAGGCATTCCATGCATTTCAATTAATCAAAATTGTCACAATACAAGGGATATATCCTTACAAGCATCATGACTAGAATTACATGGAAATTAAGACAGTTAAGTAACAGCAACATAAGCAAAGCACTAGCCCTAATAGGCTTTACACACATAAAACAGAAAATGACTAACTACTGATAATAACATCAAAGATCGCATCGCTAGTCGGAGTCTGGTGACGGAGGAGGAGCACCCTTATCCTGTAAGCAACACAGGATTGCCTTCAAGGTGCGAGTCACCTTGCCAAATTTCTTCTTTGTAACGGCCTTGACATCAGCGACTTCTGCTCGAAGTTCTTGGACTTCCCTTCGCAACGCGGTCTGACTCTCCTCCATCCGAGCAATGCGATCGTCGATAGTAGCCTGCGCAGAAGGAGGAGGGCTCTCATCAGTATCCTGAGCCTCCTCTTCTGCTTCTTCCTGAGCTTCTTCCTGAACCTCTGCTCTAGTTTCCTCTTCGCTTTGATCTTCCTCTTTATCAAAGTCATCCCCACTATCCCTTTCAAGTTGATTTTCACGGTATTGGGACCCAATCTTCATCTTGACCATTGTCGACTCATCGATGGTGTGAATCGATACGGGCAATTCCAGCCCAAGTCTATAGGCAAACTCAAGTGCAATCTTGTAAATAAGTCGGCCAAAGGGAAGCGATTCTGATGTTCTCCTCGACCTGGCTATGAGAACTATCTGCCGTAAGATGAAAGTGGTCATACATACGTTCTCTCCCTGGGCCACCAGAAATAAAAAATCGACCATAAGACGTGTACATTCAATGCGGTTCGTCGACCTGGGATAAACATTGAACGTGCAGATATGGTGCAGCAGGCGTAAATCCTCAGACATATACGTCACCTTGAGGCTATTATTAGGCTGCCATGGAACCAACTTACCGCACAGAAACCTGGTGCGGCGATCTCATTCACGTCTAGTCTTCAAATTCTTCTCACTAGGATGCACATCACCTAGAGGCACGTTGAGAAGTCGCGCAATCAACCGAACGTCGATCGTAGCTATCCGATCTCTACCAAAAGGGATTTTGAACTGCAAAGGCTCCAAGGTAGGATTCTTGATGCTAGCATAGAAGGCACGAACGGTGCTCACATTAGCACGAGCGCGAGCGTCAAAGATCGGACCCCAGTGCGCAGCTTCAATGCGTTCGAACAACAGATACTAGCCGAACAATCGTCCATCTACGTCCGCCTCAAATAACACTTTGCGGTCAGTGTATTGGCCATGAGGCATCTCTGAAAGAATTGTTCGTCCAAGGTGTGCATGGGGATCCAAATCCCGCTTTGTACGGCACTCCAGGACTACAGCTGGACCTGCGGTGGTGCTTGAACTTGCGGCACCACCCCGCGGTCTTCTCGATCGAGCAGGGCAGCTCAGCCCAGCCTTGTCTGTCGCGGTTTTCCTCTTACCCATCAAAGACAGGATGGATGAGAGTGACAAAAGACCCAAAATGGCTTCCACAAAAGCCATGAAAAATGCCGAAAATGCGGAGAAATGGCTGCCCAATCTGAGAAAAGGAAATCTAGGTGTCGTAGAGGGATGCTTCAAGCTTCCCAAGGCTATAGTTTCAAAGAGAAATACAAACAAAAAGATAGAATGGAGCACCTCACGATTTCAGCTCTATTTGGGGGATTTTGGAGCTCCAAATGGTGAGATCTCCAAGAAGAGAGGCTGCCAACACCCAATAAGTGATGGGTGGTGGTCGGTTTTGGCCAAGGAGGGTCCTAGAAGTGTTTTGGGACGCCGGAGTTTGGAGTTGGTTGCTGAAAATCGAAAATAGGGCTATGGAGAGGGCTGTTTGTGAAGGAGGGGTATGTTTTGGGGGTTTTCGTGAGATGGGAGGTACCTAGGGATGACGTACAACCCATTTAAGGGCGTGCGCCCGAAAAGCAGCTCCAATGGGCCCCGCCGGTCGGCGATGCATCGCCCGACCGGCGATGGCATCGCCGGCCAACTTCCACGTTGGCCGGTGGGACCCCATGGGTCTGGTCCCCCATGGTCCCAGGGTTCTAAAAAGTTACGTCCCACCCCCTAGTTCATAGTATTTTGGTCTGTATGAGCCCAAACATGTGTTCAGGGCTTTTCGGGTCCACATCGCAATACCGAATACCAAACCATATGATGCAGCATATGAATTTGGGGTAGAAGGAGCCAGTACACCTATCTAGATCCTTAGTTACTAAATAAAGTGAAGTTAGAATGGCCTTATAGCCATTTTTCATGAAATTTTACTATTCATTGTAAAATTTTATGAATGTACTAATTTATATTATTTTCACATTAGGTTTGATTCCTAACATGAAATGGATAAGAAAGAACTGAAGGTCAGAGTGTTTAGAGGAGGAATTTTGAGAATTTTTGGCAAAAAAGGGTTTTTAAGCCCTGGCGATTGATTACAGGAGTCGTGGTCATCCCACGGCCCAAGGATTCACTTTTTCAGTTTAAAACCGCTCATAGGACGTCTCCACCCGACTTCCTACAGCTTAGAAGTGATTCGGGTTGCTTTACGCGACCCGAGATACGTTACAGACTCGATCTTGCGATCAATCCTAATAGACTTCGCCTATCGGTGAATCTGCGATCCTAGAAGTGTTTCTAGACCCTTCTCGCACCCACCTAAGTCAAAGGAAGCGACAGCGTACATCGCAAGACCATAACCCAGGCCCAGTATACTCTCATTCATGCTCTGATACCAACTTGTAACACCCTGAAAATCGGGGGTCGTGTATAAACTCAACTCCCGAGTTCCAGACCGTCACTTATGCAACAAAAATGGTTATGATTCAATGTTGTCTGATTTAAAGCATTCACATGAGTAAAAGTATACCAAAACTGCAATTCAAACTTCAGATCCAGTGATAAAAGCAAGCGGAAGACTAAACAATGTATATATCACTGTATGGAAAAACAAAGTAATCTCATCTGTCTCCAAAGTATGACTACATCTCTGAGTCTCATATACATATACATAACAAAAGAATAATGTTCAAAAAGAAAGTCCCACTGATGTCCCCTCGATCCAGGTCACCTACGGGAAGCCATCGTGATACTGCATATACGAGAACTCATCCTGGTCCTCGTCGATCTCTGGCTCCACCTCCTGGATCTCGGCCTCACCTGCATCTACAACAGGGTCTGGTGGGTGTTGCAAATGCCATCCCGTAACGTGGGAATGAGTGATCAACTCAGTGGAATCATAGAGCAAAGATTAGCATGTTCACAATTCAATCACGCGATAATAGTAAAGCAGTAAATCAGACAATCCTAATACTGTTGTTAATGCAAGATGATATGACGTGATGTATGCCCTCACCGATGATCACCCTCATGCTGCAACATCTTACGACCGCGGCATGCCACACTCTCTAGAGTGCTCCATATCTTCCAGGCACATGCAATGCTATGGTGATATGATTTCCAAGTTGTTATTAGTCCATTCAAACAGCAGGATTGGGAAACTAAGGTACTTCCCTTGTATCAATCCCAACACAGATCCTGTCTAGGGTCGTCACTCCTAGTAATCTCATACGATTTTATATTTCGTAGGTCACTGCAAGGGCTGCCAGGGCTGTTGCTCGCACTCGTTGCACCGCTCCCCCATCACCTTATCAATACAGGCCTACCGTACTCTACTGCAACGGAAGGGTCGTCGCCTCCCGTGGACTCAGAATACGCTCGCGGTCACTACAAAGGGCTCGTCGCCTGATCAGTGTAGGCCGACAGCTAGAATATAGTGTCCCATACCACCATAATCTGCTCACGAGTCAAGGTGCTCACTGGTCACTACGGGGAGGTTTGTGGCCCCAGCGTAGGCCGACAGCTCGACCACGGTGTCCCATACCACCATGCCCGGCTCATGAGTCTTAGTGGATCAAGGTACCATGGTTAACAGGGTTTACAATGGTAAGTTCAGTACCCTAGGTTCAAGCAGTTATGACACATACAAGGTGAACATACATCGGCCAGTCGGGTTACTTGACGGGCTCGACTAGCACGATCGCATCGCAAGTCGAACGACATGAAGTACGTAAAACACTTCGCGTGGCCTAACCACTGCCGCCAACTCTAAACACGAATCACGTTCATCGACGCGTCGTTCGTGGCTATGACCAGTCAGCCACGAATTCGCTCGGTTACCGACTGCCTGGACTAAGTCTAGTCCCACACATCTATGGAATCACATTAGCAACATATGCAAAGGTATTGGAATTGAAATATGATCATGTGAGCATGTTAACACATGTTATAATATTCAACTTAAGCAAATCTTCAACCACATACATTCCATGCATGTAATGCAATCATGCATAAGGTCAACATGTAGGAAATCATTTAGGTCAGCATATTAATCAAGAAATCAATCTCAAACTACTACATAACATCATTTAATTCAATACATACTAATACAAGCATTTATACAAACACATACACTACACACTTAAGTCTACATATAGTATGTCGCACCCAAAGTGCGCAACTAGGCGAATCTCTTCGCCAAACTGATTATGCAAGCATTCCTAAATCCCTAATGCGGCGACAAACCATGTCAATCACGTCAGCAAAATATGCATGTAGACCGTACTTCCTACAAATGACTAAAATGCCCTAAATCTCATATTCTTCGTTAACTTACGAAACAGGAAACGGAGAGCATGTTGTACATGTCAAACGGCGATGCCGTCGATAATCTACTATTAAACGACATTGAAAGCGTTGTAAACCGTCAATCAAAGCGTCTAAAATCCTCACCTAGTCTCTTACGGTTGTGGGATTTTGAACGGAGCGTGTACGCTTCGTCTACGGCAGTAGGAGAGCCTGATTTATGGAATACGTTAGCTAACATGCCATGATTCTAAGTAAACCCTAAATCAGCAAGTTTTTGGGGTTATTTTATACCTGAAAAAGGGGAGAAATCACCAGCCAGGTGATTGGAAAGAAGTGCTGAAGCACTAGCAGTCGGCGGCTCGGAAGCGGGAAAATTCCCTTCCTCTCTTTCTCTCAAACTCTCTCTCCTTTCCTCTAGGGTTTGGGATTTTCGGATGGAAGGGAGAAATGAGGGTTTCAACTCCTTTTATAAGCTTAAAAACGTCGAAAATAGGCTCGGGGACGAAGTTTACTTGGTGCCTATCCATTTCGGGGCTGTTTCGGTCCAAAAACTGCTTTCTGGTGGTCCCCTGGTCGATTGCGATCGGACTTAAGCTCATGTGTACCAGATGTAGCTCGTATTAAGTTTTCAGTCTGGTAGGGTTCGCAGATCGCACGTGGCGGACCAGTTTCAGTTCAGCGGTCACCGCACGTAGATCAGGGCTGAAAGTCTCATGATAATAAATAGAAATTTTTCCTGATCCGAGGGTGTAATCTGGATGAATTCTGACGGTCAGAACGCTTAATACTGACACGTCAAGTCGTGTGCCAGATTTGAATTTGAAATTCCAAATTCGTCCCTATTCGCGGTCGCTTCAGTCCGGGTTCAACGAAATCGTCTGTGCTTATCGGTTTGACTTGATTTTCGAGATGATTGTCAAGTCCAGCTGGGCGGTTCTAACGGTCTAAGATAGGAGGTATCGGACCTTCGACACGCGGTCTAAATCCAATACAAAATTTCAATGTGGTCCAGAGAACAAACCCGCTTAGAGTTTGATCCGAGGTTATAGAGTATTGTAGAGTTGTTTGTTCTACTCGATTTGGGTCTTGCAGAACGTATTTAAAGTGATCAGGGACTATTTCCCAGCTACTCTAGCGTTGCGCTAGCTAACTTACGCTTAATTTTCATGGAAATTAATTCTACGCGATTTCGGGTCGAGTTGGTACTCGAGCCCAAGTACGGATTTTTCACGGGCGTTACAATCAATATCAACACAGATCCTGTCTAGGGTCGTCACTCCTAGTAATCTCATACGATGTTATATTTGTAGGTCGCTGCAAGGGCTGCCAGGGCTGTTGCTCGCACTCGTTACACCGCTCCCCCATCACCTTATCAATACAGGCCTAATTATCCTTCAGACTGCATCAGGACTCGTCACCCTCATGCGGTGTCAGGATAAACTCAAGGTCACTACAAAGGGCTCGTCACTTGATCAGTGTAGGCTGACAGCAAGAATATAGTGTCCCATACCACCATAATCTGCTCAGAGTAGGGTGCTCACTGGTCACTACGAGGAGGTTTGTGGCCCCATCATAAGCCGACAGCTCGACCACGGTGTCCCATACCACCATGCCCAGCTCATGAGTCTTTATGGATCAAGGTACCATGGTTAACAGGATTTCCAATGGTAAGTTCAGTACCCTAGGTTCAAGCAGTTATGACTCATACAGGGTAAACATACAAGGGCTAGTCGGGTTACGTGATGGGCTCGACTAGCACGAGCACATCTCAAGATGAATGACATGAAGTGCATGAAACACCTCATGTGGCCTAACCATTGCCGCCAACCCAAAATACGACTCGCGTTCATCGACGCGTCCTTTGTGGTACATAGAAACCAACCACGAATTCGATCCATTACCGACTGCCTGGACTAGGTCATAGCCCCAAGCATTTGTGCATCAACATCAGTAAGCATATGTGAGTAACAGAAATGAAATACAATATTGTAAGTATGTTGACACATGTTATAATATACAACTTAAGCAAATCATCCCACACATACATTTCATGTATATAATGAAATCAATACATATAGCCAACATGATGGAAATCATTTACATCAGCATATTACTTGAGAATTCAATCTCAAAACTCCTACACAACACCATTTACTCAATACATACTAATACAAACATTTATACAAACACTTAGACTACACACTTTAGTCTACATAGCATATGTCGACTCAAAGTACGCTTAAGGACGAATCTCTTCGCTAAACCAACCATGCACGCATTTCTAATATTCTAACATGTAAATAGCCATGGCAAACATTTTATCAAAATATGCATGTATACAGTATTTACAGTATTTCCTACAAATAACTAAAATGCCCTAAATCTCATATTTTTCGTACATTTACGAAACAAAAAACGGACAGCATGTTGTACATGTCAAACGGCGTCGCCGTCGATAATTTACTATTAAACGACATTGAAAGCATTGAAATCAGCCAATCAAAGCGTCTAAAATCCGTACCTTTTTACCCTAGATGTGTATTGTTCCGAACGGAGCGTATGCGCTTCGTCTACGGCGAACCGGCGACCTAATACACAAAATGTATAAGCTATGTTGCTATTTGAATCGAAAGAATCCCAAAACAGTAAGTAGTTAGGGTTTTTCTTACCTAGGAGTGCGTTGGAATCGCCGGGAAGTGATTGGAGTGCGTTACTTTAGCACATGTAGCAGCAGCAGCGAGTGGCGGGAAGATCTCTCCCACACTCTCTCACAATCTCTCACTTTTTTTCTCTCTCTCTAGCTAGGGTTTCTAGCAAATTCGGATGGGTGAGATAAGTGAGGGTTTAAAGCCCTTATATAGGCTAAAACCTTCCCAAATTAGGCTTGGGAACAAGGTATACTTATTTTATGTCCAAATACGGACTGTTCCGTCTCAACAGAGCATTTCTAAAGGTCCCCTGGCCAAACACGGTCGGACTTAAGCTCATGCATACTGGATCTAGCACACATCAAGTTTTCAGACCGATAGAGTTTTCAGATCGCACGTGGCGGTCCAGTTTCAGTTCAGCGGTCATCGCACCTAGATCAGGTCTACAAGTCTCATGATATGAAAGAGAAATTTTTTCTGATATGAGGGTGTAATTTGGCTGAATTCTGACAGTCAGAACGCTTAATAATAACGCGCCAAGTCACGTGCCAGATTTGAATTAAAATTTTCAAATCTAACCCTTTTCTCACTCTCTTCACTCTAGGCTCAATGAAATAACCTCTGAACGTCGGTTGGACTTGATTTTCGAAAAAATTGTCAAGTCTAGCCAAGAGGTCATAACGGTCTAAGATGGTAGATATCGGACTTTCGACGCGCGGTCTAGATCCAATACAAAGTTTCAAAGGGTTCCTGAGAACAAACCGGTTTAGAGTTTGATCATGAATTTTAAGGTATTGTAGCGTCCTTGTTTCTACAAGTTTTGGGTCTTGCAGAACGTATTTAAAGTGATCAGGGACAATTTCACAGCTATTCTAGCATAGCGCTAGCTAACTTACACTTAATTACTAAAGGAATTAATCCTAAGTGATTTCTTTGGCTTTGGAATTGGGTTCTGAGAGGTTACCAAGGTTTTATGGTTGACCCATTGCCTAAGGACATCTAATCCCAGGTTAGCAAAAATCTGGGGTGTTACAACCTTAGACCTAATCCTATAAAGGAATGTTCAAAGGGTCCTCTGGACTCTAGATACTTACAGATAAGTTGATGAGTCCCATTAGCACATGACGAATATCTCCTCCTTATTGATGAAGAGTCTTCTGATCCTTTCATCTGTAACACAAATGATGTACCATTATATGGCTAAGGGTTGAGTCAAGGTTATGATGGAATCCTACTCTTTAAATGTTTTCCTATTAGGAAGGTAGAGCGATTCTAATCATTTATGCATTCAAGGCATCCCAGCTTAAATATTTGCCATTAAAGTAGTAAATGGAGGATCCTTGAATGTGGAAGTTCATTCCCTAATCCTTGTAACACCCTGAAAATCGGGGGTCGTGTATAAACTCAACTCCCGAGTTCCAGACCGTCACTTATGCAACAAAAATGGTTATGATTCGATGTTGTCTGATTTAAAGCATTCACATGAGTAAAAGTATACCAAAACTGCAATTCATACTTCAGATCCAGTGATAAAAGCAAGCGGAAGACTAAACAAGATATATATCACTGTATGGAAAAACAAAGTAATCTCAACTGTCTCCAAAGTATGACTACATCTCTGAGTCTCATATACATGTACATAACAAAAGAATAATGTTCAAAAAGAAAAGTCCCACTGATGTCCCCTCGATCCAGGTCGCCTACGGGAAGCCGTCATGATACTGCATATACGAGAACTCATCCTGGTCCTCGTCATCATCTAGCTCCACCTCCTGGATCTCGTCGTCACCTGCAACTACAACAGGGTCTGGTGGGTGTTGCAAACACCATCCCGTAACGTGGGAATGAGTGATCAACTCAGTGGAATCATAGAGCAAAGATTAGCATGTTCACAATTCAATCACGCGATAATAGTAAAGCAGTAAATCAGACAAGTCCTAATACTGTTGTTAATGCAAGATGATATGACGTGATGTATGCCCTCACCGACGATCACCCTCATACGGCAACATCTTACGACCGCGGCATGCCACACTCCCTAGAGTGCTCCACATCTTCCAGGCACATGCAATGCTATGGTGATATGATTACCAAGTTGTTATTAGTCCATTCAAACAGCAGGATTGGGAAACTAAGGTACCTCCCTTGTATCAATCCCAACACGGATCCTGTCTAGGGTCGTCACTCCTAGTAATCTCATACGATGTACATTTCGTAGGTCACTGCAAGGGCTGCCAGGGCTGTTGCTCGCACTCGTTGCACCGTTCCCCCATCACCTTATCAATACAGGCCTACTGTACTCTACTGCACGGAAGGGTCGTCGCCTCCCGTGAACACAGAATACGCTCGCGGTCACTACAAAGGGCTCGTCGCCTGATCAGTGTAGGCCGACAGCTAGAATATAGTGTCCCATACCACCATAATCTGCTCACGAGTCAAGGTGCTCATTGGTCACTACGGGGAGGTTTGTGGCCCCAGCGTAGGCCGACAGCTCGACCACGGTGTCCCATACCACCATGCCCGGCTCATGAGTCTTCGTGGATCAAGGTACCACGGTTAATAGGGTTTACAATGGTAAGTTCAGTACCCTAGGTTCAAGCAGTTATGATACATACAAGGTGAACAAACATCGGCCAGTCGGGTTACTTGACGGGCTCGACTAGCGCGATCGCATCTCGAATTGAACGACATGAAGTGCGTAAAACACTTCGCGTGGCCTAACCACTGCCGCCAACTCTCAACACGAATCACATTCATCGACGCGTCGTTCGTGGCTATGACCAGTCAGCCACGAATTCGCTCGGTTACCGACTGCCTGGACTAAGTCAAGTCCCACACATCTATGGAATCACTATAAAAGGTATTGGAATTGAAATACATCATGTGAGCATGTTAGCACATGTTATAACATTCAACTTAAGCAAATCTTCAAAGCATACTTCCCATGCATATTCACTTAAGCAAATCCTCAAGCACATACACTCCATGCATGTAATGAAATCATGCATTTTGTCAACATGTAGAAAATCATTTTAGGTCGGCATAATAATTGAAAAATCAATCACAAAGTGTCAAATAACATCATTTAATTCAATACATACTAATACAAGCATTTATACAAACACATACACTACACACTTAAGTCTACATATAGTATGTCGACCCAAAGTGTGCAACTAGGCGAATCTCTTCGCCAAACTAATTATGCACGCATTCCTAACTTCCTAATGCGACAACAAACCATGTCAATCACATCAGCAAAATATGAATGTAAACAGTACTTCCTACAAATGACTAAAATGCCCTAAATCTCATATTTTTCGTTAGCTTACGAAACGGGAAACGGAGAGCATTTTGTACATGTCAAACGGCGATGCCGTCAAGAATCTACTATTAAACGACATTGAAAGCGTTGGGAACCGTCAATCAAAGCGTCTAAAATCCTCACCTAGTGTCTTGTAGACTCGGGAATTGAAGCGGAGTGTATATGCTTCGTCTACGGCGAGTAAGGAGCCTAATACATAAGATCCATAAGCTACATCGCTATGGAAACAAGGAAAACTCAAATCAACATCTATTTAGGGTTTTTACTTACCTAGGATTGCGGTGGAATCGCCGGGAAAGCGGTAGAGGAGTGTTGCTTAAGCATGTGCAACACGTAGCACAAGTGGCGGGAAGAACTCTCCCACTCTCTCACAATCTCTCACTCTTTTTCTCTCTCCCAAGCTAGGGCTTCTCTCAAATTCGGATGGGAGAGAGGAGTGAGGGTTTCAACCCCTTTTATAGCCTAAAACATTCCCAAAATAGGCTTGGGAACAATGTTTACTTGGTGCCTAACCAAATCGGGGCCGTTTCGGTCCAAAAGGGCATTTCTGGAGGTCCCCAGGCCAAATGCGGTCGGACTTAAGCTCATGCATACTAGATCTAGCATACATCCAGTTTTCAGACCGGTTGGGTTCCCAGATCGCACGTGGCGGCCCAGTTTCAGTTTAACGGTCACCGCACCAAGATCAGGCCTATAAGTCTCGTGATATATAATAGATATTTTTCCTGATCCAAGGGTGTAATTTGGCTGTATTCTGACGGTCAGAATGCTTAATACTGATGCGTCAAATTTGTGTGCCAGATTTGAATTTGAAATTCCAACTATGTCCCTATTCACACTCTCTTCGGTCCGGGCTCAATGAAATAGCCTGTGAGTATCGGTTTGACTTGATTTTTGGAATGAGTGTCAAGTCCAGCTAGACGGTTCTAACGGTCTAAGATAGGAGGTATCGGACTTTCAACGTACGGTCTAGATCCAATACAAAGATTCAAAGTGGTCCAGAGAACAAACCGGTTTAGAGTTTGATCCGAGGCTTTAGAGCATTATAGCACCCTTGGTTCCACTCGCTTCGGGCCTTGTAGAACGTATTTAAAGTGATCAGGGACCATGTCCCAGCTGTTTTAACGTTGCACTAGCTAACCTAGTCATATTTTCTAAAGGAATGAATTCTACGCAATTTCGGGTCGAGTTGGTACTCGAGCCCAAGTATGGATTTTTCACGGGCGTTACAAATCCACTCTATTGAATATCAATGATAAGGGTGGATTGGAGGTGAACTCCCTTGAGAGAAAGGGCTTAGGGTATATGATCTAAGGTTAAACACACAAAAGCACTCTCTTCTTTCTCTCGTAACAACTAAAGATAAGTTCTCTTTAAATAGGCAAAAGGTTCCAACAGATATAAAATGGTTACATTTATGACAAAGTTTGATATCATCGAGCAGATTCGATATCATCGAGCATATACTCTCGATTGTATCGATGGTCTGCTCGATGACACAAACTCAATGTCATACAGTTTTGAAAAACTTTCTGCCAACTGATCGAGGGAATCGAGACTCGTGTTGATGCCATCAGATTTCAAACTCCGATATCATCGATACAAGGCTCGAGTCCTTGACACTTGAAAAATGAGAGAAACTTGCATGAAATTTTTCAGGTTATTAGATATGATCAAGGGATACTCGATATCATCAAAATTTGAATGTCGGTGATATCGGAGGTTGTGTCGATGCATCGATAAATCTAAAGATATTATCAGTGAGCTTGCTGGATAAGTTTATCCTTTCTCGATGCAATCAATTCGGCCCCAAGATCATCGATATTTTAGAATATCGATTCTATCGAGTGACCCCCGATCCGAGTTAAAAAACTACCTAAAAAATGTTGCTGGAGAACTTCGCGTTCATGACCGATATTATCGAGATTTGGACTCCGATGGTATCGAGGAGGGCTCCGATATATCGAAGCATATATGATTTTTCTGAATAAAAATGGGGGCGCCGGATCTGCCTATCGATATTATCGAGCCACCTTTGATGGGCTCGAGATTCAAATATCGATGATATCAATAAGTGTGTTGATACATCAATAGTTTCATCTAGATATGTATGTGGTTATTGGACGTATTAAGTCCTCATTCAATTTTATCGATTGGTCTTCCAAGGACGTCGACAGCACAAGTTGATCATATCGATTTGTATATCGATACAATCGACAGGGTACAAAACTTAGAGATTTTCTAATTTTTGAAAATATTTTCTTACCTAAAATCCTAATATGTTCTAACTTATTTTTAAGGGTTTTATTCACCTGGTGTTTTGGGACAGAGGATATGAGGCTTAGGTTTTACCTATGGTGAGCTTCCATACATCCGGTTGAGGCAGACGCTTTAAATGATCTTCCTATGAGGCTCTATAGTTCGACTGACTCAACACACACGCTAATTGACAAACTAGGGCACTAGCAAGGGCACTTTCACCCGCACTGTCTTGTGCCCATAAAAAAATGTCTAATATGTGTATCCAGTATGGTACTTATCTTTTCTCCTTCATTTTCTTTTTTAATGAACTATATCAAAGTTAAACTGTAAGATTCAACTTAGGATACAATCCTCATTTCAAAGAAATCCAAGAAAAAAAAATATTGCTCATATTCCTCAAAAAAGATGAACTAATCCAGCCATATCAGTGGGAAAAATTTTCTTAGTAGTTCGCTAACATGAGATCTTTCACTAATTCTTAGAAGCATTTTAATCTTAGGTTCTTAGCTAATGTAACAAAGTAGAAGTAGAACTTTCAAGTCATTAGGTTTGAAGGTGGTTGGAATTAAACATCATTCTTTATTATATGAGTTTTAGAAAGGAAAAAAGAGTTGCGTGATAATGACAATTTTACTATGAAAAAAATAATTTATAAGGGCATTTAGAATTTCAAGAAATGGGTTTGGCATGTCACCCCATTATTCCCATTTAAATAATAATATGGAAACTGCCAATTCAAGTATTAATTTCATGACTCTATAGTATAGAGATTTGTTTTACAATCCAGTCCTGTTTTCATAATGGATCTTGACTCTGGAGAAGGTGGAAGTTTTCTTTTCTATTCTATACTATGCAGGATGTGTTTACATACTGAGATCACCAACACAAAATTAATGAACTGATCAGTCACCCTTTCTGAAGCATATCAGCATCATGAAGCCATGTAATGCAGGAATTATCTTGGAGAAAATTGTAGTCATAATGAGTCTCTTCTGAATTTTCTAGATTCGAGACAAATATTTGTATTTTTTGGATGTAACGGATCAGGTAACTTGTCATTCCAAACTTCAAAATCTATCTATAGTTTTTTGTTCTTTGGACCACTGTTTTACTTAAATTTTTTTTTTCTCAAAACCTAATTATGGACAAACAAAGAAACAGGTATGACTAACCACCTTTTGCAAATGGAACTATAAATGAAGGTCAATAAAGAGAAGCAATTGATGACCAAGTGCAGACATCTAAGAACAATGCACAAGACATCAAGGATAGAACTAAGAGCAATGATGTTTATGTACTAGTGGTTATGCAGATCCTTACCAACTCTTTCACATCACTCATGTCCTCAAGAACGTCATTCCAAGTAGCACCTATATATGAAAACATCCGGTCTAGATGTTCAAATTTTCCACCTTGTAGTTGAACTAAAACAGTAGTAAATAGTTCTAGCCTAACAAGATAGTATAAAACTTGTAGAAGAAGTATCAGTTATCAGACAAATTTTTACTTGGGATCACTATATTCTAGTAGCATTGAATGCCTAAGTGGACACTCAAACAATAGATATGTACGTCCAGTTAATACAAGACAACTATGAAGGTAAAAGGCAATTCCTAAGTTAAATTGTTCAAACCACAGAAACAATAATGAAATGTGCAAGGACTGCAGTCTGTTCCACATTGAGAGAGAGAGGTCTCTCTCTCTCTCTCTCAT
Source organism: Magnolia kwangsiensis (assembly GCA_037074715.1). Taxonomy (NCBI): domain Eukaryota; kingdom Viridiplantae; phylum Streptophyta; class Magnoliopsida; order Magnoliales; family Magnoliaceae; genus Magnolia; species Magnolia kwangsiensis. The sequence goes on along the minus strand of CM073587.1, from coordinate 34,851,215 downwards.
TATATATATATATATATATGTATATATATATATATATATATGTATATATATATATATGTATATATATATATATATATGTATATATATATATATATATATATATATATATATATATATATATATATATATATATATATATATATATGTATGTATGTATATAGAAGAAACCACCGTCCAAAGAAGTTCACTAAATTGCTCAGTAACTTAATTGCATATATACTTCCAACAAGTATGACATGCCACATCAAAACTAAACATTATGAATATCAAATGATCAATAATCTTCATGTTACAAACATTGTTTGAAAAATTAGCAACGTTACTCTATTTGCTGTGAACTGTGCAAATGTAACCCTTGGTAGTTCACTGCAATTAAGTTCTCAATTCATTTCAAGTTGGACAAATTGAATATTCAAATTAGTACCTTCAAATAAGTTCCCTTGTAAGTTCAGGTCTCCCAATTCTTATATTAGCCAGAATCCACTTGTTAATTTGGAGTTTGCATGGCTTAACAAGGTAGATTAAAATATTGGACTCAAAAGACAACCTCAAAAGCTTTCAGATGGTTGATCTTGATAAATGCATTCAGGAATTGTGAGATTTGTTGTCCATACCCATGTATATGAAACAATCAATCATGCCCAATTGCACAAGTGGAACCCAAGCAGTCAGTAGACACAAAGAGGCAGTGGCCTATGTTGCTTTGCTTTGAAAACAACTGATATTTGACCTTATCAAATATAGGAAAGAGTTTTACGTATAAAATGGACTTCAGAAACAATTACATTGGTATTTAGAAGTATACCTGCATACATAAGAGGCCGCATATGCATTAAGAAATCCACATAAATACATCACCTAGGCCAAATACGATGATGATAGTTTGTAAATGAATAAAGGATGAGCAGATGTATATGCACTCCATAAAGTCGTAGTTAATACAAAGATTATAGGTGTTATAGAATCGTTTCAGGTGTTAAAGTTCATTCTAAATCCTTCAAAAGATGATGCTTTAATGAAACACCTAGAGATCTGACCTACATAGCTTTCAAGACTAGACATCATTTCAATAGTCTTGCAACAATAAAATTTGAGCTACTAGTCATTACTGACATGATATAAGCATATTAACAGAGAAAACACACTCAAAGATAATTGCAAGCTTCAAGTGTTGGCTGCAGCCTGAAGATATACAATAACCCCTTCTCTTGTAGCAGCTAAGAAAATAATAACTAGATTAAACTTACTGCTCTAGCACTAGAGTAATGTGAAGAATAATGGTACTTAGGGATGATTGGATAAACCAAGCTTGAATACCTTTCTTAGAACTTTCTTAGATGATCAGTATTTAATGCGCCAATGGGCTGCAAGAACATATGAACTTCAGATAAGGGCTCAACTTTGAAATATATGCATCAAGGATAGTCCATCGAGGCTGCTCTGCCTCGAGGAAGAGGCTTGGTATGGATTTTTAAGTACCTAAGTAGACCTGAATTCTAATCGGATCTGAATCTATAGACCCAGGTTTGATCTGGCTATTAATCAGCTAAATCTTGATGGAGATTTGATAAATCCCGTGGATACTTGTGGCCCGCTATACCACGCCACCAATTCTCCTCCATAGGAGAATCTACATTTAATAATGGGCTGTGAATAGATGGTTAAACATTTAACAAAAAACTAGGCCCAAGATCGATGGATAGGATCTTTCAAACTGGGAGATTTTCAAGTCTGAGTCTATCCACTATGGATTGATAACTGAAACTTTGGCCCACTAGTAGAAAATGGAAAACCTGATTATCCCATGCATATTCTTAGGTAAAAAAAAAGAATATGGGTGAATACCTAATTTCTTTCAAGGCTAACAACCTCATTTGGGTCTGGTGACAAAAAATATATATATATTTTTGGAGGATAAGAATCTCCTTAGAAAGAGATACATGATCAAAACAGCTGGAGAAAGATTCAGATAATCTGAATCCTGTAAATAGGATGGAATACATGCAAACAGATAAAGACTAGAATCATAAATTCAATCTGAGAGAAAAATAAAGAAGAGGAAAATACCTGTGAAAATTTTAAAGCCGAAGCCCCTGACACTGCCGGACTGAGAGAGAGAGAGAGAGAGAGAGAGAGAGAGAGAGAGAGAGAGAGAGAGAGAGAGAGAGAGAGAGAGAGAGAGAGAGAATGAGGAGAGGGAGAGGGAGAGGTGCATAGAGAGAGAGAGAGGGGGAGAGAGATGTGGATAAGAGAGAGGTTGGTTAGGGCTGGTGCCCTAACCAGTCCTCAAAGCATAGAAGTTTTTAACGATGGTGTAACTCTCCCCACTGTTTTCTCTCTAGTGGGGTCCATTGAAGCTTTAGATGTGACTTGTTCTTTGGATCTTACCCTAAAATGATCTCTCTAGATGGATAGATGACGTGGATAGAAAACATACATCATGTTGGGGCCCACAGAACTTGGTGACATCACTTCAATAGGATGCAGATTTCCTGCCAAAGCCTTTTGCGGGAAGTTCCTATGCTGTAAACATGGGTGGGGCCCAACATGATGTTTTTGAGAAATCCACACTGTAAATCTATTTTCTGAGCCCATTTTAGGATTTGAGACCAAAAGTGAGAGGGATTCAAGACTCAAGTGGGTTGCACTAGAGGAAAAGGTGGGTAGGAAAATGCCTACCGTTGAAAACTCTCTAGGGTAGAAAGTGATGTTTACATGCCATCCATACTGTTAATAACGTCATTCCTACTGGGATGAACTAAAAACACAAATATTAGCTTAATTCAAAACTTCTGTGGCCCCACGAATATTTCAACAGTGTACATTCAATACTCACATTTTAGGCCCACTTGACTATTGGATACGGCTAATTTTTGGCCTCTTATCCTAAACAATATCTCAAAAAATGGATGGGCGGAGTAGATTTCTCACAAACATCACAATGGGCCCCACCTAAGTTTCAGCGAAGGAAGTTCTTGGAAAAGCTTTTGCAGGAAATTCACATCCCACTCTCCTTACTCAACACTCAACTTGTTAGCAAGTTTTTTTTCTTATTATAACTGTAGACACTGAAAATTGGCGCCCCTGGTTTTTGTATTTGTGATGGTGATAGGGGGTGATAGGCTGATTATGGATGTTGGAGTCGCCACTAGCTGAAAAATCTCAAAATTCTGTGGTCGGCTAGAACCACGGAATACGTAAGGTGAGGAAAATCTGAAGACTTCCCTACCTTAAATTGACTCCTAGTCTGCGATCCGGGATTCTGGGTAAGGGACCTCGGTTACAGAGGGGGAAGGTGTTAGGCACCCTCTCTGCCCTTACAAATGTACGGTCTCTACTTTGTGTGGCAAAACAATCTCAAGGTATGGATGATGTGGTCGGGATAGGACTAAGCACACACATGGATCTCTAATGAGACAAGATCTAAAGTTTCAGTAGGTCACAGAGCATACATCCAATGGTGCACCTAAAAGGCGGATGTGATGATACTTATGCAAAGATTTAAAAAAGGACTAGGTCACTAGGAATTTTTGATTTGACAGGATCTGTTGACGACAAGCCACAGAGCATACATTCACTAGAGATCTAGAGAAGCAGGGGGGTTGAGAAGGGAGTAGATGTCATGATAAATGCTTGTATGTAAATGGATCCTTGGCTTGATCTTGCATAGGCTAAGATGTGGGTTGAACCATGATCAACTGGGTTAGGTTGGGAGGTTAAGATGGCTAAAAGGTAAGGAGTGGGCTAAGAAGGTGGCTGAAAAATATGGATCTTGAGGCTTGAGAGCACCTCCTCACCCTCACTCCCTTCCTCCCTCTCTCCCTCTCACTCTCTTTCTCACTTAAGCTTGGAAGTGATGAGTGGTTGATCTTGGTATGTTGTGTTATTTTTTAAAAATGAGAAGAGGAGAGGGCTATTTATAGCCTTCTCCAATGGCATTGCTGTAAATTCTGGGTTTGTGTAACATCCTGAAAATCGGGGGTCGTGTATAAACTCAACTCCCGAGTTTTAGACCGTCACTTATGCAACAAAAATGGTTATGATTTGATGTTGTCTGATTTAAAGCATCCACATGAGTAAAAGTATACCAAAGCTGCAATTCATACTTCAGATCCAGTGATAAAAGCAAGCGGAAGACTAAACAATGTATATATCACTGTATGGAAAAGCAAAGTAATCTCATCTGTCTCCAAAGTATGACTACATCACTGAGTCTCATGTACATATACATAACAAAAGAATAATGTTCAAAAAGAAAAGTCCCACTGATGTCCCCTCGATCCAGGTCGCCTACGGGAAGCCGTCATGATACTGCATATACGAGAACTCATCCTGGTCCTCGTCATCATCTAGCTCCACCTCCTGGATCTCGTCCTCACCTGCAACTACAACAGGGTCTGGTGGGTGTTGCAAACACCATCCCGTAACGTGGGAATGAGTGATCAACTCAGTGGAATCATAGAGTAAAGATTAGCATGTTCACAATTCAATCACGCGATAATAGTAAAGCAGTAAATCAGACAATCCTAATACTGTTGTTAATGCAAGATGATATGACGTGATGTATGCCCTCACCGACGATCACCCTCATGCGGCAACATCTTACGACCGCGGCATGCCACACTCCCTAGAGTGCTCCACATCTTCCAGGCACATGCAATGCTATGGTGATATGATTACCAAGTTGTTATTATTCCATTCAAACAGCAGGATTGGGAAACTAAGGTACTTCCCTTGTATCAATCCCAACACGGATCCTGTCTAGGGTCGTCACTCCTAGTAATCTCATACGATGTACATTTCGTAGGTCACTGCAAGGGCTGCCAGGGCTGTTGCTCGCACTCGTTGCACCGCTCCCCCATCACCTTATCAATACAGGCCTACTGTACTCTACTGCACGGAAGGGTCGTCGCCTCCCGTGGACTCAGAATACGCTCGCGGTCACTACAAAGGGCTCGTTGCCTGATCAGTGTAGGCCGACAGCTAGAATATAGTGTCCCATACCACCATAATCTGCTCACGAGTCAAGGTGCTCACTGGTCACTACGGGGAGGTTTGTGGCCCCAGCGTAGGCCGACAGCTCGACCACGGTGTCCCATACCACCATGCCCGGCTCATGAGTCTTCGTGGATCAAGGTACCACGGTTAATAGGGTTTACAATGGTAAGTTCAGTACCCTAGGTTCAAGCAGTTATGATACATACAAGGTGAACAAACATCGGCCAGTCGGGTTACTTGACGGGCTCGACTAGCGCGATCGCATCTCAAGCTGAACGACATGAAGTGCGTAAAACACTTCGCGTGGCCTAACCACTGCCGCCAACTCTCAACACGAATCACGTTCATCGACGCATCGTTCGTGGCTATGACCAGTCAGCCATGAATTCGCTCGGTTACCGACTGCCTGGACTAAGTCTAGTCCCAAACACTTATGGAATCACATCAACAAGTTATGTAAGAGCATTGGAATTGAAATACAATCATGTGAGCATGTTAACACATGTTATATCATTCAACTTAAGCAAATCCTCAAGCACATAAATTCCATACATGTAATGAAATCATGCATTTAGTCAACATGTAGAAAATCATTTAGGTCAGCATAATAATTGAAAAATCAATCACAAACTATCAAATAACATCATTTAATTCAATACATACTAATACAAGCATTTATACAAACACATACACTACACACTTAAGTCTACATATAGTATGTCGACCCAAAGTGCGCAACTAGGCGAATCTCTTCGCCAAACTAATTATGCACGCATTCCTAACTTCCTAATGCGACAACAAACCATGTCAATCACATCAGCAAAATATGAATGTAAACAGTACTTCCTACAAATGACTAAAATGCCCTAAATCTCATATTCTTCGTTAGCTTACGAAACGGGAAACGGAGAGCATTTTGTACATGTCAAACGGCGATGCCGTCAAGAATCTACTATTAAACGACATTGAAAGCATTGGGAACCGTCAATCAAAGCGTCTAAAATCCTCACCTTATGTCTTGTAGACTCGGGAATTGAAACGGAGCGTATACGCCTCGTCTACGGCGAATAAGGAGCCTAATGCACAAGATCCATAAGCTACATCGCTATGGAAACAAGGGAAACTCAAATCAACAACTATTTAGGATTTTTACTTACCTAGGATCGCGGTGGAATCGCCGGGAAAGCGGTGGAGGTGCGTTGCTTAAGCACGTGCAACGCGTAGTACAAGTGGCAGGAAGAACTCTCCCACCCTCTCACAATCTCCCACCTTTTTCTCTCTCCCAAGCTAGGGCTTCTCTCAAATTCGGATGGAAGAGAGGAGTGAGGGTTTCAACCCCTTTTATAGCCTAAAACATGCCCAAAATAGGCTTGGGAACAATGTTTACTTGGTGCCTAACCAAATCGGGGCCGTTTCGGTCCAAAAGGGCATTTCTGGAGGTCCCCAGGCCAAATGCGGTCGGACTTAAGCTCATGCATACTGGATCTAGCACACATCCAGTTTTCAGACCGGTTGGGTTCCTAGATCGCACGTGGCGGCCCAGTTTCAGTTTAACGGTCACCGCACCAAGATCAGGCCTATAAGTCTCGTGATATATAATAGATATTTTTCCTGATCCAAGGGTGTAATTTGGCTGTATTCTGACGGTCAGAACGCTCAATACTGATGCGTCAAATTGTGTGCCAGATTTGAATTTCAAATTCCAATTCTAACCCTATTCTCACTCTCTTCGGTCCGGGCTCAATGAAATAGCCTGTGATTATCGGTTTGACTTGATTTTTGGAATGAGTGTCAAGTCCAGCTAGACGGTTCTAACGGTCTAAGATAGGAGGTATCGGACTTTCGACGTGCGGTCTAGATCCAATACAAAGATTCAAAGTGGTCCAGAGAACAAACCGGTTTAGAGTTAGATTCGAGGCTTTAGAGCATTATAGCACCCTTGGTTCCACTCGCTTCGGGCCTTGTAGAACGTATTTAAAGTGGTCAGGGACCATTTCCCAGCTATTCTAACGTTGCACTAGCTAACCTAGTCATATTTCTTAAAGGAATGAATTTTTCGCAATTTCGGGTCGAGTTGATACTCGAGCCCAAGTATGGATTTTTCACGGGCGTTACAATCTACTCCCCTTAACAAATAATTTCATCCTCGAAATTTTGTACCTTTTCGTACTCCAAGAGAAGCTGTAGGTAGTTCTTTCTGATCTCGGCTTCTGTCTCCCAAGTAGCCTCCTCCTCAGTATGATGCGTCCATAGTACCTTCACAAGGGGAATCACCTTGCTACGCAGTACCTGCTCCTTCCGGTCTAAGATGCGTGTCGGTCGCAGGATATAAGTAACATCCTCTCCTAACTGCACCTGCTCCCATCTGATGATATGGGAAGGATCAGCAACGTATTTCTTCAGCATAGAAACATGAAATACGTTGTGGACGCTCGCGAGGGGCGTGGGTAAGGCCAATCGGTAAGCCACTGCTCCCACACGATCGAGGATCTGAAATGGACCAATGAATTGCGGTGCCAACTTCCCCTTCTTCCCGAACCGAAGGACTCCCTTCATAGGGGAAACTCGCAAAAACACATGATCCCCAACTGTGAACTCTAGTGGCCTCCGCCTCGTATCGGCGTAGCTCTTCTGTCTGCTCTGCGCTGTAAGGAGCCGACGTCGAATAATATCGATCTTCTCTGACGTCGCCTGCACCAACTCTGGGCCAATCAAGCTACGCTCACCGACCTCTAACCAGCAATGCGGTGCGCGACAAGGTCGCCCATACAGCGCCTCATAAGGTGCCATGCCGATACTCGCCTGGAAGCTATTGTTGTACGCAAACTCCGCATATGCAAGACAGTCATCCCAACTGTCCTTGAAGTCCAATGCGCAAGCCCGCAACATGTCCTCCAGGATCTGGTTCACTCGCTCCATCTGTCCGTCCGTCTGTGGGTGGAAGGCAGTACTGAACTTCAACTTCACACCCATAGCCTCCTGAATGCGAGTCCAGAAAATAGAAGTGAACCACGTGTCTCTGTCCGACACGATCTCCAACGGAACTCCATGCAGACGCACAATCTCTCGGATATACAATCTAGCCAGCTCGTCTGCAGAGTTCGTAACTCTGATCGGTAGGAAGTGCGCCGACTTCGTCAATCGGTCGACGATCACCCAAATGGAATCATGCCCCTTCCTCGTCTTCGGCAACCCAGAAACGAAGTCCATGGAAATGAAATCCCACTTCCACTCTGCAATCGGCATAGGCTGCAAAAGTCCAGGTGGTCGGCGATGCTCTGCCTTAACCTGCTGACAAGTGAGACAACGGGACACAAACTCAGCAATGTGGGTCTTCATACCTTCCCACCAATACGTCCTCTTCACGTCACGATACATCTTCGTACTGCCTGGATGCATCGCGAGTCTAGTAGAATGCGCAGCCTCGAGAATCTCTCGTCTCAAGTCAGGGACGTCTGGGACGCATAGGCGGCCATGGTAACGTAAGCCCCCATCCATACCAACTCGCCAGTCGGCGTCAGCATCATCACTGGCCTGCTCTCGAAGCTCAGTAAGATGCGCGTCGTCCCTCTGCGCCTCGATGACTCGGTCATCGATCTGAGATCGCACCTGTATATGTGCGATAAACTCAAACGGCTCCTCTACGGTGAGTTTCTGCTCAAAGTCTCGCAAAAACTCCACCATATCCCACTCGGCAACCATCAGCGGAGCCGCAAACTCTATCGCCTTCTTGCGGCTCAACGCATCAGCCACAAGGTTCGCCTTCCCAGGATGGTAAGAGACTTCAAACTTGAAGTCCTTCAGCGTCTCCATCCATCGCCGCTGTCTCATATTCAAGTCCCGCTGCGTGAATATGTACTTGAGGCTCTTGTGGTCGCAAAAGAGCTCGAACTCCTCTCCGTAGAGGTAATGTCTCCAGAGTCTCAGTGCGAATATCAGGCTGCCAACTCCAGGTTGTGTGTAGGGTAATTCTCCTCGTGCTTCCTTAATTGTCTCGAGGCATACGAAATTACCCTGTCCCTCTGCATAAGGACACAACCCAAACCAACGCTAGACGCGTCAGTGTATATAGTGTATTTAACCCCTTGCTCTGGCAATACTAGCACAGGGGCGGACGTAAGCCTGTTCTTCAGCTCCTGAAAAGCTGACTCCGCCTTATCATTCCAGGCGAACTTCACGTCCTTCCGTGTCAACTGAGATAAGGGTCTCGCGATCTTCGAGAAATCCTGAATGAAGCGCCGATAATAGCCAGCGAGACCCAAGAAACTCCTCACCTCAGTGACAGAACCAGGCTGCTCCCAGTCCTGCACCGCAGCTACCTTAGACAGGTCAACTGCCATGCCGTCCTTGGACACCACGTGTCCCAGAAACTTCACCTCCTGCTTCCAGAAGTCGCACTTCTTATACTGTGCGAACAACTGATGCTGTCTGAGCGTATCAAGGACCAAACGCAAGTGCTCCTCATGCTCCTCTCGACTCCTAGAGTATACCAAAATGTCGTCGATGAAGACAACGACGAATCGATAGAGGAAAGGCCGAAATACCCGGTTCATCAGATCCATGAACACGGCCGGTGCGTTCGTGAGACCGAACGACATCACGAGGAACTCGTAGTGACCAAAACTGGTCCTGAATGCTGTCTTCTGCACGTCCTCATCTCTGACGCGCAGCTGATGATATCCTGACTGAAGATCAATCTTCGAGAAGTACTGCGCTCCTCTCAACTGATCAAACAAGTCATCGATCCTGGGCAAAGGGTACTTGTTCTTCACCGTGAGCTGGTTCAGCCTGCGATAATCAATACACAATCGCAGCGAACCATCCTTCTTCTTCACGAACAAGACCGGTGCTCCCCAAGGAGACACGCTAGGCCGTATAAAGCCAAGCTCTAGCAGGCCATCAATCTGCGTCCTCAACTCCTCCATCTCACATGGTGCCATGTGATACGTCGGCAGTGAGACGGGTGTAGAACCAGGAACCAGATCGATAGTGAAATCGATCTCACGTCGGGGCGGCAAACCAAGGATCTTCCTGAACAGATCTCCGAACTCAGATACAACTGGTGTCTGCTCAAGTACCTGGGCACCAACGTCGCGCAATAGAGTGGCGTAGCTAAGTATGCGGAAAGGAAGATTTACCATCACTGAAAACGTGAAAGGCGTGCCCTCAGGCTCGTACACCGTCACCACACGAGCCTCACAGTCAATCTCGGCTCTAGCTGCAGTCAACCAGTCCATGCCAAGAATGACGTCGAGATAAACGAGCGAGGGATCGATGACCAGATCAAGAGTCATCGTCCTGCCTCCTAGATCAACTAAACAACCCTCACACATCTGGGTGACATCCGCATAATCTCCATGAGCTGCCAGGACTCGCACGCTATCCATAGTGATAGTCTGCAACCCAAGACGTCTGACTACGGCACGCGATATCAAAGAAATCGTGGAACCAGTGTCCACCATGACAAGAACGGGAGTACCTCCGATATGGCCCGTGACCTCGAAGGCTGAATGCTGGAAAGTCGGCGTCGTAGCTGCCTCAGCGGTCAGTGCATGAACTCGAGCCTGCTGTGGCCGGTTCGGCCGCTGTGTCAAGGGCCGTGGAGGCTGTCGAATCTGCGATACCGTAGGTCGGAAAGAGGGATGCGCAGGAGCTGACCGTATAGGCGGGGCTGATATCACCTGCGGACGTACACGATCAATCTTCTGCGGCGGCGAGAACCCACTGTCCCGCATCCTGGAAAAGCAACTCTGCGCTAAATGGCCTGTCCTCCCACAGTATGTGCATGATAAATCAGGGCGCCGAAACGGTCCTACTGGCGCCGTGGTCCTGGTAGGAGGATCAATGCGAGGCCTCTTGCCCGCGAAGGGCCTGTCTGACAAATCCGGTCGCGGCCTAGAAGTAGTCGGGCCTCGAGATCGCGCAAGTCGATCCACGTCCTGCTCTGCCCGCATGGACATGTGAACCAACTCCGCATAGGAGGGGAAACTGACACAGCACATCTTCGACCGAATATCCAGTCGCAAGCCCTCCAAAAAGCGCCGTATGCGCATCTGCTCATCAGCTAGAATCGTCGGGACGTACCTGCCCAACTCTGTGAACCGATGCTCATACTCGGTAACCGTCATCGCTCCTGCCTGAGACGGAGAAACTCATTCTCCCTCTCGTGCCTGTAGGTCTGAGGATAATACTTCTCATGGAAGCGGAACTCGAATGCTGCCCACGTCCATACGAAATCTGCGGCAACAGTCCGCAATATGCTATCCCACCACATACTGGCCTCTCTCTCAAACTGGAAGGTAGCCAGCTCTACCTGCTCAGCCTCGGTACAGTGCAACATGCGTAGAATCTTCGACACTCGGTCGAGCCAGAACTCAGCCTCCTCGGGTCTGTGAGAACCCGTGAAAGTAGGAGGCCGCAAGCGCTGAAATCGCTCCAGAAGGCCCCGTGTGTCGGCAGGATTCCCCGCAGGGAAAGCAGGCTGCGCAGGGTGTGCTATGCCCTCATCCTGGGCGTAAGTATAGGCATCCTCAGCTGGATGCGCAGGCGGTGCAGGTGGAGTAGATGTAGTCGCACCCCCACCCTGGGCTAAAGTCCCAACTATGGTGGTCAGAAGCAGCTGCTGCTGTAGCATCATAGCCATCATCTGCTCGAATCTATCAGGGGGTGGAGCAGGCTGTGGCGGATGAGGTGCGGAAGTAGATGCGCGCTGTGGCTCTCTAACTGATGGTGTAAATGGCGGTGGTCCATCTGTAGGACCAACAGCAGGCTGAGACGACCGAACCGTCTCAGGAATCGGGCCCACAGCAGGGTCCGGACGAGTGCCAGACTGAGAGGGAGCCTGATCCATCTGCTCTGACAATGAAAGCCGAACCGCGCTCCTCGTAGTCTTAGGTGGCATTCCCTATATTCAAAATAGGGCGCAACCTTGTCAGTCTCAATTGTACAAATACACCACAATCATTCACTAAAGAGTCAAAGGCATTTCATGCATTTCAATTAATCAAAATTGTCACCATACAAGGGATATATCCTTACAAGCATCATGACTAGAATGACATGAAAATTAAGACAGTTAAGCAACAGCAACATAAGCAAAGCACTAGCCCTAATAGGCTTTACACACATAAAACAGAAAATGGCTAACTACTCATAACAACATCAATGATCGCGTCGCTAGTCAGAGTCTGGCGACGGAGGAGGAGCACCCTTATCCTGTAAGCAACACAGGATTGCCTTCAAGGTGCGAGTCACCTTGCCAAACTTCTTCTTCGTAACGGCCTTGGCATCAGCGACCTCTGCTCGAAGTTCTTGGACTTCCCTTCGCAAAGCGGTCTGGCTCTCCTCCATCCGAGCAATGCGATCGTCGATAGTAGCCTGCGCAGAAGGAGGAGGGCTCTCGTCAGTATCCTGAGCCTCCTCTTCTGCTTCTTCCTGAGTCTCTTCCTGAACCTCTGCACTAGGTTCTTCTTCGCTTTGATCTTCCTCTTCATCAAAGTCGTCCCCACTATCCCTTTTAAGTTGATTTTCACGATATTGTGACCCAATCTTCATCTTAACCATTGTCGACTCATCGATGGTGTGAATCGATACCGGCAATTCGGGTCCAAGTCTATAGGCAAACTCAAGCGCAATCTTGTAAATGAGTCGGCCAAAGGGAAGGGATTCGGATGTTCTCCTCGACCTGGCTATGAGAACTATCTACCGTAAGATGAAAGTGGTCATACATACGTTCTCTCCCTGGGCCACCAGAAATAAGAAATCGACCATAAGACGTGTACATTCAATACGGTTCGTCGACCTGGGATAGACATTGAACGTGCAGATATGATGCAGCAGACGCAAATCCTCAGACATGTACGTCGCCTTGAGGCTATTATTAGGCTGCCATGGAACCAACTTACCGCACAGAAACCTGGTGCGGCGATCTCGTTTACGTCTAGTCCTCAAATTCTTCTCACTTGGATGCACATCACCTAGAGGCACGTTGAGAAGTCGCGCAACCAACTGGACGTCGATCGTAGCCATCCGATTTCTACCAAAAGGGATTTTGAACTGCAAGGGCTCCAAGGTAGGACTCTGGATGCTAGCATAGAAGGCACGAATGGTGCTCACATTAGCACGAGCGCGAGCTTCAAAGATCGGTCCCCAGTGCGCAGCTTCAATGCATTCGAACAACAGATATTCGCCGAACAATCGCCCATCTACGTCCGCCTCAAATAACACTCTACGATCAGTGTATTCACCATGAGGCATCTCTGATAGAATGGTTCGTCCAAGGTGTGCATGGGGATCCAAATCCCGCTTTGTACGGCACTCCAGGACTGCAGCTGGACCTGCGGCGGTGCTCGAACTTGCGGCACCACCCCGCGGTCTTCTCAATCGAGCAGGGCGGCTCGGCCCAACCTCGTCTGTTGCAGTTTTCTTCTTACCCATCAAAGACAGGATGGATGAGAGTGACAAAAGACCCAAAATGGCTTCCACGAAAGCCATGGAAAACGTCAAAAATGGGGAGAAATGGCTGCCCAATCTGACAAAAGGAAATCTAGGCATCGTAGAGGGATGCTTCAAGCTTCCCAAGGATATACTTTCAGGGAAAAATACAAAAAAAAAGATGGGATGGAGCACCTCACGATTTCAGCTATATTTGGGGGATTTTGGAGCTCCAAATGGGGAAATCTTCAAGGAAAGGGGCTGCCAACACCCAATAAATGATGGGTGGTGGTCGGTTTTGGCCAAGGAAGGGTTTAAGAGTGGTTTGGGTCACCGGGGTTTGGAATGGGTTGCTGAAAATCGATTCTAGGCTATGTAAGGGGGCTGTTTGTGAAGGAGAGGTGGTTTTTGGGGGTTTTCGTGATGTGGGAGGTACATAGGGGTGATGTGGACCCCATTTAAGGGAGTGCGCCCGAAGGACAGCGCCAACGGAGCTCGCCGGCCGGCGATGCATCGCCCGGCCGGCGATGGCATCGCCGGTCAACTCGCAAGTTGACCGGTGGGATGCCATGGGTCTGGTCCCCCATGGTCCCAGGGTCCCAAAAAGTCAGGTCCCACCCCTTGGTTCATAGTATTTTGGTCTCTATGAGCCCAAACATGTGTTCGGGGCTTTCCGGGTCCACATCGCAATCCCGAATACCAAACCATATGATGCAGCATATGAATTTGGGGTAGAAGGAGCCAGTACACCTATCTAGCTCAGACATGTACGATTAGTTGCTAAAGAAAGTGAAGTTAGAATGGCCTTATGGCCATTTTTCATGAAATTTTACTATTCACTGTAAAATTTGGTGAATGTACTAATTTGTGTTATTTTCACATTAGGTTTGATGCCTAACATGAAATGGATAAGAAAGAACTGAAGGTTGAAGTGTTTAGAGAAGGAATTTTGAGAATTTTTGGCAAAACGGGGTTTTTAAGCCCCGGCGATTGATTACTGGAGTCGTGGTCATCCCACGGCCCAAGGATTCACTTTTACGGTTTAAATCTGCTCATAGAACGTCTCCACCCGACTTCCTAAGGCTAAGAAGTGATTCGGGTCGCTTTACGCGACCCGAGATACGTTACAGACTCGATCTTGCGATCGATCCTTATAGACTTCGCCTATCGGCGAATCTGTGATCCTAGAAGTGTTTCTAGACCCTTCTCGCACCCACCTAAGTCAAAGGAAGCGACAACGTACGTCGCAAGACCATAACCCAGGCCCAGTATACTCTCATTCACGCTCTGATACCAACTTGTAACACCCTGAAAATCGGGGGTCGTGTATAAACTCAACTCCCGAGTTTCAGACCGTCACTTATGCAACAAAAATGGTTATGATTTGATGTTGTCTGATTTAAAGCATCCACATGAGTAAAAGTATACCAAAGCTGCAATTCATACTTCAGATCCAGTGATAAAAGCAAGCAGAAGACTAAACAATGTATATATCACTGTATGGAAAAGCAAAGTAATCTCATCTGTCTCCAAAGTATGACTACATCACTGAGTCTCATGTACATATACATAACAAAAGAATAATGTTCAAAAAGAAAAGTCCCACTGATGTCCCCTCGATCCAGGTCGCCTACGGGAAGCCGTCATGATACTGCATATACGAGAACTCATCCTGGTCCTCGTCATCATCTAGCTCCACCTCCTGGATCTCGTCCTCACCTGCAACTACAACAGGGTCTGGTGGGTGTTGCAAACACCATCCCGTAACGTGGGAATGAGTGATCAGCTCAGTGGAATCATAGAGCAAAGATTAGCATGTTCACAATTCAATCACGCGATAATAGTAAAGCAGTAAATCAGACAATCCTAATACTGTTGTTAATGCAAGATGATATGACGTGATGTATGCCCTCACCGACGATCACCCTCATGCGGCAACATCTTACGACCGCGGCATGCCACACTCCCTAGAGTGCTCCACATCTTCCAGGCACATGCAATGCTATGGTGATATGATTACCAAGTTGTTATTATTCCATTCAAACAGCAGGATTGGGAAACTAAGGTACTTCCCTTGTATCAATCCCAACACGGATCCTGTCTAGGGTCGTCACTCCTAGTAATCTCATACGATGTACATTTCGTAGGTCACTGCAAGGGCTGCCAGGGCTGTTGCTCGCACTCGTTGCACCGCTCCCCCATCACCTTATCAATACAGGCCTACTGTACTCTACTGCACGGAAGGGTCGTCGCCTCCCGTGGACTCAGAATACGCTCGCGGTCACTACAAAGGGCTCGTTGCCTGATCAGTGTAGGCCGACAGCTAGAATATAGTGTCCCATACCACCATAATCTGCTCACGAGTCAAGGTGCTCACTGGTCACTACGGGGAGGTTTGTGGCCCCAGCGTAGGCCGACAGCTCGACCACGGTGTCCCATACCACCATGCCCGGCTCATGAGTCTTCGTGGATCAAGGTACCACGGTTAATAGGGTTTACAATGGTAAGTTCAGTACCCTAGGTTCAAGCAGTTATGATACATACAAGGTGAACAAACATCGGCCAGTCGGGTTACTTGACGGGCTCGACTAGCGCGATCGCATCTCAAGCTGAACGACATGAAGTGCGTAAAACACTTCGCGTGGCCTAACCACTGCCGCCAACTCTCAACACGAATCACGTTCATCGACGCATCGTTCGTGGCTATGACCAGTCAGCCATGAATTCGCTCGGTTACCGACTGCCTGGACTAAGTCTAGTCCCAAACACTTATGGAATCACATCAACAAGTTATGTAAGAGCATTGGAATTGAAATACAATCATGTGAGCATGTTAACACATGTTATATCATTCAACTTAAGCAAATCCTCAAGCACATAAATTCCATACATGTAATGAAATCATGCATTTAGTCAACATGTAGAAAATCATTTAGGTCAGCATAATAATTAAAAAATCAATCACAAACTATCAAATAACATCATTTAATTCAATACATACTAATACAAGCATTTATACAAACACATACACTACACACTTAAGTCTACATATAGTATGTCGACCCAAAGTGCGCAACTAGGCGAATCTCTTCGCCAAACTAATTATGCACGCATTCCTAACTTCCTAATGCGACAACAAACCATGTCAATCACATCAGCAAAATATGAATGTAAACAGTACTTCCTACAAATGACTAAAATGCCCTAAATCTCATATTCTTCGTTAGCTTACGAAACGGGAAACGGAGAGCATTTTGTACATGTCAAACGGCGATGCCGTCAAGAATCTACTATTAAACGACATTGAAAGCGTTGGGAACCGTCAATCAAAGCGTCTAAAATCCTCACCTTATGTCTTGTAGACTCGGGAATTGAAACGGAGCGTATACGCCTCGTCTACGGCGAATAAGGAGCCTAATGCACAAGATCCATAAGCTACATCGCTATGGAAACAAGGGAAACTCAAATCAACAACTATTTAGGGTTTTTACTTACCTAGGATCGCGGTGGAATCGCCGGGAAAGCAGTGGAGGTGCGTTGCTTAAGCACGTGCAACGCGTAGTACAAGTGGCAGGAAGAACTCTCCCACCCTCTCACAATCTCCCACCTTTTTCTCTCTCCCAAGCTAGGGCTTCTCTCAAATTCGGATGGAAGAGAGGAGTGAGGGTTTCAACCCCTTTTATAGCCTAAAACATGCCCAAAATAGGCTTGGGAACAATGTTTACTTGGTGCCTAACCAAATCGGGGCCGTTTCGGTCCAAAAGGGCATTTCTGGAGGTCCCCAGGCCAAATGCGGTCGGACTTAAGCTCATGCATACTGGATCTAGCACACATCCAGTTTTCAGACCGGTTGGGTTCCCAGATCGCACGTGGCGGCCCAGTTTCAGTTTAACGGTCACCGCACCAAGATCAGGCCTATAAGTCTCGTGATATATAATAGATATTTTTCCTGATCCAAGGGTGTAATTTGGCTGTATTCTGATGGTCAGAACGCTCAATACTGATGCGTCAAATTGTGTGCCAGATTTGAATTTCAAATTCCAATTCTAACCCTATTCTCACTCTCTTCGGTCCGGGCTCAATGAAATAGCCTGTGATTATCGGTTTGACTTGATTTTTGGAATGAGTGTCAAGTCCAGCTAGACGGTTCTAACGGTCTAAGATAGGAGGTATCGGACTTTCGACGTGCGGTCTAGATCCAATACAAAGATTCAAAGTGGTCCAGAGAACAAACCGGTTTAGAGTTAGATCCGAGGCTTTAGAGCATTATAGCACCCTTGGTTCCACTCGCTTCGGGCCTTGTAGAACGTATTTAAAGTGGTCAGGGACCATTTCCCAGCTATTCTAACGTTGCACTAGCTAACCTAGTCATATTTCTTAAAGGAATGAATTTTTCGCAATTTCGGGTCGAGTTGGTACTCGAGCCCAAGTATGGATTTTTCACGGGCGTTACAGTTTGAGAGGGGTAAAAGGTGAGGTGGAAAACTTTGGTTTGTTGTGGAGAGAGGAATGCCACATGACACTCTCTCATTGGCTATGGGGGTGGTAAAAAGGTAAATAGTGAAAGCTGGAGGGGTAAATTTGAAGCAAAGTTGACTTTTGGGCGCTGAAACAGCTGTCCACATGCGGGCCGTGAGGGGAGACACTCGAAGTACCGTAGGCGGCAGTCAGACTACCACCTGCAGCAGTTAGACTACCGCCTGAGCCTGGTTCGGGCCGGGCTCGCACGTGCGGGCTTTGTGCGTTATGTGGGTTCGCCCGAAAGTCTTGTTTTAGGGTTTTTGGCTCAGAAAAGTGGGTTTTGGCTTAGGTAAAGGGGGTCTTGGTTAGGGTATAGAGTATAGGAGGGGTTGTATGTGCACTGAATGATTTGGATCATAGTTTCGGGTTGCAGATTAGGGACTTTAGGTTAGGGTTCGGTTCAGGCTGGGATTAGGGTTTGGTTTAAGGTATGATCATGGTTCCCTGATGGTTTTAGCCTTCTCAAGATGTAGCCTGGGTGGGGTGTCTACACATGCCCCTTTTTGGCCGAGGTTGCGAGCAACCAACAGTCAAAGCGAGTGGACACCCCACCCTTCTGGTCAGAAAAAGGGTAGTGACTCGAACTGTTACTTGCCATGGTATCTTTATCAGTCGACTGTTTGGAAAAGAGATGACTTACACATATCACGAAGGTTTGAGGAAAACATTGTGATTGCCTCTTGCGCATTTGTCACGGCTTTATGGATCACTAATCACAACCCTTTCACGTCTGATTGTTAATAACATTGGAGGGTAGGTTTGAAAAGTAAGGGCCTCTGTGCATTTATCGCGGCTTTACGAGGATTCCCATACTGTTTGGTCTGTCATTCCTTTGTTACGTAACCACCTTAGGAGTATACGGTCTGTTTGATTGTCAAAGTGGTTAGCCGCCCTACGCGTTAGTGCAGGCTTACGGGTTACTTAATATGTCGACTTAGAATTAATCAAAATTTTTGAATATCCTGGACTAGGTATGTGCAGGTAATCTGTTGCTATGCAGTCTGCTGATTCTGATACTTTGGTTACAAGGGATTGTTGTCACTTCGAGTTTGATGGTTCTTTCCAGAGATAGATCTTTTCATTTACTAGCATTTGTACGACTATCCAGATATAGAGATCGGGCTAATTGTACATGTATCATGTACAGATTCAATCATCCTTCGATGAAACTGGAAGAGATCGAATCTTATTTAGCTGTGTGCACTGGCCGCAACTGGAGAATATTGAAGATTCCTTAGTTTACTGCGAGCCGCGTGCGTTGAAAACTTTGTTTGAAAACTATTTCCTTTGGAGCTAGACTCCTCGGGGATTTTATTTGAAACTATATTTTTTTTGGATTTTTTTTCTTTTGAAAGATACGTCCGATCTCGCGGGAGGGCATCGTCATCCGATTTTTATTGTAACAAAGTTAGATGGCCTCCACTAATAAATTAGTGGGGCTTGATGATTAAGAAGAAGTATTCTTTTTAAGGCCATACTCCCTGGAGATTTATTCTATTTTTGGCAATTTTGGTAACTTGGGGATTTTGAATTTTTGGAAAATTTGGAGATTTTCTGAGAATTTTTTGGGATTTTTCAGATTTTTTTGTTTGGATTTGATTTTTTTGGGGACTATTTTGGTAATTTTGAAGACCTGAATGTTATTTTGATAATGAAAACTGAGGCTTTTTTGGTAGTTTTGAAAACCTAGGGGCTATTTTAGTAACAACAATTGAGGTCATTTTGGTAATTTTAGAAACTTGGAAGCTATTTTGGTAATAAAAATTGGGGCTG
Source organism: Magnolia kwangsiensis (assembly GCA_037074715.1). Classification (NCBI taxonomy): domain Eukaryota; kingdom Viridiplantae; phylum Streptophyta; class Magnoliopsida; order Magnoliales; family Magnoliaceae; genus Magnolia; species Magnolia kwangsiensis. The sequence goes on along the minus strand of CM073587.1, from coordinate 34,831,490 downwards.
TTTTGGTAATTTTAGAAACATGGGGGGCTATTTTGGTAATTTTGAAAAATACATTTTTGGGTATTAACCACCTGTCAGAGGGTGGAACCGGTTACTCACTTTGGTCCTTGGGGGACAGCTCGCTGTCCCAAACTGGTTTTCACTAGGGCGGCAGTCGGACTGCCGCCGGTCCATTGTTTGGACCGCTGGAACGAGGGATGGGTCGGTCGGTCAGGTGTGGCCTTCCCCCTTATTTGAATCCAGCACTTGGGATGTCCAGGGACACCATTTGTGGTTCTTGGAGCTATCTTGGAGAGATCTTTATGGTCCATTTTCATTTTCTTTCTCCCTTCTATTTTAGATAATCTTTGGCCATTGAACTCTTGTTGGATTTCTGCTAGGCCATCTCTTGAGGAGTTTTTGATGGGCTGGATCTTCCTTAGGGGTGTGAGGAGGACCATGATCAGGACTTGTTGGACCATTCTGATTGGATCTAATCTGTTGGATCTTGCTGGACTGATTTGTTTTGGGCCAAGTGATGGGCTGGACTAACATCATGCTGTATTTTTTTGTTAGAGTGGGTGTGATAAGAAAAAAGGCCCCACCCTTTATTCATTTTTTTTTGTGACGATCTGAACCGTTGGATGGATGATCTGGGGCCCACTTGGATGTGTTGGTGGCATGAATTGTGATAGTCGGCCATTTTTGTTGAAGGATGGATGGGTGAGATTTTTTGAAATGGGCCCACATCGGGCTCCTGAATGGTCCAGATATATGGATTAAATTTGTGGTGGGTGGTGATTTTTTGAAAATGGTCCCTGAAAAGAAATTTTTGGAAGATGGGTCTTGGATTTTTGAAAGGGGCCTTAAGGTGGGTTTTTGAAATGGGCCTTGAAGGGCTTTTGAGAATGGACCTTGAAGTGGGCTTTTGAAATGGGCTTGGATTTTTTAGAAATGGGCCTTAAGGTGGGCTTTTTGAAATGGGCCTTGATGTGGGCCTTTTGAAATGGGCCTATGAGGTGGGCTTTGAAAATGAACCTTGATGGACTTTTGAGAATGGGCCTTGAAGTGGTCTTTTTAAAATGGGCCTATAAGGTGGGCTTTTTAAAATGGGCCTTGAGGTGGGCTTTTTAAAATGGGCCTTGATGTGGGCTTTTTGAAATGGGCCTATGAGGTGAGCTTTGAAAATGAACCTTGATGGGCTTTTGAGAATGGGCCTTGAAGTGGACTTTTTGAAATGGGCCTATGAGGTGGGCTTTTTGGAATGGGCCTATGAGGTGGGCTTTTTGAAATGGGCTTTGATGGGGTAGTTACTTGTGTACTTTGTATGTGCAGCATGCCTCGACGTGGCAAGAATGAGGCCAGTTCCTCCCACCAGTTGGTCGATCCATGTTATGTACCTAGAGAGGGCCGACATTTGTCTGATATAACCTGGGAAGGGGGTGTTCCTGCGGTCTTGAGAGGACGTGGGGTCAGGACGCACTGGCCTGATTGATTCCATGATCCACAACCATTGTTCTTCGAGGTCCTAGAGCGTACCCCATTTGCTCACCTGTTCCGAGTCCGTCTGAGCTGGACAAATATATCTCTCTTGTCTGCCTTGGCTGAGAGATGGCGCCCTGAGACTCATACTTTCCAGCTGCCTTTTGGAGAGTGGGGTATTACCCCATATGACATAAACATGCAGCTGGGCCTTCGATACGATAGAGGGTCCGTCCCATTTGAGGATGACCTTTCGGTGCCCACTGGAGAGGATTGGATGGGTCTATTGGGGATGATGTCAGATGCAATAGATTTTACCGATCCCCGTTTCAAACTTCTCTGGCTATCATCGAACTTTGCCAAACGCATCCCGAAGACCAAAGAGGCGGCTGTAGTGAAGGCACGTGCCTTGATTTTGTACACTATAGGTGCGATGATTTTCTACCATGGGAATGAGCTGGTGAGTTCCTATCTGTTATCGCTCGTGGCAGACATCACCTTCCCCACACCGTACAACTGGAATGCGACACTCTTGGCCCATTTGTACGAGGAGCTAGATAAGGCCAGCCGTTGCATCAGCTGATCCTTGACTGACTTTTACCCGGTCATCGAGGTATTTTCTTGATTTCTGCAGCATTCTTCCGGGATGATCTAGTTTGTCCTTTTCTGACCGTGATTCGTGTAGGTTTGCTTATTTTTTTTACCATTTCCCCATTTAACCCCTACCCTGATCGATCACTCGCCTCCATTTCCTCATATGATGCTGTGGTACAAGGATAATCACAGCCGCACGCGCATATTTTTCGATCTTGCATGGAGGTCGAATGTTGACAATGCCCTTGTTCCGAGTGATGTGAGTGATCTTCCTTTTCTTGTATTTCCCATGTGTTACGTTTTTGCTCAGCGATTGATTTTCTCTTTTTGTAGTTCCATTCTAGGCCGTATCTTCGATCAAATGCAACGCTTACTCCTGGGGTTCAGGAGGCTTTTCAGGATTTTCGTCGACGTCATATTCTTGAGGATCCTCGTGTGACGAAATGGTACCTGGGAGAGTTCTGGCAGTTTACTGGTAGTCACATGGTGCAACTTAGTCCACCGTCTGGTCCTTCTGATTGGAGATCGGTACCTGAGAGGGAGCTGACTGTTGCACTAGAGGGCTATGATGCTAACGACTTTGTTGATCTGCTTAGAGAGTAGAGCTCCTGGTGTGAGCAGTACGGTATTGGCCCGATCTTGCAGCTTGGCTAAGCTCCTGGTGGCGGCATATATTTTGCTGGAGGAGGGATCTTGGGGCCTCACTTTCATTGCCAGTATACTAATGCCTATCTTCCTAATGATGATTAGCTTGTTGTATCATGCCCTTTTGTATCCTTAGATGTACAATCTTCATGTTTATAAATTTTCAGTTCGCCAACATTGTTCCCTTTTGATTTTTACTTTTGTTTGCCTTTGAGTTCTTGGTGGAGCACATGGATGTTTATTTTGGGGTCCCAGCCTCTTAAAGTGGACACCGCTCGAAATTTGCTCAAAAGTGGGTCTGGGTGGTAGTCGAATTGCCGTTGGCAGCACTCCGACTGCCGCCCGCTGACCTTTTTCCTCCAGTTCTGTCCTGTCAGCGCTGCAGCGATGCAAAAATGTCAGGGTCTGAGGGGGTGATTCGAGTACCACGGGAGGTAATCAAAATGCCTCCTCCATTCATCTTTTCTTCCAACGAGTACCCCTCTTCTCTGTTCTTTCTCTTTGCCCCTTTTCGAATATTCTTCTTGATCCCTGTCCGTCCGATCATTCTCTTTTGTCCATTTCCTTTTATCTCCTTCTTTTGTCCTCTTCTTCCTTTATCTTCTTTCTATCTTTGTTCTTTCCTTCTTTTGGACTCATTATGGCCAGCAATGATGGGGGTATTGATCGGTTTATGAATGGTGGGGAGGTAGGTGGGTCCATAAATGATAGAGGGAGTTCATTTGTGGATGAGTTGATGGAGGTTAGTGGGAGAGTAATGGACTCATTTGGGGAGATCAATACCATTTATGGCATTACTCCTACCACCATTGATGGAAGATGTGAGGTGGGGTTGAGGGATTTTGATGAGTTTAATGGATCCATGCTAGATGGGCCGCTAGGATTTATGGATGTTAGGACCGATGGTCTGGGTGAAGTGGATAGTGTGGTGGCGGGAGATGGCTTGATTGATGGGCAGATGCCCATGGGTGGTGTGGATGATAACACGGTGATGGTGGATGGGGTGGATTAGGTTTTGATAAATGGTGGACCCTATCTTTGTGGTCCGAATGGTTTGGATTTGGTAGGTGATGATTTTTTGGCAGACAGCTTGGCTCAAATTTTTAACACGGATATCGAGGCAGTGTTAGGGCAAGCAATTGCAGTTGGGGCTTAGGATGTCAGTCTTATCAGCCGTTAGGAGACTTTGGGTGTTGCGGCTCCTGGGGCTAGTGTGTTTCAGACAGCTCCTGATGTGGCGGTCGTGGGTGGCTCCAGCCTGCCTGTTACAGCTTTTCAGGACACCCTACATGATGCGATGAGTGATGCTAATTTCCTTCAACACCATGAGATAGACCTACAGGATGAGGGGATGCCCATTTTTTATGATTCACCTGTTGACCCAGGGATTCAGATTGTGGAGGGTGTGCCTGTCCGGACCTGTTGATTGCAGCCTCACAATGCTTGCTTAAAGCATCTGCACTTCTGGATAGAGAGCTTGACTGAATCCACGATCTTTGAGCTGAGTTCTTTGGGCTTTCGGGAGGTTCTTCACTTTCACCGAGTTCTCCTTGATTGACAACTCTTGAGTGCGATGCTGTATGACTGGGTTCCTTCCCTGAACCTATTTTCCTTCAAGGACTTGGAGCTGGGCCCTTCGTTGGAGGAGTTTTCTCGCTTGTCTGGCCTCCCTCTCTCCAAGAAGCCCTACATTCCTTCATCCGAGCCGTTTCGTTCTTTGGATCTGTCCTCTTGGTTTGAGTTTCATACTACTCTGCCTAGTGCGGAGGGCTGAGCTGATGAGCTCTCTTGTATTACTATATGATTGTTGTGCGACCTCTAGAGGTGGCCCTGGATCAGATCATCAACTATAGTGTTTGAATGTGTTGATCTTTTATGTCTTGGTGGAGCTGCTCCTCTCGGGTTGGCGGTAGTCTTCACTGGTAGCCTTGTTGGATGTCTTTCGTCGGGTCCTCCATCGTAGGAGCATTATCTCTGTGGTACTAGGGAAGCTCTCTTTAGGGCTGACTGAGTGCTCCCTTGGACATACTCGTATCCTCTGGAGCTGCTGCTCATTCCTCCAGGTATTTCCCATTTTTCCCTTTCCTTTACCTGGCGTAGTTATTTGCTTGCGACCTGGGCTTGACTTGTATTTTCTTGCAGGTTTGGTTGTGGGAGGATTTATTCATGACTCCTCAGCTTCTGTGGTCGGATTTCTGTCGTGGAGACGTGCTGTGCTTACTACTTGATGGCCTTCCGCTTGGCGTTGAGGCTACAGAGTCGCTTTATCGCTGTATGCTCACTCAGCTTCGAGGGTGGGAGATTTGCTCGGAGGCTACTTGGCTTTGCTGTTTGCCATTGATTTGTAGCGCTGCTTACACTCCTCTTCTGTTGCTCGACCTGAGAGGGTACTCCTATCATCCTGTACGGTTTCTTTGACAATTCAGCTTTTGGCAGGACATTCCAGAGTTCACCTTCTCTGGGTTTGGGCATGCTCCTCTTCCTTCTGATCTGACTGCTCTGTATAGGCGGGTCTAGATTTCATGGTAGGGGTCCTTGGATGCGACGATGCTGGAGCTCGAGTCTTAGGCTCTCCCTTGGCGACAGTATCGTATTAGCGATGGGTAGCTGAGCAGTCATTTAATCGACAGGTTCTTGGCTGGCATTTGGCGAATGAGGCTGCTGATCAGGGCATGGTGGGCGACACCACTTCCTCTTCCTCTAGCGTTGTAGATTCGTTCGAGGCATTTGAGGAGTACTCTTTTATTGATCCATCTTTTTTGTTGGCCACACATGGTCACTTGATCTCTGAGATGGCTGTTCTCCGCCACACATGTGAGGACATGGCCCACCGGATGACAGTGGGGTGGTGGTATGATAAGAGTATGCTTACGACTCACCGCTTGGAGAGGGATGAAGCCTTCTACCTACGCATGGAGATAGAAAGTCTCAGGAAGAGGTTATCAATGTATGAGAGATAGGAGATTACCTGCGGTTCCCGATGTTGACCAACTGCTTTGTTATGTATACATGAAACCCTTATTTTTTTTGTGCTTCTGGCTTTTTTTAAAAAAACAAAGATAATGTACTTGTAAGAAAATTTTAAATTTTTTTGATTTGTGCCAAATGTCAATGTTCGCTTGTGTTTGGATTTATGCTTTGGATGATTGGGATCAGAATCTTGGGCTCAGCCCACCTTGTACATAGTATTTTAGATTGTATCCTTAGAGTCTTGGTTCCCTGAGAGGGTGTCCGGGATCGCGTCCCTTGATTTGAGCAGAGTTTGATAAGGTACTGATCTGCAGTTGATCTTTCCTTTGTATCTTACGGTGATGCTTGCTGTCTTACCCTCTCCTATACCTACACTTTTATTTCTTTGTTTCTTTATTTCTTGTTGTTTTTACCCGTAGTGCCTTTCAAGTTTTCACTACGTCCAGCTCTCCCCATCATTTTTTTCCGTAGCATCCTTTCAAATTTTCACTACGTCCCGATTTTTTATCTTACCTGCCCCTTGACAGCTGTGCTATTTTTACCCTTGGCGCCTTTTCAGTTTTTCACCAAGTCCGCTACATGCGCGCTGTTTTTACTCGAGCCGCCCTTTCGGGTTTTCAACTCGCCCCTTTTGCTTAGGCATGCCCCTTATTTTTTATTGTCTTATACATTTCTCTTTGGAGTGTCAGGAATGATGGAGAAGACAAAAAGACTTCCTTCATAGCCAGCCAACTAGTTACCTGCCAATCCTTTGTCTTTGGGTACAATCATAAGTTGCATGGAGGTTTTGGGGATGGATTTTCTTCTCAAGGTTCTTTTGAGATTTTCTCCTTTTTTTTTCTTTTGCTTTTCCTTCTTTTTCACTTTCTCCCCCCCCCCTTTTTTGCTTCTTTCTACTTTCTCTCTCTCTCTCTCTCTCTCTCTCTCTCTCTCTCTCTCTCTCTCTCTCTCTCTCTCTCTCTCTCTCTCTTTTGTTTCTTTCCTCTTTCTCTTTTGGGCGATTGATGTTTCTAATCGGAGAGATGGTGGATACATTTTAGATTTTTTTATGGGGAAGTGATAGATGCAGCTTTACGATTATAATCATTGACAAAGTCTGGTAGGATTACCCGTGATAGATTTTCACATTGTAGGAGTTGATGGGCTCAGGAAGGTCCTCTCCCTTCAGATTGGTGAGTCGAAGAGCACCTCCTGGGAGTACTTCTCGAATGATTAATGGTCCTTCCCATGAGGGCTTGAACTTTCCTCTAGGGTCTGGAAAGTACGGTGGTAGGATGCACTTCATGACCATGTCGTCGACTTTGAAACTTCGCTTGCGGACCCTTTTGTTGTAGGCTCGGGCGATCCTTCTTTGATAACTTTAGGAGTGGCTTAGTGCTCGCATGCGCTTTTCATCTGCCAGATGTAGTTGATCGTATCTTACTTGCAACCATTTACCTTCCTCGACTTCACTTTTTAGCAGTATCCGGAGTGATGGGATTTCGATTTTGACTGGTAATACTACTTCCATTACGTATGTGAGTTCATATGGGGTTGCACTTGTAGCAGACCGTAAAGACGTTCGATAGGCCCAAAGTGCATAAGGTAACATTTCTAACCAATCGCGGTATGCCTTCACCATCTTCTCCAATATGCGGATGATAGTTTTGTTGGCAGCTTCGACCCCACCATTCGTTTAAGGGAGGTAGGGGCTTAACTGATAGCATTAGATTTTAAACTTGTCGAGGAAATCGCCCATCCTTTTATTGACAAACGAAGTTTCATTGTCAGTGATAATGGCCTGTGGGACCCCATAACAGCTGATGATGTTGTTCTTCATAAACTTGACCACATGAGACGCTGCGATGGTGGTGTAGGACACTACTTCTATCCATTTGGTGAAGTAGTCTACCGCCACCAGGACGTATTCATGCCCATTTGAAGCGCTAGGGTTGATCTTGCTGATGATGTCTAGCCCCCATATAGAGAAAGGCCATGGTGATGTCAGGTTGTAGAGTTCGAAAGCAGGGGCATGAATCTGGTTTGCATGTTCCTAACACTTGAAACATTTTCTGACGTACTTACAGCAATCTGTCTCCATTGTGAGCCAATAGTAGCCAAGTCGCAGGATCTTTTTTACCATCATGTGCCCATTCATGTGTGGGCCGCATAGCCCTTTGTGGATTTCTGATATGACGTGAGTTGCTTCCGTTTCATCCACGCAGCGGAGAAGGACTTGATTGAAGGATCGCTTGTAAAGGATGCCTCCAGTGATCACGAACTGTGTAGCCAGCCGTTGTATGGTGCGACGATCTGTCAGTGTCGCTCCTTCCGGGTACTTCTGGTGCTCGAGATATTTCTTGATATCTGTGTACCACGGTCGATCATTTGAGGATGACTCAGCTTCGTCAATCTGTAGGTAGAATGCGGGTTCCTCTTGAAGTTCAACGGTGAGTTCCCATTCAACAGCTCCTTTCGGGATCTCTAGCATCGAGGCGAGGGTAGCCAAAGCGTCTGCAAACTGATTCTTAACTCGGGGCATGTAAGAGAATGAGATTTCTTCAAACTCTTCGATTAAATTCTCCAGATAGATGTGGTATGGGACCAGCTTTTCATTCTTGGTCTTCCAGTCGCCATTTGTCTGATGGATGATGAGTTGCGAGTCCCCGAAGACCCGTAACTTCTTCACATTAAGGATTATGGCTTCTCTTAAACCGGCGATATATACTTCATACTTAGCTACGTTGTTAGTGCACTAGAACGGTAGCCTTCTGGATATAGGAACTGGGACGTCTTCGGGAGAGTAGAGTATGGCGCCTACTCCACTCCCTTTTGAGTTTGTAGCTCCATCAAAGAAGAGAGTCCACTCTCCTGCCTTTCTTCCTTCTTCTTCCTTGATTAAGGGGATGTCCTCTTTAGGGAAGAAGGTCTTCATTGGTTAATAGTCAGGCAAAGAATGTGCAGCTAGATGATCGGACAATGCTTACCCCTTGATTGCCTTTTAAGTGACATAGGTGATGTCAAACTCGGAAAGCAACAATTGCCATTTTGCGATCGTGCCTGTTAGTGCTGGCTTTTCAAATAAGTACTTCAATGGATCCATGCGAGCGATCAGAAGAATTGGATGATCGATCATATACTGTCGTAGCCGTTGCATGACCTAGACTAGGGCGAGGCATGTCTTCTCTAAGCTGGAGTATTTAGCTTCATAACTCATGAATCACCTGCTTAGATAGTAGATCGCTTTCTTCTTATATCGTCGTGTTGGCCAAGGATGCATCCAATGGCCTACCCAGAGTAGGTGGCATGAGCACTGGAGGATTTAGCATATATATTTTGATTTTGTCGAAGGCTGCTTGACAGTTGTCATTCCATTCCTTTGGCGAGTTCTTCCGCAAGAGCTTGAATATGGGCTCACAGACCGGGGTGAGCTATGCGATGAATTGGCTGATATACTGGATTCACCCGAGGAAGCCTCGAATTTCTTTCTCAGTTTTAGGTGGTGGCATTTCGATGATTTCCTTAGTCTTAGTTTCATCTACCCGAATACCTTCTTCACTGACAATGAAGCCTAACAGCTTGCCTTCGGTTGCACCGAAGACACATTTTTGAGGGTTGAGGCGAAGCTTAAACTTCTCTAACCTATCGAAGATCTTTTCTAGGTCTTTGAAGTGTCCGTCGATTGTGCGAGACTTGATGATCATGTCGTCCACATAGACCTCCATTTCCTTATTTATCATGTCGTGGAACAAGGCAGTCATGGCTCGCTGATATGTAGCTCCAGCATTCTTCAACCCGAAGGGCATAACCCAATAGCAGAAAGTTCCCCATGGTGTCATGAAGGAGGTCTTCTCATGATCTTCGATTGCCATCTTGATTTGATTGTAGCTTGTGAAGCCATCCATGAAAGTCGATGCACAGTCTGACTTTTCCATCTTTCTTTGGAACTGGTACGATATTTGCTAGCCATTCAGGGTAGTTGGAGACTACCAGGAATCCCGTGTTGTATTGCTTGATGACTTCATCATGGACCTTCAGGGCCCATTCTGTCTTCATTCTTCGCAGCTTCTATTTGACTGGATGCATGTCTGGCTTTATTGGTAAATGGTGCACCACCAGATCTTCATTGAGCCCTGACATGTCTTCATACAGGAAGGCAAAGTTGGACAACCTCGGTTTCAAAAATTCCATCATCCTTTGCTTGTATTCGGGGAGAGTGATTGTCTGATGCGCACCTCTCTGGGGAGTTTCGTTAACCCTAGGTTCACAACTTCGAAGTCGTCTGCTACAACATTGGCCTTGGTTTTGAATTTTTCTAGAGAGTCCTCGAATTCGAGAGCTGTATCATCATTTCCCTCATCCGAGGCTTCATCCAAACCCATGAGTTCGAAGTCCAACTCTAGATAGAAATCATACAAGTCGACCTCGAACCCCTGCGATGTGTGTGAGATATTTGTCATAGTGGTTTTTAAAAGATTTTCTATTGTTTTGGCATTTTGAAAATTTTCTGATGTTTTGTGGTTTTGAGAAATATTTTTTTATATATATTTTTGAGAATATGTGATGTTTTTGTGTTTTAAAATTTTTTTAGTTTTTTTGTGTCGCCTTGGGGTCCCAAACAGGACGGTGTTGCGAACAAAGATTGGTCCTATCCTAGTCCGGGGTACCAACTACTATTTACATTGGCATTTTTTTTTAGGTCGGCATCCATGGAGGATTCACCGACCGACTCGATTGTTAAGGGGACAGTGGTCCATGGTGATTCTTTCCTCCTTCCAATCCTGTTGTCTTGACTTGTGTGTTCCTTTGGGTCACTTGTTTTGATGACCATAATGTCTACTGGGCTGGGTTTAGAGTCAGAATCTGATTCGATCTCTTCACCTAGGAGTTAAAGTTCTTCTGGTTCCTCTAGTTCCTCCTGTTATGGGACCTTGACATCTGTCTAGTCGAGTGCAGGCCACTTTCCCTTGTCGATCCAGTGGATGGGCTGCTTTTGCCCCTTATGTTGATAAGCTAGTGGCGGGGACATGTTCCCTTGACTGTGAGTGGAAATGGGTGTTTCCCTTTTCTTGCTTATATCTCCTTCGAGGGGCACTTAAGGTTCTAGGTCCTTCATGGGCAGATCATTTTCCATGCCCTTGCCTCATGTGATGGGTCCGAAGGTTTTGCCCCTTGTGTCAGATGTGCTTTTGATGCCTTGAGAATCTTGTCCCATCTTATGGGTGACCAAACAGACTCCGGGTGGGAATGTTCAGAGAATTTGAATTGCTGGGGTTGGTCCTCCAGGGGAATCACTGTGTCTCCACAAACTGTTCCAGCCTTGATGAACTTGACGGGTGTGCACTTGAAAGGTTGACCCTTCTTTGGCCTTTCAGCCTGATCCTCTGATGTCAGTTAATATCTCAATCCCTGTTTCTCCGCGTTAGCACATGCTGACTTTACTACTATACCTTTCTCGTTGAACTCGGTACGATAGTTCAGGATTAATCGTTCGGTAGGAGGGATGACATACTCAGCAGTAAGGGGGTGAGGATTAGCAATTGAATTTATAACTTCGAACTCGAAGCTGTGATATGATACATCACCCTTCACGTGCTGGATGTCGATCATAGGGATGTCAGTTTCTAGGATATTAACCACTACTAGCAGAACATTTTCTGGCTCGGCCAACACTGAGATGATTCGATTTTCTGAAGGGAATTTAACCCTTTGATGGAGGGTTGAGGGAATGGCTCCGAGAGCATGGAGCCACGACCGCCCTAAGAAAAGGTTAAACGAGGTAGGGATGTCAATGACTTGAAATGTGAAAAGGGTTAGGTTTGGTCCGATTTGTAGCTCAATGTCAATCTCTGCCTTAACCTGCCTTCGAAAATTATCAAAAGCTCTGACGCTCATGGTGCTGGGCCTGAAAGAGGATGGTTCTATCCCTAACCGTTCGACAATCCTTAAAGGACAAACATTAAGGTTAAATCCATTATCAATGAGCACAAGTGGGACTTTGAAATTTTTGTGGCGGGTCACTATGTTTAGTGAGTGCATGTGCTTGCGTCCCTTAGGGGATAATTCATTATCAGAGAAAGTGATGGCCCGTGGTGCAAGGAGTTGTCCAATCATACTTGCCACCATTTCAGGGGTACGTCAGTGAGATACGTGCATCATTCAAGGTTTTCGTAAAGATTTCTTGATGCGATCGTGATGTGCATAGGAGTTTCCAGATGGATATTTGTGCGGAAATGGTTTTGAGCTGGGTTACTATGTCATAGGCAGCATCGATTTTGCAGGTGGTTCCCGACAAGGTTCCTCGAGTTTCTTTTGGGTTCTGGTTATCTCTCCTAAAGTACCTCCCATTATTGCCCACTTCAGCGCATTTGGGGTAATGCCATGGGACTACCTTCGGGTTGTAGGATGGAACCGTCCTTCCTTCCAAGTATATTAGTGGTTCCTGAGGCTGAGGGGTTGTGACTGTGACAGTTTGTGGAAGACTTGGTGGTTTCTCTTGGGGTACCATCGAGGCTTGGCGAGATTCGACACTGAGGTTTTCTTCCTCCATTTGATGTGTGGGAGGGGTCCTCTGGCCATGTGCTAGTTGGTGAGGCAAAAAAAATTTTACAGCTTGAACCGAGGGTGCCCCTTGTAAAGTTAGTGAGGATAGATTAGGGAGACCTATTGGGAGAATGACAGGTTCAGAATTTGACCTCTTTCGATGTATTGGTGCAGAGTGTGCCCCTTGGGGGACAGGATGCTGCAAGTGTGACCTATTAGATGCGATTTCGAGGGTTATGAGTGGCTGAACTGCTGGTGTTGCTTCCAGGAATATGAGGGGTTGTGTTGGTGGTGTTGCTTCAAGGACTAGTTGTGGCTCCGGTGATGGCGTATGTTGGTATCCCCATGTCCGATTTTTTGTATCGGTCATGATTGCTTGTATAAAATGATACGGAGAGGGGTACATGGATTGTCCTTCTTCGATGTGATTGATGGTATAAGTGCCTGATGTACTGGGCCCTGCTTGATGCGACGATAGGGGATTTTGGAGGATGTTGGCCTGAGCCTCATTGTTAGCCCGTGGAGCGATTGTAATTTTCTAGCTTTTGATCAAATCTTGGACCGCATGTTTCAAAGTGAAGTAGTGGTCCGTCAGGAGCCTGATGATATACGTAATATTGATTCTCATTGTATCCAGGCGACAAGGGGTTATGGGGAAGTGGAGGTTGAAGCGGTGTTAGGAGTTGCTTTTACATTAACATTGTCGGAACCTGACTATATATTTGTGCTAAAGGGGTGAACTTCCTCCCTAACATTGCCTGTTTGTATGGACTTGGTGCATTCTCCCGAGGCCGTTAATGTTGTTGCTGAGATGGCTGTCCCTGATATCCATGTTAGGCCTGCTGTGGTTGGTACTGCTTGTTTGATTGTGGTTGGTATTGCCTGTCTTACTGTGGCTCCGGTTGCATAGCATACTGATTGCCTTGAGTGTTAGTGACGATATTGTTAACTTCTGTGATACGCTGTGTGGGAACAGTTTCGTTTCCATTCCCATATCCTATAGGTTTCTCTTCGACTCTGTTTCTTTTGACTGAGGGGGTCTGATGTGGCCATGGGGAAATGGTTCCGGCTCTGATCCCGGCTTCCACTTGTTCACCAACTCGGATGAGTTGGGAGAAGTTTACGTAGGGAAACGAGATTAGATATCCTGAAATGCTAGGATTCACAGAGTGTACGATCATGGATATCTGTTCCTCTTCGTCGATGGGGTTTCTCATTCGACCCGCCATGGCACGCCATTGTCCCACGTATGCTGACAATGACTCTTCACTTTTTTGTCTCAGGGCAGCCAAGTTAGACCTTCTTGGAGTCATGTTCAGATTGTATGAGAATCTATAGATGAATTCCTGGGAGAGCTTTTCCCAGGTTCTGATTTGATGGCTGTCTAATGAGGTGTACTAATCTAAAGCATCGCCTTTAAGGGACTTCTGGAAGAGCTGTGTCAAGGCTCCATCATTCCCTGCTATCACATTGAGTTCCCCACAAAATGCTTTTAGATGTGTTGTGGGGCACTCGCTACCGTTATACCTTTTGAACTTTGGTACCTCGAAGTTCGGAGGTACTCGGGCATTTGGGAAGGGACAAAGGTCCCGGAACTTAGTGGATGGGTGATCCACCCCTTGCTGTCTCTGGAACTGAATTTGCATCATCTGTAATTACTCTCGTAGTTCCTCGATTTCTGACTTACCTTGCTGTGGGTATCTTGCCCCTTACTGTAGGGCCTGTGTTACTTCTTCTTCATATGGATCAAGGATGAGATGTTGTTGGAAAGAAGACAGACTCCTGGTGGCAGGAGGTAGCTGGAATTGAACACCGCTCCCTTTCGGAGGAGGGTGTGATGTTCGAAAATAGCTCCCGCCTGGGGTATTTGCCAATTCCGGGACGTTGCTCCTGTTAGAGGGAGTAAGTTGGACTCAAAACTGACCCCCTTCGTGGGCATTCGCCAGTTCTTGTCGGTGGTTCCCGTTAGGAGGAACCTATATTGTAACTTGATTGTTGTGATGTGTTGAGTAGAGATGTGCAGGAGGGTTGCTCCTGTTTACTGGTTGCTGTTGATCTTGTGTAGACTCTTCTGTGAGAGAGAGCACGGGATTTGCTAGAGGAATGAGGGAGAAGGCATATGGAGTCTGAGGGAGTGAATTGTTTTGTACACTAGGCTGGGTTGCCTGTGTGTTTGGTGCGGCATTTGACACTAGGCGATGTAGCAGCTCTTGTACTGCTCATAGGCTCTAGGCCATTTCTTACATAGTGGTGTTGGCTTGCTGATCTATCGAAGCTGCCGGCGATGGTAGTGCAGGTGCTAGTAATGGTGCATGTGCTGATGTTTCAGGAGCTAGCGGAGCTGCCGATTCTTCTTCATGGGTAGCTTGAGAGGTCGTGGCTGTACGGGATCAGGTGGTCATGGCTCAGACCTAGGCCTAAACAGGTGCAAGCTAAGGACCTTTTTTTTTAGTTTTTTTGTATGAATGCAAATGATAATTTCCCTCGAGATTAGAGTACCACACACTTTCGAGTTGGGTCTCGGCTAGTGCGAGCTAACAAATCCCCAGCGGGGTCGCCATTTTGTAGATACTGAAATCGACGCCCACACTGGTTTTTGTATTTGTGATGCTGATAGGGGGTGATAGGCTGATTATGGATGTTGGAGTCGCCATTAGTCAAAAAATCTCGAAATCCCGCGGTCAGCTAGAACCACGGAATACGTAAGGTGAGAGAAATCTGAAGACTTCCCTACCTTAAATTGACTCCTGGTCCGCGATCCGGGATTCCGGGTAAGGGACCTCGGTTACAGACAGGGAAGGTGTTAGCACCCTCTCTGCCCATACAAATGTACTGTCTCTACTTTGTGTGGCAAAACAATCTCAAGGGATGGATGATGTAGTCGGGATAGGACTAGGCACACACATGGATATTTGATGTGACAAGATCCGAAGTTTCAATAGGTCACAGAGCATACGTCCAACGGTGCACTTAGAAGGAGGATGTGATGATACTTATGCAAAGATTTTAAAAAGGACTACGTCACTAGGAATTTTTGATGTGACAGGATCCGATGTACGACAAGCCATAGAGCATACGTTCATTAGAGATCTAGAGAAGCAGGGGGGTTGAGAAGGGAGTAGATGTCATGATGGATGCTTGTATGTAAATGGATCCTCGGCTTGATCTTGAGTAGGCTAAGATGTGGGTTGAACCATGATCAACTGGGTTAGGTTGAGAGGTTAAGATGGCTGAAAGGCAAGGAGTGGGCTAAGAAGGTGGCTGAAAAATATGGACCTTGAGGCTTGAGAGCACCTCTTCACCCTCACTCCCTTCGTCTCTCCCTCTCACTCTCTTTCTCACTTAAGCTTAGAAGTGAGGAGTGGTTGATCTTGGTGTGTTGTGTTATTTTTTGAAAATGAGAAGAGGAGAGGGCTATTTATAGCCTTCTCCAATGGCATTGCTGTAAATTTTGGGTTTGAGAGGGGTAAAAGGTGAGGTGGTAGGCTTTGGTTGGTTGTGGAGAGAGGAATGCCACATGACACTCTCTCATTAGTCATGGGGGGTGGTAAAAAGGTAAATAGTGAAAGCTGGAGAGGTAAATTCGAAGGAAAGTTGACTTTTGGTCACTGGAACTGTTGTCCACACGCTGGCTGCAAGGGGCAGCACTTAAAGTACCGCAGGCGGTAGTTAGACTGCCGCCCGAGCCTGGTTCGGGCCGGGCTCGCACGTGCGGGCTTTGTGTGTTATGCGGGTTCACCTGAAAGTCTTATTTTGAGGTTTTCGGCTCAGAAAAGTGGGTTTCGGCTTAGCTAAAGGGGGTCTTGGTCAGGGTATAGGGTATAGGCGGGGTTGTATGTGCTGAATGGTTTGGATCATGGTTTCGGGTTACGGATTGGGGACTTTGGGTTAGGGTTCAGTTTAGGCTGGGATTAGGGTTTGGTTTAAGGTATGTTCATAGTTCCCTGATGGTTTTAGCTTTCTCAAGATGTAGCCTGGGTGGGGTTTCTACAATAACACACGCGCACACACACCCCACTCACTCACGCTGGTGGAATTTCACCACTTATGGTACTCGAACCCTTACCGGGAGTTGAGTCTACCACTCGGGTAAGTTCTGTGAGTTCTATCATGATGTATGTGTTATATCCAAACCGTCCATCCAAATGACGAGTTGGTAGTAAGGATTGAGATAAAAAATAAGACAAATCTAACTATCAAGTGGACCACATGATCAAAAGCATGTGGGGGATTGAACTTCTACCATTGAAACCCTTTTGGGGTCATAGAAGTTTTGGATCAAAATGAAATTTGTTTTTCCTCTTCATCCAGGTCTTTGTGACCTTATGAACAGAGTGGATGGAAAATAAACGTTATGGTGGGTCCATTCAATCTATTGACGGTGAAAATCATCACCCCTATTGGTATTTGTGGTGTGGTCCATTCAATCTTTGGATATGATTCATTTTTTGGATAATTCTCTAAAATGATCTCAAAAAATAGATGAACGGTGGATCTCAAAATTTTGATAAATCCAAAGCTCAAGTGGACCATGCCACACAAAACAGTGTGGAATAATGATTTGCATAGTTAATACCTTCCTTGGGCCCATAATAATGTTTATTTTTCATCCAGCCTGTTCATAATATCGAAAAGATGTGAATGAAGAGAAAACACAAACAACTTCTATGACCTCTAAGAATTTTTCAATAGTAGAGGTTCAATCACACTATTTCCTGTGGTGTGGTCCACTTGAGCTTTGAATATGC
Source organism: Magnolia kwangsiensis (assembly GCA_037074715.1). Classification (NCBI taxonomy): domain Eukaryota; kingdom Viridiplantae; phylum Streptophyta; class Magnoliopsida; order Magnoliales; family Magnoliaceae; genus Magnolia; species Magnolia kwangsiensis. Next base: position 34,814,550 of record CM073587.1, on the reverse strand, counting down.
TTCCTTTTTATTCCTTAGATCTCAAATTATCTGTTAACATGGATGAACGGAGTGGATAAAATAAATAAATAATGGTAGACCCCACAGAGTTTACTCAGTATGCTAAGGGTAATTAGTAAGTCACCTAAATAGAGTGGAGAGGGGTTTCCTTAAAACATTCATAATCATATATTGGGCTTGCCTAAATGTGATTCACATATCCAACCCACTCATTATGTGTGTCCCACTTGGATGAGGGGTCAGACCAAGTTTCAGCCACATCCAAAACTCATGTGGGCCTCACTAAGTGCTTTTATATTTTTTAGGATGTCTTCACATGGTTTTAGATGGTATGGCCCACCTGGGTTTTGTATACGGATGAATTTTGACATATCTCATAACCTAAAGGGGACACATCAAATGCACAGTGTTGATGTTCTACACACATCATGATGGGGCCCACAAAACTTACTAACATCAATTCTTAAGTTCTCGCAAGGTCAATACGTTGGGTCACAATTTTGACCAGAATATTTGGCCCATTTTATATATTTGGTCCATTTACTCTATTTTACTGATTAATATCCTCAATTTGATTGCTACATTTTTTTTTTCACAAATAAATTTCAATTTCCATTTAAAAATAACATTTTTTTTTAAATGTATATTTTTTACACTTAATTTTTCTTTGAAAACTTTTAACAAAATATCATTTTTATTATAAAATATTTCAAAAAAAATACAAATTCTAAATTTTTATTTTCAAAATCTTAAAATTTTTTCTCAAATTTTATTTTATTTTTCTCAAAAATTCCAAAATGCCAATTTTTTTTTTCTTCAAAAGCATCATTTTGTTTTCAACTTTTCAATTTTCTTTTTTAAATGTGTGTGTGTGTGTGTGTGTGTATATATATATATATATATATATATATATATATATATATATATATATATATATATATATATATATTCAAAATCTCAATGTTTTTACAAATAACTTTTTCTTTTAATTTCAAAATTTTAACATTTTCAATTATTTTTTAAAATCAAAATTTTTTTCAACTTCTTTATTTTTCATTTCAAAATGTCTGTTTTTTGTTAAAGTATCAATTCTTTAATATCATTTAATTTTAAAATTTTCAATTCTTTCTAACTTCTCCATTTTTTTTTTTAAAGCATTCTTTTTGAACTTGTCAATTTCGAATGAACTTCACAATTTTATTTTATTTTTCAAAAATACAAACTCTCATTTTCTTTTTAAAAATATTCTCATTTTTCAATATCTCAAAAATTTCACATTTTTTAAAATATTTTAATTTTCTTTTTTAGGATATTATTTTTTTTCTCGAAATCAATTTTTTTTTTTCAAACTTATCAACTTTATTCAATATTCTTTTTTTCTCCCCACTAAATAGATTTTTATTAAATCAGGATTTTTATTTTTCAAAATCTCATTTTTTTCACAAACATTGTTAATTTTTTTTTTTAACTTGTCAATATTCATTTTCATATCATATTACAAATCATTTAAATATTAGTTTTAAATTTTTTTAAAATAATAATTTTCACTCATTTATATAAAAATTATATATATATATATATATATATATATATATATATATATATATATATATATATATATATATATATATATATATTTACATTCAATCAATTGTTAAAAAATAATATTAGATACAAATCTGTACAATTAAACCACTGAAATTCTATTAAAAAACATTCTTAGAATAGAAAAAAATATAAATTTCCACCATATTCTAAAAAAAATGAAAAAAATAAATGTTCAAGGCAAAAGCCCTTTTACGACGGACCATGATCTGTCGCAAAAGAAACTATCGTCGTGAATTGCTATTTTGGGCAGGAATTTACAATCCGATGCAAAATCAAAATTTGTAACGGATTTAGTCCGTCGCTAGTTTACGACGGACCAAAATCCGTTGTAAATCTGTCGTAAATCAAATTTTCGCGACGGATTTTAGTCCGTCGCAAAATTCCACAACGTTTGAACGACAGATTTTGGGGAGACGGGATTGGCGACAAACTTTTTTTGTTAGCGATGGATTAAATCCGTCGTTAAACCAAGTGATTGTTGCGACGGACGAAGTCCGTCGCAATAATCTGTCGCAAATCCACAACTTAGGCATAGTGATATCAAAATAATGAAAGATTACATATCAAATTTTCAATTTACAACTCTTAAACAATTTGAATTTGTAACACAATAATGTTGCTCCCCCATAGTTTATGCCATGATCAACCTGTAACAGCAAGGAAAAAAGTCTGTAGAATAAAGAATAATTGTTTTGGTGGGTAGGTTTCTTCTCTCCCTTTTTGTCGGTCATTGGCAAAGGATGTGCCAAGAAGCATGCCAAGTACAAATAGACAATAATATTCAGTGTAGGGAAGAGAAGACATTCAATGCACCATAATGTTTAGAATAGAATAACAGGGAATATATAAACATTATATGCTAAGCTCATTTCAAAAAAACAATATAACCAGGAAGCAGATTAAATGATATGAGAAGAAACGATATCATCATGAATTCATCAAAATTACTACCCCAAGCTTGGGTAGAATAATCCATCATCCAAAAAGAAACCAAGCCCTTAAGGACAGAAGATCCAAAACAAAAGTATTATTAACAACACAGATCAAATAAAGTATCATTTAGAAGATCCACCCTCATATGGAGGGATATGAGTATGGCGAGACAAAAGCAGCTCAATAATGTGCTCCCCAGTATGTTGAAGAGCGTCAAGACACAATTCAATCCCAGAGAGCCGATATTCACATTTTCAAAGGTGAGCTTCTAAATTGGATTCTCCATCATAAAGAAGATGGATCAGGTCATTTTGACGAAGCAGGAACCCAGTGTTGACTGAAATTGAAATTGGTGCAGGCACAGGAGTGCAGCAGGAGTCCCAGACAGTGGCCATTGGAGTGTTTTGAGCTTCTTTACTGTTCCTGCATTTATGATTCTTCTCAAGTGTAGGTGCACTTACATTCAGTTGAATTAGAGTCTCCTTGGTAAAGCACACGACATGATAAATCGTATCATGTGTATGTAGCAAACCAAGGAATTTCGAGAGATTGTAGATAACACTTGGGAAGGGAAGGCTAGTACAATGAACTCCCTTGACTACTAGGATCAACTGTTTTAAGATAAGAGTGGGTAGGCATACCTCAATCCCCTAAAAAATGTCATACAAGATATTCAGAACAAATAGAGAGATAACAATGAACTCCATTGACTACTGGGATCAACTGTTTCAAGATAAGAGTGGGTAGGCATACCTCAATCCCCTCAAAAATGTCATATAGGATATTTAGAATAAATGGAGAGATAAAATCTCCCAAAACTTCACGAGTATGCATTGGTACTCAGAATATTGTGCAATACTTTTGTAGTTGAGTTTAGATGTGATGAATGGAGATAGTTTCGTTTATTCCGGGGAATTGTTGCACCATCACACAGTAATCGAGTTAATTCACCCCAAACTCCCAGATGATTTTAATGACGATCAGTTGGGGAAATATGTGTGGCTTTGAGGTGCAGTAATTTACATAGCACCAAAGGAGTGATCTCCTTAGTTTTGTTCATAAAGTTGATGCTAATTGATGGAGGATCATCCTGAGTGGCAGGACAGGAGTTTAAGAATTGATTAATGAGGTCATATTGGTCCTCTCCTCCAAAGTATAATAGATTATCCCACCCAATTGATCCTAAGTAGATATTGATCCCATATGGTTCGACGAGAGGGGATCTGATCCATATATCAAACACAGTTTTGTTTGACATAGCCATTTTGGTAGGATTTGAATAAGGAGAGCAACAATTATTAGTTCTTCTAGAGGGGTTTTCTCCTCTTGCAAGATCCTTGCCTTTGTCTTTAACCATTGTTATGTTGTAATCATGTATTAGAAATATTAAGATAATCAACCAATTGTAAGAGTATTCAAATATTTGACACAAGATAGAAAACTCCATATTCAAAGATATAATGATAAGTGCAAGTGGAGTATTTCAGCAAGAATTGAAACATGCATCTACAACATCAGCAGTAAGCGAGGATAATATTTTTAATAAAAGGTCATACTTTCACATAGACAGGAACATAAAGTGGAAGATCATTCAATTATCGATTAAAACCGTGAGTAACTGATGATTTAGTTAAGATACGACGTGTTTTCAGAATTAGCTTCTCTAAAGCTAAAATTTCTTTGGCACCAAAATAAGGTTTAAACCTCAGATTTACCAATCAAATTATAGATCATCCAGAAAAATATAACTGATTAACGCATCAATGTACCGACAGATGTTTCCAAAAAAAAAAATAGCAGTACACACAAATGTATATTGATCCTGACACTCAGTTAATCTAGGAAGAACCACCAACAACATCATCTTGTGGGCGTGATGGATATGCCATAATTTGTGCCACTGACTGTTGGAGTGAATGAAGCTTCTCTTCCATTGACTTTATCATCACACCAAGTCTTGATTGCTCCTCCAAAATTTTCATGAGAGTAACGTTCTAAGGAGTAGTTACTGCGTGGACAGAAGTTGGTGGATGAGTATCTTCCTCAATTGGTTCTTCCTCCTTGTCCAAAAAGTCTTCTTCTACTGATGTTGGATCAACAGATTCATGCACAAAAGAGATTCATTTTCCTGATACTCTGCACATTGATTTCTGGGGCTGATAAGGATTCACCTTCAGGCACATGAACCCACATTGACGGGCCAACTTGCACCATAAATGTTTGAAAGGTATTTCTGTGGAGTTAGATTCGAACCCTGAAACTATTTGATCGTGTACTAGAGTAGGTAGACATAATGATTCCCCTTTACCAATGTGACATACAATCTCCACCATGAACGGTGTGAGTTTAGTATGGTTACGATATCTAGGATAGATGTTGGAAATGTAGATTAGATAAAGTATACGGTATTCGGGGGACATATTTTTGGCTCATAGTACATTCCCATGATGCCAAGGTACATGGTTCCCATTACACAAGAATTTTTTTCTAAACACCCCTTTTTTGCCTCGTGGGTAATTCAATGAGTTGTTTGGAACCCATATGTATCCCTATAAGAGTTAAAATGTGATATAGAATGATTTTAACTATATGACCATCGCATTCAACTTCAAAGCCCCTAGATAGTGTGCAATGAGACAAGAATAATCAGACCAAGGTATCATTTACTAGACCCCTAAAAGATAGAATTGACAGCCATCCTTGGTGGGAAAGAATTTCCTAAACTTTAAAATTTTCAAGATAGCTCACATCTACTCTTCTTTCACATACAATCCCTCTCTTCAAAAATCTGGCAACAATGGGTTTGAAGATGATGAGGGTCTAGACAATTGGCTAGAAGATCGTCCACACTTTGGAACATAGAGTTTTTGCCTAGTCATGTTTGATTCTTCTATGTCATGTTTCATCTTGGATCTCCTTCTCTAGGCAAAGATGACTCCATTTTGAGTAAATAAAGTGAAATGATAAAGACCTATCAAGAGAAGATAATCCTAAGGCAAATGATCCTAGGTTTTTGAGATATAAACAAAATCGAGATTTAGCAGATTTTGGTTCCCCAGCTATTCAGTAGAACTTGGAAAGAAACAAGAGAAGTGAGAGTGTAAACAAAACCGAGCAGTGAGGGATTTAAATAGTTGGATGCAGTTTAATTTCAGTAGCATCGAAGTAAGTTCAGTGGCATTGAAATATCCCTGGAACACAAAAATTTTCTATTGTAGATTCTCCTATTATGTATATGAAAATGTTGTGTTCTAAGGTAGAATTCCATGATATGTGAAAGAGTGAAGATCTTGCATGAAATTTCCTAAATGGCAGGAGGTAAAGAAATTCTCAGATCTAACATTTAGACCAATCATAAGGTTCAATCCTTTGATTTACTTGTGTTGAGATATGAGGCAGAAATTCCTCTAATTTACCAATACTTGTTTATATAGGGGGCACGATCCTTAGATATACCAGTTCAGCTCAAGTGGACCTCTTAGGTCCCTTCTCAAAATTCATGAGAGATGATGTAGTTTGAGCTAATAGAATGCACATTTGGCTCTCATCCTTCATTCTAGTATGCTTATTGTAAGACCCGTATCCTAGCCTGTACCATTCCATAGGCTTCTGCGGTCCTTCCTGTCAAATTCTAGCGACCTGTGATTTGTTATCGATGTTTGCGTACAATCCCAAGTCGTGTCCCATATATCAGAGTCGGCTTGACTCAAAACTTGTACCCTTGCGACCGTGCCGTCGCCACAGTTTCGATGCCACATCTCGGGTGCCGAGGCGATACCCAGGCTAGGAGATGTGGGCCCACGTTTATTTTGAGGAAAATGATGCGCATTGCAAATTCCAAGAGAATCTATACCAAACATCACATCAATCAATCAATCAAGTACAAGCAACCCAACCCATCCCTCTCTTATACCATCTTACCCAAAGTCAACTCTCTCTCTCTCTCTCTTTCTCCACCCATCCCTCTCTTATACCACCTTACCCAAAGTCAACTCTCTTTCTCTCTCTCTCTCTCTCTCTCTCTCTCTCTCTCTCTCTCTCTCTCTCTCTCTCTCTCTCTCTCTCTCTCTCTCTCTCCAGCCATCCCTCTCTCACCCAAAATTCAACCCAACCCATCCCTCTTCTTACACACCCATCCCTCTCTCCTTACATCTCCCCTCTCTCTCTCTCTCATTTCTCTCTCATTCCAAGCAACTCCCAAAGAGAGCCAACAGTCCAAGCCTTCCAAGAGGGAGCCAAGTGTGGCCCACTTCTCTACCACCCAATCTCTCATCTCCACCATCCAATCTTCATCATCCACCGTCAAATGTTGAGCATAGGTGCCTAGGAGTCCAAGGAGCTAAAGAAAAAGGCTGATAGGTGGGTGATCTGCCGTTGATTTTCTTTGAGGGCCATTTGTGATGGGACCCATTTTGTGATGTATGTGTTGTAATCAAGGGGGCCCATAGTGGCGGCATCCCTCTATCTCACCGATCTCTCTCTCTCTCTTATGATGGGTATGGCCCACTTGATCTTCGCCATACAAAACCATATGGGCCCACTTAGACGGATGTAGCTGGTGAGCCATGTGTATGTGGACCCTACCTTAATGGACGTATTATGTCCATTATCCATTAGTGGATCGTCCAGTAGCTGAGGCTGTTGGAATGCGTGAAAGGAAACAAATATCAGCTTTAATTCAAAAGTTGGTAGGTCACACTCACATGGACCCTACCTTGATGTATGTATCTAATCCACACTGTCCACCCTTTTTCCTAGCTCATATTAGGCATTGGGCTAAAAAATGAAGCTAATTCGAATCTCTGGCAGGCCATAATCTAGAAAACAGTGGTTTTCGGTGATTTAAACTGTTAGGGCCCGCTATGATGTTTCTACACACCAAAATATATCTAATATTGGGCTTGTTAGGCATTTCATGAGCCCGGAGACCCAAACGGGGGAGTGGATGCTTCTGATGTTGGCCCCACCTACGAAAAACTATGAGAAAAAAATATATGCAGAGATGTTGTTGCTACTAGCTTCCTCTAGACGCTGCAACAAGCAGTACCCTTGCTGCTTGTTTAAAGAGTGGGATGGTGGGCCCCACCATGATGTATGTTAAACATCTACACCGTGCATTTGATGGGTCCCCTTTAAAAATGGGGAGTTCCTAAAAATCAGCCATACATAGAACTCAGGTAGCCCACACCACCAAAAGTAGCAAGGGATCTAACCTCTACAATTGAAACCCCTTTTTGGGTCACAGAAGTTTTGGATCGATATGAAATTTATTTTTCCTCTTTATTCAGGTCTTTGTATGTAACACCCTGAAAATCGGAGGTCGTGTATAAACCCAACTCCCGAGTTCCAGACAGTCACTTATGTAACAAAAATGATTATGATTCAATGTTGTCTGAGTTAAAGCATTCACATGAGTAAAAGTATACCAAAACTGCAATTCATACTCCAGATCCAGTGATAAAATCAAGCAGAAGACTAAAGAATATATATATCACTGTATGAAAAATAAAGTAGATCTCAACTGTCTCCAAAGTATGAATACATCTCGGAGTCTCATATACATGTAAATAAACAAAAATCAAATGTCCAAAAAAAAGTCCCACTGAGAAGTCCCGCCAATCCAGGCCCCCTAAGCAAAGCCGTCGTGGTACTGCATATATGAGAGCTCGTCCTGGTCCTCATCATAGTCCGGCTCTGCCTCCTGAATCGCTGCCTCACCTGCATCTAAGACAGGGTCTGGTGGGTGTTGCAAACACCATCCTGTAATGTGGGAGTGAGTAGCTAACTCAGTGGAATAATAGAGCAAAGATTGGCATGTTCTCAAATCAATCATGCGATAATAGTAAAGCAGTAAATCAAACATTCCTAATACTGTTGTTAATGCAATATGACATGACATGATGGATGCCCTCACCGACATTCTCCCTCATACGGCACCATCTGCTTCCGCGGCATGCTTGCGTACTGCTCAGTGCTCCACATCTTTCAGGCACATGCAATGTAATGGTAATATGATTATCGAGTTATTATTAGTCCATTCAAATAGCAGGATTGGAAAACTAAGGTACTTCCCTTATATCAATCCCAATACAGATCCTGTCTAGGGTCGTCACTCCTAGTAATCTCATACGATGTATATTTTGTAGGTCGCTGCAAGGGCTGTCAGGGCTGTTGCTCGCACTCGTTGCACCGCTCCCCCATCACCTGATCAATACAGGCCTACTGTACTCTCATTGCTACGGAAGGGTCGTCGCCTCCCGTAGACTCAGAATACGCTCACGGTCACTACAAAGGGCTGCTAGGGCTGTTGCTCACACTCGTTGCACCGCTCCCCCATCACCTTATTAATGTAAGCCGACAGCAAGAATATAGTGTCCCATACCACCATAATCTGTTCACGAGTCATAGGTGCTCACTGGTCACTATGGGGAGGTTTGTGGCCCCGGCGTAGGTCGACAGCTCGACCACGGTGTCCCATACCACCATGCCCGGCTCATGAGTCTTTATGGATCAAGGTACCATGGTTGACAGGGTTTACAATGGTAAGTTCAGTACCCTAGGTTCAAGCAGTTATGACTCATACATGGTGAACATACAATGGCCAGTCGGGTTACTTGACGGGCTCGACTAGTACGAGCGCATCTGTCACGCCCCAAACTTGGAAACTGGGCTCACAAAATTCCCGATCGCCGAATCCGGCACCGACAGCCTCCGTAGAACCCCATTCTAGGCTCCTAGCTCCCATTCACCAGGTTCCGATCCTGAGATGCTATGAGGAGGATTTTCAACGTCAGTTTGATTCGTAATAAGCACAACCAATGGCATAACCCACAAACAACAACCAAGAACTCCATTACATTTTTACTATGATAAAAAACTTTATAAGTACAATGAGCATAAAGGGAAATACAATGGTAAAGAATTAAAAAAAAACTCCAAACGATCTGCAACATGCTCCTGCCTCAGCGCTGCTGCGAACCAATGTCACCTGCAAGCAACAGTCGTACATAAGCTTATAGAAAGCTTAGAGGGTGGTGAAAGTGTGTGCGCAAGGTAGTAATATGAACATGCAATGTCAGAGTAATGCGAAATATGCAGATGGATCCATAATATCATGAGCCGTACCAAGGCTATGCGATGTAAGACATGAATGGTATCGGCCATCCAAAGGCCATGCGATGTGCAATGCAACTCAAGCATATAGATCCTCATCTACGTTCACACATCAATACAGCTCAAATATGGGATATCACCGGGGTCTAGTACACTCTAAACCAGATTACCGCCACATCACAGGAAATAAGGTAAGTGAAAAAGACCTCACTATCCGTCTGCCAATATCGGGCGCGACCCGTCGATAGCGGACCCATTCCTCTAGCTGGTCAGACTCAGCCTAGCATTACCCCCTACTCTCGAGAGGGTAAGGCCGCACCCCCTTCTAACCGACCACGACACAGTGGAGAGCGCAACCGTCTGGTAATCGACACTTAACGCTTATCTACCCACTCGGTCTAGACGTTGGAGCAACCTCTTGGCACCATAAGCGTTTAAGAACTTTCACCCAGGGATATCTATAGCACCCCATGTAGAATAAGATTTTCGGTATCCAATCCTGCCAACCACGATGCGTCTGTGGAGGCTACAGCCCTGATGTCACTAGGGCGTACAATAACCATGTCACACAAATGCGAAATGCATGATTCATGTTATCCAGTCATGCAACAAATCCTGCGCATATCGTGCGCTCATGTAGGGCAATACCGCCTAACCAGGAGCCCATAAACAACCTGCCCGAAGGCATATGCTATGATCTGTCAATCCTTATATCAAGCATACATATGATGCGTATGATCATGAGTCATGAAACTATACTAAACATATAAATAAGTGATGAACCATTCTTACAACGCAGATGGGCCTAGACGGCCTATACACAGCAAGTACGGCCCAGTAATGGGCCCTAAGGAGAGTCGTAATGTGGACATCCAACCAACATTACACTCGCAATGTGGACGTCAAACCAACATTGCTCCCAAGGCACGATCTTTGTAAACATCACTACTTAGTCTGTATTGGAATTACACATTGCAATGGACCGTAGGTTCATCCCATTGGGCCTTACATATATATCAAATGGGCATATCTTATGGGCCTTTTATTCATCAGATGGGCCACATAAATGGGTCACACCAATGGGTCTTATGTGCATTGCAATGGGTCAAAACCCGTGGGCCTTGGATTGCATCAAATGAGCTTAACTCATGGGTCTTAAAGGTAACGAATGGGCCACACCAATTGAACCCCATATGTACGCCAAATGGGCCTTAACCCTTAGGCCTTGCATGCATATTAAAGTGGGCCTAAACCCCTAGGCCTTACATATATCAAATGGGCCTAACCCATAGGCCTTATACGAATCAAATGAGCCTACTTCCATGGGCTTTAAAATGCATCAAATGGGTCCAATCTCATGGGCCTTGGGATATATCAAATGGACCTAGTCCCATGGACTTGAAACATATCAAGTGGGCCTAAACCCATAGGCCTTAAATATCAAGTGGGCCTAAGCCCATAGGCTTTACATATCAAGTGGGCCCAAGTCCATAGGCCTTATATGAATCAAATGGGCCTAACCCATAAACCTTTCATAAATCAAAAGGGCCTAACCCATACATGAGTGGCCCACCCAACCAACAGCTCATGCCTTAAAATGATCTCACCAAGTGGATGGACGGTCTGGATGCATCACATGCATCATGGTGGGTCCCACTGTCGCTGGACAGTGAGGACCAAACACAAATCTCACCAAGGGCCCCACCGTTCGCTGGACGGTGGGAGTACAAATACATTAAGGTGGGTACCACCGTCCGCCTGGACGGTGGACTTAGAATACATAAATCATTGTGGGTCCCATGTGGGGCCCACTGCAATGTCAGGATGCCATCCAACCCGTTCATAAGGTCACTTAGACCTGGATGGAGTGAAGATACAAATTTCAGATTAATCCAAAACTTTTGTGGGCCCAAGAATGAATTTCAATGGTATAGGTACGATCCCACTGTTTCCTATGGTGTGGGCCACCTGAGTTTTTGATCGAGCTAAAATTTGGAGGGGGCCCACCTAAGGAGGGGACCCACCTCATGAACGGTTTAAATGGCATATAAAAATCAGGGTGGGGCCCACGGCTGGAGGCCGTGGGTCCAAGTCGTCCGCCTGCCCGCCTGGCAGCAGCGCAGGCGCTGCCAGCGCTACCTGACGCAAGCAGCAGCTTGCTGCTTCATCTTTCCTCTCTCTCATTTAATTTTTATTGTTGCCAAAAATCATGTGTGGGGCCTGCTACCTGGAAATCCACTCCAGCCATAGAGTTCTACGGCTCGCAACAGACAAAAAGAGTCTGAAGTTTGAATTTTTTAGGTGCATAGAAACACCAAAAAATTTCTCAATGGTAACCGCCAATATTCCCCATGCTATGGCCCACCAGATATTCAGATCAGCCCCATTCTTTTACTCGACGGTTAAAACGATGTGGGTAAGAGGATGGACGGCTTGGATCGAATATATACATCAAGGTGGGGTCCAAGCAAGTGACTCATCCCAAAAGTCCCCTTTTCTTTTTCTTTATATAGGAACGTCCAGCGTCCCAGACGCTGGACGTTGTGGCCTCTTTTAAAAATACATTGTGGTGGGCCTATTGAAGTGGGCCACCACTGATGGATGATGGGGGGGGGGGGGTACAACATGTAAGGTGGGCCTCACTTGAAGGACACTTGGACAAAATAAATACCTCAAGGTGGGGTCCATTCAAGTGGGCCACACAAACATAATATAATAAAAAAGAAAATGAAGTAGAGAGAGTGAGATAGAGAGTGGGACACGCTTGTGATGGAGGGACCTCGACATTATGGGCCCTCCCTTACAATGAATCATACATCAAGTGGCCTTAAAGCATGTGGGACCACCGAAATCTAAAATCAACGGTGGAGATCCTTTCCCCACCAACATGGACGGTCTAGATGACCTTTGAAAAGAAAATAAACATCATGATGGGGTCCATGGAGAATGGCCCCATCATGGAATGATCATGATGATCCTAGTTGGCCATTAGCCACATTTTAGGGTCCAAGTAAGATCCACACCATGGATCGGTGGGCCTCACTTGACCCATCGTAAAAATAAGAAATCTATCCTATAGAGGCACCCACCATCCGATCTTCTTGCTCTTAGGGGTTCCTTGGCACCTTAGCTTCAACTTCAATGGATGAGATGAGGAATGGAGGGTTGAGATGGGAGATGGTGGGGTAGGAAAGTGGGCCACATTTGGAGCTTAGGAAACTTGGAGAAATTCCATACGTATGGAGCTTGGGATTTTGGTTGCTTGGAGATTTGAAATGAGAAGGAGAGAAAGAGAGAGAGTTGTAAAGGGAGAGAGAGAGAGAGTGATGGATGGATGTGGTGGTGATGGGTGTGTAAGAGCTTTTTGACTTTTGAGGCCTTTTTTGTAAGAAAAGGCATGAGCATGGAAGACTTTTGTAGCATTTGTGTAAGAAAGGTATGGGTTAGGAAGACTTTTGTTGTTGCTTGGGAAAAAGGGGTGGAAGTGATGTGTACTTGACATGTGATGGATTGATGGATGATTGATTGATGGGATTGATGTGATTGATGTGACACATCGTAGAGATTCCCTTTGGTCTCGCAACACGCGGCGTTTCCTCACACTGAACGTCGGTCTATAACTCTTGACCAGGGTCTCGCCTCGGCACGCGAGTCACGGCATTGGAACCGCAATGACGGCGCGGTCGCTATGGTATTGGTCTTGGGTTGAGTCGACTCGGTTTGTCGGCATATGAATCAGGGTCGCGCGTCGATATCGGTTAAGGGTCAAAGGTTACCGGAATTCGACCAGTAAGACCGCGAAAGTCTACGGTAAGGTACGGACCAAGATACGGGTCTTACAGCATCTCAAGTCGAACGACATGAAGTGTATAAAATACCTCGTGTGGCCTAACCACTGTCGCCAACTCCAAAACACGACTCGCGTTCATCGACGCGTCGTTCGTGACAAAGATAAGCCAACCACGAATTTACTCAGTTGCCGACTGCCTGGACTAGGTATAGTCCCAAACAATTATAAATCCACATCAGCAATCATATAGGAGTAATGGAAATGAAATACAAGAATGTGAGCATGTTAACACATGTTATAACATACAACTTAAGTAAATCATCTAACACATGCATTTCATACATATAATGAAATCATGCATATAGCCAACATGTAGGAAATCATTTACATCAGCATATTGCTTGAGAATTCAATCTCAAACCAGTTCATAACACCATTTAATTCAATATATACTAATACAAACATTTATACAAACACTTAAACTACACACTTAAGTCTACATATAGTATGTCGACTAAAAGTGTGCATTTAGGCGAATCTCTTCGCCAAACTAATTATGCACGCATTCCTAGTATCCTAATGTGACAAGAAGCCATGTCAATCATATCAGAAAAATATGGATGAAAACAATATTTCCTACAAATGACTAAAATGCCCTAAATCTCATATTTTTTGTCTGCTCACGAAACAGGAAACGGACAGCATGTTGTACATGTCAAACGGTGTTGCCGTCGATAATCTACTATTAAACGACATTGAAAGCATTGAAAACAGTCAATCAAAGCGTCTAGAATCCGCACCTTTTATCCTAGAAGTGTATTAATTCGAACGGAGCATATACGCTTCGTCTACGGCGAACCGGGAACCTAATATACAAGATCTGTAAGCTACATCGCTATGGAAATGACGGAACCTCAAATCAGTAAGTATTTAGGATCTTTTCTTACCTAGAAACGCGGCGAAATCACTGGGAAAGTGATTGAGGCGCGTTGCTTAAGCACGTACAATAAGTAGTGCAAGCAGCAGGAAATTCTCTCCCACTCTCTCTCACAATCTCTCACACCAGCTAGGGTTTCTAGTAAATTCGGATGGGTGAGAGAAGTGAGGGTTTAAGCCCCTTTTATAACCCAAAACTTGTCCAAAACAGGTTTGGGAACAATGTTCACTTGATGCCTAACTAAATCGGGGCTGTTTCGGTCCAAAAAGACATTTCTGGAGGCCCTTGGCCGAATGCGATCGGACTTAAGTTCATGAACGTCGGATGTCGATCACATCCCATTTTCAGACCAGTCGCATTCGTAGATCGCACGTGGCAGTCCAGTTTCAGTTCAGCGGTCATCGCACATAGATCAGGTCTACAAGTCTCATGATATAAAATAGAAATTTTTCCTGATCCAAGGGTGTAATTTGGCTGAATTCTGACGGCCAGAACGCTTAATAATAACGCGTCAAGTCGTGTGCCAGATTTGAATTTTAAATTCCAAATCTAACCTTATTCTCACTCTCTTCACTCCAGGCTCAATGAAATAGCCTCTGAATGTCGGTTGGACTTGATTTTTGAAATGATTGTCAAGTCCAGCTAGGCGGTTATAACGGTCTAAGATTGTAGGTATCGAACTTTCGATGCGCGGTCTAGATCTAATATAAAGTTTCAAAGAGGTCCTGAGAACAAACCGGTTTAGAGTTTGATCCGAGGTTTTAGAGTATTATAGCGTCATTGGTTCTACTCGCTTTGGGTCTTGTAGAACGTATTTAAAGTGATCAGGGACTATTTCCCAGCTACTCTAGCGTTGCACTAGCTAACTTACACATATTTTCCAAAGGAATTAATCCTACGCGATTTCTGGTCGAGTTGGTACTCGAGTCCAAGTACGGATTTTTTCAGGGCGTTACATTGTGACCTTATAAATAGATTGGATGGAAAATCAACGTTCTGGTGGGCCCCACCTACTGTGGAAATGGATTGGCTGGGCTACCACACACCAGATATATAGCTAATTGACATCAGCAAGCTCTGTGGGCTGTTGTGATGTATGTGTCTTGTACACACCATCCATTCATTGGACGTGGACCCCATCATGGTAGCGTGTGGGGCCCACCTTGAATTGGTGTGTTATATCCACACCATCCAATCCATGGACAGTGGATGTAAATTGGTTGGTGTACCTTACACTAGCTATTTAGTTGCTATCCTGATGCAACTAGTTCTGTGGGTTTGACTATGAAATCCAGACCGTCCGTCCTTTTCATTTGGGACATATGGACCCCACCATGATATATGTGTTTCATCAACGCCGTCCATCTTACATAAGGCCCATGTGATGCAGCCCACTTGATGTATATGAGGCCCATTGGTGTGGCCCGTTGATGCGACCCACTTGATATATGTGAGACCCATTGTTGTGATGCCCAAGTGATGCATTTGTGACTTATTTGACAAGGCCCAATATGATGCATTTGGGGCCCTTGAGTGAGGCCCGATGTGATGTATTTATGGCCCATGTGACGAGGCCCATTGTGATGTATATGTGGCCCATGAGTGAGGCCCATAGTGATGTGTATTAGTTCCTTATGTGAGGCCATGGTCCCACGATACATTTGGCTTTATGTGGGTCACTCCTTGGGAGCAATGTTGGTTAAACGTCCACATTGATGGGCAATGATGGTTAAATGTCCTCATTGTGACCTTCCCTTAGGCCTTGTTAGGCCCATTCTCATCATTTTCTAAGTGGGTTGATCCTAATTATTGAGCCCCATAGGAAGTCTAGTTTATTGCACGATAGAGAGGGTAAGGAAGCTCACTTATTGCACTTAGACTTGGATCTGCCCTTGGTGGGGGATATTGTGACGCTCCATCACTGTGATTATATGTGGGTGGGAGGATATGGGTGGACACTAAGTGGGCGGGGCATGAGGACCTAAGTGAGCTACCAGTGATTAACAGGCTACTGTGCTGGCAGGCTACTGTGCCCACAGTGAAGGCAGAGCTTTCTCTCACATTGGGAGCATCGTCTGATGTTGTGGAGGCTATAAGTTGGATTCTTTCCTTAACTATCATGACGCATTTTAAATTAGTGAGCTTATTTTGATATTTGGACTAAATCCGCCGTCTATACTTGTTTTCTAGTACAACTTGTTCAATGGTGGTACATATCCATTTTCAACAATTTCCCAAATTTCATGATCCAAAGCTTGTAGAAAATAAGACATCCTGGACTTCCAATAGAGATAATTTGAACCGTAAAAAAGAGGGGGTCGGGAGATGGTTGGTCCTTCTCCTTTCATCATTGTTTCAACTTATTATTAGGATCTCCTTCTAGGTTGTTAAACCCTTCAAGAAGAACCTCGCTCTGAAGGGTTTAACAATTGAAATTGTGGTTTAGACCGCTATAGTATAAGTATGGAATAGTTCAAGAGTCCTAGGGGGGGTGAATAGGACTTTTCAAATGATTATACCAATTTAAAACTTTGTTGCCTAACTTAAACTGATTCTTAATTAAAATAAGCAGGGTAATGTAACTCTAAAGGCTTGGGTCCAATCACATCGGCTACTCAAGATATACAAATAAAGCAACTAGCCTATAACATTGTAAACTTGTGTGTGGAATGTGTTACCTATCAATCTTAAACAATCATTCAATCATGAATAAATAATCAAGCACTTAAACTTATATGATCATGATTAAATAGATGTGTAAATAACAATTCTAAATACAAGGATGTATAGTGGTTTGGCTATGTGACTACTCCACTCCTAACAACTGCACTCTATCTGTTACGCCCCAAACTCAAAAAATGGGCTCACAAAATTTTTGATCGTCGAATCTGGTGCCGACAGCCTCCGTAGTACCCCACTCTCGGATCGCAGCACCCATACGCTAAATTCCAATCCTGGGATCCTACAAGGAGGATTTTCCAACGTACATTTATCTCGTAAGAAGCATAACCACAAATTTACCCAAATCATAAAGGCAACATCATCATCACATATCCACTAATATAAATAGTTAAATGCAGTGTTGAAAGGGAAATGTATATATTAATAATCAAAGCTCCAGAAGACACACGCTCTAAGCTCAACGTTGCTGCGACCTAACGCCGCCTATATGCATCTATTGTGCATAAGCTTATAGAAAGCTTAGAGGGTGGTGAAAATGTGTGCGCAATATAAGCGTGCTCAGGATGTAATATGAGAGCAATGTGGAAACATGCTAGTAAGTCCATTAATATCATCAGCCTTATCCAGGCTATGCGATGTAAAAACATAATAAGACAATATCATTTACTCAGGAAGCAGTGCAGATCAGCTATACAATGTGGAGACATAGCAAACCAAATATCATATATTAAGGATGTAATGCAATATGCAAATCCTGAAGAGTCCACGAATACTGTCAGCCGTATCTACACCATGCATCAAGCCTCCGCGTATCGTGTGATCATGTGGGGGCAACTCCATCTCACAAGGAGTCTCATAAACATCTCAGCCCAATGGCACATATTTTAATCAATCATCCCTCACAACATGCATACGAATGATGGGGTCCACAGAAGGACGGTGGATCTAGTCCAAATATCAAGATAGGCTCTAAATGGAGGATACACCAAACCTGATACTGCGTATCCTTCCATCTATGGTAATGGGTGATATAGACTACTTTGCCAAAGCTCGCTGATTTAAAATGCGTCATGATAGTTAAGGAAGGAATCCAACTTATAGCCACCGCAACATCAGATAATGCTTCCAATGTGGGATAAAGTTCTACCTTTATTGTGTGCACAGTGGCCCGCCAATCACTGCTAGCTCGTCTAGGCCCTCAAGCCCTGCCTACATTAATATCTGCCCATGTGTGCCTGCCCACGTGTGCAACAGTGACAAAGCGTCACAATACCACCCGCTGAGGGCAGAGCCGAGTCTAAGTACAATAAGTGGGTTTCTTTACCCTCTCTATCATGCAAAACACTAAACTTCCCTATGGGGCCCAATAAGTACACAAGTTGTGGTCAATCCTACAAGGCATGGTGTAAGGAGCCATCATCAATGGGGGCCCAACGGTTTAGGTTAGCCCAATGGGAATAGATGGATCATACAAATGGGGCCCAATGATTAGGGTCAACCCATTTAGAGAAGGATAAGAATGGGCCTAACAAGGCTTAAGGGAAGGTCATAATGTGGACATTTAACTGTCATTGCCCATCAATGTGGACATTTAACCAACATTGCTCCCAAAGAGTGGCCCAGATAGAGCCAAACATATAGTAGGGCCCATGACCTCACACAAGGGCCTAATATATTTCACAATGGGCCTCACACATGGGTCTAATATACATCATAATGGGCCTCACCAAACAGGCCACTAATACATCACAATAGGCCACATCCCATGGCCTCAAATACATCATAATGGGCCACATACCATAGGCCACACATATATCACATTGGGCCTCACTTATGGGCCACATAAACATCACATTGGGCCTCACCACATGGGTCATATGAACATCACATTGGGCCTGACTCATGACCACATAAACATTACATTGGACCTCACTCATGGCCACATAAACATCACATTGGGCCTCACCACATGGGCCATATAAACATTACATTGGGCCTCACCACATGGGCCATATGAACATCGCATTGGGCCTCACCATTGGGGCCTCACGTACGTCACAATGGGCCTCACCACATAGGCGTCATATACATCAAGTGGGCAGCATCACATGAGCCTCATATATATCAAGTGGGCTGTATTGTATGGGCCTCATATATGTAACACCCTGAAAATCGGGGGTCGTGTATAAACTCAACTCCCGAGTTCCAGACCTTCACTTATGCAATAAAAATGATTATGATTCAATGTCGTCTGAGTTAAAGCATTCACATGAGTAAAAGTATACCAAAACTGCAATTCATACTCCAGATCCAGTGATAAAAGCAAGCGGAAGACTAAAAGAATATATATATCACTGTATGGAAAACAAAGTAGATCTCGACTGTCACTAAAGTATGAATACATCACTGAGTCTCATATACATGTAAAGAAACAAAATCAAATGTCTAAAATAGTCCCACTGAGGAGTCCCATCAACCCAGGTCACCTAAGCAAAGCCGTCGTGGTACTGCATGTATGAGAACTCGTCCTGGTCCTCATCATAGTCCAGCTCTACCTCCTGGATCTCTGCATCACCTGCATCTAAGACAGGGTCTAGTGGGTGTTGCAAACACCATCCCGTAACGTGGGAATGAGTGATCAACTCAGTGGAATCATAGAGCAAAGATTAGCCTGTTCTCAAATCAATCATGCGATAATAGTAAAGTAGTAAATCAAACAATCCTAATACTGTTGTTAATGAAATTTGACATGACATGATGGATGCCCTCACCGACGTTCTCCCTCATACGGCACCATCTTACGTCCGCGGCATGCATGCATCCCGCTCAGTGCTCCACATCTTCCAGGCACATACAATGTAATGGTGATATGATTACCGAGTTGTTATTAGTCCATTCAAACAGCAGGATTGGGAAACTAAGGTACTTCCCTTATATCAATCCCAACACAGATCCTGTCTAGGGTCGTCACTCCTAGTAATCTCATATGATGTATATTTTTTTTATAGGTCACTGCAAGGGCTGTCAGGGCTGTTGCTCGCACTCGTTGCACCGCTCCCCCATCACCTTATCAATACAGGCCTACTATACTCTCACTGTCACGGAAGGGTCATCACCTCCTGTAGACTCAGAATACGCTCGCGGTCACTACAAAGGACTCGTCGCCTGATCAGTGTAGGCCGACAGCAAGAATATAGTGTCTCATACCACCATAATCTGCTTACGAGACATAGGTACTCACTGGTCACTACGGGGAGATTTGTGGCCCCAGCGTAGGCCGACAGCTCGACCACGGTGTCCCATACCACCATGCCCGGCTCATGAGTCTTTGTGGATCAAGGTACCATGGTTAACAGAGTTTACAATGGTAAGTTCAGTACTCTAGGTTCAAGCAGTTATGACTCATACAGGGTGAACATACAACGGCCAGTCGGGTTACTTGACGGGCTCGACTAGCACGATTGCATCTCAAGTCGAATGACATGAAGTGTGTAAAACACTTCGCGTGGCCTAACCACTGCCGCCAACTCCAAACATGGCTCGCGTTCATCGACGCCTCATTCGTGGCAAAGATAGGCCAGCCACGAAATTTCTCGGTTACCGACTGCCTGGACTAAGTATAGCCCCAAAAAATTATGGAATCACATCAACAATCATATGAGAGTATTGGAAATGAAATACAACCATGTGAGCATGTTAAAACATGTTATAACATACAACTTAAGCAAATCTTCAAGCACATGCATTTCATGCATATAATGAAATCATGCATATAGTCAACATGTAGGAAATCATTTACGTCAGCATATTAATTGAGAAATCAATCTCAAACTAATTCATAACACCATTTAATTCAATACATACTAGTACAAGCATTTATACAAACACTTACAGTACACACTTAAGTCTACATATAGTATGTCGACCCGAAGTGTGCATTTAGGAGAATCTCTTCACCAAACTAATTATGCACGTATTCCTAACATTCTAATGCGACAATAAGCCATGTCAATCACATCAGCAAAACATGAATGAAAACAGTACTTCCTACAAATGACTAAAATGCCATAAATCTCATATTCTTCGTCGGTTTACGAAACAGGAAATGGACAGCATGTTGTACATGTCAAACGGTGTTGCCGTCGATAATCTACTATTAAACGACATCGAAAGTGTTGGAAACAGTCAATCAAAGCGTCTAAAATCCGCACCTTTTTCCTTATAGGTGAAGTGATTCGAACGGAGCGTATACGCTTCGTCTACGGCGAATAGAGAACCTAATACACAAGTTCTATCAGCTACTTCGCTATGAAACGAAGGAAACACTAAATCAGCAACTAAATAGGATATTTTCTTACCTAAAAACGTAGAGAAATCACCGGCCAAGTGATCGGAGCGTGTTGCTAAAGCACGTGCAACAGGTAGTACGACAGCAGGAAAATCCTCTCCTACTCTCTCTCACAAACTCTCACCTTTTCTCTCTCCCAATCTAGGGTTTTTCTCAAATTCGGATGGGAGAGAGGAGTGAGGGTTTCAACCCCTTTTATAAGCACAAAAATGGCCGGAATAGGCTCGGGAACAAAGTTTACTTGATGTATATCCAATTCGGGGCTGTTTCGGTCCAAAAGACCATTTCTGGTGGTCTCCTGGCCGAACACAATCGGACTTAAGCTCATGCATACAGGATCTAGCATATATCAGTTTTCAGTCCGGCAGAGTTCGCAGATCGCACGTGGTGGTCCAGTTTCAGTTAAGAGGTCACCGCACGTAGATCAGGCCTGCAAGTCTCATGATATGAAATTGAAATTTTTTCTGATCCGAGGGTATAATTTGGCTGAATTCTGACGGTCAGAATGCTTAATACTGACACGTCAAGTCGTGTGCCAGATTTGAAGTTCAAATTTTAAATCTAACCCTATTCTCACTCTCTTCAGTCCAGGCTCAATGAAATAGCCTGCGAACGTCGGTTGGACTTGATTTTTAAAATGATTGTCAAGTCCAGCTAGGCGTTCCTAACGGTCTAAGATATTAGGTATCGGACTTTCAATGCGCGGTCTAGATCCAATACAAAGTTTCAAAGAGGTCCAGAGAACAAACCTTCTTAGAGTTTGATCCGAGGTTTTAGAGTATTATAGAGTCATTGGTTCTACTCGATTTGGGTCTTGTAGAACATATTTAAAGTGATCAGGGACTATTTCCCAGCTACTCTAGCCTTGCGCTAGCTAACTTACACTTATTTTCTAAAGGAATTAATCCTACGCGATATCTGGTCGAGTCGGTACTCGAGTCCAAGTACGGATTTTTCCAGGGCGTTACATATATGTCACAATGGGCTGCTTTACATGGGCCTCATATACATCGCATGGGCCACATCGCATGGGCCTCATATAATAACAATGGGCCACATTACATGGGCCTTACGCATTGCAATGAGCTACATCTCATGGGCCTAATACACATCACAATGGGCTTCACTCATGGGCCACATATATATCACAATGGGCCTCATTGAATGGGCCACAAATACATCACATTGGGCCTGCTGGGCAGCCCATAATCTAGGAAAAATGGATGACAACTTGGATATATAACGCGTTCATCAAGGTGGGCTGCTGCCCTAGACGGTGTGAGAAAGCACATGTATCATAGAGGTCCCATAGATGGACAACAGGGATAAAACAGATACATCTTGGTACGTCCCATGGACGGAGCAGATATACAACACATCATCAAGGTGGGCCCCACCCGTCCAGCGAATGAACGGTGTGGATAAGACCCTTACATCATGGTTGGCCCCTCACATCACATATATTAAGGAGGGTCCAACCCAGCAGAACATCTAGATGGATGGCTGGATAGAACAGATACATCATAGTGGCCTCACACCACTCGTCTAGATGGACGATGTGGATATAGAGTACATACATCAAGGTGGGTCCCAATGTCCAGTAAACTGGATGGTGTGGACGTAACCCACAGAACTTGGGACGTCAATACAATAACTATATAGTTGGTGTGAGACTCACTATCCAATCTGTTCAATAGGTGGGTCCCACGTGGGGCCCCACCACATGCATATATATATATATATATATATATATATATATATATATCATATGTATATATAATATAATATAATATTATTTATTTATTTTGAAGGAGCCAGCGTTTAGACCCTAGACGCTAGATAGATGGTGTAGGATATAACACATATTTCAAGTAAGTCCCACTCCCACACGTGCCACAAGTGTGGGATGGGCCCACGTCCAAACATATGGATGGTGTGATATAAGCACATACATCATGGTAGTGGGGTCCATTTCCTAAACGGACGGATGGTTTGGATACATCCTCATGATCAGGCCCATAGAACTTGCTTATGCCAATTCAGTAGTTGCTGCTACGTGGGACCCACCGTCCAGGGTCTGGACTGAAATAACGATGAAGACCGCTTGAGTTGAAGTAGGAATATGCCAATATGTCCTAGAGGGGGTGAATAGGACTTTTTAAAGTTTTATAATATATTTAAAAATCCTATTACACTAATCCTATCAGATAGACAATTATCAGGATTACTCAAATGTAACTCTACTGGCTTCCAAGCTTAGTAGAGGGTCCAATCACAAACTATTCAAAAGATAACAATATAGAACTTAGTTCATGTTGGATATGACTGTATATGTGTGTGAGGTGTGATCTCAGAAATTCATATATTGAAATAATAAAGTAAATCACACAAACAAAGCAATCGCAAACACAGTCATTTTTATAGTGGTTCGACTACTTTTCTACTCCACTCCCGGCTGCCGCACTCAACCTTTGAGTGTACCGAATTTCACTAAGGAGGTTTCCCAGGGTTCACCTCAAACCTAAGGTTTTAAATTAGGTTCACCTTTAACCTTTACATAGAGGTTTCTACTCGGTTCACCTCTAACCTTAGAGTTTTATTGGTTTACTCCTAACCAGATGTTTATGCTCTCCATAGAGCAAGGGTCCACACAACGCACCCGGATGTTTATGCTCTCCACAGAGCAAGGGTCCACACAACGCACCCCCTACGTAAACTCCCGCCAGAGGCCTCCTATGAGGACTTCAAAGGGTGAGTAACACTTAAGACCAAATCCTAGAACGGAATGATCACAAGTGTCCTCTGGACTCTAGATACTTATAAATAAGTTAATGAGTCTCATTCAGCACAATGATGAAGATCTCCTCCTTGTTGTTGAAGAGTCTTCGGCTCCCTTGATCCGTAACACAAAAGATATACCAGTGCTTGGCTTTGGGTTGGGTTAAGGTTAGGATGAGAATCCACTCTCTTAGAATTTTCCTATAAGGAAGATAGAGTGATTCTCATCATCTATTCATTCAAGGCATCCCAGCTTAATGATATGCTATTAAGATAGTTGCTGGAGGATCCTTGAATGCAGAAGTTCACTTGTAACGCCCTGAAAATCGAGGGTCGAGCATAACTCAACTCCTGAGTTCCAAAACATCACTTATGCAACATATTTAATGATGGATGTATGTTGTTTGTATTAGTGTAAAAAATATGAGGTAGATTAAGCCAAATTAGCAAACATAATTTAGGGACAAGTAGAATATGCAAGTGGAAGTCTGAAATAGATATATAAACCAACATAAGTCCTCAAAGTATGTATGCTCTGCCAAGTCATAATTACAAGTCATGTCTCAAAATACATATATCAAAATGTGATAAATCTCTATAACATAGCCCTAAATTTCTGTCAATCAGGACATGGCTCACATGAACCCGCCTGAGAACTGCATGAACGAGAATGCCTCCTCATCCTCATCGAACTCCGGCTCCACCTCAAGCGGCGCAAGATCATCTGCAACTAAATCAGAGTCTGGTTGGTGTTTAAGCACCATCTTAGAACGTAGGAGTGAGTGATCAACTCAGTAGAACTATAAAACAAAGGTTAACATGTTTTCAATTCAATCAAGCAGTAATGATAAAGTAGTACAATCAAATATGTCCTAAATACTCTTGTTAATGAAAGAATGGTATGAGGAAATGATGCATGCCCTCACCACAAACTCCCTCTTGCGAGATCATCTAACGATCGCGGCATGAATCACTACCACCGTGCTCTACACCAACGTCAACGACACAAGCAGTGCGATGTTATGTGCATGATTATCAAGTTCTTATTAGTCCTTTTCATACAACATGATTGGGAAGCTAAGGTACCTCCCTTATATCAATTTCCAAGTAATGATCCATTCTAGAGTCGTCAGTCCAAGACAATCTCTTACGATGTTGTAGTTCTAGATCATTGTAAAGGGCTCGTCACCAATCAATACAGGTCTAGTTATATCCTAGATACTACAATAAGGCTCGTCGCCTAAATGCAGTCTCAGGATATATTCGAGGTCATACAGAGGGCTCGTCACCAATCAATGTTGGCCGACAGCATGAATATAGTGTCCCATACTACCATAATCAGTTCACAAGTCTAGGTTTCTCACAGGTCACTATGGGGAGGCTTGTCGCCCCAGCGTAGGTCGACATCTCGACCACGGTGTCCCATACCACTATGTCCAGCTCATGAATCTTAGCGGATCGTGGTACCAAGGTTAATGGAATTTTCACTAGTGAGTTCGGTACCTTAGATTCAAACAGTAGCATCCAAACATGATGAACATACATCGGTCAATCAGGTTATTTGACGAGCTCAGCTAAGACAAGCGCATGTTAAGTTGATCGACATGGAATGCATCCTGCGTGGTGAAAATAACCTTAACCACCAGTTCGAGAACAATTACCGATTACTTGGACTATAATATAGTCTCATTCACGTACAAGCTCAATAATAGACATTTGATTTATATTCTACATTCAAATGAACATGTTATGAAATATAACTGAAACATAAATACAGTACATGGAGGAAATCATACACATAGTTAACATGAATAAAATAGGCTAAACAATTCATGGAGGAAATCATACACACAAGCAGGGTAATTGAGATTCATATCTCAACAACCTTATAAATCACGCTTTATGTAACGCCCTGAAAATCAGGGGTTAAGCATAAACTCCACTCCCGAGTTCCAGAACATCACTTATGCAACATTTTCAATGATGGATGAACGTCGGCCATAATAGTGCATAAAACATGAGGTGGATTAAGCCAAAAAAACATATCATACTCCAGAGACAGTTAAATTAGCAAGCGGAAGAATATGATAGATATATAAAATATATGAACTGTTGTAAGTCTCCAGAGTGTGAACATGTTACCAGGTTAAACATATACATGTATACTCCAAAAATGATCAAAAGAATATACATGAGTGTATAAATAAAAGGTAAAATACTAAGTATATTGACATCTAATCGGTAACCCTGTAACCCCATCAATCAGAACCTGCATATATGAGGGATCCTCCTCATTATCATCAAGTCTGGCTCTGCTTCACAAGCATCACCACCATCTGAAACTAAAATAGGGACTGGTTAGTGTGCGCAACACCGTCCCATAACGTAGGAGTGAGTAGCTAACTCAGTGGAATCATAGAGCAAAGGTTAATATGTTATCAAATCAATCAAGTGATAATGGTAAAGTAAGCAATCAAACATTCCTAAACACTATGATTAATGTAAGAATGAAATGACATGATGGATGCCCTCACCGACATACTCCCTCATGTGACACCATCTTATGTCCGCGACATGCTTTCTTCCTTTAGTGCTCCACATCTTCCAGGCACATGCAGTGCGATATGAATATGATTACCGAGTTGTTATTAGTCCTTTTCATACAACAGGATTAGGAAACTATGGTACTTCCCTTATATCATTTCCAACAAGGATCCTGTCTAGGGTCGTCACTCCTAGTAGTCTCATATGATGATATATTTTTAGGTCGCTGCAAGGGCTGACAGGGCTGTTGCACGCACTCGTTGCTCCACTCCCCCATCACCTTATCAATACAGGCCTAGTTGTACTCTTATTACTACGGAAGGGTCATCGCCTCACGTAGACTCAGAGTACGCTCGAGGTCACTACAAAGGGCTGCCGGGGCTGTTGCTCGCACTCGTTGTACCGCTCCCCCATCACCTTATCAGTGTGTTCTGATAGCAAGAATATAGTGTCCCATACCACCATAATCTGCTCACGAGTCTGGGTTGCTCACTGGTCACTACGGGGAGGTTTGTGACCCCAACGTAGGCCGACAGCTCGACCACGGTGTCCCATACCACCATGTCTGGCTCATGAGTCTTAGTGGATCAAGGTACCATAGTTATCAAGGTTATCACTAGTAAGTTCAATACCCTAGGTTCAAGCAGTTATGACAAATACAAGGTGAACATACAACGGTCAATTGGGTTCCTTGATGAGTTCGACTAGCGCGAGCGCACGTTGAATCAACCGACATGAAGTGTACAAGCACTTCATGTGGCCTAACCACTGCCGACGACTCTAGTACGACTCGGGTTCGTCATACACATCCTTTGTGGTGAATAGAATCTAACCACGAATTCTAAACTGTTACCGACTGCCTGGACTAGAGTATAGCCCCAAGCACTTTTAATCTAAATCAATAATCATATGAGAGATACAGAAATAAAATACAAGAAATTCCTGCATGTTATTAGCATGTTATAACATAGATTATAAGCAGTTAACCATACACGAGTACTTCATACATAAGGTAATCAATTGAAATACATCAAGCATGGAGGAAATCATGTACATCATCAAATTAGTTGAGAATCCAGTCTCAACACTAATCTACAACACCATTTACTCAATACTTACTAATACATATATTTACATAAACACTTATACTACACAACTCCAACGTACTTGACGTATGTTGATTTCAGCATATAATATGACAGATCCTTATATTAAGGAGATGTCTAATACACAACAACCATGTTCTTACATTCAAAACATATGGCAGGCATAAATCATATTGATTTAGGCATTTCAAGAAACACTTAGTCTACACACATTAGTCTACATAGCATATGTCGGCCAATATGTGCATTAGGGCGAATCTCTTCGCCAAACAGATCATACACGTATAACTAGTATAGGTACATGGTAAATACTCATGGCAATCATCTCAGCAAAATACTACATATACAGTATTTCCTATAAATATCCTAAATCTCATTTCTTCGTACGTATTCGAAATGAAAAACGGACAGCATGTTCTACATGTCAAACAACATCCTTATTAGCAATCTGCCATTAAACGACATTGAAAGCTTTGAAAACAGGTAATCTAAGTGTCTAAAATCTACACCTTACGCCGTAGAAGCGTAATGAAGTCGATGGAATCTCTAAGTCTTCGTATATATGAAATATTAACCTGTAATACAAGATAGGTTAGCTATCTAGCTACTAGCATCAATGGAAACCCTAAAACAAGTTAGGGCTAGGCTTTTCTTACCTAAGAATGATGCCAGAATCACCAGGATAGCGTTGCAGGTGGATGGCTTTGGCACGTGGATCAGCAGGGAAGAATAGTAGGAGGGTTCGCCCACTTCTCTCACACTTTCTCTCTCTTTTCTCCCTTCTCTCTCCTAGGGTTTTTCCCAAATTCGCATGGGTTAGAAAGCTAAGGGTTTAAGGCCCTTTTATAAGCCTAAACATGACCAAAACAGACTTTAAGTCAAGGTATACTTGGGTTATAGCCAAATCGGGTCTTTCCCGATCCAAAAGAACGTTTCTGGAGGTCCCCTGACTGAATGCGGTCGGACTTAAGCTTGTGGATGCTGGATCCTGATCACATTACGTTTTTGGTTTAATAGGGTTTCCAGATCACACGTGGTGGACCAGTTTTAGTTCAGCGGTCATTGAGACTCGATCGAGGATTCCAAGTACACTGACCTGAGTGAAAAATGTTTCCTAATCTGAGGGTGTATTTGGGTTAGATTCCAACGGTCTGAATGCTTATACTTAACCCGCAAGCGACACGTGCCAGATTTATTTAAATCACATTTAATTTATAAAGAATTTCACTCTTTCTCACACTCATTGCTCCAGGCTCAATGAAATAGCTTCAGAACATCAGTTGGGCTTGATTTCTGGGGTGGTAGTCAAGTCCAACTACGCGGTCATAATGGTCTAAGATTATAGATATCGGACTTTCGACGTGTGGTCTAGATCCAAAATAAAGTTTCAAAGGGTTCTTGAGAACAAACAGGTTTAGAGTTTGATCCTGAATTTTAGGGTAAGATAGCGGTAACAATTCTAGAGGTTTTGGGTCTTACAAATCGTATTTAAAGTGGTTGGTGCTAATTTCGCAGGAAATCTAGTGTAGCGCTGACTAATTCACGTTAAATTCTAAAGAATTAGGTTTTAAATGATTTCTTTGGCTTTGGAATTAAATTTTGAGAAGCTACCAAGGTGCTATGGTTGACCCATTGCCTAAGGACGTCTAATTCCAGGTTGGAAAAAATCTGGGGTGTTACACTTTACTGAATATTAACTCATTCAAACATTTTTACAAACACTTAGACTACACTATTTAACATACATCACGTATGTCAACCATATTGCATATTAGGGCAAATCCTTTCGCCAAAGAGTTGTCGCATACATAACAATCATGTACTAACGACAATTAATCATGACAATCACAACATCAGATTTCATATGCATATAAGAATTTCAACATATACATGAAATATTCTATTTACAACATAGGTCATATATATACGTAAAATAAAATAAATAGCGCATTTGGCATGTGTAATAGCATCCACATCAAGAATAAATCATTATCTAACATTGAAAGTCTTGAAAACCATAACCTAAACGTATATAATCCGCACCTTAAACCAAAAAATGCGTAACGGATATGATTTAGAAGATAAGTCTTCGTTAACAGCGGATACCAACCTAAGGCATGAATTATGTTAGCTACAACAACACTTAGACTATTCCAAGTTCCAAAATAGGTTAGGGTTTGATTGACTTACCTAAAAATGGAATTAGAATCGCCGGAATAACAATTCAGTTACGATGGATTGGTGCATAGAGGAAACTTGGAAGAATCCCAAGATAAAAGATCAACTACTCTCTCACTTTCTCTCTCTCTCTACTCTCTCTTATATTAGCTAGGGTTAGAAATTCGTATGGGATATGTGAGAGAGGGTTTAAGGCCCTTATATAGGCCTAGAATTGACGAAAATAGCCCTAGGGCCAAGGTATACTTAGGTTATAACCAAATCAGCCTTATTTTGATCCAACAGAACGTTTCTGGAGGTCCTTTTACTAAATGCGGTCGGACTTAAGCTCACTAATATTAGATCTTAGGCAAGTTAAGTTTTCAGTCCGATCGGGTTTCCAGATCGACCGTGGCGAACTAGTTTCAGTTCAACGGTCACCGAAACTTAATCAGGGCCACAAGTACTTTGACAAGTATGGGCCATCTTCCCTGATCCGAGGGTGAATTTGGATAAAAAACCAATGGTCAAAATGCTTATAAAAGGTGCGCAAGACTTAGATTACTTAAATCCATATTTAATTTTATAAAAATCTTCACTTTCTCATACTTTTCACTCCGGACTCAAACAAATCGTCTCAGGACATCGTTTGGTCTCGATTTTCGAGGTGATAGTCAAGTCCAACTAGGCGGTCATAATTATCTAAGTTCATCGCTATCGGACTTTCGACGTGCGATCCAGGTCCGATACGAAGTTTTCGAATGCTCTCAAGAGCAACTGGGTTTAGAGTTGGATCCTAGATTTCAGGGTAATGTAGCGTTAAAAATTCTATAGGTTTTGGGTCTTGCAAATCGAATTTAAAGTGGTTGGTGCTAAATTCACAAGTAATCTAGTTTAGTGCTAGTTGATTCGCGTTAAATTTCTAAAGGATTAGGTTCTAAAGGATTTCTACTAGAGGTGGTACTCGTGTCTTTGTACGGATTTTTCCAGGACGTTACAGTCTACCCTCCTTAAAGAGAAATTTCATCCTCAAAATTTGTACCTTCTCATATTCCTCGAGGATCTAAGGGTAGTTCTTTCTAACCTCAGCTCCAGTCTCCTAGGTAGCCTCTTCTTCGCAATGATGCGTCCACAGTACCTTCACAAGTGGGATAACCTTACTACGCAATACCTGCTCCTTCCTATCCAGAATACGCGTCGGTCGCAGTTCATACATGGCATCCTCGCTCAACTGCACCTGTTCCCAACTGATAATATGCGAAGGATCAGGAACGTACTTCTTCAACATGGACACATGGAACATGTTATGCACGCCTACGAGTTTTGTGGGCAAACCAAGGCGATATGCTACTTCCCCCACTCTATCAAGTATCTGAAATGGGCCAATGAATCTTGGCGTGAGCTTCCCTTTCTTACCAAAGCGAAGAACTCCCTTTATCGGGGAAACCTTAAGGAATACATGGTCCCCAACATCAAACTCAAGCGGTCGTCGTCTCGTATTGGAGTAGCTCTTCTGCCTGCTCTGTGCTGATAGTAGTCCTCGCCTAATAATGTCGATTTTCTTTGAGGTTTCCTGAACCAACTCTAGGCCAATCAGAGTCTTCTCGCCCACTTCTATCTAGCAATGCGGTGCTCTACACGGGCGACCATACAGTGCCTCTAAGGAGCCATTCCATTACTCGCCTGGAAGCTGTTATTATACGTGAACTCTGCATAAGGAAGACAGTCATCCCAACTGTCCTTGAGATACAACACACAAGCTCGCAAGATATCTTCTAGCACCTGATTTACATGCTCCGTCTGCCCATCTGTCTGCGGATGGAACGGGGTACTGAACTTCAACTTCACACCCATCGCTTCCTGGATACGAGTCTAGAAGATAGATGTGAATTGCGTGTCTCGATCTGACACAATCTCCAAGGGAACTCCATGTAGACGTACAATCTCCTTAATGTAAAATCTGGCCAACTCATTGGTAGAATTCGTGACTCTGATCGGTAGGAAATGAGCTAATTTTTTCAGCCTATCAACGATCACCCAAATAGAGTCATGTCTCTTTCTCATCTTCTGCTGTCCAGAAATAAAATCCATAGAAATGAAGTCCCACTTCCATTCAACTATGGTCATGGGTTGAAGCAATCTAGGAGGTCAGCGATGCTCTGCCTTAACCTGCTGACACGTCAGACAACGGGACACAAACTCTGCAATGTGGACCTTTATATTATCCCACCAGTACGACCTTTTCATGTTTTGATACATCTTCGTGCTACCAGGATGAATTGTAAGCCTCGAACGATGGGCTGAATCAAGAATTTCTTGTCTCAAGTCAGGAACGTCTGGGACGCATAGGCGGCCTCGATAACATAAGCCCCCATCCGTACCAACAGTTCACTCTGAGTCCTCATCTGTACCAACCAGCTCTTTCATCTTCACCAAAAGCTCATCGTCTGCCTGAGCCTTAATAATCCTGCCCTCTATGAGGGGTTGTACACAAACATGTGTGACGACTTCATACAGTTCCTCTACCGTGAGTTTTTGCTCAAAGTCTCGCACAAATTCCACCATGTCCCATTTTGCAATCATAAGTGGAGCCGCAAACTCTATAGTCTTCTTGTAGTTCAAGGCGTCTGCCACAAGGTTTGCCTTGCTTGGATGGTAGGAGATCTCGAATTTAAAGTCCTTCAAGGTTTTCATCCATCGGCGCTGTCTCATATTTTAGTCTCGCTGTGAGAATATATATCTAAGGCTCTTGTGGTCACAAAAGAGCTCGAACTCTTCTCCGTAGAGGTAATGTCTCCAGAGCTTTAATACGAAAATGATGGCTGCCAACTCTAGGTCGTGTGTAGGGTAATTTTCCTCGTGTTTCCTCAACTATCTCGAGGCATAAGCAATCACCCTGTCCTTCTGCATAAGGATACAACCCAGACCAACACGAGAGGCATCAGTATATATAGTATACTTAATCCCTTGCTCTAGCAATACTAGCATAGGGGCAGACGTCAATTTATCCTTCAACTCCTGAAAAGCTGCTTCGGCCTTCCATTCTAGGCAAACTTCAAATCTTTCCGTGTCAACTGAGACAACAGTCTGGAAATCTTAGAAAAGTCTCAAATGAATCGTCGATAGTAACCTGCCAGTCCAAGAAAACTCCTCACCTTAGTAACTGAACCAGACTGCTTCCAATCCTGAACTATAACTACCTTAGTGAGGTCTACAACAATACCTTCCTTGGACACCACATGTCCCAGGAACTTGACTTCTTCCTTCCAAAAATCACATTTCTTATACTGCGCAAAAAGCTGATTCTCCCTGAGAGTATTCAATATCGCTCTCAGGTGCTCCTCGTGCTCTTCCCAACTCGTGGAGTATATTAAAATGTCATCAATAAAGACGATGACAAATTGAAACAGAAACGCCCGAAACACTCTGTTCATCAGATCCATGAACACGACCGGAGCATTCGTGAGTCCAAACGACATCACAAGGAACTCATAATGACCAAAACTAGTCCTGAAGGCAGTCTTTTAGACGTGCTTATCCCTGACGTGTAACTGATGATACCAGACTGCAAATTTATCTTCGAGAAATAATGTGCCCCCTTCAACTGATCAAATAGATCATCAATCCTAGGTAAGGGATACTTGTTCTTCACTATCACCTGATTTAGCCTGCAATAATCAATGCATAATCACAGGGAATTATCTTTCTTCTTCACAAACAATACAGGCGCTCCCCAAAGTGACACACTCGGTCGAATAAAACCTGCCTCTAATAATACATCAATCTGTCTCCTCAATTCCTCCATCTCACATGGAGGCATATGATACGTCGGCAAGGAAATAGGTGTCGCACCGGGCACAAGATCGATAGTAAAGTCAATCTCGTGCCGAGGAGGAAGTCCCGGGATCTTTTCAAACATAACGGAAAAATATCAAACCACTGGTATAACTCCCAACGTTGGATCATCTGAACTCTCTAACAAAGAAGCGTAGCTACTAACACGACAAGTCCAACTGACCTAAACT
Organism: Magnolia kwangsiensis; assembly: GCA_037074715.1. Taxonomy (NCBI): domain Eukaryota; kingdom Viridiplantae; phylum Streptophyta; class Magnoliopsida; order Magnoliales; family Magnoliaceae; genus Magnolia; species Magnolia kwangsiensis. The sequence continues at coordinate 34,780,529 of CM073587.1, read as the reverse complement.
AGAAAAGTAAAGACCGTGCCCTCAGGTCCGTAGTCTGTCACGACTCTGGCCTCACAATCAATCTTTGCCCTCATCTTCGTGAGCCAATCCATCCCAAAAATGACATCGTAGTGACACAGTGGGGTGACAATCAGGTCGACGACCACTGTCCTGCTACCCAAATCTACTGAGTAAGACTCACAGGTCCGTGTAATGTCAGAAAAAGTACCCGTAGCTGTCGTGAGTTTCACTCCCTTCGTAGGAGCCGTAACCAAACCTAGTCGCTTGACTGCAGTGCAAGAGATGATCAAAATAGTGGACCCAGTGTCCACCAATAAGAAGACATGCGTACCTTGGATATGAGCGGGAACCTCAAAAGATGTCGGTGCTGAATCTGCCTCGGGCGCCTCAGCTGCAAGCGCATGAACCCAAGCTTACTGTGGGCGATGCGGTGGAGGTATCATGGGCTATTGTAGCGGCCTGAAACAAGGTACAAAAGGCCGAAAAGAAGGATGAGCTGGTGCTGAAATAGCCTGAGGCATCGAACAGTTGATTCTCTGAGGCAATGAGAAACCACTATCTCCCATCCTGGAGAAACAAGTCACCTCAGTGTGGCCTGGCTTCTTGCAGTAGTTACACCATACATCAGGTCACCTCACATGGGCAGGAGATGCCAAGAACCTCAGTGGTGAATCTACACGAGGCCTCTTGCAAAGGAAAGGGCTAATGGTAAAATCAGGTCACGACATGGGAGCCATAGGTGCACGCATACGGGACAACCTATCCCCGTCCTGCTCAGCTCGTAGGGATATGCTCACTAACTCAGCATAAGAAGAGATGCTCGCACAACACATCTTCGATCAAATCTCGGGCCGCAGACCCTTAGAAAAATGCCGCATCCACAATGGCTGATCACCCAAAATCAAAGGAGCATACCTGCCCAGCTCCGTGAAATGGTTCTCATACTCTGTCACTGACATCCCTCCCTGACGGAGGCGATGGAACTCACTCTCCTTCTTGTGTTGGTAAGTGACCAAAAAATACTTCTCGTGGAAGCTGACCTCAAACGCCTCCCACGTCCACTTAAAACCCTCCGCAACTGTGCGGAGAATGCTATCCCATCATAAGCTAGCCTCCTTCTTAAACATGAAGGTGACAAGCTCGACCTGCTCTACCTCGAAACAGTGTAGCGGTCTCAGCATCTTCGAGATGTGGTCAATCCAATACTCAGCCTCCTCGGGTCTGTGAGTACCTACAAAAGTAGGAGGCCGCAAGCACTGGAATCACTCAAATGTGTCGTTGGCACTAGCATTCCCAGTTGGGTATATAGGCGAGGCAGGTGGAGCCGCCCCCATCGACTGAGCAAAGATACTAGCAATGGAGGTCAAGAACTGCTGTTGTTTCTGTATCTGCTACTACTGCATTAACAACATCATCTGCTCTAGCCTATCAGGAGGCGGAGCGTACTGTGATGCATAAGGCATCGATGCAGACGCACTGTTCTGCTCAAGAACCGAAGGTGTGACAGGAGGCACCACAGAAGGTGTCACAGGAGTCGGCCCACCAGCAGGGCCAGAAGCTGGCTGAGAATTCGGCATAGGATCAGAGCAAGATGGGCTCGAATGGGGGTCCATATGGCTATCGCTTAGGGGAAAGGCTCCGTCAAGCGACTCACCCAGAGAGAGACGGGCCGAAGTCCTCGAACCCTTAGGTGGCATACCCTACATACAACAGAGGGTGCAACCAGTGAGATTAAGCATTCACACAGTCTAACAACACATGCATTCACTTCACAAGCCAAGAAAATAACATGCATTCCATTTAACAAAATTGTCACAATACATGAAGTGCAACATTACATGAATCGCGACAGAAAAAGCATGTGAGCAAACAACTAAGCTTCAACCACTAAGCTTCAAACACTAAACAACTACCAAACAACACACAAGAACAAGTAACAAACAGACAAACAATGACTACACATAGAACTATTCATCAGAATTTGGCGATGGAGGAGGGGCACCCTTGTCCTGCAAACAATACAGGATCGACTTCAAAGTGCGGGTTACTTTCTTGAACTTGTGCTTCACGAAATCCCGTAGATCCATAATATCCTATCGTAGGGTGGCCTGGCCCTCCTCAAGCCTAACCAAATGGGCTTCTCTATTAGCCCTATCGGGATCATGCTCCCGAGTCGCAGGAGGAGGACTCTCATCAGTATCCTGAGCCTCCTCTTCTTCTTCATCCTGCTCTTCTTCTTCTTCTATTTCTTCTCTACCTTCTTTATTACTCTCCTCCTCTTCACTTTCTGACTCCTCCTCACTCTCCTCCAGTAGGGCTTATTACTCTACCTTCTTTATTACTCTCCTCCTCTTCACTTTCTACAGAGGTCCGATCTCCATCTGATAGAGAGTAATCTCGATAATGTAATGGATTGGCACCAGCAATTCCACCCCAGGTTTGTAGCCAAACTCAAGTGCAATCCTGCATATGAGTCGGCCAAATGGGAGAGATTCAGTCCTTTTATTAGAACGTGCAATAAGGACTATCTGTCTTAAAACATATGTAGGCACACAGAGCTTCTCTCCCTACCCCACCTGAAACAAGAAATCCACCATTAGGCGCGTGCACTCACTGCGGTTACTCCACCTGGGATAGACGTTGAACGTATAGATGTGGTGAAGCAAACGGAAGTCGTCTGTCATATTTGTTTTTAAGAGGCTTTTGTTAGGCTGCCATTCAACCAAACGACCACAAAGGAACCATGTGCGGTGATCCCTTTCACGTGCACTATTTAGATTCTTCTCACTTGTATGAACCTCGCCAAGTGGCACCTTTGAAATTCGAGATATCAAAGCAACGTCGACTATGGCCACCCGATCTCTTCCAACTGAAATTCTAAACTACAAGGGTTCCAGTGTCGGCTCTCGGATGTGGGCGTAGAAAGCTCAAACAGTGCCCACATTTGCATGGTGCTCACCCTCAAATAGCGGACCCTAATTGGCTTCTATTAGGTGCTCGAACAATAAGAATTCTCTAAACAGCCTTGCATCTACATGAGCTTCAAAGAGGACCCTACGGCCTTCAAAAACACCGTGAGACAACACCGCCAACATGGACCTTCCTAAGGGAGCATGGGGATCTAGATCCCACTTCATCTGCAATTCATGAGAGGTGCTTAAACTAGCGATGACACCCTCGGCCTTCTTGAATGGGTTGGGCGACTAGGCCTGGTTTCATCTACATGAGCTCTCTTCTTCCCCATGAAAGAGAGGATGGTGGAAATGGAAAATATGGCCGTAAAAAGTTCGAATAGGGCCATGGAAAATGAAAGAAATGAAGGAAATGGGATGGGTATTGGGGTTTCCATGAATTTGGGACTCAAAGTAGGGATTTGAGTGCTCAAATGAGAAGAAAAGAAGGGAAAATCAGAAATGGAGGTAGGTTTTGAGATGGGTAGAGAGGGGATGCATGAAAATGGAAGAAGGAGTTTGGAGAGGGGTTTTTTGGAGATTAGAGAAGTATTTTTAAAAAAGGGAAGCTTGGGAGGGTGATTTGTGAAGGAAGGATGAGTTAGAAGAGGTTTTAAATGAGCAACCATGGAGGAGTGGGCCACACAGGACCCTAAAAGCGTCGGCCCAACTAGCCTAACCCGCCCGGGCCCACTGGACGGTGAGGGCTCGCCAAACCAGATAGGGCCTCGCCGATCTCTAGACATCCCAGCAAGGGCTCATCCCTCCGGCAAGGTCCTCCCTCCCCCCCCCCCCCCCCCCTCCCTTGGGTCTAAAATGATGTGTGTCCCACCCTGGGTCCCCCTAAAAGTGCCCCGATTGGGCCCCTACTCCGATTCGACTCATTTCGGGTCGTTTCAAAACAAATCTGATACATATCCACATTTATCAATTTCTAACATCTGAGATGGAATGAAATATGATCTAAACCCATCGATTAATGGTCTAGAAGTGATTTGGGGTCATCGTGTGTGATCAGGAGTGTGCATGGACTCGATCTCGGCGATCGTTTTCAGTAAACCTTCGCTGATTGACACAACTGGGAGTCCTAAACCTGTTTCTAGATTTTTCTCGCACCCTCATACGATAAAGTGACATCAACGTGTAATGTGTGATCATAACCTAGGCCCAGTTTAATCCAGATCATGCTCTGATACCAACTTGTAACGCCCTAAAAATTGGAGGTCGAGCATAACTCAACTCCCGAGTTCCAAAACATCACCTATGCAACATATTTAATGATGGATGTATGTTATCTATATTAGTGCATAAAACATGAGGTAGATAAAGCCAAATCAGCAAACATCATTCAGGGACAAGTAGAATAAGCAAGTGGAAGTCTGAAATAGATACATAAAACAACATAAGTCCCCAAAATATGTATGCTTTGTCGCAAGAGGTAGTGCATAAAACATGATTATCAAGTTCTTATTAGGGTCGTCAGTCCTAGACAAGCTCATATGATGTTATAATTCTAGATCGTTATAAAGGGCTCGTCACCAATAAATACAGGTCTAGTTATATCCTAGATATTATAATAAGGCTCGTCGTCTAAATGCAGTCTCAAGATATACTTGAGGTCACTACAAAGGGCTCGTCACCAATCAATGTTAGTCGACAGCACGAATATAGTGTCCCATACCACCATAATCGGCTCACGAGTCTAGGTTGCTCACTGGTCACTATGGGGAGGCTCGTCGCCCCAGCGTAGGCCAACAGCTCTACCACGGTGTCCCATACCACCATGTCCGGTTCATAAGTCTTAGCGGATCGCGGTACCAAGGTTAACAAAATTTCACTAGTGAGTTCGGTACCTTAGATTCAAACAGTAGCGTCTAAACATGATTGTAATGCCCGTGAAAAATCCATACTTGGACTCGAGTACCAACTCGACCCGAAATCGCGTAGGATTGATTCCTATGGAAATTTAGCGTAAGTTAGCTAGCGCAACACTAGAGTAGCTGGGAAATAGTCCCTGATCGCTTTAAATACGTTCTACAAGACCCAAATCGAGTAGAACCAATGACTCTATAATACTCTATAACCTCGAATCAAACTCTAAGCAGGTTTGTTCTCTGGACCACTTTGAAATTTTGTATTGGATCTAGACCGCGCGTCGAAAGTCCGATACCTCCTATCTTAGACCGTTAGAACCACCTTGCTGGACTTGACAATCATTTCAAAAATCAAGTCCAACCGATAATCACAGGCTATTTCATTGAGCCCGGACTGAAGAGAGTGCGAATAGGGACAGATTTGGAATTTGAAATTCAAATCTAGCACATGACTTGACGTGTCAGTATTAAGCGTTCTGACCATCAGAATTCAGTCAGATTACACCCTCGGATCAGGAAAATTTTTTATTTCATATCATGGGACTTGCAGCCCTGATCTACGTGCGGTGACCGCTGAACTGAAACTGGTCCGCCACGTGCGATCTACGAACCCTGCCGGACTGAAAACTTGATGCGTGCTAGATCCGGTACGCATGAGCTTAAGTCCGATCGCATTCAGCCAGGGGACCACCAGAAAGCATCTTTTGGACCGAAACAGCCCCGATTTGGTTATGCACTAAGTGAACTTTGTTCCTGAGCCTATTTTGGGCATTTTTAAGCTTATAAAAGGGGTTGAAACCCTCACTCCTCTCTCCCATCCGAATTTGAGAGAAACCCTAGATTGGGAGAGAGAAAGGGTGAGAGTTTGTGAGAGAGATTGGAGGAGAATTTTCCTGCCTTCGTGCTGCTTGTTGCACGTGCTGTAGCAACACGATTCCATCACTAAGCCGGCGATTCCTCCACATTTTTAGGTAAGAAATAACCCTAGAAAGTTGCTGATTTGATGCTTCGTGGTTAGCTGGTCTTGGCCACGAACGACGCGTCGATGAACGCGAGTCGTGTTTGGAGTTGGCGGCAGTGGTTAGGCCATGCAAAGTGTTTTACGCACTTCATGTCGTTCGACTTGAGATGCGATCGTGCTAGTCGAGCCTGTCAAGTACCCCGACTGGCCGATGTATGTTCACCCTACATGAGTCATAACTGCTTGAACCTAGGGTACTGAACTTACCATTGTAAACCCTGTTAACCATGGTACCTTGATCCACGAAGACTCATGAGCCGGGCATGGTGGTATGGGACACCGTGGTCGAGCTGTCGGCCTACGCTGGGGCCACAAACCTCCCCGTAGTGACCAGTGAGCACCTAGTCTCGTGAGCAGATTATGGTGGTATGGGACACTATATTCTTGCTGTCAGCATACACTGATCAGGAGACGAGTCCTTTTGTAACACCCTGAAAATCGGGGGTCGTGTATAATCTCAACTCTCGAGTTCCAGACCGTCACTTATGCAACAAAAATGATTATGATTCAATGTTGTCTGATTTAAAGCATTCACATGAGTAAAAGTATACCAAAACTGCAATTCATACTTCAGATCCAGTGATAAAAGCAAGCGGAAGACTAAACAATATATATATCACTGTATGGAAAAATAAAGTAAATCTCATCTGTCTCTAAAGTATGAATACATCTCTGAGTCTCATATACATATACATGAACAAAAGTAAATGTGAAAAATAGTCCCACTGAAGTCCCATCGATCCAGGTCGCCTACGCGAAGCTATCGTGATACTGCATGTACGAGAACTCGTCCTGGTCCTCGTCAAAGTCTGGCTCCACCTCCTGGATCTCAGCCTCACCTGCATCTACAACAGGGTCTGGTGGGTGTTGCAAACACCATCTCGTAACGTGGGAGTGAGTGATCAACTCAGTGGACTCATAGAGCAAGGATTAGCATGTTCACAATTCAATCATGCGATAATAGTAAAGCAGTAAATCAGACAATCCTAATACTGTTGTTAATGCAAGATGATATGACGTGATGTATGCCCACACCGACGATCTCCCTCATACGGCAACATCTTACGACCGCGGCATGCAATCGACCCTCAAGTGCTCCACATCTTCCAGGCACATGCAATGGCATGGTGATATGATTTCCAAGTTGTTATTAGTCCATTCAAACAGCAGGATTGGAAAACTAAGGTACTTCCCTTGTATCAATCCCAACACAGATCCTGTCTAGGGTCATCACTCCTAGTAATCTCATACGATGTATATTTCGTAGGTCACTGCAAGGGCTGCCAGGGCTGTTGCTCGCACTCGTTGCACGGCTCCCCAATCACCTTATCAATACAGGCCTGCTGTACTCTACTGCAACGGAAGGGTCGTCGCCTCCCGTGGACTCAGAATACGCTCGCGGTCACTACAAAGGACTCGTCGCCTGATCAGTGTAGGCCGACAGCTAGAATATAGTGTCCCATACCACCATAATCTGCTCACGAGTCTAGGTGCTCACTGGTCACTACGGGAGGTTTGTGACCCCAGCGTAGGCCGACAGCTCGACCACGGTGTCCCATACCACCATGCCCGGCTCATGAGTCTTCGTGGATCAAGGTACCATGGTTAACAGGATTTACAATGGTAAGTTCAGTACCCTAGGTTCAAGCAGTTATGACTCATACAAGGTGAGTATACATCGGCCAGTCGGGTTACTTGACGGGCTCGACTAGCGCGATCGTATCTCAAGTCGAACGACATGGAGTGCGTAAAACACTTCGCGTGGCCTAACCACTGCCGCCAACTCCAAACACGAATCGCGTTCATCGACGCGTCGTTTGTGGCTATGACCAGTCAGCCACGAATTCGCTCGGTTACCGACTGCCTGGACTAAGTCTAGTCCCAAGCACTTATGGAATCACATCAGCAATATATGTAAAAGTATTGGAATTGAAATACAATCACGTGAGCATGTTAACACATGTTATAACATTCAACTTAACCAAATCTTCAAACACATATATTTCATGAATGTAATGAAATCATGCATATAGTCAACATGTAGGAAATCATTTAGGTCAGCATATTAATTGAGAAATCCATCTCAAACTAATTCATAACATCATTTAATTCAATACATACTAATACAAGCATTTATACAAACACATACACTACACACTTAAGTCTACATATAGTATGTCGACCCGAAGTGCGCAATTAGGCGAATCTCTTCGCCAAACTAATTATGCACCTATTCCTAACTTCCTAATGCGACAACAAACTATGTCAATCACATCAGCAAAATATGAATGTAAACAGTACTTCCTATAAATGACTAAAATGCCCTAAATCTCATATTCTTCATTAATTTACGAAATGAAAAACGGAGAGCATTTTGTACATGTCAAACGGCGATACCGTCAAGAATCTACTATTAAACGACATTGAAAGCGTTGGAAACCGTCAATCAAAGCGTCTAAAATCCACACCTTATGTCTTGTAAACACGTGAATTGAAACGGAGCGTATACTCTTCGTCTACGGCGAATAGGGAACCTAATACACGAGATCCATAAGCTACATCGCTATGGAAATAAAGAAAACTCAAATCAGCAACTATTTAGGGTATTTAATTACCTAGAATCGCGGTGAAATCGTCGGGAAAGCGGTAGAGGTGTGTTGCTTAAGCACGTGCAACACGTAGCACAAGTGGCAGGAAGAACTCTCCCACTCTCTCACAATCTCTCACCTTTTTCTCTCTCCCAAGCTAGGGTTTCTCTCAAATTCGGATGGGAGAGAGGAGTGAGGGTTTCAACCCCTTTTATAGCCTAAAACATGCCCAAAATAGGCTTGGGAACAATGTTTACTTGGTGCCTAACCAAATCGGGGCCGTTTCGGTCCAAAAGGGCATTTCTGAAGGTCCCCTGGCCAAATACGGTCGGACTTAAGCTCATGCATACTGGATCTAGCACACATCCAGTTTTCAGACCGGTAGGGTTCCCAGATCGCACGTGGCGGTCCAGTTTCAGTTTAAAGGTCATCGCACCAAGATCAGGCCTATAAGTCTCGTGATATGTAATAGATATTTTTCCTGATCCAAGGGTGTAATTTGGCTGTATTCTGATAGTCAGAACGCTTAATACTGATGCGTCAAATCGTGTGCCAGATTTGAATTTCAAATTCCAATTCTAACCCTATTCTCACTCTCTTTGGTCCGGGCTCAATGAAATAGCCTGTGATTATCGGTTTGACTTGATTTTCGGAATGAGTGTCAAGTCCAGCTAGGCGGTTCTAACGGTCTAAGATAGGAGGTATCGGACTTTCGACGTGCGGTCTAGATCCAATACAAAGATTCAAAGTGGTCCAGAGAACAAACCTGCTTAGAGTTTGGTCCAAGGTTTTAGAGCATTATAGCACCATTGGTTCCACTCGCTTTGGGCCTTGTAGAACGTATTTAAAGTGATCAGGGACCATTTCCCAGCTATTCTAACGTTGCACTAGCTAACCTAGTCATATTTTCTAAAGGAATGAATTTTACGCAATTTCGGGTCGAGTTGGTACTCGAGCCCAAGTACGGGTTTTTCACGGGCGTTACAATCTACCCCCCTTAAGAAATAATTTCGTCCTCAAAATTTTGTACCTTTTCGTACTCCTCGAGAAGCTGTGGGTAGTTCTTTCTAATCTCGGCTTCTGTCTCCCAGGTAGCCTCCTCCTCAGAGTGATGCGTCCATAATACCTTCACAAGGGGAATCACCTTGCTACGCAGTACCTGCTCCTTTCTGTCTAGGATACGTGTCGGTCGCAGGATATATGTAACATCCTCTCCTAACTGCACCTGCTCCCATCTAATGAAATGGGAAGGATCAGCAACGTACTTCTTCAGCATAGAAACATGAAATACGTTGTGAACGCTCGCAAGAGGCGTGGGTAAAGCTAATCGGTAAGCCACCGCTCCCACACGATCGAGGATCTGGAATGGGCCATTGAATCGTGGTGCCAGCTTCCCCTTCTTCCCGAACCGAAGGACTCCCTTCATAGGGGAAACTCGCAAAAACACATGATCCCCAACTGTGAACACTAGTGGCCTCCATCTTGTATCGGCGTAGCTCTTCTGTCTGCTCTGCGCTGTAAGAAGCCGACGTCGAATAGTACAATCTTCTCTGACGTCGCCTGCACTAACTCTGGGCCAACCAAGCTACGCTCACCGACCTCTAGCCAGCAATGCGGTGCGCGACAAGGTCGCCCATACAACGCCTCATAAGGTGCCATCCCGATACTCGCCTGGAAGCTGTTGTTGTACGCAAACTCCGCATATGAAAGACAATCATCCCAACTGTCCTTGAAGTCCAATGCGCAAGCTCGCAACATGTCCTCCAAGATCTGGTTCACCCGCTCTGTCTGTCCGTCTATCTGTGGGTGGAAGGCAGTACTGAACTTCAACTTCACACCCATAGCCTCCTGAATGCGAGTCCAGAAAATGGAAGTGAACCGCGTGTCTCTATCCGACATGATCTCCAGCGGAACTCCATGCAGACGCACAATCTCTCTGATGTACAATCTAGCCAGCTCGTCTGCAGAGTTCGTAACTCTGATCGGTAGGAAGTGCGCCGACTTCGTCAGACGGTCGACGATCACCCAAATGGAATCATGTCCCTTCCTTGTCTTTGGCAACCCAGAAATGAAGTCCATGGAAATGAAATCCCACTTCCACTCTGCGATCGGCATAGGCTGCAAAAGTCCAGGTGGTCGGCGATGCTCTGCCTTCACCTGCTGACAAGTGAGACAACGGGACACGAACTCAGCTATGTGGGTCTTCATACCTTCCCACCAATACGTCCTCTTCAAGTCACGATACATCTTTGTGCTGCCTGGATGCATCGCGAGTCTAGTAGAATGCGTAGCCTCGAGAATCTCTCGTCTCAAGTCAGGGACATCTGAGACGCATAGGCGGCCACGGTAACGTAAGCCCCCATCCATACCAACTCTCCAGTCGGCGTCAGCATCATCACTGGCCTGCTCTCGAAGCTCAGTAAGATGCGCATCGTCCCTCTGCGCCTCGATGACTCGGTCATCGATCTGAGATCGCACCTGTACATGTGCGATGAACTCAAACGGCTCCTCTACGGTGAGTTTCTGCTCAAAGTCTCGCAAAAACTCGACCATATCCCACTCGGCAACCATCAGCGGAGCCGCAAACTCTATCGTCTTCTTGCGGCTCAACGCATCATCCATAAGGTTCGCCTTCCCAGGATAGTAAGAGACTTCAAACTTGAAGTCCTTCAACGTCTCCATCCATCGCCGCTGCCTCATATTCAAGTCTCGCTGCGTGAATATGTACTTGAGGCTCTTGTGGTCGCAAAAGAGCTCGAACTCCTCTCCGTAGAGGTAATGTCTCCAGAGTCTCAGTGCGAATATAACGGCTGCCAACTCTAGGTCGTGTGTAGGGTAATTCTCCTCGTGCTTCCTTAATTGTCTCGAGGCATACGAAATTTCCCTGTCCCTCTGCATAAGGACACAACCCAAACCAACGCTAGACGCGTCAATGTATATAGTGTATTTAACCCCTTGCTCTGGCAATACTAGCACAGGGGCGGACGTAAGTCTGTCCTTCAGCTCCTGAAAAGCTGACTCCACCTTGTCATTCCAGGCGAACTTCACGTCCTTCCGTGTCAACTGAGATAAGGGTCTCGCGATCCTCGAGAAGTCCTGTATGAAGCGCCGATAGTAGCCAGCGAGACCCAAGAAACTTCTCACCTCAGTGACAGAACCAGGCTGCTCCTAGTCCTACACCGCAGCTACCTTAGACAGGTCAACTGCCATGCCATCCTTGGACACCACGTGTCCGAGAAACTTCACCTCCTGCTTCCAGAAGTCGCACTTCTTGTATTATGCGAACAACTGATGCTGTCTGAGCGTATCCAGGACCAAACGTAAGTGCTCCTCATGCTCCTCTCGACTCCTAGAGTACACCAAAATGTCGTCAATGAATATAACGACGAATCGATAGAGGAAAGGCCGAAATACCCGGTTCATCAGATCCATGAACACGGCCGGTGCGTTCGTAAGACCGAACGACATCACGAGGAACTCGTAGTGGCCAAAACTGGTCCTGAATGCTGTCTTCTGTAAGTCCTCATCCCTGACGCGCAACTGATGATATCCAGACTGAAGATCAATCTTCGAGAAGTACTGCGCTCCTCTCAACTGATCAAACAAGTCATCGATCCTGGGTAAAGGGTACTTGTTCTTCACCGTGAGCTGGTTCAGCCTACGATAATCAATACACAATCGCATCGAACCGTCCTTCTTCCTCACGAATAGGACCGGTGCTCCCCAAGGAGACACATTAGGCCGTATAAGGTCAAGCTCTAGCAGACCATCAATCTGCGTCCTCAACTCCTCCATCTCACATGGTGCCATGTGATACGTCGGCAGTGAGATGGGTGTAGAACCAGGAACCAGATCGATAGTGAAATCGATCTCACGTCGGGGTGGCAAACCAGGGATCTTCCTAAACAGATCCCCGAACTCGGAAACGACTGGCACATGCTCGAGTACCTAGGCACCAGCGTCGCACAATAAAGTGGCGTAACTAAGTATGCGAAAAGGAAGATTTACCCGCACTGAAAACGTGAAAGGTGTGCCCTCATGCTCGTACACCGTCACCATACGAGCCTCGCAGTCAATCTTTGCCCTCCCAGCAGCCAACCAGTCCATGCCAAGAATGACGTCAAGATAAACGAGCGAGGGATCGACGACAAGATCAAGAGCCATCGTCCTGCCTCCCAATTCAACTAAACAACCCTCACACATCTGGGTAACATCCGAATAATCCCCATGAGCTGCAAAGACCCGCACGCTATCCATAGTGATAGTCTGTAACCCAAGACGCCTGACTACGGCACGCGATATCAAAGAAATCGTGGAACCAGTGTCCACCATCACAAGAATAGGAGTACCTCTAATATGGGCCGTGACCTCGAAAGCTGAATGCTGAAGAGTCGGTGCCGCAGCTGCCTCAGCTGTCAATGCATGAACCCGAGCCTGCTGTGGCCGGTTCGGCCGCTGTGTCAAGGGCTGAGGAGGCTGTCTGATCTGCGATACCGGAGGTCTGAATGTAGGGTGCGCAGGAGCTAACCGTAAAGTCGGTGCTGATATCGACTGTGAACGAGCACGATCAATCTTCTGCGGCGGTGAGAACCCGCTGTCCCGCATCCGAGAGAAGCAGCTCTGCGCCAAGTGGCCTGACCTCCCACAGTATGTGCATGATAACTCGGGGTGCCGAAACGATGGTGCTGGCGCTATGGCCCGAGTAGGAGGGTCAATGCGAGGCCTCTTGCCCGCGAGGGGCCTGTCTGGCAAGTCTGGTCGTGGCCTAGATGCAACAGGGCCACGAGATCGCGCAAGCCGATCCACATCCTGTTCTGCCCGCATGGACATGTGAATCAACTCTGCATAAGAGGGAATGGTCAAACAGCACATCTTCGACCAAATATCCGGTCGCAAACCCTCTAGAAAGCGCCGTATGCGCATCTGCTCATCAGCCAAAATCGTCGGGACATATTTGCCCAACTCTGTGAACCGATGCTCATACTCTGTAACTGTCATAGCTGCCTGTCTGAGATGGAGAAACTCATTCTCCCTGTCGTGCCTGTAAGTCTGAGGATAATACTTCTCATAGAAGTGGAACTCAAATGCTGCCCACGTCCATACAAAGTCGGCGGCAACGGTCCGCAGTACGCTATCCCACCATAGGCTGGCCTCTCTCTTAAACAGGAATGTAGCCAGCTCTACCTGCTCGGCCTCAGTGCAATGAAGCATCCGCAAAATCTTCGACACACGGTCGAGCTAGTACTTAGCCTCCTCGGGTCTGTGAGAACCCATGAAAGTAGGAGGCCGCAAGCGCTGAAATCGCTCCAATAGGCCCCGTGTATCGGCGGGATTCCCCGCAGGGTAAGCAGGCGGCGCAGGATGAGTCATGCCCTCATCCTGGGCATATGTATAAGCATCCTCAGCTGGATGCGCAGGTGGTGCAGGTGGAGTAGATGGAGCCGCACCCCCACCCTGGGCTAATGTCCCCACGATGGTAGTCAAAAGCTGCTGCTGCTGCAGCATCATAGCCATCATCTGCTCGAATCTGTCAGGAGGTGGAGCAGGCTGTGGCAGATGCTGTGTCGAAGTAGATGCACGATATGACTCTCTGAATGACGGTGTAAATGGCAGTGGTCCAACTGTAGGACCAGTGGCAGGCTGAGACAATCGAACTGCCTCAGGAATCGGGCCCAAAACAGGGTCCGCATGAGTGTCAGACTGCGAAGGAGTCTGATCCATATGCTCAGTCATTGCAAGCCGAACCGTGCTCCGAGTAGCCTTAGGCAACATTCCCTATATTCAAAATAGGGCGCAACCTTATCAGTCTTAATAGCACAATTACACTGCAATCACTTACACAAGGAGTCAAAGGCATTCCATACATTTCATTTAATCAAAATTGTCACAATATAAGGGATATATCCTTACAAGCATCACGACGAGAAATACATGAGAACTAAGATAGTTAAAATTGTAACAGCAACATAAGCAAAGCACTAGCCCTAACAGGCTTACACTGATAAAGCGGAAAATGACTAACTACTGACAACTACTTCAAGGTCGCATCGCTAGTCTGAGTCTGGGGACGGAGGAGGAGCACCCTTATCCTGTAAGCAACACAGGATCGCCTTCAAGGTGAGAGTCACCTTGCCTAATTTCTTCTTTGTAATGGCCTTGGCATCCACGACTTCTGCGCGAAGTTCTTGAACTTCCCTTCGTAAGGCGGTCTGACTCTCCTCCATCTGAGCAATGCGATCATCGATAGTAGCCTGCGCAGAAGGAGGAGGGCTCTCATCTGTATCCTGAGCCTCCTCTTCTGCCTCTTCCTGAGCTTCTTCCTGAACCTCTGCTCCAGGTTCTTCTTCGCTTTAATCTTCCTCATCATCAAAGTCATCCTCGTTGTCTTCCTCAAGCTGGTTTTCACGGTACTGCGACCCAATCTTCATCTTGACCATAGTCGACTCATCAATGGTATGAATCGATATTGGCAATTTCGGCCCAAGTCTATAGGCAAACTCAAGCGCAATCTTACAAATCAGTCGGCCAAAGGGAAGCGATTCGGATGTTCTTCTTGACCTGGCTATGAGGATTATTTGTCGTAAGATGAAAGTAGCCATGCATACATTCTCTCCCTGGGCCACCAGATACAGGAAATTAACCATAAGGCGTGTACATTCAATGTGATTCATCGACCTAGGATAAACATTGAACGTGCAGATATGGTGCAGCAGGCGCAAATCATCAGACATGTACGTCACCTTAAGACTATTATTAGGCTGCCATGGAACCAACTTACCGCATAGAAACCTGGTGCGGCGATCTCGTTCACGCCTAGTCCTCAGGTTCTTCTCACTAGGATGAACATCACCTAGAGGTACGTTCAAAAGTCACGCAATCAGTCGCACATCAATCGTAGCCATCCGATCTCTACCAAAAGGGATTTTAAACTGTAATGGCTCCAAGGTAGGACTCTGGATACTAGCGTAGAAGGTACGAACGGTGCTCACATTAGCACGAGCGCGAGCTTCAAAGATCGGACCCCAATGCGCAGCTTCAATGCGCTCGAACAACAAAAATTCACCGAGCAGTCGCCCTTCCACGTCTGCTTCAAATAAAACTTTGTGATCAGTGTATTGGCCATGAGGCATCTCTGATAAAATTACTCACCCAAGGTGTGCATGGGGATCCAAATCCCGCTTTGTACGACACTCCAGGACTGCAGCTGGACCTGCGGCGGCGCTTGAACTTGCGACACCACCCCGCGGTCTTCTCGAATGAGCAGGACGGCTTGGCCCAGCCTCGTCTATTGCTGTTTTCCTTTTACCCATCAAAGATATGATGGATGAGAGTGATAAAAGGCCTAAAATGGCTTCCACGAAAGCCATGGAAAACGGTGATAATGCGGAGAAGTGACTGTCCAATCTGGAAAAAGAAAATCTAGGTATCGTAGAGGGATGCTTCAAGCTTCCCAAGGATGCATTTTCAAGGAGAAATGGAAATGAAAAAGTGGAATGGAGCACCTCACGATTTCAGCTCGATTTGGGGGTTTTCGGAGCTCCAAATGATGAAATCTTCAAGAGGAAGGGCTACCAACTCCCAAGGATCGATGGATGATGGTCGGTTTTGGCCAAGGAGGGATCTAGAGGCATTTTGAAATCCTGAATTTTGGAAATGGTTGTTGAAAAATGAAAATAGGGCTATGGGGAGGGCCGTTTGTGAAGGAGGGATATGATTTGGGGCTTTTCTTTGGACGGGATCTATATGGGGGGTGTGTACATGGCATTTAAGGGCATGCGCCTGAATTGCACTTCAAGTGGGTCCACCTGTACGGCGATGCATCGCCGGATCAGCGATGGCATCGCCGACCGATGGTGCATCCGGTCAGTGGGGCTGGATGGGTTCGGTCCTCCATGGTCCAAGGACCCCAAATATGTACGGTCCACCCCTTGGTTCATTGTACTTTGACCTACATAGGCCCAAACATGTGTTCGGAGATTTTTGGGACCATTCCGCAATTCCAAATACAAAACCCTATGATGCAGCATATGAATTTAGGGTAGAAGGAGCTAGTACATCCATCTAGATCCTTAGTTGCTAAAGAAAGTGAAGTTAGAATGGCCTTATGGCCATTTTTCATGAAATTTTACTATTCACTATAAAATCTTGTAAAAGTATTATTTTGTATTATTTTCACATTAGGTTTAATGCCTAACATGAATTGGATAAGAAAAAAATGAAGATTGGAGTGGTGAGAGGAAGAATTTTGAAGATTTTTGGCGAAACGGGGTTTTTAAGCCATGGTGATTGATTACAGGAGTCGTGGTCATCCCACGGCCCAAGGATTTACTTTTGTGGGTTTAAAATCGTTCATAGGACGTCTCAACCCGACTTCCTATGGCTTAGAAGCTATTCGGGTTGCTTTACGTGACCCGAGATGTGTTACAGACTCGATCGTGCGATCGATTCAAATAGACGTCGCCTATCGGTGAATCTGCGATCCTAGAAGTGTTTCTAGACCCTTCTCGCACCCACCTAAGTCAAGGAAAATGACAGCGTACGTCGCGCGACCATAACTCAGGCCCAGTATACTCTCATTCATGCTCTGATACCAACTTGTAACACCCTGAAAATCGGGGGTCGTGTATAATCTCAACTCCCAAGTTCCAGACTGTCACTTATGCAACAAAAATGATTATGATTCAATGTTGTCTGATTTAAAGCATTCACATGAGTAAAAGTATACCAAAACTGCAATTCATACTTCAGATCCAGTGATAAAAGCAAGCGGAAGACTAAACAATATATATATCACTGTATGAAAAAATAAAGTAAATCTCATCTGTCTCTAAAGTATGAATACATCTCTGAGTCTCATATACATATACATGAACAAAAGTAAATGTCCAAAATAGTCCCACTGAAGTCCCATCGATCCAGGTCGCCTACGCGAAGCCATCGTGATACTGCATGTACGAGAACTCGTCCTGGTCCTCATCAAAGTCTCGCTCCAACTCCTGGATCTCAGCCTCACCTGCATCTACAACAGGATCTGGTGGGTGTTGCAAACACCATCCCGTAACGTGGGAGTGAGTGATCAACTCAGTGGAATCATAGAGCAAGGATTAGCATGTTCACAATTCAATCATGCGATAATAGTAAAGCAGTAAATCAGACAATCCTAATACTGTTGTTAATACAAGATGATATGACGTGATGTATGCCCTCACCGACGATCTCCCTCATACGGCAACATCTTACGACCGCGGCATGCAATCGACCCTCAAGTGCTCCACATCTTTCAGGCACATGCAATGGCATGGTGATATGATTTCCAAGTTGTTATTAGTCCATTCAAATAGTAGGATTGGGAAACTAAGGTACTTCCCTTGTATCAATCCCAACACAGATCCTGTCTAGGGTCGTCACTCCTAGTAATCTTATACGATATATATTTCGTAGGTCACTGTAAGGGCTGCCAGGGCTGTTGCTCGCACTCGTTGCACCGCTCCCCCATCACCTTATCAATATAGGCCTACTGTACTCTACTGCAACGGAAGGGTCGTCGCCTTCCGTGGACTCAGAATACGCTCGCGGTCACTACAAAGGACTTGTCGCCTGATCAGTGTAGGCCGACAGCTAGAATATAGTGTCCCATACCACCATAATCTGCTCATGAGTCTAGGTGCTCACTGGTCACTACGGAGAGGTTTGTGGCCCCAGCGTAGGCCGACAGCTCGACCACGGTGTCCCATACCACCATGCCCGGCTCATGAGTCTTCGTGGATCAAGGTACCTTGGTTAACAGGGTTTACAATGGTAAGTTCAGTACCCTAGGTTCAAGCAGTTATGACTCATACAAGGTGAATATACATCGGCCAGTCGGGTTACTTGACGGGCTCGACTAGCGCGATCGCATCTCAAGTCGAACGACATGGAGTGCGTAAAACACTTCGCGTGGCCTAACCACTGCCGCCAACTCCAAACACGAATCGCGTTCATCTACGCGTCGTTCGTGGCTTTGACCAGTCAGCCACGAATTCGCTCGGTTACCGACTACCTGGATAAGTCTAGTCCCAAGCACTTATGGAATCACATCAGCAATATATGTAAAAGTATTGGAATTGAAATACAATCACGTGAGCATGTTAACACATGTTATAACATTCAACTTAAGCAAATCTTCAAACACATATATTTCATGCATGTAATGAAATCATGCATATAGTCAACATGTAGGAAATCATTTAGGTCAGCATATTAATTGAGAAATCCATCTCAAACTAATTCATAACATCATTTAATTCAATACATACTAATACAAGCATTTATACAAACACATACACTACACACTTAAGTCTACATATAGTATGTCGACCCGAAGTGCGCAATTAGGCGAATCTCTTCGCCAAAATAATTATGCACGTATTCCTAACTTCCTAATGTGACAACAAACCATGTCAATCACATCAGCAAAATATGAATGTAAACAGTACTTCCTACAAATGACTAAAATGCCCTAAATCTCATATTCTTCGTTAATTTACGAAACGGGAAACGGAGAGCATTTTGTACATGTCAAACGGCGATACCGTCAAGAATCTACTATTAAATGACATTGAAAGCGTTGGAAACCGTCAATCAAAGCGTCTAAAATCCGCACCTTATGTCTTGTAAACACGTGAATTGAAACGGAGCGTATACTCTTCGTCTACGGCGAATAGGGAACCTAATACACGAGATCCATAAGCTACATCGCTATGGAAACAAAGGAAACTCAAATCAGTAACTATTTAGGGTATTTAATTACCTAGAATCGCAGTGAAATCGTCGGGAAAGCGGTAGAGGTGTGTTGCTTAAGCACGTGCAACACGTAGCACAAGTGGCAGGAAGAACGCTTAATACTGATGCGTCAAATCGTGTGTCAGATTTGAATTTCAAATTCCAATTCTAACCCTATTCTCACTCTCTTCGGTCCGGGCTCAATGAAATAGCCTGTGATCATCGGTTTGACTTGATTTTCGGAATGAGTGTCAAGTCCAGCTAGGCGGTTCTAACGGTCTAAGATAGGAGGTATCGGACTTTTGACGTACGGTCTAGATCCAATACAAAGATTCAAAGTGGTCCAGAGAACAAACCTTCTTAGAGTTTGGTCCAAGGTTTTAAAGTATTATAACACCATTGGTTCCACTCGCTTTGGGCCTTGTAGAACGTATTTAAAGTGATCAGGGACCATTTTCCAGCTATTCTAACGTTGCACTATCTAACCTAGTCATATTTTCTAAAGGAATGAATTTTATGCAATTTCGGGTCGAGTTGGTACTCGAGCCCAAGTACGGCTTTTTCATGGGTGTTACACCTTTGTAGTGACCGCGAGCGTATTCTGAGTCTAAGGGAGGCGACGAACCTTCAGTAGCAGTAGAGTACAGTAGACCTGTATTGATAAGGTGATGGGGGAGCAGTGCAACGAGTGCGAGCAACAGCCCTGACAGCCCTTGCAGTGACCTACAAAATATACATCGTATGAGATTACTAGGAGTGACGACCCTAGACAGGATCTGTGTTGGGATTGATATAAGGGAAGTACCTTAGTTTTCCAATCCTTCTGTTTGAATGGACTAATAACAACTCGAAAATCATATCACCATAACATTGTATGTGCCTGGAAGATGTGGAACACTTAAGGGAGTGTGGCATGCTGCGGTCGTAAGATGGTGCCGTATGAGGGAGATCGTCGGTGAGGGCATACATCACGTCATGTCATATTGCATTAACAATAGTATTAGGATTGTCTGATTTACTGCTTTACTATTATCGCATGATTGATTTGTGAACATGTTAATCTTTGCTCTATGATTCCACTGAGTTGATCACTCACTCCCACGTTACGGGATGGTGTTTGCAACACCCAGCAGACCCTATTGTAGATGCAGGTGATGCTGAGATCCAGGAGGCAGAGCCAGACTTTGACGAGGACCAGGACGAGTTCTCGTATATGCAGTATCATGATGGCTTTGCTTAGGTGACCTGGGTTGATGGGACTTCAGTGGGACTATTTTGAATATTTGATTTTGTTCATGTATATGTATATGAGACTCAGAGATGTATTCATACTTTAGAGACAGATGAGATCTACTTTGTTTTTCCTTACAGTGATATATATTGTTTAGTCTTCCGCTTGCTTTTATCACTGGATCTGGAGTATGAATTGCAGTTTTGGTATACTTTTACTCATGTGAATGCTTTAACTCAGACAACATTGAATCATAATCATTTTTGTTGCATAAGTGACGGTCTGGAACTCGGGAGTTGAGTTTATACACGACCCCCGATTTTTAGGGTGTTACAATGATGAACATACATCGGTCAATCAGATTATTTGACGAGCTTAGCTAGGACAAGCACACGTTGAGTTGATCAACATAGAATGCATAAGCAATCCGTGTGGCCTAACCACTATCGAACCTCCCAAGTATGAATGGCATTTGTCGAACACATCCTGCGTGGTAAAAATAACCTCAACCACCATTTCGAAAACAATTACCGATTACCTGGACTATAATATAGTCTCAATCACGTACACGCTCAATAATAGACATTTAATTCATATTCTACATTCAAATGAACATGTTATAAAATATAACTTAAACATAAATACAGTACATGGAGAAAATCATACACATAGTTAACATGAATAAAATAGGCTAAACAATTCATGGAGAAAATCATACACACAGGTAGGGTAATTGAGATTCATATCTCAAAAACCTTATAAATCACACTTTACTGAATACTAACTCATTCAAACATTTTTACAAACACTTAGAATACACTATTTAACATACATCACGTATGTCAACCATATTGTATATTAAGGTAAATCCTTTCTCCAAGAATTTGTCACATACATAACAATCATGTACTAACGACAATTAATCATGACAATCACAACATCAGATTTCATATGCATACAAGCATTTCAACATATACATGAAATATTCTATTTACAACATAGGTTATATTATACGTAAAATAAAACCAATAACGTATTTGGCATGTGTAATAGCATCCACATCAAGAATAAATCATTATCTAACATTAAAAGTCTTGAAAACCATAACCTAAACGTATATAATCTGCACCTTAAACTGAAAAATACGTAACGGATATGAATTAGACGATAAGTCTTCGTTAGACGATATGTTTTCGTCAACGGTGGATACGTAACCTAAGGCATGAATTAGGTTATCTACAACAATACTTAGACTATTCCAAGCTCCAAAACACGTTAGGGTTTCATTGACTTACCCAAAAATAGAATTAGGATCGCCGGAATAACGATTAAGATACGATGGATTGGTGCGTAGAGGAAACTGGGAAGAATCCCAAGATAAAACACTAACTACTCTCTCACTCTCTCTCTCTACTCTCTTATATTAGTTAGGGTTAGAAATTCGTATGGGATATGTGAGAGAGGGTTTAAGGCCCTTATATAGGCCCTGAACTGATGAAAATGGCCCTAGGGCCAATGTATACTTAGGTTATAACCAAATCGGGCTTTTCCTGATCCAACAGAATGTTTCTGGAGGTCCTTTTATAAATGTGATCAGACTTAAGCTCACTAATATTGGATCTTAGGCAAGTTAAGTTTTCAGTCCGATCGGGTTTTCAGATCGACTGTGGAGAACCAGTTTCAGTTCAACGGTCACCAAAACTCGATCAGGGCCACAAGTACTTTGACAAGTATGGGCCATCTTCCCTGATCCGAGGGTGAATTTGGGTAAAAGTCACACAAGCGACACGACTCAGATTACTTAAATCCATATTTAATTTTATAAAAATCTTCACTTTCTCACACTCTTCACTCCAGACTCAAGCAAATCATCTCAGGACATCGTTTAGTCTCGATTTTCGAGGTGATAGTCAAGTCCAACTAGGCGGTCATAATTGTTTAAGTTCATCACCATCGGACTTTCGACGTGCGGTCCAGGTCCGATACAAAGTTTCCAAATGCTCTCGAGAGCAATTGGGTTTAGAGTTGGATCATAGATTTCAGGGTAATGTAGCATTAACAATTCTATAAGTTTTGGGTCTTGCAGATCGAATTTAAAGTGGTTGGTGCTAAATTCATAAGTAATCTAGTTTAGTGCTAGTTGATTCGCGTTAAATTTATACAGGATTAGGTTCTAAAGGATTTCTGCTAGAGGTGGTATTCAGGTCTTTGTACGAATTTTTCTAGGACGTTACAATTTCCCAATCCACTCTATTGAATGTCAATGGATGAAAGTGGATTGGAAGATGAACTCCTGTGAGAGAAAGGGCTTTGGGTATATGATCTAAAGGTAAAATACACAAAAGCACTCTCTTCTTTCTCTACCAGCAATATGGACAAATCTCTCTTTATATAGGCAAAAGGTTCTAATGGATATAAAATGGTCATATTTATGACAGAGTTCGATATCATCGAGTAGAGTCGATATCATCAAGCGTATACTCTTGATGGGATCGACTGTCCGCTCGATAACACAAACTCAAATGTCATACGCTTTTGAAACCTTTTGCCAGTTGTTCGATGGGATCGATATTGGTGTCGATGTCATCAGATTTCGAACTTTGATTCCATTGATTTTGGGATCGATCTATCGACATTTGAAGCATGAGAGAGACTAGCCTTCAAATATTTTAAGTTTTTAGGATATGATCGGGGAACAACCGATGTCATCAGAATTTGCATATCGATGATATCGGAGGTCGTGTCGATGGGATCGATAAATCGTATAGATTTACCTATAAGCTCGCTGGACAGTTTGTGTCCAGTCTCGATCCAATCGACTCGACCTTGATAGCATCGACATAAGAATATCAATTTCCTCGAGTGGCCCCCGATCAAAGTTAAAAATAACCTGAAATATTTGCTGGATGAAATGCGTGCCCATTATCAATATGATCGATGGCCTTCCAATATAATCAAGATTTGAATTTAGATTGAATCAGGAAAGACATTGATATATCGAAGCACATAGTGATTTTCTTAAAAAAAACAGGAGTGCCAGAAATCTGCCTGTTGATATCATTGAGCCACTTTTAATGGGCTTGATTTTTTAATATCGATGATATCGATGGGTGTATCGATATATCGATAAATCTGTCTAGATGAGTATGCAGTTGTTGGATACTTTTAGTCCTCTTATCGATAGTATCAATCAAGTGTCGAGGACATCAACAGCGCAGGTCGATCATATCGAAATGTGTATCGATACAATCGACAGGCAAGAAAACTTAACGATTTTCTGTTTGATAAAAAGTTTTCTCACCATAAAACCCTAAGATGTCTCGCAAGTTTTTAAGGGTTCTATTCACCTGGTGTATTGGGGCATGGGATGTGAGGCTATGATTTACCTATGGTGAGCTTCCACACATTCGGTTGAGGCAGGCGCTTGAATTGTTCTTCCTATGAGGCTCTGCAGACCGACTGACTCAACACACACAGTAATTAACAAACCAAGGCACTAGCAGGTGCACTTTCATGGATGGTGTGGATCCAACACGTAACAAGGTGGGCCCACACAAGGTGGGTCCACATGTGTGGGCCCCACTAGGTCAGCATTAAGTTAACATTTGTGTTTTCCTACCATCTGGGCTTGTCTAGATGGGCAAGCAGTGGGCCTGCCGCTCGATGGGTAGCACAGTGGGCCCCATCATGTGAACGGTATGGATATAATGCATGGATCATAGTGGGGTCCAATGAGGTGGGCCACACAGCCCCAGAATCAGGCTAATATTTATGTTTTCCCTTTATCTAGCCTAGCTAAAAATGGGCAGTAAGGTGGGCTGCATAAACTGAATGTCCAGGAATTTTTGAATAGCCTAAATTTTGCTGATCATATTAAGTGGGCCACACATCATCATCATCACCATAAAAGAAAAAGAGAGAGAGAAAGAGAGAGAGAAAGAAACGAAGGAGATGGGAGGAGCCTCGCCATTATGAGCTCCTCCATGTACATGCATATATCAAGATGGGTCCCAAATCATGTGGGCCCTAAATCAAAAATCGAGATCTAGTGCTATGAACACCCACCAATTTCGCTCCTTCATGGCTCCTTGGACTCCTAAACTCCTTGGCTTTCCCTTTGATGGTGGAAGATGAAGATTGAAGGGTGGAGATGGGAGATCTTGGGGTAGAGATTGGGCCACACATGGCTCTTCTCATGGAAAGCTTGGATGTTCCCTCTCATTGGTAGCTTGGAATGGAGTGAGAAATGAGAGAGAGAGAGAGGAGTGGTGTTGTAAGGAGAGATGACATGGAGGGTATGGTGCTTGTTGACTTTTGGTATGAGAGAAATGGGCTAAGCATGGGTTGCTTTGACTTGGTGAAAAAAGAGGTATGAGTGAATGATGGGTTGTGATGGGATGTACTTGATTGATGTGATGGATTGTAGAAATTCTCTTAAGATTCACAACGCATGGAGTTTCCCTCGAAATCAACGCGGGCCCACAACTCCTGGCCTGGGTATTGTATTGGTGCGCAAGACACGGCATTGGAACTGTGGTGACAGCACGGTCCCTAGGGTACAAGTCTCGTGTTGAGTTGACTCAGATATACAGGATGCAACTTAGAGTCACACGTAAATGCCGACTATAGGTTGCGGGCCGCCGAAATTCGATAGGGAGGATCACGAGAGTCTAAGGAATGGTAAGGACTAGGATACGGGCCTTACACTATCTTAGAGTGTGTTAGATTTCACTATGAATGGTTTTAAATCAGGTTCACCATAAACCTTTACAGCCTTACACAAAGGACTTAACAATTTATGCTCTCTACTTGAGCAAAGCTCCTACACTAAGAACTTATGTTTAGGGCCTACAGTAAGGTTGAAAAGGCTGAGCTAAATGTCTTAGAAGGAAGGGGGGTGAATAGGACTATGTCAAATTATAAATAAATGCAGAATACAAAGATAGATAACACAATCAAATAATAAAATAGCACAAGTAAATAGTAACCTTAAATGTACTAGTCTTAAGAGGTTGATACAAACTTAGTTATAAGGACAACCTAACACCAAAAACCAAAGGCTTATAGCAGGACAACTTTACTAGAACGTTTGTAAGTATCAAAAACCCAAACCAATAAAGAGGCAAAGGAAATAAACTAAGTTATTATAACATTCAACACAAGTGCATAAAATAAATTACACCATTCACCACAAATGCTCAAAGTAAATTATAACATTCACACACATAAGCACATTCAATCATCCACCACAATTTCAGGAATTATAGTGGTTCCTTTGTATTACACCAATTGTTAGATAAATAACCACACAACTACTCAACTCCTAATATCCACACCAACGGGATATTGTCTTTCACTATGAAAAAGGTTTTCCAAGGTTCAACTTAAAACCTTCACAATTGTGTCTTTAGATGGGCTTACACAATTACAAAAACCCCACACTCTAAGATTTTCTAGATTACCTCAGACAAAACCAAAAATGAGATTTCCTGGCACAACCTCATAAAACCACAAAAGATATACAAAATGTAAATGGTACTTATCTAGAAATTCTCCTTCTAAAGAAGCCCAGTAGAACCAATCTGATGTAGATGAAGATGTTCAATGTCCAGTCTTACAAGTGAAAGGTTTTAGGTCTAAATGATTTTTAGAATAATTCATCCTGGGCTAGCTTGATTTGATTTTGATCTCAAAGAGGGTAAAATCACAATTCCCTTCTTTAAAGACATAGAGTTGAATGGAGATCACAAAATTAAATGCACAAAGATATTTAAGAGAATTTAAAATGAACAAAATATAACTCAAGAATTGCATGAACTTATCTCTCAGAGCGATGGCTTGATTTAGCTTGGAATGAATGAAAAACTCTGAGATTCGTCATCTATTTATAGGTGAAAATACTGTTCACTTGACTGGTCTAATGGTCGGTTCGATTGGTTGAAGGACCAACCAATTTTTAAAATTTCTAGTGCGACAAGATAAGGTCATTACTCGACTGGTCGAGTGGCTTGTTGGACTGGTCGAGTAATGCACTTGACTGATCAAGTGGGATCAAAAAAACCTTACTGGACTTTGAGTCGTGCCTACACGACTGGTCAAGCACTGTTCACTCGACTGATCGAGTAGTCTCCATGACTAGTCAAGGGTCCAACAGGAAATTTTAAAAATTCACAAAAAACCTTGGATTGGTCGAAAAACTCTTGGACTGGTCAAGCCAAAGCTTGGACTAGTCGAACAAAGACTAGAAATGGTCGAGGAAATGACCTATAAACATATGAAATGACCCAAATAAAATTTATAATAAATATGACCTAACCTATGGTCAATCTAAGGTCATCCATACCTTGTTTGTAAGATTGAAAAATTGAAACATCTTCACTCTACAAACTCATACACTTGAAATACTTGAAGCTTATCTTCAAAATCTTGAACTTGAGCTTGAGTAAAGACTTAAGTTCTTGAGTCTTTAAAGTACTGAACTTGAAGATTAAACTTGAACTTGAGCCTTAAAACTTGTACACTTGAGGTTGAAATCTTGAACTTTGACAATGCTTCTTTAACTTGAATACATAGAGAAGTTTGACGAAGACTTGGACAACTTTAAAGTGCACAAAGTTGATCTAATCATCTCATCAAAACATGATACAAATTCTAAATGATTTGGCACAACAAAATTTGATAAGTGTAACGTCTCAAAAAAATTCGTACTGAGATTTGAGTACCAACTCGATTGGAAATCACTTAGGATGAATTCCTTTAGAAATTAAGTGTAAGTTTGCTAGCGCTATGCTAGAGTAGCTGTGAAATTAGCATCGATCACTTTAAATATGTTCTGCAAGACCCAAAACTTGTAGAATCAATGACGCTATAATACCCTGAAACCTAGGATCAAACTCTAAACCCGTTTTCTCTCAGGAACCCTTTGAAACTTCGTATTTGATTTAGACCGCGCGTCGAAAGTCTGATGTCTACAATCTTAGACGGTTATGACCGCTTAGCTGGACTTGACAATCATTTTGAAAATCAAGCCCAACCGATGCTTTGAGGCTATTTCATTGAGCCTACACTGCAGAGAGTGAGAAATGGATAAAGATTTAAAATTTTAATTCAAATCTGGCACGAGTCTTTGCGTGTTATTATTAAGAATTCTGACCGAATTCAGCCAAATTTTACCCTCGGATCAAGAAAAATTTCTCTTTCATATCATGAGACTTGTAGACCTGATTTAAGTACGACGACCGCTGAACTGAAACTGGACCGCCACGTGCGATCTGAGAACTCTACCCGTCTGAAAACTTGGTGTGGACAACATCCAGTGATCATGAGCTTAAGTCCTATCGCGTTCGGCTAGGGGACCTCCCGAAACGCTCTTTTGGATCGGAATAACCCCGATTTGGTTATAACCTAAGTATACTTTGTTCCTAAGTCTAAATAAGTGAGGTTTTAGCCTATATAAGGGCTTTAAACCCTCTCACAACCCTCCCATCCGAATTTGCAACAAACCCTAGATAGAGAGAGAGAGAGATTGAGAGACTTGTGGGAGAGATTTTCCTCCACTTGCACCATCTTTTGCACGTACCAAAGAAACTCGTTCAAATCACTTTCCCGGTGATTCCAACGCACTCCTAGGTAAGAAAAACCCTAACTACTTTCTGTTTTTGGATTCTTTCAATTCAAATAGCGAAGTAGCTTATGTATCTTGTGCATTAGGTCACCTTTTCACCATTGACGAAGCGTATACGTTCCGTTCGAATCGATACACGTCTAGGGCGAAAGGTGAGGATTTTAGACACTTTTATTGACTGATTTTAAAGATTTCAATGTCGTTTAATAGTAGATTATCGATGGCAACACCGTTTGACATGTAAAACATGCTGTCCGTTTTCCGTTTTGTAAACGTATGGAAAATATGAGATTTAGGGTATTTTAGTCATTTGTAGGAAATACTGTTTACATTCACATTTTGCTGAAATATTTTCCATGGTTATTTGTCGTGTTAGGATATTAGGAATGCATGCATAATCTGTTTGACGAAGAGATTCGTCCAAATGCACACTTTGAGTCGACATACGCTATGTAGACTAAAGTGTGTAGGCTGTGTTTGTATAAATGTTTGTATTAGTATGTATTGAGTAGATGGTGTTGTGAATGAGTTTTGAGATTGACTTCTCAAGTAATATGCTGATGTAAATGATTTCCATCATGTTGGCTATATGTATTGATTTCATTATATACATGAAATGCATGTGTTGGATGATTTGCTTAAGTTGTATGTTATAACATGTGTCAACATGCTTACATTATTGTATTTCATTTCTGTTACTCTCATATGATTACTGATGTTGATATTCAAGTGTTTAGGGCTATACATTAGTCCAGGCAGTCGGTAATGGATTGAATTCGTGGTTGGCTTCTATTTGCCACGAAGGACGCGTCGATGAATGCGAGTCATGTTTTGAGTTGGCGGTAGTGGTTAGGCCACACGAAGTGTTTCATGCACTTCATGTCATTCGACTTGATATGCGCTCGTACTAGTCGAGCCTGTCAAATAACCTGACTGGCCATTGTATGTTCACCCTGTATGAGTCATAATTGCTTGAACCTAGGGTACTGAACTTACCATTGAAAATCCTGTTAACCATGGTACCTTGATCCATAAAGACTCATGAGCTAGGCATGGTGGTATGGGACACCGTGGTCGAGTTGTCGGCCTACGCAGGGGCCACAAACCTCCCCATAGTGACCAGTGAGCACCTATGACTCGTGAGTCGATTGTGCTGGTATGGGACACTACATTCGAGCTGTCGGCCTACTCTGATTGGTGATGAGGCCTTTGTAGTGACCGCGATCGTATTCTGAGCCTATGGGAGGCGACGACCCTTCCATAGCGACGAGAGTACATTAAGCCTGTATTGATAAGGTGATGGGGGAGTGGTGCAACGAGTGCGATCAACAGCCCTGGTAGCCCTTGCAGTGACTTACAAATATAACATTGTATGAGATTACTTGGAGTGATGACCCTAGACAGGATCTGTGTTGGGATTGATATAAGGAAGGTACCTTAGTTTCCCAATCTAGCTGTATGAAAAGGACTAATAACAACCCGATAATCATTATCCCATAGCCGATAACATCGTATGAGATTACTGGGAGTGACGACCCTAGACAGGATCTGTGTTGGGATTGATATAAGGAAGGTACCTTAGTTTCGCACTGCATGTGCCTGGAAGATGTAGAGCACTGTGGGAAGAAAGCATGCCGCGGACGCAGATGGTGCTGCATGAGGGAGTATGTCAGTGAGGGCATCCATCATGTCATTTCATGCTTGCATTAACAACAGTACCTTGGGATGGTTGATTGTTTGCTTTACTATTAACGCATGATTGATTTGATAACATGCTAATCTTTGATCTATTATTCCACTGAGTTGATCACTCACTCCCACATTACAGGACGGTGTTTGCAACACCACCAGACCCTATTTTAGATGCAGGTGATGAGGTGATTCAGGACGCTGAGCCGGATTACTACGAGGATCAGGATGAGTTCTCGTATATGCAGTTCTTCGACGGTTTTGCATAGGTGGCCTGGATCAGTGGGACATGCTAGTAGACTATCACTTGATATTTATTTCTTACTTTATGACATGTATATGAGACTAAGTGATGTATACATACTTTGGAGACAGTTTAAGATTATTTTATTTTCGTACAGTGATATGTATATTTTTCAGTCTTTCGCTTTCGTTTTATCACTGGATCTGGAGTATGAATTGTAGTTTTGGTATAATCTTACTCATTTGAATGCTTTAACTCAGAAAACATTGAATCATAATCATATTTGTTGCATAAGTGATGGTGTGGAACTCGGGAGTCGGGTTTCTGCACAACCCCCGATTTTCAGGGTGTTACAAGTTGGTATCAGAGCATAATTTGGATTAAACCAGACCTGGGTTATGGTAACACAATGCACACTGACGTACTCTGACTTACGAAGGAAGGGGGTAATAAAAATTTAGAAATCATATTAGAATCCCAAGTTTCACCGACAGGTGAGACTATACGGTGATTGAGTCCATAACATGTCATTGGTCACGTGAAGCGACCTAAGTCACTTCTAGGTCGTTAGTCGATGGGTTTGAGACGTTCTCAGAAGAATTCTAAACCTGAAAATGCATGTACTTGGGTCGTGGGGCAACCACAACCCTTACACTCAATCTCAAGGCTTAAAAATCCCTTTTCATCCAATTCCTTCAGAATCTTTCCTTTCACCACCCCATTCTTCAACTTTTTCTAAGTCCTTTCATACTACACATAAATCCTAATGTGTGAAGGATAGTGAATCATACTTAAACAAAAATTTTACTATAAATAGTAAATATATGTAAGAATTGGACTTTTGGACATTCCAGTTATGGAATCTCTTGTCATAAATGGGTTATATGGATGGATTAGCCACTCCTACCTCAAAATCATATGCTACATGATGTATAAACTCATTCTGTTTTATAAATTGGCCCTGAACACTCCAAACAGAGTCATGGGCCTATCTAGGCTAAAAGACAATGAACTAGGGTGGGTCCCACATATATTTGGGACCTCCAGGGCAAGGGGAACCCAGCCCACATGGCCTACATTTTCGGTTTGCAAGTTCACCAGCGAGGACCTCGTCGGTTCGGCGAGGGCTCGCCGTACGATGGGCCCACTCGGGCTGAATTTCGGGTCGACGCCCTTAAATGGTTAGGGCACCCCCTACACGTGGGACGTCCCTCAAAACCCCTTAAAAACCATACCTCCTTCACATTTCACGTTCCCAAGCTCTCCCTTTTGCATTTTTTTGCTGCCTCCCTCTCAAATCTCGGTGCTAAACCTCTCCCATCCCATTTTCTACTAAAACTGATGCCAACCCATCGTCCACAGCAGTAGGCAGTCCCCTCTCTCTCCATTCTCGTCAATTGGAGCTCCTACACCCTCCATTGAAGGCTAAATTTCGTGTGAGCCTCCATTTTCACTTATTTTACTCTTTTCCATTTGAAAATCCAGCCTTTGGAAGCTTGATCTACCCCTCTATAGGGCCTAAATTCGTTTCAGTCCATTTGGGCAGCCATTTCTCCCCATATCCCACATTTTCCATGGCTTTTGTTGAGGCTATTTTAGCCTTTTTCTCTTTCTCCACCATCCTCTTTCTCATGGAAAAGAGGAAGACTGCCGCAGATGAAGCTAGGCCTAGTCGCCCTTTACATTCGAGGAAGTCGAGAGGTGGCGCCGCTAGCATAAGCGCTGTCGCTAGTCCAAGTGTTGGCAAAGAGCTACATACTAAGTGGGATTTGGATCCCCGTACTCACATAGGGCGTACACTGTTAGCAGACTTGGCTCATGGCACTTATACTGATCGTAAGGTTCTGTTTGAGGCACATGTGGATGAGTGGCTCTTTAGTGAATTTCTGTCGTTTGAGCGTATTGTAGCTACCAATTGGGGTCCGCTCTTTGAAGCCCAGTCTCGTGCGAACATAAGCACTGTTCGTGCCTTCTATGCTCATATTCGGGCTCCTACATTGGAGCCATTATAGTTTAGGATTCCCTTTGATAGAGACCGAAAAGCGTCTAAAATCTGCCTAAGGCTACGCGGAGCATGACACGACTTACACTGGGAGAGCCTATGGATCGGGTTCCTCTCCAGACTGATGAGCATATATATCCTGCTGTGAGCCCGATTCCTGAGACTGCACATGAGTCTCAGCCCTCTACAGGTCCTACAGTTGGACTGCCGACTTTCACACCGCCTGTCAGAGAGCAGTATCGTGCGTCCTCCTCGATGCAGTATGTGCCTCAGCATGCTCCACCTCCTGATAGGTTTGAGCAATTGATGACCATGATGCATCAGCAGCACCAGCAGCTCTTGACTACGATAGCAGGGGCCTTAGGCCAGGGTGGGAGTGCGACTCCACCTGCACCATCTGTGCATCCAGCTGAGGATGCTGGTACTTTGACTCAGGATGAGGGCATGGCTCATCCTGTACCATCTGCTTACCCTACGGGGCATACTGCTGACTCACGGGGCCTTCTTGAGCGATTCCAGTGCTTGCGGCCTCCTACTTTTACGGGTTCTCACAGACCCGAGGAGGCTGAGTATTAGCTCGACCGTGTGTCAAAGATTCTGAGGATGCTACACTACTCGGAGTCTGAGCAGGTTGAGTTGGCTACATTCATGTTTGAGCGGGAGGCCAGTCTATGGTAGGATAGTGTGTTACGGACAGTTGCAGTCGAATACATCTGGACTTGGGCAGCATTCGAGTTCCGTTTCCACGAGAAATACTATCCCCAGACTTACAAGCACGAGTGGGAGAACAAGTTACTACGCCTCAGGCAGGGAGGCATGACAGTCACAGAGTATGAACATCGGTTCACTGAGTTGGGCAGATACGTACCCACTATTCTTGCTGACGAGCAGATGCGCATACGCCGATTTTCTGAGGGCTTACGACCGGACATTTTTTCGAAGATGTGCTGCCTCAGCATACCTTCCTATGCAGAGTTGGTACATATGTCCATGAGGGCAGAGCAGGATGTTGATCGACTTACGTGATCTCGTGGCCCTGTGGTTGTTAGGCCACCACCGGACATGCAGGACAGGCCATTTGTTGGCAAGAGGCCTCGCATCAACCCTCCTCCTAGGGCTATAGTGCCAGTACTTAAGAAGAGGTTCCCCAATTTTTTATGTACTTATTGCGAGAGACCGGGTCATACTGTGGGGAATTATTTTGCTCGGATGAGAGATAGCGGGTTTTTACTGCCGCAGAAGATCTACCGTCCATGCCCACAGGCATTGTCTGCTCCACCTTTACGGTCGGCTCCTGCGCATCCTTCCTTCAGACCTCCCGTACCTCCGTTTCGGCCATCTCAACGGCCCATGGTACAGCGGCCGAATCTTCCACAGCAGGCTCGGGTACATGCTTTGACAGCAGAGGAAGTCGAGACAAAGACTGCTCAGCCTTCGGCCTTTGAGGTCACCGCCCATATTGGAGGTACTCCTATACTTGTGATGGTGGATACAGGATCTATGATTTCATTGATATCGCATTCCATAGTCAGGCGTCTTGGGCTACCAACTATTCAGATGGATGGGGTGCGAGTTCTCTCGGCTCACGAGACCTTTTCTGAGGCCATCATGATGTGTGAGGGTTGTTTGGTGGACCTGGGGAGCAGGACGATAGCTATCGATCTTATCGTCGACCCCTCTCTTGTTTATCTCAACGTCATTCTTGGCATGGATTGGCTGACTACAGGGAGGGCCGAGATTAACTGTGAGACCCATACGGTGATAGTCTACGAGCCGGAGGGCACGTCCTTTACATTTTCAGTGTGGGTAAATCTCCCCTTCCGCATACTTAGCTACTCATCCTTATTGTGGGACTTCGATGCCCCGACGCTTGAGCATACTCCTATAGTCCGTGATTTTGGGGATTTATTCAGGAAGATTCCTGGTTTGCCGCCTTAGCGAGAGATCAATTTTATTATCGATCTGGTGCCTGGTTCCACGCCCGTCTCACTGCCGACGTATCGCATGGCACCGTGTGAGATGGAGGAGTTGAGGAAACAGATTGATGATCTGTTGGAGGTTGGTTTCATTCGACCGAGTGTGTCTCCTTGGGGAGCACCAATACTGTTTGTGAAGAAGAAGGATGGTTCTATGCGATTGTATATTGATTATCGCAGGCTGAACCAGATTACGGTGAAGAACCGATATCCCTTGCCCAGGATAGACGACTTGTTTGATCAGTTGAGAGGTGCCCAGTACTTCTCAAAGATTGATCTTCAGTCAGGGTATCACCAGTTGTGCGTCACGGATGAGGACGTGCAGAAGATAACTTTTAGGACCAACTTTGACCACTACGAGTTCCTTTTGATGTCGTTCGGTCTCACGAACGCACCAGCCGTGTTCATGGATATGATGAACAGGTTATTTCGACCATTCCTCTCCTCTATTGATTCATCATCATGTTCATAGACGACATTTTGGTATACTCCAGGAGTCGAGAGGAGCATGAGGAGCACTTGCGATTGGTCCTGGATACACTGAGACAACATCAGTTATTCGCACAGTATAAGAAGTGTGACTTCTGAAAGAAGGAAGTGAAGTTCCTGGGACATGTGGTGTCCAAGTATGGGATGAAAGTTAACCTGGCGAAGGTAGCTACAGTTCAGGACTGAGAGCAGCCTGGTTCTGTCACTGAGGTGAGGAGTTTCTTAGGTTTGGCAGACTACTATAGACATTTCATTCGAGATTTCTTGAAGATCGCCAGACCTCTATCTCTTCTGACATGGAAGGATGTGAAGTTCGCCTGGAATGATAAGGCAGAGACAGCTTTTCACGAGCTGAAGAACAGGCTTACGTCTGCCCCTGTGCTAGTATTGCTAGAGCAAGGGGTTAGATACACGATATATACTGACACGTCTAGAGTTGGTTTGGGTTGTGTCCTTATGCAGAAGGACAGGGTAATTTCATATGCGTCGAGACAATTAAGGAAACACGAGGAGAATTACCCTACACACGACCTTGAGTTGGCAGCCCTCATATTCGCATTGAAGCTCTGGAGACATTACCTCTATGGAGAGGAGTTCGAGCTCTTTTGCAACCACAAGAGCCTTAAGTACATATTCACGCAGTGAGACTTGAATATGAGGCAGAGGCGATGGATGGAGACTTTGAAGGACTTCAAGTTCGAGGTTTCTTACCATCCAGGCAAGGCGAACCTTGTGGCTGACGTGTTGAGCCTCAAGAAGGCAATAGCGTTTATGGCTCCGCTGATGGTTGCTGAGTGGGATATGAATGAGTTTTTACGAGACTTTGAGCAGAAACTCACTGTGGAGGAGCCGTATGAGTTTATCGCACATGTGCAAGTGCGATCTTATATCGATGACAGAGTCATTACGGCACAGAGGGATGATGCGCGTCTGACTGAGCTTCGAGAGCAGGCCAGTGATGATGCAGACGTCGAGTGGCGAGTTGGCACGGATGGGGGCTTATGTTACTGTGGCCGCCTATGCGTTCCAGACATCCCTAACTTGAGACGAGAGATTCCCTAGGCTGGGCACAGTACTAGACTTGCGATGCATCCGGGCAGTACCAAGATGTATCGTGACATGAAGAGGACTTATTGGTGGAAGGGTATGAAGACCCACATTGCAGAGTTCATGTCCTGTTATCTCACTTGCCAGCAGGTGAAGGCAGAGCATCGCCGACCTCCTGGACTCCTTCAGCCTATGCCTATAGCTGAGTGGAAGTGGGATTTCATTTCCATGGATTTCATCTCGGGACTGCCGAAGACGAGGAAGGGACATGATTCTATATGGGTGATCATCGACCGTCTGATGAAGTCGGCGCACTTCCTACTGATCAGAGTCACGAACTCTGCAGACGAGTTAGCCAGGCTGTATATCAGAGAGATAATGTGTCTGCATGGAGTTCCTTTAGAGATCGTGTCGGACAGAGACATGCGCTTTACTTCTATTTTCTGCACTCGCATTTAGGAGGCTATGGGTGTGAAGTTGAAGTTTAGTACGGCCTTCCACCCACAGATAGACGGACAGACAGAGCAGGTGAACCATATTCTAGAGGACATGTTGCGGGCTTGAGCATTAGACTTCAAGGACAGTTGGGATGATTGTCTTGCATATGCGGAGTTCGCGTACAACAACAGTTTTCAGGCGAGTATCGGTATGGCACCATATGAGGCTTTGTATGGGCGACCTTGCCGAGCACCGCATTGCTGGGCAGAGGTCGGTGAGCGCAGATTGATTGGCCCAGAGTTAGTGAAGGCGACGTCGGAGAAGATTGACATCATTAGACGCCGGCTTCTCATAGCACAGAGTAGACAGAAGAGTTATGCCGATACGAGACGGCGCCCGCTAGAGTTTGCGGTTGGGGATCATGTATTTTTATATATTTTTCCTATGAAGGGAGTCCTTCGGTTCGGGAAGAAGGGGAAGCTAGCTCCACGATTCATTAGTCCATTTTAGATTCTCGACCGTGTGGGAGCAGTGGCTTATCGTCTGGCTTTGCCCACGCCACTCGCGAGCGTTCACAACGCATTTCATGTTTCTATGCTAAAGAAATATGTTTCTGATCCTTCCCATATCATTAGATGGGAGCAGGTGCAGTTAGGTGAGGATATTACATATATACTGCGACCGGCACGTATACTAGACAGAAAGGAGCAGGTACTGCGTAGCAAAGTCGTCCCCCGTGTGAAGGTGTTGTGGACGCATCACTCTGAGGAAGAGGCTACCTGGGAGATAAGCTAAGATCAGAAAGAACTACCCACAGCTTCTCGAGGAGTACGAAAAGGTACAAATTTTGAGGATGAAATTTATTGTTAAGGGGGGTAGATTGTAACGCCTCGAAAAAATCTATATTGAGATTCGAGTACCAACTCGATCGGAAATCACTTAGGATGAATTCCTTTAGAAATTAAGTGTAAGTTAGCTAGCGCTATGCTAGAGTAGCTGTGAAATTAGCATCAATCACTTTAAATACGTTCTGCAAGACCCAAAACTTATAGAATCAATGACGCTATAATAAACTAAAACCTAGGATCAAACTCTAAACCCATTTGCTCTCAGGAACCCTTTAAAACTTCATATTTGATTTAGACTGCGCGTCGAAAGTCCGATGTCTACAATCTTAGACGGTTATGACCGCTTAGCTGGACTTGACAATCATTTCAAAAATCAAGTCCAACTGATGCTCTGAGGCTATTTCATTGAGCTTAGACTGAACAGAGTGAGAAATGGGTAAAGATTTGAAATTTTAATTCAAATCTGGCACGAGTCTTTGCGCGTTATTATTAAGCGTTCTGACCGTCAGAATTCAGCCAAATTTCACCCTCGAATCAGGAAAAATTTCTCTTTCATATCATGAGACTTGTAGACCTGATTTAGGTACGACGACCGCTGAACTGAAACTGGATCGCCACGTGTGATCTGGGAACTCTACCGGTCTGAAAACTTGGTGTGGACAACATCCAGTGATCATGAGCTTAAGTCCTATCGCGTTCGGCCAGGGGACCTCCCGAAACGCTCTTTTGGATCGGAACAGCCCCGATTTGGTTATAACCTAAGTATACTTTGTTCCTAAGTCTAAATAGGTGAGGTTTTAGCCTATATAAGGCCTTTAAACCCTCTCACAACCCTCCCATCCGAATTTGTAACAAACCCTAAATAGAGAGAGAGAGAAAGTGAGAGACTTGTGGGAGAGATTTTCCTTCACTTGCACTAGCTTTTGCACGTACCAAAGCAACGCGTTCAAATCACTTTTCCGGTGATTCCAACACACTCCTAGGTAAGAAAAATCCTAACTACTTGCTGTTTTGGGATTCTTTCGATTCAAATAGCGAAGTAGCTTATGTATCTTGTGCATTAGGTCGCCTTTTACCGTTGACGAAGCGTATACATTCCGTTCGAATCGATACACGTTTAGGGCGAAAGGTGAGAATTTTAGACGCTTTGATTGACTGATTTCAAAGATTTCAATGTCGTTTATTAGTAGATTATTGATGGCAACGCCGTTTGACATGTAGAACATGCTGTCCGTTTTTTGTTTCGTAAACGTATGGAAAATATGAGATTTAGGGCATTTTAGTCATTTGTAGGAAATACTTTTTACATCCACATTTTACTGAAATGTTTGCCATGGTTATTTATCGTGTTAGGATATTAAGAATACGTACGTGATCTGTTTGGCGAAGAGATTCACCCAAATGCGCACTTTGAGTCGACATACGCTATGCAGACTAAAGTGTGTAGGCTAAGTGTTTGTATAAATGTTTGTATTAGTATGTATTGAGTAGATAGTGTTGTGAATGAGTTTTGAGATTGAATTCTCAAGGAATATGATGATGTAAATGATTTCCATTATGTTGGCTATATGTATTGATTTTATTATATACATGAAATGCATGTGTTGGATGATTTTCTTAAGTTGTATGTTATAACATGTGTCAACATGCTTACATTGTTGTATTTCATTTCTGTTACTCTCATATGATTACTGATGTTGATATTCAAGTGTTTAGGGCTATTCGTTTGTCCAGACAGTCGGTAATGGATTGAATTCGTGGCTGGCTTCTATTTGCCACGAAGGACGCGTTGATGAACGCGAGTCATGTTTTGAGTTAGCGGCAGTGGTTAGGCCACACGAAGTGTTTCATGCACTTCATGTCATTCGACTTGAGATGCGCTCGTACTAGTCGAGCCCGTCAAATAACCCGACTGGCCATTGTATGTTAACCCTGTATGAGTCATAACTGCTTGAACCTAGGGTACTAAACTTACCATTGGAAACCTGTTAAC
The DNA here is from genome assembly GCA_037074715.1 of Magnolia kwangsiensis. Lineage (NCBI taxonomy): Eukaryota > Viridiplantae > Streptophyta > Magnoliopsida > Magnoliales > Magnoliaceae > Magnolia > Magnolia kwangsiensis. Next base: position 34,741,753 of record CM073587.1, on the reverse strand, counting down.
CATGGTACCTTGATCCATAAAGACTCATGAGCCGGGCATGGTGGTATGGGACACCGTGCTCGAGCTGTCGGCCTACGCTGGGGCCACAAACCTCCCCATAGTGACCAGTGAGCACCTATGACTCGTGAGGTGATTGTGCTGGTATGGGACACTACATTCGAGCTGTCGGCCTACTTTGATTGGTGACGAGCCCTTTGTAGTGACCGCGAGCATATTCTGAGCCTATGGGAGGCGACGACCCTTCCGTAGCGACGAGAGTATATTAGGCCTGTATTGATAAGGTGATGGGGGAGTGGCGCAACGAGTGCGAGCAACAGCCCTAGTAGCCCTTGCAGTGACCTACAAATATAACATCGTATGAGATTACTAGGAGTGACAACCCTAGACACGATCTGTGTTGAGATTGATATAAGGAAGGTACCTTAGTTTCCCAATCCTGCTGTATGAAAAGGACTAATAACAACCTGGTAATCATTATCCATATCACATTGCTTGTGCCTGAAAGATGTGGAGCACGGAGGGAAGAAACCATGTCGCGGACGCAGATGGTGCCGCATTAGGGAGTATGTCGGTGAGGGCATCCATCATGTCATTTCATGCTTGCATTAACAACAGTACCTAGGGGTGGTTGATTGTTTGCTTTACTATTAATGCATGATTGATTTGATAACATGCTAATCTTTGCTCTATTATTCCACTGAGTTGATCACTCACTCCCATGTTACGGGACGGTGTTTGCAACACCACCAGACCCTGTTTTAGATGCAGGTGATGAGGCGATTCAGGACGCAGAGCCGGATTACTACGAGGATCAGGATGAGTTCTCGTATATGCAGTTCTCCGACGGTTTTGCGTAGGTGGCCTGGATCGACAGGACATGCTAGTGGACTGTCACTTGACATTTATTTCTTGCTTTATGACATGTATATGAGACTCAGTGATGTATACATACTTTGGAGACAGTTTGAGATTATTTTGTTTTCGTACAGTGATATATATATTTTCCAGTCTTCCGCTTGCATTTTATCATTGGATCGGGAGTATGAATTGTAGTTTTGGTATAATCTTACTCATATGAATGCCTTAACTCAGACAATATTGAATCATAATTATATTTGTTGCATAAGTGATGGTCTGGAACTCGGGAGTCGAGTTTCTACATGACCCCCGATTTTCAGGGTGTTACAATAACTCTGGGTGCTAGATTTACAATATAGCTTTTACAATCTCCACATTTGTCAAATTTGTGACAAACCAAATAAAGAATCATGCACCAGTTATCAAAAAAACATGCACATGCACAATAAAGAATCATGCACCATATGTGCAATAAATACTCTCCCCCTCAATTCATTACTCCCCCTTAATCTAGGCGAGGTGATATGTAGAACCTGTATAAAACAAATACATGTACAATCCAAAAAATACCATATCTACAATCACACATCTTCAATCATCATAAAAACCTTAAAAACATTCCACATTTTCTCCCCCTTTTTGTCACAATATGACAAAGGAAAGAAAAACTGTCAGATGATATAATCAAAGAGAGGAGAAGGATAAGAAATAAGAAAGGAAATCATAAACATGATCAGCAAAATATATTCAGGAAACATAAATTCATGCTCACAAGCCCAAATATTATCTAAGTTAAAAGTTAATAGTTAATACATGCCCAAAATAAATAGAGCCTAATCAGAACCAGAAGAAGGAGCAGGGATAGAAGGATCAATATGATGTAATCCCTTGTTGATGCGCCTAAGATATTTACACGTATATTTGAATTGAGTTTCCTGGGATACATGAAAACCTTTCACCTTTTTGTTTTAGGTTCAGAATCGCTCATCAAAATCAGAGGGCTGAAAGTGAGGATTAACCTTAGAATCAGACTTTAACTCATTAAATAATCATCCATATTAACATCATCAGGAGGTAAAGCATCTTCCTCTCCAGCATCTTCAGTAGCTCCTACATCATCCCTATTAACTTGGTTGGGTACCAACCTCAGATTCATCTTGTTAATGTTAGAATTGTTGAAGGGTAAATGGTTAATAGGAGCTTCTCCAACAAACATGACCATAAGACTATGAATGGCTAGTGTGGTCATCAGATATGCAAAGGGAATATTATTATGGCCAGGATGGATACGAAACTGAATAATGATATAGAAAATAAGAGAAGGAAGACATATTGGAACACCAGAAACAACCGAGTGAAGTATGCGAGCCATGAAAGAAGTTAGATCAGTTTTGTTACCAGACCTAGGATACACATTAGAGATGAAAATACGATGAAGAATCCTATATCCGGGTAATATATTTTTAGAACTGAGCGCAATACCAGAGTTCCATTTAGCATTCATGTTACATAACATTCTAGTTAGCATACGTTTTTCAGATTCAGAAGGTCTCGCAACTAACGTAGAGATAGGTATTCCTTCATCATGCACAGGAAGATCCATCAAGCCAGATATCAAGTGAGGGTCAACATCAACTAGACCTTCTCTAATTGTTACAGTTAAAGTTAAATTTTTAACGAAAAAGTCACTTATACAAGCAAACATGGCCTGCGCAATGGAACGGTATGCAAGACCACCCCAATTCAAAATGTCAGCCCATTCTACAGCTTCAAGGAGGGGAACAATATTGAAATGACTAAAATGATTGAAGTTAATTGTCCACTTAATAATTACATTGCGGAGACGAATATCCTGCACATATTTGGGGTCCTCTTCAGGTGGACGAAGAGTATACACTACAATCGGTGCGGAACAGGAAGAAGAGGGACACGAGAGGATCTCTTCTTATATCTACTCTCCATTATACAATACACAAAGGTAATACAAGAGAGGAATGGAGGGTTTCTCCCAAATCATATTTTAAGCTAGAAAACCTAAGAAACCACAAACAAACTTAAAATAAACTACAAAATCAAGGAAATAGAAGTGCAAATATCCTAAATCCAATAGGAAAAAGAAAAAAATGTACTCACCAAGTAGCAATCGAAGATGAGTTCGACCGGTCGTGGAATGGTTTATTGGAGAAGATGAGAGAAATGAAGAAAAAGTACTTTTTGCACATTTACAACCCCCAAACCTGAGCTACTTGACTGGTTGAGTACATAATCGACTGGTCATGCCAAACTAGTCGAGTGTGTACTCGACTGGTCGTGCAACCTCAAAAATGTCCATTTTTCAGCAATATTGATTTAAACATTAAAAAATAAAATAAAAACATGCAATATAGTACAAGCAAACACAAGTAACTCAGATCACATTACATATACCAATATCTAATTTCAATTTAGAAAACCTATTTTTGTCAAGTGGTTTTATGAAAATGTCTGCAAGTTGATTTTCTATTTGAACATAATCCAATGAAATAACCTTGTCTTCTACTAATTCACAAAATAATGATATCCAATGTCAATATGCTTAGTTCGTGAATGTTGGATTGGATTTTTAGAAATGTTGATTGCACTAGAATTATCACAATATAGAACCATAGAATCTTGCATAAATCCGTAATCATTTAACATCCTCTTCATCCACATAAGATGAGTGCATGCATTACCGGCTGCAATATACTTAGCCTCAGCTGTGGAAAACAACACAGAACTCTATTTCTTACTATGCCACACAATAAGACAATTCCTGACATAAAAACATCCATCGCTGGTACACTTACAGTTATCAATATTACTAGCCCGATCAGCATCCGTATAACCGACTAATTGAACATTAGTATCATGGGGATACCAAAGACCAAGATTGGCTGTACTTACGACATATTTCAAAATATGCTTAATAGCAATCAGGTGAGATTCTTTAGGGTCAGATTGATATCTAACACAAATTCCTACAATGAAAGCAAATCAGGTTAGCTTGGAGTTAAATACAATAAACTACCTATCATACTGCAATACAACTTAAGATCTACACTTTTACCTTTTGAATTTTTAGAGAGCTTAAGTGTCATACTCATAGGAGTATCGAAGTTTTTATTGCTCTCAAATCCAAACTTTTTCACCAAGTTTAGAGCATACTCGGTTTGAGAAATAAATTTTTTATCTTCAAGCTGTTTCACTTGCAAACCTAAAAAATAATTTAGTTCTCCAACCATGCTCATTTCAAACTTGGATGTTATCAAATTTGGAAACTCAACAGACATGTTAGAATAAGTAGATCCATAGATAATGTCATCAACATATATTTGTACTATCAGTATATGATCATTGTGTTTCTTTACAAACAGTGTCTTATCAACACTTCCCATTAAAAAGTTATGACTTAGTAGAAATTTAGTCAATTTCTTGTACCATACCCTGAGAGCTTGTTTTAATCCATAGAGTGCCTTTTTCAGGCAATAAACATGATCAGTATGTTTAGGCTCTTCAAAACCAGTAGGTTGTTCTACATATACTTTGTCATGTAGATTAACGTTCAAGAAAGCACTCTTGACATCCATTTAATAGATTTTAAAATTTTTGTAACAAGCAATGAATATGAACAGTCTAATAGATTCAAGACGAGCTACTGGGGCAAAGGTTTCATCATAATCGATGCCTTCTATCTGAGTGTATCCTTATACAACCAATCTAGCCTTATTTCTTATAATATTACCTAATTCATCAGACTTATTTTTAAAGATCTATTCAGTTTCAATAATGTGTTTATGATTAGGTCTAGGAACTAAGTACCATACATCATTCCTTACGAATTGATTAAGTTCATCTTGCATAGCCACTATCCAGTTTTCATCACAAGTGCTTCTTTTACATTGGCCAGCTCAATCTGGGATGTAAAGCACACATAATTACAAATGTTTTCTAATTATTTACGAGTGCACACACTAGTGAGACTGTTCCTAAGAATTTGATCAGTTGGATGGTCTTTAACTAACCGCAGTTCAGTGTCATTTAGACTAGATGAAGAGTTTGGTTTATCAAATAAAGAGACTTCATCATCTTTTGAACTTGAGACAGGTGTATTCAGGTGATCATCTATAACCACATTAATGGAATCCTGAATTACATTGGTTCTCTTATTGAGAACATGATACGCTCGACTATTTACCACATATCCTAGGAAAATACCCTCATCACTTTTACTGTCGATTTTTTTTAGATTTTTCCAGTCACGTAGAATATAACAGTTACTGCCAAAAACTCAAAAGTATTTGATTGTTGGTTTCTTATTGAACCATAGTTCATATGTAGTCATATTATTTGACTTTCTAGTATAAACAAGGTTAATAATATAACAAGTCGTGTTCACTACTTCAGCCTAAATATTTTTAGAAGTTTCATGCTGTTTAACATTACATTAGCCATTTCTTGAAGCACACGATTTTTTCTTTCAACAACCACATTCTGTTGAGGTGTCTTAGGAGCAGAAAATTCATGCAATATATAATGATCGCAACGGAACTTAAAACTGGTATTGTCAAATTCAGAACCATGATCACTATAAATTTTAGAGACATGTGATTCCTTCATAGTTTGGATATGCTTGAGTACCCTTTTTACTTTATTGAGAGTTTCAGATTTCTCTCTCATGAAAACTACCCATGTATAGCTAGTAAATCATTTACTATTATCAGAATATAATTCTTACCGCCTCGACTCTCTGTTCTAGTCAGTCTAACGAGATCCGTGTGGAGGAGTTCAAGGGGTTTGGATGTGGCATTGGAGTTTACTTTATTGTGAGCTCCTAGTTTGTTTTCCAATCTGACATTTGTCATAAATTTTATTCATTTTCTTTAAATTGGGTAGACTTCTTATTACTTCACATTTGCTCATTTTATAAAGATTACGGTAGTGTACATGTCCTAGGCGTTTATACCATAGTTCGGTCTCATTGGTTTGGACCATGTAACATGATAACTTAGATGAGCTTGAATCACTGACTATATAATAGTTCTTAGATGTTCTGCGACCAGTTAATATCACGGAACCGTTCTCATTAGAAATCTCACACCTTTGGTTGGTGAATTTGATGCTATGTTTATTATCAAAAATTTGAGAAATTCTTAAGAGATTATGCTCAAGGCCCTCTACAAACAAAACATTCTCAAATGGAGGAAGATTAAAGAGTTGAACCATACCTTGGCCAATAATCCTGCAGTTGCTACCATCACCAAATGTGACTTAGCCATCAGTCATATCTTTAATATTGGTGAACAAATCTTTGTCAGCTGTCATGTGTGTAGAATAACCATTGTCTAGGTACCACTTTGATTGACTCAAAGCCTTGAAAGCAATGTGGACAACCAGACAAACAACCTAAGGGACCCATTTCATTACTGTTTTGGGTTTTGGCGCGTAATTGGTTTTTCTATGCTTGTGGTTGTTGTATATTCTACCATTCGAGTTAGATTTTATAAGCTCCTTGAGTAAATCAACAATTTTCTCAGCTAAGGGGTTATTATTCTGATTTGTATAATTGATATGGTTGCTTTTAGGTTTCATAGCTTGAAAATTTTTAGGATTTTTGAAACTATTTTGATTCAGACTTTTCCCTTTTGAGTTAGAGTACTCCTCTTTAACAAACTTGAGTGGAGTGAACTTACTTTTAGGAGGTGCATTCTTATCATAGCCCAAACCAGATCTATCGCCACATTTCCTTGATCCGGTTAGCAGTCTTTCTAGTTTAGGATCACCTTGGGTATACCTCCAAGTATCCTTCAAACTTAAGAGAGAAGAGACTTCTACTTTAGTTTTTCATTTTCTAATTTAAGGTTTTCAACCTGGGATGTTTTGAAATCTAAATCACACTTAGCTTTTTTAAAATAATTAGAAAAATGTAATTTTTCTAAAACTAAGTTATCTAATTTTTTTTTTAACTTTAAAAACTTTTCCTTTTGAAGTTTTAGTTTTACAACCACCTTTCTTCTTATTTTTGTCCCTCTTTAGACATTTGTTTGTCAGATGCACGTATTCATGCCAGTTGAAGCATTGACTGCCTTTAATAGATTTTTAATTTTTAGATCTAGTCCTTTTCTTTTCAATAAATTTTTGAAAATCTACTCTCTTTTTGCTTTTAAAAATTTTATAAAACTTCTTGGCTAATAGTGTCATATCATCTTCAGAATTTTCACAATTAGAATTACTAGCATTATCTTGAGAAATATTTTTAGAAGACTTAAGAATGATGAACTTATATTTAGGAGCCTTAAAATTTAACTTGTAGGTTTGTAAAGAACCGACAAGCTCTTCAACCTGCATATTATTCGTATCACGAAGTTCTTGAATGACAGTCACCTTAAAATTGAACCTATCCAGCAATGAGCGCAATATCTTTGCACAGAATTTACTTTCTAGGATGTTATCAATAAGACCCCACATAGAGTTAAGTATGTCATTTAACTTAGTATAGAAGTCCATGAAAGTTTCACTTTGTTCCATACGTATCTCCTCAAACTAAGTAGTAAGGATTTGAAGTTTAGATTTCTTGACAATAGTCGTACCCTTGTGTGTCATTTCTAAAATATCCCAGGTTTTCTTTGTAGTATCACAAGATATAATTCTTTTGAATTCATTCGGTGATAGTGCACGAGAGATTGCATTTAAAGACTTTGCATTGGCACTACTCTCATTTTTCTTAAGTGTGGTAAAAAAAATTTATGGTGTAACCTTTATAATTTTGGATCCATCATTGCCAGTCACTTCAGTGGTAGGAGGGGTCCATCTAGCCATCATCTATGGACCTTAAAAAGATCCTCATTCTGACTTTCCAATAGGTATAATTGGAGCCATCAAAATGTGGAGGCCTAGTGATTGAGAGGCTATCAAAATTTGACATTATAAGCTCAAATCGATTAGCTCAGGAAGTGAATCCAAACAATAAAAGGAGCTATTAGGCTTTGATACCACTTGAAAAGGCTGAGCTAAATGTCCTAAGAGGGGGGGTGAATAGGACTATGCCGAACTACAAATAAATGCAGAATACAAATATATATAGCACAATCAAATAATAAAATAGCACAAGTAAATAGCAACCTCAAATGTACTAGTCTTGAGAGGTTGATACAAACTTAGTTCTAAGGACAACCTAACACCAAAAACCAAAGGCTTATGGCAGGACAACCTTAGTAGAATGTTTGTAAGTATCAAAAACCCAAACCAATAAAGAGGCAAAAGAAATAAACTAAGTTATTACAATATTCACTACAAGTGCATAAAATAAATTACACCATTCATCATAAACGCTCAAAGTAAATTATAACATTCACACACATAAGCACATTCAATCATCCACCACAACTCCAGGAATTATAGTGGTTCGTTTGTGTGTACACCAATTATTAGAAAACAGCCACACAACTACTCAACTCCCAATATCCACACCCATAGGATATTAACTTTCACTATGAAAAAGGTTTTCCAAGGTTCACCTTAAAACCTTCACAATTGTGTCTTTAGATGGGCTTACACAATTACAAAAACCCCACACTCTGAGATTTTCTGGATTTCTTCTGAAAAAATCAAAAATGAGATTTTCCTAGCACAACCTCACAAACCACAAAAGATATACAAAATATAAATGGTACTTATCTGGAAATTCTCCTTCTAAAGAAGCTTGGTTGAATCAATCTGATGTAGCGAAGATGTTCAATGTCTAGTCTCACAAGTGAAAGGTTATAGGTCTAAACGATTTTTAGATTAATTCAGCCTGGGCTAGCTTGATTTGATTTTGATCTCAAAGAGGGTAAAATCACATTTCCCTTCATTAAAGAAATAGAGTTGAATAGAGATCACAAAATCAAATGCAAAAATTTATTTAAGAGAATTTAAAATGAACACAATATAGCTTAAGAATTGCAGGAACTTATCTCTCAGATTGATGACTTGATTTAGCTTTGAATGAATGAAAAACTCTGAGATTCATCCTCTATTTATAGGTGAAAATACTATTCACTCGACTGGTCTAAGGGTCGGTTCGATTGGTCGAAGGACCAACCAATTTTAAAATTTTTTGGTGTGATAAGATAAGGTCATTACTCGATTGGTCGAGTGGCCTGCTTGATTGGTCGAGCAATGCACTCAACTGATTGAGTGGGACCAAAAAACCTTGTTGGACTTTGAGTCGAGCACTGTACACTTAACTGGTCAAGCAGTCTCCACAACTAGTCGAGTGTCCAACAAAAAATTTTAAAAATTCATAACAAACCTTATCTTATCACACCAAAAAACTCTTGGACTGATCAAAAAACTCTTGGACTGGTCGAGCCAGAGCTTAGACTAGTTGACAAAGTCTAGGACTGGTCATGAAAATGACCTATAAACATATGAAATGATCCAAATAAAATATGCAATGAATATGACCTAACTTATGGTCAATCTAGGGTCATCCATACCTTGTTTGTGAGATTGAACAATTAAAACATCGTTCGCTCTGCAAACTCATACACTTGAAATACTTGAAGCTTGTCTTCAAAATCTTAAACTTAAGCTTGAGTAAAGACTTAAGTTCTTGAGTCTTTAAAGTACTAAACTTGAAGATTAAACTTGAACTTGAGCCTTGAAACTGTACATGTACTTGAGCTTCAAATCTTGAACTTCGACAACGCTTCTTCAACTTGAATACATAGAGAAGTTGGACGAAGACTTGGACAACTTTAAAGTGCATGAAGTTGATCTAATCATCTCATCAAAACATGATATAGATTCTAAATGATTTGGCACAACAAATTTGACAACTCTGGGTGCTAGATTTACAATATAGCATTTACAAAAGTCTCATACAAGGCATTATGTTTAGACCAACCAGCCAAGGTCCCACACAAAGCACCAATGTTTAGGCCCACCGGCTGACCAAGGTCCCACACAAGGCACCTACGTTTAAGCCTATCGGCAAGGTCCCACAATAGGCACCTATGTTTAAGCACATAGGCCAAGGTTCCATACTAGGCACCTAATCGAGTTTGAGGATAGCAAACTCTTACCCTCAATCCTACACGAGGATAGAGACTAACTTGTGGACTCCTAACAATGACACTTACTTGTCAGATTGAGTCTTCTTTTCTAGCTTGTCTTGGGTTGCTTGATCTTCACTCTTTCATGCTTGAATCAGCTCCCCGATGCTCCCCCGATCACGATGCTATGATTTTCCTGTTGTATCAGCTTCACAATCAAGAACCTTGCGTATGTTGTTCTTATAAAGGTAACCAAGGTAATGTGAATGTTATGAATGGATTTCCTAAGGGATTCAACCAATGGATGCTCTAGAGTATCATGGAGACTATTGATTTGCCAATAGATTTGGTCTCTGTACTCTAGAGGAGGCCTGAGATCATGTTCTTCATTAATAGGAGCTTTGAATGCTCATTCAAGTGAGGAATCATAATGAAGAAAGCATGGATCTTGTGTGGATAGAGTCTAAGATTAGTGGGATAAGCTTGGGATACACTAGAGACTCTAAAATACCTAAATCCACTTCTTTCATAAGGTTCTGGGTCCTGTATTTATAAAAAAATGGTCCCAAGGGATATAAAACTGCTAGTTTTCAGTTTCACTGAGTGGACCTTCTGTGGCACTGAAATATCACTCGGTGGTAATGAAATATCACTCAGTGGTACCAAATTAGATCTTGAAGTTTTTGGATGAATTTTGTTACTTTTGGAGGTTCCGAATTTTGTTCTTTGGTGGCAGTCAGTGGTACTGAATATCCAGTCGGTGGTACTGAATTAGCTTTGAAATGTTACTGGACTGTTTTGGACACTTTCGGTAGCACCGAATGTGTCTTCGATGGTACCGAGGTTGCCATTTGATCGAACCTTTACCAACTGAATTGGAACAAATTTTCCTATTTGAACTTTTGTCCAGCAATTCATTTAGCAACTTTGAACCTTCTAAAGCCAACATTAGAATGGTAGACAATATAGACTTAGAATGGATTGAATAGATGATCTAAGTGGGTTTTCCTATTTGGGTCAGGATCATCTATAGGTTCAAGATCATAGAAGCTTTAGCTTCTGCTCCAGTTGCATTGTCTTTCTTCATTTGCCAAGGACCCATTTGACTACTTGACACAACTAGTCACATGATTGACAAACATAGTGTTCAAGGTAAGTGCAGTAATAAGATTTAGTAACCTAAATTGTACAAACGTGTTTATAAAAAACCTCCCATTGGGCAACTAAAGGTGAATCCCAACAGAGTTGTAACCTGAATTCCAAGGGAGATCCTAATTGGTACCACTTAAGAGCAGAGACTCTCAACCCCGGTAACCCCTTAATGTTCCCCTCTATTTTCAAATCACTCAAAATTACTCAATCACATCCTCACCCACTCTAGATCAAATTCACTCTCTTAATTGATATTCATATAATGTCCATGATGAATGCATATTGAATTACATGTGTGATCATGAGCTTAAGTCCTACCGCGTTCGACTAGGGGACCTCCCGAAGAGCTTCTTTGGACCAGAACAGCCCCGATTTGGTTATACCTCAAGTAGACATTGTTCCCAAGCCTAATTTGGAAAGGTTTTAGGCTATAAAAGGGCTTTAAACCCTCACATATCTCACCCATCCGAATTTGCTAGAAACCCTAGCTAGAGAGAGAAAAAGTGAGGGATTGTGAGAGAGTGTGGGAGAGATCTTCCCGCCACTTGCTAGTGCTGCTACACGTGCTATAGCAACGCATCCCAATCACTTTGCCGGTGATTCCAATACATTTCTAGGTAAGGAAAACCCTCAACACTTGCTGATTTAAGGTTCCGTCGATTCCAATAGCGAAGTGGCTTATACATCTTGTGTATTAGGTCACCTGTTCGCCATAGACGAAGCGTATACGCTCCGTTCAGAATGATACACATCTAGGGTAAAAAGGTGCGGATCTTAGACGCTTTGATTGACTGATTTCAAAGCTTTCACTATCGTTTAATAGTAGATTATCGACGACAACGCCATTTGACATGTACAATATGCTGTCTGTTTTCCGTTTCGTAAACGTACAGTAAATATGAGATTTAGGGTATTTTAGGCATTTATAGAAAATACTGTATACGTCCGTATTTTGTAAAAATGATTGTCATGGTTATTTGTCGTGTTAGGATACTAGGAATGCGTGCATGGTCTGTTTGGCGAAGAGATTCGCCCAAATGCGCACTTTGAGTCGACATACACTATATAGACTTAAGTGTGTAGACTAAGTGTTTGTATAAATGTTTGTATTAGTATGTATTGAGTATATGGTGTTGTGAAATAGTTTTGAGATTGAATTCTCAAGTAATATGCTGATGTAAATGATTTCCATCATGTAGGCTATATGTATTGATTTCATTATATACATGAAATGCATGTGTGGGATGATTTGCTTAAGTTGTATGTCATAACATGTGTCAACATGCTTACAATGTTGTATTTCATTTCTGTTACTCACATATGCTTACTAATGTTGATGCAAAAATGCTTGGGGCTATGACCTAGTCCAGGCAGTCGGTAATGGATCGAATTCGTGGTTGGTTTTTATGTACCACAAAGGACGCGTCGATGAACGTGAGTCGTGTTTTGGGTTGGCGGCAGTGGTTAGGCCACACGAGGTGTTTCATGCACTTCATGTCATTCAGCTTGAGATGAGCTCGTACTAGTCGAGCCCGTCAAGTAACTCGACTGGCCATTGTATGTTCACTATGTATGAGTCATAACTCCTTGAACCTAGGGTACTGAACTTACCATTGAAAACCCTATCAACCATGGTACCTTGATCCACAAAGACTCATGAGCCGGGCATGGTGGTATGGGACACCGTGGTCGAGCTGTCGGCCTACGCTGGGCCACAAACCTCCCCGTAGTGACCAGTGACCACCCTACTCTGAGAAGATTATGGTGGTATGGGACACTATATTCTTGCTCTCGGCCTACACTGATCAGGTGACGAGTCCTTTGTAGTGTCCTTGAGTTTATCCTGACACCGCATGGGGGCGATGAGTCCTGATGCAATCTTAAGGATAATTAGGCCTGTATTGATAAGGTGATGGGGGAGAGGTGCAATGAGTGCGAGCAACAGCCCTGACAGCCCTTGCAGCGACCTACAAATATAACATCGTACGAGATTATTAGGAGTGACGACCCTAAACAGGATCTGTGTTGGGATTGATATAAGCAAGGTACCCTAGTTTCCCAATCCTGTTGTATGAAAAGGACTAATAACAAACCGGTAATCATTATCCATATCACATTGCATGTGCCTGGAAGATGTGGAGCACTGTGGGAAGAAAGCATGCCGCGGAAGCAGATGGTGCTGCATGAGGGAGTATATCGGTGAGGGTATCCATCATGTCATTTCATGCATACATTAACAATAGAATCTAGGAATATTTGTTTCATTGCTTTACTATTATCGCGTGATTGATTTGAGAACATGTTAATCTTTACTCTATTATTCCACTGAGTTAGCTACTCACTCCGACGTTACGGGATGGTGTTCCGAACACCCACCAGTCCTTAGTTTAGTTGCAGATGATGGCGCTGCTTGTGAAGCGGAGCTGGACTTGTATGATGATGAGGAGGACTTCTCCTCCGTGTTTGGATCGACGGGATTACAAGGAGGTTGATTAGATGCCTTGACACTTGTCATTTTATATTTTTAGAGCACTGATGTATATTCTTTCTTTCCATTTTTGGAGTATACATGTATTTAATTAACCTGGTAACATGTTCACACTCTGGAGACTTACAATCAATTATGTATTTTATATATCTATCACATTCTTCCGCTTGCTAATTTAACTGTCTCTAGAGTATGATATGCTGTTTTGGCTTAATCCGAATCTTGTTTAATGCCTTTTTACAGACAACATGCATTTAACATTATCTATGTTGCATAAATAACATTTTGGAATTCGGGAGTTGGGTTTCTACCCAACCCTCGATTTTCGGGATGTTACATGTAAGAGGCATGCCATGGAAGTTGACTTTTCGGATTAGAAAGAGAGGCATGGATTGCTTGCCATGATGGGGGATATGCATGGGTGGCTAGGCTATGATGACCCATAGGCTAGGCATAAGTTAGGCATAGGCTAGGTAGTGTAGAGATTCTGTCCCAACTGGAATCTTTCGGATTTCACAATTTACAGTGTTTCCACGAAATACATGCGGGCCCACAACTCCTAGCCTAGGCATCGCATTGGTGCACAAGATGCAGCGTTGGAACTACAGCGATGGTGAGATCACAACGGTATAAGTTTTGAGTCGAGTCGACTCAGATCTTCAGGATGCAACTTAGGGTCGCGTACAAATGCTGTCTACAAGTCGCAGGTCACCAGAAAATAACTGGGAGTATCATAAGAGTTGGATGGAAGGTATGGTACTAGGACACGTGTGGATTTTAATATGCGAGTTGGATTAAAAAGATATTTTTTACGGTAAGTACTAATCAGAGGGTTATATTAGCCACTCAAAGGGACTAATTGGATGGTCCAGATCTGATTGTCAAATCGTTCCAAATTTGACACATTAGAGGGTAACTACCATCCTTCATAAAGGTAAGCATTGTAGAATGAGTACAATCATGCACATTAATAGCAATCAACAATCAAATATCCATATTTACAATAGTCATATTCCTATGATAAATTTGAATTACTTGCTTGAAACCATAATGGGATTCAAATGATTGGAAAGCAAAGAGGGTGATTTCTAACCTTTTTAGTTGGATATCCTTGCCTTGAATGTTCTTATGGTATGAGTTTAAGTGTCCTGCATTTAAGTTAACATTAGTTTAATGTATTTTTAATGGAAGTTCTTTAACATTCAAGTATTTGAGACTTTTTAGGGGGTTTTCATAAATACTTGGCAGGAGATCGAGATCGCTTGCTTCTCAAATTCAATTTGATCTTAGTTACTTTGATTTATCTAGAGACTCAATCTTCACACTAGTTTATTAGCTGTTTCATGAAGGTGTTACATCAGGTTTTAGGGATTTATAATCCTATTACTATAAATTGAATCAACTCAATACTTCTTCAGTGAGAATACTACTTATAAGATTGGTGATGCTAGAATAAGGGAGAAGTTCTTGTTGTTATCTGTAACACCCCGAAAATCGACACCCGAGTACAAAGACCCTGATCTCAAGTTTTTGGGTGTTAACCAAATAAAATGTGAAAGTGCCCTGGTTTGTCAATTAGCATGAGTGTTGAGTCAGCTAGATAGAGAAGCTCTATAGGAAGATCAATCAACTGTCTGCCTCAATTGGATGTGGGCCCGAACTCACCACAGGTAAATCTTAGCCTCACATCCCATGGCCCAAAATACTATGTATTTAAACCCCCTAAAATTGATTAGAATATCATAGGGTTTTTGGGTTAGAATTTTTTTTTCAAACTTCAGAAAAATTCCTAAGTTTTCTACCTTTGTTGATTTATCGATAGACTGATCGATGTAATCAAAAAGTGTTGTCGAAGTCCTCCAAACTCACTCAATCATATCGAAATGAGGACAAAAGATGCCCAGCAACCACATATACTTCTGGACGGAATTATCGATGTATCGATAGTTATATCGATATCATCAAAATTTGAATCTTGAGTCTAGCAAAGTTGACTCGATAAAATCGACATCATATATGTTGTGTCCAAAGTTCTACTAAGAAAATCATGAGATCTTCGATATATCGAAGTACTCCTTGATATCCTCAGAATTCAAACTTCGATGATATTGGAAGTCCTTCAATGATATCGGTTTAGACACTCTGTTTTCTGACAATATTTTTAAGTTGTCTTATCTTGGATCAAGGGTCACTCGATAGAATCGATATTCAAATTTTGATGATATCGAGTCTGGGTCGATTGCATTGAGAATGGATATAAATTGCTAAGCAAACTTAACTGAAAAATCTTTTGGATTATCGATGCATCGACACAACTATCGATGTCATTGGCAATTAAATTCTGATGATATCGAGTGTGCCTCGATCATTCTTTTAACCTGAAATATTTTAAAGGCAAGTCTCTCTCATTTTTAAATGTCAAGGAATTAAACTTCATGTCGATGAAATCGGAGTTCAAAATCTGATGACATCGACGCATGTTCGATTTCCTCGACCAGCTGTCAAATGGTTTCAAAAGCGTCTGACAATTGAGTTTGTGTCATCGAGCGGTTAGTCAATGCAATCGAGAGTAGACGCTCGATGATATCGACCCTGCTTGATGATATCAAACTATGTCATAAATATGACCATTTTATATCCGTTAGAACCTTTTGCCTATATATAGAAAGCTTGCCTTTAGTTGCTGGTAGAGAGAAAACAAAGAGTGCTTTTTATGTCTTTAACCCTAGATCATATACCCTAAGCCTTCTCTCTCACTAGAGTTCATCCTCCAATCCATCCTCATCATTGACATTCAATAGAGTGGATTGGGGAATGAACTTCCACATTCAAGGAATCTCCAGATACCACCTTAATGGCAAATCAGTAAGCTGGGATGCCTTAAATGCATAGATGATTGGAATCGCTATCCCTTATAGGAAAATATTTGAGAGTAGGATTCCATCATTACCTTAACCCAACCCGTCACCATGTATTGGTACATCTTTTAAGTTGTGGTTCAAAGAAGCAGAAGATTCTTCATCATTAAAGGAGGAGATCTTCGACAACGTGCTAAATAGGGCTTATCTACTTATCTATAAGTCATTAGAGTCCAGAGGACCCTTATGATCATTCCTTTGTAGGATTGGGTCTAAGGTGTTTCTCACCCCTTGCAAGACCTCGTAAGAGGCCTCCAGTGGGAGTATACGTGGTGGGTGCTTTATGTTGACCCTTGCTCTGTGGAGAGCATAAACTATTAGGTCCTTGGCCAGTGTGCCTAAAAGTAGGTGTTTTGTGTTGACC
This sequence comes from Magnolia kwangsiensis, assembly GCA_037074715.1. Classification (NCBI taxonomy): domain Eukaryota; kingdom Viridiplantae; phylum Streptophyta; class Magnoliopsida; order Magnoliales; family Magnoliaceae; genus Magnolia; species Magnolia kwangsiensis. The sequence continues at coordinate 34,724,917 of CM073587.1, read as the reverse complement.
CTTGCTCATGGGAGCATAAACGTGTGAGGTTCTTTGAGTGGATCCTTGGCCAGTGTGCCTAAAATTGGGTGTTATGTGTTGACCCTTGCTCGTGGGTGCTATGTGTTGAGCCTAGGTGTAGGTTGTACTGGTTAGAAGTGAACCTGATTTAAAACCTCCGGTTTGAGGTGAACCTGTTGTGAAACCTCCTTAGTGAAATTTGGTACACTTAAGGGTTGTGTGCACCTGCCGGGAGTGGAGTAGACAAGTAGTCGAACCACTATAAAAATGACTGTGTTTGTAATTTCTATTGTTCTTGATTTCTATTGTCTTTCATTCCTTATGTGATTATATGCTTTCATATTTGATTATCTAAGATCACATTTCAAACACAGTCACATCCATCATAACCTCTAATTCACATTTTATTATCTTTCTAGTTTTATGATTGGATCCTCTATCGGGCTTGGAAGCCAGTAGAGTTACTCTTTTGTAATCCTAATGTATGCTTGCTGTTATGATTAGAGTGATAGGATTTTAAATTGTTATAAAATATTAAAAAGTACTATTCACCACCCTCTAGGACATATTGGCGTATTCCTACCTCAACTAAAGCGATCATTATCGCAATATCAATTGGTATTAGGGCGGGTCTCTCTTAAGGGCTTCACTGCCTAGAGAGTGATTTTGACTGAAGTTGGTAATATGGCCAAAGGAGAGGGCTCATCGGTCACTAGATTTCCAGTATTTGATGGATCAAATTATGCATACTGGAAGGCTAGAATGCATTAGTTCCTGAGATCTTTGGATTATGATGTTTGGGATATAGTTGAAAGAGGATATGTGCCACCAACTGAACAAATAGTAATTGAAAATGGCACAACTATCACCAAACCAAAATCCAAAGAAAAGTGGATAACATTCGATAAAGAAAACTAAACTGTTAAAGATAAAGCTATGAATGCTATCTATTGTGCTGTGTCCCAAGACATTTTTAATTAAATCAGTATATGTGGGATAGCCAAAGAAGCATGGGATTTGTTGGAAACAACCCATGAAGGAACAAGCACTGTGAAGAGATCCAAACTGCAACTCCTAACATCACAGTTCGAAAGTCTCAGAATGGAAGAGCATGAGACCTTCATGGAGTTTTTCACAAAACTTAATATCATTTGTAACTCCATGGGTGGATTAGGTGAGAAAGTTCCAGTCCCAAAAATTTGTAGAAAAATACTAAGATCATTACCGGAACAATTTAATCATAAAGTAACAACCATTGAAGAATGTAGGAACATAGATGAAATGAAAGTAGAAGAACTAGTAGGTTCCTTATAAACCTTTGAACTACACTTCAAACAAACCCCAAAATCCAAAACTACTATGCTCAAAACTTCAAAGAATACAACAAATGAAGACATTGAAAGTGAAAGAGAAAATGAAGATGAGGAAGTGGCCCTGTTGGCACAACGATTCAAAAAGTTCTTTCAGAAAAATCGTGGCCATCCATTTAAAGGAAGACAGATGAATAACAAACCTTTCATAGGTAAATTTGGTAAAAAGTTCAAGGAACCACAATGTTATACCTGTCAAAAGTTTGGACATCTGTCTACTGAATGCCTAAATAGAAAAACCAAAGGAAAGGTAATGGTAGCCACATGAGATGATAAGGAAGAGTCATATTTAGAAATTAGCGACTGAGAGAGTGATGGAGACTAAAAATCTCTGAAAATTCTTATGGTCTCCACGGTCTCAACCATTCCCACTGAAACTGAGAATGTTAAAGAACCACAAGCCACTGAATCATTTCCATCTGACAATGAGGAATCAGAAAAAGAAGAAGAAAAAAAAGGATAAACTGTAGGTTACTTATAACCAACTTTATATTCACAACATCAATATCCTTAAAAGACTTGGGATGAATGAAAACAAAAATAAACTGCTACAAAGAGATCTAGACAAAACATTAGAAATCAATACGCACTTGATTAATGATCTACAGCAATACCATTCTGAAGAAGATAGACTGGAAAGAATTAATTTGGCCCTAAAATCTGAATCATCAAAACTTACTAAACAGATTGAGCTATTGGAAGAAGAAAATGAGCATCTTCAAAATAAAAATCACTCATTCCGGTCTGACCTAGAGATATTTAGAAGGTCTGCTAAAATAAACTATAAATTTTCCAAGAAGGTGAAAAATTGGAAAAGTTGTTAGGGATAGGTAGACAAGGAAAAAACAAGAGTGGTTTAGGATATGAAAATTTTAAAACAAAAACTAGAAATGCAGCACCAATGGTTGAAAAATCTGTTGCTTCAAGAAGTAAAACAAGAACCACTCCTATTTATCATTTATGTGGTGATTCTAGTCATTATAAGTTTGAATGCATGTCACTTAGATGGACTTAACACAATTCTGGTCAAAATTATACCGGTAAATACAGACCGACTAGAGGTATAATACAAAATGAAAAGAGTCCACCTATGGATATGAATAGGAGAAATACACATTCATCACAATCTAGAATGACCAACAGAATGGAGGAATTATTGAATCAAGTGGCAAAACTAAACAAAAACACAAATGAATTTATAAGACAAGGAAACTCGATTCAATTGCCAAACTTGATTAAAGAAATTAAAAGCACCAAAATTAAAAATCTTGCTATGCAATGGATAGTGAAAGAAAAGAAAAATCACCTAATAACTAACTCAGTCATATGCCCTGAAATATTAAGCATGGAAAGACAAGTCCAGATCATGCATCTAGATCTAGATATTTGTTGAAATGATGCAATTTTGCGAAGCTTCTAATGATACATCTGAGGTCCCTCACCTCAACCTTTTTGTATATAAACATTCTAATGTTTATAATTTTGATTTGCACAATGCTTGTACAAAATTTTGCTATGTATACTGTTGAGTCAAAGATATACTTCTATACATGAAAGTTTGTCGAAATGCTGAAAAATGAAAAATATTCACCTTCGATATGTCTGTCGATAAATCATGTGGATTCTTGATTAATCGATCAAAGGTTGATACCATCGACACCTCTTTGGAATGGGAAGAGTCATATGATCAAGGATGATATCGAAGACAGTTTCGATAACATCGAATGGGGTCTCTCGTTATCATTGAAACATTGGTCGATGATATTGAAGATTGCGCTCGATATAAGGCGGCCGAGCGGGAAAAATCATGTCTTTCATCAATTTAGGATGTGTTAGGGGGAGCAGCTACTGACTTGTGTGTATGGTTTCACTAGACATTATAAAATTGTGTAAATTACATGTACACACAATTTAGGATGTGTTTGTCTAGATGTTGTTCTAGTGTGTTTTGATATTTTGTCACGTAATTGACAAAAGGGGAGATTAAAAGTGCCCTGATTTGTCAATTAGTGTGAGTGTTAGTCAACTAAATAAAAAAGCTCCATAGGAAGATCAATTAGCTGTCTGCCTCAACCGAATGTGTGCCCGAACTCGCCACAGGTAAATCTAAGCCTCACATCCTATGTCCTAAAACACCAGGTAAATAAAACCCTTAAAAATTAGTTAGAATATCATAGGATTTTTGAGTTAGAAAACTTTTTCACAAAATTAGAAAATCTCTAAGTTTTATACCTCTATCGATTTATCGATATCAGGTTTGATAAAATCAAGAAGTACTGTCGATGTCCTCGAAACTTCAATTGATAAAATTGAATGAGGACATAAAGTGTCTAGTAACCACATATTCATCTAGACGGAATTATCGATGTATCGATACCCCTATCGATATCATCGATATTTGAAAATTAAGTTTATAAAAGTAGACTCGATATAATCGACATCAAAGTATTCGTCTCCCTGCTTTTTTATAAGAAAATCATATAGACCTTTGATATATCGATATACCCCTCGATATCTTTGGAATTTAAAAACCAATGATATCGGAAGTCCATCGATGATATCAACACATTTTTCAGGTGGTTTTTATTTCAGATCAAGGGTCACTCGATAGAATCGATATTCAAATATCAATGATATCGAGGCAGGATTGATTACATCAAGAATGGACATAACTTGTCCAACAAGCTTACTGGAAAATATTTTGGATATATCGATGCATCGACACTGCCATCGATATCATCGGTATTCAAATTCTGATGATATCGAGTGTACCTCGATCATATCTTTTGACCTGAAAATTTTCAAAGCAAGTCTCTCTCATTTTTAAATGTCTAGGAATCGATCCTCGTATCAATAATATCGGAGTTCAAAATCTGATGTCATGATACGTGTTTCAATGCCCTCGACCAGCTAGCAAAAAGTTTCAAAAGCGTATGACATTTGAGTTTGTGTCATCGAGCGGTCAGTCGATGCAATCGAGAGTATACGCTTGATGATATCGACCCCAGTCGATGATATCGAACTCTATCATAAATGCGACTGTTTTATATCTGTTGGAACTTTTTTCCTATATATAGAGAGCTTGTCTTTAGTTGCTGTGAGAGAAAGAAGAGAGTGCTTTTGAGTGTTTAAACTTAGATCATTTACCCAAAGCCCTTTCTCTCAAGGGAGTTCATCCTCTAACCCTCATCATTGATATTCAATAGAGTGGATTGAGGAATGAACTTCCACATTCAAGGATCCTCCAGCTACCACCTTAATGGAAAGTCATTAAGCTGGGATGCCTTGAATGCATAGATGATTGGAATCACTCTATCTCCTTTATAGGAAAAATATTTGAAAGTAGGAATCCATCATAACCTTGACCCAACCCGTTACCATGCATCGGTATATCTTCTGAGTTACGGTTCAAGGAGAAGACTCTTCATCAAGAAAGGAGGAGATCTTCAACAACGAGCAAAAAGGGACTCATCTGCTTATCTGTAAGTTATCAGAGTCCAGAGGACCCTTGTGATTATTCCTTTATAGGATTGGGTCTAAGGTGTTTCTCACCCTTGCAAGTCCTCTAGGAGGCCTCCAGCAGGAGTGTATGTAGTGGGTGCGTTGTGTTGACCTGTGCTTTGTGGAGAGCATAAACAGTTAGGGTCTTATAGAAGATCCTTGGCTAGTGTGCCTAAAAATGGGTGCGATGTGTTGACCGTTGCTCGTGAGAGCATAAACAGTCAGCATAGGTGTAGGTTATAAAGGTTAAAGGTGAACCTAATTTAAAACCTTAGGTTTGGGGTGAACTATGGGAAACCTCCTTAGTGAAATCTGATACACTCAAGGGTTGAGTGCGATTATCGAGAGTGGAGTAGACAAATAGTCGAATCACTATAAAAATGATTGTGTTTGATATTGTTATTCATTTGTTTCTTTGATTTCCTTTTATATTTTCATATATCTGATTATCTGAGATCACACCTCACACACACGGTCATATCCATCATAAACTAGTTTGTATCACGCCCCAAACTTGTAAACCTAACTTACAAAAATTTTCGATTGCCGAATCCGGTGTCAACAGCCTTCGTAGTATCCCATTCTCGACTCCTAGCGTCCATACGTCAGATTTCGATCCTAGGATCCTATAAGGAGGTTTTTTTTATATTAATGTACATTTAATAAGCATAACCACAAGTATACCCAAATCACAAAGGCAACATTATCATCACATATCCACTAATATAAATTTGAATACAATGCTAAAAGGGGAAATACATATGACAAAATAAAATCAAAGCTCCATAAGACAGCTTCATGCTCCATGCTCAACGCTACTGCAACTTAACATCATATGCACGCATCTATCGTGCATAAGCTTATAGAAAGCTTAGAGGGTGGTGTAAGTGTATGCACAAGGTAAGTACCAAGTATTCAATACAATACCATCATCATATAATACCGAAAATACTAGTAATCCATAAATCACACCATATCGGAATAAGAAGGAATATTGACAAGATCATAAATCATACGATAACAGAGTAAGCAGAAATACAGACAAGTCCATGAGTTATACAATATTAGAGTGCACAATATAGAACAACTATGCAAATGAGGAGTCATAAAGAGTCAAATATCAGATGTCGAGGATTTGATGCAATATGTAATTCCTAATGAGTTCACTAATAGCGTCAGCAGTATCTAGACCATATAAATAAAGAAACACAGTAACCCAAAATGTCATATGCCGCAGATGTAATACAATATGCAATGCAAATGGAATGACCATGCTAGAGTGTGAAGTCGGGATGATAGTACGTAATATCTGTAAGTGTTATGGTCACATGCTCCTTTGATTGTCAAATTTTGTGGTGCCAAAACATTTATCTGTGTCCTGTGTTTGTATATTGATTTATATATGTTCAAGACACTGCTTCACAAGTGCTTCAAGTTAAGTACATTGATAAACTTCAAGCCAAGTTAATCCATGCACTTTGTCAATGTCTGTAAGCATATATGTTCAGAGCTACATCGATAAAGTGTTCAAGACTCAAGTACATTACAGGACTCAAGTACACTTCAAGACTCAAGTGCAACTCAATATGAATTTTAAGTTCAAGCTTTCGAATATATCAAGATCAACCTACATCAAGTGCGAGAGCTCAAGCTTGATAAGGTTCAAAGGTCTACCTTCGCTAAATGAATGAAGTTCAATGTTCATACTTCATGTTCCAGGTATGATAGACCTTGGGGTAGGTCATTTCGGATACATAATTCAAACTGTATGTTTATACATGATTTTGGTATGTTCTAAGACTAGTCTTGGACCTTGTTCGACTAATCCTAATACTGATTCGACTAGTCTAAGAAATTCTACAACCAGTCCTAAGTTATTGAAGATTTTTGAAATTTTTTGGTTAGTTCACGACCAGTCATGGAAGTCCTTTGACCAGTCGTATGTGTTTTCACGACTCGAACTTCGACCAGTTCTGGGTCTTCGACTCAAACTACATCGACCAACTCATATGGTCCATGACCAATCCTGGGTCATCTACGACCAGTCGTAGGTAGTCCATGAACAGTCGTAGACACCCCACCACCAGTCGTAGAACAGTTTTCAAAGATCGCACTTAAAAATTCAAAATGTCGTTGGTGCTACGACCAGTCGATGTGTCCCAAGGACAAGTCGAAGATAAGTTTCTTCAACTATGAATTGAGCACAAATTTTAGAGTTTTTCAATTCAATTGATGTAAAATCAAGGCTCCACCCTGAGATAAGTTTGTGTTCATTTTAAGCTATTTTGTGCATAATTAATATTTCCTTTTGTTAGCTTATTATTATTTGATTTTGATTTACATTCCAATCTAATTCGAAAAGGGGAAAATTCTGTAATTCCTTCTTCTTGGAATCAAAATCAAATACAGCTAGCCATTTGGTTTAACTTAAAATCAATTAGAACTTAGAATCATTGAAAAGTGAGTATTGGACATTAAACTTCCATATTTGAACTTCTACTTCGATTGGTTCTTCTGGGCTGCTACGAAAGGAGAAATCCAGGTATTTTATGCTTATGTAATTTACTTTCTTTTTAGTTTCTTTTGAGATTGAGCTAGAAAAATCTCATTGTGTGGTTATCTGAGGAGAGCTAGAAAACTCAGACAGAGGGGTTTTTGAATTGTGTAAGCCCAAGTGGAAAAGACACAATTGTGAAGGTTTTAGGTTGTCACGCCCCAAACCCAGAAATCGGATTCATAGGAATCCCAATCACCGAATCCGGTGTCGAGAGCCTCCGTAGTACCCCATTCTCGGCTCCTAGTATTCATATGCCAGATTTTCGATCCTGAAATCCTACAAGGAGGATTTTTTTTTTTTTACATTTAACTAGTAATAAGCATAACCATAAGTTTACCCAAATCATAAAGGCAACATTATCATCATATATCCAATAATATAATCATTTGAATACAATGCTGAAAGGAAAAAATATATGTCAAAATCAAAGCTCCAGAAAACAGTTGCATGCTCCAAGCTCAATGTTGTTGCAACCTAACATCACCTGCACGCATCTATCGTGCATAAGCTTATAGAAAGCTTAGAGGGTGGTGTAAGTGTGTGCACGAGATAAGTGCTAAGTATTCAATATAATATCATAATCATATAATACCGGAAAGCTATTAATCCATAAACCATACAATGACTGAATAAGCAGAAACACTGATAAGAGCAGGAATTATAAGCGTAAACGGAAATACTGACAAGATTATAATCATACGATAACAAAATAAGCGGAAGTATGAACAAGTCCATAAGTTAATCAATATTAGAATACGCAATATAGGACAGCTATGCAAATGATGAGTCATAGATAATCAAATGTCAAATGACAAGGATATAATGTAATACACAATTTGAAAGAGCTAACAAATATCATCACTCTCATCTAAGTCACAGGAATACAGAAACATAACAACCCATAATGCCACACGCTGAAGATGTAATGGAATATGCAGTACATGGTGCTAATGGAATGACCATGCTGGAGTGTGATGTCGGGATGATAGTACGTAGTATCGCAGGCTATGGGGTCCACCACAAGGAACCTCTATCCAAACCAGTCCCATACCTAAGTTTGGATAGTCTGACTCAACGTGGTAAACTCCTGCTCTCAGGTTAGTTGCGCGCCCAACCGAAATCCTTGCCATAACGAAGATACACAATAATTAGTTGTGCACCACCAGCCCGAGTGGATAGTGAATGGATGAATGAATGAGTATGCAACTCCTACTCAGTAGCTTGTTAGCACAGTAGCCTGCCAACTGCTGGTAGCTCGCCCAGTGTGATAGCTCGCCCAGGCCTCAGCCCCGCCCACATCAGCGTTCGCCCACGTGCGCCCGCTCACATGGTGTCATAATATCATGTCAGTCCTCAAATCAGTACGGTTCCTCTCTGGGGAAATCACTAGGGTCTATGACACTTCACATCACCTGCTGCCCCAATCAAGTGCACAACTGGGTAAGTGAAAAAGACCTCACTATCCACCTGTCAGTAGTCTGCCAATACCTACCCGATTCGCCGATAGAGGACCCATTCCTCGAGCTGGTCAAACTTAGCCTAGCCATGCCTACTCCCTCGGGCGGGTAAGGTCACACCCCCTTCCAACCGACCACGACACAGTGGAGAGCGCAGCCATCTGGTAATCGGCACTCAACGCTCATCTACCCACTCGGTCTAGACGTTGGAGCATCCTCTGGAACCAAGAGGGTGTTTAGGGATTTTCACCCAGGGCCATCTATGGCGGCCCGATGCTCGAACAGATTTTTGGTGTCCCATCTGGCCATCCACGATATGCTTGTGAAGGATACGGCCCTAATGTCACTAGGGTGTACAGTAATCATAACACAATGCAAGATGCATGAGTCATACAATCTAATCATGCATCAATCCTGCGCATGTCATGCACTCATGTGAGATAATCTCCACCTATCAGGGAGTCTCACATCATCCTGCCCAATGACATATGCAATGGTCAATCACATCTCATAACAAACATGCAGATGATGCGAATGGGCATGTATCATGATGTTATGATGTCACCTACACATAAACGATATCAATAACCGGCGTCGACAATGTGGACTTTTAACTAACATTGCCCCCAAGGAATGACCCACATAGAATCAAATATATAATGGGCACATGGCCTCACATAAGGGCCAAATATACAAAACAGGTGGGACCTAGTCATGGGCCTAACACATATCACAATGGGCCTTGCCCATAGGCCTCAAATACATCTGGATGGGTCACACCCATGGGCCTCAGATATATCACAATGGGCCTCAAATATACTTCGCAGGTGAGTCACATACCTGGGTCTAATACACATCAGTATGGGATACATCACATAGGCCTAATATACATCACTATGGTCACAACCCATGGGCTTTAAATACACAATAGGTGGGCCCTACACATGGGCCTCAAATATATACCACGGGTGAGCCTTAATGGACGGGTCACCAATACAACAGGATGGGCCTAATGACATGGACCCCATAAATATATTGAATAAGCCGCACCAATTGGGCCTTACATACATTGCAATGGGCCATGACCCATGGGCCTTGCATACATCACAATAGGCCTTGCAACATGGGCCTCATATATATTTAAGGTGGGCCTCAACAACGGGCCTCATACACATCAAGGTGGGCCTCAACAACGGTCCTCATACACATCAAGGTGGGCCTCAACAACAGGCCTCATACACATCAAGGTGGGCCTCAACAATGGGCCTCATACACATCAAGGTGGGCCTCAACAACAGGCCTCATATACATCAAGGTGGGCCTCAATAACGGGTCTCATAAATGGCCTTAGCAACAGGCCACAAATATATCAAGATGGGCCTAATCAATCATATGGGCTAAATCAATCAAATGGCTGATACGAGCAGGCCGATCAAATGGACCGATACAAATGGGTTGTGCATCATGGAGTTATGCTAAGCATGTTATAAAGTAATGCCCTATCCTTACAACGTAGCTGGCCTAGACGGCTTGTATACAACAAGTATGGCCTACTAATGGGCCCTAAGGAGAGTCACAATGCAGACATTTAACTAACATTATACTCGCAATGTGGACGTCAAACCAACATTGCTCCGAAGGCATAGCCCGTAGTGAATAACATTACGTAAGCCAGGTTGGGATCACACATTGCAATGGACCTTAGGTACACCCCATTGGGCCTTAAATACATCAAATGGGCCATGTCATATGGGCCTTTTACTCATCAAATGGGCCACATCAATGGGCCACACCAATGGGCCTTATGTGCATTGCAATGGGTCATAACCCGTGGGGCTTAGATTGCATCAAATGGTTCTCAACCCATGGGCCTTATACATATCAAATGGGCCTAATCCCATGGGCTTTAAAATACATCAAATGGGTCTAATCTCATGGACCTTGGAACACATCAAATGGGTCCACTCTATGGGCCTTAAATTACATCAAATGGGCCTAATCCCATGGGCTTTAAAATACATCAAATGGGTCCAATCCCATGGACCTTAGAACACATCAAATGGGTCCACTCTATGGGCCTTAAATTACATCAAATGGGCCTAGTCCCATGGGCTTTAAAATACATCAAATGCGTCCAATCCCATGGACCTTGGAACACATCAAATGGGTCCACTCTGTGGGCCTTAAATTACATCAAATGGGCCTAATCCCATGGGCTTTAAAATACATCAAATGGGTCCAATCCCATGAACCTTGGAACACATCAAATGGGTCTACTCTATGGGCCTTAAATTACATCAAATGGGCCTAATCCCATGAGCTTTAAAATACATCAAATGGGTCCAATCCCATGGACCTTGGAACACATCAAATGGGTCCACTCTATGGGCCTTAAATAGTTCAACAACTAGCTACATTCATGGACCCAATTAAATTCAACTGTGGTGAGCCTCAAAAGTGCATTCATTAAGCCTAAAATTTAAGGAACTAAAGGTATAAACCATTTCCTCTAAGATCTTTATAATATGGTGGGCCCCACTCCTTAAAATTTCAGCCCAAGGCCATCATAATTATAACATGTTGCTGTCCTAAATTTGGGCACTCCATTGGAGTGGGTCCAAGGCCTCTAAAACTCTAAAAATTGAGGGCCAAGATCCCTCATCATGTATACAATGAGAGAAAACTCAAAAAGGTGGCCCACCATCAGAAGAAATATTTTTGAATTATGGTTTTTTATCAAGGCAGAAAAAATCTGGGAGTCCAACCATCTTGGCCCATTGTTTTGGATACCCAAACGGGGTCACTTGAGGCTGAAATTTCACAGAGTGATACTTCTATAGGTGACTCACACCCCCAGAAAATTTCATAAATTTTAGATATCTCTAAGTACTTCAATTAATTTAAACAAAACAGACTGTCTAGAAAAAATTGGACAGACCTGGACGTCCCAACGTGGTGGGCCAGTCCGACCCTTACCACGGTGTGTACAGGGGTCCATTGGCCATGAAATTTTGTAGGTGGGTTCTAACATAAGTGGACCATACTCATAAAAAAATTCAGAAATTTTGGACAATTTTAAATATTTTAATTCATTTACATAAATCAATCTGTCCTGAAAATCGGACTGATCTGGACACCATATTATAATGGGCCGGTCCCGCCATCACTATGGTGTGTACAGGCATCCATTGGCCTCAAAATTTTGTAGGTGGGTCCTACCATAAGTAGGCCACCCCCCGTAAAAAATTTTATAATTTTTAGACACCCATAGGTATTTTAATAAATTTTAAAAGTCCAACTGTCCATTGTGGAATGTTGCTGGAACAGTGCAGAAAATCCAGACTGTCCACCTCACTTGGACCACACCTTTGGGACCCTAATGAAGGTTAGTTGGGGCTGAAATTTGGGAGACATCAAGATGAGATCCCCACCTTTTAGAAAAGTATACTTAATAAGTATGAATAGTCCCCCAAACAGTTCTAAAATCTAGTCCAAAAATAACCAGAAACTGTCCAGAAAATTCTAGACAGCAACATGTTCTTAGATAAAATTTATTAAATAAGTTAAATAAAAAGGGAAATACATTAATGGTTCACACACATCAGGAAATAAAATGAGGAAAAAGAGAGATAGAAGGATAATCCGGCCATAGGGAAAGGGGCTCCGCCACTATTGAGCCCTCCCAAGATCAATCACACCCGCACATCATACCTAGATCTATATTTACAACATAGATCTTGCACATGCATGGCTTATAATTAAAATGCATGGTGGGGATGCCATCCCCACCATGGTTATAAGGTCTAGATGAACCAAATATAATATGATATGAAATAAAACTACCATGATGGGGCCCATAGAGAAAGCCCCCATGCATGGATCATGCATGCATAAGGTAGGCCATTAGGCCACAACCGTGGGATTGTGTGGGATCTCCACCATTAATTGGTGGGTCCTACACTTCCCTCATGAAAGAAGAAAAGAAAAAAACATCTAGGCTATAAAAAATCAGATTTTTTACATCTAGAAGATCACCCACCGTCCGATCTTCTTGCTCCAATGGGGTCCTTAGCACCTTAGCTTGGATTTCAATGGAGGAGATGGGGAATGGATGGTTAGGATGGGAAGATCATGGGGTAGAAAGTGGTAGGAAAGGTGGGCCACACTTGGTGTTTTGAAAGAGAGGGAGAGGCTTGGAGAGCTCACATACGTGGGATCCTTTTTTTTTAGCTTGGAGATTTGAAATGAGAAAGAGAGAAAGAGAGAGAGTTGTAAGAACTTTTTGACTTTTGAGGCCTTTTGTTTAAGAAAGGCATGGGTTTGTAAGAGACTTTTTGACTTTTGGGGCTTGCTTGGGAAGGGTGAAAAAGTGATGTGTACTTAACATGTACTTGACATGTGATGGATTAATGGATTGATTGATTGATGGGATTGATGGGATTGATGTGACACATCATAGAGATTCTCTTGGGTTTCATAACGCGTGGCGTTTTCTTCGCACCGAACGTTGGCCCACATCTCTTGACCAGGGTATCGCCTCGGAGCGCAAGTCGCGGCATCGGAACCGCAGCGATGGCGCGTCGTTATGGCAATGGTCTTGGGTTGAGTCAATACGGGTTGACGGCATTCGAATCAGGGTCACACGTAAATATTGGTTAAGGGTCGAAGGTTGCTAAAATTCGACCAGTAAGACCGCGAAAGTCTATGGAACGGTACGGTCTAGGATACGGGGCTTACATAGGTGAACCTGTGAAGCTTATTTTGATAGTGAACGCTAATATCCCCTATGTGAGGATATTAGAAGTGGAGTAGCAATCTATTTGGCTGTTGTTTAACAGTTAATGAACACACAAGCAAAACATTATAACTCTTTGTGTTTTGTGGATGTGTGATTTATTCTTTCTATCTTTTATCATTCAAAGATGTGGAATGTATGTGTGGATTTGAATGTTGTAATTTTTACATTTCAAGCACAGTGGGGAATGTTGTAATAATTTAGATTTAAATTCCAGCAATTTATTTCAATGCCTTGCTATTTATTTATTCCTCTTTGGTTTAAGTTTTTGGTACAAAGGATGTTCTAGAAATAAGGTTGTCCTGTCATAAACTCTTATTTTTTATGGTGTAAGGTTGTCCTTAGAACTGAATTCGTATCAACCTCTCAATACTTGTTGATTGAGGTTACTTTTATTTCAGAATTAAGAATTGATTTATTTTTATTTGGCTATCTCTTTATTTTATTCTGCTGTTATAATATTAATTTGGCATAGTCCTATTCACCCCCCCCCCCCCCCCCCCCCCCTCCTGGACATATAGCTAGGCCATTTCAAGTGGTATCAGAGCTTAATAGCTCCCACTTATTGCTTTTTATTTGGATTTATTTCCTGAGCTAACGATCTAAGCTATATAAAAGATGTCAAATTTTGATAGCCTATCAGTCACTAGGCCTCCACCCTTTGATGGCTCTAACTATGCCTATTGGAAATCCAGGATGAGGATCTTCCCCAAATCAATGGATGAGAGTGTGTGGCAAGCCACAGTGACTGAATGGAATCTTCCTACCACTGAAGTGGCTGGAATCGATGGTTCAAAATCAATGAAAGTAACTCCTTATTTGTCTTGGACCACCCTTCAGAAAAATGAGAGTAGTGCCAATGCAAAAGCACTAAATGCAATCACTTGCGCACTATCACCAGATGAGTTCAAAAGAATTATATCCTGTGATACTACAAAGCAAGCCTAGGATATATTAGAAATGACACACGAGGGTACTACAATTGTCAAAAAATTTAAAGTCTAACTCCTCATAACCAAATTTGAAGAAATTCAAACAGAGTAAAATGAAATGTTTATGGACTTTTACACAAGATTAAATGACATTGTAAACTCGATGTGGGGTCTTGGTGATAAAATCTCAGAAAGTAAAGTGCGTAAAAAGATACTACGCTCTCTTCCTAAACGATTCAATTCTAAAGTAACCACGATCTAGGAATTTTGTGATACGGATAATATGAGGGTAGAAGAACTAGTCAGTTCTTTACAAACCTAGAAGTTAAACTTTAAAGCTCCTAAAGGTAAATCTATCGCTCTAAAATCTTCTAAATGTATTTTTGAAGAAAACTCTGATTCTGAAGATGATATGGCTCTCTTAATAAAGAAGTTTTATAAAATTTTCAAAAGCAAGAAAAAGGTAGATTTTCAAAAATCAAATGATAAGAAAAGATCTAAACCTAAATCTAAAACTTGGAAGTCTTTGAAAGATAGTCAATATTACAACTGCCAAGAATATGGGCATTTAGTAAACAAATGTCCTAAAAAGGATAAACTCAAAAATAAGGGTATGTTGGCTACTTGGGATGAATCATCTGATTCTGAAGCCTCTTCCGAATCAGAAGATTATGAAACCAAGTCGGGCAATGAAGTTAAAGCCCTTATGACTCTAGCCAAGTTCACTTTTTTAGATCATGATGATTCAACTAGTGAGGAAAATTTGAACAGTGAATATGAAAATGAAGATGATCTTCAAGATGCTTACAATGCCTTATACAAGGAAAGTTATAAAATTGTTGTCAAACATAAACTTCAAAAAGAAAAGTTTTTTAAACTCAAACAATGTTTTGAATCACTTGTTTTAGAAAAATCCCAAATTTTAAATTGTTTTGAAAAATCAAAATGCGATTTAGAATTCAAAACCTCCCTAATTGAAAATCTAAAATATGAAAATGAGAAACTTAAAAATGAAGTATCTTTTCTTCTGAGTTTAAAGGACACATGGAGATATGCCCAAGGTGATCCAAAGTTAGAGAAACTATTATCCGGATCAAGAAAATGTGACGACGGATCTAGGTTGGGCTGTGATAAGAATATACCTCCTAAACAGAAGAATACTTCTCCTAAGTTTGTGAAAGGAGAGTCCTCAAACTCAAAAGGGAAAAGTACTTATCAAGGTTTTTCTAAAAATATAAAAACTTTTTAAAAATTGAAAAGCAACTATGTCAACTTTAATCAGAACTGAAACCCACTAGTTGAAAAGATAGTTGATTTACTCAAGGAGCTCTTAAAATCTAACTCTATAGGTCATTCTTACAACAACAGACATAAGAAGACCAACTATACTCCTAAACCCAAAACAGTTCTGAAATGGGTTCCTAAAGTTGCCTACTTCGTTGTCCACACTGCTTTCAAAGTAACAAGTCATTCAAAGTGGTACCTGGATAGTGGATCCTCCAGGCATATGACAGGCGACAAGGCTTTATTCACCGATCTTGAAGATATGACTAATGTATCAGTCACATTTGGTGATGGTAGCAATTGCAAGATTATTGGCCAAGTTACGGTCCAACTCTATAACCTCCCTTTATTTAAGAAATTTTTTTATGTTAAGGGACTAAAACACAACTTGTTGAGCATATCTCAAATATGCGATAACAACCATAGTGTGAAATTTTCCAATCAAGGTTGTGAAATTATAAACAAAAAGGGTTCTGTAATATAAACTGGTTACAGAACTTCTGAAAACTTGTATATAGTAAGCGATGACAGCTCATCTAATCAATCGTACTACATGGTCCATACCGATGAAACAGAATTATGGCATAAATGCCTTAAACATGTACACTATCGAAATTTATATAGATTGAGAAAATGAGAACTAATTAGAGGTCAACCTAAGTTGCAAAAAGTAGACAAAATATGTGGTGAATGCCAGTATGGTAAACAAACTAGGAGCTCTCACAAAAAGGTAAACTCCAATGCCACATCAAGACCACTCGAGCTTTTCCACATGTATCTTATAGGACCAACCACAACAGAGAGTCGAGGTGGTAAAAAATACATCTTAGTAATCGTGAATGATTATACCAGATTCACTTGGGTAGCGTTCTTAAGGGACAAATCCGAAACCCTTGATGAAGTGAAAAAGATCATCAAACGAATCCAAACTGAGAAAGGTTCTCAAGTATATAAGATCTGTAGTGACCATGGATCTGAGTTTGAAAATAGCAGTTTTGAGAAATTCTGTAACGATCAGGGAATATCGCATGAATTCTCAGTGCCCAAAACACCATAAAAAAATAAAATTGTGGAAAAAAAATAGAGTGCTTCAAGAAATGGGAAACATAATGTTAAATAGTAAGAAGCTCCCTAGAAATCTTTAGGCTAAAGCAGTGAATACTGCCTGCTATATTATTAATCGTGTTTATACATGTAAATCTCATAATAAAATGACTTATGAATTATGGTTTGATAAGAAGCCGATTGTCAAATACTTTCAAGTTTTTGGCAGTAAGTGTTATATTTTGCATGACCGTGAAAATTTAAGAAAGTTTAACATTAAGAGTGATGAAGGGATCTTTTTAGGATATTCTTTAAACAGTCGTGCATATCGTGTACTGAACAACAGGACCGGTGTGATTCAAGAGTCCATTAATTTGTTCATTGATGATCATTTGAATACACCTGCCCCTAGTTCAGATAATGATGAAGTTCTTTTGATTGACAAACCAGATACTTCATCAAATCACGTTAATTCTGAACTGAGGACTGTTAAGGATCATCTAACCACTCAAATTCTTAGAAACCCTCTCACTAGTGTGCACACTCGTAGACAATTAGAAGACATTTGTAACTACGTGTGCTTTACATCCCAGATAGAACCGGTAAACGTAAAAGAAGCTCTTTTTGACGAAAATTAGATAGTTGTTATGTAGGAAGAACTTAATCAGTTTGTTCGTAATGATGTCTGGTATCTTGTTCCTAGACCTAAAGATAAACACATTATCAGAACAAAGTGAATTTTTAAAAATAAGTTTGATTAACTTGGAAATATAATTCAAAACAAGGTAAGACTGGTTGTATAAGGGTACACACAAATTGAAGGCATTGATTATGATGAAACCTTTACCCCAATTGCTCGCCTTGAATCAATCAGACTTTTTATATCCATTGCATGATTTAAAAAGTTTAAAATTTATCAAATGGATGTGAAGAGTGCCTTCTTGAATGACGATTTACATGAAAAGGTATATGTTGAACAACCTACAGGGTTTGAAGACCCTAAGTTTACTGATCATGTATACTGTCTTAAAAATGCTCTCTATGGTCTAAAACAAGCTCCCATAGCATGGTATGAGAAATTGACTAAGTTTTTACTAAGTCGTAGTTTTCAAATGGGAAGTGTTGATAAGTCGCTCTATGTTAAGAAACATAACGATGATATCTTAATGGTTCAGATCTATGTTGATGATATTATTTATGGATCAACTTGTACTAACATGACTATTGAGTTTGCAGAGTTAATGAAATCTAAGTTCAAAATGAGCATGGTTGGGGAATTAAATTATTTCCTAGGGTTGCAAGTAAAACAACAACTTGATGGAATTTTTATTTCTCAAACCAAGTATGCCTTGAACTTGATTAAAAGGTTTGGATTTGAGAATGGTAAGAACTTTAATACTCCTATGAGTACAACTTTAAGACTTTCAAAGGACTCTATAGGTAAAGATGTGGATCCTAAATTGTATTGTAGCATGATTGACAGTTTGCTTTATTTAACTACTAGTAGACCAGATATTACTTTTAGCATTGGTATTTGTGCTAGATATCAGTCTAATTCTAAAGAATCTCATTTAACTGTTGTTAAGTGGATTATGCGATATGTCATAAGTTCTGCTAATTTAGGTCTTTGGTATTCACATGAGACTAGTGTTCAATTGGCTTGATACTCAGATGCTGATTGGGCAGGTAATATCCATGATAAAAAATCAACCAGTGGTGGTTGTTTTTATATTGGAAATTTCTTAGTTTTTTTGGTTTAACAAGAAGCAAAGTTCCATATCTCTTTCTACTACTGAGGCTGAATACATCGCAGCAGGAAATGCATGTACTCAGCTTGTTTGGATGAAACGTATGTTAAGCGATTATGGAATTGCACAGGACTCAATGGTTTTATTTTGCGATAACTCCAGTGCAATAAATATTTCTAAAAATCTAATCCAGAATTCACGTACCAAGCACATTGACATTAGGTATCATTACATTCGTGAATTAGTGGAAGAAAAAATAATTTCTTTAGAATTCATTTCAACCGAGACTCAACTTGCTGACATTTTCACTAAACCGCTCGACAAAAATAGGTTTAATAAATTAAAGTTGGACCTCGTTATGTGTAATTTAAATTTAATATTCTTGCATAATTGTAACATATTGTATATATGTTTATGTATTTTTATGGTTAAATTTTTAAAATTTGTTGAAAAATTTAATTTTTACCCGGTACTCGACCATCATGTTCATACATGACCAGTCGTGGTACGACCAGTCGTGTATTCTCCAAGACCGGTTGTGGAGCGCGCTGACCTCTTTAATTTGGGAAAATCTCTCTTCTTCCTCATTTTCACTTTTCTCTCCAATGAGCCGAGCTTCGACTAGTCGAACCCTACTATTCGATTCGACCAGGTTGGAGCATTTTTCTTATCTTTTTTTGGATATTCATGGTATATTTTCTTCAATTTCTTCATTAGAGTAGTTGATTTCAAGTTTGTCTTGAGATTTTTGGGGTTTTCTTCTTCATTTGCTGATCTATAGAAACCCATCTCTAATTCTTTGAAATTTCTTATTTTTATTCAAGAATATGGACTCTAGAGGGAAAAAGAAAAATACTAGAGGTCCCTCTTCATCTAGATCAACTCCTATTACAAGATGTCATCTTCGGTCTCCCGAAGATGATCCATCTTATGTGTGTGATTTGCGTTTGCGTAATGTCATTGTTAAAAAAGCAGTTGATTTAGATCACATCGCCCGTTTCGGTCTCCTTCTTCTCCTCCAATCTGTAGGTTAGGATAACATCCTACATTGGGGTGGGCCAGCATACCAATCCATTGCGCAGAGCATGTTTACATGCATAAGTGATTTTTCTAGTGAACAATTAATTTTCTCTATTGCTACTAGAGAAGGGCCTTTTCCTGTTGATCATCATTTAATTTCAGGCCTTATGGATATACCTATTAATGATGATGGTATTTCACCTATCACTCTAGCTGAGAAAGTTACTGAATCTGAAAAACGTATTTATACTAGAGTGTTGTGTAACATGAATGCTCAATGGAATCAGAATGGGAATGCCCTCGCAACCAAATATTTGTTACCCAGATACAGAGTTTTGCATCGTATCTTTACTTCTAATCTGTTCCTCGTTCTGGTAACAAGACAGAATTGACTTTATTCATGGTTCGTATTTTGTATTCTATCATTACTGTGCAAATGTTTGTCTGCCTTCTTTGATATGTCATTCCATCATTCAGTTTCATCTCCATCCACGTCATAATGATCTTCCCTTTGCTTACTTAATGATTGTGTTAGCAACTCACATACTAGTCATTATGCCTGTTGGAGAGGCTCCTATCCAATACCTCATTTTCAACAATTCCAACTTAAACAAAATGAAGTTGCGATTGGCGGAGGGCCAAGTAGATGTTGGAGAAGGTGGAGTAGCAGGTGTGAATGAAGAAGAGGGTGATGATCTTCCTCCAGACGATATTAATATGGATGACATTTTTAATGAAATTGATTCTGACTCTGGAAATGATCCTGATTTTGTACCATCAGATTTTGATGCACGTCTTCATGCGTTAGAGGAAAAGGTAGAGAATATGAATGTTGCCCATGATATGCAATTCAAATATATGTGCAAGTATCTTTGGCGCTTAAACATGGGCCTTCATAAACTTGATCCTACCATACTTGCTCCCTCCTCTGGATCAGATTAAGTGTTTTACTCTTAGGGTTGTAATAACTTTAATACTTTTTTTTATTTCAGTCTGTGAGTTTGACTTTTTCTGACTTGGTTATATGCTGAATGTTATATGAACTTTAAACTTTTCTATATTTAACTCCCTACTTACTCTCTTGTTTATCCTATCTTTGATTCTTCCTTTATCATATTGTGACAAAAAGGGAGAGAAACGCGCTTTTTGGAAGCTTTTGACAGATTTTGAGGAGAAGTTTTGGGTTTGATTGCTTATGGATATCAATGTAGTGAGTAGCATTATATTTTTCTTGATATCTATGTGTGCTGCTACTCAGGGGGAGTATGTATCGAGGACTCTTACCTCTTGATGGATGTTGTTTATAACAATTGGTGCATGATTCTTTATTGAGCCTGTTGTAACTGTTGTACTTGTACTCTCTTTTTTTTATGAGTGTGTTTTGCCACAAATTTGACAAAGGGGGAGATTGTAAGTGTTATGGTCACATGCTCCTTTGGTTGTCAAATTTTGTAGTGCCAAAACCTTTATCTGTGTCTTGTGTTTGTATGTTGATTTATATATGTTCAAGACACTGCTTCACAAGTGCTTCAAGTTAAATACATTGATCAACTTCAAGCTAAGTCAAGCCATGTACTTTGTCAACGTCTGTAAGCATATATGTTCAGAGCTACATCAATAAAGAGTTCAAGACTCAAGTACATTATAAGTCTCAAGTACACTTCAAGACTCAAGTACATTTCAAGACTCAAGTGCAACTCAAGATGAAGTTTAAGTTCAAGCTTTCGAATATATCAAGATCAAGCTACATCAAGTGCGAGAGCTCAAGCTTGATAAGGTTCAAAGGTCTACCTTCACTAAATGAATGAAGTTCAATGTTCATACTTCATGTTCCAGGTATGATAGACCTTAGATTGACCTTAGGGTAGGTCATTTTGGATACATAATTCAAACTGTATGTTTATACATGACTTTGGTATATTCTAAGACTAGTCCTGGACCTTGTTCGACTAGTCCTAATACTGGTTCGACTAGTCTAAGAAATTTCATGACTAGTCCTAAGTTATTGAAGATTTTTGAAATTTTTTGGTTAGTTCATGACCAGTCCCGGAAGTCCTTTGACTAGTCGTATGTGTGTTCAAGACTCATACTTCGACCAGTCATGGGTCTTCGACTCAAACTACAACGACCAACTCATGTGGTCCATGACTAGTCCTGGGTCATCTACGACCAGTCGTAGGTAGTCCATGACCAGTCGTAGACACCCCATGAGCAGTCGTAGAGTGGTTTTTAAAGATCGCGCTTAAAAATTCAAAATGTTGTTGGTGGTATGACTAGTCGATTTGTCCCCAGGACCAGTCGAAGACGAGTTTCTTCAGCTATAAATTGAGCATGAATTTCAGAGTTTTTCAATTCAATTGATGTAAAATCAAGGCTCCACTCTGAGATAAGTTTGTGTTTATTTTAAGCTACTTTGTGCATAATTAATATTTCCTTTTGTTAGCTTATTATTATTTGATTTTGATCTACATTCCAATCTGATTTGAAAAGGGAAAAATTCTATAATTCCTTCTTATTGGAATCAAAATCAAATACAGCTAGCCCATTTGGTTTAACTTAAAATCAATTAGAACTTAGAACCATTGTAAAGTGAGTATTGGACATTGAACTTCCATATTCGAACTTCTACTCTGATTGGTTCTTCTGGGCTGCTACGAAAGGAGAAATCCAAGTATTTTATGCTTATGTAATTTACTTTCTTTTTGGTTTCTTTTTAGATTGAGCTAGAAAAATCTCATTGTGTGGTTATCTGAGGAGAGCCAGGAAACTCAGACAGAGGAGTTTTTGAATTGTGTAAGCCCAAGTGGAAAAGACACAATTGTGAAGGTTTTAGGTGAACCTATAAAACCTATTTTGATAGCGAACACTAATATCCCCTGTGTAAGGATATTAGGAGTAGAGTAGTAATCTGTGTGGTTATTATTTAACAATTGATAAATGCATAGGTGAACCACTATAACTCTTTGTGTTTTGTGGATGTGTGATTTATTCTTTATATTTTTTATCATTCAAAGTTGTAGAATGTATGTGTGGATTTGAATGTTGTAATTTTTACATTTCAAGCACAATGGGGAATGTTGTAATAATTTAGATTTAAATTCTAGCAATTTATTTCAATTCCTTACTATTTATTTATTCCTCTTTGGTTTGAATTTTTGATACAAAGGACGTTCTAGAAATAAGGTTGTCCTGCCATAAACCCTTGGTTTTTATGGTGTTAAGTTGTCCTTAGAACTGAATTTGTATCAACCTCTCAATACTTGTTGATTGAGGTTACTTTTATTTAAGCATTAAGAATTAGTTTATTTTTATTTGGCTATCTCTTTATTTTATTACGCTATTATAATCTTAATTTGGCATAGTCCTATTCACCCCCCTCCCCCTCTAGGACATATAGCTAGGCCATTTCAATATCACAGGCTATGGAGTTCATCACAAAGGACTTTTATCCAAACCAGTCCCATACCTAAATTTGGATAGTCAGACTCAATGTGGTAAACTCCTGATCTCAAGTTAGTCGTACACCCCATCCAAAATCCTGACCATTGTGAAGGTACATGTAACAAATAGTTACACACCACCAGCCCGAGTGGATAGCGAATGAATGAATGAATGAGTATGCAACTCCTGCTCAATAAGTCCACATATCAGTACAGTTCATCTTTGGGATCACTACCAAAAAAAGGGGCAAAGGATTCAGACCACGTCACTTTTTGGCTATGGATATAAACCTTAGCTATGATTGCTATAGTTTTAATCCGTAGCTAAAAAGTTGATATACCATTAATAATTAATGGTGTTGTAAGGGGCTCTATGAGGCCTAAAAAAAACTATATGTTATATTTAGGTCGTCTATATATTTGTAAATATTACGTTAGAGGATGAAAAAAAAAATTAGCTATTTCGAAGGCTCAAGTGGACCACAAGGTAGGAAACATTTATATTAAATTACAGTTGCTTCTTATTGTGTGGTCCACTTGGGCCTTAAATATACCTAAAATTTTGTGTCATAAACTAAAATAATTTATTAAAATTATTGATCGGAATGGATTAGCCCAATACATCAAGGTGGGCCCCACGGAGCCCCTGTTCGGACTATTTGCGTCCGTCCGTGAGAAGACGCCCAAATTGGGCATGCTAGCAAAAGCTACGGACTATAGGAGAATATTGCTACAGTTATAAACCGTAGTAATAGTGCTACCGCATATAGAGTTAGACAGTCCCCTAAGACCCTCCATGGGGCCCACCGAAATGTATATGTTTTATCAATCCGTCCATCCATTTTTACAGCTAATTTTAATGCATAAGCCCAAAAAATGAGCCAGATCGAACACTCAAGTGGACCACACCATAGGAAACAGTGGATATCACGTTCTTATCGTTTATATTTGGTGTGGTCCACTTGGGCCTTCGATATTCCTCATTTTTTATATGTTAACTTATTATTTTAAGTTAAAATTAATGGGCGGATTAGATAAGACACATACATCATGTGGGCCTCATAAGCCCATGACAGGAATGTCCATGCATTGACGGGGTCTTTTTTAGGTAAAAGACCCTGAAAATCCCTCACGCCCGCCCCTACTTTCACTCTCCCTCTCATTCTCCCTCTCTCGCTCGCCCTTTCCCTCTCCCTCTCTCTTTCCCTCTTTCCCTCTCTCAATCTCGCTGCCATTCTCGTGGCCTGCAATAAGTTCACAACCCTAAATGGTCTCTCTCTCTCTCTCTCTCTTCTCATCGATCTCTCTTCCTCTCAATCAGACTGCTAGTTATGCTCAACTGCAGCAACTCGGTAACCCATCTCCGCACATAGGGGGTTGAATCCATTGAGTGCATTGACCAATGGGGTTGAGATAATGGTTAGGGTTCTGATTTGATCACATGATTCTTGAAATCGATTTTAATGGAGTGGAAATTTATTCTAATTTTGGATTTAAATGCTAGCCAAATAGAAAAAAAATTCACGCTCAAGGTTTTTATTCATGCCAGCATTTGTACAGGTAAGCCCTTCATAGATCTGGTTGATTCATCTTACAGGGCACGATTCCTTTGATTTTTTATTACATTAAATGTTGTTTTTTTTTCTATTGGCTTTGATTTTTGGGAAGGCATTAATTTTTGTTTATGGCCTTATGTAGTATGGTTTGTGTCAACAAGAATGAAGGATTTAGATTAAGTTGTTTTAAGAAAGGCATGTAGGATTACATGATGCTTGTTAGATATCTGATGAAATGGGCTTGTCAAGTTTGGTTGTTTGGATGATGCTTGTTAGATATTTGATGAAATGCCCAGGAGAAATCTTGTTTGGGTAGAAGTAATTCCATAGTTTGTGTATGGAATAAGTATTCTTTTATTCAGTTATTCTATATAGTTTGTGTATAAGAAATTCCAAAAAAAAGAAAAAAGAAAAAAGAAAAATATGTAGATGCATGCTGCTACAAGCTCACGTATCTAATTGACTCCGTGTCTGGGAGTCATAATGATAGTCTAGCTCTAGCCACCTTGAGGAAAAGATGTTTGTCTAAAACATTTTCGAGTCAGTTATCTTGGTGTGATTCTGCCTCATTGCACATCTCCAAATGTAGCCTTAGTGCTTTGTTTGAAGTTTATGAATTTGAATGAATTAGAGATAGAGCTCTAGTCCTTTGGCATCTCTTGTTTTTAATTTCAGAGATGGCTGTTTCGGAAGTTAATAAGATTGGCGAACTCGAATCAATGGGATTTCCAATGGCTTACGCAACGAAGGCGCTCCATTATTCTGGTGAGGCAATTGATAAGAATTCTCTTTTCATCTCTACTTTGCATTTTGTAATAGTAAAGATACTTCCATATAAGAATGGACAAGGCTATGATGATGAAATTCGTGTTTTAATCTCACTAAGAAGTTCAATTTCTTCTTCCCAAATCACTATTGTAGCTGTCATGAGTTTTTGTTTGATGATTCTCTAGATATCTATGAACTTATGCACTATTAAGGTTTTAAAAAACTGGCCATTTGTTTTCCCTAAAGAACATCACGACAGTGATGCTTTTTTTATTTAAATATATCAAATATATGATAGCTTGACTAATACAATGGCTGTGATGGTCATTATATCAGCCCATGATAGGTCCAACACTTCATTTTTTATTTTTTATTTTGCAACCAATAATGTGATATATAAACTTGACCCCACCATGTAATGACTTCCCATTACCAAAATATCCAGAATCAACAAAAAATGCTACACTTTACCTCCACAATCTTCCCCATATATTTGATTGTTCCAGATGTATGTGTTTTATCCACCCAATCTATCCATTTTGACAAATCTGTTTAGGTGATGTCCAAAAAAATGAGGCAATTAGTGGACCAAGCTGTGGAATCAATTGTTTTACTTGGCCAATAGTGTTGCATTAAAAAGTCCCCTTTTGATTTGACTTTCAAAGTAATTATATTGTTAGACAGTGTTGTAACTTGGCAAGTTCCTGTTTTATGTTATTACTTGATTTATAGTGGCTAGTGGGTTCCTTGTGTAGGAAAATTCTTAGAGAATGATGGTCGAGGATCTATTTGAATTAAGGATTATTTTGTTATAACTTTTAGGTTATGGTGAATGATATTTAAGGTTGTTTACTGCAAGACTTTTATGGTTTTTGCTATTGAATTGATATTAGAACCCTTGGGAGCAGTTCAGATCTTGTTGATTCATTAACTTTCTTGGTTTTCCTTTATCATCCTTTTTGTTTCTTGTTATGTACATTGGATGGATAAGAATTCATGTGACTTGTCAAATAACTTGACTGTCCAAATATTGACAATTGCAAGGTTCTAATATGTACTTGTCTTACCATTCATCTCCAAGCATCTTACACGTGCCATATCGTATTTATTGGATTGGCTTGTATTGGCTCTGTGGTGTAACTTTGATATATGCAGCTATGGTAGTGGATCATGTGGCTCTATTTTGTATTCACCGTAGATCTATTTTTTTCTTTTTTCTTTTTTCTTTTAAAGATATTTAGCTCTGTATTGTTTAACCGTGTATAAGCTTTGTAACTTGATAAGCTCTTCTTGTTTGAAAATTTCAAGAATGCAATTTATTCATGCAAATACAAAGAAGCTACTTAAAGAGGAAGATGGTCGTTGTCCTCGTTGGTTAGCCATTGTTTTCCCCACCAAGATCGAGCTAGATGACAACTTGTTTCTTGTTGCTTAAAGTAAGATCCATAGCTTCTATGCTTCATGACTAGAGCAACTTCTGGATTGGATATTTTTTATTTTGCAATTGTATGTATACTGATGCACAAATTTTATTTATCCATGCAATATGCTTGAAGGAGCTAAAACTTTGACTTGATGAAGGACATGGGAAGGGATTTTACCCAAAAATAAGGGTTCGAGTGATTTCACTGGTTACATGTTGTTGGGCTTCTATTCGATTAAGCTCTCTGCCTTTTAAAATAAGTGCAATCTGCATGTGTGTGTGCATCATAGCTATCAAAATTAATCACCTAGGAATTTCGATGGTTGCACAATTACTAGGTGTATACTGTCCTGGTGGCCTAATACAATCATGTATGAAATTCAAAAGGATTTTAGTTCAAATTTGAAAATAAGATAATTCAACCACATAGTAAGATCTCTAGTAAACCAATGCATCAAAACAATCTCAAATTAATGAATAGAACTTCACTCAAACATTTCACCAAACACCTAAATAGCATAAGTCAAAATAGGGGCCTTTCAAATAAGAGTCTTTTAAATGCTTTTGTTCATGGGCACTTGGTAAGGGTTTCAGTTTGCTACCCCAAGTGAGATTTTCATTTTTATAATAAAGACATAGTTCAAATTTCTGCTGACTATTGTCTATATGAGCAACGAAATAGCACAATCATCTATTAGTATATGCCCGAACTCAGAAACTGGGCTCACAAAATTCTCGATCGCCGAATCAGGCGCCGACAGCCTCCGTAGAACCCCATTCTCGGCTCCTAACGCCCATTCGCCAGGTTCTGATCCTACGATGCTACGAGGAGGATTTTCAACGTCAGTTTGATTCGTAATAAGCATAACCAAAGGCATAACCCACAAACAACAACCAAGAACTCCATTACATTTCCACTATGATCAAAAACTTTATAAGTACAATGAGCATAAAGGGAAAATACAATGATGATGAACAAAAACTCTAAAATGATCTGTTAAGCACTCCTTCCTCAATGCTGCTGCGAGCCAACATCACCTGCACACAACGGTCATGCATAAGCTTATAGAAAGCTTAGAGGGTGGTGAGAGTGTGTGCGCAAGATAGTAATATGATCATGCAATATCAGAGTAATGCGGAATATGCAGATGGATCCATAAATATCATGATCCGTACCAAGGCTATGCGATGCAAGATGCAAATCAAGCATACACTCCTCATCCAAGCCCACATCTTAATACATCTCAAATCTAGAATATCACCGGGGTCTAGTACACTCTAAACCAGATCACCACCATATCATGCACAATAAGGTAAGTGGAAGAGACCTCACTATCCGTCTGCCAATATCGGGCTCGACTCGTCAATAGCGGACCCATTCCTCGAGCTAGTCAAACTCAGCCTAGCTTTGTCCCCTACTCTCGGGCGGGTAAGGCCGCACCCTTTTCCAACCGACCATGGCACAGTGGAGAGCACATCCATCTGGTAATCGGCACTCAATGTTCATCTACCCACTCGGTCTAGACGTTGGAGAAATCTCTTGGTACCATAAAGGTTTAGGGATTTTCACCTAGGGATATCTATAGCACCCCATGTAGAATAAAATTTTTGGTATCCAATCCTGCCAACCACGATGCGTCTGTGGCGGCTACGGCCCCGATGTCGCTAGGGCGTATAGTAACCATATCACACAATGTGAAATGCATGAATCATACTATTCAATCATGCAGCAATCTCGTGCGCACCATGCGCTCATGTGAGACGCTCCGTCTCATATGGAGTCCCGTAAATGTCTCGGCTCAACAGCTTATGCGATGGTCAAACATTCCTCATATCAAGCATACATATGATGCGTATGGGCATGAGTAACAAAATTATACTAAACATGTTACAAAGTAATAAATTATCCTTACAATGCAGATGGGCCTAAACAGCCTATACACAACAAGTACGGCCTATTAATGGGCCCTAGGGAGAGTCGTAATGCAGACATTTAACCAACATTAAACTTATAATGTGGACGTCAAACCAACATTACTCCCAAGGCGTAGCCTGTAGTGAAAATCGTTACATGAACTAGGTTGGGATCACACATTGCAATGGGCCTTAGGTATAACCCATTGGGCCTTAAATACATCAAATGGGCCATATCATACGGGCCTTTCATTCGTCAAGTGGGCCACATCAATGGGCCGCACCAATGGACCGTATGCGCATTGTAATGGGTCAGAACCCGTTGGGCCTTAAATGCATCAATTGGGCCTAATCTCATGGGTCTTATATGTAACAAATGGATCACACTAGTTGGGCCCCATATGTACATCAAATGGGCCTCAACCCATAGGCCCTAGTACATCTCAACGGGCCTTAACCCATGGGCCCCTAAAACATCAAATGGGTCTAAACCCATGGGCCTTATACAAATCCCCAAAATGGTGGATGGTTTGGACGAAACTCATGCATCATGGTGGGTCCCATAGGGATGGAAGGCATAGATTAATCACATGGTCCATGGTAAAAAAAATCCATACTCATGAAGGGTGTGTACACAAATCATGCATAAGTGGATCCTAAGTAGGATCCACTTAAAAATGTTTGTTTTCCATTGGACCTTGGGCCCAACATAATGTTTATTTTTCCATCCAAACTGGGCCCAGCATGATGTTTATTTTCCATCCAAACTGTTCATAGGGCCCACTGCAATATTTGTTTGCAATCCAATCTTTTCATAAGGTCACGTGGACCTTGGGCCCACTGCAATGTTTATTTGCAATCCAAACCATTCATAGGGTCACGTGGACCTTGGGTAGGTCCCACCGTCTAGTATGAATGGTGCGGATATAACACATAAAACATGGTGGGGCCCATCGTCTAGGGGTGGACGGCGCTCGCAAAACACAAACATAACAGTGGGTTCCACCGTCCACGGTTCTCAACGGTGGGAATATAACACTTGCATCATTGTGGGTCCCACGTGGGGCCCACCATAATATTTGTTCTCCATCTAATCCATCCATACTGTCACAGAGACCTGGACGAAGAGGAAAAAATAAATTTCATATTAGTCCATAACTTCAGTGGGCGCCAAAAAGATTTCAATGGTAGACCCTCAATTAACACTAATCCTTGTGGTGTGGGCGCCTGAGCCTTGGATGCATCTAAAACTTGGAGGAAGCCCACTTCAGGGAGGGGCCCACCTCGTGGAAGGTGTGGATACAAAATATACATCATGGTGGGGCCCACATGTGGGGTCGTGGGCCCCTGGCGTCCGCTCGTGGTGTGTCAGCGTCGAAATTATTTTTCTTTGGAAAAACCTTTGATCTCGAGGTTTTTCGAGTGTGGGACCTGCTCCAAGTGAATCTACTCCAGCCATGGGATTCTGCGGCTCATAATGGGCAAAATGAGCCCAAAGTTTGAGATTTTTGGATGATTAGAAACATCAGGCAATTCTTTTAATGGTAACCACCAAAGTTTCTAATATTATGGCCCACAGGATGATCACGTCAGCCTCATTCTTCGGCTCAACGGTTCAAATGTTCCAGGGAATGAGGTGGACGGCATGGATTGAATACATACATCAAGGTGGGGCCTATGCGAGTGGGTCACTCCTAAGCTTGGAAACAAGCTGATATTTGTGTTCTTATCCATCCCACGTCCAGCGTCCCTGGACGTTACATGTAGATACATCAGAGGTGGACCCTGCTTATGGTGGGCCACCTCATGGAGGATGGTGTGTGTACATCACATAAAGGTGGGCCCCACTTGAGGGTAGCCTTGGACAAAATAAATACTTCAAAGTGGGGTCCATTCAAGTGGACCACACAAACACAAGATGATCTAAAAAAAAAGAAAAAAAAGAAATAGAGAGAGAGATAGAGGGTGGGACATGCTTGTGATGGAGGGCTCCGCCACTATGAGCCCTCCCTTGAAGAAATCCTACAATCAAATGGGTCCCTTTACACATGGGACCACCTAAATCGAAAATCAACGGTGGGGATCCCTTCCCCACCAATATGGATGGTTTAGATGACCTTCCTAATGCAATAAAATAAACATCATGATGGGGTCCATGGAGAATGGTCCTACCATGGATGATCATGATGATCAAAGTGGGCCATCGGCCACAACTTAAGGTCCCAAGTGAGATCCAAACCATTGATCAGTTGATCTCCCTTGGCCCATCTTAAAAATATGAAAAACTACTATTATCTAGCACCCACCATTCGATCTTCTTGCTCCTATGGGTTCCTTAGCACCTTAGCTTTGATTCCAATGGAGGAGATGAGAAATGGATGGCTAGGATGGGAGATGAAGGGGTAGGAAAGGTGGGCCACACTTGGAGCTTGGAATGCTTGGAGAACTCTCATACGTATGGGGTTTTCCTCTCTTGCTTGGAAGGGGTTTGAAAATGAGAGAGAGAGAGACTTGTAAAGGGAGAGAGAGAGTGATGGATGATGGAGTGATGGATGTGGTGGTGATGGGTGTAAGAACTTTGTTGACTTTGGTGGCCTTTTGTGTAAGAAAGTGTAACACCCTGAAAATCGGGGGTCGTGTATAATCTCAACTCCCGAGTTCCAGACCGTCACTTATGCAATAAAAATGATTATGATTCAATGTTGTCTGATTTAAAGCATTCACATGAGTAAAAGTATACCAAAACTGCAATTCATACTTCAGATCCAGTGATAAAAGCAAGCGGAAGACTAAACAATATATATATATCACTGTATGGAAAAACAAAGTAAATCTCATCTGTCTCTAAAGTATGAATACATCTCTGAGTCTCATATACATATACATGAACAAAAGTAAATGTCCAAAATAGTCCCACTGAAGTCCCATCGATCCAGGTCGCCTACTCGAAGCCATCGTGATACTGCATGTACGAGAACTCGTCCTGGTCCTCGTCAAAGTCTGGCTCCACCTCCTGGATCTCAGCCTCACCTGCATCTACAACAGGGTCTGGTGGGTATTGCAAACACCATCCCGTAACGTGGGAGTGAGTGATCAACTCAGTGGAATCATAGAGCAAGGATTAGCATGTTCACAATTCAATCATGTGATAATAGTAAAGCAGTAAATCAGACAATCCTAATACTGTTGTTAATGCAAGATGATATGACGTGATGTATGCCCTCACCGACGATCACCATCATGCGGCAACATCTTACGACCGCAGCATGCCACACTCCCTAGAGTGCTCCACATCTTCCAGGCACATGCAATGCTATGGTGATATGATTATCAAGTTGTTATTAGTCCATTCGAACAGCAGGATTGGGAAACTAAGGTACTTCCCTTGTATCAATCCCAACACGGATCCTGTCTAGGGTCGTCACTCCTAGTAATCTCATACGATGTATATTTCGTAGGTTACTGCAAGGGCTGCCAGGGCTGTTGCTCGCACTCGTTGCACCGCTCCCCCATCACCTTATCAATACAGGCCTACTGTACTCTACTGCAATGGAAGGGTCATCGCCTCTCGTGGACTCAGAATACACTCGCGGTCACTACAAAGGACTCGTCGCCTGATCAATGTAGGCCGACAGCTAGAATATAGTGTCCCATACCACCATAATCTGCTCACGAGTCTAGGTGCTCACTGGTCACTACGGGGAGGTTTGTGGGCCCAGCGTAGGTCGACAGCTCGACCACGGTGTCCCATACCACCATGCCCGGCTCATGAGTCTTCGTGTATCAAGGTACTATGGTTAACAGGGTTTACAATGGTAAGTTCAGTACCCTAGGTTTAAGCAGTTATGACTCATACAAGGTGAACATACATCGGCCAGTCGGGTTGCTTGACGGGCTAGACTAGCGCGATCGCATCTCAAGTCGAACGACATGAAGTGCGTAAAACACTTCACGTGGCTGTAACACCCCGGATTTTGGCTAACCTGGGATTTGACGTCCTTAGGCAGTGGGTCAATTAAAACACCTGAAAAATCATTCAGAACCCAATTTCATAGCCAAAGAAACCACTTAGGATAAATTACTTTAGAAACTAAGCATAAGTTAGCTAGCGCAACGTTGGAGTGGTTGGGAAACAGTCCCTGATCACTTTAAATACGTTCTACAAGACCCAAATCGAGTAGAACCAATGACTCTAGAATACTCTATAACCTCGGATCAAACTCTAAGCGGGTTTGTCCTCTGGACCACATTGAATTTTTATATTGGATTTAGACCGCGCGTCGAAGGTCCGATACTTCCTATCTTAGACCGTTAGAACCGCCCCGCTGGACTTGACAATCATTTCGAAAATCAAGTCAAACCGATAATCACAGAGTATTTCGTTGAACCCGGACTGAAGCGACCGCGAATAGGGACGAATTTGGAATTTCAAATTCAAATCTGGCACACGACTTGACGCGTCAGTATTAAGCGTTCTGACCGTCAGAATTCATCCAGATTACACCCTCGGATCAGGAAAAATTTCTATTTATTATTATGAGACTTTCAGCCCTGATCTATGTGCGGTGACCGCTGAACTGAAACTGGTCCGCTACGTGCGATCTGCGAACCCTGCCAGACTGAAAACTTAATACGAGGTACATCTGGTACCCATGAGCTTAAGTCTGATCGCAATCGACCAGGGGACCACCAGAAAGCAGTTTTTGGACCGAAACAGCCCCGAAATGGATAGGCATTAAGTAAACTTCGTCCCGGAGCCTATTTTCGACGTTTTCAAGCTTATAAAAGGGGTTGAAACCCTCATTTCTCCTTCACATCCGAATTTCACTAAACCCTAGAAAAGAGAGAGAGAGTTTGAGAGAAAGGGAAGAGGAGATTTTTCCCGCTTCCGAGCCATCAACGGTTGCTGCATCAGCACTTCCTTCCAATCACCTGGCTGGTGATTTCTCCACCTTTTCAGGTATAGAATAATCCCAAAAACTTGCTGATTTAGGGTTTACGTCGATGCACAACATGTTAGCTAACGTAATCCATAAATCAGGTTCTCTTACAGTCGTAGACGAAGCGTACACTCTCCGTTCAAAATCCCGCGACCGTAAGAGACAAGGTGAGGATTTTAGATGCTTTGATTGACGGTTTACAACGCTTTCAATGTCGTTTAATAGTAGATTATCGACGGCATCGCCGTTTGACATGTACAACGTGCTCTCCGTTTCCTGTTTCGTAAATTAATGAAGAATATGAGATTTAGGGTATTTTAGTCATATGTAGGAAGTACGGTCTACATGCATATTTTGCTGACGTGATTGACATGGTTTGTCGCCGTATTAGTGAGTTAGGAATGCTTGCATAATCAGTTTGGCGAAGAGATTCGCCAAGTTGCGCACTTTGGGTCGACATACTATATGTGGACTTAAGTGTGTAGTGTATGTGTTTGTATAAATGTTTGTATTGGTATGTATTGTATTGAATGATGCTATGTAGTAGTTTGAGATTGATTTCATGATTTAAAATGCTGACCTAAATGATTTCCTACATGTTGACCTTATGCATGATTGTATTACATGCATAGGAAGTATGCCTTGAAGATTTGCTTACGTTGAATATGCACGGAAAGTATGCCTTGAAGATTTGCTTAAGTTGAATGTTATAACATGTGCTAACATGCTCACATGATGTGTTTCAATTCCAATACCTTTGTATATAGCGTTAAGGTAATTCCATAGATGTGTGGGACATGACTTAGTCCAGGCAGTCGGTAACCGAGCGAATTCGTGGCTGACTGGTCATAGCCACGAACGACGCGTCGATGAACGTGATTCGTGTTAAGAGTTGGCAGCAGTGGTTAGGCCACGCGAAGTGTTTTACGCACTTCATGTCGTTCAACTTGAGATGCGATCGTGCTAGTCGAGCCCGTCAAGTAACCCGACTGGCCGATGTTTGTTCACCTTATATGTATCATAACTGCTTGAACCTAGGGTACTGAACTTACCATTGTAAACCCTATTAACCATGGTACCTTGATCCACGAAGACTCATGAGCCGGGCATGGTGGTATGGGACACCGTGGTCGAGCTGTCGGCCTACGCTGGGGCCACAAACCTCCCCGTAGTGACCAGTGAGCACCTTGACTCGTGAGCAGATTATGGTGGTATGGGACACTATATTCTAGCTGTCGGCCTACACTGATCAGGCGACGAGCCCCTTGTAGTGACCGCGAGTGTATTCTGAGTCCACGGGAGGCGACGACCCTTCCGTGCAGTAGAGTACAGTAGGCCTGTATTGATAAGGTGATGGGGGAGCGGTGCAACGAGTGCGAGCAACAGCCCTGGCAGCCCTTGCAGTAACCTACGAAATATACATCGTATGAGATTACTAGGAGTGACGACCCTAGACAGGATCCGTGTTGGGATTGATACAAGGGAAGTACCTTAGTTTCCCAATCCTGCTGTTCGAATGGACTAATAACAACTTGATAATCATATCACCATAGCATTGCATGTGCCTGGAAGATGTGGAGCACTCTAGGGAGTGTGGCATGCTGCGGTCGTAAGATGTTGCCGCATGAGGGTGATCGTCGGTGAGGGCATACATCACGTCATATCATCTTGCATTAACAACAGTATTAGGATTGTCTGATTTACTGCTTTACTATTATCGCGTGATTGAATTGTGAACATGCTAATCCCTGCTCTCTTATCCCACTGAGTTGATCACTCACTCCCACGTTACGGGATGGTGTTTCCAGACACCCACCAGTCCCTTCTGTGATTGCAGATGATGGCGCGGCCTGTGAGGCGGAGCTGGACTTGATGATGAGGAGGAGGATTCCTCCTTTATGCGTGTTCTGATTGACGGGATTGCAGGGAGGTTGATTATATACTTTGACATTTGTCATTTTGAATTTTTAGCGCCCTCATGTATATTCATTTTGTTTATTTTTGAAGTATACATGTATGCGTATAACCTGGTAATATATTCACACTCTGGAGACATAAAACAGTTTATGTACGTTATACATACTATTACAGTCTTCCGCTTGCAAATTTCACTGTCTCTGGAGTATGATATGTTGTTCTGGCTTAATCTCACTCATGTTTAATACCTTATCACAGACAACATTCAATCATACATATCCATGTTGCATAAATAACATTTTGGAACTCGGGAGTTGAGTTTTTGCTCGACCCCCCGATTTTCGGGATGTTACAGATGGTATCAGAGCATGATTTGGATTAAACCGGGCCTGGGTTATGGTCACGCGACGCACGCTGTCGCTTCCTTTGACTTAGGTGGGTGCGAGAAGGGTCTAGAAACACGTCCAGGATCACAGATTCGCCGATAGGCGAAGTCTATTAGAATCGATCGCAAGATCGAGCCTGTAATGCGTCTCGGGTCGCGTAAAGCAACCCGAATCGCTTTTAAGTTGTAGGAAGTCGGGTTGAGATGTCCTATGAGCGGTTTTAAACCGCAAAAGTGAATCCATGGGCCGTCGGATGACCACGACTCCAGTAATCAATCGCCAGGGCTTAAAAAACCCCATTTTGCCAAAAATTCTCAAAATTCCTCCTCTAAACACTTCAACCTTCAGTTTTTTCTTATCCATTTCATGTTAGGCATCAAACATAATGTGAAAATAACACAAATTAATACATTCACCAAATTTTACAGTGAATAGTAACATTTCATGAAAAATGGCCATAAGGTCATTCTAACTTCACTTTCTTTAGCAACTAAGGAGCTAGATAGGTGTACTGGCTCCTTCTACCCCAAATTCATATGCTGAATC
The DNA here is from genome assembly GCA_037074715.1 of Magnolia kwangsiensis. Taxonomy (NCBI): domain Eukaryota; kingdom Viridiplantae; phylum Streptophyta; class Magnoliopsida; order Magnoliales; family Magnoliaceae; genus Magnolia; species Magnolia kwangsiensis. The sequence continues at coordinate 34,688,319 of CM073587.1, read as the reverse complement.
ATATGGTGTGGTATTCGGTATTGCGATGTGGACCTGGAAAGCCCCAAACACATGTTTGGGCTCATAGAGACCAAATTAGTATGAACCAGGGGGTGGGACCTAACTTTTTGGGGCCCTGGGACCATGGGGGACCAGACTCATGGGGTCCCACCGGTCAACTTGAGAGTTGACCGGCGATGCCATCGCCGGTCGGGCGATGCATCGCCGGCCGGCGATCTCCGATGGGGCCGTCCTTCGGGCGCACCCCCTTAAATAGCCTCCACATCACCCCTAGGTACCTCCCACCTCACGAAAACCCCCAAATCCTACCTCTCCTTCACAAACAGCCCCCTTACATAGCCTAGATTCGATTTTCGGCAACCTATTCCAAACCCCAGCGTCCCACACCACCTCTAAACCCTTCCTTGGCCAAAACCGACCACCACCCATCATTTATTGGGTGTTGGCAGCCTCTTTCCTTGAAGATTTCCCCATTTGGAGCTCCAAAATCCCCCAAATATAGCTGAAATCGTGAGGTGCTCCATCCCATCTTTTTGTTTGTATTTTTCCCTGAAAGTACAGCCTTGGGAAGCTTGAAGCATCCCTCTACGACGCCTAGATCTCCTTTTGTCAGATTGGGCAGCCATTTCTCCGCATTTTCAGCGTTTTTCATGGCTTTCGTGGAAGCCATTTTGGGTCTTTTGTCACTCTCATCCATCATATCTTTGATGGGTAAGAGGAAAACCACGACAGATGAGGCTGGGCTGAGCCGCCCTGCTCGATCAAGAAGACCGCGGGGTGGTGCCGCAAGTTCAAGCACCGCCGCAGGTCCAGCTGCAGTCCTGGAGTGCCGTACAAAGCGGGATTTAGATCCCCATGCACACCTTGGACGAACCATTCTATCAGAGATGCCTCATGGTGAATACACTGATCGTAGAGTGTTATTTGAGGCGGACGTAGATGGGCGATTGTTCGGCGAGTATCTGTTGTTCGAACGCATTGAAGCTGCGCACTGGGGATCGATCTTTGAAGCTCGCGCTCGTGCTAATGTGAGCACTGTTCGTGCCTTCTATGCTAGCATCCAGAATCCTACCTTGGAGCCTTTGCAGTTCAAAATCCCTTTTGATAGAGATCGGATGGCTACGATCGACGTTCGGTTGATTGCGCGACTTCTCAACGTGCCTTTAGGTGATGTGCATCCAAGTGAGAAGAATTTGAGGACTAGACGTGAACGAGATCGCCGCACCAGGTTTCTGTACGGTAAGTTGGTTCCATGGCAGCCCAATAATAGCCTCAAGGCGACGTACATGTCTGAGGATTTGCGCCTGCTGCATCATATCTGCACGTTCAATGTTTATCCTAGGTCGACGAACCGCATTGAATGTACACGTCTTATGGTAGATTTCTTATTTCTGGTGGCCCAGGGAGAGAACGTATGTATGGCCACTTTCATCTTACGGCAGATAGTTCTCATAGCCAGGTCGAGGAGAACATCCGAATCGCTTCCCTTTGGCCGACTTATTTGCAAGATTGCACTTGAGTTTGCCTATAGACTTGGGCCCGAATTGCTGGTATCGATTCACACCATCGATGAGTCGACAATGGTCAAGATGAAGATTGGGTCGCAATACCTTGAAAATCAACTTGAAAGGGATAGTGGGGATGACTTTGATGAAGAGGAAGATCAAAACGAAAAAGAACCTAGAGCAAAGGTTCAGGAAGAGGTTCAGGAAGAAACAGAAGAGGAGGCTCAGGATACTGATGAGAGCCCCCCTCCTTCTGCGCAGACTACTATCGACGACCGCATTGCTCGGATGGAGGAGAGTCAGACCGCTTTGCATAGGGAAGTCCAAGAACTTCGAGCAGAAGTCGCTGATGCCAAGGCCGTTACAAAGAAGAAGTTTGGCAAGGTGACTCGCACCTTGAAGGCAATCCTGTGTTGCTTACAGGATAAGGGTGCTCCTCCTCCATCACCAGACTCCGACTAGCGATGCGATCTTTGATGTTATTATTAGTAGTTAGTCATTTCCTGTTTTAAGTTGTGTTTTGTAAGCCTGATAAGGCTGGTAGTTTACCTATGTTGCTGTAGTAGCTGACTGACATAGCTCCCATGTACTTTTTGTCATGATACTTATAGGGAGATATCCCTTGTATTATGACAATTTTGGTTTAATGAAATGTATGATGCTTTTTGACTTGTTATGTGAATGTTTGTGTTGTGGTTTGGGCTTAATGTAGCCAAAATTTGTGGAATGGAGTGCATGCCGTCTCATTTCACTGTAAGGTATTGTCCCTGGATCGGGAGTATTGTAACTCCCGGGATTCAGCCTACAAAGTAGTTTTTATCCCACCCCACCCTCCTACCACGCATGCCACTTCCGATCCCACTATGGGACTAAGAACGCGGTTCTATTTAATACAACTGAATGCTACTGGCCACATAGGCCCTTGGCGTTTTGGTCCTAGAGTTAGTACTCCTAGATTTGAAGAGTCTGATGACATAAGAAATCCAATTCCATTTAGACAATCTTGACCCTAAGCGATAGAACAACTCTCTGTAGTAGAAATGGTATGGAAAGCCATTTACCGTATAATCTTAAGCTTTAGATTATAGCTACTGAGTTACAGACTAGCCTACTAGCTACCTAGAGTAGGGTAAAGCCTGTATATGTTAAGGAATGATAGATTAGTTTTGATTGGAATGAGACTCCCTTCCTTGGATAGATCCCCTTATGACTTATAGACTCCTGTTGTTGCCCATAGGAAGGAACCATACACTCTCAGGGAACATTTATAACTCCCTCAGATTGAACTTAGAATGAACTAGCACGCCCCTTAGAATTGCCTTTCCCAAGGACTTATTGCATTCGGGAACGCAGAGTAAAGGAACTACATGTAAGCGATGTATTCGCGGTTTGAGTCGATTTCTTACTCCTAGTGGTTACCAATGAATCCAATGCTCTGATCAAGCAGAGGATCGGCATCGACTTGGATTAAGAACTGATACAACACATTTTCTGTCCTGATTAGACAGAAGGTTCAATGTATCCGGCTTAGACCCACTACACAACCTTTCTTCTGTGATGGCCCAACCATCTATAACTAAACAGGATCACATTGTCTTTGGGAAATGGCGAGGACTTAAGACCATGTAGAGGAAGGTTAAGGATAGCCCCTAAGTTACGCCCCGTTCCGATATACGGATCGATGCAACGATTCTTAGACTTTAAGTAGAACCAAGTTTTAAGGGGGGTAGAACGTATTAAGTCCAATCCAGTTAGGATTAGTCAACACTGCCGTTCGATCAGTGTGGCGCAGCGGAAGAGTGGTTGGCCTCTTTCCCACTGGCCCAGGATCGAAACATTTGATTTAGGTTATATGTACGATTAGGTTATTAAATAAGATTTGAACCTTCCTTAGAGAAAGTACTCCTTGCCCTTCGCCAATGTCGGGGACGACATTGTGTTTTAAGGGGGGTAGATTGTAACACCCCGGATTTTGGCTAACCTGGGATTTGACGTCCTTAGGCAGTGGGTCAATTAAAACACCTGAAAAATCGTTCAGAACCCAATTTCATAGCCAAAGAAACCACTTAGGATAAATTACTTTAGAAACTAAGCATAAGTTAGCTAGCGCAACGTTGGAGTGGTTGGGAAACAGTCCCTGATCACTTTAAATACGTTCTACAAGACCCAAATCGAGTAGAACCAATGACTCTAGAATACTCTATAACCTCGGATCAAACTCTAAGCGGGTTTGTCCTCTGGACCACATTGAATTTTTATATTGGATTTAGACCGCACGTCGAAGGTCCGATACTTCCTATCTTAGACCGTTAGAACCGCCCCGCTGGACTTGACAATCATTTCGAAAATCAAGTCAAACCGATAATCACAGAGTATTTCGTTGAACCCGGACTGAAGCGACCGCGAATAGGGACGAATTTGGAATTTCAAATTCAAATCTGGCACACGACTTGACGCGTCAGTATTAAGCGTTCTGACCATCAGAATTCATCCAGATTACACCCTCGGATCAGGAAAAATTTCTATTTATTATCATGAGACTTTCAGCCCTGATCTATGTGTGGTGACCGCTGAACTGAAACTGGTCCGCTACATACAATCTGCGAACCCTGCCAGACTGAAAACTTAATACGAGGTACATCTGGTACCCATGAGCTTAAGTCTGATCGCAATCGACCAGGGGACCACCAGAAAGCAGTTTTTGGACCGAAACAGCCCCGAAATGGATAGGCATTAAGTAAACTTCGTCCCGGAGCCTATTTTCGGCGTTTTCAAGCTTATAAAAGGGGTTGAAACCCTCATTTCTCCTTCACATCCGAATTTCACTAAACCCTAGAAAAGAGAGAGAGAGTTTGAGAGAAAGGGAAGAGGAGATTTTTCCCGCTTCCGAGCCATCAACGGTTGCTGCATCAGCACTTCCTTCCAATCACCTGGCTGGTGATTTCTCCACCTTTTCAGGTATAGAATAATCCCAAAAACTTGCTGATTTAGGGTTTACGTCGATGCACAACATGTTAGCTAACGTAATCCATAAATCAGGTTCTCTTACAGCCGTAGACGAAGCGTACACGCTCCGTTCAAAATCCCGCGACTGTAAGAGACAAGGTGAGGATTTTAGACGCTTTGATTGACGGTTTACAACGCTTTCAATGTCGTTTAATAGTAGATTATCGACGGCATCGCCGTTTGACATGTACAACGTGCTCTCCGTTTCCTGTTTCGTAAATTAACGAAGAATATGAGATTTAGGGTATTTTAGTCATATGTAGGAAGTACGGTCTACATGCATATTTTGCTGACGTGATTGACATGGTTTGTCGCCGTATTAGTGAGTTAGGAATGCTTGCATAATCAGTTTGGCGAAGAGATTCGCCAAGTTGCGCACTTTGGGTCGACATACTATATGTGGACTTAAGTGTGTAGTGTATGTGTTTGTATAAATGTTTGTATTGGTATGTATTGTATTGAATGATGCTATGTAGTAGTTTGAGATTGATTTCATGATTTAAAATGCTGACCTAAATGATTTCCTACATGTTGACCTTATGCATGATTGTATTACATGCATAGGAAGTATGCCTTGAAGATTTGCTTACGTTGAATATGCACGGAAAGTATGCCTTGAAGATTTGCTTAAGTTGAATGTTATAACATGTGCTAACATGCTCACATGGTGTGTTTCAATTCCAATACCTTTGTATATAGCGTTAAGGTAATTCCATAGATGTGTGGGACTTGACTTAGTCCAGGCAGTCGGTAACCGAGCGAATTCGTGGCTGACTGGTCATAGCCACGAACGACGCGTCGATGAACGTGATTCATGTTAAGAGTTGGCGGCAGTGGTTAGGCCACGCGAAGTGTTTTACGCACTTCATGTCATTCAACTTGAGATGCGATCGCGCTAGTCGAGCCCGTCAAGTAACCCGACTGGCCGATGTTTGTTCACCTTGTATGTATCATAACTGCTTGAACCTAGGGTACTGAACTTACCATTGTAAACCCTATTAACCATGGTACCTTGATCCACGAAGACTCATGAGCCGGGCATGGTGGTATGGGACACCGTGGTCGAGCTGTCGGCCTACGCTGGGGCCACAAACCTCCCCGTAGTGACCAGTGAGCACCTTGACTCGTGAGCAGATTATGGTGGTATGGGACACTATATTCTAGCTATCGGCCTACACTGATCAGGCGACGAGCCCCTTGTAGTGACCGCGAGTGTATTCTGAGTCCACGGGAGGCGACGACCCTTCCGTGCAGTAGAGTACAGTAGGCCTATATTGATAAGGTGATGGGGGAGCGGTGCAACGAGTGCGAGCAACAGCCCTGGCAGCCCTTGCAGTGACCTACGAAATATACATCGTATGAGATTACTAGGAGTGACGACCCTAGACAGGATCCGTGTTGGGATTGATACAAGGGAAGTACCTTAGTTTCCCAATCCTGCTGTTCGAATGGACTAATAACAACTTGATAATCATATCACCATAGCATTGCATGTGCCTGGAAGATGTGGAGCACTCTAGGGAGTGTGGCATGCTGCGGTCGTAAGATGTTGCCGCATGAGGGTGATCGTCGGTGAGGGCATACATCACGTCATATCATCTTGCATTAACAACAGTATTAGGATTGTCTGATTTACTGCTTTACTATTATCGCGTGATTGAATTGTGAACATGCTAATCCCTGCTCTCTTATCCCACTGAGTTGATCACTCACTCCCACGTTACGGGATGGTGTTTCCGGACACCCACCAGTCCCTTCTGTGATTGCAGATGATGGCGCGGCCTGTGAGGCGGAGCTGGACTTGATGATGAGGAGGAGGATTCCTCCTTTATGCGTGTTCTGATTGACGGGATTGCAGGGAGGTTGATTATATACTTTGACATTTGTCATTTTGAATTTTTAGCGCCCTCATGTATATTCATTTTGTTTATTTTTGAAGTATACATGTATGCGTATAACCTGGTACTATATTCACACTCTGGAGACATAAAACAGTTTATGTACGTTATACATACTATTACAGTCTTCCGCTTGCAAATTTCACTGTCTCTGGAGTATGATATGCTGTTCTGGCTTAATCTCACTCATGTTTAATACCTTATCACAGACAACATTCAATCATACATATCCATGTTGCATAAATAACATTTTGGAACTCGGGAGTTGAGTTTTTGCTCGACCCCCCGATTTTCGGGATGTTACAGTGGCCTAACCACTGCCGCCAACTCTAAACACGAATCGCGTTCATCGACGCGTCGTTCGTGGCTATGACCAGTCAGCCACGAATTCGCTCGGTTACCGACTGCCTGGACTAAGTCTAGTCCCCAAGCACTTATGGAATCACATCAGCAATATATGTAAAAGTATTGAAATTGAAATACAATCACGTGAGCATGTTAACACATGTTATAACATTCAACTTAAGCAAATCTTCAAACACATATATTTCATGCATGTAATGAAATCATGCATATAGTCAACATGTAGGAAATCATTTAGGTCAGCATATTAATTGAGAAATCCATCTCAAACTAATTCATAACATCATTTAATTCAACACATACTAATACAAGCATTTATACAAACACATATACTACACACTTAAGTCTACATATAGTATGTCGACCCGAAGTGCGCAATTAGGCGAATCTCTTCGCCAAACTAATTATGCATTTATTCTTAACTTCCTATTGCGACAACAAACCATGTCAATCACATCAGCAAAATATGAATGTAAACAGTACTTCCTACAAATGACTAAAATGCCCTAAATGTCATATTCTTCGTTAGTTTACGAAACGGGAAACGAAGAGCATTTTGTACATGTCAAACGGCGTTGCCGTCAATAATCTACTATTAAACGACATTGAAAGTATTGGGAACCGTCAATCAAAGCGTCTAAAATCTTCACCTTATGTCTTGTAAACACGTGAATTGAAACGGAGCGTATACGCTTCGTCTACGGCGAATAGGGAACCTAATACACGAGATCCATAAGGTACATCGCTATGGAAACAAAGGAAACTCAAATCAGCAACTATTTAGGGTATTTACTTACCTAGAATCGCGGTGAAATCGTCGGGAAAGCGGTAGAGGTGTGTTGCTTAAGCACGTGCAACACGTAGCACAAGTGGCAGGAAGAACTCTCCCACTCTCTCATAATCTCTCACCTTTTTCTCTCTCCCAAGCTAGGGTTTCTCTCAAATTCGGATGGGAGAGAGGAGTGAGGGTTTCAACCCCTTTTATAGCCTAAAACATGCCCAAAATAGGCTTGGGAACAATGTTTACTTGGTGCCTAACCAAATCGGGGTTGTTTCGGTCCAAAAGGGCATTTCTGAAGGTCCTCTGGCCAAATGCGGTCGGACTTAAGCTCATGCATACTGGATCTAGCACACATCCAGTTTTCAGACCGGTAGGGTTCCCAGATCGCACGTGGCGGTCCAGTTTCAGTTTAACGGTCATCGCACCAAGATCAGGCCTATAAGTCTCGTGATATGTAATAGATATTTTTCCTGATCCAAGGGTGTAATTTGGCTGTATTCTGACGGTTAGAACGCTTAATACTGATACGTCAAATCGTGTGCCAGATTTGAATTTCAAATTCCAATTCTAACCCTATTCTCACTCTCTTCGGTCCGGGCTCAATGAAATAGCCTGTGATTATCGGTTTGACTTGATTTTTGGAATGAGTGTCAAGTCCAGCTAGGCGGTTCTAACGGTCTAAGATAGGAGGTATCGGACTTTCGACGTGCGGTCTAGATCCAATACAAAGATTCAAAGTGGTCCAGAGAACAAACCTGCTTAGAGTTTGGTCCGAGGTTTTAGAGCATTATAGCACCATTGGTTCCACTCGCTTTGGGCCTTGTAGAACGTATTTAAAGTGATCAGGGACCATTTCCTAGCTATTCTAACGTTGCACTAGCTAACCTAGTCATATTTTCTAAAGGAATGAATTTTACGCAATTTCGGGTCGAGTTGGTACTCGAGCCCAAGTACGCGTTTTTCACGGGCGTTACAGAAAGGCATGGGCCTGTAAGACCTTTTTAACTTTTGTGGTTGCTTGGGTATGGGTGAAAGGTGATGTATTCTTGACATGTACTTGACATGTGATGTGATAAGATTTGATTGATTAATGGGATTGATGTGACACCTCGTAGAGATTCTCTTGGGTTTCGCAACACGCGATATTTTCCTCACACCGAACGTTGGCCCACATCTCCTGACTAGGGTATCACCTCGGCGCGAGTCACGACATCAGAACCGCAGTGACGGCGCGGTCGCTATGGTAAAGGTCTTGGGTTAAGTCGACTTGGGTTGATGGCATACGAATCAAGGTCACGCACAAATATCGATTAAGGGTCGAAGGTTGCCGAAATTCGATCGGTAAGACCGCAGAAGTCTACGGAACGGTACGGACTAAGATACGGGTCTTACAGTATATTTTTAATTCTTCATAACTTACTGTTAGAAGTAAATTTGTGCACATTTGTGAATTCAGTCCCTTGTAATGAATTTTCATGAGTATGGGACCTTTTTGGCTATTGTTGTTTGTGCAAATCTTGTATTCCTGGCTGTTGAAGAGAATATGATACTAAATCTTATATCTTTTGAATTCACAGATCTAATGTTTTAGTCTTGCATTAACCATTTTACAAATGTTTCCATCCACTAGCATGTTTATGTGTATTATGATAATTTAGAGACAGTGGCCCATATTGTATTGATCTCGTTGAATTCAATGGTCATGTTTATTACACTTTTATGTCGGATTGGTGTAGACCAACTCATGAATGATGCACTTGCATAATTTTTTTGAGAACTGGTCACAAACAGTCACTACTTGTGGTATTGTATGATCTTTTCTGCCAAGTTGAAACATGTGCAGGGAATGAAAATGGTAGGCCCCGCCATAAGGATTGTGATTCTAGAAAATTAGGTTAATATGCTGACTAGGTTAGCATATATACATGATTGTCTACAAATTACTGGGTTTCAAGCACTCTCTCTCTATATATAAATATATATAATTTAGGTCTACATGTATTTATGACAAAGCTATGATGATGATGATTATTATTATCTTTAGCTAATGGCTACTCTGCTGAGTTCTTAAATATAGGATTCAGTGCTCGTGCTTGACTATAACAACTGTATTTTGTTTCATTTGCTATCACATTGATGGCTCTATCATATCTGATGATACAAGAAAGTGAATCCTATTGGCATTCAGAATCCTAAGTGGCAGCATGAAATCTTCTAGTAAACCTCAAAAATTCATAAAACAGATCTATGGGTCTTAAATTTTCTGTTGTTCTGCCATTGTACGTGGTAAACCATCTTCTTTCTACTTTTCTATTTGCTATTTTACCTTTTTATAATGAAATTTTACTAAATTAAAATATCTTTCTAGCTACGTAAAATATGAAATTCAGTTCCGATTTTACTTGGGTTTCGCCCTAGTTAATGGAAGTTGCTGACATCATAAGACTATATTCATAAGAGGATTGCAAGTATGAGCATTATGCAGAGACATTGATGGCTAAGTTGTTGATTGTGGCTGAAAAAATCCAACAGGTAGTTGGAATCACGGGCTTGATTCTAACAAAGCTTGATGGTTCTGCTCGAGGTGGCTGTGTGACAAGACTTGGAATTTTTTTACTTAATTGTTCTTCTCATTTTTCATTATGTTTGACTAGATGGTCAAATGAAAAGAGCACTGAATTATTCTCATTCATTGAAAAAGGAAAAAAAAAGGTGAATTATTCTCCACACAACATTAACAGAAAAACACCTATTTTGTACTTGCAGGTGAGTGTGGTGGATGAACTTGGCATTCCTGTAAAGTTTGTGGGCATTGGGGAAAGGGTGGATGACCTTCAGCCATTTGATGCAAAGGTCTTTGTTGATGCCATTTTCTCCTGAAAATTGAAGAGGTGAGGATCCTCATTTTCTACATCTCCTATCATTTCTGCATACATTTTTTGAATAGGATTTCCACTTATTCCCTGGTTCCTTGCCTACTTCTAGAAAGTTGTTCTATATACATTATTCTGAAGTTATAGAAGCATGAAATGTTGTTTATTAAGATAGGATGGTGATCGGCTTTCAGCTATGTACAAAATTTGAGTTGACAGAACTTAAGACCTTTTGTAGAATTATTTTTCAGTTGTGAGTACAATTCTTATAATCTTATCTACTTATCCCGTATTGGTCATACGATCGATCTATTTCAATTATGCGCCTTTCATGGTGGTTCAGCATTGATCTATGAACTTGTGAACTGAGCTTCATTTTTCATCCCGCGGTTCCAAAAAAATGGCTTAGCAACCTTTCTTTTGCTCTCTTCATTCTGAAATATTAGACATACATCTCATTATTTTCTTGACAAAAGTAGATTCTTTGGATTCTTGGTGGAAGTGTTAAAATTGTTTTGTTTAACTTGTATTTGGTTGAAACGCCCTGGAAAAACCCGTACTTGGACTCAAGTACCAACTCGACCGGAAATCGCGTAGGATTAATTCCTTTTGAAAATAAGTGTAAGTTAGCTAGCGCAACGCTAGAGTAGCTAGGAAATAGTCCCTGATCACTTTAAATATGTTCTACAAGACCCAAAGCGAGTAGAACCAATGACGCTGTAATACTCTAAAACTTCGGATCAAACTCTAAGCCGGTTTGTTCTCTGGACCTCTTTGAAACTTTGTATTGGATCTAGACCGCGCGTCGAAAGTCCGATACCTACAATCTTAGACCGTTAAAACCACCTAGCTGGACTTGAAAATCATTTTGAAAATCAAGTCCAACCGACATTCGCAGGCTATTTCATTGAGCCTGGACTGAAGAGAGTGAGAATAGGGTTAGATTTGGAAATTGAAATTCAAATCTGGCACACGACTTGACGCGTTATTATTAAGCGTTCTGACCATCAGAATTCAGCCAAATTACACCCTCGGATCAGGAAAAATTTCTATTTCATATCATGAGACTTGTAGGCCTGATCTACGTGCGATGACCGCTGAACTGAAACTGGACCACCACGTGCGATCTGGGAACTCTACCGGTCTGAAAACTTGATGTGTGCTAGATCCAGTATGCATGAACTTAAGTCCGATCGCGTTTGGCCAGGGGACCACCAGAAATGTCCTTTTGGACCGAAACAGCCCCGATTTGGTTAGGTATCAAGTAAACATTGTTCCCAAGCCTGTTTTGGGCCTGTTTTGGGTTATAAAAGGGGCTTAAACCCTCACTTCTCTCACCCATCCGAATTTGCTAGAAACCCTAGCTGGTGTGAGAGAAAAGGTGAGAGATTGTGAGAGAGTGGGAGAGAATTTCCTGCTGCTTGTGCTACCTGTTGCACGTGCCTAAGCAACACACCTCAATCACTTTCCCGGTGATTTCACCGCGTTTCTAGGTAAGAAAACACCCCAAACACTTGTTGATTTACTGTTCCCTCATTTCCTTAGCATGTTAGCTTATGGATCTTGATTATTAGGTTCCCAGTTCACCGTAGACGAAGCGTATACGCTCCGTTCGGAACGATACACATCTAAAGTGAAAGGTGCAGATTTTAGATACTTTGATTGACTGTTTCCAATGCTTTCAATGTCGTTTAATAGTAGATTATCGACGACAACGTCGTTTGACATGTACAACATGCTGTCCGTTTCCTGTTTCGTAAGTAGACGAAGAATATGAGATTTAGGGAATTTTAGTCATTTGTAGGAAATACTGTTTTCATCCATATTTTGCTGATGTGATTGACATGGCTTCTTGTCGCATTAGGATACTTGGAATGCGTGCATAATCAGTTTGGCGAAGAGATTCGCCTAAATGCGCACTTTGAGTCGACATACTATATGTAGACTTAAGTGTATAGTTTAAGTGTTTGTATAAATGTTTGTATTAGTATGTATTGAATTAAATGGTGTTATGAACTACTTTGAGATTGAATTCTCAATTAATATGCTGATGTAAATGATTTTCTACATGTTAGTTATATGCATGATTTCATTATATGTATGAAATGCATGTGTTAGATGATTCACTCAAGTTGTATGTTATAACATGTGTTAACATGCTCATATGGTTGTATTTCATTTCCATTACTCTTACATGATTGCTGATGTGAATTCATAAATGTTTGGGACTATACCTAGTCCAGGCATTCGGCAACCGAGTAAAGTCGTGGTTGGCTTATCTTTTCCACGAACGACGCGTCGATGAATGCGAGCTGTGTTTTGGAGTTGGCGACAGTGGTTAGGCCACACGAGGTGTTTTACGCACTTCATGTCGTTCGACTTGCGATGTGCTCGTGCTAATCGAGCCCGTCAAGTAACCCGACTGGCCATTGTATGTTCACCTTGTATGAGTCATAACTGCTTGAACCTAGGGTACTGAACTTACCATTATAAATCCTGTCAACCATGGTACGTTGATCCACAAAGACTCATGAGCTGGGCATGGTGGTATGGGACACCGTAGTCGAACTGTCGGCCTACGCTGGGGCCACAAACCTCCCCGTAGTGACCAGTGAGCACCTATGACTCATGAGCAGATTATGGTGGTATGGGACACTATATTCTTACTGTCGGCCTACACTGATCAGGCGACGAGTCCTTTGTGGTGACCGTGAGCGTATTCTGAGTCTACGGGAGACGACGACCCTTCCGTAGTAGTGAGAGTATAGTAGGCCTGTATTGAAAAGGTGATGGGGGATCGGTGCAACGAGTGTGAGCAACAGCCCTGACAGCCCTTGCAGCGACCTACAAAATATACATCGTATGAGATTACTAGGAGTGACAACCCTAGACAGGATCTGTGTTGGGATTGATATAAGGGAGGTACCTTAGTTTCCCAATCCTACTGTTTGAATGGACTAATAGTAACTCGGCAATCATATCACCATCACATTGCATGTGCTTGGAAGATGTGGAGCACTGAGCGGTACGCAAGCATGACGTGGGCGTAAGATGATGCCGTATGAGGTAGAACGTCGGTGAGGGCATCCATCATGTCATGTCATATTGCATTAACAACAGTATTAGGAATGTTTGATTTACTGCTTTACTATTATCGCATGATTGATTTGAGAACATGCTAATCTTTGCTCTATTATTCCACTGAGTTAGCTACTCACTCCCACATTACGGGATGGTGTTTGCAACACCCACCAGACCCTGTCTTAGATGCAGGTGAGGCAGCGATTCAGGAGGCAGAGCCGGACTATGATGAGGACCAGGACGAGTTCTCATATATGCAGTACCATGACGGCTTTGCTTAGGTGGCCTGGATTGACGGGACTTCTCAGTGGGACTATTTTGACATTTGATTTCTATTTATTTACATGTATATGAGACTCAGTGATATATTCATACTTTGGAGACAGTTGAGATATATTTTGTTTTCCATACAGTGATATGTATATCTTTTAGTCTTCCGCTTGCTTTTATCACTGAATCTGGAGTATGAATTGCAGTTTTGGTATACTTTTACTCATGTGAATGCTTTAACTTAGACAACATTGAATCATAATCATTTTTGTTGCATAAGTGACGGTCTGGAACTCGGGAGTTGAGTTTATACACGACCCCCGATTTTCAGGGTGTTACATTGGCTGAAGTAGTTCCTCTTTTATTTTAATTTTTAATTTTTTAACCATTTGAAGTTAGGGTGTGTTCCTTTCATTTTAGTCAAATCATTTCTGGTTGTGTAGTTATTTTTATGCTTTCTGATAAATAGATGTGGTTTTGGGTCTTTCTTAGGGTGCCTTAGATGGTGGACTTGACATTCCTCATAGTGACAGGAGGTTTTCTGGTTTCAAAAAGGAGGACAAACAACTTGATCTTGAGGTTCACCGAAAGTATATATTCAGTAGTCATGTTGCCTCTTACATGAGGGTTAGATTCAAAACTTGAACCTATCCTCTAGGAAAACTCTGCTAGTGATTAAAATCACTGTATAATAATCATAGGACTCAAGAAAATGGTTGGTAATAAAATTTCTATTTTCTTGATATTCTTTTGTTTTCATATGTAGATGAAGGAATGGGTATTGTATGTCGGAACAAAAGGTTGCTGATAACAGGTATCTCTAGAGTTGTTCCATGCATTTCCATTTCATCTTCTTTTCCTTGTCATTTTAACTCTCTCACTTTAGTCTTCTTTTCCTTCAGAATGTTCATATGAACTCTTGAAACAAGCAGGAAGTAGCTGCATGTAATTCTATTCAAGTGAGGAGCCTTGAGCCTTGGGGCTTTTTCAGTGGGGTACACTGGACTTAGATTGAAAAAATAGAGAAAAAAATCTTTAAAATCACATTTAAGATGGCCCTCATTAGCTGAGATTCTTTGACATTAACAGAGCTTGTGTAGGAGAACTACATCTCACATGGAGAAACAGGTACTAAAAAGTAGACTAAACAAGTAATGACTTTTACTGTCACCTTTTCTAATTTGGCAGCTACCTTAACTGTTGGCATCTACCAGAAAATCATTGTTTACTTTTTGTCATAGCTAGACTAGAAGAAAAGCTCTTGGACATGGTATGAACCGCGTCTCTCTTTCTTTCTTTTTCTTTTTTATATGTTTTTATATGACAGGATATATCTGTATTTGGCAGATAATATGCTATGCCAATTTGTTGATCCCATGTTCTGCACCCATATAGATTAAATTAACTGTTTGGCATTGAAATAGACAACGTATATACTCCCGTATGGATGCTTTTTCCATGCTTTCTAGAACATACTATCTACACTAGAATCTTACACAGAAGGAAGGGAACAAAAAACTTTTTTCTCGATTGCGAGACCTGTCTCTTACTTTAGAGGTGTTATATGATGCTTGATTGGGAGAAACAATATGGATTTGTTCGACCCAGAAGTAGCAGTGGTTGGTCCACATTATGTAGTTTAGAGGAGTCTTGAGCATCAATGTAGGCAAAAGCAATCCCAACAAAAACAAGACTGATTGCTTTTTCCATGTATCCATACAGGAGTATATACGTAGTTCAAGAATTAATGCTTTCTGTTAGCCTGACCTGTCTAACCTTAAACAGCAAAAAGAAAAGAAAAAATGAAAAAAAAAATAACAAATTTTAAAAAAGACAATAAATACATGCTTATATATAAACAAGTTACATACATGTTGTCATAAAAAAACATGCTTATAATAATTTCACGCATTAGCACAAGCAACCTAATCAGGATAAAGAGTAAACCACAAAATAATAATAATAATAATAATAAAGGCACAAAATGCCCAAAAATGTCCAAAGATGCCCGAATCAACTTTTCTTTCCTTACTCCTCCAAGCATAAGCACAAGCAACCTAATCATGTATCATTTACAATAAAAATAAAAAAGATAAGAAAAAATTGATTTAAAAAAATCAGTGGAAAAAAGGAGTTAAAACACGAATGACAGGAAAATCATCTAAATGGGCCCTAATGGAACACACATCAAATATGATTGGGTTAATCGGGGCCCATTACATTGAAAATACAAAACAAGAGAAGAATCCCAAAAAATAAAAAATGATTATTTATCTATCTTGCATGTTTTTCTCAATTCCCAAAGTGATCCATTCAACTCAAATTCATCAAACACCCTAGAATTTTGTATTTGGATGTGAAAATAGGCATATAGATTTGGTCAAAACACAGTATAATCTTCCTCTAAGCTCAAGGTAAAGAAAAAAGAATTTTTTTTTTATAAAGGAAAACATTCAGTTATGTCAGTTGATCCAACTGATGTATTCTGATGAAGACCAACAATCTTTCTCTGCATAAAACAAATGAGAATATAACCGGCAAATGCAATTGCTTCCTAAATAGGTATAAATTCCTTGTTGATGCAAATTAGTTGCATTTGATCGCATTTGCAACTGAGAAACAATTATTTGGAAAAAGTGGGATAGATTATGACTTCTCATCTCGTGATCCTCGTAAAGTGGGACAGATTATATCCGTAGCTATTAGTATCTATTGCTATAGATATAATCCGTAGCTATTGGTATCTATTGCTACGGATATAATCCATAGCTACACCTTTAGCTACCCCACCAATAGCGATAGACGTGCTACGGATCATATTCGTAGCAAAAGGGATTTTGCTATGGTTTTTAGCCATAGCCTTTGCCCATTTTTCTTTTAGTGGATCATCACCGGGGTCTAGTACACTCCACGCCACCTTCTACCCCATCAAGTGCACAACTGGGTAAGTGGAAGAGACCTTACTATTCGCCTGGCCAATAGTCTGCCATACCTACCCAGCTCGTCGATATCAGACCCATTCCTCGAGTTGGTCAAACTTAACATAGACATTTCCCCCTCACTCAGGCAGGTAAGGTCATACCCCCTCTCAACTGACCACGACACAGTGGGAGACGCGGCCTCCTGGTATTTAGCACTCGGGCACTCATGTATCCACTCGGTCTCGATGTTGGGGTGTCTTCTAGTACCAAGAAGGTTTTAGGGATTTTCACCCAGGGCTATCTATGACAGCCCGATGTTCGAACCAGACATTTTCAGTGTCCCATCTGGCCATCCACGATATGATTGTGGAGGCTACGACCTTGATGTCGCTAGGGCATACGGTAATCACAACACATAATGTAAGATGCATGAGTCATACAATCCAGTCATGCATCAATCCTGTGCATACCATGCGCTCATATGAGATAACCTCCGCCTATCAGGGAGTCTTATAACAACCTGCCCAATGACATATGCAATGGTTAACCATATCTCATAACAAACATGCAGATGATGTGTATGGGCATGTACCATAATGTTATGTGGTCACATATTAATAATCGATATTAGTAATCAGCCTCGACAATGTGGACATTTAATCAACATTGCACCCAAGGAATGATCCATATAGAGCCTAACATGTAGTGCACTCATGGCCTCACACTAAGGCCAAATATACAACACCATGAGCCTCACTTAAGAGCTTAATACACATCACGATGGGCCCCACTCATGGGCCACATGTATGTCAAGTGGGTCGCATCTCACGGGTCTAATAAACATCGCAATGGGCCACTCACATGAGCCTAAAATACATCAAGTTGGGCCTCATCACATGGGCTGGAAATATATCATAATGGGCCACATCCCATGGGCCTTAAATACATCACAATGGGCCTCAGCAATTGGAATCGGCCTCGAAAATCGGCACCGATAATCAGCGTCGATAATCAGCATATAAACAAGGCAGGTTCCATAGATGGATAGCTGAACAACCAAAATATAAAGATCAACCCACGACCTTAGTTATATCAAATATGATGGCATGGAGCCATCCGTCCATGGCGAATAGGGCCCACTTATTTGGGTTAACCCACTTAGAGAATGGTGCGAATGGGCCTAACTAAGCCTACGAAAAGGTCATAATGAGGACATTTAACCATCATTGCACATTAATGTTGACATCTAACCAACATTGTTCCCATGGAGTTGCCTACATAAGGGATTCGTACACAACGTAATGACCACACATACATCACATTGGGCCTCATTCGTAGGCCTCTCATATATCGCATTGGGCTTCCTACAAGGGCCTCAAACGTATCACAATGGGCCATGTCCATGGCCTCAGATACATCTCGATGGGTCGCACCCATAGGCCTTGTATATATCACAATGGGCCTCACCCATGGGCTCGAATACATTGCAAGTGGGTCTCAAATATACTTCACAGGTGGGCCACATACCTAGGCCTAATACATATCACTATAAGCTACATCACATGGACCTAATATACATCACTATGGGCCACAACCCATGAGCTTTAAATATACAATAGGTAAGCCCTACACATAAGCCTCAAATATATACACAAAGTGGGCCTCAATGGACGGGCCACAAATACATCAAGATGGGCCTAATCACATGGGCCTCATATATATTAAGGTGGCCTCAACAACAGCCTCATACACATCAAGGTGGGCCTCAATAGTAGGCCTCATACACATCAAGGTCGGCCTCATCAAATGGTTAGAAATACATCACAATGGGCCTTACCAAATGGGCTAGAAATATATCATAATGGGCCTCAACCCATAGGCCCCAATACATCACAATGGGCCTCAACCCATGGGTCCCAAGTACATTACATCAGGCCTCATCAAATGGGCTCCAAATACATCAAATGGGTCGTATCAACGGGCCGAATCAAGTGGGCTTCATGTATATCGATCGGGCCCATCCTTATGTATTTTTCAGATTCGACCTATTCATTAGTTGACAAAAAGGCAAATGAAGTGAAAACAAATATCAGCTTAATTGAAAACTATTGTGGCCCTTAGAAGTTTGAACGGTTGCTATCCACTAATTTAAATGGTGGGGTGTCCATTTGAACTTTAGATCTAACCCATTCTTTTATTCATGCCAGAAAATGATCTCACAAATGGTTGGATGGTTTAGATACAACACATGCAACATGGTGGTTCCCATAAATAGATGGCGCGGATGGAACAGGTGAGACCCACGGAGCTTGCTGCCGTCTGTACAGTAGCTAATGGTGGGGTCCACATAGCTAGACGAAGTGGATCACACTCACACGTGTAGTAGATCCTACGCACCTTGCTGATGTCAATAAAGTGCAGCTATATAGCTGCTATACTTGCAGCCTCTTCTACAATAGAAAAGTAGAGGCCCACTATTATGTATATATTGTATTATAATATATATATATATATATATATATATATATATATATAATATAATATAATATATAAATATATATTGTAACGTCCAGGCCTTGGACGGCTTAGACATGGGCGGTCACATACACCAGGTGCAGCCCCACACGTAGCGTGAGTCCCACCATCCTTGGAAGGTGGACATAATCCCTTGCATGAAAGCATGGCCCACCCCACTGGATAGACGGCGTGAATGGGTCCCATGACCCTGATGACGTTGGCACGGCAGCTACACAGCTACTGCCGCTTCATTGCAGCTAAAACTATAGGTGGGTCCCACTTGGGGCCCACCGTAGCATTTATCTCCATCCAATCCGTTAATGAGGTCACGGAGACCTAGGTAAAGAGGAAAACAAATTTCATCACGATCCAAACTTCTATGACAACCCAAAAAGGGTTCCAATGGCAGTCGTTCAATCCCACTGCTCCTTGTGATGTGGGCTACTTGAGCATCGTATATGGCTGATTTTTGGAGGGCCTACTGCCCTAAGCGCTCCCAGCAAAATGCACGGTGTTGATGTTCTACATACATCACGGTGGGGCCCACAATTGGGACCCAAGGGTCCTTACCCATCTCATCTACGAAGGAGTGCAGCAGGCAGCAGGACGCTACGTAGCGTCCTTTAGCGCCAGCAGCAGCACCTGCTACCTTCCTTCTTTTTTTTTGAAAAAGAGTTTTTCTGCAGTTTTGCCTGGTAGGGCCCTCATCAAGGAGATCCATCCTAGCCATTAGTTTTTATGGCCCAAGACAAACCCATCGAGACCAATATTCAACATATTTTGAGGTTTAACAACATCATAGGAAATTTCAATGGTAGACAACACTATTTTCTATGCTATAGCCCGTCAGAGAGTCAAATTAGCTTTATTTTTCGACTCAACGCCTAAAATGTTCTAAGGAACAGGATGGATGGTGTGGATTTAATTCATATATCAAGGTGGGGCCTATAGGCGTGGCATACCCAAAAAGCTTTAAAAATCAAACGGCCGTATGTTATTATTTTTTTTTATTTTGAGTACACCTCACTGTCAGTTCACTCTCCATGATGTCTAGCATCCAGGGAGGCTGGACAGACGGGATGGGTATTCATGTTGTTAAGGTGGGTCCCATGTTTGGGGAACACGGCTGGTGGGTCTCACATGGACGTGGCCCACTAAATCAATGTGATATTAGTGTTTTTCTCCTCCTAATTTAGGTAGGGCCCACATGGTTTGGACAGTTGGATAAGACATACATCAAGGTGGGGTATATGCGGGTGGGCCACACGACCACATCATCACACCAAAATAATGAAAAAGAGAGAGAGATAAAGAAGCACCCACGTTTGATCTTGGACTTCTTCTTCCATCAATGGGATCTAGAGCTCCAAGGGAACAAGATTCAATGGTTGGGATTGATTTTAGACGGTTGGATTCGGGGGCGGAGAGCTTGCAAAGGGTTGAAAATGGAGAGCTCTCATGGACGTTGGGAGCTCTCTCTCTCTCTCTCTCTCTCTCTCTCTTGCTAGGAAATAAGTAAGAAAGAGGGAGGGAGAGAGATAAGAGAGAGAAGGGAGAAATGATTTCTTGTCTAGCTAGGCAATCATGAGTTGTAAGGGAGGCTTGGGCTAAGGTCATTATGAGTTGTAAGAGCATGCCTAGGGCTATGGACTAGCTATTATAGCTAGGGTGATGTCACCCCTAGGGTGACATCATCCTCATGATGATGGTTACTAGGGAAATGTGCAATCTGGATAGGTGGGTCCCGTAACATGTGGTCCATGATCATTATTATGCATGGTCCACAACTTATGATCTAAGCGTCGGATTGGTGCACAAGATGCGGCGTTGAAACCCCGGCGACAATGCAATCATGGCGGTATAAGTTTCAAGTTGAACCAACTCAGATATACTGGACACGACTCAAGATCGCTCACAATTGTCGATAACAGATCACCGTTGGATTTTGATCAGGAGTACTGTCGAAGCCTATGGAACGATACAGTATAGGATACGGGGCTTACAGCTCTCACCACCTAATAAAAATTTCATTCTCAAAATTTAGGACGAGGCAAGGGGAGAGGAACCCTAGATATAAACATATACAAGGCATATTCAATCTACGAAAGGATGATGATAGCGCTCTCTATTCTCAGCCTTGTGCTCGCAAGATGCCTCCTTAACAGAATGATGAACCATACTATCCCAGATCAAAAATGATCGAAATGGGATACTATGCAACCTCAATCTCAATGGTAAGGAGCTATATTAGAAAATCTCCAAGTTAGTCGAACTCGGGGATCTAATCATTCTAAGTTCTCGTCAATCATATAGTGAAGTGCAGCTATCAGCAGATATGTGATCTTATCTCTAGGTATTCCCAAGTTATGCTCTGATACCAACTTCTGTCACACCCCAAACTCAGAAATCAGGCTCACAAAAATTCTCGATTGCCGAATCTAGTGCCGACAGCCTCCATAATACCCCATTCTCGACTCCTAGCGTCCATACGCCAGATTTCGATCCTAGGATCCTACAAGGAGAATTTTTTTATCCAATGTATATTTAATAAGCATAACCACAAGTATACCTAAATCACAAAGGCAACATCATCATCACATATCCACTAATATAAACTTTGAAAACAATGATAAAAGGAGAAATACATATGACAAAATAAAATTAAAGCTCCATAAGACAGCTGCACACTCCATGCTTAACGCCGCTGCAACCTAACATCACCTGCATGCATCTATCGTGCATAAGATTATAGAAAGCTTAGAGGGTGGCGTAAGAGTGTGCACAAGATAAGTACCAAGTATTCAATACAATACCATCATCATATAATACCAGAAATACTAGTAATCCATAAATCGCACCATATTGGAATAAGAAGGAATACTGACAAGATCATAAAACATACGATAATAGAGTAAGCGAAAATACAGATAAGTTTATGAGTTATACAATATCAGAGTACGCAATATAGAACAGCTATGCAAATGAGGAGTCATAAAGAGCCAAATATCAAATGTTGAAGATGCGATGTAATATGTAATTCCTAATGAGTTCACGAATAGCGTCAGTTATATCTATACCATATAAATGCAGAAACACAGTAACCCAAAATGTCATATGCCGCAGATGTAATGCAATATGCGGTGTGAATGGAATGACGATGCTGGAGTATGAAGTCGGGATGATAGTACATAGTATTACAGGCTATGGAGTCCATCACAAGGGACTTCTATTAAACTAGTCTCATACCTAAATTTGGATAGTCAGACTTGATGTGGTAAACTCCTGATCTCAGGTTAGTTGAATGTCCCAACTAAAATCCTGACCATTGTGAAGGTACACGTAACAAATAGTTGTGCACCACCAGCTCGAGTGGATAGTGAATGAATGAATGAATGAGTATGCAACTCCTGCTCAATAAGTCCACATATCAGTACAGTTCATCTTTGGGATCATTACCGGGGTCTTGTACACTCCACGCCACCTGTCGTCCCATCAAGCGCTCAACTGGGTAAGTGGAAGAGACCTCACTATCCACCTGGCCAGTAGTCTGCCAATACCTACCCGGATCATCGATAGCGGACCTATTCCTCGAGCTAGTCAAACTCAACTTAGACATTGACTCCTCATCCACATGGGTAAGGTCACACCCCCTCCCAACCGACCATGATACAGTGTGAGGCATGGCCTCCTGGTATTCGGCACTCGGGCACTCATGTATCCACTCAGTCTCGACGTTGGGTCGTCCTCTAGTACCAAGAAGGTTTTAGGGCTTTTCACCCAGGGCCATCATTGGTAGCCCGATGCTCGAACCAAACATTTTTGGTGTCCCATCTGGCCATCCATGATATGACTATGGAGACTACAGCCCTGATGTCGCTAGGGTGTACAGTAATCATAACACACAATGTAAGATGCGTGAGTCATACAATCCAGTCATGTATCAATCTTGCGCATATCATGCACTCATGTGAGATAACCTTCGCCTATCAGGGAGTCTCATAACAACCTGCCCAATGACATATTCAATGGTCAACCACATCTCATAAAAAATATGCAGATGATGCGTATGGGCATGTACCATGATGTTATGCGATCACATAGTTATAATCATAATTAATAATCGACATCGACAATCAGCCTCGACAATGTGGACATTTAATCAACATTGCCCCCAAGGAATGACCCATATAGAGCCTAACATGTAGTGGACTCATGGCCTCACACAAGGGCCAAATATACAACACCATGGGCCTCACTCAAGAGATTAATACACATTATGATGGGCCCCACTCATGGGCCACATGTACATCAAGTGGGTCGCATCTCATGGGTCTAATAAGCATCGCAATGAGCCACTCACATGAGCCTAATATACATCAAGTTAGGCCTCATCATATGGGCTAAAAATATATCACAATGAGCCACCTCCCATGGGCCTCGAATACATCACAATGGGCCTCAGCAATCGTAATCGGCCTCAACAATCGACCTTAACAATCGACACCGAAAATCAACGTCGATAATCAGCACCGACAATCAACATATAAATAAGGAGGGTTTCATAGATGGATAGCTGATCAACCATAATATAAAGATCAGCCCACGATCGTGGTTTTGTCAAATATGATGGCATAGAGCCATCTGTCTATAGCGAATAGGGCCCACTTATTTGGGTTAACCCACTTAGAGAATGGTACGAATGGGCCTAACTAAGCCTACGGGAAGGTCACAATGAGGACATCTAACCATCATTGCACATCAATGTGGATATCTAACTAACATTCCTCCCAAGGAGTGGCCTACATAAGGGATTCGTACACAACGTAACGACCACACATGCATCACATTGGGCCTCATTCATAGGCCTCTCATATATCGCATTGGGCTTCCTACAAGGGCCTCAAATGTATCATAATGGGCCATGCCCATGGCCTCAGATACATCTTGATGGGTCGTGCCCATGGGCCTCGGATATATCACAATGGGCCTCGCCCATGGGCCTCAAATACATCGCAAGTGGGCCTCAAATATACTTTACAGGTGGGCCCCATACCTAGGCCTAATACACATCACTATAAGCTACATCACATGGACCTAATATACATCACTATGGGCCACAACCCATGGGCTTTAAATACATAATAGGTGGGCCCTACACATGAGCCTCAAATATATACAACAAGTGGGCCTCAATGGACGAGCTACAAATACATCAAGATGGGCCTAATCACATGGGCCTCATATATATATTAAGGTGGCCTCAACAACAGCCTCATACACATCAAGGTGGGCCTCAACAGTGGGCCTCATACACATCAAGGTGGGCCTCACCAAATGGTTGGAAACACATCACACTGGGCCTTACCAAATTGACTGGAAATATATCATAATGGGCCTCAACCCATGGGCCCTAATACATCACAATGGGCCTCAGCCCATGGGCCCCAAGTACATTACATCGGCTCTAAATATATCAAATGGGTCATATCAACGGCCCGAATCAAGTGGGCTTCATGTATATCGATCGGGCCTATCTTTATGTATTTTTGAGATCCAACCTATTCATAAGTTGACATAGAGGCAGATGAAGTGAAAAAAAAAGATCAGCTTAATTGGAAACTATTGTGGCCCTTAGAAGTTTGAACGGTGGATGTCGCTATCCACTAATTTAAATGGTGGGGGGTCCACTTGAACTTTAGATCCGACCCATTCTTTTACTCATGCTAGAAAATGATCTCACAAATGGTTGGACGGTTTGGATACAACATATGCAACATGTTAGGTCCCATAAATAGATGGCGCGGATGGAATAAGTGAGACCCATGGAGCTTACTGCCGTCTGTACAGTAGCTAGTGGTGGGGTCCACATAGCTGGACGATGTGGATCACACTCACATGTGCAGCAGATCCTACACATCAATATAGAGTGCAGCTATATAGCTGCTATACTTGCAGCCTTTGCTACAATAGAAAAGCAGAGTTGGGTCCCGAGTAGGGCCCACTATTATGTATATTTTATATGATATAATATAATATAATATATATTATATATAATATAATATATAAATATATATTGCAACGTCCAGGCCCTGGATGTCCTGGACATGGGCGATCACATACACCAAGTGCAGCCCCACACGTAGCGTGAGTCCCACCGTCCTTGGATGGTGGACACAATCACTTGCATGAAGGCATGGCCCACCCCACTAGATCGATGACGTGAATGGGTCTCATGACCCTGATGACGTTGGCACGGCAGCTACACAGCTGCTGCTGCTTCATTGCAGCTAAAAGTATAGGTGGGTCCCACGTGGGGCCCACCATAACGTTTATCTCCATCCAATCTGTTAATGAGTTCGCGCAGACCCAGGTAAAGAGGAAAAATAAATTTCATCAAGATCCCAACTTTTGTGATAACCCAAAAAGGGTTCCAATGGCAGCCATTCAATCCCATTGCTCCCTGTGATGTGGGCTACCTGAGCATCGTATACAACTAATTTTTGGAGGGCCTACTGCCCTAAGGGCTCCCATCAAAATGCACGGTGTTGATGTTCTACATACATCATGGTGGGGCCCACGGCTTGGACCCAACAGTCCCTGCCCATCTCGCCTACGGAGGAGCGCAGCAGGCAGCTGGACCCTGTATAGCATCCTCTAGCACCAGCAGCATCACTTGTTACCTTCCTTCTTTTTTTAAAAAAAAAGAGTTTTTCTATAGTTTTTCCTGGGTAGGGCCGGCATCAGGGAGATCCGACCCAGCCATTGGTTTTTATGGCCCAAGACAAACCCATCGAGACCAATATTTAACATATTTTGAGGTATAACAACATCATAGGAAATTTCAACAATAAACAACACTATTTTCTATGCTATGGCACGCCAGAGAGTCGGATTAGCTTTATTTTTCAGCTCAACGCCTAAAATTTTCTAAGGAACGGGATGGATGGCGTGGATTTAATTCATATATCAAGGTGGGGCCTATAGGCGTGGCATACCCAAAAAGCTTTAAAAATCAAACTGCTATATATATATATATATATATATATATATATATATATATATATATATATATATTGTTCTGAGTACACCTCACTGTCAGTTCACTCTCCACGACGTCCAACGTCTAGGGATGTTGGATAGATGGGCTGGGTATTTATGTCATCAAGGTGGGTCTCATGTGGACGTGGCCCACTAAATCAATGTGATATTAGTGTTGTTCCCCTCCCCATTTAGGTAGGGCCCACATGGTTTGGACAGTTGGATAAAACATACATCAAAGTGGGGTACATCTGGGTGGGCCGCACGGCCACATCATCACACCAAAATAATGAAAAAGAGAGAGAGAGAAAGAAGCACCCACCTTAGATCTTGGACTTCTTCTTCCACCAATGTGATCTAGAGCTCCAAGGGAATAAGATTCAATGGTTGGGATTGATTTTAGAGGGTTGGATTTGGGGGTGGAGAGCTTGCAAAGGGTTGAAAATGGAGAGCTCTCATGGACGTTGGGAGCTCTCTCTCTCTCTCTCTCTCTCTTGCTAGGAAATAAGAAAGAAAGAGGGAGGGAGAGAGATAAGAGAGAGAAAGGAGAAATGATTTCTTGTCTAGCTAGGCAATCATGAGTTGTAAGGGAGGCTTGGGCTAAGGTCATTATGAGTTGTAAGAGCATGCCTAGGGCTATGGACTAGGGGCTATGGCTAGGGTGATGTCACCCCTTGGGTAACGTCATCCTCATGATGATGGTTGCTAGGGAAATGTGCAATCTGGATAGGTGGGTCCCGCAACGTGCGGTCCATGACCATTATTATACGCGGTCCACAACTTATGATCTAAGCTTCGGATTGGCAGATGAGACGTGACGTTGTAATCACGACAACAATACGGTCATGACGGTATAAGTTTCTAGTCGAGCCGACTCAGATATACTAGATGCAACTCAAGATTGGATGCAATTGTCGATAACAGATCACCGTCGGATTTCGACAGGGAGTATTGCGGAAGCCTATGGAATGATACAGTATAGGATACGGGTCTTACAGTTTGTATATTGTTCATCTCTCAAATAGTTTGTGATTGGATCCTCTACAGAGCTTGGAAGCCAGTAGAGTTACTCTTTAGTAATCCTAATATATACTTGTTGTTAGGATTTTAAATTATCATAAAATTATTAAAAAGTCCTATTCACCCCCCTCTAAGACATATTGGAATATCCTTCTTCAACTAAAGTGGTCTTTACCGCAATTTCAAAAGGTAGGAAAAGGGAAATTATAAAGGGTTTGTGTGACCTGCGCAAACCCTCTTAGTTGCGCAGGTCACGCAACCAGGCTGTTATACAACCATTGAAGATAGGGGCTGAAATGCTGCTGAAATTATTATGCTTCATCTTCACCATCTCAAGTTTTCCTTTTTGCATAAGGATAAGCTCAAGAGGGGGAGATCAGATGATCAAACCTGCACAATATTCCTCCTAGAGAGATGATCAGATCACAAGTCGAAATGCTACCAAATTTGATATTCAGATTTGACATTCGAACTTTGTCAATTTTTGTATTTTTAAATAATCTATCTTAACATCAAGGGATATTCGAGGATGTAAATGAACCTAATAATTGATAATAAAATGATTGTTCTTCATATATTCTCTCTGTTATATTCGAATAAGACAAGTCTCCCAAATCAAATGCATTTGTTTCTTGTTCGAGACAAAATGGCGACTCCACTGAGGACTTATCTTATTTAAATGTTAACATTGAGAAGGTTACAAGACTTTTGTTGTAGTTTAGTGTCTTTCTGACTCCAAAATGACGACTCTCAGTGGGAATATCCTCCCCTTCATCCCTCAGATGGATTACATTACTATTCAAATAATAATTACAATTTTGTGTTTTATTTTGAAGGTAAAAGGATAAAATTGTTAACTACGATCAATGGAAAACTCAATGAGAAAGGTGAACTTTTATTTCACTACAATTGGATTCATAGTGGAATATGCACCGAATTAGCCTCCAAGGCATGAAATCCAATCTCCCATAAGTAAAAATGACTTAACCCAAACAATGGTTGGAGTCGTGTCTGCTTCACCTCAGGCACTGAAAGGTGATGAAGACTGGATTGTCGTGACATCTCAAAGGATGAGAGCTCGAAATGCAAGAAGCTTCAGAATAGGTCTACATTTGCCAAGAGCCAGGGGACTGATAACACAGAACACTGTAAAAAAGAATGCTAAATTAGACCCTCCTGCAATATATCCTGGACAAACAGTTTCGCAGTTAGCATCACGTGACTTCTTAACTTTGATTACTCCAAAACTCGGATGGACAAAAGAGAAAAAAGGAAAGGCACTACTCGTAGGATCACCTCGATCAATCAGTTGCAGTGGAAGTATAGGAAAATTAAACGAGACTCCCCTCTTCATAAGCCCTATCACTTCAATATATTCCTATCCTACTTCGACTACAACTTCATCAAGAAGTGGGGAAGCTATAGTGCACATGGCCGGAACAAATCAGAAAACCATGCCGACTGCAGAAGACCGTATGAATGAAATGGCACAATCATAGAGAACACTGATGGAAGAGTGTAGAAATCTCAGGGAGGCTTTAACAACTCTCACGCACAACGTGGCCTAGATAGCGGCTCCTCCAATGATGAGAACGATGAATGAATAGGAACACCAACCTGAATGCTTTCAGCCACCAAGGGTAGGATCAGTCGGATCTACTCCAGCAGTGAGAGCCATAACTCAAGAGGAAGTACGAAAAATTGTTGACGAAGCTATTAGAATAGAAAGGGAACGTGAGAATGACGGCTGATTCAGATATAAAACATCATATCCAAGGGAAGTGGAAGATGTCCCTTTTCTAATTAACTTCAAGCATCTAGAATTTTAAAATTTTAATGGGGACGGATCGCCAGAGGAACATTTGATGCATTTCATCACCAGTATAGAAAATTTCTCTACGATACCACAATATTACCTATGATTGTTCGGATCTTCTCTGACAAGTATGGCATTCCGATAGTATTCTAGTTTGGCTCCAAGATTGATATGCACTTGGGAAAAAATGCAAGACACTTTCATTTCAAATTTCTTTTCATTAGAACATGACGTTAACATTACAGAGTTAGCTTCAGTACGATAGAGAGAAGGGGAGCCTGTGGAGAAATTTATAGAAAGATGGAAGACATTAGGAGCTTCTTGTAGATAGTTGCCAGAAGAGAAAGAGCAGGTTAAGATGTGCTTGAACTTCATGGAAATAAGAATCGCATTTAGGCTTACCAACGTCGATATCAAGACATTCCGTGATCTGGCCACTAAAGGCCATGCCTTAGAGCTGATGACCCAAAAAGTGCCACCGTTTCACTATGAAACGGCCAGGAGAGGACCCAATAAGTTGATTACAAACACTGCGGATCATGAGAAGAAGTCAGGAGACAAGAGATTTAGGAGAAAAAAGGACAAAGCGAAAGGAAGAGCCAAGCCATCCTAGAAATAGATTCAGCGGGAAAAGGCCTAAATCACTTAATTCTCACGAAGGGTTCACGTTCGATAGGGAAGATGTTATTCCCATGATGAACAAACTGTTGAAAGTTGGTACGATAGAATAACCTGCATCAAAATGCCCTAAAGATGCAACAAGAACAAGAGAAAGGGATTTCTGCCGCTATCATCATCTAGTGGGGCACCTGACAGAAAATTGTTATACATTAAAATATATAATACAAAGAATGATAAATAGGGGCAAAACAGTGATCAAAAAAGAAAAGGAAAGAGATGCAAAGGCGATAGTGAATGTACTAACAGTTCAGGAAAATATTCACAAAAGAAC
Organism: Magnolia kwangsiensis; assembly: GCA_037074715.1. Classification (NCBI taxonomy): domain Eukaryota; kingdom Viridiplantae; phylum Streptophyta; class Magnoliopsida; order Magnoliales; family Magnoliaceae; genus Magnolia; species Magnolia kwangsiensis. Next base: position 34,658,278 of record CM073587.1, on the reverse strand, counting down.
AAGGAAAGAAAATCATAAGATGATAGGGAAGGCCACAGTAATCACATTGCAATCGGGAAAAAAAATTGTAAGTCGCCTAAGACAGAAAATTAGAATCACAAGAAAAGAGATCATCACAGATCAGCATAACAATGATGAAAAAGAAGAAAAGAATGAGGCAGTAAAGGTGAATTATGATGTAATAAGTCACTTGGAAGGCATACCAACTCGATTAAGCGTTTATGACGCACTAAAGTTATCAGAAGATTTTTGATAAAGTCTAATTCAAGCGCTATTCGACCATGATGTTAGAGAAACATTACTTGTGGAAATAGAAAATGAAGAATGCAAAGAACAAGAGGACTACATGCCAGTAGTTTCCTTCTCTGATGATGATCTAGCCTGTGATACGGGGCATAATAGGCCACAAATGAAAGTAGGCCACATTTATCGCAAAGAAGTAAAGAGGATTATGCTCAACAACGGGTCTACGGTGAACCTGTAACCACTAGCAATGTTGAATAAATTGGGCTACCACCGTTCTAATCTGTGCCCTAGTGGAATGATGATACATGACTTTAATCAAGACGGGCAGTGCATGCTTGGTAGAATTACAATGACATAGGAAATAGGAGAATTAATTACTGATGTAGTTTGTCATATAATTAATGCAGTCACGACATACAATCTTCTCTTGGGGAGACCATGGATACATCAATACGGTATTATACCCTCTACCCTACATCAATGTTTCAAGTACTGCAAGAATGGAATACAGTATAAAGTGATGGCTGATGCAAAGCCATATATAGAAGCCGAAGCCTTCTTTGCAAACGCCAGTTATTATGATGGATTTAATTGAAAGGATGAGAGAGAGAGTAGTGAAAACAAAGCCCTGGAAAATGTTCATGCAAAAGTAATGAAAGAGGAATCTAAAAGGGCAGGATTGTCTAGAACTTCAGATAAATAAAGAAGTTTTACTTTGTGTTGAAGCATCTGAGGCAACTAGGACAGCCACCATTAACGTTATTATCACATGATTAATTAAAAATCTTACAGTCAAATTATACAGTACCATTGCCATATGCTGAAAGAAACAAGCCATTCCCGGCTGTTTTGAAAAGGTTTCGTGTCAAAGCCAGCTTGAAGTATCCAGAGCCAATTGAATTTTATGTCCCTTCGGAAGTAAAGATAGAAGAAAGAGCTGAGAATAATGTATATCATGGAAAGCTGACATCTCGCGATCTTAAGAAATAAAGTTTGATAAGCAAGAAAATTATAAAAAGCATGGGTTTTAATTATGAAGAACCAACTGGTTTAAATCATGGAAAAGGAATTCAGGTCCCTATCAGAGTCAATCAGAAGAGATGAGAAAAATTTTAACGATTGGGAGCAGAATCTTCGGTGAATATGGTCACAATCGAGCGGCTATTAGAAACAGATCCTAAAATAGTCAAGCATCCTTAGACAGCTCCGAAGAAGATGGAAGACCGGGAGTAGCCAACGATCGATTGTTTACGAGAAGTAAATCTGGGCACAGAAGAAGAGCCGAGAAATATATTCATAAGCGCTGATCTTCTTGAGTAAGAAACTGAAAAATATGTCCAATTGCTGAAAGAAAATAAAGACGTCTTCGCCTGAACATATGCGGAAATGCCAGGTTTAGAACCCTCAGTGGTAATGCATCGATTAAATATTTCTAAGGATAAAAGGCCGATTAAGTAAGCACAAAGGCGATTTCACCCAGACTTGGTCCTTCTAATAGAAGAAGAAGTGAACAAGCTGATAAGCTGGGTTTATCAAAGAGGTCAAATATCCTAAGTGGATATCAAACATTATCCCAGTAAAGAAGAAAAATAGACAAATCAGGGTGTGCATAGATTTCAAGGACTTGAACGAGGCTTACCTGAAAGACGACTTTCCTTTACCAATAACGGAACTGTTGATTAACAGTACGAAACAATATGCTGTCAGGTCCTTCATGGATGGCTATGCTAGTTATAATCAAATTAGAATGGCTCCTAAAGATGAAGAAGCAGCGGCGTTCAGAACTTCGTTAGGAATTTACTGCTATAAGGTCATGCCGTTCGGTCTCAAGAATGTAGGGGCGACATACCAAAGAGCATTGCAAAGTATCTTTCTAGACATGACGCACAAGCATGTTGAATGTTATGTAGATGATCTGGTGGTTAGGTCAGGTAATCATCAGGAACATAGCAAGCATTTGGCGTCAGTCTTCCGATGGCTTAGAAAAAAATAACTAAAGATGAATTCAACTAAATGTGCTTTTGGAGTGTCGTCAAGAAAATTTCTTGGCTTTGTCATCAGGAACAGGGGTATCGAGATTGACCCAGGGAAATTCAAGGCCATCTAAGATATGCCGCCTCCAAAAACATCGAAGGAACTAAAAAGCTTGCAAGGAAAAATGGCATATATTCGTTGTTTTATTTCAAATTTAGTAGATCAATGTCAGCCGTTTTCTCATTTGATGAAGAAACGAATGGAGTTCTCATGGGACAAAGCCTGTTAGAACACGTTTGATTCGATAATGGAATTGCTGAAACAACCTCCAGTATTGACAACTCCTATAAAGGGTAAGCCACTTATCTTGTACATATCTACGGTCGAGAATTCGCTAGGAGCCTTATTAACGTAGGTAAATGAAGATGGAAAAGAAATAACTCTTTATTATCTGAGCTGAACTCTGATGGGCATAAAATGCAATTATTCTTCGATTGAGAAAGAATGCCTGGCGTTGATATTTGTGGTGTAGAAATTGAGACACTATTGCCTCTCTCATGATATAATTTTAATCTCAGGGGCAAATCCGATAAAGTCTCTAATGACAAGGCTGATGTTATCGGGAAGATTGGCCAAATAGATGTTGTTGCTTTTGGAATATACTATTACTTATGCCGGCGAAAGCAGTGGCGGATTTCTTGGCAACACATCTTGTAGCGGAAAATGAGACCATTAGTGATGGTTTTCCTAATGAGCGGGTTATGATGACTGAGTCGCAAGATATATGGCAGATGTATTTCGATGGTGCTTCTCGAGCATCAAGAGTCGGGGCAGGAGTAATATTCATCACTCCTCAGGGTGATATATTACCCTACTCTTTCAGCCGGTGAAAGTAGTGGCGGATTTCTTGGCAACACATCTCGTAACGGAAAATGTGATCATTAGTGATGATTTTCCTAATGAGCGGGTTATGATGACTGAGTCGCATGATCCATGGCAGATGTATTTTGATGGTGCTTCTCGAGCATCAAGAGCGGGGACAAGAGTAATATTCATCACTCCTCAGGGTGATATATTACCCTACTCTTTCACATTAGATACCGCATGCACAAACGACAAAGATGAATATTGAGCTCTTATCATCGGATGGAAATCGCCCAAGAAATGAAGATAAAAATGCTGCAGATTTATGAAGATTCCAACTTGATTATAAATCAACTAACGACTGAGTTTGAAATAAGAAAGAAAGAACTCTTCCCATATTGTCGAAAAGCATAGAAGTTACTAAAGCAATTCTACCACGCTGAAATAAAGCATGTACCACGGTCTGAAAATACAAAGGAGGATGGCTTGACTAGTCTAGCAGCAGCCCTGTCCTGCCTGAACCGAAGTCCACTCCAAGTTACTATAGAAGAAAGGAGATTCTTACCCTCTTCAGAAGTTATCGATGAAGTCATCGAGGCACTCCCCATATCATGCTTGGAAGTAACAACAAATGATTGGTGCCAACCTTTTGTAGATTATCTCAAATATGATATCTTGTTGGAAGATCTAGCATAAAGACATTAAATCAAATAGAGAGCAAGAAGATTTATCATATGTAGCAAGGTGTTGTACAGGAAATCTTACAATGGGATGATGTTATGTTGTCATTATGAACAAGAAGCAGGTCAAATGTTACGAGAAGCTCACTTTGGAGAGTGTGGGGCACATCAGGCTGGCCAAAATTTATTTCATTGGATATATTGAATGGGGTATTACTAGCGTTCAATGTTCAAAGATGTAATAGATTATGCGAAGTGATGCCATGAGTGTCAGATCCACAGAGATGTCATACATATTCCTCCTGAAGATCTTCATCAGACTGTCACTTTTTAGCCTTTTACCACTTAGGGACTCAATGTTATCAGGTCCATAAATCCACCTTCATCCAAAGGAAAATAATATATTCTGGCAGCAATGTACTACTCCAAGTGGACAAAAGCGATCGCATTGCACAATGTGAAAGAGAAAGATGTGGTCAATTTCATCCGACATATGATAATATATCGCCACGACATCCCGAATAAAATTGTTACTGATAATGGTACCCGTTCCAAGAATAGAGGCATGAAAAAAGTGTGTCAAAAGTTAGGTATCCACCATTCATTTTCAACACCTTACTATCCACCGGCCAATGGATTAGCAACGACATTTAACAAAATGACTGTGAAAATACTGAAGAAGACGATGACTGGAAATAAGCATAACTAGGATGAAAGGTTGTAAGAAGCATTATGGGTGTACAGGACTCTCCACCAAATATCAACAAGAGCAACACTGTATTCATTGGTTTATGGCGTAGAGGCGGTCATCCTGATTGAAACACAAGTCGCTTCACTTAGAGTGGCAGTGCATCAGTCAACTATGGGTGAAGAAAATGTAAAGATAAGGTTGAAAGAACTAGACCTACTCAATGAGAAGTGCCTGGCAGCTCAGCAGCGATTACAGCTGTATTAGGAAAGAATACCGACTGCCTTTGATAAACGAGACAAATATCGCTCTTTCAAGAAAGGGGACATGGTGCTAATGTTGAAAAGACCGATAGTGGTGATCTGCAAAACAGGGGCAAATTTGAGCCTAAATGGGACGGGCCATACATCATAAAAGAAGTATATTCTAATGGAGCACAGTGGTGGATCAAGTTGGATAGGGTATTAGTATACCGGTCAATGCACGCTTCATCGAGAAGTATTGTCCCTGAAGATAGTCACATTTTTTTATCCAGAAGATTATCGGCATAATACTTCTATATCAAAAGGGGGAAAGGACAAGTGAAGTCGTGTTCATGTATTCTTTTTCAGATAATTGAATAAAGGAGGAATTCCAAGTATATTGTCAAAGATTACATATCAGTGATTTCTTAAAAAGTGAGTAACAGTAGGGCGTTGGAGTAACCTCGAGTATAAACTCATGAATTTACCTATCCACTGCTTTTCAAATCAGGGGTGATGTTGCCCTATAACTTGCCTATCGTATGTGATTAACTAGGATTGACAACCCTAGATGGATCATTATTTGGGGTAAATGATAAAAAGGGAGGTACCTTAGCTTCCCAAATCTACTGTATGAATAAGCCTAATCAAGAACTTGGTTAGCACGTGCATGCACCACATTGCATTTGCCTTTGGCGAGGAAGAGCACAATGGGAGTAGCATGTGTGACCGTGAGATGGTGTCGCTGAGGGAGTGCAGGCGAGGGCATGCATCATGATAACATATCATTCCTACATTAACAAGAGTACTTAGGACATGAGTGTCGTACTGCTTTATCATTACTGCTTGACTGAATTGATAACATGTTAACCTTTACTTTATAGTTCCACTGAATTAGCTACTCATTCCCACCTGGGATGGTGTTTTAAAACACCAACTAGACTCTGTTGTAGATATAGGTAATGGTGGAGTCTATGCAGCTGAAATGGACTTCATGGACGAGGAGGAAGAATTCACCTATGTTTAGCTATCAGGCGGGTTTTCGTAGACCTTATTTTGATCGACGGGATTATAGGGATTATATAAATTAGTTGGACATTTATATTTTTTGTATTTTGTATATTATGGATCAACACACACACACACACACACACACACACACACACATATATATATATATAACCTAGTAACATACTCATACTCTGGGGATTGAGAAACACTCCTATACATTATATACTTATCTCAGTCTTCCGCTTGCTTAATTATCTCTGGAGTATGATATGTTGTTTTAGTATAATCCTACTCATGTTTAATGCACTAATATAGATAACATTTAAACATCATTATCTATGTTACATAAGTGATGCGTTAGAACTTGCGAGTTGAGTTTCTGCTGGACCCCAAATTTCAGGGCATTACAAAGATGATCTTTAAGATGCCTATATTGCCCTACACAGGGAGAGTTGTAAGATTGTTGTCAAATTTAAGCTTCAAAAAGAGAAATTTCTGAAGTTAAAAGAGGATTTTTAAAAATGTTATTTTAGAAAAGTCTTATATTTTTGATTGTTTAGAAAAAAAAAAGTGATTTGAATTTCAAAACATCAGAACTTGAAAAATTTAAGATTAGAGAATGAGAAATTAAAAAAACGAAGTATCTTCCCTCTCGAGTTCAAAGGATACATGAAGGTATGCCCAATGAGACCCTAAACTTGAAAAGTTATTAACCGCATCTAGAACATGTGGAGATGGATCAGGTCTGGGCTATGATAAATTCATGCCTATTAAAAATAAGAACACTTCTCCAATGTTTGTCAAAGGAGAATCCTCTAACTCAAAAGGAAAGGACTTGAAACAAAATAATCATAACAAGTCTAAAAATTCAAAGACTTTTCAAGCACTTAAAATCAATTCTAATAATATCAGCTTTAGAAAAAAAATCTTATATTCCTTTAGCTCAAAAAATTATAGATTTAGTTAAAGAGCTTCTTAAATCTAACTCTAATGTTAGGTTTAATAGTAATTATAAGGGACGAAAAACCAACAGTCCTCTAAAATCCAAAACAACTATGAAATGTGTTCTTAAGGTTGCTTGGTTGTGCACACCACCTTCAAGGCTTCGAGTCAATCAAAGTGGTACCTAGACAGTGGTTGCTCAAGGCACATGATTGGTAACAAAGATTTGTTCACTAACTTTAAAGATATGACTAATGGTTTGGTCACATTTGGTGATGGAAGCAACTGTAAAATTATTGGCCAAGGTATAGTTCATATCTCTAACCTTCCTCCTTTTGAGAATGTTTATTGGTAGAAGGTCTTAAGCACAATCTTATATGCATATCTCAAATCTGCAATAATAAGCATAGTGTTAAATTTACTAATCAAGGATGCAAGATATCAAATGAGAAAGGTTATGTGATATTAAATGGTCGTAGAACGTCTGAGAATTGTCATATCGTAAATGAATCTTGCTCATCTAAATTATCTTGTTACATGGTCCAAACCAATAATAGGGAGTTATGATACAAACGCCTTGGACATGTAAACTACCAGAATCTGTATAAATTGAGCAAAGATGATTTAATTAGGGGTCTACCCAAATTGAAGAAAATGGATAAAATATGTGTCGCATGTCAAATTGGAAAAAAAACACGGAGTAGTCCCAAGAAAGTGAACTCCATCGCCACATCCAAACCTCTTGAAGTCCACCACATGGATCTAGTAGGACCAATCAGAACTAAGAGTAGAGGAAGTAAAAAGTACTTCTTGGTAATTGTCGATGACTTTACTAGATTCATATGGGTACCTTTCATGAAGAAAAGTCTAAAACTCTCGATGAAGTGAAAAGGATACTCAAGCGTATCCAAATTGAAAAAGAAACGAATATCTCTAAAATCCAATGTGACCATGGATCGGAGTTTGAAAATAACAATTTTGAGAAGTTCTGTAGCGATCACGAAATATCGCATGAGTTTTCTACACCTAAGACACCTAAAAAAATGAGGTTGTTGAAAGGAAAAACTGAGTTCTTCAAGAAATGGCTAATGTTATGTTGAATAGCATGAAGTTAACTAAAAATCTACGGGCTGAAGCTGTTAATACTGCATGCTATATAATAGACTGTGTTTACATTAGAAAATTAAAAGATAAAATAGCTTATGAATTATGGTTTAATAAGAAACCCACTGTAAAATACTTTCGCATGTTTGGTAGTAAGTGTTATATTTTACAAGACAGGAAAAATTTAGGGAGGTTCGACACTAAGAGTGATGAAGGGATTTTCCCAGGTTATCCCTTGAATAGTTAGGCATATCGTGTTCTAAACAAGAGAACAGGTGTTATTCAGGAGTCTATAAATGTGGTTATTGATGATCACCTGAACACACCAATATCTAGTTTAGAAGATGATGAAGTCACCATATTTGATAAACCTGACTCATCATATTATCACACCAACTCTGAACTACAATTAGTCAAAGATCATCCTACTGATCAAATCCTAGGCAACCCTCTCACTTGTGTATCTACTCGCAGACAATTGGAAAACATATGCAATTATGCATGTTTTACTTCCCAAATTGAACTAGCCAATGTAAAAGAGGTACTTACTGATGAAAACTCGATTGTTTCCATGTAAGATGAACTGAATCAATTTGTTAGAAATGATGTATGATATTTGGTTCTAAAACTGTCTGATAAAAATATTATAGGAAACAAGTAAATTTTTAAAAATAAATCTGAAGAATTAGGAAACATTATAAGAAATAAGGCTAGAATGGTTGTACAAGGGTGCACTCAGAAGGAATCAACTATGATGAAACCTTTGCCCCAGTAGCTTGTCTTAAATCTATAAGATTGTTCATATTCATTACTTGTTTTAAAAAGATTAAAATCTATCAAATGGACGTGAAAAGTGCTTTCTTGAATGGTGATCTACATGAAGTAATATACGTTGAACAACCTAAGGGTTTTGAAGATCCTAAATATTTTAATCATGTGTTTCGCCTTAAAAAGGCACTTTATGGTTTGAAACAGGCTCCCAGGGAATGGTATGAGAAATTGACAAAGTTTTTGCTAAGTCATGATTTTGTTGTGAGGAGTGTTGATAAAACTTTTTTTGTTAAGAAGCATAATGAACACATACTTATAGTGCAGATCTACGTTGATGACATTATCTATGGTTCTACATGTTCTAACCTGTCTATTGAGTTTACAGAGTTGATGAAATCTAAGTTCGAAATGAGCATGGTAGGATAATTACATTACTTTTTAGGTTTACACGTTAAACAACTTGACGATGGTATTTTCATTTCTCAAAGTAAGTATGCGCTAAATCTAGTGAAGAAATTTGAATTTGAAAATGACAAAAACTTTGATACTCCTATTATAAGACTCGTATCCTAGTCCGTACTGTTCCATAGGCTTCCGCGGTCCTCCCGGTGGAATTCTGACAACCCTCGACCTGTATTCGATGTTTGCACGTGATCCTAAGTTGGGTCCTGCATACCGAAGTCAGCTCGAATCGAAACTTGTACCTTACTAACCACGTCATCACCGCGGTTTCAATGCCACAACTCGTGCACCAAACTGATACCCAGGCTAAAAGTTGTGGGCCCGCGTTCATTCTGAAGGAAAGTCATGCATTACGAATTTCGATGGAATCTTTACAACATGTCACATCAAATCATGTCAAGTACAAGCCATACCCTAAGTATAATAACCCATCCCTCCTTTTCCCTTAAGTCAACTCTCTCTCTCCCCTCACCATCCCTCCTTTACAATTTTTAAACAAACCCATCCCCTTTTTCTAAAAAAATCAAACAACACCTTACTTCCCATCCCTTTTCCTTACACCCACCACTCCATCCATCCCTTTTATTATTCTTTTCCCTCATTTCTTAAAGATCTCCCAAGCAACCCAAAATTTCTACATGTCCCAAGCCTTTCAACTCTCCCAAGATCAACAAGTGTGGCCCACCCTATCATCTCTCATCCCCACTATCAAGGCTTCATCATCTACCATTAAACGTTGAGTATAGGTGCATACAAGCCTAAGGGAGAAAGGAGAAGGACTAAAGGTGGGTGATCCACTGTTAAATTCTTATTTTAGGGCCCACTTGTTGGTGGGATCCATTTTGATGTATGTAATGTATCCATGGAGGGCCCATAGTGGTGGGGTCCCTCCCCTCCATCACCATCTCTCTTCTCTCTCTCTCTCTCTCTCTCTCTCTCTCTCTCTCTCTCTCTCTCTCTCTCTCTCTTTCCATTGTGATGGTGTGGATCCCACCAATATGTGTTATATCTACCCCGTCCATCAACATTAGACGGTGTGGCCCACCCTATTGCAGGTGATGATCCACACCATCCACTATTTAAATGGATCCAATGCCCTTCTTGTTATATATTATATTTTATATAATATATATATGATATATATAATATAATATATATTATATATATAATATAAGATATATATTATATATGTATATAAGTGCAGGTGGGCCACGTCCATGTGGAACCCACCATGATGCCTCTGTTTATGCCGTCTAGCATCCCTGGACGCTGGACATGAGGGGGCTAACATGGAGTGCGTGTATTGCCATGGGTGTGAGCTAACGTGAGTGGGTGGCTGACAGTGAAGTGTAGACCCCTCATGCAGGCCCCACTTGATGAATGTTTATAATCCAAGCCATCCATCCTATTTCCCAGATCATTTTATGCGTTGAGCCAAAATTTGGGAATAATCCGATTCTCGGGCGGGCCATACCATAGGAAATAGCGGTAATACCATTAAAACCCACCTTGAATCTTCTATTCGCCAAGAACACATTACATATTGGTCTTATTTGGTTGATCAAGGGTCATAAAATCCAATGGACAGGTTGGATCTTTCAGATGTGGGCCCTATCTATGGAAAACCATAATATTTTTTTTAAAAAAACAACATCAAACAAGGCAGCAGCGCTTGCTACTACCGCTGACACAAGGACGCCACAACGTCCTTGGACGTTGGTGGGTGGAGACCACGGGTCTTAATTGTGGGTCCCACCATGATGTGTGTTGAGCATTCACGTCGTGCATTGGTGGGCCCCTTAGGGCTATGGGTCCCCCTTCCAAAATCAACCATATACATGGCTCTGGTTGCCACATCATAGGAAACATGGGTGGTTGAATGGCTGTCATCGAAGCCTCTTTTGGACATTGTAGAAGTTTTGGATCAATATGAAATTTGTTTTTCCTATCCATTCACGTCCCTGTGACCTTATCAACCGTTTGGATGACATATAATCATTACGGTGGGCCCCATGTTATGTGGCCTTGTCAACAGATTGGATGATAAATAAACATGACAGTGGGCCCTAGGTCTAAGTGACCTCATCAACTGGTTGGGTGCAAATAAACATTATAGTGGGCCCCATGTCTGTGTGACCCTGTCAACAGATTGGGTGGAAAATAAACATTATGGTGGGCCCCACATGGGACCCACTGATGTATGTGTGCCACACCTTCCATCAGTGTGCCCCCCCCCTCATGAGAAATGTGCTTTACCTATATATGGGACCCACCATGATGCATGAGTTTCATCCAAACCATCCAACTATTTTAGGAGATTCTTTTAAGGCCTGTGATTGAATAAAAATGAGACAGATCTAAGATCAGGTGGACCACATTATAAGAACCAGTGGGTTTGAATGTCCACCATTAAAACTCTTGGGGCTATCAGGTTTGGACCAAAATGATATTTGTTTTCCTTTAGAACCAAGCCTTTGTGTCCTTATGATCGAATTGGATGGGAAATAAATGTTATGGTGGGCCTTGGGAATTTTAATAGTGGTAATTATTATCACCACTTACATTTGGGGTGTGGCCCATATGTTATACATGGGGCCCATTGACATAGCCCATTTGATATACATATGGCCCATGTGATTAGGCCCATCTTGATGTAGTTGTGGCCCATCCGTTTGGGCCCATCTTGATATATACGAGACCCATGTACATGAGGCCCATTTGATGTATTGGAGGCCCATGGGTCAAGGCCCAATAGGACGTACATAAGGCCCATTGTAGTGTGATTCCACCATGGTTTATGTGTTGACCTTTATAGCTGGCTATGTGTAACATCCCGAAAATCGGGGGGTCGAGCAAAATCCCAACTCCCGAGTTCCAAAATGCTATTTATACAACATAGATATGTATGATTGAATGTTGTCTGTGATAACGCATTAAACATGAGTGAGATTAAGCTAGAACAGCATATCATACTCCAGAGACAGTTAAATTAACAAGCGGAAGACTATGATAGTATGTATAACATATATAAACTGTTGTATGTCTCCAGAGTGTGAACATGTTACCAGGTTATGCACATACATGTATACTCCAAAAGTAGACGAAACGAATATACATGAGTGCACTAAAAATATAAAATGACAAATGCCAAAGTATCTAATCAACCTCCCTGTAATCCCGTCAATCAGAACACGCATAAAGGAGAAATCCTCCTCATCATCATCAAGTCCCGCTCCGCCTCGCAGGCCGCACCATCATCTGCAATCACAAAAGGGACTGGTCGGTGTCCAGGAACACCGTCCCGTAACGTGGGACTGAGTAGCTAACTCAGTGGAATAATAGAGCAAGGATTAATATGTTCTCAAATCAATCATGCGATAATAGTAAAGCAATAAATCAAACAATCCTAATACTGTTGTTAATGCAATATGACATGACGTGATGTATGCCCTCACCGACGATCTCTCTCATACGACACCATCTTACGACCGCGGCATGCAATCGACCCTCAAGTGCTCCACATCTTCCAGGCACATGCAATGGTATGGTGATATGATTTTTGAGTTATTATTAGTCCATTCAAACAGCAGGATTGGGAAACTAAGGTACCTCCCTTATATCAATCCCAACACAGATCTTGTCTAGGGTCGTCACTCCTAGTAAACTCATACGATGTATATTTTGTAGGTCGCTGCAAGGGCTGCCAGGGCTGTTGCACGCACTCGTTGTTCCGTTCCCCCATCACCTTATCAATACAGGCCTACTGTACTCTACTGCTACTGAAGGGTCGTCGCCTCCCGTAGACTCAGAATACGCTCGCGGTCACTACAAAGGACTCGTCGCCTGATCAGTGTAGGCAGACAGCAAGAATATAGTGTCCCATATCAGCATAATCTGCTCACGAGACTAGGTGCTCACTGGTCACTACGGGGAGGTTTGTGGCCCCAGCGTAGGCCGACAGCTTAACCACGGTGTCCCATACCACCATGCCCGGCTCATGAGTCTTCGTGGATTAAGGTACCATGGTTAACAGGGTTTACAATGGTAAGTTCAGTACCCTAGGTTCAAGCAGTTATGACTCATACAAGGTGAACATACATTGGCCAGTCGGGTTGCTTGACGGGCTCGACTAGTGCGATCGCATCTCAAGTCGAACGACATGAAGTGTGTAAAACACTTCGTGTGGCCTAACCACTGCCGCCAACTCTAAAACACGACTCGCGTTCATCGACGCGTCGTTCGTGGCAAAGATAAGCCAACCACGAATTCGCTCGGTTACCGACTGCCTGGACTAAGTATAGTCCCAAACACATATGAATCCACATCAACAATCATGTGAGAGTATTGGAAATGAAACACAACCATGTGAGCATGTTAACACATGTTATATCGTACAACTTAAGTAAATCATCTGACACATGCCTTTCATACATATAATGAAATTATGCATATCGCCAACATATAGGAAATCATTTCCATCAGTATATTAATTGAGAATTCAATCTTGAATTAAATCATAATGAAATCATCAAGCACATGTTATAACATACAGCTTAAGCGAATCGTCAAGCACATGCATTTCATTCATATTATGAAATCATGCATATGGCTAACATGTAGGAAACCATTTACACCAACATTTTAATTGAGAAATCAATCTCAAACTAATTCATAACACCATTTAATTCAATACTTACTAATACAAGCATTTATACAAACACTTACACTACACACTTAAGTCTATATATAGTATGTCGACCCGAAGTGCGCATTTAGGCGAATCTCTTCGCCAAACTAATTATGCACGTATTCCTAACATTCTAATACGACAACAAATCATGTCAATCACATCAGCAAAATATGAATGAAATCAGTACTTCCTACAAATGACTAAAATGCCCTAAATCTCATATTCTTCGCCGGTTTACGAAACAGGAAACGGACAGTATGTTGTACATGTCAAACGGTGTTGCCGTCGATAATCTACTATTAAATGACATTGAAAGCTTTGAAAACAGTCAATCAAAGCGTCTAAAATCTGCACCTTTTCCCTTATAGGTGAAGTGATTCAAATGGAGCGTATACGCTTCATCTACGGCGATTAGAGAACCTAATACACAAGTTCTATTAGCTACTTCGCTATGAAACGAAAGGAACCTCAAATCAGTAACCTCTAGGGTATTTTCTTACCTGAAAATGTGGAGGAATCGTGGGGAAAGTGATCGGAGTGCGTTGCCTAAGCACGTACAGCACGAGGCATAAGCAGAAGGGAATTCTCTCCCACCTTCTCTACAAACTCCCACCTTTTCTCTCTCCCAATCTAGGGATTTTTGCAAATTCGGATGGGAGAGAGGAGTGAGGGTTTCAACCCCTTTTATAAGCCCAAACTTGCCCGAAATAGGCTCCGGTACAAAGTTCACTTAGTGCATATCTAAATCGGGGCTGTTTCGGTCCAAAAGATGCTTTCTGGTGGTCCCCTGACCGAATGCGATCGGACTTAAGCTCACGCATACCAGATCTAGCACGTATTAAGTTTTCAGTCCGGCTAGGTCCGCAGATCGCACGTGGCAGACCAGTTTCAGTTCAGCGGTCACCGCACGTAGATCAGGGCTGAAAGTCTCATGATATAAAATAGAAATTTTTCCTGATCCGAGGGTATAATTTGGCTGAATTCTGACGGTCAGAACGCTTAATACTGACACGTCAAGTCGTGTGCCAGATTTGAATTTCAAATTCCAAATCTGTCCCTATTCGCACTCTCTTCAGTCCGGGCTCAATGAAATAGCCTGTGATTATCGGTTTGACTTGATTTTTGAAATGAGTGTCAAGTCCAGCTAGGCGATTCTAACGGTCTAAGATAGGAGGTATCGGACTTTCGACGCACGGTCTAGATCCAATACAAAATTTCAAAGTGGTCCAGAGAACAAACCTGCTTAGAGTTTGATCCGAGGTTATAGATTATTATAGAGTCATACGTTCTACTCGATTTGGGTCTCGTAGAACGTATTTAAAGTGATCAGGGACTGTTTCCCAGCTACTCCAACGTTGCGCTAGCTAAGTTATGTTTAGTTTCTAAAGGAATTGATCCTAAGTGGTTTCTTTGGCTATGGAATTGGGTTCTGAGCGATTTTCCAGGTATTTTAGTTGACCCACTGCCTAAGGACGTCAAATCCCAGATTGGCCAAAATCTGGGGTGTTACACTATGCCTTGGGAGCAATGATGGTTTGAAGCCCACATCATAAGTACAATGTTGGTTAAATGTCCGGATTATGACTCTCCCTCGAGTCTAATGATAGGTTCATACTTGTAGTATGTAGACTGCCTGGGCCCATATTCGTTATGAGCAGAGCCCATCACCACATAATATGTTTAGTATAAATCCATGATTCATGATCTAATCATATGCATTATATGTATGCCTAATGTGAGGAGTGACTGATCGTAGCATACGCCATTAGGCAGACTATTCCTGGGACCCACCTTGATGATGTGTTGTATATTCACTCCGTCCATGGCAGGTGAGACCCACCTTGATATACATGCTCTATATTTGCCTGTCCATCTGGACGAGTGGCGTAAGGCCACCATGAAGTATTGTTTTATCCAACCATCCTTCCACTTAAGGATGTGGACCCCACTTGAATGTATGTGGTTCTCCAGTCATCCATCTATCCAGGGTGGTGTGGGAACCCGCCGTGATGTATGTATTCACCACGCCACCCATCGGCATGGGGGGCACACCATGATGAATATGTTTCAACCACGATGTCCATCTGTTTTGCTAAACCATGGACTGCCCCATTTGGCCCACTTAATATATATATATATATATATATATATATATATATATATATATATATATATATATATATATATATATATATATATATATATATATATATGGGGCCCACCTGTTTTGTATTTGAGGACCATGGGTTGTGGCCTATTGTGACATATTGAGGTCCATGGGTTATGGTCCATTGTGACACATTTGAGGCCCATGTGGTACGATCCATTATGATGTATTTGAGGTCCATGGGACATGGCACATTGTGATATAATTAAGGCCCATAGTATCTGGCCCTTCATGAGGTATATTAGACCCATGTCAGAGGCCTATTATGATGATGTATTCGTGGCCTAAGGGCAATGCCCTTTATGACATGTATTAGGCCCATGACGTGTGGCCCACTCGATGTATTTCGAGGCCCAGGTACGTGGCCCATTTGATGTATATGAGACTCATTAATGCGATCCACTTGATGTATATTGAGGCCCATGGGTCATAGCCTATTATGATGTATTTGAGGACCATGGGTCATGGCCCATGGTATGTATATTAAGCATGTGTATCCGACCCATTGTGATGTATATTAGACCCTTGTATGAGGCCGTGGGCCCACTGTATGTTCGGCCCTATGTTGATCACTCTTTAGGAGCAATGTTGGTTTAATGTCCACATTGATTGGCAATGATGGTTAAATGTCCACATTGTGACCTTTCCTCAGGCCTCGTTAGGCCAATTATCAATGCCAATTATGAATGTGTGACTGCATAACATCATAATCCATGCACATAAGCATCATCTGCATGTTTATTATGACATATGATTGACCATTGCATGTGTCATTGGGCAGATAATTTATGGGACTCCCTGATAAGTGGAATTATCCCAGAAGAGCGCACGGTGTGCGCAGGATTAATGCATGATTGGACTACATAACTCAAGCATCTTTCATTGTGTGATTATGATTACTATATGCCCTAGTGAATCAGGGTTATGACCTCCACAGGCATGTCATGGATGGCTAGATGGGACATCAAAAATATTTAGTTCGAGCATCTGGGCACTTTGGATATCCATGGGTAAAAGTCCCTAAACCTTTGAGGTCAAGAGACGCCCCAATATTGAGACCGAGTGGATACATGAGTGCCTGAGTGCCGAATACTAAGAGGCCAGTCTCCCACTATGTCGTGGTTAGTTGGGAGGAGGTATGGCCTTACCTGCCCGAGCGTAGGGGGCATAACTAGGCTGAGTTTGACCATCTCGTGAATGGGTTCGCTATCGACATGCCGGATAGGTATTGATAGACTATTTTCTAGGCGGATAGTGAGGTTTCTTAGGCTCACTTGGACTGTGTGGTTGGGAGAGAGACAGTGCCATTTGGAGTGTACTAAACCCCGGTGATGATCCCAGAGATGAACAATACTGATATGTGGACTTGTTGAGTAGGAATTACATACTCATTCATTATCCACTCGGGTTAGTGGTGTGCAACCATTGGTTATGAGTACCCTCGCAATGACCAGAATTTCGGTTGGGGCGCACGACTAACCTGAGATCAGGAGTTTACCTGTAACACCCTGAAAATCGGGGGTCGTGTATAAACTCAACTCCCGAGTTCCAGACAGTCACTTATGCAACAAAAATGATTATGATTCAATGTTGTCTGATTTAAAGCATTCACATGAGTAAAAGTATACCAAAACTGCAATTCATACTTCAGATCCAGTGATAAAAGAAAGCGAAAGACTAAACAATATATATATCACTGTATGGAAAAATAAAGTAAATCTCATCTGTCTCCAAAGTATGACTACATCTCCGAGTCTCATATAATATACATGAACAAAATACATATCCAAAATGGTCCCACTGAAATCAGATCGATCTAGGTCGCCTACGCGAAGCCATCGTGATACTGCATGCACGAGAACTCGTCCTGGTCCTCGTCAAAGTCTGGCTCCACCTCCTGGATCTCAGCCTCACCTGCATCTACAACAGGGTCTGGTGGGTGTTGCAAACATCATCCCGTAACGTGGGAGTGAGTGATCAACTCAGTGGAATCATAGAGCAAAGATTAACATGTTCACAATTCAATCATGCGATAATAATAAAGCAGTAAATCAGACAATCCTAGTACTGTTGTTAATGCAAGATGATATGACGTGATGTATGCCCTCACCGATAATCTCCCTCATACGGCAACATCTTATGACCACGGCATGCCAAACTCCCTAGAGTGCTCCACATCTTTCAGGCACATGCAATGCTATGGTGATATGATTTCCAAGTTATTATTAGTCCATTCAAACAACAGGATTGGGAAACTAAGGTACTTCCCTTGTATCAATCCCAACACAGATCCTGTCTAGGGTCGTCACTCCTAGTAATCTCATACGATGTATATTTCGTAGGTCACTGCAAGGGCTGCCAGGGCTGTTGCTCGCACTCGTTGCACCGCTCTCCCATCACCTTATCAATACAGGCCTACCGTACTCTACTGCAACGGAAGGGTTGTCGCCTCCCGTGGACTCAGAATACGCTCGCGGTCACTACAAAGGACTCGTCGCCTGATCATTGTAGGCCGACAGCTAGAATATAGTATCCCATACCACCATAATCTGCTCACGAGTCTAGGTGCTCACTGGTCACTACGGGGAGGTTTGTGGCCCCAGCGTAGGCCAACAGCTCGACCACGGTGTCCCATACCACCATGCCCGGCTCATGAGTCTTCGTGGATCAAGGTACCATGGTTAACAGGGTTTACAATGGTAAGTTCAGTACCCTAGGTTCAAGCAGTTATGACTCATACAAGGTGAACATACATCGGCCAGTCGGGTTGCTTGACGGGCTCGACTAGCGCGATCGCATCTCAAGTCGAACGACATGAAGTACGTAAAACACTTCGCTTGGCCTAACCACTGCCGCCAACTCTAAACACGAATCGCGTTCATCGACACGTCGTTCGTGGCTATGACCAGTCAGCCACGAATTCGCTCGGTTATCGACTGCCTTAACTAAGTCTAGTCCCAAACACTTATGGAATCACATCAACAAGTTATGTAAGAGCATTGGAATTGAAATACAATCATGTGAGCATGTTAACACATGTTATAACATTCAACTTAAGTGAATCTTCAAGCACATATATTTCATGCATGTAATGAAATCATGCATATAATCAACATGTAGGAAATCATTTAGATCAGCATATTAATTGAGAAATCAATCTCAAACTATCTCATAACATCATTTAATTCAATACATACTAATACAAGCATTTATACAAACACATACACTACACACTTAAGTCTACATATAGTATGTCGACCCGAAGTGCGCAACTAGACGAATCTCTTTGCCAAACTAATTATGCACGTGTTCCTAACTTCCTAATGCGACAACAAACCATGTCAATCACATAAGCAAAATATGAATGTAAACAGTACTTCCTACAAATGACTAAAATGCCCTAAATCTCATATTCTTCGTTAGTTTACGAAACAGGAAACGGAGAGCATTTTGTACATGTCAAACGGCGTTGCCGTCAATAATCTACTATTAAACGACATTGAAAGCGTTGGGAACCGTTAATCAAAGCGTCTAAAATCCTCACCTTAAGTCTTGTAGACTCGTGAATTGAAACGGATCGTATACGCTTCGTCTACGGCGAATAAGGAACCTAATACACGAGATCCATAAGTTACGTCGCTATGGAAACAAAGGAAACTCAAATCAGCAACTATTTAGGGTATTCACTTACCTAGAATCGCGGTGAAATCACCGGGAAAACGGTAGAGGTGTGTTTCTTGAGCACGTGCAACATGTAGCACAAGTGGCAGGAAGAACTCTCCCACTCTCTCACAATCTCTCACCTTTTTCTCTCTCCCAAGTTAGGGTTTCTCTCAAATTCGGATGGGAGAGAGGAGTGAGGGTTTCAACCCCTTTTATAGCCTAAAACATGCCCAAAATAGGCTTGGGAACAATGTTTACTTGGTGCCTAACCAAATCGGGGCCGTTTCGGTCCAAATGAGCATTTCTGAAGGTCCCCAGGCCAAATGCGCTCGGACTTAAGTTCATGCATACTGGATCTAGCACACATCCAGTTTTCAGACCTGTAGGGTTCGCAGATCGCACGTGGTGGACCAGTTTCAGTTTAACGGTCATCGCACCAAGATCAGGCCTATAAGTCTCGTGATATGTAATAGATATTTTTCCTAATCCAAGGGTGTAATTTAGTTGTATTCTGACGGTCAGAATGCTCAATACTGATGCGTCAAATCGTGTGCCAGATTTGAATTTCAAATTCCAATTCTAACCCTATTCTCACTCTCTTCGGTCCGGGCTCAATGAAATAGCCTGTGATTATCGGTTCGACTTGATTTTCAGAATGAGTGTCAAGTCCAGCTAGGCGGTTCTAACGGTCTAAGATAGGAGGTATCGGACTTTCGACGTGCGGTCTAGATCCAATACAAAGATTCAAAGTGGTCGAGAGAACAAACCTTCTTAGAGTTTGGTCCGAGGTTTTAGAGCATTAAAGCACCATTGGTTTCACTCGCTTTGGGCCTTGTAGAACGTATTTAAAGTGATTAGTGACCATTTCCCAGCTACTCTAACGTTGCACTAGCTAACCTAGTCATATTTTCTAAAGGAATGAATTTTACGCAATTTCGGGTCGAGTTGGTACTCGAGCCCAAGTATGGATTTTTCACGGCCGTTACAATCTACCCCCCTTAACAAATAATTTCGTCCTCGAAATTTTGTACCTTTTCGTACTCCTCGAGAAGCTGTAGGTAGTTCTTTCTGATCTCGGCTTCTGTCTCCCAGGTAGCCTCCTCCTCAGAGTGATGCGTCCATAATACCTTCACAAGGGGAATCACCTTGCTACGCAGTACCTGCTCCTTCCTGTCTAGGATACGTGTCGGTCGCAGGATATGTGTAACGTCCTCTCCTAACTGCACCTGCTCCCATCTGATGATATGGGAAGGATCAGCAACGTACTTCTTCAACATAGAAACATGAAATACGTTGTGAACGCTCGCGAGAGGCGTGGGTAAAGCCAATCGGTAAGCCACCGCTCCCACACGATTGAGGATCTGGAATGGGCCAATGAATCGCGGTGCCAGCTTCCCCTTCTTTCCGAACCGAAGGACTCCCTTCATAGGGGAAACTCGCAAAAACACATGATCCTCAACTGTGAACTCTAGTGGCCGTCGTCTCGTATCGGCATAACTCTTCTGTCTACTCTGCACTGTAAGAAGCCGACGTCGAATAATATCAATCTTCTCTAACGTCGCCTGCACCAACTCTGGGCCAATCAAGCTACGCTCACCGACCTCTAACCAACAATGCGGTGCGCGACAAGGTCGTCCATATAGCGCCTCGTAAGGTGTCATACCGATACTCGCCTGGAAGCTGTTGTTTTACGCAAACTCCGCATATGCAAGACAATCATCCTAACTGTCCTTGAAGTCCAATGCGCAAGCTCGCAACATGTCCTCCAAGATCTGGTTCACCCGCTCTATCTGTCCGAATGTCTGTGGGTGGAAGGCAGTACTGAACTTCAACTTCACACCCATAGCCTCCTGAATGCGAGTCTAGAAAATAGAAGTGAACCGCGTGTCTCTATCCGACACGATCTCCAATGGAACTCCATGCAGACACACAATCTCTCTGATGTACAATCTAGCCAGCTCGTCTGCAGAGTTCGTAACTCTGATCGGTAGGAAGTGCGCCGACTTCGTCAGACGGTCGACAATCACCCAAATGGAATCATGTCCCTTCCTCATCTTCGGTAACCCAGAAATGAAGTCCATGGAAATGAAATCCCACTTCCACTCTGCAATCGGCATAGGCTGCAAAAGTCCAGGTGGTCGGCGATGCTCTGCCTTCACCTGCTGACAAGTGAGACAACGGGACACGAACTCAGCTATGTGGGTCTTCATACCTTCCCACCAATACATCCTCTTCACGTCCCGATACATCTTTATGCTGCCTGGATGCATCGCGAGTCTAGTACAATGCGCAGCCTCAAGAATCTCTCGTCTCAAGTCAGGGACATCTGGGACGCATAGGCGGCCACGGTAACGTAAGCCCCCATCCATACCAACTCGCCAGTCGGCGTCAGCATCACCACTGGCCTGCTCTCGAAGCTCAGTAAGATGCGCATCGTCCCTCTGCGCCTCGATGACTCGGTCATCGATCTGAGATCGCACCTGTACATGTGTGATGAACTCAAACGGCTCCTCTACGGTGAGTTTCTGCTCAAAGTCTCGTAAAAACTCAACCATATCCCACTCGGCAACCATCAGCGGAGCCGCAAACTCTATCGCCTTCTTGCGGCTCAAAGCATCAGCCACAAGGTTCGCCTTCCCAGGATGGTAAGAGACTTTAAACTTGAAGTCTTTCAACGTCTCCATCCATCGCCGCTGCTCATATTCAGATCTCGCTGTGTGAATATGTACTTGAGGCTCTTGTGGTCGCAAAAGAGCTCGAACTCCTCTCCGTAGAGGTAATGTCTCCAGAGTCTCAGTGCGAATATAACGGCTGCCAACTCTAGGTCATGTGTAGGGTAATTCTCTTCGTGCTTCCTTAATTGTCTCGAGGCATACGAAATTACCCTGTCCCTCTGCATAAGGACACAACCCAAACCAACGCTAGACGCGTCAGTATATATAGCGTATTTAACCCCTTGTTCTGGCAATACTAGCACAGGGGCGGACGTAAGTCGGTCCTTCAGCTCCTGAAAAGCTGACTCCACCTTGTCGTTCCAGGCGAACTTCACATCCTTCCGTGTCAACTGAGATAAGAGTCTCGCGATCTTCGAGAAGTCCTGTATGAAGCGCCGATAGTAGCCAGCGAGACCCAAGAAGCTCCTCACCTCAGTGACAGAACCAGGCTGCTCCCAGTCCTGTACCGCAGCTACCTTAGACAGGTCAACTGCCATGCCATCCTTGGACACCACGTGTCCCAGAAACTTCACCTCCTGCTTCCAGAAGTCGCACTTCTTGTACTGTGCGAACAACTGATGTTGTCTGAGCGTATCCAGGACCAAACGTAAGTGCTCCTCATGCTCCTCTCGACTCCTAGAGTACACCAAAATATCGTCAATGAATACAACGACGAATCGATAGAGGAAAGGCCAAAATACCCGGTTCATCAGATCCATGAACACGGCCGGTGCGTTCGTGAGATCGAACGACATCACGAGAAACTCATAGTGGCCAAAACTAGTCCTGAATGCTGTCTTCTGCACGTCCTCATCCCTGACGCGTAACTGATGATATCCCGACTAAAGATCAATCTTCGAGAAGTACTGCGCTCCTCTCAACTGATCAAACAAGTCATCGATCCTGGGTAAAGGGTACTTGTTCTTCACCGTGAGCTGGTTCAGCCTGCGATAATCAATACACAATCACATCGAACCGTCCTTCTTCCTCACGAATAGGACCGGTGCTCCCCAAGGAGACACACTAAGCCGTATAAGGCCAAGCTCTAGCAGATCATCAATCTGCGTCCTCAACTCCTCCATCTCACATGGTGCCATGCGATACGTCGGCAGTGAGACGGGTGTAGAACTAGGAACCAGATCGATAGTGAAATCGATCTCGCGTCGGGGCGGCAAACCAGGGATCTTCCTGAACAGATCCCTGAACTCGAAAACGACTGGCACATGCTCGAGTATCTGGGCACCAGCGTCGCGCAATAAAGTGGCGTAACTAAATATGCGGAAAGGAAGATTTACCCGCACTGAAAACGTGAAAGGAGTTCCCTCAGGCTCGTACACCGTCACCATACGAGTCTCGCAGTCAATCTCGGCCCTCGCTGCAGTCAACCAATCCATGCCAAGAATGACGTCGAGATAAACGAGCGAGGGATCGACGACAAGATTAAGAGCCATCGTCCTGCCTCCCAGATCAACTAAACAACCCTCACACATCTGGGTAACATCCGAATAATCCCCATGAGCTGCAAAGACCCGCACGCTATCCATAGTGATAGTCTGTAACCCAAGACGCCTGACTACGGCATGCGATATCAAAGAAATCGTGGAACCAGTGTCCACCATCACAAGAATGGGAGTACCTCCAATATGGGCCGTGACCTCGAAGGCTGAATGCTGGAAAGTCGGCGTCACAGCTGCCTCAGCTGTCAATGCATGAACCCGAGCCTGCTGTGGCCGGTTCGGCCGCTATGTCAAGGGCCATGGAGGTTGTCTGATCTGCGATACCGTAGGTCTGAATGTAGGGTGCGCAGGAGCTGACCGTATAGGCGGTGCTGATAACGCCTATGGACGTGCACGGTCGATCTTCTGCGGCAGCGAGAACCCACTGTCCCGTATCCGAGAGAAACAACTCTGCGCCAAGTGGCCTGTCCTCCCACAGTATGTACATGTCAAGTCGGGGCACCGAAACGGTGGTACAGGCGCTGTAGTCCTAGCAGGGGGGTCAATGCGAGGCCTCTTGCCCGCAAGGGGCCTGTCTGGCAAGTCTGGTCGTGGCCTAGAAACAACAGGGTTACGAGATCGCGCAAGCCGATCCACATCCTGCTCTGCCCGCATGGACATGTGAATCAACTCCGCATAAGAGGGAATGGTCAAATAACACATCTTCAACCGAATATCCGGTCGCAAACCCTCCAGAAAGCGCCGTATGCGCATCTGCTCATCAGCCAAAATCATCGGGACGTATCTGCCCAACTCCGTGAATCGATGCTCATACTCTGTAACTGTCATAGCTGCCTGTCTGAGACGGAGAAACTCATTCTCCCTGTCGTGCCTGTAAGTCTGGGGATAATACTTCTCATGGAAGTGGAACTCAAATGCTACCCACGTCCATACAAAGTCGGCGGTAACGGTCCGCAGTACGCTATCCCACCACAGGCTGGCCTCTCTCTCAAACAGGAATGTAGCCAGCTCTACCTGCTCGGCCTTAGTGCAATGAAGCATCCACAAAATCTTCGACACACGGTCGAGCCAATACTCAGCCTCCTCGGGTCTGTGAGAACCCGTGAAAGTAGGAGGCCGCAAGCGCTGAAACCGCTCCAATAGGCCCCGTGTATCGGTGAGATTCCCCGCAGGGTAAGCAGGCGGTGCAGGATGAGCCATGCCCTCATCCTGGGCGTATGTATAAGCATCCTCAGCTGGATGCGCAGGTGGTGCAGGTGGAGTAGATGGAGCCGCACCCCCACCCTAGGCTAATGTCCCCACGATAGTAGTCAGAAG
The DNA here is from genome assembly GCA_037074715.1 of Magnolia kwangsiensis. Classification (NCBI taxonomy): domain Eukaryota; kingdom Viridiplantae; phylum Streptophyta; class Magnoliopsida; order Magnoliales; family Magnoliaceae; genus Magnolia; species Magnolia kwangsiensis. The sequence continues at coordinate 34,633,286 of CM073587.1, read as the reverse complement.
CTGCTGCTGCTGCAGCATCATAGCCATCATCTGCTCGAATTTGTCAGGAGGTGGAGCAGGCTGTGGCAGATGCTGTGTCAAAGTAGATGCGCGATGAGGCTCTCGGACTGACGGCGTAAATGGCGGTGGTCCAACTGTAGGACCAGCTGCAGGCTGAGATGCACGAACAGTCTCAGGAATTGGGCCCACGGCAGGGTCCGTATGGGTGCTAGACTGTGAAGGAGTCTGATCCATATGCTCAGTCAGTGCAAGACGAGCCGTGCTCCGCGTAACCTTAGGCGGCATTCCCTATATTCAAAACAGGGCGCAACCTTGTCAGTCTTAATAGCACAATTACACCGAAATCATCTACACAAGGAGTCAAAGGCATTCCATGCATTTCATTTAATCAAAATTGTCACAATACAAGGGATATATCCTTACAAGCATCACAACGAGAAATACATGGGAACTAAGATAGTTAAAATTGCAACAGCAACATAAGCAAAGCACTAGCCCTAACAGGCTTACACTCATAAAGCAGGAAATGACTAACTACTGACAACTATATCAAAGGTCGCATCGCTAATCTGAGTCTGGGGACGGAGGAGGAGCACCCTTATCCTGTAAGTAACACAGGATCGCCTTCAAGGTGCGAGTCACCTTGCCAAATTTCTTCTTTGTAACGGCCTTAGCATCAGCGACTTCTGTGCGAAGTTCTTAAACTTCCCTTCGCAAAGCGGTCTGACTCTCCTCCATCCGAGCAATGCGATCATTGATAGTAGCCTGCGCAGAAGGAGGAGGGCTCTCATCTGTATCCTGAGCCTCCTCTTCTGCCTCTTCCTGAGCTTCTTCCTGAACCTCTGCTCCAGGTTCTTCTTCGCTTTGATCTTCCTCATCATCAAAGTCATCCTCGCTGTCTTCCTCAAGCTGGTTTTCACGGTACTGCGACCCAATCTTCATCTTGACCATAGTCAACTCATCAATGGTATGAATCGATACTGGAAATTCCGGCCCAAGTCTATAGGAAAACTTAAGCACAATCTTGCAAATCAGTCGGCCAAAGGGAAGCGATTCGGATGTTCTTCTTGACCTGGCTATGAGGATTATTTGTCGTAAGATGAAAGTAGCCATGCATACATTCTCTCCCTGGGCCACCAGATACAGGAAATTAACCATAAGGCATGTACATTCAATGCGATTCGTCGACCTGGGATAAACATTGAACGTGCAGATATGGTGCAGCAGGTGCAAATCATCAGACATGTACGTCGCCTTAAGACATTATTAGGCTGCCATGGAACCAACTTACCGCACAGAAACCTGGTGCGGTGATCTCGTTCACGCCTAGTCCTCAGGTTCTTCTCACTAGGATGAACATCACCAAGAGGTACGTTCAGAAGTCGCGCAATCAGTCGCACATCAATGGTAGCCATCCGATCTCTACCAAAAGGGATTTTAAACTACAATGGCTCCAAGGTAGGACTCTGGATACTAGCGTAGAAGGCACGAACAGTGCTCGCATTAGCACGAGCGCGAGCTTCAAAGATCGAACCCCAATGCGCAGCTTCAATGCGTTTGAACAACAAATATTCGCCGAATAGTCATCCATCTACGTCCGCCTCAAACAACACTTTTCGATCAGTGTATTGGCCGTGAGGCATCTCCGATAGAATTGCTCGCCCAAGGTGTGCATGGGGATCCAAATCCCGCTTTATACGGCACTCCAGGACTGCAGCTGGACCTGCGGCGGCGCTTGAACTTGCGGCACCACCCCGCGGTCGTCTCGATTGAGCAGGGCGACTCAGCCCAGTCTCGTCTGTTATAATTTTCCTTTTTCCCATCAAGGATATGATGGATGAGAGTGATAAAAGGCCTAAAATGGCTTCCACGAAAGCCATGGAAAATGGTGAAAATGCGGAGAAGTGGCTGTCCAATCTAGAAAAAGGAAATCTAGGCATCGTAGAGGGATGCTTCAAGCTTCCCAAGAGTGTATTTTCAAGGAGAAATGCAAATGAAAAAGTGGAATGGAGCACCTCACGATTTCAGCTCGATTTGGGAGTTTTTGGAGCTCCAAATGATGAAATCTTCAAGAGGAAGGGTTACTAACTCCAGAGAAGTGATGGATGATGGTCGGTTTTGGCCAAGGAGGGACCTAGGAGCGATTTGGGACCACGGAGTTTGGAGATAGTTGCTGGAAATTAAAAACGGAGCTATGGGGAGGGCTGTTTGTGAAGGAGATGCACATTTTAGGGGTTTTTGTGGGACGAGACCTATATGGGGAGGGTATGCACGTCATTTAAGGGCGTGCGCCCAAAAATCATATCAAAGGGGCTCACCTGTACGGCGATGCATCGCTGGATCGGCGATGGCATCGCCGACCGGTGATGCATCCGGTCAGTGGGGCCAGGTGGGTTCGGTCCCCCTTGGTCCAAGGACCCCAAATATGTACGGTCCACCCCCTGGTTCATTGTATTTTGACCTATATGAGCCCAAACATGTGTTCAGGGCTTTCCGAGGCCACTCCACAATTTCGAATACCAAACCCTATAATGCAGCATATGAATTTAGGGTAGAAGGAGCTAGTACATCCATCTAAATCCTTAGTTGCTAAAGAAAGTAAAGTTAGGATGGCCTTATGGCCATTTTTCATAAAATTTTACTATTCACTGTACAATTTTGTAAAAGTACTAATTTGTGTTATTTTCACATTAGTTTTGATGCCTAACATGAAATGGATAAGAAAGAAATAAAGATCGGAGTATTTAGAGGAAGAATTTTGAAGATTTTTGGTGAAACGGGGTTTTTAAGCCCTGGCGATTGATTACAGGAGTCGTGGTTATCCCATGGCCCAAGAATTTACCTTTATAGGTTTAAAATCATTCATAGGATGTCTCAACCCGACTTTCTACGGCCTAGAAGCTATTCGGGTTGCTTTACGCGACCCGAGATGCGTTACAGACTCGATCGTGCGATCGATCCGAATAGACTTCGCCTAATGGCGAATCTGCAGTCCTAGAAATGTTTCTAGACCCTTCTCGCACCCACCTAAGTCAAAGGAAGCGACAGCGTACATCGCGAGACCATAACCCAGGCCCAGTATACTCTTATTCATGCTCTGATACCAACTTGTAACACCCTGAAAATCGGGGGTCGTGTATAAACTCAACTCCCGAGTTCCAGACCGTCACTTATGCAAAAAAAAATGATTATGATTCAATGTTGTCTGATTTAAAGCATTCACATGAGTAAAAGTATACCAAAACTGCAATTCATACTTCAGATCCAGTGATAAAAGCAAGCGGAAGACTAAACAATATATATATCACTGTATGGAAAAATAAAGTAAATCTCATCTGTCTCCAAAGTATGACTACATCTCCGAGTCTCATATAATATACATGAACAAAATACATATCCAAAATGGTCCCACTGAAATCAGATCGATCCAGGTCGCCTACGCGAAGCCATCGTGATACTGCATGCACGAGAACTCGTCCTGGTCCTCGTCAAAGTCTGGCTCCACCTCTTGGATCTCAGCCTCACCTGCATCTACAACAGGGTCTGGTGGATGTTACAAACACCATCCCGTAACGTGGGAGTGAGTGATCAACTCAGTGGAATCATAGAGCAAAGATTAACATGTTCACAATTCAATCATGCGATAATAATAAAGCAGTAAATCAGACAATCCTAGTACTGTTGTTAATGCAAGATGATATGACGTGATGTATGCCCTCACCGACAATCTCCCTCATATGGCAACATCTTACGACCGCGGCATGCCACACTCCCTAGAGTGCTCCACATCTTCCAGGCACATGCAATGCTATGGTGATATGATTTTCAAGTTATTATTAGTCCATTCAAACAGCAGGATTGGAAAACTAAGGTACTTCCCTTGTATCAATCCCAACACAGATCCTGTCTAGGGTCGTCACTCCTAGTAATCTCATACGATGTATATTTCGTAGGTCACTGCAAGGGCTGCCAAGGCTGTTGCTCGCACTCGTTGCACCGCTCCCCCATCACCTTATCAATACAGGCCTACCGTACTCTACTGCAACGGAAGGGTCGTCGCCTCCCGTGGACTCAGAATACGCTCGCGGTCACTACAAAGGACTCGTCGCCTGATCAGTGTAGGCCGATAGCTAGAATATAGTGTCCTATACCACCATAATCTGTTCACGAGTCTAGGTGCTCACTGGTCACTACGGGGAGGTTTGTGGCCCCACCGTAGGCCGACAGTTTGACCACAGTGTCTCATACCACCATGCCCGGCTCATGAGTCTTCGTGGATCAAGGTACCATGGTTAACAGGGTTTACAATGGTAAGTTCAGTACCCTAGGTTCAAGCAGTTATGACTCATACAAGGTGAATATACATCGGCCAGTCGGGTTGGTTGACGGGCTCGACTAGCGAGATCACATCTCAAGTCGAACGACATGAAGTACGTAAAACACTTCGCGTGGCCTAACCACTGCCACCAACTCTAAACACAAATCGCGTTCATCGACGTGTCGTTCGTGGCTATGACCAGTCAGCCACGAATTCGCTCGGTTACCGACTGCCTGGACTAAGTCTACTCCCAAACACTTATGGAATCACATCAACAAGTTATGTAAGAGCATTGGAATTGAAATACAATCATGTGAGCATGTTAACACATGTTATAACATTCAACTTAAGTGAATCTTCAAGCACATATATTTCATGCATGTAATGAAATCATGCATATAATCAACATGTAGGAAATCATTTAGATCAGCATATTAATTGAGAAATCAATCTCAAACTATCTCATAACATCATTTAATTCAATACATACTAATACAAGCATTTATACAAACACATACACTACACACTTAAGTCTACATATAGTATGTCAACCCGAAGTGCGCAACTAGGCGAATCGCTTCGCCAAACTAATTATGCACATGTTCTTAACTTCCTAATGTGATAACAAACCATGTCAATCACATAAGCAAAATATGAATGTAAACAGTACTTCCTACAAATGACTAAAATGCCCTAAATCTCATATTCTTCGTTAGTTTACAAAACGGGAAACGAAGAGCATTTTGTACATGTCAAACGGCGTTGCCGTCAATAATCTACTATTAAACGACATTGAAAGCATTGGGAACCGTCAATCAAAGCGTCTAAAATCCTCACCTTAAGTCTTGTAGACTCGTGAATTGAAACGGAGCGTATACGCTTCGTCTACGGCCAATAAGGAACCTAATACACGAGATCCATAAGCTACATCGCTATGGAAACAAAGAAAACTCAAATCAGCAACTATTTAGGGTATTCACTTACCTAGAATCGCGGTGAAATCGCCGAAAAAACGGTAGAGGTGTGTTGCTTGAGCACGTGCAACACGTAGCACAAGTGGCAGGAAGAACTCTCCCACTCTCTCACAATCTCTCACCTTTTTCTCTCTCCCAAGTTAGGGTTTCTCTCAAATTTGGATGGGAGAGAGGAGTGAGGGTTTCAACCCCTTTTATAGCTTAAAACATGCCCAAAATAGGCTTGGGAATAATATTTACTTGGTGCCTAACCAAATCGGGGCCGTTTCGGTCCAAATGAGCATTTCTGAAGGTCCCCAGGCCAAATGCGGTCGGACTTAAGCTCATGCATACTGGATCTAACACACATCCAGTTTTCAGACCGGTAGGGTTCGCAGATCACACGTGGCAGACCAGTTTCAGTTTAACTGTCATCGCACCAAGATCAGGCCTATAAGTCTCGTGATATGTGATAGATATTTTTCCTAATCCAAGGGTGTAATTTGGCTGTATTCTGACGGTCAGAACGCTCAATACTGATGCATCAAATCGTGTGCCAGATTTGAATTTCAAATTCCAATTCTAACCCTATTCTCACTCTCTTCGGTCCGGGCTCAATGAAATAGCCTGTGATTATCGGTTCGACTTGATTTTCGGAATGAGTGTCAAGTCCAGCTAGGCGGTTCTAACGGTCTAAGATAGGAGGTATCGGACTTTCGACGTGCGGTCTAAATCCAATACAAAGATTCAAAGTGGTCCAGAGAACAAACCTGCTTAGAGTTTGGTCCGAGGTTTTAGAGCATTAAAGCACCATTGGTTCCACTCGCTTTGGGCCTTGTAGAATGTATTTAAAGTGATCAGGGACCATTTTCCAGCTACTCTAACGTTGCACTAGCTAACCTAGTCATATTTTCTAAAGGAATGAATTTTACGCAATTTCGGATCGAGTTGGTACTCGAGCCCAAGTATGGATTTTTCACAGGCGTTACATTACCAGTTTGAGTCTGACTATGTAAATTAGGTATGGGACTAGTTTGGATAGAAGTTCCTTTTGATGGACCCCATAGCCTGCGATACTACATACTATCATCCCGACTTCACTCTCCAGCATAATTATTTCATTCGCATTGCATATTGCATTACATCTGCAGGCATATGACATTTTGGGTTACTGTGTTTCTGCATTTATATGGTCTAGATACAACTGATGGTATTCGTAAACTTATTAAGAATTGTATATTACATTTCATCATCAATATCTGATATTTGGCTCTCATTTATATAGGTGATCTATATTGGGCATTTTGATATTGATTGACTCATGGACTTGTCAGTATTTTCGCTCACTCTGATATCGTATGATTCATGATATTACCAGTATTTCTAATATTATATGCTTATGGCATTGTATTGAATACTTGGCACTTACCTTGTGCACACACACCACCGTCTAAGCTTTCTATAAGTTTATGCACGATAGATGCGTACAGGTGATGTTAGGATCCAGCAGTGTGGCGCTTGGAGCATGTAGCAGATTTTTGAAGCTTTAATTTTTGATATATGTATTTTTCATCCTAAACTGTATTCAAAATTTTATATTAGTGGATATGTGATGGTGATATTGCTCTTGTGATTTGGGTATACTTGTGGTTATGCTTCTTATGAGATAAAATGAACATGGAAAAATCCTCCTTGTAGGATCCCATAATCAAAATTTGGTGCATGTGCACTAGGAGCCAAGAATGGGGTACTACGGAAGCTATCGGCACCAGATTCAGTGAACAAAAATTTTGTGAGTCCGGTTTCCGAGTTTGGGGCGTGACACCTATAAGTACAACTCTTAAGCTTTCTAAGGATGCAACAGGTAAAAGTATAGATCCTTGGTTATATCGCAGTATGATTGGTAGCTTATTATAGTTAACCGCGAGTGGACCTGATATAACATTTAGTGTAGGTATCTGTGCTAGATATCAATCAGATCCTAAGGAATCACACCTTATTGCTGTCAAGCGAATTATAAGATATATCGCAAGTTCGGCCAATCTAGGCTTATAATATTCACATGATACTAAAGTTCAATTAGTTGGTTATATAGATGCTGACTGGGCTAGGAGTATAGATGATAAAAAGTCTATTAGTGGTGGATGTTTTTATGTCAGGAACTGTTTAGTTTTGTGGCATAGCAAGAAACAAAGTTCCGTATCGCTATCCGTAGTTGAGGCTAAATATATTGCAGCCAGAAATGCATGTACTTAGCATGTGTGGATGAAAAGAATGTTAAATGACTATGGGTTTGTGCAAGATACTATGATTTTGTATTGTGATAATTCTAGCACAATTAATATTTCTAAGAATCCTATCCAGCATTCCCGAACCAAACATATTGACATTAGATATCATTACATTCGGGAATTAGTGGAAGATAAAATTAGTTCATTGGATTATGTTCAAACTGAAAATCAACTTGTAAACATTTTCACTAAACCACTTGACAGAAATAGGTTCTCTAAATTAAAAATGGATATTGGTATGTGTAATTCAATCTGAGTTTATCATGTTTGCATGTTCTATTTTTATATATTTTTTATGCAAACTTTTGGATTTTAAAATTTAATAAAATTGTGCATTTTTGTGCTTGCACAACCAGTCGTGTACATACTCGACCAGTCGTGGCACGATCGGTCGAGTATGTACATGACCAGTCATGGTGAGCAATTGGAGGGCTTTTTAATGTGTAAAAATCACTTTTTCTCCATTTCTTTCTTCTTCTTCACCAGCCCCTTCTTTGATCGGTTGAACCCACCTTCGATTACTACTTGGTATGTTCATCTTTTTCATTTTTCTTTTGAATTTGGGTTCCTTGATTGTCATTTAATTCTTGCCTTTATTTTAAGTTTCTTTGTGATTTCCTTGGTGTTTTAGGGAAAAATCTGTTAGGTTTGAAACCCATAAATCCTTTCTTGCATTTTCTTGTTTACTCTTGCAATGGAAGGTAGGACAAAGAAGAAACCTACTTGAGCATCTTCTTCTCATTCCACACCTATTTCGGTGCGTACTCTTTGACCACTCCAAGAGGACCTAGAATATGTGCCAGATATTCATCACCGTAACATAATTATTGAGCGGACCATAAATGCAAACCATCTTGTTCAATTCAATATTATTCCCCTCCTTGTTGCTGTAGGATGGTATGACATTCTGAATTGGGGCATCGACATACCACTCCATTACGTAAGTAATTTATGCATGTATAGGTGATATTTCTATTGAAGATTTGACCTTCACTATCATGTTTAGAGAAGGTTCATATAAAGTATGTAAGGCCCGTATCCTAGTCTGTACCATTCCATAGATTCCCGCGATCCTCGTCGAATTTCGGAAACCCGCAACCTGTAATCGGCATTTGTACGTGACCCTAAGTTGCATTTCATAGATCTGAGTCATCTTGGCTCAAAACTTGTACCCTAGCGACCGCATTGTCGCTGCGGTTCCAACGTCGCATCTTGCACACCGATGCGATACCGAGGCCAGGAGTTATGGGCCCGCGTATTTTTCAAAGAAATGCGGCATGTTGCGAATTCTAAGAGAATCTATACAACTCATCACATCAATCAATTAAATCATTCAAGTACTCAACCCATCACTCAACCTATCACACCCATACCTCACATGTCACCTCTCTTACACAACCCATACCCCTCTTACACAAGATACCCTAAAGTCAACTCTTACATCACTCCATCCATCACTCACACCCATCACTTCTATTACAACCAACCCCCTCCCTCTCTCGCTCTTCCTCTACCCACTTTTCTAAGTAACCAAAGTGGTTGGCCGTCCAAGTAATTATAAGCTCCAAGAGAGCCAAGTGGGGCCCACCTCATTGCTATGTCCAGGGCCTACCTTTCTGTCCATTTAGATTGGCTCGGACCAAGGGGAAAACACAAATATTAGCTTTATCCCAAAGCTGTGGTGGGCCACACATGTGGACCCACCTGATCCATGTATTTTATCTAGACCGTAGGTGGCCACCATGATGTATGTGTGAATCCACACCGTTCACCTCAGGAGGTGGGGCCCACCGTGATGTACTGTCCACACTGTCCAGTCCACTGGACGGTGGTTGCTAGACGTTGCTCTTTTAAAAAAGATATATATAATATAATAAAATAATATAAATATTATAATAATATAATATATTATATATTATATATGATGGTGGGCCCCACGTGGGACCCACCTTGATTGGAAACAGATTGGCTGGAGGTACCTACACCAACTCTGAAGTTAATGTATTGACGTCAGCAACATAGTCTAATCACAGACGTGATCCAGACCGTCCATCCATTTAGATGGTGGGCCACGCTTGTGGACCCCACCATAATGCATACGTTATATCTCACCGTCTATCATCTGGATGGTGGGCCAGTAACCTCTCCAGTAGCTATATAGCTTCTTCCAGCAAGTCCGTGGGACGGATTGTGATGTATATGTTAAATCCCAACCATCCAGATGGCTGGACGGTGGGCCACACCGCTGATGTATGCGTTACATCCAAATCGTCCATCCACTTGCGAGCTCGTCTTAAGGCCAGAGACTAAAAAATGAGGTAGATCTATTAGGTGGACCACACTATAGAAAATAGTGGAGAGTTGAACGCCTACCATTGAAATCCTTTAGGGATTACAAAAGTTCTAGATTAATATGATATTTGTTTTTCCTCTTGATTCGGGTCCTTGTGACCTTATGAACAAATTGGATGAAAAATAAATGTTATGGTGGAGCCCACCTTGATGTATGTGTTGTACATCCATGCTATTCATCTGGTGGGCCCATTTGGAATGTGCAGGGCCCACCCTAATATGATGTATATGAGGCCCATTTGATGAGGCCCAGGTGATGTATTTGTGGCCTATTTGGCAAGGCCCAATATGATGCATTTGGGGCCCATTTGATGAGGCCCGATGTGATATATATTGGCCCATTTATTGAGACTCAGTATGATGTATTTATGGCCCATGGGTGAGGCCCGATGTGATGTATATGTGGCCTATGTGATGAGGCCCACTTGATGTATATCAGGCCCATGTGATGCGGCCCATTGCGATGTAAGAGGCTCATGAGATGTGGCCCATGAGTGAGGCCCATTGTGATGTATATCAGGCCCATGTGATGCAACCCATTGTAATGTGTATTAGGCCCATGAGATGCGGCCCATTGAGATTGTATGTGGCCCGTTATGATTTTATAAGGCCCGTTGTGATTATATGAGTTCTATTGTGATTGTATGAGACCCACCATGATGTATTTGCTATACATATGCAATCTAACCATTTTAGGCCATAAACCCCACCAACTTATGTAGGCCTACCTTGTATGAGTGATGGGCCCACCCTGTCTATCCATCTCCTAGATATTTGGAGGACCGAGGGCCCCATTACGATTCTGATTTCCAAATGGGCCACACCTTGGGAGCAACGGTGGTTAAATGTTCACCATTGAGAACCATTCTAGGGCCCACCATGAAGCCCATCTCCCCATCCTCTCTTTTACCCTAACCTTGAGCAGAGGCCCACCATAATGTATGTGTTATTTATATGTTATTCATCTATTCTTCCAGATCTCATAGGGCCGTGAACCCCATTGAGAGTCAGGTCCAAATCCCTAGTGCATCGCATTATAGGAATAGTGGTTGTTAAACATCAACCATTGAAAGCCATACCTTGTAGGGCCCACTATGATACCCAATTTTTAACCCATCTTCCCTTATTGGGTTATCTCAAATCGTTGGGCCCCATTGATGCTAGTGATACCCATCCTTCCCTTGTTGGGCTATCCCAAACCGTTTGGCTCCCATTTGATATTAATGCTTTCCACCATACCCTGTAGGACCGCCCAAGCTTTAGAGCCCATCTTGTGTTCATACTGGGCTTTCTATAGGGAATGTGGCCCACCTAGATGCATGCATTTTTCCAAGCTTAGTAACCCAAACCCAAGGCCCCACTTAAATGATGAGTAGGACCATTTTTAGGGTTGCATAGTCCTAGATGTGTGGATCCTACCAAGGCCCGCCTTATATTTGTATCGGGCCCTCATAGGAAAGCCCAATTATTCATGATAAAGTGAGCAAGGAAGCCCGCTTATTGTATACCCGCTTAACTCACCCCGTGAGATGTATTCTACCTTGTAATCGATTGTTAAGACCTCGTGTTATGTATGTATCATCCCCACTATCCATTTACTATCTTAGGATGAGTGTGAGGCCTATCTTTGACATTAGTACATCATCATCACCTCCCCTGCCGTAGATGAAAGAATATACAGGACCAGATTTAGTATATCCACTGTGTAGAGCCTATCTCGATGTATGTGTTAGATCCACTGTCCCTTTGTGGACCTCGCCTTAGGATATATGATATGTTAGTACCTTGGATAGGTTATGATAGTTTATCACGGACCATTCCATATAGACTTCTACATGTCTAGTAGGACGTATCGTTTAGCCCCTACTCTCATAAGTGACATACCGGTTAAGACCGGTCATTGCCTATTATATCTGATAATCATGCTAGTATACTTAGTCTAGTAGGACACATTGAGATCATGCTTAGTATTACATCATGATACATGTCCATACTCATAACGAAGACTTGTCATCTAAATCATATCCGTTATGCGTTTTCTGGTTTAAGGTGTGGACTATATACATTTAGGTTATGGTTTTCAAGACTTTCAATGTCGGTTAATGATATATTACTGAGTGGATGCTATTTTATATGTATAAAGTGTTGTCCATTTCATTTTTCAATTTTTTGTTAACTATGTTGAATATACCGTATTCCTCGTATTTGTAGAAAATACCATATATGTATGAAATATGAATTTGAGTTTGCCATGATTAACTGCCATCTATGTATGCTAGATGTATGTGTAACAACTCCTGAGCTAAAGGTTTAGTCCAAATGCATGATATACCAACATATGATATGTATTTAGTATGTGTAGCCTAAGTGTATGTGAAAATGATTAAATTAGTATAGACTTTGCATTCGTGCCTGCCATGATAATCTGTCGTGGATATATGATTGTTGTATGGGCGACTACCCTTTGACGAAAGGACTTGCCCTAATACGTATGCTAATGAATACATAAATTGTATGACATGATGTAAGGTGTAGACTAAGTGTATGTAAAAGTGTCTAAATGAGTTAGTAGTTAGTAAGATGTACCTGTATGCGGGTTGAGATATGATTCTCAACTACATCAATGATGTGTATGCTTTCCTCCATGTATTTTATATTTCATATGTGTGGATTCATGTTTAGGTTGTATTCCATAACATGCAGAAACAATGCCTGAAGGGTGATGGGGGAGTGGTGTAACGATTTCGTGCAACAGCCCTGACAGCCCTAAAGTGGACAATATCGAAACTTTGATTGGATAATTTGAAATGTGATCCATTTACTACTTTGCCTATATCATTGGATAACATGTCATAATTGAATGTGATTGGGACTATTGTATAGTGTAGGTAATCGGTAACCGTCCTTCAAGTGGTAGTTGAGTTTATTTCGCCTCATAGGATGTGTTCAACGAATCTGAGTCGTACTTGGGATGTTCAGTAGTGGTTAGGCCACACAGAGTGCTTATGCATTCCATGTCGTTCAACTCAATGTGCGCTTGGCCTAGTTGAGCTTATCAACTAACCCGATTGACCGATGTTTGTTCACCATGTTTGGTTGCTACTGTTTGAATCTAAGGCACTAAACTTACCAGTGAAACTCCCGTTAACCTTGGTGTCGTGATCCCCTAAGACTCATGAGCTGGACATGGTGGTATGGGACACCGTGGCGGAGTTATCGGCCTACGCTGGGGCCACGAGCCTCCCCATAGTGATCAGAGAGCAACTCAGACTCGTGAGCTGAATACGGTGGTATGGAACATTGTATTCGAGCTATCGACCAACATTGATTTGGTGATGGGGGAGTGGTGTAACGATTCCGTACAACAGCCCTAACAGCCCTGTAGTGACCTCGAGCGTACTCTGAGTCTACGTGGAGGCGACGACCCTTCCGTAGCAACTAGAGTACAAACTAGGCCTGTATTGATTTGGTGATGGGGGAGTGGTGTAACGATTCCGTGCTACAGCCCTGACAGCCCTTATAGTGACCTCAAGCGTACTCTGAGTTTACATGGAGGCGGCGACCCTTCCGTAGCAACTAGAGTACAAACTAGGCCTGTATTGATTTGGTGATGGGGGAGTGGTGTAACGATTCCGTGCAATAGCCTTGACAGCCCCTGCAGTGACCTAGAACCATAAGATCGTATGAGATTTCCTAGGACTGACGACCCTAGAATGGATCAATGTTTGGGAATTGATATAAGGGAAGTGTCTTAGCTTGCCAATCCTGCTGTATGAAAGGAACTAATAAGAACTTGGTAATCATACTCATGACATCGCACTGCATGTGCCATTGGTGTTGGTGTGAGAGCACAGTGGTAGTGATTCATGCCGCGATCGTCAGATGATGTCGTATGAGGGAGTTTGTGGTGAGGGCATGCATCATTCTCTCATATCATTCTTACATTAACAAGAGTATTTAGGACATGTTTGATTGTACTGCTTTATCATTACTGCTTAATTGAATTGATAACATGTTAACCTCTACTGTATAGTTACCACTGAATTGATCACTATTCCCACGTTACGGGACGGTGTTTGCAACACCAACTAGTCCCTGTTTTAGTTTCAGATGGTGGCGATGCTTGCGAGGCAGAGCCAGTCTTTTATGCCGATGAGGAAGGGTTTCTCCTATATGCAGATCTCAGGCGGGTTCATGTGAACAATGCTCTGATTGACGAGGATGCAAGGCTATGTTGGTAGTGATTTATCACTTTTGATATACGTATTTGGAGACACATCTTGTAATTATGACCTGGTAGAGGATACATATCTTGGGGACTTATGTTGATTTATATATGTATTTTAGTCTTCTGCTTGTGCTTTCAAACTGTCCCTGAACTATGTTCGCTATTTTGGTTTAATCTATCTTATGTTTTATGCCCTAATGCCGATAATATTCATCGATCATCAAAAATGCTGCATAAGTGATATTTTGAAACTCGGGAGCTGAGCTTTTGCTCGACCCCCGATTTTCAGGGCATTACCAGATGGTATCAGAGCATGATTTGGATTAAACTAGACCTGGGTTATCATCACGCACTGCACGCTGACGCCAATTTAATGTAGAAGGGTGTGAGAAAAATCTAGAAACATGTTTAGGCCCCAGTTTTGTTTGTTGGCGAAAGTTTGCTAAAAATGATTGCTGAGATCAAGTCCGTGCACACTCCCGATCACACACAACGACCCCAAATCACTTTTAGACCATCAATTGAGGGGTATAGACCACATTTCATCTCATTCCAGTCGTTAAAAATTGGTAAAGGTGACTAGAGATCAGATTAGTTCTAAAATGACCCGAAACGGCTCAAATCGGAAGAGAGGGCCAAACGATCAACTTTCAGGGGGTTCCAAGGTGGGACCCTAACATTTTTAGACCCTGGTGATGGGGAAGTCCTCGCCCATAGGACGAGGCCTCGCCGGATTGTCCAGTGGCTAGCGAGGGCCTCGTCGATTCGGCGAGGCCTCGCCGACGGTCGGGCTCGTCCGAGCTGGGCCATCGGGCCGATGGCATGTGGGGCCTAGTGGGACCCAATGGTGCAGGGTTCGACCCTTATTTCATTCCCAATCTACTACTTCCTTTACAAACCTCCCTCCCATGCTTTCCCTTTTCTTCAAAACCATCCCATTCTCTTTCAAATCAGCATTTCAATCACATTCACTTTCATTTTTCGTTAAAGCCTTCATCCCTCCACCGTGCTCAGCCATACCCATCACCTACTCCTTCCATTTTCTTTGATTTAAGCTTCCAAATCTCTCATTTAAGCTCCAAAATTGTGCCAGCCCCCAATCCCTTTTACTTGATCTTTTCTTTCTTTTATTTTCCCTTTCTTTGACCCATTACACTCCTATTTCAGACCCAAATCCGTGGAGACCTAAATTTTTCATCCCATTCTTCTTATGTCCCTCCTTTTCCATGGCTCTTTTTGAGTTAGTTATAGCCATCTTCTCGATCTCTCTGCTCCTACCGACGGGTGAGACCTAACACAGTAGCTTAGTCCATAAACAGTGACCATCTTGTGCTAGGACCTAGAGATAGTACTCCTAGATATTGAAAGATTTGATAGGAAATTCAATTTCAATTAGACAATCTTGACCCTAAGCGATAGAACAATTCCCTGTAGTAGAAATGATATGAAACCATCTAGCGTATAAGCTTTGACTTTGGATTACAGCTGGTGAGTTATAGACTAGGCTACTAGTTCTATTAAATAGTGTAAAGACTGACTATACTCAGGAATAGTAGGTTTGATTTGGTTGGAGTAGGACTTCAGTCCTTTGATAAATCCCCATAATACTCAAGGGCTCCTTTAGTAACTCTTAGGAATCTTGCTTGACTCAGAACTAGTTGCGTTCAGGGAAAACTTATATATATCCCTCAGATGAATGCTAGGATAAATCAACACGCCCCTTAAAATTGCCTTCCCAAGGACTTCTTACAATCGGGAACATGGACTAAAGGAATTGTATATAAGCGAAGTATTCACGGTTTGAATCAAATTCTCAATCCTAGTAGTTACCAATGAACTTAATGCTCTGATCAAGCAGAAGATCGGGATCAACTAGGATTAAGAATTGATACAATAAATTTTCTGTCCTAGCTAGGCAGAAAGTCTATGTATCCGGCTCAGACCTACTACACAACTTTTCTTCCATGTTGACCCGACCACCAACAACCAAAAGTTATTGCTTTACCTTTAGGAAGTGTTAAGGACATCTAGTCAATAGAGATTAGACATCTTGCCGCAAGCTCACACCCGTCCCTAGAATCAACCACAACACCCATCTTTTTTTAGCTCTTTTCTATAATTATAGGTACCAATGCCATAGAACGCATCATTAACAAAGGAAGACTAATGTATTGAGAGGTTGTTTCCCATTTCATGTCAAGGATGGGTCCTAAATTACACCTCGTTCCGATATATGGATTGAGACATAGATTCTTGAGCCTTGAGTAGAAATAAGTTTTTAAGAGGGGTGAAACATTATGAGCCCAATCTAGTTAGGTCAGCTAATACAACCGTTAGATTAGAGTAGCACAGCGGAAGCGTGGTTGGTCCCTTCCCCACTGGCCTAGGATCAAAGAAATTAATTTAGGTTATACGTAAGGTTAGGTCATTAAATAGGATTTGAACCTTCCTTAGAATGTCAATACTAAAGTCTTTTCAGGGACTCATTACCCTTAGCTAATTTTGGGGACAAAATTATTTTTTTAAGGGGAGTAAATTGTAACACTCAAGATTTTTATAGTTAGACGTCCTTAGGTAATGGGTCAACCATAACACGTTGGTAATTTCTCAAAACTCATTTTCAAAGCAAAGAAATCCTTTAGAACTAAATTCTTTAGAAATTTAACGTGTATTAACTAGCGCTATATTAGATTTCCTACAAAATTAGCACCAACCACTTTAAATGCGATCTGTAAGACTCAAAATCTATAGAATTGTTGACGCTATGTTACCTAGAAATCTAGGATCCAACTCTAAACCCAGTTATTTCCAGGAATACTTTGTAACTTCATATAGGACCTAGACCGCACGTCGAAAGTCCGATAGCGATGAACTTAGACAACTATGACTGCCTAGTTGGACTAGACTGTCACCTCAAAAATTAAGGCCATACGATGTCCTGGGACTGTTTCCTTGAGTCCGAAGTGAAGAGAGTGAGAACGCGAAGATTTTTAGAAAATTAAATATAATTTTAAGTAATCTGGATCGTTTCACTTGTTTGTTCTTTCTAAGCGTTCTGACCATTAGATTTCGACCCAAATTCACCCTCGGAACAGGATAGTTGGCCCATACATGTCATAGTACTTGTAGCTCTAATCGAGTTCACGTAACCGTTAAACTGAAACTAGTCTACCGCGATCGATATGGAAACTCGACCGGACTAAAAACTTAGCTTCACCTAGATCCAATATTAGAGAGCTTAAGTCCAACCGCATTTTGTAACAGGACCTCTAGAAGTGCTCCGTTGGATCGGAACAGACCCGATTTGGTTATAAGTTAAGTATACCTTGGCCCTAGGGCTATTTTCGTCGCTTTTAGGCTTATAAAAAGGCCTTAAACCCTCATTCCCAAATCTCATACGAATTTCCAAATCCTAGCTAAGAAAGAGAGAGAAAAGAGAGAGAAAGTGAGAGAGAGAAGTTGGTGATTCTTCCTGGGATTCTTCCCAGCTTTACTACATGCCTAATCCACCAATCCATATCACTATTACGATGTTTTTGATTCCATTCTTGGGTAAGAAATCCTAACCCTAACCTGTTTTGGAGCTTAGAATAGTTAAGTGTTATTGTAGCTAACCTATATTGATGCCTTAGGTTGCCTATCCGCCGTTAACGAAGACTTGTCGTCTAAATCATATCTGTTATGCGTTTTCTGGTTTAAGGTGTAGACTATATACATTTAGGTTATGATTTTTAAGACTCTCAATGTCGGTAATGATATATTACTGAGTGGATTCTATTTTACATGTATAAAGTGTTGTCCGTTTCATTTTTCGGTTATTCATTAACTATGTTGAATATACTGTATTCCTCGTATTTGTAGAAAATATCGTATATGTATGAAATATGAATTTGAGTTTTCCATGGTTAACTGTCGTCTATGTATGCTAGATGTATGTGTAACAACTCCTAGGCTAAAGGTTTAGTCCAAATGCATGATATACCAACATATGATATGTATTTAGTATGTGTAGCCTAAGTGTATGTGAAAATGATTGAATGAGTATAGACATTGTATTCATGCTTGCCATGATAATCTGTCATGGATATATGATTATTGTATGGGTGACTACCCTTTGACAAAAGGACTTGCCCTAATACGTATGCTAATGAATACATAATATGTATGATGTGATGTAAGGTGTAGACTAAGTGTATGTAAAAGTGTCTAAATGAGTTAGTAGTTAGTAAGATGTACCTGTATGCGGATTAAGATATGATTCTCAACTACATCAATGATGTGTATGCTTTCCACCATGTATTTTATATTGCATATGTGTGGATTCATGTTTAGGTTTTATTCCATAACATGCAGAAACAATGCCGTGAAGGGTGATGGGGGAGTGGTGTAACGATTCCATGCAACAGCCCTCACAGCCCTAAAGCGGACAATATCGAACCTTTGATTGGATAATTTGAAATATGATCCATTTTCTTCTTTGCCTATATCATTGGATAACATGTCATAACTGAATGTGATTGGGGCTATTGTATAGTCCAGGTAATCGTTAACCGTTCTTCAAGTAGTAGTTGAGTTTGTTTCGCCACATAGGATGTGTTCAACGAATCTAAGTCGTACTTGGGATGTTCGACAGTGGTTAGGCCACACAGAGTGCTTATGTATTACATGTCATTCAACTCAACGTGCGCTTAGCCTAGTTGAGCTTATCAACTAACCCAATTGACCAATGTTTGTTCACCATGTTTGGTCGCTACTGTTTGAATCTAAGGCACTGAAATTACCAGTGAAACTCTTGTTAACCTTGGTACCATGATCCCCTAAGACTCATGAGCTGGACATGGTGGTATGGGACACCGTGGTCGAGCTGTCGGCCTACGCTGGGGCCATGAGCCTCCCCGTAGTGACCAGTGAGCAACTCAGACTCGTAATCCGAATACGGTGGTATGGGATACTGTATTTGAGCTGTTAGCCTACACTGATTTGGTGATGGGGGAGTAGTGTAACGATTCCGTACAACAGCCCTAGCAACCCTTGTAGTGACCTCGAGCGTACTTTGATTCTACGTGGAGGCGACGAACCTTCCGTAGCAACTAGAGTACATACTAGGCCTATATTGATTTGGTGATGGGGGAGTGGTGTAACGATTCCGTGCAACAACCCTGACAGCCCTTGTAGCGACCTAGAATCGTAACATCGTATGAGATTTCCTAGGAACGATGACCCTAGAATGGATCAATGTTTGGGAATTGATATAAAGGAGGTGTCTTAGCTTTCCAATCCTGCTATATGAAAGGGACTAATAATAACTTGGTAATCATACTCATGACATCGCACTGCATGTGCCATTGGCGTTGGTGTGAGTGCACAGTGATAGTGATTCATGCCGCGATCGTTAGATGATGTCGCATGAGGGAGTTTGTGGTGAGGGCATGCATCATTCTCTCATATCATTCTTACATTAACAAGAGTATCTAGGACATGTTTGATTATACTACTTTATCATTACTGCTTGATTGAATTGATAACATGTTAACCTCTACTGTATAGTTACCACTGAGTTGATTACTACTCCCACGTTACGGGACGGTGTTTGCAACACCAACCAGTCTATGTTTTAGTTTCAGATGGTGGCGATGCTTGCGAGGCAGAGCCGGTCTTTTATGTCGATGAGAAAGGGTTTCTCCTATATACAGATCTCAAGCGAGTTCATGTGAACAATGCTTTGATTGACGGGGATTCACGGCTATGTTGGTAGTGATTTATCACTTTTGATATACGTATTTGGAGACACATCTTGTAATTATGACCTGGTAGAGCATACATATCTTGGGGACTTATGTTGATTTATATATGTATTTCAGTCTTTCGCTCGTGCTTTCAGACTGTCCCTGAACTATGTTTGTTGTTTTGGTTTAATCTACCTCATGTTTTATGCCCTAACGTCGATACATTCATCCATAATAAAAAATGTTGCATAAGTGATGTTTTGGAACTCGGGAGCTGAGCTTCTGCTTGACCCCTGATTTTCAGGGCATTACACAAATTCTACTTGAAAGATCTCTACCGTAGGGCATCAGTCTCAGTAAGTTTCGTGCTATTAAGTCTTATTTGAAGCATATGTAGGCTACTTGGGCTATATCTAGTGATGGACCTCCTGTTGTGTAGCACACCGTACTTTCCAGTACTCGGGTGTTACCGTATAACCAAACTTAGTATAAATACAAGCTTGATTTAGGTAAACATTCATGTTCATCCTAGTTTAAATCTGACTGTTGAAAGTAGTCTGCACCTATGTATTAGGCTATCCATCCGTTAATCTTTGAGATGAACCATCATGTCATCAGCACAACCCACTGTTACGACTTCGATCACCTCAATGGATGGATCAAACCATCCAGTAGTCATTTAATATTTAATAAGTATAATTATTTTATTTTACACAAACATAGATCAGCAAAATTATAGATGTATTTTGATAAATTATTTTCATATAGAAGTGTATGAAAATATATTATAATAAGAGTGATACGTATATATTTAATGTATATAAAATATTATATATATATTATTAACTAAACATAATGAATAATAATTTTACAATGTATAGTTGAATTATAAATATTAATGTAGTATTGAATATTTTTATAAACATGTATACCAAAAATTATTAGATATTTGGATAAAATTTTATATTATTTAACAATGTGATTTTAAATAGGATATTATACAATTTTTAATTCATATATATGTATACTATGAGACTGCATATTTTGAATTATATATTAATAAATAAGTGATCAATGGCATGCATATAGTACTATGTTAATATTGAAACTATATTTTTATATGTGTATGAGATTTTAATAATTAAAATTATAAGTAATGTACAATAATAATAACAAAAATTATATTAATATTAGTATCAGTTAGTAATATATGATGAGAACCTTACAAATGGCCCCTTGGACCTTTTCAACCATTGACGTTCAATTTTAGGGTGATCCGACCATTGGATCGACGTAATCGATGCTTAAAGATCTTAATTTGAGATATGGCCGACTTAAGATTTAGGTCAGCTCTATTCTTAAGATCATGGCCTTATATGAGTGAACGGACCAAATGGACAGAGTGGATTCCGTCCAAACATCTTTCTGGGCCCCATAATCATCCGCATGTGCATGGGATACACATGCACACATCGTGCACGAATCCGGAGAGGTTAGTCATCCGCATGTGCATGGGCCACCATCTTAGATCATATGGATGATCTGATCCGTCCATTGTGTGTAAGACATAGGTCCAACCAAAACTTACCATTTTCTTCGTGTTGGCGCACATGTGCATGTGCACCATCTTCGACCCAAACAAAACCTACAAAGATAAAGTTTTTGAAAATGAAAACCGCCAGCTGTTACGATCTGCATGAGGGATGTTTGGCATGATCTGGATCGTCCAAATAGATGACATCTTGGTCATCCACTTGCTTAGGGCATTCTGAGTAAAACCAGGGTCAGTTTCAGTCCCTACCCACTGTTTTGAGGGATAATTTCCACCATATCAGATCTAGATCATTTAATATTAAACGGACAGCTCTGGGATGCTGGGGTTAGGGAATAAAAGGAGTTGGATCGATCAACAAGAGCTTGCCCTCCATTCTTGCAGCTGTCCAAGGAAGAAAACTGGTCGCAACCATCAATGCCCGAACCCACCACCAAAAATCTTTCAAACCTTCGATCGATCCATCCTCCAAGATCCAATGTACCCATAGGAACTACCCCATGCTCATGGAATGAAGAAAGAAGCAGTAGGAGAGAGACTGCCATTAACGACACCTTTCTTCTCCACCATTGCCAAGTCCTCAACTGAGTCGCAATTCAGGTCAGATCTTGCTAGATGTACGGCTATTTCAGCTGGACCTTCAGCAGGTGAAAAAGAAAAGAAATAAAAGAGGAAACAGAAAAGAGAGAGGGATTTTGAAATGAGGCAGTCAGTTGCTGTTTTACAGCACAGGCCCGACCCAAATCTAGTCGCAACCTAAGTCGTACTACTGGCCAAGTTCTCGTCAACACTGACGAGTGAAGGTGAGAGAAATGGAGACAGGAAGAAGAAGGAGATAGGGAGTAGAGAAAGAAAGGAGAAGAATGAAGAGAGAATGTGGGAACTGTCACGGCTGGTGCCCCACTACCCACTGCACCTGGCAACTCAGTCCGACTTTAGACTGAGTTGGGTCTGATTTAGGCCAACAATGGGCTTAGGTTAGCCTAGCTCGAGTGTTGTTAGGTTCTAGAAATGCTAGGATAGAGAGAAGATAGGCAGAGGAAGTGTGCTAGTCTGCCATCTAGCTTTATTTGGGCTGAGCCGTGACTCGCTGCGTCAACTCAGCTAGGATGAAATTGGGATGTGGCTAATATCAGTCCCTGTGGGGTTTGGTAGGAAGAAAAGAACGAGAAGAAGGAAAAGCCAGCAACAAAAGGAAAGAGAAGGAGGGTGGCTGCATTGTGCTCAACCGAGCCCGAGATTGGGAACTCGGATTGAGCCTGTCCAGATTTGACGTCCATTGTTTGACATCTTAGCAAGATATAAAGAAAAGAGAAAGAAAAGGAAGAAGGAAGAAAAGAGAAAGAGAAGGGAGAAGGAATGAAAGAGAAAGAAAGAGAGGAGAAGAGGTGTTGGTGGTTGTGCTTGAGCTGAGTCAACTCGACTCGAACCGAGTCAACTGAGGTGAGTCAACATTTTCTCCCCATTCTAGTTTTGTTTTGATGTACTATTGTCAATTGTTACCATTGTTATTATTAAGATTATTAATATTAGCAAAGATTAGCCATTAGTGGATCATTATGCTAAACAAGTTATTATAAACAAAATGTAATTATTAAATAGTAGTATCTTATTTATCATTCTTAAATATTCATCTTGGATAGTCAGTGGTGTCACCATGATAATTATTTTGCTACATTAACTAATATTAATAGTAACACTATTGTTAACAATTATTTTCTAAATATTAAATTAACATCGTTACCATTTCCATCATTATTAGGATTGTTAAATATTATGATGCATGACCATTAGTAAATTATCTATTCTAATGAAAGTTATTACATATAACAAATTAAAATGATATCATTATTAAATGCTAATGTATTGTTTTAAATAATATATCATAATATTAATTGTCATCATAACGCTTTTTAACTAATATTTATAAACACTTATGTTAGTAAATATTTTATAATTATTAAATCAACATTCTTAAGCTATTACACGTTAACTACAATTCAAACCCTAAAGTTAAGACTACAACTAAGCTCTAGGATAAAACCTTAATTTTTACACTAAAACCCTAAAAATAAGTAATCCAAACCCTAGGTTATAATCACAACCATACATATTACATGGATCTAACCATACAACTTATAATTTGTGATAGGATCTAAGTCTAAGGGCGTGTGGTCTTCCTAATAACATTGGAAGGTGAGTCGACAAATAAGGTGATGATTCTTTCCCATGAGTTTTTCATCATTCCATTAGCTTAAGTTATAGTTTTTATCTAAATTTATAATTTCTATCTCTCTTATAATCACATGTGTTAGTTGGTGAAAATTGAATTGCTATGTTGCCTGCTTAATGTTCATCCTGTATATTTGTTTATGAATTATTTGTGAATTACTTATGGAACTTAAACTAGTACATTAGTGGGAAACCCCCACTTATAAAAATGTACACCTATACTTAGGATGTAACCCAACTGGTCATGATTGTAATGGACCTTCGGCTTAGTGGTTATTAAATGATGGTTTAAATTGACCATTGATGTGGGCCTACCATCCAGGGTTGTTGTGTCCAATGGCTTTTAAGGATGGTCTTTATCGTATGGTTTTGATATTTACCCTATGTAGCATATTTTAATAATCGCCCTATGTGGTTTTATTTTGATATTTTCCTTATATGGGTTCGATGTTTTATACTGTGCAACCTTGTGATGGTAAGCCCTATATACTATAATATGATTGGCCACTAGTCGACGTGTTTCCATTAAACATCCTAAGATGGTAGCCTCATGGGCTGGGGATGGTGGTAATGGGACACTATGCCCGAGTTTTCAGCTTATGCTAGGTCATGTGCTCCCCATAGTGACCTTTGAGCTTATTTAAATTGGATGGTTGTAAATGAACTAATAATAACTTAGCTAATCATGCATACATGACATATTTACGATGACTTAGATTATTATGCCCATACGATTACACTGAGTGTTACGCTAATGACCAGTTATTCGATTTACGATACTGACTGGGATCTTCATCCCATGCAATTACATTGACTGTTGTGCTGATGAGTAGTTACATTAATGGGCGACGACCCCAATGCTCGTCTGGATGTTTTACCCGGGGCATAAACTGTCTGGATGTTTTACTCGGGTCGATGATTGCATTCATGCATCCATGCATCTAATAAGACTGCATTTACTCTGTTTGGTTATCTGGATGTTTTATACTATTTCTTACCTAATGTGGCAGTGCTTAATCTTGAGGGAAATTCACACTAAGTTGGCCACTCATCCATCAAATATATAACCGTACAGGTAACACAGGTGGCCCAGGTGAAATTTATGTTTATATTGACGAGGAGGAAGCTACATTTGATAGGGATGCATTATTATGATTGCTAAAGGTTGCTATAGGATTTTATATCCCAAATTTGTTGTAATTTACTTTATTTCATGTGTAATATTATTTCGTTTTGTAATTGTAAGAATGGGGACATTAGTTTGTATAAGTCATTATGGGCAACTTTTGTATATTTTAAATGTAAATGAAGTTTTCCTTTATATTGATTTGTCCATTCTATGCTCATCTGCTTACTCTGATAAAGAAGAAAAAATATATACTCGAATTTGACCATCCTTTAAGGTTAACACTCAGGTTTTTGGGAAACGAGTCATATACTCGGGTCCTGAAAAGTCAGGGTGTTACATGTTGGAATCTAGGTGGGGTCCCATATTTGAAGTCAAGTCTCATGCGTGTGAAAGCATTATCCGAGGCTTCTACGCTCACATACGGGATCCACTACTAGAGCCTCTACAATTTACTATACCCGTGGGAAGGCAAGAAGCCATAGTCAATGTTGATGTGATGGCCCAAATTATGGGAATTGAACGTGGAGAGGTACATGCTAGTGAATCTCATATCAGTAGTATGCGAGAAAGGGATCGCCGCAAGCGGTTTCTTTGTGGTTGGCTGGTTGACTAGAAGTGAGGAAATTGCCTCCCATCGACCAAGTGGACAAACGATTTCCACCTGCTCCACCACATATTCACATATAATATGTATCCTAGGTGGAGCAACCGTACCGAGTGTACTCATTTGATGGTGGACTTCCTGTACAGAGCTGGGTAGGGAGACAAGCTATGTCTGCCTACATTCGCCCTGCTACAGATAATCCAGACCACACGCTCTATTAGGGGAGATACTTCACTCCCATTCGGCCGACTTATATGCAACACTTAACATCAATGAGCTTGCACCGATCCACTTCATTAACGACACTACACTCAACAACATGGGAATTGGCCCTTGACAACGTCAAGCCCAACTCGATGAGAGTGGGGATGAGATAGAAGAGGACAGTGAAGAGGAAGAAAGTAATGAAGAAGAAGAAGAAAATGAAATAGAGGAAGTGAGCAAGAAGGAAGTGAAGAAGAAGAGGAGGCCCAAAACTCTGATGGGGGACCTCCTACTATTACCCATGAGCACCACCTTGATCGGTCTACCTTGGAAGCCCACATGGCTCAGATTGAAGAGGTCAAGGAGACCTAGGCCGAATTGAAGCAAAGGCTTGAAGAGAATCAGGCTTATATAAAATAAAACTTTAAGAGGATGTCTCGCACTCTGAAGGCCCTCCTATGTTGTATGTAGGACAAGGGTGCTCCTCCACCTTCGCAGGAGTCAGAGGACTAGACGTATGTCGCAGTTGTCTTTTAGTCTACTTTATTTTTTATTTTCCTTTGTAATGGCCATGGTAGGCTTAGTGGTGTGTTGGTTTGCTTAGTGGTTAAAGCTTTTGTTAGATTATCTTACATGCATCTTCTGTCATAATCAATGTAAGACTACATCTCATGTATTGTGGCAATTTTGGCTAAATGAAGTACATGAAGCTTCTTTTGATTTGGAATGTGTAGAATGCTTGGAAAATGGAGTGTTGTTATTTAAAATCTTACACATGTTGCACCCTATGTTGTGTATAGGGAATGCCTCCAAAGATTACTCAGAAATGACACATCTTGCATTTGGCAGATCGTTTGACGTGGCACCTCCCCTAAGCAATAGCCACATGAGCCTAGTGTGGGCCCTGATAGTGACACCATGCCGAATTCACAGCCGGCCATTGACCCCACCAATGGGTAAACACCTAGTGCACCACCGGTTCTAAAACAGAACCGTGCGTCTACCTCGACGTCACACATGCCTTAGGCGGCTCCTTCTCCTAATAGGTTGAAGCAGATGATGCTCCTAATGCAGCAACATTAACAAGTTTGGACCATGATTGCGGGGGCCCTTGCCCAAAACATGAATGTGGTCCCACCTGCACCCCCTGTGTAGCCTGCTGGAAATATGAATGCCAGCGGTCTATTCTATTCGAATGCTTCCAGCATTTTTGACCTCCCACCTTTGCAGGCACTCACAGGCCCGAGGAGGCTGAATACTGGCTAGATCGTATCTCTAAGATGTTGTCGCCACTGCACTGCACTGAGGCAGAGCAGGTAGAGTTGGTTGCTTATATGTTCGAGAAGGAAGCTAGTCTTTGGTGGGACAACATCCTACGGATAGTTTCCCCTGGATACGTATGGACGTGGCATGCGTTTGAGACTCGCTTCCATGGAAAATACTTCTCTCTCAGTTACCATAATGAAAAGGACAGTGAGTTCCTTTCCACCGACAGGGAGGAATGTTTATGTCAGAATATAAGAACAGATTCACGGAACTAACCATATATGCTCCTTTAATACTAGCAGATGAGCTGATGAAGATACAGTGATTTTCAGAGGGTTTACGGCATGAAATCCTCACAAAGATGTGTTGCGTTAGCATTCCCAATTATGCTGAGCTAGTGAACATGTCCCTGCAAGCTGTGCAGGATGGTGAAAGACTCTCCCGTACGAGTATTCCCATGGGCCCGAGGCCTCAACCTGACTTGCCGAATCGACCATTCCTCGACAAGAGGCCACGTGCAGATTCACCTCCCAGGCTTATGGCTCTACCGACCCAGAAGAGGTGATCTGATCTGTGGTGCACCTACTGTAAGAGGATGGGCCATACAGATACTTATTACTTTACCAAGATGAGGGATAACGGCTTTACGCTTCCTAAGAAGATCAACCATCAGTTGCCACTAGCCATTTCAGCTCCACCTCTACGATTAGCATCGCCAGCACGGCCTTTTTACAGACTGAATGTACCTCAAAGTACGCTGCCTCAATGACCTATGGTAGCTAACCGAATCATCCTCAACAAGCACGAGTACATGCACTTGCAGCTGAAGCGTCTGAGTCAGCAGCTATAGTGCCTTTATCCTTCGAAGTCACAACGCATATCCAACACTATCAAAAAAATGAGCAAAGGCTACGGACTATACAGATCTATGGCTACAGCTTTAATCTGTAGCTAAATAGCTAGGATTAAATCCGTAGCTATAGCCTACGACCCCCGTCACACTATTATAAATTGACGGTCTCATAAGGGTCTTTGTGGGGCCCATCGTAATGTATTTGTTTTATCTAAGCCGTCCATCTGTTTTGATATAGTATTTTAGTGTATGAGCCCAAAAAAAAGAGGCATATTGAAGCCTCAAGTGGACCACACAATAGTAAACATTAGAAATTATGTGCATATTGTTGAAAGTTATTTTGGAATGGTGTGCTTGACTTGGGCCTTCAATCTGCCTTATTTTTTGTTTCATGTCCTATCCATGGTTGCCTAAATGAATGAACTGTGTGGGTAAGTCACATCCATCATGGTGGCCCCCACAGAGCTCCCGAGATCACCATCCAAAATAATAGCCTATGAAGCAGATTGGCTACTGTCCCACACACCGTTGATGTGATTTAGTGTGTTAACATCATCAAGTTCCGTGGGTCCCATCATGAAGTATGAGTTATATCCAAATCGTTTGTCCACTTGGTGACCTCGTCGTAAGGCTTGAGATGAAAAATAAGACAGATCAAACAATCAAGTGGACCACACTGTACAAAGCAGTGGAGGATTGAACGCTTGCCATCGAAAAACTTTTAGCGGTCATGGAAATTTTGGATTCCACCTAAACCCTATCTCTCTCCTCTCCCTCTCGCTCCAAAAGAAAAAAGAAAAAAGAAACCCTCTCTCTCCCTGTTTCTCTCGCTCTCACTCTCTCGTGCTCCCTTGTCGTCTCCCTCTCCCTCTTGCTCTCTCGTGCTCCCTCTCTCAATCTCGTTGCCACTCTCCCTATAAATAGAAAATAAAAACCCTATACCCTCCTTACCCTCAACTCTCTCTTTGACTCCCCGCCCCCAAAGCTCACCAAACTCTCTCTCTTTGTTCTCTCTGTAACTCCGCATCACCCATCTTCCCCACAGGCATTAAACTTGGTTAACAAGCTTGACTTAAACTTTGTGCTGAGTGTAATAGATTTGAAGGACAATGACTTAAGAGTAGGGGGATTAGAGATTTCAGTGCCATTGTTGTAAGGTTTACAACTTTAAGAGAGGTGTTTTGTGTGGATGTTGCTGATATTTATAATACAATCTCCCTCCTGTATTTCATGCATGCTAATTATTTGATGAAATGGCTCAACAAGGAATGTTTTGTGTGGATGTAGCTGATATTTATAATACAATCTCCCTCTTGTATTTGATGCATGCCAACTGTTTGATGAAATGGTTCAACAAGGAATGTTTTGTGTGGATGTAGTTGTTATTTATAATACAATCTCTGTAAGTGTTATGATTTCATATCCCTTTGGTTGTCAAATTTTGTGGTGCCAAAACTTATATCTATGTCTTGTACATCTTATGTTTTATGATTGAAGACTATTCATTGCAATCAAGTCATTGCATTTCAAGACAAGATCTTAAATGAAGAAAGTTTTCAAGACATGGATGAAGAATTCAAGTATTGAAGTCTTCAAGTTTGTATGTTCAAGATTCGATCAAGTTCAAGTTTAGTAGAAGACTTTGTCAAGTCAAGATCAAGCTCAAGAAGGCCTACTACAAGATTTATATATTCTCAAGCTTCTCTTAAGGGTCATCTGAGTGTACAGACTTTCAATGTCCATCTCACTTTTAAGGTTTGTTTGACCTTAGATTGACCTTAGGATGGGCTTTACAATAGGTCATTCGGGATACATAACTCATATATTTTATTATTCTTGTTTGGAGTGTTCTAAGACCAGTCCTATGGACTTCAAGACTAGTCCTAGCTCTGCTATGACCGGTCTTAAGTTTTTCAGGACCAGTCCTAGGTTGTTGAAGATTTTCGGATCTTTCTAACTGTCCTACGACCAGTCCTGGACATCCTACGACCAGTCCTGTGAGTTCTACGACTCATCCTTCGACCGGTCGTAGCCCTACGACTCAAACTTCAGCAACCATTTTTGGGGTCCTACGACCGGTCATAGATGTCCTACGACCGGTCGTTGATGGCCCACGACCGGTCGTGGAACAGAAAATCTTATCGCGCGAAAATCTTTCAAAAATCTTTGGAGCTACGACCAGTCCTAGGTTCCTAAGACCAGTTGTAGACGGGATTTTTTAGGTTATAAATAGAGCACGAACTTCAGAGTTTTAGTACTTCAAATTAATTCTATTCAACCATTCTTTAGGCTATACTCTGAGATAAGTTTGTGTTTATTTTAAGCTACTTTGTGCTTATTTAATATTCCTTTTGCTAGATTATTTTTATTTGATTTTAATCTACATTCCAATCTTATTAGAAAAGAGGAATTTCTGATATTCCTTCTTCTTGGATTCAAAATCAAATAGAACTAGCCCTTTTGATTTAAAATCAATTAGACTTAGAACCATTCTTAAAGTGAGTATTGGACTTTGAAAGTTGAATCGAACATCTACTCCGATTGGTTCTACCGGGCTTCTTCAAAAGGTGATTCAGGTATTTTACATTTTTGTAATTTACTTTCTCTGATTTTTGTTTGAGATTCGCCAAAAAAATCTCATTGTATTGGTTATCTGAGGAGAGCCAGAAAACTCAGATTGTGGGATTTTTAGATTGTGTAAGCCCGAGATCAAAGACACAATTGTGAAGGTTTTAGGTGAACCTGTGAAACCTATTTTGATAGTGCATGCTTATATCCCCTGTGTGAGGATATTAGGAGTGGAGTAGCAATCTGTGTGGCTGTTGGTGTAACATCCCGAAAATTGAGGGTCAGGTAGAAACTCAACTCCCGAGTTCCAAAATGTTATTTATTCAACATAGATAATGTTAGATGCATGTTGTTTATAAAAAGGCATTAAATAAAATTGAGGTTAATCCAAAACATCATATCATACTCTAGAGACCGTTAAATTAGCAAGCAGAAGACTGTGATAGTATGTATAACCTATATAAACTGTTGTATGTCTCCAGAGTGTGAACATGTTATCAGGTTAAATACATACATGTATACTCCAAAAATGATCAAAAGAATATAAATGAGTGCTCCAATACTATAAAATGACAAGTATCAAGGCATCTAATCAACCTCCCTGAAATCCCGTCGATCAGAACACGCATAAAGGAGGGATCCTCATCATCATCAAGTCCGGCTCTGCTTCACGAGCAGCGCCATCATCTGCAACTAAAATAGGGACTGATGGGTGTCCGAAAACACCATCCCGTAACGTGGGAGTGAGTGATCAACTCAGTGAAATAATAGAGCAGAGATTAGCATGTTATCAAATCAATCATGCGATAATAGTAAAGCAATAAATCAAACATTTCTAAATACTGTTGTTAATGCAAGATGACATGACATGATGGATGCCCTCACCGATGATCTCCCTCATACTGCACCATCTTACGCCCGCGGCATGCTTTCTTCCCACAATGCTCCACATCTTCCAGGCACATGCAATGTGATGGTGATATGATTACCGAGTTATTGTTAGTCCATTCATACAGCAGCATTGGGAAACTAAGGTACCTTACTTATATCAATCCCAACACAGATCCTGTCTAGGGTCGTCACTCCTAGTAATCTCATACGATGCATATTTTGTAGGTCACTGCAAGGGCTTCCAGGGCTGTTGCTCGCACTCGTTGTACCTCTCCCCCATCACCTTATCAATACAGGCCTAATTATCCTTAAGACTGCATCAGGACTCGTCGCCCACATGCGGTGTCGGGATAAACTCAAGGTCACTACAAAGGGCTCGTCACCTGATCAGTGTAGGCCGACAGCAAGAATATAGTGTCTCATACCACCATAATCTGCTCAGAGTAGGATGCTCACTCGTCACTACGGGGAGGTTTGTGGCCCCAGCGTAGGCCGACAGCTCGACCATGGTGTCCCATACCACCATGCCCGGCTCATGAGTCTTTATGGATCAAGGTACCATGGTTGATAAGGTTTCCAATGGTAAGTTCAGTATCCTAGGTTCAAGCAGTTATGATTCATACAGGGTGAACAATCAACGGCCAGTCGGGTTACTTGATGGGCTCGACTAGCACGAGCGCATCGCAAGTCGAACGACATGAAGTGCGTGAAACACTCCACGTGACCTAACCACTGCCGCCAACTCCAAACACGACTCGCGTTCATCAACGCGTCCTTCGTGGCAAATACAAGCCAGCCACGAATTTTCTCTGTACCGACTTCCTAGACTAAGTATAGCCCCAAACATTTGTGAATCCACAACATCAATCATATAAGAGTAATGGAAATGAAATACAACAATATAAGCATGTTGAAACATGTTATAACATACAACTTAAGTGAATTATCTATCACATGCATTTCATACAGATAATGAAATCATGCATATCGCCAACATGAAGGAAATCATTTACATCAACATATTATATGAGAATTCAATCTCAAACTAATTCACAACACCATTTAGTTCAATACATACTAATACAAATATTTATACAAACACTTAGTCTACACACTTAAGTCTACATAGTGTATGTCGACTCAAAGTGTGCATTTGGGCGAATCTCTTCGCCAATCCAATTATACACGCATTCCTAATATCCTAATGCAACAAAAATCCATGTCAACTATTTCAGCAAAATATGGATGTATACAGTATTTCCTACAAATGACTAAAATGCCCTAAATCTCATATTTTTCCTACGTTTACGAAACAGGAAACGGACAGCATGTTGTACATGTCAAACGGCGTTGCCGTCGATAATCTACTATTAAAAGACATTGAAAGCTTTGAAATCAGTCAATCAAAGCGTCTAAAATCCACACCTTTTTCCCTAGACGTGTATCGTTTCGAACGGAACGTCAATGCTTCGTCAACGGCGATCCGGCGTCCTAATGCACAAGATACATAAGCTACATCGCTAATGAATCGAAGGAAACCCAAAAACAGTAAGTAGTTAGGGTTTTTCTTACCTAGGAGTGCGTTGGAATCACCAGAAGAGCGATGCAGGCAGGTGGATGTAGCACGAGGAGCAGCAGGGAAGACTCCCAGAAGAAAGCTCCAACTTCTCCCTCACTTTCTCTCTCTTTTCTCTCTTCTCTCCCCAAATTCGTATGGAATGAAAGAGCAAGGGTTTAAACCCTTTTTATAAGCCCAAACATGACCAAAATAGACTTGGGGCCAAGGTATACTTATTTTGTAACCAAAGAGGGCTTATTCTGATCCAACGGAGCATTTCTGGAGGTCCTGTGACTGAATGCGGTCGGACTTAAGCTCCCTGACATTGGATCTAGGTCAAGCAGAGTTTTCAGTCCGATCGAATTTCTAGATCGACCATGGCGGACCAGTTTCAGTTCAACGGTTATGGGAGCTCGATCGGAGCTACAAGTACTATGACATGTAAGGGAAATTATCCCTGATCCGAGGGTGAAATTCGATTGAATTCTGACGGTCAGAATACTTAGAAAAAGCGCACAAGTGAACGTGCCAGATTTCATAAATTATATTTATTTCTCACACTCTTCACTCTGGACCTAAGGAAATCGTCGTGGGACATCATCTGGACTTGATTTTCGAGGTGATTGTCAAGCCCAACTAGGTGGTCATAGTCGTTTAAGTTTGGGGTAATCGGACTTCCGACGTGCGGTCTAGAGCTGATACAAAGTTTCAAGGTGATCCAGAGAGTAATCAGGAATAGAGTTTGATCTCAGGCTTTATTGTATTGTAGCGTCACCTATCCTCTACGTTTTGGCTCTAGCGGATCGTATTGAAAGTGATTGGTGCGAATTTCACAGGTCATCTAGTGCAGCGCTAGGTGATTCACTTTAGATTTCTAAAGGAAGTAGCCTATAATGATCTCTGTTTGAGATGAAATTTGGAGGGTGGAGCGAGGGTGTTTGGAAACGAGAGAAGGAAGAGTTTGGAGGGATGGTTTTTACCAAAAATTGGACGTTTGGAGCAAAAGGAGAGCCTGGAGGGTCACTTTATGAAGGAAGTACTTGATTGGGGTGTTTTTAATGAACGACCCGCATACCAGGGGGCTATACAACACTCCAAACACCTCCAGCCCAAAGCTCCGGCTCAGACGATGAATTTGACCGGGGATGCATCACGGAGTCGGCGATGCCATCGCTGATGAAGTTACAAGCTGGCAACTTCAGCTATGTGGGATGGGTTTCCCCTGCCCCCAGGGTCCCAAAAAAGTATGGGGTGCACCTTGGTTCATTGTGGTTTGGCCTATAGAGGCCCAAAACTCCATTTAGGGTGTTTCGGAGCCAGTCTATAAACCAGAATGAACTTATGCATCATGTAACATATGATTTTGGGGTAGGAGAAGCTAATATATCCAACTAACCCAATTGTTACAAAATATTTCAAATTTGGAATGGCTAAAAGGCTAATTTTTCACGTATTTTTACTATTCATTGTAAAATTTTATTTAAGTATGATTTTATATCATTTTTACATTATGATTAATGCCTAACATGAAAATACTAAGAAATAATTGAAGAATGGGGTGGTGAGAGGAAAGATTTTGAATGAATTGAGTGAAACGGGGTTTTTAAGCCCTAGCGATTGAGTGTTAGGGTTGTGGTTGTCCCACAACCCAAGGATTTGCATTTTAGGATTTGAAATTCTCCTAGTATCATCTCAAACCTGCCTACTAACAACCTACTGGCTGCTTAGGTCACCTCACACGACCAGAGATGCATTATGGACTCGATCGAAACGAACGAGTTGAGTAGACTTCGCCTATTGGCGAAACTGAAGTCCTACGTATGTTTCTAGATCTTGAATTTTAGGGTAATGTAGCATCAACGATTCTACAAGTTTTGGGTCTTGCAGAACGTATTTAAAGCGATCAGGGACAATTTCACAGCTACTCTAACGTAGCGCTAGCTAACTTACACTTAATTTCTAAATGAATTAATCCTAAGTGATTTCTCTCTGGAATTAGGTTCTGAGAGGTTACCAAGGTGTTATGATTGACCCATTGCCTAAGGACGTCTAATCCCAAGTTGGCAAAAATTCAGGGTGTTACAGTTAGATAACAGTTGGTGTACACACAGGCGAACCACTATATATCGTTGTGTTGTGGATGTGTTTTTCTCTTTCATTCTTTTATTCATTCTGTTTTGTAGAGAGTGGTTGTGGATGAATGTTTTAATCACTTCAAGCAAGTGTGGATGAATGCTGTAATAACTTAGGATTTATTTTCTGCAAGTTATTTTGATTTTCTTGCTTATTATTCCTCATTGATTTGTGATACAAAGGACGTTCTAAAAATAAGATTGTTCTACCTTAAACCTCTAGTTTTTGGTGTAAGGTTGTCCTTAGAACTAATAAAGTATCAATCTCTTTATTTTAGGCTATTGTGATTGTTTTATATTTAGCATTGTGCTTTATATCTTTTATTATTCTGCTGTTATAAGTTTTATTTAGCATTGCCCTATTCACCCCCCCCCCCCCCCTCTAGGGCATATAGCTAGGCCCTTTCAAGTGGTATTAGAGCCTAATAGCTCGTGCTTATTTTTTATTTATTGGATTTATTTCCTGAGCTAACGATCTAAGATATATTAAGATGTCAAATTTTGATAGCCTATCAGTTACTAGGCCACCACCTTTTAATGGCACAAACTATGCTTATTGGAAAGCCAGGATGAGGATCTTCCTTAATTCCATGGATGAAAGCGTGTGGTTGGCCACAGTGAATGAATGGAACTCTCCTATCACTGAAGTAACTAATAGTGATGGTTCAAAATCAATGAAAGTAATGACTTATTCTCTTTGGAGCACACTTCAGAAAAGTGAAAGTAGTGCCAATGCAAAAGCACTAAATGCAATGACTTGTGCATTATCACCAGATGAATTCAAAAGAATCATCTCTTGTGAAAATGCAAAACAAGCATGCGATGTATTAGAAATGACACACGAGGGTACATCTATTGTCAAGAAATCTAAGGTCCAACTCCTCACAACTAAATTTGAAGAAATTCATATGGAGGAGAATAAGATATTTATGGACTTCTACACTAGATTGAATGACATTGTGAACTCTATGTGGGGTCTTGGTAATAGAATCCTAGAAATTAAAGTGTGCGCAAAGATACTACGTTCACTTCCTGAACGATTCAATTCTAAAGTGACCGCGATTCAGGAACTTCGTGATACGGATACCATGGGGGTTGAGGAACTAGTTGGTTCACTTTAAACCTATGAGTTATCCTTTAAGGCTCCTAAAGGAAAATCAATTTCTCTCAAATCATCTAAAAATGCTTCACAAGAGAGTACTTCAGATTCAGAAAATACCGAAGATGATATGGCGCTTTTAGCAAAAAAGTTTTATAAAATTTTCAAAAACAAGAAAAAAGCTGATTTTCAAAAGTCAAATGATAAGAGACGATCTAAACCTAGAGCTCGAAAATCATTGAAAGATAGTCAATGTTACAACTGTCAAGAGTATAGGCACTTAGCTAACAAATGTCCTAAAAAAGACAAATCAAAAAGGAAAAGCATGATGGCTACTTGGGATGAATCGTCTGATTCTAAATCCTCTTCTAAATCAGAAGATTCTGAAACCGAGTCGGGCGATGATGTTAAAGCCCTTATGACTCTAGCCAAGATCACCCTTTCAGATAATGATGATATATCTAGTGAAGAAAATCTGAATAGTGATTGCGATAATGAAGATGATCTTCAAGATGCTTATAAGGCCCTTTATAAAAAAAGTTGTAAAATTGCTGTCAAGCTTAAATTACAAAAAGAAAAATTTTCTAAGCTTAAGGAAGATTATGAGTCTCGTGTTTTAGAAAAGTCTCATATTTTCGATTCTTTTGAAAAGACCAAATGTGATTTAGATTTCAAAACCTCCCAAATTGAAGATTTGAAATCCGAAAAAGAAAGACTCAAAAATGAGGTAGCCTCTCTTCTGAGTTTGAAAGACACATGAAGATATGCCCAAGGTGATCCAAAATTAGAAAAATTATTGTCCGGATCAAGAAAATGTGGCGATCGATCCGGGTTGGGCTATGATAAAAATACATCTCCTAAACAAAAGAACATTGCTCCTAAATTTGTTAAAGGAGAGTCTTCGACCTCAAAAGAAAAGAATACCTATCAAGGTTTTTCTAAAAATTCTAGGTCTTTCCAAAAACCCAAAGGTGGCCATGTCAACTTTAATTTTCAAAATCGAAATCCATTAGCTGAAAAAATAATTCAACTACTCAAGGAGCTATTAAAGTCTAACTCTATGGGTCGCTCCTATAACAACAGACAGAAAAAGACCATTTATGCTCCTAAACCCAAAACAGTTCTGAAATGGGTTCCTAAAGTCGCCAGCTTGGTTTCCCACACTACTTTCAAAGCTACAAGCCATTCAAAGTGGTACCTAGATAGTGGTTGCTCCAGGCATATGACAGGTGATAAAGCTTTATTCACCGATCTTAAAGATATGACTGACGGGTCAGTCACATTTGGTGATGGAAGAAATTGTAAGATTATCGGCCAAGGTACGGTTCAGCTTTATAACCTTCCCTTATTTAAGAATGTTTTATATATTGAGGGCTTAAAACACAACCTATTAAGGATTTCTCAGATATGCGATAACAACCATAATGTGAAGTTTTCTAATCAAGGTTGTGAGATACTTGATAAAAGGGCTTATGTTATTTTAACTGGTCGCAGAACTTCTGAAAACTGCTACATCGTTAGTGATGCAAGCTCATCTACTCAATCATGATACATGGTACATACTGATGAGACTGAATTATGGCATAAACGCCTTGGACATGTATACTATCGGAACTTATTTAGATTGAGCAAAAGAGAACTAATTAGAGGTCTACCCAAATTATAAAAAGTAGACAAAATATGCGGTGAATGCCAGTTAGGCAAACAAATTAGGAGCTCTCACAAGAAAGTGAACTCCAATACCACATCTAGACCACTCAAGCTTCTCCACATGGATCTTATTGAAACAACCAGATCGGAGAGTCGAGGAGGCAAAAAATACATCTTAGTTATCGTAGATGACTATACCGGATTCACTTGGGTATCATTCTTAAAAGATAAAACTAAAATCCTGGATGAAGTGAAAAAGGTCATCAAATGAATCCAAAATGAGAAAGGTTTTCATGTTAGTAAGATCCGAAGTGATCATGGATCTGAATTCAAAAACAGTAGTTTTGAGAAATTCTGTAGCGATTAGGGAATATCACATGAATTCTCTGCACCCAAAACACCGCAACAAAATGGTATTGTTGAAAGGAAAAACAGAGTGCTTCAGGATATGGCAAATGTTATGTTGAATAGCATGAAGCTCTCTAGAAATCTTTGGGCTGAAGCAGTTAATACCGCATGTTATATCATTAATCGGGTTTATACCAGTAAATCTGATAATAAGACTGCTTGTGAATTATGGTTTGAAAAGAAACATACTGTTAAATACTTTCAGGTTTTTGGCAGCAAGTGTTATATTTTACGGGATCCTGAAAATTTGGGTAAGTTTGATACGAAAAGTGACGAAGGTATTTTTCTTGGTTATTGTTTGAACAGTCGAGCTTATAGGGTTCTAAATAAGAGAACTGGTGTGATCCAAGAGTTCATCAATGTGGTCATTAATGATCATTTGAATACACCAGCTCTAAGTTCAGATGATGATGAAGCTCTTATTATTGACAATCAAGATATCTCATCAAGTCAAAAAGAATCTGAACCAAGGACTGTTAAAGATCATCCAACCAATCAAATACTTGGAAACCCTCTCACTGGAGTTCATACTCGCAAACAACTTGAGAACATATGTAATTATGTTTATTTTACATCCCAAATAGAACTGGTCAACGTAAAAGAAGCACTTTCTGACGAAAATTGGATTGTTATTATGCATGATGAACTTAATCAATTTTCTAGTAATGATGTCTGGTATCTTGTTCCTAGACCTAAAGATAAATACATTATTGGAACAAAATGGATCTTTAAAAATAAGTCTGATGAGCTTGGAAATATTATACGAAACAAGTCTAGACTGGTTGTACAAGGTACACTCAGATTGAAGGCATTGATTACGATGAAACCTTTGCTTCAGTTGCTCGCCTTGAGTCAATCATACTTTTTATTTCCATCGCATGCTTTAGAAAATTTAAAATTTATCAGATGGATGTAAAGAGTGCTTTCTTGAATGACGATTTACATGAAGAAGTGTATGTTGAATAACCTTCAGGGTTTGAAGACCCTAAGTTATCTGACCATGTATTTCATCTCAAAAAGGCTCTCTATGGTATAAAACAAGCGCCCAGGGCATGGTATGAGAAATTGACTAAATTCTTAATTAGTCATAGCTTTTAAGTAGGAAGTGTCGATAAGACGCTCTTTGTTAAGAAGAACGACAATGATATTTTGATGGTTCAAATATATGTTGATGATATTATTTATGGATCAACTTGCTCTAACATGTCTATTGAGTTTGCAGAGTTAATGAAATCAAGGTTCGAAATGAGCATGGTTGGCGAACTTAACTATTTCCTAGGGTTGCAAGTAAAACAACAACCTGATGAAATTTTCATTTCCCAGACCAAATATGCTTCAAATTTGGTTAAAAGGTTTGGATTTGAGAATGGTAAGAACTTTGATACTCCTATGAGTACAACATTAAGACTCTCAAAAGACTCTAAAAGTAAAGATATAGATCATAAACTATATCGTAGTATGATTGGTAGTTTGTTGTATCTTACTGCATGTAAACCTGATATCGCATTTAGTGTTGGTATTTGTGCGAGATATCAGTCTAATCCTAAGAAATCACATCTTACTGCTGTTAAATGGATTATTAGATATGTCGCAAGTTCTATAAATTTGGGTCTATGGTACCCTTTTGATACTAGTCTTCAATTAGCCGGGTACTCAGATGCTGATTGGGCTGGTAATATTGATGATAGAAAATAAACCAGTGGTGGTTATTTTTACATTGGAAATTGCTTAGTTTCTTGGATCAGCAAGAAGCAAAGCTCAATATCGCTCTCTACTGCTGAGGCTGAGTATATTGCAGCTGGATATGCATGTACTCAACTAGTTTGGATGAAACGCATGCTTAGCGATTATGGAATTAATCAAGATTCAATGATCTTACATTGTGATAATTCCAGTGCTATAAATTTTTAAAAATTCAATCCAGCATTCACGTACTAAGCATATTGACATTAGGTATCATTACATACGTGAGTTGGTTAAAGAAAAAGTTATTTCTTTGGAATATATATTAACTAAAAAATCAACTTGCTGATATATTTACTAAACCGCTCGACAAAAGCAGGTTTAATAAACTGAAATTTTTCATTAAAAAATACATTTTTGGTCGATACTCGACCGGTCGTGGATGTACACGACCAGTCGTGGTTCGACCTGTCGTGAACCACACTCGACCAGTCGTGGATCTCGTGAATGTGATATATTTGGGGAAAATCATCTTCTTCCTCATTTCCACACCGACCTACGACGAGTCGTGGCTCGACCAATCATAAGATTTCCTATTTTTCTTCGAGGTAAGTCCTATTTCATCATTTTTCTTGAAGATTCTTGTTCTCTATGCTTTGATTTGTTCATAGTATAGCTAGATTTCATCTCTTGTTGGGATTTTTAAGGGTTTCCTCTCAATATGCTGATCTATGAAAAACTCATCTTTCATTTGTGCATCTTGCTTGCTCTTTGT
This sequence comes from Magnolia kwangsiensis, assembly GCA_037074715.1. NCBI lineage: Eukaryota > Viridiplantae > Streptophyta > Magnoliopsida > Magnoliales > Magnoliaceae > Magnolia > Magnolia kwangsiensis. The sequence continues at coordinate 34,592,814 of CM073587.1, read as the reverse complement.
AATCTTTTTGAATATGGATGCTAGAGGAAAAAAGAAAATATCCCGTGGTCCATCTTCATCCAGATCTGCACCGATAACTAAATGGCACCTTCGGTCACCCGAAGATGATTCTTAAGATGTAAGAGATTTACGTGTCCGTAACATTATCGTTGAGTATACCGTTGATCTCAATCACATTGATCCATATGGTGTTATCCCTCTCCTTGAATCTGTGGGCTAGACTAACATTTTACTTTGGGGTGGGCCTGCATACCAGTCCATTGCTCAATCGATGGTAGCATGCATCTCAGATTTTTCTCTTGATAATTTAACATTTTCAATCGATACTAGAGAAGAAAAATTTGAAGTAGACCATCATTTGATATCAGGTATTATGGATATACCTATTAATGATGAAGGAATACCGATTCATACTTTATATGTAACATCCCGAAAATCGGGGGGTCGAGTAAAAACCCAACTCCCGAGTTCTAAAATGTTATTTATGCAACATAGATATGTATGATTGAATGTTGTCTGTATTAATGTATTAAACATGAGTGGGATTAATCCAAAACATCATATCATACTCTAGAGACCGTTAAATTAGCAAGCAGAAGACTATGATAGTATGTATAACATATATAAACTGTTGTATGTCTCCAGAGTGCGAACATGTTACCAGGTTATATACACACATGTATACTCCAAAAGTAGACAAAACGAATATACATGAGTGCTCTAAAAATATAAAATGACAAGTGTCAAGGCATCTAATCAACCTCCCTGTAATCCCGTCAATCAGAACACGCATAAAGGAGAGATCCTCCTCATCATCATCAAGTCCAGCTCCGCCTCATAAGTCGCGCCATCATCTGCAATCACAATAGGGACTGGTGGGTGTCCGGAAACACCATCCCGCAACGTGGGAGTGAGTGATCAACTCAGTGGAATCATAGAGCAAAGATTAGCATGTTCTCAAATCAATCATGCGATAATAGTAAAGCAATAAATCAACAATCCTAATACTATTGTTAATGCAATATGACATGACATGATGGATGCCCTCACCGACGTTCTCCCTCATACGGCACCATCTAATGCCCGCGGCATGCGTGCATCCCGCTCAGTGCTCCACATCTTCCAGGCACAAGCAATGTAATGGTGATATGATTGCCAAGTTGTTATTAGTCCATTCAAACAGCAGGATTGGGAAACTAAGGTACTTTCCTTATATCAATCCCAACAAAGATCCTATCTAGGGTTGTCACTCCTAGTAATCTCATACGATGTATATTTCGTAGGTCGCTGCAAGGGCTGTCAAGGCTGTTGCTCGCACTCGTTGCACCGGTCCCCCATCACCTTATCAATACAGGCCTACTGTACTCTCACTGCTACGGAAGGGTCGTCGCCTCCCGTAGACTCAAAATACCCTCGCGGTCACTACAAAGGACTCGTCGCCTGATCAGTGTAAGCCGACAACAAGAATATAGTGTCCCATACCACCATAATCTGCTCACAAGACATAGGTGCTCACTGGTCACTACGGAGAGGTTCAGGATGAACATACAACGGCCAGTCGGGTTACTTGACAGGCTCGACTAGCACGATCGCATCTCAAGTCAAACGACATGAAGTGCGTAAAACACTTCGTGTGGCCTAACCACTGCCGCCAACTCCAGAACACAGCTCGCGTTCATCGACGCGTCGTTCGTGGCAAAGATAAGCCAACCACGAATTTACTCGGTTGCCAACTGCCTAGACTAAGTATAGTCCCAAACAATTATGGAATCACATCAGCAATCATATTAGAGTATTGGAAATGAAATACAACCATGTGAGTATGTTAACACATGTTATAACATACAACTTAAGTAAATCTTCAAGCACATGCATTTCATGCATATAATGAAATCATGCATTTAGCTAACATGTAGGAAATCATTTACATCAGCATATTAATTGAGAAAACAATCTTAAACTAATTCATAACATCATTTAATTCAATACATACTAATACAAGCATTTATACAAACACTTAAACTACACACTTAAGTCTACATATAGTATGTCGACTCAAAGTGCGTATTTAGGCGAATCTCTTCGTCGAACTAATTATGCACGCATTCCTAGTATCCTAATGCGACAAGAAGCCATGTTAATCACATCAGAAAATTATGGATGAAAACAGTATTTCCTACAAATGACTAAAATTCCCTAAATCTCATATTCTTTGTCGATTTACGAAACAGGAAACGGACAACATGTTGTACATGTCAAACGGCGTTGCTGTCGATAATCTGCTATTAAACGACATTGAAAGCGTTGAAAACAGTCAATCAAAGCATCTAAAATCCGCACCTTATCTCATAGAAGCGTATCGTTTCGAACAGAGCGTATACGCTTCGTCTACGGCGACTAGACAACCTGATTTACAAGATCTATCAGCTAACATGCTATGAAACGAAAGGAACCTCAAATCAGCAACTTATTAGGGTATTTTCTTACCTAGAAATGTGGAGAAATCACCGGCCAAGTGATTGGAGCGTGTTGCTAAAGCACGTGCAACAGGTGGCACGATAGCAGAAAAATTCTCTCCTACTCTCTCTCACAAACTCTCACCTTTTCTCTCTCCCAATCTAGGGTTTTTCTCAAATTCGGATGGGAGAGAGGAGTGAGGGTTTCAACCCCTTTTATAAGACCAAATGTGCCCTAAATAGGCTCGGAAACAATGTACACTTGAGGTATATCCAAATCGGGGCTGTTTCGGTCCAAAAGGACATTTCTGGTGGTCCCCTTGCCAAACGCGGTCGGACTTAAGCTCATGCATACTGGATCTAGCACACATCAAGTTTTCAGTCCGACAGGGTTCACAGATCGCACGTGGCGGTCCAGTTTCAGTTCAGCAGTCACCGCACGTAGATCAGGTCTACAATTCTCATGATATGAAATAGAAATTTTTCCTGATCCGAGGGTGTAATTTGGCTGAATTCTGACGGTCAGAACGCTTAATACTGACGAGTCAAGTCGTGTGCTAGATTTTAATTTCAAATTCCAAATCTAGCCCTATTCTAACTCTCTTCAGTCCAGGCTCAACGAAATAGCCTGTGAATGTCGGTTGGGCTTGATTTTCGAAATGATTGTCAAGTCCAACAAGGCGGTTCTAACGGTCTAAGATAGTAGGTATCGGACTTTCGACACACAGTCTAGATCCAATACAAAGTTTTAAAGAGGTCCAGAGTACAAACCGGTTTAGAGTTTGATCCGAGGTTTTAGAGTATCATAGCACCATGGATTCTATAAGTTTTGGGTCTTGTAGAACGTATTTAAAGTGATCAGGGACTATTTCCCAGCTACTCCAGCGTAGCGCTAGCTAACTTATGCTTAGTTTCTAAAGGAATTAATCCTAAGTGACTTCTTTGGCTATGGAATTGGGTTCTGAGTGATTTTCCAGGTGTTTTAGTTGACCCATTGCTTACGGACGTCTAATCCCAGGTTGGTAAAAATCTGGGGTGTTACAATCTACCCCCCTTAAAACACAATTTCGTCCCCGAAATTGGTGAAGGGCAAGGAGTACTTTTTCTAAGGAAGGTTCAAATCCTATTTAATAACCTAACCTTACGTAAAACCTAACTCAGCTGTTTCGATCCTGGGCCAGTGGGGAAGAGGCTAACCACGCTTCTGCTGCGCCACTCTGATCGAATGGTTGCATAGGCTGACCTAACTGGATTGGACTCAATACGTTCTACCCCCCTTAAAACTTGGTTATACTTAAAGTTCAAGAATCTATGCATTGCTCCGTATATCGGAACAAGATGCAACTTAGGGGCTATCCTTGACGTGAATTGGGAAACAACTTCTCATTACAGTGGTTTTCCTTTGCTAATGATGCGTTCTATGGCATTGGTATCTATGGCGATAGAGATGAACCTAATCTCTATTGTGGTTGAGTTCAGGGGCAGGTATGAGTTGATGGCAAGATGTCGAATTCTCTACTGGCTTTAAGTCCTCGCCATTTCCCAAAGACAATGTGATCACGTTTGGTTGTAGGTGGTTGGGCCATCACAGAAGAAAGGTTGTATAGTGGGTCTGAGCCGGATACATTGACCTTTTACCGAGACTCTAACAGAAAATTCTTCGTATCAGTTCTTAATCCTAGACGATGCCGCTCTTTTGCTTGATCAGAGCATTGGATTTATTGGCAACTACTAGGATTGAGAAGTCAATTCAAACCGCGAATATATCGCTTACATGCAGTTCCTTTACTCTGCGTTCCTGAATGCAATAAGCCCTTGGGGAAGGCAATTATAAGGGGTGTGTTGGTTTATTCTGAGTTTGACCTGAGGGATTTATAAGTCTTCCCTAAGAGTGAATGGTTCTTTCCTATGGGCAACAACAGAAGTTTATAAGTCCACTCCGGGATCTATCGAAGGAATAAGGTTCTTCTTCAACCAAATCTAATCTACACTTCCTTAGCATATACCGGCTTCACACTACTTAAGGTAACTAGTAGGCTAGTCTGTAACTCAGTAGCTATAATCCAAATCCTAAGATTATACGGTAGATGGTTTCATACCATTACTAATACAGGGAATTGCTCTATCGCTTAGGGTCAAGATTATCTAAATAAAATTAGCTTTCCTATATCTTCAGATCCTTCCAATCTAGGAGTGCTAACACTAGGTCCAAAACGCCAAGGGCCTATGTGGCCAGTAGCGTTAAGTTGTATTAAATGGAACGACATTCGTAGTCCCATGGCGGGATTGGAAGTGGCATGCATGGTAGGAGGGTGGGGTGGGATAAAAATTAATTTATAGGCTGAATCCCGGGAGTTACAATACTCCCAATCTAGGGACAATACCTAACAATAAACGAACGGCATGCATTCCATCTAACCAAATTCGGCTTTATTTTAAGCCCAAACCACTAACATAAACACATTGTCTACCTCTGACTTCACTAGACCCAACAACAACAAAACACAGAAATCCTTAAAACAGTAATCAAACAAGCGAAGAACGTGGAGAAATGGGATGGGTAAGCAGGTTTCTACGAGTCTGAGGATCAAATAAAAGGGACATGAGAGAGAGGACGATGGAAAGGGAGGAAAAGGCTGAAGCGGCCTTAACAATAGCCATGGAAAGAGGAGGAAATGCGGAGAAATGGTAGCCCAAATGGATAGAATGAAATCTAGGCCCTGTAGAGGGATGCATCAAGCTCCCATAGGCTAGATTTTCAGAAAGAAAAGAGAATGAAAAAGGGGGATGGAGCTCCTCACGATTTCAGCTTGTTTTGGGGATTATAAGAGCTCCAACGGATGAGATTTACAAGAGGGAAGGCTGCAAACTTCAATGGAGTGATGGAGTGTGGTCGTTTTTAACTAAGAATGGGTTTGGGAGCGATTTAGAATCACGGTTTTAGGTTAGGGCAGCAAGAAAATGAAAATGGGGCTAGGGAAGGGGACTTTTGTGAAGGAAGTACCCATTTTTAGAGTTTTCTATAGACGAACCCTACATGGGAGGTGTACACTACCCAAAATAGGGCGTGCGCCCAGTTTTCACATCAAGTGGGCCCCAACCATCGGCGATGCATCGCCGACCATCCCATGATCTGGCTGGTGGGACCACATGGGTCTGGTCCCCCATGGTCCAGGGACTCCAAAAAACTATGGGCCCCACCTTGGTTCATTGTATATTGACCTATAGAGGCCCAAACATGTGTTCGAGGCTTTCTGGGGAAAATCTATAAACCTGAATATAATCTCCCATCATGCAGCATATGATTTTGGGGTAGAACGAGCTAATACATCCATCTAGCCCATTAGTTGCTAAAGAAAGCAAAATTAGAATGGCCTAATGGCCAGTTTTTATGAAATTTTACTATTCACTGTAAAATTTTATCGAAGTATGATTTTGTATCATTTTTACACTAGGATCAATACCTAACATGAAAATAAGATGAAATAATTGAAGAATGGAGTGGTGAGAGGAAGAATTTTGAAGATTTTAGGTAAAACGGGGTTTTTAAGCCCTAGCGATTGAATGCAAGGGTTGCGGTTGTTTCACAACCCAAGGATTCACATTTACGGGTTTAGAATCATTCAAAGAACTTCTCAACCCACCTATCTACAACGTATGAGCTACTTAGGTCGCTTCACACGACCCTAGATGCGTTACGGACTCGATCGCGCGATCGATACGAATAGACTTCGGCTATTCACGAATCTGCGATCCTAAAAGTGTTTCTAGACCCTTATCGCACCCACCTAAGTCAAAGGAAACGACATCGTACGTCGCATGACCATAACCCAGGCCCGGTTTAATCCAAATCATGCTCTGATACCATCTATAACACCCTGAAAATCGGGGGGTCGAGTAAAAATCTAACTCCCGAGTTCCAAAATATTATTTATGCAACATAGATATGTATGATTGAATGTTTTCTGTATTAATATATTAAACATGAGTGGGATTAATTCAAAATATCATATCATACTCTAGAGACCGTTAAATTAGCAAGCGGAAGACTGTGATAGTATGTATAACATATATAAACTGTTGTATGTCTCCAGAGTGTGAACATGTTACCAGGTTTTATACATACATGTATACTCCAAAAGTAGACAAAACGAATATACATGAGTGCTCTAAAAATATAAAATGACAAGTGTCAAGACATCTAATCAACCTCTCTGTAATCCCGTCAATCAGAACACGCATAAAGGAGAGATCCTCCTCCTCATCATCAAGTCCAGCACCGCCTCACAGGCTGCGCTATAATCTGCAATCACAATAGGGACTGGTTGGTGTCCGAAAACACCATCCCGTAACGTGGGAGTGAGTGATCAACTCAGTGGAATCATAGAGCAAATATTAGCATGTTCTTAAATCAATCATGCGATAATAGTAAAGCAGTAAATCAAACAATCCTAATACTGTTGTTAATGCAATATGACATGACATGATGGATGCCCTCACCGACGTTCTCCCTCATACAGCACCATCTAACGCCCGCAGCATGCGTGCATCCCACTCAGTGCTCCATATCTTCCAGGCACATACAATGTAATGGTGATATGATTGCCAAGTTGTTATTAGTCCATTCAAACAGCAGGATTGGGAAACTAAGGTACTTCCCTTATATCAATCCCAACACAGATCCTGTCTAGGGTCGTCACTCCTAGTAATCTCATACGATGTATATTTTGTAGGTCGCTGCAAGGGCTGTTGCTCGCACTCGTTGCACCGCTCCCCCATCACCTTATCAATACAGGCCTACTGTACTCTCACTGTTATGGAATGGTCGTCGCCTCCCGTAGACTCAGAATACGCTCGCGGTCACTACAAAGGACTCGTCGCCTGATCAGTGTAGGCCGACAGTAAGAATATAGTGTCTCATACCACCATAATCTGCTCACGAGACATGGGTGCTCACTGGTCACTATGGGGAGGTTTGTGGCCCCAACGTAGGCCGACATCTCACCCACGGTGTCCCATACCACCATGCCCAGCTCATGAGTCTTCGTGTATCAAGGTACCATGGTTAATAGGGTTTATAATGGTAAGTTCAGTACCCTAGGTTCAAGCAGTTATGACTCATGCAGGGTGAACATATAACGGCCAGTCGGGTTACTTGACAGGCTCGACTAGCACGATCACATCTCAAGTCGAACGACATGAAGTGCGTAAAACACTTCGTGTGGCCTAACCACTGCCGCCAACTCCAGAACACGGCTCGTGTTCATCGACGCGTCGTTCGTGGCAAAGATAAGCCAACCACGAATTTTCTCAGTTGCCGACTGCCTGGACTAAGTATAGTCCCAAACAATTATGGAATCACATCAGCAATCATATTAGTGTATTGGAAATGAAATACAACCATGTGAGCATGTTAACACATGTTATAGCATACAACTTAAGTAAATCTTCAAGCACATGCATTTCATGCATATAACGAAATCATGCATTTAGCTAACATGTTGGAAATCATTTACATCAGCATATTAATTGAGAAAACAATCTCAAACTAATTCATAACACCATTTAATTCAATACATACTAATACAAGCATTTATACAAACACTTAAACTACACACTTAAGTCTACATATAGTATGTCGACTCAAAGTGTGTATTTAGGCCAATCTCTTCGCCGAACTAATTATGCACGCATTCCTAGTATCCTAATGTGACAAGAAGTCATGTCAATCATATCAGCAAATTATGGATGAAAACAGTATTTCCTACAAATGACTAAAATTTCCTAAATCTCATATTCTTCGTCGGTTTACGAAACGGGAAACGGACAGCATGTTGTACATGTCAAACGGCGTTGCCGTCGATAATCTACTATTAAACGACATTGAAAGCGTTGAAAACAGTCAATCAAAGCGTCTAAAATCTGTACCTTATCTCATAGAAGCGTATCGTTTCGAACGGAGCGTATACGCTTCGTCTACGGCGACTAGACAACCTGATTTATAAGATCTATCAGCTAACATGCTATGGAACGAAAGGAACATCAAATCAGCAACTTATTAGGATATTTTCTTACCTAGAAACGTGGAGAAATCATCGGCCAAGTGATCAGAGTGTGTTGCTAAAGCACGTGCAACAGGTGACACGACAGCAGGAAAATTCTCTCCTACTCTCTCTCACAAACTCTCACCTTTTCTCTCTCCCAATCTAGGATTTTTCTCAAATTCGGATGGGAGAGAGGAGTGAGGGTTTCAACCCCTTTTATAAGCCCAAATGTGCCCGAAATAGGCTCGGGAACAATGTACACTTGAGGTATATCCAAATCGGGGCTGTTTCAGTCCAAAAGGACATTTCTGGTGGTCCCCTGGCCAAACGCGGTCGGACTTAAGCTCATGCATACTGGATCTAGAACACATCAAGTTTTCAGTCCGGCAGGGTTCGCAGATCGCACGTGGCGGTCCAGTTTCAGTTCAGCGGTCACCGCACGTAGATCAGGTCTACAATTCTCATGATATGAAATAGAAATTTTTCCTGATCCGAGGGTGTAATTTGGCTGAATTCTGATGGTCAGAACGCTTAATACTGATGCATCAAGTCGTGTGCCAGATTTGAATTTCAAATTCCAAATCTAGCCCTATTCTCACTCTCTTCAGTCCACGCTCAACGAAATAGTCTGTGAATGTCGGTTGGGCTTGATTTTTGAAATGATTGTCAAGTTCAACAAGGCGGTTCTAACGGTCTAAGATAGTAGGTATCGGACTTTCGACACGCGGTCTAGATCCAATACAGAGTTTCAAAGAGGTCCAGAGAACAAATCGGTTTAGAGTTTGAGCCGAGGTTTTAGAGTATCATAGCACCATGGATTCTAAAAGTTTTGGGTCTTGTAGAACGTATTTAAAGTGATCAGGGACTATTTCCCAGCTACTCCAGCGTATCACTAGCTAACTTATGCTTAGTTTCTAAAGGAATTAATCCTAAGTGACTTCTTTGGCAATGGAATTGGGTTCTGAGCGATTTCCTAGGTGTTTTAGTTGACCCATTGCCTAAGGACGTCTAATCCCAGGTTGGCCAAAATCTGGGGTGTTACATTATATGACAAACCTTCTGAATTGGAAAAATGCATGTTAACAAGAGATTTATGCAAAATTGATTCACAATGGACTCACAAAGGGAATGCGCTCCCTACAAAGTACTTATTACCCAGTTATAGAATATTACATCGGTTCTTCATTTCCAATGTATATCCTCAGTCTGGTAATAAAATCGAGTTGACTTCTTTCATGGTTTGTGTGTTGCATTCTATTGCTTCTGGTACCAAGGTCCGTCTTCCCTCTTTGATTTGTCATTCCATTGTTCAGTTTCGTCTCCATCCAGGTCATAGTGATATTCCGTTCGATTATCTTATGACTGTTTTAGCCACTCACATGCTTGTCGATAAACCTGTTAATGAGGCACCAATTTCTCATCTTATTTTCAACAATTCCAATCTTAATAAGATGAAATTGGATCTGCTCCCTGGCCAAATTGATGAAGGTGGTGTTGGTGGTGATGCTGGAAACGAAGGGGAAGCTAGCAATCTTCCTCAACAAGATGTTAATATGGATGACTTATTTGATGATATAGAAACTGATTCACCTAATGATCCAGATTATGATCCATCTGGTTTTGATGCACGCCTTCGTGCATTGGAAGAAAAGGTTGATAATATGAATATAGCCCATGATATGCGATTTAAGTACATGCGAAAATATCTTCATCGTATTAAGGGGTTACACCAGATTGATCCAACTATCTCTGCTCCCTCCCCTCCTCTGGATCAGATTAGGTGAATTATCTTTTGGATAGTATCACATTATCTTTTTATTTTGGATATGTATTATGGATTATGGTTTGATAACATTGTCTTTTGGATATTGTATTTTGGATTATGGATTATGACTTAATGCTTAAGGATTATATTATATCCTTTCATATCTCTTTCTCATTATCTGTTTATTCCTCTTCTTATTGTGCCTTTCCCTTGTCATTTGTGACAAAAAGGGGGAGTAGGTAAGCTAAAGCTAAAAGGGGAGTAGTATGGAAAGGGGGAGTAAATTTGTTTGAAATGATTGATTGAGAAGGATATGTGGATTGAAGTCTTGAGGTTTTTATGTTGTGTACTGATTATATGAGTAATACTCGTATTACTCAGGGGGAGTTGAGTATTTTATGATTTCATGGCTCATGATTCCTTATTATCTTTTATGCTATGTGTTTTGTCACAAATTTGACAAAGGGGGAGATTGTAAGTGTTATGATTTCATATCCCTTTGGTTGTCAAATTTTATGGTGCCAAAACCTATATCTATGTCTTGTACATCTTGTGTTTTATGATTGAAGACTATTCATTGCAATCAAGTCATCGCATTTCAAGACAAGATCTTAAATGAAGAAAGTTTTCAAGACATGGATGAAGAATTCAAGTATTGAAGTCTTCAAGTTTGTATGTTCGAGATTCGATCAAGTTCAAGTTTAGTAGAAGACTTTGTCAAGTCAAGATCCAGCTCAAGAAGGCCTACTACAAGATTTGTATATTCTCAAGCTTCTCTTAAGGGTCATCTGAGTGTACAAACTTTCAATGTCCATCTCATTTTTAAGGTTTGTTTGACCTTAGATTGACCTTAGGATGGGCTCTACAATAGGTCATTCTAGATACATAACTCATATATTTTATTATGCTTGTTTGGAGTGTTCTAAGACCAGTCCCAGGGATTTCAAGACCAGTCCTAGCTCTGCTATGACCAGTCTTAAGTTTTTCACGACTAGTCCTAGGTTGTTGAAGATTTATGGATCTTTCTAGCTGTCCTACGACCAGTCCTGGACATCATACGACCAGTTCTGTGAGTTCTATGACTCATCCTTCGACCGGTCGTAGCCCTATGACTCAAACTCCAACAACCATTTTTGGGGTCCTACGACCGGTCGTAGATGTCCCACGACCAGTCGTTGATAGCCCACGACCGGTCGTGGAACAGAAAATCTTACCCCGTGAAAATCTTTCAAAAATCTTTGGAGCTACGACCAGTCTTAGGTTCCTAAGACCAATCGTAGACGGGATTTTTTAGGCTATAAATAGAGCACGAACTTCAGAGTTTTAGTACTTCAAATCAATTCTATTCAAGCATTCTTTAGGCTATACTATGAGACAAGTTTGTGTTTATTTTAAGCTACTTTGTACTTATTTAAAATTCCTTTTGTTAGCTTATTTTTATTTAATTTTGATCTACATTCCAATCTTATTAGAAAAGAGGAATTTCTGATATTCCTTCTTCTTGGATTCAAAATCAAATAGAACTAGCCCTTTTGATTTAAAAGCAATTAGACTTAGAACCATTCTTAAATTGAGTATTAGACTTTGAACGTTGAATCGAACATCTACTCCGATTGGTTCTACCGGGCTTCTTCAAAAGGTGATTCAGGTATTTTACATTTTTGTAATTTACTTTCTTTGGTTTTTGTTTGAGATTCACCAGAAAAATCTCATTGTATTGGTTATCTGAGGAGAGTCAGAAAACTCAGATTGTGGGGTTTTTGGATTGTGTAAGCCCGAGATCAAAGACACAATTGTGAAGGTTTTAGGTGAACCTGTGAAACCTATTTTGATACTGCATGCTAATATCCCCTATGTGAGGATATTAGGAGTGGAGTAGCAATCTGTGTGGCTGTTGGATAACAGTTGGTGTACACACAGGCGAACCACTATATATCGTTGTGTTGTGGATGTGTTTTTCTCTTTCATTCTTTTATTCATTCTGTTTTGTGGAGAGTGTTTGTGGATGAATGTTGTAATCACTTCAAGCAAGTGTGGATGAATGTTGTAATAACTTAGGATTTATTTTCTGCAAGTTATTTTGATTTTCTTGCTTATTATTCCTCATTGATTTGTGATATAAAGGACGTTCTAGAAATAAGGTGGTCCTACCTTAAACCTCTGGTTTTTGGTGTAAGGTTGTCCTTAGAACTGATAAAGTATCAATCTCTTTATTTTAGGATATTGTGATTGTTTTATATTCAGTATTGTGCTTTATATCTTTTATTATTCCGCTGTTATAAGTTTTATTTGGCATTGCTCTATTCACCCCCCCTCTAGGGTATATAGCTAGGCCCTTTCAATCTCCTCCTTATATTCATTCATGCTAACTGTTTGATGAAATGGCTCAACAAGGAATATTTGAGGGTTTGGATTCAACATTGGTCTAATGGAGCCACCATCCAGCTCTTCATATTTACTGTCCAATCTGAGACTTAATACTTCTAATTTTAGTTGTTCATCATCTTTATCTTTGCTACAACTTCTCCACTTAACTTCCTTCTTGTGCCCACTTAAACTTGTTCCAAGGCTAAGTGAAACAAGTTCATGCTCTTCTTCAATTTCATTGAACTGATTGAAGTGCTTAAAGGTGTTTATGCATCCGTTTGTTTATTGCTCAGGTGTTGCAATCTTGATTTGTGTAAATCACCTGAGGGGCCTTGAAGATTCTCACAGTTCTAGTAGGTGGGTTACAATCTTAGATTTAGCCCAGCTGCCGGATGCTTTCGACAGGCTTACATGTCATAATGTCTGTGAAAATTCATAGTGGAGAAACATAATGATACTTTTAGACATAAGATGCAGTCATTTATGAGAATCATCTTTCTTTTCCAGAGTTCATCAACATTGATAAGATTTCCTTTTGCAAAAAACCATCCAAAAAATAGCCACCTTTCTTGGTACCCTTAGGAATTGCCAAATGTGTGCGTCTAATTCATGATTGAAAGCCTTAATGTGAAGGTCCCATTAGATCCCAACTCCCATCTCCACCTATCTCTCTTCCCTGAGATAGAAACAATGTTGTTGTTGTTTTTTTTTTTTTTTTTCTTCTTCTTGTAGTATGACAAACTCCTGAATTTCTGTTTCCATTAGGTTCATGGGAAAACAAGGATCCCATCTAAATGCACCTCCCTCTAACTTAAAACAATCTACTCTCCTTAAAAATCTGTTGTCCAAGGTTATACTGTATAAATTTCAGAAGAGGTAATGTATCCTACTCAAAGGTAAGTCTTCTTTCATTGCCTATATGAAATTACGTAATTTTCCTTTTAAATTATGAAATTACGATCAATAAGTTGATTTAGCCTTCACATATTAAGGGCATTAAAGTATTTTTCTTCTTGTACAAGTGTAATTACAAATATTCCCTTTGAATACAATATTTATGAAATTTATGTTGTTGAAATTTATGCGCTTTCTATTTTTCCTTTAAGTGTTTTCATTTTCTTATTAGAATTGACTCTTACTGAATCAATGCCTGAGCGGTTAATGGGGACGGATTACAAATTCATTGGCAATATGTCTACATTGCCTCGAATCTAGCTAAGTGCCATTTTCGTGAAGAGAAAACTTTGATACTCTGGAAGAATGTGATGTTTCATACACATGCACACAGAAATTGTGATGTGGTAAAGAGGTAACCAGAACTAAACTGTGCAAATTAGGGCCCACTTTACATGGGTTGTGAACAAAATTTTAATGGAACTGATATGTTACTTGGCCAGTTGGTTACTTCTAAATAGAAGGTTGAAATCCAAATAGTCAACTTTCTAAATTTGGCAAACAAATGTGTATCAATATAAGGATGTAGTCTCTCCTTTTAAGGTCGTATTCAGCTTTTTCATGACACTGTATTTTTATAGTTTTTTCAGTTTTTTGTGTTGTATAGTAGTTCTATATGATGATAGGTGTGGCCTGTTCCTTTTTAAGGAGCCCACCCAAATGATTATACAACATGCTTTTTTTTTTGAATAAAAACAAAAGGTGAGACTCATCTGAAAATCAGGGTGGGAGATGTTCTTTCAGTGGTCTGGTATCATCTGAAGGTTAGGCTGTAAGTTTCAGTTGTGTTCCTACAAAGTGTTAGGCAATTAGTTGTTGCCACTTTCAGAACTTATCTTTCAGCAAACCGGCAAGCCCATAACCATGATGTGAATGTTCTTTTGTTCAGATTGTCGTTCTGTTTTGTTCCCTTGTGTAGCAGTATAGATGGTTGCAGATAGGGGTGGGTTGCTGTGGACTGATGTGCTGCTCTGATCTGCTGATGTTCATAGGGATGGCTATGCTATGGTAATTGAATTATATATATGTGTGTGTGTGTGTGTGTGCGCGCGCGCGCGCGTGTGTGTGTGCGCCTTTGCTGATTTCTTATCTGCAATTCCTTTGTAATTCCCTCTCCTTCCTGCATGCCATGTGTGTGAGCCTTTGCTGAATTCTTATCTGCAATTCCTTTGTAATTCACTCTCCTTCCTGCATGCCATACTTTATGACAATTACTTGTGTTGGTTCCCAAAGGTTCATAACCACTTGCCAATGAGTGCCCAATTAATGATTGTTGCATGCCATGTGTCCTTCATGCATATATGACTTTTGTAATGAGGATGGAAGGCTTCCTTCCAATTAACTAAATGATAAGTATTTTGATCGATGACATGGAGTAAATTGGCAAATTTGAGAGAGCTTCCTTTCTTTATAAGAGTGAATCTTCTACCTCCTAATGATCATGATGATGTTGCAGCTTGTATTGTCATGCTTCGGTCTGCCACAACCCAAACATATGGCATATCAAGAGAGAAGTAGCAACTTCACCACTGTTTTATATGAAACACACCATAATTTGATTAATTATCCTTTAATTAAACAAAAAGAGGAACATTTCATATTTTATTTACTCTGTTTTCTTTCTTTTCCTTGTAGAGATACAAATTGGGGATTGCAAATTACCATTCAATTCAAGCATGGCAAATGTGGTTAAGGAGTTCTGTAGTGCCACAAGGTAGAGAAAGAGGGCTAGACTGGTATGTTAATTACACACCATTTAAAAATGGTGGTGACTCTTCCAATGTACATATGACATAGTTGTATTGCTATCCGGACCGTGCAAATCAATGATGTAACTGTGGATAGATCATAACAAAACCATAGTGCGGACGAGATGGAAAACCATCTTATTTTTCATTTGAATTTGGATCACTCACTATTTTACTTTTAACCATTCATTTTTTAGCCATTGATTGGATGATTAGGATTGTTTGATTAGTGTCATGTTTACAGATTGGTCCATGGGTCAATGAGGAGGATCCATGCCTGCCAAACAGTGGACATCCGAGGTCCTTTTAAGATGGGTTGCTGACATCATCATTTGCTAGTGATGTCAGAGCCCATGGGTCTCCAAACAATATGCACATGCTGTCTTTTTTTCTTTTCTTTTCTTTTCTTTTTTTTTTGCATCACCCTGCATCATTTCTTTCGTATGCATGTGTCTGCAATTGGGGAGAGTCATACTTGTGCTCTTTCTCTTGACATATAATAGCATGCATGTGAGATGCTATTTTCTTGATGTTCTTTTGTTTTCACGTGTAGATGAAGGAATAAGTATTGTATGTTGGAACAAAAGGTTGCTGATATCAGGTATCTCTAGAGCCGTTCCATGCATTTCCATTTCATCTCCATCGGGAAAGGCCAACTTTGTTGTAGTGACGGTGCAGAAAATATGTCAAAGATTAGATTGATTTGGGATGAATTTCTTTTTTTTCTAGGAGAGGTATTTTGTAAATGGGCTCATATGATAGGCAACATCCCAAGTTGTTAATGGGATCATGCTAGAATGTAGTAGTCTTGTTACAAGTTTGTTAATAATAAAAAATAAAAAATAGTTTCTATTGAAAAAAGGAAGAAGAAGAAAAGGAGATAAACCCATGCCTAGCCCATTTCAGGCTGGTCTCGTGTACCATTGGGTTACCATGCCCATAGCGACCCTTACTCTTGACCAAATTTAAGAAATTTGTAATTCTTTTTAATAAAATTTTCTTATTCTTAAAAATAGTATAACGGGATAGTATTTTTTTAGTGAAATGTGTAAATTAGCAGCAATACGATGAACTTTACTATAATGTCTCGAAGATCCATTTATGGTTGATATTAGATTTCGAGTTTGTGATGTTATTTTCATTTTTACTAAATTTTATCTTTTAATTGGGTGTGATCCAAATTCATTTTAAAGCACTGGGTTCTTTTTCTTCTTGTTTTTAAATTCCAGTTACCTGTACAAGCCCCATTTTTCTTCTTCTAGCTCACTGAGAATTTATTAACATCTAAATTCATCTCTACTAAGCATTTGGGGTTGCACGGAATTCAATATACAACTAGCAGGCTATCATTTTCCGCTTTAAAGAATTTTTCCTTTGATTGGCTTTGTGAGGTAATTTTAAGACCTGTGAGCATTGGAAACTGTGACAGCAATCCATATTCGGTTATCTAATCCAGTATGTGCTTTTTTCTTAGATTGCATTTTCTTTTTCTAATAAAATTGAAGAAAGTGAAAACATCAATTAGAAAAGAAAAAGAGCATGAAGGTCTCTCGTTGGCATTTAATGTGGCAAGGATACCCAAAGATTAGCTGGTTATACTACCACCACCACTAGGATCATGGTTCAATTTAATTTATTTATGGACTTATTTGCTAATGAAAATTGTAGAGATGTGGAGGAATCATTTATTTGAAACTTTGGGACCTTGCTAGCTTGTGGTTTTGGTTTATTTAATAAATTTCTCCTACTGAAAAATTGGAATTCCTGTTTTTAATTTTTCTTTCTTGCAGTGTGTATCTGCTGATGAAGACAACTAAGTTGGGTAAATATAAAAACTGATAAATATATTTTTTATTTGGGGTTCTTGTAGTATTTTATTTTATTTTTCCTTTCCTCTGATTGTTTGTTATGATTCCTCTGAGTACCTATTTTTTGCTGACACTTGCTAGCTGAGGAGCACCTTCTTAAGATCCTAGCTAGCCATCCATCAATCAGGTCCCACCATGAACATTATGTGGTTCCAATGCAGGTGCCAATGCTTGGGTATTGCATCATTTTGAATGAAATTCTCACCAAATGCTTTAGTTAATCAGTTTTATCATGACTAAAATTCAGTCCTCATGCATCAATCAAAATGAACTATTTCTAGGATCTAAATGTATTTTTATATCTTTTCCTGTTATCTTGTGTCACTATTATGCTCTTTATATCTTTTTAAAAAAAAATCTCTTTAATTGATTTAATGCATGCCTTTATTTTAGTACATTTTCCCAATTTATGCTACTATGAATTGATATAATATATAGCTAGTAAAGAAAATACAGCAAAGATCCACATTCAGGATACATGTATCTTCCAACATGGTGGTTTTTGGTGCATGTGTAACCCATGGTTGAGACCATCATGTCAATGGTTTGGATTGCTCAACCATCAGTCTCACTTGTATTGGTAAGGGTAAGATCACTTCATATAAATGCTCCATGTGGGATCTTAATACAAAACATTCACATTACAACTATAGATAGCACTAAACCATCCATGTAATTGCATCTTTAATATCAATCACCATGGGACACCATATATTGATTTTTCTGTATTGCTTGTCAAAACCAATTTTGAAACAATCATTGTAATTCTTTTTTTTAGCATAAAATTCCATCCAGTCATTTTGATATAACCTTTCATTCAATGTAGATAGTGGTTGAATTTTTCTCATTAACTATTTGCAGGCCACCGACTGAAAAGCTAGGATCATTCAACCAGGAAGATTTTCAGCATGTGTATGGTTGGGCCTATGAGGCCAACAACCTGCATCACCAAACCTGGGCCTGAGTTGTATGGAATTTAGAACCATTGATCTTCATTCTTGCGGTGGTCCTGTTAAATATATGAACTTTTCAATTGTTTTCACCACTCATGTCAAGGAGATTTTACTATATGAATATGTGGGAGCATGTGCACCCAAACTGACTAACCCAATTTAATTAGATTTACTAATTGGGGTTGGATTCAGGCCCATGAAACCTGAACTGACAATAAATCATGCCTAGATCAGATATATGAATTTGTAGTCTTTTCCTTTATTTGATTATATTTATCATTTAAATCATATAAAGGAAATCTTCGGGTGTGGGATTCTAACTCTGAACCTCTTTGTATCCAAAGTCATTTTGATTTTAATTCTGAACCTCTCTATATCCAATTCCCTTACTCTTATCCAGATACGGATTGTCTGGTAGTTGTAGTTTGTCCATTTTCATTGGATGGCATTCGCTTTGAGTTTGTTGTTCGGGGTATTCAAGAACTAGAATCGATGAGTCCACCTACTACACTCCATTGTACAATTTAGGATTAGTTTGATGAACTACTTCATAAACCCATTTTCGTGCAAATTTTATGTTTCATAATTGGGCTGTCTCATAGATCCAACTAAGCATACATGTTTGGATTGGGAAAGGTGATACAAAATCATAGGAGGGATTGCATGTGGGCTGTTGTATCTTCACGAAGATTCTTGGCTTAAGATTATTCATTGAGGTCTCAAGGCAAGTAATATCCTGCTAGATGGGGAGATAAATGCAAAAATTTGGTGTTGTTTATGCCACCATCTATTGGAACTATATTAACCAATCTTCAACCCTTTTTTCAGTTGAATGTGGATCATTGCTGCATTTCTCTTATCAGCCGTTTATTTCCAAGCAATAGCTTAAAAACTAAGGATTTTTCTGTGTCTGTCATATTCAGGGAGTGTCGGCTTGATTTTTCGCTAGATGATTGTCACGGTGGGGTCTATCTTCTGCATAGATGGGTGTCCCACCTATAACACTGACGAAAGTAAAGGTATACCCATATAGAATTCTTTGAGTTGAGTAGGACCTTTTTCTCCCTTTTTAATTTTGTTGTTGTTTTTCTCATGTGAACTTCATGGAATGAGAATGTGTGGAGAATGTGTGGAATGAGTATAACCCATAAATTAGATAAACTATGATCTTGAATACATAATTACTACTAAGTAAAATGAGATGAAATCATTTTTAAGCAGCTACAAATAGGGCTGAAGTCGGTTAATTTATGTAGTCCCAAATAGGCTGATTATTAAACCATGGGCCCCACTTTTACAAACTGAAAACCTGAACAGTAGTGTACAAACCATGAGCCCCAAGAATTTTATAATGCACCAATGACCATTGCATAGTTATCACTCTGTTCATATATTTTATCCACAGTCTCTAGCAGCAAAGGCAGAAGTTTTGGAGCTGTTTAGTGTTGAAAAGAAAATTCATAGTTCTCATAGTGGTAGTCTGAATTTACAACTAGTGCATGATTCTTTATTGTCACTTAAACTCATGTTTAGGACCTTTTTCTTGAACAAAGCGACTGCGCAACAATTGGCTATGTGTGTTTCACTAGTTTTACCAGAACCTGCTTTGCTTAAGGCTCACCGTACAGGTCCTCTGTGGACTATTTTGTAAATAGTACAGAGTGCTTTACCTGCATTTTTTGACTGCTTTGGGGAGAGGCATTTGATCAGTAAAAGTGAAATGGTGAGGATTGATTTCAATAAAGATTTACTACAGTCATCATTCACAGAGATTGTTACTTCTATTCTTGACAAGAAGGGAACAGAAGATGTTGTTAAGCTCTTTAATATGTTGCAGCCATTGCTGATGGAGATTCTCTTTTTAGAAGGATATAGTGTTGGCTTGAATGACTTTAACATTCCCAAGTCTGTTACTGAAGATATAAAGAAGAAGATTCAGGACATACAACTGTTGCTGCTTCACTTGAGATCAAATTACAATGAACTTGTAGAGTTGCAAGTGGAAAGCTACCTGAAAACTGTAAAATTGCCTATCGTGACTCATATTCTAAAGTTATCTGCTTTGGGTAATTTGATAGATTCTAAAAATGATTCAGTTATCAATAAGGTTGTTCAACAACTTAGCTTTTTGGTGTATTAGCTACTACTGCAGTATCAAATCCTACCATATAAAGCAGTTCTTGATTCTTCTCAGAGCAACAACTCTTCATGGGAATCAATGAAGGTACCATCGATATGATAGTATTTTATTTTCAATATATCCATTTTTCATTTATCTTTGCATTAATTTATTCTTCTTTACTAACAAAACATTTTTGCTACTTTTGATTATATACGTTATGTTTTTCTCTTCCAGGAAATACTTTTATGCAAAGTTAACTTCAAGAATGATATTATTGATCGGAGAGTTATTCTATATTTGAATGAGTGCTTCTACAGGAAAATACATTGCAAGGAGAATGCAACATATTTAGTTCAGAATTGTTTGAAAAAAGTCACTTTAAAGGATGTTGCTTTTGACTTCTCCATTGAGTATGTATCTGAAAGGGGCCTAGCTATATGCCCTAGAGGGGGGGTGAATAGGGCAATACCAAATAAAACTTAAAACAGTGGAAAAATAAAAGAAATAAAGCACAATGCTGAATTAAAAGTAATCTCAATAACCTAGAATAAAGAGATTGATACTATATCAGTTCTAAGGACAACCTTACACCAAAAACCAAAGGTTTAAGGTAGGACAACCTTATTTCTAGAACGTCCTTTGTATCGCAAACTAATGATAAATAAAAAGTAAGGAAACCAAAATAACTTGTAGAAATAAATCCTAAGTTATTATAACATTCCCTACATTTGCTTGAAATAAAATGATTACAACGTTCATCCACAAATATAATCCACAAAACTGAATGAATAAGGAATGAAAGAATAAAGCACATCCACAACACAACGATATATAGTGGGTCACCTGTGTGTACACCAACTGTTATCCAACAGCCATACAGAATGCTACTCCACTCCTAATATCCTCACACAGGGGATATTAACATGCACTATCAAAATAGGTTTCACAGGTTTACCTAAAACCATCACAATTGTGTCTTTTTATCTCAGGCTTACACAATCCAAAAACCCACACAATCTGAGTTTTCTGGCTCTCCTTAGATAACTAAAACAATGAGATTTTTCTGATAAATCTCAAATAAAACTAAAAAATGTAAATTACATAAATGTAAAATACCTGAATCTCCTTTTGAAGTAGCCCGGTAGAACCAATCGGAGTAGAAGTTTGGTTCAACGTTCAAAGTCCAATACTCACTTTAAGAATGGTTCTAAGTCTAATTGATTTTAAATCAAAAGGGCTAGTTCTATTTGATTTTGAATCCAAGAAGAAGGAATATCAGAAATTCCCCTTTTCAAATAAGATTGGAATGTAGATCAAAATTAAATAAAAAACAAGCTATCGAAAGGAATATTAAATGAGCACAAAGTAGCTTAAAAACAAACACGAACTTATCTCAGAGTATAGCCTGAAGATTGCTTGAATTGAGTTGAATTCAATGAATAAACTCTGAAGTTCGTGCTCTATTTATAGTCTAAAAAATCCCAACTATGACTGGTCTTAGGATCCTAGGACTGGTCGTAGTTTCAAAGATTTTTAAAGATTTTCACGGGATAAGGATTAGCTGTTCCACGACTGGTCCTGGGTAGCTTACAACCGGTCGTGGGCCACCTACGACTGGTCATGGGTCACCTACGACCGGTCGTAGGACCCCTAGTTTAATTGTTGGAGTTTGAGTCGTAGGGCTAAGACTGGTCGAAGGATAAGTCATACAGCTCACAGGACTAGTCGTAGGACAACCAGAAAAATTCAAAAATCTTCAACAACTTAGGACTAGTCTTGAAAAACTTAAGACTGGTCCTAATAGAGCTAGGAATGGTCTTGAAGTCCCTAGGACTGATCTTAGAACAGCCCGAACAAGCATATTAAAATATACGAATTATGTATCCAGAATGACCTATAATAAAGCCCATCCTAAGGTCAAGCTAAGGTCAAACAAACCTTAAAAGTGAGATGGACATTGATAGTCTGTACACTCAGATGACCCTTAAGAGAAGCTTAAGAATTTATGAATCTTGTTGTAGGCCTTCTCGAGCTTGATCCTTTCTTGAGTTGACAAAGTCTTCTTCTATACTTGTACTTATTTGAATCTTGAACATGCATACTTGGAGACTTCTATTCTTGAATTCTTCATACATGACTTGAAACTTTCTTCATTTAAGTTCTTGTCTTGAAATACGATGTCTTAAAGTAATGAATAGTCTCAAACATGAAACAAAAGATATACAAGACATAGATATAGGTTTTGGCACTACAAAATTTGACAACCAAAGGGATATGAAATCATAGCACTTACAATCTCCCCCTTTGTCAAATTTGTGACAAAACACATATCATAAAAGATAAGAGCAACATCATACAAATTACTCTACTCCTCCTGAGAGATACAAGTACTGCTCATGTAAATAATAAATAACATGTAAATATCAAGACTCCATATTCTCAATCCACATATCTTTCTCAATCAATCAATCCAAACAAATTACTCCCCCTTTCCATACTACTCCCCTTTACCATACCATACTACTCCCCCTTTTTGTCACAAAATGACAAGGAAAAGTCATAATACGAAAGAGAACAACAACATAGAGAGTAATAATAAGCAGATAATGAGAAAGAAATATGGAAGGATATAGTATAGTTCAAAATATAAACCAGAATCATCAAGCAATAACCAAGTTAATACAATATCCAAAATAAAAGATAAGAAAATGTTATACAATCCAAAAGATAATTCGCCTAATCAGATCCAGAGGAGGGAGCAGGGATAGTTGGATCAATCTGGTGTAAGCCCCTATTCATGCGACAGAGATATTTTTGCATATATTTAAACTGCATATCGTGGGCTATACTCATGTTTTCAACCTTCTCCTCCAATGCACGAAGGCGTGCATCATAACTAGATGGATCGTAATCAGGATCATTTGGCGAATCAGTTTCTATCTCATCAAATAACTCATCCATATTAACATCCTGTTGAGGAAGATCGCCAGCTTTCCCTTCATTTTCAGCTTCACCACCATCACCACTAACACCACCTTCATCTACTTGGCCAGGAAGCAAATCCAACTTCATCTTATTAAGATTGGAATTGTTGAAAATAAGATGATGAATTGGTGCCTCATTAATAGGTTTATCGACAAGCATGTGAGTGGCTAACACGATCATAAGATAACTAAACAGAATATCACTATGACCCGGATGGAGACGAAACTGTATGATAAAATGACAAATCAAATAAGGAAGGCAGACTATGGTACCCGAAGCAATAGAATGCAACACACGAACCATGAAAGAAGTCAACTCGATTTTATTATCGGACCGAGGATACAGATTTGAAATTAAAAAAATGATGTAACACTCTGTATCTAGGTAACTGAACTTTGAAGGAAGCGCATTCCCTTTGTGTGTCCATTGCGCATCAATTTTGCATAAGTCTCTTGTTAACATGCATTTTTCTGATTCAGATGGTTTGTCGTATAGAGTATGAATCGGTATACCTTCATCATTAACGGGTATATCCATAATACCTGATATTAAATGACAGTCTACTTCAAATTTGCCTTCTCTAGTATCAATTTAAAAAAGTTAAGTTGTCAAGGGAGAATTCTGAGATACATGCAACCATTGATTGTGCAATAGATTGGTTTGTAGGCCCACCCCAAAGAAAAATGTTAGCCCACCCAACAGATTCAAGGAGAGGGACAATACCAAATGAAGCAATGTGATTGAGATCAGCGATATGCTCAATGATAACATTACGAACACGCACATTCCGTACATCTTGAGGATCATCTTCGGATGACCGAAGGTGTCATTTTGTTATCTGTGTAGATCTAGATAAGGATGGACCACGGGATGTTTTCTTCTTCCCTCTAGCATCCATCTTCAACAAGATATACAAAGAGCAAGATAAATACTCAAAAAGAAGGATGTGTTTTCTCTAGATCAGCAATTTGAGAAGAAACCCTTAAAAAACCCAATAAAAAGATGAAATCTAGCTACACAATGATCAAATCAAAGCATATAGAGCATCAAACTTCAAGAAAAATGATGAAATATGACTAACCTTGAAGAAATATAAGAAATCCTATGACTGGTCGAGCCACGACTCGTCGTAGGTCGGAGTGGAAATGAAGAAGAAGGAGATTTTTCCCAAATTATATCATGTTCACGAGCTCCATGACCGGTTGAGTGCGGTGCATGACCGATCGTACCACGACTGGTCGTGTACAGGTACGACCGGTCGAGTATCGACCAAAAATACATTTTTAATGTAAACAATTAAAATTTCAACATATATAATATGAAATATAATACACTATGATACATGTAAACAAGAATACTCAATGTAAAATGCACATACCAAGATCAAATTTCAATTTATTAAACCTGCTTTTGTCGAGTGGTTTAGTAAATATATCAGCAAGTTGAGTTTCGGTTGGTATATATTCCAAGGAAATAATTTTTTCTTCAACCAACTCACGAATGTAATGATACCTAATGTCAATGTGCTTAGTACGTGAATGCTGGATTGGATTTTTTAAAATATTTATAGCACTGGAATTATCACAATGTAAGATCATTGAATCTTGATTAATTCCATAATCGCTTAGCATGCGTTTCATCCAAACTAGTTGAGTACATGCATATCCAGTTGGAATATACTCAGCCTCAGCAGTGGAGAGCGATATTGAGCTTTGCTTCTTGCTGAACCAAGAAACTAAGTAATTTCCAATGTAAAAAAAACCACCACTGGTTGATTTTCAATCATCGATATTACCGGCCCAATCAACATCTGAGTACCCGGCTAATTGAACACTAGTATCAAAAGGATACCAAAGACCCAGATTTATAGTACTTGTGACATATCTAATAATCCGTTTAACAGTAGTAAGATGTGATTCCTTAAGATTAGACGGATATCTTGCACAAATACCAACACTTAACGCGATATCAGGTCTACTAGCAGTTAGATATAACAAACTACCAATCATACTACGATATAGTTTAGGATCTATATCTTTACCTGTAGAGTCTTTTGAGAGTCTTAACGTTGCACTCATAGGAGTATCAAAGCTCTTACCATTCTCAAATCCAAACCTTTTAACCAAGTTTGAAGCATATTTGGTCTGGGAAATGAAAATTCCATCAGGTTGTTGTTTTACTTGCAACCCTAGGAAATAGTTTAGTTCACCAACCATGATCATTTCGAACCTTAATTTCATTAACTCTGCAAACTCAATAGACATGTTAGAGCAAGTTGATCCATAAATAATATCATCAACATAAATTTGAACCATCAAAATATCATTGTTATGTTTCTTAACAAAGAGCGTCTTATCCACACTTCCTACTTCAAAGCTATGACTAAGTAAGAATTTAGTCAATTTCTCATACTATGCCCTGGGCGCTTGTTTTAGACCATAGAGAGCTTTTTTGAGATGAAATACATGGTTAGATAACTTGGGGTCTTCAAACCCTGAAGGTTGTTCAACATACACCTCTTCATGTAAATCATCATTCAAGAAAGAACTCTTTACATCCATCTGATAAATCTTAAATTTTCTAAAGCATGCAATGGAAATAAAATGTCTAATTGATTCAAGGCGAGCGACTGGAGCAAAGGTTTCATCATAATCGATGCCTTCAATCTGAGTGTACCCTTGTACAACCAGTCTAGCCTTGTTTCGTATTATATTTTCAAGTTCATCAAACTTATTTTTAAAGATCCATTTTGTTCCAATAATACGTTTATCTTTAGGTCTAGAAATAAGATACCAGACATCATTATGAACAAATTGATTAAGTTCATCCTGCATAGCAACTATCCAATTTTCGTCAAAAAGTGCTTCTTTCACATTGACCGGTTCTATTTGGGATGTAAAACAAACATAATTACATATGTTCTCAAGTTGTTTGCGAGTACAAACTCCAGTAAAACGGTTTTCAAGAATTTGATTGGTTGGATGATCTTTGACAGTCCTTGGTTCAGACTCTTTTTTGACTTGATGAAGTATCTTGATTGTTGATAATAAGAGCTTCATCATCATCTGAACTCGGAGCTGGTGTATTCAAATGATCATCAATGACCACATTGATGGACTCTTGAATCACACCAGTTCTCTTATTTAGAACGCTATAAGCTCGACTGTTCAAAGAATAACCAAGAAAAATACCTTCATCACTCTTTGTTTCAAACTTTCCTAAATTTTCACGATCACGTAAAATATAACACTTGCTGCCAAAAACTTGAAAGTATTTGACAGTAGGTTTCTTTTGAAACCATAATTCATAAGCAGTCTTATTATCAGATTTACTGGTATAAACCCGATTAATAATATAACATGCGGTATTAACTGCTTCAGCCCAAATATTTCTAGAGAGCTTCAAGCTATTCAACATAACATTAGCCATATCCTGAAGCACTCTATTTTTTCTTTCAACTATACCATTTTTTTGCGGTGTTTTGGGCGTAGAGAATTCATGCGATATTCCTTGATCGATACAGAATTTCTCAAAACTACTGTTTTCGAATTCGGATCCATGATCACTACGGATCTTACTAACATGAGAACCTTTTTCATTTTGGATTCGTTTAATGACCTTTTCCATTTCATCCAGGGTTTCAATTTTGTCTTTTAAGAAAGATACCCAAGTGAATCTGGTATAGTCATCTACGATAACCAAGATGTGTTTTTTACCTCCTCGACTCTCCGATCTGGTTGGTCCAATAAAATCCATGTGGAGAAGCTCGATTGGTCTAAATGTGGTATTGGAGTTCACTTTCTTGTGAGAGCTCCTAGTCTGTTCGCCCAACTGGCATTCACCACATATTTTATCTACTCTTTGCAATTTGGGTAGACCTCTAATTAGTTCTCTTTTACTCAATCTAAATAAGTTCCGATAGTGTACATGTCCAAGACGTTTATGCCATAATTCAGTCTCATCGGTATGGACCATGTAACATGATTAAGTAGATGAGCTTGCATCACTAACGATGTAGCAGTTTTCAGAAGTTCTGCGACTAGTTAATATAACAGAACCCTTTTTATTAAGTATCTCACAACCTTGATTAGAAAATTTCACATTATGGTTGTTATCGCATACTTGAGAAATGCGTAGTAGGTTGTGTTTCAAGCCCTCAACATATAAAATATTCTTAAATAAGGGAAGGTTATAAATTTGAACCGTACCTTGGCCAATGATCTTGCAATTGCTTCCATCATCAAATGTGACTGACCCGTCAGTCATATATTTTAGATCGTTGAATAAAGTCTTGTCGCCTGTCATATGCCTGAGCAACCACTATCTAGGTACCACTTTAAATGGCTTGTAGCTTTGAAAGCAGTGTGGGCAACCAAGCAGGAAACTTTAGGAATCCATTTCAAAACTATTTTGGGTTTAGGAGTATAGATGGTCTTTTTCTGTCTGTTGTTATAGGAGCGACCCATAGAGTTAGACTTTAATAGCTCCTTGAGTAGTTGAATTATTATTTCAGCCAATGGATTTCGGTTTTGAAAATCAAAGTTGACATGGCTACCTTTAGGTTTTTGAAAATTCCTTGAATTTTTGGAAAAACCTTGATAAGTATTCTTTTCTTTTGAGATTGAAGATTCTCCTTTTGCAAATTTAGGAGCAATGTTCTTTTGTTTAGGAGATGTATTCTTATCATAGCCCAACCCAGATCGATCGCCACATTTTCTTGATCCGGACAATAATTTTTCCAATTTAGGATCACCTTGGGCATATCTCCATGTGTCTTTCAAACTTAGAAGAGAAGCTACCTAATTTTTAAATTTCTCATTTTCGAATCTCAAATCTTCAATTTTGGAGGTTTTGAAATCTAAATTACATTTGATCTTTTCAAAAGAATCGAAAATATGAGACTTTTCTAAAATGAGAGACTCATAATCTTCCTTAAGCTTAGAAAAATTTTCTTTTTGTAATTTACGCTTGACGAAAATTTTACAACTCTCCTTATAAAGGGCATTATAAGCATCCTAAAGATCATCTTCATTATCGCAATCACTATTCAGATTTTCTTCACTAGATATATCATCATTATCTGAAAAAGTGATCTTGGCTAGAGTCATAAGGGCTTTAACATTATCGCCCGACTCAGTTTCAGAATCTTCTGATATAGAAGAGGATTCAGAATCAGACGATTCATCCCAAGTAGCCATCATGCTTTTTCTTTTTGATTTGTCCTTTTTAGGACATTTGTTAGCTAAGTACTCATATTCTTGACAGTTGTAACATTAACTATCTTTCAAAGATTTTTGAGTTCTCGGTTTAGATCGTCTCTTATCATTTGACTTTTGAAAATCAACTTTTTTCTTTCTTTTAAAAATTTTGTAAAACTTTTTTACTAAAAGCGTCATATCATCTTCGAAATTTTTTAAGTCCGAAGTGCTCTCTTGTGAAACATTTTTAGATGATTTGAGAGCAATTGATTTTCCTTTAGGAGCTGTAAAGGATAACTCGTAGGTTTGAAGTGAACCAACTAGTTCCTCAACCCTCATGGTATCCGTATCACGAAGTTCCTGAATCGCGGTTACTTTAGAATTGAACCGTTCAGGAAGTGAGCGTAGTATCTTTGTGCATACTTTACTTTCTGGGATTCTATCACCAAGACCCCATATAGAGTTCACAATGTCATTCAATCTAGTGTAGAAGTCCATAAACATCTCATTCTCCTCCATATGAATTTCTTCAAATTTAGTTGTGAGGAGTTGGACTTTAGATTTCTTGACAATTGATGAACCCTCGTGTGTCATTTCTAATACATCCCATGCTTTTTTAGCATTTTTACAAGAGATGATTCTTTTAAATTCATCTGGTGATAATTCACAAGTAATTTCATTTAGTGCTTTTGCATTGGCACTACTCTCACTTTTCTGAAGTGTGGTCCAAAGAGAATAAGCCGTTACTTTCATTGATTTTAAACCATCGTCATTTGTTACTTCAGTGATAGGAGGGTTCCATTCATTTACTATGGCTAGCCACACACTTTCATCCAAGGATTTGAGGAAGATCCTCATCCTGGCTTTCCAATAGGCATAGTTTGTGCCATTAAAGGGTGGCGGCCTAGTGACTGATAGGCTATCAAAATTTGACATCTTAATATAGCTTAGATTGTTAGCTCAGGAAATAAATCTAATAAATAATCAATAAGCACGAGCTATTAGGCTCTGATACCACTTGAAAGGGGCCTAACTATATGCCCTAGAGGGGGGGTGAATAGGGCAATGTCAAATAAAACTTAAAACAGCGAAAAAATAAAAGAAATAAAGCACAATGCTGAATTAAAAGTAATCTCAATAACCTAGAATAAAGAGAATGATACTATATCAGTTCTAAGGACAACCTTACACCAAAAACCAAAGGTTTAAGGTAGGATAACCTTATTTCTAGAACGTCCTATGTATCACAAACCAATGACAAATAAAAAGCAAGGAAACTAAAATAACTTGCAGAAATAAATCCTAAGTTATTACAACATTCCCCACACTTGCTTGAAATAAAATGATTACAACATTCATCCACATATACAATCCACAAAACTGAATGAATAAGGAATGAAAGAATAAAGCACATCCACAACACAATGATATATAGTGGTTCGCCTGTGTGTACACCAACTGTTATCCAACAGCCACATAGAATGCTACTCCACTCCTAATATCCTCACACAGGGGATATTAGCATGCGCTATCAAAATAGGTTTCGCAGGTTTACCTAAAACCTTCACAATTGTGTCTTTTTATCTCGGGCTTACATAATCCAAAAACCCACACAATCTGAGTTTTCTGGCTCTCCTCAGATAACCAAAACAATGAGATTTTTCTGACAAATCTCAAACAAAACCAAAGAATGTAAATTACACAAATGTAAAATACCTGAATCTCCTTTTGAAGTATCCTGGTAGAACCAATCGGAGTAGAAGTTCGATTCAACGTTCAAAGTCCAATACTCACTTTAAGAATGGTTCTAAGTCTAATTGATTTTAAATCAAAAGGGCTAGTTCTATTTGATTTTGAATCCAAGAAGAAGGAATATCAGAAATTTTCCTTTTCAAATAAGATTGGAATGTAGATCAAAATCAAATAATAAACAAGCTAGCAAAAGGAATATTAAATGAGCACAAAGTAGCTTAAAAATAAACACGAACTTATCTCAGAGTATAGCCTAAAGATTGCTTGAATTGAGTTAAATTCAATGAATAAACTCTGAAGTTCGTGCTCTATTTATAGCCTGAAAAATCCCATCTACGACTTGTCTTAGGATCCTAGGACTGGTCGTAGCTTCAAAGATTTTCAAAGATTTTCACAGGATAAGGATTAGCTGTTCCACGACTGGTCCTGGGTAGCCTATGACCGGTCGTGGGCCACCTACAACTGGTCGTGCATCACCTACGATCGGTCGTAGGACTCCCAGTTTAGTTGCTGGAGTTTGAGTCATAAGGCTAAGACTGGTCGAAGGACAAGTCGTACAGCTCATAGGGATGGTCGTAGGATGTCCAGGACCGGTCGTAGGACAACTAGAAAATCTAAAAATTTTCAACAACCTAGGACTGGTTCTGAAAAACTTAAGACTGGTCGTAGCAGAGATAGGACTGGTCTTGAAGTCCCTAAGACTGGTCTTAAAACAGCTCGAACAAGCATATTAAAATATACGAATTATGTATCCAGAATGACCTATAGTAAAGCCCATCCTAAGGTCAATCTAAGGTCAAATAAACCTTAAAAGAGAGATGGACATTGATAGTCTGTACACTCAAATGACCCTTAAGAGAAGCTTAAGAATTTATGAATCTTGTTGTAGGCCTTCTCGAGCTTGATCCTTTCTTGAGTTGACAAAGTCTTCTTCTATACTTGTACTTGTTTGAATCTTGAACATGTATACTTGGAGACTTCTATTCTTGAATTCTTCATCCATGACTTGAAACTTTCTTCATTTAAGTTCTTATCTTGAAATACTATGTCTTGAAGTAATGAATAGTCTCAAACATGAAACACAAGATATACAAGACATAGATATAGGTTTTGACACCACAAAATTTGACAACCAAAGGGATATGAAATCATAGCACTTACAGTATCATCTATAGTTTGGCATTTCCTTTATTGTTTATACGTTTCATTTCTCCATTATTTACTTGACCTTAGTCATATCTCTTGCTGTTTTATGGACATCTAACACAACATAGACAGGAGGCTTCCTCATAGCTCAACACCTTGCAGGTTGTGGTGTTGGTGTTGTTCGGGTGCTGTGGTGGGAATGATTGCAATACGATCTTTTTATTAGCTATCACTGTCCATAACAACTACAACGGTTGTATGGAGCCTCCCCACTTAGTTCTTTTTATTAGCTATTGACAGATTTACTAATGTGATTATACATGAGTTCCAAGGCTTTGGGGTTAAAGCATGATGTAATTGGCTTTAGTGCAGGCTATTGAATTAGAAAGCCAAGAATTAGAGCTAAATCTTTCAAGTCTATGAGTTGTGAACACCATGTTTTCCGCCCTTTTTTAGGTAAGACAAGTTTCAATAAATTTCTAAGTTTTAATTGTAGAACTTCATGTGATGAAATTCCACTGTGTGGTGTGAGTGCGTGCGTAAAAAAAATAAGAAAACATAATACAATTGGTCATTTTCTCTAATTTGATAAAGTGAACTCATGAATTTGCTGTTGTAAAAAAAATAAATCTCAACTTGTGAATGTAGTGGTCTACAAAAGTAGGTTGCATCTTGCAGTGCCGACTAATTCAATTGCATTAATTACTCAGTGAAGTGGAAACAACCAAATTGTAGTTACAATTTAGAATCTTGGGTGAGCGTTTGCAATTCCACTTAGTTTTCCAAATGAATCCTTAGGGAATTAGTGTTCTGAATTGAGTTGATAGCAAACTAAACTCAGCAATTCCCCTTAGTTTTCCAAATGCATCCTTAGGGAATTATTTTTTTTTTAAAAAAATAATATTGAATGAATTTTGTACTCTATATTTGAACGTATTTATAGCCTTAGGCTCCATTTGGTCATCACATTAGTATTTATGAAAACATTTTTTTTGAAAACCAAACGGAGCCTAAGCCCTTTTTTAACTCCGCCAATGCAATTCCTTGCATTGCCTGTCCCAAGCCCTGGTAAAGGAGGAGGGAGAAGGGCTTTAGAATGAGATCGTTAACTATGGAGGAGAGATGCAGTGAGTATCTCTGGTTTTATGATTTTACTTGTACATTCCTGTATTGATTACTCAAGCATGATGTTTATGTGCATTCTTTCAGGTGGATGTTGCATGTGGGAGGATTGGAGCTGCATATTTCAGATTCAAGCATCTGGTACATCTCTTGTCAAGAATGCACATGTGTAGTTATCATTGTGGTTATAGTTATTTATTATGTGACAGGTTTTCAGGTGAGATGAATGAGTTTCAAAAGAAAACAGTCCGCGGTTTTGAGAAGCGATTCCCAATGTCATTTTATGTGCAAATGCATATTTCAGATTCAAGCATCTGGTATGTCTCTTGAGTCAAGAATGCACATGATTAGAAGGGCCTGACCATTTGGACAGGCCGTGTTTATGTATTTGCTCAAAATTAATGGAGCAGACCCGGATGTGCGTTGGAGCTATCCGGAAGAGCGGGGGTCCCTGGAACGTGGGAACCTCTGTTATGACCATGATGAAGCTGTCCATTTCCTATGGACGGCATTGGAGGGGCCTGACCATTTGGACAAGCCGTGTTTATATATTTACTTAAAATTAATGGAGCAGACCCGGATGTGCGTCGGAACTATCCGGAAGAGCGGGGGTCCGTGGAAGGTGGGAACTGCTGTTATGACCATGATGACGCTGTCCATTTCTATGGACGGCATTAGAAGGGCCTGGCCATTTGGACAGGCCGTGTTTATATTTATATTTGTAGGGACCACACCCTTAACCTAAACCCGAACCGATTCTTAAATCCAAAAACCTATAACTTAAACCAAAACTAAAACCTCTAACCTAAAACCGAACCCATTCTCAAATCCCAAAACCTATAACCTAAACCTAACCTTAACCTAAAACTAAACCTATAACCTATAACCTAAACCAAAACCAAAACCTATAACTTAAACCCGAACCCATTCTCAAATCCCAAAACCTATAACCTATAATCTAAACCAAAACTAAAACCTATAACCTAAACCCGAACCCATTCTCAAATCCCAAAACCTATAATCTAAACCAATACCAAAACTTATGACCTAAACCCGAACCCATTCTCAAATTCCAAAACCTATAACCTATTCCTAAACCTTAACCTATAACCTAACCTAAACCTATACTTATAACATAAAACTATTCCCAAATCCCAAAACCTATAACCTAAACCTAACCTTAACCTTAACCTAAACCTAAACTTATAACCTATAACCTTAACCAAAACCTATAACCTAAACTAAAACCAAAACCTATAAACTAAACTTGAACCCATTCTCAAATCCCAAAACCTATAACCTAAACCAAAACCAAAACCTATAACCTAAATCTGAACCCATTCTCAAATTCCAAAACCTATAACTTAAACCCAAACCTAAACCTTATCCTAAACCTATAACCTATAACCAAAACTAAAACCTATAACCATAACCAAAACCAAAACCTATAACCTAAACCCGAACCGATTATCAAATCCTAAAACCTATAACCTAACCTAAACTTATACTTATAACCTAAAATTATTTCCAAATCCCAAAACCTATAACCTAAACCTAACCTTAACCTTAACCTAAACCTAAAGCTAAACCTATAACCTATAACCTTAACCAAAACTTATAACCTAAACCAAAACCAAAACCTATAACCTAAATCCGAACCCATTCTCAAATCCTAAAACCTATAACCTAACCTAAACCTATACTTATAACCTAAAACTATTCCCGAATCCCAAAACCTATAACCTAAACCTAACCTTAACCTAAACCTAAACCTATAACCTATAACCTTAACCATAACCTATAACCTTAACCAAAACCAAAACCTATAACCTAAACCTGAACCCATTCCCTAATCCTAAAAACTATAACCTAAACCAAAACCAAAACCTATAACCTAAACCCGAACCCATTCTCAAATCCCAAAACCTATAACCTAAACCTACACCTAAACCTTATAATAAACCTATAACCTATAACCTAAACCAAAACCAAAACCTATAACCTAAACCGGAACTCATTCTCAAATCCCAAAACCTATAACCTAAACCCGAACCCATTCTCAAATCCCAAAACCTATAACCTAAACCTAAACCTTAACCTATAACCTAACATAAACCTAAACTTATAACCTAAAACTATTCCTAAATCCCAAAACCTATAACCTAAACCTAAACCTTAACCTATAACCTAACATAAACCTATACTTATAACCTAAAACTATTCCCAAAACCCAAAACCTATAACCTAAACCTAACCTTTTCCAAAACCTATAACCTAAATTCAATTCCCTAAAGCGAAATCTACACCTAATCCTAATCTCAACTCCCTAACCTAAACCTAAACCTAAACGTAAACTTAAAAACCCAAACTTAAACTCAATCCCGAACCTAAACCCAATTTCCTAAACTAAACCATAACCCATTCTCAAATCTAAAAACCTATAACCAAAACCAAAACCTATAACCTAAACCCGAACCCATTCTCAAATCCCAAAACCTATAACCTAAACCTGAACCCATTCTCAAATCCCAAAACCTATAACCTAAACCTATACCTAAACCTTATCTTAAACCTATAACCTATAACCAAAATGAAAACTATAGCCAAAACCAAAACCAAAACCTATAACCTAAACCCAAACCCATTCTCAAATCCCAAAAACTATAACCTATCCCTAAACCTTAACCTATAACCTAACCTAAACTTATAACCTAAAACTATTCCCAAATCCCAAAACCTATAACCTAAGCCTAACATTTTCCTAAACCTATAACCTAAACTCAATTCCCTAAAGCGAAACCTACACCTAATCCTAATCTCAACTTCCTAACCTAAACCTAAACCTAAACTTAAAAACCCAAACTTAAACCCAATCCCGAACCTGAACCCGATTTCCTAAACCTAAACCATAACTCATTCTTAATTCCCTAAAGCTATAACCTATAACCTATAACCTTTCCCTAAACCTTTAACCTAAACATAAACTTAAAACCTAAATGTATTCTCAAATCCTTAAACTCAAACCTACACCTAATCCTAATCTCAACTCCTTAACCTAAACCTAAACTTGAAAGCCTAAATCTAAGCCCGAACCCGAACCTGATTTCCTAAACCTAAACCTTAACATATAATCAAGTTCCCAAAAGCTGTAACCTATAACCTAAACCTAAACCTATAACCTAAACCTAAATCAAAACTTATAACCTATAACCTAAACTTAATTATAACCTATAGCCTAACCTTAACCTAAACCTTAACATAAACCTATAACTTAAACCAAAACCAAAACCTATAATCATATGGTGAGACCATTTCTCTTGTGTCAATTTCATTTCTCTTTGAGGTTTTTTTTTTTAATTCATTAAGAAAAAAAAAGTTGTTATACATGATGCACTTCTTTCACTGTCTTTTTTTTTCCCAATGAGCATTCTAATTTATGTATGACATGACTGTTTGTAGGATGATGGAATATACGAAGCTGTTGAAATTTCAGGGTGAAGTCGAGCACATTTCTCTAATGAAGCCAAAGATTTGTATTTTCAGCATTATTGTAATTGTAATTGTAATTGATTGAATGAATTGGATTGTAATTTATTGTAATTGTAATTGATTGAATGAAGGATTGTAATTTGATTGTTGATTGAATGAATGAGTGATTGTAATTGAATGAATGAATGATTGTACAGGTGGTAATTGAATGAACAAATGATTATATATAATTTTGTAATGTACAAAATAGCTACGGATATTGACCGTAGCCATTAATCTGACAACTGCAGTGTTTTCAATTTAGGCATATTGCTACGGAATTTTAGCTACAAATAATATCTATAGCCATTTATTTGACAGGTGTATCCTTTTCAATTTAGGCATATTGCTACGGACTTTAGCTACAAATAATATCTGTAGCCATTAATCTGACAGGTGTAGCCTTTTCAATTTAGACATATTGCAATGGACTTTTAGCTACAAATAATATCCATAGCTGTCTGAAGTTTTCGTTACAGATATAATTGTTACGGATTACATCTATAGCTATTGTACCCTATAGCTACGGATTAAATCCGTAGCCATAGGTTCGAGACCTATTGTTATGGCACCTATGGCAACGGTCAAGCTACGGACGAAAACCATAGCCATGGTCTATGGCTACAGTTTTTGTCCGTAGCCTTTGCTCAATTTTTTGGTAGTGCAAGGTATACCAGTTTTTCTATTGGTGGACATTGGGTCCACTATTTCGATGATAGCATACTCCACCATCAAGTGATTAGGCTTGAGCACTACCCCTATGGTTAGGGTGAGAGTCATTCCAGGCAACAAGAACCTTCACGGATGCCACTAAGCTTTGTAAGGGTTGCTTGTAGACTTAAGAAGTAGGGTGGTTTCTATTGACCTGATTGTTACCTCATTATATTATTATGATGTCATCCTTGGCATGGATTGACTCACTGAAATGAAGGCAGAGATCAATTGTAAAATCAGATTAGTGACAGCACATGGGCTCGAAAACATGACCTTCACTTTCCCCGTTCAGGTTAGTTGCCCCTTCCGGGTCCTTTGTTATGCATTCCTATTAAAAGATCATGATGGTCGATCACTTGGGGACACCCTTGTAGTCCAAGATTTTATAGATGTATTCAGGAAGATACTTAGACTACCTCCTTAGGGCGAGATCGACTTTACTACCGACCTTGTGCCTGGTGCAACACCCATTTCTCTACCAACGCATCACATGCCTCCATGTAAAATGGAGGAATTAAGCAGATAGATCGATGATCTGTTAGATTCAGGCTTCATACGACCGAGTGTATCTCCTTGGAGAGCACTTGTGTTGTTTGTAAAGAAGAAGGATGAATTAATGCGATTGTGTATTGATTATCGCAGGTTGAACCAAGTGACAGTCAAGAACAAGTATCCTTTACCCAGGATAGATGATTTGTTTGACTAGTTGAAAGGGGCACAATATTTCTCGAAGATTAACCTACAGTCCGAGTACCATCAGTTGCACATTAGGGACGAGGATGTTTAAAAAATGACATTCAGAACCAATTTTGGGCACTATGAATTCTTTGTGATGTCGTTTAGACTCACAAATGCATCGACAGTGTTCATAGATCTCATGAATTGGGTGTTTCAGCCGTACCTGTACCAATTCATCATCGTATTTATAGATGACATTTTGATATACTCCAAGAGCTGAAAGGATCACGAAGAGCACCTGTGAGCCATCTTCAACACTCTTAGGAAGAACCAGTTATTTGCAAAGTACAAGAAATGCGACTTCTGGAAGGAAGAAGTCAAGTTCCTGGGACATGTGGTGTCCAAGGAAGGTATCACTGTAGATCTTGCTAAGGTGACCATAATTCAGGACTGGGAGCATCCTGGTTCTATTACAGAAGTGAGGAGTTTCCTCGGACTTGCTAACTACTATCGCCGCTTCATTAAGGATTTTTCCAAGATAGCCAGACCGTTTCGCAACTCACTCGAAAGGATTTTAAGTTCTCCTAGAACGAGAAAGCAGAAGCAGCCTTTTAGGAATTAAAGGACAAGCTGGCGTCCACACCCGTGTTAGTATTACTAGAGCAGGGGTCCAAGTACACTATATACACTGACACATCTTGTGTTGGTTTAGGTTATGTTCGATTACCTATGCATCGTGACAGCTAAGGAAGCTGTAAGTGCTATGGTTTGAATCCTCTTTGGTTGTCAAATTTTGTGTGTCAAAACCTCTATATGTGTCTTGTGTTTGTATCTTGTTAAATATGTTCGAGACACCACGTCAACACTTCGAGACAAGAAGATGAACTACAATATTGACGATATTAAAGAAGAGTTCAAGTTGAAGACTCTAGCTCGAGTTCAAGTTCAAGACTCAAAGTTCACATATATTCAAGTTCAAGACTCAAAGTTCACATATATTCAAGATCGAGACTCGAGCATAGTTAGGGAACTGAGTGCAACTCAAATTGGCATTGACTTCAAAGCTTGTGAAGTGTTCAAGATACACAAGAAGAACTCAAGCTTCTTAAAGTTCAAATTCTAAGCAAATGAAGGTTCAATGTCCTTACTTATTGAGGTTTAATTGACCTTAGGTTAACCTTTAGAGTAGGTCACTTTCGATACATAATTCATATATCTTTTTCAAGCGATTTTGGTCTGTTCTAAGACTAGTCCTTGACCCTGTTCGATTAGTCCTAGCACAGGTTTGACCAATCCAAGATATTCTAAGACCAGTCGTAGTTTTGTTACAAATTATCAGATTTTTTCTGTTCGGCAGTCTTAGAGTCTGCTCGACTGGTCGTGGGATGGTCTCGACTCGACCTTCAACTAGTCGTGGAGCTACGACTCAAACTCCAGTGACTAAATCAAGTGTCGCACGACCAGTCGTGTAAGGGTCTCGACCAGTTGTGGACTACCTTCGACCAGTCGTGGACTGCCTATGATCGGTCGTGTGACGGTTTTATCCGATCGCGCCCGAAAATTCAAAAATCTGTTTCTTCTTCAACCAGTCGTGGTGACCCTAGGACCAGTTGAAGATGAATTTTTGCAACTATAAATAGCACACGAATTTCAGAGTTTTTCATTGAAAATTAAGTAAATTCGAAGCTCCACTCTAAGATAAGTTTGTGTTTGATTTTAAGCTATATTGTGCATAATTCTATTTTCTTTTGTTAGCTTTTACTATTTAATTTTATTCTATATTCCAATCTGAATTGAAAAGAGGAAATATTATTTTCCTTCTTCCTAGAATTAAAATCAAATAGAGCTAGCCCAATTTGATTTAATTTAAAATCAATTAGACCTTAGAACCATTGTAAAGTGAGTATTGGATATTGAACTTTCATATTCGAACATCTACTCCAATTGGTTCTTCCGGGCTGCTATGAAAGGAGAAATCTAGGTGTTTTACAATTCTATAAAATTTTCATTCTTTTAGTTTTTGTTTGGGATTCGCCAGAAAAATCTCAATGTGTATGGTTATCTGAGGAGAGGCAGAAAACTCAGAATAGTGTGGGTTTTTAGATTATGTAAGCCCAAGTGAAAAAGACACAATTGTGAAGGTTTTAGCTGAACCTGTGAAACCTATTTTGATAGTGAACGCTAATATCCCTGTGTGAGGATATTAGGAGTGGAGTAGCATTCTGTGTGGTTATTGTGAAACAGTTGGTGTACACACAAACGAACCACTGTAACTCCTTGTCTTGTAGATTGAATGCTTGCTTAACTCTTTATCTTTCATCATTCAGTTTTGTGGAATGTACATGTGGATGTGAATGCTGTAACAATTTACATTTCAAGCAAGTGTGGGAATGTTGTAATAAAATAGATTTAAATTTCTGCAATTTATTTCAATTCCTTTCTATTTATTTATTTCTATTCAGATTGAGTTCTTGATTCAAAAGACGTTCTACAAATAAGGTTGTCCTACCATAAGCCCTTGTTTATTATAGTGTAAGGTTGTCCTTAGAACTGAATTTGTATCAACCTTTCAATGCTTGCTTATTGAGATTGATTTAATTTTAGCATTGTGAATTGATTTATTAGTGTACGGCTATTTCTTTATTTTATTTCGCTGTATTTAATTTTAATTTGGCATAGTCGTATTCACCGTCCCTCCCCCTCTAGGACATATAGCTTGGCCATTTCAAGTGGTATCAAAGCCTAATAGCTCATGCTTATTTCTTTTTATTTAGATTTATTTCCTGAGCTAACGATCTAAGCTATATTATAAGATGTCAAATTTCGATAGCCTTTTAGTCACTAGGCCTCTACCATTTGATGGCTCCAACTATGCCTATTGGAAAGCCAGAATGAGGATCTTCTCCAAATCAATGGATGAGAGTGTGTGGCAAGCCACAGTGACCGAATGGAAACTCCCTACCACTGAAGTGACTGGAATCGATAGTTCAAAAACAATGAGAGTGTCTCCTTATTTCTCATGGACTACACTTCAGAAAAGTGAGAATAATGCTAATGCTAAAGCACTAAATGTTATCACTTGTGCACTATCACCGGATGAGTTCAAAAGAATCATATCCTGTGATACTACAAGGCAAGCCTGGGATATATTAGAAATGACACACGAGAGTACATCAATTGTCAAGAAATCTAAAGTCCAACTCCTCACAACTAAATTTGAAGAAATTCATATGGAGGAAAATGAAATGTTTATGGACTTTTACACTAGATTGAATGACATTATAAACTCAATATGGGGTCTTGGCAATAAAATTCCAGAAAGCAAAGTGTGTGCAAAGATACTACGCTCTCTTCCTGAACGGTTCAACTCTAAAGTAACCGTGATCCAGGAACTTCGTGATACGGATAACATGAGGGTAGAAGAACTAGTTGGTTCTTTACAAACTTATGAATTAAATTTTAAAGCTCCTAAAGGTAAATCTATTGCTTTAACATCTTCTAAAGGTATTTCTCAAGAAAACTCGGATTTAGAAAATTCAGAAGATGATATGGCGCTTTTAGCAAAAAAGTTTTACAAGATTTTTAAAAGTAAGAAAAGGGTCGATTTCCAAAAGATAAACGAAAAGAAACGATCTAAACCAAAGTCTAGAACTTGGAAGTCTTTGAAAAATAGTCAATGTTACAACTGCCAAGAATATGGGCATTTAGCAAACAAATGTCCTAAAAAGGACAAACCCAAGAAGAATGGTATGTTGGATACATGGGACGAATCATCTGATTCTGAAGCCTCTTCTGAATCAAAAGATTCTGAAACCGAGTCAGGCAATGATGTAAAAGCCCTTATGACTCTAGCCAAGTTCACATTCTCAGATCACGATGATTCAACTAGTGAAGAAAATTTGCATAGTGATCATGAAAATGAAGAAGATCTTCAAGATGCTTATAATGCCTTATATAAGGAAAGTTGTAAAATTACTGTCAAGCTTAAACTTCAAAAAGAAAAGTATTCTAAACTCAAAGAATGTTTTGAGACTCTCGTTTTAGAAAAATCTCAAATTTTAGATTTCTTTGAAAAATCAAAATGTGATTTGGAATTCAAAACCTCCCTGATTGAAGATTTGAAATCTGAAAATGAGAAACTTAAAAATGAAGTATCTTCTCTTCTGAGTTTGAAGGACACATGGAGATATGCCCAAGGTGATCCAAAGTTAGAAAAATTATTATCCAGATTAAGAAAATGTGGCGATCAATCTGGGTTGGGCTATGATAAGAATATACCTCCTAAAAAGAAGGATACTCCTCTCAAATTTGTGAAAGGAGAAGCCTCAAACTCAAAAGAGAAAAGTACTTATCGAGGTTTTTCTAAAAATACAAAAACTTCTCAAAAATCTAAAAGCAACTATGTCAATTTCAAAAATTAGAACAGAAACCCGCTAGCTAAAAAGATAGTTGATTTACTTAAGGAGCTCTTAAAATCTAACTCAATAGGTCATTCTTACAACTATAATCAAAAGAAGACCAACTATACTCCTAAACTCGAAGCTGTTCTGAAATGGGTTCCTAAGGGTGCCTGCTTGGTTTCCCACACTGCTTTTAAAGCAATAAGCCATTCAAAGTGGTACCTAGATAGTGGATGCTCCAGGAATATGATAGGAGACAAAGCTTTATTCACTGATCTTAAAGATATGACTGATGGGTCAGTCACATTTGGTGATGGAAGCAATTGCAAGATTATTGGCAAAGGTACGGTTCAACTTTACAACCTTCCTCTATTTAAAGATGTTTTATATGTTGAGGGGTTAAAACACAACCTGTTAAGCATATCTCAAATATGCGATAACAACCATAGTGTGAAATTTTCTAATCAAGGTTGTGAGATCATAAACAGAAAGGGTTCTGTAATATTAACTGGTCGCAGAACTTCTGAAAACTGCTATATAGTAAGTGATGGTAGCTCATCTAACCAAAAGTGTTACATGGTCCATACCAATGAGATAGAATTATAGCATAAACGCCTTAGACATGTGCACTACCGAAATTTATACAGATTGAGCAAAGGAGAACTTATTAGGGGTCTACCTAAGTTACAAAAAGTAGACAAAATATGTGACGAATGCCAGTACGGTAAATAAACTAGGAACTCTCACAAAAAGGTAAACTCTAATGCCACATTAAGACCACTCGAGCTTCTCCATATGGATCTTATAGGACCAACCAGAACGAAAAGTCGAGGTGGCAAAAAATACATCTTGGTTATCGTAGATGATTATACAAGATACACTTGGGTTTCATTCTTAAGAGACAAATCAGAAACCCTTGATGAAGTTAAAAAGATCATCAAATGGATCCAAACTGAAAAGTGTTCTCAAGTCAGTAAGATCCGTAGTGATCATGGATTCGAATTTGAAAATAACGGTTTTGAGAAATTTTGTAGAGATCAGGGAATATCGCATGAATTCTCTACGCCCAAAACACCACAACAAAATGATATTGTCAAAAGGAAAAATAGAGTGCTTCAAGAAATGAGAAATGTTATGTTGAATTGCATGAAGCTCCCTAGAAATCTATAGGCTGAAGCAGTGAATACTGCCTGCTACATTATTAACCGTGTTTATACTTGTAAATTAAATAATAAAACAGCTTATGAAATGTGGTTTGACAAAAAGCCTACTGTCAAATACTTTCGTGTTTTTGGCAGCAAGTGCTACATTTTGCATGACCGTGAAAACTTGGGAAAGTTTAACACTAAAAGTGACGAGGGACCCTTTTAGGATATTCTTTAAATAGTCGTGCTTATCGTGTATTGAACAACAGGACTAGTGTGATTCAAGAGTCAATTAATGTGGTTATCGATGATCACTTGAATACACCTGCCCCTAGTTCAGACAATGATGAAGTTCTTGTAATTAAAAAATAAGATACTTCATCAAGTGAAATTAATTCTGAATTAAGGACTGTTAAAGATCATCAAACTACTCAAATTCTTGAAAACCCTCTCACTGGTGTGCGTACTCGTAGACAAATAGAAGACATATGTAATTATGTATGTTTTACATCCCAGATTGAACCGGTAAATGTAAAAGAAGCACTTTCTGATGAAAACTGGATAGTTGCGATGCAGGAAGAACTTAATCAATTTGTTCATAATGATGTCTGGTATCTTATTCCTAGACCTAAAGATAAACACATTATTGGAAAAAAGTAAATTTTTAAAAATAAGTCTAATGAACTGGGAAATATAATTCAAAACAAGGTAAGACTAGTTGTACAAGGGTACACTCAAATTGAAA
Source organism: Magnolia kwangsiensis (assembly GCA_037074715.1). Taxonomy (NCBI): domain Eukaryota; kingdom Viridiplantae; phylum Streptophyta; class Magnoliopsida; order Magnoliales; family Magnoliaceae; genus Magnolia; species Magnolia kwangsiensis. The sequence continues at coordinate 34,549,124 of CM073587.1, read as the reverse complement.
GCATCGATTACGATGAAACGTTTGCCCCAGTTGCTCGCCTTGAATCAATTAGACTTTTTATATCCATCGCATGTTTTAGGAAGTTTAAAATCTTTCAAATGGATGTAAAAAGTGCCTTTTTAAATGGTGATTTACATGAAGAGGTATACGTTGAACAATCTACAGGGTTTGAAGATCCTAAGCTTACTAATCATGTATACCTCCTTAAAAAAGCTCTCTATGGTTTGAAACAAGCTCTCAGGGCATGGTACGAAAAAATGACAAAGTTTTTACTGAGTCACAATTTTCAAATGGGCAGTGTCGATAAGACACTCTTTGTTAAGAAACATAACGATGATATTCTAATGGTTCAAATCTATGTTGATGATATAATTGATGGATCAACTTGTACTAACATGACTGTTGAGTTTGCAGATCTAATGAAATCTGAATTTGAAATGAGCATGGATGGTGAATTAAATTATTTCTTAGGGTTGCAAGTAAAACAACAACCTGGTAAAATTTTTATTTCACAAACTAAATATTCTTTGAACTTGATTAAGAGGTTCAGATTTGAGAATGGTAAGAATTTTGATACACCTATGAGTACAACTCTAAGACTGTCAAAAGACTTTATAGGTAAAGATGTAGATCCTAAATTGTATCGTAATATGATTGGTAGTTTTCTTTACTTAACTGCTAGTAGACCTGATATTGCTCTAAGTGTTGGAATTTGTGCTAGATATCAGCCTAATCCTAAAGAATCTCACTTAACTGTTGTTAAACGAATTATTAGATATGTCGCAAGTTTAGTTAATTTGGGACTTTAGTATCCTTATGGTACTAGTGTTCAATTAACTGGGTATTCAGATGCTGAATGAGCTGGTAATATCGAAGATAAAAAATTAACCAGTGGTGGTTGTTTTTACATTGGAAACTGCTTGATTTCTTGGTTTAGCAAGAAGCAAAGTTCCATATCACTCTCAACTATTGAGGCTGAATACATTGCAGCTGGAAATGCATGTACACAGCTGGTTTGGATGAAACGAATGTTGAGTGATTATGGTATCGCACAGGATTCAATGGTTTTATACTGTGATAAATATTTCAAAAAACTCAATCCAGCATTCACGTACTAAGCACATTGACATTAGATTTCATTATATTCGTGAATTAGTGGAAGAAAAAGTAATATCCTTAGAATATATTCCTACTAAGACTCAACTTGTTGACATATTCACTAAACCACTCGACAAAAGCAGGTTTAATAAATTAAAATTTGATCTTGGTATGTGCAATTTAAAATAATTGATTATGCATCTCTGTAGCATAGTGTATATATATTAATATATTAATGATTTCTATTTTAAAATTTGATGAAAATTGTATAATTTTTATGGTACATGACCAGTCGAGGACGTACTCGACCAGTCGTGTCACGATCGGTCGAGGATGACCCACGACCAGTCCTGTAGCGCGCTGATTGTCTTTATTTTAGGAAAAACTTCTTCCTCTTATTCTAACCCTCCTCACCAATGAGCCGAGCTACGACTAGTCGAACCCTTGTGTTTGATTCTTTCAGGTTAGAGTATTTTTACTTTCTTTCTTAAAGAATCATAGTCTTTTCTCTTCAATTTCTTGATTATTGTTGTCTATTTCAACTCTTTCTTTAAGTTTTTTGGGTTTTCTTCCTCATTTGCTGATTCTAAAGAAACTCATCTCTATTTTCTTGAATTTTCTTATATTTCTTCAAGAAAATGGACCCTAGAGCTAAAAAGAAAAATCCTAGAGGTGCTTCTTCTTCTAGATCAAATGTTATCACTAGGCGCCATCTTAGGGCTCCCGAAGATGATCCACCGTATGTTCGTGATTTGCGTATGCACAATGTGATTGCAGAAAAGACCGTTGATTTAAACCATATCGCTCCTTTCAATCTTTTTCCTCTCCTTCAATCTGTAGGTTGGGAAAATATTTTACGCTGGGGCGAGCCGACATACCAGTCCATAGCGCAGGCCATGGTAGCATGCATAACTGAATTTTCTACTGAGCAACTGACTTTTAGTATTGCTTCTAGAGAGGGGCCTTTTCCTATTGATTGACATTTAATTTCAGGCCTTATGGACATATCAGTAAATGATGATGGTATTCATCCTAGCACACTTGCTGAGAAAGTGTCAGAATCTAAAAAAATGCATTCATACTAGAGCATTGTGTAACATGGATGCACCATGGAATCAAACTGGGAATGCCCTCGCAACCAGATATTTGTTTTCCAGATATAGAGTCTTACATCGTATCTTCACCTCTAATCTATATCCTCACTCTGGAAACAAGACTGAGTTGACTCTGCTTATGATTCATATTTTGTACTCAATCGTTACTGGTGCTAATATCTGTTTGCCCTCTTTGATCTGTTACTATATCATTCAATTCCGTATCCATCCTGGTCATAGTGATATCCCATTTGGGTATCTGATGAATGTATTAGCCACTCACATGTTAGTCGCTATGCCCGTTGGAGAGGCTCCTATCCAACACCTTATATTCAACAACTCCAACATAAACAAAATGAAGTTGGAGTTGGCTCGAGGACAAGTTGATATTGGTGTGGATGGAGCTACTGCTAAAGCCAGGAATGATAAAGAAGGTGATGCTCTTCCTCCAGATGATATCAATATGGACGATATTTTTAATGAAATTGATTCTGACTCTGGGAATGATCCTGACTATGAACTATCTGATTTTGGCGCACATCTGAGTGCATTAGAGGAGAAGGCGGAGAATATGAATGTTGGTCATAATCTGTAGTTTAAAAATATGCGCAAGTATTTTAGGCGCTTATAAAAAGACCTTCATCAAATTGATCCTACCATACCTGCTCCTTCTTCTAGATCAGATTGAGAATTTTACTCTTTAGTTTGTAATAACTATAAGACTTTGCTTTATCTCTGTTTGTGTGACTGAGTTTCTTTGACTTGACTTGATAACGTTTTATTATATGATATTCTGACTCCTTTATTAATTATCCTATTTTTTATTCTTCCTTTGTCATATTTTTAACAAATAGGGAGAGAATTGTGGGATTGTGCATGATTGGTACACATATTATGATTGATACAGATATGATGATTTGTAGGTGTACTACTCAGGGGGAGTTAGTAAACTAACAGGATGTATTATGTTTGGTTATCTCATGACAACTAGTACATGATTCTTTATTGATGCTTGTGCTCTACTTCTCTTATTGTATTTTGTGCATTGAACTATAGGAGTGTGTTTTGTCACAAATTTGACAAAGGGGGAGATTATAAATACTATGGTTTGAATCCTCTTTGGTTGTCAAATTTTGTGTGTCAAAACCTCTATATGTGTCTTGTGTTTGTATCTTGTTAAATATGTTCGAGACACCACGTCAACACTTTGAGACAAGAAGATGAATTACAATATTGACGATATTAAAGAAGAGTTCAAGTTGAAGACTCTAACTCGAGAAGTTCAACACTCAAAGTTCACCTATATTCAAGTTCAAGACTCAAAAGTTCACATATATTCAAGATTGAGACTCAAGCATAGTTAGAGAACTGAGCGTAACTCAAATTGACATTGACTTCAAAGCTTGTGAAGTGTTCAAGATACATCAAGAAAAACTCAAGCTTCATCAAGTTCAAAGTCTAAGAAAATGAAGGTTCAATGTCCTTACTTATTGAGGTTTGATTGACCTTAGGTTAACCTTTAGAGTAGGTCACTTTGGATATATAATTCATATATCTTTTTCAAGTGATTTTGGTCTGTTCTAAGACTAGTCCCAGACCCTGTTTGACTAGTCCTAGCACTGGTCATGAATTTTAGAGTTTTTCATTGAAAATTAACTGAATTCAAAGCTCCACTCTGAGATAAGTTTGTGTTTGATTTTAAGCTATATTGTGCATAATTCTATTTTCTTTTGTTAGCTTTTTACTATTTGATTTTTATTCTATATTCCAATCTGATTTGGAAAGAGAAAATATTATTTTCCTTCTTCTTGGAATTAAAATCAAATAGAGCTAGCCCAATTTGATTTAATTTAAAATCAATTAGAACTTAGAACCATCGTAAAGTGAGTATTGGACATTGAACTTTCATATTCGAACATCTACTCCCATTGGTTCTTCTGGGCTGCTACGAAAGGAGAAATCCAGGTATTTTATAATTCTGTAAAATTTCCATTCTTTTGGTTTTTGTTTGGGATTCGCCAGAAAAATCTCAATGTGTATGGTTATCTGAGGAGAGCTAGAAAACTCAGAATAGTGTGAGTTTTTGGATTGTGTAAGCCCAAGTGAAAAAGAAACAATTGTGAAGGTTTTAGGTGAACCTGTGAAACCTATTTTGATAGTGAACGTTAATAACCCTGTGTGAGGATATTAGGAGTGGAGTAACATTCTGTGTGGCTATTGTGAAAGAGTTGGTGTACACACAGGCGAACCACTATAACTCCTTGTCTTGTGGATTGAATGCTTGCTTAATTCTTTATCTTTCATCATTCAGTTTTGTGGAATGTACATGTGGATGTGAATGCTGTAACAATTTACATTTCAAGCAAGTGTGGGAATGTTGTAATAAATTAGATTTAAATTTCTGCAATTTATTTCAATTCCTTGCTATTTATTTATTTCTATTTAGATTGAGTTCTTGATTCAAAAGACGTTCTAGAAATAACGTTTTCCTACCATAAGCCCTTGTTTATTATGGTGTAAGGTTGTCCTTAGAACTGAATTTGTATCAACCTCTCAATGCTTGTTTATTGAGATTGATTTAATTTTAGCATTGTGAATTGATTTATTAGTGTAAGGCTATCTCTTTATTTTATTCCACTGTATTTAATTTTAATTTGGCATAGTCCTATTCAACCCCCCCCCCCCTCCCCCTCTAGGATATATAGCTTGAAGAAAACTACCCAACCCATGACCTGGAATTGGCAGTAGTCATTTTCGCATTAAAGCTCTGGTGACATTACTTCTATGGAGAGGAGTTCGATCTCTTTTACGACTACAAGAGCCTCGAGTACATATTCACATAGAAAGACCTGAATATGAGGCAACGACGATGGATGGAAATCTTGAAAGATTTCAAGTTTAAGGTCTCCTACCATCCCAGCAAGGCCAACCTTATGACAGATACGTTAAGCCACAAGAAGGCAATAGAATTTAGGGCTCCGTTAATGATTAAAGAATGGAACATGATAGAATTTGTGTGAGACTTCGAACAGAAGCTTACAGTAGAGGAGTCGTTCGAGAACGTCGCACACATCCATGTGTAGCCACTTATTGATGACTGAATCATTGTGGCTCAGAGAGAAGATGAATAGTTGATGAAGATGAGGAAACGGGCTAGTGACGACGAAGACTCTGAATGCAAAGTTGGTTCAGATGGGGATTTACGGTATTATGGTCGTCTGTGTGTCCTGAATCTCTATGACTTGGGGAAGGAAGTTCTCAAAGCTGCTCATAATTTGAAGATGGTGATGTATCCTAGTAGTACAAAGATGTATCGAGATATGAAGCATTCATACTGGTGGGACAACCTGAAGGCCCACATAGCAGATTTTGTATCCTGTTGTCTCACGTGTCAGCAGGTCAAGGCCGAGCATTGCCAACCTCCTGGTCTACTTCAGCTCATGCCCATAGCTGAATGGAACTGGGACTTCATATCTATGGATTTCATTTTCGAGTTGCCGAAGACGAGGAAAGGACACGACTTCATTTGGGTGATTGTGGACCAATTAATGAAATCGGCTCATTTCCTCCCGATTAAAGTTTCAAACTTAGTAAACGAGTTGGCCAAGCTGTACATCAAGGAGATTGTATGACTGCATGGAGTTCCTATGGAGATTGAATCAGATCAAAACACATGATTCACGTCCATTTTCTAGACTCGAATCCAAGAAGCAATGGGGGTGAAATTGAAGTTCAGTACCACGTTCCACCCACAGATCGATGGGTAGATGAAACGGGTAAATCAGGTGTTAGAAGATATATTGTGGGCATGTGTGCTTGATTTCAAAGATAGTTGGGATGACTATCTTCCCTATACAGAGTTCGCTTATAACAACAGTTTTCAAGTGAGCATTGGCATGACACCCTACGGAGCACTGTATGGGTATCCATGTCGAGTACTCCATTATTGTGTAGAAGTTGGCGAGAAAAGCCTGATGGCCCAGATTTAGTACAGGCAACCTCAGAGAAGATTGACATTATCAGGCGTCAACTTCTTGTAGCACAGAGTAGACAGAAGAGTTACGTCGATAACAGAAGACGACATCTAGAATTTGAGGTTTAGGACCACGTATTTCTTAAGGTTTCCCTCATGAAGAGAGTCCTTCACTTTGGTAAGAAAGGGAAACTCACACTGAGGTTCATTGGCCCATTCTAGATTCTAGACTGAGTAGGTGTGGTAGCATACCGCCTTACTTTGCCCACACCACTCAGAGGCGTGCATAACATGTTTCATGTATCAATGCTAAAGAAGTACGTTCCTGACCCTTCCCATATTATCAAATGGGAGCAGGTACAATCGAGTGAAGTATTATGGACCAACACGTATTCTTGATAAGAAGGAACAAGTGTTGCGCAGTAAAGTGATCCCTCTTGTGAAAGTACTATGGACTAACCACACTGAGGAAGAGGCTACCTAGGAAATGGAAGCCGAAGTCCGTAAGAACTACCCTCAGATTCTAGAGGAGTATGAAAAGGTACTAATTTCAAAGATGAAATTTTTCTTTAAAGAGGATAGATTGTAACGTCTCAAAAAAATCCGTACAAAGACCCGAGTATCACCTCAGGCAGAAATCCTTAAAGACCAAATTCTTTAGAAATTAGATGAAAATTTATTTAGTACTAAACTAAATTAATCAATGGTTTTACTTAAACCACTATCTATACGAACTGCAAGATCCAAAACTGTAACACCTTGAAAATCGGGGGTCGTGTAGAAACCCGACTCCCGAGTTCCAGACCATCACTTATGCAACAAAATGAATATGATTCAATTTTTTCTGAGTTAGACCATTCACATGAGTAAGATTATACCAAAATTGCAATTCATACTCCAGATCCAGTGATAAAATGCAAGCGGAAGACTATCATATATATATATCACTGTATGAAAATAAAATAATCTCAAACTGTCTCCAAAGTATGAATACATCTCTGAGTCTCATATACATGTCATAAATCAAAAATAAATGTCAGGTGATTGTCCAAATAGCATGTCCCACCGATCCAGGTCACCTACACAAAGCCGTCAGTGAACTGCATATACGAGAACTTGTCCCGGTCCTCGTCGTAGTCCGGCTCCGCGTCCTGAATCGCATCGCCACATGCATCTAAGATAGGGTCTGGTGGGTGTTGCAAACACCATCCCGTAACGTGGGAGTGAGTGATCAACTTAGTGGAATAATAGAGCAAAGATTAGCATGTTATCAAATCAATCACGCGATAATAGCAAAGCAATCAAACAAACATTCCTAGATACTTTTGTTAATGTATGCATGAAATGACATGATGGATGCCCTCACCAACATACTCCCTCATGTAGCACCATCTGCGTCCGAGGCATGCTTGCATTCCTTAGTGCTCCACATCTTCCAGGCACATGCAATGCAATATGGATAATGATTACCAAGTTGTTATTATTCCGTTCATACAGCAGTATTGGAAAATTAAAGTACCTTCCTTATATCAATCCCAACACAGATCCTGTCTAGGGTCGTCACTCCTAGTAATCTCATACGATGTTATATTTATAGGTCACTGCAAGGGCTGTCAGGGCTGTTGCTCGCACTCGTTGTACCGCTCCCCCATCACCTTATCAATACAGGCCTAATGTACTCTTGTTACTACGGAAGGGGCATCGCCTCCCGTAGACTCAGAATACTCTCGAGATCACTACAAAGGGCTCGTCACCAATCAGTGTAGGCCGACAGCTCGAATGTAGTGTCTCATACCACCACAATCGGATCACGAGTCAAATGTGCTCACTAGTCACTACGGGGAGGTTTGTGGCCCCAGCGTAGGCCGACAGCTCGACCACGGTGTCCCATACCACCATGCCCGACTCATGAGTCTTTATGGATCAAGGTACAATGGTTATCAGGGTTTCCAATGATAAGTTCAGTACCCTAGGTTCAAACAGTTATGACTCGTACATGGTGAACATGCAATGACCAGTCGGGTTACTTGACGGGCTCGACTAGTACGAGCGCATCTCAAGCTGAATGACATGAAGTGCATAAAATACTTCGCATGGCCTAACCACTGCCGCCAACCCAAAACGGGATTTGTAACATCCCAAAAATTGGGGGTCGAGTAAAACCTCCACTCTCGAGTTCCAGAACATCACTTATGCAACGTAAATGTGTATGATTGAATGTTGTCTGTATTAATGTATTAAACATGAGTGGGATCCAGCCAAAATAACATATCATACTCCAGAGACAGTTAAATTTACAAGCAAAAGACTGTGATAGTATGTATAACATATATAAACTGTTGTATGTCTCCAGAGTGTGAACATGTTACCAGGTTATATACATACATGTATGCTCCAAAAGTAAACAAAAAGAATATACATGAGTACTCTAAAAATATAAAATGACAAGTGTCAAGGCAACAAATCAACCTCCCTGTAATCCCGTCAATCAGAACAAGCATAAAGGAGGGATCCTCCTCGTCATCATCAAGTCCAGCTCCGCTTCTCAAACAGCGCCATCATCTGCAACCAAAATAGGGACTGGTGGGTGTCTGAAAACACCATCCCGTAACGTGGGAGTGAGTAGCTAACTCAGTGGAATAATAGAGCAAAGATTAGCATGTTCTCAAATCAATCATGCGATAATAGTAGAGCAATGAATCAAACATTCCTAATACTATTATTAATGCAATATGATGTGACATGATGGATGCCCTCACCGATGATCTCCCTCATATGGCATCATCTTCGTTCGCGGTATGCTTGCATACTGCTCAGTGCTCCACATCTTCCAGGAACATACAATGTGATGGTGATATGATTACCGAGTTATTATTAGTCCATTCATACAGTAGGATTGGGAAACTAAGGTACTTCCCTTATATCAATACCAACACAGATCCTGTCTAGGGTTATCACTCCTAATAATCTCATACGATGTATATTTTGTAGGTCGCTGCAAGGGCTTCCAGGCTTGTTGCTCGCACTCGTTGCACCGCTCCCCCATCACCTTATCAATACAGGCCTACTGTACTCTCATTGCTACGGAAGGGTCATCGCCTCCTGTAGACTCAGAATACGCTCGTGGTCACTACAAAGGACTCGTCGCCTGATCAGTGTAGGCCGACAGCAAGAATATAGTCCCATACCACCATAATCTGCTCACGAGTCATAGGTGCTCACTGGTCACTACGGGGAGGTTTGTGGCCCCAGCGTAGGCCGAAAGCTCGACCACGGTGTCCCATACCACCATGCTCGGCTCATGAGTCTTTATGGATCAAGGTACCATGGTTAATAGGGTTTACAGTGGTAAGTTCAGTACCCTAGGTTCAAGCAGTTATGACTCATACAGGGTGAACATACAATGGTCAGTCGGGTTACTTGACGGGCTCGACTAGCACGAGCGCATCTCAAGTCGAACGACATGAAGTGCATAAGACACCTCGTGTAGCCTAACCACTGCCGTCAACTCCAAAACACGACTCGCGTTCATCGACGCGTCGTTCGTGACAAAGATAAGACAACCACGAATTGATTCGGTTACCGACTGCCTGGACTAAGTATAGCCCCAATCATTTGTGAATCCACTTCATCAATCATATCAGAGTAATGGAAATGAAATACAACAACATGAACATGTTAACACATGTTATAACATACAACTTAAGTAAATCATCTAACACATGCATTTCATACATATAATGAAATCATACATATAGCCAACATGAAGGAAATCATTTATATCAGCGTATTATTTGAGAATTCAATCTCAAACTAATTTACAACACCATTTAATTCAATACATACTAATACAAACATTTATACAAACACTTAGTCTACACACTTAAGTCTACATAGTGTATGTCGACTCAAAGTGCGCATTTGGGCGAATCTCTTCACCAAACAGATTATGCAAGCATTCCTAGTATCCTAAGGCGACAAAAATCCATGTCAATCATTTTAGCAAAATATGGATGTTTACAGTATTTCCTACAAATGACTAAAACGCCCTAAATCTCATATTTTTCGTCTGCTTACAAAACAAGAAACGGACAGCATGTTGTACATGTCAAACGGCGTTGCCGTCGATAATCTACTATTAAACGACATTGAAAGCATTGAAAACCATCAATCAAAGCGTCTAAAATCCGCACCTTTCACTTTATATGTGTATCGTTTCGAATGGAGCGTATACGCCTCGTCTACGGCGAACAGACAACCTATTTCACAAGCTACATAAGCTACACAGCTAATGGAATTGACGGAATGCTAAATTAGCAAATGGTTAGGGTTTTCCTTACCTAGAAATGCGTTGGAATCACCGAGAAAGTGATTGGAGTGCGTCGCTTAAGCACGTACAGAAGGCAGTGCAAGCAGCAGGAAAAGCTCTCCCACCTTCTCTCACAAACTCTCACTTTTTCTCTCACACCAGCTAGGGTTTCTAGCAAATTCGGATGGGTGAGAGAAGTGAGGGTTTAAGCCCCTTTTATAACCTAAAACATACCCAAAACAGGCTTGGGAACAATGTTCACTTGATGCCTAACCAAATTGGGGCTGTTTCGGTCCAAAAGAGCATTTCTGGAGGTCCCCTGGCCAAACGCGATCGGACTTAAGCTCATGCATGTCGGATGTCGCTCACATCCCATTTTTAGACCAGTAGTGTTCATAGATCGCACGTGGCGGTCCAGTTTCAGTTCAGCGGTCATCGCACCTAGATCAGGTCTACAAGTCTCATGATATGAAATAGAAATTTTTCCTGATCCGAGGGTGTAATTTGGCTGAATTCTAATGGTCAGAACACTTAATACTGACGGGCCAAGTCGTGTGCCAGATTTGAATTTCAAATTCCAAATCTAACCCTATTCTCACTCTCTTCACTCCAGGCTCAATGAAATAGCCTCTGAACGTCAGTTGGACTTGATTTTCGAAATGATTGTCAGGTCCAACAAGGCGGTTATAACGGTCTAAGATTGTAGGTATCGGACTTTCGACGCACGGTATAGATCCAATACAAAGTTTCAAAGAGTTCCTGAGAGCAAACCGGTTTAGAGTTTGATCCGAGGTTCCAGGGTATTATAGCACCATTGATTTTACAAGTTTTGGGTCTTGTAGAACGTATTTAAAGCGGTCAGGGACAATTTCATAGCTACTCCAGCGTAGCGCTAGCTAACTTTTGCTTAGTTTCTAAAGGAATTAATCCTAAGTGATTTCTTTGGCTATGGAATTGGGTTCTGAGCGATTACGAAGGTGTTTTGGTTGAACCATTGCTAAAGGACGTCTAACCCCAGGTTGGAAAAAATTCGGGGTGTTACAGGACTCGTGTTCATCGACGCGTCCTTCGTGGTAAATAGAAGCCAACCACGAATTTGATCCATTACCGACTGCCTGGACTGAAACATAGCCCCAAGCATTTATAAATCAATATCAGTGTCATATGAGAGTCATAGAAATGAAATACAACAATACAAGCATGTTGACATATGTTATAACATACAACTTAAGCAAATCATTCAACACACGCATTTCATATATATAATGAAATTAATACATATAGCCAACATGATGGAATTCATATACATCCGCATATTAATTGAGAATTCAATCTCAAAACTAATTCACGACACCATTACTCAATACATACTAATACAATCATTTATACAAACACTTAGTCTACACAATTTAGTCTACATAGCGTATGTCGACTCAAAGTGCGCATTAGGACGAATCTCTTCGCCAAACAGATCATGCACGCATTCTTAATATCCTAACACGATAAATAATCATGGCAAACATTTCAGCAAAATATGGACGTAAACAGTATTTCTTACAAATGACTAAAATACCATAAATCTCATATTTTCCATACGCAGTCGAAATGGAAAATGGATAGCATGTTCTACATGTCAAACGGCTTTCTCTTTGATAATATACTATTAAACGACATTGAAAGCTTTGAAATCAGTCAATCAAAGCGTCTAAAATCCTCACCTTTCACCTTAGACGTGTATCGATTCGAATAAAATGTATATGCTTCGTCAACGGCGTAAATGCGACCTAATGCACAAGGTACATAAGCTACTTCGCTATTGTATCAAAGGAATCCCTAAAACAGCAAGTGGTTAGGGTTTCCTTACCTAGAAGTGCGTTGAAAATCACCGAAAAAGTGATTTGAATGCGATGCTTCGGTACGTGCAATAGCTGGTGCAAGTGGCGGGAAATCTCTCCCACAACTTTCTCACAATCTCTCACTTTCTCTCTCTCTCTCTCTCTCTCTTTCTAGGGTTTCAAGGAAATTCGGATGGGAGAGATATGAGAGGGTTTAAGGCCCTTATATAGGGTAAAATCTAACCTAATTAGACTTAGGAACAAGGTATACTTGAGTTATAACCAAATCGGGACTTTTTCGATCCAAAAGGGTGTTTCGGGAGGTCCCCTGGCCGAACGCGGTCGGACTTAAGTTCATGCATACTGGATCTTTCACACACGAAGTTTTCAGATCGATAGAGTTCCCAGATCGCACGTGGCGGTCCAGTTTCAGTTCAGCGGTCATCGTACCTAAATCAGGTCTACAAGTCTCATGATATGAAAGAGAAATTTTTCCTGATCTGAGGGTGAAATTTGGCTAAATTCTGACGGTCAGAACGCTTAATAATAACGCACAGTGACACGTGACAGATTTGGAATTAATTTCCTAAAACTTTACCCTATTCTCACTCTCTTCAGTCCAGGCTCAATGAAATAGCCTCAGAACATCGGTTGGGCTTGATTTTCGAAACGATTGTCAAGTCCAGCCAAGCGGTCATAACGATCTAAGATTGTAGATATCGGACTTTCGACGCGCGGTGTAAATCCAATACGGAGTTTCAGAGGGTTCCTGAGAGCAAACGGGTTTAGAGTTGGATCCAAGGTTTCAAGGTATTATAGCGTCATCGATTCTACAAGTTTTGGGCCTTACAGAACATATTTAAAGTGAGCAGGGACAATTTCACAGCTACTCTAACGTTGCGCTAGTTAACTTACGCTTATTTTCTAAAGGAATTAATCCTAAGTGATTTTTGATCGAGTTGGTACTCGATTCTCTGTACGGATTTTCTGAGGTGTTATAAAAACCATTTGAATCGCTAACTTAACATTACCTAAAAACCTAGGAGCAATCTCAAAACCCAGTTGCCCTCGGGAGTACATTGAAACTCTGTATCGGACCTGGACCACGCGTCGAAAGTCCAATTATCACGAAATTATAAGGTTACAACCGCCTTATTGGGCTTGACAACCATCGTGGGAATCAAGCCCAAATAGCATCTAGAAATGTACAACTTGAGCCTTGAGTGAAGTGTGTAAGAAACGCGAATATCTTATGAAAATGAACCAGAACTTAAGTGAATTGGACCATTTGATTATGGATGAAATTGAAGACTTTAGACTGTTGGTTTCTGACCAAACTTTACCTGTGGATCAAAAAAATTTTCCTGCACATGTCAGTATACTTGTGGCCCTGATCGAGTGATGATGACCGTTGAACTGATATAGGTCCTCCACAGTTGATCCACAAATTTGATCGGACTGAAAGCATAACCTAGCTTAGATCCATGGTCAAGGAACTTTCTCCATGACGTAGGTGAGTAATGGGGCTCCAGATGAGTCTCATTTACCTAAAACAGATACCCTTTAACTATAACCTAAGTATACCATGACCCTGGGGACATTTGATCTAGTTTTAGGCCTATTTAAGGACCTTAAACCACCCTAATCTCATTCCATATGAATTTTCTCCAAACCCTAGGAGAAAGAAGAGAGAAAAGAAGAGAAAAGAGTGAGGAGAAGAGAAAGAGTTGGGGTGATCAAGGCAATGTTCTCTCTTACGACTACACGCACTAGATTGTCTTTACATCTAGCTACACAAGTCATTCCAATTCTGATTTCGGTACGAAATCCTAACCATAATCTTGTTTTAGGAATCCAAATAGAAGAATCGATGAAATATCTAGCCTATTTCATGATTTAGGTAGCCGTTGTGCTGTGGACAGGGACGTAGTGTACAAACCAATTTCATAACGAGCGTATCGACGAAAGGTGTGGACTATGAACGTTTAGGTTATGGTTTTCAAGGCTTTCAATGTTAGCAATGATTTATATTTGACTTGATTGCTATCATATGATCTTAGTTATGATATATTCGATAAACTATAAATGTGTGTAAATTATGTGAATATAAAATACATTCCATGTGTTTGTTGAAATGTTTAAATGAAAGTGAAATTCTGATTTATTCTTGCCATGACTATTAACCTAGAATATATGTTTGTTGTATGTATAAAAACTCATTTATGAAAGGATTTTCCATAATATATGCTATAGCTAATTTATTTTAATTATGTAGTATCATGTAGGCTAAGTGTTTGATAAAATGTCTAAATGAGTTTTGATGAATTGTAATTATTAAGGGTGTTGAGATAGGATTCTCAACTACCTTATCTATATGTATGAATTCCTTTATGTAACCTTAATTTCAATACGTGATTTATATATAAAATGCCTATGTGTAATAACATGTTTTATGTGTTTGATAAAATGCTAAATGATTATTGTAATTGGATTGTTTGTTAAATGTTGTTATGATTATCACATGTGACTACCTATTGCGTTAAGTACGAATGAGACTACTACATAGTCCAAGAAATCAGTAATGGTTTCCAGATCGAGTGGCCGAACTAGTCTCGCTACAATGGATAAGTTCAGTGAATACAGGCCGTACGGTGATTGTCGACAGTAGTTAGGCCATGAGGAGTTCTTAGGCGCTCTATGTCGATTAATTTAGCATGTGCTCGTGCTAATTAAACTTGTTAAATAACCTGATTGACCTAATATGTGTTTACCATGTATAGACGCTACTGCTTGAATCTAAGATACTGCTTACCGATGTCACAACCCATTTCAACCATGGTACCACGATCCGCTAAGACTCATGAGCCGGACATGGTGGTGTATGGGACATCATGGTCGAGCTGTCGGCCCACGCTAGGGTGACGAGCCTCCCTGTAGTGACTAGTGAGCAACTCAAACTCGTGAGCCGAATATGGTGGTGTATGGGACACTTTATTCAAGATGTCGGCCTACGTTTAAGTGACGAGCCTCCCGTAGTGACATCGAGTATAATCAATTAAACTTGCCTATTCACTGCTTTCATTAGGGGTAATGCCTTATAACTTTCCTATCGTATGTGAATAACTAGGATTGACGACCTTAGATGGATTCCTATTTTGGTTAATGATATAAAGGAAGGTACCTTAGCTTCTCAAATTTGTTGTATGAATAAGCCTAATTAAGTATTGGCTAACACGACCATGCACCGCATTGCATGTGCTTTGGCGAGGAAGCGCATGTTTAGAAAGTTTTCCACTCGTAATCATGAGATGATGTCGCTGAGGGAGTTATGTGAGGGAATGCATCATTACAACATGTCATTCGTGCATTAATAAGAGTACTTAGGATATGTTTGTTGTATTGCTTTATCATTACTGCTTGACTGAATTGATAATATGTTAACCTTTGCCTTATAGTACCACTGAGTTGACCACTTACTCCCACCCTGGGATGGTGTTTTAAAACACCAACCAGACTCTATTTTAGCTACAGATGACGATGAGGCTTATGTGATGGAGCCAGACTTCTTTGACGAGGAGGTAGAGTTCTCCTATATGCAACTCTCAGGCGGGTCTATGTAGACCTAGAGTTGCATCGCTGGGATTACTGGACTATGGATTAGTCAAACCTTTATACTTGATATTTTGTAAATTTTGAAATCATACATGTATTTATTTATCCTGATAATATACTCATACTCTGGGGATTGATAAACACTTACGTACTTTATATACCTATCTCAGTCTTCCGCTTGCTTAACCACTTTAACTCTGGAGTATGATATACTGTTTTAGTGTAATCTCATTCATGTTTAATGCATTAATATGAACAACATTTAAACATCATTATCTATGTTGCATAAGTGATGTGACGGATCTCGGGAGTGGAGCTTTGCTCGACCCTCAAAATTTGAGGCGTTACAAAAGGCCCGAGTACCACCTCAGGTAGAAATCCCTAAGGATTGTATTCGGTAAAAATTTAGGCAAAAATTAATTAAGCACTGAACTAGATTAAGCAGTGGAGTTAGCTCGAACCACTATTTATACAAATGGCAAGACTCAAAACCATCAATATTGCTAACTCAACACTGCCTGAGAACCTAGGAAAAATCCTGAAAGCCTGTTGCTCTCGGGAGCACATTGAAACTTTGTATTGAACCTGGACCGCACGTCGAAAGTGCAATGACTGTGAAACTATAGGGTTACATCCACCTTCCTGGGCTTGAAAACCATCACGAGAATCGAGCCTAAATAGTATCCAAAAATGCATAACTTGAGCCCTGAACGAAGTGTGTGAGAAACATGAATATCTTTAGAAAACATAATGAAACTTAAGTAAATTGGGTCGTTCACTTACATATGAAATTGAAGATTTTGGACCATCAGTATCTGATCGAACATCACCCATGGATCAGGGAAATTTTTCTACACATATCTATATACTCATGGCCTTGATCGAGTGACAACGACTATTGATCTGATACAAGTCCTTCACGGTCGATCGACCTATCCATTATATTGAAACCACATCCTGGCACATATCCATCGTCAGGGAACTTTCCTTACGCTATAGGTGAGTAGTGGACCTCTATATGAACCCCATTTGCCTGAAACAGACACCCTTTGGTTATAATTTAAGTATACTATAAAGCCCTTAAACCACCCCATTTCCATTCCATATGAATTTGCTCCAAACCCTAGGAGAGAGAAGAGAGAAAAGAAGAGAAAGAGTGAGGAGAGAAGTGAAAGGTTGGGAGATCATCACAGTGTTTCTCTTCCATGACTACAAGCACTAAATCGCCTTCCTGTTCCGCTACACAATCCATCTCAGCTATAATTTGGATAAGATCTCCAAACCCTAACGCCGTAGGTAAGATTTAGAATAGTGGTTTGTCAACCTAGCTAATGGATTTCATGATTTAGGTACCCGTCAATCCATTTTCAGGAACGTAGGATTCAAACGATGTCCGAATCGAGTATTTTGATGAAAGGTGTAGATTATAAACATTTAGGTTATGGTTTTCAATACTTTCAATGTCAGCAATGATTTATGTCTAACTGGATTGCTGCCATACGATCTTAGTTATGTCATTTTCAAAACAATAGACATGTGTGAACTATGTTGAACAAAATATGCATCTCATGTCTTTGTTGAAATGTCTGAATGAACATGAAAATATGATTTGCGTTTTCTCATTATTATATGCATGCTGACCTCCTTGTACAAGGATTTGTTAAAACACATGGTGTAACTAACCTAGTTTATGTATTTGGTGAAGTGTAACCTAAGTGTTTGATAAAATGTCTGAATGAGAAAATGTTGATGATTTGTATTTATTAAGTGTATTAAGATAGAATTCTCAATTTCCTTAATCATATGTATAGTTTCCTTCATATAACCATATTTATCACTATGCAATTTATGGATAAAATGCAAGTGTTTGGTAATGTGTTCAATGTGTTCGATGAAATGCTTAAATGAGGATTTCACTTAAATTGTTTGTTAAATGCTGATATGGTTATCACATGTATTTACATGGTACATCTGAGTAAGATTGGGACTATAATATAGTCTAGGCAGTCAGTAATAATTCCCGATTGAGTGGCTGAACTAGTCTCGCCACACTGGATATGTTCGATGAATTCGAGTCGCACGATGATTGTTGACAGTGGTTAGGCCACAAGGGGTGCATACACGCTCTATGTCGATCAAGTCTACATGTGCTCGTACCAATTGAACTTGCCAAACAAACCGATTGACCTATTGTGTGTTTACCATATATGGACATCAGTATTTGAATCTAAGGTACCACTTACCAATGTAAAAGCCTGTTTCAACTATGGTACCACGATCCGCTAAGACTCATGAGCCGGGCATGGTGGTATGGGGTCGAGCTGTCAGCCTATGTTTGGGTGACAAGCCTCCCCGTAGTGATCAATGACCAACCCAAACTCGAGAGCTGGACATGGTTGTATGGGACACCGTGTTTGTGCCGTCGACCTACGCTAAGGTGACGAGCCTTCCCGTAATGACCTTGAGTATAAACCCTTGAATTTTCCTATCCACTGCTTTTCACTAGGGGTGATGCCCTACAACTTGCCCATCGTATGTGAATAACTAGGATTGACGACCCTAGATGGATCTTCATTTGGGTTAATGATATAAACAGAGGTACCTTAACTTCCAAATCTACTGTATGAATAAACTTAATTAAGTATTTAGCTAACACGACCATGCACCGCATTGCATGTGCTTTGGCGAGGAAGTTAGACTTTAGGGAGGTTATCATGCGTGAACTTAGTTGTCAGAGTGGCTTGTGAGGGAGCTTCTAGTGCCACTGAGTTGATCACTCACTCCCACTTTGGGATGGTGTTTTAAAACACCAACCAGACTCTTGTTTAGATGCAGGTGATGTCAAAGTTAACCTTTGCCTTATAGTGCCACTGAGTTGATCACTCACTCCCACTCTGGGATGGTATTTTAAAACACCAACCGGACTCTGGTTTAGATGCAGGTGATGTCGGAGTCCATGTAGCTGATGTGGACTTCACAGATGAGGAGGATGAATTCTCCTATATTCAGCTATCAGGCGGGTCTATGTAGACCTTATTCTGATTCGATGGGATTACAGGGTTACATCGATTAGTTAGACACCTACATTTTGACATTTTGTATATTTTGAAACAAACCCTGTATATATTGAACCCTGTTACCTCATCATACTCTGGAGGTTGTAAAACATCTACCGTTCAGATATATATGTGTTTCAGTCTTCCGCTTGTTAAATTAAATTATATTTGGAGTATGATATGTTGTTTGAGTATAATCCCACTCATGTTTAATGTATTGATATGGACAACATCTAAACATCATTATCCATGTTGCATAAGTGATGTGCTGGATCTGGGGAGTAGAGCTCTGCTCGACCCTCGTAATCTGGGGTGTTACACTCGCCCGGGCGAGTGGGAATTTTTTATTTTATCTTCCGATTTTAGGGATTTCGTCTTCCCAAAGGCTCTCCACCACCATTAAGGAAGGAGTAGTTTTCATCAAAAATCCAATGTCCCCTAGGCATTTTTCACTCTCTTCATTCAAGGTATTCATCATTTAATTGAGTCTTTCTAGGGTCGATGATTTCAGTTTTTCCTTTCTTCTCACTTTGTATTCCAGTTGGGCTCTTGGTATCTTCACCCTATTTTTCTTCACAAATTTGTGATTCTAAACCCAATCCATGTCTAAAGATAAGGGGAAAGCTCCCATTACTGGAGAACCCTCACGACCTACTCGGTAAAAGTCTCTGGGCCCTTGGGAAAGAGCCAGAGCTGCCAAGTCGCCAGCTCGCCGCCGTGGAACCTCGGATAGACAATCAGCCCGTGGTGAGGCCACAACTGTTTCACATTCTCCTCCTCCAGCTGCTAACAATCCTCCACCACACACAAATATTTTAGAAAAATACTTGGGGAGGAGGCTTGTGCACGAACACCGAGTAGACAGGGAATGTATTCATCGTTTTGATCTGGAATCCCTCCTATATGCAGTTGATTGGTAACCCATTTTGGATTTTGGAGGACCATGTCATGATGAGAGGACCTATCGTTTCCTCATGTATTATCATTCTCCTATCCTTGAGCCTCCATCAATCACAGTCACAGTTGGGGAGATGAATGTTGAAATCACTTATGAGACTATTGCACAATTACTTAGCCTCACTCTTTCTCCCAATGGCATGTCTGATCTTAATTTGGAAGATCCTACTGTACAATCCAAAATAACCAAATTTCTATAACATGGGAGAGATATTCCATGGTATTAAGGAAATGCCCTCAAAGCCAAATATATGGAACCAAAATATCAAGTTTTGCATGGGGTCTTCTCAACAAATGTGTATTTAAGGGGAACCAATTAAGTCGATCTTACCGATTTCACAGTCCTTATTGTGTATAACATCACTTCTAGTATCAAATTGTGTCTGCCTACCCTTGTAGTACATCAGTTTGCTTTTGTTATTCATTCCTCTTGAGCAACTCACCTTCCATTCCCTCACATCATCCACATGATAAGCAATGAAATGAGACTTCCTGTGATAGACGATCTTGAGCGACCACTACAACATTTCAATAAGGTCAACATCTGAAAGATGGACCCTAAGTTCCATGA
Organism: Magnolia kwangsiensis; assembly: GCA_037074715.1. NCBI lineage: Eukaryota > Viridiplantae > Streptophyta > Magnoliopsida > Magnoliales > Magnoliaceae > Magnolia > Magnolia kwangsiensis. The sequence goes on along the minus strand of CM073587.1, from coordinate 34,528,619 downwards.
GTTTACAGAAGGACAGCTTGAGGAAGATATACAAGCAGAAGCAAAAATGGGGGTAGGAGCAGCACCAACTGAAAAGGAACCACAGGAACCTTGACTTGTTCCGACTACGCCTGATACTGCACAGGCTCAATGATACAAATTTTATCAGGATCGGGTCGGGGTAACCTTGCGAGGTGTGGCGCAGATTGAGGACAGGCTTGATAAATAAGATGAACGACTCTCAGGCTTAGAGTGGTTGGTGGTCGGATTATAGCATACGGCCTAGCAGATCATCGATCTATTGACGTGCCGTCATGACCACATTGCTCCATCCAGCTCAGCACCATAGTTTTGCGAATTTCCCCATCACATACACATGTTCCTCAATCATGCTTAGGGCATGGATATCTTTTTGGTTATCCTAAGCACTTATGAGTGTATGTGATGCTCCACTGACTTGTATAGTCTGACAGTTTCATGTGTCTGTCTGGTCCTTGGAAGGACCGAAGATGTTGAAAGTATTGGGATATATTTTTTTTTGGGATTCGATACTGTCTAATACAACCCTGTAACTGGGTGATCTTGGTTGATATTTTTTGTGCCCATGGATGGGCGGGATGATATATTTTTGGATGCTTATCTTCTGTCAAGCTTAGGTAGTTACTTTTGATTGCGCTTAATATATATATTTCCATACATGATGATATCTCTGAATTTACATTTCTATGGGAATGCATACTAGTTATGGAATGATGATTATTGTTTAATTGTCCTTAAAGGGTTTAATTATGTTGTGAAAGAATGTTTCTAGTACTATATATTCTTATGCATATCTATGTATCAGCTGTCATTTATAGAATATTAACTACTTTTTGAGGATATGTTTACATACTAAAAACTGCTGATCATTTATTCTATGAACTAAGATTTCTCTGTCATGAGTTGTTCCCCACATGGCTCTCCTAGTGCCTTACTTCTCCTAATTTCTTTAATGTTAACTTCAGTCATTCGATCTATTATTGGTATATTAACCTTTGTCAATGACTGACAAAAAGGGGGAAAACAAATATCACCATGAGAACACTGTTTGGATATATGGTTTTGAGCATAGTGATGCAGGTGATAGGGGGAGCAGCTGCAAGAAGATAGGGGGAGCAGCTTCTTGACTCAAGATTGTGTGTGAACTCCATAATATCTTTGTAAAATTATGTAAAGTTCATATACACACAATTTAAGATGTTGTTATAGGTGTGTTTTAGGTGTTTTGTCACGTAATTGACAAAGGGGGAGATTGACCTGGTTTGTCAATTAGCATGAGTGTTGAGTCGATAAGTCAAGTGGACCCCATATGAAGATCGTTCAAGACATTGCCTCAACCGGATGTGTGTTGAGAGCTCATCAAAGGTAAACTTAGCCTCACATCCCAAATCCCAAAATACCCAGGTAAACAAAAGTCTTAAGAAAAACTTAGAACAACATAGGTGTTAAAAGTCTGAAAACCTGGTTTCAAAATGGAAAATTCTCTAAGTTTTCAGCTAAGTTTGATATCATTAATTCTTAGTCGATACAATCGAACACTCATCTCAATGAATCGAACTGGTATCCATAACATCGAATTAAGTCCTCTTTATGTCCAGCAACCACAAAGTATTTTGGACCAAATATTCGATAAATTGAAAGTACTTTCGATAACATCGAATTTCAAATATTGATGTTATCGAAGGACAGTCGATGATATCAAAAATCTTAGAGCTATATCTAGCAAAGGCTTGGAAAATATTCTTGATATTGCTCGAGGAATTAAAAGACAATCGATATCATTGAAATTCAAATCTCGATCATATCAACACAGTATCGATGACTTCTAAATGGGACAAATTGTATCTAGCAAATTTTTGAAAGAAAAACATCTAAATGTTCGAGGAATTGAAACCCACATCGATGTCATCGAACTTCAAATCACATTGATATCAATATAGACTCAATGTGATCGAATCGGGAGAAAACTATTCTAACAAACTTGAAATGGAAAATCTTATGTGAATGATCGAGGAATTGATATTGTCTCGATATGATCGTAATTTAAAAATCGATGAAATCGATATCATCGAATTGGATCAAGAAGTGCCCAGCAAGCTTTCTCAAATATTCCTTGAAAATATCAAAGTATTGAACCACTGTCGATGAGATTAGAATTCAAAATTTGATAACATCAACGCATGTTTGATGTCATCGATCTTCATTCAAAAAGTTTTAGGTATGTGCTTCAAGTGAGTTCGCATCATCGAACCCTGATTAGATGGAAGTGAAAGTATATGTTCGATGACATCGAGTCAGGTCCGATGAGATTGAACTCAGTTACACTCTGACATATTTAGTACCATTGGGACTTTTTACCTATATATAGGAAGCTTGCTTTTGGTTGTAGCGGTGGGAAAAATAGAGAGAGCTTTGAGAGAGTTTTGCTTACTTCCAACCTAAACTCTTTTTCTCATGGAAGTTCATCCTTCAATCCACCCTCATCATGATATTCAAAGAGTGGATTGAGGAATGAACTTCCCATTCAAGGATCATCCAGATACTGTCTTAGTGGAAAATCATTGTGGGATACCTAGAATGCTTGAATGCTTGGAATCACTTATTCTCTAAAATAGGAAAATATTTAATAGATTAGGTTTCTAACATAACCTTGACCCAACCCGTCGCCTTTATTGGAACATCATCAAGTGTTGCGGATCAAGGGAGCGGAAGAATCTTCATCATCAGGGAGGAGATCTTCATCATTGTTCTTAACGAGGCTCACCTAATTATCTGTAAGTCATTAGAGTCTAAAGACCCTGTTGATCATTCTTTATGTATGTTTGGGTCATAGGTGTTTCTCAACCCTTTAAAGCCCTCATAGGAAGCCTCTGATGGGAGAGTACGTGTGGGTGCTGTGTGTTGACCCTTACTCTTATGTAAGGCATAAACTCTAGGTTCCTAGTGTGGATCTTTGGCCTGTGTGGCATAAAATGGAGGTTCCTTGTATGGATCCTTAGACAGTGTGGCCTAAAATAAAGGTTCCTTATATGGATCCTTTTCTCTTGTGTAGGGCATAAAACTTAAGTGCTTCATGTTCAACTTTGCTCTTGGGTAGGGCATAAACTTGTGTCTTGTGTAGGCACGTCTTAGTTACCCAGTGTAGGTCCTAGAGTTAACCTTGTGTAGGTTGTAACGGTTTGAGGTGAACCTGATTTGAAACCTCCATTAGTGAAATTCAGGACACTCAAGGGTTGAGTGTGTCCGCTAGGAGTGGAGTAAGCACGTAGTCGAACTGAAATAGCGGTGAAGACCGCTTGAGTTGAAGTAGGAATATGCCAATATGTCCTAAAGGGGGTGAATAGGACTTTTTAAACTTTCATGAATTATTTAAAATCCTATTGAACTAATCCTATCAAATATGCAATTATCAGGATTACTCAAATGTAACTCTACTGGCTTCCAAGCCTAGTAGAAGATCCAATCACAAACTACTCAAAGATAAGAATATAGAACTTAGTTCATGTTGGATATGACTATGTATGTGTGTGGGGTGTGATCTCAAATATTCAGATATTGAATTAATAAAGAAAATTACACAAACAAATCAATCGCAAACACAATCATTTTTATAGTGGTTCGACTACTTGTCTACTCCACTCTCGGCTGTCGCACTCAACCCTTGAGTGTACCGAATTTTACTACGGAGATTTTTCAAGGTTCACCTCAAACCTAAGGTTTTAAATCAGGTTCACCTTTAACCTTTACACAGAGGTTTCTACTCGGTTCATCTCTAACCTTGGAGTTTTGCTGGTGCACTCCTAACCAGATGTTTATGCCCACACAGAGTAAGGGTCCACACAACGCAACCGGATGTTTATGATCTCCACAAAGCAAGGGTCCACACAATGCACCCACAGCGTACACTCCCGCCGGATGCCTCCTTTGAGGACTTCAAAGGGTGAGCAACACTCAGGACCCAATCCTAGAAAGGAATGATCACAAGTGTCCTCTAGACTCTAAGTACTTACATATAAGTTGATGAGTCCCTTTTTGCACAGTGATGAAGATCTCCTTCTTGTTATTGAAGAGTTTTCAGCTCCATTGATCCACAACACAAGCTATACCAGTATTTGGTTTCAGGTTAAGTCAAGGTTAGGACAAAAATCCACTCTCTTAGAATTTTCCTATTAGGAAGATAGAGTGATTCTCGTCATTTATTCATTCAAGGCATCCTAGCTAAAAGATATACTGTTGAGATAGTTGCTGAAGGATCCTTGAATGCAGAAGTTCATTTCTCAATCCACTATACTGAATGTCAATGAATGAGAGTAGATTGAAAGATGAACTCTCGTGAGAGAAAGGGATTTAGGTATATGATCTGAAGGTAAGACACACAAAAGCACTCTCTACTTTCTCTACCAGCAATATGAGAAAGTCTTTCTATAAATAGGTAAAAAAACATTTCAATGGATATAAAACAGTCATATTTATGACTGACTTTGATGTCATCAAGCATGGTCGATATCTTCGAGCGTTTACTCTCGATGGGATCGACTGTCTGCTCAATAAAATAAACTTAAAAGTCATACACTTTTGAAACCTATTACCAGATAATCGATGGGATCGATACTTATGTCGATGTCATCAGATTTTGAACTCTGATTCCATCGATACTTGGATTGATCTATCGACACTTGAAGAATGAGAGAGACTAGCTGAAATATTTCAGGTTTTAGGATATGATCAAGGGTCAACCAATGTCATCGAAATTTGAATGTCTATGATATCGGGACCGTGTTAATAAGATCGATAAATCGTATAGATTTACCTATAAGCACGCTGGTCAGTTTGTGCCAGACTCGATCCAATCGACCCGGAATCTATAACATCAACATAAGAATGTCGATTTCCTCAAGTGGCCCCCGATCAAGGTTTAGAGTAACCTTAGATATTTGCTTGAAGAAATATGCTCCCACTGTCGATATGATCGAATGACTTCTGATATGATCGATATTTAAATTTAGATTGAATCGAAATAGTCATCAATATATCGAAGCTCATAGTAGTTTTCTTTAAAAAAACAGGGGCACCGAAAAACTGCCTGTCGATATTATCAATACACTTTCGATGGGCTCGATATTTGAATATCGATGATATCGATTTATACTTCGATATATCGATATATCGTCCAGATGAGTGTGTGGTTGTTGACGCTTATTGTCCTCACTTGATTATATCGATTGAGATACCGGGGACATCGACAGAGTAGGTCGATCATATTGAAAGGTGTATCGATATAATCGATAGGGCAAGAAAACTTAAATATTTTCCTATTTGATAAAAAGTTTTCTTACTATAAAACCCTAAGATGTTTTACTTAGTTTTAAGGGTTTTAATCACTTGGTGTTTTGGGACAAGGGATGTGAGGCTATGATTTACCTATGACGAGCTTCCACACATCCAGTTGAGGCAGACGCTTGAATTGATCTTCTTGTTAGGCACTGTAGTCTGACTGACTCAACTTACATCGTAATTGACAAACAAGAGCACTAGTAGGTGCACTTTCATTCTCCCCCTTTGTCAATTACATGACAAAATACCCAAAATACCCTAGGAAAATATCTAGACAGATACATCCTAAATTGTGTGTACATGTGATTACACAATTTTACAAATTCTAACATATTCATGTACACAACCATAATTTACTCCCCCTTACTGTAAAAACCCCTTTCTTGGTGTAGCTGCTCCCCCTTACACTTGCAATATGTAAGAACATATATCCAATTTTCCACATAGGGTGTTTTTAACTTTTCTCCCCCTTTTTGTCAGTCATTAGCAAAGGCATAACAAGTGATATTGACTGAAGAGTTTAAGCATGTGGGAGAACCGACTTACAGATATAAATGCATAAAGATTAAATCATTTTAAGCCATACATCATCGTCAGAAGATACAATCAGATAGGATAGTTGGGAAGAACACATGCACTCCAAAAAAAACTTCATGTAACTAGGGAACATCATATGGCAGTAAGAATAGAATTATGTGTAGCCATATTCAACAGTGTCCAAATATATATATATATATATATATATATATATATATATATATATATATATATATATATATATATATATATATATATATATATATATATATATATACTGCTCCAGATAGCAGTAGTTTAATCATTAGACAGAGATATCAGACCCATGTACCAGTACCCAAAACAAATAAATAAAGATGGGTGCAAAATCAAGTGTTTATAACCAGACACACTACTCCACCAAATCTGTCTACTTCTAACACATAGAAGACCCACCAGTTGTTAGTAGCTCAAGAATCTGCTGCACGGAATGTTGAAGAGCTTCCATCCTGTTTTTTATTCCTTATAGTCGTTGTTCACAGTGTTGGAGCCTCTCATCAATTCCAGTGAGATTTTTTAAAAATTGGCACTCAAGCAAATGACGCTGACGATTTGTGACAAACGCAGGACTATATTCAGGAATTCGATTAGATCCCCAGAGAGTTTCTTCATTAGGCACGGGATCACTATCTTCAACAGGTGGAGGGAGCTTAGTATGCGATGAGACAGAGACATACACTTGTTACACTGCATCATGGTCGAACCATACTTCAGGATATACCTTATCAGTTGTTTCCGGCAGCCCTACCCAGTGTGTGAGCTTGCAGGTAAGAGATGAAAACGACAAAATTTCAAGATGATCACTTTTGACTACCTTAATTAGCTGGTCTAGTATGAGGGTTGGTAGGCATACAGGGACCTCTTGATAGAGATCATACAGAATATTGAGCACAACGAGACTCAGGTATGTGTCATTTGCATCACATGGGTACACATTCGTGCTGAAAATACTGTAAAGGAGTTGAAACAAGATTCCTAGATGTTTTACTGGAAGGATATTGTCATCATTTCTAGGAATTGTCATACCCTGGCACAGTGCTCGAGTAGTTTCCCCCCATCTACCCAATTTATTTAGATTTCTACTAGTGACAGGGATTTATGTCACCTCAATGTTTAGAACATGACTAAGGGCTATTGGAGTAATGTGCTTGGTGTGTTGCATGAATTTCAGACAATTACAAGGTGGGTAAACTTGGACAACATGACAACAGTTGAAGAACTGCTGGATCATTTCAAACTGATATGGGCCACCCATATTAAGCATATTCTTCCATCCAATAGTCTCCATCATGAGATCCACCCCATAGGGTTTGACGGTCCTAATGAGAATAGTACGATCGACTATCAGGACTTGTTCCCAATCTGATTAGTTTTGAGGTGGTCTAGTATTTTTCTCTTTCTTAATCTTGGAAGATTTTGCAGATAAGAGAGCCCTACCTTTCCCATTAACCATCTTCCCTGCTTCATTTGGATGCTGAGATTTCATCAAGACTCCGAGTAGATCAACCAAAGAAACTGATCAGGGCAGCGAGATGGGACTAGCTATTGTAAAAATGAATTTTTCTCTCAATCAGCTTTTTATTTGGTGCCATCTATCGATCATATCGATCATTGTTTCAATGATATCGAGAAGTTGTCGATCGATTCTATCGATTCTGTCTCTGATGTCATCAACGATCATACGGCTTTTCACATTCTAAAGGGCCATCGATTGTATCGATCCTTGTTTGATGTAATCGAACAGTTATGTCCAAGGTGAATGATTTTCTGGTTTAATTTTTCAAGCATACTCCTAGGATTTCCAAGAGACAATGATATACTTAACAAAATAATATATAATCTCTGTATATACATAAAAGTATAAACATTTGATTGTTTATACACAAAAGGAGGTCTGGAACCTTAGGTATTTAATTTGGGGCTTAGCATTATTTCATTATTTTAGCAAATATCCAGATTTTGATGCATAATCTGGACATGTTTCTTCATTCTTAATGCTCTTCTGTATCATTCCTCACTTCTCCTTTTATAATGTAGCAGTAGTTGTTTGTGTGATGACCCTTAATTACTGATTTTCCTGACTGATCTAGGATATCGCATTCTTCTTTGTTGAACTTGACCACATACCCATTATCACAAATTTGAGAGATGCTTAACAGATTATGCTTCAATCCCTTTATGTAGTAGGCAATCTCATTTTTGAGCAAATCAATTCCTCTTATCATTCCTTGTCCAATTACATTGGCAGTGGCTCCATCTCCATAGGTGGTATATTCTGCGAGAAGGGATTTGTTGCCTGTGACATGTCTTGACGAACCACTATCTAGGTACCATCTAGCATTATTGCCGGTTAAATGATTGAAGTGTATAACAAGGCAAATTTTCTTCTCTTTAATTACCCATCTTGTGGCAGAATTCTTTCTTGTGGAAAATTTGTTTGTCTTATCTGATTCAACCACTTGATTCACTGAGTCTTTCTTTCTGTCAGATAGTTTGAGTGGTGATGGTGTTATATATCCTTTGTTTAAGACATCCTTTGAATTACCACTTGACCGATAGGCCAGATTTTTGCCTTTGTTGCAACTAAAAATATCAGATTTCTCATGTGTTCCATATCTAGTTCTTATTCTACCTTTTTCGTAGTCCAAGCCATATTTGTTGTTTCCAGATTTTCCCATACCTAAAAGTTTTTCTAGCCTCTCACTACTTTGGGAAAATTTACAGTTTAGATGGGCTATTTTCCAGGATTCTTCTAATTCATTTTGAAATGTGTAATATTTGTTCTAAAGAATCAAGTTTTTTTCATTTAATTCTTTAACTTGTTTCTTTAATTTTTCTGACTCAGATTTCAAGGAAATGTTGGTTCTTTCAAGTCTATCATTATCTAAGTGACATTGCTGCAAATCAGTAATTAGATGAGTATTAATATTTGAAGCTTTATCCATATCTAATTACAACAATTCCTTTTTATTCTCAGATATACCAAGTCGTTCAATCACTTTGATGCTTTGGATATAGAGTTGATTATAAGCATCTTACAGTTTATCCTTTTCGACTTCTTCCTCTTCTCTAGACTCCTTGTTATCAGACGAAAATGATTTAGTTGCTTACTGTTCAAATTCAGATTCAGTTGGAATGATCGAAGTTGTGGAGATCATAAGTATTTTCAAAGATTTTTGGTCCCCAGCGCTCTCTGAGTTGCTTGATTTTGAATTTGACTCCTCCATATCATCCCATGTGGCGATCATTACCTTGCCCTTTGGTTTTTCTATTTGGGCATTCGGTAGATAGGCGTCCATACTCTCGACAGGCGTAGCATTGTGGTTCTTTGGCTCTTTTCCAAAATTTTCCTGCAGAAGGTTTCTCATCCACCTTTCTTCCTCTAGACCGGTGACTGCGATTCTTTTGAAAGAATCTTCTGAATCTCTGTGCCAGCAAATTCACTTCCTCATCTTCATCTTTTTTTTCACTTTCACTGTTCTCATGTTTTTATTTCTTAGAAGTTTTTAGGACAGTGTTTTTGGATTTCTGGGATTGAGTGAAGTGTAATTCAAAAGTTTGTAGGGAACCTACCAGTTCTTCTACTTTCATTTCATCTATATTTTTATGCTCCTTAATTGTTGTTACCTTGGGGTTAAATCGTTCCAATAGAGATCTTAAGATTTTCCTACATATTTTTAGTATCGAAACATTTTCTCCCAATCCACCCATGGAGTTACAAATAATATTCAATTTGGTGAAGAACTCCATAAATGTCTCATGCTCTTCCATCCTGAGATTTTTGAACTGTGAAGTCAAAAGTTGTAGTTTGGACCTCTTCACAGTGCTTGTGCCTTCATGGGTTATTTCTAGTAGATCCTATGTTTTTTTGGATGTCTCACACATACTTATCTGATTGAATATATCTTGAGACACGGCACAGTAGATAGCGTTCATTACTTTTGCTTCAGCAGTTCGTTGTTCTTTATCGAACGCCATCCACTTTTCTTTGGGTTTAGGCTTAGTGATGGTAGTTTCATCTTCAAGTACGATTTGTTCAGATGGTACCACATATCCCTTCTCAACTATATCCCAAACATCATGATCCAAAGATCTTAGGAAATAATGCATTCTAGCCTTCTAGTATGCATAATTTGAACCATCAAATACTGGAGGCCTAGTGACTGATGAGCCCTCTCCTTTGGCCATATTTCTCAACTTTAGATAAGATCACTCTCTAGGTGGTGAAGACCGCATGAGTAGAAGTAGGAATATACCAATATCTCCTAGAGGGGGGTGAATATGACTTTTTAAACTTTTATGAATTATTTAAAATCCTATTGCACTAATCCTATCATATACGCAATTATTAGGATTACTCAAATGTAACTCTACTAGCTTCCAAGCCTAGTAGAGGATCCAATCACAAACTAATCAAAGATAAGAATATAGAACTTAGTTCATGCTGGATATGACTGTGTATGTGTGTGGAGTGTGATCTCAGATATTCAGATATTGAATTAATAAAGCAAATCACACAAACAAATCAATCGTAAACACAGTCATTTTTATAGTGGTTCGACTACTTGTCTACTCGACTCTTAGTTGTTGCACTCAACCCTTGAGTGTACCGAATTTCACTATAGAGGTTTCCCACGGTTCACCTCAAACCTAAGGTTTTAAATTAGGTTCACCTTCAACCTTTACACGGAGGTTTCTACTCGGTTCACCTCTAATCCTAGAGTTTTGCTGGTGCACTCCTAACCAAATGTTTATGTCCACACAGAGCAAGGGTCCACACAATGCACCCGGATGTGTATGGTCTCCACGGAGCAAGGGTCCACACAATGCACCCACAACATACACTCTCACCGGAGGCCTCCTTTGAGGACTTCAAAGGGTGAGCAACACTCAGGACCCAATCCTAGAAAGGAATGATCACAAGTGTCTTCTAGACTCTAAGTACTTACATATAAGTTGATGAGTCCCTTTTTGCACAGTGATGAAGATCTCCTTTTTGTTATTGAAGAGTCTTTAGCTCCATTGATCCACAACACAAGATATACCAGTATTTGGTTTCAGGTTAAGTCAAGGTTAGGACAAAAATCCACTCTCTTAGAATTTTCCTATTAGGAAGATAGAGTGGTTCTCGTCATTTATTCATTCAAGGCATCCTAGCTAAAAGATATACTGTTGAGATAGTTGCTGAAGGATCCTTGAATGCAGAAGTTCATTTCCCAATCCACTCTACTGAATGTCAATGAATGAGAGTGGATTGAAAGATGAACTCTCGTAAGAGAAAGGGCTTTAGGTATATGATCTGAAGGTAAGACACATAAAAGCACTCTCTACTTTCTCTACCAACAATATGAGCAAGTCTTTCTTTAAATAGGAAAAAAAGGTTTCAACGGATATAAAATGGTCATATTTATGACTGAGTTCAATGTCATCGAGCATGGTCGATATCATCAAGCATATACTCTCGATGGGATCGACTGTCCGCTCGATAACATAAACTTAAAAGTCATATGCTTTTGAAACATATTGCCAGTTGATCGATGAGATCGATACTTGTGTCGATGTCATCGGATTTTGAACTCCAATTCCATCGACAGTTAGATTGATCTATCGACACTTGAAGAATGAGAGAGACTAGCCAAAATATTTTAGGTTTTAAGATATGATCAAGGGTTAACCGATGTCATCAGAATTTGAATGTCGATGATATCGAGACCATGTCGATAAGATCGATAAATCATATAGATTTACCTATAAGCACGCTGGTCAGTTTGTGCCCGACTCGATCTAATCGACTACGACTCGATAGCATCGACATAAGAATATCGATTTTCTCGAGTGGCCCCCGATCAAGGTTTAGAGCAACCTGAGATATTTGCTGGAACAAATACACGCCCACTGTCGATATGGTCGAATGACTTCCGATATGATCGATATTTGAATTCAGATTGAATCGGAACAGTCATTGATATATCGAAGCTCATAGTAGTTTTTTTTAGAAAAATAGGGGCACCAAAAAATTGCCTGTCAATATTATCGATCCACTTTCGATGGGCTCGATATTTGAATATCGATGATATCGATTGATACTTCGATATATCGATATATCGTCCAGATGAGTGTGTAGTTGCTGGACGCTTATTGTCCTCACTCGATTGTATCGATTGAGATGCCGAAGACATCGACAGAGCAGATCGATCATATCAAAAGGTGTATCGATACAATCGACAGGGCAAGAAAACTTGAAGATTTTCCTGTTTGATAAAAACTTTTCTCACTATAAAACCCTAAGATGTTCTACTTAGTTTTAAGGGTTTTAATCACCTGGTGTTTTGGGACAAGGGATGTGAGGCTATGATTTACCTATGGCAAACTTCCACACATCCAGCTGAGGCAGACGTTTGAATTGATCTTCTTGTTAGGCGTTGTAGTCTGATTGACTCAACTTACATCGTAATTGACAAACAAGAGCACTAGTAGGTACACTTTCACGAACCAGTATAAATGATTATGTTTGGGATTGTTATTTGTATATTACTTTGAATGTTCTCATAAAGCATGTTAACATGATTATTTAGAACTAATAAGAATCACATCCCACACACAGTCACATTGTTCATCCATCATAGACTAAGTTTATATATTGGTCAAATATTGAATAGCCTTGCAATTGGATCCTCTATTTGGCTTGAAAGCTATTAGAGTTAAGTTGAAGATATCTTGGTAGTTCCATATTTTGGTTAATGGGATTTTAAATTGTCATAAAATTTTATAAAGTCCTATTTACCCCCATCTAGGACACTTTGACATATTCCTACTTCTACTAGAGCGGTCATTATTACAATTTCTTCTTACTTAATCTTCTTAATTTTCTTATGATTGGTTGTGGGATTGGTAAATCCTGTTGTTTAACTTGTGTCCTGGGCACGGTTTTGTGATGGAATCACTTCCAATTCTCACACCTGTCATCCATTGAGAATTAGGTCAAAGGAAGTTCGAATTCGCTTTTACTGAGATATCTTCCAATTGGATAAGATGGGACTCTGATTCCATTTGTGTCCTTGAATCAAACATAGATCTCCCTGATCTCCACAAGTGGATCCTTAGAAACCCTAGTAATTTGTTAGTTTTAATCACTTTAATCACAATTACACTCTCAATTACTTGAGAATTAGATTCACATCTTCTTCTAGTTCTAGTTCTAGTTAAATTCAGAATACATACAAGTTCAGTCCCCGTGGATTTGACCACGGTCTCATCGAGATTATTACCACAACACGACCCTACACTTGGGGTTGTGAACAATGACATCAAATAGGCTTCGATGTCATTGAAGGTGTCTTTTATACATGCTTTTCCACACTTTTATAGCTTCATCCAAACTCTGCAACCTCTTATGTCATCGAACCTACCTTTTATGTCAACGAAGAGGCTTTCGATGTCATTGAGCAATGTTTGAGGAATCGATAATGTATCCAAAATAGTCCAGCAAGTTATTCCAATTCCTTCAATAAATTTGATGTCATTGAAGAGACCTTTGATGTCATCGAGCAGATCTTTGATGTCATCAAAGAGTAGTTTGAGTAATCGAAAATGGTGCCCAACATGTCCAACGAGTTTTGTTGAAATTCCATAAAAAATTCGATGTCATCGAGCAAGCCTTCGATGTCATCGAGCAAATCTTCGAGTCATCGAACTAGTTTCCCGAGTCATCAAAAAATGTCTTCAATTTGTCCAGCGACCAACTCGATTTTCCTTCATAAATTCCATGTCATCGACTTGTGTTCGTTTTCATCGAATGTGTCCTTGATGTCATCAAATGGTGCTTGACGACAGAATCAATGTGTATTTTACACTTATTCTTTTGGCTTTGTTCCTTCTCCACTTAGTTTTCTTGAATCTTGGGACCTTGAAATATTTAATCTTTGTCTCCTAAGATGTCATGCCCCAAACTTAAAAAATGGGCTCACAAAATTTTTCATCGCCGAATCCGGTGCCGACAGCCTCCGTAGTGCCCCATTCTCGGCTCCTGGCAATCATTTGCCAGATTCTGATGCTGGGATCCTACAACGAGGATTTTCAGAAAAAAAAATTTTGTAATGGAGCATAACCATAAGCATAACCAAGTCATAAAACAACATCACCACATATCTACTATATCAAAAACTTTAAGTACAATGCGAAAAGGGAAATATAAGGTGATAAAAAAGCTCTAAAATAGTCAGATGCACACTCCTGCCTCAGCACTGCTGCTGTCCAACGCTACCTGCACGCAACGGTCATGAATAAGCTTATGAAAGCTTAGAGGGTGGTGTAAGTGTGTACACAAGGTAAGCGTCAAGTGTACAATATCAGAGTAATGGGAAAATATGCGATAAGTTCATGAATGCTATCAGTTGTACTAAAGTTATATGATGCAAGCCATGCATGTTATCGACCATACCAAGGCCATGCGATGCGAGGCCTATGTAGCCAAATGTCGTATGAGAGATGCAAAGCAAGCATGCTACTCTTCATCAAGTACACATATCAGTACAGTTCCTCTCTGAATATCACCGAGGTCTAATACACCTCACACTGACTGCCTCCTCCCTAGCTGCACAATCAAGCAAGTGGAAGAGACCACACTATCCGCCTGACTAGTAGTCTGCCAATACATACCCAGCTTGTCGATAGTGGACTCATTTGTGAGCTGGTCAAACTTAGCCTAGCTTATAGCCCCCTCACTCGGGTGGATAAGGCCACACCCCCTTCCAAACGACCACGATACAGTGGGGGACGCGGTCTACTGGTATTCGACACTCAGGCACTCGTGTATCCACTTTGTCTAGACGTTGGAGCATCTCCTGGTACCAAAAAGGTTATGAGATTTTCACTCAAAGACATCCTAAGTGCCTATAATGCTAGAACAAATATTTTTAGTATTCGATACAACCATCCATGATGTGCCTGTGGAGGCTACGACCCTGATGTCGCTAGGGCGTGCAGTGATCAAGTCACACATATGCGGGATGCATGAGTTACATCATCAAATCATGCAGCAATCTTGAGCATACTAAGCGCTCATGTGGGGGCACTCCATCTCATAAGGAGTCCTATAAATGTCTCAGCCCAACGACTTATGTTATGATCAAACATTCCTCATATCAAGCATACATATGATGCGTATGGACATGAATCATGGAGCTATACTAAGCATGTTATAAAGTGATGAATTATTAATAAGTATGGGCTTATCAATGGGCCTTATGGAGAGTTACAATGTGGACATTAAACCAACATTGTACTTACAATGTGGACGTCAAACCAACATTGCTCCTAAGGCATGGCCCGCCATAAGACATCATTACACAAACCACGGAGGAATCACCCATTGCAATGGACCTATATACATCTCATTGGCCTCGACCCATAGGCCTCAAATACATCAAATGGGCCGCCTCACGTGGGCCTTAGATAAATCAAGTTGGCCACATCAATGGGCCGCACCAATAGACCTTATGTACGTTGCAATGGGCCTTATAATGCATCAAAATGGGCCTCGTAACATGGGCCTTATATATATCAAAGTGGGCCTCAACCACGGGCCACAAATACATCGAATGGGCCTCATAATATGGGCCTTATGTGCATACCAAGGTAGGCCTTAACAACGGCCATAAATAAATCAAAATGGGCCTCATGCATATACCAAGGTGGGGTCCACTTGAACTATAGATCTATCTTACTTTTAGTCTTAAGCCTATTAAGACAAGATTGTCAAATGGTTGGACCATTTGGATGTAACACACACATCAAGGGTGGGGTCCACCGAACTATGGATTTGGCTCATTCTTTAGCTCATGCCATAAAATGAGCTTTTAAAATGGATGGACAGATTGGACGCAGCACATGCATCATGGTGGGTCCCATATAAATGGATGGCATGGAGAGAACACATGCATCATTGGGGTCCCACCGTCCAGCCCTGGATGGTGTGGTGAAAACACATGCACCATGGTGGGTTCCACCGTCCCTAGTGTGAATAAAACACATACATCATTGGGGGTCCCACGTGGGGCCCACCATAATGATTATTTACGATCCAACGCGTTAGGACACACGGACCTCAATGTAAAGGAAAAATGAATTTCATCCTGATCCAAAACTTCTATGGTGACCCAAAAAGGGTTCTAATGGCAGCCGTTAGACCCCACTTTTTCTTGTAATGTGGGCCACCTGAGTCTTAGATCAGATTGATTTTTGGAGTGGGTCCACTTCAGGGAGTGGCCCACCCGATGAACGGTGTGGATATCAAATATACATCATGGTGGGGCCCACGGTAGGGCCTGCCCGTCTGCCTATAGCACAAGCACTGCCTGCGCCTCTAGCAGCAATGCCTGCCGCATTGATTTAATTTTTTTATTTTAAAAAGTATTTTTTGGTGGATTTTCATATGTGGGGCCCGCATCTAGTAGATCCGCCCCAGCCATCGGTCTCTACAGACTATAAATAATCGATCAAGCCCAATATTGGGCATCTTTCGGCGTGTAGAAAAATGTAGGTGCATTTAAACGGTGAAAATCACTATTTTCTGAAGTATGGCCCACCAAAAAGTTGGATCAACCCCATTTTTCGGTTCAACGCCTGAAATAGTCTGAGGAAAGGGATGGACGGCGTTGATTGAATTTATACATCAAGGTGGGGCCTACATGAACGACTCCCCTTCAAAGCTTATGAATCAAAGCTGATATTTTTATCTTCCCAATTCGCGTCCAGTGTCCCTGGACGTTGGACGGTTCGGCATAACACATACATTTGAGGTGGGCCCCACCTATGATGTGGGCCACCAAAAGGAAGGGTTGGATGACATGGGTAATACATACATCAAAGTGGGGTCCATTGTCACGCCCCAAATCCAAAAATCAGATTCATAGGAATCTCGATCGCCGAATCCGGTGCGGACAGCCTCCGTAGTACCCCATTCTTGGCTCCTAGCATTTATATGCCAGATTCTGATCCTGGGAACCTACAAGGAGGATTTTTTTTTTCCAATGTACATTTAACTTATAATAAGCATAACCACAAGATTACCCAATTCACAACGACAACATCGTCATCACATATCCACTAATATAATCATTTGAGTACAATACTGAAAGGAAAATATGTAAATAAAAATCAAGCTCCAAAAGACCACCACACGCTCTAAGCTCAACACTGTTGCAACCTAACATCACCTGCATGCATCTATCGTGCATAAGCTTATAGAAAGCTTAGAGGGTGGTATAAGTGTGTGTATAAGATAAGTGTCAAGTATTTATTATAATGTCATCATCATACAGTACCGAAATTACTGGTAATCCATAAATCGGAGTAACCAAATATACTGACAAGAACAAGAATTATCAGAGTAAATAGAAATACTGACAAGATCATAAGCCAATTAAGATTAGAATATGCAATATAGGACAACTATGCAAATGAGGAGTCATAAAGAGCCAATAGCAGATGCTGAGGATACGATGTAATGGGCAATTCCTGATGAGTTCACAAATAGCGTCAGCCGTATCTAGACAATACAAATGCAGAAATACAGTAACCCAAAGTACCATATGTCATGGATGTAATGTAATATGCAGTGCGAATGGAATGACTATACTGGAGTGTGAAGTTGGGATGATAGTACGTAGTATCGCAGGCTATGGGGTCCATCACAAGAGACTTTTATCCAAACCAGTCCCATACCTAAATTTGGATAGTCAGACTCGATGTGGTAAACTCCTGATCTCAGGTTAGTCGCGCGCCCCAACTGAAATCTTGGCCATTACAAAGGTACATGTAACAAATAGTTACTCACCACCAGCCCGAGTGGATAGTGAATGAATGAATGAATGAATATGTAATTCCTGCTCAATAAGTCCACATATCAATACGGTTACTCTCTAAGAAATCATCGGGGTCTATTACACTCTAAACCAAATTGCCGTCCCATCGCGCACAACAAGGTGAGTGGAAGAGACCTCACTATCCGCCTGCCAATATTGGGCTCGGCTCGTCGATAGCAAACCCATTCCTCAAGCTAGTCAGACTCAGCCTAACATTGCCCCCTCCTCTCGGGCAGGTAGGGTCGTGCCCCCTTCCAACCGACCACAATACAGTGGGAGACGCGGCCTAACGGTACACGGCCCTCATGCGCTCATGCATCCACTCGGTATAGACGTTAGAGAAACCTCTGGAACCAAGAGGGTTTAGGGATTTTCACCCAGGGATATCTATAACATCCCATGTAGAACAGATTTCTGGTGTCCCATTTGGCCATCCACAAAACACCTGTGGAGGCTACTACCCTGATGTTGCTAGGGCGTATAATAGTCACAACACAATGCAAGATGCGTGAGTCAAACAATTCAGTCATGTATCAATCCTCCGCATACCAAGTACTCATGTGAGACAATCTCTGCCTATCAGAGAGTCTCATAACAACCTGCCCAATGACATATGCAATAGTCAACCACATCTCATAACAAACATGCAGATGATGCGTATGGGCATGTATCATGATGTTATGAGGTCACATACTCATATTTGGTATCAATAACCGGCATCGACAATCAGCCTCGACAATGTAGACATTTAACCACCATTGCCCCCAAGGAATGACCAATATAAAGCCTAACATACAGTGGACTCATGGCCTCACGCAAGAGCCAAATATACAACACCATGAGCCTCACTCAAGAGCTTAATACACATCATGATGGGCCTCACTCATGGGCCACATGTACATCAAGTGGGTCGCATCTCATGGGTCTAATAAACATCGCAATGGGCTGCTCACATGAGCTAAATATACATCAAGTCGGGCCTCATCATATGGGCCAAAAATATATCACAATGGGCAGCATCTCATGGGCCTTATATATATTACATTAGGCCTCGACAATCAGAATCGATCTCAACATTTGGAAACGACCCTCACCAAACGGAATCGGCCTCGACCAAACGGAATAGGCCTCAATAATCGAAATCGGCCTCGACATAAGGAATCAACCTCGATAATCAGTCTTGACAAATCGGAATCGATTGATAATCAGGATCGGCAAATTGGTCACAATAATCAAAATCGATTGATAATCAGAATCAAAAAATCGATCACATCAATTGGCAATCGGTCACGACAATCAGAATCGATCGATAATCCAAAATCGACAAATCGGTCACGCTAATCGAAATCGACAATCGGTCATGACAATCGACAAATCAGTTACGCCAATTGAAAATGGCAATCGGTCATGACAAGCAACAAATCGGTCACGTCAATCAGAATAGGCAATTGGTCATGACAATCGACAAATCGGTCACGTCAATCGGAATCGGTAATCGACCTCGATCTATAATCGACAATTAGCCACGACTAATCAAAATTGGTAATCGACATCGATCAATAATCAGTAATCATTCACGACTCATCAGAATAAATAATCTGCCTCGATTGATAATTAACAATAGGCCACGACTAATCAGAATCGGTAATCGGTCATCTATCGATAATCGCCAATCGGCTAAGACTAATCAGAATCGGTAATCGACCTCGATCGATAATTGGAAATAGGCCATGACTAATCAGAATCAGTAATCGGTCATTGATCGATAATCGGTAATAGGCCACGACTAATTAGAATCGGTAATCGGTCAAAACGATCGATAATCGGCAATCGACCATGACTAATCAGAATCGGTAATCGGCCTCGATCGATAATCGAGAATAGGCCACAACTAATCAGAATCGGTAATCGATCATCGATCGATAATCGGCAATAGGCCACGACTAATCAGAATCGATAATTGGCCTCGATGAACGGCCGAACAAGGCCTAAGGGAAGGTCACAATGTGGACATCTAACTATCATTGCCCATTAATGTGGACATTCAACCATCATTTCTCCCAAGCAGTGGCCTATATAGAGCTAAACATATAGTGGGCCCATAACCTCACGCAAGGGCCTGATACACATCACTGTGGGCCGCAACACATGGACCTTGAATACATCGAATGGGCCAAGTCCCATGGGCCCCAAATGCATTACAATGGGCCACAACCCATGGGCTTCAAACACACATGTAACACCCCAAAAATCGGGGGTCGGGTAGAAACCCAACTCCCGAGTTTCAAAATGTCACTTATGCAACATAAATAATGATGAATGCATGTTGTCTGTAGAAGGGCATTAAACAAGATTGAGATTATACCAAAAACAACATATCATACTCTAGGGATGACTAAATTAGGCAAGCAGAAGACTGTGATAAATATATAAAGTACATAAGTGGTTTCAAATCCCCAGAATATGAATCTGTAGCAGGGCTGAATAGATACATGTTTTGTGTCAAATTATACCAATTACCAGGAAATAAAGTGTTCAACTAACTCATATAGCCTTGCAACCCCGTCGAATCAGGACAAGGTCTAAGAAGACCCGCCTGAATATTGTAAATAGGAGAATGCCTTCTCATCATCCTCAAAGTCTGGCTTCACCTCGCAGGCCGCGCCATCATCTGAAATAACAACAGGGTCTGGTGGGTGTCCAGAATACCATCCCGTAATGTGGGAGTGAGTAGCTAACTCAGTGGAATCATAGAGCAAAGATTAACATGTTATCAAATCAATCAAGCGATAATGATAAAGTAAGAAAATTAAACATTCTTAAATACTGTAATTAATGCAAGGATGAAATGACATGATGTATGCCCTCGCCAACATACTCCCTCATGTGACACCATCTTACGTCCGCGGCACGCTTTCTTCCCTCAGTGCTCCACATCTTCCAAGAACATGCAGTGGGATATGAAAGTGATTACCGAGTTGTTATTAGTCCTTTTCATAAAGCAGGATTGGGAAGCTAAAGTACCTCCCTTATATCAATTCCCAACAATGATCCAGTCTAGGGTCGTCACTCCTAGTATTCTCATACGATGATATGGTTCTAGGTCGCTGCAAGGGCTGTTAGGGCTGTTACACGCACTCATTGCACCGCTCCCCATCACCTTAACAATATAGGCCTAGTTGTACTCTTGTTGTTACGGAAGGGTCGTCACCTCATGTAGACTCAGAATACGCTCGAGATCACTACAAAGGGCTCGTCACCAATCACAGTAGGCCGACAGCTTGAATGTAGTGTCCCATACCACCACAATCGGCTCACGAGTCTAAGGTGCTCACTGATCACTACGGGGAGGTTTATGGCCTCAGCGTAGCCGACAGCTCGACCACGGTGTCCCATACCACCATGTCCGGCTCATGAGTCTTAGCGGATCGAGGTACCGTGGTTAACGGGATTTCCACTGGTAAGTTTGGTACTTTAGATTCAAGTAGTAGCGTCCATACGTGGTTAACATACATCAGGCTAATCGGGTTACTGGACGAGTTCAAATAGTACGAGCGCCCATTGAGTTAATCGACATTAAGTGCATAAGCACCTCGTGTGGCCTAACCACTGTCAACAAGTAACGCATGGCTCAGGTTCGTCAAACAAGTCCTACGTGGAGAATAGAATTCAACCACGAGTTCAAGTCTGTTACCGACTGCCTGGACTATAGCATAGCCCCAGACACTTACAATCTGAATCAGTAAGCATATGAGAGAGACGAAATTGAAATATCAAGTAATCCAAGCATGTTATCAACATATTATAGGGTAAAACATATGCAGTTAAGCATACACAAGCATTTCATATATAAGGAATCAATTCAACAATGTACATGGAGGAAATCATACACATCGTCAACGTAGTTGAGAATCCTATCTCAACACTAGTCTACAATACCATTTACTAAGTACTTACTCACGCAAGCATTTATACAAACACTTAAACTACACAACTCCAACGTACTTGACGTATGTTGATTTCATCATATAATATGACAGATCCTTATATCAAGGAGATGTCTAATACACAACAATCATGTTCTTACATTCAACACATATGGCAGGCATAAATCATATTGATTTAGTCATTTCAACAAACACTTAGACTACACTTAATAACATACACAGTGTACGTTGGCTGAAACATGTATTAGGGCGAATGCTTTTGCCAAATAGATCATACATCTATAACTAGCATATCTGCATGGAAAATACTCATGGCAATCATATCAGCAAAATTTATATGTATACAGTATTTCCTAGAAATACCTAAAATACCATAAATCTCATATTCTTCGTATGTATTCGAAATAGAAATCGGTCGGCATGTTCTACGTGTGAAACAACATTCTTGTCAACAATATACCATTAAACGACATTGAAAGCTCTGAAAAATGGTAACCTAAGCGTCTAAGATCCACACCTTACGCCGTAGAAGCGTAACGAAGTGAATAGGTACTTTATGCTTCCGTCAACGTCGATATGACAGCCTATTACACAAGGGAAGTCAGCTACTTCACTACTTTTATCGATAGAAACTCTAAAATAGGTTAAGGTTAGGGTTTCCTTACCTAAAATGAAGCCGGAATCACTGGCATAGCGACCGTAAAGTGATGGGTAAGCACATAGATCGGCAGGAAAGAATAGCAGGAAGGTTCTCCCACTTCTCTCACACTTTCTCTCTCTTTTCTCTCTTCTCTCTCCTAGGGTTTCTCTCAAATTCGTATGGACTGAATGGGAGAGGGTTTAAGGCCTTTTTATAAGCTAAAAACTCATGAAAATAGACTTATGGCTAAGGTATACTTATGTTATAACCAAATCGGGTCTGTTCTGATCCAATGGAGCACTTCTGGAGGTCATGTTACTAAATGCGGTCGGACTTAAGCTTTCTAATATTAGATCTAGGTCAAGCTAAGTTTTCAGTCCGGTTGGGTTTCCAGATCGACCGTGGCAAACCAGTTTCAGTTCAGTGGTCACCGAAACTCGATTAGGGCCACAAGTGCTATGACATGTAAGGGCCACCTATCCTGATCCGAGGGTAAATTTGGGTCAAAATCTAACGGTCAGAACACTTAAAAATAACGTGCAAGTGACACGTGCCAGATTTATTAAAATTATATTTAATTTCTTAAAAATCTTCATTTTCTCACACTCTTCACTCCGGACTCAAAGAAACCGTCCCAGAGCATCGTTTGGGCTTGATTTTTGAGATGATAGTCAATTCCAACTAGGTAGTCATAATGGTCTAAGATTATAGATATCAGACTTTCGACATGCGGTCTAGATCTGATACGAAGTTTTAAAGTTCTCCCGAGAGTAACCGGGTTTAGATATTGATCCTGGATTTCAAGGTAAGATAGCGTTAACAATTCTAGAGGTTTTGGGTCTTATAGATCGTATTTAAAGTGGTTGGTGCTAATTTCACAGGTAATCTAGTTTAGCGCTAGCTAAAACACATTAAATTTCTAAAGACTTTGGTTCTAAATGATTTCTTTGGCTTTGGAATTGAGCTTTAAGAGTGGTATGGTTGACCCATTGCCTAAGGACGTCTAATTCCAGGTAGGCAAAAATCTGAGGTGTTACAACACAATAGGTGGTACTACACATGGGCTTAATACAATCAAGTGGGCCTCATACCTTGTAACACCCTGAATTTTTGTTAACCTAGGGTTAGACGTCCTTAGGCAATGAGTCAACCATAGTACCTTAGTAGTTTCTCAAAATTCGATTCCAAAGCCAAAGAAATCATTTAGAACCTAATTCTTTAGAATTTAACGTGAATTAGCCAGCACTACACTAGATTTCCTACGAAATTAGCACCAACCACTTTAAATACAATCTGTAAGACCCAAAACCTCTAGAACCATTGACGCTATCTTACCCTGAAATCTAGGATCAAACTCTAAACCCATTTTCTCTCGGGAGTTGTAATGCCCGTGAAAAATTCGTACTTGGGTCCGAGCACCAACTCGACCCGAAATCGCGTAGAATTAATTTCCATGGGAATTAAGCGCAAGTTAGCTAGCGCAACGCTAGAGTAGCTGGGAAATAGTCCCTGATCACTTTAAATACGTTCTACAAGACCCAAATCGAGTAGAACAAATAACTCTACAATACTATATAACCTCGGATCAAACTCTAAGCGGGTTTGTTCTCTGGACCACTTTGAATTCTTGTATTGGATTTAGACCGCGCGTCAAAAGTCCTATACTTCCTATCTTAGACCGTTAGAATCGCCCAGCTGGACTTGACAATCATTTCGAAAATCAAGTCAAACCAATAATCACAGACTGTTTCATTGAGCTCGGACTGAAGAGACCGCGAATAGGGACAGAATTGGAATTTCAAATTCAAATCTGGCACACGACTTGACGCGTCAGTATTAAGTGTTCTGACCGTCAGAATTCATCCAGATTACACCCTCGGATAAGGAAAAATTTCTATTTTATATCATGAGACTTTCAGCCCTGATCTACGTATGGTGACCGCTGAACTTAAACTGGTCCACCACATGCGATCTGCGAACCCTACCAGACTGAAAACTTAATACGTGCTATATCTGGTGCGCATGAGCTTAAGTCCGATCGCAATCGACCAGGGGACCACCAGAAAGCAACTTTCGGACCGAAACAGCCCCGAAATGGATAGGCACCAAGTAAACTTCGTTCCGGAGCCTGTTTCCGGCAATTTTAAGCTTATAAAAGGGGTTGAAACCCTCATTCCTCTCTCCCATCCGAAAATTACAAACCCTAGCTTTGGGAGAGAGAAAAGGAGAGAGAGTTTGAGAGAGAGAGTGGAAGGGATTTTTCCCGTTTCCGAGCCACCGACTGCTAGTGCTTCAACAACTCTTCCCAATCATCTGGCGGGTGATTTCTCCATTCTTTCAGGTATAAAACAACCCTAGAACTTGCTGATTTAGGGTTTACTTAGATTCACAGCGTGTTAGCTAACGTAACTTGTAAAATAGGTTCTCCTACTGCCGTAGACGAAGCGTACACGCTCCGTTCAAAATCACGCATCCGTAAGACATAAGGTGAGGATTTTAGACGCTTTGATTGACGGTTTATAACGCTTTCATTGTCGTTTAATAGTAGATTATCGACGGCATCGCCGTTTGACATGTACAACATGCTCTCCGTTTCCTGTTTCGTAAATTAACGAAGAATATGAGATTTAGGGCATTTTAGTCATTTGTAGGAAGTACGGTCTACATTCATATTTTGCTGACGTGATTGACATGGTTTGTTGTCGCATTAGGAAGTTAGGAATGTGTGCATAATTAGTTTGGCAAAGAGATCTGCCTAATTGCGTACTTTGGGTCGACATACTATATGTAGACTTAAGTGTGTAGTGTATGTGTTTGTATAAATGTTTGTATAAGTATGTATTGAATTAAATGATGTTATGAGAAAGTTTGAGATTGATTTCTCAATTAATATGCTGACCTAAATAGTTTCCTACATGTTGACTTTATGCACGATTTCATTACAATGCATGGAATGTATGTGTTGAAGATTTGCTTAAGATGAATGTTATAACATGTGTTAACATGCTCACATGATTGTATTTCAAGTCCAACACTCTTACATAAATTGCTAATGTGATTCCATAAATGTTTGGGACTAGACTTAGGCCAGGCAGTCGGTAACTGAGAGAATTCGTGGCTGACTGGTCATAGCCACGAACGACGAGTCGATGAACGTGCTTCGTGTTTGGAGTTGGCGGCAGTGGTTAGGCCACGCGAAGTGTTTTACGCGCTTCATGTCGTTCGACTTGAGATGCGATCGCGCTAGTCGAGCCCGTCAAGTAACCCGACGGGCCGATGTATGTTCACCTTGTATGAGTCATAACTGCTTGAACCTAGGGTACTGAACTTACCATTGTAAACCCTGTTAACCATGGTACCTTGATCTACGAAGACTCATGAGCCGGGCATGGTGGTATGGGACACCGTGGTCGAGCTGTCGGCCTACGCTGGGGCCACAAACCTCCCCGTAGTGACCAGTGAGCACCTAGACTCGTGAGCAGATTATGGTGGTATGGGACACTATATTCTAGCTGTCGGCCTACACTGATCAGGCGACGAGTCCTTTGTAGTGACAGCGAGCGTATTCTGAGTCCACGGGAGGCGACGACCCTTCCGTTGCAGTAGAGTACGATAGGCCTGTATTGATAAGGTGATGGGGGAGCGGTGCAATGAGTGCGAGCAACAGCCCTGGCAGCCCTTGCAGTGACCTACGAAATATACATCGTATGAGATTACTAGGAGTGACGACCCTAGACAGGATCTGTGTTGGGATTGATACAAGGGAAGTTGTAACACCCTGAAAATCGGGGGTCGTGCATAAACTCAACTCCCGAGTTCCAGACCGTCACTTATGCAACAAAAATGATTATGATTCAATGTTGTCTGATTTAAAGCATTCACATGAGTAAAAGTATACCAAAACTGCAATTCATACTTCAGATCCAGTGATAAAAGCAAGCGGAAGACTAAACAATATGTATATCACTATATGGAAAAACAAAGTAAATATCATCTGTCTCTAAAGTATGAATACATCTCTGAGTCTCATATACATATACATGAACAAAAAAAAGTAATGTTCCAAATAGTCCCACTGAAACCCCATCGATCCAGGTCGCCTACGGGAAGCCGTCGTGATATTGCATATACAAGAACTCGTCCTGGTCCTCGTCGATCTCTGGCTCTACCTCCTGGATCTCGGCCTCACCTGCATCTACAACAGGGTCTGGTGGGTGTTGCAAACACCATCCCGTAACGTGGGAGTGAGTGATCAACTCAGTGGAATCATAGAGCAAGGATTAGCATATTCACAATTCAATCATGCGATAATAGTAAAGCAGTAAATCAGACAATCCTAATACTATTGTTAATGCAAGATGACATGACGTGATGTATGCCCTCACCGACGATCTCCCTCATACGGCAACATCTTACGACCGCGGCATGCCACACTCCCTAGAGTGCTCCGCATCTTTCAGGCACATGCAATGCTATGGTGATATGATTTCCAAGTTGTTATTAGTCCATTCAAACAGCAGGATTGGGAAACTAAGGTACTTTTCTTGTATCGATCCCAACACAGATCCTGTCTAGGGTCGTCGCTCCTAGTAATCTCATACGATGTATATTTCGTAGGTCACTGCAAGGGCTGCCAGGGCTGTTGCTCGCACTCGTTGCACCGCTCCCCCATCACCTTATTAATACAGGCCTACCGTACTCTACTGCAACGGAAGGGTCGTCGCCTCCCGTGGACTCAGAATACGCTCGCGGTCACTACAAAGGACTCGTCGCCTGATCAGTGTAGGCCGACAGCTAGAATATAGTGTCCCATACCACCATAATCTGCTCACGAGTCTAGGTGCTCACTGGTCACTACGGGGAGGTTTGTGGCCGTAGCGTAGGCCGACAGCTCGACCACGGTGTCCCATACCACCATGCCCGGCTTATGAGTCTTCGTAGATCAAGGTACCATGGTTAACAGGGTTTACAATGGTAAGTTCAGTACCCTAGGTTCAAGCAGTTATGACTCATACAAGGTGAACATACATCGGCCAGTCGGGTTGCTTGACGGGCTCGACTAGCGCGATCGCATCTCAAGTCGAACGACATGAAGTGCGTAAAACACTTCGCGTGGCCTAACCACTGCCGCCAACCCCAAACACGAATCACGTTCATCGACGCGTCGTTCGTGGCAATGACCATTCAGCTACGAATTCGCTCGGTTACCGACTGCCTGGACTAAGTCTAGTCCCAAACATCTATGGAATCACATTAGCAATATATGTAAAGGTATTGGAATTGAAATATAATCATATGAGCATGTCAACACATGTTATAACATTCAACTTAAGCAAATCTTCAAACACATATGTTCCATGCATGTAATGGAATCATGCATATGGTCAACATGTAGGAAATCATTTAGGTCAGCATATTAACTAAGAAATCAATCTCAAACTACCACATAACATCATTTAATTCAATACATACTAATACAAGCATTTATACAAACACATGCACTACACACTTAAGTCTACATATAGTATGTCGACCTAAAGTGCGCAACTAGGCGAATCTCTTCGCCAAACTAATTATGCAGGCATTCCTAACTCCCTAATGCGACAACAAACCATGTCAATCATGTCAGCAAAATATGAATGTAGACCGTACTTCCTACAAATGACTAAAATGCCCTAAATCTCATATTCTTCGTTAATTTACGAAACAGGAAATGGAGAGCATGTTGTACATGTCAAACGGCGATGCCGTCGATAATCTACTATTAAACGACATTGAAAGCATTGTAAACCGTCAAACAAAGCGTCTAAAATCCTCACCTTAGGTCTTACGAAAGCGTGATTTTGAACGGAGCGTGTATGCTTCGTCTACGGCAGTAGGAGGACCTGATTTATGAAGTGCGTTAGCTAACACACCCTAAATCTAGATAAACCCTAAATCAGCAAGTTCTAGGGTTGTTTTGTACCTGAAAGAATGGAGAAATCACCAGCCAGGTGATTGGGAAGAGTTGCTGAAGCAGCAGCAATCGGTGGCTCGGAAGCGAGAAAAATCCCTTCTACTCTTTCTCTCAGACTCTCTCTCCTTTATCCTAGGGTTTGTAATTTTCGGATGGGAGAGGGAAATGAGGGTTTCAACCCCTTTTATAAGCTTAAAAATGCCAGAAACAGGCTCCGGAACGAAGTTTACTTGGTGCCTATCCATTTCGGGGCTGTTTCGGTCCAAAAGTTGCTTTCTGGTGGTCCTCTGGTCGATTGCGATCGGACTTAAGCTCATGCGTACCAGATGTAGCACGTATTAAGTTTTCAGTCTGGCAAGGTTCGCAGATCGTACGTGGCGGACCAGTTTCAGTTCAGCGGTCACCATACGTAGATCAGGGCTGAAAGTCTCATGATATTAAATAGAAATTTTTCCTGATCCGAGGGTGTAATCTGGATGAATTCTGACGGTCAGAACGCTTAATACTGACGCGTCAAGTCGTGTGCCAGATTTGAATTTGAAATTCCAATTCTGTCCCTATTCGCGGTCTCTTCAGTCCGGGTTCAATGAAATAGTCTGTGATTATCGGTTTGACTTGATTTTCGAGATGATTGTCAAGTCCAGCTAGGCGGTTCCAACGGTCTAAGATAGGAGGTATCGGACTTTCGACGCGCGGTCTAAATCCAATACAAAAATTCAAAGTGGTCCAGAGAACAAACCCGCTTAGAGTTTGATCCGAGGTTATAGAGTATTGTAGAGTTGTTTGTTCTACTCGATTTGGGTCTTGTAGAACGTATTTAAAGTGATCAGGGACTATTTCCTAGCTACTCTAGCGTTGCGCTAGCTAACTTACGCTTAATTCCATGGAATTTAATTCTACGCGATTTCGGGTCGAATTAGTGCTCGGACCCAAGTACGGATTTTTCATGGGCGTTACAATCTACCCCCCTTAACAAATAATTTCGTCATTAAAATTTATACCTGTTCGTACTCCTCGAGAAGCTGTGGGTAGTTCTTTCTGATCTCGGCTTCTGTCTCCCAAGTAGCCTCCTCCTCAGAATGATGCGTCCATAGTACCTTCACAAGGGGAATCACCTTGCTACGCAGTACCTGCTCCTTCCTATCTAGGATGCGTGTCGGTCGCAGGATATAAGTAACATCCTCTCCTAACTACACCTGCTCCCATCTGATGATATGGGAAGGATCAGCAACGTACTTCTTCAGCATAGAAACATGAAATACGTTGTGGACACTCGCGAGAGGCGTGGGTAAAGCCAATCGGTAAGCCACTGCTCCCACACGATCGAGGATCTGGAATGGGCCAATGAATCGCGGTGCCAGCTTCCCCTTCTTCCCGAACCGAAGGACTCCCTTCATAGGGGAAACTCGCAAAAACACATGATCCCCAACTGTGAACTCTAGTGGCCTCCGTCTCGTATCGGCGTAGCTCTTCTGTCTACTATGCGCTGTAAGAAGCCGACGTCGAATAGTATCAATCTTCTCTGACGTCGCCTGCACCAACTCTGGGCCAATCAAGCTACGCTCACCGACCTCTAACCAGCAATGCGGTGCGCGACAAGGTCGCCCATACAGCGCCTCATAAGGTGCCATACCGATACTTGTCTGGAAGCTATTGTTGTACGCAAACTCCGCATATGCAAGACAATCATCCCAACTGTCCTTGAAGTCCAATGCGCAAGCTCGCAACATATCCTCCAGGATCTGGTTCACTCGCTCTGTCTGTCCGTCCATCTATGGGTGGAAGGCAGTACTGAACTTCAACTTCACACCCATAGCCTCCTGAATGCGAGTCCAAAAAATAGAAGTGAACCGCGTGTCTCTGTCCGACACGATCTCCAACGGAACTCCATGCAGACGCATGATCTCTCTGATGTACAATCTTGCCAGCTCGTCTGCAGAGTTCGTAACTCTGATCGGTAGGAAGTGCGCCGACTTCGTCAATTGGTCGACGATCACCCAAATGGAATCATGTCCCTTCCTCGTCTTCGGCAACCCAGAAATGAAGTCCATGGAAATGAAATCCCACTTCCACTCTGCAATCGGCATCGGCTGCAAAAGTCCAGGTGGTCGGCGATGCTCTACCTTCACCTGCTGACAAGTGAGACAACGGGACACGAACTCAGCTATGTGGGTCTTCATACCTTCCCACCAATACGTCCTCTTCACGTCACGATACATCTTTGTACTGCCTGGATGCATCGCGAGTCTAGTAGAATGCGCAGCCTCGAGAATCTCTCGTCTCAAGTCAGGGACATCTGGGATGCATAGGCGGCCACGGTAACGTAAGCCCCCATCCATACCAACTCGCCAGTCGGCGTCAACATCATCACTGGCCTGCTCTCGAAGCTCAGTAAGATGCGCATCGTCCCTCTGCGCCTCGATGACTCGGTCATCGATCTGAGATCGCACCTGTACATGTGCGATGAACTCAAACGGCTCCTCTACCGTGAGTTTCTGCTCAAAGTCTCGCAAAAACTCAACCATATCCCACTCGGCAACCATCAGCGGAGCCGCAAACTCTATCGCCTTCTTGCAGCTCAACGTGTCAGCCACAAGGTTCGCCTTCCCAGGATGGTAAGAGACTTCAAACTTGAAGTCCTTCAACATCTCCATCCATCGCCGCTGCCTCATATTCAAATCTCGCTGCGTGAATATGTACTTGAGGCTCTTGTGGTCGCAAAAGAGCTCGAACTCCTCTCCGTAGAGGTAATGTCTCCAGAGTCTCAGTGCGAATATAACGGCTGCCAACTCTAGGTCGTGTGTAGGGTAATTCTCCTCGTGCTTCCTTAATTGTCTCGAGGCATACGAAATTACCCTGTCCCTCTGCATAAGGACACAACCCAAACCAACGCTAGACGCGTCAGTGTATATAGTGTATCTAACCCCTTGCTCTGGCAATACTAGCACAGGGGCAGACGTAAGTCTGTCCTTCAGCTCCTGAAAAGCTGACTCCGCCTTATCATTCCAGGAGAACTTCACCTCCTTCCGTGTCAACTGAGATAAGGGTCTCGCGATCTTTAAGAAGTCCTGTATGAAGCGCCGATAGTAGCCAGCGAGACCCAAGAAGCTCCTCACCTCAGTGACAGAACCAGGCTGCTCCTAGTCCTGTACCGCAGCTACCTTAGACAGGTCAACTGCCATGCCATCCTTGGACACCACGTGTCCTAAAAACTTCACCTCCTGCTTCTAGAAGTCGCACTTCTTGTACTGTGCAAACAACTGATGCTGTCTGAGCGTATCCAGGACCAAACGCAAGTGCTCCTCATGCTCCTCTCGACTCCTAGAGTACACCAAAATGTCGTCAATGAAGACA
Source organism: Magnolia kwangsiensis (assembly GCA_037074715.1). Lineage (NCBI taxonomy): Eukaryota > Viridiplantae > Streptophyta > Magnoliopsida > Magnoliales > Magnoliaceae > Magnolia > Magnolia kwangsiensis. The sequence goes on along the minus strand of CM073587.1, from coordinate 34,496,930 downwards.
ACGATGAATCGATAGAGGAAAGGCCGAAATACCCGGTTCATCAGATCCATGAACACGGCCGGTGAGTTCGTGAGACCGCACGACATCACGAGGAACTCGTGGTGGCCAAAACTGGTCCTGAATGCTGTCTTCTGCACTTCCTCATCCCTGACGCGCAGCTGATGATAACCTGACTGAAGATCAATCTTCGAGAAGTACTGCGCTCCTCTCAGCTGATCGAACAAGTCATCGATCCTGGGCAAAGGGTACTTGTTCTTCACCGTGAGCTGGTTCAGCCTGCGATAATCAATACACAATCGCATCGAACCATCCTTCTTCCTCACGAACAAGACCGGTGCTCCCCAAGGAGACACGCTAGGCCGTATAAGTCCAAGCTCTAGCAGACCATCAATCTGCGTCCTCAACTCCTCCATCTCACATGGTGCCATGCGATACGTCGGCAGTGAGACGGGTGTAGAACCAGGAATCAGATCGATAGTGAAATCGATCTCACGTCGAGGCGGCAAACCAGGGATCTTCCTGAATAGATCCCCGAACTCGGAAACAACTGGCGTATGCTCAAGTACCTGGGCACCAGCGTCGCGCAATAGAGTGTCGTAGCTAAGTATGCGGAAAGGAAGATTTACCCGCACTGAAAACGTGAAAGGCGTGCCCTTAGGCTCGTACACCGTCACCATACGAGCCTCGCAGTCAATCTCGGCTCTCGCTGCAGTCAACCAATCCATGCCAAGAATGACGTCGAGATAAACGAGCGAGGGATCGATGACAAGATCAAGAGTCATCGTCCTGCCTCCCAGATCAACTAAACAACCCTCACACATCTGGGTGACATCCGAATAATCCCCATGAGCTGCAAAGACTCGCACGCTATCCATAGTGATAGTCTGTAACCCAAGACGCCTGACTACGGCACGCGATATCAAAGAAATCGTGGAACCAGTGTCCACCATGACAAGAACGGGAGTACCTCCAATATGGGCAGTGACCTCGAAGGCTGAATGCTGGAAAGTCAGTGTCGCAGCTGCCTCAGCTGTCAATGCATGAACCCGAGCCTGCTGTGGCCGGTTCGGCCGCTGTGTCAAGGGTCGTGGAGGCTGTCTGATCTGCGATACCGTAGGTCTGAAAGAAGGATGCGCAGGAGCTGACCGTATAGGCAGTGCTGATATCGCATGTGGACGTACACAGTTAATCTTCTGCGGCGGCGAGAACCCACTTCCCGCATCCTCGAAAAGCAGCTCTGCGCCAAGTGGCCTGTCCTCCCACAGTATGTACATGTCAAATCAGGGCACCGAAACGGTGGTACAGGCGCCGTAGTCCTAGTAGGAGGATCAATGCGAGACCTCTTGCCCGCGAAGGGCCTGTCTGGCAAGTCTGGTCGTGGCCTAGAAGCAACCGGGCCACGAGATCGCGCAAGTCGATCCACGTCCTGCTCTGCTCGCATGGACATGTGAATCAACTCCGCATAGGAGGGAATGCTAACACAGCACATCTTCGACCGAATATCCGGTCGCAAACCCTCCAAAAAGCGCCGTATGCGCATCTGCTCATCAGCTAGGATCGTCGGAACGTACCTGCCCAACTTCGTGAACCGATGCTCATACTCTGTAACTGTCATTGCTACCTGTCTGAGACGGAGAAACTCATTCTCCCTGTCGTGCCTGTAAGTCTGGGGATAATACTTCTCATGGAAGTGGAACTCAAATGCTGCCCACGTCCATACAAAGTCTGCGGCAACGGTCCGCAGTACGCTATCCCACCACATGCTGGCCTCTCTCTCAAACAGGAAGGTAGCCAGCTCTACCTGCTCGGCCTCGGTGCAATGCAACATCAGTAAAATCTTCGACACCCGGTCGAGCCAGTACTCAGCCTCCTCGGGTCTGTGAGAACCCGTGAAAGTAGGAGGCCGCAAGCGCTGAAATCGCTCCAATAGGCCCCGTGTATCGGCAGGATTCCCCGCAGGGAAAGCAGGCGGCGCAGGATGAGCCATGCCCTCATCCTGGACGTATGTATAGGCATCCTCAGCTGGATGCACAGGTGGTGCAGGTGGAGTAGATGTAGCCGCACCCCCACCCTGGGCTAATGTCCCCACGATGGTAGTCAGAAGCTGCTGCTGCTGCAGCATCATAGCCATCATCTGCTCAAATCTGTCAGGGGGTGGAGCAGGCTGTGGCGGATGCTGTGTGGAAGTAGATGCGTGATATGGCTCTCTGACTGATGGCTTAAATGGTGGTGGTCCATCTGTAGGACCAGCGGCAGGCTGAGACGATCGAACTGCCTCAGGAATCGGGCCCAAAGCAGGGTCCGAATGGGTGCCAGACTGAGAGGGAACTGATCCATATGCTCGGTCAGCACAAGACGAGCCGTGCTCCGCGTAGTCTTAGGCGGCATTCCCTATATTCAAAATAGGGCGCAACCTTGTCAGTCTCAATTGCACAAATACACCACAATCATTCACACAAGGAGTCAAAGGCATTCCATGCATTTCAATTAATCAAAATTGTCACAATACAAGGGATATATCCTTACAAGCATCATGACGAGAAATACATGGGAATTAAGATAGCTAAGCAACAACAACATGAACAAAGCACTAGCCCTAACAGGCTTACACACATAAAACAGGAAATGACTAACTACTGATAATAACATCAAACATCGCATCGCTAGTCGGAGTCTGGTGACAGAGGAGGAGCACCCTTATCCTGTAAGCAACACAGGATCGCCTTCAAGGTGCGAGTCACCTTGTCAAATTTCTTCTTTGTAAAGGCCTTGGCATCCGCGACTTCTGCGCGAAGTTCTTGGACTTCCCTTCGCAAAGCGGTCTGACTCTCCTCCATCCGAGCAATGCGATCGTCGATAGTAGCCTGCGCAGAAGGAGGAGGGCTCTCATCTGTATCCTGAGCCTCCTCTTCTGCCTCTTCCTGAGCTTCTTCCTGAACCTCTGCTCTAGGTTCTTCTTCGCTTTGATCTTCCTCATCATCAAAGTCATCCTCACTATCCCTTTCAAGTTGATTTTCACGGTATTGTGACCCAATCTTCATCTTGACCATTGTCGACTCATCAATACTATGAATCGAGACCGGCATTTCCGGCCCAAGTCTATAGGCAAACTCAAGCGTAATCTTGCAAATCAGTCGGCCAAAGGGAAGCAATTCGGATGTTCTTCTTGACCTGGCTATGAGGACTATCTGCCGTAAGATGAAAGTGGCCATACATACGTTTTCTCCCTGGGCCACCAGATATAAGAAATCGACCATAAGACGTGTGTATTCAATGCGGTTCGTCGACCTGAGATAAACATTGAACGTGCAGATATGGTGTAGCAGGCGCAAATCCTCAGACATATACGTCACCTTGAGGCTATTATTAGGCTGTCATGGAACCAACTTACCGCACAGAAACCTGGTGCAGCGATCTCGTTCACGTCTAGTCCTCAGATTCTTCTCACTAGGATGCACATCACCTAGAGGCACCTTGAGAAGTCGCACAATCAACCGAACATCGATCGTAGCCATCCGATCTCTACCAAAAGGGATTTTGAACTGCAAAGGCTCCAAGGTAGGATTCTGGATACTAGCGTAGAAGGCACGAACAGTGCTCACATTAGTACAAGCGCGAGCTTCAAAGATCAGACCCCAATGCGCAGCTTCAATGAGTTCAAACAACAGATATTCACCGAATAGTCGTCCATCTACGTCCACCTCAAATAACACTTTGCGATCAGTGTATTGGCCATGAGGCATCTCTGATAAAATTGCTCGCCCAAGGTGTGCATGGGGATCCAAATCCCGCTTTATACGGCACTCCAGGACTGCAGTTGGACCTGCGGCGGCGCTTGAACTTGCGACACCACCCCGCGGTCTTCTCAATTGAGCAGGACGGCTTGGCCCAGCCTCGTCTGTTGTGGTTTTCCTCTTACCCATCAAAGATATGATGGATGAGAGTGACAGAAGGCCTAAAATGGCTTCCACGAAAGCCATGGAAAATGGTAAAAATGCGGAGAAGTGGCTGCCCAATCTGGAAAAAGGAGATCTAGGCGTCGTAGAGGGATGCTTCAAGCTTCCCAAGGCTGTAATTTCAAGGAGAAATGCAAACAAAAAAGTGGAATGGAACACCTCACGATTTCAGCTCTATTTGGGGATTTTTGGAGCTCCAAATGGTGAAATCTTCAAGAGGAAGGGCTGCCAACTCCCAATAAGCGATGGATGATGGTCGGTTTTGGCCAAGGAGGGATCTAAGAGTGATTTGGGACGCCGGAATTTGGAAATGGCTGCTGGAAAATGAGAATAGGGCTTAGGGGAGGGCTGTTTGTGAAGGAGGGGGTGTTTTAGAGATTTTCGTGGGATGGGAGGTATATGGGGAGGATGTGCACCCCATTTAAGGGCGTGCGCCCAAAATTCATGGCAAAGGGGCCCCACCGGTCGGCGATGCATCGCCGGACCGGTGATGGCATCGCCGGCCAACCTCCCAGTTGGCCGGTGGGACCACATGGGTCTGGTCCCCCATGGTCCAAGGACTCTAAAAATATATGGCCCACCCCCTGGTTCATTGTATTTTGACCTATACGAGCCCAAACATGTGTTCGGGGCTTTCCGGGACCACTCTGCAATTCCGAATACCAAACCCTATGATGCAGCATATGAATTTGGGGTATAAGGAGCTAGTACATCCATCTAGATCCTTAGTTGCTAAAGAAAGTGAAGTTAGAATGGCCTTATGGCCATTTTTCATGAAATTTTACTATTCACTGTAAAATTTTGTGAAAGTATTAATTTGTATTATTTTCACATTAGGTTTGATGCCTAACATGAAATGAATAAGAAAGAAATGAAGATCAGAGTGTTTAGAGGAGGAATTTTTGAAGATTTTTAGTGAAACGGGGTTTTTTTTAGCCCTGGCGATTGATTACAGGAGTCGTGGTCATCCCACGGCCCAAGGATTCACTTTGGCGGTTTAAAACCGCTCATAGGACGTCTCAACCCGACTTCCTACGGCTTAGAAGCTATTCGGGTTGCTTTACGCGACCCGAGATGCGTTACAGACTCGATCTTGCGATCGATTCTAATAGACTTCGCCTATCGGCGAATCTGCGATCCTAGAAGTGTTTCTAGACCCTTCTCGCACCCACCTAAGTCAAAGAAAGCGACAGCGTACGTCGCGAGACCATAACCCAGGCCCAGTATACTCTCATTCATGCTCTGATACCAACTTGTAACACCCTAAAAATTGGGGGTCGTGCATAAACTCAACTCCCGAGTTCCAGACCGTCACTTATGCAACAAAAATGATTATGATTCAATGTTGTCTGATTTAAAGCATTCACATGAGTAAAAGTATACCAAAACTGCAATTCATACTTCAGATCCAGTGATAAAAGCAAGCGGAAGACTAAACAATATGTATATCACTATATGGAAAAACAAAGTAAATATCATCTGTCTCTAAAGTATGAATACATCTCTGAGTCTCATATACATATACATGAACAAAAAAAAGTAATGTTCCAAATAGTCCCACTGAAACCCCATCGATCCAGGTCGCCTACGGGAAGCCGTCGTGATACTGCATATACGAGAACTCATCCTTGTCCTCGTCGATCTCTGGCTCTACCTCCTGGATCTCGGCCTCACCTGCATCTACAACAGGGTCTGGTGGGTGTTGCAAACACCATCCCGTAACGTGGGAGTGAGTGATCAACTCAGTGGAATTATAGAGCAAGGATTAGCATATTCACAATTCAATCATGCAATAATAGTAAAGCAGTAAATCAGACAATCCTAATACTGTTGTTAATGCAAGATGACATGACGTGATGTATGCCCTCACCGACGATCTCCCTCATACGGCAACATCTTACGACCGCGGCATGTCACACTCCCTAGAGTGCTCCACATCTTCTAGGCACATGCAATGCTATGGTGATATGATTTCCAAGTTGTTATTAGTCCATTCAAACAGCAGGATTGGGAAACTAAGGTACTTTCCTTGTATCGATCCCAACACAGATCCTGTCTAGGGTCGTCACTCCTAGTAATCTCATGCGCTGTATATTTCGTAGGTCACTGCAAGGGCTACCGGGGCTGTTGCTCGCACTCGTTGCACCGCTCCCCCATCACCTTATCAATACAGGCCTACCGTACTCTACTGCAACGGAAGGGTCGTCGCCTCCCGTGGACTCAGAATACGCTCGCGGTCACTACAAAGGGCTCGTCGCCTGATCAGTGTAGGCCGACAGCTAGAATATAGTGTCCCATACTACCATATTCTGATCACGAGTCTAGGTGCTCACTGGTCACTACGGAAAGGTTTGTGGCCCCAGCGTAGGCCGACAGCTCGACCACGGTGTCACATACCACCATGCCCGGCTCATGAGTCTTCGTGGATCAAGGTACCATGGTTAACAGGGTTTACAGTGGTAAGTTCAGTACCCTAGGTTCAAGCAGTTATGACTCATACAAGGTGAACATACATCGGCCAGTCGGGTTGCTTGACGGGCTCGACTAGCGCGATCGCATCTCAAGTCGAACGACATGAAGTGCGTAAAACACTTCGCGTGGCCTAACCACTGCCGCCAACCCCAAACACGAATCACGTTCATCGACGCGTCGTTCGTGGCTATGACCATTCAGCCACGAATTCGCTCGGTTACCGACTTCCTGGACTAAGTCTAGTCCTAAACATCTATGGAATCGCATTAGCAATATATGTAAAGGTATTGGAATTGAAATATAATCATATGAGCATGTCAACACATGTTATAACATTCAACTTAAGCAAATCTTCAAACACATACGTTCCATGCATGTAATGGAATCATGCATATGGTCAACATGTAGGAAATCATTTAGGTCAGCATATTAACTAAGAAATCAATCTCAAACTACCACATAACATCATTTAATTCAATACATACTAATACAAGCATTTATACAAACACATGCACTACACACTTAAGTCTACATATAGTATGTCGACCCAAAGTGCGCAACTAGGCTAATCTCTTCGCCAAACTAATTATGCAAGCATTCCTAACTCCCTAATGCGACAACAAACCATGTCAATCACGTCAGCAAAATATAAATGTAGACCGTACTTCCTACAAATGACTAAAATGCCCTAAATCTCATATTCTTCGTTAATTTACGAAACAGGAAACGGAGAGCATGTTGTACATGTCAAACGGTGATGCCGTCGATAATCTACTATTAAACGACATTGAAAGCGTTGTAAACTGTCAATCAAAGCGTCTAAAATCCTCACCTTAGGTCTTACGAAAGCGTGATTTTGAACGGAGCGTGTATGCTTCGTTTACGGCAGTAGGAGGACCTGATTTATGAAGTACGTTAGCTAACACGCCCTAAATCTGGATAAACCCTAAATCAGCAAGTTCTAGGGTTGGTTTGTACCTGAAAGAACGGAGAAATCACCAGCCAGGTGATTGGGAAGAGTTGCTGAAGCAGCAGCAATCGGTGGCTCGGAAGCGGAAAAAATCCCTTCTACTCTTTCTCTCAAACTCTCAGTTTGCAATTTTCGGATGGGAGAGGGAAATGAGGGTTTCAACCCCTTTTATAAGCTTAAAAATACCGGAAACAGGCTCCGGAATGAAGTTTACTTGGTGCCTATCCATTTCGGGGCTGTTTCGGTCCAAAAGTTGCTTTCTAGTGGTCCTCTGGTCGATTGCGATCGGACTTAAGCTCATGCGTACTAGATGTAGCACATATTAAGTTTTCAGTCTTGCAGGGTTTGCAGATCGCACGTGGCGGACCAGTTTCAGTTCAGCGGTCATCATACGTAGATCAGGGCTGAAAGTCTCATGATATTAAATAGAAATTTTTCCTGATCCGAGGGTGTAATCTGGATGAATTCTGATGATCAGAACGCTTAATACTGACGCGTCAAGTCGTGTGCCAGATTTGAATTTGAAATTTCAATTCTGTCCCTATTCGCAGTCTCTTCAGTCCGGGTTCAACGAAATAGTCTGTGATTATCGGTTTGACTTGATTTTCGAGATGATTGTCAAGTCCAGCTAGGCGGTTCTAACGGTCTAAGATAGGAGGTATCGGACTTTCGACGCGCGGTCTAAATCCAATACAAAAATTCAAAGTAGTCCAGAGAACAAACCCGCTTAGAGTTTGATCGGAGGTTATAGAGTATTGTAGAGTTGTTTGTTCTACTCGATTTGGGTCTTGTAGAACGTATTTAAAGTGATCAGGGACTATTTCCCAGCTACTCTAGCGTTGCGCTAGCTAACTTACGCTTAATTTCCATGGAATTTAATTCTACGCAATTTCGGGTCGAATTAGTGCTCGGACCCAAGTACGGATTTTTCACGGGCGTTACAGAAGTACCTTAGTTTCCCAATCCTGCTGTTTGAATGGACTAATAACAACTTGAAAATCATATCACCATAGCATTGCATGTGCCTGGAAGATGTGGAGCACTCTAGGGAGTGTGGCATGCCGCGGTCGTAAGATGTTGCCGTATGAGGAAGATCGTCGGTGAGGGCATACATCACGTCATGTCATCTTGCATTAACAACAGTATTAGGATTGTCTGATTTACTGCTTTACTATTATCGCATGATTGAATTGTGAACATGCTAATCCTTGCTCTATGATTCCACTGAGTTGATCACTCACTCCCACGTTACGGGATGGTGTTTGCAACACCCACCAGACCCTGTTGTAGATGCAGGTGAGGTTGAGATCCAGGAGGTGGAGCCAGACATCGACGAGGACCAGGACGAGTTCTCGTACATGTAGTATCACGATGGCTTCCCGTAGGCGACCTGGATCGATGGGACTTCAATGGGACTATTTTGAACATTACATTTTTGTTCATGTATATGTATATGAGACTCAGAGATGTAGTCATACTTTGGAGACAGATGAGATTTTCTTTATTTTTTCATACAGTGATATATACATTGTTTAGTCTTCCGCTTGATTTTATCACTGGATCTGAAGTATGAATTGCAGTTTTGGTATACTTTTGCTTATGTGAATGCTTTAAATCAGACAACATTGAATCATAATCATTTTTGTTGCATAAGTGACGGTCTGGAACTCGGGAGTTGAGTTTGTACACGACCCCCGATTTTCAGGGTGTTACAGGAGTACTTTGTAACTTTGTATTGGATCTAGACCGCACGTCGAAAGTCTGATATCTACAATCTTAGACCATTACGACTGCCTGGTTGGACTTGACAATCGCTTCGAAAATCAAGCCCAACCGATGTCCAGTCGCTATTATACTGAGCTTGGAGCAAGGAGTGTGAGAAAGAGTGAAATTCATTAAAAATTAAATATCATTTAAATAAATCTGGCATGTTTCGCTTGCGGGTTAAGTATAAGCATTCAGACCATCGGAATCTGACCCAAATACACCCTCGGATCAGGGAACATTTCTCACTCAGGTCAATGTACTTGGAATCCTCGATCGAGTCTCTGTGACCGCTGAACTGAAACTGTTCCATCACGTGCGATCTGAGAACTCTACCAGATTGAAAACTTGGTGTGAGCAGGATCCAATATCCATGAGCTTAAGTCTGACCGCGTTCGGCCAGGGGACCTCCCGAAATGCTCTTTTGGATCGGAAAAGACCCGATTTGGCTATAACCCAAGTATACCTTGACTTGGAGTCTGTTTTAGTTATGTTTGGGCTTATAAAAGGGCCTTAAACCCTTAGCTTTCTAACCCATACGAATTTGGGGAAAACCCTAGGAGAGAGAAGAGAGAAAAGAGTGAGAAGTGAGGGAGAAGCTGGTGATTTCTCTTGGAATTCTTCCCTGCTGCTCCACGTGCCAAATCCACCCACCTGCATCGTTCTTCCGACGATTCTGGTTTCGTTCTAGGTAAGAAAATCCTAATCTTAACCTGTTTTAGGGATTCTATCAATACAAGTAGCGAAGTATCTGATGTATCTTGTGAATTAGGTCGTCATATCGCCATTGACGAAGCGTACACTTCCTGTTCGATTCATTACACTTCTACGGCGAAAAGTGTGGATTTTAAATGCTTAGATTACATCTTTTCAAAACTTTTAATGCCATTTAATGGTAGATTGCTGATGAGGATGCTATTTGATATGTACAACATGCTGTCCATTTTTCATTCCGTATACGTACGAAGAATATGAGATTTAGGGTATTTTAGGTATTTGTAAGAAATACTGTATACGTACGTATTTTGCCGATACGTTTGCCATGGGTATTTTTCGTGTATTTATACTAGTTATGGATGTATGATCTGTTTGGCGAAGAGATTCGCCCTAATGCACATATTAGCCGACATATGCTATGTGGACTAATGTGTGTAGACTAAGTGTTTGTTGAAATGCTTAAATCAATATGATTTATGCCTGCCTTATGTATTGAATGTAAGCACATGATTGTTGTGTATTAGACATCTCCTTGTCATAAGGATTTGTTATATTATACGTTGAAATCAACATACGTCAAGTACGTTGAAGTTGAGTAGTCTAAGTGTTTGTATAAATGTATGTATTAGTAAGTATTGAGTATATGGTGTTGTATATTAGCCTTGAGATTGGATTCTCAACTAATTTGATGATATATATGATTTCCTCTACGCATGTCGTATTTCAATTAATTTCCTTATCTGTGAAGTACTTGTGTATGGTTTAATTGCCTATGTTGTATCTTATAACATGTTGCTAACATGCTTGAATTACTTGTTATTTCAATTTTATTTATCTCATATGATTACTGATTCACATCTTTGTGCTTGGGGCTATACTCTAGTCCAGGAAATCGGTAACAGTTTAGAATTCGTGGTTTGATTCTATTCACCACGAAGGATCTGTATGACGAACCCGAGTCGTACTAGAGTCGTCGGCAGTGGTTAGGCCATACGAAGTGCTTGTGCACTTCATGCCGGTCGATTCAACGTGCGCTCGTGCTAGTCAGACTCATCAAGTACCCCGATTGAACATTGTATGTTTACCTAGTATTTTTCATAACTGCTTGAACCTAGGGTACTGAACTTATCATTGGAAACCCTGTTAACCATGGTACCTTGATCCATAAAGACTCATGAGCCGGCCATGGTGGTATGGGACACCGTGGTCGATCTGTCGGCCTACGCTGGGGCCACAAACCTCCCCGTAGTGACCAGTTAGCACCTTACTCTGAACATATTATGGTGGTATGGGACACTATATTCTTGTTGTTGGCTTACATTGATAAGGTGATCGGGGAGTGGAGTAACGAGTGTGAGCAACAGCCCTGACAGCCCTTTGTAGTGACCTTGAGTTTATCCTGACACCGCATGGGTGCGACGAGTCCTGATGTAGTCTTAAGGATATAAAATAGGCCTGTATTGATAAGGTGATGGGGGAGCGGAGCAACGAGTGTGTGCAACAGCCCTGGTAACCCTTGCAGCGACCTAGAAATTTATAATCGTATGAGATTACTAGGAGTGAAGACCCTAGACAAGATCATTGTTTGGGTATTGATATAAGGGAGTTACCTTAGTTTCCCAATCTTGCTATATGAAATGGACAAATAACAACTCGGTAATCATATCCACGTTGCACTGCATGTGCCTGGAAGATGTGGAGCACTGTGGGAAGAAAGCATGCCACGGACGCAGATGGTGCCGCATGAGGGAGTATGTCGGTGAGGGCATCCAATATGTCATTTCATCCATTTATTAATCACAGTATTTAGGAACATTTGTTTTGTTTGCTTTATCATTATCGCGTGATGGATTTGATAACATGTTAATCTTTGTTCTATGATTCCACTGAGTTAGCTACTCACTCCCACGTTACGGGATGGTGTTCCGGACACCCACCAGTCCCTATTTTAGTTTCAGATGATGGCGATGCTTGCGAAGCGGAGCTGGACTTGTATGATGCTGAGGAGGACTTCTCCTCCATGTTTTGATCGACGGGATTATAAGGAGGTTGATTAGATGCCATGACACTTGTTATTTTATATTTTTGGAGCACTCATGTATATTCTTTTCTTTCTATTTTGAAGTATACATGTATTTAGTTAACCTGGTAACATGTTCACACTCTGGAGACTTACAATCATTTATATATTTTATATATCTATCACATTCTTTCGCTTGCTAATTTAACTATCTCTGGAGTATAATATGTTATTTTGGCTTAGTCTCAATCTTGTTTAATGCCATTCTATAGACAACATGCATTTATCATTATTTATGTTGCATAAGTGATGTTCTGCTACCCGACCCCCAATTTTTGGGGCGTTACAGATGGTATCAGAGCATGATTTAGATTAAACTGGACCTGGCTTATGGTCACACACTGCACACTGATGCCAATTTAATATAAGAGGGTACGAGAATGATCTAGAAATAAGTTTAGGACCCCCAGTTTGTTTGTCGGCGAAAGTTTACTGAAAGCGATCGCCGAGATCGAGTCCGTTCACACTCCTGATCACACCCAACGACCCCAAATCACTTCTAGACCGTCAATCGAAGGGTTTAGGCCATGTTTCATTCCATTCCAAACCTATAAATGAATGTCCTTAGGTGGTAGGTCAACCACAACCCTTACACTCAGTCTCAAGGCCTGAAACCCCTTTTCATCCAATTCCTTCAAAATCTCTCCTTCCACCACCCCATTCTTCAACCTTTTCTAAGTCCCTTCATACTAGACATAAATCCTAATGTGTAAATGATGGAGAATCATACTTAAACAAAAATTTACTATAAATAGTAAATATATGTATCAATCGGACATTTGACCATTTCTATTATGGAATATTGTGAAATAAATGGGTTAGTTGGATGGATTAGCCTCTCCTACCCCAAAATCATATGCTACATGATGCATAAAATTATTCTGGTTCATGATTGGTCCCAAAACGCCTCAAATGGAGTTGTGGGCCCACCCAAGCTAATCTGACATGATCCGGGGGGGAGGGGGGGGGGGGGGGGGAACCACACATTTTTGGGGCCCACAGGACAGGGGGACCATGCCCCACAGGTCAGGCCTCGCCGTATAGTGGGCCCCACTCGGGCCGGGCTTCTGGCCGACTGAGTTTGGGGTGTTGTATGACCCCCTGGTAGGTGGTCCGCACCTTAAATCCCCTCAAATCCCATACCTCCTTCACAAATCGACCCTCCAAGCTCTCCTTTCTCTCTCAAACGTCTGATTTTTGACAAAAACTGCCCCTCCAATCAATCTCATTACCGTTTTCTGCCCCAAACGACGCCACTCCATCGTCCACAGCCATTGGCACTTCCTTTCCTCTCCATTTTCATCCGTGGAAGCTCTCTCATCCTCTATTGAAGGCTAAAAATCATGTAAGCCTCCATTCCTACCCATTGCACTCTTTTCCCTTTGAAATCCTAGCCTTTGAGAGCTTGTTTCACCCCTCTATAGGACCTAGATTTGTGCCAGCCCATTTGGTCAGCCTCTTTTCTTCATTTCCTTCAATTTCCATGGCTCATTTGAGCTCTTAAGCTCTCATTTGAGCCTTAACTTGTGGAAACCTACTTACCCATCCCATTTCTTCACTTTCTTCGCTTGAGGAGTAATGAGAATACATGGCCGATAGAGCTCTAATGGGCAACGGACAGTATTAAACTAGACAGTGTTAAAGAAGGTAAGTCGGGACCGTGGTAGAAGTCCTTTGGTAGAATTAGGCATCTATGCCATTGTCCTGTAGATTGTTTGATTACCGTTTTAAGGATTTCTGTGTTTTGTTACTGTTAGGTCTAGTGATGTCATAGGTAGAAAATGTATTGTGTTTAGTGGTTTGGGCTTAGCATAGCCGCAGTCGTCTCCATCATAATGCATGTGAAATTTTATTCCATGTATTGTGGCAAATTTTGTTAAATAAAGTGCATGCCGTTTCGTTCGCTATAAGATATTATCCCTAGATTGGGTATATCCTATGGTTTCCACTACCATGATTGGAATGTATACGATTAAAAGTAAATCCTAGGATTAAGCTTATAAATAAATTTTTATCCCACCCCACCCTCCTACCAAGCATGCCACTCCCAATCCCGACATGGGATTAGTAATGCGGTCCCAGTTAACACAACTTGAGACCACTGGCCATATAGGCCCTTGGAGTTTTGGACTTAGAGTCAGTACTCCTAGATTTCAAGGATCTGACGATGTAGGGAATCCAACTTCAATTAGACAATCTTGACCCTAAGCGATAGAACAATCCCCTGTAGTAGAAATGGTATGAAACCATTTAGCGTATAGGTTTAGGTTTTAGATTACAGCTAGTGAGTTACAGACCAGTCTACTAGTTACCTTAAGTAGTGTAAAGCCTGTATATGCTAAGGAATAGTAGGTTAGATTTGGTTGGAGTAGAACCTCATTCCTTGATAGATCCCCATAACACTCTAAGGCTCCCTTAGTAACCCTCAGGAAGCTTGCTTAACTTAGAACCATTCACTCTTAGGAAAAACTTATAAATCCCTCAGATTGGACTTAGAATAAACTAGCACGCCCCTTAGAATTGCCTTTTCAAAGACTTATTGCATTTGGGAACACAGGGTAAAGGAACTATATATGTAAGCGATGTATTCGCAGTTTGAATTGATTTCTTAATCCTAGTAGTTACCAATGAATCCAATGCCCTGATCAAGCAGAAGATCGGCATCGACTCGGATTAAGAACTGATACAACGAGTTTTCTGTCCTGATTAGACAGAAGGTTCAATGTATCCGGCTCAGACCCACTACACAACTTTTCTTCCATGTTGGCCCGACCACCTACAACCAAAAGTTATTGCTTTGCCTTTGGGAAATGTTGAGTACATATAGCCAATAGAGATTAGACATCTTGCCACAAACTCACATCCGTCCTTGAAATCAACCACAACACCCATCATTTCAGCTTCTTTTTATAATCAGAGGTACCAATGCCATAGAACACATCATTAGCAAAGGAAGACCAATGTAGTGAGACGTTGTTTTCCATTTCATGTTAAATATAGGCCCTAAGTTACACCTCATTCCGATATACGGATCGAGACATAGATTCTTGAGCCTTAAGTAGAACTAAGTTTTAAGGGGGGTAGAACATTTTGAGCCCAATCAAGTTAGGTCAGCCAATGCAACCGTTAGATCAAAGTGGCACAGCAGAAGCGTGGTTAGCCTCTTCCCCACTGGCCCAGGATCGAAACAGTTGGTTTAGGTTATACGTAAGGTTAACCTAAGGTTAGGTCATTAAATAGGATTTGAACCATCCTTAGAATGCCAGTACTAAAGTCTCATTAGGGACTCATTACCCTTAGCCAATTTTTGGGATGAAATTTTGTTTTAAGGAGGGTAGATTTTAACACCCCAAATTTTTGCTAACCTGGGGTTAGACGTCCTTAGGCAATGGTCAACCATAGTACCTTGGTAGCTTCTTAAAATTCGATTCCAAAGCCAAAGAAATCATTTAGGACCTAATTCTTTAAAATTTAACGTGAATTAGCCAGCGCTACACTAGATTTCCTACGAAATTAGCACCAACCACTTTAAATATGATCTGTAAGACCCAAAACCTCTAGAACCATTGACGCTATCTTACCCTGAAATCCAGGATAAACTCTAAACCCATTTGCTCTCGGGAGCACTTTGTAACTTTGTATTGGATCTAGACCGCACGTCGAAAGTCTGATATCTTAATCTTAGACCATTACGACCGCCTGGTTGGACTTGACAATCATTTCAAAAATCAAACCCAACCGATGTCCAGTCGCTATTGTACTGAGCCTAGAGCAAGGAGTGTGAGAAAGAGTGAAATTCATTAAAAATTAAATGTCATTTAAATAAATCTGGCACGTTTCTCTTGCGGGTTAAGTATAAGCATTCAGACCGTCAGAATCTGACTCAAATACACCCTCGGATCAGGGAACATTTCTCACTCAGGTCAATGTACTTGGAATCCTCGATCGAGTCTCTATGACCGCTGAACTGAAACTGGTCCGGCACGTGCGATCTGAGAACTCTACCGGACTGAAAACTTGGTGTGAGTAGGATCCAATATCCATGATCTTAAGTCTGACCGCGTTCGGCCAGGGGACCTCCCGAAATGCTCTTTTGGATCGAAAAAGACCCGATTTGGCTATAACCCAAGTATACCTTGACTTGGGGTCTGTTTTGGTTATGTTTGGGCTTATAAAAGGGCCTTAAACCCTTAGCTTTCTAACCCACACGAATTTGGGAAAAACCCTAGGAGAGAGAAGAGAGAAAAGAGTGAGAAGTGAGGGAGAAGCTGGTGATTTCTCCTGGGATTCTTCCCTGTTGCTCCACGTGCCAAAGCCACCCACCTGCATCGTTCTTCCGGCGATTCTGGTTTCGTTCTAGGTAAGAAAACCCTAACCTTAACCTGTTTTAGGGATTCTATCAATACAAGTAGCGAAGTAGCTGATGTATCTTGTGAATTAGGTCGTCATATCGCCATTGACGAAGCGTAGACTTCCTATTCGATTCGTTACACTTCTACGGTGAAAGGTGCGGATTTTAGACGCTTAGATTACCTGTTTTCAAAGATTTCAATGCCGTTTAATGGTAGATTGCTGATGAGGATGCTATTTGACATGTACAACATGCTGTCCGTTTTTCATTCCGTATACGTATGAAGAATATGAGATTTAGGGTATTTTAGGTATTTGTAAGAAATACTGTATACGTACGTATTTTGCCGATACGTTTGCCATGGGTATTTTTCGTGTATTTATACTAGTTATGGATGTATGATCTGTTTGGCGAAGAGATTCGCCCTAATGCACATATTAGCCGACATATGCTATGTGGACTAATGTGTGTAGACTAAGTGTTTGTTGAAATGCTTAAATCAATATGATTTATGCCTGCCTTATGTATTGAATGTAAGAACATGATTTTTGTGTATTAGACATCTCCTTGTCATAAGGATTTGTTATATTATATGTTGAAATCAACATACGTCAACTACGTTGAAGTTGAGTAGTCTAAGTGTTTGTATAAATGTATGTATTAGTAAGTATTGAGTATATGGTGTTGTAGATTAGCGTTGAGACTGGATTCTCAACTAATTTGATGATATATATGATTTCCTCTACGCATGTCTTATTTCAATTGATTTCCTTATGTGTGAAGTACTTGTGTATGGTTTAATTGCCTATGTTGTATCTTATAACATGTTTCTAACATGCTTGGATTACTTGTTATTTTAATTTTATTTATCTCATATGATTACTGGTTCACATCTTTGTGCTTGGGGCTATACTCTAATCTAGGCAGTGGTAACAGTTTAGAATTCGTGGTTGGATTCTATTCGCCACGAAGGATGTGTATGATGAACCCGAGTCGTACTAGAGTCGTCGGCACTGGTTAGGACATGCGAAGTGCTTGTGCACTTCGTGCCGGTCGATTCAACATGCGCTCGTGCTAGTCGGACTCATCAAATACCCCGATTGACCATTGTATGTTCACCTGATATTTGTCATAACTGCTTGAACCTAAGGTACTGAACTTACCATTGGAAACCCTGTTAACCATGGTACCTTGATCCATAAAGACTCATGAGCCGGCCATGGTGGTATGGGACACCATGGTCGAGCTGTCGGCCTACGCTGGGGCCACAAACCTCCCCGTAGTGACCAGTGAGCACCCTACTCTGAGCAGATTATGGTGGTATGGGACACTATATTCTTGCTGTCGGCCTACATTGATAAGGTGATGGGGGAGTGGAGCAACGAGTACGAGAAACAGCCCTGACAGCCCTTTGTAGTGACCTTGAGTTTATCCTGACACTGCATGGGGGCGACGAGTCCTGATGCAGTCTTAAGGATATAAACTAGGCCTCTATTGATAAGGTGATGGGGGAGCAGAGCAACGAGTGCATGCAACAGCTCTGGCAGCCCTTGCAGTGACCTAGAAATTTATCATCGTATGAGATTACTAGGAGTGACGACCCTAGATAGGATCATTGTTTGGGTATTGATATAAGGGAGGTACCTTAGTTTCCCAATCCTACTATATGAAATGGACTAATAACAACTCGATAATCATATCCACGTCGCACTGTATGTGCCTGGAAGATGTGGAGCACTGTGGGAAGAAAGCATGCCACGGACGCAGATGGTGCCGCATGAGGGAGTATGTCGGTGAGGGCATCCATCATGTCATTTCATCCATTTATTAATCACAGTATTTAGGAACGTTTGTTTTGTTTGCTTTATCATTATCGCATGATGGATTTGATAACATGTTAATCTTTGTTCTATGATTCCACTGAGTTAGCTACTCACTCCCACATTATGGGATGGTGTTCCGGACACCCACCAGTCCCTATTTTAGTTTCAGATGATGGCGATGCTCGCGAAGCGGAGCTGGACTTGTATGATGCTGAGGAGGACTTCTCCTCCATATTTTGATTGACGGGATTATAGGGAGGTTGATTAGATGCCATGACACTTGTTATTTTATATTTTTGGAGCACTCATGTATATTCTTTTCTTTCTATTTTGAAGTATACATGTATTTAGTTAACCTGGTAACATGTTCACACTCTGGAGACTTACAATCATTTATATATTTTATATATCTATCACATTCTTCTGCTTGCTAATTTAACTATCTCTGGAGTATGATATGCTGTTTTGGCGTAGTCTCAATCTTGTTTAATGTCATTCTAAAGACAACATGCATTTATCATTATTTATGTTGCATAAGTGATGTTCTGGAACTCGGGAGTTGGGTTTCTACCTGTCCCTCGATTTTTGGAGTGTTACATACCTAGGTCTTCATTATATCTCAATGGGTCACAACCCATGAGCCCCAAATACATCACAATGGGCCTTGACCCATGGGCCCCATATACATTATATTGGGCCTTGTTCATGGGCTTTAAATATATAATAAGTAGACCCAACACATGGGCCTAATATATATCACGGGAGGGTCGCACAAATAGGCGGTGTAGATATGTAATACATGCATCAATGGTGGGCCCTTGGACGGTGCAAATATAGAATACATACACCCAGGTGGGCCCCATCACATGGGCCTAATTTATATAACAGGTGGGCCCCGTATACGCAGTGGATGGCCCCCACCAGACGGGCAAGGTGGAATGAAACACATACATCATGGCAGCCCCACCGTCTAAGGTGGGCCCCATGTCCAGGGAAGGGCGATGTGGATACATTAAATACATCAAGGTGTGGCTCACATGACACCACTGGATGGTGCAGGAGAAACACGGACATCACAGTGGTGTCCCACTGTCCTACGTCCAGATGGACGGTGTGGGATAAAAAATTACATCATAGTAGGGTCCACGGTCCAAACAAATGGACGGTGCCGATAGAATACATATAACAAGGTGGTCCACGGTCCTACTGGACGCGTGGACACAACACATACATCATACTAGGGCCCACGTGCTGGAGGTGGCGCTGGACCGGGAGGGTACCACAGCAGCACCGTCCAAATGACGGTGTGGATATCAAATAAATACATCAAGGTGGGGTCCCATCCCACACATGCAACATATGTGGGGTGGGCCCTACACGGCTGCTTCAAATGGATGAAGGGTTTGAATATAACATAACCTCTTGATGGGCCACTTGCTGATGTCAATACAATGGCCCACCCTTCCCAAACGGACAGACGGTTGGAATATTCAACAGATGCATCAAGGTGGGGTCCCACCTCCACACGTGTCACACGTGTGGAGTGGATCCCACGTCCAGGGATGGAGAATAAAACACATACACTTACTGGCCCAACAACATATGCTGCGTCAGTACAACAACTTGCTGCTATGAGGGACCCACCGTCCTGCTGGACGGACGGTAAGAATCATCCCATCATCAAGGTGAGTCCCACGTGGGACCTGCCATGTACATATATGTAAATATAATATAATACATATAATATATTTAAATATGATTGGGAGTGCTGGACGGACGGTACATGCATCACCGTGGAATCCCAAGACAGTTGGATGGACGATGTGGAATTAAAGCAAATACATCATGTCTGGCCCATGATCTTGACGGCCAGGATGGGGTGAGCCTAGGTGTACAAATCATCATCTGGTGGTCCTGCACGGACGGTTGGGATGTGCAATACATCCTGGTGGTGTCCCATGTCCAGGGACTGGACGTGAGGTGTCCCACGTCAACGGTCCAGATGACGGACGGTCTGGATGGCGTGGATATAAAACATGCCCCATGTGGGTCCCATATAGGTGGACGGTCTGGGGATACGTACGCCACGGATGCTCCACACCTGGTAGGGGGGTCCACAAGTGTGGAACCCACTTGCCAAATGGATGGAAAGACGTGGATAAAACACATACATCAAGGTGCTTTCCACTGTAGATTTGAACCTGGTTCTTTGGATGGACGGTGAGGATACACAAATCCATCATGTTGTGGCCCACCGTCCAGCCATCTGGACAGAGGGGATGCAAAACAGGTGGATGGCGAGGGTGTAAAACAGATGGACAATGTTGATAAATCACCTGCACCATGTGGTTTTCCATGTTTGTGTAGGTCCCACGGCTGCTGTGCAGCATTGGTAAAATACATATATCACAGTCTGGTGCCACGTGGGTGGCCCACCAGTGTCCAATCCACGTACAGCACCTTCCAGCTTACTGGACGGTCTGGATATAGGCAGACAATCAGTGGGCCCCACGTCTTAATGGGCAGTGGTGATAAACCATAACATGGTGCGTCCCTCATGAACGGACAGCGTAGATAAATCACATACGAAATGGTGGTTCCACGTAGTGGCCCACTCGAGCCTAGATCAATCTGATACTTATGTTTTCTCCCATCCATCCAAGCATGCTGGATGTCTAGTGGACGGGCGGCCAAGATGGAACACGTATAGCATGGTGGACCCCGTCCAAGGGCTGGATGGACGGTCTAGATACACTTACATTTAGTAAGCCACACATCAAGAGAGAGAGATATGATCGTGAGAAGGGGAGGGACCCCGCCACTATGGGCCCTCCCTATCCACGCATACATTAAGATGGGTCCCACATATGTGGGCCCTCAAATCACAAAACCAACAATTAAAAGCACCCATCTCAAGATCTTTTCTTGCTTCTTGCACCAATGGGTTCTAGAGCTCCAAAGAATCAAGGTTCAACAGTTAAGATGATCTTTAGATGGTGGGGATGGGAGGTAGTGAGTGGGCCATATCTAGCTCCTCCATGAAAGTTCGAACGGTTGCTCGCATGGTGTTTTTGGGAGAAGTGAGAGAGATGAGAGAGAGGGATGTAAGAAGTGATGGGAGAGAGTGATGTAAGAAGTGATGGATGGATGTACTTGGTGGGTGGAGAGAGTTGACTTTTAAAGGTTACTTTTATACTCGAGGATGGGATAGATTAATGTGTGTACTTTGACAAGTGTTGTGATTGATGTGATGGATTCTCTAGAGATTGCAACGGGCGGCATTTTTCCTCTAACTGAAAGCTGGTCCACATCTCCTGCTCCAAGAATTTCCTTGGCGCGCAAGACGCGGAGTTGGAACCACGACGACAGCGCGGTCGCAATGATACAAGTCTCGGGTCAATCCAATTCTAATATACGAGGCACAACTCAGGATCACACGCAAACGCCGATAATAGATCTCGGGTCGCCGAAATTTGATCGGGAGGACCGCGGAAGCCTACTGAACAGTACAGACTACGATAGGGGTCTTATAACTCTCCCCTCCTAATAAGAATTTCATCCTCAAAATTTAAATCACAATACTACCAATACAAGGCTCACTAAGGGAGGAAAATCCCATCAGAACACAACATCCTAACATCGCCAAACACCTAAGAGATGGGGACAATACCCACGAATCTCAGCCTCTAGTTCCCAAGACGCCTCATCAACACTACGATGATCTTTCTAATCCTCAGATCTCAGTCAAAAATGATCAAAACGAGAATATCATGCAGCTTCATAATCTCAATGTAAGGATCTATATCATAAAAATCTCTAAGTTATTCGAACTCGGGGATCTAATTATTCTAAGTTTTCAACAATCATAGAGTGTGAGGTAGCAATCAGCAGATATGTGATGTTATGCTTAGGTATTCCCAAGTTATGCACTAATACCAACTTCTGTCATGCCCCAAATCCAGAAATCAAATTCATAGAAATCTCGATCACCGAATCCGGTGTTGACAGCCTCCGTAGTACCCCATTCTCGGCTTCTAGCATTTATATGCTAGATTCCGATCTTGGGATCCTATAAGGAGGATTTTTTTTTTCAATGTACATTTAACTTGTAATAAGCATAACCACAAGATTACCCAATTCACAAAGGCAACAGCGCCATCACATATCCACTAATATAATCATTTGAGTACAATGCTGAAAGGGAAATACGTAAATAAAAATTAAGCTCCAGAAGACCACCACATGCTCCAAGCTCAACACTGCTGCAACTAACATCACCTGCATGCATCTATCGTGCATAAGCTTATAGAAAGCTTAATAGGTGGTGTAAGTGTGTGTACAAGATAAGTGCCAAGTATTTAATATAATGTCATCATCATACAGTACCAGAATTACTGGTAATCCATAAATCAGAGTAAGCAGATATACTGACAAGAACAAGAATTATCAGAGTAAACATAAATACTAACAAGATCATAAGCCAATTAAGATCAGAATACACAATATAGGATAACTATGCAAATGAGGAGTCATAAAGAGCCAATAACAGATGCCGAGGATACGATGCAATGGGCAATTCCTGATGAGTTCACGAATAGCGCCAGCTGTATCTAGACCATACAAATACAGAAACACAGTAACCCAGAGTACCATATGCCGTGGATGTAATGCAATATGCAGTGCGAATGGAATGACTATGCTGGAGTGTGAAGTCGGGATGATAATACGTAGTATCGCAGGCTATGGGGTCCATCACAAGAGACTTATATCCAAACCAGTCCCATACCTAAATTTGGATAGTCAGACTCGATGTGGTAAACTCTTGATCTCAGGTTAGTCGCGCGCCCCAACTGAAATCCTGGCCACTGCGAAGGTACATGTAACAAATAGTTACGCACCACCAGCCTGAGTGGATAGTGAATGAATGAATGAATATGCAATTCCTGCTCAATAAGTGTACATATCAGTACGGTTACTCTCTAGGGAATCACCGGGGTCTATTACACTCCAAACCAGATTGCCGCCCCATCGCACATAATAAGGTGAGTGGAAGAGACCTCACTATCCGCTTGCCAATATCGGGTCTGGCTCATCGATAGTGGACCCATTCCTCGAGCTGGTTAGACTCAGCCTAGCATTGACCTCTCCTCTCGGGCAAGTAAGGTCGTACCCCCTTCCAACCGACCACGATAAAGTGGGAGACGCGGCCTAACGGTACACGGCCCTCATGCGCTCATGCATCCACTCGGTCTAGACGTTGGAGTAACCTCTGGAACCAAGAGGGTTTAGGAACTTTCACCCAGGGATATCTATAGCACCCCATGTAGAACAGATTTTTGGTGTCCCATTTGGCCATCCACGAAACACCTGTGGAGGCTACGATCCTGATGTCGCTAGGGCGTACAATAGTCACAACACAATGCAAGATGAGTGAGTCATACAATCTAGTCATGCATCAATCTTGTGCATACCATGTACTCATGTGAGACAATCTCTGCCTATCAGAGAGTCTCATAATAACCTGCCCAATGACATATGCAATAGTCAACCACATCTCATAACAAACATGCAGATGATGCGTATGGGCATGTATCATGATGTTATGAGGTCACATACTCATATTTGGTATCAATAACCGGCATCGACAATCAGCCTCAACAATGTGGACATTTAACCACCATTGCCCCCAAGGAATGACCCATATAGAGCCTAACATATAGTGGACTCATGGCCTCATGCAAGAGCCAAATACACAACACCATGAGCCTCAGTCAAGAGCTTAATACACATCACGATGGGCCTCACTCATGGGTCACATGTACATCAAGTGGGTCGCATCTCACGGGTCTAATAAACATCACAATGGGCTGCTCACATGAGCTCAATATACATCAAGTTGGGCCTCAACATATGGGCCAAAAATATATCACAATGGGCCCCATATCATGGGCCCTATATATATTACATTAGGCCTCGACAATCAGAATCGTTCTCAATATTTAGAAACGACCTTTACTAAACGGAATCGGTCTCGACATAAGGAATCGACGTCGATAATCAGTCTTGACAAATCAGAATCGATCGATAATCAGAATCAGTAAATTGGTCGCAACAATCGAAATTGATCGATAATCAGAATTGGCAAATCGGTCACGTCAACCAGTAATCAGTTACGACAATTAGAATCGATCGATAATTCGAATCGACAAATCATCACGCCAATCAAAATCGGTAATCGGTCATGACATTCGACAAATTGGTCATACCAATCAAAATTAGCAATCGGTCATGACAAGCGATAAATCGATCTCGTCAATCGGAATCGGCAATTGGTCATGACAATCAAAAATCGATCACGTCAATCAAAATCGGCAATCGGCCTCGATCGACAATCGGCAATCGGCCACGACTAATCAAAATCGGCAATCGGCATTGATCGATAATTGACAATCATCCATGACTAATCAGAATCGATAATCGACCTCGATCGATAATTAAAAATAGGCCACGACTAATCAGAATTGTTAATCGATCATCGATTAATAATCGATAATCGGCCACGACTGATCAGAATCAGTAATCGGCCTCGATCGATAATTGGCAATAGGCTACGACTAATCAGTATTGGTAATCGGTCATCGATCAATAATTAGTAATAGGCCATGACTAATTAGAATTAGTAATCATTTATCAATCGATAATCGATAATCGACCACGACTAATCAGAATCGGTAATCGGCCTCGATCGATAATCGGTAATTGGCCTCGTTGAACGGCCGAACAAGGCCTAAGGGAAGGTCATAATGTGGACGTCTAACCATCATTGCCCATCAATGTGGACATTCAACCATCATTGCTCCCAAGTAGTGGCCTATATAGAGCTAAACATATAGTGGGCCCATAGCCTCACGCAAGGGCCTGATACACATCACCGTGGGCCGCATCACATGGACCTTGAATACATCGAATGGGCCACGTCCCATGGGCCCCAAATGCATTACAAGGGGCCACAACCCATGGGCTTCAAAAACACAATAAGTGGGTACTACACATGGGCCTAATACAATCAAGTGGGCCTCATACCTGGGTCTTCATTATATCTCAATGGGTCACAACCCGTGAGCCCTAAATACATCACAACGGGCCTTAACCCATGGGCCCTAAATACATCATGTTGGGCCTCAACCCATGGGCCCCAGATACATCATATTGGGCCTTGCTCATGGGCCTTAAATATACTATAAGTAGACCCTACACATGGGCCTAATATATATCATGGGAGGGTCGTACAAATAAGTGGTGTAAATATGTAACACATGCATCAATGGTGGTCCCTTGGACGGTGCAAATATCGAATACATACACCCAGGTGGGCCCATCACATGGGCCTAATTTATATAACAGGTGAGCCCCGTATACACAGCGGATGGCCCCCACCAGATGGGCAAGGTGAAATGAAACACATACATCATGGCAGCCTCACCGTCCAAGGTGGGCCCCATGTCCAGGGAAGGGCGATGTGGATACATTAAATACATCAAGGTGTGGCTCACATGACACCACTGGACAGTGCAGGAAAAACACGAACATCACAGTGGTGTCCCACTGTCCTATATCCAGATGGACGGTGTGGGATCAAAACTTACATCATAGTAGGGTCCACGGTCCAAACAAACGGACGGTGCTGATAGAATACATATAACAAGGTGGTCCACCATCCTAATGGAGGCGTGGACACAACACATACATCATACTAGGGCCCACGTGCTGAAGGTAGCGCTGGACCAGGAGGGTACCACAGTAGCACCGTCCAAATGACGGTGTGGATATCAAATAAATACATCAAGGTGGGGTCCCATCCCACACATGCAACATATGTGGGGTGGGCCCTACACGGCTGCTTCAAATGGATGAAGGGTTTGAATATAACATAACCTCTTGATGGGCCACTTGCTGATGTCAATACAATGGCCCACCCTTCCCAAACGGACAGACAGTTGGAATATTCAACAGATGCATCAAGGTGGGGTCCCACCTCCACACGTGTCACACGTGTGGAGTGGATCCCACGTCCAGGGATGGAGTATAAAACACATACACTTACTGGCCCAACAACATATGCTATGTCAGTACAACAACTTGCTGATATGAGGGACCCACCGTCCTGTTGGACGGACGGTAAGAATCATCCCATCATCAAGGTGAGTCCCACGTGGGACCTGCCATGTACATATATGTAAATATAATATAATACATATAATATATTTAAATATGATTGGGAGTGCTGGACGGACGGTACATGCATCACAGTGGAATCCCAAGACAGTTGGATGGACGGTGTGGAATTAAAGCAAATACATCATGTCTGGCCCATGATCTTGACGGCCAGGATGGGGTGAGCCTAGGTGTACAAATCATCATCTGGTGGTCCCGCACGGACGGTTGGGATGTGCAATACATCCTGGTGGTGTCCCATGTCCAAGGACTGGACGTGAGGTGTCCCACGTCAACGGTCCAGATGACGGACGGTCTGGATGGCGTGGATATAAAACATGCCCCATGTGGGTCCCATATAGGTGGACGGTCTGGGGATACGTACGCCAGGGATGCTCCACACCTGGTAGGGGGGTCCACAAGTGTGGAACCCACTTGCCAAATGGATGGAAAGACGTGGATAAAACACATACATCGAGGTGCTTTCCACTGTAGATTTGAACCTGGTTCTTTGGATGGACGGTGACGATACACACATCCATCATGTTGTGGCCCACCGTCCAGCCATCTGGACAGAGGGGATGCAAAACAGGTGGATGGCGAGGGTGTAAAACAGATGGACAATGTTGATAAATCACCTGCGCCATGTGGTTTTCCATGTTTGTGTAGGTCCCACGGCTGCTGTGCAGCATTGGTAAAATACATATATCACAGTCTGGTGCCACGTGGGTGGCCCACCAGTGTCCAATCCACGTACAGCACCTTCCAGCTTACTGGACGGTCTGGATATAGGCAGACAATCAGTGGGCCCCACGTCTTAATGGGCAGTGGTGATAAACCATAACATGGTGCGTCCCTCATGAACGGACAGCGTAGATAAATCACATACGAAATGGTGGTTCCACGTAGTGGCCCACTCGAGCCTAGATCAATCTGATACTTATGTTTTCTCCCATCCATCCAAGCATGCTGGATGTCTAGTGGACGGGCGGCCAAGATGGAACACGTATAGCATGGTGGACCCCGTCCAAGGGCTGGATGGACGGTCTAGATACACTTACATTTGGTAAGCCACACATCAAGAGAGAGAGATATGATCGTGAGAAGGGGAGGGACCCCGCCACTATGGGCCTTCCCTATCCACGCATACATTAAGATGGGTCCCACATATGTGGGCCCTCAAATCACAAAACCAACAATTAAAAGCACCCATCTCAAGATCTTTTCTTGCTTCTTGCACCAATGGGTTCTAGAGCTCCAAAGAATCAAGGTTCAACGGTTAAGATGATCTTTAGATGGTGGGGATGGGAGGTAGTGAGTGGGCCATATCTAGCTCCTCCATGAAAGTTCGAACGGTTGCTCTCATGGTGTTTTTGGGAGAAGTGAGAGAGATGAAAGAGAGGGATGTAAGAAGTGATGGAAGAGAGTGATGTAAGAAGTGATGGATGGATGTACTTGGTGGGTGGAGAGAGTTGACTTTTAAGGGTTTCTTTTGTACTTGAGGATGGGATAGATTAATGAGTATACTTTGACAAGTGAAGTGATTGATGTGATGAAGTCTCTAGGGATTGCAACGAGCGGCGTTTTTCCTCTAACTGAACGTGGTCCACATCTCCTTCCTCGAGAATCACCTTGGCGCGCGAGACGTGGCGTTGGAACCGCGGCGACAGCGCGGTCACAATGATACAAGTCTCGGGTCAATCTGATTCTAATATAGGAGACATGACTCAGGATCACGCACAAACTCGGATAATAGATCGCGGGTCACCGAAATTCGACCGGGAGGACCGCGGAAGCCTACGGAACAGTACAGACTACAATAGGGGTCTTACATCCATCCAAGTGGGCCACACGGCCACATCATCACATACAATAGAAAGAATAAAAAAGAGAGAGGGAGAGAGAGAGAGTCGGGACACGTGTGATGGAGGGCTCCGCCACTATGAGCCACCCTCCCTTACATTCAATCATACGTCAAGTGGATCTCATTGCATGTGAGCCCATTAAACTGAAAATCAACGGTGGAGATCCTTTCTCCACCAAATGTAAAGCCTAGATAACCCTATCCATACAAGGAAAATAAACATCATGATGGGGTCCATGGAGAATGGCCCCATCATGGAATGATCATGAGGATCAAGGTGGTCCATCAGCTACATCAAGGGTCTAAAGTGAGATCCATACCATTAATTGGTACATCTCACTTAGCCCATCATCAAAACATGAAAAATCTATCCTAATAAGCACCCACCTTCAATCTTCTTAGTCCGTTGTAAAGCCAATCTCCTTATGTCTCACTTTGATGGTGGAAGATGAGATTTGAATGGCTAGGATGATGGATTTGGGATGGGAAAGTGGGCCTCACACATGCACTTTTCTCTCCATGGGAAGAGCTTGGACGTGAGCCTATTCTCTTTCTTGGGAAAATGTGATGAGAAATGAGAGAGAGAGAGAGAGAGAGAGAGAGAGAGAGAGTTGTAAGGAGAAGGAGTGATGGATATGTAACATCCCGAAAATCGGGGGGTCGAGTAAAAACCCAACTCCCGAGTTTCAAAATGTTATTTATGCAACATAGATATGTATGATTGAATGTTATCTGTGTTAATGTAGGAAACATGAGTGGGATTACGCCAGAACTGCATATCATACTCCAGAGACAGTTAAATTAACCAGCGGAAGTCTGTGATAGTATGTATAACATATATATACTGTTGTGTGTCTCTTGAGTGTGAACATGTTACCAGGTTAAACATATACATGTATACCTCAAAATAGAAAGAAAGCATATACATGAGTGCTCTGAAGATATAAAACGACAAGTGTCAAGGCATCTAATCAACCTCCCTGTAATCCCGTCGATTAGAACACGCATAAAGGAGGGATCCTCCTCATCATCAACATCATCAAGTCCGGCTCCGCCTCGTAGGCCGCGCCATCATCTGCAATCACAAAACGGTCTGGTGGGTGTCCAGGAACACCGTCCCGTAACGTGGGAGTGAGTAGCTAACTCAGTGGAATAATAGAGCAAGGATTAACATGTTCTCAAATCAATCATGCGATAATAGTAAAGCAGTAAATCAAACAATCCTAAAACTGTTGTTAATGCAATATGACATAACGTGATGTATGCCCTCACCGACGATCTCCCTCATACGGCACCATCTTACGACCGCGGCATGCAATCGACCCTCAAGTGCTCCACATCTTTCAGGCACATGCAATGGTATGGTGATATGATTTCTGAGTTATTATTAGTCCATTTAAACAGCAAGATTGGAAAACTAAGGTACTTCCCTTATATCAATCCCAACACAGATCCTGTCTAGGGTCGTCACTCCTAGTAATCTCATACGAGGTATATTTTGTAGGTCGCTGCAAGGGCTACTAGGGCTGTTGCACGCACTCGTTGCTCCGCTCTCCCATCACCTTATCAATACAGGCCTACTGTACTCTACTGCTACTGAAGGGTCGTCGCCTCCCGTAGACTCAGAATACGCTCGCGGTCACTACAAAGGACTCGTCGCCTGATCAGTGTAGGCTGACAGCAAGAATATAGTGTCCCATACCACCATAATCTGCTCACGAGACTAGGTGCTCACTGGTCACTACGGGGAGATTTGTGGCCCCAGCGTAGGCCGACAGCTCGACCACGGTGTCTCATACCACCATTCCCGGCTCATGAGTCTTCGTGGATTAAGGTACCATGGTTAACAGGGTTTACAATGGTAAGTTCAGTACCCTAGGTTCAAGCAGTTATGACTCATGCAGGGTGAACATACAACGGCCAGTCGGATTACTTGACAGGCTCGACTAGCGTGATCGCATCTCAAGTCGAATGACATGAAGTGCGTAAAACACTTCGAGTGGCCTAACCACTGCCGCCAACTCCAAAAAACGACTCACGTTCATCGACGCGTCGTTCGTGGCTAAGAAAAGCTAACCACGAATTCGCTTGGTTACCGACTACTTGGACTAGCATAGTCCCAAATAATTATGAAATCACATCAACAAATCATATGAGAGTATTGGAATTGAAATACAACTATGTGAGCATGTTAACACACGTTATAACATACAACTTAAGTAAATCATCAAGCACATACATTTCATGCATATAATGAAATCATGCATATAGTCAACATGTAGGAAATCATTTACGTCAGCATATTAATTGAGAAATCCATCTCAAACTAATTCATAACATCATTTAATTCAATACATACTAATACAAACATTTATACAAACACTTATACTACACACTTAAGTCTACATATAGTAAGTCGACCCGAAGTGAGCATTTAGGAGAATCTCTTCGCCAAACTAATTATGCACGCATTCCTAACATTCTAATCCGACAACTAATCATGTCAATCACATCAGAAAAATATGAATGAAATCTGTACTTCCTACAAATGACTAAAATGCCCTAAATCTCATATTCTTCGTTGATTTACGAAACAGGAAACGGACAGCATGTTGTACATGTCAAATGGCGTTGCCGTCCATAATCTACTATTAAACGACATTGAAAGCTTTGGAAACAGTCAATCAAAGCGTCTAAAATCCACACCTTTTCTCTTTTAGGGGTGTGAATTCGAACGGAGCGTATACGCTTCATCGACGGCGAATAGAGAACCTGATTTACGAGATCTATCAGCTACTTTGCTGTTAAACCAAGGGAACACTAAATTAGCAACTTCTAGGGTATTTTTTTTACCTAAAAATGTGGAGAAATCACCAAAAAAGTCATTAGAGCGCGTGGCTTAACCACTTGTAGCACGTGGCACAAGCAGCAGGGAATTCTCTCCCACCTTCTCTCACAAACTCTCACCTTTTCTCTCTCCCAATCTAGGGATTTTTGTAAATTCGAATGGAAGAGAGGAGTGAGGGTTTCAACCCCTTTTATAAGCTCAAATGTGCTCAAAATAGGCTCGGGTACAATGTATACTTGATGTATATCCAATTCGGGGCTGTTTCGGTCCAAAAGGACATTTCTGGTGGTCCCCTGGCCGAACGCGATCGGACTTAAGCTCATGCATACTGGATCTAGCATATACCATGTTTTCAGTCCGGCAGGGTTCGCAGATCGCACGTGGTGGTCCAATTTCAGTTCAGCGGTCACCACACGTAGATCAGGGCTGCAAGTCTCATGATATGAAATAGAAATTTTTCCTGATCCGAGGGTGTAATTTGGCTGAATTCTGACGGTCAGAATGCTTAATACTGACGCGTCAAGTCGTGTGCCAGATTTGAATTTCAAATTCCAAATCTGTCCCTATTCGCACTCTCTTCAGTCCGGGCTTAATGAAATAGCCTGTGATTATCAGTTGGACTTAATTTTCGAAATGATTGTCAAGTCCAGCTAGGCGGTTCTAACGGTCTAAGATAGCAGGTATCGGACTTTCGACGCGTGGTCTAGATCCAATACAGATTTTCAAAGTGGTCCAGAGAACAAACCTGCTTAGAGTTTGATCCGAGGTTTTAGAGTATTATAGCACGATTGATTCTACAAGTTTTCGGCCTTGTAGAACATATTTAAAGTGATCAGGGACTATTTCTCAGCTACTCTAGCGTTGCGCTAGCTAACTTATGCTTAGTTTCTAAAGGAATTAATCCTAAGTGGTTTCTTTGGCTATAGAATTGGGTTCTGAGCGATTTTCCCAGGTGTTTTAGTTGACCCATTGCCTAAGGACGTCAAATCCCAGGTTGGCCAAAATTCGGGGTGTTACAGGATATGAAGTGAGTAATGGGTGCGGTGAGTGATGGGTGAGGTGAGAGATTGGTTGACTTTTGAGTTTTCTTGACTTGTGGAGAAAGAAAGCATGGGTGTGTGTACTTGACATGAGGTGATTGATTGATGGATTGATTGATTGATTGATGGGACATATTGTAGAGATTCTCTTGGGATTGCAAACGCGCGGTGTTTTCTTCAAAATAAACACCGGCCCACATCTCCTTGTCAGGGTATTGGATCAGTATGCAAGACGCGATGGTGCGGTCGCAATGGTACAAGTCTTGGATTAATCCGACTCAAATCTACAGGATACGATTTAGGATTGCGTACAAACATCGATTATACAATGCGGATTACCAGAATTTGACGGAAAAGATCGCGATAGTCGACGAAACAGTACGGACTAGGATACGGGTCTTACATAAGATCTATTCTTTGCCTTGGTGATCTTTGAGCATCAAATCCATGCTTTTAGCACCTTTTCCAATTTAAGCTCTCAATTCACCTTGCAACGAAAATGTGAGTAAAATATGACATTAAGCAGTATCATGTTCATAAAAGTAAGATATAAATGGGGTCTTATAAGGATTGTATCTTGGTACTGTACCATTCCACCAACTCCCGTGATCCTCCCCGTTGAATTCTAGAAACCTGAGACCTATAAATAACAATTGCGCATGACCCTAAGTCTCCCAAAGACCTAAGTCAACTCAACTCAAAACCTATGCCCCTGCGACCGTACTGTCGCTACGGTTCCAATGCAACGTCTTACGTACCAATGTGTTACCCAGGCTAGGAGTAGTGGGCTCACGTATATCTCGAGAAAACACCTCATGTTGTGAATTTCAATAGATTTCAAAGAATCCCTACCCATGCCTTTCCCATCATTCAATCAAGTGCAACCATCATTTCAACCCATACCTAGCCCATCCCTATCTTACCAACAAAGTAAGGCAACCTATACCCCAAGCCATCTCATGCCCCCAAAAGTCAACTCTTGTGTCACTCCTCTTACACCACTATACTTCTCATTCCATCCCTCTTACACAACTCCACTCCTCTCTCATTTCACTCCATTCCATCTCATTTCTCTACCCAAATCCCTAGTAACCAAGAGAGAAAAAAAAAGACTAAGGAGAGAAGCCAAGAGAAGACCCATTTTCCTACCCTAACATCTCATCATCCAACCATCCAAACTTCATCATCCACCATCAAAGTGGAAGCCTAGGAGCTAAGGAGTCTAAGGAGATAAAGAAGAGGACCATAGGTGGGTGATCTTATGTTTAGATCTTGATTTCGATGCATAGGACAAGTGGGGCCTACCGGTTGATGGTATGGATCTCATTTTGGACCCAAGATGTGGCCAATGGCCCACCAAGATATACTGTTTATCCCCACCTTGATTGCATATTTGTAAGCCCACATGTTGTGGGATCTATTTGATGTATGTGTTGTAATGCTTGGAGGGGAGCTCATAGTGGCGGAGCTCCTCCCTCACACACACGTTCTCTCTCTCTCTCTCTCTCTCTCTCTCTCTCTCTCTCTCTCTCTCTCTCTCTCTCTCTCTCTCTCTCTCTCTCTCTCTTTCTCTCCTTTCCCTATTGATGGCCCACTTTGATGATGCATAAATTTTATCCATGTTGTCCATTTAGCAAGCTAACCCATTGTCCACATATGAACCCACCTTGCTATCCATTTTGGATAGGTCTAGATGAAGGGAAAACAATAATATCAACTTGATCCAGGCACGGGTGGGCCACGTACCCATGGACCCACCTGATGCATGTATTTCATCCTTACCATCCATCTATGGGACAGTGGGATCCACCATGATGTATTTTGTCTAGCATCATCTAGCATGGGATGGTGGGACCCATGTGATGTACGTGTATTATCCACAACGTCCAGCTAGCACGATGGGACCCACGTGATGTATGTGTATTATCCACACCATCTAGCTGGGATGGTGGGACTCGCCTGATGTATATGTTTTATCCTCACTGTTCAGCAGTGGAACGGTGGGACCACCATGATATGTGTTTTATCCACACCGTCTAGCAATGGGACGGTGGGACATCGATGTATGTACATTGTCCACACCGTCTAGCAGATTGGGACAGTGGGACCCACCTACATGTGTTGTATCTGCATCATCCATCCGTGGGACGGTGAGGCCCACCTGCTATATGTGCAGGGCCTACCTGCTATATGTGCAGGGCCCACTTGTTGTAGTACAAGGCCCACCTGCTGTATGTGAGGCCCATTGAGATGAATGTGGCCATTGTGATGCATGCGGCCACATGTTATATATATGGGGCCCATTGTGATGTGTAAAGCCCATTGTGATGTATGAGGCCCATATGTGGGCTCATTGAGATGTGTAAGGCCTATATGTGAGGCCCATTATATGTGTCAGGCCCATGTGATAAGGCCCATTGTGATGTATGAGGCCCGTGTGTGAGGCCCATTGAGATGTGTAAGGCCTATATGTGAGGCCCATTGTATGTGTGAGGCCTAATTGTGATCTGTGAGGCCCACCATGATGTGTTTGTTATATGCGCTCTATCTATTCATTTAAATGGACCATGGACTGCCTTATGCAGGCCCACCATGATGTATGTGATACACACGCGGACCATCCGTCGTTCTAAAGATTTTAATGGCCAAGGACCCCATTGTGATTCTGATTCCTATCCCAAATGGACCGCACCTTAGGACAATGGTGGTTAAATGTCCACCGTTGTAAACTTCCATAGGGTCCATTGTTAAACCCATTTCTACCCTTACCTTATTGGGCTAACCCAAACCGTTAGGTCCCCACTTATGTTAGTAATACAAATTGGGCTAACCCAAATCGTTGGGCCCCCCATTGATAATGGTGTTTCCCACCATGCCCTACAGGATTGTCCAAGCCTTAGAGCCCACATTATGTTCATATCGGGCCTTCCATAAAAACATGCCCCTCTTGGATACATGTTTAACCTAAGTTTAGTGATCCTACCCAAGGCCCATTTAGGTGTTAAGCGGGCTACCCAATCCACTTAGAAGGACACATAGTTTTAGATGTATAAACTCCACCGAGCCCACTTTGTGTATGTATCAGGCTTCATAAGGAAGCCCAAATTATTCATGATAAGAGATTGAGAAAGCTCAATTGTTCACCCTATGAACTCACCTCATTGAATACCCACTTGACTCACCACAAGAGATGTATCCTACCTTTGTACCCAATTTGTTAGGACCTTATAGCATGTATATATCATCCACACCGTCCATCTCCTTGTTGAGACGAGTGTGAGGTCCACCTTTGGCATTAGTATATCATCTAGGCCATCCTTTATTTAGTACATCATCACCCCTTACCGTAAATGACAGAATATGTGATATCAGATTGGTATATCCATTGTTTAACACATTATCACCCCTTCCCGTAGATGGATGAATATGTGGTATCAAATTTGGTATATCCACTATTGAAGCTTATCTCGATTCGTGGGTTAAATCCACCATCCTTGCAGGGGACCCGGCCTTAGGATATATGATATGCTAATACCTTGAGTAGGTTATAATTGTCTAACATGGGCCATTCCGTATAGACTTCTATATGTCTAGTGGGGTGTATTGTTCAGCCCCTACTCTTATAAGTGACATATCGGTTAAGGCCGATCATTGCCTGTTATATTTGATAATCATGCTAATGTACTTAGCCTAGTAGGACACACTGAGAACATGTCAGTATAACATCATGATACATGCCCATATGCATAATTTGTATGCATGTTATGAGATTAATTGATCATAGCATTGGGTTGAGATGTTTATGGGATTCCTTGTGAGATGGAGTTACCCCACATGATCAGGTGGTATACACAAGTTTGATGCATGACTGGATGGTATAACTCATACATCTCGCATTTTTTGACATGATCACTGTATGCCCTAGAGACACTAGGGATGTGGTCTTCACGGGCATATCGTGGATGACCATATGGGACACCAAAAATGTTTGGGACTCAGCATATAGGCACTTTGGAAGTTCATGGGTAAAAGTCTCAAAACCTATGTGGCTAGGGGATGCTCCAACATTTTGACCGAGTGGATACATGAGTGCATGAGTGTCGAATACCAGTAGAAAATACTAGTAGGTCACGTCTCCTACTGTGTTGTGGTTGGTTAGAAGGGGGTGTGGCTTTATCTGCCCGAGGGTAGGGGCAAAGCTAGGCTGAGTTTGACCAGCTTGGAAATGGGTACGCTATTGACGTCCTGGGTAAATATTGGTAGACTACTGGCCAGACGGGTAGTGAGGTCTCTTTCACTCACCTAGTTGCATGCAATGGGTTAGTAATCTGGTGTGGAGTGTACTAGACTCCGGTGATATCCCAGAGATGTACGGTACTGATATGTGGACTTACTGAGTAGGAGTTGCATACTCAACATTTGACTCATTTATTCATTCATTCATTATCCACTCAGGCACTAACTAAATCTTTATGTGTACCTTCGTAATGGATATGATTTCGGTTGGGGTTGCGAACAATCTGAGATCAGGAATTTACCACATTGAGTCTAGCTATCCAAATTTAGGTATGGGACTAGTTTGAATAGAATTCCCTTGTGATGAACTCCATAGCTTGCGATACCACATACTATCATCTTGACTACACACTCCAACTTTGTCATTTCTTTTGCATTACATACTGCATTGCATCCTCTATATATGACATTTGGTTTACTATGTTTCTACATTGCATGGCTTAGATAAGGCTGATGGTATTCATGGACTTGTCAAGATTTGCATATTGCATTGTATCCTCAGCATATGACATTTGGATTACTATTTCTTCGCATTGCATAGCCGATCTGCATTGCATCCTCAGCACATGGCATTTGGTTTATCATGTCCTTGTACTTGAACGATTATGGAGTTGCTAGTATTTTCTACTTAATCTGATATTTATATGCTTGGCATGTGCATTGCACACACATACACCACCCTTTAAGCTTCTTATAAGCTTATGCATGACAGTTGCGTGCAAGTGATGTTAGGTTATAGTAGCATTGAGACAGAAGCGTGTGCTAGCGCCTTAGAGTTTTTGTTTCATATATATATTTTCCTTTTAGCATTGTACTCGAATGATTTTATTAGGGCTTGTTTGGGTTCGTGTTTAGGGTGTATTGTATTGTATTCAGGTACTGTTCATGTATACGTTGGGTAATTTTCAGAATACATCCATTAGAAACATGCCACTAACTAATGTTTGGATAGGAGGTATTATCCTAAAATATATACATTTTCTTGTACATATTAATGTTTGGAAATGACGTATAAGGGCCACACATTGTATATATGTATACATACTGGTAGTCTGTGTATTATGAAGTGTATTTGTAAACTCTCATACATTCTATCCCAGGCGAGGCGCAGTGTTATTGTTGTGATTAATCCTAGCCATCCATCACGTTTTATTGAATAATGATGACCATTCTGAAAGTGCCCTTGCAAGTGCCCTGGTTTGTTAATAAGCGTGAGTGTTGCGTCAGTCAGACTGCAGAGCCTCATAGGAAGATCAATTCAAGCGTCTGCGTCAATCAGATGTGTGGAAGCTCGCCATAGGTAAAATCCAAGCCTCACATCTCATGTCTCAAAACACCAAGTGAATAAAATCCTTAAAACAAGTTAGAACATCATAGGATTTTTAAGTGAGAAAACTTTTTCAAAAATCAGAAAATC
Organism: Magnolia kwangsiensis; assembly: GCA_037074715.1. Taxonomy (NCBI): domain Eukaryota; kingdom Viridiplantae; phylum Streptophyta; class Magnoliopsida; order Magnoliales; family Magnoliaceae; genus Magnolia; species Magnolia kwangsiensis. Next base: position 34,459,118 of record CM073587.1, on the reverse strand, counting down.
TCTAAGTTTTCTTGCTTTGTCGATCTTATCGATACACTGGTCATATATCAACCTACGCTATTGATGTCCTCGGAAATAAATCGATCCTATCAGAAAGAGGACAAAAGCGTCCAACAACTATATACATATCTAGATGGAATTATCGATGTATCGATATACCTATCGATATCATTGATATTTGAATTTTGAGTTAATCGGAGGTGACCCAATAATATCGACGGCAGATCTTCGGCGCCTCTGTTTTTACTTAAGAAATTTATATATGCTTTGATATATCGATGCCCCCCTCGATACCATCGGAGTTCAAATCTCGATGATATTGAAAGGCTCTCGATGATATCGGTCATGAACGCGAGGTCTTCCAATAACTTTTTTTAAGGTAGTTTTCAATTCTGATCGGGGGTCACTCGATAGAATTGATATTCAAATATCGATGGTATCAAGGCTGGATCGATTGCATCGAGAAAGGACATAAACTATTCGACAAGCTCACTGAAAAAATTCTTAGATTTATTGATGCATCGACACGACCTTCGATATTATCAACATTCAAATTTTGATGATATCGAGTATCCCTCGATCATATCTAATGACCTGAAAAATATCAAGCAAGTCTCTCTCATTTTCAAAGCTTGCATCGATAAAATTGGAGTTCAAAATCCAATGGCATCGACACGAGTCTTGATTCCCTTGACTAACTGGCAAGAGGTTTTCAAAAGCGTATGACATTGATTTTGTGTCATCGAGGAATCGAAGCTTGCATCGATAAAATCAGAGTTCGAAATCCGATGGCATCGACACGAGTTTGATTCCCTTGACCAACTGGCAAGAGGTTTTCAAAAGCGTATGACATTGAGTGTGTGTCATCGAGCAGACCATCAATATAATCGAGAGTATACGCTCGATGATATCGAATCCTGCTCGATGATATCGAACTTTGTCATAAATGTGATCATTTTATATCCATTAGAACCTTTTACCTATTTAAAGAGAGCTTGGCTTTAGTTGCTGGTAGAGAAAGAAGAGAGTGCTTTTGAGTGTTTAACCTTAGATCATTTACCCAAAGCCATTTCTCTCAAGGGAGTTCATCCTCCAATCCACCTCATCATTGATATTCAATAGAGTGGATTGGGGAATGAACTTCTACATTCAAGGATCCTCTAGCTACTACCTTAATGGAAAATCATTAAACTGGGATGCCTTGAATGCATAGATGATTGAAATCGCTCTATCTTCCTAATAGGAAAACTTTTAAAGAGTAGGATTTCATCATAACCTTGACCCAACTTGTCACCATATATTGGTACATCATTTGAGTTACAGATCAAGGGAGCAGAAGATTCTTCATCAACAAAGAGGAAATCTTCTTCAACGTGTTGAATGAGACTCATCCACTTATCTGTAAGTATCTAGAGTCTAGAGGACCCTTTTGATTATTCATTTGTAGGATTGGGTTCAAGGTGTGTCTCACCCTTGCAAGTCCTTAAGGAGGCCTTCGAAAGGAGTGTAAGTGGTGGGTGCATTGTCTAGACCCTTGCTATGTGGAGAGCATAAACATCTAGTTGAAGATAAACCAGTCAAAACCTTAGGTTTGAGGTGAACCGTGTGAAACTTTGTGTTAGAGGTAAACCACGTAAAACTTCCATTAGGGTTCTTTGAAAGATCCTTGGCTAGTGTGCCTAAAAGTGGGTGTGATGTGTTGACCCTTGCTCGTGAGAACATAAACAGTTAGCCTCGATGTAGGTTGTAAAGGTTGAAGGTGAACCTGATTTAAAACCTTAGGTTTGAGGTGAACCACTGTGAAACCTCCTTAGTGAAATCTGGTACACTCAAGGGTTGAGTGCGGTTATCGGGAGTGGAGTAGACAAGTAGTCGAACCACTATAAAAATGACTGTGTTTGCAATTGCTATTCTTTTGTGTGTGTGATTTACTTCAATACTTTCATATCTATTTATCTGAGATCACACCTCACACACATATATAGTCATATTCATCATAAACTAGGGTATATATATGTATTGTTATCTCTTGAATAGTTTGTGATTGGATCCTCTACCGGGCTTGGAAGCCAGTAGAGTTACATTTGAGTAATCCTGATAACTGCATATTGATAGGATTTTTAAATAAATTGTAAAAGCTTTAAAAAATCCTATTCACCCCCCTTTAGGACATATTGACATATTCCTGCTTCAACTCAACCAGTCTTCGCCGCTATTTCACGTTCATCCATTATCCCCAGAGAGGAGGGTTTTATAAATAAAAAAAAGGAAGGTTTTATGAAAAAAAGAAGAAGAAAGTTTTCAAATTTTGAAATCTTACAATATAAGTCATCTCATCTACTTAATGTAGTAGAGCATGCACCTGTCCTTTCCAAGCTTCGACACTTACTAGCAAGATACTGTGAAATCTCAAGTTGGATTTGGAAGACATAAGAAATCCCTCCCATCGGCAGTATAGGTATAGAGGGTGCTAGAATAGGGTGTAGACAGACATGGGTGTATACGTTAGACCTTATACATGCCAATAAGGAGGGGCCTCTTTCATCGAAGAGGGTCATGCAAGATAAAACCTCTTTCCGATTATGGTTACAGGTCGTTGGATATAGCCAATCCGATTTCTAGGAGTGAGATGATCGTACTTGATGGATCGACTTTCCACAACACAAATGAGATGCACGAATGCTCAATTTGCATTGGAAAACCTTGCAATGAATTATAATGTCTACTGTATGTACAGAGGGATCTTCGGAAGGGCCGCTTCAGAGTTGGATGACAACATGCAAGAGGACGGAGATGATCTATGGAGGAGGTGGTGTAGAAAATCACCCGTTCTCCTCATGGAGATAACACTCTGATGGTTTTTGAAATTTGCCAGCACACAAATACGACGCAATGAAGAGAGTGTATAGATGGAAGCGAAGCCGTCTGATAGTACAATACTGTCACAGAGAAGTTTTGGCTCCACGCGGTATTTGCGCGCGTGATATTCCATGGTCGGCTACTCCAAACCAAACACTGTTCATGTCACATCAGTCCCATTAATACCATACAATACACTTGCAACTGCGAATCCAAACAAGCCCTTAGTGGATATGTGGTGATGATGTTTTTGTGACTTGGTTATGCTCCTTTACATTAAAAAAAACTCTATTGAAAATCCTCCTTGTAGGATCTTAGGATCGGAATCTGACATATGGGTGTCGAAGCTGAGAATGGGGTACTACGGATGCTATCGGCACCGAATTCGGTGATTGGAAATTTTATGAGCCCAGTTTTTGAGTTTGGGGCATGATAGGTCTAATATGCAATATTTGACCCTCAACAACTGAAAATAGTCTCCTTCGGTGGCACCGAACTTTGTTCATCGGTGGCAGACGGTGTTACCGAAATACCCAGTCGGTGATACCAAATTAATGTTATAAGTTTGCTGGACTGTTTTGAGCACCTTTGGTAACACCGAAGGTGCTATTTGGTGGTACCTTCATCCTACCGACAATGGACAAATTTTCCTATTTTTGTCCAATAGTTCAACAACTTAGGACTTGCTTAAGAAAGATTATGGGATATTCAATATGGACTTGGGTTTGGCTTAGAATAGATGACCTAGGAGGGTTTTCTTATTTGGGTTGGGATCATCTATTTGTAAGGTTTTAAGATCATAGAAGCAGCTCTTCGTCTTTAATGTAGTTTTTCCTGCTTCAGCTCTAGTTGCGTCGCCGGTCTTCATTTGCCAAGAAATCATCCAACTACAAGACACAACTCATCACGTGATTGACAAACATAAATGCAAATAAGTGCACTAACAATCTCCCCCCCCCCCTTCGTCAATTACATGACAAAAAAAACCTAACCTATAGCCATTTCATGATCCATACCAATGACATACCAAAACAATAAATATTACATATCAAAAATAAAATTTACAACTCTAGACTTGACATGTAATACAAATTCATGCTACTCTCGCTAAGTGTTTACCAAGAAAAACTTGTAATGAGGGAAACAAACATTGTTTTGGTGGGTAAGTTTCTTCTCCCCATTTTTGTCAGTTATTGACAAAGAGTTAGTCAAGAAATATACTCCAATAACATTTGAGAATGGATAAAACAGTGGGTAAGAGAATAAATCTTATGGTGAAATAAGTATTAAGAGCATCATCTAGACAAGGTATATATCATTATAAGCAGGCAACTCTTATGTTAGATAGAAAAGATAGCAATATAGAGAGTATTTTAACATGAGCAGAAAAGATAATACCAAAACTTTATCAAAATTACTACACCACCCCCCCCCCCCCCCCCAAAAAAAAAAAAAAAAAAAAAAGAAAAGAAAAAAAAGAGAGAGATCCCTTAAGGGCATAAATATCTAAAAATAAATGTACTATGATTCAGCAATAACACAATAAAGATCATCGAGATGATCCACCCTTATACGGAGGGATATAAGAATGGCGAGTCAGAAGCAATTCAGTGATGTGCTCCCTAGTTTGTTGAAGAGCGTCAAGACACAGTTCAATCCCAAAGAGTAGATTTTCATACTATCAGAGGTAAGCTTCTATATTTGACTGCCCTTCAAGAAGTTGACAAACTGGATTGTTCTGGCGAAGGAGGTGCCCAATGCTGACAGATAATGGACTTGGTGCAGGTATTGGGGTGCGACAAGATTCCTAGCCAGCAACCATGTGAGTTTCTTGAGCGTCTTCACCGCTACTCCATTCTTGCTAAGTTTTGATGATTTTGAGTAAAATTCTCTTAGTAAGATATATTGCCGGATATATTGTATCATGAGTAGGGGCAGTGTAAGAAACTTAGAGAGTTTGCAGATGATACTGGGAAAGGGAAGACTTGTGTGGTGAATACCTTTAACAACTTGAATTAACTGTCTCATGACTAGAGTGGGTAAACATATTTTGATTCTTCGATAAATATCACATAGGGTACTCAGAACAACTGGTGAGAGTATATCTCCAGAAACTTCACAGGGATATGCATTGGTACAATATTTCGTGAAGAACTTTTGTGGTAGAGTGTAGATACAATAAAGATAAGTAGTTATTTCTATTTTTAGATATCATTGACTCATCACACAATATTCTTGTCACTTCTTTCCAGACACTTGGATCTTTAAGCAGCGATCATTTGGTGAGATATGTGTGACTGGAAGATCCAGGAGTTCTCCCAGCATTAAAGGAGTAATCTCCTTGATTTGGTTCATGTAATTAATGCTGATTGACGAAGGATCATCTCGAGTATTATGACAAAAATTCAAAATTGATAAAACAAGGTCATATTGTGTTTCTCCGCTAAAGTAAAGGATGTTGTCCCACCCTATTGATTTTACATAGATATTTATCCCGTAAGACTCTATGAGACTAGGTCTGATAAATCGATCAAAAGTTAATTCTTTTACCCTGGCATTAGAGTGTAAATAAGGAGTATAGGGTCTGATTTTTCTAGATGAGGTTTCTCCTTTTGCATCTTCCTTTCCTTTGTTCTTAACCATGTTATGCTAAAATCATAGGATAAAACAATAAGTACAAGTAAAATAATAGTTATTCTGAAAATGATGTTTTCATCTTACAACATATATATAGTGAGTTCTTTTCAAAACACCCTCTTTTAATTTTGTGTATTTGTAATTCAGTGGGTTATTTTGGAAGACAATATTATCCTTCTATGAGTTGATATGTAGTATGGAGTGGTTTAACAATTTGATCATTGCAATCAACATCACAACCCCCAGATGGTGTATAATGGGATAAGGTTAATCAGGCCAAGTTTCCATTAACATTTTTACACACACACAACCTTTTATAAGAATTTTTTTCTGCAGTAATGGGCCTGAAAGGCTTAGGATTTATACCTAGTTCAGGTTGATCCTTCAATGACATGTTTCTTCTTGGATCAACTTTTCTCTAGATGGGGATAACTCCATTATGCAAAGTGAAGTAAAATGGCAAATGACCCGACAAATGATCCTAATTTGGAGATGTATGGAGAAGACAATATGATTTACCTTGGTTTTACTGATTTTGGTTATACAATCCTTCACACGAACTTTGGAGCAAATAAGAAATGTTGTAGAAAAATTGGGCAATGAAGGATATAAATGACTTAACGCGGCTCGATTTTGATAGCACCAAAAGTAAGTTCGGTGTTATTGAAGTCTACTTGGAACTCAAAAGATCTCTAGGACTGAATTTCCTACCATACATGATTCTAAAATGGGATTCCATGGTATGATTGAGAGGAAAATTCAGCATGAAATTATCAAAATTTTTTGAGGCCAAGAATCCTTAGATTTAACAATTACACCAAGCATCAGGCTTAATCCTTTGGTTTGACTCTAATGCATATGTAATGCCCATATCTTAAACCGTACTATTTTGTAGACTCCCATGATCTTTCCTGTCAAATTCTGGTAATCCTCGACCTGTAATCGGCGTTTATGCGTGACCCTGGGTCGCATCCTGTGATTGTGAGTCGGCTTGACTTGAAACTTGTACCATTGTGATCGGAAAGTCACCGCGGTTCCAATACCGCTTCTTATGCACCGATGTGATACCCAGGACAGGAGTTGTAGGCCCGTGTATATTTCGAAGAAATGTCATGTGTTGCAAATTTTGAAAGAATCTCTACAACCCATCACATCAATCAAGTACTAGTCAAGTACACAACCGATGCCTCTCCCATCCCTTTCTTACCAACAAAGTCAACTCTTTCTTACATACACCCATCCTTCACTTATACTACCCATTCCTCTCATCCCATCCTTCATACACCACCCCCCTCCTCTCTCATTTCACACCATTCTCTATCATTTCCCAAGCAACCATGAGAGAAGAATCCCAAGGAGAGAGAACTTTGTGTGTGGTGAAAAGGACTAGCTATAAGTCCTAGAGGGGGAGTGAATAGGACTATGCCAAATTTAAAATAATAACAACGGAATTAAAGAATGAGATAGCCAAATATAGAAAATCAATTCACAATGCCGAAATGAAAAGAAACCTTAATAAACAAGTATTGAGAGGTTGATACAAATGTTGTTCTAAGGACAACCTTACACCATAAAAACTAAGGGTTTATGCTAGGAAAACCTTATTTCTAGAAAAGTATTTGTATCAAAAACTCAAATTGAAGAGGAATAAATAAATAACAAGGAATTAAAATAAATTGTAAGAATGTAAATCTAAATTATTACAACATTCCCCATAATGTTTGAAATGTAAATATTACAATATTCACATTCACATATACATCCCACAATTCTAAATGATAAAAGATAGAAAATAAAACACACATCCATAAAACACAAAGAGTTATAGTGGTTTGCCTGTGTGTTCACCAATTGTTAAACAACAGTCACACAACTTGCTACTCCACTCCTAATATCCTCACATAGGGGATATTAGCGTTCACTATCAAAATAGGTTTCTCAGGTACACCTAAAACATTCACAATTGTGTCTTTCTAATGGGCTCACACAAAAAAAAAACCCCACTTCTGAGTTTTCTGGCTCTCCTCAGATAACTAACACAATGAGATTTTTTTGGCTTAATCTCAAATAAAAAGCAAAAAGAATAGAATTTATAATAAAGTAAAATACATGGATTTCTCCTTTTGCAGCAGCCCGGAAGAACCAATTGGAGTAGAAGTTCGAATGTAGAAGTTAAATGTCCAATACTCACTTTAAAATGGTTCTAGGTTCTAGATTAATTTTAAATTAAACCAGTTGGGCTTAGCTCTATTTGATTTTGATTTCAAGAAGAAGGAATATCACAATTCCTCTTTTCAAAGAGAGCTTAAGTCCGACCGCATTTAGTAACAGGACCTCCAGAAGTGCTCTGTTAGATCGAAACAGACCCGATTTGGTTATAACTTAAGTATACCTCAACTTAAAGTCTGTTTTGGTCATGTTTGGACTTATAAAAGGGCCTTAAACCCTTAGCTTTCTAACCCATACGAATTTGAGAAAAATCCTAGGAGAGAAGACAGAAAAGAGAGAAAGTGTGAGAGAAGTGGGAGAACCCTCCTGTTATTCTTCCCTGCTGCTCCACGTGCCAAAGCCATCCACCTGCATCATTATTCCGGTGATTTTGGTTTTGTTCTAGGTAAGAAAACCCTAACCCTAACCTGTTTTGTAACATCCTGAAAATCAGGGGTCGTGTATAAACTCAACTCCCACGTTTCAGACCGTCACTTATGCAATAAAAATGATTATGATTCAATGTTGTCTGAGTTAAAGCATTCACATGAGTAAAAGTATACCAAAACTGCAATTCATACTCCAGATCCAGTGATAAAAGCAAGCGGAAGACTAAAGAATAAATATATCACTGTATGGAAAACAAAGTAGATCTCGACTGTCTCTAAAGTATGAATACATCTCTAAGTCTCATATACATGTAAATAAATAAAATCAAAATGTCAAAAGTAGTCCCACTGAGAAGTCCCGTCAATCCAGGCCACCTAAGCAAAGCCGTCGTGGTACTGCATGTATGAGAACTCGTCCTGGTCCTCATCATAGTCCGGCTCTGCCTCCTGGATCGCTGCCTCACCTGCATCTAAAACAGAGTCTGATGGGTGTTGCAAACACCATCCCGTAACGTGGGAGTGAGTAGCTAACTCAGTGGAATAATAGAGCAAAGATTAGCATGTTCACAATTCAGTCATGCGATAATAGTAAAGCAGTAAATCAAACAATCCTAATACTGTTGTTAATGTAATATGACATGATGTGATGGATGCCCTCACCGACGATCTCCCTCATACGGCACCATCTTATGACCGCAGTACGCAATCGTCCCACAGTGCTCCACATCTTCCAGGCACATGCAATGTAATGGTGATAGGATTTCTGAGTTGTTATTAGTCCATTCAAATAGCAGGATTGGAAAACTAAGGTACTTCCCTTATATCAATCCCAACATAGATCCTGTCTAAGGTCGTCACTCCTAGTAATCTCATATGATGTATATTTTGTAGGTCGCTGTAAGGCTGCCAGGGCTGTTGCTCGCACTCGTTGCACCGCTCCCCCATCACCTTATCAATACAGGCCTACTGTACTCTCACTGCTACGGAAGGGTCGTCACCTCCCATAGACTCAGAATACGCTCGCGGTCACTACAAAGGACTCGTCGCCTGATCAGTGTAGGCCGACAGTAAAAATATAGTGTCTCATACCACCATAATCTGCTCACGAGACATAGGTGCTCACTGGTCACTACGGGGAGGTTTGTGGCCCCAGCGTAGGCCGACAGCTCGACCACGGTGTCCCATATAACCATGCCCGGCTCATGAGTCTTTATGGATCAAGGTACCATGGTTGACAGGGTTTACAATGGTAAGTTCAGTACCCTAGGTTCAAGCAGTTATGACTCATACAGGGTGAACATACAACGGCCAGTCGGGTTACTTGACGGGCTCGAATAGCACGAGCGCATCTCAAGTCGAGCGACATGAAGTGCGTAAAATACCTCGTGTGGCCTAACCACTGCCACCAACTCCAAACACGGCTCGCGTTCATCGACGCGTCGTTCGTGGCAAAAATAGGCCAACCACGAACTTGCTCGGTTGCCGACTTCCTGGACTAGGTATAGTCCCAAACAATTATGAATTCACATCAACAATCATGTGTGAGTATTGGAAATGAAATACAACCATGTGAGCATGTTAACACATGTTATAGCATACAACTTAAGTAAATCTTCCAACACATGCATTTCATACATACAATGAAATCATGCATATAGCCAACATGTAGGAAATCATTTACATCAGCATATTAATTGAGAAATCAATCTCAAACTAATTCATAACACCATTTAATTCAATGCATACTAGTACAAGCATTTATACAAACACTTACACTACACACTTAAGTCTACATATAGTATGTCGATTCAAAGTGCGCATTTAGGCGAATCTCTTCGCCAAACTAATTATGCACGTATTCCTAGTATCCTAATGCGACAAGAAGCCATGTCAATCACATCAGCAAATTATGGATGAAAACAGTATTTCCTACAAATGACTAAAATGCCCTAAATCTCACATTCTTTGTCTATTTACGAAACAGGAAACGGACAGCATGTTGTACATGTCAAACGGCATTGTCGTCGATAATCTACTATTAAACAACATTGAAAGCGTTGAAAATAGTCAATCAAAGCGTCTAAAATCTGCACCTTTTCTCCTACAGGTGTGTTAATTCGAATGGAGCGTATACGCTTCGTCTACGGCGAATAGGCAACCTAATTTACAAGATCTATCAGCTAGTTTTCCATGGAAACGAAGTATCAGCAAATCAGCAAGAGTTTAGGGTATTTTCTTACCTAGAAATGTGAAGAAATCACTGGCCAAGTGATTGGAACGTGTTGCTTAAACACGTGTAGCAGGTGGCACGAGCAGCAAGAAATTCTCTCCTACTCACTCTTACAAATTCTCACTTTCTCTCTCACTCTTGCTAGGGTTTCTAGCAAATTCGGATGGGTGAGAGGAGTGAGGGTTTCAAATCCTTTTATAAGCTAAAACTTGCCCGAAATAGGCTCGGGAACAATGTATACTTAAGGTATATCCAAATCGGGGCTGTTTCGGTCCAAAAGGACATTTCTGGTGGTCCCCTGGCTGAAAGCGATCGGACTTAAGTTCATGCGTGTTGGATGTCGCTCACATCCCGTTTTCAGACCATCAGTGTTCGTAGATCACCGTGGCGGTCCAGTTTCAGTTCAGCGGTCACCGCACGTAGATCAGGTCTGCAAGTCTCATGATATGAAATAAAATTTTTTCCTGATCTGAGGGTGTAATTTGGCTGAATTCTGATGGTCAGAATGCTTAATAATAACGCATCAATTCGTGTGCCAAATTTGAATTTCAAATTTCAAATCTAGCCTTATTCTCACTCTCTTCACTTCAAGCGCAATGAAATAGCCTTTGAATGTCGGTTGGACTTGATTTTTGAAATGATTATCAAGTCCAGCTAGGCGGTTACAACGGTCTAAGATTGTAGGTATCCGACTTTCGACGTGCAGTCTAGATCCAATACAAGGTTTCAAAGAGGTCTAGAGAACAAACCGGCTTAGAGTTTGATCCGAGGTTTTAGAGTATTATAGCGTCTTTGGTTCTACTCGCTTTGGGTCTTGTAGAACATATTTAAAGTGATCAGGGACTATTTCCCAGCTACTCTAGCGTTGCGCTAGCTAACTTACACTTATTTTCTAAAGGAATTAATTCTACGCGATTTCTGGTCGAGTTGGTACTCGAGTCCAAGTACGGATTTTTCCAGGGCGTTACATGTTTTAAGGCTCCTATGGGTACAAGTAGCTAAATAGCTGACTCACCTTGTGTTGTAGGTTGTCAATCAGTCGTTGACGACGACGTAGAGTTCCTATTCGATTCATTACGCTCCTACGGTGTAAGGTGCAGATTTTAGATGCTTAGATTACCTGTTTTCAAAGCTTTCAATGTCATTTAATGGTAAATTGTTGACAAGAACGCTGTTTCACATGTAGAATATGCCGACCGATTTTTATTTCGAATACGTACGAAGAATATGAGATTTAGGGTATTTTAGGTATTTATAGGAAATACTGTATACGTACGTATTTTGCTGATATGATTGTTATGAGTATTTACCGTGTACCTATACTAGTTATACATGTATGATCTGTTTGGTGAAGAGATTTGTCCCTACGCACATATTGGCCGACATATGCTATGTAGACTAATATGTGTAGACTAACTGTTTGTTGAAATGCCTAAATCAATATGATTTATGCCTGCCATATGTTTTGAATGTAAGAACATGATTGTTGTGTATTAGACAACTCCTTGATATAAGGATCTATCATATTATATGTTGAAATCAACATACGTCCAGTACGTTGGAATTGAGTTGTCTAAGTGTTTGTATAAATGTATGTATTAGTAAGTATTGAGTAAATGGTATTGTACATTAGCGTTGAGACTGGATTCTCAACTAATTTGATGATGTACATGATTTCCTCCATGCTTGTTGTATTTCAATTGATTACCTTATGTGTGAAGTACTCGTGTATGGTTAACTGCTTATGATGTATGTTATAACATGCTGATAACATGCTGGAATTTCTTGTATTTCAATTCGGTCTCTCTTACTTGATTATTGATTTAGATTACAAGTGTTTGGGGCTATACTCTAGTCCAGGCAGTCGGTAATAAATTTGAATTCGTGGTTGGATTCTATTCGCCACGAAGGATGTGTATGACGAACCCGAGTCGTACTAGAGTTGTCGGCAGTGGTTAGGCCACACGGAGTACTTGTGCACTTCATGTCGATCGATTCGACGTGCGCTCGTGCTAGTCGGACTCATCAAGTAACCCAATTGACCGTTGTATGTTTACCTTGTATTCGTCATAACTACTTGAACCTAGGGTACTGAACTTACTAGTGATAACCCTGATAACCGTGGAACCTTGATCCACTAAGACTCATGAGCCGGACATGGTGGTATGGGACACCGTGGGCGAGCTGTTGGCCTATGCTGGGGCCACAAACCTTCCCGTAGTGACCAGTGAGCAACCCAGACTCGTGAGAAGATTATGGTGGTATGGGACACTATATTCTTGTTCTAGGCCTACGCTGATAAGGTGATGGGGGAGCAGTGCAACGAGTGCGAGCAACAGCCCTTTGTAGTGACCTCGAGCGTACTCTGAGTCTACGTGAGGGGACGACCCTTCCGTAGCAACAAGCGTACAACTAGGCCTGTATTGATAAGGTGATGAGGGAGCGGAGCAACGAGTGCATGCAACAGCCCTGCAGCGACCTAGAAATATATCATCGTATGAGACTACCTAGGAGTGACTACCCTAGATAGAATCCTTGTTGGGAATGATATAAGGGAAGTACCCTAGTTTCCCAATCCTGCTGTATGAAAAAGACTAATAACAACTCGGTAATCATATTCATATCGCACTACATATGCCTGGAAGATGTGGAGCACTGAGGGAAGAAAGCATGTCATGGACGTAAGATGGTGTCGCATGAGGGAGTATGTCGGTGAGGGCATCCATCATGTCATTTCATTCTTGCATTAATCACAGTGTTTAGGAATGTTTGAATGCTTGCTTTACCATTATCACGTGATTGAATTGATAACATGTTAACCTTTGCTCTATGATTCCACTGAGTTAGCTACTCACTCCCACGTTACAGGACGGTGTTTCGGACACCCACCAGACCTTGTTTTAGTTTCAGATGATGGCGATGCTTGTAAAACAGAGCTGGAATTTATGATGATGAGGAGGATTCCTCCTATATGCAGGTTCTGATCGACGGGATTACAGGGAGGTTGATTAGATGCCATGACACTTGTTGTTTTTATATTTTTTTGGAGCACTCATGTATATTCTTTTTGATCATTTTTAGAGTATACATGTATATGTTTAACTTGGTAACATGTTCACACTCTGGAGACCTACAACAGTTCATATATTCTATATATCTATCACATTCTTCCGCTTGCTAATTTAACTGTCTCTGGAGTATGATATGTTGTTTTGGCTTAATCCACTTCATGTTTTATGCACTATTACAGCTGACATTCATCCATCATTGAAAATGTTGCATAGGTGATGTTCTGGAACTCGAGAGTGGAGTTTTATGCTCGACCCCCAATTTTTGGGATGTTACAGATGATATCAGAGCATGATTTGGATTAAACCGGACCTGGGTTATGGTAACACAACGCACACTGACATACTCTGACTTAGGAAGGGGGCGATGAATTCTAGAAACCACATTAGAATCCCAAGTTTCACCTACCAGCGAGATTAACTGTCATAGTATAACCCATACGTAACCGAGACCATGTAAATGATCTCACATCCCCACTTCTATTCACTCAAGCTTCCGTCTTCTTCTATATCTCACACCCATCAACCACCATTACCCAAAAACTACTCTGTATGACTTTCCACCTTCATTATACCCTCTCATATGGGCAAAAAACTCACATTTTTGTGTCCCATAACCTGCACATTTCCAAATGATGGGACATTTAGGGCCCATTCGACCAACTGCATTAGGTGAGATTAGGATAGATAGAATTGTAAAAGTAACAATAAATGCATGTTAAGGTATTGTCCTTAGATTTGGGTGTAACCCATGATTTCCAATGCCATGGTTGGAACTTATGCAATTAACAGTAAATCCCAGGATTTCCTTTCAAATTACACTTGGACATTCATCATCATGAGATTTGGAAATCCCATCTCACACTCTCCAACACAAGGCTCATTTTCTAAAGCCTGTGAAATTGATTTTAATCACATCCCACCCTCCTTCCAAACATGCCATTTCCAATCCCGAGGTGGGATTAGCAACGCAATCCATTTAATACAACTTAATACCATTGGCCACATAGGCCCTTGGTGTTTTGGACCTAGAGTTGGTACTCTTAGAATTAGAATGATCTGTCAGTATAGGAGATTCGATAGAGTAATAACATGAACCCTATGACCTCCTTAGCTAGTATGGACATGTGTGTAGTGCTCGAGTGCAATTAAATTCAAATTCGAGCAACAGATAGTTAGGAATTAGATCCTGAATCACAGGTCATTCTGGCTTACATATGGACTTAGAAAGTTAGTTTGCCCGTTAACATATTTTGTGTCCAAATGCATTATGTACTAATAATGTATACATTATCTTATAGTATTAAACTGTACATGATTAAAGAGGGTAAGTCAGGACCTTAGTAAGAGTCCTTTGGTAGAATTAGGCATCTTGCCACCAAGTCACACCCGCCCCTAAAATCAACCGTAATAGAGATTAGGCTCATTTCTATAACCATAGGTGCCAATGTCATAGTATACATCGTCAATGAAAGAAAGACTAATGTATTGGGAGATTGTATACCATATTATGTCAAGGATAGGTCCTAAATTATACCTCGTTCCGACATACGGATCGAGACATAGAATCTTGAGCTTTAAGAGTAGAAATAATTTTTAAGCGGGGTAGAACCTTATGAGCCCAATCTAGTAAGGTTAGCTAATATAACAGTTGAGTTAGAACTGCGCAGCCAAGCGTGGTTGACCCTTTCCCCACAGGCCCAGGATCGAAGAAAGTGATTCAGGTTATACGTAAGGTTAGGTCATTAAATTAGGATTCTGAATCTTCCTTAGAATGTCAATAGTGAAGTCTATATAGGGAAACAATTAGAGCTTTAGTATTGAACCCATTCATATTACATCATAGGCCTAACAGTGAGACTGAGCGAAGGTTAGTGTATCCATAAACCTACTCATTAAATACGGACATAATAGAAGTCTTGGCCAACTCTATACGATTAGAAATCCTTTTAGGATGATCTATTAGGGTACATATTAACCCCTACCTTGGACATAGATTTAGACGAGGACTCTCTTAGACTAAGACCCAAAGAGCAACCTTATAAATAAGAAATTAGAACCTTTCAATGATAGGCATTCCCTAAGCTTTGGAGTAATTGGATTATACGGAGTTACTGAAATATACAATGGCAAAGCATTCACGGCTTGATTCATTTCTCAATCCTAGGAGACTACCAATGGACTCACTGCTTTGACCGAGCAGAAGACTAGGGTCTACTAGGACTAGGAAGGGATACAACATTGTCTACCCTGGTCAGGGGGACATTCGATGTATCAAGGATCAAGCCACTACAACCATCTCTCCGTATTGGTCGACCATTTAAAACATATATCTTACTCCAAGTAGATAGGACTCATCGTCTAGACTCCAAATAGATAAAGAAATCAATTGTAGCCAACCATTAAGGTATAAGCAAGGGATGAAGAGTAAATTTTAAGGAGGATAGATAAAAAAAATGCGGCAGACTAATATAGATGTATGTAACATCCCGGATTTTGGCCAATCTGGGATTTGACGTCCTTAGACAGTGGGTCAATTAAAACACCTGAAAAATCGCTTAGAACCCAATTTCATAGCCAAAGAAATCACTTAGGGTTAATTCCTTTAGAAACTAAGCATAAGTTAGCTAGCGCAACGCTGGAGTAGCTGGGAAACAGTCCCTGATCACTTTAAATACGTTCTACAAGACCCAAATCGAGTAGAACGTATGACTCCATAATACTCTATAACCTCGGATCAAACTCTAAGCGGGTTTGTTCTCTGGACCACTTTGAATTATTGTATTGGATTTAGACCGCGCGTCGAAAGTCTGTTACCTCCTATCTTAGACCGTTAGAACCGCCTAGCTGGACTTGACAATCATTTCGAAAATCAAGTTAAACTGATAATCACAGACTATTTCATTGAGCCCGGACTGAAGAGACCGCGAATAGGGACAGAATTGGAATTTCAAATTCCAATCTGGCACACGACTTGACACGTCAGTATTAAGCGTTCTGACCGTCAGAATTCATCCAGATTACACCCTCGGATCAGGAAAAATTTCTATTTATTATTATGAGACTTCCAGCCCTGATCTACGTGCGGTGACCGCTGAACTGAAACTGGTCCGCCACGTGCGATCTGCAAACCCTGCCGGACTGAAAACTTAATGCGCGCTAGATCTGGTATGCATGAGCTTAAGTCCGATCGCATTCGACCAGGGGACCACCAGAAAGCATCTTTTGGACCGAAACAGCCCCGATTTGGTTACCCCTCAAGTGAAACTTGTTCCCGAGCCTATTTCGGGCAAGTTTGGGCTTATAAAAGGGCTTGAAACCCTCACTCCTCTCTCCCATCCGAATTTGCAAAAACCCTAGATTGGGAGAGAGAAAAGGTGAGAGTTTGTGAGAGAAGGTGGGAGAGATCTTCCTGCCACCTGTTGCTGCTGCTGTACGTGCTTAGGCAACGCACTCCGATTACTTTCCCGGCGATTCCTCCGCGTTTTCAGGTAAGAAAAACCCTAGAAAGTTGCTGATTTGATGTTTCTTCCGTTCCATAGCTTGATAGTTAGTAAATCTCGTAAAACAGGTTCTCTTATCGCTGTAGACGAAGCGTATACGCTCCGTTCGAATTTCAACATCCATAAGAGACAAGGTGCGGATTTTAGACACTTTGATTGACTGTTTCCAAAGCTTTCAATGTCGTTTAATAGTAGATTCTTGATGGCAATGCCGTTTGACATGTACAACATGCTGTCCGTTTCCTGTTTCGTAAACTAACGAAGAATATGAGATTTAGGGCATTTTAGTCATTTGTAGGAAGTACTGTTTTTATGCACATTTTGCTGATGTGATTGACATGATATGTTGTCGCATTAGGATGTTAGGAATACGTGCATAATTAGTTTGGCGAAGAGATTCGCCTAAATGCGCACTTCGGGTCGACATACTATATGTAGACTTAAGTGTGTAGTGTATGTGTTTGTATAAATGCTTGTATTAGTATTTATTGAATTAAATGGTGTTATAAATTAGTTTGAGATTGATTTCTCAATTAATATGCTGGTGTGAATGGTTTCCTACATGTTAGCCATATGCATGATTTCATGATATGAATGAAATGCATGTGCTTGACGATTCGCTTAAGCTGTATGTTATAACATGTGCTTGATGATTTCCTTATGAGTTACTTTGAGATTAAATTTTCAATTAATATGTTGATGGAGAGGATTTCCTATATGTTGGCGACATGCTTAATTTCATTATATGTGTGAAAGACATGTGTACGATGATTTGCTTAAGTTGTATGTAATAACATGTGTTAACATGCTCTCATGGTTGTATTTCATTTCCATTACCCTTACACAACTGCTGATGTGATTCTATGATTGTTTGGGACTATGCCTAGTCCAGGCAGTCGGTAACCGAGCGAATTCGTGGTTAGCTTATCTTCGCCACGAACGATGCATCGATGAACGCGAGCCGTGTTCTGGAGTTGGCGGCAGTGGTTAGGCCACACGAAGTGTTTTACGCACTTCATGTCGTTCAACTTGAGATGCGATCGTGCTAGTCGAGCCCGTCAAGTAACCCGACTGGCCATTGTATGTTCACCCTGCATGAGTCATAACTGCTTGAACCTAGGGTACTGAACTTACCATTGTAAACCCTGTTAACCATGGTACCTTGATCCATAAAGACTCATGAGCCGGGCATGGTGGTATGGGACACCGTGGTCGAGCTGTCGGCCTACGCTGGGGCCACAAACCTCCCCGTAGTGACCAGTGAGCACCTAGACTCGTGAGCAGATTATGGTGGTATGGGACACTATATTCTAGCTGTCGGCCTACACTGATCAGGCGACGAGTCCTTTGTAGTGACCGCGAGCGTATTCTGAGTCTACGGGAGGCGACGACCCTTCAGTAGCCGTAGAGTACAGTAGGCCTATATTGATAAGGTGATGGGGGAGCGGAGCAACGAGTGCGTGCAACAGCCCTGGCAGCCCTTGCAGCGACCTACGAAATATACATCGTATGAGATTACTAGGAGTGACGACCCTAGACAGGATCTGCGTTGGGATTGATATAAGGGAAGTACCTTAGTTTCCCAATCCTGCTGTTTGAATGGACTAATAACAACTCGAAAATCATATCACCATAACATTGCATGTGCCTGGAAGATGTGGAGCACTCTAGGGAGTGTGGCATGCCGCGTTCGTAAGATGTTGCCGCATGAGGGTGATCGTCGGTGAGGGCATACATCACGTCATGTCATAATTGCATTAACAACAGTATTAGGAATGTTTGATTTATTGCTTTACTATTATCGCATGATTAATTTGAGAACATGTTAATCTTTGCTCTATTATTCCACTGAGTTAGCTACTCACTCCCACGTTACGGGACGGTGTTCCTGGACACCCACCAGACCCTTTTGTGATTGCAGATGATGGCGCGGCCTGTGAGGCGGAGCTGGACTTGATGATGATGAGGAGAATTCCTCCTTTATGCGTGTTCTGATCGACGGGATTACAGGGAGGTTGATTAGATACTTTGACATTTGTCATTTTATATTTTTAGCGCACTCATGTATATTCGTTTCATCTACTTTTGAAGTATACATGTATGTGTATAACCTGGTAACATGTTCACACTCTGGAGACATACAACAGTTTATATATGTTATACATACTATTACAGACTTCCGCTGGTTAATTTAACTGTCTCTGGAGTATGATATGCTGTTCTGGCTTAATTTCACTCATGTTTAATACATTATCACAGACAACATTCAATCATACATATCTATGTTGCATAAATAACATTTTGGAACTCGGGAGTTGGGTTCTTGCTCGACCCCCCGATTTTCGGGATGTTACAATGTATATACCCCACCATGTATATAAACTTGAATCAGTATAGTTTAGGCAAAAGGCAATCTTCATTCATTACCCTTCACCAATTTCGGAGACAAAATTATTTTTAAGGGGGGTAGATTGTAACACCCCAGATTTTTTCCAACCTGGAGTTAGATGTCCTCAAGCAATGGGCCAACCATATCACTCTCAATGATCAATCCCATGGTCTAAAAATCATTTTTCAACCTATTTCCTTCAAAATCTCACCTTTCACCACCTCATTCTTCAAATTTCTCCAAGTACCTTCATATTAGACACAATCCTAAAGTTTAAAAGGTGAAGAACTATACTTAAACTAAAACTTACCGTAAATGGTACGTACATTCATAAAATAGGATTTTAACTATGGAATTATTAGAATCTCATAATTTATATAGGTTATTTGGATGTATTAGTTTCTTCTATCCCAAAAATATATATTGTACGTCGTGTAACTCATTCCGGTTTGCAAATGAGACTCGATAAACGCTTCCACGGACTCGTGGGCCCAAACGACTCAATTCGGGGGGATCCAAGGTGGGCCCCACATGTTTTCGGCATCCCTGGGGGGTGAGGACCTCGCCCCTGGGGTGAACCCAAGCCAAATAGGTTAGTGACCGGCGAGGACCTCGCCGAGTCGGCGAGGCCTCGTCCGTACAGCGGACAGGCAGCCTGGTTTCTGCACTTTTTCTACACATTTTATCAAACTTTAAAAAATCATATCTCCTTCGTTATAACTCAGATTTAGTTGATTCAAAAATCATATTAAAGATAAATGAGTCTAGTTTTATATAAAAATATGTTAAAAATATAATAAAATATTTAAATTATTTTAAAGTAGGTCGTTGTGAGAAACTGTCCAAAATCACTTGTTAGACAGCTGCTGCTTCGGGAATTTTTAGAATTTTTATACAACTCGAAATATTATGAAATTTGGTGGAGATATGGTAAACTTGATGATGAACCACTAGAAAGATAATAAAAATAATATGTTAAGTAGAAGTGCCCAAAATGGGGCATAGAATGGCCCTAGGACCGTATTCTGCCCTATTAGGGTAGAATTCAGTTTAGTATCAAACTGAATACTCAGTAGAACTAAATTGAATCACTTTAAATATAAACTAAAAGACCTAAAATGAGTATGAATGCTAACGATATGTTACCTAGAAACCTAAGATCAATCACTATTCCCGTTTGCTCTCGGGAGCACTTTGAAACTTCGTATCGGACCTGCATCGCACGTCGAAAGTCCGATATCTATGAACTTAGACCATTATGACCGTCTAGTTAGACTTGAAAATTATTTTGAAAATCAAGCCCAACCGATATCCTGAGACCATTTTACTGAGTCCGGAGTGAAGAGAGTGAGAAAAAGGAAAATATTTAGAAAATTAAATACATTTTTATGAAATCTGGCACAGTTCACTTGCACATTATTTTTAAGCATTCTGGACGTTAGAATCTGACCTAAATACACCCTCAGATCAAGAAACATTTCCCACTCAGGTCAGTATACTTGGAATCCCTGATCAAGTTTCGGTGACTACTGAATTGAAACTGGTCCGCCACGGTCGATCTTGAAACCCGACCGGACTGAAAACTTAGCTTGACCTAGATCCAATATCAGAGAGCTTAAGTCCAATCGCATTTAGTAACAGGACCTCCAGAAGTGCTCCGTTGGATCGGAACAGACCCGATTTGGTTAAAACTTAAGTATACCGTGACTTAAAGTCTGTTTTGGTCATGTTTGGACTTATAAAGGGGCCTTAAACCCTTAGCTTTCTAACCCATACGAATTTGGAGAAAATCCTAGGAGAGAGAAGAGAGAAAAGAGAGAAAGTGTGAGAGAAGTGGGAGAACCCTCTTGTTATTCTTCCCTGCTGCTCCACGTGCCAAAGCCATCCACCTGCATCATTATTCCGACGATTCTGGTTTCGTTCTAGGTAAGAAAACCCTAATCCTAACCTGTTTTAAGGCTCCTATGGGTACAAGTAGCTAAGTATCTGACTCACCTTGTGTCGTAGGTTGCCAATCAGTCGTTGACGATGACGTAGAGTTCCTATTCAATTCATTACGCTCTTATGGCATAAGGTGCAGGTTTTAGACGCTTAGATTACCTGTTTTCAAAGATTTCAATGTCATTCAATGGTATATTGTTGACAAGAACGCTGTTTCACATGTAGAACATGCCGACCAATTTCTATTTTGAATACGTACGAAGAATATGAGATTTAGGGTATTTTAGGTATTTATAGGAAATACTGTATACGTGCGTATTTTGCTGATATGATTGCTATGAGTATTTACCATGTACCTATACTAGTTATACATGTATGATATGTTTGGCGAAGAGATTCGTCCCTACGCACATATTGGCCGACATATGCTATGTAGACTAATGTGTGTAGACTAAGTGTTTGTTGAAATGCCTAAATCAATATGATTTATGCCTGCCATATGTTTTGAATGTAAGAACATGATTGTTGTGTATTAGACAACTCCTTGATATAAGGATCTATCATATTATATGTTGAAATCAACATACGTCAAGTACGTTGGAATTGGGTTGTCTAAGTATTTGTATAAATGTATGTATTAGTAAGTATTGAGTAAATGGTATTGTACATTAGCGTTGAGACTGGATTCTCAACTAATTTGATGATGTACATGATTTCCTCCATGCTTGTTGTATTTCAATTGATTACCTTATGTGTGAAGTACTCGTGTATGGTTAACTGCTTATGATGTACGTTATAACATGCTGATAACATGCTAGAATTTCTTGTATTTCAATTCGGTCTCTCTCACATGATTATTGATTTAAATTACAAGTGTTTGGGGCTATACTCTAGTCCAGGCAGTCGGTAATAAATTTGAATTCGTGGTTGGATTCTATTCACCACGAAGGATGTGTATAACGAACCCGAGTCGTACTAGAGTTGTCGGCAGTGGTTAGGCCACACGAAGTGCTTGTGCACTTCATGTCGATCGATTCGACGTGCGCTCGTGCTAGTCGGACTCATCAAGTAATCCAATTGACCGTTGTATATTCACCTTGTATTCGTCATAACTGCTTGAACCTAGGGTACTGAACTTACCAGTGATAACCCTGATAACCGTGGTACCTTGATCTACTAAGACTCATGAGCCGGGCATGGTGGTATGGGACACCGTGGTCGAGCTATTAGCCTATGCTGGGGCCACAAACCTTCCCGTAGTGACCAGTGAGCAACCCAGACTCGTGAGCAGATTATGGTGGTATGAGACAGTATATTCTTGCTATCGGCCTACACTGATAAGGTGATGGGTGAGCGGTGTAATGAGTGCGAGCAATAGCCCTGATAGCCCTTTGCAGTGACCTCGAGCGTACTCTGAGTCTATGTGAGGTGACGACCCTTCCGTAGCAACAAGAGTACAACTAGGCCAGTATTGATAAGGTGATGGGGGAGTGGAGCAACGAGTGCGTGCAACAGCCCTTGCAGTGACCTAGAAATATATCATCGTATGAGACTACTAGGAGTGACGACCCTAGATAGAATCCTTGTTGGGAATGATATAAGGGAAGTACCCTAGTTTCCCAATCCGGGTGTATGAAAAGGACTAATAACAACTCGGTAATCATATTCATATCGCACTGCATGTGCGTGGAAGATGTGGAGCACTGAGGGAAGAAAGCATGCCGCGGACGTAAGATGGTATCACATGAGGGAGTATGTCGGTGAGGAAATCCATCATGTCATTTCATTCTTGCATTAATCACAATGTTTAGGAATGTTTGATTGCTTGCTTTACCATTATCGCGTGATTGAATTGATAACATGTTAACCTTTGCTCAATGATTCCACTGAGTTAGATACTCACTCCCACGTTACGGGACGGTGTTCCGGACACCCGCCAGACCCTGTTTTAGTTTCAGATGATGGCGATGCTTGCGAAACAGAGCCGGACTTTATGATGATGAGGAGGATTCCTCCTATATGCTGGTTCTGATCGATGGGATTAGAGGGAGGTTGATTAGACGCCATGACACTTGTCATTTTTATATTTTTTTGGAGCACTCATGTATATTCTTTTTGATCATTTTTGGACTATACATCTATATGTTTAACCTGGTAACATGTTCACACTCTGGAGACCTACAACAGTTCTTATATTCTATATATCTATCACGTTCTTCCGCTTGCTAATTTAACTGTCTCTGGAGTATGATATGCTGTTTTGGCTTAATCCACTTCATGTTTTATGCACTATTACAGCCGACATTCATCCGTCATTGAAAATGTTGCATAGGTGATGTTCTGGAACTCGGGAGTGGAGTTTTATGCTCGACCCCCGATTTTCGGGATGTTACACATTCACATATACATCCCACAATTCTAAATGACAAAAGATAGAAAAATAAAAAACACATCCATAAAACACAAAGAGTTATAGTGGTTCGCCTATGTGTTCACCAACTGTTAAACAACAGCCACACAGCTTGCTACTCCACTCCTAATATCCTCACACAGGGGATATTAGCGTTCACTATCAAAATAGGTTTCTCAAGTTCACCTAAAACCTTCACAATTGTGTCTTTCTATTAGGCTTACACAATTAAAAAAAAACCCCACTTCTGAGTTTTCTGGCTCTCCTCAGATAACCAACACAATGAGATTTTTTTGGCTTAATCTCAAATAAAAAGTAAAAAGAATGAAATTTACAATAAAGTAAAATACCTGAATTTCTCCTTTTGTAGCAGCCCGGAAGAACCAATCAGAGTAGAAGTTCGAATGTAGAAGTTCAATGTCCAATACTCACTTTAAAATGGTTTTAGGTTCTAGATTGATTTTAAATTAAACCAGTTGGGCTTAGCTCTGTTTGATTTTGATTCCAAGAAGAAGGAATATCACAATTCCTCTTTTCAATTAAGATTAGAATGTAGAAACAAAATCAAATCTATAAAGCTAACAAAAGAGAATATTAAATGTAGCTTAAAATAAACACAAACTATCTCAAAGTGATCCCTTGATTTTTATTGAATTGAGTTATCAATCTCTGAAATTTGTCGTCTATTTATAATTACAGAAATTACATCTACGATTGGTCTTGAGGACACTACGACTGGTCGTAGGAGAAACAAATGTTTGAATTTTTGAGCATGATCGGATAAAACCGTTCCACGACTGGTCGAAGGCAGGTTACGACTGGTTATAGGCTGTCCACGACCAGTCGTATGAACCCTACGACTAGTTGTGAGGTAACATATTTATTTGTTAGACTTTAAGTCATAGATCCAGGACTAGTCGTAGGACGAGTCGACACTGTTCACACAACTGGTCGAACAGTCTCCAGGAATGGTTGTAGCACAACCAAAAATTCTAAAAATTTGTAACAAACTTAGGAATGGTCCTGAAATATCTTAGACTGGTCGAGCCAGTGCTAGGACTAGTCTTAGAACAGACTACAACACTTATAAAAATGAGTAATTGAATTATGTATCCAAAATGACCTACCCTAAGGTCAATCTAAGGTCTTTCATACCTGGGTCATGAAGTATGAACATTGAAACTTCATTTCTTCAGATGATGTATGAACTTTAAAGATTATGAAGCTTGAGATCTCTTCTCTTGATGTAACTTGAACTTGAGATCTTCTAATACTTGAGAACTTCATCATGAGTTGTAATCATTCTTGAACTGTACTTGAGTCTTGAGCAGCACATGTCTTTTGTTGTACCTCTTTTGAAAGACTCTGATTGAAGTTTACAGGAGTGAACAACATACATGACCTTGCAAACCTTGCATGTCTTGAAGTTGAGCTTCATTCCCAACTTGTAACATTGTGATGCAGTGTCTTGAACATGTATATCTCCTCATGCTGGACAAGACATAGGTTGATGTTTTGGCACCACAAAATTTAACAACCAAAGGAGCATAAAACCATAGCACTTACAATCTCCCCCTTTGTCAAATTTGTGACAAAACACACTTTACAATAAATAACATAATAAGTATGCACAAGTTATAAGAGGAAACCAGTTACAGCCTGGTTAAAGAATCATGCACCAGTTATCATCAACTAGCACAGAACATCATGAAAACATCTCCTCACATACTTCCCCCTAAGTAGCACATATATATGCAAGTAAAAAACAAATAAATAAAAAGCTACTCACAATCCATCCAAAAAATAAAAAGCTACTACTCACAATCCATCCATATCAATAAATCCATATAAATTCTCCCCCTTTTGTCACAAAATGACAAAGGAAAAAAATGGAAAAGGATAATAAATAGGAGTAATAAAAGATTAACTGGTCAAGATATAATTAAATAAAGTCCACATACCATTAACTAGTTCTAACAAAATGCAGTCAACTAGATAAAGTTCACAAACCAACACAAGTAGACTTAAAGTTATTACAGACCAAAGAGTAAATCACTTAATCTGAACCTGAAGAAGGAGTAGGTATGGAAGGATCAAGTTGATGAAGACCTTTGTTTAAGCACCTAAGATACTTGTGCATTTATTTAAACTGTAAATCATGGACAACATTCATGTTTTCTACCTTCTCCTCTAGAGCACGAAGACGAGCATCAAAGTCTGATGGCTCATAATTAGGATCCACTTACAATTGGCTGTAACGTCTCGAAAAAATCCGTACAGAGACCCGAGTACCACCTCGATCAAAAATCACTTAGGATTAATTCCTTTAGAAATTAAACATAAGTTAACTAGCGCTATGTTAGATTAGCTGTGAAATTAGTACTATTCACTTTAAATACGTTCTGCAAGACCAAAGACTTGTAGAATCAATGACGCTATAACATCCTGAAACCTAGGATCAAACTCTAAACCCGTTTGCTCTCAGGAACCCGTTGAAACTTTGTAATGGATTCTGACCGCGCGTCATGAGTCCGTTAGCAATGAACTTAGACTGTTATGACCCCGTAGTTGGACTTGACTACCACCCCAGAAATCAAGCCCAACTGATGTTCTGAGGCTATTTCGTTGAGCCTGGAGTAAGGAGTGTGAGAAAGAGTGAAATTCTTTAAAAATTAAATGTGATTTAAATAAATCTGGCACGTGACGCTTGCGGGTTAAGTATAAGCATTCAGACCATCGGAATCTGACCCAAATAAACCCTCGGATCAGGGAACATTTTCCACTCAGGTCAGTGTACTTGGAATCCTCAATCGAGTCTCAGTGACCGCTGAACTGAAACTGGTCCGCCATGTGCGATCTGGAAACCCTATCGAACTAAAAACTTAATGTGATCAGGATCCAACATCCATGAGCTTAAGTCCGACCGCGTTTAGTCAGGGGACCTCCAGAAACGTTCTTTTGGATCAGAAGAGACCCGATTTGGCTATAACCCAAGTATACTTTGGTTTAAAGTTTAAATAGGTGACTTTCTAACCTATTTAAGGACCTTAAACTCTCTCACACCCCTCCCATACGAATTTGCAAAAAACCCTAGAGAAGAGAAGAGAGAAAAGAGAGAGATTCTGTGAGAGTTGTGAGGAAAGTTTCCTGACACTCGATCCTGCTTCTACACGTACTTAATCACTGTATTCTAATCACTCTTCCGGTGATTCTGACTTCATTGTAGGTAAGAAAACCCTAACCTCAACCTGTTTTAGGGATTCCATCGATACAATTAGCGAAGTAGCTGATTTATCTTGTGATATAGGTCGTCATACAGACGTTGACGAAGCGTAGAGTTTCTATTCGATTCTATACGCTTCTACGGCGAAAGGTGAGGATTCTAGATGCTTAGGTTACCTGTTTTCAAAGCTTTCAATGTCGTTTAATAGTAGATTATCGACAAGAACACTGTTTGACATGTAGAACATGCTGTCTATTTTTCATTTCGATTACGTACGGAGAATATGAGATTTAGGGTATTTTAGGTAATTATAGGAAATACTGTATATGTCCGTATTTTGGTAAAATGATTGTCATGTTTATTTGTCGTGTTATTATACAAGATATGTGTGTATGATCTGTTTGGCGAAGAGATTCGCCCTAATGCACACTTTGGGTCGACATACGCTATGTAGACAAATGTGTGTAGACTAAGTGTTTGTATAAATGTTTGCATTATTATGTACTGAGTAAATGTTATTGTAGATTAGTTTTGAGGTTGGATTCTCAATTAATATGATGATGTATATGATCTCTTCCATGTTGTTATATTGAATTGATTTCCTCATATGTATGAAATGCTTGTGTTTAGTTGATTTGCTTGTGTTGTATGTTATAACATGTTGTTAACATGCTTGGAGTAATGGTGTTTCATTTCTGTCACTCTCATATGATCACTGATGTAGATTACAAGTGCTTAGGGCTATGCTCTAGTCCAGGCAGTCGGTAATAGATTCGAATTCGTGGTTGGCTTCTATTTTCCACGAAGGACACATCGACGAACGCGACTCATGCTTTGGTTGATGGCAGTGGTTAGGCCACATGAGGTGTTTTATGCACTTCATGTCGTTCAGCTTGAGGTGCACTCGTACTAGTCGAGCCCGTCAAGTAACCCGACTAACCATTGTATGTTCACCTTGTATTGGTCATAATTGCTTGAACCTAGGGTACTGAACTTACCAGAGAAAACCCTGATAACTATGGTATCTTGATCCATTAAGACTCATGAGCCGGGCATGGTGGTATGGGACACCATGGTCGAGTTGTCAGCTTACGCTGGGGCCACAAACCTCCCCATAGTGACCAGTGAGCACCTTAGACTCGTGAGCCGATTGTGGTGGTATGGGACACTACATTCGAGCTGTCGGCCTACTCTGATTGGTGACGAGCCCTTTTTAGTGCCTCAAGTGTATTCTGAGTCTACGTGAGGCGACGACCCTTCCGTAGCAACAAGAGTACAACTAGGCCTGTATTGATAAGGTGATGGGGGAGCGGTGCAACGAGTGCGAGCAACAGCCCTGGTAGCCCTTGCAACGACATAGAAATATACCATCGTATGAGATTACTAAGAGTGACGACCCTAGACAAGATCTGTGTTAGGATTGATATAAAGAAAGTACCTTAGTTTCCTAATACTGCTGTATGAAAGGACTAATAACAACTCGTAATCATATCCATATCACACTGCATGTGCCTGGAAGATGTGGAGCACTGAGGGAAGAAAGCATGCCGCGGACGTAAGATGGTGTCGCATGAGGGAGTATGTCAGTGAGGGCATCCATCATGTCATTTTATTCTTGTATTAACAACGGTATCTAGGAATGTCTGATTATTTTCTTACTATTATCGCGTGATTGATTTGATAACATGCTAATCTTTACTCTATGATTCCACTGAGTTGATCACTCACTCCCACGTTACGGGACGGTGTTTGCAACACCTGCCAGACTATCTCAGAAATATGTTGTGAGGCGATTCAGGAGTATGAATTACAGTTTTGGTATAATCTTACTCATGTTAATGCACTAACTCAGACAACATTGAATCATAAGCATATTTGTTGCATAAGTGATGGTCTGGAACTCGAGAGTTGGGTTTCTACACGACCCCCAATTTTCAGGGTGTTACATTGGCCCACTTCCTACCTTAAAATCCCTTATCCTAGCCCTTCAATTCTCATCTTCCACCATCAAAGAGAGAGCCAAGGAGTTTGGCATTCCATCAGACTAAGAAGATCCAATGGTGGGTGTTTTTATAGGCTTAGATTTATATTTTGATGATGGGCCAAGTGGGGCCTACCGATTTATGGTAGGGATCTCACTTTCGACACCACCCTGATTTATGTATTTGATCTCCACCATCTAGACAGCATGGGACGGTGGGGCACACATGATATATAAGTTGCATCCCCACCGTCCAACTACAAGGACAGTGGGACCCACCTTATTACATCTATTTTATTCACACCAACCGTCTAGTGTCCAGGGCCTAGACGTTGGAGTTCAAACAAATAAAATAATAATATTATTATTATATTATATATATAGGATATATATATATATATATATATATATATATATATACACATATATGTATTTGGTGGCCCTCATGTGGGACCCACCTGTTAGATGGATTGGGTGGAGTAGGTCACACTAGCTATTTAGCTGTTGTAGTGATGTCAGTTCTGTGAGTCCCGCACGCTGTATGTGCTTCATCTATACCATGTAAATGGTGGGGCCCACCTGCTGTGATGACATCAGCAGGTCCATGGGACCCACCTAACCCTGATGTATGTGTTATATCTTAGCCGTTCGTTCGTTCTGGATGGGCGGGGCCCACATTAGTGTGTTGTATATGCACACCTTCCATCTGGACGGTGCTGCATTGTAACATCCCGAAAATCGGGGTTAGGTAGAAACCCAACTCGTGAATTCTAAAATGTTATTTATGCAACATAGATAATGTTAAATGCATGTTGTCTGTAAAAGGGCATTAAACAAGATTGGCATTAAGCCAAAACAGCATATCATACTCCAAAGACAGTTAAATTAGCAAGCGGAAGAATGTGATAGATATATAAAATATATAATCGATTGTAAGTCTCCAGAGTGTGAACATGTTACCAGGTTAATTAAATACATGTATGCTCTAAAAATGGAAAGAAAGAATATACATCAGTGCTCTAAAAATATAAAATGACAAGTGTCAAGGCATCTAATCAACCTCCCTGTAATCCCGTTGATCCAAACACCGAGGAGAAGTCCTCCTCATCATCATACAAGTCCAACTCTGGTTCACAAGAAGCGTCATCATCTGTAACTAAAATAGGGACTGTTGGGTGTTTGGAACACCATCCCGTAACGTGGGAGTGAGTAGCTAACTCAGTGAAATAATAGAGCAAAGATTAGCATGTTCTCAAATCAATCACACGATAATAGTAAAGCAATGAAACAAACATTCCTAGATTCTATTGTTAATGTATGCATGAAATGACATGATGGATGCCCTCACCGACATACTTCCTCATACGGCACCATCTGCGTCCACGGCATGCTTTCTTCCCACAGTGCTCCACATCTTCCAGGCACATGCAATGCGATATGGATAATGATTACCAAGTTGTTATTAGTCCTTTTCATACAGCAGGATTGGGAAACTAGGGTACTTTGCTTATATCAATCCCAACACAGATCCTGTCTAAGGTCGTCACTCCTAGTAATCTCATACGATGTTATATTTGTAGGTCACTGCAAGGGCTGTCAGGGTTGTTGCTTGCACTCGTTGCACCGCTCCCGCATCACCTTATTAATACAGGCTTAATTATCCTTAAGACTGCATCAGGACTCGTCGCCCCCATACGATGTCAGGATAAACTCAAGGTCACTACAAAGGGCTCGTCACCTGATCAGTATAGGCCGACAGCAAGAATATAGTGTCTCGTACCACCATAATCTGCTCAAAGTAGGGTGCTCACTGGTCACTACGGGGAGGTTTATGGCCCCAGCATAGGCCGACCGCTCGACCACGGTGTCCCATACCACCATGCCCGGCTCATGAGTCTTTATGGATCAAGGTATCATGGTTGACAGGGTTTTCAATGGTAAGTTCAGTACCCTAGGTTCAAGCAGTTATGACTCATACAGGGTGAGCATACAATGGTCAGTCGGGTTACGTGATGGGCTCGACTAGCACGAGCACATCTCAAGCTGAACGACATGAAATGCATGAAACACCTCGTGTGGCCTAACCACTGCCGCCAACCCAAAACATGACTCGCGTTCATCGACGCGTCCTTTGTGGTACCTAGAAACCAACCACGAATTCGATCCATTACCGACTGCCTGGACTAGGTCATAGCCCCAAGCATTTGTGCATCAACATCAGTAAGCATATGTGAGTAACATAAATGAAATACAACATTGTAAGCATGTTGACACACGTTATGACATACAACTTAAGCAAATCATCCCACACATGCATTTCATGTATCTAATGAAATCAATACATATAGCCAACATGACGGAAATCATTTACATCAGCATATTACTTGAGAATTCAATCTCAAAACTCATACACAACACCATTTACTCAATACATACTAATACAAACATTTATACAAACACTTAGTCTACACACTTTAGTCTACATAGCGTATGTCGACCCAAAGTGCGCATTAGGGCGAATCTCTTCCCCAAACAGACCATGCACGCATTCCTAATATCATAGCATGACAATTAGCCATGGTAATTATTTCAGCAAAATACGGACGTATACTGTATTTCCTACAAATGACTAAAATACCCTAAATCTCATATTTATTGTGTGTTTACGAAACGGAAAACGAACAGCATGTTGTACATGTCAAACGGCGTTGCCGTTGATAATCTACTATCAAACGACATTGAAATCTTTGAAATTAGTCAATCAAAGTGTCTAAAATCCGCACCTTTTGCCCCAAACGTGTATCGTTTCAATTAGAACAGATACGCTTCGTCAACGGCGTAACGGCGATCTAATGCACAAGATGTATTAGCAAGTAGTTAGGGTTTTCTTTACCTAGAAATGCGTCAGAATCACCAACAAAGTGATTGGGATGCGTTGCTTTAGCACGTGTAGCAGCAGCAGCAAGTGGCAGGAAGATCTCTCCCACACTCTCTCACAAACTCTCACTTTTTCTCTCTCTAGATAGGGTTTCTAGCAAATTCGGATGGGTGAGATGAGTGAGGGTTTAAAGCCCTTATATGGGCTAAAACCTTCCCAAATTAGGCTTGGAAACAAAGTTCACTTGAGGTATAACCAAATCTGGATTGTTTCGATCCAAAAGAGCATTTCGGGAGGTCCCCTGGCCGAACGCGGTCGGACTTAAGCTCATGGATACTGGATCTAGTACACATCAAGTTTTCAGACCAGAAGAGTTCGCAGATCACACGTGGCGGTCCAGTTTCAGTTCAGTGGTCATCCTACCTAAATCAGGTCTACAAGTCTCATGATATGAAAGAGAAATTTTTCCTGATCCGAGGGTGTAATTTAGCTGAATTCTGACGGTCAGAATGCTTAATAATAAAGCGTCAAGTCACGTGCCAGATTTGGATTAAAATTTTCAAATCTAACCCTTTTCCTCTCTTCACTCCAGGCTCAATGAAATAGCATCTGAACGTCGGTTGGGCTTGATTTTCGAAACTATTGTCAAGTCCAGCTAAGCGGTCATAACGGTCTAAGATTGTAGGCATCAGACTTTTGATGTGCGGTCTAGATCCAATACAAAGTTTCAAAGGGTTCCTAAGAGCAAACGGGTTTAGAGTTTGATCCTAGGTTTTAGGGTAGTATAGCGTCATTGATTCTACAAGTTTTGGGTCTTGCAGAACGTATTTAAAACGATCAGGGACAATTTCGCAGCTACTCTAGCGTAGCACTAGCTAACTTACGCTTAATTTCTAAAGGAATTTATCCTAAGTGATTTCTTTGGCTTTGGAATTGGGTTTTGAGCGGTTGCCCAGGTGTTTTGGTTGACCCATTGCCTAAGGACGTCTAATCCCGCAAAAATCTAGGGTATTACATGAATGGGCCACCCCGCTGATGTTTGTGTTACATCTAATTGGCAAGCTCGTCTCAAGGCCTGAGACTAAAAATGAGGAAGATCTATCAGGTGGACCACACTATAGAAAACAGTGGAGAGTTGAACGGCTACCACTGAAATTCTTTTGGTACCATAGAAGTTCTGAATCAATATGATATTTGTTTTTCCTCTTGATTTAGGTCTTTGTGACTGTAGAAATAGATTGGATGGAAAATAAATGTGATGGTGGGCCCTATGAAGTTTTAACTGTGAAAATCATTATCTACATTGTTATTTGTGGTATGGTCCAGATGATCTTCCGTTATGATTCATTCCTTTGGAAAATTCTCTATATGACTTTAAAAAAATAGATGAATGGTGTGGATGGTGCGGCTCGTGGATGCAGCCCACTTGATATATATGAGGCCCATTAGTGCGGCCCATATGATGTGGCCCACTTGATGTATATGAGGCCCATTGTTGCGGTCCATCTTGATGTATATGTGGCCCTTGTGTTACGGCCCACTTGATGTATATGAAGCCCGTTGTTGTGGCCCATCTTGATGTATATGAGGCCCATGTGTTACGGCCCATCTTGATGTATATGAAGCCCATTGTTGCGGCCCATCTTGATGTATATGTGGCCCTTGTGTTGCAGCCCACTTGACATATATGAGGCCCATTGTTGTGGCCCATCGTGATGTATATGAGGCCCATGTGTTACGGCCCATCTTGATGTACATGAGGCCCATTGTTATGGCCCATCTTGACGTATATGAGGCCCATGTGATGTGGCCCACTTAATGTATATGAGGCCCATTGTGATGTATTTGAGGCCCATGGTTGAGGCCAAATGTGATGTATATAATGACCATGAGTGAGGCCCAATGAGACGTATGTGAGGCCTTTGTGTGGGGCCGAGTGTGATGTATATGAGGTTGTAACATCCCGAAAATTGGGGGGTTGAGTGAAAACCCAACTCCCGAGTTCCAAAATGTTATTTATGCAACATAGATATGTATGATTGAATGTTGTCTGTGTTAATGTATTAAACATGAGTGGAATTACGCCAGAACAGCATATCATACTCCAGAGACAGTTAAATTAACCAGCGGAAGACTGTGATAGTATGCATAACATATATAAACTGTTGTATATCTCCAGAGTGTGAACATGTTACCAGGTTATATACATACATGTATGCTCCAAAAGTAAACAGAAAGAATATACATGAGTGCTCTAATAATATAAAATGACAAGTGTCAAGACATCTAATCAACCTCCCTGTAATCCCTTCAATCAAAACACGCATAAAGGAGGGATCCTCCTCCTCATCATCAAGTCCAGCTCCGCCTCACAGGCCGCGCCATCATCTGCAATCACAAAAGGGTCTGGTGGGTGTCTAGGAACACCGTCCCGTAACGTGGGAGTGAGTAGCTAACTCAGTGGAATAATAGAGTAAGGATTAACATGTTCTCAAATCAATCATACGATAATAGTAAAGTAATAAATCAAACAATCCTAATACTGTTGTTAATGCAATATGACATGACATGATGTATGCCCTCACCGACGATCTCCTTCATACGGCACCATCTTACGACCGCGGCATGCCACACTCTCTAAAGTGCTCCACATCTTCCAGGCACATGCAATGTAATAGTGATATGATTTCTGAGTTGTTATTAGTCCATTCAAACAGCAGGATTGGGAAACTAAGGTACCTCCCTTATATCAATCCCAACACAGATCCTGTCTAGGGTCGTCACTCCTAGTAATCTCATACGATGTATATTTTGTAGGTCGCTGCAAGGGCTGTCAGGCCTGTTGCTCGCACTCGTTGTACCGCTCCCCCATCACCTTATCAATACAGGCCTACTATACTCTACTGCTACGGAAGGGTCGTCGCCTCCAGTAGACTCAGAATACGCTCGCGGTCACTACAAAGGGCTGCCAAGGCTGTTGCTCGCACTCGTTGCACCGCTCCCCCATCACCTTATCAATGTAGGCCGACAGCAAGAATATAGTGTCCCATACCACCATAATCTGCTCACGAGACTAGGTGCTCATTGGTCACTACAGGAAGGTTTGTGGCCCCAGCGTAGGCCGACAGCTCAACCACGGTGTCCCATACCACCATGCCCGGCTCATGAGTCTTCGTGGATCAAGGTACCATGGTTAACAGGGTTTACAATGGTAAGTTCCGTACCCTAGGTTCAAGCAGTTATGACTCATACAGGGTGAACATACATCGGCCAGTCGGGTTACTTGACGGGCTTGACTAGCACGATCGCATCTCAAGTTGAACGACATGAAGTGCGTAAAATACTTCGTGTGGCCTAACCACTGCCGCCAACTCCAAAACACGGCTCGCGTTCATCGACGCGTCGTTCGTGGCAAAGATAAGCCAACCATGAATTCGCTCGGTTACCGACTGCCTGGACTAAGTACAGTCCCAAACATATGGAATCACATCAGCAAAGCATGTGAAAGAATTGGAAATGAAATACCACCATATGAGCATGTTAACACATATTGTAACATACAACTTAAGCAAATCACCTGATACATGCCTTTCACACATATAATGAAATTATGCATATCGCCAACATATAGGAAATCATTTCCATCAGCAAATTAATTGAGAATTCAATCTCAAACTAAATCATAATGAAATCACCAAGCACATGTTATAACATACACCTTACGTGAATCATCAAGCACATGCATTTCATTCATATAATGAAATCATGCATATGGCTAACATGTAAGAAATCCTTCACATCAGCATATCAATTGAGAAACCAATCTCAAACTAATCCATAACATCATTTCATTCAATACATACTAATACAAACATTTATACAAACACTTACACTACACACTTAAGTCTACATATAGTATGTCGACCCGAAGTGCGCATTTAGGCGAATCTCTTTCCCAAACTAATTATGCACGCATTCCTAACATTCTAATGCGACAACAAATCATGTCAATCACATCAGCAAAATATGAATGAAATCAGTACTTCATACAAATGACTAAAATGCCCTAAATCTCATATTCTTCGCCGGTTTACGAAACAGGAAACGGACAGCATGTTGTACATGTCAAATGGCGTTGCAGTCGATAATCTACTATTAAACGACATTGAAAGCTTTGGAAACAGTCAATCAAAGCGTCTAAAATCCGCACCTTGTCTCTTATGGATGTGTAAATTCGAACGGAGCATATATGCTTCGTCTACAGCGATAAGAGAACCTAATTCAAGTGTTACGTCAGCTAACAAGCTATGAATCCTAGTAAACCTCAAATCAGCAACTTTCTAGGGTTATTTCATACCTAAAAAAGTGGAGGAATCATCAGCCAGGTGATTAGAGCACGTGGCTTAACCACTTGCAGCACGTGGCACAAGCAGCAGGGAATTCTCTCCCACCTTCTCTCACAAACTCTCACCTTTTCTCTCTCCTAATCTAGGGCTTTTTTACAAATTCGGATGGGAGAGAGGAGTGAGGGTTTCATCCCTTTTTATAAGCCCAAACTTGTCCGAAATAGGCTCGGGAACAAGTTTCACTCGAGGGGTAACCAAATCGGGGCTGTTTCAGTTCAAAAGGACATTTCTAGAGGTTCCCTGGTCGAATGTGATCGGACTTAAGCTCATGCATACCAGATCTAACACGCATTAAGTTTTCAGTCCGGCAGGGTTCGCAGATCGCACGTGGCGGTCCAGTTTCAGTTCAGCGGTCACCGCACGTAGATCAGGCCTACAAATCTCATGATATGAAATAGAAATTTTTCCTGATCCGAGGGTGTAATTTGGCTGAATTCTGACTGTCAGAACGCTTAATACTGACATATCAAGTCGTGTGCCAGATTTGAATTTCAAATTCCAATTCTGTCCCTATTCGCACTCTCTTCAGTCCGGGCTCAATGAAATAGCCTGTGATTATCGGTTGGACTTGATTTTCGAAATAATTGTCAAGTCCAGCTAGGCGGTCCTAACGGTCTAAGATAGTAGGCATTGGACTTTCGACGCGCGGTCTAGATCCAATACAAAATTTCAAGGTGGTCTAGAGAACAAACCTGCTTAGAGTTTGATCCGAGGTTATAGAGTATTATAGAGTCATACGTTCTACTCGATTTGGGTCTTGTAGAACGTATTTAAAGTGATCAGGGAATGTTTCCCAGCTACTCCAACGTTGCGCTAGCTAACTTATGTTTAGTTTCTAAAGGAATTAATCCTAAGTGGTTTCTTTGGCTATGAAATTGGGTTCTAAGCAATTTTTTAGGTGTTTTAGTTGACCCACTGCCTAAGGACGTCAAATCCCAGATTGGCCAAAATTCGGGGTGTTACAGAGGTCCATTACGATATGTGATTCTGCCATGATGTATCTAATGATGTTTATAGCGGGTCATGCCTTAGTGCAATGATGGTTTGACGTCCACATTGTAAGAGTAATGATGGTTAAATGTTTGCATTATAACTCTCCCTAAGGCCCATTATTAGGCCCATACTTGTTGTGTTTAGGTTGTTTAGGCTCATCTTCGTTATGAAGATAGTTCATCACCATGTAACATACTTAATATAATTCCATGATTCATACTCATACGAATCATATGTATGCTTGATATGAGGAGTGACTGATCATAGCATATGTCATTGGGCAGATTGTTTATGGGACTTATTGATAGGAGTTGTCCACATGAGTGCGCGGTACACGGAGGATTACTGCATGTCACATTTATGTGACATGATCACTGCATGCCCTAGCGACATCAGGGTCGTGGAATCCATGGGCACATTGTGGATGGCGGGATTGGATACCGAAAATATTAGCTCTAGCACTGTGGGCACATAGGATGTTCTTAGGTAAAAGTCTTAGAAACTTTTTGGTACCAAGAGATGCTTTAACATCTAGACCGAGTGGATACATGAGTGCACGAGTGCTGAATATCAGTAGGCCACATCTTCTACTGTGTCATGGTCGGTTGGAAGGGGTCGTGGCTTTATCCACCTGCGTAACGCCATGAATTTCGAGGGTCGAGCTAAGGCTCAACTCCCAAGATCTGATGTATCACTTATGCAACATAGATAATGATGTTTAAATTTACTATATTAGGGCATTAGACATGAGTGGGATTATTCTAAAATAACATATCATACTCCAAGTGTAATTAAATTTAGCAAGCGGAAGACTTAAGTACTTGAATTATAACATGAGAGTGTTTCACTATCCGGAGTATGAATCCATTCCATGCTAAATATATACAAGTGTTTGTTCCAAAAGTTACGAAATTATCAAAATGTAACTTTCCAACTAATACATGTCTACAGAGACCCACCTGATAGCTGAACATAGGAGAATTCCTCCTCCTCATTCATGAAGTCCATATCGGTTGCATAGGCTCCATCATCACCTGTATCTACAACAGAGTCTGTTTGGTATTTTAAAATACCACCCTAGAGTGGGAGTGAGTGATCGACTCAGTGGTACTATAAGGTAAAGGTTAACATGTTATCAATTCAGTCAAGCAGTAATGATAAAGCAATACAACAATCATATCCTAAGTACTCTTGTTAATGCAAGAAAGGTATGTTGTAATGATGCATGCCCTCGCCTACACTCCCTCAACGACATCATCTCACGATCGTGCATGCCAAACTCCCTAAACGTGCGCTTCCTCACCAAAGCACATGCAATGTGGTGCATGGTCGTGTTAGTTAATACTTAATTAGGTTTATTCATACAGCAAATTCAGGAAGCTAAGGTATGTCCCTTTATATCATTTACCCAAACAAGGATCCATATAGGGTTGTCAATCCTAGTTGGTCACATACGATCGGTAAGTTGTAGGGCATTACTCTTGAAAAAAATAGTGGATAGGTAAGTTCATGAGTTTACACTTGAGGTCACTACGAAGAGGCTCGTCACCATCAGCGTAAGCTTATTTATACTCGAGACGACTAGGGGAAGGCTCGTCACCTTAGCATAGGCCGACAGCTCGAATACAGTGTCTCATACCACCATAGTCAGCTCACGAGTTTAGGTTGCTCACTGGTCACTATGGGGAGGATCGTCACCCTAGCATAGGCCGATAGCTCGACCACAGTGTCCCATACCATTATGCCCATCTCATGAGTCTTAGTGGATTGTGGTACCATCATTGAGACGGGTTTTACATTGACAAGCAGTACCTTAAATTCAAGCAGTAGCATCCATACATGGTAAACACACATTAGGCCAATTGAGTTACTTGACAAGTACGATTGGTATGAGCACACACTGAATTAATCGACATGGAGTGCATAAGCTCTCCACATGGCCTAACTACTGTCGACAATCAACATACGACTCAGATTCATCGAATGTATCTAAGGTGGCAAGCTAGTTCGGCCACTCGATCGGACATTATTACCGATTGCCTAGACTATGTAGTAGTCTCAATCATACTCAAATAAAATAGATAGTCACATGTGATAATCATGATAGAGTTTAACAGACAATTCAAACATGAATCTCATATGAGCATTCTATCAAACACATAGGACATGTTATTATACATATGCATTTTCTACATAAATCACATAGTTGAAATCAAAGTTACATGAAGGAATTTACACACATCACTAAGGGAGTTGAGAATCCTATCTCAACACCCTTGGTAAATGCAATTAATCAAACAATTACTCATTCAGACATTTTATCAAACACTTAGCCTACACATTATTACATACATGACCTAAAGTAGTTAAATCATATATTATGGAAAATCCTTTCATAAGGGAGTTGTCCTACATACAACAAACATATAACTTATATTTATAGTCAAGGAAAGCATGAATCATAATAGCAATTTCACTTAAACATTTCAACAAACACATGGAATGCATTATATACTCAACATAGTTCATACATGTGTGATATATGGAAAGCGTCGTATCTAAGTGCATATGGTAGCAATCAAGTCAGTCATAAATCATTAACCGACATTGAAAGCCTTGAAAACCATAACCTAAACATTTATACTCCGCACCTTTTGCTGGTACGCTTGCT
Source organism: Magnolia kwangsiensis (assembly GCA_037074715.1). Classification (NCBI taxonomy): domain Eukaryota; kingdom Viridiplantae; phylum Streptophyta; class Magnoliopsida; order Magnoliales; family Magnoliaceae; genus Magnolia; species Magnolia kwangsiensis. The sequence goes on along the minus strand of CM073587.1, from coordinate 34,419,332 downwards.
ACGAACTCGGTTCGTACACTACGTTCCTGTCTACTGCATAACGACTACTTAAATCACGAAATAGGTTAGCTATTACATCGATTCCTGTATTTGGATTTCTAAAATGAAATTAGGGTTAGGATTTCTTACCCAAATTGGACTTGAAATGACTCGTGTAGCTAGATGTAGAGTCGATCTAGTGCGTGTAGGCGTAAGGGAGAAACACTGCCTCGATCTCCCAAACTCTCTCTCTTTTCCTCACTGTTTTCTCATATTTTCTATTTTCTCTCTCCTAGGGTTTAGAGAAAATTCATATGGAATGGGAATAGGGTGGTTTAAGGTCCTTAAATAGGCCCAAAACTGGTTCAAATGGCCCTAGAGCCATAATATACTTAGGTTATAGCCAAGGGTATCTGTTTTGGAAAAATGGGACTCATCCGGAGGCCCATTACTCACCTACATCATGGAGTAAGTTTCCTGACCATGGATTTAAGCCAGGTTAAGGTTTTGGTCTGATCAAATTTTTGGATCGACCGTTGAGGACCCGTATCAGTTCAACGGTCATCGTCACTCGATCAGGGCCACAAGTATATTGACCTGTGTAGGAAAATTTTCCTGATCCAAGGGTGTAGTTTAGTCAGAATATAACGGTCTGAAGTTTTCAATTTTACCCATAAGCGAATGGTCCAATTCACTTAAGTTTGAGTCCTTTTTCTAAAGATATTCACGTTTCTCACACACTTCGTTCAAGGCTCAAGTTGTGTGTTTTTAGATACTATTTAGCTCGATTCCTATAATGGTTGTCAAGCCCAATAAGGCTATCATATCCCAATAGTTTCACAGTACTTGGACTTTCGACGCGCTGCCCAGGTCTGATATGGAGTTTCAATGTACTCCCGAGAGCAACTGGGTTTTGAGATTGCTCCTAGGTTTCTAGGTAATGTTGAGTTAGCAATTCTAATGGTTTTGGTCCTTGCAGTTCTTATAGATAGTGATTCTACTAAATCCAGTGATTATTTAGTTTAACACTTAATTAATTCTCATATAATTTCTAAATAATTTGATCCTTATGGATTTCTTCCTGGGGTGGTACTCGGGTCTTTGTATACTTTTTTTCAAGACGTTACACCCTAAGTGAGGGGGCTGTAAGCTAGGCTGAGTTTGCATAACTCACAAATGGGTCCGTTATCGACGAGCCGGGCAGGTATTGGCAAACTACTGGTTAGGAGGATAGTGTGGTCTCTTTCATTCGCTGGGTTGTGCGGCTAGGGAGGCGGTAGTCAGTGTGAAGTATACTAGACCCTGGTGATATCCCAAAGGGTAATTGTACTGATATATGTACTTGATGAGGACTAGCATGCTTGCATTACATCTTGCATATGACATTTGGCTACGTACACCTCGCATTGCATGACCTTAGTATGACCGATAACATTCATGCCTTGCATTGTATAGCTTTGGTACGGTTGATAGTATTCATGAACTTACCAGCATATTTCTGCAATACTCTGATATTGCTACTTGGAACTTGCCTTGCGCATACACTTACACCACCCTCTAAGCTTTTAGTAAGCTTATGCATGACCATTGTGTGCAGGTGACGTTCGATTGCAGCAGCACTGAGGCAGAAGCTTGTAGCTGAGCTTTTGGAGTTCTGATATGTATATTTATATTTTCATTTCCACATCGTACTCAAAGTTTTTGATATAGTGGATGCATGGTGATGTTATTTTGTGACTTGGTTATGCTCCATTAAAAAAATTATATTGAAAATTCTCCTTGTAAGATCCCAGGATCAGAATCTGGCATATGGGTGCTGGGAGCCGAGAACGGGTCACTAAGGAGGCTGTCGACACCGGATTCGGCGATCAAGAATTTTGTGAGCTCAGTTTCTGAGTTTAGGGCGTGACAACATATATAGGAGGCATGATCCTCAGATATATCAATATAATCCAAATGAACCAATAATCATTTGTTGAAGTGGTTGGTCAATAGGTTATGAGTATTATAATATGTGTATCAACCTTTTCTAGTTCAAGGCAAGTATCATAATATACATGACATTTCAAAAGATATGCATGATACTTATTATGAATGTACTTTTGATCAAACTCCATGGATAATCAAGAATTTGTATGTAAATTGATTCAAAAATAATATTCCTTTTAAGAGTCTAGAATCAATTTTAAGCAATTATGATTTACTTCTTGATCAAAATTCTTTTTTTTTTTAATTTTTATATTTTTATTAACATCTCCCCTTTTTAAAGTTCCTGACCCATTTACAAATATATCAAAAGATAAGTCAAGGAAACTTGTTGATTTACATGGACCAGATGTTACAAGGGCACGAGTCATTTTCAGGGCACTTGTGTTTGTTTTGTGTTACCCATTTGGTAACCGATTTCTTTGAGCTAGAGGAATATTTCTCTAAGTGACTTCCAAATGATTTATATGTGACTTTGTGATTTATCTTAGAAGTAACATCAGATTTCTTGATCATAAGACATTCCCATTTGTAATGTCCTATCTTTCTACAGTGATGGCAATTAACCGGATCTTTCGGAATAGTTGAATTTGTCATCAGTGATGAGGTGGAGGAGGATTTTGATTCATATCCTAGGCTTGTCATATTTTTGGATTTTCTTCCCATGCTTAGAAGTTTCTCAAATTTTTCATTGCTTTGAGTAAACTTTCGGGTTAGTTCATCAGTCTGATCAGAATATTTTACTTTCATTTTTAGTTTCTTATTTTTTCTTTTTAGTTTTTCAATTTTTAATTTTAGAAGTTCAATTTTCTTGATCAGATTGTCAAAAGTTATGCTTCTAACTATAATTCCTCTCCCATTTTTAATTTCCTCAAGATCAAGTTCATCTTCCTCATCTAAATTTATGCGAATGGATGTAGTGGTGGAGGCCATAAGACTCTTCAGTGACTTTATATCTCCATCACTACCTGACTCATCTAAATCTAAATTTGAGTCGTCAGTGTCATCCCAAGTGGCCGCCATAGCTTTTCCTTTGGACTTCTTTGTAGGATATTCAGTGGATATGTGTCCAAATTTTTTACAGTTATAACATTAGAGATCTTTGGAATTTCTAAAAGATTTTCCTATCTAGCATTTTTTGTCCAATTGTTTCTCCAAAAAGGACTTGTCGCGGTTCTTGTTAAAGAATTTTTTGAACCTTTTGGCAAGAAGAGACACTTCCTCATCATCTACTTCATTTTCTGTTTCTTCATCTTTCACTATGTTTTTAAAGGTTTTAAGGACATTGTTTTTTGATTTAGTGGGAGTTTTAAAATGTAGCTTAAAATTTTGTAATTATCCCACTTACTCTTCAAATTTCATCTCATCAATGTTCCTACATTCCTCTATTGTAGTGACTTTAGAGTTGAATCTTTTTGGTGGGGATCTTAAGATTTTCCTATAAATTTTACGTACTGGAACTTTTCACCTAGACCACCCATAGAATTACATATGATATTTAGTTTTGTGAAAAATTCTATGAATGTCTCATGTTCTTTCATTCTTATACTTTTGAATTTGGAGGTTAGCAGTTGCAGCCTTGTTCTTTTTACTGTGTTTGTTCCTTCATGGGTTGTTTGCAATAAATCTCATGCTTCTTTTGAAGTTTCACACATGCTGATTTGATGGAATACTTCTTGTGAAACTCCACAATAAATAACACTCATGGCTTTGGCTTCATATGATTTCATTTCTTTGTCATATTGAGTCCGTTTCTCTTTTGGTTTCGGTTTGAAGATAGCTGTGTTGTTTTTTAGTACCACGTGTTCAGTTGGTGGTACATAACCATTCTCAAGAATTTCTCAAACTTCAGTATCCAAAGATTGGAGAAAATGAAATAATCTAGACTTCCAATATCGATAATTGGTTCAATAAAAATAGGAGGTCATGAGATAGATGGACCTTCTCCTTTATTCATTGTTCCAACTTCTTATTAGGATCTCCGTCTAGGTTGTTAAGCCCTTGAAGAGGAACCCACTTTGATACTAATTAAAATTGAAAATTGCACCACACTAGTAGAAGTATGGAACTATCTTTATAATCATAGAGGTGGGAGAATAGGACTTTTTAAGTGATTATACCAAATAAAAACTTCTATTTCCTAACTTAAATGATTTATAAATAGCCTCAGTAAGGCAATGTAACTCTAATGGCTTCCAAGCCAGTTAGAGGGTCCAATCACATAGGCAGCTTAAGATATACCAATAAAGTAACTAGCCTATATCATAGTGAGCTTGTGTGTGGGAAGTGCTTCCTATTAATCAAATAACATTCATTCAATCATGTATAAGAATTTAAACATTTAAGCATATTTAAGCATGATTAAACAAATTACAAATGACAATCTTAAACATAAGCATATGTAGTGGTTAGGCTACATGCCTACTCCACTCCCAGCATCCACACTTAATCCCAGAGTGCACTGGATTTCACTATTGATGATTTTAAAATAAGTTCACTAACAACCTTTACAGTCCTACACTAAGGACACAGATTTAGGCCCATCAACCAAGGTCCCACACTAGGCGCCTACTATTTAGGCCCACCGGCAAAGGTCCCACATTAGGCACCTAACGTTTAGGCTCACTGGCCAAGGTCCCACACAAGACACCTACTTTTAGGCCCACTGGCCAAGGTCCCACACTAGGAACCTAATTAAGTTTGTGGATAGCAAACTCCTAGCCTCAATCCTTCATAAGGAAGGAGGCTAACTTTTTGAACTCTTAAATTGACGCTTACTTGTTGGATGAGTTCTCTTTTGTAGCTTATTCTCGAGTTGCTTGATCTTTGCGTTGTGCTTGAATCAGCTCCCCGGTGCTTCCCTGATTGCATAGCTTGGATTTACCTGTTGGGTTGGCTTTCACGATCTAGAACCTTACATTTGATATACCTATAAAGGTGACCATGGTTATGGGAGTTGGTTGAATCTCTAACAAAAGTTATGAATGGGTTTCCTAAGAGATTCAACTGATGGATATACTAGAGTGATTGAGGTCAAGAATATATCTATAGGTTTGGTTTCAATACTTTAATGAAGGCTTGAGATCATGTTCTTCATAACTTTGAGATTTGAATGCTCTTAAGATGTTGAATCATAATGAAGAAAGCATGAATCTCATATGGATAGAGTCTAGGTAAGCTTAAGATAAGCTTCGGTTGCATTAAGGACTCTCAATAACCTTAATTCATGCTTTCTATAAGTTCTTACTAGCCATTTTTATAGGTAAAAGCTTCCAACAGATAGAAAACGGTTATAAAATAGCAAGTTCTCAGTGCTACCGAAGTGACCTTTGGTACCACTGAACTTGCTTCGGCAGTACCGAATTATCTATTGGTAGTACCAAATTAAATTCCCCAAGTTGCTGACTAAAAATAGTCTCTTATGGTGGCACCAAACTTTGTTCGTCGGTGACAGTCGGTGATACCGAATTAACATTGTAAGCTTGCTAGAGCACCTTCGGTAACACCGAAGGTGTTATTCGATGGCACCTTCATCCTACCAATAGTGGACAAATTTTCCTATTTTTGCCCAATATTTTGACAACTTAGGACTCACTTGAGCCGAGATTATTGGATATTCAATATGGACTTGGGTTTGGCTTAGAATAGATGACTTAGGAGGATTTTCCTATTTGGTTTGGGATCATCTATTTGCAAGGTTTTAAGATCACAGAAGCATTTTTTCATCTTCAATGTAGCTTTTCTTACTTCAGTTCCAGTTGTGTTACCTGTCTTTATTTGTTAAGAACTCATTCAACTACAAGACACAACTCGTCACATGATTAACAAACATGAGTGCAAATAAGTGCACTAATAGCCGATGCCCTTAGCCGTCAGCTACGAGGCCAGGTGGCACATATGATGCTCTAAGAGTGAAGAATGCTTGAGGATGTTATTGAGTATGACTTCGAGTTAAGTCTGTAGTCTTTCATCGTTCAATTATCGAGCTTGTCGATTCAACCCTCCCTTGTCGCAAGGGTGATCGAGGCTCAGCTAGCAAACCATATGTTGTAGGATTACCGAGCTGAGGCTGCATCTGAGGGTCAGTCGGATTAACAGATTGGGTCTAATGGTAGACTTTGTTTTAAAGGTTGATTATATTTTCTGGATATTTCAGAGTTGCATAGAGATCTTATGACTGAGGAACATTGATCGAGGTTTACTATCCACCCTGGATCTACTAAGATGTATCGCAATGTGAGGAGGCAATATATTTGGGCAGGGATGAAGCCTCAGATTACTAGTTTTGTGGCTGAGTGTGACACCGCCAGTGTGTCAAGGTCGATCATCAGAGGCCTCCATGTCCCTTGCAGCCGTTGAGCATCCCGTTGTGGAAGTGGGAGCACGTGACCACAGACTTTATCATGGGCCTGCCAAGGACTCAGTGCGGTCATGAGCCATCTGGGTTGTCGTTGATCGTTTGACAAAGTCAGAACACTTTCTTGCGATACGTGGGACCTGACCTTTGGACCATCTTACTAGATTATTCATCGATGAGATTGTGAGACTGCATAGTGTTCCGGTTTTGATAATTTCTAACCAAGATCTAAGATTCACATCTTAGTTTTGGAGTTTCCAAAAGGCGATGGGGCCTGCCTTGAAGTTCAGCACCGCATATCATCTGCGGACTGATGGGCAGAATGAAAGAGTCAACTAGATCCTTGAGGATATGCTTTGGGTTTGCGTGATGGATTTCTCGGGTAGATAGGATGATCACCTGTGTTTGGCTGAATTTATGTATAATAACAGTTATCAGGAGACTATTAGCATAGCTCCCTTCAAGGTGTTGTATGGAAGGTCTTGCAGATCACCGAGTTGTTGGACTGATGTTGGAGAGCATCGTCTCCTAGGTCCCGAGGTGCAGAAGACATCAAAAGCCATCAATATCATTAGGTAGAGGATGCATACAGCTCAGAGCCGGTAGGAGAGTTTTGCAAATCATCGACGTCGTCCCTTCGAGTTTGCCATTAGGGACCATGTGTATCTCAAGGTCTCACCCATGAAGGGTGTAGTTTGTTTTGGAGCAAAGGGGAAGCTTGCCCCGAGGTTCATTGGACCTTTCGAGATCACTGGGTGTGTTGGCATCGTGACCTATTGGCTTGCCTTGCCACTTCAGTTGTCTGGCATCCATAACATCTTCCATGTTTGTATGTTGCAGAAGTGTGAGTCAGACATCGTTCTTATAATACATTGGCAGCCTTTAGAGGTTCGTGAGGACACTTCTTATATTGAGCAACCAGTTCGTGTCCTTGATCGAAAGGAGCAAGTCCTCCGGACCAAGGTCATCTCCTTTATGAAGGTTCACTGGGGTCATCACAGTGTGGATGAGAATCTTGGGAGTGAGAGGCTGAGATTCATGAGCGTTATCCCCATCTTCCTGATGTTTGATTGTATTTGTATGTTATATTTCTGATTATATATATAGTGATATGATTTCCCTTCCTTTGTGAGCCTTGTCTAGTTTGGGTTGTAGTGTAAATTTCAGGGACGAGTTTACACTTCTAGGAAGGGAGAGTTATAAGACTCGTAACCTCATGAGATCTTCCTTACACTTCTACTTAAACAACAACATGTTCCTGATGGACCAGATTGACGAGTTTTGATCGTTACCCTACTTTTGTACCGCAATACCTTGAGACTTGTACCTTAGCAACCGCATGGGCAATGTGATTCCCACGCCATGCAGCACGCCCCATTTCGACCCTTAGATTAGAAGTAATAATTTTGGCACAATCCGAGGTGGGCCACACAATGCATGCGGGACCCACTTGAACAAATCTCCATGTTGTCAAATTAATCAATTCATCAATCCATCCATCAATCAAGCCATCTATCACTCATGTCACTCTCTCCCCATTAGTCAAATAAACCCATGTCATTCTCATGCAACCCGTACCCCTACCTATGCCAGCCATCATTCTCTTATTCTTTTTCTCCCTATTTTATCCCTCCATCTTTCCCTTATTCCCTCCCTATCGTAAAATCTCTACCACGGTAACTCCCTAACTCCCTCTCATTTTTACCATTTCCTAGCAAGAGTAGAGAGGGATTAAGAGAGAGATATTAGAAAGATTAGGGAGAAATTAAGGGAGAAAGAGAGAAGAAAGAAATATTAGGGAGACATTAAGAGAAAAGAAAGAGTGCTTGTGAGAGTATTAGGGAAGATCAAGAGAGAAAGAGTAAGAGAATAGAGAAAAGTGAGATTATAGAAGATTAGGGGTGAAGAGGAGCTTGGTGGGCCATCCGATCATCGATCCGAGATGATCCAACCATCCATCTTTCTAAGTGCATGCATAGGAGGGTTTAAACCCTCCCCTTCTTTGTGATTTCTCTATTTTTGTGGGCCTATAAGGGTAGGACCCACCTTGAACATGTATTGAGTATGTGGTGGACCCCATAGTGGCGGGGGGCCACCCCGATGGTCGGATTCTATTTCCCTTCCTTTCCATTTCTTTTCTTATTCTCATGGTTTTGTGGGACCCACAAGTGGGCCACGCTATTGGAGAGCGTGTCTCACATGCTATCATAGCATGGACCACCTTGTGTGGCCCACTGTGATATTTATTTTCTATTAAAACTAATTGATTGTCTAAGCACACCGGATGATGAAAATATACTAAAAATGGATGTGATCCAAAGCTTCTTGCCCCCACCATGAGTTGGACATTCAAATGGATGGAGTGTATTTCCTAGGTGGGCCCTACCTCACAAGGGGTAGTGGCACCGTGTCCCTAGACAGAACAATGTCCAGAGACATGTCTCTATTATTATTTACCATATAAAGCCACCATGTGGGCTTCTCTAGTGGGCCGCATCATAATGTGTGTGTGTGTGTGTGTGTGTGTGTGTGTGTGTGTGTGTATATATATATATCATCCGCACCGTCCATCTGATTTCCCTTCTCATTTAAGGCATTAAGCTAAAAAAATGAAGCTAATCTGAATCACAGGTGAGCCATACCACAAATGCTAAGGGGTTGGGTTACCCATGTCATTTCTTATTTTTTGCATGGGAGGTTTTGAGTGGGTTTTCACTCGTGGGATCCATATTGATGTATTTCTTAGATCCACACCATCCATCCATCTGCTGGCTCATTTTTAGAGGTGGGCATCGAGTCAAGTCAGAACGGATTGAGTCTAACTCGACTTGGTCTGAAACTTTCAATGCCCGGACCGAACTTGATCCGATCTGGGACCGAGTCCAGGTCCTTTGACTCAATCCGATCCGTTGTAATGCTAGCCTAACTCGAACCAAGTCCGACTCGGTCAGGGAAACTGAGTCGGATCGAGTTGGGTACGGTTCGGATCAAATCCTCTGTTTCAATGATAGACGTTTAACCCCCACTGCTTTTTGCAGTGTGGTCCACTTGATCTTTAGATCTGTTGTATTTTTCGGCTCAACCTTAAGATGAGCGGGCCAAATGGATGGACGGTTTGGATATAACACATACCTCATGATGGGACCCACAGAACTTGCTTACGTCAATACACCAGCTGGCATGGTGCATGATACACCTACTAATCTTCTTACGTACACCTGTTAGAGGGCATGGTGCATGGTACACTTGGTGTTGTTTGTAGAGAGAAGCTTTAGGGTGATTCGCAGTAAGAGTTGAACAAGCAACTAGCCGCACACATGCCTAACTAGCACACATGTACTAGATATGAGCCATTCATCAGGTGTGATGCACAGTAATGTTGCCTTGTTAGAAAAAAAAGGCCAGTATATTCACTAGATGGGCTAGACATGTACAAAAAAAATCAATGGCTAGATTGAAAAAGGTAACCATCGGTCCAATATTCAATGTAACTTATGGCCCACATTGATGGGAGGGTCCATGGTGCTCTCACCAGATGAATGCCCAGATACAAGGGCCAGTTGTCAAACTATGATGAGATTGACCTCTTCAATCTCTTTGCATGTGATTCACCTCAACATTGCTCTCGTTGATATAACACACAACACTTTTGAACCTTCCAGCTTGATTAAAACATCATGATTATTTTTTGGGCCCACCGAGGTGTGGTTCACAAATCCAGACCATCTATTATGTGTGTCCCACTCGGATGAGGGGTCAGACTAAGTTTCAGATGCATCTAAATTTTAGGTGGGCCACACCAAGTGTTTTATATGTTTTAGGAATGTTTTCACATGATTTTAGATGGCATGGCCCACCTGAGTTCTGTATACGACTAATTTTTGGGATATCCCATAATTTAAAGGGGACCCATCAAATGCATGGTGTTGATGTTTGACACACATCACAGTGGGGCCCACACAACTCGACCTCACAGGAAGTTCCTATGAGCTGGATGACATAGAACCTTTTCCCCTGCTCTGTGTAGATCGATGCTCGATGCTCCTCGAGCCATGAGCACAACAGAGGAATTGGCTACTCCTCCTTCCACCAGCCAATGGTGGATAGTCGGTGCTCTATGGACCCAACATGATGTCTTTATTTCATCCATGTTGTCCATCTATTTTTCTAGATCATTTTATAATATTAAAGTAAAAATTAGGTATATCCCAATCTCAAGTGGAAAACATTACAGTAAATAGTGTTGAATGAACATTGTATGGATCGAGTCGGATCGGATCGAATTAGATCCATTCAAATCAGATTTTGGATTGGATCGATCTGGATTGACCACGATCCAAACTCGATCTGAAAAACTGTCGGATCTGAATGTCCCTACTCGATCTGCACCGATCCAGGCCATTGGTTCAGTTCGAAACGAGTCAAATCGAGTCTGATCAGGTCAGATCCACTGGATCGGGTTAGACATGCCCAACTCTACTCATTTTAGCCGTGGAGCCCAAAAATTTAATTAATCCAACCATCATGTGGACCACACCACAACTGATGATGGAAGTGGGAGCACCCCCTCACGTTAGTCATACAGACGTGGGGTGGGGGCGTCCCAACCATGGACCTCACCTTGATGTATTTGTTTAATCCATGCCGTCCACCACCTTCCCCATGTTGTTTTAGGCTATGAGACTAAAAAATGAGACAAATCTAAGTTCCTAGTGAATCGTACCGAGGGAAACAAAGTCCAACTGTTGGAACTTTCTAAGGTCAACTATTATGTGTGTAAGTGGTGGACCTACCCATCATTGGACTCCTTTGGTCCATAGAGAGGTGGCTGATATAATGGACGGAATGGATTATCCACTAGTGGACCCCACATCATAGAAAATAATATATATATATATATAAATGAAGAAAGAAAAACAACAAAAAAAGATGTCACAGGGCATTATTGCCCAGTGACGTGAGCTGTAGAAAACCATTTAGGTTGTCCTCACATGTGGATCCCACCATGATGAATTTGTTTAATCCACACCATTCACCATCTTCTCCATATAATTTTAGGCAATGTGCTAAAATTTAATGTAGATCTAAGTCTCGAGTGGGCCATATTAAGGGGAACAATGATGCCCATCTGTCAAAACCTTTTAGGGCCCCCTTTAGAGTCCCTAATCATCCAAACTAGTCCTAGTCAAAGTCTATTTGACCTCATTCGAGGTGGCTAAGACGGTGAATGGATTAGATCATCCACTTGGGGCCCACATTAATAGTGTACACGAAACATACTAATAACATGAAAAATACATGAATGCCATGCATGCGGGAGTTAACCCATTCTTGGCCAATTTTGGGTCTCACAAGTGAGACCCTGTTCTGATGTTTATATTGAATCCACACCATCCACCATCTTTGCAAGATCATTTTAGGCCTTGGTCCAAAAGATGAGATAGATTCGGGTCTCAAGTGGGCCGTAATGAGGGAAACAGACCATTGTTGTTGAAATCTTCCAAGGCCCACTGTGGAGTCTTTGTTCGTCCAAATCAACTCAAATTGGAGCCCATTAGACGCACTCGAGATGAACTGCACGGTGAATGGAGTAGAAAATCCACGTGGGGGCCTGCACTGATAGTGTATTAAAAGAGAGAACAATAGAGAAAAAGAAATGTGTTCTGGGAAGTTTTGCCTAGTGACTTGAGGGAGGAAGCCTCCCTTGAGCTGCCCTCACACATAGGACCCTACATGATGTATGTATCATATCCACTTCGTTCATCCGTCTTATCATACCATGTCAGGCCATGGGTCCAAAACTTAGGTTGATCTTGATCTTAGTTGGGCCGTATCATAAGGTAATGTGGGGGTAGAAACCTCTTGGACTTGGGATTTCTTAGTTTTGGGATCCCTTGGACTTGGGAATCCGTAGTTTTGGGATCCCTTGGACTTGAGAATCCCTGGAATCGAGACCCCTTAAGTCTTTGGTTATATTTAGCATCTTGAATCCAAATCCTTAAATTAGTTGGTGTGTGAATGTTGAAACTATGGTTTTATTAAATCCATTTAAGCATATACTTTGCCTAAACTGATGAAATCCCAAGACTTGGATGGGCCATGAGTATATGATCACATCTTAATGACTAACCAATGATCTATAATGTCAATTTACATTAGTAATGATTAGACGGTGTAGATCATTCTACTAAAGTAATTATAGTGATGTCATTGATAATCTGATTATTTTGGGATATCATTAGTGCGTCATGTGCCCAAATGGATTGGTTGCCTAGTGACACACGTGTTGTACATGTGGGTGTCCATCCGTGTCACTCTCAGTGGACCCTGCCTTGTTATATATATTCTATTCATGCCTTGCAGGCAACATGAGAAGCTAATGTTAGTCTAACGTGTGTCATACCACATAGACTTCTATATTTCTAGTGGGGCATATTGTTCAATTCTCACTCTCTGTAAATGATGTGCCGATTAAGGCCAATTATTGTCTAATATGTCTGATAACATGCTAGTGTACTTGGCTTGGTAGGACACACTAAGAACATGCTTAGTATAATGACATCATGCCTAAACTTATGCTCATACGCATCATTTGTATGTATGTTGTAGGTGATGAATGATCATAGCATATGCCATTGGGCTGAGATACTTAGGGGACTCCATATGAGATAGGGTGCCCCACATGATTGTGCGGTATGCACAGGTTGGATGCATGACTTGGATGTTTTGATTCATGCATTTCGCATCTTGTATGTCATGATCACTTTACACCCTAGCGACATCAGGGTTATGGCCTCCACAGGCATATCATGATAGCCAAATTGGATATCAAAAATATTTGTTCTAGCATTAGGGCACTATGGATGTCCTTGAGTGAAAGTCTCTAAACCCTTGTTGTACCAATAGGATGCTTCAACGTCGAGACCAAGTGGATAACATGAGCAATCGAGAGTTGAATAGTAGTAGGCCGTGTCTCCCACTGTGTCGTGTTTGTTTAAAAAATGGGTGTGACATTATCCACCCGAGGATAGGGGGTTGTAAGTTAGGTTGAGTTTGACCAGTTTGTAAATGGGTCCGCTATCAACGAGCCAAGTAGGCATTGACATACCACTGCCAAGGCGGATAGTGAGGTCTCTTTACTCACTTGGTCATGCACGTGATGGGGCAACAGCCAGTGTTGGAGTGTACTAGACCCCGGTGATGTTTTCAGTGATAAATCGTACTGATATGTGGACTAGTTGAGGATTGGTATGCTTGCGTTGCATCTCTAGCATATGGCATTCAGCCATGTAGGCCTTACATTGCGTAGCCTTGGTATGGTTAACATCATTTATGGACTTGTTAATTTAGTCTGCCATCATTTCTACTTACACTGACATTTGTATGCTTGACACATGCATTGCGCACACATGCACACACTCTCTAAGCTTCATAGTAAGCTTATGCACGTTCATTACATGTAAGTTATGCTAGACCGCAACAACATTGAGGTAGGAGCATGTGCCCAATCTTTTGAAATTTTGTTATATGATGTATTTCTCTTTTAGTACTGTACTCAAATATTATATTAGTGAATATGTGGTGATGATGTTTTGGTGACTTGGGTACACTTGTGATTATAGTCCTTTACAATAAAAAATCACCATGAAAATCCTCCATGTAGGATCCCAGGATCGGAACCTGGTGCATAGGAGTTGGGAGCCGAGAATGGGGTACTACAAAGGTTGTCGGCACTAGATTCGTCAGGCGAAAATTTTGTGAGCCCAGTTTCAAAGTTTAGGGTGTGACACTTGGCTCCCGAGACTTGGGGATTATATCACTAATGGTTAATAGTAGGCTTCTCAAAAGTATGAGGTGCTTAAAATTTAGGCAAGCGTGATCATACATGGTGAACACACACGGTTGGTTAGCTGTTAAGCTAATTCGATTGACTCGAACAAACTCTAGTGTAACTGGCATTGGGTGCAAGCATCATGTGTAGTCCGACTACTACCGATTATTCGTGTTCAGACCGAATCAATCTAATTATTCTGGGGTGGCCAACCCAATAGGGGACACCTTAGTGGATCCACGGTTTACCGGCTAACTCAATTACCCAGGTAGTCTCGGTCAGTCAATTGCACTAATAAATTGTTTACCGTGACTAATAAGGAGGGATATAAATAGTGAATTGAGAGTATCCTACTTTATAGTGCATTTCATCGAACATACAGGTGGCATTACACAAAGAAAGCAATACATGGAAAGTAAGCGGCCATACAGGTGTGCACCAGTTAAAATGCATTCATCTACACATTATATCAATCATACATCGACACTAATTATCATGCATTGGTCCATACATTACCCAAATCAATAATCGACACTGGTTAGCATGCATCCCTCCACGTACTACACAATAATAAATCAACATTAATTATCATGCATTGGCCCATACATTATGTAACATCCTAAAATTTCATGGCCAGAGTTTATACTCGTGCCTAAGAAAATCGGGTGTTAATAATTGAATGAATTGGATGCTTTAAAAATTGCACCATATTTTTTTCATTTAGATCACATCTAGTCACATTCATGAAGGTAACCATTCATGGGAATAAAACTAACTATATTTATTATTTCATCAAAGTAAGAGAGTTCAACAAATTATCAAATGCCCTCTCAATAGGAGTTTATTACATTATTGAGTTCGTGATGAAAATATAAAACTAAATCATAAAACTATCTTCTTATTCTTTCAGTATAATCTTCCATAGGGATATGGTCCTCTAGGTCTTTAATCTGGACATCACCTATATCATATGTACGGTTGGAGAGGATCAATGCCCTATTCATAGTGATGATTATCCTTTAAGATTAACAATAATTCAAGATATTCATAAGAGTAGATACATCTCGTTCTCTACTACAATGAGAGGTATCAGCATGCGCAACCAATCTACATGAATGCATGCCTAGCAAAGTGTGTGCTGCTCATCATACCTAATGATATTATCATAATGTGGAAAGTAGATCAAAATATTTGACTTGCCCAACATTCTCACACTATAGTGATTCGTTGGCCTGTTCAACGTTAACGTGGATTTATGCGAACCTCTTAAGGCGATACAATAACGCGATTGAGGAATTTATGTAATACGCTGTGTTCATGGATCGATTATTTGCAACATCCAATCCCAAGAAGTGATGTAACATGCATGGTGATTTACTTACATCGATTGTGTACAATGCCAACCAATCCATAGAATTACATGCCAACAAAGAGGGCCACTACCTGTAATGCATTACATCAACGATAAATATTTAAATCACTAGTTGTGATACCTTTAATACATCGCTTGCATTGATAGAAAGATAATTCAAATTATGAGAGTTTTGGAATTCCAAGGCACATGCCCAATCTATAAAGTTAAATAGCACACGGCTAATAAAATACGGAGAAAAGTAGCAATGACTAACTCAACAGAGAGGAGAGTGGCGATGGCCAACTCAACAAAGAGGAGAGTAACAATGGCTAACTCAATAAAGAAGAGAGTGGTAATGGTCGACTTAACAAAGAGAAGAGTGATAATGGCCAACTCAACAAAGAGAAGAGAAACAAGGGATAACTCAAAAAAATAATAATAAAGGCAGGGGCAAGGCTTGTATTCATTGTCCCATAAATAATGGAGATCACTCATAATTAACATCATACCATAATTCCTAAGGATAAATAATTGATGGTGGTAAATTAACAACTATAGGGAGAGAATCATAATATCATGAAAGCATACAAAAGGTAAGATAATTCATATCAACTTAAATTAAGGTAAGCTTAGAGGAATCCCTCACATAAATTCAAAAAGGTCATGTGTAATTAACATCACACCTCAACCATTATTCCCAAAAGATAAATAATTGGTGGTGGTAAATTAAATATTTGTAGGGAAGATTCAAAGCATGTAAGGGAATAAAATAAATCATACCAACTTAAATTAATATAAGCTTAAAGGAATCCCTCACCTTAGCCTTAAATCTAAAACCTAGGTAGATATCTATGTAGGTAAACTTCTACATGAATCATGACATCGATTGAGTAAGAGGGAGATACCGGATGTTTGGAGAAGGAAGTGGATGATGGAAGTCTAAGCTTCTCTTTCTCTCTTTTTCTCTTTCTTTCTTTTTCTTTTTATTTCTCTCTTTTTCTTTTTCTCTCTCTCTTTATCTCTCTCTCTCTCTCTTTTGACATTTGAGAGGTGGGTGTGTGAGTGGAGAGGGGAACACACGCCCCTTTTAAAAGGAGTGGGCATGTGAGAGGAGTGTATTTCACATCCCACTTGGATTAGGTTTCTCTAATTTTTTTCTTTTTTGACATTTTTTCTTTAAATCTAATTTATTCATTATATCAGAGTCATCCAATAGAGTCGGGGTATATGATTTTTTTGGTGATCCGAAATTTAGATTGGTTAATCTTAAAAATTCTCCTAACTGGTTGATCGATGGTGGAAAAGGCCTAGATATAAATTAGCACCTTTTGCATAAAAAGGAAGGAATTGGCTTTAGTGTTCAACTGTGCAGGATCATAAATTGGGGTCTAAATTTTGTATAATCTTGTAGTCATTTGAGATCAAAGTGTGGTCCGAAATTAAGTTTGAGATGGATCGTAGGAAGATTCAAATTTATTAAGAGTTAGTAATTCTTGAAAGGATAACTTCGTGCCTATGGAAAAGACTATCAAAGTGGGATCTTTATATTTCACACTTAGTCCATATTATGAGCAATCCAAGTCATTCATATAATAGAAAATATCCTACTATGACTACCCATGAGGTTTCTTCACTCGATGAACACCAAAATTAATGGTTAAGGGGCTGATTTGTCAATTGGGTGACTTTTACAATGATCTAACAACTGAAATTTAACATGTATGGTTAATTTATGATACATATGCATGTTATAAAATTTCACATCAAATGGATTTTGGGAACCATGTGATCTAGAATTCAGGAGTTTTAGTTAATGACATTTTTATAATTGTTGTTGATATGAGTGTTTTGAAAAATCTAATGGTTCTATATGGTTATAGGCACGTTTTTAAGTAATTCTTACAAAAGAACTTATGTCTAAATCATTATAAATAAATAATTATTCTCCAAATTAATTAGGAAATGTACATATATCAATCCACATAATGGATGATCAGATGACATGTTTAAAATAGAAAAACTTGTTGGTTAGTAATGTGGTCATGTATGTAGATGGTAGTATGGTCAGTTTTGTAAACGGATGAACACGAGTAGGTTTCTAGAGTGATTAGGTGGTAAAACATGTGTATCATTATATTCAAGTGACTTGTTCACATGTGTAAGCTTCTCGAATTGCAGTTTTGATAGTGGGTTAAGCATATTCATAGGTGATGAACAAAATGAACAAATTAGAATCTCAACTTGATGTGTGTACGAGTGGATGTAGAGATTAAGTAGCAGTTTACTGCGATTGAGTAGCCCAAAATCAAAGTGAACGGTTAGACATCTCTATCTAGCAATGCATATTTAACTGAATGGTTGGTTATGATAGACAAGTGAGAATATTTAGGTATATGATGATCCTATCTTAAAATCACCGGTCAAATTGCTAGATCTATGAATGGGGATTATTCTCAACAATTGGATTCGTGTTAGAGAATAAATGTAAGGTTAGAATAGTTAGATTGGTATCGTACACATGTATATAATAAGTTAAATTTTATGGTAATACTCAAGAACTTTCAATACTCGAGTCTTAAAAAGTTGAGAGTGTTACATATTACACAAATCAATAATCGGCATTGGTTAACATGCATCCATCTATGCATTATACATTCACAAATTGACACTAAGTATCATGCATTCATCTATTCACCACATAAATCATTAATTATGGCGTGAGTTTAATAATAGGCAACCTAAAGGTAATGGTCCGCACCTTAAAGTGGTGCGTCGGGTTTGGGGGCTCTTCTTAGCTTAAGTTCCCATGAATTAACTCCCCAACATCCTGCAACAAGACGATGGGTTCATAAGGGATCATGCAATTGGTTCTTAAGAGAAAAATCACATGAAAAGGTTGGTTTCTCACTTCAAATCATTGCCGGGAGAAGTTCTAGCAATACGTCATGGCATGGATGTGTCATCGGCCGGCGGGGGCGAGGTGGATCCTCTACCCCATCTCCTCTCCCTTACTTCCCCGTCTTTCCACCTCTCCCTTGGCAATAAAAATTCATATGAGAGTGTGGTGGGTGTTAAATGAGGCTTTATATAGGGCTAGGAATGTTTGAAATGGCCCTAGACCTCCCTTTTTTTTTTATTAAACTTATCTAGGGGGAGGTCCGATTTGGATTTATAGGGCTTTTCGGGGGCCCACTAGCTTATCTACACCATGGGGCAGTTGCCCCACTATGGGATCTACGTTTTATCATAACTGGGTGGCTATCAGATGCTCTGATTAGACGTGGGAGTCCCACTTGTGATGGACAGTCACTGATGATTTACTCGGTCTGCGGCTATACGGATATGTGTAGGGAAATATCATTAACTCAAACTTCAAGTTTGGTTGGAATCCAATAGTTGGGAAGTCACAACTTTGCAAAAGAACAGAGAGCCCAATTCACTTAAATTTCAGGTTTTTACCTAGGGCATTTACACATCACATGCACCCAGCCTTCGATCTAAGTTGAGCAATTCTAAACACTATCCTGGCTCGACATACGTAATGGATGTCAAGCCCAGTGAGACAGTCGTTATTCTATAGTTTCGAGTCTAGTGGCCAACTAACGTGTGATCTATATCTAATTCAGTGAATCTAGGCACTTTCCGGATGGATTGGTCAGCGAGATTTTCCATGCAGGATGATTGGGATTTGGATTAGCTAAATTCATAGTGTGACCTATTTTAAATTAGTGGAATGGTAACTCGGCTCTAATCACCCTAATCAAGGACCATAATTCAACTATACTCGAAGCTATCCGAATTAGTAAAATATACAAAAAAATAGAAAATATTAATTTAATTAGATAAGATGATTTCTATTATTATTAAAAAAAATTTCTAATAAGACAATGAATAAAAAAACTCTAAGATGAAAAAGATATGCGCAATTCATCAGCAACGTGCAGTTGCAGAAATTTCCAGTTTTAATAGGCTTATTTCATATAATAATTTTAGTACTTTTACCGATTAGATTATTTTTATTATTTTTATAGTAGTTCATCATCAATTCTATTTTATTTATATCAAAATTCATTACATTTTGAGTTATAGAAAAATTCTAAAAATTTTAGGAGTACCTACTAACTGAAACTAATGATTTTGATACAGTTTCTAAAAAGTTCTAAAATTAATCTCTTTTACTTTTATTTTTTATTTTTAATTTATTATTCATTAAACTAGACTCATCAAGATTCAATATAGTTTTTAAATCACCTCAATCAGAGTTATAGAAAAATAGATATGACTTTTTGAAGTCAGTATACTGAAACTGTCAAAATCTGAACATGCAAAAAATTACTAAACAGAATTACTCAGTTGCACTGAGTCCCACTTGGTGCAACCGAACCTTGCTGTCCAGATTTTCTTGGTTCCTCGAGGTTTACTCAGTGCAACCGAGCAGGGTTGCCCTAGTTACCTAAGTTTTCTCAGTGCAACTGAACTTGGCTGTCCATATTCTTCAAAATTCTTAAATTTCACTCAATCGGAAGGTTTTGGTAGATCCAAGGTTAGTCATTTTGGTCCTAAACACGTGCGGATACACATATGGACATACGCTCAAGTCGATAAATCAAAGATACTGCACAAGGACATTCAATTCCTAACTGGCAAAAATCCGGAGCGTTACATTATCAATTAGTTGACAATATTCATGTCTCTCTTAATTTGGCACCATATCAATACCCTTCACCTGTAATAGTTTAGGGCTACCTCAGTTTGAGTATTCGACTTGTCAACTTGTCAGTAAGTTAAAAAATAATAAACTCGACTCCAGGAGGGGGGAAAGTTGGTTACCTATGTAGAATCCTCATTTCCTTTATGGAAATGAAGGAAAAAGGAGTGTCATGGTCTCTCTGGACTGCCTCAACTCGCCAACTCGGTCCCGAACTCGGGTGGTGACTCAACTATTAGGAATAAACTTGATTGACTTGGTTCAGATTTTACATTCAAACCCAAGATATAGGATCCCTTGCTGGCTTCGATTTGCAATGTTGGATTCCGGCTAACAGAATCCTCAAACTTAGCCCGAGTGGTGGTGACCTGGTGACTCAGTCGGGGAACACATCAATTTAACTTGGTGAGATTGTGACTCAGCTGTGGAATCGTTTCTCAATTGAGGTTAGCAAACTCGATTCCTGGCATTCTGGAAATGATCGAGTGAATGCGGTTATTGACTCACCTATCCATCTCCCAAATCGACTCTAAATCGATCCCAACTCAGTCTGATTTGAATTGAGATCCCAACTCAGTCCGATTTGAATTGAGTTGGCTGCACGTCTGTGGTCCAAGCGTATGGCTACAGCAGGAAGACCCCTTTCTTTCTTCCTCCTTTCTCTCAGCTTCCTTTCTCTGCTATCGAACAGAGTCAGACCCAACCTTGACTTGTTTAACCCAGTGGCTCGGGTCGAGTCGTGATGCGGTCGTTTTCTTCGTGAACATGGCGCTCTCTCTCTCTCTCTCTCTCTCTATCTATCTACCTATATATATATATATATATCCTTTCTTTCCTTCTATTTTTGGGGGAGGTTGCCCTAATAATACGGATATTTATGTGTTCTGGCCCGCTTCTAGAAATTTCAGCAGCAACTAATCGTGGGATTAGTTACATTTTTGTCCGAACGCTTCCTGTGAAAAGGTGGTTCGGTGGTGGTTTGGTCACTGCATGGTTCTAATCGGACGTTTTAGATTATTCTTTAGTCATGAGGCTTGCCAGATGGTCGCTTTGGATCTGTGGATTAGGTCCATCATGGGATTGGGTTATTCTGGATGAATGGGGAAGATGACTTCCTTGATCATGACAAAATTCGAAAGGTGAGTAAATTTGATGATCCAGATGGTCTGGTCGGTGTGGATTTGTACTCTGATCCCGGTGAGGTCCACCTACCGAAGGGGTTCGACGAATCAATTAAGCTCATGCGATTTCTTGACTTGACATGAGATATTATGAGATCTTGATATCTTACACGAGTTCTCCACTCGCCAGCTACCTGGAAGAGATGACGCCTTAAATCCTACACCCTGGATGAATCCTAAGGTGTTTCTAGAAGGTGGTGGATGGCTAGGATCACTCCATCTCAATAAACGGAAAGATTATTTCCACTTTCGAGCACGGAGTGGAGATATTTCTGAAGTTCTTGGTGGATGGTTACAATTTGATGAGGTGTATGGCTGAGATTTCTGGAGTCCTAACTGATCAAATTTCTAGCACAACAAAGATGAAGTGGAGATTTTTCCTTTCTGGATTTGGTTTCGTGCTACACCGATCAAGCCCAAGTTCGTGTGGACAAACTCGCTCTCCATCGTGAGAACCGACCATAGCTTTGGTCGGTGGCGTCTACTGATCATGATAGACGGTTAGGATCATTCTAGGTGACCCTTGATGATTGATTGACCCGATCCAACTTAGTGGATGTTCAATGCTATTTAAATAGTAGGCTCTATAAGCCCACTATTCGTAGAAGGCGTGGCTAGAGGGAGTTTCACGTCTCAGTTTGTTTAAGGCGTGGGCGGTTAAGATAGGATATTGGGAAGCATGCGCAGGTGCAACTAAAATTCAGTAAATGGCCCAAGAAGTATAATTACAAACAATTACTCAAAGAAGTGAAAGTCTCAAAGTCTCAAAAGAGGCTAAAGGGGCATTCAATTATGTAATAAATATTACAAGTTAGAAGACAAACTAAGAACGATGGGTTGATTTCTTCTGCTTGAGAACGTGCTGTAGCAACCAGATGGGAAATTTCATCCGTAGTCTTGAGGTGTTTTATGCATTTGTCTGTCAATTCGTCCTTCAAAGTCATGATCTTGAACTCTAAGTTCTCAATCTCCATCACAAAAGCTCTCATTGCAGCATTTTTTGCTATGAGTTTTCAGGAGACCTCTTGTATATTCGCTTTCTTAAGATCGGCCACTCGTTTTTCAGCTTCGAGATGAGTGACAATTGCATGAGCCTGATAATACATGTGGTATTTTAGTTGCCAAAGTTGTCATGCTCCAAATTCGAAACTCGAGCACTACTACTTTCCATCCTGAACTCAGGTTGGAGCAACTTCCTCACCACTTACTAGCTTGGTGAATGGTAAGTGAACTCCATGACACCAAATCCAACTCATGGTGGAGATTATTTTTTTCAAATAGTTAATTTGTTTAGGCGATTACACATTTTGTACATGGTATCAATGCATGTCGAAGAGACGAACCTGTTCGACATGTCACACATAATATGGTGCACCAACTCAACAGTAATGAAGGAAACAATAGCAAACTCTAACAGCTCTTGCGTGCATCCTGAAAAAGTGTAAGTCATTTGTATGAGTAATGCATAGCTCATGAGTCTACTACGTGTTGGGAGTAAAACATGACTTATCAAGGTGATCAACTATAAACATGTTACCAACACTACAAGAAAGTATGCCTTTAGCCTCAATTTTTTAGCCTTGGTTCAAAAAAATGAGGCTAAATATGCTTTTCAGCCTCATTTGTTAAGGAACCGAGGCTAAAAGTTAATTTTTTGCCTCGGTTGTTGAGAAACTGAGCCTAAAGTCTACCATTTTGCCTCGATTGGTGAGAAACCGATGCCAAAAGTCTGTCCTTTTGCCTCTGTTGGTGAGAAATTGAGGCTAAAAGTCTGTCACTTTGCCTCAATTGGTGAGAAACTAAAGCCAAAAGTCTTTCCTTTTGCCTCGGTTGATGAACAACTGAGGCGAAAAGTCTGCCTTTTTGGCTCGGTTGTTGAAAACTGAGGCCAAAAGTCTGCCCTTTTGCCTCGGTTGTTGAGAACCAAGAATAAAAGTCTGCTCTTTTGCCTCAGTTGGTGTGAAACTGAGGACAAAAGTCTGTCATTTTGCCTCAGTTGGTGAGCAATTGAAGCCAAAAGTTTACCATTTTGCCTCGATTGTTGAGAACTGAGGCCAAAAGTCTTCTCTTTTGCCTCAGTTGATGAGAAATCGAGGCCAAAAGTCTATTATTTTGCCTCGGTTGTTAAGAACTGAGGCCAAAGGTCTACTTTATAGCTTTGGTTGTATATGAAAAGAGGTCAAAAGTCTACTTTTTAGCCTCAATTGCATAGGAACCGAGGCAAAAAGTCAGCTATTTTGCCTCATTTGCATAGGAAACGAGGCCAAAAGTCTGTTATTTAGCCTCATTTGCATAGGAACCGAGGCCAAAAGCCTACTTTTTTAAAATTTGAGAACTTTTAAAAATTTCCTAAGAACTAAGAAATTTTTAAAATTTTGATAACTTTTAAAAAATTAAGAATTAACTTTTTTTGAAAAATTAAGAATTAACTTTTTTTGAAAAATTAAGAATAAAAAAGGATAATTTGCTTGTTGGGCACTCATCTTTGTAAGCGTGTTATTTGGTTTAAGCTCTAGTGGAGATCCGTCCATCAGAATTTGTGGGCCTCACCAGAATAATTTGCTTGTTGGGCATTCATCTTTGTAAGCGTTCATATTTGAATTTAAGAGTTTGCTACTTAACATTTATACCGTTCATTTTATGAAAGCAATTAGACAGTTAGGATCATTTGTTTGATGCAAATTTTTTACATTATTGACCAATTACAGTGGGCCTCGTAATTTGAACGGATTGGATTGAGGTGAATACGCCCGCTTATAAAGAAACCTTTGTGAATGTGTATATGGTTGTTCATTCTCTCCGGAGTATTAATGTTATTAAAGAGAAAATATAAGTTCACTCACTTGCGTGAGATGTATGAAGCCTTCGTGTCACATGAGCTGACTTGGAACACATGATTAATATGAGGTCCATTCATCAGGTGATCCCACATTTTTTTTTATTAAAGATTAACGGTGAGAAATAAATCACCAACGAGGAAAAGTCAAAAGCCTACCTTTTAGGCTCAGTTACATAGCAACTGAGGTCAAAAGTCTACGTTTTATCCTCGGTTGCTTAACAACCGAGGCCAAAAAGTCTAATTCATATAAAAAAGGTATTGATATTTCACAATTTTTACTCTTTTTCTTACAAGAGTGGCCCACTTCCGCTTGATCCAAACCGTTGATATGAAGGATCTCACTCTGGATAGCCTATTGGCTAACCATCCCCCATAAAAATGGTCTTCTATCTTCTATCTATGGAATGTGGAATATTGCCACATTTCATTTCTTACAAGGGTCAGGATCTCTCCATCCAGAGAATTTTTTTAATTTATTGTCCATTTATAGTGGGGTCATTATCTTCATCGGTTCGGATCACTGACCCATGTATAATTTCACCTATTTAGTTACTTTTTAGTACAAGTACAATGGTCCACTTAGGAAGCTTCTCAACGTGTAAACCTTTTTTTTTTACACGCACACACACACCCACACCCTCATGCCACACGCACGCACACCCTACACACGCACGCCGTGGGGTTTCACCACCATGGGTACTCGAACCCTTGACCCTTGTGTTGAAACTCCAAGGAGTCTACCACCCGGGTAAGGGTAAGGACCCCTCAACGTGTAAACCTCAGCTAACGCACACGCCAGCAAATACACCAGCATGGCACGCGATTGCAAAATCCAAGCCATTCATTGGAAGGGCACCATTATATAGATTCGTTGTCCAAGGAACTAGATCGGTCCACTAAACAGGTGGGACACAATTAATTGAAAAAAACACCATTGTGAAAAAAAAATCAACTGAAGTTTTATAAGACGTCGATTTACTTCGGATTTAGTGGACCAAAAAAATAAGTGGACCACCTTTATATCTTTATTGTAGCATATATGCGGTGAGATCTACATGATGAATGGACTGGATTTATTTCATCTTCATCATGCAGTCCCTCAGCTCGTTAAACCCAACCAGCTCTGTTTGCTCCCATGAACATGCATGTGTGGAATGTGTACCATGTGTTATAAAAAAAAACCAACCTCACTTCCTCCTCTCTGCTTCCATCCACGCCCTTGCTCTCTCTCTCTCTCTCTGCTCCGATCCATGCCCACGATCCATTGTCTCTCTCTCTCTCTCTCTCTCTCTCTCGGAAGAAGGAGAGCTGCTAGAAGACCTCCTTATCATTCAGATCTAGATCCAGATCCAAATCCATTCTCTCTCTCTCTCTCTCTCTCTCTCTCTCTCTCTCTCTCTCTCTCTCGATCGATTGGAAGAAGGAGAGCTGCTAGAAGACCTTATCATTCAGATCCAGATCCAAATCCATTCTCTCTCTCTCTCTCTCTTGATTGGAAGAAGGAAAGCTGCTAGAAGACCTCCTTATCATTCAGATCTAGATCCAGATCGAAATCCATTCCCTCTCTCTCTCTCTATTGGAAGAAGGAGAGCTGCTAGAAGACCTTATCATTCAGATCTAGATCCAAATCCATTCTCTCTCTCTCTCTCTCTCTCTCTCTCTCTCTCTCTCTCTCTCTCTCTATCTCTCTCTCTCGATTGGAAGAAGGAGAGCTGCTAGAAGACCTCCTTATCATTCAGATCCAAATCCAAATCAGTTCAAGGTAAGCTCAACTCTTTTCATTTAGCTCCTTCCGCTCCTTTTCTCTCGATCTCAAATTTGATCAGATTAGGAGAATAGAGAAAGATCTGTTATGTATTATGTTTTTTTGGAGCATGCACTTCCTGCATCTCACTTCCCTCTGCTAGCAGAAACTGATCCTCATTGGATATGGATGTGATTCATCTTCAATTTAGATAATTTTGCATTTGGAAGCGGTTGTGGATAACTAGTTGTATCATGACAGGAGTGATCTATTTTTAATTAACCTTGTAGATCTTAGATTTATCTGTCTTACCAGCTATTTTTTTCGCCGATTTTCTTCCTAGAGCTGTGCCAAATTTCTAGTTGTTTTGCTGCTCTGCAAATTGAAATTTTCCATTTCCTTACTGTTTTGACTCTGTTTTTTGGTTGTTTTTTCCAATAACTATGGTCATGTATGTTTCATCAAATATATATTTCATCATATTTGGAAAATGCCAACACTGTTAGGAATTTCATCATATCCGATGTTACCGATCCATCTCCCGTATAGGGACCAACAGTTCCATTCTGATTATGAAAAAGAGATATTACATGCATAAAGAAAGAAATCCAAAACTAAGCATCAGATGTAAGGGCAGATATTCATAGAGATATCTTGTGGATTGATTCCAAAAAGTAGAGTAACTGATTCCTAATACAATTTAAATAAAGAATAGACAAGAGAAGGTTGTGCAGCCCACATCTATATCCATTGGATGGGTTATCCAGTTGTACAACCCATAATCCTAGGTTTCTTAAAGAAGTTTCAGCATAAGATTGATGAGAAAGTCAAAGAAAAAGAAGGATGAGAAAGTCAAAGAACTCATCTTATTTCTTTATTGGATAGATTACTAAAATTCCTTCCTTTCTTTATTGGATAGATTACTAACATTACACATATGCTAAAAATTGGTCGTAGTGGTTTTAGAGAGAGAGAGAGAGAGAGGGGGGGGGGGGGGGGGGGAGATTTGGGGATCTTGATTTTCAAAAAACCTAAAACAAATAAATCAAGATTTCTTTTTTCCTCGGTTAATAGAATCAAATGCCACTTTTTTAAACGTGATTCTACACTCATGAAAGGTACAAAAGAACATAAGTTGTCAATGAATTCTTGCCTCTTTCCTTTGTTTGTTTGTAAAGTAATTCTCTTGAAAGACAATATACAAAGGAAAGAGATAAGAATCCTTTGATATATCTTGATATGCATATTACCATATGGAGGTTCACGATTGATAATATCATGATGCGTATTACTTTTCTTGGTGTATATTGACGGGAAATGGATGATTGATGACTTTTTGTCCTTATTTATTAGTTTTCAGATATTTTGAATTTTTTAAGAAAATTGAATAAAACTGTAACTTTACAATACAATTTTCAATCGAAACTATTCGACCCCTTGCTCAATTTGTGATATGATAGCAATTTCAACAACATGATACAACATGCAACATATATCCTAGCCCTACCCCAGCTATTTGGAGTTGGCTTTACAAATTCCACTTCACCAATCAATCCCATATAAGGACCTATCCTTGATAAGTAACCAATCATGCATAACCCTTCTCATCACCATCTCAGTCTGTTCAAGTTCAAGGCTTTAAAAGAGCAAGTGGATGGCCCAAAAGAACATGGGGAAGGCAGAAAGAAAATACTTGATTGATTTTCTAGCATGTTATTTTCGTACCGTGCATTATCCCTTAATCAGATATCCATATTGTGTTTTATTTTAAATGGTTGTGTTTTTGTAACGGGGTGGTCATCATTTTCCCTTTTCATACCCTTCAGGAACAAGTCCTTGTATTGAGATGTTGGATAACCGAGGATACAATACGAATTAGTAATTCTCATGAATAAAAGGCCAATCAACTTGGAAGTTCCCTGCCCTCCTGTGGTGAACTGGATTAAGAGAAATCTAGGTCATGCTCATCTTATCATAGGAAAGTAGGGTGGGATCAATTGAGCTGCCTAGGAAAACAGAACATGAGGGGAAAAAAATATCGAAATGCATGTGGTGGGCATTTTATAATTCTTAACTCTTTATGGCAGTGTAATAGTGCTTGAGGAACTACTTACATGTTGTCTATGCAGGATGGCATGTGCACTACATGACTTTGCATGCACCTAGATTGGCAGTTTACTTTGTAATGCTCTTGATAATGTTCTTGTAAATCTTTTCTGGGTTGCCGCTTTAGTGATGCTCCAGGGAATTTCCTATCTAAATTCATTGTCCTTATTACAGGAAAAGTACATTCTCTCATTCTAAAATTAACTTAGAGAAGTGGATTGAATATGCCAGGACTGCATTTATCAAAGTTCCAGAAATTTTTACGTAGGAGTCTCAACACAAAGGGTGACCAGAATCATCTACTACCCTTGTTTCACACAACCCGGAAAACAACCAAGCTTGAACTTGTATGGCACGCAACGCGCATTTTACACATCTAAAACACCTAATTCAAGCTGGTAGTGTGATATTCTGTTCCATCAGATCAGCTCACTTGAACTGCCAATATTTCTTCCTCTCCTTATGCTAAATTGCTTTCAGAAATTATGTTATTAATTGGTCTTATGAAAATTTGAAAACCATTACAATTTATCTTCATAGGAGTGATGATGATAGATGGTGTACTATTTGCATTTATTTTTTGTCATCTTGTTTTGTTATGACATGAGAAGGATAATGTATTATCATATGGAAGCTTTCAAAAAGGTTGATGTTATAGTTACCCCAACAACTGGGTATGATCTACTTCTCTGTTAGATTATAGTCATAGCCACAACTTTGATTTGTACTAGTTGATGTTTTTGAAAGACATTTCAAATTTAAAATCTCATTTTATTCACTATATGACTGCCACGTTTGGGGTTCTTTGAAATGAAGAAGCCGTGATTGTCTGAGAAAAAATTGGAGCCATGAAGTTTCTACAATGGTCTAGTCGTTCATTCCTAAGCAACATTTTGACTTTTATTCCACACAATTCTAAACATGATAGGCTCTATATTGATACGTGTGTATATATTTACATAGTAGGATAACCTGATTTTTTTTTTTTTTTTGATACGTGTGTATATATTGCCTGTGGAGGAAAAGCAACAACGGGAGACTAAAATCTTTAGGTCTTGGGTTTGAACTCAACTTACCTATCAAAAAATGAGATTAAAATCTTAAAAACTTATGTTGCCTTGGATCCGAGAATGAGAGCAGACATTTCTTTGGACCTTGGAGTCTTTGTTTTAGTTTTTTTCTTTTTTCTTTTTTTTTTTCTCTTTTAATCTAATATATATATATATATATATATATATTTTAATTATGGAACACCTCATGTTATTTGAACAATCTCTCTCCAATAGATCCCAAGGATGAAATTCATTCAAACTTTTCCAAACACTTATTTTGCATTTTTTTTGGATCTCAATTTCAGGTTATCTCATGCGATTTATAATAGCAGGAAACCTTCTTGGACTCCCAGCTATTTCTGTCCCTGTAAGTAAAACATGTCTTCTCCTTACAATTTTCCTATGAAGTTCTGTCACTCAGACACTTCAAATTGGAATGAACCTTTATCTTATGCTCCCATTCTAAGAGTGAAAACAGTACCATAGGCCATGTGTGTGGTGTACCAACCATTATTTTTCTCAATCAATTGCATAGGCAAAAAATAATTTCTCATTCCACTTGGAAGACATAAGTAGTTATCGGGATAGGCTGCACCATTGATATCATTATTTGAAAAAAAATAAAATCTCTACAGGTCTCGTGATTCCTTAAGCTACTGGGTTGCATGGCCTGTTGCAATGAATTCCATCATTTTTCGGGTAGATGCATTTGGAATTAAAATATGCAATAAAAATTTTGAAGCAATAAGTTTCATCAGGAAGTATTAGGTTAGGGAAATGAGGTGCATTCCACAGGTACCGGTACCACTGTAAGCTTACGGTGGTATCTGGCAGATGTGGGGCCTGTTTGTCAGGAGTGGCTCACCAGGATGTATGGAAAATCCCCAAATCAGCCTGATCCAATATTAAGTGACTTGGATTTCACATGGTTTAATCAGTAGGTTATTTTTATTAAGGGATTTTTATGTAATACTACCTGATTAAGTCAATTATTTCCACTAATTGAATCACAACTATGGATTACTGTTGTAATTGGAAAACCAAACAGGCCCACTTAATCAATTATTCTCTTTATGTTGTTTCATTTGATTTAATTTTTTTAATTTTTATTTTTTACGATTCCCTTAGAACTATGTTTTTTTTTTTTTTTCGATATGATTCCTTAGAACTTACATTGCTCTTGGTCAATGTTCTTTTTGGTTGGACTGCAGATGTAATGATGAAACTTCCTTTTTTCAGCCAAAGCTCTCCCATGGCAACATCAAATCCATCAATGTCCTTCCCAACAAGGATGGCAATGCACACCTCTGACTTTTGGTCTGTCTTCTCTGCAATGGCAGTAACATCCAATGGCCAGAAGTTGTGTATGCTTTCGGTGTGTTGCTGCTGGAGCTGCTTATGGGCAAGTGCCCGTCATTGACAGATAATGTAGGCGGTGGGACCATCATGGACCTTCCAAGTTGGGTCCAGTTGGTGGTGAGGGAGGAATGGATGGCAGAGGTGTTTGATCCACAGATGGTGGAGATGCCACAAATTGCAATGGTGTGCACTTTGGTGGTGTCCGATCAATGGCTGAGGATGGGCCAAGTAGCAAAGATGATTGAAGAGGTTTGTGGGGGTGGAGGGGAGCTGTCCCCATGACTCGTTTGACTTAGTGTCTGACTCACTGTTCGTGTCAGAGGATGCTGGCAGGGTGAGCTTTCTGCAGATTGTGGAGAAACTTCTAATTGCTGCTGTTGCAGATGCTGATGTTAGTGTTCGTAAGTCAGTCTTTCTATCTCTGCGTGGAAATGGAGGTTTTTTTGGCACAGGCTGATAGTTTGAGTGTTATCTTTGTTGCTCTTAATGATAAGGTATAATTTTTGGCACAACCTGCCAATGGCTCTTCTATGAGCATTTGAACTGTTATCTTTATTTGAAAAATGTTTATGAACATAGGGGCATGTTCACTATCTTTTTTTTTTTCTTCTTCTTTTCCATGTCATAGGATTTTGATATTCGAGAGTTTGCTATATCAGTTGCTGGCAGATTGTCTGAAAAGAATCTAGCATTTGTTTGGCTTGCACTTCGTCGCCATCTCATACAATTGTTGATGCATCTTGAGCAAAGGTAATCTGAAAGATATCTACTTGCCAATAATATTATTGATTTATGGGGAAATGGATGCCCTTCTATTTGTTTCACATCATTTCTTTGAAATATTCAGATCACAACTTTTCTCTTGCTATTTAAACAGTGCAGATAGCAATTGCAGAGAAGAAAGTGATAAACTCTTGGGCTGCCTAATTCGCAACCTAATGTTGTATTAGACGTAATCGAAAATCAAAAGCAGCCTTCATATAAGGAGGTTAGTTTTTTCTAGTTGAATGTTTAATACAGAAATGGCATTTTAATGATGTCTCATTAGTAAGTTGCTGTCTTGCAGATGGGTAGCTATGATGCAATGATTATACAGAAGCTTGCTGCCATGTTGCAGTTGGAACGTGAGCTTGAGGCCATCTTTGCCATTGATTACCGGGGAATTATGTTATTCCTAGTGAAGTTCTTGCGAGTCTATATTGATTTAGTTTAATCGCTTCATTGAGGTTGAGTTTAAATGTTGTTGGTGGTTATATTGATTTAGTTTAATCACTTCATTGAGGTTGAGTTTAAATGTTGTTGGTGGTTATCTTCCTTTGGCAGGAACGTTTGGAGGATCTAGCTGGTAAAGATGCCCAAGAGAAATCTGATGCTGCTATAGAAACCCTTTTACAAGAGCTTCGAGATGAAAGAAATGTCAATAAAAGACCGAATGATTCAAAACAGATACAGGAAAAGTCAAAGAAAAAGAAAGAGAGATTATAGAAGAGATAAGAATATAAATATGTGTGGAACCTAATGTTGTGTAACAGTTTGATTGAGTTTGTTTTGAAAACTTTGTAGACTGTTGTTAACTATTTTGTTGGTATTATGGCTTTCATGATTGATTGTTTCATGCGTGGATTGAATGAATGGATTAGTAGTTTAAATAAATATTTAAAAAAATTAAACATTTTTAGCCTCAATTTGTAACCGAGGCTTGGATTTTGCCTCGGTTGTTAAGAACCAAGGCTGAAATTCCCGTGGCTAAAGGATTTAGCCTCGGTTGTTGAGAACTGAGGTTAAAAATAGATTTAGCTTCGGTTGGAGGCAATTGAGGCTAACATTTAGATTTAGTCTCAGTTGGTAATAAAGGAGGCTAAAATTTTGATTTAGCTTCATTTCGTAAAAACCGAAGCTAAAAAGGTTCTTTTAGCCTCACTTGAAGAACCGAGGCTATAAAAATCAGCCTCGGTTGCTAAAACTGAGGCTAAAGCCTTTAGCCACGGGGGTTTCAACCTCGGTTTGGATAACCAAGGCAAAACTGAGGCTAAAGGCTTTAGCCTCAATTTTTAACATTTTTGGCCACTGTTTTGAACCGAGGCTATAGCCCCCTTTTCTTGTAGCGCAATTGAGCATGTTTTCATAGGTGAGTAGGTTATCAATCAAGCATGTTGTATAACTACACAGGTTATCATGAACATGACATTAATAATAGGCATGTCACTCAACAAGAGACCATGAATCATTAGAATAGCCAACAAGATAATCAAATTTCATTTTCTACTATATGACATACGATGGAAAGGTAATGACAGAGCTAGCGTGTGGAGTTGGAATGATAGTACGCAGTATCGTAAGCCGTGGGGTTCATCACAAGGGACTTGTCTCCAAAATAGTCCCATACTAAATCTGGATAGCTAGACTCAATGTGATAAACTCCTGATTTTAACTTAGTCCCATTCCTAACCGAAATTGTAGACATTGCAAAGGTGTACATAATGATTTATTCACGCACTACCAGCCTGAGTGAATAGTGGATGAATGAATGCATGAGTCAAATACTAAACATCCCTCATTTCTATGAGTACGTCTCCACAACACATGATATATCTGCACCAGGAATCACGAACATAAAGGCATTGGTAATCCACCATCCTCACATAAGAGTGGGACAACATCCCTCACCGTCCATTAGTACATCTCCACAACACATGATACATCTCCACCAAGAATCATGAACATACTACGCATGGGTAATCCACCATCCTCACATAAGAGTGAGATAACAACCCTCATTTCTGTGAGTACATCTCCACAACACAATACATCTCCATTAGAAATCACAAACGTACAACACATGGGTAATCCACCAAATATACATAAGAGTGTGACGACATTTCCAAAAAGCAAAGTATTGGGCCTGTCAACCCCTACCCATCTATCCATCGACTTAACAATGGGGGACCTTGATTTATTTCTCCCTACGCAGCCTCAGCAGTCGGAATACCACCAACCTCGACTCAGCACACGACGGTAGGTAGGTTCATCACACCTCTTCCCTTCCCAGTCTCGGCAGTGGAAAGGACTCTTGTACCCATCATACTATGCTCACCCCCACTTGACACATAATGAAAGAGGACCCGATTAGCCAATCTTAGTGGGTTCATTGGAGGATAGGCATCTCCAATATCGAGATCTAAGCCCGGGGTGGCCATAAAGCACCGTTCTTAGAACTTCTCAACAATATCAATACCTGAGCCATCACAAGGTCTCAACACAATCATCTCACCAAACTAGCCATCACATGGCTACCAAATAAAACATCCGCTCATGAAATATGTCATCCATGAAAGCCCACACAATCAAATGTATAATCACAATGACATCTACGTACCCCAACTCTTTTGGACTTTCATCTAGGCACAAGGATCAACATGAGGGCCCAAACACTACCATATAGACCAACATGAGGGCATCAAATAACCATGTAGACCAACACGAGGGCCTAAACATAGTACATTGATGCATCTCATCCTCATAGGGACCAGCAGGAAGGCCCAAATCAAAACAATATCCAAAATCTCTTAACTCCTCTGGATCATGTCCAGGCATATGTAATAACACAAGGGTTCCAATTTCATGATGTGTTCATGTATGCAAATAAAATGGATGCTCATAAATCAACCATGTGTATCAAACTATTAGGTTGATACCAACATAACAACAGTAGGATAAATCAAATTGCCAAGGCACGACACATAATAACTCGACAATAGACCTTCAAGTCATAACCCATTGTCCATGGAAATATTCATCTACACCCATAATCCCTTCTTGATACGGATCGGATTACGGCCTTAGTACCCATAAGCAATGAGCCTTAACTTGGGCCCAACTAAGATTCAATCATCATTTCACAATCCAGTCTCATAAGACCCACGTTGTGTTTAAGCTACATATTTCATACCACATCCATCACATATTGGCTGCATAACACATGTAATAATCATCGTGTGTGAGCTACACATCACACATCATCCACATATCATAGCACATCACATACTATAATCATCTCATGCTCACATGGGCATCACTAAACAATAGGACCAATTGGCCAAATAGACTAGCAAGCTAATAATAACCAAAACACCATTCCCTTGACCATGGAAGTGGGCTCTCTTGGCTTCTCATCCAACAGTTGCTTAACCAACTTACATCCCAAATTCCATGGGCAAGTAGGCTTTCATAAGCCCAATGCACTAGGCCCAATACAAGAATAACTAATTTTACACAAATGCCCATGCGTTTAAGTGTCCTTAATCACACATTGAGGCCCCACACCTCTTGTGAATACTTAACAAATGGCCACTATGGCTCACATATAACATTGACATACATAAGGTGCATAGCTTATGGTGGTACACAAGTTCTCGCTTGCATCATTGTTATCATAAGCATCATTGAACATCAAATTCATCGTCACAACTTACATCATGAAAACATGTGCACGAAGTACACGATATATAAGGATTCACATGCATCATCAATATTATGGCCATCATCCATCACTATTATACATGCCCTAAGCATTAGTTGTCTTTCATGCATGAGGTTATCCTTACGTTCACCAATATCATATATTTATCATCATTCATGCATCAAGTAAAACATAGTTATCTTGTCCATGTTATCATAACGACAATCAATACGTACATTATTATCACTTAGATATCAAGGATGGTGGTCAACTAGCATGTTTAGTTATCATGCATATAAATATATAATAGCACCATCATTACCATGAGCATCATTTACACTTCATGATTAACATAAGAAATGTCATAAGTACCACACATAATTATTTATCCATCATCAATGCATATGCCATAATTTACAATCCATTACATCATATCTATCATTTTGTAACGCCTTGAATTTTGAAGGTCAAGTAAAGCTCCACTCCCGAGATCCAGCACATCACTTATATAATATGGATAATAATGTTCAGATTTCGCCCATATTAATGAGTTAAACATGCATGGGATTATATTAAAATAATATATCATACTCCGGATGTAATTAAACTAAGCAAGCGGAAGTCTAAAACATATATATTTAAATATGTAAGTGTTTCACAACCTCCAGAGCATGAGTATAACCGGGCTGAATATATACATGTATTATTTCAAAATAAACAAAATGTGGAAAAGTAGATGTGTCCAACTAAGTTAAATATCCCTGTAGTCCCTACGCATCGGCACGAGGTCTACATCGACCCGCCTGAGAGTTGAAAGTAGGAGAACTCCTCTTCATCCATAAAGTCCTGCTCCATCGCATAGACTTTAGCAGCACTTGCATCTAAACCAGAGTTTGGTTGGTATTTAAAAATACTATCTCAGAGTGGGAATGAGTGGCCAACTCAGTGGTACTATAAGGTAAAAGTTAACATGTTATCAAGTCAATCAAGCAGTAATGACAAAATAATATAACAATCACTTCTTAACTACTCTTGTTAATACAGGAATGGAGTGCAAGTAATGATGTATGCCCTCGCATCAAAGCTCCCTCACAAGCAACTCTGATAACCTATTTTGCATATGACATCACCGTCTCCAGTGTAACTTCATTGCCTTTAAAGCACATCCTAACTAATGCAGTACGATGCATAGTCATGTTAGCCAAGTAATTAATTAAGCTTATTCATACAACAGATTTGGAAAGCTAGGGTACCTCTCTTTATATCATTGACCTAAACCAAAGGATCCATCTAGGTTCGTTACTCCTAGCTAAGCACATATGATAGGCAAGTTGTAGGGTAATCACTCCTAATGAAAAGCAGTCGATAAGAAAATTTAGAAGTTTATACTCGCGGTCACTATGCGGAGGCTCATCACCTTGGTGTAGGTTGACAGCATGAACACGATGTCCCATACCACCATGCCTAGCTCACGAGTCTTAGTTTCTCACTGGTCACTACGGGGAGGCTCATCGCCCTAACGTAGGCCGATAGCTCAAACACAATATCCCATACCACCATGCTTGGGTCATAAGTCTTAGCGAATCATGGTACCATGGTTAAAGTGAGCCTTTACATTAGTGAGGGGTACCTTAGATTCAAGTAGTAATGTTGTAACGTCTCAAAAAAATTTGTACAAAGCCCCGAGTACCACCTCAGATAAAAATCCCTAAGGACCATATCTGTGGAAATTAGATGAAAATTAATTAAGTACTAAAATAAATTAATAGGTGGATTTAGCTTGAACCACTATTTATACAAATGGCAAGACCCAAAACCATCAAAATTACTAACTCAACACTGCTTGAGGACCTACGAGAAATCCTAAAGGCCTGTTACTCTCGGGAGTACATTGGAACTCCGTATCGGACCTGGACCACACATCAAAAGTCCGATGACCGTGAAACTATAAGGTTATAATTATCTTATTAGGCTTGACAACCATCATGGAAATCGAGTCGAAATAGTGTCGAGAAATGTACAACTTGAGCCCTGAGCAAAGTGTGTGAGGAACGCGAATACCTTTGGAAAATGTACTGAAACTTAAGTAAATCGAGCCATTGGCTTGAAGGCAAAATTGAATATTTTAGACCATCAGTTTTTGATCGAACGTCACCCATGGATCAAAAAAAAATATTCCTGCACATATCTATATACTTGTGGCCTTGATCAAGTAAGATAGACTGTTGAACTGACACAGGTCCTTCACGCTCGATCGACCTATCCAATCGCGTTGAAACCACATTCTGGCATAGATCCATTGTCAGGGAACCTACCCTACGCTGTGAGTAGTGGATCTCCAAATGAACCCCATTCGTCAGAAACAGTTGCCCTTTGGATGTAAATCAGGTATACCATGGCCCTGAGATATTTACACCAGTTTCAGGCCTATATAAAGCCCTTAAACGACCCCATTCCTATCACATACGAATTTTCTCCAACCCTAGGAGAGAGAAGAGAGAAAGGAAGAGAAAAGAGTAGGGAGCGATGGAAAATCCTTGTAGTTTGCTGCAGTGATTCTTTCCTGCTACTCCACGTACTAAATCACCTTTACATCTAGCTGACCGATCCATTTCAACTACGATTTGGATAAGAAATCCTAACCCTAATCTTGATTTAGAAAGATGGATTGAGTAATTAATGAAATAGCTAACTTATTTTGTGATTTAAGTACCCATTTTTCTGGGTTTGGGAACGTAAGATTCGAACTAAGTTCGAAACGAGTACTCCGATGAAAGGTGTTTACTATAAATATTTAGGTTATAGTTTTCAAGGATTTCAATGTTAGCTAATGATTTATGTTTGACTTGATTGCTGCGATATGATCTTAGTTACGACATTTTCAATATGTTATACATGTGTGAACTATGTTGAATATATGATGCATCCCATGTGTTTGTTTAAATGTTTGAATGAATATGAAATTGTGATTTGTGCTTGTCATGACTATAAATCTAGGATTCATGTTTGTCATGTGTAACACGATCTCCTTCTTTAATGAATTATTATAGTTCGTGTTGTAGCTAATCTAGTCTATGTATTTAGTTATATGTAGTCTATTTGTTTGATAAAATGTATGAATGAGAAATTATTGATGAATTGTATTTAATAAAGGTATTGAGATAGGATTCTCAATTACCTTATCTATATGTATAGTTTCCTTCATGTAATTTAAATTTTGACTACACAAATTTATGGAAGAAATGCAATGTTTAGTGACATGTTCAAAATGTTTGATAAAATGATCAAATGAGATCTTAATTTGAATAATTTATCAAATGCTGATATGATTAACATGTGTATTTACATGCTACGTTTGAATAAGACTAGGATTACAACGTGGTCTAGGCAATTAGTAAGGATTCTCGTTTGAGTGGATGAACCAGCTTCGCCACAGTAGATACATTCGATGAGTCCGAGTCATACGAAAGTTATCGACAGTGGTTAGGCTACATGGAGTGCTTATGCACTCTATGTCAATTAATTCAGCATGCGCTCGTACCAGTTGAACACGTCAAATAAACTGATTGGCCTATTGTGTGTTTACCATGTATGGACACTACTACTTGAATCTAAGATACTGCTTACCAATGTAAAGACTCGTTTCAACAATGATACCATGATTAGCTAAGACTCATGAGCTGGGCACAGTGGTATGGGACACCGTGGTTGAGCTGTCGGACTACGCTGGGGTGACGAGCCTCCCCGTAGTGATCAGTGAGCAACCCAAACCCGTCAGTTGAATATAGTGGTATGAGACACTATATTCGAGCTGTCGGCCTATGTTGAGGTGATGAACCTCTCCGTAGTGACCTCAAGTATAAACTCTTGAATTTGCCTATTCACTACTTTTCATTAGGGGTGATGCCCTTCAACATGCCTATCGTATGTAATTAGCTAGGATTGACAACCCTAGATGGATGCTTCGGTTTGGGTTAATGATATAAATGGAGGTACCTTAGCTTCCCGAATCTACTGTATGAATAAACAAATTAATTACTTGGCTAACACGACCATGCACCGCATTACATGTGCTTTGGCGAGGAAGTTGTAATTTTAGGGAGTTTATCATGTGTAAATAGTTGATGGAGTCACTTTTGAGGGAGCTTTGTGCGTGGGCATATATCATTACTGCATACCATCCCTGCACTAACAAGAGTAGCTAGGAAGTGATTGTTTTATTGCCTTATCATTACTGCTTGATTGAATTGATAACATGTTAACCTTTGCCTTATAGTACCACTGAGTTGATCACTCACTCCCACTCTGGGATGGTGTTTTAAAACACCAACCAGACTCTGGTTTAGATGGAGGTGATGACGGATTCTATGCAACTGGTATGAACTTCATAGATGAGGAGGAGAAATTCTCTTATGTTCAGCTATCAGGCGGGTCTATGTAGACCTCATGCTGATTCGACAGGGATTACAGGGATACATGGATTAGTTGGAAATGTACATTCTGATAATTTGTAAATTTTAAAACAATACATGTTTATATTCAGCCCGGTATCATACTCATACTCTGGAGGTTGCGACACCCTTACATACTTATATATATATATATATATATATATATATATATATATGTGTGTGTGTGTGTGTGTGTGTGTGTGTGTGTGTGTGTGTTTCCATCTTCCGCTTGCTACATCTTATTTATCTTTAGAGTATGATATGTTGTTTTAGTATAATCCCACTCATGTTTAATGCATTGTTATGGAAAATATCTAAAAATCATTATCCATGTTACTAAG
This sequence comes from Magnolia kwangsiensis, assembly GCA_037074715.1. Taxonomy (NCBI): domain Eukaryota; kingdom Viridiplantae; phylum Streptophyta; class Magnoliopsida; order Magnoliales; family Magnoliaceae; genus Magnolia; species Magnolia kwangsiensis. Next base: position 34,379,585 of record CM073587.1, on the reverse strand, counting down.
TGATGCGTTGGATCTCAGGAGTTGAGCTTTGCTCGACCCTCGAAATCTGGGGCATTACAAGTTAGTATCAGAGCATGATTTGGATTAAACTGGATATGGGTTATACGTAACACGATGCACTTTAAACGTACTTTGACTTAGGAAGGGGAGATGAAATGTAGAAATGATCTTAGGATCCTAAAGTCTCACCGACGGGTGAGATTACCATTGTATTGTAGCCCGTATGCGTTCGAGATCATGTGAAATGATCTAAATCTATTTTTAGGCCATTAATCGATGGGTTTGAATGACAATTCAGTGAATATCACACTTGAAACAATCCAAAAAAGGCGTGAATACACACTTGTTGGACTGAGAAAACACATCACATGGCATGGAGGCCCGAATCACAATTTTCGGTGGGACCCCCCGCACATGTACAACACTCTGAGAGGGGGTGGGCACTACCCCAGGGCGGAGCGACCACCAACGACCCCAGAGGGGCGTGGCGGCGGGGGGCCGTAGCAGCACTGTGTGGCTGGGGGTGCGCCACCCATCGCCCACCCATGTGGGACCCGTCCACGTGTGGGGCCCTCTATTTCACCCCCCTTTTCTCCATTTCCCTCCCATTTCATGTTTTCTAACCCTTTTTTACCCCTTAAACACCCTTTCTCTCAAATCGACTCCCATGCACTCAACTTTCCATTTCTTCTACATCTTCCACCCCTCCACCATTATTTCTCTAAAAGCCATCTCTTACAATCCTCCATCTTCCTTATTCACACCCACTTGAGAACAAAGGCCCTCTTTTGTGTCTCATAAAGTTTAAAACCCACTAACCCATCTCATCCTTTAAGCTTTCCAACTCCATAGCTCTCTTTGAGCTTGTGACCGCCATCTTCTTAATCTTAACACTCCTTTCCTTTATGGGAAAGAGAAGAGAAGCCCTGGATGAGGCCGGATCAAGCCGTCCAAGCTGCTCGAGGAAGAAGGCGAGCGCCGAGGCTAGCATGAGTGCCGAGAGAGAGCGAAGAATGAAACGAGATCTCGATCCTCAAATCCCACTCAAAAGATCTCTTCTGGTGGGCACTGGACTTTGTAAGTTTTATGATCACAAAGTTGTTTTTGAAGCGCATGTCGATGAGAAATTATTTAGACCGTATCCAATGACTGATCTCCTGTTGGAGACCGGATGGGGCCCCATGTTTGAAGAGAAGGCTCATGCAAGTGAAGGCACCGTACGAGCCTTCTATGCCCACATCGGAACCCACTACTAGAGCCGCTTCAGTTTACTATCCCTTTGGGAATGTAGGAGGCTATAGTTAATTTAGATGTGATGGTCCATATCATGGGGATTGAGCGTGGTTTGGTACATGCCAGTGCATCTCATCTCACTAGTAGAAGAGAGAGATCACCGCATGTGGTTTCTTTATGGTCGACTGGCTTATTGGAGGTGAGACAATAACCTCTCATTGACTAAAATGACGGCAAATTTCTGCCTACTCCACTACATATGCACGTACAATGTGTATCCTAGGTGGAGCAACCGTAAAGAGTGCACTCGTTTGATGGTAGACTTCCTGTATAGAGCTGGACAGGGAGACAAGCTATGTCTGCCTACTTTTTCCCTGTCACAGATAATCAGGACCGCATGCTCTAATCAGGGTGACGCCTCATTCCCATTCTGCCGACTTATTTGTAAGGTTACTCGTAATTTCAGTTTCAGACTAAATATGGAAAATCTTGAACCCATCCACTTCATCAATGAGACTACACTAAACAATATGGGTATTAGCCCTAGGCAACATCAAGCCCGACTCGATGAGTATGATGATGAAATAGAAGAAGAAAGCGAAGTGGAAGAAAGTAGTGAAGATGAGGAAGGAAATGAAATAGAGGAAGGTAGTGAGGAAGGAAGCAGTGGGGAAGAGGGAAGTGAGGAGGAAGAGCAGGAAGAAGAAGGGGAGGCCCAAGATTCAGATGGGGGACCTCCTCTTGCTGCACATGAAGACCGCCATGATCGGACTGCCTTAGAAGCTTGCATGGCCAAGATTGAAGAGAACCAGGATGCCTTGAGATAGGAGGTCAAGGAGAACCAGGCTTATCTGAAACAGGAATTCAAGAGAATGTCACACACCCTGAAGACCCTCTTGTGTTGTATACATGATAAGGATGTGCCTCCACCTTCACCAGAGTCAGCAGACTAGTCATATGTTGCAGTCATCTATTAGTTTGTTTTGTTTCTTGCTTTGCTATGTAATAGCCCTTTCGTCTTAGTTGGATGTTAGAATAGTTAGTGTTAAAACTTTTGTTAAACTTAGCTCACATGCATTCTCTGTCATGATTCATGTAATGCTATATCATGTGTATCATGACAATTTTGGTTAAATGAAATGCGTGAAGCTTCTTTTTTATTTGAAATGTGTAGATGTTTGGACAAGTGAGTAATATTATTCTAAATATTACACACGTTGCACCCTATGTTGTATATAGGGGATGCCTCCTTAAAACACACGGAACATAGCACATCTCGCACTTTGTGGATCGATTGATGGGGCAACTACCCTGAGCGATAGCCATATGGACCCTAGTTTGGGCCTGGATATTGAGACAATGCCGGACTCACAGCTGGCCATTGGCCCCACCAATGGGCCGACACCTTATGCACTACCAGTTCTGGAACAGAACTGTGCGTCTACATCGATGCTACACATGCCTCAGGCGGCTCCTCCCCCTGATAGGTTAGAATAGATGATGCTCCTAGTATTTCGGGGGCCATTGCCCAAAACATGAATATAGTCCCACCTATGCCGCCGGTGTAACCCATCAGAACTATGAACACGAGTGGCTTATTTGAGCACTTTCAGCGTTTTCACCCTCCTACATTTGTGGGTACACACTGACCCAGGAGGGAGAGTATTAGTTAGATCGTATATTCAAGATGCTGAAGCCATTACACTATGCTAAGGCAGAGCAAGTGGAGCTGGTTACTTACATGTTTGAGAAGGAGGCTAGTCTTTGGTGGGACAACATCCTACAAACCGTTCCTGTAGGATACGTGTGGTCATGAGACGTGCTTGAAACTCGCTTCCCCGGAAAGTATCTCCCCCTCACTTACCATAATGAAAAGAAGGGTGAATTTCTTCACCTCTGATAAGGGGGAATGACGATAGCAGAATATGAGAACCGTTTCATGTAGCTGGCCAGATATGCTCCACTGATCCTAGCAGATAATCCGATGAGAATGTGGCAGTTTTCAGAGGGTCTGCAGCCTGATATCTGCATGAAGATGTATTACGCTAGCATTCCCAACTATGCTGAGCTAGTGAATATGTCCCTGCGATCCGAGTAGGATGGAAAGAGACTGTCCTAGACACGTATGCCCATGGGCCCAAGGCCTCAGCCTGAATTGCTGAATCGACCATTCCTCGGAAAGAGGCCATGTGCATATTCACCTCCTAAGCTAATGGCTCCACCAACCCAGTAGAGGTAATCAGATCTTTGATGCGTCTACTATAAGAAGACGGGCCATAAGAAACACTTTTGCTTTATTAAGATTAGGGACAATGGTTTTACGCCATCTTAGAAGATCAACTGCCAGCCACCACGAGTTATATTAGCCCCACCTCTACGATCAACACCGCCAACATAACCATTCTATCGACCACCCATACCTTGAAATAGGCAGCCTCAATGACCTATGGCAGTGCAACCTAATCGTTCTCAACAAGCGCGTGTACATGCACTTGTAGTTGAAGCATCTGAGTTAGCAACTGCAGTGCCTTTAGCCTTTGAAGTCACTGCCCACATTCAAGGTACACCTGTATTTCTGTTAGTGGACACCGGGTCCACTATTTTGATGATATCATACTTTACAGTCAAGTGTTTGGGGTTAAATACTACCCCTATGGTTAGGGTGAGGGTTATCGCAGCAGTAAGAACTTTTACTGACGCCACTAAGCTATGTAAGAATTTCTTAGTAGATTCATGAAGCAGGGTTATGTGCATTGACCTGATTATCACCACGATATATCATTACGACGTTATCCTCGGCATGGATTGGCTCACTGAAATGAAAGCAGAGATCTATTATGAAACCAAATTAGTGATAGCACATGGGCCTAAGGGCACAGCCTTCACTTTCCTAGTTCAGGTTAGTTGCCTTTTCCTCATCCGTTGTTACGCTTCCTTATTGAAAAATGTTGAGGGTCTGACACTTGAAAACACACTAGTAGTCCAAAAGTTCACGGACGTGTTTGGAAAGATCCCTAGGCTACTTCCTTAATGTGAGATCGATTTTACCGTCAACCTAGTTCCGAGTGCGACACCTATCTCTTTACCAATGTATTGCATACCTCCATGTGAAATGGAAGAGTTAAGGACATAGATTGATGATCTGTTGAATTCAGGTTTCATATAATCAAGCGTATCTCCTTGGGGAGCACTTATGTTGTTTGTAAAGAAGAAGGATAGATCGTTGTGATTATGTTTGATTATCTCAAACTGAATCACATCACCGTTAACCACAAGTATCCTCTTTCCAGGATAGATGACCTGTTTGATCAGTTGAAGGGAGCACGATATTTCTCTAAAATTGACCTACAGTCCAGGTATTATCAGTTGCACGTCAGAAATGAACACGTGTAAAAATTAACATTTAGAACCAGTTTTGGGCACTGCGAGTTTCTCGTGATGCCGTTCTGACTTACAAATGCATAGGTCATGTTCATGGACCTCATGAACTAGGTGTTCTGGCCATATCTGTACCGATTCATCATCGTGTTTAGAGATGATATTTTGATATACTCCGTGAGTCAAAAGGATCATGAAGAACACCTATGAGCAGTCTTCAATACTCTCAGGAAGAATCAATTGTTTGCACAGTACTGAAAATGGGACTTCTGGAAAGAAGAAGTCAAGTTTCTGGGATATGTGGTTTTCAAGGAAGGAATAGTCATGGACCTTTCCAAGGTGGCCACGGTTCAGGACTGGAAGCAGCCCGGTTCGGTTACAGAAGTGAGGAGTTTCCTTAGACTTGCCGGCTACTATCGCTGATTCATTAAATATTTTTCTAAGATAGTCAGACCGTTGTCGCAACTCACTCGAAAAGATCTTAAGTTTTCTTAGTTTGAGAAAGTAGAAGCAACCTTTTAGGAATTAAAAGACAAATGACGTCCGCACCCATGCTAGTATTTTCAGAGTGAGTCAGATATACTATATACACCGACGCATCTCTTGTTGGTTTGGGTTGTGTTCTTATGCAAAAGGATTGAATGATTGCCTATGCATCACGACAGTTGAGGAAACATGAAGAAAACTATCCCACGCATGACCTGGAATTAGCGACAGTCATCTTCGTAATAAAGCTCTGGAGACATTACCTCTACGGAGAGGAGTTCAAGATCTTTTACGACCATAAGAGCCTCAAATACATTTTTACGCAGAGGGACCTAAACATGAGGCAATGGCGATAGATGGAGATCATGAAAGACTTCAAGTTTGAGGTCTCCTACCATCCGGGCAAGGCCAACCTTGTGGTCAATGCGTTGAGCCACAAGAAGATAATAGAATTTGTAGCTCCGCTAATGATAGAAGAGTGGAATATGGTAGAGTTTGTGCGAGACTTCAAACAGCTGAGATGCCTTTCGAGAACGCCACACATATCCATGTACAACGACTGATTGATGACCGAATATTGTGGCTCAAAAAGAAGATGAACTGTTGGTGAAAATGAGAGAGAGAGAGCAAGTGACAATGAAGAATCCGAATGGAGAGTTGGCTCGGATGAAGGTTTATGATATCATGGCCACCTGTGCATCTCGAATATCTATGACTTGAGAAGGGAAGTCCTAGAAGCCGCTCACAATTTAAAGATGGCGATGCATCCAGGCAGTACGAAGATATATCGAGACATGAAGCATTCATACTGGTGGGACAATATGAAGGCCCACATAGCAGATTACGGATCCCATTTTCTCACGTGCCAGTAGGTCAAGCCCAAACATCGCTGACCTCCTAGATTACTTCTGCCCACGCAAATAGCTGAATGGAAATGAAATTTCATATCTATGGATTTCATTTCTGGGCTACTAAAGATGAGAAAGGGGCATGACTCTATTTGGGTGATTGTGGACCGACTGATGAAATTGGCCCATTTCCTCTCGATCAGAATTTCTAACACCATAGATGATTTAGCCAAGCTATACATTAAGAAGATCATACGGCTGCATGGAGTGCCTATGGAGATTGTATCGGATCGAGACATGTGATTCACGTCTATTTTCTGGACTTGAATATAGGAAGCAATGAGAGTGAAACTGAAGTTCAGTACCACGTTCCACCTACAGACAGATGGATAGACGGAACAGGTAAATCAGATATTAAAAGATATGTTGCGAGCTTGTGTGCTCAATTTTAAGGACAGTTGGGATGACTGTCTGCCCTATGTTGAGTTTGCTTATAACAACAGCTTCTAAGCAAGCATTGGCATGGCTTCTTATGAAGCCTTGTATAAGGGCCCATGTTGAGCTCCACATTGTAGGGTAGAAGTGGGCAAGAAGAGTTTGATTGGCCCAGATTTAGTACAGGAGACCTCAGAGAAGATCGACGTTATCACGCGTCAACTCCTTGTAGCCCAGAGTAAGCAGAAGAGTTACACCGATACAAGACAGCGACAGCTGGAATTCAAAGTTGCAGACCATGTATTCCTTAAGGTTTCTCCAATGAAGGGAGTCCTTCATTTTGGTAAAAAGGGAAAACTCACACTGAGTTTCATTGGCCCATTCCTGATTCTAGACTGAGTGGGTGTGGTAGCATACCGCCTTGCTTTACCCACACCACTCGCAGGTGTGCACAACATATTTCACGTATCAATGTTGAAGAAATATGTTCCTGATCTTACTCACATTATCAAGTGGGAGCAGGTACAGCTAAGAGAAGATGCTACCTATGTACGACGACCAACACGAATTCTTGATAGGAAGGAACAGGTGCTACGCAGTAAGGTTATCCCACTTGTGAAAGAATTGTGGACACACCACACTGAGGAAGAGGCTACTTGGGAAACAGAAGCCCAGGTCCGTAAGAACTACCCTCAGATCCTCGAGGAATATGAAAAAGGTACTAATTTTAGGGACAAAATTTTTCTTTAAGGGGGGTATATTATAATGTCTTGAAAAAATTCGTACAAAGACCCGAGTACCACCTCAGGCAGAAATCCCTAAGGACCATATTCTGTGGAAATTAGACAAAAATTAATTAAGTACTAAACTAAATTAATCAGTGAATTTAGCTTGAACCACTATTTATACAAATGACAAGACCCAAAACCATCAAAATCGCTAACTCAACACTACTTGAGGACTTAGGAGAAATCCTAAAGGCCTGTTGCTCTCAGGAGCACATTGAAACTCCATAGAGGACCTGGACAGTACGTCGAAAGTCCGATGACCGTGAAACTATAAGGTTATAACCATCTTATTACGCTCGACAACCATCGTAGGAATCGAGCCTAAATAGTGTCAAAAAACACATAACTTGAGCCCTGAGAAAAGTGTGTAAGGAACGTGAATACCTTCGAAAAATGTACTGAAACTTAAGTAAATCGGGCCATTGTCTTGCGGGTGAAATTGAAGATTTTAGACTGTCAGTTTCTAACCGAACTTCACCCATGGATCAGGAAAATTTTTCTGCACATATCTGTATACTTATGGCCCTGATCGATCTGACATAGGTCCATCACGGTCGATTGGCCTATCCAATCGAGTTGAAACCACATCCTGACATAGATCCATCGTCAGGGAACCTACCTTACGCTGTAAGTGAGTACTGGACCTCCAGATGAATCCCATTCATTAGAAACAGTCACCCTTTAGATGCAAATCAGGTATACCATGGCCCTAGGGCCATTGACACTAATTCTAGGCCTTTATAAAGCCTTAAACCATCCCATTCCTATCCTACATGAATTTTCTCTAACCCTAGGAGAGAGAAGAAAGAAAGGAAGAGAAAAGAGTAGAGAGTGAGGGGGAATCCTTGGAGTTTGCTACAATGATTCTTTCCTGCTACTCCACGCACTGAATCGCCTTTACATCTAGCTAACCGATCCGTTTCAACTATGATTTGGATAAGAAATCCTAACCCTAATCTTGATTTAGAAAGTCGAATTGAGTAATCGACAAAATAGCTAACCTATTTCGTGATTTAGGTACCCGTTGTTCTGTGTTTAGGAACGTAGGATTTGAACTGAGTTTGAAATGAGTACTTCGACAAAAGGTGCAAACTATAAACATTTAGGTTATGGTTTTTGAGGCTTTCAATGTCAGCTAACTATTTATGTCTGACTGGATTACTGCCATATGATCTTAGTTACGACGTTTTCAATATGTTATACATGTGTGAACTATGTTGAATATATGATGCATCCCATGTGTTTGTTGAAATGGTTGAATGAATATGAAATTGTGATTTGTGCTTGTCAAGACTATAAATCTAGGATTCGTATTTGTCATGTGTAACATGATCTCCTTGTGTAATGAATTGTTATAGTTCATGTTGTAACTAATCTAGTCTATGTATTTAGTTATGTGTAGTCTAAGTGTTTGATAAAGTGTGTGAATGAGAAATTGTTGATAAATTATATTTAGTAAGGGTATTGAGATATGATTCTCAATTACCTTATCTATATGTATAGTTTCCTTCATGTAAACTAAATTTTGACTACGCAAATTTATGGATGAAATACAATGTTTGGTAACATGTTCAATATGTTTGATGAAATGCTCAAATGAGATGTTGATTTGAATTATTTGTCAAATGCTGATATGATTAACATATGTATTTACATGCTACGTTTGAATAAGATTGGGACTACAACGCGGTCCAAGCAATCAGTAATGATTCTTTTTTGAGTGGCAGAACTAGCTTCGCCATAGTAGATACGTTCGATGAATTCGAGTCGTACGACAATTATTGATAGTGGCTAGGCCACGTGGAGTGCTTATGTGCTCCATGTCGATTAATTCAGCATGTGCCCGTATCAGTTGAACAAGTCAAATAAATCGATTGGCCTATTGCGTGTTTACCATGTATGGACACTACTACTTGAATCTAAGGTACCACTTACCAATGTAAAGACTCATTTCAATCATACTACCTGAAAGTGTACCAGCTAGTGCCCTTGTTTGTCAATTAGCGTGTAAGTTGAGTCAGTCGGACAACAGCGCCTTACAGGAAGATCAATTCAAGTGTCTACCTCAACTGGATGTGTGGAAGCTCGCCATATGTAAATCATAGCCTCACATCCCATGTCCCAAGGTGACTAAAACCCTTAAAACTAAGTAGAACATCTTAGGGTTTTATTGTAAGAAAACTTTTTACCAAACAGGAAAATCTTCAAGTTTTCTTACCCTGTCGATTGTATCGATTCACATTTCGATATGATCGACCTGCTCTGTCGATGTCCTCGGCATCTCAATCGATACAATCGAGTGAGGACAAAAAACGTCCAGCAATCAAACATTCATCTGGATAATTTATCGATATATCGGAAGCTCAATCAATATCATCGATATTCGAATATCCATCTTATCGAAAGTGGATCGATAATATCGATAGGCAGTTTTTTGGCACCCCTATTTTTATAAAAAAAACTACTATAAGTTTCGATATATCGATGACTGTCCGATTCAATCTGAATTCAAATATCGATCATATAAGAAGTCATTCGATCATATCGATAGTAGGCGCATGTTTCCTCCAGCAAATATTTTAGGGTCTTTTAAACATTGATCAGGGGGCTAGTCAAGAAATTGATATTCATACGTCGATCATATCGAGACCTGATCGATTGGATCGAGACTGGACACAAACCGTCCAGCAAGCTTATAGGTAAATCTATACGATTTATCGATCCCATCGACACGGACTCCGATATCATCGATATATAAATTTCGATGACATCGGCTGTACCCCGATCATATCTTTAGAACCTAAAATTCTTTAAGGCTTGTCTCTCTTGTTTTCACCTATCGATAGATCAATCCCTCTATCGATGGAATCGGAGTTTGAAATTCAATAACATCGATGTGTGTCTCGATCCCATCGACCAGTTGGTAAAAGGTTTTCAAAAGTGAAAATGACATTTGAGTTTGTATCATCGAGAGGTCAGTCGATACTATCGGGAGTATACGCTCGATGATATCGACCCTTCTCGATGATATCGAACTCTGTCATAAATGTGACCGTTTTATATCCGTTGGAACCTTTTTCCTATATATAGAGAGGTTAGTCTTTATTGCTGGTAGAGAAAGAAGAGAGTGCTTCTGAGTGTTTTAAACTCCATATCATTTATCTTAAGCCCTTTCTCTCAGGGAGTTCATCCTCCAATCCACTCTCATCATTGATATTCAATAGAGTGGATTGGGGAATGAACTTCTGCATTCAATGATCCTCCAGCTACTACCTTAATGGTAAATCATTAAGCTGGGATGCCTTAAATGCATAGATGATTGGAATCACTCTATCTTCCTAATAGGAAAATCTTTAGAGAGTGGAATTCCATCATAACCTTGAGCCGACCTAAAGCCTAGTATTGGTACATCTTTTGTGTTGCGGATCAAGGGAGCTGAAGACACTTCATCAACAAGAAGGAGATCTTCATCACTGCACTAAAAGGGACTCATCAACTTATCTATAAGTATTTAGATTCCAGAGGACACTTGTGATCATTCCTTTCTAGGATTGGATCTTAAGTGTTGCTCACCCTTCGAAGTCCTCATAGGAGGCCTCCGATGGGAGTGTACGTGCGAGTGCGTTGTGTGGACCCTTGCTCTGTGTGGGTATAAATATTTGGTTAGGAGTGAACCAGTAAAACTCTGGGTTATGAGGTGAACCGTGTAAAACCTCTGTTAGGGTCTCAGGGGAGATCCTTGGCCAGTGTGCCTAAAAGCGGGTGCATTGTGTGGACCCTTGTTCTGTGTGGGCATAAACATTTGGTTAGGAGTGAACCAGTAAAACTCTGGATTATGAGGTGAACTGTGTAAAACCTCTGTTAGGGTCTTAGGGTAAGATCCTTGGCCAGTGTGCCTAAACTGGGTCCTATGTGTTGACCCTTGCTCGCGAGAGCATAAACAATCAGCCTCTGTGTAGGTTGTAAAGGTTGAAGGTGAACCTGATTTAAAACCTTAGGTTTGAGGTGAACCATGGAAAACCTCCTTAGTGAAATCCAGTACACTCAAGGGTTGAGTGTGGCAGCCGGGAGTGGAGTAGATAAGTAGTCGAACCACTATAAATGACTGTGTTTGTGATTGATTCTTGAGCCTGATCATTTGTGTGATTATATTAACTGCATTTATATTTACTCACACTTCACACACAGTCACATCCGTCATAGACTATAACTGCTCCATGCTTATCATTTAAATAGTTCTGTGATTGGATCCTCTACCAGGCTTAAAAGCCAATAGAGTTAATTTTGAGTAATCCTAATCTGTACTTTGTAATAGGATTTTTAATAATTCATAAAAACTTTAAAAAGTCCTATTCACCCCCCTCTAGGACATATTGGCATATTCCTACTTCAACTCAAGCGGTCTTTACCACTATTTCAATTGGTATCAGAGCAGGTCTCTCTTTAAGGGCTTCACCGCCTAGAGAGTGATCTTGACTGAAGTTAAGAAATATGGCCAAAGCAGAGAGCTCATCTGTCACTAGACCTCCAGTATTTGATGGATCAAATTATGCATACTGGAAGGCTATAATGCATTACTTCCTGAGATCTTTAGATTATGATGTTTGGGATGTAGTTGAAAAGGGATATGTGGTACCATCTGAACAAATTGTACTTGAAAATGAAACCACAATCACTAAACCCAAACATAATGAAAAGTGGACGACGTTTGACAAAAAACAGCGAACTGCTGAAGCAAAAGTAATGAACGCCATCTACTGTGCCGTGTCCCAAGATATTTTCAATCAGATAAGTATGTGTGGGACATCTAAAGAAGCATGGGACTTATTGGAAACAACCCATGAAGGCACAGGCACTATGAAGAGATCTAAACTACAACTTCTAACCTCACAGTTTGAAAATCTCAGGATGGAAGAGCATGAGACATTTATGAAATTTTTCCTCAAATTAAATATTATTTGTAACTCCATGGGTGGATTGGGAGAAAAAGTTCTGGTACCTAAAATATGTAGAAAAATCTTAAGATCCCTATCGGAACGGTTTAATCCTAACGTAACAATAATTGAGGAGTGTAGAAATATTGATGAGATGAAAGTAGAAGAACTAGTAGGTTCCCTACAAACTTTTGAACTACATTTCACACAACCTCAAAAATTTAAAAATACTGTTCTAAAAACCTCTAAGAAAATAAAACATGAGGACAGTGAGAGTGAAAAAGAAGATGAAGATGAGGAAGTGGCTTTGCTAGCACAAAAATTTAGAAGATTCTTTCAAAGGAATCGCGGCCGCTCCTCTAGAGGTAGAAAGGTGGATGACAAACTTTCTGCAGGAAAATTTGGGAAAAGGACCAAAGAACCAAAATGATATGCCTGTCATGAGTATGGACACCTATCTACCGAATGCCTAAATAGAAAAACCAAGGGCAAGGCGATGGCTGCCACATGGGATGATACAGAAGAGTTAAAATCAGAAAATAGTGACTCAGAAAGTGATGGAGATTAAAAATCCTTAAAAATACTCATGGTCTCCACTGCTTCGATCATTCCAACTGAACCTGAGAAAGAACAAGAAGCCACTGAATCATGTTCATCTGATAATAATGAGTCTGAAGAAGAAGAGGAAGAAGTAAAAAAGGATAAACTGCAAGATGCTTATAATCAACTCTATATCCATAACATTAAAGTGTTTAAACGACTTGGTATATCTGAAAATAAAAAGAAATTGTTGAAATTAGATCTGGATAAAGCTTCAAATATTAATACTCATCTAATTACTAATTTGCAGCAATGTCACTCAGATAATGATAGACTTGAAAGAACTAACATTTCTTTGAAATCTGAGTCAAAAAAATTAAAGAAACAAGTCAAAGAACTAAATGAGGAAAACTTGATTCTTCAGAATAAAAATTATACACTTCAAAATGAATTAGAAGAATCTTGGAAAATTGCCCAACTAAACTGTAAATTTTCCTGGAGTGGTGAGAGGTTAGAAAAATTTTTGGGTATGGAAAAATCTGGAAACAACAAATATGGCTTCGGGTACGAAAAAGCTAGAACAAGAACTGGATATGGAACACATGAAAAAACTGATATTTTCAGTAACAACAAAGGTAAAAATTAGGCTTATCAAACAAGTGGTGATTCAAAGGATGTGTTGAACAAAGGATATATATAGCTATCACCATCCAAACCATCTGACAGGAAGAAAGACTCAGTGAATCAAGTAGTTGAATCAGATAAGATAAATAAATCTGCCACAAGAAAAACTTCTATCATAAAGTGAATAATTAAGGAAAAGACAAATTGCCTTGTTACACTTTCAGATCGTTTATTAGGCAATGAGGCTAAACGGTACTTGGACAGTGGTTGCTCAAGACATGTCACAGGTGACAAGTCCCTCCTTTTAAACTATAAGGATCTTCATAAAGGGATACTCACCTACGGAGATGGAACCACTGCTGAAGTAATTGGATAGGAAATTATAGAAGGAATCAATCTGCTTACAAATGAGAATGCCTTCTGCATAAAAGGTTTAACACATAATCTCCTAAGCATATCTCAGATCTGTGATAATGGGCATGTGTTAAAATTCAACAAAGAAGAATGTGATATCCTAGATCAATCAGGAAAATCAGTAATTAAGGATCGTCGCACAAACAACCACTGCTACATTATTAAAAGAGAAGAAAGGAATGATAAAGAGGAGCATTAAAAGTGAAGGAACATGTCTAGATTATGCATCGAAACATTTGCTGAAATGATGCAGTTTTACTAAGTCCCGAATTAAATACCTGAGGTTTCAGACCTCCTTTTGTATACAAACCGTCAAATGTCTTTTAATTTTGTGTGTATATATATATATATATATATATATATATATATATATATATATATATATATATATATATATATAGATTGATTATATATTATTTTGCTAAGAATATCATTATTTCTTATAAATTTTAGGAGTATGCTTGAAAAATCATCTGAATTTTGAAACCAGAAAATCATTCACCTTGGATATGACTTTCCGATTACATCGAACAAGTATTGATACAATCGACGACCTTTCAAAATTTGAAAAGTCGTATGATTGTTGATGACATTTGAGACAGAATCGATCGGTAACTTCTCGATAATATCGAAACAATGATCAATATGATCGACAGATGACACACAATAAAAATGTTGATTTAGAGAAAAATTCATTTTTCAATAGCTAGTCCCATCTCTCTGACCTGATCAGTTTCTTTGGTTGATCTGCTCGGAGTCTTGATGAAATCTCAGCATTCAAATGAAACAAGGAAGATGGTTAAAGGGAAAGGTAAGGCTCTCTCATCTGTAAAATCTTCCAAGATTAAGAAAGAGAAAAATTCTAGACCACCTTAAAACCAATCAGATTGAAAACAGGTCACGATAGTCGATCGTACTATTCTCATTAGTACTGTCAAACCCTATGGGGTGGATCTCATGATGGAGACTATAGGATGGAAGAATATGTTTAATATGGGTGACCCATATCAGTTTGAAGTGATCCAGCAGTTCTTCAACTATTGTCATGTTGTCCAAGATTACCCACCTTGCATATGTCTGAAATTCATGCAACACACCAAACACATTACTCCAACAGTCCTTGGTCATGTTCTAAACATTGAGGTGACACAAATCCCTGTCACTAGTAGAAATCTAAACGAATTGGGTAGATGGGGGGAAATTACACAAGCACTGTGCCAGGGTATGAAAATTCCTAGAAATGATGGCAATATCCTTCCAGTAAAACATCTAGGAATCTTGTTTCGATTCCTTTACAATATTTTCAGTACGAATGTGCAACCATGTGATGCAAATGACACACACCTGAGTTCCGTTGCACTCAATATTCTGTATGATGTCCATCAAGAGGTCCCTGTATGCCTACCAACTCTCATACTAGACCAGCTAATTTAGGTAGTCAAAAGTGACCATTTTGAAATTCTGCCTTTTCCATCTCTTATCTGCAAGCTCCCACACTGGGCAGGTCTGCCGGACACAACTGATAAGGTATATCCTGAAGTATGGTTCGACCATGATGCAGCGCAACAAGTGTATGTCTCTGTGTCATCGCATACTAAGATCCCTCCACCTGTTGAAGATAGTGATCCCGTGCCTAATGAAGAAACTTTCTGGGGATCCAATCGAACTCTTGAATATAGCCCTACTTCTGTCTCAAATCGTCAACGTCATGTGCTTGAGCGCCAGTTTTTAAACAATCTCACTGGAATTGATGAGTGGCTCCAACATTGTGAACAACGACTATCAGGAATAGAAAACAGAATGGAAGCTCTTCAACATTTCGTGCAGCAGATTCTTGAGCTACTAACAACTGGTGGGTCTTCTATGTGCTAGAAGTAGACAGATTTGGTGGAGTAGTGTGTCTAGTTGTAAAAACTTGATTTTGGGCCCATCCTTGTTTATTTGTTTTGGGTATCTCTACATTGGTTTGATATTTATGTCAGTTAATAGTTTAGTGCTGTCTGTGGTAGTATATTTTTTTTGATACTGATTGATATGGCTGAATTCAATTCATATTTCATTGCCATTCTTGATGCTTATTGTAACACCCCGGATTTTGGCCAATCTGGGATTTGACGTCCTTAGGCAATGGGTCAACTAAAACACCTGAAAAATCACTCAGAACCCAATTTCATAGCCAAAGAAACCACTTAGGATTAATTCCTATGGAAATTTAGCGTAAGTTAGCTAGCGCAACGCTGGAGTAGCTGGGAAACAGTCCCTGATCACTTTAAATACGTTCTACAAGACCCAAATCGAGTAGAACGTATGACTTCATAATACTCTATAACCTCGGATCAAACTCTAAGCGGGTTTGTTCTCTGGACCACTTTGAATTATTGTATTGGATTTAGACCGCGCGTCGAAAGTCCGTTACCTCCTATCTTAGACCGTTAGAACCGCCTAGCTGGACTTGACAATCATTTCGAAAATCAAGTCAAACCGATAATCACAGACTATTTCATTGAGCCCGGACTGAAGAGACCGCGAATAGGGACAGAATTGGAATTTCAAATTCAAATCTGGCACATGACTTGACACGTCAGTATTAAGCGTTCTGACCGTCAGAATTCATCCAGATTACACCCTCGGATCAGGAAAAATTTCTATTTATTATTATGAGACTTCCAGCCCTGATCTACGTGCGGTGACCGCTGAACTGAAACTGGTCCGCCACGTGCGATCTGCGAACCCTGCCGGACTGAAAACTTAATGCGCGGTAGATTTGGTACGCATGAGCTTAAGTCCGATCGCATTCGACCAGGGGACCACCAGAAAGCATCTTTTGGACCGAAACAGCCCCGATTTGGTTACCCCTCAAGTGAAACTTGTTCCCGAGTCTATTTCGGGCAAGTTTGGGCTTATAAAAGGGCTTGAAACCCTCACTCCTCTCTCCCATCCGAATTTGCAAAAACCGTAGATTGGGAGAGAGAAAAGGTGAGAGTTTGTGAGAGAAGGTGGGAGAGCTTTTCCTTCTGCTGCTGCACGTGCTTAAGCGGCGTATTCCAATCACTTTGCCGGTGATTTCTCCGCATTTGCAGGTAAGAAAACGCCCTAGAAAGTTGCTGATTTGATGCTTCTTTAGTTCCATAGTTTGTTAGTTGATAAATCTCGTAAATCAGGTTCCTTAGTCGCCGTAGACGAAGCGTATACGCTCCGTTCGAACTCTCACCCCTAAAAGGGAAAAGGTGCGGATTTTAGACGCTTTGATTGACTGTTTCCAAAGCTTTCAATGTCGTTTAATAGTAGATTCTTGACGGCAACGCCGTTTGACATGTACAACATGCTGTCCGTTTCCTGTTTCGTAAACTAACGAAGAATATGAGATTTAGGGCATTTTAGTCATTTGTAGGAAGTATAGATTTCATTCATATTTTGCTGATGTGATTGACATGATATGTTGTCGCATTAGGATGTTAGGAATACGTGCATAATTAGTTTGGCGAAGAGATTCGCCTAAATGCGCACTTCGGGTCGACATACTATATGTAGACTTAAGTGTGTAGTGTATGTGTTTGTATAAATGCTTGTATTAGTATGTATTGAATTAAATGGTGTTATGAATTAGTTTGAGATTGATTTCTCAATTAATATGCTGGTGTGAATGGTTTCCTACATGTTAGCCATATGCATGATTTCATGATATGAATGAAATGCATGTGCTTGACGATTCGCTTAAGTTGTATGCTATAACATGTACTTGATGATTTCCTCATGATTTAGTTTGAGATTGAATTCTCAATTAATAGGCTAATGGAGAGGATTTCCTATATGTTAGCTATATGCATAATTTCATTATATGTGTGAGAGACATGTGTAGGATGATTTACTTAAGTTGTACGTTATAACATGTGTTAACATGCTCACATGGTTGTATTTCATTTCCATTACTCTTACATGAATGCTGATGTGATTCCATGATTGTTTGGGACTATACTTAGTCCAGGCAATCGGTAACCGAGCGAATTTGTGGTTGGCTTATCTTGGCCGCGAACGACGCGTCGATGAACGCGAGCCGTGTTCTGGAGTTGGCGGCAGTGGTTAGGCCACGCGAAGTGTTTTACGCACTTCATGTCGTTCGACTTGAGATGCGATCGCGCTAGTCGAGCCCGTCAAGTAACCCGACTGGCCGATGTATGTTCACCTTGTATGAGTCATAACTGCTTGAACCTAGGGTACTGAACTTACCATTGTAAACCCTGTTAACCATGGTACCTTGATCCATAAAGACTCATGAGCCGGGCATGGTGGTATGGGACACCGTGGTCGAGCTGTCGGCCTACGCTGGGGCCATAAACCTCCCCGTAGTGACCAGTGAGCACCTAGACTCGTGAGCAGATTATGGTGGTATGGGACACTATATTCTAGCTGTCGGCCTATTGTAGTGACCGCGAGCGTATTCTGAGTCTATGGGAGGCGACGACCCTTCAGTAGTAGTAGAGTACAGTAGGCCTGTATTGATAAGGTGATGGGGGAGCGGAGCAACGAGTGCGTGCAACAGCCCTGGCAGCCCTTGCAGCGACCTACAAAATATACATCGTATGAGATTACTAGGAGTGACGACCCTAGACAGGATTTGTGTTGGGATTGATACAAGGAAAGTACCTTAGTTTCCCAATCCTGCTGTTTGAATGGACTAATAACAACTTGGAAATCATATCACCATAGCATTGCATGTGCCTGGAAGATGTGGAGCACTCTAGGGAGTGTGGCATGCCGCGGTCGTAAGATGTTGCCGTATGAGGGAGATCGTCGGTGAGGGCATACATCACGTCATGTCATAATTGCATTAACAACAGTATTAGGATTGTTTGATTTACTGCTTTACTATTATCGCATGATTGATTTGAGAACATGTTAATCCTTGCTCTATTATTCCACTGAGTTAGCTACTCACTCCCACGTTACGGGACGGTGTTCCTGGACACCCACCAGACCCTTTTGTGATTGCAGATGATGGCGCGGCCTGCGAGGCGGAGCTGGACTTGATGATGATGAGGAGGATCCCTCCTTTATGCGTGTTCTGATTGACGGGATTACAGGGAGGTTGATTAGATACTTTGACACTTGTCATTTTATATTTTTAGCGCACTCATGTATATTCGTTTTGTCTACTTTTGGAGTATACATGTATGTATATAACATGGTAACATATCCACACTCTGGAGGCATACAACAGTTTATATATGTTATACATACTATCACAGTCTTCCGCTTGTTAATTTAACCGTCTCTGGAGTATGATATGCTGTTCTAGCTTAATCTCACTCATGTTTAATGCGTTATCACAGACAACATTCAATCATACATATCTATGTTGCATAAATAACATTTTGGAACTCGGGAGTTGGGTTTTTGCTCTACCCCCCGATTTTCGGGATGTTACACTTATGAAATGACTGTGCTGATTGTTTCATCTATTTTTCTTCATGCCTTCATTGATGTATGCTTTTGCTGTTGAAAATCTTTATACATCTATTTGACTGTGGTTCTCCCATATGTTTCAACTCTTCAGTCAATATCACTTATTATGCCTTTACCAATGACTGACAAAAAGGGAGAGAAAAATTACAAACACCCCTGTGAAAAATTGGATATTTATGCTCTTATATGTTGCAGGTGTTAGGAGGAGCAGCCGCAACAAGAAAGGAAAAGTTTTGAAGAAAGGGGGAACAATTACTGGTTGTGTACATGGGTGATTAGAATTTATAAAATTGTGTTAATGCATGTACACACAATTTAGGATGTGTTTGTCTTAGATATTATCCTAGGGTGTTTTGGGTGTTTTGTCACGTAATTGACAAAGGGGGATATTGAAAGTGCACCTGTTAGTGCCCTTGTTTGTCTATTAGCATGTAAGTTGAGTCAGTCAGATAACAGCGCCTTACAGGAAGATCAATTCAAGTGTCTACCTCAACTGGAGGTGTGGAAGCTCGCCATAGGTAAATCATAGCCTCACATCCCATGTCCTAAAACACCAGGTGACTAAAACCCTTAAAACTAAGTAGAACATCTTGGGGTTTTATTATAAGAAAACTTTTTACTAAACAGGAAAATCTTCAAGTTTTCTTACCCTGTCGATTGTATCGATTCACATTTCGATATGATCGACCTGCTCTGTCGATGTTCTTGGCATCTCAATCGATACAATCGAGTGAGGATAAAAAGCGTCCAGCAATCAAACATTTATCTGGACGATTTATCGATATATCGAAAGCTCAATCGATATCATCGATATTTGAATATCGATCCCATCGAAAGTGGATCGATAATATCGACAGGCAATTTTTTGGCGCCCCTATTTTTCTAAAGAAAACTACTATAAGCTTCGATATATCGATGACTGTCCGATTCAATCTGAATTCAAATATCGATCATATCGACAGTAGGCACATGTTTCCTTTAACAAATATTTAAGGGTCTTTTAAACGTTGATCGGGGGGCCAGTCGAGAAATCGATATTCATATATCGATCATATCAAGACCTGGTCGATTGGATCGATACCGGACACAAACCATCCAGCAAGCTTATAGGTAAATCTATACGATTTATCGATCCCATCGACACGGACTCTGATATCATCGATATACAAATTCCAATGACATCAGCTGTTCCCCAATCATATCTTAGAAACCTGGATTAATCCTAATCTATACTCTGTGATAGGATTAGTGTGATAGGATTTTTAATAATTTATAAAAACTTTAAAAAGTCCTATTCATCCCCCTCTAGGACATATTGGCATATTCCTACTTCAACTCAAGTGGTCTTCATCATTTTTTCACTACCATGATCCGCTAAGACTCATGAACTAGGCATAGTGGTATGAGACACCATTGTAAGGCTAGTATCATAGTCCATACCATCTGGCAACCCGTGACTTGTAATTATTGTTTGCACGTGACCCTAAGTTATATCCCCTAGATCTGGGTCAGCTCAATCCGAGACCCGTACCATTGCGACCGCACCGTTGCTGCGGTTCCAATGCCTCGTCTTACACACCAATTCGATCCACTAGTAAAGAGATGTGAGCTCGCATTTATCTCGAAGAAAAATGTCATACATTTGCGAACACGAGAGAATCTCTACAACCCATCCCATCAATCAATCAATCAAAGTACATAATCCATGCTTTCATTCTCCTCAAGGCAAGTAACCTACCCTAAGTCAACTCTCAAGTCAAGTACACCTATCAACTCGCATCCATCACCTCTTCCTTACAACCACCATTTCTCTCTTTCTCTTCACATTTTCTAAGCAACCAAAGAGGTGTACGTCCAAGCACCTCTAAAAGAGAAAAGTGTGTTGTGTGTGGCCCACTTCCTATCTCAAGATCTATCATCATATCCCTTCATTTCTCATCATCTTCCATTAAAGTGAGACACATGGAGATCAGCGTTCCATCGGACCAAGAAGATCAAACGGTGGGTGTTCTATAGGCCTAGATTTTATTCTTTTGATGATGGGCCAAGTGGGGCCTACCGGTTGATGGTATGGATCCGACTTTGACCCTAGATGTGGTAGATGGTCCACTATGATTCTATGATTATTCCATGATGGGGTTAATCTCCATGGACCCCATCATGATGTTTACTTTCTTAGTTGAATGAGGGTCATTTAGACCTTTCATTTTGATGGAGAAGGAATCTCCACCATTGATTTTGATTTGGTGGACCTACATGTAAAGGGACCCACATGATGAATGTTGTATGCATGGAAGGGAGAGCCCATAGTGTCGAGGTCCCACCATCGCACATGTCTCCTTCTCTTTCTCTCTCTCTCTCTCTCTCTCTTTTTGTGTTTGATCATGGCCCACCTTGTGATATGATTCACATCCATGTCGTCCACCTAGGTTGAGTGTCATTATCCACCCGAGTGAGGGGGTTGTAAGCTAGGCTAACTTTGACCAGCTCACAAATGAGTATGCTATCAACGATCCAGGTAAGTATTAGTAGATTATTGGTCAGGCAGATAGTGTGGTCTATTCCACTTGCTGAGCTATGCGGCTAGGGAGGTGGCAGTCATAGTAGATTATACTAGACCCCGGTGATATCCCAGAGAGAAACTATATTGATATGTATACTTGATGAGGACTGGTATACTTGCTTTACATCTTGCATATGACATTTGGCTATGTAGGCCCACATCGCATGGCCTTGATATGGCCGATAGTATTCATGCCTTGCATCACATAGCCTTGGTACGGCTGATAGTATTCATGGACTTACCAACATATTTTCACGTTACTCTGATACTGCATACTTGACACTTGCCTTGCGCACACACTTACACCACCCTCTAAGCTTTTGTAAGCTTATACACGATTGTTGCATATAGGTGATGTTGGATCACAGCAGTGCTGAGGCAGGAGTGCGCATCAGATTATTTTGGAGCTTTTTAATCACCTTGTATTTCTCTGTCCGCATTGTACTTAAAGTTTTTGATATAGTGGATATGTGATGTTATTTTGTGACTTGGTTATGCTTGTAGTTATGCTCCATTACAAAAAAAATCATACTGAAAATCCTCCTTGTAATATCCAAGGATCGGAATCTAGCATACGAGTGTCGAGAGTCGAGAATGGGGCACTACGAAGGCTATTGGCACCAGATTTGGAGGTCGAGAATTTTATGAGCTCGTTTTTCGAGTTTGGGGCATGACGACTGTAGTCGAGCTATCGGCCTATGCTGGGATGACGAGCCTCCCCGTAGTGACCAATGAGAAACCCAAACTAGTGAGCCGAATACGGTGGTATGAGACACTGTATTCGAGCTGTCGGCCTATGCTAAGGTGACGAGCCTCTCCTTAATGACCTCGAGTATAAACTCTTAAATTTTTCTATCCACCGCTTTTCATTAGGGGTGATGTCATACAACTTGCCTATCATTTGTGATTAACTAGGATTGATGACCCTAGATGGATCCTTCAGTTAAGGTTAATGATATAAAGGGAGGTACCTTAACTTTCCAAATCTGCTGTATGAATAAGCCTAATTAATTACTTGGCTAACACGACCATGCACCACATTGCATGTGCTTTGGCAAGGAAGTTGCACGTTTAGGGAGTTTATCATGCGTGAATGGTTGACGGAGTCACTTTTGAGGGAGCTTTGTGCGAGGGCATGCATCATTACTGTACACCATCACTGCATTAACAAGAGTAGCTAGGAAGTGATTGTTATATTGCTTTATCATTACTGCTTGATTGAATTGATAACATGTTAACCTTTGCCTTATAGTACCACTGAGTTGATCACTCACTCCCACTCTGGGATGGTGTTTTAAAACACCAACCAGACTCTGGTTTAGATGTAGGTGATACCAGAGTCTATGCAGCTAATCTTGACTTCATAGATGAGGAGGAGGAATTCTCTTATGTTCAGCTATCAGGGCGGTTTATGTAGACCTCATGCTGATTCGACAGGGATTATAGGGATACATGGATTAATTAGTTGGACATGTACATTCTGATAATTTGTAAATTTTGAAACAATATATGTTTTTATTTAGCCCAGTATCATACTCATACTTTGGAGGTTGCGACACCCTTACATATATATATATATATATATATATATATATATATATATATATATATATATATATATGTGTGTGTGTGTGTGTGTGTGTGTGTGTGTGTGTGTGTGTGTGTGTGTGTGTGTGTGTGTGTTTCCATCTTCCGCTTACTACATCTTATTTATCTTTGGAGTATGATATGCTGTTTTAGTATAATCTCACTCATGTTTAATGCATTGATATGGATAACATCTAAACATCATTATCCATGTTGCATAAGTAATGTGTTAGATCTCGGGAGTTAGGCTTTGCTCGACCCTCGAAATCTGGGGCGTTACAAGTGTCCATACATGGTAAACACACAATAGGCTAATCGGTTTGTTAGGCAAGTTCGATTGGTACGGGCACACACTGACTTAATCGACATGGAGCACATAAGCACCCCTCGTGGCCTAACCACTATCGACAATCGTCGTGCGGCCCGGATTCATCGAGTATACCCAATGTGGCGAGATTAATTCGGCCACTTGAATAGGGACTATTATCGATTGCTTGGGCTACAATCTTACTCAGATGCAACATATAAACACATGTGATAATCATTTTAGCATTTAACAAACAATCCAAGTGAATTCCTCATTTGAACATTTCATCAAACACATTGATAATGTTACCAAACTCTTGCATTTTATCAAGAATTTAGAGGAAAATATGATTACATGAAGGAAACTATAACATGTGCATAAGGCAATTAAGAATCCTACCTTAATACTCATAATAAATACAAATCATCAACAATGTCTCGTTCAGACAATTCATCAAACACTCAGACTACACTTCACCAAATATATGGACTAGGCTAGTTACAACATATATTTTAGCAATTCCTTACATAGAGAGATCAACATGCATATGACAATGATGAATCCTAGGTCAGTAATCATGGCACACACAAATCATGTTTAAATGTTCATTCAAACATTTTAACAAACACATGGGATGTATCTTTCGCTTAACACAGTTCATTCATGTATGTTTCATACAGAAATTGGTGTATCTAAGGCAATACGGCATCAATCAAGTCAGACATAAATCATTAGCTGACATGAGAGCATTGATAACCGCAACCTAAGAATTTATAGTCTACACCTTTCATTAGGATGCTCGATTCAGACTTGATCCAAACTCTATGTTTTCAAAAACGGAATGTCAAGCACCTAAATGACGTAATAGGTTAGCTAGTTTGATGAACAATCAACCTGGATCTCTACAATGACATTAGGGTTAGGATTTCTGACCAAAAATCATAGCTGAAACAAGTTGTGTAGCGTAACGGGACGAAGATTCGGTGCGTGGAGTCGTGGGAGAGGATTCCTGCAACAATCTCTCAAGATCTCCTTTCTCTCTTTCTTATTTTCTCTTATTTTCTCTCCTCTCTCCCTTATGGTTTGATGAAATTCGTATATGAGAGAGGTGGGGTGAAATAAGGGCTATTTATAAGGCCGGAAGTGATACAAATGGCCCCAAGGCCACTATATACATAGGTTATATCCTTTGGGCAGTTGTTTTTGACAAACAGGGCTCATAGGGAGGCCCACTACTCACCTACGTCATAGGGTATGTTCCCTGATAATGGATCTATGCCAGGACATGATTTCGGTGCAATCGGATAAGTTGATCGACCGTAGAGGACCCATGTCAGATCAACGGTCATACTTACTCAATTGGGGCCACAGTTATACAGATATGTGCGGGAAAATTTCCTTTCCCCATGGGTGAAGTTTGGTCTGAAATCCTCAATTTTGTGTGAGAGTGAATGACCAAATTCACTTAAGTTTTATTTTTCTTTCTAAAGGTATTCGTGTTTCCCACACACTTTACTCATGGCTCATGTTGTATATTTTTGGACACTATCTGGACTTGATTCCCGCGATGGTTGTCAAGCCCAATAGGATGGACATAGTCCTATAGTTTCACGGTCATCGGAACCTTGACGTGCGGTCTAAATTTGATACGGGGTTTCAATGTGCTCTAGAGAGCAACAGGCTCTTGAGATTTCTCCTAGGTCTTTAAGTGACATTGAGTCAGTGGTATTAATAGTTTTAGGCCTTCTCATTTGTGAAAATGGTGGCCTGAGCTTAATCCACTGATTATTTAGTTTAGTACTTAACTAATTTTCTGCCTAAATTATACGACAGGATTCGGTCCTTAAGTAGCCTTGCCTAAGATGGTACTTGGGTCCTTGTATAGATTTTTTCGAGATGTTACAATCTACCCCCTTTAAAGAAAAAAATTTGTCCCCGAAATCAGTACCTTTTTGTACTCCTCGAGGATCTATAGGTAGTTCTTACGGACTTCAGCTTCTATTTCCTAAGTAGCCTCCTTGGTGTGGTGTGTCCATAAAACTTTCACGAGTGGAATAACCTTACTGCACAACACTTGTTCCTTCCTATATAGAATACGTGTTGGTCATAATACATAGGTAGCATCTTCTCTTAGCTACACTTGCTCCCACTTGATAATATGGGTAAGGTTAGGAACATATTTCTTTAGCATAGATACATGAAATACGTTGTGCACACTTGTGAGTAGTGTAGGCAAGGCGAGACAGTATGCTACCACACCCACTTGGTCTATAATCTGTAACGGGCCAATGAATCCTGGCATAAGTTTCCCCTTCCTGCCAAAACGAAGTACCCCTTTCATTGGGGAAACTTTAAGGAATACATGGTCCCCAACTTTGAATTCTAACCGTCTCCGTCTCATATCAATGTAACTCTTATCAACTCTGGGCCGTAAGGAGTCGACGCCTAATAATATTAATCTTTTCTGAGGTTGCCTAAACTAAATCTAGGCCAACCAAGCTCTTCTTGCGAAATTTCACCCTACAATGCGGAGCTTGACATGGGCGTTCATACAATGCTTCGTAAGGAGCCATGTCAATGCTTGCTTAGAAGCTGTTGTTATAAGAAAACTCGGTATAAGGGAGATAGTCATCCAAGCTGTCCTTGAAGTCAATTATACATGCTCATAACATGTCCTCAAGTATTTGATTTACTCGCTCTGTCTGTCCATCAGTCTGAGGGTGGAAGCGGTACTGAATTTCAATTTCACACCCATTGCTTCTTGGATTCAAGTTCAGAAAATAGACGTGAATCATGTCTCGGTCCAACACAATCTCTATAGGAACCCCATGCAGTCATACTATCTCCTTGATGTACAACTTGGCTAGATCATCCATCGAATTAGAAACTCTAATCGGGAGGAAACGGGCCGATTTCGTCAATCAGTCCACAATCACCCAAATGGAGTCATGCCCCTTTTTCGTCTTTGGTAACCAAAAAATGAAATCCATAGATATGAAATCCCACTTCCACTCCGCTGTGGGTATGGGCTGAAGTAAACCAGGGGGTCGGCGTTGCTCGGCCTTGACTTGTTGGCACATGAGGCATCGGGATGCAAAGTCTGTTATTTAGGCCTTCATATTGTCCTACCAGTATGAATGTTTCGCGTTTCGGTACATTTTCATACTACTCGGATGCATTACCAACTTTGAATTGTGTGCGGCCTCTAGAACTTCTCTTCTCACGTCATGGAGGTTCGGGATGCACAGGCGGCCATGATACCTTAAACCTCCGTTTAAGCCAATCCTCAATTCTGATTCTTCATCGTCACTTGCACGCTCTCTCATCTTCACAAACAGTTCTTCTTTTTGAGCTATAATGATTCAATCATTAATAAATGGCTGCATGTGGAAGCGTGAGACGCTCTCGAATGGTTCCTCCACTGTCAGCTTCTATTCAAAATCTCGCACAAACTCCACCATATTCCACTCTTCTATCATTAGTGGGCTGCAAATTCTATAGTTTTCTTGCGGCTCAGCGCATTGGCCACAAGGTTGGCCTTACCAAGATGGTAGGAGACTTCAAACTTGAAGTCTTTCAAAGTTTCCATCCAATGATATTACCTCATATTCAGGTGCCTCTGTGTAAAGATGTACTTGAGGCTTTTATGGTTACAAAAGAGCTCGAACTCCTCTCCATAGAGGTAATGTCTCCAAAGATTTAATGCAAAAATGACTGTTACCAGTTCCAAGTCATGAGTGAGGTAGTTTTCTTTATGTTTCCTCAACTGTCGTGAGGCATAGGCGATCACTCTATCCTTTTGCATAAGTATGAACCCCAAACCGACTCAAGAGGCGTCGGTGTAAATAGTGTATTTGACCCCTTGCTCTAGCAGTACTAGCACGGGCGTAAACGTTAACTTGTTCTTTAATTCTTGAAAGGCTGCCTCTGCTTTCTCATTTCAAGAAAACTTAAGATCTTTTCGAGTAAGTTGAGACAACAGTTGGGCTATCTTGGAGAAATATTTAATGAATCAGCTGTAACGCCCTTAAAATGGGGGGTCGTGTAGGAACCCGACTCCCGAGTTCCAGACCATCACTTATGCAACAAATATGATTATGATTCAATGTTGTCTGAGTTAGAGCATTCACATGAGTAAGATTATACCAAAACTGCAATTCATACTCCAGATCCAGTGATAAAACGCAAGCGGAAGACTGAAGGATATGTATATCACTGTATGGAAAACAAAATAATTTTGAACTGTCTCCAAAGTATGAATACATCTCTGAGTCACATATACATAAATTAAACCAAAAACAAAATGTCATATAACTGTCCAACTAGCAAGTCCCACCGATCCAGGCCACTTATGCAAAGCCGTCAGCGAACTGCATATACGAGAACTCATCTTGGTCCTCGTAGCAGTCCGGCTCTACGTCCTATATCGCCTCATCACCTGCATCTAAGACAGAGTCTGGTAGGTGTTGCAAACACTGTCCCGTAACGTAGGAGTGAGTGATCAACTCAGTGAAATCATAGAGCAAAGATTAGCATGTTATCAAATCAATCACGCAATAATAGTAAAGCAGGCAATCAAACATTCCTAGATACTGTTGTTAATGCAAGCATGAAATGACATGATGGATGCCCTCACCGACATACTCCCTCATGCGGCACCATCTTACTCCCGCGGCATGCTTGCGTTCCTCAGTGCTCTACATTTTCCAGGCACATGCAGTGCGATATGGATAATGATTACCTAGTTGTTATTAGTCCATTCATACAGTAGGATTGGGAAACTAAGGTACCTTCCTTATATCAATCCCAACACAGATCCTGTCTAGGGTCGTCACTCCTAGTATTCTCATACAATGTTATATTTATAGGTCGCTGCAAGGGCTGTCAGGACTGTTGCTCACACTCGTTGCACCGCTCCCCCATCACCTTATCAATATAGGCCTAATGTACTCTTGTCGCTACGGAAGGGTCGTCGCCTCCTGTAGACTTAAAATACCCTCAAGGTCACTACAAAGGGCTCGTCACCAATCAGGATAGGCCGACAGCTCGAATGTAGTGTCCCATACCACCACAATCAGTTCACGAGTCAAATGTGCTCACTGGTCACTACGGGGAGGTTTGTGGCCCCAGCATAGGCCGACAGCTAGACCACGGTGTCCCATACCACCATGCTCGGCTCAACAGTCTTTATGGATCAAGGTACCATGGTTAACAGGGGTTCCACTGGTAAGTTCAGTACCCTAGGTTCAAGTAGTTATGACTCATACAGGGTGACCATATAATGGCCAGTTGGGTTACTTGACGGGCTCGACTAGTACGAGCGCATCTCAAGCTGAACAACATGAAGTGTATAAAACACTTCGTGTGGCCTAACCACTGCCGCTAACCCAAAACATGACTCGCGTTCATCGACGTGTCCTTTGTGGTAAATAGAAGCCAACAACGAATTCAATTAGTTACCAACTGCCTGGACTAGGTCATAGCCCCAAGCATTTGTACACAACATCAGTGATCATATGAGAGTGACAGAAATGAATATAAACAATACAAGCATGTTGACACATGTTATATCATACAACGTAAGCAAATCAACCAACACATGCATTCCATATATATATTGAAATCAATTCATGTAGCCAACATGGTGAAAATCATATACATCAGCATATTAATTGAGAATTCAATCTCAAAACTAATTCACAACACCATTTACTCAATACATACTAATACAAACATTTATACAAACACAGTCTACACACTTTAGTCTACATAGCGTATGTCGACCCAAAGTGCACTTTAGGACGAATCTCTTCGCCAAATAGAACATACACGCATTCCTAATATCATAACACAAAAAATACCCATGACAATCATTTCAGTAAAATACGGACGTATACTGTACTTCCTACAAATACCTAAAATGCCCTAAATCTCATATTTTTCGTACACAGTCGAAATGGAAAACGGACAGTATGTTCTACATGTCAAACGGCGTTCTTGTCGATAATCTACTATTAAACGACATTGAAAGCTTTGAAATCAGTTAATCTAAGCGTCTAAAATCCTCACCTTTCTCCTTAGACGCATATCGATTCGAATAGAACGTCCACGCTTCGTCAACGGCGTTATGACGACCTAATGCACAAGATACATAAGCTACTTCGCTACTTGTATCGAAAGAATCCTTAAAACAGCTATAGGTTAGGGTTTTCTTACCTAAAAGTGAGTTGGAATCACCAGAAAAGTGATTTGAAGGCGGTGCTTTGGTACGTGCAAAAGCTGGAGCAAACAGCAGGAAGTTCTCTCACAAATTCTCTCACTAACTCTCTCTTTCTCTCTCACCACTTTCTAGGGTTTCTTGCAAAATCGTATGGGAGAGATATGAGAGGGTTTAAAGCCCTTATATAGGGTAAAACCTCACCTAAATAGACTTGGGATAAGGGTATACTTGTGTTATAACCAAATCGGGTCTTTTTCGATCCAAAAAAGTGTTTCGGGAGGTCCCCTTGCCGAACGCGGTTGGACTTAAGCTCATGGATACCGAACGTTGATCACATCAAGTTTTCAGTCCGGTAGAGTTCCCAGATCGCACGTGGCAGTCCAGTTTCAGTTCAGCGGTCATCGAACCTACATCAGGTCTACAAGCTTCATGACACAAAAGAGAAATTTTTCCTGATCCGAGGGTGAAATCTGGTTGAATTTCGACGGTCAGAACGCTTAATAATAACGCGCAATGACACGTGCCAGATTTTGAATTAAATTTCTAAATCTTTACCTTTTCTCACTCTCTTCACTCCAGGCTCAATGAAATAGCCTCAGAATATCTGTTGGGCTTGATTTTTGAAATGATTGTCAAGTCCAGCTAAGCGGTCATAATGGTCTAAGATTGTGGATATCGAACTTTCGACGCACGGTCTAAATCCAATACGAAATTTCAAAGGGTTCCTAAGAGCAAACGGGTTTAGAGTTTGATCCTAGGTTTCAGGGTATTGTAGCGTCATTGGTTCTAGAAGTTTTGGTTCTTGCAGAACTTATTTAAAGTGATCAGGGATAATTTCACAACTAATATAATGTAGCACTAGTTAACTTACGCTTAATTTCTAAAGAAATTAATCCTACGCGATTTCTGATCGAGTTGGTACTCGGGTCTCTGTACGGATTTTTCCAAGGCGTTACATCAGCGGTAATAATCGGCAAGTCTGAGGAAACTCCTCACTTCTGTAACTAAGTTAGGCTGCTCCCAGTCTTGTACCGTAGTTACCTTACCAAGGTCCATGGCGATTCCTTCCTTATAAACCACGTGTCCGAAGAACTTGACTTCTTCCTTCCAGAAGTTACATTTTTGGTACTGTGCAAATAATTGATTTTGACTAAGAGTATCAAGGGCTGCTCGCAGGTGTTCTTTAAGCTCTTTCTGACTATTCGAGTATATCAAAATGTCATCTATAAATACGATGACGAATCGGTAAAGATACTGCCAAAATACCCGGTTCATGAGATCCATAAATACAGCCGGTGCATTTGTAAGTCCAAACGATATCGCGAGGAATTCATAGTGCCCGAAGCTGGTCCTGAAAGTTATTTTCTGCACCTCTTCATTCCTGACGCGTAACTGATGATACCTGAAATGTAAGTCTATCTTAGAGAAATACTACACCCCCTTTAACTGGTTAAATAGGTCATCTATAGAGGGCAGAGGATACTTGTTCTTTACTGTGATGTGATTTAGCCTATGATAATCTGTACACAACTACAACGATCCATCCTTCTTTTTCATAAATAAAACAGGCTCCCCAAGGAGATATGCTCGACTGTATAAAACTCAAATTTAATAAATCATCAATCTGCTTCCTCAATTCCTTCATTTCACATGGAGGCATGCGATACATCGGTAAGGAGATCGGTGTCATGCCTGGCACAATATCGATGGTAAAGTCGATCTCGCGCTCAGGAGGTAGTCCAGGGATCCTTTTGAACACATCCGTGAAATCTTGCACTACTGGCATGTCTCCAAGTGACAGACCATCTCAATTTTCTAATAGGGAAGCGTAGCAATGAATACAGTAGGGACAACTAACCTGAACTAAGAAAGTGAAGGTCACGTTCTCGGGCCCATGGACTGTCACTAATCTAGTTTCACAGTCAATCTCTGCCTTTATTTCTGTGAGCCAATCCATGCTAAGGAAAACGTTGTAATGATATATCTTGGTTACAATCAGGTCAATGTACGCCACTCTGCTTACTAGGTTTATCGGGTAATTCTTATAAAGCTTAGTGGTGCCTATGAAGGTCCCTGTTGTGGCGATGACTCTCACCCCAACCAAGGGTTAGTGTTCAACCCTAATTGCTTGACTGTAAAGC
This sequence comes from Magnolia kwangsiensis, assembly GCA_037074715.1. Taxonomy (NCBI): domain Eukaryota; kingdom Viridiplantae; phylum Streptophyta; class Magnoliopsida; order Magnoliales; family Magnoliaceae; genus Magnolia; species Magnolia kwangsiensis. The sequence goes on along the minus strand of CM073587.1, from coordinate 34,347,624 downwards.
ATGTTATCATTAAATAGTGGACCCGATGTCCACTAATAGAAATACTGGTGTACCTTCGATGTGTGAAGAGACTTCAAAGGCTAACGGCACTACAACCGTTGATTCAGATGCCACTACAAGAAATAACACTTTCACCGATGAAATTTTTTTCATCAGTAAAACAACACTTTTACCGATAAAAAAAATTTATCGGTAAAACACTGCTTTTACAGACGAAATTTTTTTCGTTGGTAATAATGTTTTTACCGACAAAAATTTTCGTTAGTAAAACTGTTATAATTTTTAAGATAAAAAATTTTTGAGCTATTTTGAAAATTTTCGCCGTAAGAGTTTTACTAACGAACTAAAACCATCGGGAATAATGTTTTTTGCCGACCAAAAAAATTTCATCAGGAAAACATAACTTTTATCGACGAAATTTTATTTTGTCAGTAATAATGTTTTTACCAACGAAAATTTTCATCAATAAAACTGTTATTTTCATCAACAAATTTCATCGGGAATAATGATATAATTTTTAAGATGGAAAATTTTTCCGCCATCATGAAAACTTATGGTAAGAGTTTTACCGATGAACCAAAGTCGTCGGGAATAATGTTTTTACCGATGAAAAAGATTTCGTTGGTAGAACTTAGGTTTTATCGACGAAAAATTTCATCAGGAATAATGACATAATTTTAAGTTAGAAAATTTTCCTGCTACCTTGAAAAGGTTCACGGTAAGAGTTTTACTGATGAACAAAAGCCGTTGGGAATAATTTTTACCGATGAAAAAAGATTTTGTTGGTAAAAGCATTTTTCCCGATGGACTAAATCATTGGTAAAAAGCAAAAATGGACACTTGTACTGATGAAATAGTTTTCTTCGTTAAAAACACTTTTATCGACGAATAGTTTCGTCGTGAAAAATAAATATTCCCAACGGACTTTTTCTCGATGGATGAAAACTGTTGGTAATGTTTTTTACCGATGAACAAAAACTGTCAGTAAAGGTAGTATGTTTGTGTGTGTATATATATAGTTTTTATATCGTATGAGTGAAATTTTATATATATATATATATATATATATATATATATATATATATATATATATATATATATATATATATATATATATATATATATATAATTAAAAGGTAATATTTAAATGATTTGTAATATCACATGAAAAAGAATATTGAGAAGTTTAGAAATTCTAACAATGTTTGAGAAAAATTATGAGAACAAAATGATGCTTTTGAAGAAAAAAATTAAAATATGAGAAATTTTTTGAGATTTTGAAAAAAAATAATTCAGAATTTGTATTTTATTTTTTTGAAATATTTTATAATAAAAATGATATTTTGTTAAAAGAGTAAAAAAATATACATTTTGAAAAAAATGTTACTTTTAAATGAAAATTGAAATTTATTTGTGAAAAATAAAATTACTAAATTATTAGGCACATCCACTAATTGAACCTTTAATCATTTTTGGACAATCTAATTGGTTCAGATTGAAGAGTAAATAACTTTAGATGTTTAAATCAAATTTCACCGAAATTGTTGATCAATCTTGTATGCCCAATATCTTTCTCATATGTAGCTTGATTGAGGCGAGTAACTAGTCAAATTGAGAGTATTGATCATTAAAATAGAGTGAATGGACCAGACATGTAAAATGGGCCAAATATTTTGGTCAAAATTGTGACCCAACTTACTGACCTTGTGAGAACTTAAGAATTGATGTTAGTAAGTTTTGTGGGCCCCATGATGATGTGTGTTGAACATCAACACCATGGATTTGATGTGTCCCATTTAGGTTATGAGATATCTCAAAAATCATCTACATACGAAACTCAAGTGGGCCATACCATCTAAAACTAAATGAAGAGATCCTAAAAAATATAAAAGCACTTGGTGGGCCCACATGAGTTTTGGATGCAGTTAAAACTTGGTCTGACCCCTCATCCAAGTGGGACACAAATAACGAGTGCGTTGGATATGTGAATCACACTTAGGCAGGACCAATATATGATTATGAAGGTTTTAAGGAAACCCCTCTCCACTACATTTAGGTGAGTTACTCGTTACCCTCACAAGAGTAAACTCTGTCGGGTCCACCGTTATTTATTTATTTTATTCATTCCGTTCATCCATGTTAATAGATAATTTGAGGTCTAAAGAATAAAAAGGAAGCATATCCAAAGCTCAAGTGGATCATACCATAGGAAATAGTGTAATTGAACCTCTACCATTTAAAATTTCTCGGAGGCCATAGAAGTTTTGGATCAAGCTGATGTTTGTGTTTTCTATTCATTCATTTATTTTTGATATTATGAACAACCTTTAACTGTTTTTGGACAATCTGATTAGTCCAGATTGAAGAGTAAATAACTTCAGATGTTTAAATCAAAATTCACTCAAATTGTTGATCAATCTTGTTGGCCCATGTAACATGATCGGGGCAAGTAACTAGTCAAATTGAGGGTAATGATCAGTAAAATAGAGTGACTGGACAAGAGATGTAAAATGGGCCAAATATTATGGTCAAAATTGTGAGCTAACTTATTGACACCTTGAGAACCTAAGAATTAGAGTTAGTAAATTTTGTGGGGCCCATCATGATGTGTGTCGAGCATCCACACCATGCATTTGATGTGTCCCCTTTAGCTTATGAGATATCTCAAAAATCATCCATATATGAAACCTAGGTGGGCCATACCATCTAAAACTATGTGAAGACATCTAAAAAAATATAAAAGCACCTGGTGGGGCCCACATGAGTTTTGATGGACACACATAATGAGTTGGTTAGATATGTGAATCACATTTAGACAGGCCCAATATATGATTATGAAAGTTTTAAGGAAACTCCTCTCCACTATATTATGTGGTGTGACCCACCCAAGTCATGGAGTGACTTTATTTTTAAGCTCTTGGCCCACCCAAGTCATGGATTGACTTTATTTTTAAGCTCTTGGACCACCCAAGTCATGGATTGACATTCTTCATACCATTCAACACTTTTCTCAAATCATTTTAAGATATTAACTAAAAATGGGGCGGGTCCAAGGCTTAAGTGGAATGCAAAGTGGGGATTGAACATTTACCATTAAAAATAACATTCATAGAAGTTTTGGATCAAGCTGATGTTTGTGTTTTCCCTTCATTCATATCTTTTTGATATTATGAATATGTTGGATGACAAATAAACATTACTGTGGGCCCAAGGAAGGTATCAACGGTGGAAATCATTATTCCACACTGTTTTGTGTGGCATGGTTCACTTGAGTTTTGGATTTACCAAAAATTTAGGATCAACCCACACCGTTCATCCATTTTTTGTGATCATTTTATAGAATTATCCAAAAAAAATGAATCATATCCAAAGATTAAATGGACCACACCACAAATAAGGGGAACGGATTGGCTACTCCCCTACACCATCCAATGGCTGGTGGTTGGTGCTATGTGGGCCCCACCATGATGTATGTGTTTAATCCATGTTGTCCATCTATTTTTAAAGATCATTTTATGGCATGAGACCAAAAATGAGGCATATCCCAATTTGAAATGGACCACATTATAGGAAATAGTATTGAATGAGCGTCAACCATTTAAAACATTCTGGGGGCCATAAAAGTTTTGGATCGAGATGAGTTTTGTTTTTCCCCTTCATCTAGGCCTTATGAGGATTTTAATGATGGATATCCAATCACTATTGTTTTCATGTGGTGTGGTCTACCTCTCATTTTTAGGCCCCACCATGATGTATGTTTTATATCCACACCTTCCATCCATTTGGAGAGATCATTTTAGGGCAATATCCAAAGATAAATCCAAAGCTCCAGTGGACCCCAGCAAAGAAAACAGTGGGGACAGTAACACCCACCATTAAAAACTTCTAAAGGCCACAAAAGTTTTAGATCAAGCTGGTATTTGTGTTTTACCTTATTTCATGTCTTTTAAAACTTTTAAACAGTTTGGATTTCAAATAAAAATTTTGATGGGCCTTAGGATAGTTTCAACAGTGGGAATCACTCTCCTTTTTCTTTGGCTCATGCCCTAAAATAATATCTCAAAATGGATGGACGGTGTGGATACAACACATACATCATAATGGGTCCCACAAAACTTGGTGCTCAATAGCCAACTCGCTACTCAACCTGTATCTAATCCGCGTCCGTCAAATACTGCCACAGATTAGGGCAGTCTCCTCTATGTCTCTCTCTCTCTCTCACACACACCCTCTCCCTCCTCTCACTCTCTATCTCTCTCTTCCTCTCTGTCTGATCTCTCCACTCTGTCCTCTCTCTGTCTCTCTCGCATCCACTCCCTCCTCTCTCTCTTTGATCTCTCTTGCGGACTGTTGTTGAACGCCCTACCAATGCACGCCCTCTCTCTCTCTCTCTCTCTCTCTCTCTCTCTCTCTCTCTCTCTCTCTCTCTCTCTCTGAAGCTCGGTTGAAGGTCATTTATGACAGTGAGGTATCTCTCTCTGTCTCAATCTCTCTCAATCTCAATACCGATTTACGGATTAGGGATTTGGGGATTAACACACAGGCACTTCGAAATTACTTAGAAATTACACATGTAGCATACAAGTATTCAAAATAAATTGCCCAAATTCAATAATCTAACTTTTGGATTGATGAACATTTACTGGATGGCTAAAAGTAAAAATATCCAACAGTCCTATTTCCACAAAATAGTGTACCCGAATCAAAGGTTGGGATTGTTTGGCCAATTTAATCTCGAGATTATGACTTCACGATAGAAGTCAATGAAAATTGAGATTTTTCTATTTCTTCTTTGGTTTCTTTTATTGTTTTCTTTCTTTTTGAATTTGGGTTGAATTTTTTGTTTGACTAATGTTCTTCTTGGTCTAGGTTCTGAATAAAGCTAATATTTGTATTTTTGCTTGGTCCAGGTTTACATAAGCTAATCAACAAGTTGGATGGCAAATAAATATTACAATTCGTGACATTGATTATTAAAACACTATTACTTGGTTTAGTCTACCTGAGATTGAAAATGCCTCATTTTTTGGATCATGTTTTAAAATAAGGTGTAAAAATAGATGACACAATGGATAAAACACATACATCATAGTGGGGTTCACAAAGCTTTTAGAAAATGAGGTCATTGGCCAAACTGGATCTTGCTTAGCTTCTTTGAAAGTTGCTCCATAGTGCATGGGTGTCTTTGACAGCACCAGTGGCCCAATCAAAGTTAGCCACATATTCAGATGCCCTGAATTGGCATCCCCAATTAGGAGTCTCTTTTAATTGGGATCCTCTGCTTACCACAAATAAAAACTTCTTGTTTGCGGCAAGCAATCTAACTGAGCCACATAATCACTTAATGTTAATAATGTGGACCACTTATGATGAAGGAAAATAGGAATTTTCTATTTGTTTCGAGCGGACGATTTGAATTTATTTTTTTTCAGTTGAATATATAGAGTCATCCCGATTTTTATCATCAAGGCCCAAAATTAGGTGGTGTTAGTGATGGACGGTGAAGATTTCATGCATATAAGGGCTATCATATGAAAATTTTGGATTGTTTAAACGTGTTCTCAAATGCTTGGTGTTTTGCATGGACAGTTTTGTATGTTGATCTGCATATATTAACTCCGTATACATGGAGCTATCAATTGGAGATCCAAGCCATTCATCTAACATTTACAATGGAGCTTCCTTGTAAATCTTCAAGATTTCAAAAATATTAGATCTTTTGATCAACGACAATTAGAGACACTGATCAATATTCAAGGGAAAGGAGTTCAACGATTAAGATGTTTTTCGAGAAATGTGATCTTCATGATCGGGCCTTTCATTTGCATGTTACAAATGTCCTACACAAGTGGGATATTGATAGGAAGGCATAAGAAGTTACAATGAAGGTAGTTGTAGGCCGTAGGTGCTCAACTCTTGAGGAAAGCCAATGTCAAGTAGGCAATGTGTCATCGAACTTTTACCAAGATACCTTAGACTGAATCTCATTCCCAAATAGCTAGGACAAGGCTATGAAGATGATGATAATAACACAAGCACCAAGTATATCAAAAACCAGCCTCCTAGCTATTTTTTCCTGATCTTCTACGTATTATCCTTGGTACACTATACGATAGCTGAAGATGGTGCTATTTAAAAATCATCGACAAGTTGCACTTATTGATGATTTTCAGTCTAGGAGATTCTACAACACTTTCAAACTGAGGTTACCTGAATCATGTATTCCACCAGTACATGGTATGCAAACAGGCATGTGGTATGCTACTTCCTCCAATTTGTGGTATGATAGGGGTAGGGTCGCTCTAGTACATACACTAGTTACATGCAGCCTAGTTTATTATGTATGAAATGATTAATATCATTAGTATAGATGACACATTTCATTAATATCAAATGATGCATAATATGATATACATGCATGATGTTGCCTAAATCGAAGTAGAATGTTTAAGTTCTGAAGATAGATTTACATTACAACTTCATCTACACTTGGAGTATAGAACAACCATAATCATGATACAAGACCATTTTCTTACAAAATACTTTAGTTTATTTGTTGCTTTCAAGCTTGATGTAATGTAAAATGAATGTTGAAGTTCTTGATACAAGACCATTTGCTACTTTGGCATCTGCATTGAAAAGCCTAAAGAGTTGTCACGCCCCAAACTCAAAAACCGGGCTCACAAAATTCCTAATCACCAAATCTGGCGCCGACATCCTCTGTAGAACCCCATTCTCGGTTCTCAGTGCCCATTCGCCAGGTTCCGATCCTGGGATGCTACGAGGAGAATTTTCAACATCAGTTTAATTCGTAATAAGCATAACTAAACGCGTAACCCACAAACAACAACCAAAAATCCATTAAATTTTCACTATGATCAAAAACTTTACAAGTACAATGAGCATAAAGGGAAATACAATGATGATAGACCAAAAGCTCTAAAATAATATGCATTATAAGGATAGTGCATTACTTCATAACATGATTAGTATAGTTTCATGATTCATGATCATACGCATCATATGTATGCTTGATATGAGAAGTGACTGATCATAGCATACGCCTTCGAGCAGATGGTTTAAGGGCTCTTGGATAGGCGGTGTTGTCTTACATGAGCGGACGACATGCGCAGGATTGCTGCATGACTAGATAGTGTGATCATGCATTCGCGTTGTGTGATATGGTACTATATGCCCTAGTGACATCAGGGTCGTAGCCTCCACAGGCGTATCATGGTTGGCAGGATTGGATACCAAAAATCTTGTTCTACATAAGGTGTTCTAGATATCCCTGGGTGAAATCCTTAAACCCTTATGGTACCAAGAGGTTGCTCCAACGTCTAGACCGAGTGAGTGTATGAGCGTCGAATGCCGATTACTAGTAGGCCACGCTTTTCACTGTGTCGTGGTCGGTTGGAAGGGGGTGCGGCCTTACTTACTCGAGAGTAGGGGGCAAAGCTAGGATAAGTTTGACCAACTCAAGGAATGGGTCCTCTATCGATGAGTCAAGCCCGATATTGGTAGATAAATATTGAGGTCTCTCCCACTTACCTTATTGCGCGTGATGGGTCGGCGATCTGGTTTAGAGTGTACTAGACCCCAGTGATATCCCAGATTGAGCTGTATTGATATGTGGACTTAGATAAGGACTCGTATGCTTGATTTACACCTCGCATCACATGGCCTTAGTATAACCGACATTATTCATGGATCCATTAGCATGTTTCGCATTACTCTGTTATTGCATGATCATATTACTACCTTCCACATACACTTTCAACACCCTCTAAGCTTTCCATAAGCTTATGGATGATCGTTGCATGCAGGTGACGTTGGATCGTAGTAACACTGTGGCTTGAGCACATGGAAGATTATTTTGGAGCTTTTAGTTTATCATCATTGTATTTCCCTTTATGCTCATTGTACTTATAAAGTTTTTAATCATAGTGGGAATGTAATGAAGTTTTTGGTTGTTGTTTATGGGTTATACCTTTAGTTATGCTTATTATGAATCAAACTGATGTTAAAAATCTTCCTCGTAGCATCCCAGGATCGGAACCTAGCGAATGGGCGCTAGGAGCCGAGAATGGGGTTGTACGGAGGCTGTCTGTGCCAGATTCGGCGATCAAGAAATTTATGGGCCTAGTTTCTGAGTTTGGGGCGTGACAGAAGTTGGTATCAGAGCATAACTTGGGAATAACTGAGAATAACATTACATGTCTGCTCTGAGTTTAGAATGACTAAGTTCGAAGTTCAGATAGTTTGGTGATCTTTCGTTATAGACCCTTAACATGCGTGCCTTCGAGAGTTTTTAAAGTTGATTGATGCCTTTGCTCTTTCCTGTAGGATACCTAGGAGAGTGATCCCACACCACCACATGAGACTCCCACTCCACCACCTGCGGCTCTTGCCCTACCACCTACGATGCCCACTCCCACCCTCTCAGTTGCAGCAGATGTTACAGGCTGTGACGGCTATACTTCAAGGACAGGGTGGGCACCCAGTCGTTTCGTCGGCCCAGGCAAAGCAGGAGCGCACGAGCGCCCATCTTCGAGAGTTTTGATCGCTTAATCCCCCATATTTTTAGGGTGATCCAGACCCGACAGTAGCTGAGAGATGGCGCTCCGATGTGGAAAAGATATTTGAGACGATGGGATGTACGACTGATCGGCGAGTACGATTAGCCATATTTCTTCTTCATGGTGAGGCTGAGCATTAGTGGACATAAGTCTCTCGAGCAGCAGGCACTGATTTTGTGTGGACCTGGGAGGATTTTATAGATCGGTTTGATCGACAGTATTTTCGTGAACTCATCCGACCACAGCGAGTGTTGGAGTTCGAGGCCTTGGTACAGGGTGTATGACAATGGCTCAGTATGTAGCTCGTTTTATAGTACTGTCTAGGTTTGTACCATACCTCGTAGATGATGAGGAGTGGAGAGCCCATCGATTCGAGGACGGCTTGCGTTACGGTCTTAGAGGCCGTGTTATTGGGCATGAGCTCCTGACTTTAGAGGGAGTGGTACGGAAGGCCCAAATTTTTTAGGCTAAGTGGGTCGGTTCTCAGTCTGATCGTGGTCAGAGGAGAGATCGAAAGAGGCGGGTTCCTTCTAATGACTCCCAACAGCATCGACCACAGTAGCAGAGGCGCACAAGTCACCCAGTCTTCCAAGCACCAGCAGCACCTCCAGCACCACCTCCGAGATCGTTCATTGGCACCTGTTTTGGGTGCGGTGCGACGGGGCACCGTGTATGGGTGTGTCCCCACCCCCAGCAGCAGCAAAGAGGTCCATAACAGCCTCCACCACCGCAGCAGCAGAGACCCCCATAACAGCAGCGACAACAGCTCCCACCACTAAGGCCACCTTAGCAGCAGCATCAGCATCAGCCCCCGAGGTCGCAGCAATAGAGGCAGTATTTTCGACCTCGTCAGCGACCCCAGCAGCAGCAGCACGCTCAGAGGGGACAGACACCTCCCCACCCGACTCATGCTAGGTTCTATGTGGCTCAGCAGGACCCGCAGTCATCCGGAGGAGTCGTTGAGAGTATACTTTTAGTCTCTGCATGCACTGCACATGTGTTGTTTGATTCTGGTGCATCGCATTCTTTTGTGGCTGAAAATTTCTGCCGATCGACTGGCTTGCCATTGGAGTCTGCTCGTGAGGGTCTGTTAGTATCGACTCCCTTGGGGAAGACTGCAGTGTTGGGTCGATTTTGCTCATCTTGTCCCATTCTAGTCGGGGATACCTTTTTACCTACCAATTTGTTTACATTGTCGATGTCTGAGTTCGATGTCATCCTGGACATGGATTGGCTTGCCGAGTACTATGCCATATTGGACTGCTCTGTGATGACAGTCACGTTCTTTACACCCGGCATGCTGCAGTTCCAGTTTATTACAGAGCCAATAGGAGAGCCGTTGTCTTGTTTGATGTCATGTGCCATAGAGGAGTCTATAGCGGTGAGCATCGACCATTTGCCCGTGGTTTATTATTTTCCCGATGTGTTTCAGGAGATTTAGGGATTACCACCTCATCGACTCACTGAGTTTCAGATTGATCTCGTGCCCGGTATTGCGCCTATTTTGAAGGCCCCGTATCGTATGACACTATTGGAGTTATAGGAACTGTAGAATCAGTTGGACGAGTTGCGCGAGTTAGGCTTTATTCGTTCGAGCAGTTCACCGTGGGGAGTGCCAGTACTCTTTGTGAAGAAGAAGGATAGCTAGTTGAGGCTCTGCGTTGATTATCGTAAGCTCAACAAAGTCTGATTAAGAATAAGTATCCACTACCTAGGATTGATGATTTGTTTGATCAGCTGCAGGGTGCACAGTTCTTTTCGAAGATTGACCTACATTCCGGTTATCATCAGATTCAGGTCTGAGAGGAGGACATTCTAAAGATAGTATTCAGGATGCGTTACGGTCATTTTGAATTCCTGGTCATGTCCTTCGGACTGACTAATGCACCTGCGGTCTTCATGCAGCTGATGAACGAGGTCTTCCACCCATATCTTGATCAGTTTGTTGTAGTCTTCATTGACGACATTCTGATCTATTCGAGGACCCGTGAGGAGCACGAGCAACATTTGGAGATTACTTTGCAGACCCTCCGCGCACACTAATTTTATGTAAAGTTGAAGAAGTGTAAATTCTGACAGGAGGAGGTGAAGTTCCTCAATCACATGGTGACGAGGGAGGGCGTCGTAGTGGACTCCTCGAAGGTTGAGGCAGTGCGTCAGTAGGGACAGCCCAAGACTGCGTCAGAGATCCACAGTTTTCTTAGTTTGGTGGGCTATTATCGGCGTTTCATTGAGGGCTTCTCTCATATTGCAGCCCCGCTGACCAGGTTGACTCAAAAGGGTGTAGAGTTTATTTAGAGTGAAGCCTACGAGCAAGCATTTATGGAGTTGAAGGACCAGCTCACGTCCGCTCTTGTCCTCACTCTTCCCTCTGGGAGTGATGGATTTATTGTATTCACTGATGCCTCACATATTGATTTGGGTGCTGTCCTGATGCAGTACGGGAGACCAGTGGCCTTCGCGTCTCGTCAGCTCAAGGTCTATGAGCTGAACTACCCCACGCATGATTTGGAGCTGGCTGCAGTTATCTTCGCACGGAAGGTGTGGAGACACTATCTCTATGGGGTTTTGTTCTTCAGTACCACTCGGGTAAAGCGAACGTGGTGGCAGATGCCCTTAGCCGTCAGCCACGAGGTCTAGTGGTGCATATGATGATTCAGGAGTGACGGATGCTTGAGGATATCGCAGAGTATGATCTTGAGTTCGGCCTATAGTCTTCTATCATGCAGTTATCAAGCCTATCGATTTAACCCTCTCTTGTCGCAAGGGTGATCGAGGCTCAGCAGGCTGATGAGTCATTGCAGAGTTATATAGGTGAGATTGCATCTGAGAGTCAGCAGATTGGCAAATTGGTATAGATGGTGGACTTCCCTTCAGAGGCCGATTATGTTTCCCGGATATTCCTGAGTTACGCAAAGATCTTATGACCGAGGCACATCGATCGTGATTTTCTATCCACCCTGGCTCGACAAATATGTACTGTGATATGAGGCGACGGTATTTTTGGGCGCGGATGAAGCGCCAGATAGCGAGTTTTGTGGCCGAGTGTGACACATGCCAACGTGTCAAGGCCGATCTCAGAGACCCCCTGGTCTATTGCAGCCGTTAAGCATGCCGATGTGGAAGTGGGAGCACACGTCGACAGATTTCATTATGGGTTTGCCGAGGACTCAGCGCGGTCATGTCGCCATTTGGGTTGTTGTGGATTGTCTGACGATGTCGGCACATTTTCTTGCGATGCATGTGACTTGGTCTATAGACCGGCTTGCGAGGTTATTTATCGAGGAGATTTTGAGACTGCATGACATTCCTGTCTCGATCATTTCTGATCGAGATTTGAGGTTCACGTCTTAGTTTTAGGGGAGCTTCCAGCGAGCAATGGGGACTGAATTACAGTTCAGCACTGCGTACCATCCGCAGACCGATTGTTAGACCGAGACGGTCAACTAGATCCTTGAGGATATGCTTCGGGCCTGTGTGATTGATATCAAGGGTAGCTGGGATGAGCATCTACGATTGGCTGAGTTCGCATACATCAACAGCTATTAGGCGGCCATAGGCATGGCTCCTTTTGAGGTGCTATATGACAGACCATGCAGATCTTTGAGTTGTTGGACCGAGGTTGGAGAGTGCCATCTCCTAGGTTTCAAGCTTATGCAGGAGATGTCAGATGCTATTGATATCATCAGGCAGAGGATGCGCACAACTCAGAGTCAGCAAAAGAGTTTTTCTGATCGTCGGCATCGTCCCTTGGAGTTTAATGTAGGGGACCATATGTATCTCAAGGTCTCGCCCACGAAGGGCGTAGTTCAATTTGGAACGAAGGCCAAGCTTGCCTCGAGATTTATAGGACCTTTCGAGATCACTAGGCGTGTTGGCACCGTGGCCTATCGGCTTGCCTTGCCACCTCAGTTGTCTAGCATCTGCAACATTTTTCATGTCTCTATGTTGAGGAAGTGTGGGTCAGACATAGTTTCTGTTATTAATTGACAGCCGCTGGAGGTTCGTGAGGATGCTTCTTACATCGAGCAGCCAGTTAGCATCATTGATCGGAAGGAGCAGGTCCTCCGGACCAAGGTCATTCCGTTAGTGAAGGTTCAGTGAGGTCACCATTCTGTTAAGGAGGCTTCTTGGGAGCGCGAGGCCGAAATTCAAGAGCATTATCCCCATCTCTTTGATGATTGATTATGTGTTGTATTTTGTATGTTATAACTTATTTTATATGGTGATGTTATGTTTCTTCTTCCTTATAAATTAAATCTAGTTACAATGATTGCATAAATTTCGAGGATGAAATTTTTATTAGGAGGAGAGGGTTGTAAGCCCTGTATCCTAGATCGTACCGTTCCATAGACTTTCACAGTCTTTTCGGTCTAATTCCCACAACCTTTGACCCTTAACCAGTATTTGCGCGTGACCCTGATTCACATGCCGTCAACCTGAGTCGACTCAACTTAAGACTTATACCCTAGCGACCACGCCGTCGCCGCGTTAATAGGAAGTGCATTACTTCATAACATGATTAGTATAGTTCTATGATTCATGATCATACGCATCATATGTATGCTTGATATGAGAAGTGACTGATCATAGCATATGCCTTCGGGTAGATGGTTTAGGGGCTCTTAGATAGGCGGTGTTGCCCTACATGAGCGGACGATATGCGAAGGATTACTGCATGACTAGATAGTGTGATTCATGCATTCACATTGTGTGATATGGTACTGTACGTGGGCCTTATGTGCCATATCACACAATGCAAATGCATGAATCACACAATGCGAATGCACGAATCACATTATCCAGTCATGTAGCAATCCTGGGCGTATCGTCCACTCAAGTAGGGTAACACTGCCTTTCTGGGAGCCCCTAAACCATCTACACGAAGGCGTATGCTATAATCAATCACTTCTCATATTAAGCATACATATGATGTGTATGATCATGATTCATGGAACTATACTAATCATGTTATGAAGTAATGCACTATCCTTACAACGTAGATGACCTAGATGACCTACACACAACAAGTACAAGCCTATCAATGGGCCCTAGGGAGAGTCGTAATGTAGACATTTAACCAACATTATACTTGCAATGTGGAAGTCAAACCATCATTGCTCCCAAGGCATAGCCCGTCGTAAACATCATTACATAATCCATGTTGGGATCACACATTGTAATGGACCTTAGGTATATCTCATTGGGCCTTAAATACATCAAATGGGCCATATCATATAGGCCTTATATTCATCAAGTGGGCACATCAATGGGCCACAACAATGGGCCTTATGTACATTACAATGGGCCATAACCCGTGGGCCTTAGACTGCATCAAAATGGGCCTCGTAACATGGGCCTTTTATATATCAAAGTGGGCCTCAACCATGGGCCACAAATACATCGAATGGGCCTCATAACATGGGCCTTACATCCACATCAAAGTGGGCCTCAACCATGGGCCACAAATACATCGAATGGGCCTCATAATATGGGCCTTACATCCACATCAAAGTGGCCACCAATGGACTACCTCAGATAAGTCAAGATGGGCCTCACAACATGCCAAGGTGGGGTCCGCTTGGACTATGGATCTGGCTCATTCTTTAGCACATACCATGAAATGAGCTTTTTAAATGGATGGAAAGATTGAATGCAACACCTACATCATGGTGGGTTCCATATAAATGGACGGTATGGAGAGAACACATGCATCATTGGGTCCCACCGTCCAACCCTGGACGGTGTGGTGAAACACATGCACCATGGTGGGTTCCACCGTCCATGGTAGATGGTGAGAATAAAACACATGCATCATCGTGGGTCCCACGTAGGGCCCACCAAAATGCTTATTTATCGTCCAACTTGCTGACGTGGTCACACAGACCCGGATGAAGAGTAAAAATAAATTTCACATTGATTCAAAACCTCTGGGACCCAAAAAGAGTTTTAATGGTATATGTTCAATCCACTATTTCCTGTGATGTGGGCTACTTGAGCATCAGATGGGACCCATTTTTGGAGGGGGCTCACCTCAGGCGGTGGCTTACCTAATGGACGGTGTGTCACGCCCCAAACCTGAAAATCGGATTCATAGGAATCCTGATCACCGAATCCGGTGCTAACAACCTCCGTAGTACCCCATACTCAGCTCCTAGCATTCATATGCCAGATTCCGATCCTGGGATCATACGAGGAGGATTTTTTTTTTAATGTACATTTAACTAGTAATAACCATAACCACAAAGATTACCCAATTCACAAAGGAAACATCATCATCACATATCCACTAATATAATCATTTGATTACAACACTGAAAGGGAAATACATAAATAGAAAAATCAAGCTCCAGAAGACCACTGCACGCTCCAAGCTCAACACTTCTGCAACCTAACATCACCTGCACGCTTCTATCATGCATAAGCTTATAGAAAGCTTAGAGGGTGGTCTAAGTGTGTGCACAAGGTAAGTGCTAAGTATTCAATACAATGTCATCATCATACAATACCGAAAATACTGATAATCCATAACTCGTACATTATCAGAACAAATAAAAATACTGACAAGATTATGAATTATCAGAGTAAGCAGAAATAATGATAAGATCATAAATTATCAGAGTAAGCAGAAATACGGACAAAATCATGAATATCAGAGTAAGCAGAAATACTGACAATATCATAAATTATATGATAACAGAGTAAGCGGAAATACGAACAAGTCCATAAGTCAATCAATATCAGAATACGCAATATAGAGCAGCTATGCAACCAGGAATCATGAAGAGCCCAAATATCAAATGCCGAGGATGTAATGCAATATACAAATCCTGCTAGGTCTGTCTAGGCCATATAAGTGCAGAAACCTTGCAACCCAAAATGTCATATGCCTGTGGATGTAATGCAAATGAAATGACCATGCTGAAATGTGAAGTCGGGATGATAGTACGTATCGTAGGCTATGGGGTCCATCACAAGGGACTTCTATCCAAACCAGTCCCATACCTAAATTTGGATAGTCAGACACGATGTGGTAAACTCCTGATCTCAGGTTAGTCGCACGCCTAACCGAAATCTTGGCCATGCGAAGGTACACATAACAAATAGTTACGCACCACCAGCCCGAGTGGATAGTGAATGAATAAATGAATGAATATGCAATTCTTGTTCAATAAGTCCACATATCAGTACGGTTCATCTCTGGGAAATCACCGGGGTCTATTACACTCCAAACCAGATTGCCGCCCCATCGCGTGCAATAAAGTGAGTGGAAGAGACCTCACTATCTGCCTTCCAATATCGGGTCCGGCTCGTCGATAGCGGACCCATTCCTCGAGCTGGTCAAACTCAGCCTAACATTACCCCCTCCTCTCGGGTAGGTAAGGTCGTACCCCCTTCCAACCGACCACGACATAGTGGGAGATGCGGCCTAACGGTATACGGCCCTCAAACGCTCAGGCATCCACTCGGTCTAGTTGTTGGAGCAACTTCTAAACCAAGAGGGTTTAGGGACTTTCACCCAAGGATATCTATAGCACCCCATGTAGAATAAATTTTCGGTATCCCATTTGGCCATTCACAAAATGCCTGTGGAGGCTTCGACCCTGATGTCGCTAGGGTGTACAGTACAACACAATGCAATGCAAGATGTATGAGTCATGAAATCCAGTCATGCATCTATCCAGCGCATACCGTGTGCTCATGTGAGACAATCTTCGCCTATCAGGGAGTCTCATAACAACATTCCCAATGACGTATGCAATGGTCAACCACATCTCATAATAAACATGCAGATGATGTGTATGGGCATGTATCATGATGCTATGCTGTCACATACTCATAATTGGTACCAGTAACCGGCATCAACAATCGGCCTTGACAATGTGGACATCTAACCAACATTGCCCCAAGGAATGGCCCTCATAGATCCTAACATATAGTGGACCCATGACCTCACACAAGTACCTAATATACAACACAATGGGACTTTCTCAAGGCCACATATACACAGCAAGTGGGCCCTGCTCATGGGCCTCGAATACATCACAATGGGCCCCATCACATAGACCTCCTACTCATCACATTAGGTCTTAAACACCGCTGCACATACATTACACAGGCCGAATACACATCTCAGTGGGCTTCAACTACAGGTCGCATATACATCATATATGTCTCAACAATAGGCCTTGGTAATCGAAATCGGCCTTAACAATCGGATTCGACACTCGAAATCGACCTCGATACTCGGCCTCGATAATCAGAATCAGCCTCGACGAATCGGCCCATACAATCAGTATCGATGGGAATGGGCCTAACTAGGCCTAAGGGAAGGTCACCATGCAGGCGTTTAACCATCCTTACCCAAAAATGTGGACATTTAACCAACACTACTCCCAAGCAATGGTCCACCTAGAGTCAAACATAAGGTGGGCCCAAATATCTAACAAGTGGCCTTAAATAGTCATCACAGGTGAGCCTTACACATGCAGCACGTGGGCCTACACATTACGGCGGGTTGATACATTGGGCCGCACTGATGGGTCTTATACACATCAAGATGGGTCTCGATGACTAGGCTGGAAACATATTACAATGGGCTACGACATACGGGCCGAAAATACGTCACAATGGCCTCGAATACATCAGATGGGCCACGTCCCATGGCCCCAAATACATTACAATGGGCCACAGCCCATGGGCTTTAAACATACAATAGGTGGGCCCTACACATGGGCCTAATACAATCAAGTGGGCCTCATATCTGGGCCTCTAATATACCTCAGTAGGTCTCAACCCATGGGCCCCAAATACATTACAACAAGCCTTGACCCATGGGCCCCAAATTCATCATGTTGGGCTTTGCTCATAGGCCTCAAATACACAATAAGTGGGCCCTACACATGGGCCTAATATATATCACAGGTGGGCCTTACATTAATGGGCCGCACTAATGGGCCCCATAAATATATCAAGGTAGGCTTCACAGATGGGTCACAAGTATATCAAAGTGGGCCTCATAACACGGGCCTTGTATATGTCAAAGTGGGCCTCAATGACGGGCCACAATTACATCAGGATGGGCTTAATCACATGGGCCCCACACAAGCGGGCTAATCAAATAGGTTGATTCAAATGGGTCGGGTCAAATGGGCCGATTCAAATGGGCCAAATCAATGGGTCGGATCAAGTGGGCCGAATCAATGGGTCGGATCAAGTGGGCCAATTCAAATGAGCCGAATCAATGGGCCAATTATGCATCAATGGGGGCTACCTCAATAAAACACGTATATCATGGTAGGTCCACTGTCCCATGCTGGACGATGTAACAGATACATCACCAAAGTAAGCCCTACTTCCAGGGATGTACAATGTGGATACAATAAATACATCAAGGTGTGGGCCACGACAAAATGGATGGACGAAGTAGTTACAACACGTACATTATGTGGGGGCCACATGAATGGACGGTGTGAATATACAACATATATATCGAGGTGGGTCCCACTATGATGTGGGTGAGAGCTTGGACTACTTCTAAAATCATTTCAATAGTTGCAGGTGCAACATATGTATTATTGTACACAATCACATCATGGGGTACATGGCATCGTCCAATGGTGGTCTAGCACTGTCCAGACATTCTGGACGGTGTGGATCAAAATATACATCATGGCTGGCCCCACATCTGCATCGTCCAGACAGCAGATGGACAGTGGGAGTAAAACACATACATCACAGTGATTGCAGGGCTTCAACACGTCCATTGATGGAAGGCTAGGGAAAACACATGCATCACGTGTCATCCCACCGTCCCAAATCAAATGGGCGATGGGAATGAAGGATACATCATCAAGATGGGTCCCTCAGGACCATGTGGATATAAAACATACATCATAGTGGCCCCACACGTGGGGTGTGGATCCAAAACATTCATCAAGGTGGGGTCTTGGACGGTGCAGTCAAACCCACACATCATGGTGGGTCACTGCACGGATGGTGTCGAAATAGAACATCAAGGTTGGCCTCAATGGATGATCATATCACGGAGTGGCCCGCTGTGATGTATTTGAGATCCAACCAATTCATAAGTTTAACATATTGCTAGATGAAGTGAAAGAAAAATATAAGCTTAATTGGAAGTTAATGTGGCTCCTAAGAAGTTTGAATGGTGGATGTCACTGTCACCACTATTTTCAATGGTGAGGTCCACTTGAACCTTAGATCTACCTTATTTTTAGTCTCAAGCCTTGAGACAAGCTAGCCAAATGGATGGATGGTTGGATAGTCCTTAGTCAGGGTGGGCCGCTGGATGGCGTAGCTAAAACATATACATTAAAGTGGGATCTCCACCGTCCTAGTCAGTGGACGGTGGAGATGAACGGTCTGGATGTTGCACATACCCCATGATCAGACCCTCTTACTGGTGTCACCACCGTAAGTAGGTGGGACCCACAGAGTTATTGACGTCAGTACAACAACCCCACAGCTGGTGTGAAGTACGTCAGTCAATTCGCTTCTAACCACGTCCTGGATTGGACGGTGTGCACAGCCACATATCAAGGTGGGCTCCACCGTCCATAGCTGGACGGTGGATGAATGGATGAGATACGTGCATCTGGTGGGTTCCATGTGGATGTGGCCCACCATCTCTTTCCTTTAAGTATAATATAACATTATATATATATATATATATATATATATATATATATATATATATATATATAAATGTATATGTTATAACCCACAGTCCAATTGAATCTGGACGGTGCAGAATTCATTTATATTAAAGGTGGGTTCCACGTGGAAGTGGCCCACCATCATAAGGTAATATAATATATTATATTATATAACAATATATTATATTAAGATATGCATAAATGTGTGTGTGTGCGAGAGTGCAAATAGCCGGCGTCTAGACCCCTGGACGCTGGATGGACGACTTAGATGGAATATATCCATTAGTAGTGGGTCCCACGTTGCACGGATGCGGCTCATGTACAGAGGGCAGGCACATATGAAACACATACTTCATGGTTAAGCCCACCGTCCAGCTATCTAGACGATGTGGGCCAACCATAAACATCAAGGTGCGGTCCCATGTGGGGCCCACCATAACGTTTATTTACCGTCCAATCAGTTAGTAGGGCCACATGGACCCAGATGCAGAAGAAAAACAAATTTCATATCAATCCAAAGCTTCTGTTACAACCCAAAAAGGGTTTCAATGGCAGATGTTCATCCACACTATTCCATGTGATGTGGGCCACCTGAGTAGTGGATATGGCTGGTTTTTGGGGTGGCCCCTGATCAAAAGGGGCCCATCAAAATGTACGGTGTTGATGTTCCAACACACATGGTGGGGTCCACGGCTGGGACCCGTGGCCCAGCCCAAATTGTCCTCTCGCCAGGGCAGGCGTTGCCAGCGTCTATAGCAGCGGCAGCGCTAACGCTGCATGTATTTTTTTATTTTTTTTTGGAAATCTCATTTTTTCATGATTTTCACAGGTGGGGCCCACATCAAGGAGATCCGCCCCACCCATTGGTCCCTGTCACTCAATACAAACGCATCAAGCCCAATGCAGTAAAATTTTAGGGTGCAGAAACATCAGAATATATTTTAACGGCAAAAACCACCGTTTTCCATGCAATGGCCCGCCAGAAAGTTAGATTGGCTCCATTTTTTGGCTCAACGCCTAAAATGAGGTAAGAAAGGGAATGGACGGCTTGGATTGAAAATATATATCAAGATGGGGCCTACACAAGTGGTCCACCCAATTTTTTTTATAGCCTGTAAGTACACACCCATTTCAGTACACACACTCCATATTAGCCACCTCCTACGTCCAACGTCCCTGGACGCTGGACGGCATGGTTAAACAGATGCAACAGGGTGGGTCCCACATGGACGTGGGCCACCTCTCTGGATCTCCCAATACTTGTGTTTTCCCATCACCGAGGGTAGGGCCCACATGGCTTGGATGGTTTGGAGGAGACATTCATCAAGATGGGTTTCATCTGAGTGGGCCACACGGCCTCATCATCACACCAAAATAATGAAAGGGAGAGAGGGAGAAAGAAGCACCCACCTTTGATCTCCCCTTCCTTCTTCCGCCAATGCATGATAGAGCTCCAAAGATACAATTTCAATGGTTGAGATCGATTTTAGAGGGTGGGATTAGATGGTGGGAAGGTGGGCCACACTAGCTCTCTCATGGGGAGCTTGGACGTGGGTGGCTTAGGAGGAAAAATGAGAGAGAATGAAGGAGAGAGAGAAATGAGAGATGTGATGTGAAGAGAGAGAGAGAGGGATGGGTAAGAGAGTGAGGGAGTGATGGTGATGGAAAAGTTGACTTTTGGGGATGGGTAGTTATACTTGGTGATGGGTGTACTTTTGACAAATGATGTGATTGATGTGATGGATTTTCTTTGGATTTGCAACGCGCGGTGTTTTCCTTGAATTGAACGCGGGCCCACAACTCCTAGCCCGGGTACCGCATCAGCGTGCAAGGCGCAGCATCAGAACTGTGGTGACACCACGGTCGCACTGGTACAAGTCTCAATTCGAGCTGACTCTGGAATACGGGACACGTCTCAGGATTTCACACAAATGCCGATAACAAATCGCGGGTCACCGGAATTCGACCGGGAGGACCGCGGAGGCATACGGAAGGGTACGGGCTTGAATACGAGTCTTTCATGGTGTGAATATCAAACACACAACATGGTGGGGCCCATGGCTAAGTCGTGGGTCGGCTCGTCCGGTCGCCTGTCCATGCAACAGGTGCTGCCTGCGCCTTTTGACACTAGCAGCGTCAGCTACATTGCTTCCTTCTTCTTCTTTTCTTTATAAAAATTTTCATGTGGTTTTTTATAGGTGGGACCCACATTCAGAAAATCCATCCCAGCCATTGGATTCTATGGCTCATAACAGGCTAAATGAGTCCAATGTTCTAGATTTTTTGGTGTATAGAAACTTCAGGTGATTTTTCAACGATAACCACCGCAGTTTCCAATGCTATGGCCCACTAGATGCTCGGATCAGCCTCATTCTTTGGCTCAACGCCTAAAATGATCCAGGGAATGAGATAGATGGCGTGGATTGAATAAATACATCAAGGTGGGGCTTATATGAGTGGGTCACCCAACAAGCTTGGAAATGCTAATATTTGTATTTTCCCAGTTCACGTCCAGCGTCCCAGACGCTAGACGGTTGGGCATAAGATATGCATTGAGGTGGGCCCTGCTCAGGTGGGCCACCAAATGGTTGATGGTGTGGGTACAACACATATAAGGTGGGCCCCACTTATAGATTGCTTGGATAAAATACATACTTCATGGTGGGGTCCATCCAAGCGGGCCACACAACCACAACATCATCACATGAAAAGAAAATGAAAAAGAGATAGAGAGAGAGACAGAGAGTGGGACACACGTGATGGAGGGACCCTGACACTATGGGCCCTCCCTTGCAATCAATCATACATTGAGTGGGCCCTAAAGCATGTGGGCCCACCAAATTAAAGATGAACGGTGGAGATTCCTTCTCCACCAAAATAGAAGGTCTAGATGACCCTTATCAACTAGAAAGGAATCATGATGGGGTCCATGGAGATTGGCCCCATCATGGAAGGATCATGATGATCAAAGTGGGCCATTGGCCACAACTTAGGGTCTCAAGTGAGATTCAAACCATTGATCTGTATACCTCACTTGGTCCATCATGAAAACATGAAAGACTAGCCTATAGAAGCACCCACTGTTCGATCTTCTTTCTCCCTTGGCTTCCTTTACTCCTTATCTTTGATTCCAACGGAGGAGATGAGGTTTGGATGGTTGAGATGGGAGATGAGAGGGTAGGAAAGGTGGGCCACACTTGTTGCTTGGAAGAGTTGGAGAGGCTTAGGACGTGTGGATTTTCTTTTGCTTGGGAGAGTGGTTTGAGAATGAAGGAGAGAGAGAGTTGTAAAGGGAGAGAGAGTGAGTGATGGTTGATGGAGTGATGGATGTAGTGAGTGATTGGTGTAAGAGACTTTTTGACTTTTGTGGCAATTTATGTAAGAAAGGCATGTGTGTGTAAGAGACTTTTTGACTTTAGGGGTTGCTTGGGGAAGGTTGAGAGCTGATGGTGTACTTGACATGTACTTAACAAGATGAGATTGATGGATGATTGATTAATGTGACAAGTCGTAGAGATTCTTTAGGAATTCGAACGCACGGTGTTTTTCTCGCACCAAACGTTGACCCACATCTCCTGACCAGGGCATCGCCTCGGAGCGCGAGATACGGCATCGGAACCGCTGCGACGGCGCGGTCACTAGGGTACAAGTCTCGGGTTGAGTCGATTCATGTTGATGGCATGTGAATCAGGGTCATGTGCAAATACCGATTAAGGGTCGAAGGTTGCTGGAATTCGACCGGAAAGACTGCAAAAGTCTATGGAACGATACGGTCTAGGATACAGGGCTTACAAGAGTATCACAAAGCCCATTTAATTTGAAAATATCAAGTATCTTAATGTTCCTAATGCTTGTTCTACCCATTTAATTTGAAAATATTAAGTTTTTATTTTCTATCACCACATGGCCCAACTGATGGCACTATCACATTTTTCACATGTGTAACATACCTAGATGTGCATCGGAGCTATTCGGATGCTAAACAGGGAGTCCTAGAAGGTGGGAACTGCTGTTATGACCATGATAAAGCTATCAATTTTCTATGGACAGCATTGGATTGTAACACTCGAGATTTTTGCCAACCTGGGGTTAGACGTCCTTAGGCAATGGGTCAACTAAAACACCTGAAAAATTGCTCAGAACCTAATTCCATAGCCAAAGAAATCACTTAGGATTAATTGCTTTAGAAACTAAGCATAAGTTAGCTAGCGCTACGCTAGAGTAGCTGGAAAATAGTCCCTGATCACTTTAAATACGTTCTACAAGACCCAAAGCGAGTAGAACCAATGACGCTATAATACTCTAAAACCTCGGATCAAACTCTAAATCGGTTTGTTCTCAGGACCTCTTTGAAACTTTGTATTGGATCTAGACTGCGCGTCGAAAGTCCGATACCTACAATCTTAGACTGTTATAACCGCCTAGCTGGACTTAACAATCATTTTGAAAATCAAGTCCAACCGACATTCAGAGGCTATTTCATTGAGCCTGGAGTGAAGAGAGTGAGAATAGGGTTAGATTTGGAATTTGAAATTCAAATCTGGCACACGACTTGACGCATTATTATTAAGCATTCTGACAGTTAGAATTCAGCCAAATTACACCCTTGGATCAGGAAAAATTTCTATTTCATATCATGAGACTTGTAGCCTGATCTATGTGCGGTGACCGCTGAACTGAAATTGGACCGCCACGTGTGATCTATGAATACTACTGGTCTGAAAATGGGATGTGAGCGACATCCGACGTGCTTGAACTTAAGTCCGATCGCGTTCGGCGAGGGGACCTCCAGAAATGTCTTTTTAGACCGAAACAGCCCCGATTTGGTTAGGCATCAAGTAAACATTGTTCCCAAGCCTGTTTTGGGCAAGTTTTAGGTTATAAAAGGGGCTTAAACCCTTACTTCTCTCACCCATCCGAATTTGCTAGAAACCCTAGCTGGTGTGAGAGAAAAGGTGAGAGATTGTGAGAGAGAGAGTGGGAAAGAATTTCCTGCTGCTTGCACTACGTGTTGCACGTGCTTAAGCAACGCACCTCAATCACTTTCCCGGTGATTTCGCCGCGATTCTAGGTAAGAAAATACCCCAAATACTTGTTGATTTAAGGTTCCTTTGGTTCCTTAGCATGGTAGCTGATACATCTTGTAAAATAGGTTCCCGGTTCGCCGTAGACGAAGCGTATACGCTCCGTTCGAATCAATACGCTTTTAGGATAAAAGGTGCGGATTTTAGACGCTTTGATTGGCTGTTTTCAATGCTTTCAATGTCGTTTAATAGTAGATTATCGACGACAATGCCGTTTGACATGTACAACATGCTGTCCGTTTCCTGTTTCGTAAGAAGAAAAATATGAGATTTAGGGCATTTTGTCATTTATAAGAAATACTGTTTTCATCCATATTTTTCTGATGTGATTGACATGGCTTCCTGTTGCATTGGGATATTAGGAATGCGTGCATAATTAGTTTGGCGAAGAGATTTGCCTAAATGCGTACTTTGAGTCGACATACTATATGTAGACTTAAGTGTGTAGTTTAAGTGTTTGTATAAATGTTTGTATTAGTATGTATCGAATTAAATGGTGTTATGAACTAGTTTGAGATTGAATTCTCAAACAATATGCTGATGTAAATGATTTCCTACATGTTGGCTATATGCATGACTTCATTGTATGTATGAAATATATATGTTAGATGATTTGCTTAAGTTGTATGTTATAACATGTGTTAACATACTCACATTGTTGTATTTCATTTCCATTACTCTTACATGATTGATGATGTGAATTCGTAAATGTTTGGGACTATACCTAGTCCAGGCAGTCGGCAACCGAGTGAATTCATGGTTGGCTTATCTTTGCCACGAACGACGCGTCGATGAACGCGAGCCGTGTTTTGGAGTTGGCGGCAGTGGTTAGGCCACACGAGGTGTTTTATGTACTTCATGTCGTTCGACTTGAGATGCGCTCGTGCTCGTCGAGCCCGTCAAGTAACCCGACTGGCCTTTGTATGTTCACCATGTATGTGTCATAACTGCTTGAACCTAGGGTACTGAACTTACCATTGAAAACCCTGTTAACCATGGTACCTTGATCCATAAAGACTCATGAGCCAGGTATGGTGGTATGGGACACCCTGGTCGAGCTGTCGGCCTATGCTGGGGCCATAAACCTCCCCGTAGTGACCAGTGAACACCTATGACTCGTGAGTAGATTATGGTGGTATGAGATACTATATTCTTGCTGTCGGCCTACATTGATCAGGCGATGAGTCCTTTGTAGTGACCGTGAGTGTATTCTTAGTCTATGGGAGGCGACGACCCTTCCGTAGCAGTGAGAGTACAATAGGCCTGTATTGATAAGTTGATGGGGGAGCGGTGCAACGAGTGCGAGCAACAGCCCTGGTAGCCCTTGCACCGACCTACAAAATATACATCGTATGAGATTACTAGGAGTGACGACCCTAAATAGGATCTGTGTTGGGATGATATAAGGGAAGTACCTTAGTTTCCCAATATTGCTGTATGAAAAGGACTAATAATAACTCGGTAATCATATTAACATCACATTGCATGTGCCTGGAAGATGTGGAGCACTGAGCGGTACGCAAGCATGACGCGGACGAAGATGGTGCCGTATGAGGGAGAATTTCGGTGAGGGCATCCATCATGTCATGTCATATTGCATTAACAACAGAATTATGATTGTTTGATTTACTGTTTTACTATTATCGCATGATTGATTTGAGAACATGCTAATCTTTGCTCTATTATTCCACTGAGTTAGCTACTCACTCCCAAGTTACGGGATGGTGTTTGCAACACCCACTAAACCCTGTCTTAGATGTAAGTGAGGCAGCGATTCAGGAGGCAGAGCCAGAATATGATGAGGACCAGGACGAGTTCTCATATATGCAGTACCACGATGACTTTGCTTAGGTGGCCTGGATTGGCGAGACTTCTCAGTGGGACTACTTTTGATATTTTTATTTTACTTATTTACATGTATATGAGACTCAGAGATGTATTCATACTTTGGAGACAGTTGAGATCTATTTTGTTTTCCATACAGTGATATGTACATCTTTTAGTCTTTCGCTTGCTTTTATCACTGAATCTGGAGTATGAATTACAGTTTTGGTATACTTTTACTCATGTGGATGCTTTAACTCAAAAAACATTGAATCATAATAATTTTTGTTACATAAGTGATGGTTTGGAATTCGGGAGTTGGGTTTATACACGACCCTTGATTTTCAGGATGTTACAGATGGTATCAGAGCATGAATGAGATTATACCGGGCCTGGGTTATGGTCACGCGACGTACGCTGTCACTTCCTTTGACTTAGGTGGGTGCGAGAAAGGTCTAGAAACACTTATAGGATCGCACATTCACCAATAAGCGAAGTCTATTCGTATCGATCGTGCGATCAAGTCTGTAACGCATCTAGGGTCACGTGAAGCGACCTAAGTAGCTCCTAGGTTGTAGGTAGGTGGGTTGAGACGTTCTTTAAAAGGTTTCAAATTTGAAAATGTGAATCCTTGGGCTGTGAGGCATCCACAACCCTTACATTCAATCGCTGGGGCTTAAAAACCCCGTTTCACCTGATTTCTTCAAAATTCTTCCCTCACCACTCCATTCTTTAATTATTTCTCTGACTTTTCATATTAGGCATTGATACTAATGTGAAAATGATATAAAATTATACTTCAACAAAATTTTACAGTGAATAGTAAAATTTCATGAAAACTGGCCATTAGGCCATTCTAAGTTTGTAATATTTAGCAACTAATAGGCTAGATGGATGTATTAGCTCCTTCTACCTCAAAATAATATGCTGCATGATAGAAAATTGCATTCAGGTTTACAAATTAGCCCTGAAAAGCCCCGAATGGATGTTTGGGCCTCCCTAGGCTAATATAGAATGAACTAAGGTGGGGCCCATACATATTTGGGGTCCATAAGGCAGGGGGACCTAACCCATGTGGTCCCACCGGCCATCTTGTGAGATGGCCGGCGATGCCATCGCCGATGGGTGGGCCCCACTTGCATTGAATTTTTGGCACGGGGTGTTTTTAAGGTAGGGCACCCCTCCCATGTGTGATCCGTCCATCAGAAACTCCTAAAAGAGGTACCTCCTTCACAAAAATGCCCCACCCAAGCTCCATTTTCGATTTTCTTGCTGCCCTCTCTCAAACTGCAGCTCCAAATCCCCTCCATTCCCACCAATTACTGAAAACGACGCCTGTCCATCCTTCTATGGTGATTAGTAATCCTCTCCCTCTCCGATCTCGTCCGTTAGAGCTCCTACAACCTCCATTTGTGGCTGAAATCGGGCGGAGCTCCATTCCCCTTTTTCCTTCTCTTTTCTTTTTAAAAATCCAGCCTTATGGAGCTTGAAGCATCCCTCTACAACGCCTAGATTTCCTTCTGTCCGTTTGGGCAGCCATTTCTCCCCATTTTCCTCACTTTTCATGGCTATTGTTGAAGCCATTTTGAGTTTTTTCTCTCTCTCCACCCTCTCTTTGATGGGAAAGAGAAAGACCGTAGCGGATGAGGCTGGGCCTAGTCGCCCTGTGCAATCCAGAAGACTGAGGGGTGGCACCGTTAGATCAAGCACCGCCGCAAGTCCAAGCACAGCCCGGGAGTTTCATACAAAGCAGGATTTGGATCCCCATGCTCAAATTGGGCTAGTGATATTAGCAGAGATGCCTCACAGCGAATATACTGACCGTAAGGTGTTGTTTGAGGCAGACGTGGAAGGGCGACTCTTCTGTGAATTCCTATTATTCGAGCGCATTGAAGCTGCACATTGGGGTCCGCTCTTTGAAGCCCGTTCTCGTGCTAATGTGAGCACCGTTCATGCCTTCTACGCTCGTATCCAGAATCCTACATTGGAGCCATTGCAGTTCAAGATTCCCTTTGGTAGAGACCGGATGGCTACAGTCGATGTTCGGTTGATAGCGTGACTTCTGAACGTGTCCCTTGGTGATGCTCATCCCAGTGCAAAGAATTTGAGGAGTAGGCATGAGCGAGATCGCCGTACCAGGTTCCTATGTGGTAGTCTGGTTCCATGACAGCCTAACAATAGCCTCAAGGCGTCTCATATGTCTGATGATTTGTGCCTGCTGCACCACATTTGCACGTTCAACGTGTATCCTAGGTCGACAAATTGCATTGAATGTATGCGCCTTATGGTTGATTTCTTGTATCAGGTGGCCCAGGGAGAAAATGTGTGTATGGCCACTTTCATGTTGCGACACATTATCCTCAAAGCGAAATCAAGAAGAACGTCTGAGTAGCTTCCTTTTGGCCGGCTTATATGCAAGATCGTGCTTGAGTTTGCTTACAGACTTGGGCTGAAGTTACCAATTCAGATTCACTGCATTGATGAGTCTACCATGGTCAAGATGAAGATCGGGTCTCAGTATCGTGAGACTCAGATTGATGAGAATAGCGAGGGCGATTTCGATGACGAAGAGTATCCAAGTGAAGGAGAACCTGGAGTCGAAGAAGAGGAAGAAGTCCAGGAAGAGGTAGAAGTGGAGGCTCAGGATACCGATGAGAGTCCTCCTCCTGCGACTCGAGTTACTAGAGATGATCACATTGCCCGAATTGAGGAGAGTCAGGTAGCCTTGTGAAGAGAAGTCTAGGAACTTCGGGCCGAGGTTGAGGATACCAAGGCCGTCATGAAGAAAAAATTCGGCAAGGTGACTCGTACTTTGAAGGCTATCCTGTGTTGCTTGTAGGATAAGGGTGCTCCTCCTTCATCGCCCGACTCGAACTAGTGATCTAGATCCAGATATCACGGGTTGTAGTTAGTTGTTTCCTGCTTTTTGTGTGTAAGCCTGATAAGGCTAGTAGTTTGCTTATGTTGCTGTAGTAGCTGACTGGCTTAGCTCCCATGCATTTCTTGTCATGGTACATGTAAGAATATGTCTCCTATATTGTGGCAATTTTGATTTAATGAAATGCATGAAATTTTTTTTCGACTTGCTATGTGAATGTTTGTGTTGTGGTTTGGGCTTAATATAGCCGAATTTGGTTAGATGGAATGCATGCCATTTCGTTCGTTGTAAGGTATTGTCCCTAGTTTGGGTGTATCCTATGGTTTCCACTGCTATATTGTAAATCCTGGGATTAAGCCTACAAAATTTGTTTTATCCCACCCCACCCTCCTACCAAGCATGCCACTTTCAATCCTGGCATGGGACTAGAAATGCCGTTCCATAAGGCTGTAGATTACAGACTAGTCTACTAGTTACCTTAAGTAGTGTAAAGCCTTTATATGCTAAGGAATAGTAGGTTAGATTTACTTGGAATGAGACTCCCTTCCTTGGATAGATCCTCATAACATCCATAGACTCCTTTAGTAACTCTTAGGAAGCTTATGTAACTTAGAACCATTCACTCTTAGGGAAGACTTATAAATCCCTCAGGTCAAACTTAAAATAAACCAACACACCCCTTAGAATTGCCTTCCCCAAGGGCTTATTGCATTTGGGAACGCGGAGTAAAGGAACTGCATGTAAGCGATGTATTCGCGGTTTGAATCGACTTCTTAATCCTAGGGGTTACCAATAAATCCAATGCCCTGATCAAGCAGAAGATCGGCATCGACTCGGATTAAGAATTGATACAATAAATCTTCTATCCTAGTTAGATAGAAAGTCTATGTATCCGGCTCAGACCTACTACACAACCTTTCTTCTGTGATGGCCCAACCTCCTACAACCAAACGTGATCACATTGCCTATGGGAAATGGCGAGGACTTAAAGCCAGTAGAGAATTCGACATCTTGCCACCAACTCATACCTGCCCCTGAACTCAACCACAATAGAGATTAGGCTCATCTCTATCACCGTAGGTACCAATGCCATAGAACGCATCGCTAATAAAGGAAGACCATTGTAATGAGAGGTTGTTTCCTAATTCATGTCAAGGATAGCCCCTAAGTTGCGCCTCGTTCCGATATACGGATCGATGTAAAGATTCTTTAACTATAAGTAGAACCAAATTTTAAGGGGGGTAGAACGTATTGAGTCTAATCCAGTTAGGTCAGTCAATGCTACCGTTCGATCAGAGTGGCACAGCGGAAGTGTGGTTGGCCTCTTCCCCACTGGCCCAGGATCGAAACATTTGAGTTAGGATATACGTATGGTTAGGTCATTAAATAGGATTGACCCTTCCTTAGAATGTCAATACTAAAGTCTTGCTAGATACTCCTTACCCTTCGCTAATTTCGGGAATGAAATTGTGTTTTAAGGGGGGTAGATTGTAACACCCCGAATTTTTGCCAACCTGGGGTTAGACGTCCTTAGGCAATGGGTCAACTAAAACACCTGAGAAATCGCTCAGAACCTAATTCCATAGCCAAAGAAATCACTTAGGATTAATTCCTTTAGAAACTAAGCATAAGTTAGCTAGCGCTACGCTAGAGTAGCTGGGAAATAGTCCCTGATCACTTTAAATACGTTCTATAGGACCCAAAGCGAGTAGAACCAATGACGCTATAATACTCTAAAACCTCGGATCAAACTCTAAACCGGTTTGTTCTCAGGACCTCTTTGAAACTTTGTATTGGATCTAGACCGCGCGTCGAAAGTCCGATACCTACAATCTTAGACCATTATAACCGCCTAGCTGGACTTGATAATCATTTCGAAAGTCAAGTCCAACTGACATTCAGAGGCTATTTCATTGAGCCTGGAGTGAAGAGAGTGAGAATAGGGTTAGATTTGGAATTTGAAATTTAAATCTGGCACACGACTTGACGCGTTATTATTAAGCGTTATGACAGTTAGAATTCAGCCAAATTACACCCTTGGATCAGGAAAAATTTCTATTTCATATCATGAGACTTGTAGGCCTGATCTACGTGCGGGAACTGAATCTGGACCGCCACGTGCGATCTACGAACACTACTGGTCTGAAAATGGGATGTGAGCGATATCTGACATGCATGAACTTAAGTCCAATCGCGTTCGGCCAGGGGACCTCCAGAAATGTCTTTTTGGACCGAAACAGCCCCGATTTGGTTAGGCATCAAGTGAACATTGTTCCCAAGCCTGTTTTGGGCAAGTTTTAGGTTATAAAAGGGGCTTAAATCCACACTTCTCTCACCCATCCGAATTTGCTAGAAACCCTAGTGGTGTGAGAGAAAAGGTGAGAGATTATGAGAGAGAGAGTGGGAGAGAATTTCCTGCTGCTTTCACGACGTGTTGCACGTGCTTAAGCAACGCACCTCAATCACTTTCCCGGTGATTTCGCCGCGATTCTAGGTAAGAAAATACCCCAAATACTTATTGATTTAAGGTTCCTTTGGTTCCTTAGCATGGTAGCTGATACATCTTGTAAAATAGGTTCCAGGTTCGCCGTAGACGAAGCGTATACGCTCCGTTCGAATCAATACGCTTCTAGGATAAAAGGTGTGGATTTTAGATGCTTTGATTGGCTGTTTTCAACGCTTTCAATGTCGTTTAATAGTAGATTATCGACGGCAACGCCGTTTGACATGTACAACATGCTGTCCGTTTCCTGTTTCGTAAGCAGACGAAAAATATGAGATTTAGGGCATTTTAGTCATTTGTAGGAAATACTGTTTTCATCCATATTTTTCTGATGTGATTGACATGGCTTCTTGTCGCATTAGGATATTAGGAATGCGTGCATAATTAGTTTGGCGTAGAGATTCGCCTAAATGCGCACTTTGAGTCGACATACTATATGTAGACTTAAGTGTGTAGTTTAAGTGTTTGTATAAATGTTTGTATTAGTATGTATCGAATTAAATGGTGTTATGAACTAGTTTGAGATTGAATTCTCAAACAATATGTTGATGTAAATGATTTCCTATATGTTGGCTATATGCATGACTTCATTGTATGTATGAAATGCATATGTTAGATGATTTACATAAGTTGTATGTTATAACATGTGTTAACATACTCACATTTTTGTATTTCATTTTCATTACTCTTACATGATTGCTGATGTGAATTCGTAAATGTTTGGGACTATACCTAGTCCAGGCAGTCGGCAACCGAGTGAATTCATGGTTGGCTTATCTTTGCCACGAACGACGCGTCGATGAATGCGAGCCGTGTTTTGGAGTTGACGGCAGTGGTTAGGCCACACGAGGTGTTTTATGTACTTCATGTCGTTCGACTTGAGATGCGCTCGTGCTAGTCGAGCCCGTCAAGTAACCCGACTGGCCTTTGTATGTTCACCATGTATGTGTCATAACTGCTTGAACCTAGGATACTGAACTTACCATTGAAAACCCTGTTAACCATGGTACCTTGATCCATAAAGACTCATGAGCTGGGCATGATGGTATGGGACATCGTGGTCGAGCTGTCGGCCTATGCTGGGGCCACAAACCTCCCCGTAGTGGCCAGTGAGCACCTATGACTTGTGAGTAGATTATGGTGGTATAGGACACTATATTCTTGCTGTCGGCCTACACTGATCAGGCGACGAGTCCTTTGTAGTGACCGCGAGTGTATTTGTAACGCCCGTGAAAAATCCGTACTTGGAATCGAGTATCGATTTGACCCGAAATCGCGTATAAATAATTTTCATGGAAATTAAACATAAGTTAGCTAGCGCAACACTAGAGTAGCTGGGAAATAGTCCCTGATCACTTTAAATACGTTCTACAAGACCCAAATCGAGTAGAACAGACAACTCTACAATACTCTATAACCTTGGATCAAACTCTAAGCAGGTTTGTCCTCTGGACCATATTGAACTTTTGTATTGGATTTAGACCGAGCGTCGAAGGTCCGATACCTCCTATCTTAGACCGTTAGAACCGCCCAGCTGGACTTGACAATCATCTCGAAAATCAAGTCAAACCGATAATCACAGAGTATTTCGTTGAACCCGGACTGAAGCGACCGCGAATAGGGACGAATTGGGAATTTCAAATTCAAATCTGGCACACGACTTGACGCGTCAGTATTAAGCGTTCTGACTGTCAGAATTCATCCAGATTACACCCTCGGATCAGGAAAAATTTCTATTTATTATCATGAGACTTTCAGCCCTGATCTATGTGCGGTGACCGCTGAACTGAAACTGGTCCGCTACGTGCGATCTGCGAACCTTGCCAGACTGAAAACTTAATACGAGGTACATCTGGTACCCATGAGCTTAAGTCTGATCGCAATCGACCACGGGACCACCAGAAATCAGTTTTTGGACCGAAACAGCCCCGAAATGGATAGGCATTAAGTAAACTTCGTCCCGGAGCCTATTTTCGGCGTTTCCAAGCTTATAAAAGGGGTTGAAACCCTCATTCCTTCCTTGCATCCGAATTTCACAAACCCTAGAAAAGAGAGAGAGTTTGAGAGAAAGGGAAGAGGAGATTTTTCCCGCATCCGAGCCCCTGACAGTGCTGCTTCAACACTTCATTCCAATCACCTGGCTGGTGATTTTTCCACTTTTTCAGGTATAGAAAAGCCCCAAAAACTTGCTGATTTAGGGTTTACGTAGATTCTGAGCATGTTAGCTAACGTAATCCATGAATCAGGTTCTCTTACAGCCGTAGACGAAGCGTACACGCTCCGTTCAAAATCCCGCGACCGTAAGAGACTAGGTGAGGATTTTAGACGCTTTGATTGACGGTTTACAACGCTTTCAATGTCGTTTAATAGTAGATTATCGACGGCATCGCCGTTTGATATGTACAACATGCTCTCCGTTTCCTGTTTCGTAAATTAACGAAGAATATGAGATTTAGGGCATTTTAGTCATTTGTAGGAAGTACGGTCTCCATGCATAATTTGCTGACATGATTGACATGATTTGTCGCCGCATTAGAGAGTTAGGAATGCTTGCATAATCAGTTTGGCGAAGAGATTCGCCAAGTTGCGCACGTTGGGTCGACATACTATATGTGGACTTAAGTGTGTAGTGTATGTGTTTGTATAAATGCTCGTATTATTATGTATTGAATTAAATGATGTTATGTAGTAGATTGAGATTGATTTCATGATTAATATGCTGACCTAAATGATTTCCTACATGCTTACCTTATGCATGATTACACTACATGCATAGAAAGTACGCTTTGAAGATTTGCTTAAGTTGAATATACATGGGAAGTATGCCTTGAAGATTTGCTTAAGTTGAATGTTTTAACATGTGCTAACATGCTCACATGATGTATTTCAATTCCAATACCTTGGTATATAATGTTAATGAAATTCCATAGATGAGTGGGACTTGACCTAGTCCAGGCAGTCGGTAACCGAGCGAATTCGTGGCTGACTGGTCATAGCCACGAACGACGCGTCGATGAACGTGATTCGTGTTGAGAGTTGGCGGCAGTGGTTAGGCCACGCGAAGTGTTTTACGCACTTCATGTCGTTTAACTCGAGATGCGATCGCACTAGTCGAGCCCGTCAAGTAACCCGACTGGCCGATGTTTGTTCACCTTGTATGTATCATAACTGCTTGAACCTAGGGTACTGAACTTACCATTGTAAACCCTATTAACCGTGGTACCTTGATCCACGAAGACTCATGAGCCGGGCATGGTGGTATGGGACACCGTGGTCGAGCTGTCGGCCTACGCTGGGGCCACAAACCTCCCCGTAGTGACCAGTGAGCACCTTGACTCGTGAGCAGATTATGGTGGTATGGGACACTATATTCTAGCTGTCGGCCTACACTGATCAGGCGACGAGCCCTTTGTAGTGACCGCGAGCGTATTCTGAGTCCACGGGAGGCGACGACCCTTCCGTGAAGTAGAGTACAGTAGGCCTGTATTGATAAGGTGATGGGGGAGCGGTGCAACGAGTGCGAGCAACAGCCCTGGCAGCCCTTGCAGTGACCTACGAAATGTACATCGTATGAGATTACTAGGAGTGATGACCCTAGACAGGATCCGTGTTGGGATTGATACAAGGGAAGTACCTTAGTTTCCCAATCCTGCTATTTGAATGGACTAATAACAACTTGGTAATCATATCACCATAGCATTGCATGTGCCTGGAAGATGTGGAGCACTCTAGGGAGTGTGGCATGCCGCGGTCGTAAGATGTTGCCGCATGAGGGTGATCGTCGGTGAGGGCATACATCACGTCATATCATCTTGCATTAACAACAGTATTAGGATTGTCTGATTTACTGCTTTACTATTATCGCGTGATTGAATTGTGAACATGCTAATCTTTGCTCTATGATTCCACTGAGTTGATCACTCATTCCCACGTTACGGGATGGTGTTTGCAACACCCACCAGACCCTGTTGTAGTTGCAGGTGAGGACGAGATCCAGGAGGTGGAGCCGGAGATTGACGAGGACCAGGATGAGTTCTCGTATATGCAGTATCACGACGGCTTCCCGTAGGTGACCTGGATCGAGGGGGACTTCAGTGGGACTATTTTGAACTTATTCTTTTGTCTATTTACATGTATATGAGACTCAGAGATGTAGTCATACTTTGGAGACAGCTGAGATTACTTTGTTTTTCCATACAGTGATATATATGTTGTTTAGTCTTCCGCTTGCTTTTATCACTGGATCTGAAGTATGAATTGCAGTTTTGGTATACTTTTACTCATGTGAATGCTTTAAATCAGACAACATTGAATCATAACTATTTTTGTTGCATAAGTAACGGTCTGGAACTCGGGAGTTGAGTTTATACACGACCCCCGATTTTCAGGGTGTTACAAGTTGGTATCAGAGCATGAATGAGAGTATACTGGGCCTGGGTTATGGTCTTGCGACGTACGCTGTCGCTTCCTTTGACTTAGGTGGGTGCGAGAAGGGTCTAGAAACACTTCTAGGATCACAGATTCGCCGATAGGCGAAGTCTATAAGGATCGATCGCAAGATCGAGTCTGTAACGTATCTCGGGTCGCGTAAAGCGACCCGAATCACTTCTAAGCTTTAGGAAGTCGGGTGGAGACGTCCTATGAGCAGTTTTAAACCGCAAAAGTGAATCCTTGGGCCGTGGGATGACCACGACTCCAGTAATCAATCGTCAGGGCTTAAAAACCCCGTTTTGCCAAAAATTCTTAAAATTCCTCCTCTAAACACTTCAACCTTCAGTTTCTTCTTATCCATTTCATGTTAGGCATCAAAACTAATGTGAAAATAATACAAATTAGTACATTCACCAGATTTTACAGTGAATAGTAAAATTTTATGAAAAATGGCCATAAGGCCATTCTAACTTCACTTTCTTTAGCAAATAAGGACCTAGAAAGATGTAATGGCTCCTTCTACCTCAAATTCATATGCTGCATCATATGGTTTAGTATTCGGGATTGCAATGTGGGCCCGAAAAGCCCCGAACACATGTTTGGGCTTATACAGACCAAAATACTATGAACCAGGGGGTGAGACCTAACTTTTTGGGACCCTGGGACCATGGGGGACCAGACCCATGGGGTCCCACCGGTCAACTTGAGAGTTGACCGGCGATGCCATCGCCGGCCGGCGAGTTCAGTTGGTGCCGTCCTTCGGGCGCACTCCCTTAAATAGGGTCCACATCACCCCTATGTACCTCCCACATGACGAAAACCCCCAAAATCCACCTCTCCTTCACAAACAGCCCCCTTACATAGCCCTAGATTCGATTTTCAGCAACCAATCCCAAACCCCGGCGTCCCACACCACCTCTAAACCCTTCCTTGGCCAAAACCGACCACCACCCATCATTTATTGGGTGTTGGCAGCCTCTTTCCTTGAAGATTTTCCCATTTGGAGCTCCAAAATCCCTCAAATATAGCTGAAATCGTGAGGTGCTCCATTCCATCTTTTTGTTTATATTTTTCCCTGAAAGTACAGCCTTGGGAAGCTTGAAGCATCCCTCTACGACGCCTAGATTTCCTTTTTTCAGATTGGGCAGCCATTTCTCCGTATTTTCGGCATTTTCCATGGCTTTTGTGGAAGCCATTTTGGGCCTTTTGTCACTCTCATCCATCATATCTTTGATGGGTAAGAGGAAAACTGCGACAGACGAGGCTGGGCCGAGCCGCCCTGCTCGATCGAGAAGACCGCGGGGTGGTGTCGCAAGTTCAAGCACCGCCGCAGGTCCAGCTGTAGTCCTGGAGTGCCGTACAAAGCGGGATTTGGATCCCCATGCACACTTTGGACGAACCATTCTATCAGAGATGCCTCATGGTGAATACACTGATCGTAGAGTATTATTTGAGGCGGACGTAGATGGACGGTTGTTCGGCGAATATCTGTTGTTCGAACGCATTGAAGCTGCGCACTGGGGACCGATCTTTGAAGCTCGCGCTCGTGCTAATGTGAGCACCGTTCGTGCCTTCTATGCTAACATCTAGAATCCTACCTTGGAGCCTTTGCAGTTCAAAATCCCTTTTGGTAGAGATCGGATGGCTACGATCGACGTCCGGTAGATTGCGCGACTTCTCAATGTGCCTCTAGGTGATGTGCATCCAAGTGAGAAGAATTTGAGGACTAGACGTGAACGAGATCGCCGCACTAGGTTTCTGTGCGGTAAGTTGGTTCCATGGCAGCCTAATAATAGCCTCAAGGCGACGTACATGTCTGAGAATTTGCGCCTGCTGCACCATATTTGCACGTTCAATGTCTATCCCAAGTCGACGAACCGCATTGAATGTACACGTCTTATGGTCGATTTCTTATTTCT
The DNA here is from genome assembly GCA_037074715.1 of Magnolia kwangsiensis. Lineage (NCBI taxonomy): Eukaryota > Viridiplantae > Streptophyta > Magnoliopsida > Magnoliales > Magnoliaceae > Magnolia > Magnolia kwangsiensis. The sequence continues at coordinate 34,309,727 of CM073587.1, read as the reverse complement.
GGTGGCCCAGGGAGAGAACGTATGTATGGCCACTTTCATCTTACGGCAGATAGTTCTCATAGCCAGGTCGAGAAGAACATCCGAATCACTTCCCTTTGGCCGACTCATTTGCAAGATTGCGCTTGAGTTTGCCTATAGACTTGGACCCGAATTGCCGGTATCGATTCACACCATCGATGAGTCGACAATGCTCAAGATGAAGATTGGGTCGCAATACCGTGAAAATCAACTTGAAAGGGATAGTGGGGATGACTTTGATGAAGAGGAAGATCAAAGCGAAGAAGACCCTAGAGCAGAGGTTCAGGAAGAGGTTCAGGAAGAAGCAGAAGAGGAGGCTCAGGATACTGATGAGAGCCCTCCTCCTTCTGCGCAGGCTACTATCGACGATCGCATTGCTCGGATGGAGGAGAGCCAGACCGCTTTGCGAAGGGAAGTCCAAGAACTTCGAGCAGAGGTCGCTGATGCCAAGGCCGTTACGAAGAAGAAATTTGGCAAGGTGACTCGCACCTTGAAGGCAATCCTGTGTTGCTTACAGGATAAGGGTGCTCCTCCTCCGTCGCCAGACTCCGACTAGCGACGCGATCTTTGATGTTGTTATGAGTAGTTAGCCATTTCCTGTTTTATGTGTGTAAAGCCTATTAGGGCTAGTGCTTTGCTTATGTTGCTGTTGCTTAACTGTCTTAATTTCCATGTAATTCTAGTCATGATGCTTGTAAGGATATATCCCTTGTATTGTGACAATTTTGATTAATTGAAATGCATGGAATGCCTTTGACTCTTTAGTGAATGATTGTGGTGTATTTGTGCAATTGAGACTGACAAGGTTGCGCCCTATTTTGAATATAGGGAATGCCACCTAAGATTACGAGGAGCGCGGTTCGGCTTTCATTGTCTGAGCAGATGGATCAGACTCTTTCTCAGTCTGGCACTCGTCCGGACCCTGCTGTGGGCCCGATTCCTGAGACTGTTCGATCGTCTCAGCCTGCTGTTGGTCCTACAGATGGACCACCGCCATTTACACCATCAGTTAGAGAGCCACAGCGCGCATCTACTTCCGCACCTCATCCGCCACAGCCTGCTCCACCCCCTGATAGATTCGAGCAGATGATGGCTATGATGCTACAGCAGCAGCAGCTTTTGACCACTATAGTTGGGACTTTAGCCCAGGGTGGGGGTGCGACTACTTCTACTCCACCTGCACCACCTGCGCATCCAGCTGAGGATGCCTATACTTATGCCCAGGATGAGGGCATAGCACATCCTGCGCAGCCTGCTTTCCCTGTGGGGAATCCTGCCGACACACGGGGCCTTCTGGAGGGATTTCAGCGCTTGCGGCCTCCTACTTTTTCGGGTTCTCACAGACCCGAGGAGGCTGAGTTCTGGCTCGACCGAGTGTCGAAGATTCTACGCATGTTGCACTATACCGAGGCTGAGCAGGTAGAGCTGGCTACCTTCCTGTTTGAGAGAGAGGCCAGTATGTGGTGGGATAGTATATTGCGGACTGTTGCTGCAGATTTCGTATGGACATGGGCAGCATTCGAGTTCCGCTTCCATGAGAAGTATTATCCCCAGACCTACAGGCACGAGAGGGAGAATGAGTTTCTCCGTCTCAGGCAGGCGGCGATGACGGTTACCGAGTATGAGCATCGGTTCACAGAGTTGGGCAGGTACGTCCCGACGATTCTAGCTGATGAGCAGATGCGCATACGGCGCTTTTTGGAGGGCTTGCGACCGGATATTCGGTCGAAGATGTGCTGTATCAGTTTTCCCTCCTATGCGGAGTTGGTTCACATGTCCATGCGGGCAGAGCAGGACGTGAATCGACTTGCGCGATCTCGAGGCCCGACTACTTCTAGGCCGCGACCGGATTTGCCAGACAGGTCCTTCGCGGGCAAGAGGCCTCGCATTGATCCTCCTACCAGGACCACGACGCCTGTACGACCGTTTCGGTGCCCTGATTTATCATGCACATACTGTGGGAGGACGGGCCATTTAGCGCAGAGTTGCTTTTCCAGGATGCGGGACAGTGGGTTCTCGCAGCCGCAGAAGATTGATCGTGTACGTCCGCAGGCGATATCAGCACCGCCTATACGGTCAGCTCCTGCGCATCCTTCTTTCCGACGTACGGTATCGCAGATTCGACAGCCTCCACGGCCTTTGACACAGCGGCCGAACCGGCCACAGCAGGCACGAGTTCATGCACTGACCGCTGAGGCAGCTACGACGCCGACTTTCCAGCATTCAGCCTTCGAGGTCATGGGACATATTGGAGGTACTCCCGTTCTTATCATGGTGGATACTGGTTCCATGATTTCCTTGATATCGCGTGCCGTAGTCAGACGTCTTGGGTTGCAGATTATCACTATGGATAGCGTGCGAGTCCTTGCAGCTCATGGGGATTATTCGGATGTCACCCAGATGTGTGAGGGTTGTTTAGTTGATCTGGGAGGCAGGACGATGACTCTTGATCTGGTCGTCGATCCCTCGCTCGTTTATCTCGACGTCATTCTTGGCATGGACTGGTTGACTGCAGCGAGAGCCGAGATTGACTGCGGGCTCGTGTGGTGACGGTGTACGAGCCTGAGGGCACGCCTTTCACATTTCCAGTGCGGGTAAATCTTCCTTTCCGCATTCTTAGCTACGCCACTCTATTGCGCGACGCTGGTGCCCAGGTACTTGAGCAGACACCAGTTGTATCTGAGTTCGGGGATCTGTTCAGAAAGATCCCTGGTTTGCCGCCCCGACGTGAGATCGATTTCACTATCGATCTGGTTCCTGGTTCTACACCCGTCTCACTGCCGATGTATCGCATGGCACCATGTGAGATGGAGGAGTTGAGGACGCAGATTGATGGCCTGCTAGAGCTTGGCTTTATACGGCCTAGCGTGTCTCCTTGGGGAGCACCGGTCTTGTTCGTGAAGAAGAAGGATGGTTCGCTGCGATTGTGTATTGATTATCGCAGGCTGAACCAGCTCACGGTGAAGAACAAGTACCCTTTGCCCAGGATCGATGACTTGTTTGATCAGTTGAGAGGAGCGCAGTACTTCTCGAAGATTGATCTTCAGTCAGGATATCATCAGCTGCGCGTCAGAGATGAGGACGTGCAGAAGACAGCATTCAGGACCAGTTTTGGCCACTACGAGTTCCTCGTGATGTCGTTCGGTCTCACGAACGCACCGGCCGTGTTCATGGATCTGATGAACCGGGTTTTTCGGCCTTTCCTCTATCGATTCGTCGTTGTCTTCATCGACGACATTTTGGTATACTCTAGGAGTCGAGAGGAGCATGAGGAGCACTTGCGTTTGGTCCTTGATACGCTCAGACGACACCAGTTGTTCGCACAGTATAAGAAGTGCCACTTCTGGAAGCAGGAGGTGAAGTTTCTGGGACACGTGGTGTCCAAGGATGGCATGGCAGTTGACCTGTCTAAGGTAGCTGCGGTGCAGGACTGGGAGCAGCCTGGTTCTGTCACTGAGGTGAGGAGTTTCTTGGGTCTCGCTGGCTACTATCGGCGCTTCATTCAGGACTTCTCGAAGATCGCAAGACCCTTATCTCAGTTGACACGGAAGGACGTGAAGTTCGCTTGGAATGATAAGGAGGAGTCAGCTTTTCAGGAGCTGAAGGACAGACTTACGTCCGCCCCTGTGCTAGTATTGCCAGAGCAGGGGGTTAGATACACTATATACACTGACGCGTCTAGCGTTGGTTTGGGTTGTGTCCTTATGCAGAGGGACAGGGTAATTTCGTATGCCTCGAGACAATTAAGGAAGCACGAGGAGAATTACCCTACACACGACCTGGAGTTGGCAGCCGTTATATTCGCACTGAGACTCTGGAGACATTACCTCTACGGAGAGGAGTTCGAGCTCTTTTGCGACCACAAGAGCCTCAAGTACATATTCACGCAGCGAGACTTGAATATGAGGCAGCGGCGATGGATGGAGACGCTGAAGGACTTCAAGTTTGAAGTCTCTTACCATCCTGGGAAGGCGAACCTTGTGGCTGATGCGTTGAGCCGCAAGAAGGCGATAGAGTTTGCGGCTCCGCTGATGGTTGCCGAGTGGGATATGGTTGAGTTTTTGCGAGACTTTGAGCAGAAACCGTAGAGGAGCCATTTGAGTTCATCGCACACGTACAGGTGCGATCCCAAATCGATGACCGTGTCATCGAGGCGCAGAGGGACGACACGCATCTTACTGAGCTTCGAGAGCAGGCCAGTGATGATGCTGACGCTGACTGGCGAGTTGGTATGGATGGGGGCTTACGTTACCGTGGCCGCCTATGCGTCCCAGATGTCCCTGACTTGAGACGAGAGATTCTCGAGGCTGCGCATTCTACTAGACTCGCGATGCATCCTGGCAGCACGAAGATGTATCATGACGTGAAGAGGACGTATTGGTGGGAAGGTATGAAGACCCACATAGCTGAGTTCGTGTCCCGTTGTCTCACTTGTCAGCAGGTGAAGGCAGAGCATCGCCGACCACCTGGACTTTTGCAGCCCATGCCGATTGCAGAGTGGAAGTGGGATTTCATTTCCATGGATTTCATTTCTGGGTTGCCGAAGACGAGGAAGGGGCATGATTCCATTTGGGTGATCGTCGACCGATTGACGAAGTCGGCGCACTTCCTACCGATCAGAGTTACGAACTCTGCAGACGAGCTGGCTAGATTGTATATCCGAGAGATTGTGCGTCTGCATGGAGTTCCGTTGGAGATCGTGTCGGACAGAGACACGCGGTTCACTTCTATTTTCTGGACTCGCATTCAGGAGGCTATGGGTGTGAAGTTGAAGTTCAGTACTGCCTTCCACCCACAGACGGACGGACAGACGGAGCGAGTGAACCAGATCCTGGAGGATATGTTGCGGGCTTGCGCATTGGACTTCAAGGACAGTTGGGATGACTGTCTTGCATATGCGGAGTTTGCGTACAACAATAGCTTCCAGACGAGTATCGGCATGGCACCTTATGAGGCGCTGTATGGGCGACCTTGTCGCGCACCGCATTGCTGGTTAGAGGTCGGTGAGCGCAGCTTGATTGGCCCAGAGTTGGTGCAGGCGACGTCAGAGAAGATTGATATTATTCGACGTCGGCTTCTTACAGCACAGAGCAGACAGAAGAGCTACGCCGATACGAGACGACGGCCACTAGAGTTCACAGTCGGGGATCATGTGTTTTTGCGAGTTTTCCCTATGAAGGGAGTCCTTCGGTTCGGGAAGAAGGGGAAGCTGACACCGCGATTCATTGGTCCATTTCAGATCCTCGATCGTGTGGGAGCAGTGGCTTACCGATTGGCTTTACCCACGCCCCTCGCGAGCGTCCACAACGTATTTCATGTTTCTATGCTGAAGAAGTACGTTGCTGATCCTTCCCATATCATCAGATGGGAGCAGGTGCAGTTAGGAGAGGATGTTACTTATATCCTGCGACCGACACGCATCTTAGACCGGAAGGAGCAGGTACTGCGTAGCAAGGTGATTCTCCTTGTGAAGGTACTATGGACGCATCACTCTGAGGAGGAGGCTACTTGGGAGACAAGCCGAGATCAGAAAGAACTACCCACAGCTTCTCGAGGAGTACGAACAGGTACAAATTTCGAGGACGAAATTATTTGTTAAGGGGGGTAGATTGTAACGCCCGTGAAAAATTCGTACTTGGAATCGAGTACCGATTTGACCCGAAATCGCGTATAAATAATTTCCATGAAAATTAAACGTAAGTTAGCTAGCGCAACGCTAGAGTAGCTGGGAAATAGTCCCTGATCACTTTAAATACGTTCTACAAGATCCAAATCGAGTAGGACAGAGAACTCTACAATACTCTATAACCTTGGATCAAACTCTAAGCAGGTTTGTCCTCTGGACCATATTGAACTTTTGTATTGGATTTAGACCGCGCGTCGAAGGTCCGATACCTCCTATCTTAGACCGTTAGAACCGTCCAGCTGGACTTGACAATCATCTCGAAAATCAAGTCAATCCGATAATCACAGAGTATTTCGTTGAACCCGGACTGAAGCGACCGCGAATAGGGACGAATTGGAAATTTCAAATTTAGATCTGGCACACGACTTGACGCGTCAGTATTAAGCATTCTGACCGTCAGAATTCATCCAGATTACACCCTCGGATCAGTAAAAATATCTATTTATTATCATGGGACTTTCAGCCCTGATCTATGTGCGGTGACCGCTGAACTGAAACTGGTCCGCCACGTGCGATCTGCGAACCCTGCCAGACTGAAAACTTAATACGAGGTACATCTGGTACCCATGAGCTTAAGTCTGATCGCAATCGACCAGGGGACCACCAGAAATCAATTTTTGGACCGAAACAGCCCCGAAATGGATAGGCATTAAGTAAACTTCGTCCCGGAGCCTATTTTCGGCGTTTCCAAGCTTATAAAAGGGGTTGAAACCCTCATTCCTTCCTTGCATCCGAATTTCACAAACCCTAGAAAAGAGAGAGAGAGTTTGAGAGAAAGGGAAGAGGAGATTTTTCCCGCATCCGAGCCCCTGACAGTGCTGCTTCAACACTTCATTCCAATCACCTGGCTGGTGATTTTTCCACTTTTTCAGGTATAGAAAAGCCCCAAAAACTTGCTAATTTAGGGTTTACGTAGATTCTGAGCATGTTAGCTAACGTAATCCACGAATCAGGTTCTCTTACAGCCGTAGACGAAGCGTACACGCTCCGTTCAAAATCCCGCGACCGTAAGAGACTAGGTGAGGATTTTAGACGCTTTGATTGACGGTTTACAACGCTTTCAATGTCGTTTAATAGTAGATTATCGACGGCATCGCCGTTTGACATGTACAACATGCTCTCCGTTTCCTGTTTCGTAAATTAACGAAGAATATGAGATTTAGGGCATTTTAGTCATTTGTAGGAAGTACGGTCTCCATGCATAATTTGCTGACGTGATTGACATGATTTGTCGCCGCATTAGAGAGTTAGGAATGCTTGCATAATCAGTTTGGCGAAGAGATTCGCCAAGTTGCGCACGTTGGGTCGACATACTATATGTGGACTTAAGTGTGTAGTGTATGTGTTTGTATAAATGCTTGTATTATTATGTATTGAATTAAATGATGTTATGTAGTAGATTGAGATTGATTTCATGATTAATATGCTGACCTAAATGATTTCCTACATGCTTACCTTATGCATGATTACACTACATGCATAGAAAGTACGCTTTGAAGATTTGCTTAAGTTGAATATACATGGGAAGTATGCCTTGAAGATTTGCTTAAGTTGAATGTTTTAACATGTGCTAACATGCTCACATGATGTATTTCAATTCCAATACCTTGGTATATAATGTTAATGAAATTCCATAGATGAGTGGGACTTGACCTAGTCCAGGCAGTCGGTAACCGAGCGAATTCGTGGCTGACTGGTCATAGCCACGAACGACGCGTCGATGAACGTGATTCGTGTTGAGAGTTGGCGGCAGTGGTTAGGCCACGTGAAGTGTTTTACGCACTTCATGTCGTTTAACTCGAGATGCGATCGCATTAGTCGAGCCCGTCAAGTAACCCGACTGGCCGATGTTTGTTCACCTTGTATGTATCATAACTGCTTGAACCTAGGGTACTGAACTTACCATTGTAAACCCTATTAACCGTGGTACCTTGATCCACGAAGACTCATGAGCCGGGCATGGTGGTATGGGACACCGTGGTCGAGCTGTCGGCCTATGCTGGGGCCACAAACCTCCCCGTAGTGACCAGTGAGCACCTTGACTCGTGAGCAGATTATGGTGGTATGGGACACTATATTCTAGCTGTCGGCCTACACTGATCAGGCGACGAGCCCTTTGTAGTGACCGCGAGCGTATTCTGAGTCCACGGGAGGCGACGACCCTTCCGTGCAGTAGAGTACAGTAGGCCTGTATTGATAAGGTGATGGGGGAGCGGTGCAACGAGTGCGAGCAACAGCCCTGGCAGCCCTTGCAGTGACCTACGAAATGTACATCGTATGAGATTACTAGGAGTGACGACCCTAGACAGGATCCGTGTTGGGATTGATACAAGGGAAGTACCTTAGTTTCCCAATCCTGCTGTTTGAATGGACTAATAACAACTTGGTAATCATATCACCATAGCATTGCATGTGCCTGGAAGATGTGGAGCACTCTAGGGAGTGTGGCATGCCGCGGTCGTAAGATGTTGCCGCATGAGGGTGATCGTCGGTGAGGGCATACATCACGTCATATCATCTTGCATTAACAACAGTATTAGGATTGTCTGATTTACTGCTTTACTATTATCGCGTGATTGAATTGTGAACATGCTAATCTTTGCTCTATGATTCCACTGAGTTGATCACTCATTCCCACGTTACGAGATGGTGTTTGCAACACCCACCAGACCCTGTTGTAGTTGCAGGTGAGGACGAGATCCAGGAGGTGGAGCCGGAGATTGACGAGGACCAGGATGAGTTCTCGTATATGCAGTATCACGACGGCTTCCCGTAGGTGACCTGGATCGAGGGGGACTTCAGTGGGACTATTTTGAACTTATTCTTTTGTCTATTTACATGTATATGAGACTCAGAGATGTAGTCATACTTTGGAGACAGCTGAGATTACTTTGTTTTTTCATACAGTGATATATATATTGTTTAGTCTTCCGCTTGCTTTTATCACTGGATCTGAAGTATGAATTGCAGTTTTGGTATACTTTTACTCATGTGAATGCTTTAAATCAGACAACATTGAATCATAACTATTTTTGTTGCATAAGTGACGGTCTGGAACTCGGGAGTTGAGTTTATACACGACCCCCGATTTTCAGGGTGTTACAGTATTCTGAGTCTACGGGTGGTGACGACCCTTCCTTAGCAGTGAGAGTACAGTAGGGTTGTATTGATAAGGTGATGGGGGAGCGGTGCAACGAGTGCGAGCAACAGCCCTGACAGCCCTTGTAGTGACCTACAAAATATACTTTATATGAGATTACTAGGAGTGACGACCCTAGACAGGATCTGTGTTGGGATTGATATAAGGGAAGTACCTTAGTTTCCCAATATTGCTGTATGAAAAGGACTAATAATAACTCGGTAATCATATCAACATCACATTGCATGTGCCTGGAAGATGTGCAGCACTGAGCGGTACGCAAGCATGCCGCGGACGAAGATGGTGCCATATGAGGGAGAATGTCGGTGAGGGCATCCATCATGTCATGTCGTATTGCATTAACAAAAGTATTAGGATTGTTTGATTTACTGCTTTACTATTATCGCATGATTGATTTGAGAACATGCTAATCTTTCCTCTATTATTCCACTGAGTTAGTTACTCACTCCCACATTACGGGATGGTGTTTGCAACACCCACCAGACCCTGTCTTAGATGCAGGTGAGGCAGCAATTCAGGAGGCAGAGCCGGACTATGATGAGGACCAGGACGAGTTCTCACATATGCAGTATCACGACGGCTTTGCTTAGATGGCCTGGATTGGCAGGACTTCTCAGTGGAACTACTTTTGACATTTTTATTTTGCTTATTTACATGTATATGAGACTCAGAGATGTATTCATACTTTGGAGACAGTTGAGATCTATTTTATTTTCCATACAGTGATATGTATATCTTTTAGTCTTCCACTTGCTTTTATCACTGAATCTGGAGTATGAATTACAGTTTTGGTATACTTTTACTCATGTGGATGCTTTAACTCAGACAACATTAAATCATAATCATTTTTGTTGCATAAGTGACGGGCTGGAACTCGGGAGTTGGGTTTATACATGACCCTCGATTTTCAGGGTGTTACAAGTGGCCTAGCCATTTAGACAAGCCCATGTTTATGTATTAGCTCAAAATTAATGGAGCAGACCTGGATGTGTGTTGGAGCTATCTGAATGTTAAACGGGGATCCCTGAAAGGTGAGAACTACTGTTATGACCATGATAAATCTATCAATTTTTTATGAACAACATTGGAGTGGACTGGCCATTTGGACAGGCCTATGTTTATGTATTAGCTTAGAAATGATAGAGCAGACCCGGATGTGCGTCGAAGCTATCCGGATGTTGAACATGGGTCCCTAAAAGGTGGAAACCACTGTTATAACCATGATGAAGCTGTCCATTTCCTATGGACAACATTGGAGTGGCTTGGCCATTTAGACAGGCCCGTGTTTATGTATTAGCTCAAAATTGATGGAGTAGACACTAGTATAACCCTAAACCTAAACCTACACCTAAAAATAAAACCTAAAACTAAACATCATGGTGGGGACGGTGCCTAATTTTGAACCTAAACCTAATCTCGATTTCCTAAACCTAAACTTATAACCTTAACCTCAACCTATTCTCAAATCCCAAAACCTATAACCTAACATAAACCTAAACCTATAACCTATACTTATAACCTAAACCTAAACCTATAACCTAAACTTAATTCCCTAAACCTCAACCTATAACCTAACCTAAATCTAAACCCATAACCTACACTTATAACCTAAACTTAACCTAAACCTATAACCTTAACCTAAACATAAAATCTAAACCTAAACCTAAAATATAAATGTATTCTCAATTCCCTAGTATAACCTACAACATTAACCTAAACCTATACTTATAATCTAAATCTATTCTCAAATCCTAAAATCTATAACCTAAACCTATACTTATAACCTAAATCTATTCTCAAATCCTAAAACCTATAACCTAAACCTAAAACTTAACCTAAACCTAAACCTTAACCTATAACCTAAACTCAATTCCCTAAACCTTAAACTATAACCTAACCTAAACCTAAACCTATAACCTACACTTATAACCTAAACCTAAAACTATAACATAAACCTATAACCCAAACACAATTCCCTAAACCTTAACCTATAACCTAACATAAACCTAAACCTATAACCTACACTTATAACCTAAACCTAAACCTATAACCTTAACCAAAACATAAAACCTAAAACTAAACCTAAAACCTAAATTTATTCTCAATTCCCTAAAGTTATAACCTATAACCTTAACTTAAACCTATAACCTATAACCTATAACCTAAACTCAATTCCCTAAACCTTAACCTATAACCCAATCTAAACCTAAACCTATAACCTACACTTATAACTTAAACCTATAACCTTAACCTAAATGTAAAACCTAAACCTAAACCTAAACCTAAAACATAATTGTATTCTTAAATCCCTAAACCTAAACTAAAACCTAAACCGATAACCGAAAACATTAACATAAACCTATAACCTACAACATTATCCTAAACCAATACTTATAACCTAAACCTATTCTCAAATCCCAAATCCTATAACCTAAACCTAAACCTTAAGCTAAACATAAACCTATAATCTAAACCTAGACCTTAACCTATAACATAAACCTTAACCTATAACCTATAACCTGTAACCTAAACCTATAGCATATAACCTAAACTCAATTCCCTAAAACTTAACCTATAACCTAACCTAAACCTAAACCTATAACCTACACTTATAACCTAAACTTAAAATTATAACCTATACATATAACGTTAACCTAAACTTAAAGCTAAAACCTAAATGTATTCTCAAATACCTAAACCTAAACCTATAACCTACAACATTAACATAAACCTATAACCTAAACCTATAACCTATACTTATAACCTAAACCTATTCTCAAATCCCAAAACCTATAACCTAAACCTAAACCTATAAACTAAACCTATAACCTTAACCTAAACCTTAACCTATAACCTAAACCTTAACTTGTAACCTATAACTTATAACCTAAACCTAAACCTATAACCTATAAGCTAAACTCAATTCCCTAAACCTTAACCTATAACCTAACCTAAACCTAAACCTATAACTTACACTTATAACCTAAACCTAAACCTATAATCTTAACCTAAACATAAAACCTAAGCCTAAAAGTATTCTCAATTCCCTAAATCTATAACCTATAACCTTAACCTACAACCTATAACTTATAACCTAAACCTATAAGCTATAACCTAAACTCAATTCCCTAAACCTTAACCTTAACCTATAACCTAACCTAAACCTAAACCTATAACCTGCACTTATAACCTAAACCTAAACCTATGACCTAAACCTGTAACCTTAACCTAAACGTAAAACCTAAGCCTAAACCTAAAACCTAAATGTATCCTCAAATCCCTAAACCTAATCCTATAACCTACAACATTAACCTAAACATATACTTATAACCTAAACCTATTCTCAAATCTCAAAACTTATAACCTAAACCTAAACCTTAACCTAAACATAAAGCTATAACCTACACCTTAACCTATAACCTATAACCTATAATGTAAACCTATAACCTTTAACCTAAACTCATTTCCCTAAACCTTAACCTATAACCTAACCTAAACCTAAACCTAAACCTATAACCTACACTTATAACCTAAACCTAAACCTATAACCTATAACTAAAACCTAAACCTAAACCTAAAACCTAAATGTTTTTTCAAATCCCTGAACCTAAACCTACACCTAATCCTAATCTCAACTCCCTAACCTAAACCCAAACCTAAACCCAATCCCAAACCCGAACCTGATTTCCTAAACCTAAACCTTAACTTATTCTCTATTCCCTAAATCTAGAACCTATAACCTAAACCTAAACCTAAACCTTAACCTAAACCCTAAACCTAAACCTATACCTTAACCTTAACCTAAAACCTAAACCTATACCTGTACTTGTAACCTAAACCTAAACATATAACCTAAACCTAAAACCTATAACCAAAAGCCTAAACCTAAACCTAAAACCCAAATGTATTCTCAAATCCCTAAACCTAAACCTACACCTAATCCTAATCTCAACTCCCTAACTTAAACCTAAACCTAAACTTGAAAACCCAAACCTAAACTCAATCCCGAACCCGAACACGATTTCCTAAACCTAAACCTTAACCTATTCTCAATTCCCTAAAGCTATAACCCATAACCCATAACCTATAACCTATAACCTATAACCTTAACCCAAACCTAAACCTAAACCTATAACCTACAACATTAACATAAACCTATAACCTAAACCTATAACCTACAACATTAACCTAAACCTATACTTATAACCTAAACCTATTCTCAAATCTCAAAACCTATAACCTAAACCTAAAACTTAATCTAAACGTAAACCTATAACCTAAACCTAAACCTTAACATATAACCTACACCTTAACCTATAACCTATAAACTATAACCTAAACTCATTTCCCTAAACCATAACCTATAACCTAACCTAAACCTAAACCTAAACCTAAACCTATAACCTACGCTTATAACCTAAACCTAAACCTAAAACCTAAACCTAAACCTAAAACCTAAATGTATTCTCAAATCCCTAAACCTAAACCTACACTTAATCCTAATCTCAACTCCCTAACCTAAACCCAAACCTAAACCTGATCCCAAACCCGAACCCGATTTCCTAAACCTAAACCTTAACTTATTCTCTATTCCCTAAACCTATAACCTATAACCTAAACCTAAACCTAAACCTTAACTTATTCTCTATTCCCTAAACCTATAACCTATAACCTAAACCTAAACCTAAACCTTAACCTAAACCCTAAACATAAACCTATAACCTTAACCTAAACCTAAACCTATACCTTAACCTTAACCTAAAACCTAAACCTATACCTATACCTGTAACCTAAACCTAAACATATAGCATAAACCTAAAACCTATAACCAAAAGCCTAAACCTAAACCTAAAACCTAAACTTGAAAACCTAAACCTAAACCCAATCCTGAACCTAAACCCAATTTCCTAAACTTAAACCTTAACCTATTCTCAATTCCCTAAAGCTATAACCCATAACCTATAACCTATAACCTTAATCGAAACCTATAACCTACAACATTAACATAAACCTATAACCTACAGCATTAACTTAAACCTATACCTATAACCTAAACATATAACCTATAACCTATAACCTAAACCTTAACCTATAACCTAACCTAAACCTAAACCTATAACCTAAACCTAAACCTATAACCTTAACCTAAACCTAACATGTAAACCTAAACATAAAACCTAAATGTATTCTCAAAACCCTAAACCTAAACCGACACCTAATCCTAATCTCAACTCCCTAACCTAAACCTAAACCTAAACTTGAAAACCTAAACCTAAACCCAATCCCGAACCATAACCCAATTGAATGGGCCCACACACAATCTTAAAGAATCATCCTTATACAAGCAGATTATTCATAGACTATTTCCTGTATGATTTCAATTGAATACCTTGTTATGACATTAGTTGTTGTCACTTATTATGATGATTTTTATCCTCTTTTGTAAGCATGGAAGGTGGTTAGAGGGGGATTCGAATTGCATGTGCTCCCCACCAAGGTGGAATCTAGGTGGGGCTCTCTCTGATATTTGAGAAATTCATTATCTTTTAATTTTATATGCTTATGTTAGGACATGTGCCCAAAAATGAAGTAAATCCATATTCAAGTGAATCACATGGCAAATAAGAATAGAGATTGAACGCCTACATTCAAACCTTCTTTGAGATATAAGAGTTTAGGATTAGCAAACTTTTGTATTTTTTCAGTTTATTTTAGTGGTAATGACTATATAAACAATTTGGATGACATATGAGCATCACGAATCTAGATCCTCTGCTTACCATTGATACAAATAGAAATTTCTCATTTTCTTGCATTGTGATTGCAAGTCCTACTCATCATTAATGTTGCCAGCATTGTTGCATCGAACGTAGTATATAATAATGTAGCCCAATCACATGGTAACAAAAAGGAAAATCTTGCTTTGTTGGCAAGCATACTCGAACTCAAGCATCGCAATGCATCTATTTCCATCTCCACTATCTCTTATAGCATAGATTATTTGAGATTTAGATTTATATAATTTTTAGAGTCATGTCCTAACACAATATGATAATATTAATAGACAAGGTGGATTTGTCACCAACATTATTTTAAGGCCCATATAACTTCTCCTTATAGGAAGTTGGGTAGGGCACATGCAGCTTGAATCCATCAAAGGAGATACGGATCACCTCTCATATGTTCTCTCTCTTTTCATTTATTTTTTTCCATAGGATTATTTATTTTGTGGTGTCTGCACAAATATACGTACAATATTTTATCATGTTAATATAATTATAAGTGGCCTAATCTCACCTTTCAAAAAATAACTAATAATAATTTCTACCTGATGAGAAATCACCAAGTACCATTAGGCTCAACCTAAAAGATAAATCAACATTTTCTTTCTTTCTTTTTTCTTTTAACACACACTCACACACCAGAGTCACTTATGGCCACAATGGGTACTTGAACTCGTGACCTTGTATTGAAACTATTTTGAATATACCATTAAGGCATGAGTAAGGACCTAGGTGTGTGTGCACACTAACCTCGGCGATGTGTTGATCACACTGAATTTTGTGAGCCCCACCATGAAATAGGCTATGAATAATTTTTTATATTTTATTTATGATGTTAAACTTATATGTATTTATGAGTGGATGAATGTGATGTGGATAAGATTGTTTGTGTTTGGATGGATGTAGTTTATGTTTGGATGGATGTACATAGTTTGTGTTTAGATGGATGTGAATGTGAATATGATGAAATATATTATAACAGGTGTATATCATGAAGAATATGATGAAGTGTATTGTAACAGGTGTATATCAGGAATTTTTTCCCAAATATTGAAAAAAGAAGAAGAAGATACTTTTACCTACGAAATATTTCGTAGGTAAAAGTTTCATCCACATTTTTTACTTACGAAAACTTTCGTAGGTAAAAGATTCAACCACATTTTTACCTATGAAAAATTTCGTAGGAGAAAGTTTTTATCTACAAATAATTTTGCCTATGAAAAATTTCGTAGGTAAAAGTTTCGTGAACATTTTTACCTACGAAAAAATTCATCGGTAAAAGTTTTGTCAAAATTTTTTACCTTCGAAATATTTCATCTGTAAAAGTCTTACATTTTCCGATGAAATAGTTTTTCATCGGTAAAAGCCTTTACCCTCTGTCTTTTACCAACGAAATTACCGATGAAAAAAATTCATCGGTAAAACCCATTACTTACGAAAATTTGTCATTTAGCGATGAATTTTTTCATCGGTAAAAGTGGATTTTCTTGTAGTGTGCTTCAACTGTGAGTGCATGTACTCAAGCTTGTTGCGGACGATTAGGTTGCACTGCCATAGGTCATTGAAGCGGCCTATTTCGATATATAGGAGGTTGGTGGAATGGTTGTGCCAGTGGTACAGCTCGTAGAGGTGGAGTTGAAATAACATGTGGTGGCTGGCGGTTGACCTTCTAAGGCAGCGTGTAGTCGTTGTCCTTCATCTTGGTAAAACAAAAGGGGTCAATATGGCCCACTTTGCTACAGTAAGTACACCAAAGATCAGTTCGCCTATGCTGAGCTGGCGGAGAGGCGAGTTCATATGCGGCCTCTTGCTGAGAAACAGCCGGTTTTATAATTCAGGCCTAGGCCTTGGGCCCATTGGCATGCGTGTTCGAGACACTCGTTCACTATCCTGCTTAGCTCGCAAGGACATGGTCACTAGCTTAGCATAGTTGGGAATACTAGCGCAACACATCTTGGTGCGGATATCAGCCTACAACCCTTCTGAAAATCGTCACATTCTCATCGGCTCGTCGGACAAAATCAAAGGAACATATCTAGACAGCTCCATGAAACGGTTCCTGTATTCTACCATTGTCATTCCCCCTTGTTGGAGGTAGAGGAATTCGGCCTCCTTTTCATTATGGTAAGTGAGGGGAAAATACTTCTTATGGAAGCATACTTTAAATTCGTCCCACGTCCATGCAAATCCTTCTGGAATGGTTTGACGAACACTGGCCCACCACAAGCTAGCTTGCTTCTCAAACATATATGTGACTAGCTCAACCTGTTCCACCTGTGTATAGTGTAACGACCTTAACAACTTAGAAATGCAATCCAACCAGTACTCGGCGTCCTCGAGTCTATGATTACTCATAAAAGTGGGAGGACAGAGGTGCTGAAAGCCCTCGAACGGGCCACTTATAGTCATAACTCAAGTAGGCTGTATGGGTGGTATCAACGGGGCCATATTTATGTTGTGTGCGATGACCCCTGCTATAGTTGCCAAAACTTGTTGTTGTTGTTACATTAGGAGAAGCATCTGCTCCAACCTATTATGGGGAGAGGCTGCATGAGACATGTGTGGCATCAAGCACGGTTCTGACCCAGAACCGGTGGTGCACTCGGTGTTAGTCCATTTATGGGGTTAGTGGCTGGTTGTGAATCTAGCATCGTCTCGCTACTCAGACCCAAACTAGGGTCCGTTTGGCTACCACTCGAGTGAGGGGCCCCATCAATCATTCCAACAAGTGGGAGACGTGTCAAATTCTAAGTAGTTTTAGGAGGCATCCCCTATATACAACATAGGGTGCAACATTTATAGGATTAGGATGACATCATCTACGTTTTCCAAACATTATACACATTTATAAACAAAGAAGCTTCATGCAGTTCATTTAATAAATTTTGTCACGGTTACATATGACGTGGTATTACATGCACTATGACAGAGGATGCATGTAAGCTAATTAACAAAAAGGCTTTAAAACTCACTAACTTGCATCCAAACAAAGCCTATTCAAGGCTATTAAAAAAAGAAAGGAAAACAACCATAAATACACTTCTAGTCCTCCGATTCTGGCGAAGGCGGAGGTGCTCCCTTATCCTGCATAGAGCACAGGAGGGCCTTTAGGGTGCGGGACATTATCAACTTTTTCTTTAGGTAGGCATGGTTCTCCTCGAACTTTTGCTTTAAGTAGGCCTGATTTTCCTCAATCTTAGCCATGCGGGCTTCTAGGGGAGCCCAATTGTAACGCCCGTGAAAAATCCATACTTGGGCTCGAGTACCAACTCGACCCGAAATTGCGTAGAATTCATTCCTTTAGAAAATATGACTAGGTTAGCTAGTGCAACGTTAGAATAGCTGGGAAATGGTCCCGGATCACTTTAAATACGTTCTACAAGGCCCGAGGCGAGTGGAACCAAGGGTGCTATAATGCTCTAAAGCCTCGGATCAAACTCTAAACCGGTTTGTTCTCTGGACCACTTTGAATCTTTGTATTGGATCTAGACCGCACGTTGAAAGTCCGATACCTCCTATCTTAGACCGTTAGAACCGTCTAGCTGGACTTGACACTCATTCCAAAAATCAAGTCAAACCGATAATCACAGGCTATTTCATTGAGCCCGGACCGAAGAGAGTGAGAATGGGGTTAGAATTGGAATTTGAAATTCAAATCTGGCACGCAATTTGACGCATCAGTATTGAACGTTCTGACCGTCAGAATACAGCCAAATTACACCCTTGGATCAGGAAAAATATCTATTATATATCACGAGACTTATAGGCCTGATCTTGGTGCGGTGACCGTTAAACTGAAACTGGGCCGCCACGTGCGATCTGGGAACCCAACCGGTCTGAAAACTGGATGTGTGCTAGATCTAGTATGCATGAGCTTAAGTCCGACCGCATTTGGCCTGGGGACCTCCAGAAATGCCCTTTTGGATTGAAACGGCCCCGATTTGGTTAGGCACCAAGTAAACATTGTTCCCAAGCCTATTTTGGGCATGTTTTAGGCTATAAAAGGGGTTGAAACCCTCACTCCTCTCTCCCATCCGAATTTGAGAGAAGCCCTAGCTTGGGAGAGAGAAAAAGAGTGAGAGATTGTGAGAGAGTGGGAGAGTTCTTCCTGCCACTTGTGCTACGTGTTGCACGTGCTTAAGCAACACTCCTCTACCGCTTTCCCGGCGATTCCACCGCGATCCTAGGTAAGTAAAAACCCTAAATAGTTGTTGATTTGAGTTTTCCTTGTTTCCATAGCGATGTAGCTTATGGATCTTATGTATTAGGCTCCTTACTCGCCGTAGACGAAGCATATACGCTCCGCTTCAATTCCCGAGTCTACAAGACACTAGGTGAGGATTTTAGACGCTTTGATTGACGGTTCCCAATGCTTTCAATGTCGTTTAATAGTAGATTCTTGACGGCATCGCCGTTTGACATGTACAAAATGCTCTCCGTTTCCCGTTTCGTAAGCTAACGAAGAATATGAGATTTAGGGCATTTTAGTCATTTGTAGGAAGTACTGTTTACATTCATATTTTGCTGAGGTGATTGACATGGTTTGTTGTCGCATTAGGAAGTTAGGAATGCTTGCATAATTAGTTTGGCGAAGAGATTCGCCTAGTTGCGCACTTTGGGTCGACATACTATATGTAGACTTAAGTGTGTAGTGTATGTGTTTGTATAAATGCTTGTATTAGTATGTATTGAATTAAATGATGTTATTTGATAGTTCGTGATTGATTTTTTATTATTATGCTGACCTAAATGATTTTCTACATGTTGACAAAATGCATGATTTCATTACATGCATGGAATGTATGTGCTTGAGGATTTGCTTAAGTTGAATATGCATGGGAAGTATGCCTTGAAGATTTGCTTAAGTTGAATGTTATAACATGTGCTAACATGCTCACATGATGTATTTCAATTCCAATACCTTTTTATAGTAATTCCATAGATGTGTGGGACTTGACTTAGTCCAGGCAGTCGGTAACCGAGCGAATTCGTGGCTGACTGGTCATAGCCACGAACGACGCGTCGATGAATGTGATTCGTGTTGAGAGTTGGCGGCAGTGGTTAGGCCACGCGAAGTGTTTTACGCACTTCATGTCGTTCAATTCGAGATGCGATCGCGCTAGTCGAGCCCGTCAAGTAACCCGACTGGCCGATGTTTGTTCACCTTGTATGTATCATAACTGCTTGAACCTAGGGTACTGAACTTACCATTGTAAACCCTATTAACCGTGGTACCTTGATCCACGAAGACTCATGAGCCGGGCATGGTGGTATGGGACACCGTGGTCGAGCTGTCGGCCTACGCTGGGGCCACAAACCTCCCCGTAGTGACCAGTGAGCACCTTGACTCGTGAGCAGATTATGGTGGTATGGGACACTATATTCTAGCTGTCGGCCTACACTGATCAGGCGACGAGCCCTTTGTAGTGACCGCGAGCGTATTCTGAGTTCACGGGAGGCGACGACCCTTCCGTGCAGTAGAGTACAGTAGGCCTGTATTGATAAGGTAATGGGGGAGCGGTGCAACGAGTGCGAGCAACAGCCCTGGCAGCCCTTGCAGTGACCTACGAAATGTACATCGTATGAGATTACTAGGAGTGACGACCCTAGACAGGATCCGTGTTGGGATTGATACAAGGGAAGTACCTTAGTTTCCAAATCCTGCTGTTTGAATGGATTAATAACAACTTGGTAATCATATCACCATAGCATTGCATGTGCCTGGAAGATGTGGAGCACTCTAGGGAGTGTGGCATGCCGCGGTCGTAAGATGTTGCCGTATGAGGGTGATCGTCGGTGAGGGCATACATCACGTCATATCATCTTGCATTAATAACAGTATTAGGATTTGTCTGATTTACTGCTTTACTATTATCGCGTGATTGAATTGTTAACATGCTAATCTTTGCTCTATGATTCCACTGAGTTGATCACTCATTCCCACGTTACGGGATGGTGTTTGCAACACCCACCAGACCCTGTTGTAGTTGCAGGTGACGACGAGATCCAGGAGGTGGAGCCGGAGATTGACGAGGACCAGGATGAGTTCTCGTATATGCAGTATCACGACGGCTTCCCGTAGGTGACCTGGATCGAGGGGGACTTCAGTGGGACTATTTTGAACTTATTCTTTTGTCTATTTACATGTATATGAGACTCAGAGATGTAGTCATACTTTGGAGACAGTTGAGATTACTTTATTTTTCCATACAGTGATATATATATTGTTTAGTCTTCCGCTTGCTTTTATCACTGGATCTGAAGTATGAATTGCAGTTTTGGTATACTTTTACTCATGTGAATGCTTTAAATCAGACAACATTGAATCATAACCATTTTTGTTGCATAAGTGACGGTCTGGAACTCGGGAGTTGAGTTTATACACGACCCCCGATTTTCAGGGTGTTACACCAATCATGGCTGTCCTCACAAGTAGAGCCCAATCATGGTTGTCCTCACAAGTAGTAGGAGGTCCCCCGTCTGAGTCCTGGGCCTCCTCTTCTTCTTCCTGCTCCTCTTCTTCACTGCCTTCCTCTTCTTCACTACCTTCCTCTTCTTCACTGTCTTCCTCTTCACCGGTCTCTTCTTCTATCTCATCCTTGAACTCATCAATTCTGGATTAGCGCTGCCTGAGGCCTATTTTCATATTGTTGAGTATAGTCTCATTGATGAAATGGATAGACACGAGGTTTTCCATGTGAAGCCTGAATCCGAAGTTACAGACAGTCTTATAAATGAGTCAGCCAAATGGGAGTGAAGCGTCCCCTCGAGTAGATTCTGCAGTATTGACTATCTGAGTTAAGGTGAAAGTAGGAAGGTACACTTTTTCTCCCTGTCCAACCTGGTATAGGAAGTCCACCATAAATTTAGTGCATTCAGTGTAGTTGCTCCACCTAGGATACACGTACGTGCACATATAGTGGAGCAGGTGGAAATCCTCTGTCATACTTGTCGATGCGAGGCTATTCCCTCACCTCCAATTAACAAGTTTGCTATAAAGGAAGCATGTGTGGCGATCTCTCTCCCATCCACTAGCGAGATCAGTATTACAAACATGCACCACACCGTGCTCTATTCCCATGATATGGGCCATGACGCCTAGATCAACCCTGGTTTCAGTTCTCCCCAATGGGATGGTAAATTGGAGAGGCTCAAGAGTTAGGTCCCTTATGTGTGCATAGAAGGCTCGTACGGAGCCTTCATTAGCATGTGTTTTTCCTTCAAATATGAGACCTCACCCATTCTCCAGGAGGAGGTCGATCACTGGATGTAACCCAAATAACTTCTCATTAACGTGAGATTCAAAGATAACCTTGTGATCACGGTACTTACCGAGTTCGGCGCCCACTGGTAGGGACCTCTCTATCAGGATTCGAGGATCAAGGTCCCATTTTGATCTTCGCTTGGCACTTGCACTTGTCTCGGCACTCATCTTCTTTTCAGAATGGCTTGGATGACTAGGCCTGGCCTCATCCGGGGCCACTCTGTTCTTTCCCATAAGGGAAAGGAGTGTTAAGATGGAGAAAATGGTGGTCACAATCTCAAAGAGAGCCATTGGGATGGAAAAACTTTGAGGATGAAGTGGATTTGAAACTATGAAGGTTATGAGACACAAAAGGAGGGTTTTGTGCTCAAATGAGTGGAAATAATGGAAATGAGAAGATGCAAAGGGTAGTTTTAGAGAAATAGTGGAGGGGTGTAGGATGTAGAGAAAATGGGGGATTTGGATGTATGGAAATGAGGATTTGAGAGAGAAAAAGAGTTTTTGGAGGGTTTGGAGGGGTTTCTTGGGTAGGAAATAGGAAAAATGAAGGGAAAGGGGTGTTAAGAGGGTTTAAAGGGTCCCCCCACACGTGAGAGGGACCAACCATGGTTGGCCAGCGGTGGCGCGCTTTCAATCTCGCGATGCCGCCGCGCTTTATTGGACTGGCCGACTGTGTGACGCTACCGTGCCTTACTGGACCAGTCGACTGTGTGACACTGCCGCGCCTTGTTGGCCGGTCCGGTGATGGCTCCACCCTGGGGCAGTGGCCACACCCCCTTAGTGACATTTTTTAGTCCGTGGGACACGCGGGCCTCACCTATCTTTGTGTTTTGGGGTCTTAAGCCCGTATGGTCCATTTTTGTGGTCCAACGCACGTATATTCGTGCCACTTGGATCTGTTTCAAGTTTAGAATTTGTCAACAAACAACTCGAACCCGTCGATTGATGGCCTTAAGACGACTCGGGTCAATTCACGTGTCTAAGATGCATTGTGGACTAAACTACAGTATTCGATCTCGCCTGTTGGTGAAACTTTGGGATCTTAAGATTGTCTCTAAATTTCATTCCCCCCTTCCTACGTCAGAATGTGTCAGGCCCCAAACTCGAAAATCAGATTCACAGAAATTCCAATTGCTGAATCCAGTGCCGACAGCCTCTATAGTACTCCATTCTTGGCTCCTAGCACTCATACGGAAGATTCCGATCCTGGGATCCTACAAGGAGGATTTTCGACATGAATTTGTCTCATAAGAAGTATAACCACAAGTATACCCAAATCATAAGAACAACATCATCACCACATATCCACTAATATAATCATTTGATTCCAATACTGAAAAGAAAATACATATGTCAAAATCAAATCTCTAAAAGTCAGTTAAATGCACCAAGCTCCACGCTGCTACAACCTAACATCACCTGCACGCATCTATCATGCATAAGCTTATAGAAAGCTTAGAGGGTGGTGTAAGTGTGTACATAAGGTAAGTGCCAAGTATGCAATATTATGCCATAATCATACAATATCAAAAATACTAGTAAGATCATGAATCATATGATGTCAGAGTAAGTGAAAATACTGACAAGTCCATGAGTCAAAAAATATCAAAGTACGCAATACAGATCAGCTATGCAAATGAGGAGTCATAAAGAGCCAAATATCAAATGTCGAAGATGCAATGCAATATACAATTCCTAATGAGTTCATGAATACCGTCAGGTGTATTTAGACCATATAAATGTAAAAACACAGTAATACAAAATGTCATATGCCACGGATGTAATGCAATATGCAGTGCGAATGGAATGACCATGCTGGAGTGTGAAGTCGGGATGATAGTATGTAGATCGTAAGCTACGGGGTCCTCCACAAGGACTTCTATCCAAACCAGTCTCATACCTAAATTTGGATAGTCACACTCAATGTGGTAAACTCATGATCTCAGGTTAGTCACGCGCCTCAACTGAAATTTTGGCCATTGTGAAGGTACATGTACCAAATAGTTGCGCACCACCAACCTGAGTGGATAGTGAATGTATGAATGAGTATATAACTATTGCTCCACAAATTAGTACTAAACATCTTTGGGATCATCACCAGGGTTTAGTACACTCTACATGCAAATCGCCACCTACTGACCCGTGACTATGCAAGTGGAAGAGACCTCACTATAAGCAAGGCCAGTAATCAGCCAATATCTACCTGACACGTCGATAGCAGACCCATTTACGAGGTAGCCAAACTCAGCCTAACTATGCCCCTACTCTCAGGTGGGTAAGGCCACACCCCCTCTCAACCGACCACGAAATAGTGGGAGATGTGGCCTCCTAGTATTCAGTACTTGGGCACTCATGTATCCACTTAATCTTAACATTGGGGTGTCTCCTAGCCTCGGAGGTTTAGAGACCTTCACCCACGAACATCCAAAGTGCCCAGATGCTTGAACCAAATATTTTTGGTGTCCCATCTAGTCATCCATGACATTTCAGTAGAGGTCACAGCCCTGATGTCGCTAGGACGTATAATAATCACTATCACATAATGAAAGATGCATGAGTCATGTAATCGAATCATGTAACAATTCTGCACATACCGTGCGCTCATGTGGGATAACTCTACTTATCAGGGAGTTCTATAAATTATTTATACTATGACATATGCAATGATCAATCACATCTCACAATAAGTATGCAGATGATGCGTACAGGCATGTATCATGATGCTATGCTGTCACATACTCATAATCGTTATTAACAATCAGCCTCGATAATGTGGACATTTAACCAACATTGCTCCCAAGGAATGACCCTCATAGAGCCTAACATATAGTGGACCCATGACTTCACACAAGGGTAAAGAATATAACACCACGGGCCTCCCTCAAGAGCTTACTACACATCACGATGGGCCTTTCACATGGGCCTAACATACATCACAATTGGCTCCATAGTTTGGCCCTCAAATGCACCACAATGGGCCTCATACAATCATAATAGGATGCGTCACATGGGCCTATATCATACAATCCCATGGGCCCCAAACACATCATAATGGGCCTCTCACAGAGTCCAATTGCATCGCATAAAGGTGGGCGTCATTGTATGGCCATAAATGCTTCACATTGGGCCTCCAATACATCAAGTGGGCCGCATCACATGGGCCATATATACATCACAATGGGCATCTAACACGGGCCTAATATACATCACAAAGGGCAACATCTCATGGGCCTTATATACATTACATTAGGCCTCGACAAATGGAATCAGCATCAACTAAACAGAATCGGCCCTAACAAACAGAATCTGCCTCATCGATTGGACTCGGCCTTGACAATCGGAATCAATCGATAATCGGTCTCGATAATCAGAATCGATAATCGATCACGATAATCAGCCTTGACAATTGGCATCGATGAGAATGAGCCTAACAAGGCCTGAAGGAAGGTCATAATGTGGACATTCAACCATCATTGTCCATTAATGTAGACATTCAACCAACATCGCTCCTGAGGAGTGGTCCACATAGAGCCAAACATATCGTGGGCACATGGCCTCACGTAAGGACCTAATACATATCACTATGAGCCTCACTCATAGGCTACTTATGCATCACGTTGGGCCTCGCACATGGACCTCATGTACATCACAATGGGCCGCAACACATGGGCCCCATATATGCTAGTTGGGCCACAATTCATGAGCCAGAAAATACATCTCATTGGACCTTACCAAATGGTTTGGAAATACATCATAATGGGCCTCAAGTATGTCATAATGGGCCTTGGCACATGGGTCATGAATACATCATATTGGTCCTCATATATGGGCCTCAGATATACATTAAGTGGGTCGTATCCACAGGCTACACCAATGGGCCTCATACATCAAGTGGGACGCATCAATGGGCCTCATATACACAATAGGTGGGCTCTACTCATGGGCCTCAAATACATAATATGTGAGCCCTACTGTAACACCCCAAATTTTTTCCAACCTAAAGTTAGACGTCCTTAGGAAATGGGTCAACCATAACACTCTCAGAGCTCTATCCCAAAGTCTAAAAATCATTTTTCAACCCATTTCCTTCAAAATCTCACCTTTCACCACCTCATTCTTTAAATTTATCTAAGTACTTTCATATTAGACACAAATCCTAAAGTTTAAATGGTGAAAAATTATACTTAAACTAAAACTTACTGTAAATGGTACATACATGAATAAAATGGGATTTTTACTATTGAATTTTTAGAATTTAATTATATGGATAGAACATTTGAATAGATTAGCTTCTTCTACCTTAAAATCATATATTGTACATCGCGTAACTCATTTCAGTTTGCAAATAAGACTCAATAATACCTCGACGGACTTGTGGGCCCAAATGACTCAATTCGGGGGGACCCGGGGTGGGTCCCGCATGTTTCCGGCACCGCCGGGGGGGGGGGGGGGGGGGGGTGGGATAACATTGACCTTAGTGCGAGACCTTGCCAAAATGACCAGTGACCGGCGAGAGGCTCACCGGTTTGGCTAGGCCTCGTCCGTACAGTGGTCGGGTAGCCCATTTTCTGCATTTTTTCTATGCGTTTTATCCAAATTTAAAAAATTATATCTCCCTCATTATAAATATGATTTAGGTGATTAAAAAATAATATTGAAGCTAAATGAGTCTAGTTTTATATAAAAATAAGTAAAAAATATAATAAAATATTTAATATAGTTTAAAGTAGGTCGTTGTGACAACTATCCGAAAATCATTCGTTGGACAGCGGCTGCTTCGGGATTTTTTAGAATTTTTTTACAATACAAAATCTCATGAAATTTGGTGGAGACGGGGTAAAATTAATGATGAATTACTACAAAAATAATTAAAATAATATACTAACTAAAAGTGTGAAAAATGGGGCATAGAATGACCCTAGGACCGTATCTTGCCATAATTAGGGTAGAATTTGGTTAAGTACTAAACTGAATACTCAAAAGAATTAGCTTAAACCAATTTAAATGTAAACTAAAAGACCCAAAATGAGTAGGACCGCTAATTCTACATTACCTAGAAACCTAGGATCAATTTTTAAACTCAGTTGCTCTTGGGAGCATCGTGAAACTTCGTATCTACCTGGACCGCACGTTGAAAGTCTGATTACCTCGAAACTATTCGGTTATGACCGTCTTGTTGGACTTGACGACCACCTCAGAAATTAAGTCCAGATGGTATCCCTGAACTATTTCCTTGAGCCCAGAGTAAAGTGAGTAAGAGACATGAATTTCTTTAGAATTAAATTTGAATTTAAGTAATCTGACTCGTGTCACTTGCGGGCCAAATATAATGATTCAGATCGTCAAAATCTGACCCAATTACACCCTCGGATAAGGGGAAATGTCCCACACATGTCAGTGCACTTGTGGCCCAAATCGAGTTTCGGTGATCGTTGAACTGAAACTGGTCCGCCGCGTCTGATCTGTAAGTCCGATCGGACTAAAAACTTAGCCTGACCTAGATCCATGGTTAGAGAGCTTATGTCCGACCACATTTAGCAAAGGGGCCTCTAAAAATGCTCCGTTGGATCAGAACAGACCCTATTTGGCTATAATCTAAGTATACCTTGGCCCCGGGGCCATTTCCATCAGTCCTAGGCCTATATAAAGGCCTAAACCCACCCCATTTCTATTCCATATGATTTTTCAACCCTATGAGAGAGAAGTGAGAAAAAAGAGAAGGAAAGAGAGAGAAAGTGAGAGAGTTCCTGGAATTCGATCTCATCGCTCCACATGCTAAATTACCACTTCTGCATCACTATTCCGGCGATTCCGATTTCAAAATTGGGTAAGAAAACCTAATCCCTATTCTATTTTAGGGTTTCAAATAGTGTAAGTGCTGGAATAGCTAACCTATTCCCTTTTATAGGTGGTTGTTATGCCGTAGATGAAGGAATAGTGTTCGAACCGAGTCATTGCGAGTTTACCGGTGAAAGGTGCGGACTATAAACAATTAGGTTATGGTTTTTAAGGCTTTCAATGTCAAGAATGATTTATGTCTGACTTGATTGCTATCACACATGCTAGATACGATGTCTTCTATATATTACATAAATATATATACTCTGTTAATTTTTAAATGCATTCCATGTGTTTGTTGAATTTCCTGAATGAATATGGAATTATGGTTTGCACTTGTTATGATTGATGCTTAGAAATACATGATTAGTGTATGTGTGACAACTCCTATGTGGAAGGAATTGTTGTAATATGTGTTTAACTAAGCTATCACATGTATGTGAATATGTGTAGCCTAAGTGTTTGATAAAATGCCTGAATGAGAAAATGCATGTTGTAATGTATTTAATGAGGATGTTGAGATGCGATCCTCAATCCCCCCATGCATAGTTACAGTTTCCTCTATGTAACCTATCTTACTACTATATGATTTATGGGCGAATTACCTATGTATGATAACATGTTTAATACGTGTTTGTTGAAATATTTGTATGCATTTGGAATCTAGATTTGTGATTTTCATGATTAACTGTCGTATGTACATGCTTGTTATATATGCGACAACTCCTTGGTAAGAGGATTTGCCCTAATACGCAATATAATTAATATATGTGATGTATGTTAGACGGTGTAGTCTAAATGTTTGTAAGAATGTCTGAATGAGTTAGTAATTAGTAAATTATGATTTATAAGGGAGTTAAGATATGAATCCCAACTACCTTAGCTGTGTGTATGATTTCATCCATGTACTGTATATGATTCATGTTTAGCTGTGTGTATGATTTCCTCCATGTACTGTATATTCATGTTTTCATAGTATGCTCAAATGATTGTAGGATGGACTTATTTATTCATTACTGCTTTGACAATCTCATATGCTTGTTGTAATTGCAGTGGTTAGGCCACACGGAGTGCTTATGCACTTCATGTCGATCAACTCAACGTGTGCTCATACTAGTCTAACTCGTCTAATAAACCGATTGGCCTGATGTATGTTCACCATGTATGGACGCTACTGCTTGAACCTAAGGTACCAAACTTACTAGAGGAAAAGCCTCTTTAACCTTGGTACCTCGATCCACTAAGACTCATGACCCAAACATGATGGTATGGGACATCGTGGTGTCGACCTACGCTGGGGCGACAAGCCTCCCCGTAGTGACCAGTGACCAACCCTAATTCGTGAGCCAAATAAGATGGTATGAGACACTGTATTCGAGCTATTGACCTACACTGATAAGGTGATGAGCCCTTTGTAGTGACCTCGAGCATACTCTGAGACTACGTTGAGGCGATGAGCCTTTCCATAGCAACTAGAGTATAAACTAGGCCTATACTAATAAGGTGACGAGCCCTTTGTAGTGCAACATCCTATGAGATTTCTTGGGACTGACGACCCTAGAATGAATCATTGTTTGGGAATGAATAAGGGAGGTAACTTAGCTTCCCAATCCCGCTGTGTGAAAAGGATTAATAAGAACTTGGTAATCATGTTCATGCACCGCACTGCATGTGCCGTTTGGCGTTGGGTAGTGCACTGAGGAAGTGACTGACATGCTCGACCATGAGATGAAAATCGCAGAGGGAGTGCAGACGAGGGCATGCATCATTTATACATACCATTCTTGCATTAATCAGAGTACTTAGGGATGTTTTCTTGTATTGCTTTATCATCACTGCTTGACTGAATGATGACATGTTAACCTTTACTTTATAGCCCCACTGAGTTGATCACTCACTCCCACATTAAGGGATGGTGTTTTAAACACCAACCGGACTCTGTCTTAGCTGCAAGTGATGGGGATGCCTGCGAGGCGGTGCCAGATTTTGAGGATGACGAGGAGGCATTCTCCTACATGCAGTATTCATGCAGGTTCATGTGAGTCGTGTTCTGATCGACAGGGTTACAGGGATGCTGATTAGACGCCATTACACTTGTTATTCTGCACTTTTGGAACACCCATGTATCTTCATTTTATTCATTTTTAGAGTATACATGTATATATTTAACCTGGTATCATGTTCACACTCTGGAGACTTACAATAGATTATATATTTTATATATCTATCACAGTCTTCCGCTTGTAAAATTAATCTGTCTTTGGAGTATGATATGTTGTTTTGGTCTAATCCCACTCATGTTTAATATACTAATATGAACAACATTCAATCATCATTATCTATGTTGCATAAGTGATGCGTTGGAACTCGAGAGTGGAGTTTATGCTCGACCCCCAATTTTCAGGGCGTTACACCTACACATGGGTCTCGTATGCATCAACTGGGCCATGTATTTGGGTCTCAAATACATTAAATGGGCCACACGTCATGGGCCTAATACACATCACAATGGGCAGCACGATAAGGGCCTAATACACATTAAAATGGGCCTTGTGTACATTGAGTCGAGCCTCATCATATGGGCTTCAAATACAAAATAGGTGGGCCTTGCACATGGGCTAAAAATATAAATAGGTGGTCCCTGGACATGGGCCAAAAATACATTGCGATGGGCCTCATGGATGGGCTGCACAAATGGGTTCATATACGTCACAATGGGCCTCATGCTCGGGCCGCGTATACATCAAGTGGACAGCATTACATGGGCATCACATCGGCCTCACCAAATGGGCCATAAATACACCATGATGGGCCTCGTCAAATGAGCCTCAAATACATCATGATGGGCCACAACTCATAGGCCGTAAATACTCAACAGGTGGGCCTCATCACATGGGCTAAAAATACATCACCTGTGCCGCATGACATGGACCTTACATGCATCACTTAGGCCTCAATTATACACCGCATGTGGGCCTCAAATATACATCACAGTGGGTCTTGCACATGTAGCAAGTGGGCACTGGAGGTTGCAGGTGGGCCCTGCGGATGAACGACCTGCATAAAACACATATGTCACAGTGAGTCGCACCAGCCAGGTGGACGGATGACGAAGATGTACAATACATGCATCAATGGTAAGTCCCACATGGTACCGTCCAAAATGGATGGTGTAAATATACAATGCATACATGTAGTGGGCCCCACCTCCACACATGCAACACATGTGGAGTGGGTCCCACACGGACGGTTGGGATATAATACATACCTCATGTCAGACCACAAAACTTGCTGATATCAAAACAGTAGAAATATATATGGGGTCCCTGGCAAATGGATGGTACAAATAAAACTCACACATCACTTGTGGTCCATACAGATGGACGGTGCATCCAACACATATATCATGGAGTCCACGTAAAGGATAACTGACATAAAACACATATACCAAGGTAAGCCCCCACCATACATTAAGTAGTGTCCTACTGTCCAGATGATGGACAACTGGAATAGAACACCTGTATCACATGGCATCCCACCGTCCTTTGATGGATTGGACGGTAAGGAAACAATACATAAATCACGTGGGTCCCACCTGCTGGAACATGTGGGTCATACAACAAGGTGGGTTACCGACCCACAGAACTTGCGAACGTCAATACAACAACTATATAGCTGCTGTACACCAGCCATTCCATTTCACGTAGGTGGGTCCCACATAGGGCCCACCATAATGTTTATCTGTCATCCAATCCATTAATAAGGTCACACAGACTTGGATAAATAGGAAAAATAAACTTCATAATGATCCAAAACCTCTATAACAACCCAAAAGGGTTTCAATGGCAGACGCTCAATCTTCACTATTTTCTGCCAAGTGGGCCACCTGAGCTCCTAGTATGGGTGATTTTTGGAGGGCCCACTGCCCAAATGGGGCTCCATCAAATGCACGGTGTTGATGTGCATCAAACACAACGATGGGGCCCATGGTTGGGGCCCAATGGTCCCTGCCCACCGTCCACGCAACAACAGGACACTACTGTGCGTCCTCTGGCATCAGCAGCAGCGCCTGGTGCCTGCATTTTTATTTATTTTCTTTTTTAAAAGGGTATTTCTGAAGTTTTTCATAGGTGGGGCCCACATCCAAAGAATTTAACCCAGCCGTTGGATTCTATGGACCAATACAGATCCATCAAGCCCAATATTCGACATGTCTTGGGGTACAAAAACTTAAGGTGGATTTCAACGGTAAAAACACTGTTTTCTATGCTATGGCCCGTCAGATAGTCGAATTGGCTTCATATTTTGGCTAAATGCCTAAAATGAGTTGGGAAATGGAAAGGACCGCGTGGATTAGACTTATACATCAAGGTGGGGCCTGTATGAGTGACCCACCCTAAGTTTCAAATGAAACTGATATTTTTATTTCACCGATAGTGCACCACACTGTCTGTTCTCACTTCGCTTTGAAGACATGTCCAGCATCCCTAGACGCTGGATAGTTATATATAACACATATGTAAGGTGGGCCCCACCCACAGGCGTGCTGCCTAGGTGGGCCACCAAATGGTTGGATGGTGTGGATAAGACATACATCAAGGTGGGGTCCATCCGAGTGGGCCACATGCCACATCATCATATAAAAATGAAAAGGAGAGGGAGAGAGAGA
Source organism: Magnolia kwangsiensis (assembly GCA_037074715.1). Taxonomy (NCBI): domain Eukaryota; kingdom Viridiplantae; phylum Streptophyta; class Magnoliopsida; order Magnoliales; family Magnoliaceae; genus Magnolia; species Magnolia kwangsiensis. Next base: position 34,277,309 of record CM073587.1, on the reverse strand, counting down.
AAGAGAGAGGGACACGTGTGATGGAGGGCTCTGCCACTATGAGCCCTCCCTTGCATTTAATCATACATAGAGTGGGTCCCAATACATGTGGGCCTACCAAATCAAAGATCTACAGTGGAGATTCCTTCTCAACCAAAATGGAAGGTCTAGATGACCTCTATTCATGTAAGGAAAATAAACATCATGATGGGGTCCATGGAGAATGGCCCCATCATGGAATAATCATGAGAATTAAGGTGGGCAATCGGCCACATCTATGGTCCAAAGTGAGATTCATACCATCAATCGGTAGGCCTTACTTCGTCCATCATCAAAACAATAAAATCTAAGCTTATAGAAGCACCCACCTTTGATCTTCTTGGACTTCTTCTTCCATCAACGCATCCTAGAGCTCCAGGGAATGCATTTCAATGGTGGAGATGATCTTTGGATGATGGGATTAGGTGGTAAGGTGGTGGGCCACACCTAGTTCTCTCCTCTCCCTTGGACATTGGATTTTCATGGGTTAGCTTAAAATGAATGAATGAGAGAGATATGAGAGAGGGTGATGTTGAGAGAGAGAGAGAGGGATGAGGTGTGAGGTATGGTGGTGTAAAGAAGGGATGGGTGGAGAGACGGAGAGTTGACTTTGGGGAAAAGGAGAGAGATGGCTTGCTTGTACTTGACTTGTACTTATGATAGAATGTTTACTTTGATTGATTTATGAGACCGTTGTAGAGATTCCCTCGAAATTCATAACGCGCCGAAATTCATAACGCGCAACGTTTCTTCGAAATGAACGCATGCCCACATCTCCTAACCCGGGTATTGGATCGGTACGTGAGTCACGGCGTTGGAACCGTGGCGACAGCGCGGTCGCTGGGGTACAAGTTTCGGGTCGAGCTGACTTTGGTATCCAGGACTTGGTTTAGGATCGTGCGCAAACGTGGATATAGGTCGAGGGTTGTTAAAATTCGACCGGAAGGAATGTGGAAGCCTATAGAACGATACGGTCTAGGATACAGGTCTTATAGTTCTCCCCTCTAAATAAAAATTTTATCCTCGAGATTTACAGAATAGACAAGGGAAGAGGAAACATCATCAAGTATATATGTCAAGTTTCAATCAATATATAAAAGGATGAAGATAATGCTCTTTAATATCAACCTCGCCCTCCCAAGATGCATCATTAACACTATGGTGATCCTACTGAACCTCGGACCCTGGATCAGAGACGATCGAAACTGGAATACTATGCAACCTCACAATCTCAACGGTAGGGACCTATATCAGAAAATCTTTAAGTTATTCGAACTCGGGGATCTAACCATTCTAAGTTCTCAACAAACATAGAGCGCATTGTAGTTATCAGTAAATATGTGATGTTATCCTCATGTATTCCTAAGTTATGCTCTAATACCATCTTTTGTTATGCCCTAAACCCAGAAATCGGATTCACAGGAATCCCGATCTCCAAATCTGGTGCCGACAGCCTCCTTAGTGTCCTATTCTCGGCTCCCAGCGCTCATACGCCAGATTCTGATCCTGGGATCCTACAAGGAGGATTTTCGACATGAAATTATCTCATAAGAAGCATAACCAAAAGTATACCCAAATCATAAGAACAACATCATCACCACATATTCACTAATATAATCATATGAGCACAATATTGAAAAAGAAATACATATGTCAAAATCAAAGCGCTAGAAGTCAGCTACATGCTCCAAGCTCCACGCTACTATAACCTAACATCGCCTGCACACATCTATCTTACATAAGCTCATGAAAAGCTTAGAGGGTGGTGTAAGTGTGTGCACAAGGTAAGTGTCAAGTATTTAATATGATGCCATAATCATACTGTAAGCCCCGTATCCTAAACCGTACCGTTTCATAGACTTTCACGGTCTTTCCGATTAAATTTTGGCAACCTTCAACCCTTAACCAACATTTGCGCGTGACCTTAATTCACACACCTTCAACCCAAGTCGAATCAACCCGAGACTTGTATGCTAGCAACCGTGCTATTGCCGTGGTTCCAATGTCGTGACTTGTGCGATAAGGCGATACTCTGACCAGGAGATGTGGGCCAGCGGTCGGTGCGAGGAAAATGCCGCGTGTGTGAATTCTGAGAGAATCTCTATGACTTATCACATCAATCCATCAATCAATCAATCCCATCATATCAAGTACATGTCAAGTACACATCACCTTTCACCCATCCCCAAGCAACCCCCCAAAGTCAAAATGTTTCTTACAACCCCATACTTTTCTTACACCAAAAATCATAAAAGTCAAAAAGTCTCTTACACCCATCACTCATTACATCCATCACTCCATCACCCATCACTCTCTCTCTCCCTTTACAAATCTCTCTCTCCTTCATTTCTAAAATCACTTTACCAAGCTAGAGAAAAACCACACGTCCAAGCCCCTCCAAGCCTTCCAAGTAACAAGTGTGGCCCACTTCTCCACCCTCTCATCTCCCATCTTAACCATCCAAACTCCATCTCCTCCATTGAAATCGAAGCTAAGGAGCAAAGAAAACCAAGGGAGCAAGAAGATTAAGCTGTGGGTGCTTTGATAGGGTAGTTTTTATGTTCTTAAGATGGGCCAAATGAGACCTACCGATCAATGGTATGGATCTCACTTGGGACCCTAAGATGTGACTGATGGCCCACTTTGATCATCATGATCATACCATGATGGGGCCAATCTCCATGGACCCCATCATGATGTTTACTTTCTAGTTGATAAGGGTCATCTAGACCTTCTATTTTGGTGGAGAAGGAATCTCCATCGTTGATCTTTGATTAGGTGGGCCCACAGGTATTGGGGCCCACTTGATGTATGATCGATTGCAAGGGAGGGCCCATAGTGTCGGGTCCCTCCATCATGCGTGTCCCACTCTCTTCTCTCTCTTTCCCTCTCCTTTTCATTTTCTTTTCACGTGATGATGATGTGTTTGTGTGGCCCACCAGGATGGACCCCACCATGAAATATGTATTTATCCAAGCCATCTATAAGTGGGGCCCACCTTATATGTGTTGTATCGACACCATTCATCATCTGGTGGCCCACTTGAGCAGGCCCACATCTTTACACTTGGAATGTCAAACCGTCCAGCATCCCTGGATGTTGGACGTCATTTGGAAAACACAAATATAAGCTTGGTTTAAGCTTTTGTGTGGACCACTCATGCAGGCCCCACCTTGATGTACGGACTTAATCCACTCCATCCATTCCTTTCCCCACTTTATTTTAGACATTGAGCTGAAAAATGAGGTTGATCCGAGTATCTGGTGTGCCATAGGATTAAAAATGGTGATTTTCACTTTCAAATTTGCTTAAAATTTCCTACGCGCCAAGACATGTCCAATATTGGGCTTGATGGACTTGTCATAGTTTTTAAAGACCAATGGCTAGGGTGGATTTACCTAACATGGGCCCCATATATGAAACCCCCCCCCCCCCCCCCCCCCCCCAAAAAAAAATAATTTAATACATAAGGGGGTAGCACCTGCTGTCCCTGATAACAGTAACAACATGCTGCTGCGTATGGGCGGACGGGCCAGGGACCATGACTCTACATGTGGAACCCACCATGATGTATATTTTACATCCACACCGTTCAAGAGGTGGGCCACTCCCAGCAGTGGGCCCCCTCCAAATTTCAGCTCCATCCACAGCTCAGGTGGCCCACACTGCAGAAAACAGTGGGATTGAACTTCTGCCATTGAAACCTATAGAAGTTTTAAATCAATATGAAATTTGTTTTTCCTCCTCATCCAGGTACTTGTGACTGAATGAACGGTTTGGATGGCAGGCAAACATTATGGTGGGCCACACATGTGGAACCCACCATTGATTTATGTGTTTACCACACCGTCCACGGCTGTAGACGGTGGAACCCACCATGATATATCTATCTTATTCACACCGTCCACGGTTGTAGACGGTGGAACCCACCATGATATATCTGTCTTATTCACACCATCCAGCGGACGGTGGAGCCCACGGTAATGCATGTGTTTTATTCACATTGTCCAACGACAGTGGGACCCACCTGATACGTGTGCTGCTTCCAAACCGTCAATCCACTTGGAAAGCTCATTTTATGGCTTGAGCTAAAAGAATGAGTCAGATCTATAGTTCAAGTGGACCCCACTTTGGTATATGTATGGGGCCCGTTTTGAGTTATTGTGGCCTTCCATTGAGACCCCACATTGATATATGTATGAGGCCCACCTTGTATATGTAAGGCCCATAAGATTAGGCCCATTCGATGTATTCAAGACCCAAGGGGTTATGGCCCATTGCAATGTACAAAAGGCCCATTGATGCAGTGCACTTGATGAATATAAGGCCCATGTGATGCAGCCCATTTGTTGTAATTAAGGCCCAATTGGATACATATACAAGGTCCAATGCAATGTATGATTCCCCATGGCTCGTGTAATGATATTTATGGTGGACCGTGCCTTGGGAGAAATGTTGGTTTGATGTCCACATTGTAAGAATAATATTGGTTAAATGTCCGCATTATAACTCTCCCTAGGGCCCACTGATAGGCCCGTACTTATTGTGTGTAGGTCGTTTAGGCCCATCTGCATTGTAAGGAAGTTTATTACTTTATAACATGCCTAGTATAATTCCATGACTCATGCCCATACAGATCATATATATGCTTGATATGAGGAATATTTGATCATAGCATATGCCTTTGGGCAGATTGTTTAAGGGCTCCCGAATAGGCAGTGTTACCCCACATGAGTGCACGATACACGTAGGATTGCTACATGACTGGATAGTGTGATTCATGCATTCACATTATGTGATATGGTTACTGTACGCCCTAGCGACATTGGGGCCGTAGCCTCCACAGGCGTATCGTGGTTGGCAGGATTGGATATAAGAAACTTTGTTCTACATGGGGTGCTATAGATATCCCTAGGTGAAAGTCTCTAAACCCTTATGGTACCAAGAAGTTGCTCTAATGTCTAGACCAAGTGAGTGCACGAGCACCGAGTGCTGATTACCAGAAGGCCGAGCTTCCCACTGTGTCGAGGTCAGTTCGAAGGGGGTGCAGCCTTACCCGCCTGAGAGTAGGGGGCAAAGTTAGGATGAGTTTGGCCAGCTCGAGGAATGGGTCTGCTATTGACGAGTCGAGCTCGATATTGGCAGATGGATAGTGAGGTCTCTTCCACTTACCTTATTGCACGAGATGAGGCGACGATCTGGTTTAGAGTGTACTAGACCCGGTGATATCCCAGATTTGAGTTGTATTGATATGTGGACTTAGATGAGGATTTGTATGCTTGACTTGCATCTTACATCACTTAGCCTTGGTATGACTGACATCATTCATGTCTTGCATCGCATAGCCTTGGTACAACTAATGGTGTTCATGGATTCATCAGCATGTTCCGCATTACTTTAATACTGCATAACTGCTTTGCCACCTTGGGCACACATTTTCACCACCCTCTAAGCTTTCTATAAGCTTATGCATGACCATTGTGTGCAGGTGACGTTGGATCGCAGCAGCGCTGAGGCTTGAGCATGTGGCAGATTATTTTGGAGCTTTTGGTCTATCAACATTGTATTTCCCTTTATGCTTATTGTACTTGTAAAGTTTTTTACATAGTAAAAATGTAATGGAGTTTTTGGTTGTTGTTTATGGGTTATGCCTTTGGTTATGCGTATTATGAATCAAACTGATGCTGAAAATCCTCCTCATAGCATCTTAGGATCAGAATCTGGAAAATGGGCGCTGGGAGTCGAGAATGGGGATCTACGGAGGCTGTCAGTGCCAAATTCGGCCATCGAGAATTTTGTGAGCCCGGTTTTCGAGTTCGGGGCGTGACACATACAATATCAGAAATATTGGTAAGATCATGAATCATACGATATCAGAGTAAGCGAAAATACTGATAAGTCCATGAGTCAAACAATATCAAATTATGTAATACAGATCAGCTATGCAAATGAGGAGTTATAAAGAGCCAAATATCATATGCCGAGGATGTAATGCAATATAGAATTCCTGATGAGTTCATGAATACCGTCAGCCGTATTTAAGCCATATAAATGCAAAAACACAGCAACCCAAAATGTCATATACCACGGATGTAATGCAATATGCGGTGCGAATGCAATGACCACGCTGGAGTGTGAAGTCGGGATGATAGTACATAGTATCGCAAGCTACGGGGTCCTCCATAAGGACTTCTATCCAAACCAGTCCCATACCTAACTTTAATCGTCAGACTCAATGTGATAAACTCCTAATCACAGTTTAGTCGCGCGCCCTAACCAAAATCTTAGCCATTGCAAAGGTACACGTAACAAATAGTTATGCACCACTAGCCTAAGTGGATGGTGAATGAATGAATGAGTATGTAACTCCTACTCCACAAATCAGTACTGTACATCTCTAGGACCATCACCGGGGTCTAGTACACTATACATGCAAATCGCTACCCATTAAGGAGCGACCATGAAAGTGGAAGAGACCTCACTATCTGCTTGGCCAGTAGTTAGCTAATATCTACTCGGCACGTCAATAGCGGACCTATTCATGAGCTGGTCAAACTCAGCATAGCTATGCCCCCTCCTCTCAGGTGGGTAAGGCCACACCCCCTCCCAACCGACCATGATATAGTGAGAGACGCATCCTCCTAGTATTCGGCACTCGGGTGCTAATGTATCCACTCAGTCTCGACGCTGGGGCGTCTCCTGACCTCGGAGGTTTAGGGACTTTCACCCACAGACATCCAAAGTAACTAAAGGCTTGAACCAAACATTTTCAGTGTCCCATCTAGTCATCCACAATATGCCTGTGGAGGTCACAACCCTGATGTTGCTAGGGCATATAGTAATCACTATCACACAATGCAAGATGCATGAATCATATAATCCAATCATGTATCAATCCTGAGCATACTGTGCGCGTATGTTGGATAACTCCACTTATCAAGGAGTCCCATAAATTATCTATACTATGAGGTATACAATGATCAATCACATCTCACAATAAACATGCAGATGATGCATATGAGCATGTATCATGATGCTATGCTGTCATATACATATAATTGGTATCAATAACCGGTATCAACAATCAGCCTCAACGATGTGGACATTTAACCAACATTGACCCAAGGAATGACCCTCATAGAGCCTAACATATAGTAGACCCATGGCTTCACATAAGGGCCAAAAAAGCAACACCTTGGGCCTCACTCAAGAGGTTAATACACATCACGATGGGCCTAACATACATCACAATGGGCTCCATAGCCCAGCCCTCAAATGCACGACAATGGGCCTCATACAATCATAATAAGTTGTGTCACATGGGCCTATATCATACAAACCCATGGGCCCCAAACACATCATCATGGGCCTCTCACACGAGTCCACTATGCATCGCATCAAGGTGGGCCTCAATGGATGGCCATAAATAAGTCACATTGGGCCTCCTATACATCAAGTGATCCGCATCACATGGGCCACATATACATCACAATGGGCCTCTAACACGGGCCTAATATACATCACAACGGGCCACGTCTCATGGGTCTTATATACATTACATAAGGCCTCGACAAACGGAATTGGCCTCGGCCAAACAGAATTAGCCTCGATAATTAGAATCAGCCTCGTCGATTGGTCTCGGCCTCGACAATCGGAATCGATCAATAATCGGCCTTGATAATCGGAATCAGGAATCAGTCACGATAATCAACCTCGATAATCAGCATCGATGAGAATGGACCTAATAAGGCCTGAGGGAAGATCATAATGCGGACATTCAACCATCATTACCCATCAATGTGGATATTCAACCAACATCGCTCTTAAGGAGTAGTCTACATAGAGCCAAACCTATCGTGGGCCCATAGCCTCACGCATGGACCTAATACATATCACTATAGGCTTCACTCATGGGCCACTTATGCATCACATTGGGCATTGGTCATGGACCTCATGTACATCACAATGGGCCGCAACACATGGGCCCCATATATGCCAGTTGGGCCACAATACATGGGCCGAAAAATACATCTCATTAGGCCTTATCAAATGGTCTGAAAATACATCATAATGGGCATCAAGTACGTCGTAATGGGCCTCAGCACATGGGTCATGAATACATCACATCGGTCCTCATATATGGGCCTCAGATATACATTAAGTGGGCCGTATCCACAGGCTGCACCAATGGGCCTCATACATCAAGTGGGCCGCATTAATGGGCCTCATATACACAACAGGTGGGCTCTACTCATGGGCCTCAAATACATAATATGTGAGCCCTACACATAGGTCTCGTATGCATCAAATGGGTCACGTATCTGGGTCTCAAATACATTAAATGGGCCACGAGTCATGGGCCTAATACACGCCATAATGGGCCGCACGGTAAGGGCTTAATACACATTAAAATGGGCCTTGTGTACATTGAGTCGAGCCCCATCATATGGGCTTCAAATACAAAATAGTTGGGCCCTACACATGGGCTAAAAATACAAACAGGTGGTCCCCGCAAATGGGCCAAAAATACATCGTGATGGGCCTCATGGATGGGCCACACAAATGAGCCTCATATATGTCATAATGGGCCTCATGCCTGGGCCGCGTATACATCAAGTGGACCGCATTACATGGGCATCACATCAACCTCGCCAAATGGACCATAAATACACCATAATGGGCCTCATCAAATGAGCCTCAAATACATCATGATGGGCCACAATTCATGGGCTGTAAATACTCAACAGGTGGGCCTCATCACATCCACAAAAAATACATCACCTGGGCAGCATGACATGGACCTTAACGCATCACTTAGGGCTCAATTATACACCACAAGTGGGCCTCAAATATACATCACAGGTGGATCTTGCACATGTAGCAAGTGGGCCCTGGATGTTACAGGCAGGCTCGACGGATGAACGGCCTGCATGAAACACATGCGTCACAGTGAGTCGCACCAGCCAGGTGGACGGACGATGGAGATGTATAATACATGCATCAATGGTAAGCTCCACATGGTACCATCCAAAATGACGGTGTAAATACACAGTGCATACATCTAGTGGGCCCCACCTCCACACGTGCAACACATGTGGAGTGGGTCCCACATGGATGGTTGGGATATAATACATACCTCATGTCAGACCACAGAACTTACTGATATCAAAATAGTAGTAATAATATATGGGGTCATTAGCAAATGGATGGTACAAATAAAACTCACACATCACTTGTGGTTCATACAGATGGATGGTGGATACAACACATATATCATGGAGTCCACGTAAAGGACAACTGAGATAAAACACATATACCATGGTAAACCCCACCATACATTAAGTGGTATCCCACTGTCTAGATGATGGACAACTGGAATAGAACACCTGTATCACATGGCATCCCACCGTCCTATGATGGATTGGACGGTAAGGATACAATACATAAATCACGTGGGTCCCACCTACTGGAACATGTGGATCATACAACAAGGTGGGTTACTGACCCACAGAACTTACGAATGTCAATACAACAGCTATATAGTTGCTGTACACCAGCCATTCCATTTCACCTAGGTGGGTCCCACGTGGGGCCCACCATAGTGTTTATCTGCCATCCAATCTGTTAATAAGGTCACACTGACCTAGATAAAGAGGAAAAATAAACTTCATAATGATCCAAAACTTTTGTAACAACCCAAAAGGGTTTCAATGGCAGATGCTCAATCTTCATTGTTTCCTGCCATGTGGGCCATCTGAGCTCCTAGTATGGCTGATTTTCGGAGGGCCTACTACCTAAATGGGGCTCCATCAAATGCACAATGTTGATGTCCATTCTCACTTTTCTATAAAGACATCTATAGCGTCCTTGGACACTGGATAGTTGTATATAACACATATCTAAGGTGGGCCCCACCCACAGGTGTGCTGCCTTGGTGGGCCACCAAATGGTTGGATGGTGTGGATACGACATACATTAAGGTGGGGTCCATCCGAGTGGGCCACACGGCCACATCATCATATAAAAATGAAAAGGAGGGGGAGAGAGAGAGAAAGAGAGAGGGACACGTGTGATGGAGGGCTCTGCCACTATGAGCCCTCCCTTGTATTCAATCATACATCGAGTGGGTCCCAATACATGTGGGCCCACCAAATCAAAGATCAACGGTGGAGATTCCTTCTCCACCAAAATGGAAGGTCTAGATGACTTCTATTCATGCAAGGAAAATAAACATCATGATAAGGTCCATGAAGAATGACCCCATCATGGAATGATCATGAGAATCAAGGTGGGCCATCGGCTAAATCTAAGGTCCAAAGTGAGATCCATACCATCAATCGGTAGGCCTAACTTGGCTCATCATCAAAACAATAAAATCTAAGCCTATAGAAGCACTCACATTTAATCTTCTTGGACTTCTTCTTCCATCAACACATCCTAGAGATCCAGGGAATGCATTTCAACGGTGGAGATGATCTTTGGATGGTGGGATTAGGTGGTAGGGAGGTGGGCCACACCTAGTTCTCTCCTCTCCCTTGGACGTTGGATTTTCATGTTTTAGCTTAAAATGAATGAATGGGAGAGAGATGAGAGAGGGTGATGTAGAGAGAGAGAGAGGGATGGGTTGTGAGGTATGGTGGTGTAAGGAAGGGATGGGTGGAGAGAGGGAGAGTTGACTTTGGGGAAAGGGAGAGAGAGGGGTTGCTTGTACTTGTACTTATGATAGAATGTGTACTTTGATTGATTGATGTGACATGTTGTTGAGATTCCCTCAAAATTCACAACGTGCGGCATTTCTTCGGAATGAATGCGAGCTCACATCTCCTGACCCCAGTATCGGATTGGTATATGAGTTACGGCTTTGGAACTGCGGTGACGGCGCAGTCGCTAGGGTACAAGTTTCAGGTCGAGCCAACTTTGGTATGTATGACTCGACTTAGGATAGTGCGCAAACTATCAGATACAAGTCGAGGGTTGTCGAAATTCAATCGGAAGGACCGTGGAAGCCTATGGAACGATACGGTCTAGGATACGGGTCTTATAGAATGTGTTAAAGTGCGTCGTGTTACCTATAACCTAGGTCTAATTTAATCCAAATCATGCTTTGATACCAACTTGTAACGCCCTAAATTTTAAGGGTCGAGCAAAGCTCTACTCCCGAGATCCAACACATCACTTATGCAATATGGATAGTGATGTTCGTATTTTTCCCATATTAATGAGTTAAACATGCGTGGGATTATACTAAAACAGCATATCATACTCCAAATGTAATTAAACTAAGCAAGAAAAAGTCTGAAACATATATATTTAAGCATGTAAGTGTTTCACAACCTCTAATGTATGAGTATGTAATCGGGCTGAATATATACATGTATTGTTTCAAAATAAATAAAATGTGAAAAAGTAGATGTGTCCAACTAAGCCAAATATCCCTGTAGTCCCTATGCATCGGCACGAGGTCTACATCAATCCGCCCGAGAGCTGAAAGTAGGAGAACTCCTCTTCATCCATAAAGTCTTGCTTCATTGCATCGACTTCACCAGCACCTGCATCTATACCAGAGTCTGGTTGGTGTTTTAAAACACCGTCCCAGTGTGGGAATGAGTGGCTAACTCAGTGGTACTATAAGGCAAAAGTTAACATGCTATCAAGTCAATTAAGCAGTAATGATAAAGCAACATAGCAATCACTTCCTAACTACTCTTGTTAATGCAGGAATAGAGTGCAAGTAATCATGTATGCCCTCGCATTAAAGCTCCCTCATAAGCGATTCCGACAACCGATTTCGTATATGACATCACTGCCTCCGATGCAACTTCATTGCCTTTAAAGCATATCCTAACTAATGCAGTACGATGCATAGTCATGTTAGCCAAGTAATTAATTAAGCTTATTCATACAACAAATTTGGGAAGCTAAGGTACCTCCCTTTATATCAATGACTCGATTTGAAGGATCCATCTAGGTTCGTCACTCCTAGTTAAGCATATACAATAGGCAAGTTGTAGGGTCATCACTCCTAATGAAAAGCAGTTGATAGGTAAATTCAAAAGTTTATACTCACGGTTACTATAGGGAGGCTCGTCACCTCAGCATAGGACGACAACACGACCATGGTATCCCATACCACCATGCTCAGCTCACGAATCTTAGTTTCTCATAAGTCACTACGGGGAGGCTCGTCACCCCAATGTAGGCTGACAGCTCAAACACGGTATCCCATACCACCATGCCCGGCTCATGTGTCTTAGTGGATTATGGTACCATGGTTAAAGTGGGCCTTTACATTGGTGAGGGGTACCTTAGATTTAAGCAATAATGCCCATACATGGTAAACACACAATGGACCAATCGATTTGTTAGGCAAGTTTGATTGGTATGAGCACACGCTGACTTAATCGACATGGAGCGCATAAGTACCCCTCGTGGCCTAACCACTGTCAACAATTATCGTACGATTAGGATTCATCGCGTATACCCAATGTGGTGAGACTAATTCAGTCACTCGAACAGGGACTGTTACTGATTACTGGGCTACGTTGTAGCCCTAGTCTTACTCAGATGCAGCAAATAAACACATGTGATAATTATTTCAGCATTTAACAAACAATTCAAGTGAATTCCTCATTTAAGCATTTCATCAAACACATTGATCATGTTACCAAACACTTGCATTTTATCAATAATTTGTACAGAGGCAAATATGATTACACGAAGGAAACTATACATGTGCATAAGGCAATTAAGAATCCTACCTTAATAATCATAATAAATACAAATCATCAACAATGTCTCGTTCAAACAATTCGTTAAACACTTAGACTACACTTCACAAAATATATAGACTAGGCTAGGTACAACATATATTTTAGCAATTCCTTGCATAGAGAGATCAACATGCATATGAAAATGATGAATCCTAGGTTAGTAATCATGGCACGCATAAATCATGTTTAAATGTTCATTCAAACATTTCAACAAACACATGGGATGCATCTTTTGCTAAACACAATTCATACATATATGTTTCATACAAAAATCGGTGTATCTAAGAAATAAGGCAACAATCAAATCAGACATAAATCATTAGCTAACATAAGAGCATTGATAACTGCAACATAAGCATTTATAGTTCGCACCTTTCGTCAGGATGCTTGATTTGGACTCGGTCCTAACTCTACGTTTCTGAAAATAGAACGTCGGGCACCTAAATGACGTAATGGTTAGCTGGTTTGATGAACAATCAACCTGGATCTCTATAATGACATTAAGGATAGGTTTTTATACCCAAAATTGTAGCCAAAATAGGTTGTGTTGCGTAATGGGATGGATATTTGGTGCGTGAAGTCATAAGAGAGGATTTCTGTAACAATCTCTCAAGTTCTCCCTTCTCTCTTTCCTCTTTTCTCTTCTTTTCTCTCCTCTCTCCCTTAGGATTTGATGAAATTCGTATATGAGAGAGGTGGGGTGAAATAAGGGCTATTTATAATTCCAGAAGTGATGCAAATGGCCCTAGGGCCACTATATACATAGGTTATATCCTTTGGGTAGATGTTTTTGACAAACAGGGCTCATGGGGAGGCCCACTACTCACCTATGTCATAGGGTGCGTTCCCTGATAATAGATCTATGCCAGGACATGATTTCGATGCGATTGAATAAGCCAATCGAACGTAGAGGACCCGTGTCAGATCAATGGTCATACTTACTCAATTGGGGTCATAGTTATACGGATATGTGTAGGAAAATTTCCTTTCCTCATGGGTGAAATTTAGTCAGAAACTGATGGTCTAAAATCTTTAATTCGTGTGAAAGTGAATGGCCCAATTCACTTAAGTTTTGATTTATTTTCTAAAGGTATTCGCATTTGCTACAGACTTTACTCATGGCTCATGTTATACTTTTCTGGACACTATTTAGGTTTAATTCTCGCGATGGTTGTCAAGCCCAGTAAGATAGACATAGTCATATAGTTTCGCGGTCATCGAAACCTTGACATGCGATCTAGGTCTGATACGGGGTTTCAATGTGCTCCAGAGAGCGACATGCTCTTAGGATTTCTCCTATGTCTTTAAGTGACGTTGAGTCAGTGGTATTAATAGTTTTAGGCCTTCTCATTTATGGAAATGGTAGCCTGAGCTTAATTCACTGATTATTTAGTTTAGTACTTAACTAATTTTCTGCCTAAATTATATGATAGGATTTGGTCCTTGGGCAGCCCTGCCTGAGGTTGTACTTGGGTCCTTGTACGGATTTTTTCGAGATGTTACACATTTCAAGCAACAACTCACCATCATCATTATCATGTTACCATACATGTATCATCATCTCACCAACCACCAGGTGCGTCCCACCTATTATGAGTTCCACATTGACCTTGGACTATATGCAAGGCATGAGATCGTATAGGTCAAGTGTGAGTCCCACTTGGTGAACCAATAGGCTAACTTAAAGGCATAAATGTCCAACTGCAAGCTTTTAATGGTGTAAATCTAATTTCACAACTAAGTGGGCCCCACACATTCTACCATTAACTAGGAACAATGCATAATCTCAAACACAACGACAACATGCTAACATCTTTCATGTCATACATCATATTGGACCCATTGGCCAAATACACAACAAACTAAGAAAAAGCCCAATTATCCAGTTTATGCATTGTAAACTAGGTCTCTCTAAGCATGGTCCACTTGACTAGAGGTATTATGCAAGGCACGCTGCCTAGTAGGCAATAGGCCTGCCCAACAGGCTCAAGGAAGGTTACCATTGTGGGCTACTCACTCCCCAATGATTTCTCTTAGTGTTGGGCCGACTTGGGCCTTAAGGTTGCATCATTTAGATGGGCCCAAGGCCACCTATATCTTAAGAGAACATTTGGATAGCAATATCTCTCCACTAAATGTTTTACAAGTTATATAACACCCATTTACAAAACACGCTAGGTGGTCCTACATGAAAGGTAAGGCCCATACAAGATGGCCCACTTAAGGTTTTTATCCTAACAACACCTAAGAGTTATTTTTCAGAGTTCAGATGCTACATTAAGTACTTTGGGAAGGTGGTGGACCCCACTGACATGGCCCCACATAAATTTTACATCAAACAAATTTTTGTACAATGTTGGTTTCTAGCCATCTTCAATTCAGATTTATGATCATGTGGGACTCATATGTTATATATATGCATGGGCTTTGAAAAGTATAAGGTGAGCCTCATTGGTTTGGTGTATACAATTTATGGTGATGTCCCAAACATGGGTACTTGGAGGAAATGTGCAGGAAACACAGTGCAGAATTAGTTTTGGCCTAATTTTGAGCATGTCCCATGATAATAGGGGACCACCTTTTAGTGTACCATCCGGTTCCCGTGGCAATACTATATATGTACTTTAAAAATTATAAGTTGGGACCAACTACTTGTGCACACATAATATTTGGTATAGGGCCAAACATAGGTACTTTAATTTTTTGCACATAATTTTCTACACAACCATACCTGGCCCCATTTTGGGACCCACTCCCCAATCATGTGGGGTCTAATTTAGCCTAAGTAAAATATAATTTCTTTATTAATTGGTATATCTTAATGGTTCCAAGTGGTGGCCTATTCATATCTTATGCGTGGGGTCCACTACAGAGGCCCAAAGTTGTTACAAAACATAAAAATAATTAGACAGTTTCAGCTATGGGGTCTGTCACAACTTAGGACCCACTTTTCAAACACTTGGGGATCATTCCTGACAAAAAGGTGGGACATCCTAGCTCACTTATATAATAATTACACATCCTCCATAGTGGTACCCTTAACTACAAAGCGTGTGGCCCACTACAAGGTGTCAAAGAGGCCTACATGCAATACAGTTAAGTACTTAGAAAATTTCAACAAATAGAAAGTGTAAAGGAAATGAAATAGATCCAATGGCAAGTGGGGCCCACATGCTAGCAAACCATACATAAGAGAAACACAACAATGTACGTGGGTTTCCAGATTGGATGAACTAATAAAATGTATAAATTACAAGTGATCCCACACCCAAGTGGGTCAATAAGAGGATGAATGTTATGTACAACATATATCCAACATACACATCAAGTAGCACATGAAATGTATTGATCAGATTCTGTTTTGAAAAATTATATCCAATGGATGATTTTGGAATAAGTCATTTATACTATATATAGATCTCCAACAATATAGAGCCTTGGATTCATATAAACCATACAAAACAATTCAAGATTTATCCTTACGGAAGTATCCATCGGTTCAAAATTTCTTAAATTTTATCATGAATGAATCTAAACATAGGGACCATATATATGATTATTTACTATCTCAAGTAAGTTAGGAGCAAATATAAAATGCATTTGTCCATTCGAATAATGGATATGGCCCACACAAGAATTGTCATAACAAGCTCTCAAATACATCTTTCGTATAAGGCCAAAATATCAGCCATCTAAACTCCAATTGAGGCTTATTATATACCATTGGAAAGGTCATTCAATTTTTTAGGAATCGAACAGAACATATATTTTTAATACATTCATTAAAGAATTAAAAATGGGTTTGTTTATGGTAAATTAGAATCTTGCATGTGCTGCTGGATAGTAGCCAAGTAAACTTGATGCTACGGATGATTGGACCGTTGGATGGCTACGAAACTTGGCCCAAAGTTAGCTCATACTGTGAATCATATTATTCCCAAGTTTTAACTTCGATCTTAACATGATTGATTTTATACGATTTTTAGAAGTTTCTATCTAGATACAAAAATGGGATTACAAGTGAAGGGTGTGGATATAATGTTCATCATAGTGGACCATACTGACGTGGGCCACTTGCTGACCACCATAGCAGGCAATATATGGGGATCCACACTAATGGGCTCGCATGCATTAAAAATATGAAATTAAGAAAGAGGAGGATGTGGAGGATGCAAGGAGGGGGTGTAGACTCACCTCAAATGGATGGATGGTTGGATGATGATGTGTGGTCCACTTCATCTTGGAATGACGTGTCCTGATCCACACCATTGATAGACCATACACCACACCCCAGTACACCCAAAAATCCCACCCAAGTGATTTGTTTCGAATGACCTTGAGACCTCTATCATGTGGACCGCATCATCGTTATGGTCACAATAGTGAATACCATGCGTCAATCCGACGCTTTGTTACTGAGATACGACCCATCGAATGTACGAGCTAAAAAATGGGGATCCCATAAAAGTTGGATCTGTCTAAGATAGCACACACGTTGAATCAACTAATCAGCTGGTCTTATCTATCAACTCGACATTAAAGGATTCAAATAACCCTTTTCGAAGGAGCTCTTGTAGCTCGGCTTGTAAACTTTGAAGGTTACTATAGCAGAGAGGGGATTTTGCCACATGCATCTCTCCGATGAAGGCTTTCTCGAGGACAAAATGGATGTCATTAATGGGAGAAAGAGTGGTAGAAGTTGATGCATCATCTTTAGGACTAACTATTGAAGAAGAAGGAAGAGGGGTTACATCAACCGCCTCTATCTCAGCTAGTGCTACTGGAATCTCGACTGAACCAATTTCAGTTGGCTACTCAATATTGACCAATTGTCGTTCTGCAGTCGTGGGCAAGACTTGTTCCATCATTTCCACAAAAGTGTCGATGATTGTTTCCTCCTTAGATACAATTCTCTCAGTCTTGACTGATCCTTCAAGCATTGTTATCATGTCGGCTGCTGCAGACTCAGTCAGAGCCTTGATTTCTTCGACCGTTATAGGTGGTGAAGGAATTGGTGGAACCAAGGCTAGTTTGAAAGAACAGGTAGGAGAAATTGGTATTCTTCATCATCTAACTGACATAGGCAGAGAAGGAGTCTGCTATGTACGTTTCGAATCAGCAAGGGCAATACTAACCTCAGACGGACTGCTAGAAGGAATATCTTTTGTACCGGTCATGGTATTCTAATCCAACAGCACCACCATTATAGTTATGGGGATAGGATCCTTGAGGATCACAGGAGTGATCATTGCCGCGGCTGCTTCATTCATGAATGCTGAGATTGTTAGGGGAATTACAACCAATGGGATTGTTGGTATCGACCACATGTCTTGTTTTTGAACCACCACTGTTTTGGACAATTCCTAAGTCATTGAAAGGAATCAAATAAGGATGATGAGAGTGTGAGTAAGAACATCAATTCAAATAAAAACGTATGTAAATGGTCTCCACCTAAGTCAGATCGAATCGCATGTTTGACTAGTAAACTCTTAATAGATTCAGGATTTCTTATTACAGTCATCAATGGCTGAGTAGAAGTAGGGAATGGTGGAGGCTAAGGATGATAAGGTTTGAGATATTTTTCAAATGGAAGGTCAGGATTATTTAACCATTCTTTATCCTGAGTCCATTTGTTCCAACATTTATTGAAATGAGCCTCTTTATGCCACTTTATGCCTTCATCCATTTCTTAGGAGTAATCTTCCATACTAAGGTGAGGCCAATACTTTATTTTAAAATATTTTTTGAAAGCTGCTATGGCCTCGGTAGAAGAAGTATTTGATGGTTTTTTAGCTCTTTGCAGTGGTCGATGTTTTATTGTCAAAGGAGGTTTGGAAGAAGCTGTGTGCTGGAAAGAAAGAAGAGGTGATTTTGGGGGAGGACCGATACCTCTCAAGTCAGAAATTATCCTTGGAGCCATCCATTGTGGTCAAGAGGCCGCTAGGATATCACGATGTTCTTGAGTGATTTGCCAGATTTATGGGTAAGGAGCTTCGGTCGTCGAAATGGGAAGAGTAGCAACTGACCTCATCTTCACTCTCATTATCATTTTTGCAGTAGTGGTTGGGGATGCAAGGACACTTTTTTCCTTGCTCTCCACCAGACCAAGCTAAGAGAAAAATTTGGACGAAAGCTCTATGAAACTTCGACCGCCTAAGAACTTAACATACTGGCGACTCCACCACATCACAAGGCTGCTTATCACTTCATGGTACTCCGGATAGATTGGAATATGTAGAGTAACCACTTCTTTATGATAATCCATACCAAGAGAACTATAAAGTTCCTCATTGGTAACTATCACTTGATTGAAAGGAGGTTGGTTGTATGTTATATAAGTAAGAGGATAGGGGATGTGTTGCACTATGCCTAGTTGACAAGCGAACAGAGAAGGGTGATATTTCTCAACCCCTGCCTCTGCGTTCTTGCCCTTTTTGATCGTTTCACCAAAAGCCAAATCGCAGCCGATGACATAGTAGTTCCAAGCGTGATGGGGTTGACTGACCAAGTGCTTATATTAAGAATTGAATTGCCCTGTGAGCCATTATGGTCTATAAGCCTTTTTCTCCACGAAGGGCATAAAGGATGATTGTTATTGGATTTGTCGAGAGAGAAGAACCCTAACAAGTATTCTTTGATAGTAATGTTCTCCAAGGAAATGTGGAGAATTCGGTCACCATTAGAGGAAAACGATCGATCGATGTGCTCCTGACAGAAGAGATGAGGTTGAAAATATGCTACAGACCACATCTGTGCAAGCCCTCCGGCTGAGTGTTAAGTTCCAAATATTGCATATTTTCCCTTTTTCATATCTTGGTTTTATGAACATGATAATGCTTAATTGGTATATTTATGCATGTTTGTCTTGCAAGGTGAATTTGAGAGCTTAAAATGAAAAGAATGTTAAAAGCATGGATTTAATGCTCAAGAATTACCAAGGCAAGGGATAGATCTTAGGAGACCAAGATTAAATATTTCAAGACCTTAAGATATAAGGAAACCAAGTGGAGAAGGAAGAAAGTCGAAAGTGCAAAGTGTAGAAATTTAGAGAACTGAACTTCACTGTCAATGTCATCAACCACTAGTCGATGACATTAAAGTAAGCGTTTGATGACATCGAACACGGGTTGATGACATCAAGAAGTACATAAAAATTGAGTTTGGTTGCTAGATAAATTAGACACATTTCTTAATGACATCGACCACCAGTCGATGACATCGAAGTAAGTGCTCGATGATATGGAAGGCAGTTCGATGACATCGAGAATTATAAAAATTTCTAAAGTAACTTACTGGAACATTCTAGACACTTTTTCAATTACTTGAATACCCTTCATTGACATTGAAGATCTGTTCGATGACATCGAAGGCAGCTTGATGGCATCGAAGATTTACGCAGTGAAAAATGGCGCGACTTCCGAATTCTATTCAACTTGGGATTTTACGTTCGATGACATTGAAGGCATTATGCAGAGTTTACGTGGAGTGTGTAAATTTGAGGCAGTTTGTGAATTTTTTCAGGGTGGTGCAAAAGTTTGAGTTGCAAAAATATTTAAAGGAATCCCCAGGCTACTCCAAATCATCTTCTAAGGTTTGGAAAGGGAGAGAAGGCCTATGTGGAGTGCCAAAAATGTTCTTCTACCTCAATTTCTTCGTGGATTCTAATTGATCTTTTTGTTTTTCTTCTTGGATGTTAGTCTTGTTAGGCTAATCTCTTAGCTAAGGCCAAGGGATAAAACCTATAATTTATTTTGATGTTTATATTACTTTGATTCAAGTTTATGTTGAACTTCATTGATTTCGAGTTTGAATTGAGGAATATTTCCCATTTTCAATGATTTATTGTGACTTTAATTATAGTAGATTCTGTGGAGGCTTTTCATATCTTCTTAATGTATTTGAAGTTGTAGAGATTGGTAAAACCTGTTGTTCACCATTGTCTCTTGGGCATGGTAGGATGATGGAATCCCTTCCAATTAATGCAATGGATCTTCATGTGTGAACTAATCCAATGAAAGTACAGATTCTGTTTTAACCACTCCATCATCCGATTGGATAAGATAGGACTTCGATTCCAATCGAGTTGTCATTGAATCAAGTAGATTGAATATTGATATTGCTATAGGTGGATTCCTGGATCCTCAGGATTCTTATCTTTATTATTTCAAAATCACTGGATTAAAAACTCAGACCAACCAAGTTAGACTTAGATTAGTTCTAGACCGTGTTCCCCATTCCATGTGGATTCGACCTCATTCTCACCAAGTTATTACTACATTGCAACGCTGCACTTGGGGTCGTGAATAAGTTTTTGGCGCCGTTGCCTGGGAGTGGCGTTGAACACGATTAGGTTTAGGTTTCTAGGTTTAATTTCTATTTTAGGTTAGATTTTTCTTATTTTTTGACCTTTTCTAATCTAGGGTTTTTAGGATTTTTCATTTTTTTATTTTTCTTTTTTAAGATTCGTCTTAATTTTTTCTTCTCTTTCTTCCTCTAACATTACTAACATAGTTTGATTGTTTTGATCTTATAGGATTCTCAATTCTAGTTCATCTCTTTTAGTAACTTCTTCAGTCTACCTACTTTCCATATGTAAGATTTTATTTATTTTTTAGGAATTTATTTTAGGATCAGATTTAGAATTAGAGTTTCACCTTACACATGCCAGAGTGGACACATAAGTATGCTATTCTACTTCTAGAAGATGAAAAATATTGTAAAGAGATGTCAGATGATTAAGTTAGGAAACAACCTATGTTTCAAAAATTTTCTGAAACCATTATCGAGAACTGACTGGAATATAATGGTCCATCGGTTAAGAAGTCTATACGCGATGATATGAGGGATAATAATTACACTTCACAGATTAAGAAATCATTATGTGATTGTTGGAGTGAGAACAATTATCACCCATCCGGCAAGGAGAAAACAATGGGTGATTACATTATAGGTGATAACGCGTACCAACAACCATCAAACTTTCCCACATATGATCCATATGACTATGATCAGTGGAAACATCAACATTAGAGTGATGAACCAACAATCGATTCTAGTGACTATCCTCTTGGATCCTATATCTTTGAGATCCAACTAGAAATGATCCAAGAGGATTCACTTCAGAAATTCATGGATGCTCAAGAGCAAATTAACTAACACATCATGTAATCATTCATAGAAATTAGAACATCATTGGATTTGCTTGAATCCTCCATTCAAAGAATTCAGTCACACCTTATTGATGAGGAAGAGGCTAGGTTATCCCAGCCACAACCCAATACAAAAACACAATGTGAGGAAAGTGATCCTAACTCGCTTGTGGAGAATACTGAAATTGAGAATGAGGAGTTGGATTATCTTAACGAGTATACGGTTCAATTTTCTGAAGAGTCGATCTCGATGACTGTCCAAGTTAATGATCAAGAGACACGGGTATTTTTTAAACATAATGATGTTGACCCACTCCACCTACATGGCATGCTTGATTCTAATGTGGAGGATGAGCCCCTTTCAATTAAGCCTCACGACTCTTTTAAGGCATGCTCGTCCATCTCCCCTGATTTAGATTATGATATGAATAGGGAGATGGACAACTTTCTTAATACAATCTGGTATTTGAAACTACCTAATGGAGGCCACCATTTGAGCAGCCACCCATTGACGTTACAAAGCCTCTACTGATTAGTATCAAGGAACCAAATATTCACATTAAATCTTCACCTATTGATTCTCAATCTTTCTATGGAGGGTAAGGTGAGATGTATCTATGATTTACTCTCACCGAGATGAAGAGTAAGAGAGTATGCTTCCCTCTATTCTCAAAGAAGATGGAGTCCTTAGACATATCATCAAAATCCTCAATATGGAGAATGAGCCCCTTTTAACTGAATGTCTTGAGCCTTTAGAAGTTTTCTTAGCATGCTTTGTAGATTCAAATGATCGTATGATACAAAATATAGTGAATGCTTGAGAGATAATACCTCGATAGTTGATATGACTGAGGGAATCATTATTCTGAAGCTCCTCCTTCCACACATCCAGAATGTTTACGATTAAAGGAGGAAGAGCTAAAAATTAAATTAAAGTCTGAAACTTCAGAATGTGTTGAGACTACACTACCTAATGATAATTTTTCTGAATTTCACGTACTTGTAGTCTCTGATTCACCATGGTGCACTAACATTGAAAAATTTTCTGTCACGGGTGAATATTATCCACTTTAAATACCTCAAGGGATTAAATGATGATTTTTTTACTAAGGTCCATAAATTTCTCTAGACATTCATACTCCAGGGCATCTAAGCCTATTGTAAAAAGGACTTTTGGATGATCTTGTTGAAAAATTTACTGAGAAATTTATTCAGATATTGGCTGGATGAGGAACCTTGCTACATGATTGAGTAGTTTTCTCCCGTTTCCATAGTTTAGGATTAGGATTTTATTGCATTCTTAGGATTAGTTTGCTTTCCGCAGTTTAGTTTAAACACTAGAACTACATTTTATTAGAAGATTATATTCACTTCATAAGCACTCTTCATCTACTTTCCTTTATTTTTCACTACTCTCAATTTTTCTCGTAAGACATATGCTTATACATTGAGGACAATGTAGATTTTAGGTTGGCGTGTAGGTTTTCTTTTCGAAATTCTTCTAATTTGAGCAAAATTGTTAAAATTTTGAGTTAAAATTCTTTAAATTCTTGGAAATTCTATAAAATTAAGTGATTTTAAAGATAATTCATAGAGTAAAATTATAAGATACTTAATGATGATGATTTATGACTCCAAGATTTTAGTTATTTGATAGATTTCAAAATTAATTTGAATTATTAATTCTTAATTAGAAGTTGTAAACATTGATTGAGTCATGATTTCATATGTCACATCTAGTTTACATATTAAATTTTTAGTTTGATAATGAATTGTTAATTTGATGATTATTAAGCATGGTAGGAACCAACCTGGGAATTTTGTCCATGATGTTCAATGAGAATAATTGAAAAGAAAGAAAAAATAATACCCAGTTAAAAAAATAGTTATTGTTGAAAAAGGCTACCTATCAAAGTTCGTTGAAAAGATTGTTATAAAAAAATATAAAAAGAAGAAAAAGTGTGAACATAGTGTGAAAACCGTCAATAGAAAAATCAAAAGTTGAAAGAATAGAACGCTGAAATATAAGACAAGTTTTGATTTAGGTTTTGGTTATCTTGAATGCTCTTTTGATTGTCAATGTTATCATGAAAATAGAGAATTGAACCTTTGATTATGATAAGTCTAGACTTCACCATGCACCCATGAAACTCAATGTTTAGAATTGTTCTAATTATAGAATTAATGCTTTGAACTTGATTAAGAAATTTACAAAGCACTAGAGTTTAGGAGAAAGCAGTTCTCAACATTAATATATTTTAGATTTCTATAATTTGGATTGTTTTTAGAATTGCTTGAACTCATGGAAATTATCCAATTATTTAAAAAATATCTTTCGTATGTTTTGCTCGAGACTAGCAAAATGCTAGTTGCGGGGTGTGTTGAGTGCCAAATATTGCATATTTTCCCTTGTTTATATCTTAATTTTATGAACATGATTATTGGATCATAAAAATATATTGGTATAAAATAAAGGAAAGGAATTATGAAAGAAAGAAGATTTAAGAGAAATAGAAGAGAGAAGCCAAGAAAAACAGAAGACATGATGAGTTGCGCGGGTCCATGCAACTCATGTCAGTTGCGCGGGTCCGCGCAACTTGTATTTAATAGACATGATGAGTTATGCACCATGCAACAAGAATGTTGTGAATTGGGTCCCATGGCACGAGATTCGAGGATCTGCATGTGTGAAGGCCTATAAATACCCCTTATCCCTTCATTTTAAGAGATTAGAATATCATAATTTTTGGAGAAGAAGAGACTCTGATACCTCTGACAGGCATTAGAACGAAGAAGGAAGAATGGAAGGGGTCTGCACAACATGGACGAGTTGTGCAGGTCCGCGCAACTACTAAATCCACGTAACTCTTTAATGAGTTGTGTGGATAGCTTAAATAGCAAGTATTCTGTCAAAATAATTACATTCTTCTAAGGGATCTGAGCATTTCTTGACATTATTTGGATGAGTACATATAAAGGATATGAAAATATGCCGATTCGCACAACTCTTTTCTTATGAAGATATGAATATTACATGCCAAGATGCTACCAAAATTGATATTGAACTCATTTAATATTTGTATTTCTTAATTATAAGTAGCTTGTCTTAGAATTAAAGGATATAAATGAATTCAGAATAAATAACATGTGATGATTATTCCCTTTATTCTTTCTTTGTTATTATTTAGTGAGATAATCCCCAAATCAAATACCTTTTGTTTCTTGTCGAAACAAAATAACGACTCTGCTGGGATGTTTATCTTACTCGATATTAACTTAGAAACAATTTAGAGAATCTTATCATAGTTTAACGCATATAGATGCCAAAATGGCGACTCTCAACGGGAACATCCTCCCTTTCATCTCCAAGATAAAGTACACCCTTATCTAAATATTAACCGACATCATTTTGTGTTATCTGACAAAACTACAATACAATACGTATGTTCAAACTACAATTAATGGCAACCATTTTTAATAAGACGATCTTTTACTTTATGCTGACTTTATTCATGGTGGAATATGCTAGTAATCAATTTTTTAGCTATAAGAATCAACCCATATCGACTAAAAATGATAAGACTCAAGTCACTACTGGAGTCATAACTGTTTTGCCATTGACATAAAATGTTATGCCCTAAACTCGGGAACTGGGCTCAGAAAATTCCTGATTACCGAATCCAGCGCTAACAGCCTCTACAATATGCCATTCTTGGCTCCTAGCACCCATATACTGATTCTAATATTGAGATCCTACAATGAGGATTTTCAACAGGAATTTTTTTTAAACAATTAATCTATTTAGGTGGTTATACATTTTGTTCATAGTATCAACGCATATTGAAGAGACGAACCTTTTCGACATGTCACACATAATATTGTGCACTAGCTCAACAGTAATAAAGGAAACAATAGTTGTTGAGGGTCAAATACTGTATATTATCCCCCATTTATTACTTGATTTTATGAATATGATAATGCTTAATGTTCTATTT
Source organism: Magnolia kwangsiensis (assembly GCA_037074715.1). Classification (NCBI taxonomy): domain Eukaryota; kingdom Viridiplantae; phylum Streptophyta; class Magnoliopsida; order Magnoliales; family Magnoliaceae; genus Magnolia; species Magnolia kwangsiensis. The sequence goes on along the minus strand of CM073587.1, from coordinate 34,251,377 downwards.
TAATCATGTTTATGTTATAAGGTGAATTTAAGAGATTGGATTGAAAAGGATGCTAAAAGATTGAATTTAACGCTCTAGAATTATCAAAGCCAAGGATGGATCTTGTGAGACCAAGAATGAAGAATTCACATGCCAAAGATCTAAGAAAGTTAAGTAAGGAATGAAAAGTAATGAAGACTTGAATTGAAGAAAAGGAATCATGAAATTGTCCTGCAAACAAATATATTCCTGAAAGTGTCCTGAAGAAGCATATTTTGAAACTTTGGGTCATTCTGTGAAATTGTGTAGCGTGAAATCTATTTTGAGAAACTGCATAAATTTGAGGCAGTTTTGCGAATCTATGTGGACAAGGCTATAAATATGGGTTTTCTATGAACTTTTAGGGTATCTAGGGTTTGAGGAGTGGAGCAAAAGCATGGAGAAGCCGTCGCCAAGAGTTTTTCTTCCTTTTCCTTAATTGTTCTTATGCTTTTCTTAAGAGATTTTAGTTTAAACATGTCTATGGTTGGCTAAACCTCTTAGCTAGGGCTTAGAGGTGAAGCTTGTAATGTGATAGGATGTTTTCTATTACTTTGATTTATGTTGATGTTGAACTTTCTTTGATTCTAGTTTGATTCTTAAGGAAAACTTTCAGTTTTAAATAGCTTGTTGTGACTCAAATTACAATAGATCTATAATAGCTTTTAATATATTCTTTCCATGTATTGAGATTGTGAAATTAGGCAATCCCATTGTTCACCATCGTCCCATGGGCATGGTTGGGTGATGGAATCCTACCTAATCTTCTCAATTCTCTTATGATTGGTTGTGGGATTGGTAAATCTTGTTGTTTGCCTTATCTCCTGGGCATGGTTTTGTGATGGAATCACTTCCAGTTCTTACACCTCTCATCTATTGAGAATTAGGTCAAAGGAAGTTTAAATTTGATTTTAGTGAGATATCTTCCAATTGGATAAGATGAGACTCTAATTTCAGTTGTGTCCTTAAATTAAGTATAGATCTCCTTGATCTCTACAAGTGGATCCTTGGAAACCCTAGTTACCACCTTTGAATTTGTTAGTTTTAATCACTTTAATCACAATTACTTTCTCAATTAATTCAGATTTACATTTACATCTTCTTCTAGTTCTAGTTCTGGTTACTTTCAGAATATATAAAACTTTCAGTCCCTGTGGATTCGACCTCGGTCTCACTGAGATTATTACTACATCGCGACCCTACACTTGGGGTTGTGAACAAGTTTTTAGCACTGATGCCGGGGACTAACGATTGCATTTTTCTGAGATTAAATAGTTTTGGAATTAGTATAAGATTATGGTTTTTCTACTTTTTATTTTTAGGTTAGTTTTTTCTAAATTACTTTATAAATTAACTTAGCTTTCTATTTTTATGTTTAAAAACTTTCCTTTTATATTTTTATAAACTAATCTATTTTCTAATTATAGGATAAGGTTAAATAAGATAAGATTAGATAAGATAGTCTAAGATAAGATAAGATAAGATAAGATAGGATAAGATAAGATTAGAGAAGATATGATAGGATAAGATAAGATAAGATAAGATTAGAGTTATTTTTATTTTTATTTTTTTAATAAAAAACTAACTTTCTTTCTATTTCTAAATTTAGAAATTTTCCTAATTTATTTTTAGAAACTTTCCTTTTTCGGTTTTAGAGACTAAGTTTCTTTATTTTTAGAAACTTTTCTTTTTAGTTTTAGACACTAACTAATTTTTCTATTTTTATTTTTAGAAACTTTCTTATTTCTTTTTTTTTTTTAGAAACTAATTCACTTTCCTTTTTCTTTTACAGGATCCTAACATGGAAACTTCTAATTTGGTAACTTCTTTCTAATTCTCTATCTTTCTATTTCTATATTTCTATTCCCCCTTTTCTTTTTTAGGTTTAGGATAAATTCTGAAATTGAGGGCTGAGAGTGTCTCATGCCAAGTGGGTCCGTGACAACACTCGATGTCTCTTAAGTGAAGGAGGATTGGTTGAGGGGTTATCTATCCATCACAGGATTAGACATCACTTGAGATCCACAGAGTTAACCCAAGTTATGGCAACAAATCAACTAGCCAATCAACCTCCAAATCCAACCCAACCTAGGGTGGAGGAAATCTAGGATGAGAACGAGGTGCATCAAGCACCCTCACCTTGTACTTTGTGAGACTATTTACAACCGGCAGGGGTGAGCATGCCCTCATGCATGGTTTTTTCATAAAATATGGGACATATGGATATTAAGCCAGGGGTGATCTAACTCCTTCCAAAATTTCATGGACTTGAATATGAAAGTCCATATCTACACTTGAAAGAGTTTAATGAGATTATAACCACTTTATATTTTCCTAACGTGTATGAGGACACGGTAAGACTAAAACTCTTTCCCTTTTCTTTGAAAGAGAAGGCTAAGACGTGGTTTCATTCACTACAAAGAAATTTTATTGGCACATGAGATGACATGATAAGTGAGTTCATAAAGAAATTTTTTCCACATCATAAAACGAAGACCCATAAAAAGTCAATCATGAACTTCGCCCAAAAGGAGGATGAAACGTTCTTTTAATATTGGGAGTTGTTCAAAGATCTTGTCAATTTACACCCACAACACGGTTTTGAAACATGTGCATTACACACTTTTTCTATGACGGTCTGACATCTTCCATGCGCCAATTGGTCGAGACAATGTGCAATGAGGAATTCATGAATAAAAATGTCGATGATGTGTGGAACTACTTGGATAAACTTTCAAAAAATGCACAATCATGGGATACCTACCCAAAATCAACTACCACTTCTTAGCCCACCACTATGCCAAAATTGCCAATTTGCGATGGACATAGTTCGTCTAAAAAATCTCTTGGTTTAATGATGGATTTAATCTGTCATTAAGGGAAAAAGTCCATCACGAATACCATCTATCTCAAAAATCCTAGTTCAGGCATCGCGGAATTTCGCGATGGACCAAAATTCGTCACTTAAATTTAATTTACGACAGAGTTTTGTCCATCATAAATTAGTGACGGACTAAATCCATCGCAAATTTTGATTTTGCGACGGAATTTGAATAGTTGCAAATTCCCGCCTAAAATACTGAGTGGCGACAGTTTTCAATTGCTTTTGCGATGGATCATGGTCTGTCGTAAAAGGACTTTTGTCTTGAACATTAATTTTTTCCCTTTTTTTTAGAATATGGTGAAAATTACATTTTTTTTGTAGTCTAAGAATTATTTTTTAATAGAATTTCAGTAGTTTAATTGTACATATTTGTATCTAAGATTATTTTTTAACAATTGATTGAATGTAAAAAAAAAAAAAAAATGTTTTTATATCAAATGAGTGGAAATTTTTTTTTAAAAAATAAAAACTAATATTTATATGATTTGTAATATCACATGAAAAAGAATATTGAGAAGTTTAAAAAATTTAACAATGTTTGAAAAATAATTGAAAATGTTAAAAATTTAAAATTAAAAGAAAGTTATTTATAAAAACACTGAGATTTTGAATATATTTATATATATATATATATAAATATATATATATATATATATATATATATATATATATATATATATATATATATATATATATATATATATATCATTATAAAAAAGAAAATTGAAAAGTTGAAAAAAAAATGATGCTTTTAAAGAAAAAAAAATCGGCATTTTGAAATTTTTGAGGAAAAAATAAAATTTGAGAAAAATTTTCAGATTTTGAAAATAAAAATTTAGAATTTGCATTTAATTTTTTTTTTGAAATATTTTATAATAAAAATGATATTTTGTTAAAAATTTTCAAAAACAAATTAAGTGTAAAAAAATATACATTTTGAAAAAAATGTTATTTTTAAATGGAAATTGAAATTTATTTGTGAAAAAAAAAAAAAAACATATTTTTACTAAATTATTAGGCATATCCACTAATTGAACCTTTAAACATTTTTGGACAATCTAACCAGTTTAGATTGTAGAGTAAATAACTTCAAATGTTTAAATCAAATTTCACTCAAATTGTTGATCAATCTTGTATGCCCAATATCTTTCTCATATGTAGCCTGATCGAGGCGAGTAACTAGTCAAATTGAGGGTATTGATCAGTAAAATAGAGTAAATGGACCAGACATGTAAAATGAGCCAAATATTCCTGTCAAAATTGTGACCCAACTTATTGACCTCGTGAGAACTAGAGAATTGATGTTAGTAAGTTTTGTGGGCCCCATCATGATATGCGTCGAACATCAACACCGTGCATTTGATATGTCCCCCTTAAGTTATGAGATATCTCAAAAATCATCTGTATATGAAACTCAGGTGGGCCATACCATTTAAAACTATGTGAAGACATCCTTAAAAATAAAAAAGCACTTGGCGGGGCCCACATGAGTTTTAGATGTAGCTGAAACTTGGTCTGACTCCTCATCCAATTGGGACACACATAATGAGTGGGTTGGATATGTTAATCACATTTAGGCAGGCCCAATATAATGAATGTTTTAAGTAAACCCCTTTAGGTGAGTTACTCATTACACTTAGCATATTGAGTAAACTCTGTGAGGTCCACCATTATTTATTTATTTTATCCACTCTATTCATCTATATTAATAGATAATTTGAGGTCTAAAGAACAAAAAGGAAGCATATCCAAAGCTCCAGTTGACCACACCATAGGAAATAGTGTGATTGAACCTCGTAAAAGGACTTTTGCCTTAAACATTAATTTTTTCCCTTTTTTTTTTTAGAATATGGTGGAAAATTATGTTGTGTTTTTTTTTTTTTTTTTTTTTTTTTTTTTTTTTTTTTTTTTGTAGTCTAAGAATTGTTTTTTAATAGAATTTTAGTAGTTTAATTGTACATGTTTGTATCTAAGATTATTTTTTAACAATCGATTGAATGCAAAAAGAAAAAATAATAATAATAAATAAAATAAAATAAAATTATTTTATTTTTATATCAAATGAGTGGAAATTATTTTTTATAAAAATTTAAAACTAATATTTAAATGATTTGTAATATTACATCAAAAAGAATATTGAGAAGTTTAAAAAATTTAACAATGTTTGAAAAATAATTGAAATTGTTCAAATTTTGAAATTAAAAGAAAAAGTTATTTATAAAAACATTGAGATTTTGAATATATATATATATATATATATATATATATATATATATATATATATATATATATATATATATATATATATATATATATATATATCATTTTAAAAAAAGAAAATTGAAAAGTTAAAAATAAAATGATGCTTTTAAAGAAAAAAAAAAAATTAGCATTTTGAATTTTTTAAGAAAAAAATTTAAATTTGAGAAAAATTTTCAGATTTTGAAAATAAAAATTTAGAATTTGCATTTAAATTTTTTTGAAATATTTTATAATAAAAATGATATTTCGTTAAAGGTTTTTTTTAAAAATTAAGAGTAAAAAACATATATTTTTTGAAAAAAATGTTATTTTTAAACGAAAATTGAAATTTATCTGTGAATTTTTTTTTATTTTTACTAAATTATTAGGAACATCCACTAATTGAACCTTTAACCATTTTTGGACAATCTAATCTGTCCAGATTGAAGAGTAAATAACTTCAGATGTTTAAATCAAATTTTACTCAAATTGTTGATCAATCTTGTATGCTCAATATCTTTTTCATATGTAACCTAATTGGTATGAGTAACTAGTTAAATTGAGTATTGATCAATAAAATAGAGTTAATGGATCAAACATGTAAAATGGGCCAAATATTTTGGCCAAAATTGTGACCCAACGTATTGACCTTGTGAAAACCTAAGAATTGATGTTTGTAAGTTTTATAGGCCCCATCATAATGTGTCTCGAACACCAACACCTTACATTTAATGTGTCCCCTTTCGGTTATGAGATATCTCAAAAATCATCCGTATACGAAACTCAGGTGGGCCATACCATCTAAAACCATGTGAAGACATCTTAAAAAATATAAAAGCACTTGGTGGGGCCCACATGAGTTTTGGATGCGGCTGAAACTTGGTCTGACCCCTCATCCAAGTGGGACACACATAATGAGTGGGTTGGATATGTGAATCACATTTAGGCACACCCAATATATGATTATGAATGCTTTAAGGAAACCTCTCTCCACTACATTTAGGTGAGTTACTCATTACTCTTACCAAAGTAATCTTTGTGGGCCCCACCATGATGTGTGTGTTTCATCCATGTTGTTCATCTATTTTTAAAGATCATCTTACAACATGAGACCAAAAAAGAGTTATATCCCAATCTGAAATGGACCACATTAGGAAAACAGTATTGAATGAGCATCAACCATTAAAAACATTTTGGGGGCCATAAAAGTTTTGGATCAAGATGATTTTTATTTTTCCCCTTCATCTAGGCTTGTATGACTTAATAAATAGATTGGATGTCAAATAAATAGTATAGTGGGACTTAGGAGGATTTTAATGATGGATATCTAATCACTAATGTTTTCATGCTTTCGATCGTGTGGTCTACTTGATAGTTAGATCCGTCTTATTTTTTATCTCAAGCCTTACGACGAGCTCGCCATATGGATGGACGGTTTGGATATAACACATACCTCATGATAGGACCCACAGAACTTGCTGACGTCACCCAGCCCCCTCTCTCTGTGGAGTGAATTGGCTACTGACAAGTTGAGTAGGGAGACTACTACTAAAGTGATGTCACCAAGTTCTGTGGGCCCACCATGATGTATGTTTTGTATCCACGCCACCCATCCATCTAGAGAGATCATTTTAGGGTAAGATCCAAAGAATGAGTCACATCCAAAGCTCCAGTGGACCCCACTAGAGAAAACAGTGGGTAGAGTGACACCACCGTTAAAAACTTCTAATGAGGACTGGTTAAGGCGTTGGCCTTAACCAAACCCTCTCTCATCCATGTCTCTCCTCTCCCTCCCTCTCTCTCTCTCCGCGCCTCTCCCTCTCCCTCTCTCTGCGCCTCTCCCTCTCCCTCTCCCTCTCCCTCCATCTCTCCTTCTCACTCTCTCTGAGCCTCTCCCTCTCTCTCTCTATGCCTCTCCCTCTCCCTCTACGGTCGAGCTATGTCTGCTGCACCCATCAGATATATGATGTTTCGCAATAAGCGGGTCCCGTCCGCTTCTTTCTACTCTAAGAAGACGTAGGTGTGCGGCCATTTTTGTTTTTCGTTCTCTTCTTTTATCTAATTGTTCATTTTCTTGTATTCAACGTGGAATTTCAGTTCTACTCATGGTCGGATCGCATTTACTGCAGTCTGATCTTTGTGGATGGAATTTAATGGCATTTCTATAATTTCATCTGTTTTCTGCATTGAATTTTTAGGAATAAAGTCCTGATATAGGAATGCTGCAGAGATTTAGCTTCTTTTCTATCCCTGGTTATTAGGAGGACCACCGGTAATGCGGTTGTTCTTATTTAGCTTTGAATGTAAAATTTGATTTTTGGGTTTTTAGTTGTTGAAAATTCTAATGTTGTTTCCATAAGATGAATGTATTTGGTCCGATTTGTTTGTCATGGAGAATTGCATTTGTTCAAGTGTCGTGTGTTTTCTTGAATCTATTCTTCTTCTTTTTTCCCCGCCCATCTACAAAGAATTCTCTAAGTGAAAATAGATAGACAAAGGGTTGATATTTGAAAAGGAAAAAGAATGGATCTGTAGGGTCCCAAATGAATTGGTTTTTTTTTTTTTATTAAAAAAAAAGCCTTGTTCAATACATTAACATATAGTTCCTTTGTTGGGATCATGTTGGGAACCATTGGCTCAGGAGTGATATCGGTGACATGGTTCGAAAATTGTTGCTATGGTGGTCACCACCAAAACCAGATTGTTTTTTCCATATCACCCTGTGTTGGGCTGATATAGCCATATCATTTATATATGAAACTGGTAATGCATGGGGAATAAAGTACTTGTTTCCTATGATACTGTAACCCTTGGTTGGTGATGCTATAAACTATAAATTCTATTTTGGGTGCGTTTGGATGCACAATTGATTTGGAATGTGTATGTTCATTTCAATTATAAGAGAATAATGAAATTTTAGTGGTGTTTTCTAGTACTCATAATGAAAAAAGGTAGTCCTCAAATCGCTGTTGAGTTCCTTTCAAGTCCAACTTAACGGTAACATATCTGGAATTCAGTTCCTTGTCTCTCAAGATCAACGCTAAGGGCTATTTACAACTTGGTCATTTCCACTTTATTGAACAAATCATTGCAACTCAATTTAATGTTGCATCTGAACATAGGCTTGGGGAGTTTTCTACACAATGGTCAAAGATGGGTTAGAATTTCTCCACCAATCTGATTTTGGAGTCGATCCCATCAACTAATATATATATTTTTTTAATTTAGTGTTCATGGTACCGTATATGCCAATGTTAACTGATTTTACTTTTCACGGTTACTATAATAGATAAAGATGAGATGGATATAAAAAATAAAATAAAACTAAGAGCATTTCTTTGTGCTTTTCAGAAAAATGAGTGGCTATCAGTTCCCTAATTTGGAGATTGGGATCAAAAGCATGATGCGTCGGATTATTCCATGGACTTTTCATATAACACCAAGGTTTGGTGTCTCCAATCAACTGAGAACATTTTTTATTTTTATATTTTTTATAATGGTGATGTGGAATGTTTGTTTGTCATCCATAATAGATGGTTGACATGGGATGTCTGTTTTTTAATTATAGAATGATCAACACAAATATTGCTTCTTTCTCAATTAAGCAATGTCTACCTGTTAGAATATTTGAACTACTCTTAAAAAAAAAAATTGATCTTTGGCAAGCACATTTCTTTGACAAGCTTCCTAGAAACTATACTAATGATAATTGCCAACTTCATGCATATGCTGCTTTTGGGATTTGAAAGTTTAATAATTGGGGAACTCATTGTGGAGCCCCACAGTTTTTCTTCTTTCTAAGTCATCAATATTCTTCTGTAGGGCAAGATACAGTTAATGACATCAAAAACCTGCATGCCCTATCATCATCTTTCCAAAAAAAATGTTTGTAGTTGGCCTTGTATGCTACCTAAAATAACAGTATTGTAGGCAATTTTATGTAACCACATGGACTATATAGGTTGTACAATTATATATGTACTAGCAAGTGGTTGATGTAGAGCCATATATATGAGTAAAATTCTGACTCTACTCTCTTATCTTGTGCATTGGGTGTTTATACAATTGTATGGTTATTCAAGGATCTATGATTGATATACAAAGCATAATAATTCAATTGCATGACATAAATGATGTATGATTTACTTCTGTTAGGTTGAATTATCCTTACAAGTGTGGTGGATGCTGATATACATGTTGAGTATATTCATGCTTGTTTGGCCTTACCATATCTTTTTCTATGAAAAAACAATTACCCTCATAACATCTAGCATATTTTATTTAGATGTCCCTATGGAAGATAAGTGACCTATGCTTGTACTATCTCTGTCGCTGATGTAGAGTGATGTAAGGATAAATGGCTCTTTTGATTCTATTCTTCAATCTCATCAATATTAAACTGGCCCACGATAAACTTTAACCACTAACATAGGTGATAGCAGGGCTTGATTGTAGTACCAAGCATCATAGAAATACAAAACTTGTTGGAGAAATTAATTTCCAGTTGCTAAGAACTAAATTCCAGCTACTATAACACTTTTCCATTTAGTAGAAGTTGTTTTCTAGTAATTGGAAACCGTTTTTGACAATTTGAAGCTGTTTTCTAGCAATCAAATTTTAGATGAAATTCCTAAAAAAGTGTTGACTTCTTTTATTTTTGGTTTTCTTATTTATGCAATTATTACATGCTTTTATAATTTGGTGGTAGACACTCTTTAGCCCATATAATCACAAGAGTAAGTTGAAGAATATATCTTTCAGGTTTTGGCACTATTTACAGGAGCACTATTGGAAAAACAAGTTGTAGTCATATCCCCAAATTTGGTGAGTTGATACTTGTTTGGATGCTTTCCAATTCAATTTTTTATAAGCAACTTTTTCAAAATATGTCAAATTTAGGAGCGGTGCAATTCAAAAGTGAGTCTAATGAACAACCTTCTTAGATATATGTAAAAACCTCAAATAGAAAAAAAGAAGTTCATGCCTCTTTTGGAAATGTGTGGCAAGAGCCCTATTGAGTTTTTGTTAAGAAACACTATGACAAAACAGGGTCTGTTAAAAAAGAAGATAGCTGAGCCCTACTGAGTTTTTGTTAAGAAACACTATGACAAAACAGGGTCTGTTAAAAAAGAAGATAGCTGAGCCCTACTGAGTTTTTGTTAAGAAACACTATGACAAAACAGGGTCTGTTAAAAAAGAAGACAACTGAGCTTTATAATGCCCATATCAATTTCAATCTTGTTAAGAAAAGAAGATAGTTGAGCTTTCTAGTTTGTTAAAAAAGTGTTCTTGGACAATCTATGATAACTAGACATTTCATTTCAACAAAGATGCAGGATCTAAGACCACTATTGTATTCACATGTTGCATTACAACATGAAACACCCTGACCATTATCGTCTGCACATTGTAGATATTGATGAAAAATATATTCTTAAAACTGATTTGAAGCCAATTTCACACCTATAATCCTCTTCTTTACAAAGATACTGCCAGGAAGATGCTCATGAATTCTTCCAGTGCATGCTGGACAGGCTTCAAAGTTTCTACGTGGACTTGAAACTGCAGGATGAGCCCTCATCTTCACATGCTAACAGCTTCATAAACCAGATTTTTGGAGTCCGTCTTAGAAGCCAGCTATAAGCTATAACAGATAATACTTCTTTAGCCTGTTTTTAAAAAATAAAAATAAAAAATTTCTATACAAATCAGATATGACCATTATTCAATGCATGAGATTGCAAACTAACTATTTATTTTTTTCTTTGTAATTTTCTTTTGAATATTCGCTTTAAGTTTGCAATTGTGGCCATTATTCAAACTCCTGAGCCTCTAATCGATCTCAGTTGTACACTATAGATCCTTAAGATTTTTCTTACACCCATTAACTTGGGGAGCTTTTCTTCATTCACAGGAGTATTTTGGACAAACCCAAATTTACCTAGGATTCTAAAATTTTTTTCTAATGATTAATATTCGGTATAATCTAGGTAACCATGACAGGAAGTGAGAGATTGTAGCTAATGAATGAGCTTAAAGGCTGAGTCCAAACCACTTTGGACAGGGTATAGGCTGAGCTTAGAAGCCCAGTCTTGAGATTCACACCCAATAGCTAATTGTTATGTAAGATGGACATCAGATAAACAATAGTTGTTAGCCAAAATCAAGCCATTGATTCCTCAATAACTGCTTCCATGTAATGTAATTGCATCCATTGCATACACTGAATGTTTTGTCTCTTCAACCAGTGGTATTATGTCATCCAATATAACACTATTCTGTTAGGAACAAATTGAAACATGTGAGGCCTTTCCTGCATAACAAATGGTAAACAATGTTGAAACTAGACCAAGGAAAACTATAAAGGAGCTAACAAGATGAAAACTATAAGCAAAACAACAATAAAACTTGGCATTTTTAATCCTTGAATTGGCATTTCTTTTAACTTCCACACTTCTTCTATCCACATGCTTGGTTGGTAATGCATGATTTTTATAGCCATGCAGGGACTTCCTTTCTCTTTGATGACACTTGAATATTCTGATTTGGCTGGATCCTTTCTTATTGTTTTTGGTTTGTTTGGTGACTCTTATCAGCTTACCTATGGGCAGTTGCAGTAATCTTTCTTTAGAATTCAATTCACTTGTGGATCCAAAAATGGCCTAAATCAGCTTAACTCAGTTCGGAAATAGACACGGATACTCTCATTTCTTATTTCCATCTTTCTGATAACATCGTTAATGTAGGTTGATTTGGGGTTTCCATTGACACCGGGGAATGTGACTGTTCTCTAGCTCAAGCTAAAGTGAGGAAGACATTTTATACAAATGTTCTTGATGAATATATGCAAGTTGTTGAAGATCTAGTTGTCCCAAGGACTGAATTTGTCAATGCATCAAAGAAAGAGCATTACCATGGGAAGGTATTATTTTAGCCTCTTTGGCTACTTTGTTACTAGTTTCCATTGAATAGACATTGTAATGCTCAAAGATTCTGTTATTTAATGTAGGTGCTTTACAAACATGGAGTGACTCTTTCATGCAAATGTTGTACAACAGAAAATGGTGGAAAACTTGAGCTTCATAATGCAAGTATTGAAATAGCGATGAAGATTGCTTGAGTTGAAGTAGGAATATGCCAATATGTCCTAGAGGGGGTGAATAGGACTGTTTAAAGTTTTATAATGTACTTAAAAATCCTATTACACTAATCCTATCAGATAGACAATTATCAGGATTACTCAAATGTAACTTTACTAGCTTTCAAGCCTAGTGGAGGGTCCAATCACAAACTATTCAAAAGATAGCAATATAGAACTTAGTTCATGCTGGATATGACTGTGTATGTATGTGAGGTGTGATCACAAAAATTCATATATTGAAATAATAAAGAAAATCACACAAACAAAGCAATCGCAAACATAATCATTTTTATAGTGGTACGACTACTTGTCTACTACACTCTCGGCTGCCGCACTCAACCCTTGAGTGTATTGGATTTCACTAAGGAGGTTTCCTAGGGTTCACTTCAAACCTAAGGTTTTAAATGAGATCACCTTCAACCTTTACACAGAGGTTTCTACTCGGTTCACCTCTAACGCTAGAGTTTTACTAGTTCACTCCTAACCAGATGTTTATGATCTCCATAGAGCAAGGGTCCACACAATGCACCCAGATGTTTATGCTCTCCACAGAGCAAGGGTCCATACAACGCACCCCTGTACACTCTCACCAGAGGCCTCCTATGAGGACTTCAAAGGGTGAACAACACTCAAGACCGAATCCTAAAAAGGAATGATCACAAGTGTCCTCTGGACTTTAGATGCTTACAGATAAGTTGATGAGTCTCATTCAATGCAATGACGAAGATCTCCTCCTTGTTGTTGAAGAGTCTTCGGCTCCCTTGATCCGCAACACAAAAGATGTACTAGTACTTGGCTTCGGGTTGGGTTAAGGTTAGGACGGGAATCCACTCTCTTGGAATTTTCCTATAAGGAAGATAGAGTGATTCCCGTCATCTATTTATTCAAGGCATCCCAGCTTAATGATATGCTATTAAGATAGTTGCTGGAGGATCCTTGAATGTGGAAGTTCATTTCCCAATCCACTCTATTGAATGTCAATAAATGAAAGTGGATTGGAAGATGAACTCCCGTGAGAGAAAGGGCTTTGGGTATATGATCTAAAGGTAAAACACATAAAAGCACTCTCTTCTTTCTCTACCAGCAATATGGACAAATTTATCTTTATATAGGCAAAAGGTTCCAACAGATATAAAATGGTCATATTTATGACAGAGTTCGATATCATCGACTAGGGTCAATATCATCGAGCGTATACTATCGATGGGATTGACTGTCTGCTCGATAACACAAACTCAAATGTCATACGCTTTTGAACCCTTTTACCAGCTGGTCGATGGGATCGATACTGGTGTTAATGTCATCGGATTTCAAACTTCGATTCCATCGATACTGTGATCGATATATCGACATTTGAAGCATAAGAGAGACTAGCCTTGAAATATTTTAGGTTTTTAGGATATGATCGGGGAACAACCGATGTTATCAGAATTTGCATATCGATGATATCGGAAGCCGTGTCGATGGGATCGATAAATCGTATAGATTTACCTATAAGCTCGCTGGACAGTTTGTGTTCAGTCTCAATCCAATTGACTCGACCTCGGTAGCATCGACATAAGAATATCGATTTCCTCGAGTGGCCCTTGATCAAAGTTAAAAATAACCTGAAATATATTGTGAAAGAAATGCTTGTCCACTATCGATATGATCGATGGCCTTCCGATATGATCGAGATTTGAATTCAGATTGAATCGGGAAAGACATCGATATATCAAAGCACATAGTGATTTTCATTGATATCGATGGGTGTATCGATATATCGATAAATCTGTCCAGATGAGTATACAGTTGCTAGATACTTTTAGTCCTCTTATCGATAGTATCAGTAACGCCCTGGAATTCAGGGGACGAACATAACTCAGCTTCCGAGTTTCAAAACATCACTTATGCAACATAAACAATGATGGATGTATGTTGTCTGTATTAGTGCATAAAACATGAAATAGATTAAGCCAATCCAACAAACATAATTCAGGAATATTGAGAAAATGCAAGCGGAAGACTTAAATATATATATTAACTAAAATAATCCCCAAAGTATGCGTGATCTGCCCAGGGCAATAAGTAGAACTTTGTATCAAAATACATGTATCAAACTATGCAAAATCGTCAAATACATATCCCAGAATCCCCGCTGGTCAGGATAAGGCTCACATGAACCCGCCTGAGCACTACATAAATGCGAATGCCTCCTCGTCCTCGTCAAAATCCGGCTCTTCCTCACGTGCATCGCCGTCTCCTGCAACTAAGTTAGAGTCTGGTTGGTGTTTAAGCATCATCCTAGAATATGGGAGTGAGTGATCAACTCAGTGGTACTATACAGCAAAGGTTAACATGTTATCAATTCAATCAAGCAGTAATGATAAAGCAGTACAATCAAACATTTCCTAGATACTCTTGTTAATGTAAGAATGATATGAGGGAATGATGCATGCCCTCACCACAATCTCCCTTTTGCGACAACGTCTAACGATCGCAGCATGAATCACTTCCACTGTGCTCTCACACCAATGCCAATGGCACATACAATGCAATGTCATGAGTATGATTACCAAGTTCTTATTAGTTCTTTTCATATAGCAGGATTGTGAAGCTAAGACACCTCCCTTATATCAACTCCCAAACATTGATCCATTCTAGGGTCGTCAGTCCTAGGAAATCTCATACGATGTTACGGTTCTAGGTCACTGCACGGGCTACTAGGGTTGTTGCACGAAATCGTTACACCACTCTCCCATCACCAAATCAATACAGGCCTAGTTTGTACTCTTGTTACTATGAAAGGGTCGTCACCCTCACGTAGACTTAAAGTACGCTCGAGGTCACTACAAAGGACTTGTCACCTGATCAATGTAGGCTGACAGCTCGAATGTAGTGTCTCATACCACCACAATCGGCTCACGAGACAAAGTTGCTCACTAGTCATTACGGGGAGGCTCGTCGCCCCAGTGTAGGCCAACAGATCAGCCACGGTGTGCCATACCACCATGTCCAGCTCATGAGTCTTAGGGGATCATGGTACCAAGGTTAACGAGAGTTTCGCTAGTGAGTTCGGTGTCTTAGATTCAAACAGTAGCGACCAAATATGGTAAACAAACATCAGTCAATCGGGTTAGTTGATAAGCCCAACTAGGCTAAGCGCACGTTGAGTTGAACGAAATGAAATGTATAAACACTCCATGTGGCCTAACCACTGTCGAACATCCTAAGCATGACTCAGATTCGTTAAACTCATCCTGTGTAGCGAAAATGATCTCAACCACTATTTGCAGAATGGTTATCGATTACCTGAACTGTAGTACAGCCCCAATCACGTACAAGCTCAATAACAGGCATATGAGTCATGTCCTACATTCATATGAACATTCATGAAATATAACTTGAACTTAAATACAATACATGGAGGAAATCATACACACATTTAACATGAAAAATCTAAGTTACATAATTCATGGTGGAAATCATACGCACATTTAAGGTGATTGAGATTCATATCTCAACAACCTAAAAATTCACTCTTTACTAACTACTAATTCATTCAAGCATTTACTTAGACTACACTATTCAACATACATCATGTATGTTGATTCCATTATATATTAGGGCAAGTCCTTTCGCCAAGGAGTTGTCGCATACATATCAAGCATATATCAACGATAAAGTATACATGGCAATCATAACAGCAATTTCTATACGTATATGATTATTTTAACATATACATGAAATATGCTATTTATAACATAAAGTATACATATACGTAAATCGAAACAGATAGCGCATTTGGCATGTGTAATGGAAATCACAACATGAATAAATCATTATCTAACATTGAAAGTCTTGAAAACCATAACCTAAACATATATAGTCCTCACCTTAAACCAAAAAACACGTATAAGATGTGATTCAGATGATAAGTCTTCGTCAACGGTGGATACTCTACATAAGGCATGAAACAGGTTAGCTATAACTTCATTTAAACTATTCTAGGCTTCAAAATAGATTAGGGTTGGCTTAACTTATCCAAGAATGGAATCAGAATCGCCAGAATAACGATTCAAATATGCAGGTTTGATGTATAGATGAACTGGGAAGAATCTCACGAAGAATCAACAGGTTCTCTCTCACTTTCTCTCTTTTTTCTCTCTTAAGTAGCTAGGGTTTAGGAAATTCATATGAAATTTAGGAATGAGGGTTTAAAGCCTTTTTATAAGCCTAAAATCGACGAAAACAACCTTAGGGCCAAGGTATAGTTAAGTTATAACCAAATAGGGCTCTTTCTGATCCAATGGAGCATTTCTGGAGGTCCTCTTATCAAATGCGGTCGGACTTAAGCTCACTAGTATTGGATCTTTAGTAAGTTAAGTTTTCAGTCCGATCGGATTTTCAAATCATCCGTGGTGGACCAATTTTAATTCAACGGTTACTGACTTTCGATCAGGGCCACAAGTACTTTGACATGTATGGGCCACCTTTCCTGATCTGAGGGTGAATTTGGGTCAAAATTTAACGGTCAAAATGCTTAGAAATATCGCGCAAGCGACGCGATCCAGATTACTTATATTTAATTTTCTAAAAATCTCCATTTTCTCACTCTCTTCACTCCGGACTCAAGGAAATGGTCTTAGGACATCGTTTGGGCTTGAATTTTGAGGTGATGGTCAAGTCCAACTAAGCGGTCATAATGGTCTAAGTTCATAGCTATCAGACTTTCGACGTGCGGTATAGATTCAATACAAAATTACAAAGCATTCTCAGGAGCAACTGGGTTTAGAGTTGAATCCTAGATTTCAGGGTAAGATAGCGTTAGTGATTCTATAGGTTTTGGGTCTTACAGATTGTATTGAAAGTTATTGGTGCTAATCTCACAAGCAATCTAGTTTAGTGCTAGCTAATACACATTAATCTTCTAAGGGATTCAGTTCTAAATGGTTTCTGCTAAGGGTGGTACTCGGGTCTAAGTACGAATTTTTCTAAGTCGTTACAATCTACCCCCCTAAGAAAAAATTTGGTCCTCAAAATTCATACCTTCTCATACTCCTCAAGGATCTGGGGGTAATTCTTCCTGACCTCAGCTTCTTCTTCGCTGTGATGCATTCACAATACCTTCACAAGTGGGATAACCTTGCTATGCAATTCCTACTCCTTCCTATCTAAAATACGCATTGGTCGTAGTTCATAAGTAGCGTCCTCGCTCAACTACACCTGCTCCCATCTGATAATATGCGAAGGATCAGGTATGTACTTCTTCAACATGGACACATGGAAAACATTATGCATGCCTGCGAGTGGTGTGGGCAAAGCAAGGCGATACGCTACTGCCCCCACTCGATCAAGTATCTGGAATGGGCCAATAAATCTCAGCGTGAGCTTCCCCTTCTTACCAAACCTAAGAACTCCTCGCATAGGGGAAACCTTAAGGAACACATGGTCCCCAACATCAAACTCAAGCAGTCGCCGTCTCGTATCAACGTAGCTCTTCTGCCTACTCTGTACTGAGAGCAGTCGACGCCGAATAATGTCGATCTTCTTTGAAGTTACCTGAACCAACTCTGGGCCAATCAGAGTCTTCTCGCCCACTTCTGCCCAACAATGCGGCGCTCTACATGGGCGACCATACAGTGCCTCATAGGGAGCCATACCACTAGAAGCTGTTGTTATACGCGAACTTTGCATAAGGAAGAAAGTCATCTGAACTGTCCTTGAAGTTCAACACACAAGCTCACAACATATCCTCCAAAATCTGATTCACACGCTCTGTCTATCCGTCTGTTTGTGGATGGAACGCAGTACTGAACTTCAACTTCACACCCATCGCTTCCTGGATACAAGTCCAGAAGATAGATGTGAATCGGGTATCTCTATCTGACACAATCTCCAAGGGAACTCCATGCAGGCGCACAATCTCCCTGATATACAATCTAGCCAACTCGTTTGCAGAATTTGTGACTCTGATCAGTAGGAAATGAGTTGACTTCATCAACCTATTAACGATCACCCAAATAGAGTCATGTCCCTTTCTTGTCTTCGGCAGTCTAGAAATAAAATCCATGGAAATAAAGTCCCACTTCCATTCAGCTATGGGCATGGGCTGAAGAAAACCAGGAGGTCGGTGATGCTCTGCCTTCACCTGCTGACACGTGAGACAACGGGATACGAACTCAGTAATCTGGACCTTCATATTGTCCCACCAGTACGATCGTTTCATATTCCGATACATCTTCGTGCTACCTGGATGCATCGTGAGCCTCGAACTGTGGGCTGACTTAAGAATCTCTCGTCTCAAGTCAGGTATGTTTGGAATGCATAGGCGGCCTCGATATCGTAACCCCCCATCCTTACCAATAGTCCACTAAGAGTCCCCGTCAGTACCAACCCGCTCCTTCATCTTCATCAGAAGCTCATCGCCTGCCTGAGCCTCAATGATACGGCCATCTACGAGCGGTTGTACACGAATATATGTGACGACTTCATATGGCTCTTCCACTGTGAGCTTCTGCTCAAAGTCTCGCACGAATTCCACCATATTCCATTCTGCAATTATAAGCAGATCCATAAATTCTATAGTCTTCTTGTGGCTCAACACATCTGCCACAAGGTTCGCCTTGCCCGAATGGTAGGAAACCTCAAACTTTAGTCTTTCAGGGTCTCCATCCATCGGCGCTGCCTCATATTTAAATCTCACTATGAGAATATATATTTAAGGCTCTTGTGATCGCAAAAGAGCTCGAACTCTTCTCCGTAGAGGTAATGTCTCCAGAGCTTTAATGCGAAGATGACAACTGTCAATTCTAGGTCGTGCGTAGGGTAATTCTCCTCATGCTTCCTTAATTATCTCGAGGCATATGCAATCACCCTGTCCTTCTACATAAGGACACAACCTAGACCAACGCGAGACGCGTCAGTACATATCGTATACTTAACCTCTTGCTCTGGCACTACTAGCACAGAGGTAGATGTCAACTTGTCCTTCAGCTCCTGAAAAGCTGCTTCAGCCTTTTCATTTTAGGCAAACTTCAAGCCTTCCCTTGTCAACTGAGACAACGGTCTAGCAATCTTAGAAAAATCTCGAATGAATCATTGATAGTAACCTGCCAGACCTAGAAAAATCCTCACCTCGGTAACTGAACTGGGCTGCTTCCAATCCAGAATTGCAGCTACCTTAGCGAGGTCAACCGCAATACCTTTCTTGGACACCACATGTCCCAGGAACTTAACTTCTTCCTTCCAGAAGTTACATTTCTTATACTGTGCGAACAACTGGTTCTCCCTGAGAGTATTCAATACCGCTCTCTAGTGCTCCTCGTGCTCTTCCCGACTCGGGGAGTATATCAAAATGTCATCGATAAAGATAATGACGAACTGGAATAGAAATGGCCGAAACACTCTGTTCATTAGATCCATGAACATGGTCGGAGCATTCGTGAGTCCAAAAGACATCACAAGGAACTAATAATGACCAAAACTGGTCCTGACGCAGTCTTTTGCACGTCCTCATTCCTGACGCGCAACTAATGACAGCCAGACTGTAAATCTATCTTTGAAAAATAACGTGCCCCCTTCAACTGATTGAACAGATCATCAATCCTAGGCAAATGATACTTATTTTTCACTGTCACCTAATTCAGCCTGTGATAATCAATACACAACTGCAGGGAACCGTCTTTCTTCTTCACAAACAAGACAGGCGCTCCCCAAGGTGACACACTCGGTCG